>CM066036.1:640294478-642989135 GCA_033557465.1 Ichthyophis bannanicus | reverse complement strand
TATTTGAAAAGCTGTAACAAGTCACATTACTAAGAATACAGATCCCTACGTATAAACTTAACCCATGTTAATGGAATACCTGGCCTTGGTCACACACGCAGAACACAGCCCCTCACCAAGTGACCATAACCTAAACTAAAAATAAAAATAATGTAGACAAAAATTAAACTGAAACCTTAAGAAGCCAGACTCTGCATGTGGTGCCACACCAGAAAAGAGATGCAGTTCCCATACTGTGTGAAATATAAAGATCCGCAAAGTCCCCTCACTCATTGAAAATACATTTTAATTTTTTCTACCTTTGTCTGATCGATTTTTGACCATGCTGGTCCCACTCTTGAGGTGTTATGTTTTCCGCTGTCTTCTCTTAGCTCTCTTTCTCTTGGTCTATAGTCCATCTGCCATTTCTTTTATCTCCTTTTTGCTTTCTTCATTTTCTTTCCATCATCCTGTTTCCCCCTCCCAGTAACCCTTCCCAGGATAAGCCCCCCCTGTTACAGCCTCGCTCTCTCAATTACCATTCCGCACTATCAACGCCCCCTGCATTCCCAGCACTGCCACTGGTGTTCTATTTCCCTTCCAGGACCCCTCCTTCCCCACCATCCTCCCCTTCTATTACAAATACCAACCTAGGTATGCGCTGCAAACTTCCAGTCCCATCCCCAAGTGTCAGCTCCCTTCCAGCCCCCACCTTCCCTCTAGGCCCCCTCCTTCCCCTCTTTTCTTCCGTTCCCTTCCAACTCCCCCTGATCAGCCTCCCTTCCTGCCCCCAACTTCCCCCATCAGCTCTCTTCAACCCCCCTTCCTATTACCCAGCCACCTTCCAGCCCCATCCCCAAGTGTCAGCTCCCTTCTAGGCCTTGCAGCCCCTCCGTTTCAGCTCACTTCCAGCTCTCCATGTCCTCTCCCTTTTCCTGGCCCCTTTCCTTCACCTCCTGTATCACTGGCCCTTCCTGCCCCTCACTGATTCATTCACTTCAAGAAAGAAAGCAAACCAATGGGAACATTTTCTATTTTTTTTTTTTTTCTATTTCCTGGCGGCTCTTGCTATCTTTTAAACTGCAGGGACCCGCCGAGTTTTCTAAAGGCAATCATAAGCATTTCCTGTTTCTTGAGCAGAAAAAGGAAATGCTCGTTACTGCTGGAAATGCCGCGATCCAGCAGTTTAAAAGATATCAGAGCCCGCGAGGGAAAGATGAAATGTCCCGGTGGCTGCTTTTCTTTTCTGAAAGCGTGGGTTTGGCTGAGGGGTTTGGCTAGCGCCAGGCACTACTGCCCTGCTACCACCCGGCCTATTGGGGGGTAGTGCCGGCACTCTCCTGCTTACCCGGCCTATTGGGTAGCGCCAACCCTGTGTGGAATTAGTCTCCCAGTTTGACGGTGGTGGACCACGAGGACAGTATCTGAATTCAAAAAAATCATGGTACAAACACAGAGCTTCTCTAAAGGTAAAAAGGGTGACTATGTGTGGTTATATTGAAAGGTGGGGGCCCCCCCCAAGACCCTATATGGGCCATGTGGTCTTTTTCCTGCTGTCATGTCTCTAATGATTCTAAATTAGCATGGAGTGGGACTAGACCCACACTAACGAATTGGTACATGCAAGTCATGTCCCCATGCAGTTAATATGTCCCCCAGCACCATCCTGTGGCCAATCTGTTTTTTTTTTATGGTTCTTTCATAGATAACAATTAACACGATCCTAAAATACCAGGGTCACTCTGGGCAGTACAGTGGACATTTTAAAAACAGACTGGCATAAACTGATGTGCTGCAAACAGGGGTGGCCTGAGAGAAGTGGCAGAGCCATGTGCGGAGACTCATTGTGGGGCCTAAATTTGCATAAATTTTAGTTTTATTTGTCGGGCCTGATATTCATTGGGCAGGCTATGTGCCTGCTATGGCGCATAGCATACCTGTACGACCCTTAACCCTGGATATTCAATGCCGGGTTCATATGCAGCCCCGGGCATTGACATATTCCACTTCCCCCCCCCCTTACCGGGTTACTGCACATACCCAGAGGTCCGCAGTAGCTAACTGGGCCAGCAGCGATATTGCATGCTACCTGGTTAGCTCCTGCCAGCTTAACGATAGCTGAGGGCTTTCCTCGCCTATCTTTTAGCCCATGTCCCTAACCGGGCAGCATGCAATATCATTGTTGCCCGGTTAGGGACTGTCACCAAACCTCTGCTCTCTCCCCAGAATGCACCCCAGT
The DNA here is from genome assembly GCA_033557465.1 of Ichthyophis bannanicus. Taxonomy (NCBI): domain Eukaryota; kingdom Metazoa; phylum Chordata; class Amphibia; order Gymnophiona; family Ichthyophiidae; genus Ichthyophis; species Ichthyophis bannanicus. The sequence continues at coordinate 642,986,917 of CM066036.1, read as the reverse complement.
GCCTTAATGGTTAACATCGTATTTGGGGCACGTAAGGGAGAAGAGAGGGATATTCATAGCAGCAGGTCAACCTTGTTTAGTGCCGTTGAACTATCCTGATCAGCGGCAGTTACACGGAGGGGTAAGGGGTGGGCCAACTTTTACAGGTCTGTAAATACCATGTAACTGGCCCTTTTCCTCATATCAGGCCCTTTATTTAAAATGTGGTATGACAAACCATCCTAAAATCCTAGCATGGATTTCCAAACATTACATACACAATTTATTGGAAAACAGATATCACAATAAAATAAACATAACAATCATATTTAACTTTAAAGCTACGTTTCAAAGTCCCCCAAAAATCCAATCATCAGTAGAAGTGGGGGTCGTACTGGACAAGGCTGGATGGTTATTGTGTGCTGATGGCCCCCGGGGGGTGAGGGGTAGGTATTAGAGGGGGTGGATGGGGGGGAAGATTATAAAATGAAAAAAACTAATCCTGGTAGCCATGCATTTCAAGATCATAGTATCCAGGCTGGGACTGGATTGCTTCTAGAGCTGGGAACATTAAACTGCGACGTTCCCTTAAAATTTGAGTTTGCCTTGAATCTGAAACTAAAAAAATAATTTTAAAATTTCAAGTCTTGTCAGCAATCAGAGAACGCAAAAAGTGAGAATCTCAAAGGCCATCCATATTCCACTACCCCCACACCAAGAACCCAGGAGTACAGGACCCATAAAGCAAAATCTAACCATTCGATCACAGCACTAACTTCCAAAACTCATTTACAAGGAGCCTGCCAGAAAAAGGGGGGGGGCACCATCAAATATTGCATGGAACCTTGAATAGCCATACCCCAACTGAGAAAACTGAACAAATCAGATTCCGATATAGAGAAACGCCACATGAACAGAATAACCTGACCTCAGTCCACATACAAATGTAGATAGACCCTCAATCAACTAAAGAATAAGTGGCCAACAACTAAAAATAGAAATATGCTGACAAAAATTAAACTGAAATTCCTAGAAGCCACAGTCTGCATGTGGCACACCACTAGAGAAATCGAAAAAGGCCATATAAGAAAGCACATGTAAATTACAAAAACTGATACATTCCAATCACTAAAGGCGCATGTTTACTAAGCTGGGCTATATGGTTAGCACATGCTTTTTTTTTTTAAACTAGGTCACATGTTATTCAATAGTAGAGACCAAGTGTTTTTTTTACAATACAATAATGCATGACGTTAGCCCAGCCTTAGTAAACCTGCCCCTAAATTGAATATAAAATACTTTTTTCTCTGCCTTTGTTGTCTGACCATTATATTCTAATGGTGTGCGTATTCCAGGTCTCTGGTCTCCCTGCTTTCCTGCCTCGTCTCAAAGTTTTTCCATGGTCCCTCAAGATCCATCTGCTACTTCCTCTCCTCTATATCTACAGTAGCTCTGATATTGATCTTTTCAGCTGTCTTCCATGTATTATTTTTTTCTCTCCTCTCTCTGGTTGAATTCAAATTTCTTTCCTTCTTACCATCTTGTCCTCAATCTACTACACTTTTAATCTAGTACTACTACTACCTGAATATCTGTATAGAGCTACAAGACATACGCAGCACTGCACAGGAACACATGTAAAAGACGGTCCGGCTGCTCCTCAGAGCTTACAATCTAGTCAAGACAGATAACACAGTAACTATAGTGGCTACAGAATACATCTTGGAGAATGGTAAGGAAACACAAAGGAGACCAGGTGAATCAAGATCCAAAAGTGGCAGCAAAGATGGTGAGTTTTCAGCCTGCATTTGAAAAAAGGGTCAAGAGAAGGCGCCTGGAACCTTAGCGCACAACTCCCATTCCTCATAACTCTCTCTCCTCTTTACCCAAGTCTATCACTAATCTCCCCGCTCTCTCTTCCCTGCTAGGATCCCAGTATCTCCCCCTCCCATCTCTCCCCACTATCCAAACATTTCCTCATCCAACATCTGCCCTCCTCTCTCCCAGTCCAGAATCTCCACCTGTTTTAACTTCCTATATCCCCAACATATCCAAACCATCTCCCCATGTCCAGAAATCCTGCCCATTCTCCCTATTTTCTTCCCTGTGTCCTAGAATCTCCACTCCTTCTCCTTATATCCTGTCACGTGCAGGTTCTACCCATATGTAGCTCTATGGCCCTATACCATGTGTCCAGCTTCTCCCATCCCTCTCACCCTTTCCCCCATGTCCAGCATCAGTTCTCTTCCTCCATTTAACCCAACCCCTCTTATGTCCATCTTCTCCTTTAACTTCTCCCATGGCCAGCATCTGCCCTCTCCCCTGCCCCCATGTCCCAGCGGACTGTTTTCCATACCCCCATATCGCAACCTCTGCAACTTTGTGTTTTTTTCTTTTCCCTAGTCTCTCCACATGTCCAGCATGTACCCTCCCATGCTGTGTCCAGCATCCCCCCCCTGCCCTTTAGCCCCATCTTCCCCTCCCCCATGCCAGCATCTGGCCTTCCCAATTTTTTGGGTCGTCTGCCCTTTTTTCCCTATGATCCCTCCCCTACCATGCTCATCATCTGCCCTCCTATCATCCCCCCCCCCCCCTCCCCAACTCCCCCCCACCCGTTTTTTTTTTTCCCCCCCCCTGGAAGAGGCTGACGAGGAAACAAGACAACTGGTGTGCAGAGGAGAGGACCATGTCAGATTGGTCCTGCTTGGAATCTGGAACTCATGAGAGGCTTTGTCACACAGCACCGCTGGGTGCTATCCTCTGAGGGGGAGATGATTCGGGGCTGGGAGATGCAGTGGAGGGAGAAAAGAGACAGTGCTGTCTAGCTTGTTTGCTGTTCCCTCTCCTGTGGCTGTTTACCCCGCTCTTCTGTTAGAGCTGCACAATACCTAGGGAGCCCTGGTGGTTCCGTTCGCGGAAAAGATCAGTGAACCACACAGAGAGGGAGGAGCGGCCACCTTGCAACTAAACAAAGGAGAGGTGTGGGGAAGAGACGTGAGAAAAGAGCAGGACTAGTTCTACCGATGCAACGCTTGACTGAATATTACAGAGTCCGGGATAATCTACACCCTTTGTAACTGACGAGTGAGTACAAAAAGCTCCTAAAACTGGAACTAGTCTGTTTAGAAACCAGGCAGTTGGCTACCCTAGACAAGGCAGAGGTGGAAATCTCTCTGCCCAGGCCTGGCTCGCTTCGTCATCTGGCTGTGAACTACACTACTGCCATCTTGCTGGTCTCCCTGACATCCTTGTATGCTCAGACTCCTCACCTCTCCTCTGCATCCTGCATGTGGTCTTCCACTGAGGTTGCCTGGAGCAGTGTCTACCAGGGAAAGTAAGTCAGAAAGCTGTTACCTCTCCTCCACCAATGTCCAGAGTAACCTTGCTCCCTTTCTTCCCATTGCCTCTATTCACATGTCAGCGCGAGCAACATCTTTTAAAAAAAAAGGGCAAAAGGTGGGGGTCCTTTCAAGATTTTGGCACAGCTTGTAAGTCCCTGTCCAGTTCCTGCGGCCCCCTCTGGATGCAAAAAAATGTGCTTTTGGTGCTTCTTTTGTTGTTTTCTTTTTTAAAAGTTGCAGCCACCGGTAGGAGATTTGTTTGTTTTCTTTTCATGCCGGTACCCAGGGCCCATGTGCAGGGCAACATGCCCGCACATTCCTAGGGCTGGCTCTGACTGCATGCTGTGTCCCTCTCTCCCTTCTGTGCTGTCTTCTACAGCACTGGACTACTATGTCTTGGCAAAGAAAAAATAAAACAAAAAACAAGGCGTGCTGCCAGTCCTCTTACAGGGATAGCGTGTGTCTCGCCTTGCAACCAGCCTTGTTTCTCTGGATGCCCTCTGACGGTTTCCATGGCAGTCGCCACCATTAGGGAGGCTTCCTATTGGCAACCTAAGACATCTTTAATTATATACTATTGTGCTTGGATCATCTCCCATTATTGCAACCATTCTTCTACTGTGAGCTCCTACAATAGGCCTGACTTTATGTCGTCTTCCCTCCTTTTCTTTGGTCCATCTCTTTCTTTAACGCAGAATTATCTTCTTTGCTTCTGCATCTTGTTTCTATGATTTACATTATATAGTGTCCTCTTTCTTTCTGTCTAGCTACTTTATTCCCATCTCTGGACCTGTTTCTTGCTTGCGTGAAGAAATGATTCACCTGATCACACACAGCTGGCAGTGGAAAAATGTTTTGGCGACCAGTGCATCATGAGAAGCCTAGCAGTATTGGTGCGATTAAGATGGTAATTGTTCCTGATGAGCAGCCAGCCCAGCTGCAACATGGCAGTGCGGCCCAGTTTCCATGCTGCTGTGAGAGCTTTTTTTTTTTTTTTGTTTTTTTTTAAACTGAAGGCTAGGCTTGCTTGGAGGTCACTCATCTTGCTGGGATATGGTGAATAGGGTGTTCAGGAAAATGGAAGTGGGTGCGGGTTGGTATTTCTCATATTAGCTTTGGCTGCTTGAGTCTCGTCAGATCTTTTTGATATCAAGGACTGGAACGTTATACAAACAGTGATGAGTTTGGAATTGCTTTGCTGGCTGGTTGCGTTGTCCACTGTTTGTGGTATTGGGGGAGGGGGATGAGAGAAAAATCAGATCCCGGTGCCCATATTACTGAAGTTAAGAAATGGCAAGTTTTGCCTGCTATTGTGTCAAAAAGTCAACTTTTAACTCCATATACAAAACTAACAGCCAAACATATTACTATGTTTTTTAAAGCAAAAGAAACAAGTGTTCTAGCTAGAAAAACTTTTATCACTCACATTTTAGAACAAAAATGAAAGATAATGAGTGGAAAAACAAAGCTCATGGGAATGAAAAATATATTATGACCTTGTGGAGACTAAATGGTCCCTGTACTCAAACAATGAAGAAAGATAATAAATGTTGACTTATGCTCACTACAAAACGTCCTAAGTAAAAATTTTATTTTTATTATACTGTCTAATTATTGAAAATGTGATTCAAAATGACCGATAGAAGAAAAGTTCTCATGGCCATACATCCACATGAATAGTTCATAGCTCAGCAAACACAACTGGAAAGTGCCGAATGCTATTTCATTGAGTTTACTGAATATTAGCACATTAATGTACTTTATTTAATGAATTAAAAAAGGGATGACTGTACACCATAGGTAGATGAAGAGAAATGGCACAGAAAAGGTTCATTAGAATAACAGCAGATTCTTCCTGGACATCCCTTCTAAACCCCCACTTTAAGTAAATAATTACATCAAAGCAAATCAGCTTGCCGGCGTTGTTAGAACTGAACGGTTTAAGGAGATAGAAGAAACCGGCAAGGAAGATCATGAGTGTGATGATTACAAGAACATTGTGAAAGAATTCGTTCTCAGAACATGAGGAAGCATGAGTGAGCCTGGCCCCTGAAGAAACAGCTCGGTTTGTGAAACGCAGCAGCGCTGAAACTGGCGTTGGGCGCATTTGAAGATAAGCACTCATTCTCTCATTTCATAAGTAACATTGTCGATAAGCTGTTGCAAGCTAGAAGCTACAAGCTGATTATGAAGCAACATATAGGTCATTGATGCAAAGTAGAGCACAGGGTCGATATCAAATGAAGACCACAGCTCTTTAAAGTCTGAGACCTGTGTTGCTTTATTTAAGTCATATGTGTAATTGACGGGAACAACTATTGGATTAGTGTTTTGACTGCATGGCAAGCCATGCCTGGTGGCATGTGCTGTTAGAAGTATTGAATATTTAAGCTGAAGAAAGCTGTTTTGTTTGAGTTCAAGTTGTATCCTATGTTGAAATACAAGAATCCTGGTGAAACATTAAAAAGGTGAAAATTTTGAACCTTAGCTTGTCTTATCAATGGTTAATTTCTGTCATTTGCCTACCACTCAACCCAGTTACAAGAAGGTGTTTTTTTCTTTACCTGAGGTCACATAACATCTAACTGAACTACCTTTCCCATAATGCATTAAAAAGCAACCAGTTAGGAAAAGGCCTTTTAAAGGTGAAGTACTCCAATAAGAAGCACGCCCCTCCATACTGATGTAAGGGGCTAAGGGCGTGACAATAGACAGGACATAATTAACTTATTTACAGATTCATAGCAAGTATGTTATGTTGAGATTTAACTTAATTACAAAGTGGGAAGTAAATTCCATGGAAATTATATCCTGCTTCTAACAATAAGAGGCATGTTTACTAAAGGGCTGTTGTGCAGTAAAACAGCAATACTTTAAAAAGCTCATCCTAACTGCTTAACACGTGATGAAACAGGAAATGGGCAGGTTAGGGGGTGGAGGGACTATGAATTGCAGTTAGCATTGGGGCTATTATTGCACAGTAATTACCAATGTTTCAGTTAGTGCAGGTATACTTACTGCCATCTCAATAGATGGTGTTAATTGTGAATGCAGATCCGGCTGCGGATTACCGCAGCCGGACACAGGCACGGGGCAGCAGGCCAAGGGTTAACCTTGGTGGGGGGCGGGGGGAGGAGGGAGAGGAGGGGCGGGACGGCGTGGCGGCCGGCTATAGAAGCGCTGGCCGCGCGGCGGCTTGCCCTCTTTCCCTCCTCTCCGGCGCAGCGCGATGCGAGCGATTTCCCTCCTCTCTGGCGCAGCGTGATTTTTAAATTCGTGCATAACAGGCGTCTGACCTACGTAGGAGTGGAGTAGCAGCTGCAGTGTGCACGGAGCGAACGGAACAGGAAGCGTGGAGGATCAAGAGAAGGTGAACTTCCAAAGGGTGAGCTGCGTGGGTGAACGCGGAGGGGGGGGGGGAACGGAGAGGATAATGAATGATTGGCTGCGGCCTAGGGGTTGTTGGAATAACTGGGGCGACGGAGGGACGCAGGAGTTGTGAATAAGGTTGGAGTGTGCATTTGTGGCGCGTGGGGAAAAGACGGGTGAGGAGCCCGAATGAGCAGACAATGCGGCTGCGAGGTGAGCGCATGGCTGGTAGCATGCGGCCTAGCGATCGGGGATTAGCCTAATGATGCCCCGGAGTAGTCAGATGTCTGTCAGGATGCAGGAATAGCATGGTGCACATGCAGGGAGTTGCGGGCATGCCAGCGATCAGGGGATTCAAAAAAAAAAAAGAGAAAAAAGGAGAATGAAGGGAGCTATGCGGTGTGGGTAAGGTCTTAGTAACATTAAGCTGCTCATTGGTGCTGGGATATTTTCAGTTGTGGATGCCTGCATTATCCTGCGTCATCCTGCTTATACTCCATTAACTTTATTAGAGATTTCCTTCTGTGGTGTATTTTTTTCATTGCTGAGTAGCTAGACGAATAATTAAGATTACTTTGCTGTGAATGCCTGCTGTTGGGTCATGGTAGAAAGGTGGGGGGTGAAGAACGGGGTACGAATTGGAGTGATTAGTAGTGTGTGCAGGCTTGGGGCGCCATCTGGTGGGAAAGCTAGGATCATAGATGATAGCACAGAATATGTATTGTATGTATCTGCTAGCGTGTGATGCCATCTGGTGGGAGCAGCTGATATGGGATTGCCAAAAAAAAAAACCCAGAGGAATAATGGGAATAGACGAGTATAATAGATATAGGCATATATGAGAAATGGCTCCACTGATGCATAATACATATTGATCAGGTCAACGACAAATACGGTTTACACCAGACGCTGGCAAAGACCTTAATACTAGCATTCTGTTTCCCATTGCTTTCTCTATAGTAATTTTTCCAAGCAGGGTAATATGCCGCGGAAAGTTACACAGAGCGATGGAAAGGACCGCAGAAGACAACCTACCCAGGAAGGAAGAGGGAGCAAGCAGGGGGCGGAGCGTAGAACGACACGCGGTGCTGCAAAACGGGCACCGGCAGTAACTACGCAGGGGAGGAAGACGAAAGGGGACGCGTCAAAGACGGCACAGAGGAGCAGGCGGGCCCCAACAACTCAACAAGCACACGCCCCCATGCCGACGACGTCCAGTCAGGAGCTAGATGAACTTTTCCGACTCATACGCGAACAGGTGAATCAGCACGGCCTGAGCACTTTTAAACAACGGTTGGAGGCATCTAATGCGGGAGCAGCGGAACCACAAGCACCGAACAGCGACAGTACGCCAGGCCCCAGCGACGGCGCGCCAGGCCCCAGTGACACCACACCAGACATCACACCGGCCAACAGCAGCAGCATCCCAAGCACCAGCGCAGCGGCCGGTAAGTCTATGGGCGTAAGGGGAGCGCTGGCAGTCTCATCCTCATCATCAGAGGAATCTACCTCTGAGACAGAGGGAGATATTTCTCTAGCAACAGCAATGCATAGCATTTTGAAGACATTCAGAAAGAAGAAGGGTAAATCACATGCAGAAAAACAGTTAGCAAGGGTATGGACGGGGCGCAGCGAAACACACACGCGGGGGGCTAATAATGGCGAACCTGGCATTTCCGGACGGCGTTGACATTGCCGGCTACACTATTAAGCCCAGCGGCTGTGAGCGGGGACCCGCGTTGCGGGGTAAACTCGCTAGCCAGCACGGTGCCGAGGAAGTTAAAAAAGCGGATCTGGGGGAGGGAATTTATTGACATATTCTCCTTGCTGATCAGGGACCAGGAATGGGAATCAAACGAGAACAAAGAAAAAGACAGGAGATGGGAGATGGGAGAAGAAACCGAAGATTGTAAAATCTATCAGCAATTGGGTTTCGGCATTCCACATATTTATGAGCGTAGTTCTGGAGCGGGAGCCGGAACTGAGCCAATACCTGATCAAATACCTAGACACCATAACCCAAGCGCATAAGCGTCTAGGCGGGTGGGCCTGGCTGAACTACGATGTCAAGTTCAGGCAGAGCTTGGCGGAGGACCCAACCATGACCTGGCAGCACAGGATTGTGGACTTGTGGCTTGAGGAAATGGCCCCCAACAGACCATGGAGTCAGGAAGGGACCTCACAGTCCTTTCAGGCCCTGCAATGGTGACAGAGCGCCCAGCAGGTCGGTCGCAGAGTGTGCCAGCAGTACAATACCGGGAGTTGTACCTGGCGGCCGTGCAAATTTAGGCATGTATGTGCCAGCTGCAGGGGCAATCACCCAGCCACCACGTGCCGTCCCAATAGGGATAACAAGTCATTCCAGCCAATACAACAAAGAGGGAATGAGGGGCTTGGCCCCAACCCCCATATTGCTTGACCGAATGCGTACATGGCTAAGGGCCTACCCTAGGAAGGACAAAGCTCTCAGTATTGAGAACGGCTTTGCTCACGGTTTTAAGATTCCTGCCTCGGTCACACCGCGCTGTCAGGTAATTCGCAACTCACCATCAGTCAAAAAATTCAGATCGGTGGTGCAGCGCAAAATATCAAAAGAAAGGGAATTAGGGAGGGTGGCTGGTCCTTTCACCTACCTACCTCTACCGAATATGGTGTTGTCTCCGTTGGGAATTGTCCCAAAGAAGGAGCCGGGGAAATTCCGCCTAATCCACAACCTATCGTACCCAGAGGGAAGTTCGGTCAATGACCACATTGACCCATCCCTATGTTCCGTGCGATATTCGACAATCGATCAGGCGGTCGACATCGTGTGAAAAGTAGGGCGCCAGGCTAGGCTGGTGAAGGCAGACATCAAATCTGCCTTTCGGCCGCTGCCGGTCCACCCAGAGTCTTTTTCACTACTGGGCTTCACCTTCAATGGAAAATATTATTTTGACAAATGCCTACCCATGGGCTGCTCGATATCCTGCGCCTACTTTGAACAGTTCAGCACATTTGTCCATTGGGTTGTGGAATACATCGCCGGTAACGGCACCGTCGTACACTATTTGGACGATTTCCTATTCATTGGAGACGGGGAGGAAGATTGCCAAAGGATTCTCAACGTATTTGAGCAAGTGGCCAAGTGCTTTGGGATCCCCTGGCAAAGGAAAAGACTAGTGGGCCCGTAGGACCATCACATTCCTGGGAATAGAGCTCGATGTAACAGCGCAAAGGTCTCGCTTACCCGATGACAAAATCCAAAAGCTGAAAGCTGCTGTTCACGACATCCGAGAATGGACAAAGGCAACGCTGGAGCAATTCCAATCAATGTTGGGTCTGCTGTGCTTTGCATGCCGGATCATGCCAATGGGGCGTGTATTCTGTCGTCGCATGGCAATGGTGATGAGAGGCATCAAAAAAAAGCATCACAAGATTAGGATCACAAAGGGCATAAGGGAAGACCTGCGCATGTGGGAGCTCTTCCTGCAGTCCTTCAATGGCCTGGCGTTCTGGCAGGAACAGCCGGTGCCGAATAAAGACCTTGATCTGTACACCGACGCTGCGGGGGGGAGGTAGCGGGTTCGGAATCTATTTTAGAGGTGCGTGGTGTGCGGAAGAGTGGCCTGACGAATGCCATTCAGGGGGTATTACCAAAGACATTACCTTCCTGGAGCTATTCCCCATAGTTGTGGCGCTATACAGATGGGCCCTGCAGCTGCGCAACAGGGCAATCACATTCCACACCGATAACGTTGCCGTGGTGTATGCAGTAAATGGGATGCGTGCTCATACCCCTGGGGTCGTGGCCCTCCTAAGGCACATCGTGATGTTGTGCTTAAAACATAACATGAATATTAGAGCAGAGCACATCCCTGGGCAGCATAATGATATTGCCGACGCTCTTTCTCGTTCCAAGATACAGCTCTTCCGGTCGCTCGCTCCCGAAGCCGAAGCAGACAAAACGGTTCTCCCGTCACAAGTATGGGACCTTGGCCCACCGAAGTTTGGGAGCTTGTGCTGAGCTCCCTATCTGAGAGGACAAGACGGAGATACTTGGCGGCATGGGAGAAATTTCAAGCCTTCTACGAAGGAAGTGGAGTCCAAAACGTCTGTCTTGCGGTGGATTCTGCATTCTAAAAATAGCGGAGTCAAAAAATCAACGGTAAAAGCGCAGTTGGCGGCAATTACCTTCTTTTCGAAAGTAATGGGTAAGAACAAGCCAAGAGCTGACTTCGTCATAACCAAGGTGATGAAGGGCTGGAGGGCAGAGCAGCATGGCAGGAAAGTCGGCCGGCACCCTATAACACACGAAATGCTGCAGAGACTGATAGCGGTCACTGGCCGGATATGTTTCAACGACTTCGAGACCCGGCTATTCAGATGCGCATTTTTGTGGGCGTTCTTTGGAGCGTTCAGGATAGGCGAACTTGTAGCCTCGGCGAGTCGTAAATCCACTACAGAGGGGATTCGGGAGAGGGATGTCTGCCTGCAGAATGGCACACCCATACCGCAGACACGAAGATCAAAAACCGACACCGAGGCAAAGGGCACACAGATTGTGCTAGCCCCGCTACCGGGGGACGCATCCTGCCCAGTAGCAACCTTTACCGAATACAACCATATACAGCCAGCAGGAGCTGAACAACACTGGTTGGTGCATTCCAACGGGGCCCCCCTATCGCGCGTCCAGTTTACCAAGGTACTGAAGTTAACGCTGGAGGCAGCGGGTTTTGAAGCGTGCTGGTACGGCACCCATTCATTCCGTATAGGGGCCGCTTCAACGGCGCCCAGCATAGGCATGACGAGGGTGCAGATTATGAACATTGGCAGATGGCGCTCCGAGCGATATAAATTGTACATACGCCCGGTTTGACGCTGGGTATGCATTAGGCAGACTTATAAAAATTTTAAAAAAAAAGGAAAAGGGCGGGGAGGGGGGGTAGTGCCTTAACGAAAATTGCGGGAAAGAGGACAACTATTGTTGTTATGTTGCACAAGTTATTTGTTTTATGCGTGTAATGTGGATACAGAAACGATATTGTTACCAATGCTAACATGCTATATTGTCTTTATAATAACACTTTATATAGGTGCCAATTCCCCGGTCGAGGCGTGGATATGCGGCCATTCGTTCGTGTATTGGGCAGAAAAGAGGATGAGACTAAGGCCACAGGGGCTCAATTTGGGCCTCCCCAGGGAGAAGCTAGCGGTGAGATGGATGGGCCACAGGGGTATGGTGTGGGACCAGCTGATGCCATTCCTACTCCAGTTGAGGAAGGTGGGTGGCCAGCCATGGGCAATCGTGGTGCACCTGGGCGGTAATGACCTGACTGGCACGCGCAGTGTCGAGCTCATGAAGAAGATGCAGAGGGACATCCAGACACTGGCGGGTGCCTTTCCAGGAACATTACTAATCTGGTCTCACATCATACCGCAGCGGGTGTGGAGGGGCGAATGGTCACATCGTGCAGTGGAAAGAACAAGAAAGAAAGTGAATAGATGGATGGCGCGATTCATGGAATCGATCGGAGGATATGGCATCGTCCACGAACTTATCGAAGAAAACTGCCCCGGATTGTACCGCGCAGATGGGATACATCTATCAGATATTGGAATGGATGTGTATCTCTGCGCGATACAAGACACAATTGAACGCCTCTGGCAGAAGCATGTGTTGGCCACAGCGGCGAAGGGTGGGGGGGGGAACCTCCCGGCAAACGAGGGGTCGCCGCCGGGAGGGATTGGCAGAAAAATAGGAACCCCACCCTTGCGAGAGAGAGCACACAGCCCAGACACGAGAAAGGGGAGCAGGGCACAAAGGAACTGACGTGTCCCCCAAGAGCACCCAGATGGTGAAGCGGGAACAGTGTCCAGGGGGGACACACCCCTCACATAGTTCTTCGTAGCCCTGTTCATGCCTTTCGACGGGCCCTGGGCAGTGGGAGATACGGACACTGCGGCAAAGAGTCACGGAGCCCTGAAGGGCCGATCGTTAACTGAAGCACCCTCACGCGTTGTCAGGCTGGTTGGGACCGGCGGCAGTGGGGAAAAGGCTTGGATGGCCATCTTTCCAGAATATCCCTGCCGGGCGTCCGAGGTCATGAGTGACTGTGGGCTGTGCCTCTTGAAAAGGGATGAGGTAAAACTTTGAAGGTATACTTATGTTGTTATGATAGAATGGTGTTATAATGTTTTGATAGTGTTGGGTTTCTTATGCTGTGGCCAACAGTTTTCATACTTTAATTTCCACTCGACAATTCAAAATAAAGACACCTTTGTTGACAAAAACGGAAACAGTGTAATTTTGGGAGAGGGGGGGAGTGGGGGGTTGGGAGGGGGTGAGGGGAGGGAAAGGAATGACGACCCGCGGCCATCATGCTGGTCCCCTGGCTGTGCTACCGTGCATTAGGGAACTGTTCAGTGTGGTAACTGCTGGAACATCCTGGGCAAGCCCCCAACAGTTAGCGCAGGGCCATCTCTCTTACCACACGTTAGTTTTCACTCCAAACACACCATAAGTGCAAACCCTTAGCGCACCTTGGTAAATATAGCCCTAGATTTAGAGTGGGTTACATAGAATACTATAGTGTACAATAGTAAAAATTCACCTTACAATAAACTTCATAGCAGATTACAAAGCATGTTACAGTGTACAATATTAATCTATTCACCTAACAATTAATACTATTGCAAACCCCTCTCCATCTTAGCAGTGGGATGAATAAAAATCATACTCTCAAAATAAAACAAAGATAATAAACAGGGCAATAAAAGTGCATTTTGCAATTCTTCACATACCAGCTTCCCCTAGTCACACAACTAGAGTTCTACTAATCAATTAACCTCTTTAGTCTAGACAAGAAAACAACCAAGTTTTTAGCTTTTTCTGAAAATATAGGTGTTGATATTCAATGGAGGTGGCTAGTGCTTTTATTTTTTTAATTATTTATTTATGAAAAAATTTTACAACGTTATATGGTAAAATTGTATTACAAAGAAACAAAATATGCATAGGAAATAAAAATGCAAAAGGCAATCCTTAATGCAAGACTACAGCCCACATCTCGGGGAGACATGTCTAACATGATCAAAAAGAAATTAGAGTTTAAAAAACAAGGCTAAAAGAGAATTCTCCAAAGAGAAATCTATAGCCAACAAACATCTGGATGAGACCCCTCCCTTCCCAAAATCATGAGTTATCCTTGAACTTTTTCCTTATCCAGGATCCACTTTTCTAATTCAGAAGAAGACAAGAATATAAATTTATCATAGTTTAAAGAAATACAACATTTACAAGGGTACTTTAAAAAGAACGTCGCCCCCAAAGCAAGAACTCTAGACTTCAACATAAGAAAAGCTTTCCTATGTGACTGTGTAGAACATGAGACATCCGGAAATATCGACACCTTATCACCACAAAACGTCATCTCTTTCCTCCTAAAATAAGCTTTAAGAATGGTAACCTTATCTTCCTCAGAAGAAAGAGTCACCAATAATGTAGCCTTAGTGGAGATGACGTCTTGAGTCTCCTCTAAAAAAGCTGTTAAATTAAAATTCTCAGAATCCAAAGGAGGATCCACTTCTTGATCCGCAGTACTAGACAAAATTTTAGAGGACAAGTAATAACATTTGGTAATTTAAACAAGAATCAGCCTGCGGAAAAAGAAGGGCATCTTTCAAATATTTTCTAAACAAAATTAAAGGGGACAACAGCGAACAAGTGAGAAAATGTAATACCCTCAGAGTCTTACAACGTGATGCATTCTCTAGGTTCTGGTACAAAATAAGGCTGTCTTTCGCTTGAGCTACGAAAAATTCAGAAGACGACGTAACTTGAGACTCCATTTTTGCTACCGCGGAGCTCAAGGCTCCAACTTGAGAATCAAGAGACTGAAACTTTTCTACGGCATTCCTAGTAAATTGACACAATAAAGGAACAGTCTCAGCAAGAGTTTTTTCCGTGCTTGAAACCACTTGCCAAATATCCAAAAGAGAAATTTTGGAAGCTGGAAGTTCAGTAGAGAGAATGGAAGGAGGTCTCCAAGAGACCACCTTAGGAGACTCTTTACATTGAAAGAAATGGTACCAGGAGAAAGTTCACCGGATAGCTCGAGAAATCCAGGGGGAAGCGGAGGAGTATGCTCCACAGAGCTTAAACTCACTCCCTCAATTGAGGGATTGAGAGGCACAGTACCTGGATTGGTAGTCCGTGGTGTAGAAATCACGTGTTTTTCAATGGCTCCAGCCTGAGAAACATCCAGAGGAGGTTTCTTCTTTCGCTTTCCACCCGGCATTACCAACACTCCTTGGCCGGCTGAGCTCCAAACGTGCTCCTATGGGGCTCACAAGGGGCGTGACAATACCCCTTTGGATACGCCCCTTAGGAGACGCGCCGACGGCTAAGCACCGTACAGATGCCAACAATATCGGGGCCCGGAAGGTGACGCCAGCTGGGCTGCCCGCTCAGATCGCCAAGCTTCAAACCGGCCTTCTCTCCCTCAAGGGGAACCGGACTGCAGGATAGACGCTCCCGAAAGGAGGTGCAGTAGCAAAGTCTTATATCGGGGCCCGGAAGGTGACGCCAGCTGGGCTGCCCGCTCAGATCGCCAAGCTTCAAACCGGCCTTCTCTCCCTCAAGGGGAACCGGAGTGCCGGATAGACGCTCCCCAGCTAGTGCTTTTTAAGTGCTGGGGATCACCTTTTTAACTTTAACGCAGATATTTAATGCTGGGGCCATATCTGGCCACCAGCATTGAATATCTGGGTTGCCTGGTTAGCAATTTGGATCATCAACTTAATGTCAGTTATTTTTAACTGGGTAAGTCAGGCTAGTCTTTTATCTGACTAACTTTACCCAGTTAAGGATAACTGGTTGTTGGCTGAATATTGCAGACACCCGTTTATCTTTGGAAGCCACCCTGCTCCTCCCCAATGCTAGCTGGTTAGCAATAGGGCATTTAAATAGGCTAGGAGGGGATATTCAGCAGCACTAACCAGATAAGTGTCACGGAATATCCTGGTGAGTGGCATTTATGTGGTTGCAGATCTGCAAACCACATAAATGCCTTTGAAGAGCCTCCCCATAATTTTTCTCCATTCTTAGTAATTGCAGCAACTAATTCCATTTTTGTGGTCCAAGCCTTCTCAGTATATCTGCACATGTGAGCGGCAGCCTGCATTATTCAATTGAAGGAATACATAATACCACATCATTCTCAAACCTTAGTGACCATGGGGGTAAATACATCCTTACGTATTTATTTAGGTATCATGGTCCTAAACCCCAAGCGATTTTATAGATTGCTACTAATAACTTAAAACTGATCCTGTGTTACACCAGCGGCCAATGTAATTTTTTTTTTTTTTTTTAATAGAAGCGTAGCTCTGTCCCGTTTCCTGGCATTCATAACTATCTTGACCACGGTATTATGAATTAATTGCAGTTTGGAAATTTGGCATAATGATGATTTAGCACCAATATACTGTCAGACCACCACCTCCACTGCGGGGGGGGGGGGGCACATAGCCCTGGATACATAAACTTGTGGAACGCTGCCAATGCCTTGGGCCCTGTTCCCGTGGGTAGATGGGCCCTCACCCTGATGCTTGGAGGATGTTTTGTGCCTACTGGCTCAGAACAGATATCTATATTTCCTGCACTGAATATGGGCTAGCTTGGTTGGAGCTCCCTGAACAGAGGTCCCTTGCCTAGAGAATGAGGCATTCTACAGACCTGGGGAGCTGTTATGGGTCTCCAAGGGCCTTTATGCCTTCCTTTCCCTGACAGCAGGTGTACTCTGGATGGGAGCTGCTTGGGATTGCCTGTTTCCATGGGAGTGTGTAGATTGCCCTGTGGTGTTGCCCTGGTACTCTCCCCGTGGTGGAACTTCCTCCCACCTCCCTAGCAGAGATTAGGCAGCAAGAATGGATGTGCCATGGGGGATGCATCTGGACACTGTGGCACCTACATCGTGGAAGGGTAGGGTACCCCAAATCTGTGTGGTCACTGTGATGGGCCTGTTGTTCTGCAGGCTCTGGTGGCCTCCTTCTCCTACTCTTCAATGACAAGGGCAATAGGCCAGATGTAAACAGGGAAGGGTCCAACACCAGAAGCCTAGCAACCTAGCACCTTTTTTGCCTCAGGGTGAGAAAGGTTCAAATAGCGGCCATCTCTGGCACCCTGCCTGTACCCATATGGGGACTCCAGCTTTTTCAGATGCTACATTTCACTCTATCTATCCCAGAAAGGACTGCAGCACAGTCTCTATGCATATGTTTGCTTCCCGGATTTGCATGCCTCATCCCCTGACACTTTGGCCCATTGCTCTGAGCTATGCAGCAGGATATACCTATTCCTAGGACAGTCCCCTCTATCCTTCACTGGCCATGTACTACATGGCCCGTTAGTGAAGTAGGGGCCCAGGAATTGCTGCCTGCAGGGAGCTTGTAGCCTCTGCTGGCCATATCATCGAATTGGTAGCAAGCATGTGCAAGGCACACATAGCAAGCGCTTTCGCAGTACGCGTTCCCTACTACCATGCTGGAGACATGCCCAGCATGGCAATACTACCCTGTGGCCACTATGCCCCCTCCACATGCTAACTGTGCTTTCACACCATGCTAGTCACAGCACTTTAGTAAACATGCCCCTTAGACTCTAGTGCTGAGACTAGCACAGGGCAAGTGCACAGTTAGCTCGCAAACTTACTAGCATTTTTAGCATGGTCACATTTTGGTGGCATATTCCTAGCTACTACGCTTTAATAAACATGCTCCAAAGTTTTTATTTTATCATCTGATAGCTCACATGGTCTGTGACGTGTTTTGTAAATTGTGCTCTGTACAGAAATTACAGATATAGCTAATCTTCAGATTTTCGATCAGTGATCTAGTTTGCTTTTTTCCAGCAGGACCACTGTAATATGATGTATTTGGGCTTGCCACAATGTGCTTTAAAACGGCTGCAACTGGCACAGAACACAGCAGCTCGTGTTGTTTATGGGGTGCATAAGTTTAATCATGTCGCCCCTTTTCAACATCAGCTTTATTGGGCTACCAGTTACCTGTCATGTACAATTTAAATGTCTGTGCTACGTTTTTAAGGCTGGGACTACTCTGTTGGAATTTTGCACAAAATTCAAGTCCATGTCAAAATGTCTGAATTAAGCAACATTCTGCATGCTTTGTTTATGGTGGCAAATAAGTTCATTTTTTTTGTTTAATGTTAAAATACAATACAGAAAAAAAATTCACTCAGAATTGCAAAATTTAGCTATTGTGTGAGGAATTCCAGCAGGAGTAGCTAGGACTCTCTTTCAGGAACATAACTTAACTGAACTCACCTGATTCTTGTGTCTTGGGCACATGCTGCTGTTTCTGCTATTGTGTTGGCTCTCCTCTGGTGTTTTCAGGCCTTGAAGCCAATCTGGGTGCTTTTTTGGTCTTCCTTGTATAATTTAGGGCCTTGCAGCCATTCTGGTGCAGTATTGGTCTTCCTGGAATAATTTAGGGTCTCACACCAAGAGAAGTATTGCAGCTACACCAAAGGAATCTTCTATCAACACACTTTACTGAAGACCCGACTTAGTCAAGTTTCAACAACACCATCAGGGGTCTAAAATGGTATGACCATAAACAATATCAAACACAAAATTTAAAAAAAATTAAACATACCTAATAAGTGCTGAAAAAACATGTAATGATGCAAAAAAATGTTACAAATAAATGTAGAAAAGGATAAAAAGCATGTATATACACACATATAAGAAATAACTAAAAATGTAAACATTAAACAAAAATAAAACGTAAACATATTTACTACCATCTAATCCAATCAATGCAATATTAAATAATAAAGCATCAAATACAATGGCCAAAGCAGACAGGAAACAAAATCAAAATAAAATTTTAAAAGAAAAACACGTGGAATATGGAAACGTACAAAACGTGTATAAACAAAAAAAGACAATATTACCAGGAAAATAGAAATATATGTTCTGAAATTGTTCATTAAAAAAAAATTAAAAACATTTTTCAGGAATCTCTTAATCAAATCACCTAACAAAGATGATTACACCAGGTCAGCCCCCCAAAAACATGAAAAAGCATTAAGGTTAAAGAATACAAACAAGAGAGGAAAAGGAATAGGGAAGGGGTTGGGTGGGTAAGGGTAGCGTAAAACAGACTGGGCAGCCCTGAAAATACTAGTCTGCTGAGTGGATCCTACTGAGCAGATGCACTTCATTGGCTTTGCTCTGACTCTGTACTACATGAACTATATGGTGGTAAATATGTTTATCATTTTTTATTTAATGTTTACATTTTTAATTATCTCTTATATGTGTATATGTATGCTTTTTATCCCTTTGTACATTTATTTGTAACATATTTTTGAGTCATTGCATATTTTTTCAGCACTTATGTATAAATTTTATTGTTTTGCATTTAATATTGTTTATGGTTATATCATCATTTTAGACCCATGATGCAGGTGCAGTTGCTGAAACTTGACCAAATCAGGTCTTCAATAAAGCATATTGATAGATTCTTTTTGTGTGGCTGTGGTCCTTCTCCATTCCTTCTCTTGGTATTTGCTGTATGAGAAGGCTGCCTTCCCCCGTCCTCCCACACTTCTTTTTTTTGTTCTTACATAATTTAAGGTCTTGCAGCTGATCTGGGTGCTGTGCTATTTTCCTTGGTCTCTTTTAGGGCTGGAGCTGGACTATTCCTCCTGTCATAATTTAGGACCTATATCAAAATTACCCAGAGAAATATATCAAATACGAGTATATAGACCACCAAATTCCCTATTATTACCTGCTATCGTCACATAAAGGGATATACTCTATTTTTGTCAGACAATTTGCCATGAGAGGATACCCCCTCTTGTAGCAAACTTTTCTTTTATTCATTTTAATGAGTAAATCAAACTCAACTTCACCAAATTAGTGAGCAAATAGGGCGCTCACTTCCTCTGAACCCCTAATAAATAGTAAAAAATGCCAACTTACCTTTCAAGGCGAATCATCAATCTCCAATGTTCATTCAAGGAAAAAGAACCGCTGCTTTCTTCTCACAACTTGCAACGAGCAGCATACTTCATTCCACTGAAATTCTTTAAAGCCGTCGGTTAACTTTCACTAAAACGGCAAGTAGCATGTACTTAAATATGAGCTAAACGTAAGCTACATAATGCCATGTTTCAGGTCTTGCTTTCCCTCGACCCTTCATCAGGCTAGATCCGAAGCTGAATGCCTCACCCCAATCACAGTTCACTCATATGGGGAAATTCCTTCTGACGTCAATAGATTCTTCTTCTATTGACGTCAGAAGGAATTTCCCCATATGAGTGAACTGTGATTGGGGCGAAGTATTCAGCTTCGGATCTATCCTGATGAAGGGTTGAGAGAAAGCCAGTGTCAATTTGAAGGTTCTCGGTTTTAAATTTTAAGTAGGGCCTGCTTCCTTACCAGAAAATTGAAGCTTTATACTGCTAGTCATTGCTTGCATTCTTCAAGGCTGCCTTTATTACTTTCAGCTACAAAAGACTCTTGAGACCAGACAGCATACATTTTTCCTAGCTGGCTCTTTCCTTTGGAATTCTATTCCTAAGGAAGTAAGGCTCATTGTCCTGCTGTACATACCCTTCTCTACGGAACATCTGGACCTCTCTCCACTGACGAGCTGCTTCAATGCAATATCTGACTGGCTTCTCTCCCAAAACCTCCGAATACAACATAAGAAAACGGAAGTACTCTTCATTACGAGGAACCCTAACTTCTCCCCACCACAATTCCTTAAAGTAAAAGAAGCAGAACTACAAACTAAACCATCAATACGCTACCTGGGAGTCACCTTGGATCAACACCTAGACATGAAAGCCCACATAGGGAACACAGTCAGAACTGTATATTACAAGATCCGCTCACTTAGGCATTTACGATCCATGCTGGAACCAAATGACTTCAGAACTATATACCAGGCATTGATCATACCTCATTTTGACTATGCCAATGCCATCCTTCAAGGCCTGCCCCTATCCACCTTACACCCCCTGCAGCTCGCCATGAACGCTGCAGCAAGGGTCATCCATGGAGCCCCCAGATGCGACCACGTGACACCTTTGCTGATACAATTACATTGGCTACCTATCCAGGCTAGAATCATTTTCAAGACTCTGCTACTCACTTTTAAAGCTATTAACAAGCTCTCCCCTGAATCAATAATGGCCCTCATCCATACCATATCTCCTAATAGAGCAAGGAGATCCACAGCTACAAACACCCTAAAAGTCCCGAAAGCATTAACAGTTTGCACTGCATCTACAGCCAATAGGGCGTTTAGTATCAGCGCACCAAGATGCTGGAACGCATTACCTCCAGATATCCGGGCTATTAAGGGCCTTACACAGTTTAGGAAAGCCCTCAAATACCATCTTTTCAATAAGTACCTCATTGAACCCAACCTCACCCACCGAGACAGAGATGCAACCCACTAAGCAAATATGTGGTTTCCCAACAAAATGCCAAGAAAGATTCCCTAACCCTTAGTGGTGCAGTTGTTTCTATGGAATTCTTGATCATACGACTTTATGTAGCAATATTTGTAAATAGTTTACCACCGGTATCCAAGTTTATGTAGCAAGTTCTGTAAATAGTTTACCCCTGTTATCCAAGTTACTTGCCCTGTTATCTGTAAACTCATACATGTTAACTGTACTGAGCATTTCTGTTCCATGTAAACCGCGCTGATGCTGAATAGTGCGGTATATAAGAGACTGTAAATAAATAAATAAAAATAAATTGTAAATTACTTGCGCTTCAGAAAAATGTATAAAACTTGGCCATTTCATGCAACATTTTCTCATATAATTACAGGGCACCGATTAGTTTACAGAGCAGTTGACGTTTTATACTCTTGGTCACTGCTTATGTACTTTTAAGATGACTTATTTTTCCATCTACACCAGAGAAATTAGGGCTATTTAAAAACAGACAGCATACATTTTCCTTAGTTGATCCTTTATGGAATTCTATTCTTAGATACCAAGAACCATCAGGGGTTATTTGAGATTCAGAAAAATGGGCAAGGCTTGCCTGTTTTGACAGAATTTGAGCATGTTTTTTGTTTATTTCAATTCAAGATATATTATTGTAGTGAGGCTTTTTTTTTCTTAGGATTATTTCATGAATATTTAGAGCTCCTTTATTAGCATGGATCATTTTATGTTCATATTTTATCTTTAGTTGATGCTTTCTTATGTTTGCTGTACATCACCTTGAATTCTTTGAAGATGAAGGTTTAGAATTAGTAAAGTACATTACCATTTATGCATGTTATTAATAAATAGCTCTCACACTGCATACAAAGGGACTTACAGTAAATAAATAATGTCTTAGTAAATCTAGTCCTAAGTAATTATTAGTGAATCTGAACAATAAATAAATGCAAAACTGCATTAGTGATTCGTGTGTAAGTGGCTGCCTCCCAGCCCTGACAAGTTCAGGTCCCTTTGCCAATCCCATTGTGAGTTTCCTTAACTTGAAACTCTAGCACAGGTCTTTCCATTTATTTATTTTTGAAAAGTAAAGAGTCCTACTAGGCAACTAGCTACCATGATTACTGGCCCAACCCTCTTTCCTCGCATGCAAATCTATCCCTTCTCTACTTGGAAACTATAATAGGCATTTTACTGCCCCTGGAGGGCTTATCTAAGGGGCATGTTTACTAAAGTGCAGTGGAGAGCACATTACTACCGGAGCCTAGCAGCAGCTATAGACACAAGAGACGTGGGCACAGTACACTACTACCGCTGTGCTAGTCACGTTACTAACGTGGTAGTAAACGCATGGCCGTAGCACATGTGCACACTGCACCTGGTCTCAAAGTGCTTCAGAAAATAGAATGATACAAGCACAATACTGGGGTGTCCATAGGCCTCAGATTCACTGTGGACAGTAAGAAAGTATGCCCCTAGCATCCATATATTTATTAGTTATTTATTTATTTAATTTTCTTATATACCACGCTATTTGTCATCAGTGCGGTTTACATTGAAACAATACAACAATTGGTCAGATATAACAGACCTATTACAAGTAACAGGAAAAATTAACATGGAAGTAAACAGGGAAATCATTTATATAAGAAGATAGCAAATCGCCAGTCCAGAATAGAGATGACCAGGAGTGGGCTGAACAGTCAGCACAGCTCAGAGCACAGGGGCAAAGTATGAGAGGGCAGGGTAGGCAAATCAGAAAAACAAACACATGTAGAGAGAATGTTCTGCATCTCATACTAGAGGTCATAGGATGCAAATGTGGCATCTGGAGATGCAGAGGACCACGTATGGGATCAGGTAGGATATCCACAGCGTTAATCATGAAAGACAAGGATAAGGACTGCCCTCTCCCTGATGTACCAAGGGTGGCTGTTCACCTAGGCTGCAAGGAACACAGTACAAGACCATTGGTGGGGGTGGGCTTCACAGCTCATTTACTGGTAACCAAGAGACCAGAGTTCAATTCCTACTGGCACTGCTTGTGGCCTTGGACAAGTCACTTAGCCCTCCACTGCCTCAGAAGAAAATTAATGCATAATCCAAGTTATCAATGTCCCTGTTTAATGTACATTGTTACAATGGTAAACCGCTTTGACTAAAATGATAAAGCGGTATAAAAACCCTGTTAAATAAATAAATAATTCCCCCCTCTGATCATGGCTTGGCCAACACCTTAGCCATTGTGGAGTGAGCTCCCCAGGTTGGGGAGAAGGGAGGTGTATGGGCCAAGAGGGTCTGGAGACCAAGCACACTTGCTCAGGGCAGCCTGTGCATGGGAGCCATATGGCCAAGCAGCAGCAGCGATCCTGCCCTGCCATGATCCCTGCGTTTTCACCACGTTATCTGCTGGGGAAATGCTGGGCACACCCCAACAGATAACATACGACTTTTGCAGCTACTGTAGCGCTTTATACACTGACACCTGGTGTTAGCTGAAAAAGACCTAATGCCCTTTGGCAGACATACTACTTATTGTGCTCTTACAGGACTGTGACATACCACACTGAGACATACTACATGGTACATCCCTGTGGGGTTAAGCCATCATTCAGAGCTGAGCCAGGATGGGGAAAAGTGATAAATTCTGTAAGATTTTAAATTTCCCTGGTTCTTTCCTCAGAAAAGTTGGCTAATGGGCGTGGCATCATTTTTGGGAAAGATTCTACAGCAAAAGGTCCCATTCTCCCTAAACCAATTTGAGCATTTAATCTTCTGCCGAATAATCCCTGCATGATGATATTATTGAGTACCAAATGATTCTTGAAAAGCTATTGAAAAAAAACATTGTTAAAACTGTTCGATATTCTCTCAGCTGCCTTCATTTTGGGGTATAATGGCCAGGCAAGTTGTAATTGTTGCTAACCTTATAAAAGGAGAGTGTCTTATGGAACATTTAATTGTTGCTTGGGCTTGGAAGCAGCAGCTGATACAGCTTGCCTCGTATATTTGTTTTCTGGGCGACTAGTTCAGCAATTGGAGCAAGCATGAGGATTGATTGTATCTCCATCAAATATCATTGCTTTCTGTTACATAGAAACATAGAAACATGACGACAGAAAAAGACCACAAGGCCCATCTAGTCTGTCCTTCCATAACAACAACTACAACAGTCCACTTTCTACCTTTAGAGATCCTCTGTGTTGGTCCCATGCTTTTTTGAATTCAGTTACTGTCCTCATCTCTACCACCTCCACTGGGAGACTATTCCACGGATCCACTACTCTTTCTGTAAAGAAATATTTCCGCATATCACTCCTGAATCTATCTCCCTTCACCCTCATCCCATGTCCCCTCGTCGCAGAACTTGTTTTCAATTGAAAGAGGCTCTCTCCCTGAACATTTATGCCACGGAGGTATTTAAACATCTCAATCATATCACCTCTATCCCGCCTTTCCTCTAAGGTGTACATATTAAGATCCTTAAGTCTGTCCTCATATGTTTTATAATGAAGCCCATTAATCATTTTAGTAGCAACCCTCTGCACCGACTCCATCCTGTTCACATCCTTTTGAAGGTGCGGTCTCCAGAATTGCACACCATACTCCAAATGAGGTCGCACCAAAGACTTATACAGAGGTATTATCACCTCCTTTTTTCTGCTAGCCATTCCTCTCCGTATGCACCCAAGCATCCTTCTAGCTTTTGCCGTCGCCTTTTCTACCTGTTTAGCTACTTTAAGATCATCAGACACAACCACGCCTAGGTCCCGCTCTTCTTTAGTGGACAAAAGTACTTCACCTCCTATACTGTATTGCTCCCTTGGATTGCTGCAGCCCAAATGCATGACCTTACATTTTTTAACATTAAATCCCAGCTGCCAAATTCTAGACCATTCTTCAAGCTTAGCTAGATCCCTCCTCATGTTATCTACACCTTCCTGGGTGTCTACTCTATTACAGATTTTGGTATCATCCGCAAAGAGGCAAACCTTACCCGACAGCCCTTCCGCTATATCACTAACAAAGATGTTAAAAAGAATCGGACCAAGGACAGATCCCTGGGGCACACCACTGGTAACATCCTTCTCCTCAGAGTGAGCTCCATTTACTTGTACTCTTTGTCGCCTCCCACCCAACCAATTTCTAACCCAAGCAGTAACTTTAGGGTCCATCCCTAGGGTGCTCAGTTTGTTTATAAGTCGCCTGTGAGGAACAGTGTCAAAGGCTTTACTGAAATCTAAATACACCACATCTAGAGCTCTCCCTCGGTCCAACTCCCTGGTCACCCAGTCAAAGAAATCGATCAGATTTGTCTGACAAGACCTGCCTCTGGTGAATCCATGCTGCCTCGGATCCTGTAATCCGCCGGACTCCAGAAACCTCACTATTTTCTCTTTCAGCAGCGTTTCCAATAATTTACTCACCACCGAAGTTAAACTAACCGGCCTGTAGTTTTCAACCACATCCTTACTTCCGCTTTTGTGTAAAGGCACCACATGAGCCTCTCTCCAGTCCTTTGGCACCACTCCCGACTCCAACGAGGCATTGAAAAGGTCAGTTAGTGGAGTTGCTAGAACGTCCCCAAGTTCCCTCAGTATTCTAGGGTGTATCCCATCCGGTCCCATCGCTTTGTCTACTTTAAGTTGAGCTAGTTTCTCACGAACACAGTCTTCTGAAAATTGTTCAAGATGTCCCTCGCTTCTGTTCTTATTTGTGGGTGTTTTCTGAGGTCCTGCTCCTGGTTCTTCATCTGTGAACACAGAACAAAAATATTTGTTAAGCAATTCCGCTTTATCCTTATAAGCTTCTACATATTCCCCCCCTGCACCCTTGAGTCTGACAATACCACTTTTGCCCTTCCTCTTCTCACTAATATATCTGAAAAATGTCTTATCCCCCCATTTTATTGCATTGGCTATTTCCTCCTCCTTTTGAATCTTTGCCTTCTTGACTACTTTGCTAGCTTCTCTAAGTTTTTCCAAATACAGATGCCTGTCTTCCTCTCTCTGTGATCTCTTGTATTTCATGAAGGCCTCCCTCTTTTTCTTCACTTTTTCAGCTACTTCCTTCGAAAACCATAGCGGTCTCCTTTTCCTTTTGCCTTTATTTACCATTTTAACAAAAAAGGTTGGTTGCCTTTAAAATACCCCCTTTCAGTTTTGCCCACTGTTTTTCTACATCCCCCAGCTGTTCCCATCCCACTAACGACTCCCTGAGGTATTGGCCCATCTTCGCAAAGTTAGTCTTCCTAAATTCTAAGATCTTCACCTTGGAATGGATTCTAACAGCCCTAGTCCTAATACTGAACCACACCATCTGGTGGTCACTGGATGCAAAATGATCTCCCACTACAACATCAGAAACACTCTCACCATTGGTAAGCACCAAGTCCAGTATGGCCCCTTCACGTGTGGGGTCTGTTACCAATTGCCTGAATAGTTCTCCCTGTAGAGAATCCAGGATCTCCTTACTTCTAGATGATACTGCAGCAGGAATGTGCCAATCAACATCTGGCATATTGAAATCTCCTAGCAGTAGCACTTCCCCTTTCCTAGCAATGCTGCGTATGTCTTCAATTAACTCTCTGTCCACCTCTTCCTCTTGTGAGGGAGGTCTGTATATCACACCAATGCAAATAGATTTCTCTTTCCCTCTTTCTAGTTTAACCCATAATGCCTCCTCTCTCCCTTTTAAGCTCTGTAATTCCAAAGCTTTAATAGTAGTTTTTACATATAGTGCCACTCCTCCTCCCCCTTTTTCTACCCTGTCCTTTCTGAATAAAGTATAGCCAGGTATAGTTACATCCCAGTCATGGTTTTCTGTGAACCATGTTTCTGTAACTGCCACTACATCCAAGTCAGCCACTCCCACCAAAGCTTCAACTTCAGGGATCTTATTTCCCATGCTACGGGCATTAATACACACTGCTTTCCATGTGTTACCCCTGTTACATTAAATACCTTTATGGAAATGGGTATCACCTACCTGGGGGCTTTCACTTACCTGGGGGCTTTCTTCACCCATCCCCAACGAATCTAGTTTAAAGCCCTCTTCAGTAGATTAGCCAGTCTACTACCAAAGATGCGTTGACCTTTCTTGGACAGATGGATGCCATCTCTGCTCTGCATCCCTTGGAACAGCATCCCATGGTCTAGGAAACCAAAACGCTCTTGAAGACACCATCCACGCAGCCATGCATTCATCTCCAGGATGCGAGCCTCTCTGCCTTGGCCTTTACCCTCAACAGGGAGGATTGAAGAGAACACCACCTGTGCACCTACCTGCTTCACCCTCTGTCCCAGAGCCATGAAGTCACTTTTGATACGTTCCGAGGTATACCTGGCAGTATCATTTGTTCCAACATGGATTAGCAACATTGGGTAATAGTCAGTGGGCTTGATGAGTCTCGGCAAACTCTCCGTAACATCTTGGATCTTGGCACCAGGCAGACAGCACACCTCTCTGGACATCAAGTCTGGTCGGCAGATGGATGCCTCAGTACCCCTCAGAAGAGAGTCTCCAACAACCACTACCCTTCGTTTCCTTCTGTTCACTGATTCCGCAACTATGGGGTACTTGAACTCTGGTTCTTCCCTTTCCAGGGATGCTTTCACCTCCTCCACTTCCAGGGCTGCATAATGGTTCTTCAATTCAAGGGCTGGAGAAGTTGGATTGGTGATTTTGCAGGCTCTGGTGACTGTTGTCCAACCATCGACATTCTGTTGGCACCCATCTTCTCCTGTGCTGGAAAGCCTGGTTGCTGCAAGAAGCATCTCATCAATGTACTTCTCACTGTCTTGAATGCTCCTCAGCCTCACCACCTCCTCTCTGAGTTCCTCCACTTGTTTCCTCAGAGCTTCAGCATGCAGGCACGCTGCACATGGAACCGGTTCATCAACTGGCATTAGGACCTCTGTCTGGACCGAGGCAGAAGCTGTAATGGGGGCAACAGCTTTAGCATATGCCTAGGCTTTAGCCATATGCCTAGGCTGTTGTCAGCCTAGGCATATGGCCCTGCTGCCACACAGCGTCTCTGAAAAGGTCAGTTACTATACATGCCTCCAAGTCAATTACCTTATTGGCCATCTGCTTTAGATACATAAAACATGAATCAATTCTCCTTGATTTTCTTTCTGTACCTTTCATCATAGTCCAGCCATGCCCATGTGTAAGCCTTGAGTATATTGTGTACATACAGTATCTGAGCACTGGGCCATACTACAAGCCATTTATTTATATTTTTAAAGTGCTTAAAGCAGTATGCAAATAGTAAAGCATTCAATATAGTGTAGCTGCTTACCTCTAACAGGGCTTCTTCACAGACAGCAAGGGAATGCAACCACATGTGATGGGGAAGTCTGGTGGAATGATCCAGTGTGGGGAGCTCTTTCCTAGCTTTAAACCACCTTTTTTTTTTTTAAATTACTGAGCATGCACAGATGCTTTCATGCCTCCTGACACTCTCAAGTAAACTCTGTCAACTCGAAGCTTGAAGTAGTTGTGGTACAACAATAATAATGGGGGTTCAGAGAGTGTGAAGTGTGGCTAGTCCCCCGCTGTCTACAGAGAACCCCTGTTAAAGTTAACTACATTTTTTCCATGGACAAGTAGGGGAGATGCAGGCACACTTGATGACAAATCCAAAGCTGAGGGTTGCTGAAGGTTTCAGTGAACACGCATGGCGACCCAACAGAAAAAACATCTAGGAGAAGGATTACAGTGCAAAAAGGTTGCAAAGAACACTTCATATCTGAAGAGGATGAATAGTCAAGGCTGAGATGCTTAGTAAAAATGTGGATTGTTGACCAGTTGGCAGCACTGTAGATCTCAGATATAGAGACAGAATGCAGATTAGCTATCATTGAAGCTGAGATGATGGACAGGGACCTTCTCAGGTAAAGTGATCCTCAGCGTGATATGCTAATGCAATACAGTCAGATACCCAGTTGGAAAACGTTTGTTTATATGCTGGAAGGCCTGGATTATTTAGATTGAAAGCATGAAGAGACTATAACAGAGCTTTCCAGCAGTCGAGGGAGCACCGATTTCTTTCAGCCTTAAATGCATGAGGTTTGGGGGAAAAAATAGGCGAAGGAGTAGCCTAGTGATTAGAGCAACAGCCTAGCACCCAAGAGATCAGAGTCTGATTCTCACTGGCGCTCCTTGTGACCTTGGGCAATTCACTTTACCCTCCATTGCCTCAGAAGAAAAGACCTGGCAGTCGACTTCTGGTCATACCTTGCCAAGAAAACCTAGGGGTTGCTGAGTTGCCAGAAGTTAGCATTGACTCGATGGCACTTGAAGAAAGAAAAAAAAAAGAGCAATTCAAACTGAAGCCAGAAACCAGCTTAGGCAAAAATTTGGGGCATGAAGGTATTTGGAAGGTAGTAAATCAGCGCTTCAAGTTCACTGAAGCATCGTGCTGACATTATTATAACTCAAAAGATGGCTTTCCACGAAAGGTGCTTAAGGGTAGCTTGACTAATGCTGAGAGGATGACATTAAGATCCCAAGTTGGCATTGGTTCTTGAAGTAGCAGTAAGAGATTTGCTAGACCTCTCATGAATTCACTATCCGGGAACGATGAGCAAAAGGCAGTTTTTCACATTTGTCATGGTAGGTAGAAATAGCAACAAAATGCATGCCCACCAGGTTTTCAGCCCACCATCATATAAGAACATGAGGTAGGAAAGGACATCCATGGGATGACAGGAATAAGGCTGACGTTGGTGATCTGATCATCAATGAGAAAAACAAGACCATTTGAAAGCCGCATATCTTTCAGTCATCAACAAAAAACCCTAACAGAGTGACCAAATATAAACATAAATATGAAAAAATTCACCGAGTTGTACCTCAAAATTTATAACTTTTTGTCCGACAACACCGGGAAAGGGGAGAAACGAAGCTCACCCACGCCAGACGATAATGTCCATTTTAATCAAAATAGGTTCATGAAAACATTTAAAAGGTACAAAAGTACTTATCTCCACCGAAGCAGTCAAAATGTGTCAAAAATGCCGTCAAGTTAATGCACGACACGCACGTTTCGGGTAGAAATATCCCTGTTTCAAGTGCTGTGCTCCTGCCTTTACAATGCAAAAACTGCCAAAAAATGAGGTCGCATTCCATACTGGTTCTTCTAAAGGACAGCTGTGTATATGATTGGCTAAATAGTTCCATCACCCAAAAATGAAACACCAATGAAAGAAGGGAAAACTCCATCATCATCAGGGAAACCCCTCCAGTCATTGGACAATACTATAATAGGCTGAGCCAATCGATCTCCTGATTTAAACCATGAGGGTGCACGGTGTTCAAACTATAAATCAATCGCTGTTCCAAAAAGATAAACGAGAGATGTGATCACCCCCTCCCCCCCCCCCCCCCCCCGAGGCTCATATGGGACATGATCAATAACACTCCAAACTGTCACTAAATTGATGCTGGTGAAAAATGCAGTGGTCCACAATGGGTGCAGAAAGAACCTGTAAGCATAATCATGAAGCATGCTTGCTCAGTCTGATTTTAATAGGATGAATCATCCGGCCCACATACAATAGTGCACATGGACATTGCAAAATATAAACCACAAAAGTGGACATGCAAGACGTAGTCCATCGATGTTCACTTAAACTTCAAATGAACGCCCCGAAGCCAGGTCAGTCCAGGTAACACCAGAAAGAGTTGTAGAACAATATTGGCAAACGCCACATGGCTAATGACCTAAAGCCACCAGAGGAGGGTGGATGCAGATTTAACCAAGATGTCCTTTAAATTAGAACCCCAAGAAAAAGCAATCAAGGGTTTGGTGAAGCAAAATTGTAAACTCAGAATCGGCCAATGTCTTCTCAACAATCTTGCAAGGACAACAGTACGACGCATATTTGGAATGACTCCCACCACAGACCCCTCCGGAATGGTTGACTTAAAAAAATTTGTCATCTTCAATTAACCACTCCCAATGAACATGATATGCCCTACAATAAGCCCTATCCACACTCCACTTAGGATAACCTTGAGTTAATAGCCAAAATTTTAAATCACTAGTATGCTGTTTAAAGTTCACCATAAAGGAGCAGAGACGCTAAAGTCTCAAAAATTGTCCAAACGGAAGACCCCGATGAAGAGGACCAGGATGAAAACTCTAATAACTCAAACTGTTTCTCTGAACAGGTTTCATAAACAAAGTGGTTTGCAAACCATCCTCTCCCTTTAATACAGTAATATCCAAAACATTGATCATGTGCTGATGTATATGTGCTGTGAATTTTATGTTTGATGTAATCGAATTCAACCACAAGACAAACAATTGTAATTCAGTATATGCTAAAGTCCATAGGAAGAAAACGTCATCTAAAAATTGCTTCCAAAATGACACATGAACAAAAAAAGGAGAAAGGCAAAAAAAACGTTCTTCCAAATCAGCCATGTATAATGTGGAAATGGACGGAGCCACAGTCGCCCCCATAGCAATGCCAATATTTGCAAAAAAATATATCCTCTCAAACAAAAAATAATTCTACGTCAATACCAATCGTATCAAATCCAATAAGAAAGATTTCGGAAGACGTAGAGGAGCATAACAAAATAAAGTCTGTAGTAAAGATAATGCTTCAGACTGATCAATATTTGTATATAAAGTGACTTTATTTTGTTATGCTTTATATACAAATATTGATCAGTCGCCCCCATGGCATTGCTATGGGCGTGACTGTGGCTCTGTCCATCGCCACATTATACATGGCTGATTTGGAAGAACGGTTTATTTACCTTTCTCCTTTTTTTGTTCATGTGTCATTTTGGAAGTGATTTTTAGATGACATTTTCTTCCTATGGACTTCAACATATACTGAATTACAATTGTTTGTCTCATGGCTGAATTTGATTACATCGAACATAAAATTCACAGCGCATATACATCAGCACAAGATTGATTTTTTGGATATTACTATATTAAAGAGTGAGGATGGTTTGCAAACCACTTTGTTTAGGAAACCTGTTCAGAGAAATAGTTTATTGAGTTATCAGAGTTTTCATCCTGGTCCTCTTTGTCGGGGTCTTCCATTTGGACAATTTTTGAGACTTCGGCGTCTCTGCTCCTCTATGATGGATTTAAACAGCATGCTAGTGATTTAAAATCTCAGCTATTAACTCAAGGTTATCCTAAGCAGATTCTAGATAGGGCTTATTGTAGGGCATATCATGTTCATCAGGAGTGGTTAATTGGAGATGACAATTTTTCTAAGCCAACCACTCTGGAGAGGTCTGTGGTGGGAGTCATTCCATATATGCGTCATTCTGTTGTCATTGCAAGATTGTTGAGAAGACATTGGATGATTCTGCGTTTAGCCTCTTGCTTCACCAAACCCTTGATGCTCCACTTCTGCTACCCCCGGAGGTGGAAGCCGTCATCCTAGCGTCTCGGCGTCCTTCCACCCGGAAGTCTTATGCCCTTAAATGGCGTCGCTTCTCGGTCTGGTGTTCTCAGCGATCTGAGGACCCCTTCGCCTGTTTAGTATTGGTGGTGCTGCAGTATTTGCTTCACCTCTCCGATCTAGGCCTCAAATCCACCTCTGTCAGAGTCCACCTCAGTGCTCTCTCCGCGCACCATTCACCGGTGGAAGGCCAGCCTCTTTCCTCGCACCCCTTGGTGGCGCGTTTTCTTAGAGGCCTCCTTCTGCTTAAACCTCCGTTGCGCCCTCCAGCCCCTGACTGGGACCTCAATGTGGTTCTGCAAAGGCTTACCTGCCCTCTTCGTTTCCTCTCCTGGAAAACTCTCTTCTTGGTAGCCCTTACTTCCGCGAGGCGCATAAGTGAGCTACAAGCCCTAGTGTCGGAGCCCCCGTACACTAGGTTCTACAGGAATAGGGTAGTCCTAAGGACCCACCCTAAGTTTCTTCCAAAGGTGGTCTCCCACTTTCACATCAACCAGGAGGTGGTTCTTCCAACCTTCTTTCCCAGGCCGCATACCAGCCGAGCTGAGTCTGTTCTGCATACCCTGGACTGTCGAAGAGCCTTGTCCTTCTACCTTGATCGTACGCGAGAGCATATAAAAGCGGTCCAGCTTTTCGTATCTTTTGACCCCAATCAGTTGGGGGTACCTGTCTCTAAGCGTACCCTGTCCATCTGGGTGGCCGACTGTATCGCCTGGGCTTACGGGGCAGCCGGCCTCTCCTTGGAGAGTCGCGTCACGGCTCATCGTGTCCGGGCAAAGGCTGCGTCCGTGGCTCACCTCCGCTCTGTTCCGTTGGCAGACATCTGCCGGGCCGCTACTTGTTCTTCCAGCCAGACTTTTGCGGCCCATTACTGCCTTGAGAGAGAGTCCCGCAGAGACAGTGCTTTCGGACAGGCAGTCCTCCACAATCTCTTTGAGGTCTAGGCAACTCCTACCCTCCGGCCCTGGTGTTGGGCTACCGGCCGGATTCGTATTCGGAGAAGATTCCTTCCCTCTGTACTGTTGAGCTTGAGGGAGCTCTTTTTATGCTTGAGGTCTCCGGTAGCCTTAAGCTTGGGAGTCCCATAAGTGAGGACTGACTTCCTGCTTGGTCCTGGAGAAAGAGCAGTTACTCACCTGTAACAGGTGTTCTCCAGGAGCAGCAGGAATCAGTCCTCACTACCCTCCCTCCTCCCCTTGGAGTTGCAGTCATTCTTATTGCATATCTTTGCTAACTTTTTTGCTGTCTTTCCGCTATGTCATCAGACTGAGCAAGATGGCATCCTTGGGCGGGAAGGGGACCGCGCATGCGCGCTGCAATTCCCAAAGGCTTTCTGCGAAAGCTGGGGAAAATTGCTCCGCGAGGGCTCCGTCGGCGCCGACGTCACCCATAAGTGAGGACTGATTCCTGCTGCTCCTGGAGAACACCTGTTACAGGTGAGTAACTACTCTATGCTCTAGAGGATTTTGAACCCTTGAGAGCAGCTCCTGATATCACAGACAAATGGGACAGCTGTGGCTGCAGATGACCCAGACCCCCAGTTAATCTAAATGTTTCTAAATGTCAGGAAGATTTCACTGAGAGAGGAAGAGTACACCAGTTAGTTGCAAGTCCTTTAGGACCATGTGTAGAGGCAGGGCAAGGACCTCATTAAACAGGGACACAGATTTTAAAATGGACTGGAAATCCTTTTTAGTGGAAGGAATGTCATTAGGTCTCAAAGCCAGTGCTTTTGTGAGCTTAAGCAGAAATTTAGGATACAAGTGCTCATCTTGAAGATTTATATCAATAATATTCCAGAAATTACTCCAAACAAACAGACTTTTACAGTAAAGACTGGGAGGGTTTTTGTTTTTAAATTCTTAGTAATTGCATGGAATTAGTCTCAGACAATTCGGCTGATAATGGCTGGATTGAAACAAACTTCATCAGCACAGCCTGATAGCATCAATGACTTGTTTCAGCGTTTTCTTGAAATATTTTTGTACACCCTCTCCCTTGTGTTACCAAAATTCTATTGTAATCTTAATTTAACATGAGACCGGCACTTAGCTTCTTAAATAGTGGTAATATTTCACTAATGAATCTTCATCCCTGTAGTCTTAATTCATCCCGACGCCTTTCTTGCAACGTTGTAAACTGCGTTTCACTCAGTGTAATGAGGTTCTTCAGGGGATATTGTTGTAGTGCTTTCAGCCCAGATATTAACTGAAAATAGAAATCATCATTAAAAACTTACTACCCTGTGTTTGTTTGTAAACTGCCTTAAGTCTATTAAAAATGATAAAAAGTGATGTGTAATTCACCATAAATAGCTGCTACATACCCAATATTAACTTAATCTCAGCATAGCTTTCTCAAGCAAACATCTTTACTGCATATGCTTTTCTCCGGCAGCCATCAGCTGTTCCTTCCTGCTTATCAACTTGAGAGACTCTACGCATGTGCTGACTCTCATTCATGAAGTCAATTTATACTCCCGTCCTCCAATGATATACGAAAGTTATCAGAATAGTTAACAGCAGTTGCTCCACTCTATCTCTAAATTCAGTCCATTAGGGATCAACGTCTGCAGCTGGTAGATCCAGCGCTGTTCTCGAAACAGCAAGGTCTTTACTATTGACTTTCCATGCATTGGATGCTGAACTTGTTCAATGCAAAAGCATTTCAACTGCTCAAAACTGTGATGTAATTCCTGGCAGTGAACCACCAACGGTGCTTGTTGTACATTATGTTTTAATCGACTCTTATGTTCAGACATACGGATTCGAAAAACCCTACTAGTTTGTCCTATATAATAAAGATTGCAAGGACAGACTATGGCATAGATCACATTTTGTGAGCCGCAATTTGTGCGTTGCTTTAACACATGTTTCTGATGATGGTAAGTAAATTGCTGTAATTCTGTTGTTATATTACAGATGGAACATTGTCCGCATTTATAATGACCCGGAGTTTCCTCCGCGTTAGTCACTAGGGGACGTAAAATTGTGGGACTCACTTTATCTTTTAAATTGCGATTCCTACGCCATACACATCGAACTGTCTTGTTTACCAAGCTTGGTACTGTGTTTAAAACTTTAGTGTGTTGAGCGATAATCTTCTTGATTTTATAACTGAACGGAGTATAATGAGTGACTAAATTGATCACATCAGGATCCGTGTCTTTTTGCTTTGTCTTGGTATTCAGCAGAGTGGATCTGTCATTAAAAAGTGCTCTATGATACGCTCTTGACACTACTCTGGCTGGGTAACCTCGTGC
This sequence comes from Ichthyophis bannanicus, assembly GCA_033557465.1. Lineage (NCBI taxonomy): Eukaryota > Metazoa > Chordata > Amphibia > Gymnophiona > Ichthyophiidae > Ichthyophis > Ichthyophis bannanicus. Next base: position 642,951,046 of record CM066036.1, on the reverse strand, counting down.
TTGAAAATTATGAGCGAGGTCTTTAGCTTTTCGTTTAAAATCTGTAATCTCTGAACAGTTCCTCCGATATCTAAGGAATTGGGAAAACGGCAGTCCCTCTTTTAAGCGAAGCGGGTGTGCGCTCCGATAATGAAGCAGCGTGTTTCTAGCTGTCACCTTACGATAAAGTGAGGTCTGCCATCCTTGTGTAGTCTTTTTAATCAGCAAGTCTAAAAAAATCATATCAGTATCGTGAACACTGTGGGTAAACTGAATATGAGAATCTTGAGCATTCAGCCAGTTAATGAATTGAAAAAGTTCTTCCCGGGAACCGCGCCAAAGCAAAAACACGTCATCTATAAACCTAGACCAGAGTTTAACATTTGACTGAAAAATGTTCCATCTATTCCAGTAGCGCATGCCGTCCACAAGAAAGAGACATCTTGAAGATTTGGCACAAATTGTGCTTTTGAATTGGGAGAGGACACCTCCCCTTCCCCTGATTCCTCATCAGAGCCATGCCAAATAGAAGGTTCATCTATGCTCAGAAACAGCTAGTAGCCACCCAGGCTGAGATCCTAGACCTGGAGCGGGTGGTCTGAGAGAACAACTCTCCGGGGGAGATGGAGGGGTTCAACAGCTCTTAAGACCACTTGTGAAAATCTCCTCTGAAGGGTGAGGGAGAACTGGAGTGGGGGGGGGGGGGAGCCATCAATTGTTGCAACATATTCATGGTCTCCCAAAGAAATTTCTGCATTAAAAATAAGGAGCTTTGTTGAGGAGATAGCAGAGGGGAAAGAGCCAGTACGGAGCCAGACTGAGGAGAAAAAAGGAAGGAGCTTGCAGTAAAGGCTGACCAGAGAGGCACTTACCACTGGTTGAGCTGTGGCAGTGAGCTGAGTGGAGGCGCTTGTCCTTAGCTCTGGAAACTATTGATGGTATGCTCTGTTCAACTTGTGGCTCGGCTTATTGCCCCCTCATCCATTCTCCCCCAGCGGTTATTGAAAGGACCTGGAGGGGAAGGAGGATTAGCAGCAGCAAGATCATTCATTTTATGAATATGGGAGTCAGGTAAAAGTAAAAAAAAAAAAGTTGGCATTTTTTTTAAAAAGAAAATGTGTCTCTTTAGTCATAAACGCAGCAATTAGAGACAGAGTAGGTCGTGTCTGATGAGGTAAATGAATATAACATAATAGCAGAGAGTGTCAGGAGATGAGATAGCAACATTCACATCTGGATTCACAGTGGATAAAAATACATTGAGTTTACCTGAGTGTGTCAAGTGGTGTGAAGACACCTGCAGCATTCAAATCAAACTCCTATCATATTAGTCATTCTAAGGAAGTGGTTCTCAACCCCATCCTGGTTTACCTACTAGCCAGTCATATTTTCAGGATATCCACAATGAATATGCATGAGAGAGATCTGCATGCAATGGAGACAATGGGGATGCAAATCTGTCTCATGCATATTCATTGTGGATACCCTGAAAACCTGACTGGCTAGGGGGTACAGCAGGATCAGATTGAGAAACACTCTTCTAAGGAAAACTCTAGTGCACAATTAAATTTCTCAGCCCCTTCTTCTTATATACCACCTTATCCCTAACATTATCGTTCCCTCCTTTCTCTGTTCAGGAAAAAGTGAAATCATTTGGGGTTTATTTAGACTCATCTAGTAAGTCATCATTTTGTGCATTATGGGGAATATATTGAGTGCAGCCCATTTTAGAAAAAGAGAATTACACTGGTCAACACTGAAATCGTTACTGACTTTAAAAGGCCCTAATCTCTAGTATCTTGGTGAGCTAAACACGAATATAACATTAAAAAAAATTTATTGGCTCTCGTTTTGAAGATATTGCATGCAGTTCATTTTTGATGTTTCACCGTGTAAATTTATCCAGTAGGACATCAACATCATCCCAAATAAGCCTTGAATGAATGTAATATTGCATCACATTGCATAATACCAGCATGCACACATCATCCAGAGTTGATTGCATCATTTTCTGATGCAATGCAATACTACTGCCAGACGGCTGCTGAAGCCATCTGACGTCAGCAGTGTACTATACGCAGTCGGAAAGGAAAGTAATCTGGTATTCTGTTCCGATATTGAAAGCCTCATGAATGCCTTAAAAATCACTCATGACCCACAAGACTGGAGACTATTTATAGACTCTTCGAAACTGAGTCTCAAGGCTGTGCTTTTGAACAATGGAAACCGTCTTCCATCTATTCCAGTAGTGCATGCCGTCCACATGAAAGAGACATACGATAACTTAAAGCATCTACTGACTTCCATTAATTATAACAAGTACAGCTGGCACCTCTGTGTTGACTTGAAGGTAGTTGCTCTTTTCATGGGACTGCAGCAAGGATATATAAAATACATGTGTTTCTTATGTAAGTGGGATAGCCGAGCAAGGGATTGGCACTACTTGCGGAAGGAATGGAATCGAAGACAAAATGTAACAGTTGGAGAGAAGAATATCCAGCACCCAGCTCTGGTTGAGGCTCACAAAATCCTGCTACCACCCCTTCACATCAAACTAGGTTTGATGAAAAACTTTGTGAAAGCCATGGACCGCACTTCACCAGCTTTCCGATACCTGCATGAAAAATTCCCTCGACTCAGCGAAGAAAAGATTAAAGAGGAAGTTTTTGTGGGTCCTCAGATTCGAGAGCTCTTCAGAGATGACCGGTTCAACAACTTGCTGCAGGGCGATGCAAAACAAGCATGGAATGCTTTTCGCCTAGTGTCAACAAACTTTCTCGGGAATGTTAGGGCAGAAAACTACAAGGAACTAGTAGAAGACATGCTGATGCAGTATCAGAAACTTGGCTGCAATATGTCTCTAAAGATCCATTTCCTTGATTCCCATCTCGATTTTTTTTCCTGACAACTGTGGTACGGTTAGTGATGAAAAGGGCAAACATTTTTACCAGGATATCGCAACGATGGAGCAAAGATACCAGGGAAAATGGTCCACTATAATTTTATTTATTTATTTAACTTATCTTATATACTGCGCGATTACATATCAGTGCGGTTTACAATAAAACAACATATTACTATGCAGTAGTCAGCCAGCATTATATTATAATGCTGGCTGACTACTGCTGGACACTCCCCAGAGAAGCTCCCGAACAGCTGTACAAGAGACAGGCGAAAAAAATCTAAGTAGTAGTCTATGACTTGGTTTTTTACAGGTATTAACCGAAGGCCTATTATATTTACTATTGACATGCATTTTGTGATGTAAACATTAATTCTTGTAGAATACAAAAGAACTAGAGCCAACTTTGCAATTTCACTGTCAAATTCATGTTCAGCATATAAAAATTGATAAGAAATGACTATTTTTATTTCAGTAACATGACTTTTGTAAAACTTTGTTGACCAGTGTTACCTGTTGGTTCATGCTCTTTATTTTATGCCGTGTGGATTATAATATCGCCCTTTACAAAGGTCTTCTAATAACAGTACTTAAAAAGACTTTGAAAGGTCTAACATGCTAGTGTGAAATTATTATGCCATGCTCATAGATTTGACCAGATCACCCTCTTATTCACTAGTAAGCATAGGTTATCGATCTCATTTCATTGCAAATTTTAGATTTTACTGTTGGCTCACCCAGGGCCAGTCGCAAAGTTAGTGTTCCAGGTGTTTGCATCCTAGGCAAACCTTAAATCTTATGCTTCCCTTGACTGTCAGAATCTATTATTTAGCTTTGAATGTCCTGCTGTCTGCTGCCCTCCAGAAGCTGCCACCCTAGGCGACCACCTAATTTTTCTAAAGGTTGGCCAGACCCTGGGCTCACCGTGTATTTTTACTCAGGCCTTTTTGTGTATTTACTTATGTCCTTATAAGACTCCCAGCATTTAGCACATCGGCAGGCTCCTTTTTATCACAGCCACGGAAGAGAAGGCAAACGTCACTCTTTACTCCCATGGCTGTTCAGAGGTCAGCTGGGGCTTTGGGCCTCCCCTGCTCCCTCTGAAGCCGATCAGGCGCAGGGGCCACTTTTGGAGTGTGGCAAGGGGGGGAGGACTGGGAGCTAGAACAAGAATGAAAACAGGGGGGCTAGAATGAAATGGGGGGGGGGTGGGACTGGAAATGGGCTGATGCTGGCAGATGGGGACTGGGACTGGAGGAGGACTGATGCTGGGGGGCTAGGACTAGAAATGGGCTGATGCGGGGGGATCAAATGGGACTGGAAGTGAGCAGATGCTGGGAGGGGCTGGAACTAAAAGAGCGTTGATGCTGGGGAAGGACCAGAAGGGTGTAGGACCTGGGACCGGTAGGAGAAAAAAAAAAGCTGGGGGAGTGAGGATGGAAAGGAGAACAAATATTTTGTGTGGGAGGGAAGAAAAATCTATGATTGGCTGAGTATTGGGAGAGTAAGTGGGGATTGAGGATGGAGGGGTGAAATCTGAGTGGATCAAAAAGGAATAAAGAAAGAAACAGAGGAAAGAGCAAAAGGGGAAAGATCAGTATGTTAGAGGCAAACGTAGAGAGAATTGAAAAAACTAGAAGAGAAAAAAGGACAGCAGACAATGGAGAGTTAGCAGAAGACACAAAGAAAGCAGAAGAAAGTGAGTAGGGCAGTTGCAACTGAAAAATAAAATGCCCAAACAAAAGATAGAAAAAAACCTTATTGTATTTTAAATTTATTAACTGGTATGTGTCAGCTCTAGGAAATGTGCATTGCTAACATTTTGCATTTTGTTTAGTACAAGAGGAAATTAATTTATAGTTTTATTTCTCCAGTATTGTTGTACATTCCTAGTTTGAGTTTTGGTGTTCCAAGTTTAATTATTGTCTTCATATTTCTGAACTGTGATCCCTTGTTCTGTTTGGTGACAGACTATGTTTGGCATGTGTAACCGAGCTGCAGTATTCTGCTCATGTAGTTTCTATGTGACAGTCCTACTCATTCTCTTTCCCCAGTGGGAGATGTATTAGTTTAATATCTTCAGTGTTACCTTTTGATAGGTAGGGTTTGGTGCTTTGTGTATACTGGTAGTGCTGTTATGATGCAACAAGTTTGCTGTGGCTTCTAAATGTGCAGGGTGTATAGTACTTTCTAATGTGCATGGCAGTTGACAATGGAGCATAGTAATGTAGAGATCTGGTAGTCTCTTTATCCTCACTGCCCATGCAAATAGTATTGAGATTTATTTATTTAGCTGCATTTGTATCCCGCTTTTCACCGGGTCAAAGCGGTTGGGGGATACATTTAACACGAGGGGATATGAGACGTATACACTAATACTTACAGGGAACATGGGCAATGGGAGGGTTAAGTGGCTTGCCCAAGACCACAAGGAGCGCCTGTGGGAGGCATGTTTACTAAAGGTTAATGCACATTCAGAAATGTTAATGTGCGCTAAGTGCAGCAACACTCATTCATTTCTATTGGCGCAGTGGCACTTAACGCACATTAATATTTAGTAAACATGCCCCTTAGTCATTGCCAGGAAGAGGCTTGTGAAGGACTCCATTGAAAGTCACCTACAATTTTAGATGGGCAACACATACATTTTAAAATAAAATACATGTATGCAAATGAGGCCCCGCATCACCCTTGGGCTGCCCCTGGCTGCAAGTAGAATATCCAGGGTGCTACCTGGTAGCGCAGGGTACAGAACACAGCAAGAGCGCTGCACTAGGAATCCCATGATAAGCACACAGCATGCAATGGGACAAGGGCAGGGCAGGGGCAGAACGGAGGTGGTGATGGCAATTCGCGGTTAGCATGAGTGTTAGTAGCTCACACTAATTGTGCTTTGCTGTTTGGGTGCACTGTGCTAACTGCAGGGGGACAGATGTGCATGCCCCCTGAAGTTAGCATGGGCTCCCTGCACTGGTAGCATGGCCCACATGCATGTTGCCAGCACAGACTTTAGCAAACATGCTCCTTAGTGTGGCTTGGATACTTGTAGGTACCCCAGTGTAGACCCCCTGCTCTCCATTGTTCTAATGCACCTAAGGAGGAGGCAAGCAAAGGCTATGTTCGATGTTATTATGGCCAATGCATCTAGGTTTTTTCTTTATATTATGGATCATCACTTGCTTTCTTTTAAATTACCATGTGCATCATACGTGTAAATACAATAAATGCAAATAAAAAAAGAAGATATTCTAGCCCTGCTTGTGGGCTCCAGTATGCCTTAAAAGGGAAAGAAAAAAAGCTATGTAATTCACCCACTATATTTTGTCTTTACCCTGCCCTCAAGTTGACTCGAATCTGCCCATAAATGGGGTAGAGGGGGGCATGTAACTGTGCCCCTGCATACCTACTCATGATCTGGAAACCATATATTGTGCAAGACCCACCTTTTGATCTCTCCCAATAGCTCTTCCTGAATTGCAGGTACTTGATGCGTTGGGCCATCTGGCCTATGGGATCCAAGGCCTGGGAATAGACAGCTGATCTCCCCCCCCCCCCCCTTACAATTCCTTCTGTGCCCTTTTTACCAGCCCAGCCCCTGCTCCTCTCCCATTAAACAATTTGTATAGGCTCTGTTCCTCTCCTCTTTCCACAGCAACTGTGTTACCGGATATCCAGGAACGAGAGCCAAAACACAGGCAGCATGATTCCTGCTTCCCCCACCATCTTTGCTGCTGCTTTTTTTTAAAAAAAACTTAAATAAGTCTACCTGTGCTTATATGGTATAAGACCGTGATTTCTTTGATCTGCCTTATATAAGCTCTAACCAACTTACTCATTAGGCTACTAAAATGATCAATGCTACTCCTTGTTTTGTTTTTTGTTTGTTGAAAGTGGATATACTATGCGCCTCCTGGCCACTCTGGCTTAGCTACAGCTCCCCTGAGTCACTGCCTGCATAGCTCTCAATGATGTCTCTTCAATGGAGAGTCCAACCCATTGTGCAAACTGCCTCTTGCTCTGTACCATTGCTGGAAACTTAACTTCTGTCACTATATCCCTGCGATGCCCCAGTTCTTTAATGCCACAGGGAATGAGGGTGGATTCCAATTGTGCCTTGTGCCATTATCTCTGGGAGTTGGTCACAACCCTTTAACTAATAATTACCAACTTGCCTCTTCCTTGTGGCTTGATGGGTTGGAACAGGTTAACATCTGGTTAACATCTGTCTTCCTTGTGCGTGCTGTTCAAACCCATCAAGCCACAAGGAAGAGGGGAGTCACTCTGCGTCTATCAGGCTTGGCCGCAGTCTCTCTTATGAGGTCTTAAAGCTCTTCAGTAAAGGTATGGAGCACTGCTTTGGGTACCGCAAAGCCACTTCCAAGGCCAAGATGTGAATCTCCAATGTGCAGTGCTCCAATTGCAATACTCTTGTAATAAGTATTCATGGTGACTGTCCTGCTCTGCCCTTATGAGGTCTTGCTGTCTCTCCTTTCCTTTGGCTCATCACAGCGGGAGTATTTCTTACAGCTGTCGGTTCTAGCAAAGATCTAAAGAAGAGAGGCAGAAAGCAGGGGGTATGGTACCATATTAACTATGGTTCTGTTGCACACTGGGTCAGAGCCTTCCTGTACTTCATTTAAAGCAGGAGTCTTACTGAGAAACACATGCCCAAAAACATAAATCTGTTTTTATTAATTTCTTTCCTCTAGGATTATTTACCCATTTTTAACTAGAGAGGTTCCCCCCCCCCCCAGCTGTGTTAGAACCAGATACTGCCAAATGTATTTCCTGTTTCTTTCAAATGGCTCTTGGCTTATAGTTCATAAAGTATAAAGATATGGCAACAAATTGGAAAAGCAGAGTCTATTTACAGCATAAACTGAATCTTCCAAGCCACTTTTAGATTTCCTCACTGATTCTGATAAACAAGAGACTGAAAGAATCCTAGAGGAGTAAATGACTACACACTGACTCAATAAAAACTGATAAAAGACTAAACAGGTAGAAGGCACTGATTCTTTCAGTGTATATTTCAAATACAAAGAATAGTCATATAACAACAAACACAGAATAAAGAAGTCTTTTGTTATATATATTTACAAATAATTGAAATGGCAAGTATAAGATGTGATATCTTATATGATCAACAAAAAAATGTTCTGGTGCATGAATTGAGACCACACAGGTCTCCTCTGTATTTGATATATGACAGTACTGAAGTAATTTGTAACTACAGTTTTATACAGCTGCACATACTGAGTATCAATTTATTTCTTAAACAGTAAATACTACCATCTGCTACTCTGGCCAACACACTTTCAGTGCAATCTGCTTAAGGAATTCTCGTAATAGCTGATGCCTCAAAATACAAAATACCTATGGTTGCTTGCATGAAAGAGCATTATCAAATCGTGTATCAACATGGTGTAGAGAAATATTATACAAAATAACCATATCAGTAATTATCCACCAAACTAGACCTCCAACATAGCCTAATATATCTTTTGAATATAGATTCCTTGAACCTAACTTTGGCTCATTTTTGCTCCTTTTGGGCAAAGGCAAAGTAATTCTTCTCTAGTCAATTGTACTAAACATGTATACCAAGAAACATGTACACCTGAAAAAGAGACGTGGTTTTGAAAGCTTATATAATTTTTGTTTGTTCAGTGAAAGTTAGCAGACCTATAAAAATTCATGTTTTATGCACAAACTATGAGAGAACTAAAGGGTATGTCTACTATTGTGCATTAGCTGTTAATGCAAATTTATCGCCCTGCAGTAGCAGCTAATGTGCGAGAAAATCAGATTTCACAGACACTTTTCTATATGTTTTTCACGTGGTGTAGGGATGTTGGGGTGGGGAGTGGCAATGGTTGGCAGCCACCATGCAAAACCTTTTCCACATGGTGGCTGCAAAAATCTGACCTGATCGTAATGGTAATAACGCCACCTCAAGAGGTGACGTTATCTGTTTGAAGGCCCAGTAACATGGTAGTGTGGCCGCCTGCCCTACAGGCAATCAAGCCCCCACACCCTCTCAAAAATATTGTCAGTGCCAATCCATGGCACCAACAATATGAACAATGTCCTGCCCACCTGCAGCACTAATCTCCCCTTAGACAGCTCCCGATTACCATTGGGAACTGTCGTGGGAGGGGGGTGTTACACCCCCTTTGCTCCCATACCCCCGGATCCACTATAACCAGTCCCGGCTAGTCAGAGGATGCCCCTCCCTCCTTATTGAAAGAAAAATCCCAGCAAGCCAGCTGGCAAAGGAGGGCTCTACAGCCGATCCCCCTCACTCCCAAAAAAAAGGTGTACCTTAGCTTTCCTGGTGGTCCATTGGAGACAGGGGGCAGGAGCGGTCCCTCTCCACTCCTGCCTTGTCATTAGCTAACTGACTAGCCATGTTGTCTTCTCATGTGTGCAGAATTAGCCCATTTGGAATCATTATCCTGAGAACAACTTTGCTTCACACTATTAAACATGAATACACAGTAGAGTGCATCAAAAACATGATATCCCTGCAAAGAATACTTTGAAAATACACCATTTAAAGAGTAAATTATTTTTTATTTAACTAGCTTTTTTAAATAGAAAATGGTAACTATCCCACTAATTGCAGTGAAAATCTGCATATACAATCAAACCGTAACTATAACCACAAACAATTATGCAGTAATTAAATTCTCTGAAATGCATCAATTGAGGAAAAGGTTACAGAGGATGTCCTTTAAAAAATTTAAAAAAAACTCTACTAATTTAGTATATTGCTTTGCATATGCTCCATATTTCACTTTTTAATTCACAACCTGAATTGCACTTGAAAGTATAACATGACTATAAAATTAGTCCACAAAACAATAAAGCAATCCATGCATAGTACAGTAGTTCCTCAAAATAAAAACCAAACAGTACACCTCCCCCTGTGGGGAAGGGGTCACTAACAGATAGTGCATGCTATCTGCTGCAGGGCCTGTAGGAATAAAATGAGTGTTGAGACAGACGGCATGTGCTAACCATTAGTAAACTGCCCACTCAATAAGGGAAAGAAACTTCATAGCTGTGATATTATCACTGTTGAATCAAATATTCTTCATCCTCTTAATGCAAATTATTTTATTCTAAAAACCTGTCTTTTGGTGTGTAAGTGCTAAAATGACAGCTGCCTCTGAAGGCGAGTCCTTCAGTACCCTCTGCAGAATACAGTCATGTTTCCTCCAAAAAGAGCATCACTTAAGTAATCCACTTGAGGCCTACATCTGAATCTCTAGCACGATGACAAGGCTGGTCTCTCTGAATCATTTTAAGCAGAGGTACTCAAATCCAGTCCTGGAGGGCCACAAACCACTCAGGTTTTCGGGATATCCCCAATGAATATGCATGAGATATAGTTGCATGCACTGCCTCCATTGTATTTGAAGTTCTCTCATGCATATTCATTAGGGATATCCCAAAAACCTGACTAGTTTGTGGCCCTCCAGGACTGGATTTGAGTACCCCTGATTTTAAGTGACACCTGACTGATGTCTCATGTGGCCTGCCCAACATTACACCCTTCAGGGTACAAGTTGCTTTCCCTGTCCACCTCTGTCTGATTCATTATGTGCATTTTATGGACTAGCAGAATGTTATCCTCAAATTTCAGGTTTGTTTTCTGCATGCTTGATCTGCATATTTGTTTTCCTAGCAGCAAAGCAATCAGGTCTGCAGGTGCCATGTGGTAGACTTTTGTCTTTTTAAATTGAATAGATAATTTATTTTAAGTTGATGCTTGGCTCAGCCGACTGCCACAGAGGTGTCTACCAACATTCTCTTCTGCAGTGCTGCGGAGACATCAAAATGATCATCGACTTCTACTGTGTTCATTAAAATTAATGAATGGCACAAACATGCCAGTTAGTGAGATATCACAAATGGCAAACTAAAACCAGCTTCATGGAACACAAGCTACATATTATAAAAAACATTTAACATGACTGCATAAAAATGTTCTTTTGTCTGTGATATACTACCACACTGTCCCTGGAACTGCCCCATATTCATATTTCCTATATGTTTGTCGTAACTTATCTAGCTTAAGTGCTTTGCTCAAAAAGACTCTTATTGTATGAGTTGTGTTAATCATCAATTGATGTATGATACAATTGCCATAACTAACTACAGTTTTATACAGATTGTACATACTAATCATATAATTTTCTTAAATAATAAATACTATCATATTTCACTCTAGCCAACTCACTTTTAGAGCATTGTCTAATAAATTCTTTTAATAGCTGATGCCTCAAGATACCTACTGTTGCTTGCATCAAAGAGCATTGTCAAATTTTGAATAAACATGGTTTAGGGAAATATGATACAAAATAATTGTATCTGCGACTACCCATCAAACCTAGACCTCGAGCGTAGCCTAATAGCCTATCTTTGGCTTGTTTAATGAATATTAAATTAATTTCTTTGGTCATTTTGGGAATTTGGGAAAATAATTCTGCATTCGTTTTTATTCAATGACATTAAAACATGGATGCAAAGAACATATTTGGATACTTTCTATCTGAGGTCATCACAGCACTTTTTCCCACATTTATTCAAGGGGAACATTTCATACATATATTGTCATGACTGCTTTGCTAGTGTGTTTAAACATATAGGACACATTTACTAAACTGCACTAATAGGCATCTTGGGGTGCTTCTGGTGCCAAACACTAGTGCGGGAGAGGTGTGGCCAACCCATGCCAACTGCTGGGGGTGTTCCTGGCAAGTCCTGATGCAGTTTGCATGGTGGGAAGCACCTCATCTATTGAGGTGCTAATAAGTGCACCCAAACTAACTGCAACACGGACAATTAGTGCATATTAATAACGCCTGCGCTAATCACAATAATCAGGCAATGCCCACTCCCCACCCCTAACTCACTCAATTCCTACCCAAATGTGTGCTAAGCGGCTAGCACTGGATTTTTACCACACAATAACAGTTACTGTGGTCCTACACTGACGCTATACCTTGCGCTGTTAGCACCCTTTAGCAACCATGCTCCCTAATAAAGAAATAAAAAGATAACATAAAAAATTCTTAAAGAGGAAATGACATACCTGTCTTTCCAGACTGTGTAATCATTGTATATCTCAGTTATAATTGCTAATTGCAGTTTTTAATTTAACAAAACATCTTTGAAGGCAGTGAAAGCCAGGTGTATTATGCAATATGTTAACACTAGTATTACACAATTTCAGATCCTAACACCTAATGAATTACTAGGCTTTCATTTAAACCATATTACATCATCTCAACAAATAATTCAATACTGAATATACAGAAATGAAATTAACAATATACAAGATATATTTTAAGAAAATCAAACTAAACATTACAGCAGCATTTTTTTTAGCTTTTAAAGAAAATATTACTATAAATTACATACACAAATAAATTTCCAAAGTGAATATCTCCAGTACAATTTTTTTTCTTTACTTACTATATATTAACATACGAGTGGATTTACATTTGAAATACTTTGGAAAAAAATCAGTATTCAGCTGGTCTGTGCAGTGGTGACAGTAAAGTGCAAAAAATCTGATAAAATCTCTAGTGCTCATATTGCACTTCTGAAGAGGCTTGCCGGCTGAGCCTGGATCTTCCATTTATTGATACAGTGTTTGACGGAACATAAACCTAGAAGAGAACAAAACCGTTACAATATTGCCACATTTCACAACATAAACAGCATTTTTTACCTCAAAATGCTGCTAAGGGAAAACACTGATTACTACTGACTGGTGTTGGCAGTCTTTATTCGCTAAATTTGCTGCTTGTTGAACCTTTATAAGGTGCTTCAAGCCATAAAGCCTCCAGTTTTCTCCAGATCTGGAAATCTGCTAGAGGTGGGTCCAAAGTAAATGGATAGTCACTTGCAAGGTCATTGCTTACATGTATATTTGGTGATACTAAAACAGATACTGCCACTCAATGTATAAAATTAAGCATAAGAACATAGGAGATGTCATACTGGGTCAGACCAAGAGTCCATAAGTCCAGTATCCTGCTTCCAAAAGCAGCCAATTCAGGTCACAAGTACCTGACAAGTTCTCAAAAAGGTACCCAGATTCCACAATGCTTATCCTGGGGTAAGCAGTGTATTTGCCTGGTCCTCTTTAATGATGATTTATGGACTTTTCCTCCAGGAACTTGTCCAAACCTCTTTTAAACACAGCTACACTAAGAGCTTTTACTACATCCTCCAGTAACGAAATCCAGAGTTTGATTATGCGTTCAGCGATAAATATTTTCTCTTATTAGTCTTAAATGGGTTATATTGTAGCTTCATTAAGAGTCCCTTAGCTTTTTTACTTTTTGAAGGAGTAAACAACCGATTTATGTTTATCTGTTCCACTCTGTTCATTATTTTATAAACCTCAATCATATCTCCCCTCAGCCGACTTTTTCCCAAGTTGAAGAGCCCTAATCTTTTAAGCCTTTCCTCATAGGGGTATCTTTCTATCCCCTTTACCATTTTGGTGGCTCTTCTCTGTACCTTTTCTAGTTCTGCTATATCCTTTTTAAGATATGGCAATCAGAATTGCACATAATATTCAAGTTGCAGTCGCACAATGGAATATATAGGAATTATACTGTAACCTCCATGGTTTTATTCTCCATTCCTTTCCTTATGATTCCTAGCATTCTATTTGCCTTCTTGGCAGTCTCTGAACACTGGGCAGAGGGTTTCAATATATTATCTACAATAATTTTATATGGTGACCATCCAGGTTGAATATCAGGACTTATATATTTGACATTAAGTACAGCTGTATAAGGCATGTAAAGCTGAATCACATCCTGCAATATCACTCAACAGCTGACAAAAAGAAAAAAACATCTGTCCAATCGGAAAGCATAGTTGATTTCCTGTAAAGCACAGTTACTTACCTGTAACAGGTGATCTCTGGGAACAGCAGGAATAAGTCTTCAAATATAGGGTACGTCGGTACCGACCGAGTCTGCGCGGGAATGCTTCCCAGCGTCCAATCAAAGAGCTTTTGGAAGCATCCCACCATGCCTGCGTGCTGCCCTCCCACCTCTCCCAACTGCCTCTCCTCAGTTAAGTTTTAAAGCTGAGACAAAGAGAGAGAGAGAGGAAAGGAAAGATAGATAGAGAAAGAACTCCTGGGGAGGTGGGTGGGTTGTGAAGACTTATTCCTGCTGTTCCCAGAGATCACCTGTTACAGGTAAGTAACTGTACTATCTCCAGGAACAAGCAGGAATGAGTCTTCACATATGGGGACTCCCAAGCTAAAATGCCTGGAGTCCCAGCATGTCATGGGTTGGAACATGCTATCCTCCACAACGCCAGGCATCCTGAGGATGGAGGGTAGGAGTTGAAGAAAGAAAGGTGCTGTGGAACAGCTAACCTAGCATAGGACTGCAGACAAGGAGTCCATGTGTGGATGATAATTATCATCAATAATATTGGAAGAAATATTGCAATATGGACCTCCCCTAACAGGATTACACAGCAGTAAGGAGGTTCATGAGATCTACTGGGGACCCAGTAGAGGAACCTCCAGGAGGACCTCACTGTGAAGTGGAGGTAATAAACCTGTAGGAAAAAACAGTGGAGGTCAGATTCCTGAAAGGTAAGAGGGGATCCCGGTAATAACTGGGGTAGTACCAAAAACGGTGGGCCTTCAGCGGAAGGCTTTATGATAAAAGCCAAACTCTTTTGGCGACAGAGTGGCTCACCCTTGGGAGCAAAAAGAGAAGGCCGACCGAATTGGATAAACAGGCACAGTCCTTGTGGGAGGAAAAGGTATGGAAACCCCTTGTATCCCAAAAGAAAGGACAAACAGCTGAGGCGTTAGAGCCTGTGATTAGCTGAAGATCGGCAATGTCTCTCCTAACTGGAGTCAGCTAGGAGAGATACTGGAACATGGAGAGCTTCAGAGGTACCTAAACCTTAAGATTATGGTGGAAGTTGTTAACTACCACAGAGTGGTTGTGAATGTAGAACCCCAAACATGCTGGATAGCATAGGTATGGGTAAAGCCCATCTGTCAGAATCATATAGCTATATGAGTCTCGACAGTCAGGTAGATAAATGCAGAATACATATCTACCGATAGTAAAAAATCTCGACAGATATATATATATATATATATAAAACATATAGATAGATAGATAAGAATATATCTATAGTGAGATATGAAGGGCATAAAACACACACAAATGATAGACATAGACATCTGTAAGATGTATGCTATAGAATGAACATATAGGCCTCTATATGGGTGTCTGCAATGAAGCAGACAGAGATATGCCTACAGAACGGTAGTCACATAGGAAATGTGGAGAGGAAAGATTCATCGAATAACAAGAAGGTGGAACCTACTTGAGAAGATATATAGAGAATCTATTCCCACTGGTTATGAGATACAGGGATGCTAGCTAGTGAAATAACCAGGACGGTTACGTGAAAAGCAGAGGATGATATCAGTCTGCAGCCAGCAAGTCCCGAGTATTCTAGAATTCTAGCATGGTAAGTGAACAGAAGACGTATAAAAATGAGATACCATGCTGACCTGCTTAAGGACAAAAAGGTGTCATGCGTTCTTACCATGAGGACGAGCTGCAAGGAGAAAGCATATTCCTGATTGGAAATACTATGGACCAAAGCAGGGAATTGGCAACTCCTTAAGCTTTCACGTAAGAGAAGGCCTATGTCCTTTATAATAAAAAGGGAATAGTGAACAAAGGGAGAACCTTTCTAGTCATGGGAGACATGACTGAAAAAGCCTTTTCCAACCATCAAGGGCCCATAGTGCAGAGCTTCTCTGTAGAATTGCAGAGAGCATGATGCAGGAGAATGAGGAGATAGAACTGGCTGCTGGAGAACCAGTACCTATGTCAACTATGCTGCCAAACCCAGGGGAATGGAGATGGCAGAAAGAGAAGACAATCCAACAAGGCTGTAGTGAAATAATTTCCAAGACAGATAACAGCACTGACTTGGAATCACTACTAAACTAGACAGAAAGTTAGTGGAGGACAAATCTGGTTGCTGGTGGACAAGAACCAGTGGTCCAAACTTTAAGGCTCCTGCATAGGCAGCTGCTTGCTAGACAGCAGAAAGAATCTTACTGTTTAAAAACAGAAAGAACAGACAGAACAGGAATAGAAAACTCTGGACATGTCTGATGAACTGCTTCAAAGCAAGACTGAAAAAGAGGAGTCAACTCAGAGAGGAGAACTCCGCACTGGAAAAGTAACAAAACTAGAGAGGCTGAAGAAAAGTCCTCCAGTGAAGCAATACTGCTCTTACAAAGGAAAAGCTTGGTAAGAGGGTAAAGAGAATGGAGCTGAAGAAGACTTACAAAGTAGTAAGTCTATAGAAAGGAAAAAAGACATGCTGGCACAGGAAAACTATCGTTTGATAGTGGTTAGACCTCTTTCCCTAGCAGGAAGAAGAGGGAACCCTGTGACCTATAAGCATGAACATCCTGACAGCTCATAGAACATAGAAAAAATGATGTCTTTTGGGAAGAGATCCATGTCTAGGATTTAGAATAACAGCAGTGGATTGCCTCTATTGAGAAGAAGCAACTGCAGATTCTAACCCTAAGAGTCACAAGCATCTGATGGAGATTGATCAGAAACCCTGTGGTTGCTGGGTTTGCTGAGCCTGGTGAGAGGTTGAATTCTGCAGACCAGGACGATGCTTCCCTTGTTTGGGAACATCTGTATGATGGGCAGATGATGCATAAAACCTTCTTCTCCTATGGGAAGAAAGTTTGGCAGGACATTTCCTGCCTACTGGGACAGAAGAAGGTCCAGAACAGCCCCTAGGAACAGGTAAGTCAGTGGATAACTGAGTAACCTGACGTAAAGACTCCTTGTTGAAAAGATTGTATCCAGTGCAAGGAGTATGTCCCAGTCTTTGCTGTGCCCATTTGTCCAAGTCTGAAGCTTGGAGCCAGGCTCAACGTCGTGCCCCTATAGTTATAGCAGAAGTCCTGCTAACAGACTCAAGAGAGTCTAGGGAAGCACGAGTAAGAAACCAAGAGATATTCTGAAGATGCTTAAGCAGTGAAGAATAGCCTGCACTCTTGGACTCTGGAAGGGAAGGAGTCAAAAGATGTAATTGCCTTGTGACCTCCTCAATCCTTAAGGGATGGTCGCCGGTACTGGCTGTCAGGAGCAGCAACCGTCAGTACCAGATTGTCCATGCCAGGTATCGACTCCAAGCTTGGTATAGAAGGGAGCGATCCTGTTGAAAAAAGCATGGCAGGAGTTGGCCACGATGCTACTGTGGATACCGGTACCGATACCAATACCGGTACCGATGTCGGAGCCGAGCTCGACACAGCCATCGAAGCAGCCATCGGTGACAGTTCAATCGGTACCGAGGTAACCGAAAACCTCCGGCCGCTATCCTCAGTACCGAGCCTCCGATATCGATCGGTGTCGGTACCAAAGCGTATTGGTACCCATTCTTCCAGACTAGAGATCGATTCCAAACTCGGCATCGAGGGCAAAGAGCCTGATGAGCGAAGCATGGAAGGCACCGACTGCAAGGATAATGAGGACATCGGTACCGACTTCGGTACCGTGTCTGATACCGGTGGATGAAGGTCAACCAGTGGCAACTCAAACGGCCTCGGGGGAACCGAGAGTTGCGGATCCGAATCATCAGAACCGAGCCTTCGGTACCGCCGAGAGCTGGTACCAAGGCGAGTCGGTACCCAGTCCTCCAGACTGGAGATCGATTCCAGACTCGGCATCGAAGGAAGCGAGGCTATCGATGCACGTCTGGAGGGTACCGACGTCGGTGGTAGTATCGGTGCTGGTACCGATAATGGAAAGTTAGTCTGGAGGGTATCCACCGGTCCCGAAGGCACCGAGGACGCCAGATGACAATCCCTGGTGAGGAGTGTTCCATCCAACACCAGTGCCGATGCCGGGGTATCGGTACCACTCGAAGCGGATGCCACCACCGGACACGGCTCAGGTATGTTCTGTGAGGGATGAATCCCAGGAACAACCTGAAACCCCTCAAACGCTTTGGAGACCGAAGACTCCCGTCGGGGTTTTGAAGCCAGTGGGCCCTCGAGGGCAAGGCCGGAGTCGTCTACATGCTGTGCATGAGACCTACCACTCAAGGGCTGGCTAGTCTTAACAGACTGTTTGTGGGTTACCTGATCCTGTTTAGAAGAAGAAAGGGAAGGTGTCCCGAAGTTGGAGGGAAACCGTGTATCGAGGGAACCTCGATGTTGAAAACCTCTTCTCACCATACTGTTGTCAGGACCCAAGCAGGTTAGACACCGACTTCGAGGGTCTAAAAATAAAGTTGTACCGCCACAGTTTAAACATTTCTTGGGGAAAATGGCTGGCGGTTCCATGAGGAAAAAAACGAGGCCTAGAAGGTCTAAGAAACCGTGAGACACTATGAAGAAAAAAATATCCCTTGGAAAGGAAGATTTTACAAGAAAAGAAAAGACCGGCGGTACCGGTGGCGTCGGGGAAGACAGCCGCGATCACAAGAAAACTAAAGAAATAAAACAGGAATTTTCTGCGGTGACAGGAGGACATCCTGCCGGCTCCGCGGAAAACGAAAACTGAGGAGAGGCAGTTGGGAGAGGCGGGAGGGCAGCACGCAGGCGTGGTGGGATGCTTCCAAAAGCTCTTTGATTGGACGCTGGGAAGCGTTCCCGCGCAGACTCTGTCGGTACCGACATACCCTATATGTGAAGACTCATTCCTGCTTGTTCCTGGAGATTGGGGGCTCTCCATAGACAGCTGGGGTATGCAGTCACACTCAATGGTGAAGTTCCCGCACTGACCCTTGAGCGGATCTCCCATAGCTTAGAGTAGCTTTGTAGCTTCACTGATAAAACTAAGATCCTGACAACAAAAGACCCCTTAATCTAAATTTCTTTTTGTCGTAGATAGTCGTCATAGTGAGCGGGGAAACTACCGCACACCACCGCGACTGCTCCCTTTTTTAAAATTTTAATTCAAAAATTGAAATACTGCACTTAGCTCGTGTAAACTTTTCCAAAAGCAGATAAGAATGCCAGATTTCTCCAGGTTGACAACGTGCCACACGTTTCGGGTTAAACATACAACGTTTGCAACCCTGCTTCAGGCCATCTCTTACTGGCAGCGTGATTCATATTCAGCGGCTCATAGCTTTAGAGTAGAATATGAATCACGCTGCCAGTAAGAGATGGTTTGAAGCAGGGTTGCAAACTTTGTATGTTTAACCCGAAACGTGTGGCACGTTGTCAACCTGGAGAAATCTGGCATTCTTATCTGCTTTTGGAAAAGTTTACACGAGCTAAGTGCAGTATTTCAATTTTTGAAATAAAATTTTAAAAAAGGGAGCAGTCGCAGTGGTGTGCAGTAGTTTCCCCGCTCACTTTGACGACTATCTCCGACAAAAAGAAATTTAGATTAAGGGGTCTTTGTTGTCAGGATCTTAGTTTTATGAGGTTATTTTTGATTCTGACTGGTTTGAGATTTGTTTATTGTTGCTTCACTGAGCAGATGTGTCTGCTTCCCACCTGCCTGTGCAGAGAGAATCAGTTTATAACAGAGCAGAGAAGAAACAAACATTTTGAGAAAAGATGCGCCACAGAGGTGTCGCAAACAGATGATGCTAGCCCATATGTTGGTTTCGACTCTTAAGTTTGTTTGTTTGTTTGCAGGGAAGATGGTGGGAAAGTGTGACTACATACCCCTGCTGTCTACAGAGAACGCCCATTACAGGTAAGCAACTAGGCTTTCCCCAGATGCAGTCACACTCAATGGTGAGTCCAGAGCTATAGGCCGCCTCGTCATGTAACTCTAGTTGTCTGAAATGTCTATGCAATCAGAGTGGCATCGAACTTTACTAGGGTGGAGGAGAAGAATCAGGTAGAAAACAGATTCTGGAGGACAGCCTGGCTATGGGTGAATGATCCAAACTGTAGTGCTTGGGGAAGGTGTGGAGCAGCTTGGAGATTGAGAATGTCAAAACTAATGACATCATGATATATAGCCAGCTGGACACACACACCCAGCCTTCAGTATCTGTCTCCAAGCAGCTGGAGAGAGGTGTGAACCACAGAAGATGGACTTGCTGAAGGGAAAGCTAAGAAGGATTTTTTGATTGAGATTCTGTTCCGCCAATTTTAGCTTAGGAAAAAAATAGCCTGGTTTTCAATTGCTGATAAAGTAAAAAAAAAAAAAAAAAAAAGCATAATTAAAATCAGTCTCAGCCTGCATACAGCCAAAAAAAGAGAACAATTGGTCTGCAGTGGCTCCAGCACTCGTTGAGGGGGAGGGGGGAGTAAGGAGCTGCTACCACAGTTAAGACCAGGCATTCCCGTCTCCGGGAAAACCCAACGCCATTGAAGCCAGTAC
The DNA here is from genome assembly GCA_033557465.1 of Ichthyophis bannanicus. Lineage (NCBI taxonomy): Eukaryota > Metazoa > Chordata > Amphibia > Gymnophiona > Ichthyophiidae > Ichthyophis > Ichthyophis bannanicus. The sequence goes on along the minus strand of CM066036.1, from coordinate 642,930,757 downwards.
AAGGGAAGAACATCAACAATTTCTGTGATTCACATTGCCCATAGGGCTCTTCCAGTTCACTGCATTGCCTTTCGGTCTGGCCACAGCCCCAAGGACTTTAATCAAAGTCATGGTGGTGGTCGCAGCCGCGCTGTGACAAGAAAGGATTCTGGATCATCCCTACCTCAACAATTGGCTCATTCGAGCAGAGTCCAAAGAGGAGAGCGTGAAGGCCACAGGCAGGGTGGTGGAGTTTCTGCAGAGCCTTGGCTGTGTTGTCAATTATGCAAAGAGTCACCTACAGCGGTAAGATCTACTCTACCTGGGTGCTGGGTTTCAAACTGTTGAGGGCAGGGCGACTTTACCGGTGGACAGAATGTACACTCTACGAGGTCAAATTCAGCAGTTTCTGCAGCTGAGCATGGCATAGCTTGGCATTACTTGCAGATTTTGGTATCCATGGTGGCAGCCATCGACTTGGTGCCATGGGCATGAGTCCACCTGAGACCATTACAGAGTGCATTGTTGAGGAGATGGTCGGTGCAGCAACACCCTCTCTCGATGCAGTTAACCTCTTCGGGCGAAGTCTGGAGGACTCTTCATTTGTGGATGCAGCTGGGAAAAATTCTAGCGAGGATGCCGCTGGAGACTCCCTAGTGGAGACTTCCAAATGTAAATAGTTACACTGACTATTATTTGTTGTAAATAATTACCCCAGTTACCCAAGTTATTGTTCCTGTTATATGTAAACAAAAAACAGATAATTGTATCTTGTCTGATGTTTTCTTGTTCTATGTAAACCGCGCTGATTATGAATAGTGCGGTATATAAAAGATGTTAAATAAATAAAATAAATAAATAAATGGACGACCAGGTAGCTGCTTTGCACATAGATGTCCTGCATGGAGATAGAAGCCAGACTGGCAATGGAGGTGGCCGTGGCCCTGAGCTGGTGAGGGGCAACATGTCCTGGAGAAGGGGAAGCTGCTTGCTCGTAGCAGAAGGCAATGCAGCCCACAATCAATGCTTCACGGCTGGTTGTCCAGGGTTATTTGGTCTGAAGGTCAGGAACAACAGACAACCTGCAGAGGGGCTCAGTATGATGCAGATAGTAGAGAAGAGCCCTTCTGCAGTCCAAGGTGTGCAGTTTCTCCTCCAGAACCAACACGGACATTCAGAAAGAAGGCATGGAGCACTACGGGCTGGTTGATGTGAAAATCAGAGAATACCTTTGAGATAAATTTAGGATGTGCCCGGAGGACGACTGTCATGAAAAAGTTGCATATACGGGGGATAATGTACTGGTGCTTGAATTTCCCCCAGACGTCTGGCCGAAGTGATGGAGGCGGGGAAGATTGCTTTCCTGGTGAAGTGTTTGAGCGAAGAGAACAGGAGTGGCTCAAATGGCGGCTGCATCAGCTGAGACAAGAAACAACATTAAGGTCTCAGACTGGCATAGGCAGTTAGATGGTAGGATTGGTGCTCATGAGACCCCTCATGAATCGGGACGCCACTGGAGGGACTGAAATGGGCTTGCCATTGACAAGGTCATGCGAAGCAGCAATAGCCAGAAGATGAAAAGGTACTGAATAAGTCTGTAAGCCTCAGTGGGACACGTGAAGGAGATAAGACCAAAGCTGTCTCACTGAATAGTGAATTGGGTCCTACCCATTTGATGCAGCCCAGTGAGCAAAACGGGCCCACTTGCGCTGATATGAATACTGCATAGAGGGTCTTCCTCTAGCAGTGAATAAATCAATGCTTGATGCCCTGAAGCCGCCACGCCAGGAGGGATAAAAACTGAAGGCTGGGATGCAGAAGGCAGCCCTGATGCTGAGTCCCCAAAAGTATAGGAGAATACTGCAGCAGTGCCAGCAGATGGGGAAAACAAATCTGGTGGGGCCACTGAGGTGCTATCAGAATGACCGATGCTCTGTCCTTCTTAATCTTGAGCAGAACCCACGTGATGAGCTGGCATGAAGACAAGGCATACAGAAGACCATGAGACCAGTCCAGTGCAAAAGTGTCAGGCAATCGCCTCTGGAGGCATGGCTAAATTGAGCAGATGATGATGATGTCTGAGGAGGCAAACAGGTCTATCTCTGGTTCCCCCTAAAGAACCAAGGTGTTCTGAATAACAGCAGGATCGAGGGACCATTTGTGCAGGTCCAGCTGGTGGCTCAACTTGTTGACTAGCTGGTTGTGAGCCCCTGGAAGAGAGACTGCTCTCAGCTTGGCATCTAAGGAAAGGGCAAAAGTCTATAGTTCGGTGCCCTCATGACAGAGAAGAAGAGAGCCTGTACCATTCTGCTTGTTGATATAGAATACAGAAACCTCATTATCGGTGCGTATCAGGACAATCTTGTGCTGTACCCAGTCGGTTAAAACCTTGAGGACATAGTAGACAGCTTGAAATTCAAGTATACTAATATGCAAGGCCTGTTCCTGGAGGGGGGAATATGTGCCCCGAGTGGAAAGACTGAGTAGATGGGCCCCCCAGCCGTATACGAACACATTGGTGGTAATGACAATATGATGTGGTGGCATCTGGAAGGGACACCCCACCAGAAGGTTGGCCGGAGTTTCCCACCACCCAAGGTTGTCTAGAAGGACTGCTTGCTGCACAACTTCGAGGGAAATCCTGGTCCAGAGGGGATGGGAGTGTTGACACCAGTTGAGTCTGAGGTGCCATTGTAGAGGGTGCAGGTGCAACCTGACAAGTGGCACTACATGTACAGACACCGCCATGTGCCCCAGGAGACGTAGGAATAGGTGGTCTGGCATTGATCGGCATGGGGCAAGTGTGATGCTGAGGAGCTGCAAGGCTTGAACCCTCTGACTAAGAAGGAGGGCTTTCGCTTGCAGAGTGTCTAGATGTGCCCCAATGAAATGCAGACATTGTTGAGGGATAAGTTCAGATTTTTCAGCATTGAGGACAAAGCCGAGGGTCTGCAGAGTGATGGCAGTGTCCCACACAGCTCAGGCCGCTAGGTCTTGGGAGGTACCCAAGATCAGCTAATCATCTAGGTGGGGTAAAAGCAGTGGCACAGATGTTGAAGGTGGGATGTGATGATCACGAGACACTTGGTAAAAATGTGAGGGGCAGAAGATAGCCTGAAAGGAAGAACTTTATACCGATAGTGGTGGTTGAGAAAGGTGAACCGAAGAACTTCCAGTGGAGAGGATGGATGGGGATATAGGTGTAGGCATCCTTGAGGTCTAGCAAGGCAGGCTATTACTTTACTTATACTGCACCTGCACTATGGAACACCCTCCCATACACACTCAGGTCAATAAAGGACCTCCTGAAATTCCGAAAAGAGCTTAAAACCCTGCTCTTTACAGAACATTATAGCACTAGAATAACAAACCCCCCTCCATCTACAAAAACATGCTGCCCAGCACATCGACATCCTCCTAGGTAGAACCTCCCCTCTCCCTCTTCCGCTCACTGCATAAGGAGAGCATCTTTTATGTAAGCTATGCATCCTTATATGTATATAGTTATGTATACTACTATGTATATAGTTATCTATCAACTAACCTACCCAATACCCATCCTGGGGTTGTTGGAAGGTGATATGTTTCATGTATATAGGTTATATTTCTATATTGTTATACATTGTTCTATGTAAACCTAATTGTTCGATGTAAACTGCCCCTGATCGCTGGAAGGGGCGGTATATAAAACAGTTCAAATAAATAAATCCAGAGGACTAAGCAGGGGAAGGATTGTGCTCAATGAGCACATTTTGAACTTTTCCTGCTTGATGAAAAGATTGAGGTCGAGGATCGGCCGAAGGCCACTGAACATTTTGGGGATCAAGAAAAAAAAAGAAAAATGGGAGTAAAACCCTTGACCACTTTCAGGAAGTGGGATGAGCTTGATGGCATTGTTGAGGGGGAGCTGAGCTATCTCCGTTTCTAATTGGGGCACATGCTGCTCCGGGGAATGGTCGATCAGGACCGGGGGCCGCGGAGGCAGTGTCATGTCGAAGTGAAGCTTGTACCCTGAATGAACAATGGAGAGAACCCAGCTATCTGTGGCAATGGACTGCCAGGCCTCTGCAAAGTGCCAGATGAGCAAATAGTCAAAAAACAGGGGAGGGTTTGGGAAGGGTGGTCTGCGGGAGTGCCTACGTTTTCCTCTCTCATGGGCAATCCCACTGGGGATATGCCTGATATGGTTGGCCCCGAGTCCAAGGGGGGGGGGGGGGGCGGCTGCCGCACATAGGGCCACCGTGGGTAAATTTGTTGAAAGTAATTGTAATGAAAAGGATGGCAGAGAGGAGCGGCAGGTGGAGGAAGCAGTCTCTGCCGGCTGAGTCAAATGTTCTCGGACTGTAGTGGAATGGTCTTTGACCTCTGAGTCCACCTCTTGAACGCTGTACCCAAAGAGACTGTTCCTTTGGCAGGGGGCATCAGCCAAGCAGACAAAGGTTTTCCTGTAGGCTGGACACATGAAGCCAGGCAGTGTGTCTGGCTAAAATTGCTGTAGCTGCAGACCGGGCCACAGAGTCATAAATGTCGTATATGGCATGGATAATATGATAAAAGGTATTTGTGCAAGTCCGCAGCCAAAGAAGCTGAATCTGTTGAGGAAGGCTCATTCAGCTGCAGGAGAAGTTCATAATGATAGTTCACCATGTGTAGCTCATGAGCCAGCCAGTATGGATACAGCAAGAGTACTGCTCTGGTAAGATTTACAACCCATAGCATCTAGGAAGCACTGCTCTTCCCCTGGAGGCACCTGGGATGTCAGCTAAGTGCCCCTGAATTTTTTAAGGACTGCCTCAGATATGACTGACTGATGGGGAAGCTGAGGATGATGGAATCCTGGAGCCAGCAGGACTTTGTATTTGAGGTCAATGTGATGGGACGCAGCACTGCCTTAAGATGGGGTCTTCCAAATGGAAAATTGTAGGTCCTGAAGGATCTGAAGCACAGGTAAAGCAGGAATGGGAGTACTGAAAGCTTTTAAAGTATAGTGAAAATCCCGCATGTTAGTTGGGGACTGCAAATCACTGAGGGCCACTGTGCAAGAGTGTTTCTGGAGGAACTTTGGATAGGAAAGATCCTCGGGCGGATCATTCTTGAGGTCCTGCTCAAAGAAAAATGGGATAGGGTCCTCCATGTAGGATTCACATGGTTCCCAAGGACAGGACGAGAGTGAAAAGAATGTCCTTGTTGAGGGATAAAGGCTTCCGCCAGTCAATAAGTGGAGGAGATCCCAAGACCTTGTGGTAAGGAAGCCTATCCTGAGTTAGGGGAAAGGGAAAAAGGCAAAGAGTTCACCCTAGTAAAAGGGCCCCTTTTACAAGGTCAGGGCAACAAAGCTACAACCTCACCTAGGAACCAGAAAACCTCCCAGCTGGAACAGGTTTCATGTTTCCCCTAGTGAAATAAGGGAGAGTGAATACAGACCTAAGGTCCAAGACCCTTACGTCAGTAAGCTCCCTGATTACTCAGGTGCCAGAAAGCAGAGTGATCTCCGTCACCTGGGAAGAGAGGAGGTGGGGCTAGAACCCTGGAGATATAAGCCTATGCTAGATTATAGTAAAGGAGAAGGAGAGAGGGTGGAAGAAACGCTAGAAGCAAGGGAAGAGGCAAAGGCAAGAAGAGGAGAAAGAGGGAGAGAAGCTGATACAAGCCGAGGCACAGGTACGAGCCTAAGAAGCCTGATTAATGCAGAGCAGAGCAGGAGAAGCCTGACTAATGCTGGGCAGGGCAGAGGAGCAGGAGACACTCTCAGCTCTAACGAGAGGCTGTCAGCCGAGCCCGGTGAGCCAGAAGGAGAGTCAGAGTCTATGCGGCTAGGAGAGCCTGATGCTAAGCTGAATGAGGAAGACACCCTCATGGATTGCTCTTTGTGCCAAGCCTTAGCCACAGAAGGGTTGAAGGAAAGCCAGCCCTGAGAGAAAGCCCTCTAGAGAAAGGTAACCATAAGAAGCAGGTAGATGGATTGTAAATTCCCATGTGGTTAAGAGGGGAAGTTTTACTAAGATGTAAGAACAAGCTGGAGTTGTGAATTGTGCTTGTTAACCACCTGCTACCTGTGAAGTGAGACGGCAAGAAGCCAAATTAAATGTGAGGAAAAAGCTCTCTTTTCACTCTTGAATTTTTCCTGAGAAACCTGAATAGAACTTTGCTTGCACGTTGAAAGTTTGTTCCTGTTTGGAGTTTTTGTTTTTGCTTGTAAATTGGAAAACAGCCTGGAAAGGTTTGAGACTGGAAAAGAAGGCAAACTGCCACAGAAGAAAGCCTGTTTTGTGTTATGTGCTTTAACCAGCAAGGCTAAAGGAAGCTGGTAGCCTTGCTGTTAAAAGGCTATGTTTTTCTGAGCTGAAGAATACTTTAAGCTGACACTTTGGTTTTGGGTTCTGTTTTGCTTATAACCTGTTGTACTTTGAAGAAGCCTGGAGAAGTATGCCTGAATGTGGTATTTATGAACCTTATTTGTGCTCAATAAATTTCTGTCATTGCCTTACCCCAAGGAGCCCGACTACAGCTTTCTACCTGAAGCCCATATATAGCGCAATTAAACTACATTTCCCAGAAAACATTGCAGGGAATTAGTCAGTAAAGGCTGAAAGGGGAAGTTCCTTATACAACCACGCCCCTCTAAGCGAGAGGCGAGTGGTGAGGGCGTGACAACCTCCTGTGTGAGGGGCAGCCAGAGATCCGAGGGAGTGCTAGGTTATGCAGCAGCCCCAAGGAGAGGCCTGTAAGAGCATGCAACCATCCTGAAGAAACTTCTGGAGAAGAGAGGAGGGAAGACTAAGAAGCCTGTGGGGCCTCCGGAGTAGGACGACTGTCAGGGTGTGGAGGGCAGGGGTGTGCACTTTCCATGGTGCTTATCCAACTGTGCTGGTGGAGGGAGCTGGTGCTTATGCTTAGCTTTAGCCTTTTTACTTGACAGAGGCATGTCCCCCCAGAGTAGCCGAGAAGGAAGCCAATGTTTTTGAAGTGTGTTTAGGAGGGGGAGGGAGTACTACCCAATGGCAGGAGTAGCCGAGGAGCCCCAGACCCCACAGCCAAGCCTGAAGGTGACAATACCAGTGCTGCGGCTGCCTTTAAAGCCACCCTCTGAGCCTGTGCTTGGCCCGGTGGGGGAAGAGATGAGGAGTCTGACATGAGAGTTGTCCCCAGAGACGGTAACATCGAGCAAGGCCTGTGAAGTGAAGAAACAGCTCTTTGTCGTTTAAAAACACCAAATTATTTTTTCCTGTCAGTGAACAAAGCTAGAGTCTGGTCCGGGTTAATAAAGCACTTTGCCACGGTCATGTGGTAATGTAAAGGCAGACCCATTTAACTTTTGCCAGCCACAACATGAAGTGAGGAGTATAAGGGGCACTAAGTGAGGACAAGGCCATAGAGAGGCTGAATGAATTCTTTGCTTTGGTCTTTACTTAAGAAGATGTAGGGAAGTTACCCGTGCCTGAAATGATATATAAAGGTGATGTAGCGGAAGAATTGAAAAAAATATCAATAAATTGGGAAGATGTATTACAAGTATTTGATGAACTGGGTATTGAAAGAACAAACATGAGATTTCTATTAGTAATCTATAAACTGTCATTAAAATCATCTGTAGTACCAGAAAATTGGAGAATGGCCAATGTAATGTCAATCTGCAAAAAAGGTTCCAGGGGTGATCTGAGAAACTACAGACTGGTAAGCCTGACGTCAGAAATTGGGCAAAATGGTAGAAACCATTATAAAGAATAAAATTACTGAACATGTAGATAGTCATGTTTTAACAGGAGAAAACAAACATAAATTTAGCCAAGGAAAGTCTTGTCCTACTAATTTGTTATATTTTTTAAAGCTGTGAATAAACAGGTAGACAAAGTTGAGCTGGTTGATATAGTGTATCTGTATTTTCAGAAAGCCTTTGACAAGATCCCCCGAGAGGCTCTTGGAGAAATTAAAAAGTCATGAGATTGGAGACAGTGTAGCATTGTGGATCAGGAAGTGGTTAAAGATTGAAAACAGAGAATAGGGCTAAATGGCCAATTTTCTCAATGGAGAAAGTTGAATAATAGAGTACCCCAGGGATCTGTTCTGGGTCCGTTGCTTTTTAACATATTCATAAATGACCTGGACAGGAGTATAACAAGTGAGGTGATCAAATTTGCAGATGAGACAAAATTATTCAAAGTTGTTAAAACACAAAAGGATTGTGAAAAATTGCAAGAGACCCTTGATAAATTGGAAGACTGGACATCCAAATGGCAGATGAAATTTAATGTTGACAGGTGCAAAGTTATGCACCTAGGAAACAACCCCCCAAACTTTGGTTACATGATGCAAGGTACCCACCTTGGAACCACCAGCCAAGAAAAAAGATTTAGGCGTCATTGTGGATACTAAGTTGAAACCCTCCGCCTAGTGTGCAGCGGCAGCCAAGAAAGTAAATAGAATGCTAGGAATCATAAGGGAAGGAATAGAGAATAAAATCAAGGAGATTATAATGGTTCTGTATTGTTCCATGATGTGACCGCACCTTGAATAGTGCGTGCAATTCTGGTTGCCATATCTTAAAAAGGACATAGCAGAATTAGAAAAGGTACCTAGAAGAGAAGGACATCCCTAAGAGGTAAGGCTTAAAAGGTTAGGGCTCTTCATCTTGGGAAAGAGACAACTGAGGCTAGATAGGATAGAGGTTTATAAAATCATGAATGGTGTGGAACAGGCAAATGTAAATCAGTTGTTTATGCCATCAAAAAGTAGAAAGACTAGAGGACATGCAATGAAGCTATAATGTAACCCAGCTAAGACTAATACGATTAAATATGTTTTTACTCAACACGTAATCAAACCCTGGAATTCTTTAGCAGAGGATGTAGTAAAAGCTCTTAGTGTAACTGGATTTAAAAAAAAAGGTTTTGACAAGTTCCTGGAGGAAAGGTTCATAAACCATTATTATAGAAGACCCGGAAAATCCAATGCTTACCCTGGGATGAGCATTGTGGAGCCTGTGTGCCTTTTTGGAACCTGCGAGGTACTTGTGATATGGATTGGCCACTGTTGGAAACATGATATTGGGTTTGATGGACCTTGGTCTGACCCAGTATGGCATTTCTTATGTTTTTTATGACAGCAGACAAGTTTATCTTTTGTCGGCCTCGGTGAGGTGCAGGTAGAAATGTATCTTTTGTATTGCACATCAGCTTGAAAAATCACATGGCTGAAGGAAAACATTAGCAGAAGCAACTCTGTGTGAGAACCGAATGAGGGAACAGCGAAAAACATAAAAATGAAGAGGTAGGTAGACTCGTGCAGGCTTCAGCACAATAGAGAAAAAAACTGATTTTCTCAGCACAGGCAGGCAGGAAGTAGGCATGCATGCTCAGTGAAGCAACAAAGTTTCTCTGAGCTGTGGGAGATTCACTCAACACTCAGTCCGGGGACTTCACTATTGATTGTGACTGCAACCCCCTGCTTGTCTCTGAAGAAAGAATGATTGGATTTTAACAATGTTATGTGTTGTGTAACCTTTTTAATGCTGGTTGTCTAGTATCTTGATTTTTTTGTATTCTTTTGCTGTTGCAGATTTTATATGTTTATTTATTTAGCATTTCTTATATGCTGCCTTTCAGTTTTATCAAGGTGGTTTACATTGAACACAACAACAATTTTACAAGGAACAACTAACATTACAATTGTATATATCACAATTTAAACTGTAACACTTCAATAACTACTGTATTTAGAATTATACTTTTAGGACTCAGCTTAGTGTAGCATATGATAATGTGGGCGGGGTGACTGGCAGGAGTGTTTGAGTGTTAAGGATGTGTTTCGTGTAATATCTAAGTATTTCGTGAACAGGTATGTTTTTAGTTGTTTTTGGAAGTCTATGATGTCTGTAGTTGATCTTAATTGACATGGGAGTGAATTCCAGAGGGACAGGCTGAAGTATTCAAACACTCTTTGGAGTGTTTAGAAGGAACTGGTCTTGATAGTTGTTGTCGAGAGGGTGTTTTGATGTTGCTTCCTCCTTGATCGAATATCTGGCACCCTCTGGATTAGCTCTTTTAAGCATTCGGCGGACTGATTGTGCAAGGTCTTGAATGTCATCATATTGATTTGTATTTTATTCGGGATCATATGGGGAGCCAATGAAGGGATTTTAAGATTAGAGTGATGTGTTCTTGCCTTTTTGATCTAGTGATTAGTCAGGCTGCCGTATTTTGTGAGCCACTTCGAGGCTCTCTGATAGGCAGATTTGTTTTTTTAATAATGATACAACTACTACTACTTCTGGAAGCCATCTCTCTCTCCAGTCAGTATCCCTGGAACCACTAACATTTCCTGGAGAAAGCAAGGTATCTAGATACTCCTGTTACAGATTGGAATTATTTCAAATTAGTGACTGAAAAAAACATGTAGACATATTCCTAAGACAAATCTCTCATCACTAGCAAGACTGATGCAAAATCGGTGCAGCACAAGTAATATGAAGTGATGCTCATGGAAAAACAAGCAAGTCCAAGTGCTCCAAAGAGTAAACACAATTGTGCAATGTTAACTTTTATTTGATGAATTTTATCAATCTAAATAAAACAATCTCGATAGACCCTTCCTGATGTATCCCCTTATGGTATGCTGACAGAATCAGAAGCATATTAATTAGGATGCAAAGCACATTCACAATTATGTACAGCATAAAGCATCAAACAGCTTTTGTTTCTGTTCTTCTTCAGCCAAGTCTCATTTTGTTTTTGTTTAACTACATTATGTCTAACAGTCAACTATCTTCATTCAGATAACATTCAGGTAGAGTGAGTTAATACTACACAAAGTATTTTTCTTGATAAAGCGCTAAGTATGTGTGCATATATGTGGGCAGGAAAGGATACTATAGGGGAATGGAGACAAGAAACACAAATTTGAAGCACATTCCATTATTGCAATATTAGGAATAAAAAGCATCTATATACGTTTTAAACCACACACAGTTCTCTTTTTGTGAAGTATCAAAATTCATGGGGCCTATTTACTAAGCTGTGTTAGCTATTTAATGCAGGAGTGTTAAACAGCTAACACAGCTTAGTAAATAGGCCCCACGTCTCGAATGGGTAGGGACTAGGGTCTTGCTGCTGGATACTACACTTTAACTGTTACAGTGGGAAATCACACAGAGCAAAGAGGCTCACCTGATGGGTGTAGTTAACTCCTGCTATGCAGTTCACGTGTGGTAGTGACTTTTTCTCTAGGTTAACTGCATGGCTGCCCTCTCATAAATGCTGGGAAGGTCCAGTAGTTAAGATGGAGATTTTGCCATGGTCACTGCAAAACCTCACCACAATTTAGTAAACAGGAGCCTATGTGCAAGATTTCTTTGAACTTTAATGGAATCCACAACATTTTTTGTGCAGAGAGCTCTATGATTAACCTGAAAATAATTAATACAAATTACAGTTTACAAGTATTTAAGAAAAGATGGCTAACTTCTTTTCCAGGCCGAGCCCAAAACTCTCAGGATCCAAAATTCAGACTAAATATTCCTATCAAATGGTATATAATACATGACCATAGTAGAAGGAAAATCACTATTAGAACATATTGAATAAGACGGGTACAATTTTCCTGAAATATGCAAAAATTAACCCGGCTGCAGAATGTGGATTAAAAATTTAAAGTAGGCCTTCAAAGGGTTAAAATGCATAGTTAGGTAATTGAGAATGCTTTGTGAAGGCAATTTAGCTCATCAGACCAATTTAGCTCATCCAGTTTTGATGTGGTCAACTCACCTTTTTTAATCTGGCTGCAGCTTCTCCTGAGCGAATTGCAGCCATCAAGCTCTGGTGGATCTGCTCTGGGTCAGAATTTTGAAATGGCAAAGAAGTCTTTTTCTCAGGGACAGAAGATGAACGGTGAATTGAGAATGGAACCTGGCGGTTTAATTGATTGCTTGCAGTGTTAGCTTTCTAGCATTAAAAAAACAAAAACAAAAAGCTTTAGCCAGCTGAGATAAATGTGAATCTGGAGCAGCCCTTCACTGTATGTTAGTAATGCTAGTTAGATATCACACGTACACAATTAACAGTACTCTTACATGCTGTAAGAAGAATTAAATGAAAGCATTAAGGGTGGATTATTTTTGACTAGTAAAGAATTGCAAACAAAATTGATGGCTTCTTTGCTAATACTAACCATATTTTCTAGGGATTCTCATAGTGAATGTGATTTGGTTAGAGTTCTATCAAATACTGCAGATTTCGGCACTGTACAGAAATCAACTGTTGAATTCATTCATGCCTGACCAGCCATGCATAAACTGGACTCAAGATAACAAAGAGACCAAAAGGCTGAAACAGCACAACTGGGAGGAAACGGCATAATGTCATGGAAAATAGTTGTCTGTTAAGAAACTGCTGTGTAACACCTGATGTATATTGACTGCTAAACAGATACAATTTTTTTTTTGCAGTTTGCCGAGATTGCCTTAAAGAACTATTTTGTTTTTGAGGATATAATCTATCAGCAGGTTTCTGAGTTGGCTATGGGGGCTACTTTTGCTCCCTCAATAACGAATTTGTTTATGGGTGAATATGAGCATAAATGGTTGTCAACCTCCCCTTTTACATCGGGGATAAAGGTTTGGCATCGATATATAGATGACATTTTTCCTATTTGGGAAGGGACGATTGCAACTTTGTTACAGTTTCATGGTTGGTTGAACGGGTTGGACCCTTGTATAGAATTTACATTGAATGCTGAGAAGATTGCTTTCCTTGATGTTCAAGTTATAAGGCAGCCTGATGGTTGGGTAACGACTGTATTTAAGGAGGATACAGATTGTAATACTTTTCTGAATTTTTCGAGTGCGCGTCCGATTAAACTACTGGAAGGGCTTCCCTTTTCACAATTTATCCATTTTCGGAGACATTGTTCTTCCCGTGCTGAGTATAAGGAGAAATCGCAACACTTAAGGGCAAAGTTTCGAGCGCAGGGATATCCGGGGCTTATCATAGAGCTTTGTATAATAATAGAGACTGGCTTCTTCGATCTGAGGTTGGTGGTTTGCAGAGGGAGGATGATCATTGTGTTAGTTTTGTTTCTCGGTTTTCTCTGTTGAGTTACCGGATTCAACATATTTTATGTAGACATGCTAATATTTTAGAGGCAGTTCCTGGACTGACTGGCATATGGCCTCGATGTGTGTGATCTTGTGATCAGAATTTGAAAGAGATATTGAGTCCGGCGTGCCTTCGCCCGCTGGTCCCAATTTAAGCAGCGCAACTGGGCCATTGGAAGTGTGGGAACTGTTCTATTTGTTCTGTCACATTGGAGATTGCGTCCTTTTCATACAAGGAAAGAAAATATTTTTTACCGAGTCACACTACATGCGATTCTTCTTATTTTGTTTATTGTATATGTTGTTCCTGTGGTCTTTTTTATATAGGGAAAACTGCTCGCCCTTTTAGGATTAGGATTAGGATGGGTGAGAATAAGTGTAGATGGAAGTGTCGACGTAAGGAAGCTCCAATTGTGCAGCACTGTCTAGAGTCAGATCATGTGTTTACAGATCTACAATGCTTCTGTATTGACTTGGTTGTTGGCGGGAGAAATGGTTTGAATAGAGAACAGGTTTTGTTGGTTTGTGAGCAGCGATGGATTTTTAGGCTTGGGACTGTCTATCCTGGTGGTTTGAATTCTCAAACTGACTGGGCGGTATGTATGTGAGAGATGGTCTCGGTGGGTTTTTCTGTCTATTTTTGGGTAGATACCAATGGTTTTATTTGGTTTGGGTCTCTTTAAATTGCTCAGGAAGGGCTTGGCATAAAAGTCGCATTCATGCCATTTTTTGAGCTTGTTTGGTGAACTTGTTTGTTGAAGTTGAATTAACAACGGTAAGTTAGTTTTATATGCTTGCCTAATCTTTATAGCTAAGGATGGTGTATTAATTTTATTCTCTTTTTTATGGAGTAGCGTTTGATTCTGATGAAGCTGTTGGCGACACGCTATATGGACGTCCTGAGAGGGCGTTGGGAGATGTGAATGGAAGTTTTGCTGCTATTTCTGTTGGACTATTACCGCTGTTTTGAAGTTTACTGGAGCAGGGTTGACTACAAGCCTACAATTGGAAGATTGTGTGGGACTGCTCAGCAATTCAGCTAAGTTTTTACTTATTTGCTGTCATTTTTGCTGGACTATTATTGTTGTTTTGAAGTTTGCTGGAGCAGGGGTTGACTACAAACTTGTAGTATGAAGATTGTGTGGAACTGCTCAACAATTCCGCTAAGTTTTTACTTATGCAGCTTATTTTTTCCTCTAATTGCTATGCTGTGATGAGGTGATTTAAAAGGAGGAATTTTTGTTGGGTCATTGATGTTCTGGGGATGTGGGGCAGCAGAGATATATTCTGAGCTGCCCACATAGATGACCCACTGGTTCTGAGATCCTTTCCTTCTTTTATTTATATTTTTTGTATTTTTCGAATGAATGAAGAAGAAAGAATGAAGTTGGAATAATCTGACTTTTTGCTATAAAGTGCGGTTGAAATACGTGGAGTGTTGTTTCTAGTTTATTGATTACTCTTATATCTGGGCAACCATACTATTTTCCCTTCCCTAGGCTCTAGAGTTTCCACTAAATCTTTATTGATCATTAATCCTGAAACACTCAAAGAGAACCCCCCCCCCCTGTAAAATACCAATACAATCTCATGACAATATAACTCACATTTGTCCACACTTTACCCCCTACTTGGAGGCTGAAACTGGAAATGTCATCATAGAGCATGATGTCTGCTGACAAGATTGAAATAGGAAGAGTAATTCTCAGAAGTTAGATGAGTCCTTGCTTGTTGATATAAATAATATAGGGTGATCATATCTATTGAAACCTACAGTATATGTTCCTTTTTATGCAAAGTATAAGTTAACTTCTCCATCACATATATAATCAGACTTTATTTAAACATACTAATCTGGTGGGAGCCACAGCATTCTCCCAGTACTGAGCTAGAGTAAATCAAGCTGCTAACAAACATTGAATAACTTGAGTCGAACATTTGGAAATCTGTTGCAGGCCTTCACTGCCTAGTACAAAGATCTCATACTGTAGGGGGAGGTATTACCCAGTGTGAAGTGCTGCCAAGTTGGTGTTGATTCATGGCTTGTCATGATGTAAGGGCTTGTGTGCATCAGTGATGCTGAGGGCTAAGTTATCAGTAGCTTATTACCCAGTAGTTTCAGTAATTATTCGCTGAACCTCTACCCAATCACATTGAATAAAAGGACACCTTTACCACAAATGATCAAACTCCCCTAACTAAAGAGCAACCTTTTCAACAGAGAGGGGAAACCTTACAATCACACTTATAAATCAGCATAGAGGGAAGATATAATATCATTAAAATCTTCATCTGGACTGCAACCAGATTCAGTGAGATGGAAGCTTTGAACGTGTAGCTCCAAATTTTCACCCAAAAGTCCTCCTCCTGCTCCCCTATTGCTTTATCCCATTGACTTTAGTACAGGGGAGGGGGAATGCCACATGCTATTAACAGCAGCACATAAGCATGAAATAAGGCTTAATAATGGTCAAAACCTCTGGGGAAAGGTGCCATCCTAAGCATATGCTTGCTTTGCTGGTGCTTAGCGTTGGTTCTTCCCCTTCCATAGGCCACCTTTCCCTGCAATCTCCCTTCCCCACCAATATTTAACTTTCGAAAGCCCAAAGACAGCATTCCCTGAACTCCTCTTAGCAGCCTAAGCATGAGCTGTGAATAAAGATTTCAGTCCTTTGTTTTTAAGATAATCTATTGTATTATGAATGTCTGTGAAAGATGTTGCAACTGATGCTCAGTTCACTGTTCTTTGTGCATCTGAAAAAGATAATTTAAACGCAGTAGGAGAGGAAGGATAGAAATGTGTTTCTTTCTGATTGCCCTGTGAAGGGTAATTTTATAGACTCAGGTGCATCTTTGGGCCCCTACTGTATAAAGTGAAGTATGCACGTAGTTTACTTTATAAAATAGGGGCATAAAGATGCACCTTAATCTAGTCGTGATTACACAGGTTCTATAGCAGGCATAAATGCCCACACCTCGCCTACTCAGATGTGCAGAAGTTAACATATGTAAATTTAAGTTCCGCCCAAGCTTACAGAATGGCAACTGCTTAAAGCAAGCACATAACTTTCTGCTTATCTCCTAACTGTATTTCACAAAGTTGCTTCCATTCTGCTAGAGTGGAAAAAGCATCACACTGATACCACCACTGTTTTTTTTCAGTATATGAAAATCAGAAAAAAGCAAATAAGCCCATACTTTTGAGACTATTCCTTTTCAGAGACCAGCGTGCCCTTGATGAAATTTTATTTAAAAAAAGAGAACATATTCAGGTTTTACAATCCTAAGAAAAGCAAGTAAGTTTATTTTCTATGGTTTTGCAGCTCTACCTATATATTTCAGGCCATGACCCCCCAACTACTGTAATGCCATATAGCAGGAACTTCCCCGCTCCTCACTCCCCCCTAGGCACAGCCCTGCACACAACAGCACACATCATACAGAAAGCAGCGAAATACAATCACATTACACCCATCCTTAAACAGCTCCACTGGCTCCTCTTGGAAAGCCGCATCACTTCTAAAACTCTGCACCTCACCCATAAAACTATCCACCACCAAGAGGCATCCCACCAATGAACACTTCTCCAAGAGTTCAGGCCCAACAGACCCACAAGACAAGCAAACACTGATAGGCCTGCATGCCACAACGAAGCACAACCACCAAATTTTCTCCCGCTCCTTCGAACTCTATGCCCCATCCTCATGGAACACGCTTCCAGCCAAGATCAGATCCACCACCGACCTCCTAACCTTTCGGAAGCGACTGAAGACTCACCTTTTCCACTCAACACTTTGGCCCCACCAAGAAGACAATGAAATAGCCTTTGATGCTAAACTAAACTGTCTGAACTGAAAACTGTATTCAATATATATCTATTGCATTTTAGAAGATTAAATACAATAACAAAGACAAGTAAATCAATCATGTCACAAAAAAAATTTAAACATGGTAACAAACCATAACCATCGATCAAGCCCACATTAAGGTGCTGAGCTGGGAAATTCAACAACTACATATTTCAAGGAACTAGTGACATTAAACATGTCCATATAAAAGAAGATAACATTAATCCATAAACATGTCCATATAACATTAATCCATAAACATGTCCATATAAAAGAAGATAACATTAATCACTCGGAACCAAAGCTTCATACACCCACCAAACATAAAGATACAAAGCACCACGATACCGATAAGATCAGAGGTGAGATACCTTGGGGTTACTCTGGACAGTAAACTCAACCTCAAACCACACATAGACAAAACAATCCAAAAAGCCTACTACAGGATGCGAATCATCAGGAGACTGAAACCACTCCTCGCCCCAGAACACTTCCGTACCGTCTGTCAAGCACTGATAACCCCAATACTGGACTTCTGCAATCCGATATACCTTGGACTACCGAAACAAGCTCTCAAACCGCTCCAGCTGGCACAAAACACTGCAGCTCGAATCATATCCAGAGCCGCAAGGCAGGAGCACATCACACCTACATTAAAGGACTTACACTGGCTCCCAATCAGTGCTCGCATCAGATACAAGACTATCATAAACCTATTTAAGATAAAACAGCACACATCAGCCAACAGCCTCCACACGCTCATACAACCGGAAACCAGCGCACGTCCTAGAAGAAGTCAAACACGCAACCGAGTCAGTACCCCAAATGAATACAAGCACACACGCAAGGACACAACAGACAGAGCTCTCTCCATGGCTGCTCCAACAATATGGAACAATCTACCGGACGATCTAAGGGCAACTCCAGACCTCAAAGACTTCAGAAAACAGCTGAAAACCATGCTGTTCATAGAGCACTATGGTCACATCACATAACCTAAGAGAATGTTTAACAGCACTCCAATCCTCTTAAACACTGTATGTATATAAAATGTGTTTTTAGCACCACTGTAAATAGCCCACCTTGGACATAGCTCAAACAAATCAAGCACCCAACACAGCCCTCACACAACTAAGTTTCATCCTCACTGCATGTATAACGCACACACTTTACCTGATTGCTTGCTGTGATACCACCTTGATTATTAAGATAAGGCGGTTTAGAAATACTGTTAAATAAATAAATAAAATTAAATAAATTAATCCGTCGCCACAAGTTCCTCACCCTGTCTACTTACAAGGAATTTATCCAATTGAGAGCTGTCAAAAAGGTACATCTCTGCCCCGTAGGGTCACAAGACACTCATAGGGGAACTTCAAATAAAAAGTAGCACCTAAAGCCAGCACTCTAGATGCTAACCGCAAGAACTGCTTCTGGCAAGTCCGAGTAGCTCTAGTAACATCCAGAAATATCCTCACAGTCTGATCACAAAACATTGCAGCTTTATTTAAAAAAAAACAATCTCAAAATTCGCACTTAACAGATTCTGCCATAAAGGTCACAAGTAATATCAGTGGAATCTTCTAGAAAACCAGATAAATTCTGGCTAACTGTAGGGCCTAAGGAGTCAAACCCATCCTCCCCAACAGGGGCACCCTAACTTTAGTTGGAATGTAAAATGCTCGAGCAATTTCAATATTATCTGGTATTTTCAGAACCTCTTTAAAACATTTTTGTAACAAGCACTCTGACGATAATAAATGTGCATATGGAAAATTCAATATTCGTAAATTTCCCCGATTTAGAGGCACTCTCTAACGCCTCAAATTTAGCATACAGGAATCTTTAACAAAACATTTAACTGAGAAACAGCTTTATCAGCTACCATTACCCTGATTTCCAGATCAGACAGTTTCTCTACTACCCCGTGTGTAAAATCATACAGAGAGCTGATAGCACTAGTGACTTTAGAATCCATAACTCTAATCGATCCAAGAATATCTTCCAGGGTAAACTCCCCATCAACCTCTTCAGAAGACAGAACTAAAGTCTGCATAGTAGTAAGAGTAACTGGCTTCGGAACAGGAACAATAGCAATAAACTTTTCATCATCTAATAATGGAGTAGAAGACAGGGGAGGAGATGGACGTGGTGGCGGAGTACGCCCCCCGGGACTAAGAGAAGCTCCCCCAGGGGATACTTGGCTTACCGGAAAAGGACAAAACATGCCTGTCCATTGGCCTCACCAGGACTCCAGATGAAGCAGCAAAGGAACCGTCCTTCACAGTACCTTTATTCTTCCTCTTTACCATAGTACTAAGCGTCCAAACACTGCCAGGAATGTTCTACTCTGCCACCTCCGGTGCACCAAAGGGGTGTGTCCAGCCCCTTTGATGCACCCCTTCGGACCGCATCCCACAAAGCTGCAGGTCTTTTATAGGGAAGAGCCTCCACCCAGCAAGCTGACCACACCTCTGCCCCCTAGCACCAGACAGGGAAACAACAAACACGAAAAAACTTCAGACAAGCCAAACGTTCTCACGTTCGCTGAAAACGAAATATGTAAATGTTAAATCTCTCCATGCTTTTACCCCCTATCCCACTAAAATGTAAATAAGTTAACCTTATGTTCAATGTAACCATCTATTGCATGTTGTTTAATAGTAAACCACTTTGACCCGATGAAAAGTGGTATATAAAACCAGCTACATAAATAAATATATAATAAATCAAGTTAATTTTTGTTTTCTAGCTAGTGCAGCTCCATAAACATTTTAACAAGCTAATGTTCTCAATTCCTGCTATATCTAGGGAGAGCCCTAGATGTGGTGTATTTAGATTTCAGTAAAGCCTTTGACACCTTTCCAAACAGGCAACTTATAAACAAACTGAGCACCCTAGGGATGGACCCTAAAGTTACTGCTTGGGTTAAAAATTGATTGGGTGGGAGGCGACAAAGAGTACAGGTAAATGGAGCTAACTCTGAGGAGAAGGATGTGACCAGTGGTGTGCCCCAGGGATCTGTCCTTGGTCCGATTCTTTTTAACATCTTTGTTAGTGATATAGCGGAAGGGCTGTCGGGTAAGGTTTGCCTCTTTGCAGATGATACCAAAATCTGCAATAGAGTAGACACCCAGGAAGGTGTAGATAACATGAGAAGGCATCTAGCTAAGCTTGAATAATGGTCTAGAATTTGGCAGCAGAGATAGAGTAGTTACTCACCTGTAACAGGTGTTCTCCAGGAGCAGCAGGAATCAGTCCTCACATATGGGTGTCATCGGCGCCGATGAAGCCCCAGCGGAGCATTTCCCCAGCTTTCTATGAAAGCCTTTGGGAATGCAGGCACGCATGCGCGGTTCCCTTCCCGCCTAAAGGTGCCATCTTACCTCAGTCAAATGACATAGCTAAGAACAGCACACAAAAATGAAAAATAAACTATGTACAACTGCAACTCCAAGGGGAGGAGGGAGGGTTGTGAGGACTGATTCCTGCAGCTCCTGGAGAACACCTGTTACAGGTGAGTAACTACTCTTTCTCCAGGACCAAGCAGGAAGTCAGTCCTCACATATGGGTGACTCCCCAGCTCTGGGCTACCGAGGAACCCAGGCTGAACAAGAGAACTCCTTCTAGTCGCAGCAGCAAAGAAAGGCTTTCCAAGGACACAACCTCCACCGGTAGCCCAACAGAGGGCAGGAGTTGTCTAAACCTCAAAGAGATTCCGGAGTACTGCTTGGCCAAAAGCACTGTCCCTACGGGACTCCCTCTCCAGGCAGTAATGGGCCGCAAAGGTCTGGCTTGAAGACCAAGTTGCAGCCCTGCAGATGTCTACCAAGGGCACAGAGCGGAGATGAGCCACTGAGGCAGCCATTGCCCTGACTCGGTGGGCTGTAACCCGACCCTGCAAAGAAGGTCAGCCGCCTTATAAGCCCAGGTGATACAGTCAGCTACCCAGATGGACAAGGTACGCTTGGACACAGGCAACCCCAACTTATTGGGGTCAAAGGAGACGAAGAGCTGGGTAGCCCTTCTATGCCCCTGTGTACGGTCAAAGTAGAAGGATAAGGCCCTCCTACAGTCCAGGGTATGCAGGACTGCTTCAGCCTGGCTTGCATGAGGCCTAGGGAAGAATGTTGTAAGAACCACCTCCTGGTTGAGGTGAAAAGAGGAGACAACCTTAGGGAGGAACTTTGGATGAGTCCTAAGGACTACCCTGTTCCTATAAATCCTGGTGTGAGGCCTATCACAGACCAGGGCTTGAAGCTCACTTACTCGCCTAGCCGAGGTAAGGGCTATCAGGAAGAGTGTCTTCCAGGAGAGGAAGCGTAGTGGACAAGTAGTCATCGGCTCAAAAGGTGGGTGAGTCAGTTGCTGCAAGACCACATTCAGCTCCCACTCAGGGGCAGGGGGACAGATAGGAGGCTTGAGCAAAAGCAAGCCCCTAAGAAAGCGAGACACCAAGGGGTGACCAGACAGAGAATGTCCCTCCACCAGAGAGTGGTGAGCTGCTAGAGCTGAGAGGTGGACCCGAACAGAATTGGATTTAAGACCTTGATTTGACAAGTGCAGTAAGTACTGAAGGACTACTGCCACAGTACAGGAGAAAGGATCTTCTGTACGTAGCTGAAACCACACAGAAAACCTCTTCCATTTGAGAGCATAGGTTTTCCTAGTGGACTGTTTCCTAGAGGCTAGGACAACCTCCTCAACTTCCTGAGGTAGGCCCCAGGGAGCCAAAACTACCCTTGCAGCCTCCAGGCCATCAAATTGAGAGCTTTGAGATTGGGGTGCAGAAGGGAACCCTGCTCCTGTGAGAGAAGGTCGGGTTGCAACCCCAGAGGTAGTGGAGGATCCACCGCCAGTTGAAGCAGAAGAGGAAACCAAGGCCGTCTCGGCCACCTGGGAGCCACCAGCAGGACCGAGGCCTTGTCCTGAAGAATCTAGAAGAGAGTTTGGGCCACCAAGGGCGTGGGAGGAAATGCATAGAGGAGGCCCTGAGACCAGGATATCAGAAAAGCATTTGCTGCTATCCGCAGAGGATGCGGTTGCCTGGAGCAGAACTTTGGCAGTTGCTTGTTCGTTGGGCTGGCAAAGAGATCTATCAAAGGAAGACCCCATTTCAGGAAGATCTTCTGAACTACTGAAGGATGCAGCTGCCACTCGTGGGGCTGCAGTATTCTGCTTAATCTGTCTGCCAGGTAGTTGTCCTGGCCTGGAAGGTACGCAGCCCTAAGGAGCATGTTGTGCTTGAGGGCAAAAGAACAAAGGTCCTGAGCCTCCCGACAAAGGATCCTGGACCCAGTTCCGCCCTGTTTGTTCACATAAAACATGGCAACTTGGTTGTCTGTCTGAATCAGGACAGACTGGTGAGCCAGGGTAGGAGTGAAAGCTTTGAGTGCTAATTGAATATCTCTGAGTTCGAGGAGATTGATCTGCTGTGCAGCTTCCCAGGGAGACCAGAGGCCCTGGGTGCACTTGCCCAGACAATGAGCTCCCCAGCCTTGCAGGGAGGCATCTGTTGTCAACACTACTGTGTACCCTGGAATCTGAAAAGGCACCCCTTTCAGTAGATTGGGTGGGTGCAGCCACCAGTTGAGGGAGTGCAGAAATGGTTTGGACACCTTTATCCTGTCTCTGAGGCTGCCTGTGGCCTGTGACCACTGAGCCCAAAGACACCACTGTGCAGGCCTCATATGGAGCCTGGCATTGGGGGTCACATGTACTGTCGAAGCCATGTGGCCTAGAAGCCTCAGGCAGAGTCTGGCGGAGACCATGGACCTGCTGAGAAACTGATTTGCCAAGGCCATCAACCTATGGGCCCTGTCTGCTGGCAAGAAAGCCTTTGCCAGCAGAGAGTCCAGCCTTGCTCCTATGAACTCTAAGTTCTGGGAGGGGAGCAAAGTGGACTTTGCAAAGTTTATGACAAACCCCAGCCTTTGGAGAAGAGCAATAGTGCGGAGGGTGGCTTGCTTGGCCTCCTGGCACGTCTGACCCCTGATGAGCCAGTCATCTAGATAGGGGAAGACAAAGATTCCCTGATTTCTCAGGTAGGCCGCCACCACTGCTAGGCACTTTGTAAAGACTCTGGGGGCGGAGGTGAGGCCGAAAGGCAGCACTCTGTACTGATAATGGTTTCCTCCCACAATGAACCTGAGGTACTTTCTGTGGTCTGGATGAATGAGGATATGAGTGTACGCATCCTTTAGATCTAAGAAGCACAGCCAATCTCTCTGCTGGAGGTAGGGCAGAAGAGTCCCAAGAGTAAGCATCTTGAACTTCTCCTTAACTAGGAACTTGTTGAGGTTCCTGAGGTCCAGAATGGGTCGAAGGCCACCGGTTCTCTTGGGCACCAGGAAATACCTGGAGTAGAAACCGTGACCTTGTAAGTGGGGAGGCACAGGCTCCACCGCCCTGTCCACCAACAGACCATGAAGCTCTTGTAGAAGAAGGTCTGTGTGCAGGGGAGGCCTTGGAGGCTCCCCTGGAAAATATGGTGGAGGCAGTTGGTGAAAATGGAGGGCATAGCCCTTGTGGACTATCTCTAGCACCCAACTATCCCCGGTGACAAGGGGCCACTGGTGGGCAAAGAGGGTGAGGCGACCTCCTGTGCAGGGTTGGGAGAGCAGTGGAGGAGAGGCTAAGCTCAAGGAGTCAAAACCCCCCACCCTGCTGAGTCATAGCAGGGGCCTGAGGCTTGGGGGTCCTCTGCCTATGGGGCCCATTACCCTGGCCCTTGGCTTGCTGACCCTGGGGGGCAGCTTGGGCAGCCTGATATTGCGGGTACTGTTTGTAGGCAGTGCCCATCCTCGGGTAAAAGGGCTTTTTACCCGAGCCCTTCTTTTTATCAGAAGGGGCAGAGGTCTTCCTCGACAGCCTTGTCCGTGTGAGGTGCTCAGTTTCGAGCTGAGCGGCCTTCTCGGTCATGGGCTTGCCAAAAAGGTTTTCACCTTGGCAAGGGACATCGACCAACTTGTCCTGAACCCATGGCTCGAGGTCCGATGCCTGCAGCCATGCCTGGCGTCGAGTGGCGATGCCGGCTGCCGCAACTCGGGCCGAAGCCTCGAAGCCATCGTAGGCTGCGCGGGACATGAACTTCGAGCAGTCCCGAATCCCCGAGGACAAGGACTTAAATCTCTGCAAGAGTTCCCCGGAGAGACCAGCAGAGAACCCGGCCAATTCCTTGGCCAGATCCCGCAAGTACATGCCCATGTACAGCTGGTAGGACTGAACATGGCAAGCAAGCATCGAGCCCTGGAAGCACTTTCTACCGATGCCATCAAGGTTCCGGGCCTCCCTGCCAGGAGGCACCACGGAATGCATCTTCTGGCTCTTCAGACGATGCATGGCCGATTCCACGACCATAGAATGGTGTGGTAGCTGTGCCTTTTGAAAGCCAGGGCTCTTCCGGAGTCGACAGATCGAATCGACTCGCTTGCTGAGAACCGGCGCCAAGGCCGGTGCCTCCCACATACGGAAGAGAAGCCGTTCCAGCATCGGAGGAACCGGAACAGTAAGGCCTCCTTCGGAGGAGAGTCATACTGTAGGGCCTCGAGCTCGTCAGCTCGAGGCTCCTCCTTGGGGTCCGCCGGGATAGCCAAGGCAGCGGCCATATCTCAGACGAACTCCGAGAACCGAATATCCTCCAGGGGGGACCTACTCCGGGGCTCAGACTGTGGTGAGTCCGAAGGGACGCACCGAGTCTTGAAGGTATCAGGAGACTCCTCGTCCTCCATCTCCCAAGCTGACTCGTCCGAGGAGGAGTCAGGGTCCGAGCCCGCGGGGCCCTGGAGCATCCGCCCCGACGCCGGAGGCACCGGTGTCAACACCCTCGGTCCCAAACGGGAGGTCGAGGGAGACCGCGACCGAGGTCAACTCCGAGCCACGATGGACTCGAGTATTGGCTCGGTCTCCGGGGTCGACTTCGAAGTCGATGTCCCGGTGGTCGGGGCAGATGCGCCAGACAGGCTGGCCATCAGTGCCCGCTGCTGCTCCATGAAGGCAGACAATCTGCTCTCCAAGGCTGTCATCCTGAGACTCAGCTCGGGAGACGCAGCAGCCACCGACTCTGGCCACAGCGGCGCCGGGCCCGACGTCGGCTCCCTGGGAGGAGAGTCCTTGAGGACTACGGGGCTTACGTGTCCAGCAGACTCCGGCTCCACGCAAGGAACGTTTGCAGGCTTCTCGAGTTCCACGGGCCCGGGGCGACGGTCGGGGGTCTTAGACCTGGCCCTCGAGGAGCCAGGGACCTCCTCCTCCGATGCCCTCGCGAGCCGCTTCTTCCTCTTGCGTTCCCGGTCGGGGGACCCCCTGTCCGAGGAGCTTCGACGGCGCTCCGGATCAGAATCCCGAGATGTTGGGGCCTCAGACAAGGTCCGGGCCCGGCCGGAGGCTGAGTCCGAGAAAAGCCTTTCTTTTTGCTGCTGGCGACTTCGGAGTGCCTTGGAAGACATCTTCCCACATGGCCCGCATGACTTAGGGTCGTGGTCGGGGCCGAGGCACCAAAGGCAGCAGTCGTGTGTGTCAGTGAGAGACATCAGTTTCTTACACTGATCACACTTTTTAAAACCGCTGGAAGCCATCGGGGAAAAAAGAGTCCCCGCGAGGTCAAAAGACCGGCCTTCCAGGGAAAAATGGAAAAAAGAGCGCGAACGCCAGCCACGAAGGGCAAAAACCGAAAAAGAAGAATCGGGCTCGATACCGGTGTACTGAACCCGGCGGGAGCGGAACCGGCGTCGAACCGGGAGAAAAAATAGCGAAAATCGCTGAAAAAAATCTAATTTTAACCGGGAGAACAGGACACATGTCCGGTAGGCTACACGGAAAAAAAGAGACTGAGGTAAGATGGCACCTTTAGGCGGGAAGGGAACCACGCATGCATGCCTGCATTCCCAAAGGCTTTCATAGAAAGCTGGGGAAATGCTCCGCTGGGGCTTCATCAGCGCCGATGACACCCATATGTGAGGACTGACGTCCTGCTTGGTCCTGGAGAATTAATGTTAAAAAATGTAAATTAATGTGAGCCTAGATGATGGTGTAATCAAAATATCAACATCCTTCTCCTCCCTCCACTCATCTCAGAAGGAAGGCAGCAGCAGTCAGCACAGGGTCCTTTTTGTCAGTGCGCAGTGTGTTCTTAGACTCAGCATGGGTTTCCAGTACAACAGGAAGCTTACCCAGGTGGGGGCAAGGGCCTATGAATGTTCACTGGCTCACAGGCCAAATACTGACTGGTGATTCCCACTACTTAGAATAAGTCACAGTGAAAGTCCATAGAAGGAGAAATGGCCATGTTTCTGCGACCCCATCCACTGATTTGGGGCCTCAATCCCAAGTTTGGGAACCACTGTCAGACAATTTTAAAGGCATCTTCTTGAGCAAATAAAATGTTCTTCTATATGCTCAAGCTGCTTATAAAATTACCCCCTAAATGTAAAACATTACTGGATACAGTTTTTTCACAAAATATTTTTGGAACACCTTCATCACTGACAAAATATTTTAACAGCCAAAATTACTACTCAGCACTCTAAAGGCCATGATTACTAAAGTGCCATAATTATTAGCGTGAGGTTTGGTACCCGGTAGGTGTACCATACTAACAGCGCAGGGCCCCTTGCTGAAAATCTTGTGCTAACTGGTTAGCGTGCAATTGGGTGGAATGTGAGCATTGACAGCTCACTGCAGTTAGTGTGAGCTTATTTGGCATGCACTATCCATTGATGTTGCCTTTAGCGCAGGTGAACTTTCATCTCAGTGGGTGACATTAAATGGACTTGCTTGCCAGTTAACACAATGCTGCATGGCTGCAACACACTAATGGCTGGAGGACAAATACACATGCCCCCTGAAGTTAGTGCACAGCGCAAAGATATGCTAACAGCACATTTTAGTCAGGAGGCCCCCTAAGGCAGCAGGTTTAGAGGGTTTACATGTGTAAAAAAATATTTACACATATAAACTGACATGCATGCATTAAGCAGCCATTTTAAGAGGCACTACTTACTGTATTGTGGGTGTGCAGGAGACACACACAAATTTGAAGGAGGGGTGTTCTAGAAAGACTTTAGAAGTATATGTGTACTCCCAGTTTTGCAATGGAAAAAGCGTAGTCACTCACCAGTAACAGGTGTTCTCCAGGGATAGCAGGAATCAGTCCTCACATATGGGTGACGTCGGCAACGACAGAGCCCGCGCGGATCATTTCTCCAGCTTTCAAAGAAAGCCTTTGGGACATGCTACCATGTTTGCGTGGTCCCCTTCTCGCCCAAGGGTGCCATCTTGCTCAGTTAGATGACACAGGTAGGACGGTAGTAAAAACTAAAACAAGGTAGGGAGGCAGGGAGGGATATGAGGACTGATTCCTGTTGTCCCTGGAGAAAACCTGTTATAGATGAGTAAATACGCTTTCTCCAGGAACAAGCAGGAAGTCAGTCATCACATATGGAACTCCCTAGTTCCAGGCTGCCGAGGACCGAACCATGAACACACCAACGGCAACCAATCGGGTAGCCGTGAGTTGCAGAAGGTGAGTCCCTACTGAGAGACTCTGCAAGACCCTAGCGTCCAGCGACACTATCACTGCGGTAGCCTGAACACAGAAAGGTTGGAGGGCAGGAGTTGCCTACACCCCAAGAATATTATGGATTACTGCCTGGCCAAAGGCACTGTCCCTGCAGGACTCGCTCTCCAGGCAGTAGTGAGTTACGAACGTTTGAACTGAAGACCATATGGCGGTCTTGCAGATTTCCGTCAATGGCACTGAGCCGAGGTTGGCCACAGATGCAGACATCGCTCTCACATGACACGTTGTAATCCGGTGCTCGAGGGAGAGGCCAGCTCTCTAATAGGCAAGGGCAATACAGTCCGCCACCCAAGTGAACAGAGTTCGCTTAGTCACAGGGCGCCCCAGTCTGTTGGGGTCATAAGACATGAAAAGCTGCGGAGCTTTGATGGGCCTGAGTCCGCTGTAAGTAGAAGGACAGGACCCGTTTGCAATCTAGTGTTTGAAGTACTAGTTCCTCCCTTCCGGTGTGAGGCTGGGGAAGAAAGTAGGGGGGACCAATTCTTGGTTGAGGTGGAAAGCAGACACCACCTTCAGGAAGAATTTGAGGTGTGTGCGGAGCACTACCCTGATCTTGTAGAACCTTGTATATGGTGGATCTGCCACCAGGGCCTGGAGTTTGCTCACTCTTTGAGCGGATATGAGGGCCACCAGAAAGGCCACTTTCCAGACAGGTACCGCAGGTGACAAGTGGCCAGGGGCTCAAATGGTGGTTTGGTGAGCTAGAAAAGTACCATGTTTAGGTCCCGCTCTATAGCTGGAGAGGGGGCTTGGATAACCCTATGTTATTTGTAACCTTCCATGTGTATTGTGACCACTTTGATTGAAGGATAAGGTGGGATATAAATCTGTCTAAATAAAGAGTCCCCAGAGGAACCTGGAGACAAGGGGCTGGCTTGAGAGGTGTTTTCCTTCGATAGGGTGGTGGTGAGCGGCTATGGTACTATGATGTACCCTCACCGAGTTAGATTCCAGCCCGGTGTGTGATAAGTGCAGTAGGTACTGAAGTACTAGTTGAACATGGCAGGAGGAGGGATTCTCCTCTTTCCGCACAGCAGGCAGAGAACCTTCTCCACTTAAAGGCATAAGCCCACCTGGTGGAGAGTTTTCGGAAGGCCAGTAGGATCTCCTCGACTTCTCCTGGAAGACTGAAAGGAGCCAATGCTACCCTTTCATCAGCCACACTGTTAGCATTAGCGACCCCAAATTGGGGTGCAGGAGGGAGCCCTTCTTCTCGGACAGGATGTTCGGATGTGGCTTATAGAAGCAGAAGTGGGGTAGCCGCGTGTTGTCTGGAGTGTTAAATAGGTCCAACACGGACCTGCCCCAGAGGTGGAAGAGCTGCTTCATTACTCTGAGGTTTAAGCACCATTCGTGTAGGTGAAGGACTCTGCTCAACCTGTCCACAAGGCAGTTGTCCTGGCCCGGGAAATACACCGTTCGCAGAAGCATTCTGTTGCGTGCTGTGGAGGAGAGGAGGGCCTCATCTTCTTGGCAGAGGGAGTATGAACCCGTGGCCCCTGCTTGTTGATATAAAACATGGCAACCTGGTTGTCCATCTAGATCAGCACAGCCCAGTGTTGCAGGCAGTATCAGAATGCTTGTAGGACCAAGACGATTACCCTGAGCTCCATGAGATAGATCTGAAGGAGTGACTCCTCCTGAGACCAGCTGTCCTGTGTGCAGCGGTCAACACAATGTGCCCCCCAACCCAGGAGGGAAGCATCTGTGGTCAGGGTCCTCTGCAGCACAGGTGCCTGGAAGGGCATTCCTGCCTGAAGTGGCACACGTTTTGCCACCAATTGAAAGACTCCGCTAGTTGGCGAGTAACCCTGACCCTGTCCCATAGCCTCCCTGTGACCTGAGTCCACAGCGAGCAGAGGCACCACTGGGCTATCCGCATGTGCAAGCGGGCTGAGGGCATGAAGGTCTCACAGGGGAGGGGAGGCTCTGCCCTGAGAGTCAAAAGCTCCCCCCTGGTTGGGCAGGAGCTGGGGGCTGGGGCGTCTGTGCCTTTGGTTTCTGGACTCCCTGGCCTTGTCTTTTAGGATAAGAACCTTGTTGCTGGCCCAAGAAGGGCTGGTAGTGGTGACTATAATGAAAGGACCTCTTTTTCCTTGGGAACAGGGGTCTTTCCCCCAATGGTTTCTTATGGGGAAAGGATGAGGTCTTTTTGGAAAGCCTCTGTTGAGTCACCACATCGGCCTCGGCTGCCTTGCAGCCATAGGCTTGCCCAATAGGTTCTCCCTGGTGCAGGGGACATCAAGCAGTTTGTCATGATCCCATTTGCTCGAGGTCGGAAGACTTCAGCCAGGCTTGGCACAAAGTGCCGATGCCAGGCGCTGCAACTTGTGCCGCTGATTCAAATCCGTCATAGGCCACCCAGGAAAGGAACTTAGCACAGTCCTTGATCCCAAAGGTCAGGGATTGGAACCGCTGGAGGGGTTCTCCAGCGAGCCCCACTGAAAACCCAGACAACTCCTGGGCTAGGGCCTTCAGGTACATGTCTATGTACAGTTCATAACTTGAATCTGGCAACTCAGCATGGAGCTCTGGTGACACTTGCACCCGAGGGCATCGAGGGCTCTAGCATCCCTTCCCAGGGAGACAGAGGAGTGGTCTTCTGACTTGTAAGTTTCTGCATGGTCAACACGACTACCATAGATTAATGTGGGAGTTGGGGCTTGTGGAACGCAGGGCTCTTCCAGATGCGGTACATGACATCGAGGTGCCAGCTTACCACTGGCACTGATGCCGGCACTCCCACATTCTGAGAAGCAGTCGCTCGAGGATCTGCTGCATGGGCACCATGAGAGTTTCCTTGGATGGAGACTTGTACTGGAGAATTTCCTCAGTGAGCTGCTCTTCCTCCACCTCAGTTTTCACCAAGGGGGCTCTGGCCATATCCTTGACAAAGATGTGGAAGGCCACATCTTTGGAGAAGAACGGCGCCGGGGGAGATGGGTCTGAGGGAATATCTCGTGCCATTGGTTTCCGAGGATGCCTCATCATCGGTCTCCCACTCTGAGTCGAGGGGCGACAATGAGTCCAAGGCCCTGCGACTCACAACACTGAGGCTGGTGCTGAGTGGCTGGAGACCTCTGGAGGACCTGGGGTCTGATTTGTAGAAACTGGCCAGGGAGGATCGGATGCATGAGGAACGGGACGGAGACCTCGACATGCGCTGAGGGCTTACCCCTGCAGACTTCAAGCATGCTGTGGTCACACCTCTCCTCAAGAAACCCTCACTTGATCCCACCTGTCCTTCTAATTATCGACCCATCTCTCTCCTTCCCTTCATTTCTAAACTACTTGAATGTGCAGTTCACCGCCGCTGTCTCGAATTCCTCTCCTCTCATGCCCTCCTGGATCCCTTACAGTCTGGCTTTTGTCCTTTACACTCTATTGAAATGGCTCTTGCCAAAATCTCCAGTGACTTGTTCCTGACAAAATCCAAGGGCCTTTACTCTGTCCGCATCCTTCTTGACCTCTCTGCTGCTTTTGATACTGTTGACCACAACCTTCTCCTTGATACCGTCCTCGCTTGGTTTTAGGGGCTCTGTACTATCCTGGTTCTCCTCCTATCTCTCCCATCGCTCTTTCAGTATGTGTTCTGGTGGCTCCTCCTCCTCTGCTACCCCACTCCCAGTTGGTGTACCCCAAGGATCTGTCTTGGGTCCGCTCCTTTTCTCTCTCTACACCCAGTCCCTTGGTGCGCTTATCTCTTCCCATGGCTTCCAGTACTACTATTACTACTATTGAGCATTTATAAAGTGCTACCAGTCGCACGCAGCGCTGTACAGACATGTTCTGTATGCTGATGACTCCCAGATCTACCTCTCTACGCCTGAAATCTCCAGCAATCCAGACCCAGATCTCTGCCTGCCTTTCTGACATTGCTGCCTGGATGTCTCACCACCGCTTGAAAATGAACATGGCCAAGACGGAATTTCTTATCTTTCCCCCTAAAACCTCCCCTCCTCTTCCTCCTTTCTCAGTCTCTGTGGATAACTCTGTACTCCTTCCTGTTTCCTCAGCCCGCAATCTGGGGGTTGTCTGACTCCTCTCTCTCTTTCTCCACACATATCCATCTGATAGCTAAGACCTGCCGTTTCTTTCTCTATATCATCAGCAAAATCCACCCTTTCCTTTCTGAACACACTACTAAAATGCTTATCCACTCCTTAATCACCTCCCGTCTTGACTACTGTAACCTACTCCTTGCTGGTCTCCCTTTGAATCATCTCTCTCCCCTTCAATCTGTTCAACACTCTGCTGAGTGGCTAATCTTCCGCCAGCCTCATCATGCCCATATTACTCTTCTTCTCAAGTCACTTCATTGGCTCCCTATCCGTTTCTGCATCCAGTTCAAACCTCTCCTGCTGACCTATAAATGCATTCACTCTGCGTCTCCTCACTACCTTTCTTCTCTTATCTCTCCTTACAACCCCCCTCGGGAACTCCGCTCTTCTGGCAAACTGCTTCTATCTATGCCCTTCTCTTCTACTGCTAACTCCAGAGACTTCGCTCCTTTCACCTTGCTGCGCCTTACACCTGGATCAAACTATCTGTGTCTATATATGCCAGGCACCTTCTCTAACCCTCTTTAAATCCAGGCTGAAAACTCACTTCTTTGCTGCTGCTTTTGGATCTTGACTCACCTGATCTCCTTTTTTCTTTCCCCTTCTGTGTTTGTCTTGACTAGATTGTAAGCTCTGATGAGCAGGGACTGTCTCTTACATGTCTGTACAGCGCTGCGTACGACTTGTAGCGCTATATAAATGCTCTGTAGTAGTAGTAGTACCCAATGTCGGCAGCGCTCGGAGCTCAGCTCAACAATCGGGGACTTCCCCGTAGTTGGGGGCCCGGTTGGCAGGGCAGATGATGCGGAGAACCAGCCATCATTGCCTGCTGCAGGGTCAGGATAGCAGAGATGTTCTGCTCCAAGGCCGCTATTCTGCTTTCCAAGCCAGAAGGCTCCGCAAATTTCTGGGCACAGAGTATATCGGGCCTGGCACCAACTCTCTTGCGAGTTCATCCTTGACGAGGACTACGGTCTTGAGGAATCTCACACGGTCTTTGCCAGCTG
Source organism: Ichthyophis bannanicus (assembly GCA_033557465.1). Taxonomy (NCBI): domain Eukaryota; kingdom Metazoa; phylum Chordata; class Amphibia; order Gymnophiona; family Ichthyophiidae; genus Ichthyophis; species Ichthyophis bannanicus. The sequence goes on along the minus strand of CM066036.1, from coordinate 642,898,196 downwards.
AGGAACCCTTCTTGAGGATCTTGTTAGGGCGTTTCTCAGAGCCACCCAAGTCCTTCCAGGTGATTTTTACCAGGTTTCTCTGGTGCAACCTCGGTGGACGTTGAGGTTTTTTTTCTTCTTTTTCTCAGGGTCTGGGGTCTTCTCGGAGGAGCTGGCGCCATGGGACTAGAGGATGCCGTGCCTCATGGGAAGTGCTGGGCTTGGAGCTCGGCGTTGGGGAGGCTAGGGCCGAGTTGGACCTGGGGAACAGTTTTTCCTGCAACTCTGACCTCTTTTTATTGGACTGCAACCTGTGCCCAGCCATGACGCCTAAGGAGGTTCTGTCTTGGTCCAGGCTCAGGCAGCAATTATGGTTTGACTGCAGCGGTCACATTTTTTAAACCCACCAGAAGACATGGTGGGGGAACACCCGGATGCGAATGCCATTCGAGGCGAGCCTCGATCAAAAATACAAAAGCAGCAGAGAACAGTGCCAGGGTCAGTGCAGGCTCAAGATGGGAAGAGGAACCGGTACACAAACTGGGAAACTAACCTTTAAGGCTAATTAGTAAGCATTTTTCTGGGTGAACAGGACAGACGTCTGTTGGACTCCGCGGAAAAAAGTAGACTGAGCAAGATGGCACCCTTGGGCGGGAAGAAGACCACACATGTGTGGTAGCATGTCCCAAAGGCTTCCTTTGAAAGCTGCGGAAATGCTCCGCTCAGGCTCAGTCAGTGCTGACGTCACCCATATGTGAGGACCGACTTCCTGCTTGTTCCTGGAGAGGTATTGTTGCTCACCTGTAACAGGTATTTTTGGTAGGTAGCGGATTGATCAGCAAAACAAATGGGTGATATCACTGCACATCACCAGCTCAGAACATATCTCCCAGAACTCAGGACTTAGTGTAAAACTTTGAGCATGCATTTAACCTTCTTATGTGTAGCAGTCTTCTTAGCTTTTCGGTTTTCAAAGCTCAAGAATTAAGGTGACTCTCAAGGAGGTGGAAGGGACTCTGCCCCTGATCAATATTGCGGTCTTTAGAAAACACCCAGGTGAGCAAAAATGCTTTTTCCATTGACAAGCAAGATTGAGCCAGACACACAAGTGGGCCACTCCCAAGCTGCTCATCTCTAGCTATCATCCCACATTTAGTGACAGCCCATGCAAAAAAACCCAAAACAAAAACCAGTGCAAGAGCTGAAACATCACAAAGGCATATTTGCTAGCACTCCTTTAGTGTGGATTGGTACAATCAGTAGGGCCAAGTAAAGGTATGAAGGGAAGACCATTTTGCTGCTTAACAAATTATATCCAGTGCTGCAGACTTTTGGAGAGCCATAGTAGCTGCAGGGGCTCTGATTTGGTGGGACTTTAGTGTTTATAGGAGCACCAGTTTGGCTGGCATCCTGCATCCAATTCTGTTACAAAAAATTTAATAGATTTTTTCTGTGACTGATATGCCAATTTTATTGGGGGCCAAAGGAGACATAAAACTGTGTAGATGTCCCGATTTTATCCACTTCTTTTGAGGTGGTATGCCAGGGCCCATTTGCAGTCCAGAGGGTGATGCGCTTTCTTAACAGATTCTATGGGTCTTTCGACAAAATGTAGGATGCGCTATTTGTTCATTAATATAGATTGGTATTATAACCTTGGGTAAAAGTTTAAGGAACCAATTTGTTAAGATGAAACTGTATATATGGTTCGTAGATTACTAAAGCTTGAAGTTCACTTAGTGGTTCTTTTACTGAAGTGTGTTATACTGTAAGCTGTTAACATACATTTTACGCCATGGTAACTGTAAGCATGTTTCGCTATACTCATGTCACCCCTCTTTTCAAGTCACTTCGTTGGCTCCCTACACATTTCTGCATCCAATTCAGACTTCTACTACTGACCTGTAAGTGCCTTCTTTCGGCTGTTCCTCACTACCTTTCCTCTCTTATCTCTACCCACACCCTTCCTTGGGAACTCCGCACTTTTGCCATATCCCTTCTATCTGTGCCCTTCTCTTCCATTGCCAACTCCAGACTTCAATCTTTCTGCCTTGCTGCTCCTTATGCTTGGGATAAACTACCTGAGTTGGCACGTCAGGCTCCATCTGTGGCCCTGTTCAAATCCAGGCTATAAACTCACTTCTTTGAGACTGCTTTTGGATCCTGATCCCTCTAGTTTCCTGTTTACCTCCTGTGTTGCCTTACCATTCCCCTAGATATATCTTAGTCCCCAGTTGTTGCATTGTCTTTCTGACTAGATTGTAAGCTGTTATGAGCGGGGACAGTCTCTTAAATGTCTCCGTACAGTGCTACATATGCCTTGCAGTGCTATATAAATGATAAAGTAGTAGAAGTAGCATAGGCCCATGGTAAGGATTACTATGCAGTAAAAGAAGCTGGTCTGGTAAAAATCCAGCATTAACTGCCTAACATATGAAAGGACAGAGACTGGGAAGGTCATGGGTGAAGTGGATGTGGACTGCATATTGCAGTTAGCACACAGTACCTATTGCACACTGTCAATTTTGCAATTAATGCAGATGCACATAATGCTACCTCAAGAGGAGACATTAAGTGCACCTATGCTAAACACTATTACACTTAATGTGCAGTAAGGCACTTTCCATGTGATAACGGCAGGGGAAATACTGGGCACTTCTTTAATAGTTACAGGGGATGTTCTTCTCAGCAGAGATGTAGGGAATCCATTCCTCCTTGTTTGTTGACATAACATATAGCCACTTCCCAGCCTTTGTTTGATGTATCTGTATTTAGGACAAGTTGGTGAAAGGGAATACTTGCTGTATTAAATAAAGAGCAGAAAGAGTTGAAAGATGGCAAATTATACCTGTCAACTGCTAAAGCGGCTGCAAATTCAAACAAACATACCTTGAAATGTCTATGCAAACAAAAGAAGTCTAAAAAAGATGGGAGAATCAGAATATACAGCACTAAATGAAGAGATAAATATACTAGGCATCTTGGAGACCTGGTGGAAGGAGGATAGCCAATAGGACACTGTGATATTAAGTATAATTGCAACGACTGGATGAATCAAATTGGTGGAGAGGTGGTGCTATATGTTAAAGAGAGCACTGAGTCAAACAAAATAAAGGTTCAACAGAATGTGCCATTGAATCTGTATGTGTGAAGGAGAAGAAAATAGTTATGGGGTATACAACCAGCCATCTGGCCAGAATGAGCAGAGAGATGCTGAAATGTTATCAGAAATTAGGGAAATCCGACAACACAATAGATGGTTTAAATTGTCCCAATATTGATTGGATCATCATGTCAGGACTTGCTATTGCTTATTGTTTAGTAGACATTTGTTATACCGCCCCCCATTACATCGGGGCGGTTTACAAAAACAACATCAATAGTAATTATAGAAAAAGAAAAAGAAATTACAATAATGATAGAGCAAGAGGCAAATAAGGATATAAGGGTAAAGAGAGTAGAGTAAAGGAGTGAACACTTAAGATTCAAGGGGGAAAGGCTAGGGAGAACAGATGTGTTTTAAGGAGGGAACGGAATTTGGAGTAGGATTCTTCTGTACGGAGGGCGGTGGGCAGAGGTTCCAGAGAGATGGGGACAGGTAGAAAAATGCTGCTTTCCTAGTCAATTGTAAGTGAGCTTTGGAAGGTGCTGGGAGGTGAAGGCGATTGATATGAATGGACCTGAGACTGCGGGAGGGGGTATGGTAAGTGAGTAGGTCGGATAGGTAAGTAGGGGTAGATAAATAAATGGCTCTGTGGGTTAAAGTGAGAATCTTGAAAGATATCCGGAAGTCAATCGGCAGCCAGTGTAGATGATGTAATAAAGGGGTAACATGATCACGGGGGAGGCATGTAAGATCATGTGAGCAGCGGTATTCTGAATTAATTGCAGACGGTGTTTTTGATACTTGGGAAGACCGGCAAAAATGATGTTGCAGAAATCTAGCCTGGTGATGATCAGAAAAAGCAGGAGGGTGGTAATGGCTGGAGTGGATAAGAAAGGACGAAGAGCACGGATTTGCCGAAGGCGCAGAAAGGAGCATCTAGAGACATGGGAAATATGATAATGAAAACTAAGGGCATTATCAAGAAAAACTTCGAGATAGCGAAGTTGGGAGACGACAGCAATATTAGCACCCGAAATAGATGGGGCAAGTGAGGGGACAGGGGAAGTGTGCGGGAACCACATGGCAGCAGTTTTGGTGACATTAAGTATTAGACAGTTAGACAAAAGCCAAGAAGAGATAGAGGCCAAACAGTTGTTCAGAAGGGATAAGTCAGGATGAGAAGATGAAGTGTGATGCAGAAGAAAAATGTCATCAGTGTAAAAATAGCTAGATATCCCGGATTGCTGGATGAGGAGGGCCAAGGGGGCAAGAAAGACATTGAACAATAAGGGGGCCAGAATTGATCCCTGAAGGACACCACAGGGGAGAGGAAAAGGAACAGAGGTGGATAGAGGAGAAGAAACAGCAAAGGACCGGTGACAGAGGAATGAGTGGAACCAATGATATACCGAACCCCGAATACCTGCATCCCGAAGGCGAGAGAGAAGAAGAGTGTGATCCACCAGGTCGAAGGCTGCAGAGAGGTCGAGTGAAACAGCTAGAGTGATATTGCCTTGGTCATGAGCGGTATGAATCTCATTTAAGACTGCTGCAATTGTGGACTCAATACTAAAACCAGGTCTAAATCCGGATTTTCTGGGATGAAGAAAGAGTGTAGAATCAAGAAAATGAGAAAGCTGAGAGAATACAACCTTTTCCAGGAGCTTGGAGGCGAAAGGGAGATTGGAAACAGGACGATAGTGAGCGGAAATGGCAGGATCAAGGGTGGGCTGTTTTAATAGAGGACGAACTATGGCATGTTTCCAGGGGGTAGGGAAAAGACCAGACAGAAGGCTAGAATTGATGATAGTCAGAAGAGGTTGAAGGAGTACAGCGGGAGGATCAGAGAACCAAACAGAAGGAATGGGATCCAAACTACAGGACGTTCTTCGGGTGGTAGATAAAAGTTGGAGCAATTCCGGGGATGAGATTGGAGAGAAAGCAGACCAAGTGTAGGATAGAGAAGGGGAAGGAGGAGGAGAAACAGGGGGAGGAGACGACAGGGCTGAAGGACAGCAGGGAAGAGAGGAGCGGAGAATCTGAATTTTGGAGAAAAAGAATGTTGCTAAGGAGGTGGAGCTGGGTGCTTGCTTAAGAAGGAGAGCGTCCTGAGCAGCAGGGGACTGTAGACGAGAGAGGGAAGTCAGTGTGGCAAACAGTTGGCGAGATCTGTTCGGGGCAGCTGTAATTGAGGAGGAGTAGAAGGAACACTTTGCCTGATGAATGGCAGACCGGTAGTAAGCATGGCAGGATTTGAAATGCTGATATGATGAAGCAGAGGGGGTTTTGCGCCAAAGACGCTCGGCTCTCTGCAGTTGGGAGCGTAACAGAAAGAGCCCGGAATGATACCACGATTGGTGCGGACGGCGCCGGGGTTTGAAAAACTGGACAGGGGCAACCTGATCAAGGGTGCGTGACAACTCAGAGTTCCAAGTATTGACCTGGGAAGACGGGGAAAGGGATGAGAAATCAGATGGGAGGGGGTGAAGAGCAGATGAAAAAACTTGCAAGGAGGATGAGCGGAGACGCCGAGAGGGGCGAGCAGGTGGAGAAGGGGGAGGGGGAGGTGGCGGAGGAGCCTGGAAGGAGAACAGGAGGTAGAAATGGTCAGACCACGGAATAGGAACTGTGGAGGGACAGGAGATAAGGTATGGAGAAGACAATGGAGCAATGACGAGATCGAGGATATGACCTGCAATATGAGTGGGTGAGGCAAAGTTCTTAGATGAAGTAAATGATAGCTTCATGGAGATGTTGGTTGAGGAACAACTAGAGAAACAGCTATTTTAGACTTAGTCCCGAAACTATGGGCCCTTGTACAAAATAGGAGGAAATGTCCTGGCCCTTGGTTTATTTGGTTCCCTATTCAAATCCAGGCTAAATACCTACTTCTGTGAAGCCACTTTTGGATCCTGATGTTCCTCACCTCTCGTCCACTACTTATGTGTATCTTACCATACTCTAGACCACAGTTTTGCTATGTGTTTTGTCTATTAGATTTGTAAGCCCTGATGAGCAATGACTGTCTTACATCTATATGTACTGTACAGCGCTGCATATACCTTGTAGTGCTATACAAATGAATACCAGCAGTAGTACTTCTGAGCTACAACAGAGGAAAACTGAATTTAAGATGATTAGAACCTCGATGTCATATAATTCTGAAAAAGGAGATTAAAAAGTTTAAAAGAAAGTTTAAAAGGACATTAAAAAATACTAGATCACTTTATAAAATTGTAATTTGTTAGATGTTAGGAATGTAAAACAAAATGAAAGGGAGATAAAATGTATTAACTCTTGACCTAGCCCAATTTTTTAGGAATACGTTTTTAAATTTATGCTGTTTTGTACTTAGTACATATTTCAAAGAAAGCTACTAGGGCTAGAAATATATTCATTGGGTCCTATTCGGGCAGAAATAGATATGGATGTCTTCCTTCCTGTTTTGCCCCTGGATGTTCAAAGGAAAGTCTTGAAAAGTTCTAGTGTTTTTGACCCTGGTGCAAATCAACTATTGAAAGAGATGTCGATGGAAATTCTGTGTTGACAGACACTCTTCTAGAGTGTTTTTTTTACCCTCCTCAGTGGGCTCGACAGTACTAACTCCAATACCCTTGTGGTATTACACAATGCAACTGCCATACTAAGGATGGTTCAGTTGCATTGTGGACTCAATCTACCTTTTCTGGCTAAATTATATGAACATGTTGTAGCACACAATTACAAAAATATCTGGATGACTGTGATTTTCTACATGGTAACCAATCAGGATAATACGCAGACATTACTTTTGACACTAATGTCTGACACACAGCAGATTATAAGCCAGGGAGGACAAGCTATTATTTGCAATGTGACCTTTCTGCAGCATTTGATCTGCCAGACCATGGAACGCTCCTTAGTCATCTAAATGAAATGGATATTTCTGACTTGATCTAGACTTGAGTATATGGTTTCCCACAAATTGGTTTGTTAGAGTGAAGTGGAAAGATGAACCATCCTCAGTATGGCAGTTGTATTGTGTAATACCACAAGGGTCTCTGTGGTCTCTAATCTTAAGGGCACATTTACTAAAACACAGTAGTTTTTGCCCCAATGAGCGTTAGGTTGGGGGCACAGCCAGCATGTGCCCGACAGTTACCATAAAGGCAGTAAGTACAGTAGTTATATCCCTTGAGATGTTACAGAAAGAATGCTCTGGTTTCTTTAGAACTAAGTTTTTAAAAGAATTTGTTTTACTGCAGTGTACTGCATTTTAATTGGCATTATGTATTTTTATATCATTGACTAATCAGCTTAGAGCTCTTTTGTATAGGCAGAATATGTGATTTAAATTAAAGTATATTAAAAGATCTTATATATAAATTTTTAAAAAATCAGCTCTATATTTCACATTACTAGATACAGAAAGCTACCTTAGGGAATAGCATATGATTAAACATGTTATTCGCATCAATTAATTCATTCCCTATAATTTCCAAGTCACTCACAATCTTATGTCATGATATTTCCAGATCATTTGTCACAAAAATACATGCCTTGCCCTACTGGAAAATTAAGCAAAGGTCTGCTAAATTACACGAGAAACTGTGAACGTGTATGGAAAAAATGTTAAAAGGAAACTATAATTTTTATTCTAAAATAATGGATGAGTGCAAAAGAAAAAAAAAATTGGCTCATCTTGGGTTGTTCTACCAAATGCAGAGATATGGGGGATCGTGACAAAAATGTCAAAAACCAAATTGGGATGAAGTGTTTGGCTCCTTGTACTACTATATATTTTGCATAAATTGCTCTAAAGTAGGGACAAACAAACATGAATTCAAACAGTTTAACAGAATAACAGAGTGCACCATAAGTCAGATTACCTCCAGAATGCCATTTAACAGAAAAATGTACCACAGTTTTACAATAATTCAGGCCAAGGGAGAAAGCCGGCGCTGAAGTCACATTCCTTCAGCTTTTTATGCCCATTTGCAGTGCATGGATGCAGAAAAGGACGAGGATGCAAATCAGCCAGACGTTAAACCATGCACATGCAAACGTGTCTCCCATTAAAGTGGGCACAAAATGGCAGCATTAAACTGGGAGAGCAAGCCAAACACATGTGCACAAGAAGTTAGCACTAGTTTGTCATGCTCTCCCAGAGAAACGGGCACCGCATGGCTAATTTGCGTATCAGCTCCGACAGTAGTTTGATGGCATCAGGGGCGATCGCAGCATCGGGAAAGGCCCCTGATGTCATCAAAATACTGTCAGGGGCCGGTGCATCAACAGAAAGTGACTGCCTGGTGGCCTAGTCCCCCCACCCAACAGTATTTTGATGGCACTTTGTCCGATGCTTGGATCATCTGGGGGGAAGATTATGATCTAAGCATGGGGGAAAGCATTCAATGCCATCAAAAGCACACGCTAGAGGTTTAAGCCACCTCAGACCCAGATACAGATATACTGGCGCTATAGCTCATTGCAAAATCCTCTATGCCTGTCTCTGCATTGGGTGCAGCCATCATTTTCATACCGGATTATTATGTGCAGTTCATTTGCCTGCAATTTAAATACATTTGAATACTCGTGGAGTTAATTGGGCATTAGATTTTCCAACGCCGTTTACGCGCGCATTTATCTCTTCTCTGCATCTGACATTAGCTTAACACTGGCATTATCGGTGCTTAAAGGCCGTACCTAGTTTTCTGCATTGGCCTGATTGTTTGCAGAAATATTTTGGATAATAAATGGAATACACTGATATTAAAAGGAAAACAAATTTGTTTTCAAGGATAAAAAAAGATCCGAGAAGTATTCTTCTCGAAGTACATCCCCCTTATCATGAATAACAGTTCCTCAGGGGAGCCCACTCAGACGTCTTAGATCATTTCACGTTACGCAAATACAATTATAAACACTAGGAAAATTAAACACATTATCTAGGTGCTACAGTTAAAAAATTAAACTAAAGTGGCCATATAGGCACTCATCTATTAACTTTTGATTTTTCCTGATTATCTCTTTGCTAGTACTGCTATCTGCATATTCTTGTAGTGTGATTTTAAGGAGCAAAACAGATTATGCAAAGATGCTTTATATAGCATCTTATCACTGTCTGCTTACGGGGCCTTACCTTCTCCTGTCCCTTGCCTTGCCATTTGGCCCTTTAGGCTTCATGCGATCCACTTGCATTAATCTTTTTTCACCACTGAATCATTTTATTTTACTATAGTAGTTTTACAACATTCAAAAAACGTATTTAAAGGACATTAAAAAGGATGAGAGAGTCATGCAATGGCAGGAAACAATTCTTGAAAATGAGAGATAAAATACTTAAAACTTAATAATGGAATTTATGACACCGTTCAAAATAGTCCTTTAGTTTAGTGTCTTCCATGGTGAAAAAAAGGGAAAAGGGTGTGGCAACACAGCTGGTGGGAAGATGCACACATTCACAGTGAAGCTTGCCAAAAGCTTCTAGGAGCAGGAGGGAAATGCTCCCACGCGAAGGCTCAGTGATGTCACCCATATATGAGGACTTCATCCTGCTTTTCCATGGAGAAAGGTTTTTCTACCAAATACTTAATAGGAAATACAGTAATGAATATGTAATCTGAACTGGCCTCATAAAAATACTGTCTGTTAATACTTGCTATAAAACAAATATCAATCAACCCTTGCCAACAATCGCACAGATGATAGGCATAAACAGAAACTAGTATTATTAAGGTTTTAATTTATTTTCACGTACTTTTCTTATCATGTAGGTTGTTCTACTATGAAGAGCAAGGATAGGATTCATCAGGTAATAGCTAATCAGTTTGTTATCCACTGAAATTGGAAGGACATAATTCTATACCCCAGGTTTCTCTGAGGGAAGTTTCCAATGTGGAGTTCTGGAAACTGATGTCTAAGATGGAGGCTACACAGTCTAGCTGTCTCTCCCAATTGTTTAGATTTTCTGGGGAAAGAATATTCACATTTTCCTCCCTGAGTGCAAGCACTAAAAAATGTTATGCAGATCTCATGGACTCCAATAAGAATACAGCAGCTTTTGACTTCTTCAATTTGTCATTAAGGTTAACATTTTACTTCAGAATAAGGTGGAACATTTACAGAATATGCAGCATATAATTCATACTCTAAATTTTCACTTTGGTAAGTTAACTACTACTAGAGAAATGCTTAAACAATGTTTGGAGGAAGTCAAATCTCTCTCTGCTCCATAATTTACTGTATTCCCAACTCTGTTAGGGTTATTATGGAGAATGAATGGGAGCTGGATCACTTCTAAAATGTTGCACCTAATTTAATAGACTTGCACATGTCTATAAAAGATTAACAGGGTGACACTGGTCAATACCTTCTTGGATGCATCAGATAGAACAGTCTTAGGACCTATGCCCTATCAGTTTAGAACTGTATTATTTCAGAGGCATTTCAACAGATTTCTCTGCTAGTACTCAGAATGTAAGGAAAACTTCATGCTCTGGGTATGGCTTTCTTTAGGTTTTCTGGAAAATGTATCAAGGAGAAATGAACACTTTTTGGACCCTAATTCCCTAACAGGCCCTTTTACTAAAGATTAAGGAGTGTTAATGAAGTTAATGTGCATTAAATGCTATTGTGCCCCAAAAAATAAAAAGGCTGTGAGCACTTAACAAGCATTAAAACCTTTATTTACCTGCTTCCTAGGGGGTTCTTGCAGGACCAAGAACTGCCCCTTGGTGCAACTGGAGGGTATGGCCGCCCTTCTCTAATTTCCTAGAATGTTTTGGAATTATAATAAAGGATATGGGTAGAATTTTGTCTTTGCTATTTTAATTATTTCCTTCTTTAGTTTTTGCTTTTTTTTTTTTTTTATAAGTGAACTCCCTCCCATTTTTTGTGGGCTGTTGATGGCCTATTTTCATCATTTATACTTTGTATATTATCTTTGATTATTTATATAGTGAACTACTTGCTGTTTTGCTTTTTTAATTCCATTAAAACTTTTTCTATCAAAAAATAAAAGTAATGTGCCAATCATATGCAACTATGGCAGGTACCATGATGGCACAAACCTATAATGAAGGGAGTGATTTTCAAAGCCATTTCTACAGATAAAACTACATTATACATACAAAAATAAGTTATTTGGACATGTCCTACCCTGTGTGCTGGTAACGTAGCTGCACTCAAAAGGCAGTGTTGCCATAGTGGATACCGAGCTGTACAGTGGTGTGCAAAAGTCTGGAATCACTTGTGAGGTTTGCGTTTTTCGTACTTTCTAACTTTTTTTTTTAAATTTTGCATTAGCCCAGCATATTCATCTTTCTACCACGTTAAAATTGATACATTTGACTATCAGAGTTGACTTTTTTGCATTCCTTGCTTCCAATTTAAATACTTCACAGACACTGGGAGATAGCTACTGCAATTTTTGTGGATCCTGCGTTAAAACTGAATCGAGATTATCCAATATGCACACGTTATTTCTGACAAATCAGGAGGCTGGTTTCACTAACCAATCACAATGCAGATATCTAGCCAACAGTGCAGCTATAAAAACGCACAGAATTTTTGAATTTCATACGCTTTCTGGATCGACCATGAAGATGACTCGGGCCCTGACTTTGGAGGAACATGTTCGTGTGTCCTTTATGAGCGAGGAAGGATTTTCAAGCCATCACGATAGCCAGGAATGTTGGCTGCAGTCAGAGTGCTGTTAAGATTGTACAGAAGAAGTGTGTTTTTAGCTAAATTAGGGTGGAAAAAGAAGGTGGGTACTTTTCCCTCAGGTACGTTCACTTTTCAAATTGGTAGAAAGACCACGGCAAAAAGTATCTGTAATGCTTTTACAGCAATGGAAGAATTCCGAAAATGACTGCAGTGCTTTACTCTAGTATTGGCTACTGCTGAGTAGCAGACAGTCAACATCTGACTGAAGACTGTGGTCAACTCGGTGGCATATCCTGATAGCTAAAGACACGTGCAGAAAGAAGACTGTCTAAGCAGATTTATCAGATACTGTGATTTATCAGATACTGTGATTAACTGGACCCCTGTAAAAAAAACAATTTAACACTAAAAGGCAAGTCAGGGTTTGGGTTGAAGAGAGGTGAGACTTAGGGTAGCTGATGACAAACCCCAAATGTTGCAGGAGGGTCACACGCTCTGCGGCCTGACTGGCCTGTGAGGCTGTGCTGCCCCTGTTTAGCCAGTCGTCTAGGTAGAGGAAGATGAAGGCCCCTTGTAGACACAGATGGGTGGCCATCACTGCCAGGAATTTGTTAAAGACTCTTGGAGGAGGCCAGAACCGAAGGTAGCACTCTGTATTGGTAGTGCCCTCCTCCTACCACAAACCTTAGCTCCTGCCTGTGGGAAGGGTGGATTAGGATGTGTACACATGCATCCTTTAGATCCAAGGAGCACAGACAATCTCCCTGGTGGAGGTAAGGCAGCAGTGTTCCAAGGGAGAGCATCTTTAACTTCTCCCTCACCAGAAACTTGTTTCACAGGTCTAGTATGGGCCTGAGGCCCCCCAGTTCTCTTTGGGACAAGGAAGTATCTGGAGTAGAAGCATTTTCCCCATAAGTGCTTGGGTACAAGGCTCTACTGCACTGCCCTTGATCAGACCTGCAAGCTCTGTGAGCAGAAGAGTCTGGTGAAGGAGTTGCCGCACCGGCTCTCCTGGGAAGAACCTGAGTGGTATCTGCTGTAGGTAGAGGCGGTATCCCTCCCTTATCACCTGCGGTATCGACATGGTCCGAGGTGATATTAGCCTATCTGTGGGCATAGAGCACTAGGCACCCCTCTGTGGACTGGTGAAGGTTTCCTGGAGGAGGGGAGGCCCTGCCCTGGGAGTCAAAAGCTCTCCCTAGGTTGGGTGGGAGCTGGGACCTGGGGCTTCGTTGCCTTTGCCTTCTAAGCTCCATGGCCTTGCCTCTTAGGGTGAGAACCTTGTTGATGGCCCGAGAAGGGCTGGTAGTGGCGATTCTGTGCAAAGGTACTCCTTTTCCCTCAGGAACAGGGTTTTTCCCGAATAGTTACTTGCTGAGAAGGGATGAGGTCTTTTTAGAGATCCTCTGTCAAGTCACCACATCGGCCTCTATTTAGGCCGCCTTGTCAGACATAGGTTTGCTGAACAGGTTCTCCCAGGTGCAAGGGACGTCAAGCAGCTTGTCTTGAACCCATTTCTTGAGGTCGGAAGACTGCAGCCAGGCTTGGCATCGGGCACCAATGCTGGCTGCTGCGACTCGAGCCGCTGATTTGAAGCCATCATAGGCTGATCGGGAGAGGGACTTGGAAAAGCCCTTGATCCCGGAAGGTCAGAGATTGGAACCGTTGGAGGGGCTCCCCAACAAGGCCCGCTCAAAACCCTGACAGTTCCTGGGTTAGAGCTTTCAGGTACATACCTATGTATAATTCATAGGCTTGGATCCGGCAACCCAACATCGAGCCCTGGTAACCCTTGTGCGTGAGGGCGTCAAGGACTCTAGCATCCCTTCCGGGGGGAACAGAGAAGTGGGTTTTTTGGCTCTTAAGTTTTTGCATGGTCAACTCAAAGACCATACAGTTATGTGGGAGCTGGGGTTTGTGGAACCCCAGTTCTTTCCAGATAATGGTAAATGGTGTCAAGGCGCCTGCTCACCACTGGTACCGATGCTGGTGTCTCCCACATTCTGAGCAATAGCCACTCGAAGATCAGCAGCATGGACACTGTGAGGGTTTTCTTGGGTGGAGCCTCGTACTGGAGAATCTCTAGCTCCTCAGTGCGCAGGTCTTCCTCCGCCTCGGGTCTGCACAGAGAGAGCTCTGGCCATGTCCTTGACAAATTCCTGGCAGGCCACACCCTCTGGAATAAAATAGCGCCGGGGCACCAAAGGAGACGGGTGCAAGGGAATATCTCAGTGCCGTTTGGGTTTCCAGGGATGCCTCATCGTTGGTCTTCCACTCAGAGTTGAGTGGTGATGATGAATCCGAGGTCATGAGACTCACTGCCTCAAGGCCAGTGCTAACGGGTCAGCAGCCTCCAGAGGACCTGGGGTCTGAGTTGCAGAAACTAGCTGGGGAGTATCGGATGCCTGAGCAATGAGATTGGGACCTCAACCGGCGCCAAGAGCTTACCCAAGGCCAGTGGCTCTCTGAGCTCGGATCGACAACCAGGGACTCCCTCGCAGTCGGGGGCTTGGTCGTCAGGGCAGATGATGTGGATGAACCAGCTATCCTTGCCTGCTGCAGGGCAAGGATAGGAGTGATGTTCTGCTCCAGCGCCGCCATTCTGGTTTCCAAGCCAGAAGGCTCCATAGCTTTCGGCGCAGGTACCAAGAATCTCGGGCCCGGCACAGGCACTCTTGCGAGTATATGGAAAAACTTAGAGAAGCTAGCAAAGTAGTCAAGAAGGCAAAGATTCAAAAGGAGGAGGAAATAGCCAATGCAATAAAATGGGGGGATAAGACATTTTTCAGATATATTAGTGAGAAGAGGAAGGGCAAGAGTGGTATTGTCAGACTTAAGGGTGCAGGGGAGGAATATGTAGAAGCTGATAAGGATAAAGAGGAATTGCTTAACAAATATTTTTGTTCTGTGTTCACAGATGAAGAACCAGGAGCAGGACCTCAGAAAACACCCACAAACAGGAACAGAAGCAAAGGACATCTTAACAATTTTCAAAAGACTGTGTTCGTGAGAAACTATATCAACTTAAAGTAGACAAAGCGATGGAACCGGATGGGATACACCCGAGAATACCGAGGGAACTTGGGGACGTTCTAGCAGCTCCACTGACTGACCTTTTCAATGCCTCGGAGTAAGAGTGGTGCCAAAGGACTGGAGAGAGGCTCATGTGGTGCCTTTACACAAAAGCGGAAGGATGTGGTTGAAAACTACAGGCCGGTTAGTTTAAATTCAGTGGTGAGTAAATTATTGGAAACACTGCTGAAAGAGAAAATAGTGAGGTTTCTGGAGTCCAGCGGATTACAGGATCCGAGGCAGCATGGATTCACCAGAGGCAGGTCTTGTCAGACAAATCTGATTGATTTCTTTGACTAGGTGACCACGGAGTTGGACCGAGGGAGAGCCCTAGATGTGGTGTATTTAGATTTCAGTAAAGCCTTTGACACTGTTCCTCACAGGCGACTTATAAACAAACTGAGCATCCTAGGGATGGACCCTAAAGTTACTGCTTGTGTAAGAAATTGATTGGATGGGAGGCGACAAAGAGTATAAGTAAATGGAGCTCACTCTGAGGAGAAGGATGTTACCAGTGGTGTGCCCCAGGGATCTGTCCTTGGTCCGATTCTTTTTAACATCTTTGTTAGTGATATAGCGGAAGGGCTGACGGGTAAGGTTTGCCTCTTTGCGGATGATACCAAAATCTGCAATAGAGTAGACACCCAGGAAGGTGTAGATAACATGAGGAGGGATCTAGCTAAGCTTGAAGAATGGTCTAGAATTTGGCAGCTGGGATTTAATGTTAAAAAATGTAAGGTCATGCATTTGGGCTGCAGCAATCCAAGGGAGCAATACAGTATAGGGGGTGAAGTACTTTTGTCCACTAAAGAAGAGTGGGACCTAGGCGTGGTTGTGTCTGATGATCTTAAAGTAGCTAAACAGGTAGAAAAGGTGACGGCAAAAGCTAGAAGGATGCTTGGGTGCATACGGAGAGGAATGGCTAGCTGAAAAAAGGAGGTGATAATGCCTCTGTATAAGTCTTTGGTGTGACCTCATTTGGAGTATAGTGTGCAATTCTGGAGACCGCACCTTCAAAAGGATGTGAACAGGATGGAGTCGGTGCAGAGGGTGGCTACTAAAATGATTAGTGGTCTTCATTATAAAGCATATGAGGACAGACTGAAGGATCTTAACATGTACACCTTAGAGGAAAGCGGGATAGAGATGATATGATTGAGATGTTTAAATACCTCCGTGG
Source organism: Ichthyophis bannanicus (assembly GCA_033557465.1). Classification (NCBI taxonomy): domain Eukaryota; kingdom Metazoa; phylum Chordata; class Amphibia; order Gymnophiona; family Ichthyophiidae; genus Ichthyophis; species Ichthyophis bannanicus. The sequence goes on along the minus strand of CM066036.1, from coordinate 642,882,210 downwards.
CATAAATGTTCAGGGAGAGAGCCTCTTTCAATTGAAAGCAAGTTCTGCTACGAGGGGACATGGGAAGAGGGTGAAGGGAGATAGATTCAGGAGTGATATGCGGGAATATTTCTTTATGGAAAGAGTAGTGGATCCATGGAATAGTCTCCCAGTGGAGGTGGTAGAGATGAGGACAGTAACTGAATTCAAAAAAGCATGGGACAAACACAGAGGATCTCTAAAGGTAAAAAGGGGACTGTTGTAGTTGTTATGGAAGGACAGACTAGATAGGCCATGTAGTCTTTTTCTGTCGTCATATTTCTATGTTTCTATGAGTACATCCTCGAGAAGGACTACGGCCTCGAGGAACCTCGCACGGTCTCCGCTGGCCAAGGAATCCTCCTTGAGGACCTTGGTAGGGTGCTTCTCAGAGTCGCCAGAGTCTCTCCAGGCGGTTTTATCAGATTTCTCCGGTGCAATCTCAGCAGACTTTGAGGACTAATTCTCCGGGTCCAAGGTCTTCTGAGGAACCACCACCGTGGGACACTGAGCATGCTCAGGCCTCATGGGAAGTGCTGGGCTTGGAGTTCAGTGTCGGGGAGGCTGGGACTGAGTTGGACCTGGGGAACAGTTTTTCCTGCAACTCCAACCTCTTTTTATTGGTCTTGGACATCATGGCCTGGCACAGGGTCGTAGGAGATGCTGTCATGGTCTGGGCCCAGGCAGCGCAGGTAGCAGTGATGGGTGTTGGCCACCTACAATTTGTCTGCAGTGGTCACATTTCTTGAATCCACTGGGGGACATGGTGGGGAACACCCGGAAGAGATTGACGACCCCCAGGCGTAAAAAAGGCATGAATGTCGGTCGATGCAAGCCTCGATCAAAAAAGGAAAAAGGGGCCACGAACAGCGCAAAGATTGGCACCAGCTCGAGGTAGGAAGAGGAACCGGTACGCAAACCATGAAAACTAACTTTTAAGGATAATTAGCAAGGCTTTTTCCAGGGAAACAGGATGGACGTCCATTGGGCTTTGCGGAAAAAAAGGAGACTGAGCAAGATGGCACCCTTGGGCAGTAAGGGGACCATGCATGCGTGGTAGCATATCCCAAAGGCTTTTTTTGAAAGCTGGGGAAATGTTCTGCGCAAGCTCTGTCGGCGCTGACGTCACCCACATATGAGGGCTGACTGCCTGCTTGTTCCTGGAGAACATAAGCTAAAGGAACAGTGGTGTTTTAGGGTTTTTGATTGTTTTATTGTTTAATTTTAATCGTTATTACTATAGATAATCTTCAATTAAGAAATTGTTATTATCATACTTTTCATATTTATTACGTTGTTTTTAATGTTTTTAATGTTCCTTAATATTAAGGTGTTCATACTTTCATGTTAAGTTAATTTTATTTTTGTTTTATATTAAAAGATGCGTTCCCCCTGAAGAAGGCGTTCACGCCGAAACACGTTGGGGTTTCTAAAATAAAATCCTTTTGCACCAGTGTATCCGACCTTCGCCTTTTGTGTTTCCTGAACATAAGCTAAAGTACAACCTTGCACTCTAAAAACTATATAACATGTTCTAAAATTCAGATTAGGCAATTAAAATTTGATATACTGCTAATTGCAGCCACAACAGAGCAGTTTACAAATCTATAATAGCAAAAATAGAAACTCCTAAAAACAAAGGGAAAGATATAAAAGTTTGAATATGAAAGTAGAATAAAATCATGGAAAGTTGGCGGGGGGGGGGGGGGGTGCAGCAGTGAAGGGAGCAGAGAGCAAATTCCAGCAGTTGGTGACAATTCCAGACTAATCTACTCCATCAGCTAAAATTAAAGTAGTAAGTTTTTAGGACTTTTTGAAACTTTTTAAATGAAGGCTCTGTTCCTATATAAGTAGGTAGGGAGCTCTAGAGGGTAGGAGCTGAAAAGAAAAATGCAGATTGATGAGTTGATTTGTGAACGGTTGAGTTATTGGGGGAATAAGAAAATTTTGGCCTCGGGAATGGAGGGACTTAAGAGGGCAAATAGGAAGCAAGTCAGTCTGATAAATAAGTGGGGAGGCCTGAGTAAAATGACTTACGGGCTAGGAGAAGAACGTTACATCTGATGCATTAAGATATGGGACGCCAGCGATTATTTTTCTGAAGTGACATGGTTGAACTTCTTTGAATGTGTAAGGAGCTTAATTGCCATATTTTGGATAAGTTGGAGTTAATAGCTGATAGATGGAACCCGTTATATATATATTTTGAAATATGACCTCCCCATACCTGTGAGTAAATGTGTTTATCTGCTTAACAATGGTGTCTAAAAACAGCCCACCTTAGTGCAGGTAAAAGTAAATGGAGTTACGTCACGGGTAATATGGGGATTTTGTGGTGAAATCCATACATGTGCTTTAATACACATCATTTTCAATAATTTTAGAGTAGGTACAAACGGTCCGACTTCCCCTGCTGGCTCATATTTTCAAAAAATGGAAGAACCTGAGGAGTTCCCTTTGAAATTTAGCTGTGAGCTTGCAGTCACATATGCGGACCCAAAACCTTCCAGACAGTTTAAAAACCATCCTTTTAATGTGTTCTCATATTTTTACATGAATATGTTTTGCAATTTCTGTATACTACATACAATATTTGTCTTTTTACCTGCTCAAGTGCACTCTCTTTTGAATTTCCAAACAGCTTGGGTGTTGAATGATTCTTTATTTCAGTGGATGAAGACACAGGGGAAAATGCATTACATGATTCCTCTTCCAATGGCTGAATGTCTGTGGTAGAGGATTTAGTGAAGGACTGTGATCTTTTGACAGCTGATGATACAGCCCGTGCAAAGGGTGAAGGTGTTTTGCTTGTATATGGTCTTGGGGTAGCAAATGTTTTCAGCTTTTCCAAGTTTAATGTTACTGATTGACTGGCAGGATAATGTGAAGATCGATCTGCTGTGATGGGAGATGTGACAGAAATCTCCTCAAATTTCTTTTCACGATGGACACAACCAGAATTTGTTTTTATTGATTCCAGAGGTAACAGATTTAAATTATCAAACGGTATTGTTTCATTAGGTGATAACACATTCTCTTCTCTCTCTTTAAACTTTGGGTCTTTTTGAGTGGGACTGGTAGCAGTATTGGCACTTTTGGCCACCGCAGATTCCACATACAATCCTGAAACTCTTTTCTGCATCTGCAAATAAAAGGAATTTGGTCTCATTTTAGGATGGGCAACATTTTGCTTTTCTTTTGTCTCAACAGAAGTATTCGTATTATTTGACTTGTCTAGTACTGCTGTCAGTTCCTTCCTGAAGTCATGATTCATTTCTGTTGGACCAGCTGCAGTGGTGTATTTAAATGAAGAGGCTCTTGCATGATTGTCATTAAAGTTACTAGTACCATTCAGTCGATCACTCACTATCATTGCAGATTCACGCTGTTTGCCAGACACGGACGGTCTTTCAGAAACATAAAAATTTCCCATGTGAAATTCAGATTCTTCTGTGTTTGCAAACCTCAGAGAGTTTTCTAAACTGTGTGACTGGGGCTCAAGTGGCACATTCTTCTTGTTCATTACAGGGTCATTTGCAAAAAACTTAAGTGCTTCCAAAGAGCCCTGTGGCACTATTGTGTAAGTAGTCAACCCAATCTTTGGTATATACTCTCTTGTAATCTCATTAGATGGCTTTGGTTTAGGGTCAGAGTTGTGCTTATACACTGGGTAAAATTTTGAAGGCAAATGAAGAGGATTTTGTACAGATTTCTCTTTCGATGTAAAATCGGTATCAGTGTATATATTAGTACTACCTTTCATAGGACGTGCATTCTCATGAACGGTTTCATGCTCTGGACTACGACAGACTTGGACAGATCTTTCTACAGTTGACTCCTGTGGTGCATTTGAGATAACGGTGTATCGTGCACCATCTTTATCTTGTAAGGTTGGCAAGTGCTGACCCTGAGGATTATCCATTTCACTTAAGATGTTCCTGTCAATGCTGTTATAGCACGAAGCTGTCTGAATTGCAACATCCTGAGTTTTTACCATCTTTGTGTCTGCTTCATTCAGCTTCTGCTGTTTTTTCTCTAAGATCACTCTAGGGCTATCCTCCTGAATTAGAGAGAGGTTCTTTTCAAAATCCTGGCAGTATGACGGTCTGTCATCTTGAAGTCTGACATGTTCTGCAGCACCTGTTGAAATCACCTCCGATGTTTTACGTATGCTTTCTTCCTTTCCATCAGAGAGTGTTAGGTCGTCATTTTTACTGTAGGCTTTAAACAAATATAATTTTAAATAAAAATTTAACAAAAAGAAAAGTATTCTTAAGAAAGCTAATCTGCCTCTTCTTTACTGATGTATTATAATGCTTCAGTAGTATGCCCTCAAATTTCAAAGGTCTAATTAACCACCAATGAACTGGAACAAAAGTTAATACTATAAAGATATTTTCTTGAATTTGCTCACCCCTTTTATATAGAATTCTCTCAACAGTCCCTCAGTCTGACAAGTTGTTGAACTAATTACCCATACAGCTCTTTAGACTTCTCATTCTATTACAATGTTTTCTAGTAAAAGTAAAAATGTCACAATATATTTTGAGAGCAACAAACTAAGGGGCCAATATTCAAAGCCCCAGATATTTAAATGCCATAGTAGTCCATCCTGGCTTTTCAATAGCACTATCTGGATAGTGGCTGCCACTAAATATCTGGGTTGTGCAGCCATTATCTGGATAATTGTGGCACTTATTTGGACAGGGGCGATTTTCAGCCACTATCCCGACAAACTTAGGATAGCTTTTTATGTGGCTCATGCTGCACGCATAACTTATCCAGATAGAAGTTGAAAATTGCTACTAACTAGATAAATGGTGCAAATAATCAGACAGTGGCTATTAAAATCCTTGCTACGCACCTGCTCTAACCAGATACTCAGCAGCAATATCCAGAAAGTGTTGCTGAATCTCACTCTCTGCTCTTATTTGGATAACTTCCAAGGATATGCAGATAAAAGTTTTGGAAAATTGGCCCTCAAGGTCCCGCAATTTCATAGGGTCATGGTATACACACATCGGTCAACTTTTTTTTAAACACTGGCTGCCACAGCTAAATTTTAAAAACAGATATTCAGCACTGGTATCTGGATAGTGGTGAATGCTGAATATCTGGGAAATGTGGCCAGTGCTGGCATTATCCGTTTTAGTTGCAATTCTCTGCACTGCATCTGGGCAACCATTCGGACAGCTTTTCTACGTCCTAAGCCATGCAGATAGCTATCCATTTAGCAGTGCTGAAAATACCCACTACAGGGGTAGCTTAATGGGCAGGCTAGTAAGGCAATGGTTTGAGGCACCAAAGCTAAAGGGCATCTAAAGCCTGTCTCATTGGCTTGGCTCTTCAGAGCGGCAGGAAAATCTTTGGCTCCTGCTGTTGTGCAAGAAACATTAAGCACCTTTTTTACATTTCAAACTGTAGAGGCAGAAAAGCAAGGAGGAACAGCATAAAGAGCATGAGTCAAGCAGCATGCTCTGCTGCTATGTTCACCATTGTTGCAGATGCCAGGGCAGGCAAGAAAAGAGGCTGGGAACAGGGGGCTGATGCTGGAAGCTAATACTGGCACAGGGAGGAGAAAGAGAACAACAAGATGATTGGGGGAGCTCGGCAAAGGGACTGGTCCTGACGTTGGAAGAAGGGAGAGAATGATGGATACAGTAGAGGGTGAAAAGTATATAGGGGAGGAAGGGAAGAAAAGGAGAGGGAAGAAATGGAATGAGATCCTGGAAAGGTATTAGTAAGAAACAAAAGAGAGGAATTGGTAAGGAAAGACCAGGAAGAACCCAATTAGAAAAATAAAATTATCAGATAATAAAGGTACCTTCCAGTGTTGGGCTATTCTTGCAGCATGAGACCTGACATCTGCACAGATCACACCACAAGACCGGCCCCAAGCTGGGTGCACTAAAGCAAAAGTTGGCCCAGGGTGCCACAACCTTTGAGCTGGCCCTGACCCACTATACGGATAATTCATCACTCTATCCATGAACCGGACAATGTCAAGGCAGTCAGACAGGATATTCAGAAGAACTACCAGTTAGTGCTGCTAAATATAGCTGCCAGCAGTACTTATCCATATAGCAAACACTGTTCCTTAGGGTGCAGCTACACTGTTATAGGCAGTGGTGGGATTCAGCCAGTTTGCACCAGTTCACGCAAACCTCTTATTAGAATTTCTCAAGTTCACCAAACCGATCCCTATAGGTTAGCGTTTCCCAAACTGTGGGTCGTGACCCCGAATGGGGTTGCAAAATCTTAATTTGGTGTCGCGGCCGCATGTTTATTTATTTTATTTAACATCTTTTTGTATGCCTTCTTTCTACCAGTTAAGACGGTTTCCAGAGAACCGAGTGCAGTAAACTTAAACACTAAAACAATAAAGTGCACATTACATAGAACATTTGGTTTAACAATTATTTAACCAACAGTTTAGGGCTTCCCTATTTACAAACAGTTATTCAACATTGAATGGTTTAAAAGGCTTAACTATTTACAAGGTGCAACAGGTTTGCATAGCGGGGCATTCAATGTTCTGTGTTTGCTCCATAATACTCCACGAACAGTAGTCTAAGCTTCTGAAGAATTGGCTGGTTAGCTGGATGGATTTTATTTGAGGTGGCAGTGAGTTCCAAAGGATGATGGGTTCGGGACGGGGTAAATCACACATTCGGGAGGCCACCTCCTGTCAAATTCAGCCCATTTTCCACAATCAGTAACAAAAGTACGTACAGGTACATGGCCTTTGTGATACAAGCGCAGGCCTGCCTCTAAGATCCTACTGGCTGTCCCTCCTCTCTGATGCATGCCAGAGAAGGTGGGACAAGGAAAACCGGCAGAGTCTTAGAGGCGTATGCGTGCGTGCCTCTAAGACCCTGCCAGCCCTCCTTGTCCCACCCTCTCTGATGCATGCTTATTGATCAGAGGAGGGCCAGCAGGGGCTTAGAGGCAGGCGTACGCTTGTATCAGAAAGGCCCTGCTTCTGTACTATCTTTGTTACCGTTGGTGGACAACGGGCTGGATTTGACAGGAGGTAGTCTTCTGAAAGTGTGATTTGCCCTGTCCTGAATCCAACATGTGGCTGCAACAGGTATGAATCAAAAAGGGTGGGACATAGCGGGCTGAAGGGGGAGGCATATGGAGACAACGGGGTGATGCTGGACATGGGGGGAAGGGGAGGCATACGGAGACAAAGGGGTGATGCTGGAATGGGGGGTGGGGAAGGGGAGACATACGGAGACAAAGGGGTGATGCTGGACATGGGGGGGAAGGGGAGACATACGGAGACAAAGGGGTGATGCTGGACATGGGGGGGAAGGGGAGACATACGGAGACAGAGGTCATGCTGGACATGGAGGGAAGGGAAGACATAGGCAGACAGAGGTCATGCTGGACATGGAGGGAAGGGAAGACATAGACAGACAGAGGTCATGCTGGACATGGGAGGGGGAATGGGAGACAAAGGCAGACAGAAGTCATGCTGGACATAGGGGGCCATAAGGAAACAAAGGGGTGATGATACAGAACTGGTTCCTAAGATTTTTGAATCCCGCCACAGGTTATATGGATAAGTACTGCTGAATGTCAACCTGATAGTTCAACTGGTTTGTTAAAACAGACGTCTAAAAATGTTTTGGGTGTACAAGAAACAAGTCTGAACACCTTCAGATGAATGAAGATACATGAATGGAGATTTTGCTTCCTAAAATCAAGATAGATTAAAAGCTTACCATCCTCTTTAGCTGGGTCCAGTACCGTTAACCATTTATTTTCTTCCAGTGTAACATTTTTACTGTTTCTTCCATCCAACTCAGAATGCAGTTCCCTGAAAAACATGACATTGAAATATCAGCTATGTACTGACAACTGAATCTTTACTGATGACCCAAAATATTGAAGCCTTGAATCATGGGAGTAAATGTTATTCAAAATATTGATGTTTACTGGCAAAAACATACTGGATCACAAACTTGGACTAGATTAAAATAGACTGTATTGCTGAAGAGAAAAACATTCCCTGTACAATGTTGATTTTTCCAGATCAATTTGATATGATCTCAATCCTGATCAAAACTGACAGGAAGGTACATGGGAGAGTGTATTCTGCAACAGAGACCAAAGATCAATTTCTAACCCACCTTTATAAACTATCTGATTCACAAACCTGCTATTTGTTGTGCCAACTTCCAATTACCAGATCATTTATACCACAGTAATGAAAACACAAGGGGGAAAAGCCCACAAAACTGCACCTTTTGCTAATATCACCTAGAGAATTAGGAACAAAAAAATATAGCTCTGGAAATTGTCTACAGCATTTAATTCCCTGACATTTTATTTACCAGATAATGTCCTTTCCTTGAGTCCTGCTAGACCAGTCCAGACAAGTGTTCATTGATACCCTCGAGGTCCAGAATGGGCTAAAATGATTCATATTTTTTCTGCACCACAAAATATATAGGACTAGAAAGGGGGACTGTTACTTCTGGAGAGAAATCTGCAACTGTGAGTATATACTTCTGGTAATTTTCTAAAAAGAATTCTTTGTATTAAAGCTACTTAATCTGTGAACCCACTGTTTGTTGGATCAGTTAGGGCCTAGTAGCAGCAATTAAAGTTTGAATTTAAAACACAGAGGAGAGCTTTCTGGTTACATTTCATACCCAGCAGAGAGCTTGTAGTTTAAATTTAATAGTCACTCAGGGCCAAGTAACAGCAAAGTACTTTTAGTTTAAATTTAACACACAGAAGAGAGCTTTCTGGTTAAATTTAGTACCCAGCAGAGAGCTTGTAGTTTAAATTTCATAAGAAGTTAGAGCCTAGCAGCAGCTAAGAACTATAATTTAAATCAAATCAGAATTTAGCTTACCTCAGCAGCACAAGACAGGGTACTGTGTAGCAGCCCTCTTTTAATAAGTGTTATTTCCCTCCTTCCCACCCCTGGGATAATCATAGCTTTATAGGTACTTACACATCTTAAAAGACAGGAGGTGCTTTCAGGTGAAGCTCATTACCCAAATCAGTCATACACTAAGGACCTGAGATTAATTAAGCTTCAGGTGAACAAGGTATATTAAACGTATTAGGTATAGTTTTATTGGTATAAATACCCATAGCAACCCCTCGTAAGTAAGAACTTAAAGATCTAGACACAAACTTAAAACTAAGATGCAGACAGCAGTCCAGCAGCGGGATGGGGGCTTTCCAGTCTTTTGCATTGAGTGTCACATGTATGATTTTCTCCCAGTTGGTGAGAGGTCTTACGTGTGCACTAGGTGCAAGGAGCTCTTTGCTCTCAGGGAACAAGTCCGTTCTCTAGAGGCTAAAGTAGCAGACTTGGAAAACATAACACAGACAGAGAGGTACATAGACGAGACCTACAGGGATATAGTCCTGAAGTCCCACCTCCAATCTGGCAGCACCCCTGTTGCCATGGAGGAGAGAGGTCACGTGACAGGAGAGCATCACCCTGGTGTGGCAGGAAGTGATCCTGTAACTAGGACCTGTCCTCCAGGTGATGTAAAACCCTCTCACACCGAGTAAGTTTCTCCAGGGCCATATGCCCATGAGGGAAGGGTTAGGACAGCCGTTATAGTTGGTGATTCGATCATTAGGCATGTAGATAGCTGGGTGGCTGGTGGACGTGAGGATCGCCTGGTAACATGCCTGCCTGGTGCGAAGGTAGCGGACCTCATGCGCCACCTAGATAAGGTCTTAGATAGTGCTGGGGAGGAGTCTGCTGTCTTGGTACATGTTGGTACCAATGACATAGGAAAATGTGGTAGGGAGGTTCTGGAGGCAAAATTTAGGCTTTTAGGTATGAAGTTGAAATCCAGAACTTCCAGGGTAGCATTCTCCGAAATGCTTCCTGTTCCACGCGCAGGACCCAAAAGGCAGGCAGAGCTCCGGAGTCTCAATGCGTGGATGAGACAATGGTGCAGAGATGAGGGTTTTGGATTTGTTAGGAACTGGGGAACATTCTGGGGAAAGGAGGGGCTCTTCCGAAGGGATGGGCTTCACCTTAACCGGGATGGAACCAGGTTGCTGGCATTAACCTTTAAAAAGGAGATAGAACAGCTTTTAAACTAGATATTAGGGGAAAGCCGACAGTCGCCCAAAAGCGGATGGTTCGGAAGAATGTATCCTTGAAGGATACTACCAAAAGCAGAGAGGTTCCACAAAAGAGTAAAGTAGCCCAAATGCCCTCAAGTATGGAGCAGACAGAGCTTAAAGATCCCAATTTACCCATGTCTAACAATAGCCAAATTAACATGAATAAAATACATTCTCTAAAATGCTTGTATGCAAATGCTAGAAGTCTAAAGAATAAGATGGGAGAGTTAGAATATATAGCACTAAATGAAAGGTTAGATATGATTGGAATATCAGAGACATGGTGGAAGGAGGACAACCAGTGGGACACTGTGATACCTGGGTACAAACTATATCGTAATGATAGAGCTGATCAAATTGGTGGAGGAGTTGCGCTCTATGTTAGAGAGGGCATTGACTCAGAAAGGATTAAAGTTTTGCAGGAAACAAAATCTGCTGTAGAGTCTATATGGATTGAAATTCCATATAAGAGGGGGAAGGCGATGGCAGTGGGGGTGTACTATCGAGCACCTGGCCAGAATGACCAAATGGATGATGAAATGCTCAAAGAAATCAAGGAAGCTAACAAATGTTACAGCGCAGTAATAATAATGGGTGATTTCAATTACCCCGGTATCAACTGGGTCAGTGTCACGTCAGGACATGCTAGGGAGATAAAGTTCCTAGATGAAATAAATGACTGCTTCTTGGAGCAGCTGGTTCATGAACCGACCAGAGGGGAAGCCATATTAGACCTAGTCCTTAGTGGAACACCAGATCTAGTGCAAGAGATAAGGGTGTTGGGGCCACTTGGCAATAGTGATCATAGCATAATCGCCTTTGATTTAATTAGTGAAGGAGGGATAGTAAGGAAATCCACAGTACTACCTTTTAACTTTCGAAAGGGAGACTATGATAAAATGAGGAAAACAGTTAAGAAAAAACTAAAAGGAGCAGTTGCGAAGGTTAAAGACGTACATCAAGCTTGGGTGTTGTTGAAAAATACTATCTTGGAAGCCCAGAGCAGCTGTATTCTACGCTTTAAGAAAAGTGGAAGGAAGTCCAAAAAACTGCCAGCATGGTTTAAAGGTGAGGTCAGAGAGGCTGTTGTTGCCAAAAAAGCATCTTTCAGGAAATGGAAAAAAGAGCCAAACGACGAAACCTGGAAACAGCACAAGCACTGGCAAGTCAAATGCAAGGCATTGATAAGGCAGGCAATTAGAGAATTTGAGAAGAAGCTTGCTGCGGAAGCAAAAACGCGAAATAAAGATCTTTTCAAGTACATTCGTAGCAAAAAACCTGTGAGAGAGTCAGTTGGTCCATTAGATGATAAAGGGGTTAAAGGAGCACTAAGAGGCGACAAGGCGATAGCGCAGAGACTGAATGAATTCTTTGCTTCGGTCTTTACTGAGGAAGATGTAGGGATGTTACCCATGACTGAAGTGGTATTTAAAGGTGCGGAAGAATTGAAGGAAATATCGATACATCGGGAAGATGTCTTACAACTATTAGATAAACTGAAGAGTAGCAAATCACCTGGGCCGGATGGTATACATCCAAGGGTGTTGAAAGAACTGAAATATGAGATTGCAGACCTGCTATCAGTAATCTGTGAACTATCATTAAAATCATCTCTAATACCTGAAGATTGGAGGATCGCCAATGTAACACCAATTTTTAAAAAGGGTTCCAGGGGTGGACCGGTGAGCCTGACGTCAGTACCGTGAAAAATGGTAGAAACCATCATAAAGAATAAAATTACTCAGCATGTAGATAGTCACAACCTAATGGGAGAGAGCCAACATAGCTTTAGACAAGGAAGATCTTGTCTTACTAATCTGTTATGTTTTTTTGAAGGAGTGAATAAACAGGTGGACAAAGTTGAGTCGGTTGATATTGTGTATCTGGACTTTCAGAAAGCCTTTGACAAGATCCCTCATGAGAGACTTTTGGCAAAACTAAAGAGTCATGGGATAGGAGGCAGTGTACTATTGTGGATCAGGAACTGGTTAAAAGATAGAAAGCAGAGGGTAGAGCTAAATGGCCAATTTTCCCAATGGAGAAAGGTGAATAGTGGTGTACCCCAGGGATCTGTGCTGGGTCCGCTGCTTTTTGACATATTCATAAATGACCTGGAAAGTGGAATAACGAGTGAGGTTATCAAATTTGCAGATGACACAAAACTATTTAAAGTTGTTAAAACCCAAGAGGATTGTGAAAAATTGCAAGAGGATCTTGATAAATTGGAAGACTGGGCATGAAAATGGCAGATGAAATTTAATGTGGACAAGTGCAAGGTTATGCACGTAGGGAAGAACAACCCAAACTATGGTTACACGATGCAAGGTTCCACATTAGGAACCACCACCCAGGAAAAAGATTTAGGCGTCATTGTGGATACCATGTTAAAACCCTCGGCCTAGTGTGCAGCGGCGGCCAAGAGAGCAAATAGAATGCTAGGTATGATAAGGAAAGGAATGGAAAATAAAACAAAAGATATTATAATGCCTCTATATCGTTCCATGGTGAGACCGCACCTTGAATATTGTGTGCAATTCTGGTCGCCGTATCTTAAAAAGGATATAGCGATTTTAGAAAAGGTACAGAGAAGAGCCATCAAAATGGTAAAGGGGATGGAAGGATACTCCTATGAAGAAAGGCTAAAAAGGTTAGGGCTCTTTAACCTGGAAAAGAGATGGCTGAGGGGAGATATGATAGAAGTCTATAAATTAATGAACGGAGTGGAACGGGTAAACTTAGATCGATTGTTTACCTTATCAGAATATAGAAAGACTAGAGGACATGCAATGAAGCTACAGGGTAAACTATTTAAGACTAATAAAAGAAAATATTTTTTCACTCAACGTGTAATCAAACTCTGGAATTTGTTACCGGAGGATGTAGTAAAGGCTGTTAGTGTAGCTGGGTTTAAAAAAGGTTTGGACAAGTTCCTGGAGGAAAGGTCCATAAACCATTATTAAGAAGTGACCGAAGATATCAATGCTTGACCCAGTACAAGCATTGTGGAACTTGTGTCTCTTGGGAAAACTGCTAGGTACATATGACCTAGATTGGCCACTGTTGGAAACAGAATACTGGGCTTGATGGACCTTGGTCTGACCCAGTATGGCATATCTTATGTTCTTATGTTCTTAATACCGTCCTTTGCCCAGATCATCCAGGGGAACGAGCAACATGTCCCGCATGAGTAGCAAACTGTCCAATGTGATCCACACAGCAGCCCTTTTATTCGCAGATCCACAAGGGGAGATGACTGAAGCATCTGATATCAGTTCTTTCCATTCCAGGAAATAGCCATACTGAATAGTGTCTAGCACCTAGCAATCCTTGGTGACCTGAGCCCATTATGGAAAGAAAAGGTGAAGCCTCCCTCCAAGAAGAGGTACTAGGGAATGGGCCCCCAAACCTTCATGGGGCAGTCCAGAAGGAAGCCCCTTTGGAGGAAGCCGAATCCCTGGGTCCATGAGCTCTTCGAAAGGACTGAGAATGCATCTGAAATCTGAAAGCAAAGGAGAAGAAAGGATTTCCAGGCTGGTAGTGACAGGAGTTCTGAGACCCCTGTGGATTCGATGAGTACGTCCGCAAGGTGCGGGCAGAGGCTGACAGAAAGGGGGCTCCTGCCCACTTCATAGGCCCCCTGGACCTGCCCTCCGAAAGAAGGTAAGATTTTGTCTGGCCCAGATCCTTCACCAGCTGCTCCAAATTGGCCCCAGACAGAAGTTTCCCTTTAGAAGCCATTTGGGACAACAGAGCTTTGGAAGCAGTGTCTGAGCCAAATCCAATGCCAGGGTACCGTCCCTGGCCACTAGGTGGACAAGGTCATACATGGCATCAGAAAAGGCGGCTATAGCAGACTCCAAAAGAGGGGGTAGTATCATCCTGTGGAAGAGACTAAATTCTCTGGAGCAGGGCTCGAGAAGTCAGGCCTGCACATACCGCCAAATATAGAATAGCAGCCGCCATGGCGAACTGGTTCTTCTGTGGTCCAGAGCATACTTTAAGGCCGATCCGCCTTCCACAGGAATGATGGTTCATCTGGTAACTGCCATGACCTGCGCATCCACCTTGGGAATATCAAACCACACAACACATTCCTCCTCCAGGAGAATGTACATCTTAGGTGGGGGGAGTCGGGAGCGTCCCACTCTGTCTGGATCATGTCCTTTATCACCTCCAGAAATGGGAAGATAGTAGTGGATTTCACACCCCTTGCAGAAGTGGAAGCACCTTCAGTTCCTTCTCCATTTCTGTAGCATCCGCCAAACTCAAGTCGGATGAGACTCGGGCAATCAAAGCCGCCAGTTCCTCATTCATGAACAGGGGGATAACACTGGTCTCTTCACAATCCTCTCAAGGCAAGAGTACCTCTTCACCCACATCAGAGACATCGGAATCAAAGTCATAATCCAAATATCATACAGATTCCAGGTGATACCCAATCTCCAGGGGGTGCCCTTCACCAAGAACACTCAGGCAAAGACAATCAAACAAGGTTTCCACTCTCAGCCTGCCTCTCACCAGTTTGCGCTCAGAGGAACCTAGAGGCTACAGGATCTGAATTTCCATGCCAGAAAGACCAGGCCTATTGCAAAAAGGAAAAGAAATCCACGAAAGACAATCCAGACTCCAGAAGCTCTCCTTGCAGAAATGACACCCCCCCCAACACCAGGGGACATAGCCGCAACCAAGCCCCTAGAGGATAGGGTGGCAGCCCACAGCATGGTTGCTGGAAACCCCAGCCAGCTAGACAACCTTACTCACAGCGCCATCCGCCATCTCCTGCCCTAAGGAATGCAATGCCAGCTGGGAGAGGGTGAACAAGTCCTCCAGAGACAACTCAGAAGCTTCCATGCAAGAAAAACAGAGTTCAGAAGCCAGAGATGAAGCTCCTCATTTGCCAAAGGCCAAACGTCGTTTCCTAGAAGACCACAGAGTTAAGGCAAGTATCACAACAGCAGGCGCTATGATCACAGTGGCCCGAAAGGCATGCAATTAACAGCACTTGCACAGCAATGGGTAGGAACAAATGTTGGAGCCGCTCAGGCAGAATGAGCGCATAGACCATGTGACCACCAGGTACACTATAATAAAATATGCTATTAATGCATAGAGAAAACTGTGGGAAACCCCCAAACCATGCCAATGGTCACCAGTGGTCCATCCACAATTGCGCCCCAGATGGATGGAATCGGGAGCCCCCAAAAAAGAAAATGACGAGGCCAAACTTTGGTACTCGCCCCGAGAGCCCCAGGCAGAAATCAGTGCCAAACTCAGCTCTACTCCCATGAAACTGTTTCTCTGTTTTGTAGACACTGTGTTTAAGGTGGCTGGGAGGTAGGTTCCTCTAAGAGCCTTCTGCAATCTTGAGAAGAGAGCAAGGGGACAGAGGAGGAGCGAGGATGCATTGAGGTTTTGTGAGGCTGCTGAACTCTTCCAGATCCTTTTAATTTTCTGGCTGCTTAACAGACCCTTAACAGGTAAGAGCATGGCGTTGAACCAATTTTCTGTCCTTTGGCTACCGAAAAGACCGCAGTCTAGTGGAGCCTCCCACATCATGCTCAAGGGAGAGAGTCACCCTCAAGGTGGTCATTCATGAGCATTTAATTTTTTTTCCTCTCAATTATTCTGATTTTCTTCAGAGTGTAGAAAATCCATCCACTATCTACTGGAGGCAAAGAAATACTGAAGAGACCTCTGGTGGCTGAGGCTGATAGAGGCATGGGAGTGATGCCATTGATACCTGGGCATTTCATTGATTTTTTTGTCTCTACCAATCTGCTGCTAGAGGAACACAACTCACTTGACTGGACTGGTCTAGCAGGATGATATAGAAACCTTCATTTCTTTTTATAATGTATGCATGGAGAAAGGGGACATATATATAAACCTGCTAAACATACCCTCTCAAAGGAAAACCTACAAGCAAACCACCTGTAACAGGGCCTTCTCACTCTATGCACCTTCCATATGGAATACTCTTCTGCCTGAACTTCGGAACTGTGCTGACCATTTTGATTTCAGAAAGACTCAAAACTCACCTTTTCAATGAATACTTCTCCACACCACCCTAGCTCCCCCCTCTATGGCCTTATGGACTGTGCACCTCTCCCTCACCTTCTGCCTTTAAACTCTCCTCGCTTAATGATTTCCCTATAATGTAAATATGCACATAGTTACCTGATGGTTCTTATATTCTCATATTATAAGAGTTCAATTTAACTAAGTTCTGTTCCATGTAAAACAGCAGTGCCATGCTGTTACGTTTTTGTTACCTGTAAACCATCTTGAATTGATGAAAGACGGTATATAAAAACTGTTAAATAAATAAATAAAATATATTCCCTGAAAGGTGGCGTTCCATATTGCCGTTCACACTATCGACTACTGATTTTGATTAGCTAATGAGTGATAAATAGCAAAATGTGCTGACAAAGGTTAAAAGAGAATGTATTTTTTTTTGTTTTGATTCTTTAGTATGGGTGACAAATATTAGGATTACAATACCTTCCTCTAAGTTTAATTTTTGTGTTTGCACAAATAATCATAATTCCTTTAATTCACCGTGAATTTATCGATCAGTTGTCATTCATGGTTAGATAGGAAATGATAGATGTGGCTGACCTTCTGAAAGTAAACTTCATTCAAGTATTGAAAGTAAACTTTAGAAATAGCCAGCAGTAGAGTGAAAAACACCCACACCCACTTTTTGACCCTAATACTTTTCTCTCTTTAAACCTGTCTTCTCAACAGGCAGCATGCCCTGGTTCTGCACACAAGATTCCTTGGAGACAAGGAGGGAATTACGCTTCCGCTTCCATGCTGTCTGGCGCCTTAAGTAGGAAAGGGAAGCTGCAGTAGCAGCGGTCATCCTCCCTCCCTGGAATCAAGGTACTCAAAGTCGGCCAAATCCAGTGGACAAGAGATGAACTTGAGTCCTTGCTCTGCAATAAGACTAAACTTTAACAAGAAATGTCAGTTTCCAGACATAAATAAGTTTGCTGTACTGCTTAGGAAGAGGCTGAATGAATTGTCAAGAGACTTAAATATGTAAGAGGTGTTTGTTCTAATGTGAATTGAGAATAGGACTATTACAATGAATAGCTATGAGAAAAGTCATGCACTCCTAATGAAGAGGGAACAAACTGGGGAGGAGATGAGACCCGATAGGACTAAAAAAAAATACTAAATATGGATGATGATAAAACTTGAGAGACTTCGAAGATTTCCCCATGTATAGTTTTAAATGTATGCATTCAGATCAGCTGCATTCCACATTCACTGTAGACACACATCTGCCATACTCTCCCTGACTACTTACTTGTTATCCAAGCTTATGCTGTCCTTTTCTCCTTCCTCAGAGCTTTTTGAACTATTTACAGTATCATTTTCAGGTGCAGAAGTTGCATCATTTTTTCCAGTATCTAATGGTACATCAGTAGATAGAGCTGAGGTAGAAACCTCTTGAGCCTCAAGAGTGGCACCTGCACTCTCTTCATTATGATGTGCACTTATCTCTTCCTTTTCATCGATCTCTTTCAGGCTATATTCATAGCCATCTACAGCTGTGCTCAGAGAGAAAGGCATGCAGAGTGTAAGTATTAAGACAATGAGCAACTTTCAAGTACTGCATAGATCTCGAGTAGAATATTTTTATTTAACCAGAAAAAAGTTCATTAAAGTTTTGTCTTTAAAGCTTTTATAGGGGCAGGTGAGTAGTGGAAGAGGAAAAGCAGGCAAAGCTCAGGGCCCCATCAAATAGACTTTGAAGCTCTAAATTATTAGTGAATACAATAAGATAAATGAATAGTAAAAGAACAATTTGAGCATTTCCCTTGGAATTTAATGCATGTAACATTTGTTTAGAATAGTTTTTTTTTGGGGGGGGGGGGGTTTGCACAGACATTAGATCTAACTTGTTAAGAAAAATACAATTCTACTTACTAGCTAAATCTCAATAATATAAAGCTATAAAGAGGTATACGCTAGATATTCAAAACACTTTAACCAGTTAACTTTGCAAGTTAACCTGCTAAAGTGTTAGTGCTGAAAACTGTGGATTGGTAAATGGACAATATTATTTCTTTATTTCTTTAATGAATTATTTAATATAGCTTATAGAGCACAATTCCAGTTAAAGACTGATCAATGCAATCTACATAAAATATCTAGAACAGACAAACAAAACAAATAGACATCCACACTTAAAAAAACAACAACTTTCCCATCAACCTAAAACAAAGTAGGTGCTGGTCTGTGACTTGAGAAGTCCTCTATTTAGAAAGCGGCCGGAAAGGGGACTCATCGGCTCTTTTCTTTGTAGTCCTTGGTGCTTTGGATTTAGGGAGGCACTACCTTTGAGGGGGTGCAGGTTTTACCTTTGTTTTTTATTGCTGCTCTATTTCTGCTTCAAGAGTGCCAGCACCAGTGGTGTCAGAGAGGATCTTAGCTTGTCTGGCTTTGGACCTGTCCATTGCATAGGTATTGAAGGGTGGTCCTGGTCCGATTGAGAGCTTGGCCGGATAGCCCTTGCAAAGGGAGGCTAGCCTACATCCTCTCCATCTTGATATATAGCTGAAAGTTAACTGGATAAGTCAGCTCCAGATATAACATGGCCTAAGGTATCTGGATAAGTCACCAAATATCTGGTTAACTTTAAGAAGAGGGAATGCTATTGAATACTCCCCTTGAATCTAGAAACCTATGGGTGTAACAAGATAGGATGGCTCTCAGTCTTATCATGAATGCCACTGAATATTCCCACAAAGAAATAAAATGGATACAGGAAAGTGTGCATATATTGCTCCTAAACAGAAGACACTTTGCATAGCCCTGTATTTATTGATGAACAGTGTAATAGTAAGCAGCATGAACACACATACAGAACTTTGCTATATATTGCTGAATTTTCAAATCACAAATTAATGCTACAGTAAGAAACATACCCAAGTTTCATACTTTATGCCCCCCCAATTTTGTTTCTATGGGAAAAATACTTCTAATACACATGTCCTTTGAGTAGTAACGTGGACTATTTATATTAACTTCCACATAGAAATATTAATATAAAATAATATAGAATAAGACACATGGGGTCATTTTATAAAAATTTTCCTGCACATAGAAAGAGCTTTTATAAAAAATACCTTAGGTTATATGCATGTAAAAAGGATGCACCTTTAAAGAGTTTTGGGGGTGGGCGTGGCAAGATGGCAACTTGAATGTTCACTGCTCCATGTTTTTCCTGAATGGGAAAACGAAAAGCAAAGACTAAGCCTGGGAAATCTCCCTCAAATGCCTAGATGGCATCTTGACCTGGTATGATGGATCGATTTTTG
Source organism: Ichthyophis bannanicus (assembly GCA_033557465.1). Lineage (NCBI taxonomy): Eukaryota > Metazoa > Chordata > Amphibia > Gymnophiona > Ichthyophiidae > Ichthyophis > Ichthyophis bannanicus. The sequence continues at coordinate 642,862,744 of CM066036.1, read as the reverse complement.
CACGAAGAGACCCCGATACCGAGCTCCGGTATGAATCCGGCTTTCAAAACTGCGGTCAGTGGACCGAGCGTCTTTCATAGTAACATAGTATATGACAGCAGATAAAGACCATCATGGTCCATCTAGTCTGCCCAGCACAGTGGCAAGAGTGGGTGCACCTGCTGCTCCGTACGGGTCACCCCTCCCCATGCCTTTGCTTAGGGGTGTACCCACCGCTCCGTGCAGGTCACCTTGACTTGTTAAGATATCAGACAGTTAAGTTTATTTTGATTTTATCTTGTTTCTATAAAAGGGTCCACTGTATCTGTCCCATGCCATTTTGAATTCTGTCACTGTATTTGCCCCCATCACATCCATCGAGAGGGCATTCGAAGCACCCAACATTCTTTCAGTGAAAAAGTATTTTCTGATGTTGCCTTTCAGTTTACTCCCTTGCAGTTTCGTGTTATGCCCTCTAGTATTACAGCTTCCCCGTCTTTGAAAAAAGGTCTGTATCATATCTCCCGTGTCTCGTCTCTCCTCTCCTCTAGAGTATACATATATTTAGGTCTTGGAGTCTCTTTTCATATGTCTTCTGGTGCAGCTCCAAATCATTATGGTTGCCTTCCTCTGAACTGTTTCCAGTCTTTTTATATCCTTTGTGAGATATGGTCTCCAAAACTGAACACAATATTCCAAGTGACGCCTCACCAGCGACTTGTACAGTGGCATTAATACCTACTTTCTGCTGGTAATTCCTCACTGTATGCAACCCAGCATCCTTCTGGCTTTGGCCACTGCCTTGTCACACTTTTTCGCCACTTTGAGATCCTCAGAAACAATCACTCCGAGGTCCTTCTCCTGGTCTGTGCACACTAACCTATTGCCCCCTATCTCATACAATTCCCTTAGATTTCTGCATCCCAAGTGCTTAACACTGCACTTCTTCACGTTAAATCTTAACTGCCAAGCATTAGACCACTCTTCCAGCTTTTGCAGATCTTTCCTCATCTTATCCACTCCCTCAGGGGCATCCACACTGTTGCAAAGTTTTGTGTCATCTGCAAAAGGAGACTTTTTCATTCAGTCCTTCAACAATATCACTCACAAATACATTATTTATTTATTTATTTATTAACAATTCTTATATACCGCACTATTAGACATCAGCGCGGTTTACATTGAACAGAAAACATCCGACAATTTACATATGTCTGGTCATTACATTTAACAGGAAGTATAACTTGGAGAAATAGGGTAACTAAATACAATGGTGGTTTATCTGATAAGGGATATCATGGTTAACTATATACATAGGTGGTACAACAGTACATGAAACTGCTTGTAATTTACATTGTGGAGTTGACCTGTTGCGAGGGTCTGCCTGTTTGACCACTTCTGCTATTCGCCTGGGTATTATGTTCGGAGCTGTCATTGAGATATTTAAGGAAGAGGAAATGTTTTAGCGCCTTTCTGAACTGACTCAAATTGGGGATTGCTCTGATTTGTGCTGGTAAGGTGTTCCATAAAGTTGGGGCGCAGAGTCGGAAGGCTCTGTTAGCTGTTGATCTGGTGCATCTTGTGGTTTCATTTGGGATAACTAGCATGTTCAATTCTGCTGTTCTTCGTGGCCTGTTTGGTGCAAGTGGTTGTATGAGGTTGGAGAGAGAGGAAGAGGTGAGCCCCTTAGCCGCTTTGAATGTTAGCAGTAAAGTCTTGAAACTGATCCTTGCTTGAATGGACCTGTCCCAGGACTGATCCCTGTGGCACGCCACTAATATCCTTCCTTTCATCTGAGTGAGTTCCATTTACCATCACCTTCTGCCATCTGTCTGTCAACCAATTTCTGATCCAGTTCACTATCTTGGGACCCATTCCCAGGCTGGTCAGTTTATTGATAAGCCTTTCAAGGATGCTGACATCTCATTTTCTCCAGGGGAGCACCATCCCTCTGCCTCCCAGCATAGTGGCGATTTCAGCAGATAGCTCCGGTAGGCCATTGCTGGAAGTCTGTCTGATGGATTCTGACACTCAAGGAGCACCTGTTGATGACACTGGAAAGCTGGCTGCCCCAGTTTTATGGGCAGCGTTTGCGGGAGGTATATGGAAGAGGCCAGAGTCTGTTGGGAAGGACAGCATGAGTAATGGTTCTCCCTCCTCATCTCATCCAGGTTTGCCTGTTTGTTCTGTTGCTGCACCCTCCAGCAAGGCCCAAGTAGTTCACCCTAGAGACTATATAGGAATCTATTACAAACTTAACTGTTGCGGTGTCTAGCTTCAGTCAAAAATCCAAGAGAACTTGAATGCTTTTGTCCAACACCAGTCCCTGATTGAGGAATTGAAGACTGCCACAGTTGAACATGAAGTTAAAGTCAATTCAGTTCAAGATGTTAAATGTTACTATCATGAAAGATTTGGTTTCTGTTAGATCTAAGTTGGAAAATTTGTTAAGAACAGCCACCCTCAGGTTTATTAACTTTCCAAAATCTTCTATGGTTTCCCCCCAGGATATGTTTCATAGATATTGACTGAAGTATTACAGGTTCCTCAAAAGTCAGTTCCCCCTATATCTAAAATCTACTATCTTCCCAGGGGGAGGAAGGAGTCTTCCAATAATCGGGATCGATAAACTGAAAGTTACTGCTTTATTGGAGGACTGGATATCTGAGACTCACTTCTGCCATGCTCGTGGTTACTTGTGCTTTAACTGTGGACTGTGACTGGATCTTGAAGCTTTATTTCAGGAAAAGACAAATTCCTTTTCTAGGCCAGCTTGTTAGGGTTTTTCCAGACCTTACATGTGAGAAACACAAGCGCAGATGAGAATTTCTTCTTTTAAAACCTGGTGTTCTACAGTTGGGGGCATTATTTTTCTTTAAATTTCCATGCAAATATTAGGTTTATTTTGGTTAACTATATTTTTTTTCCAGCCTAATGGAGTTGTCATCTTTTATTAATGCTAGGCATCATATGATTTCTTCTGCTGCCCTTCCTGAGATGTGAGGACGCCATATGGATTTATGTAATGGGTTTTTTTCCCTCCCTAATTGGGGTTTCTTCCTTCTTCATTGCTGATCCACATATCCCTCCTTTTTTTAGTTGGCTTGTAGAATGTGGCATTGTGTTTTTTCCTTTAGTTATTTTTGTTTCTTTTGTAATTGTGTATTTTCTTATGCTAATTCTTTTTCCTTCAAGTGTATTCTTGATTTATGTTGAAATTCAATAAAGCCACAATTATTGTCCCTTTACCCCTAATACTTTATAAAGGCACATACTAAATTGCCTTTATAAAACAGCCCCCAAACAGGAGTCCATTTTGTCTTCCCACCTAGGTGACATGATATAGAATTATCCTCAGTTTTCAAAAAGGTCTGCATCCATATAAATACTTTTCCATGGCAGGCTGATTATCTGTGTAACCACTCTGCCAGTATCCATAGAGGGTGGGGTGGAGTTATGGCAAGAACTATAAATTATCCATCTTGCTGCAACATTCATCTGTCAAGAACAACATATATATTTACTTTAGGTCTGAAGTAAAATACCCACGCATGGACTACATGTACAGCAGCATGGAATATATTTCTATTCTTCATGCAATGGCCAATATTTAGACAAATCTGCTGACCATAGTCCACTGAAAACTGACCCAACTGAGAATACGATGACATAGTAAAGCATGAAAAAACAATTTGATTCTATTTTCTTTTATTATGTCAAAATGAGATCTATGCAGTAAAACATTTTGAAAGTTATTTTCAGTGGCAGGGGGTCCCTTGATCTTAGATCCAGGTGAAGTGGGGAGTATGTAGGGTTATCAAACCTTTTGAATTACTGTGCAGGTGGGAGTTGGGTTCATTAGACTAAGAAATTGTTGTGCTAGGGTCTGGGGGGGGGGGGGTTGTCTACTTAAGCTGCTGATGTCCTTGATGATCTGTGGGATAAGGAAGTGCAGCTGGCTCATTGGGACTTCTGGGGCCCAACACAAGGAAGGCCCTTGATCTCGTGTACACACGGAGGGGGACTGTGCACAAATGGTTGTGGTGGGGATTAAATTTATTTCAATGCATTTATAAACCACACATCCATTCCACGTCTTAAACACCTATCAGTACATGCCTAAGCAGTGCTATAATATGTTTATGAATGTGATATTGTAAAAACGACAAAAATATTATAAAATACCCAAAATCATTATTAGCTAAATGTAATTTGAAAGAGATGGGTCTTCACTCCCTTACAGTAACCCAAATAATCTTGAATATTTCAAACAGAAGTAGGTAGAGAATTTCATAATTTTGGACCTAATGTGGAAAAAACAGGAGAACAAAGATTCATATTTCCGATATTAAAAGTATATTCAATAAAAATTGAAACATACACAGTAAGAAGTAGACAAATATAAAAGCAGGATTTTAGAGCCCAGAAGTTCCTGCTCAGTAAAAAGCAGAGTTGCTTACCTGCAGACAGTAGGGAAATGCAGCCACACTTTATAGTGCTCAGATCCTGTGTGCAGTGCTGTCTAGCTCAGAGAAGCCCTGTTACAGATAAGCAACAACACTTCCTCTGTTAACAAGCAGTGGAAATGCAGGCATAGTTGATGGAGCACTGTCTCAATAAGTGAAGGAGACAAGGCAATAATGCTGTGTGAATGTATGAACTGTTGACCATGTTGCAGCCTTCCAGATGTCCTCCAAAGAGATGGAATGTAGGTGTACCAGTGCTGTGGCCATGGTTCTGAGCTGATGCGGGATCATTTTCCTTTGGGGAAGGTTGACCCAGTCATATAACAAAAGACAATGCATTTTGGAAGCCTAGCTGGCTAGCATCCATTTGGCTTCTGGGAATCCAAGATTATTTGGGCTGAAAGTGACAAAAGGTTATGACGTTGGATGCACACCTTGTGCAGCCCGTAGATGATACAATAGAGCTCTCCGAAATTTGAGGGAGTGCAAACTAGCATAGAATGAAGTTTTGGAAAGAAGGCTGGAAAGACAATGGATTGATTCAATGGAATGCAGAAACTACTTTAGGAAGGAACTTAAGATGAAGTCTGAGAACAACTTTATTAGGAAAAAAACTAAGTGTAGAGAAAATAAGGCACCAGGGCCTGAAGCTCACTGATGTGATGTGACAGAGGTAATAGCCACTAGAAACATTTTCCATGCTGTGTGTTTGAGTGAGGCCTGACTCTGGTTAGAATGGGCTGTCCATCTACATATATAAGAATATTCACATCTCAGGCGGGGGCTAGTGGTTGTAGGAGGTGGTTTGATATTCATGAGTCCCTGCATGAAATCTAGAAACCCATGGATATATCGAGATAGGATGGCCCTCAATCTTATTATGACTTGCTGCTACAGAATGGTGAAGAGAAGAAAGGATGTCTCAGAGGGCAGGAGAATGGATTGAGCTGTTGATCACAGCACCAATAGGAGAAGCCTAACTGGCTACTGTATGACATTTTGGTTGAATTCTTCCTTGACGTGAGTATGACTACATGCACTCTCTGCGAGACAGGAATGGAAGCAATAGATGTGCTTTCAACTTCCTCGCAGTGAGGCAGATCAGGATTTAGCAGCAGTACCGCCAGTTACATGAGTGAAGGATAGTTTCTCAGTGGTAGGGGCTGATACTGCAGCAATGAGGGGATGAATGGGAACCAAACCTGTCTAGGCTATTTGGATGTAATGAGGAATGTTGCAGCTTTGCCCTGTCAAATCTTTTGAAGGATCGTAGCTATTAGTGGAAAAAGAGGAAACACAAAGGAAATCTCTGCCCCAAGACAAGGAAACACATCGTGATGAAAGCAATTGTGAGCTGAACGCAGAGAGCAAAAGCAGGAATATTTTGCATTCTCCAGGGAAGCGAAGCTGAATTCCATTTGTTGAAGAGTTGGAGGACTACTGTATTGTCTATTCGTGATGGTCTAAACTGGTGGCTTAGGGAGTCCCCAAGTTAGCTGTATGTTCCTGGTAGGTAAGTCACCAATAGTATGTTGTGCATCACCTGTGCTAATGACCATATGTAGACAGCCTTCCTGCAGAGCTGCAGGGATCCTGAGCTACCCTGCTTGTTTATACAGTACATCACTATCTGGTTGTTTGTGTGGATAAACAGCGATGCCCCCTGGAGCCAGGACGTAAAACACGGATCTGAGTTCTAGATGGCTGATGTGAAGGTAGCTTTCTGAATTGCCCCATGCTCCTTAAGTGTATAGATAATCGAGATGTGGCTCCCAGCCCCAGTGGTGAGGATTAACTGTGGTTGAGGTAAGCAAAATGGACAACTGGATGCCAGATGTTGAGACTCAGTCCACCAAATAAGATCTCTTCTAATGCAGTCCATCATCAGGATCCTCCTGGAAAGAGAGAATGGTGCTTCTGCTTCCAATGTCTTGAGGTGCCTCTGGAGAGATTTCATGCACCACCTGTCATGTGACACCATATAGACAGCAACTGCCACCATGTGGTTGAGGAGGCAAAAAAGCAGGCTGTGCAATGTCTATGAGAGCCTCGATCATGGCCTGCACCAGTAGGATAATAGACTTTTCTGTCTTCTGGAAGAAATGCTGTGGTAAATATAGTGTTTAGATATCTGCCAATGTAGCATAGGTGCTGTCTAGGCACCAGATGGGACATGATCCAATTAATCATGAATCCCAGGGACTGAGCAGTGTGATGGTGTTCAAGGTGGTGGGGACTTCAGCAGGGTCTTTGCCCAAGACCAGCCAGATGTTGAGGCATAAATAAATCAAGTGGCCAGCCTTGCAAAGTTGCGCTGCCACCACTGCAAGACATTTGGAAAATACCCTGGGCAGACACCAAACGGAAGGAGACTCTGTACTGGAAAAACAAAGCGCAGGAACTGCTAGTGGTGATGGTGAATGTGGATGTATATAGGTATCTTTGAGGTCCAGGGAGGTCAGCCAGTCATCTTGATCAAGAAGGGGCAGAATTGTGGCCAGAGGGTTCATCTGGAATTTCTACCCACTTATGCCCTTATGTAGAGATTGAGAACTAAGAAATCAAGGATAGGCCATAGATCCTCAGTATTCTTGAGGATGAGGAAGAAATCTGAATAAAACCCCTGTCCTCACTGTAAGACAGGTATAGGTTCCACTGCTTTCGCGTCCAAAATCAAAGCTCTGATTGGAGAGGTGGGATATGCAGATGCAGGATGCAGTGTGCAACACAAGGTAGTGTAGTTGGCAGAAGGCAAGTAAAGTCTAGATGACAGCCACACATTTCATAATTCTTGGCCATAATCCTTCTCTCTTATTGCGCCCATATTATGGAAATCCCTTCCAGTCTCCTTATGTGCCATTAAAGATTTGCAAACATTTAGGAAAGAATGAAAAACTCTTCTGTTTATTCAACACTATGGAGTAAATATTGGAAGTAATGTTACATCCCCTGAATAATTCCACTTTCAACTTGTACCATGATACCCACCTGCTATCCAAAGAAAATGAAGATCTGTACTCCCTGTAAATAGTTTATGTTCATTGTTCTATGTACATAATTTTATTAATTGACTGAACGTCAGACTGTTTCTTTTGTACTATGTAATAATGTTGTTCTTTGTAAACCACCCCTGATCGCAGGAAGGGGCGGTATAGTAGAAATGCCAAATAAATAAATTCTGAGAACCCAGAAGTCAGTGGTGATGGACCGCCAAGGCTCCCTGAAGAAGAGCAATCTGCCCCCTAAAAGCAGACAGTCACAGTTGAGTTAGACTTGCATGCTAGCACGGTGGTGGCCACCTTTGGCTTCCTTTGCAGGGTTGCTGCTGCTGTGGGTAGGCCTAGGGAGACTGACAAAGCAGGGATGGCCTCACATAAGGCCAATTATCTTTGTCTTGGATAGAAGTATTGAAAAAACTGCAGTGAATATTGCTTCTTGAAATATTGTTGCTAGCTGCTGCAGTATTGTGAGGATAGCTCAAGAATCAGGGTTGAAAGCTTCTGTACTGCAGAACAGTTGTCTTTAATCTGAGTCATTGTATCTTGGACTTTGTCTTTAAAGAGGACAAAGTAGAGAGAAAAAGTGGTTGTGGAGATCTTCCTGACGTCCTGATACCCGGAGCAAAGCTATTCTGCATGAACAAATTTCCACAGCTACTGCCTATGAAGTGGTATTGTATGCATTGCAGGTTGCTTTAAGGTGCTGATACACATTCTCAGACTGCAAGGTGGACCTGTTTGAGAGCCTCTGGATATATATTTCAAGTGCAGTGGCTTGTTCCATCAGCAAATGGTGGTAGTGTTGCATCTATAGCTAATATGCTAGGATTTCTAGGATAAAGCATAGAACTTTGGTAAGCCTTTTGACCCACAATACTTAAGATTTTGTGATCTCAGCCTGGCAGGATGTAGCTACAGTAGTTGGTCTAGTTGTTTTCAATCTCTTCAACACAGCTTCAGAGACTGGTGTGGCAACTAAACTCGAAGGTGGCCTGGACCTCTAGTGAGATTATACTTGGCCTCTAATTAATGAAAGGTGGCCTTTACTGCCACTGGTGTCCACCAGGTGTTAAGATGAAGGTTATGGAAGACTTCATGTAGAGGGAGAGCCAGGACCTACTTGGGTGTGCTCACAGATCAAAGAATGGATTGAAATTCATTTTTGGAGACCAAGGTGAGTGATTGACAACTTTAATAGGATCTTGGGACAGCCATTGTCCTCTGACAGCTCCTGTTGTAATGGAACTCTCTTGCCTCTGACCCTCACCATCTCTTTACTACTCTCAGCTCTCTCCTCAAAGTGCCGCCGCCTCTGACCTCCTCCCTCCCTTTCTGCCCAAACCCTGGCTATTTCCATGACAAAATCCACAAGATCACACTCCAATTCCACACAAAGTCAGCTACTTCCCCTCCTCCCCCTCTTCACTTCCAACTTTCCCCCTCTACCTCTGCTACCCTCTCTTCCTTTTCTTTGATCTCTGAAGAGGAAACTGTAAACCATCTTTCTTCTTCCAAACTCACTAACTGCTCCTCTGATCCTATCCCCACCTGTCTCCTAAGCCCCATCTCCTCCACTGCTGTCCCTTCCATCTCTCATATTCTCAACCTATCGCACTCCACTGCAACTGTCCAAGCATGCTGGAATTACACCTCTCCTCAAGAAACCCTCACCTGATCCTACCTGTCCTTCTAATTATCGACCCTATGATAAAATGAGGAAAACAGTTAAGAAAAAACTAAAGGGAGCAGTTGCAAAGGTTAAAGACGTACATCAAGCTTGGGTGTTGTTGAAAAATACTATCTTGGAAGCCCAGCCCAGCTGTATTCCACGCTTTAAGAAAAGTGAAAGGAAGTCCAAAAAACTGCCAGCATGGTTTAAAGGTGAGGTCAGAGAGGCTGTTGCCAAAAAAGCATCTTTCAGGAAATGGTAAAAAGAGCCAAACGACGAAACCTGGAAACAGCACAAGCACTGGCAAGTCAAATGCAAGGCATTGATAAGGCAGGCAAAGAGAGTTTGAGAAGAAGCTTGCTGCGGAAGCAAAAACGCGAAATAAAGAGCTTTTCAAGTACATTCGTAGCAAAAAACCTGTGAGAGAGTCAGTTGGTCCATTAGATGATAAAGGGGTTAAAGGAGCACTAAGAGGCGATAAGGCGATAGCGGAGAGACTGAATGAATTCTTTGCTTCGGTCTTTACTGAGGAAGATGTAGGGATGTTACCCATGACTGAAGTGGTATTTAAAGGTGCGGAAGAATTGAAGGAAATATCGATACATTGGGAAGATGACTTACAACTATTACATAAACTGAAGAGTAGCAAATCATCTGGGCCGGATGGTATACATCCAAGGGTGTTGAAAGAACTGAAATATGAGATTGCAGACCTGCTATCAGTAATCTGTGAACTATCATTAAAATCATCTCTAATACCTGAAGATTGGAGGATCGCCAATGTAACACCAATTTTTAAAAAGGGTTCCAGGGGTCATCCGGGAAACTACAGACCGGTGAGCCTGACGTCAGTACCGGGAAAAATGGTAGAAACCATCATAAAGAATAAAATTACTCAGCATGTAGATAGTCACAACCTAATGGGAGACAGCCAACATGGCTTTAGACAAGGAAGATCTTGTCTTACTAATCTGTTATGTTTTTTTGAAGGAGTGAATAAACAGGTGGACAAAGTTGAGTCGGTTGATATTGTGTATCTGGACTTTCAGAAAGCCTTTGACAAGGTCCCTTATCAGAGACTTTTGGCAAAACTAAAGAGTCATGGGATAGGAGGCAGTGTACTATTGTGGATCAGGAACTGGTTAAAAGATAGAAAGCAGAGGGTAGGGCTAAATGGCCAATTTTCCCAATGGAGAAAGGTGAATAGTGGTGTACCCCAGGGATCTGTGCTGGGTCCGCTGCTTTTTGACATATTCATAAATGACCTGGAAAGTGGAATAACGAGTGAGGTTATCAAATTTGCAGATGACACAAAACTATTTAAAGTTGTTAAAACCCAAGAGGATTGTGAAAAATTGCAAGAGGATCTTGATAAATTGGAAGACTGGGCATGAAAATGGCAGATGAAATTTAATGTGGACAAGTGCAAGGTTATGCACCTAGGGAAGAACAACCCAAACTATGGTTACATGATGCAAGGTTCCACATTAGGAACCACCACCCAGGAAAAAGATTTAGGCGTCATTGTGGATACCATGTTAAAACCCTCGGCCCAGTGTGCAGCGGCGGCCAAGAGAGCAAATAGAATGCTAGGTATGATAAGGAAAGGAATGGAAAATAAAACAAAAGATATTATAATGCCTCTGTATCGTTCCATGGTGAGACCGTACCTTGAATATTGTGTGCAATTCTGGTCGCCGTATCTTAAAAAGGATATAGCGATTTTAGAAATGGTTCAGAGAAGAGCCACCAAAATGGTAAAGGGGATGGAAGGATACTCCTATGAAGAAAGGCTAAAAAGGTTAGGGCTCTTTAACCTGGAAAAGAGACGGCTGAGGGGAGATATGATAGAAGTCTATAAAGTAATGAACGGAGTGGAACGGGTAAACGTAGATCGATTGTTTACGTTATCAGAATATAGAAAGACTAGGGGACATGCAATGAAGCTACAAGGTAAACTATTTAAGACTAATAAAAGAAAATATTTTTTCACTCAACGTGTAATCAAACTCTGGAATTTGTTATCGGAGGATGTAGTAAAGGCTGTTAGTGTAGCTGGGTTTAAAAAAAGGTTTGGACAAGTTCCTGGAGGAAAGGTCCATAAACCATTATTAAGAAGTGACCGAAGATATCAATGCTTGACCCAGTACAAGCATTGCGGAACTTGTGTCTCTTGGGGAAACTGCTAGGTACATATGACCTAGATTGGCCACTGTTGGAAACAGAATACTGTGCTTTATGGACCTTGTCTGACCCAGTATGGCATATATGGAAATTACACTAACCTGGTAATTGTAGTTCCTGGAGGGTCCAGTTTAGTCCTCCACAATCGGGTAGTGCCCCTCCTCCTGCAGCCTGGAGACTGGACCAATCAAGTCTTCTGTAGTATATATGCAGACGGAGCTCCCAGAAGCCCCCAGTGTACTAGTAACAAAGCATACTTAACGAAGCAACACATTAGATTAATATACAAAATGACATAATTAAAGAACAATTTGTTCCCCCCAAGAAATATCCAACCCCCTCCCCAAACGAGGAAGTCAGAACACTGCATTGCGCCGGTACAGACTCCCCGGCCATCAAAACACAGCTCATCATCAGAAATCTCAGGAGTTGGGGGGCGGAGCCTGATGTCCAACGGGGTAGACGCCTGGTGCTGAAGCTCCCGAGAGGCCTACACAGAATCCTGACTAAACTCCTGCAAAACTTCACTATTTTGCTTTAAAATCGCCGGGGCGCATCGGAGGGATGGCGGGACCTAAACCACAGCGCCTAGATTTCGGCTCCCCCACTTCGTCGCACGGCAAACGCTCCAAAACGGAACTGCCTTCCCCGCATAAGATGGCGCCGCTCTGTGAGAGCCCTGAAATGCAGCGGGTGATACTCGAGGAGATTCGTGGTGTAAAGGAACTGGTACAATCCAACGGAGAAGCGATCCGCGCCATGCGTGAGGACCTTACCATGATGCAGGAAAGGCTCGAGGGCCTCTCGTTGCGCCAAGACAAAATGGCGGAGACTCTTGAATCGCACGCGGTGCGAATGGGGAAGATCGATAAAGCTGAACGCCAGATTTTGCTCCTTCAAAAGGAACTTGAAGATAGCAATAATAGAGCTCGTCGCAATAACATTCGACTCATTGGAGCTCCAGAGGGCGTAGAAGCAGGAGATCTGCGGGAATATCTGGGCAATATTCTACCCTCTCTATTGAAGACGACGTTTCTTAAGGACCTGGAGATAGACCGGGCACATCGTGTCCCCACTAATATGGCGCTCAACCGGACGACTCCCAGGCCCATCATTTTTCGGCTACTGCGCTATCAACAAGCTGAGCAAATTCTGGCTGCTGCCCGGGCTAATCATCACCTCGAGATAGATGGGCATAAAGTGTCTTTCTTCCCTGATCTCTCTAAGCCCACGATGGACCGCCGAAAGAAGCTTCTTGCTTATCGCCCTCGCCTTCAGCAACTGCAGGCCCGATTTGGTCTCCTGTATCCGGCAAAGCTACGCGTTACGCTGCATAACCATACCAGGACCTTCGAGGATCCTGACCTCCTCGCTGCATTTTTGGACTCTAAAGAAGCTGAACTGATGCGTTGATGTTACCATCAAGCTGTGTTGCTGTTCAAAGCTCTCTTAAATCTCTATCTCATTGGGGCCTATCGCAGGGATTTCGCTGCGGACGCGGTTGGACTGCTCTCCTGACCTACTTCTTTGAACCGCCATCCTGCTTCTCTGCACCCTTCGGTGGCTCCCGGGACTTGTTCCTGCTGCAGGGAGTATGGCCAGTATCGGGCCTTCTCTGGGGCTTCCCCCCGCAGACTCATGGTCGCCAGTAATAGTTGGGGTTTTGCTTCTTCTCTAGTGCACTTCGGTGCCTGTCTCTTTTTTTTTTGGGGTTATTTATGCTTTCTACCAAAAGTTTATTATTTCATGTCGTGTGTACAGTCATTTGCTACCAATATGCATAGTTTAGGGAATAATGTGCAACTTCATGTTCTCTCAGAATTTTGTATATTACTAGATGGCTTTCTGTAAGCTCTTATCATTGAATGTCAAAGGTATCAATAGTCCAATCAAAAGGAAGAAAATTCTTAGCTATTTGAATACTGAGCATGCTGATTTAGTACTGCTTCAAGAAACGCATTTAAATGCTAAAGAAACACTAAAGCTTAATGTCAAGCCTTATGCTGTTGTGGCGTATTCTCCCGCTGTTGCTAAACGCTGTGGTGTTGCCATACTTGTTAAGAAATCCCTGCAGGCCACCGTGCTAGATATTAGCTCAGATAATGAGGGTAGATGGGCTCGCGCTCATCTCAAAGTGGGGGATCTAGAATTCACGTGTATTTGTATTTATGCTCCAAATGTTGACAATCCTGGTTTTTTTGCTAAAATTGCACAAGCTGCGCAAGCCTCCGCTCATACCCCACTAATACTGGGAGGAGACTTTAATCAGGTCCTCGACCCTTTGGTGGATCGGCAGCCGCCTAGAACCTGTGGTCCACCCAAGAGTCTCTCCATACTTACAGCTATGATCGCTGATTTGGCTTTGGTGGACATATGGAGGTTATTGAATCCTTCTGATTTGGATTTTACCTTTTTCTCCGCTCCTCACCAATCACAATCCCGAATAGATTTTTTTCTTTTATCTAAAACATTGGTATCGCAGATTGGTATGGCTAAGATTCACCCCTTGCACATTTCAGACCATGCTGCCATATCTTTTACGATACATACTGCTGCGCAAAATGCAAGTCCCCGAGCATGGTCTTTTGATAGGTCTCTCCTAGACCAACAGGATTTTCAAACTGTAATACGGGCTGCCATACAAGAGTACTTTTATTTTAACTCTCCCCTTGACACAACGAACTGGGCCTGGTGGGAGGGTTTTAAGGCGTCTATTCGAGCCACGGTGACTAGTTATCAAATCCGTCTTGGGAAACAAAGAAGGCAACAATTGGTGATCCTTGAACAACAGATACAGGCTGGTGAACGTATTCTTACATCCCGAACAGACCCATGTGTTCTGCTTCGTTTGCAACGTCTCCGTTTTCAGTACAACAAGATTTTGCATAATGCCGCTGTTAGAAATATAGCATCCCAGCAGGGATTGTATTACCGGGAAAATAATCGCGCTGGTAAACTACTAGCTAATGCTTTGAAGGGGAAAAAAGAAGCCAAACGGGTAGCAGCTCTCCGAAGCCCATCTGGGAATGGCCTTGTCACAAAAGATCATGAGATTTTAGAGCTTTTTCGCGATTTTTATGCTAGCTTGTATAAATCTGAATGTGAGTTTGTTCCTGAACATTTCGACCGCTTGTTAGCTGGTGTACAGCGTCCTACTCTCTCGGCTGAGGAATGCACGGCCCTTGATCATTCGTTTACTCTTGTGGAAATACAGGATGCAATTAAAAGATGTGCCTCCGGCCGTGCTGCGGGTCCAGACAGCCTTCCGGCTGAGTTCTTCAAAACTTTCAGCTCTGATCTGGCCCCGTTTTTGCAGCAATACTTTACTACCCTAGTAGCCGACGGATCCTCCCTTGGTTCCTTTTCAGAGGCCAACATAGTGGTCTTTGAGAAGGAGGGGAGAGACCCACACCTGACAGCCAATTACCGACCCATCTCCCTGCTTAACGCAGATTATAAAATCTTCGCCACTATTCTTTCTACTCGGCTCTCTCACAAAATGACCACTTTAATACATCCAGATCAATGTGGATTTATTCCCGGCAGATCAACTGCTGATAATGCCAGGACTCTTTGTCATGTACTAACTAATATGGCCTCCCACGATCGTCCATTGGTTGGCCTTTCCCTAGATGCCGAAAAAGCCTTTGACCGGCTAGAATGGCCATTCCTATTTGCGACCCTCCGTTGGTTTGGTTTCGGCGATAATTTTCTCCGTTGCCTTCAAGTGCTATACTCTCAACCAACTGCTAGTGTCTGTGCCAACACATTGAAGTCCCAGCCATTTTTACTGCAAAGAGGCACCCGTCAGGGGTGCCCACTTTCCCCCTTACTTTTTGATCTTGCGTTAGAACCCCTAATCCTGTTAATCCGTCAGTCTCCACATATCCACGGCGCTCCCTTTCCCCGTCGGGATATAAAAGTCTCAGCGTATGCAGATGATCTTATGCTTTTTGTTTCCTTAGACTCCGTATCTGTTGTTCTGGATCTAATTGACCGCTATTCTCAACTTTCAGGTTACAAAATTAATTGGACCAAATCAGTCGCCTTTCCCCTAAACCACCAGGTTCACCAAGCAGACTTGCAAACCTTTCCTTTTGTATGGCAGCCCCGTATGGTAAAATATTTAGGGGTACATTACTGTTATCCTCTCGAAGAAACCGTCGCTTTTAATGTCAAAAATTTAATCACCAAGGTCCGTGAGCTCACCCAACGTTGGTCTCCACTTACTCTTACGTGGTGGGGCCGTATGGATACCATAAAGATGATGATTGTTCCCAAGGTTAATTATGTCTTAGAAATGTTACCGTGCCTTCTCCCTCGACATACCTACAAAGATATCGAGGGCCTGTTGATCAGATTTTTGTGGCAGAACAAACCGCCTAGAATAGCGAAACATAAACTTCAGTCAGATAAGGAACATGGTGGGATAAGATTTCCTGATTTTTTCAACTATCACCTCTCTTTTCTTCTCAAACAGGGTGCCCGTTGGTTGGACGCTTCTTTCCCGTCCAGACCAATATGGTTAGATATAGAAGAAGACCTCTGTAAGCCCATTCCACTTAGCTATCTCCCTGGAATGACTTTCCCACTGGATGCCCACTATCCACCAATGCTCCTGGATACACTTCGCTCCTTCAATGTTCTCATCAGCTCCCTAGACTCCCTAACTTGCCCACTAGATAGGCTTCCAATTTGGCATAATGCTCGATTCCAAATTCAACATAAGCCGGTGGCCTGGAGTCCCTGGTATTCCAGAGGCATCTGGACTCCCAATCAACTGTTTCACAATGATCGCTGGAAGTCCATTAATGAGCTCCATTGTGAGTTTGGCCTTCCTTCTAAATACTATTTTCAACTGCTTCAGTTGCAGCACTGTCTCAAGAGTGCTGGGGTTTTTTTCCCCCACTAACTCCTCATGACCAAGGGATAACTGAGGTGGTCTCCTTTATTGGGGCTCAGTCCGGTGTTGCTTCCACCTTTTATAAAACTCTTTGTGCTCCTCAGAATGCTGTCCCCCCTTCTGCACAGCAGACTTGGGAGCGAGAATTGGGTGTAACTCTAACCCCTGAACATTGGAACCTCTTCTGGAGCAAAGTGGTTCGTGTTTCCCGCTCGGCTTCCTTAACCCAGACGCTTTTCTTCTTTGCCCATCGCTGTTTCTATACCCCTGATAGACTGGCCAAATGGACTTCCACTCTGAGTAATCAATGTTGGACTTGCCATGCAGCTACAGGCACCCTCACTCATGTCATGTACGAATGCCCCGCACTACAACACTACTGGAGCCGGGTCTGGGGTCGTATTCAATCTATCTTACACTTTACTGAACCACTCTCCTGGAAAATAGTGGGACTCCGTTCTGCAGCGGGCATCCCCTCTCTCCCGAAGTCTGCTTACTTCCTCCTTGACTTTCTAATGGGTATTGCCATATCGTTAATCATGAAATATTGGAAAAATAGCTCTTCACTGAGTCCTCTAGAATGGTGGAATTGTGTCTGTCTATATAGTAAGTTTGAACAAATTCCTCGTAGGGCTACCCCTTCCCTTCAGGCCCGCTACCAGGTGTCTAAATGGAAATTACTCACAGATTTCGTGCAGTCGGCCAAATGCTCGCACTTGACTGTCTAGTTATATCTCTCTCTTGATCCATAGTATATCATGACTGTTATGTTTATGTTCTAACATAATTGCTATGGACCCCATGCCTGGGTTAATATCTTTTCTTTTCTTTTTTTTTTTTTTATTATCTAGAGAAGAAGCATAGGGGGGGAGGGTTGATGGGGTTATTTTCCGGTTTATTCCATTTTATTTTGATGCAATCATCCTTGTTTTATTACTGTGTGTATTGTTATTGTTATAAAATGAAAATAAAAGTTTAAAAAAAAAAAAAAAGAAATCTCAGGAGTTGACTGAACACCTGAGAAAAGGAAGAGCCATAGCAAAAAACGCGGCTGTAAAGAAAAAAGGTTCGAACGGCAAAGAGAAACCGTCTTATGATCAACCGTTCGGAAAAGCGCGCCACATTAGTATAGCAGATAGTCAGGAGGGAAGGAGGACTAAACTGGACCCTCCAGGAACTACAATTACCAGGTTAGTGTAATTTCCATTTCCTGTTCGGTAATCCAGTTTAGTCCTCCACAATCGGGATGTAACAGAGCAGTCAAGACCGGGCGGGACCTTGCCATCCGGCGCGCAGAACCGCCAAACCAAAACAGGAATCCCGAGCCGCTGACACATCTAAGCGATAGTGTTTACTGAAAACATGCAGAGACGACCAAGTGGCCGCCTTACAGATATCTGCTGGCGGAACTAGGCTATACTCCGCCCAAGAGGTCGCCTGAGCCCTAGTGGAATGAGCCCGTAGCCCCTCCGGAATAGACTGCTGCTGCAACAGATACGCGGACGCGATCGCTTCCTTGAGCCATCTTGCAATGGAGGCCTTAGCCGCCGCCTCCCCTTTACGCGCACCCCCGAAGAGCACGAAAAGACGGTCAGTTTTCCGAAAAGTCTCGGTCGCCTTTAAATAATGACGAAGCGTACGACCCACATCGAGCCGGTGAAGACCTTTGTCCACCGACCCGACAGAGTGCGAAGAAAGCACCGGAAGGAACACTGCCTGATTCATGTGAAAAGGAGACACTACCTTTGGCAAAAAGGAAGGGACCGGACGGAGGACGATCCGATCCGCGGAAAAAGACAAGAAAGGTTCTCGGCAGGACAATGCATGCAGATCAGAAATGCGCCGTGCCGAACAGATGGCTACAAGAAAAACCGTCTTCAGCGTGAGATCTTTCAGGGACGCCCTACTCAGGGGCTCAAAAGGTTCACGAACCAGGGCCCTCAGCACTAAATTCAAGTCCCACGGAGGAACGAAAATTCTGCGGGAGGGCCGCAAATGAAAAACAGCCGTAAGGAAACGACGTACATCCGGATGAGCACCGAGAAGACGGCCCAAAACCTTGCCTCGATAACATGAGATAGCCGCCAACTGGACTTTCAGGGAACTAGCCGCAAGGCCCTTATCGAAACCATCCTGAAGAAAACTTAAAACGACGGGCACGGAAACCGTCACCGCCCGGACTCCCCGCCGGGAGCACCAGTCCTCAAAGATCCTCCAAATCCGAATGTAAGTAAGAGAAGTGGACGTTTTCCTCGCCCGCAGAAGGGTAGAAATCACCGCGGGGGAGTAGCCCTTCTTTTTCAGCCGAGCCCTCTCAATGGCCAAACCGTAAGCGAGAATCGATCCACTTGGGGCATCCGCAAGGGACCCTGAAGAAGAAGATCCGGCAGCGCGGGCAGGAGCCAAGGAACGCCGTCGCGCAGCCGGACCAGATCGGCATACCAGGGGGCCTCCGGGGCCAATCCGGGGCCACCAGTAGCACTCGACCCCGATGGCTCTCGATGCGTTGCACGACCTGGCCGATCAGAGCCCACGGAGGAAAGACATAAAGAAGACCGGATGCTGGCCACGGCTGAATGAGAGCGTCGAGCCCCTCGGACATGCGCTCCCTTCGTCTGCTGAAGAAACGCCCCGTCTTGGCCGATTGAAATGTCGCCATGAGATCCATGATGGGCGGACCCCACCGCCGGACTATTTGCGCGTAAACCTGTGGGTTTAGCTCCCACTCTCCGGGGTCTACCCGCACTCTGCTGAGAAAATCGGCCTGGACATTGTCTGCGCCTGCAATGTGTGCTGCCGAGATTGCCGGAAGACGAGTCTGCACCCAATTGAACAAGGCCGTCGCTTCTGCCTCCAAGGACACGCTGCCGGTGCCCCCTTGGCGATTGATGTAAGCTACTGTAGTCGCATTGTCCGACAGGACTCGCACCAGACGGCCGAGGACTAGAGTCTCCAGGGCCAACAGGGCTAGCCGTACCGCCCGTAATTCGAGACGGTTGATCGACCAAGAAGCCTCCCGGGAAGACCATTCCCCCTGAGCGAAGCGGGTCTCGCAGTGAGCCCCCCAGCCGGTTAAGCTCGCATCCGTTGTGAATGGAACCCAAAGTCGAGGCTCCAAGGGAATCCCCCGCGTCAGGTTCTCGGAGGAGAGCCACCACCGGTGTGATCGGCGAACCGCCCTTGGGCAAGGCAATCTCTTGTTCAATGAGTCGAACTGGTTGGACCAACAGCGCAGAAGAGCACTCTGCAGCGGACGCATGTGGAAGCGCGCCCAAGGCACCACTTCCAAGGTCGCTGCCATCGTTCCGAGGAGCCGCAGGTACCACCACGCCGACGGAGCGGGCATCCCTCGGAAGAGTCGGACAAGAGCCCGCTACGCTAGAGAGCGGCGCTCCGGAAGGCACACCAAGCCCCGTGCTGTGTCGAAGCGAACCCCCAGGTACTCGAGATCCTGCGTCGGACACAGACAACTCTTGCATTCGTTCACCACCCAGCCGAGGGACCGCAGCAGAGCCACCACCCTGCTCGTGACTTGCACACACTCCCGACTGGACTTTGCTCGAATCAACCAGTCGTCGAGATACGGATGGACCAGGATGCCCTCCTTGCGCAAGGCCGCCGCGACGACAACCATTACCTTTGTGAAGGTGCGGGGAGCCGTGGCGAGTCCGAACGGCATGGCCCGGAATTGGAAGTGGCCCCACGGAAGCGCGAAGCGGAGAAACCGTTGATGAGAGGGCTGGATGGGAATGTGTAAATAGGCCTCGGTGAGATCGAGGGACGTCAAAAACTCCCCCTGACGCACTGCTACGATGACTGACCGCAGGGTCTCCATACGGAAGTGCGGCACTCTGAGAGCGCGATTCACGCCTTTGAGATCCAAGATCGGACGAAGAGAACCGCCCTTTTTGGGAACCACAAAATAGATGGAGTAGCGACCTGCGCCTCTTTCCAAAGGAGGGACCGGAACCACTGCCCCCAGTGAAAGTAGCCGATCCAGGGTCACGCGGATGTCCCGCGTTCTTTGAGCTCCCTTGCTGGGTGACAGAACAAAGGAATCTGGAAGTGGGTACGCAAACTCCAGGGCATAACCTTCTTCTATAATCTGCAGCACCCACCGATCTGACGTAATTTGGGCCCAAGAAGGAAGAAAGTCGCGCAAACGACCCCCGATAACCGGGCCTCCCTCTAGAGCCCGCCTCGTTTCATTGTGGCTTGCGATTAAAGGAAGAGGCCGAGGAAGAGGTGGCTCCGGAGAAGCCTCTTCCCGCTCCCCTGAAACCACGAAATCCTTGATGACGGGTTCCAAAACGACCGCGCTGCGATGTCCACAGTCGGGAGGAACGAAACCTGCGAAAATCCCGAAACTGACCGCGCGCCGAGGTGGACGATCTATTGAGCTTAGGCTTATCCTCCGGAAGCCGTCCACCCTTAGACTCACCAAGATCCTTCACCAACTTATCGAGAGCCTCACCAAATAACAATCTGCCCTTAAAGGGTAGTTTACTGAGGCGAGACTTGGAAGAACCGTCGGCCGCCCAGTTGCGCAACCAGATGGACCGGCGCGCCGCTACCACGGAGGCCATACTATTCGCTAAGGAGCGGATTAAATCATAAAACAGATCCGCCAAGTAGGCCGATCCCGACTCCATGCGGGTAACGTCCAACAGACCCTGTTGGTCCAGACCGGAATCCGAGCGCAGATGCTGTGACCACCGCAAACAAGCCCGAGCTACCCACGCCCCACAAATAGAGGCTTGCAAAGACAAGGCGTTGGTATCGAAGGCTTGCTTCAACAAATTATCAACCTTCTTGTCCTGAACATCCTTCAGGGCCGCAGCCCCTTCAACCGGGATGGTGGTTTTCTTGGTCACTGCCGAAACTGCAGCATCCACACGTGGAGACTTAAATAAGTCCCTGTCCTTGTCGGCAAGGGGGTAAAGACGATTCATGGTCCGAATCCCTTTCAAACCGGATTTCGGTTGCTTCCACTCCGCATGGATCATCTGCTCCACCACGCGGTGCACGGGGAAAACTACCTGGGCATCCCTGACCGCCTGAATGAGAGGATCCTCAAGACCCTCCTCCTCCAGGGGCCGCACCGCAGATAGGTTAAGCGCTTGAAGAGACTCCGTGACCAAAGGGATCAGCTCGTCCTTTCGAAACACCCGAATGATCCGAGCCTGATCTTCCGGCTCAGGGATCTCCCCGTCCTCTAACTCCTCAGCCTCAGTCTCAGGATCACCCTCCGCCTCGGAATCCGGAAGACAAAGGGTGTCCTGATCCTGGTCCATCAACCTGAGCCGCTTGACAGTGGGCTGAGAAGACCGCTGAACCTCCCCTGCGGGTCCTGAGGGGAGAGAGGCGGGCCAAGTCTCCGGCAACTGACCGGACCGGCTCAAGCGGAAAGCCTGATGCATGTGGAGAACGAAATCAGGGGAAAAGTCCATAGGCGGCGCTACTATAGCCGCATGTTGGAGCTCATGTACCGACCCATTGGACGGCGGGACCGATCCAGAAAGGGGGACGCTCGTTGAAGGGACACTGTCCCCCGACAGAGAAGTGTCCCCGGGGATAGGCTGTTCCTTAACTTCAATAGGACGCTCCAGGTCTGAAGAAACTGAAGCACAGCCCCTGCAGATGCCAGACTCAGTCACTGCACCTCTGCGGGACCCACAAATCATGCATTGGGGTTTGGCAGCCATGCCAAGGCAACCACCGCCCAGCGGGAAAGAAGGGAACCGAAACAGGGAAGCCCTGCAAATCAGTACAGACTGAAATTTAAAACGTTTTTTTTTTTTTTTTACAGAAAATAAAACACTCCCCAGAATCCCAAGGGTGCCCTGAGCAAAATCGCCAGCATAAGAAACCCCAAAAATGCCAGGGGAACCCGTGCACAAGTGTTAAAAAATGCCCCTAAAAAGCACTCTCTAGAAATTCAAAATGGCCGCCGCACTTTTTCACCCGCGGTAAAAAACGGCGCGAAAATACAAAGGCAACCAAAGAACAAGGAAAAGAAAGAAAACGACCCTCAAATACAGGGCAAGCGAAAAAATTCAGGAAAAAGTACAAATCGCGAGGCAGGGGAGCTGACAGACCCTCTGACAATTCAAACAGGAGGGAGCTGCAGTGCCCGAGAAAGGTAAGGAAATGAAAACTCCTACCAGCTCAGGAAACAGCCAGGAACTCAGCCAGCTTCTCCAGGTAACAGACAATGCTGTAGCAGGTATGGCTCTTCCCCGTACAGCCTAGGGGAGAGCTCAACCCAGGCTTCAGAAATCCCCAGGCAGGAAGGCAGGAGCCCAATGCAGGTCTGGCTTCCCCCAGGATGTCCCCTGTGGCAATGGATTTTTTTTTTTATTTTTTTTTTTAAATACAGCTACCTAGCAAATAAATGGTAAATAAAGGACCAAAAACAAAACCCCAAAAGAACTAACTAATTAGTGTTGCTCCTTCAAATGACACTTAGTGTGCCCAGAAAGGGCACAGCAGTCCTCAAGCTGCAAGGAGACTGGACACACTGGGGGCTTCTGGGAGCTCCGTCTGCATATATACTACAGAAGACTTGATTGGTCCAGTCTCCAGGCTGCAGGAGGAGGGGCACTACCCGATTGTGGAGGACTAAACTGGATTACCGAACAGGAACTTATGTTCTTATGTTCATCTCCCTCCTCCCCTTTGTTTCTAAACTACTTGAACATGCGGTTCACAGCCATTACCTTGACTTTTTCTCCTTTCAAGCCCTCCTGGATCTTTTACAATCTGGCTTTCGTCCTTTACACTCTACTGAAATGGCTCTTGCCAAAGTCTCCAGTGACTTGTTCTTGGCAAAATCCAAGGGCCTTTACTCTGTCCTCATCCTTCTTGACCTCTCTGCTGCCTTTGACACTGTTGACCACAACCTTGATACTCTATCCTCGCTTAGTTTTAAGGGCTCTGTAATATCCTGATTCTCCTCTTATTTCTCCCATCACTCTTTCAGTGTTTGTTATGGTGGATCCTCCTCTGCTGCTATTCTGCTCTCAGTTGGTGTACCCCAAGGATCTGTCTTGGGTCCACTCCGTTTCTCTCTCTATACCCAGTCCCTTTGTGCGCTCATCTCTTCCCACGGCTTTTATTACCATCTTTATGCTGATGACTCCCAGATCTACCTCTCTACTCCTGAAATCTCTCCGGCAATCCAGACCCAGAACTCTGCCTGCCTTTCTGACATTGCTGTTTGGATGTCTCACCGCCACTTGAAACTGAAGATGGCCAAAACCAAGCTTATTTTTCCCCCCAAAACTTCCTCTCCTCTTCCTCCTTTCTCAGTCTCTGTGGATAACACTCTACTCCCTTTTTCCTCAGCTTGCAACCTTGTGGTTGTCTGACTCCTTTCTCTCCTTCTCCGCACACATCCATCTGATAGCTAGGACCTGCCATTTTTTTCTCTCTATAACATTAACAAAATCTGCCCATTCCTTTATAAACACACTACTAAGACACTTATCCACTCCTTAATCACCTCCCGTCTTGACTACTGTAACCTACTTTCTAATTGGACGCTGGGGAGCGTTCCCGCGCAGGCTCCGTCGGTACCGATGATACCCATATGTGAAGACTAAATTCCTGCTGTTCCCGGAGATCACCTGTTACAGGTGAGTAATTATGCTATACTGACATTTGGAGAGTATTATTTTGTGGGTGAGAGTGGTTTCTGCTATTCTCCATGACAAGTGGAGGAAATACAGGCATGCTTGATGGGAGGATCATTTGTCTGTGCTCTCCACTAGTTCAGACTTTTTTGACTCAGAGTATGTGCGGTGCCTCCCATGTTCATTGACACTCCCCAACCTCTTAAATCATTTTTTCTCTGTTGGACCATCAACATGCATTTTTCCCCTCATAACAATTTCATCTTTTTATTTATTTTTTCTTCTGGGACTATCACAACTGCGTCACTGTTTTAAGGGGTCAACCTCTTCATAGTTTTTTGGATGATATGCCCTCCTTTAACTCCGACATATTGGGTACCTTACATGGTGACATACAGCTGGGGCACACTTGGTCTTCCTCTCCATTCTCCTTCCCCCCCCCCCCACCCCTGCACTGAGACTGTGCAGCAGCAGCAGTGGAGACTAGCCAGCAAAAACCTAAACACTCTGCCTGACTGCGTTCCCGCGCAGGCTCCGTCGGTACCGACGATACCCATATGTGAAGACTACATTCCTGCTTGTTCCTGGAGATAAATAAGTTATCCTTCAACTGCGTATGAAAACTAAGGTAATTCGTGATTCTTTTTCGTTTGATGTGATCGTAATTCTTTAGATCACAAATGGTTCGTCACTGTATCTGTCTTAATTGTGATGCCTTTGAATAGGTTTGTAATGTTTATCATGGAATAAGCTAGTCAATAAAAATGGCTTGAATCAGAAAACTAAAATAATTCTGCTCATTTCTTAACAAGGCATTCCAAATTAAGGAATCTGCAATGGAAGACACTGCTGTGAAGTTTTGCCGCTACAACGTAGGTAGCTCATTCCTGTAGGAAGCCCAGACAACTGTGCTTCTGCACATTGTGATCCAAAGACTAGATTACTACAATATAGTTTATCTAGACCTTCCACAGTTCCATGCCTGTAGACTTCAAACCATCCACAATACGAAAACATGATCATACTAGGCCACTATTCGTTAAATATCATTGACTACCAATAAATTCTCAAATCACGTTCTAACTTCTTACTCTTACCCACAAGATTATTTGTTGTACAGCTCCGGATTAATTGTCCTCCATCATCATTTCCTTATATGCGCCAGCTAGATCTCTACGCTCAGTTCATGACTTTCGTTTACATCTTTCCTCTTCAAGGTAAATATGATTCCACAAGAAAATCAGCTTTTCCTGCTGCTGCTCCAGCACGTTGGAATGGTTTGTTGGCCCATTTTCATACAGAACTAAATTTTAAAGTCTTTTTTTTTAAAACTGAAAGCCTTTCATTTTGGAACGGTTTTAAATCTGCCAGATTAACTATTTTGGTGGACTGCTTCTTTGGCATGGAGAGGGCAGTACTATTGTCTAAAGAGTTTTCTCTATGTAGCTTGTTGAAATTTTGGCCAGTGTGTATGTATGTTTTTTTTGTTTATCCTGCTTAAGCTGTACCTAAGTCTCTTGCTTACTGTGCTATTCTGTCCTGTGCAAACTATGGCGTTTTGTTTTCCTGATTTTGATTGTACACTGCATAGATTGCTATGCACAGTTGCGGTAATTAAATAAACTATAACCATAATCATATCATGAACATCTGACTTCCAGCTAGCGGGTGTCAGTAGATTCTATTCAACTGACTGGTCAACTCAGCCTGCTCTACACCTGCTACGTCCCTTCTGAGGCCATTTTGCATAAGGGGCCTCATTTGCATAAATATTTGCATAATGTTTACTCCTGCCTTGTTCATCTGTGGTGAAAGCCCTGTGCTCATGTCTATCGCCTCCAGAGTTCAACTGATGTCCGGTTCTCACCTTGAGTCCTGGGTTTGGGCAGTGAAGTCTGGTGGCCACCTTCATTGGAGGGGCTCTACCTCAAGGGAAGGTGGTTATTACAGGTAGAAACAATTCTAGTTATCCCTGGACCTGAATAACCTTGTCTTGTGGAGAGCTGTCCACGGCCCTCACTATTCTTTAATCTTCTCCATTGATGAAAATTAGCACAGTTGCTGCCTGAATCATAGAAAGACTTCCTTTTCATACAGAAGGAACTGACAGCAACATACTCTCCACTCCTGCTGAATATAATGAATGCCCAGGTACATAAGGCACCAAGACATCCCTCAAATAAGAGGGTGTTCCATCATTTAGAACTTTAAAAACTAAACATCTCTTCCCGTTTCTTCAAGAATGTTTGTAACTTCTTGTTATATTGTAAAAATGTTGAAAATATAAAATAAAAAAAAAAAAACTAAACATCTTAAAATAGATGCAAAATACAACTGGCAGCCAGTATATGAAACATTGCACAGGTGTCATCTGGACCCTCGGCTTGAATCCTGACAAACACATTACCGAATTCTACATCAGATGTAGAGAATGCAACACAAGTTCGTAAACCCAAAGTGTTACAGTAATCAAGGGAAAATAGTTTCTACAGATTACAATACTGAACAAAATTCACAGCGGGGAAGTAGAACACAAGCATCGAAGCAGCAGCAGTTTATAAAAGGCTGTAGAAACTGCCGACCAAACATGAAAAAGGCTGATTAATTTCTCTACGCTTCAAGACTTGGAGGCCAGGAGATACAGGTGCCCTGCCAACTTACAGCAACTTAAGTCTTTTGGACACTAAATGCCAACAAATTGGCAGACATCCGTGAGTCAAGATGATACAATGATTCAAACTAGACTGGATATTGTCCACCTCTTTTCCCAGTAAGGATATGGACAGTCTGTGTACATACAAAACTGAACCCCTAACAACTATAAAATATCTACCAGTGGTTTCAAATAAAGATTGAAAAGAATGTCAAAAAATGGAGGAGCCCTGAGGATTCAGATTGCCAACACCACTTTCAACTGCTTCCGCGACAGAAAAACAAACAAAAAATCTTAAACTACTGCAGTACCACCCCTGAAAGACCAAAATATTCAAGTTACCTAGACCACAACCCTAGGCAGGGGCGGCCCAAGGGGGGTGCGGGGCCATGTGCGGAGACTCGGTGCGGGGCCTCATTTGCATAAGGGGCCTCATTTGCATAAATATTTGCATAATGTTACCATATACTAACTTTTAGTAAACATGCCTCTTAATGAGTGTATGGATAAAGAAAGACTAAAAGATTTCTACATTACTATAATCCAGTGCCAACCACCAGACACATTAGGAACTACTACAAACACTGCCCATTTAGAACCCATAGCAAACCCGCCGTATCCTAACAGCACTACCAGGACTCACAAAGCACCATACCCTACCTATCAAAAGGAAACATGCAAATATTAAACCAATACATTTCAGAGAACAACAATACATGACCTACTGGGGAAAGAGAACAAGTGGCAATGTCAAATAGAAATTACATAAACAGAATACCTCAGCTCAGTTACACATGCAGAACATAGACCATCACCAAACAAGGAATCACAATTTAGAAACAGGAAGACAATAATTAAACTGGGAATCCCAAAAGCCAAACTTGGAATGTACAACACTGTAGAAATAAAACTATACATTAATTTGCTCTTGTACTAAACAAAGCGCAGACGTTAATGATGCACATTTACCAGAGCTGACATATTCCAATTAATAAATTCAAAATAAAGAGATATTTTTCTACCTTTTGTGCATTTTTTTTCAGCTGCAATTGCTCCAGCCACTTTCTTCTGGTTTCTTCGTGTCTTCTGCTAACTCTCCATCGTCTGCTGTCCATTTGTCCTTTCTTCTCTCTTCTAGTTTTTTTCCATTCTCTCTCTACATCTGCTTTAACATACTAATCTTTCTCCTTTTGCTCTTTCCTCATTCCTATTTCATCCACTCAAATTTTACCCCTCCATCCTCAATCCCCACTTACTCTCCCAATACCCGGCCAATTGTAGATTTTTTATCCCTCCCACATAAAATATTTTCCCCTCTCCATTTTACTCTCCCAGCCCCATCCCATTCTAATCCTCCCCCAACATCAGCTCCCTTCTAGTTCCAGCCTCACCCAGCATCCATTCCCTTCTAGTCCCTGCATCAGCCCATTTCCAGTCCTAGCCCCCCATCAGCCCATTTCCAGTCCTAGCAACCCCCCAACCCAATACCAGTCCTAACCCCCCATCACCCCATTTTCAGTTTAAGGCCCCCCCTATAACCCATTACCAGTCCTAACCCCCCCCCCCCCATCAGCCCACTTCCAGTCCTAACCCCCATCAACCCATTTCCAGTCAGCCCCCCATAGCCCATTGCAAGTCCTAACCCCCCCATCAGCCCACAGCCCATTACCAGTCCTAACCCCATCAGCCCACCTCAAGTCCTAACCCTTCCCCATCAGCCCATTTCCTGTCCTAGCCCCCCCATAGCCCATTATCAGTCCTAACCCCCCATAGCCCATTACCAGACAGCCCCCATCAGCCAACAGCCCATTACCAGTCTTAACCCCCCCATAGCCCATTACCAGTTCTAACCCCCCAACAGCCCACAGCCCATTACCAGTCCTAACCCCATCAGCCCACCTCAAGTCCTAACCCCTCCCCATCAGCCCATTTCCTGTCCTAGCCCCCCCATAGCCCATTATCAGTCCTAACCCCCCCATAGCCCATTACCAGTCCTAACCCCCCATCAGCCCACAGCCCATTACCAGTCCTAACCCCATCAGCCCACCTCCAGTGTTAACCCCCCATCAGCCCATTTCCAGTCCTAGCCCCCCCATAGCCCATTATCAGTCCTAACCACCCCCCCCCAGCCCATTACCAGTCCTAACCCCCTCAGCCCATTTCCAGTCCTAGCCCCCCATAGCCCATTACCAGTCCTAACCCCACCCAACAGCCCACCTCAAGTCTTAACCCCTCCCCATCAGCCCATTTCCTGTCCTAGCCCCCCATAGCCCATTACCAGTCCTAACCCCCCCAACAGCTCACAGCCCATTACGTCCTAACCCCATCAGCCCACCGCCAGTCTTAATCCCCCCAGCCCATTTCCAGTCCTAGCAACCCCCCCAACCCATTACCAGTCCTAGCCCCCATAGCCCACTCCCAGTCCTAATCCCACCAGCCCATTTCCAGTCCTAATCCCCCATCACCCAATTTTTAGTTTAAGCCCCCCCATAGCCCATTACCAGTCCTAACCCCCCATCAACCCACTTCCAGTCCTAATCCCTTCAGCCCATATACAGACTTAGTTCCCCCATAGCCCATCACCACTCCTAACCCCCCAGCCCCCCCATAGCCCATCACCACTCCTAACCCCCCAGCCCATCACCACTCCTAACCCTCCCAGCCCATCACCACTCCTAACCCCCCCCCCCCTAGCCCATCACCACTCCTAACCCAGCCCAGCCCAGCCTAGCCTAGGGAAATTTTTTTTAAAAAAAGCTGTCTGCTGCCGCTGCCGGGGCTGCCGCGGCAGAATCGAGTGTGCCGCGCGGCCCTCCCTGCCCAGCAGAGCCTGCCCTCACCTGTATCACCTCTCTCTTACAGCTGCAGTCACACGCGCCGGCTTTCAGAGCGCGAAGGAACTAGTTTCTCTTTCGCGGCTCTGTTAAGCCCGCGGGGGCTGATGGAAACTTCTCATCAGCCCCCGTGGGCTTAACAGAGCAGCGAGGGAGAAACTCTCCCCTCGCGCTCTGAAAGCCGGAGCGTGTGACTGCAGCTGTAAAGAGAGAGGTGATACAGGGGAGGGCAGGCTCTGCTGGGCAGGGGAGGGAAGGCTCTGCTGGGCAGGGGGGGGCCCCGCGGCACACTCAATTCTGCCGCGGCGGCCCCGGCAGTGGCAGCAGACAGCTTTTTTTTTTTTTTTAAATTTTACTTTTAGATCAGAATGTTTTTTGCGCGGGGCCCCCTGAAACGCGGGGCCCTGTGCAAAAAACATTCTCGCTCTATGGACGGGCCGGCCCTGCCCCTAGGGACACAAATCTTGATTTCTCATCAGATAATATCCATGACAAGAGACCAACAGGGTCACGATACTGTGTCCAAACTGAACCACTGTGACATGGATCAAGGAGCATTTCTGTATGGCCTCACTCAAAAGGGCCAAATTAGAAACTAACTAGTAATTAGCCAAAGCCTCTTTCTCGGCACTGCCATGCTTCAAAAGGGGACGTACCAGAGCTCTCTTCAGTAGAGAAGGATAAATAGCTGAAGAAAGAGGCATCCATAAGATCCATTATAAAGGAGGTCATAGTGTTCAATGCACTATGCAAAAAGGTTACTGAAGAAAGACCTAGGGGCTTGTTTACAAAGCCGCGGTAGCGGTTTGCGATCGTAATCGGAGCCGCGGCCCCATTGATTTCAATGGGGCCGCGGCTGCGATCGCGATCGCGAACCACTACCGCAGCTTTGTAAACAAGCCCCCTAGTATACAGCCAGACTGCCTCAATGCACTCATATATCATGAAACCTGCGAAAATCACTCCAAGTCCCTTTCCAAATCTGCTCAGGAGGAAAGGATTGCAATCAATGCAGCTGACGATGATGAGGATGATGATCAGTATTCAGAGGCAGGGGAAGAATCAAAAATGGGCATTCAGCAGCTGTCCTCAGACACTCAAAATGGCATGCACATAATTACCACAAGGAAATCCACCGCACCTAAAAAAGGTGATAGTCTGAATTTCCGAATAAAACACTTGATGAAATTAAATCAAAGAAAATGAAGGAGAGAGGACGTAGACAAAGTGCCCATTCAGTCTCGTCATAGAGCCTCCCAGGGACAGAGGAGAACCTTCAGACTGTAGTCAGGACCGTTACGTTATGTACAAAAAAAGGAGACAAGCCCTATATTGCTTTGAGTCTGGCAGAAAGGCATGGGAAACATGGAAAATCCTTCTGGTGGCAGGTGTGGCCCTGTGCTAAAGCAAAGCCTGGCTGAGAGGTTGGGCAGGAAGGTTGACTCCTCTGAAAAGGAGAGCGTTAAATTCCCAAAGCAAGCTCAAGTTTCCAAGTCTATAAAAGAGAGGCTGGACCTGCCAGCACAGTAGAACAGCAGTGAGACAGAGGCAGCTGCTGAGCTGGCAAGATAATTTCATATCAAGACTCTGGAACAGATCAGTCTGGAAAAGGCCATCCAAAAACAAAAGCAAGAAGCCTGGCCTAGGAGTGAGGTAGCTGTGTGAGTAGAGGAGTCCAGTACAGCCATTAGGGTCCATTCTGTTATTCACATTAAATCTTTTTCTGAAGTCTTGGCAGAAAAGATTCAATAACTTCTACATTCACCTTAGTCAATATGGCAGTACAAATATGGCTGTTGGCACCATATTATTGTTCACTGTTTTTGAACTCTCTGCATTGCTCCATTTTCTCTTTCACTGGAGGTGATTTTTTGAGCATATATGTCTTTTTTAATAGGACTGGCTGTTCATATTGAAGAGCCTTACTCCCTGATGAAGCCTATCGCAAAACACCCGGTGTCAGGTTTGCAGCTTTGATTTGGTACTCAGGACTTCTGGACCCTCTGCCATTAAGTTAAGTTTCAGTCAAGTTCATTCTTTTGCTTATTGCCATTACATTACTAGAGCGACTTGTTATGAATTTTTTGTGAACGCCAATTTTTGTTAACCCGTTTTGGACCAGCGTATGTTTTACATACATAAGGTTTCCATACTGACTACTCAACTGTTTACTAATTAATGGTTATAAATTCAATGGAACTATGTTTACCTATTATTGTTATGTCAAAAAGCATTATGTACAGATTTTTTATCTGAGATCTAGTTAGTTTAATAGGTATTAGAAGTTTGCTGATTTTGATGGTACTGGCGGCTCAACATAAAAAGATCACAAAAAATAGTAAGTAGCTTATAATGCTGTAATAGCTACTATTTTGCAAATAAAAGTATTTGTAGACTTTAGAAAATAGGTTTAGATAACTGTAAGTTACTTAGGGGCTTGTTTACAAAGCCGCGGTAGTGGTTCGCGATCGCGATCGCAGCCGCGGCCCCATTGAAATCAATGGGGCCGCGGCTCCAATTACGATCGCAAACCGCTACCGCGGCTTTGTAAACAAGCCCCTTAGTGTCAGAGTTATTGGTGCGTATATCGGCCTTGTATGTTTTTCATACGCTGGACTAATATGTTGTCGAAACTAATTGCTGTCAAGCATTCTG
The DNA here is from genome assembly GCA_033557465.1 of Ichthyophis bannanicus. NCBI lineage: Eukaryota > Metazoa > Chordata > Amphibia > Gymnophiona > Ichthyophiidae > Ichthyophis > Ichthyophis bannanicus. The sequence continues at coordinate 642,830,768 of CM066036.1, read as the reverse complement.
TTCTAGGTGTTTTAATGGTGAAATATCGATGCACTGCATCAGAAGTGTTTTCACGTGTATCATATTCCGCCGTCAGAATGGACTGTTGACAAACTATATTATATCGTAATAAAGTGTTTTAAATGAAAACTGCAGTTTCAATAGTATCATACAATATGTTTATGTCAATGAATATTGGAACTGAATCCTATCTTTTCTGAAGATGGACAATATACTATATTGGACCAGTGTATGAAAAACATACACTATGTGAAACTTCTATTTTCTGCAAAGTTTTAATATTTTTTATTATTGCCGGTATTTCATAGTAGTTTGAGTGTAACAAATCTAATAAATCATCCAGAACAGAGAAAGAATATGCGAGCTGTCCAAAACGGGTTAAGAATGTTGAAAGAGGTGTATAAGAGGTTTTATCTTTGATCTTTGATGTTTGTTTTGACTTGGCAGCTTTTTCCAGTTATTCTATTCTGAACAGCTGCCCCCATGGCTGCTTTTGCTCGATTTGTGGGTTAGCTGAGGTATTTTTCCTCTTATTTCTCTATGATTACAGTTGTTATAGTATGAATTTTTGTTTCTCAAGACAATCCTTTGGCTTGTGATGTTTTGTCTATTATGAGCAGAGTTTCTTTGGTTATAGTACGAATATAAGCCATCTTCGTTGCAGTGAAAGACTCAGTCAGAGGACTGTCATCCACTACATCACTGGTTTCACAAGAAACTCCTTAAACCAAATCAGCTTTTAAGGAACAGTAATTGCAGAATGGATCCACATGAACATGTACTGCCACTTGGCCATCTGCACAGAAATATGATAGTCATTCAAAAGCTGCAAATACATCTGTCTGCCTTTGAGCATCACCAGAAATGCTCATACCTTCCAAGGTTCTGCTTCAATTCAAGCATCATCTACCCAGAATACCAAAAGCAGATACCTTCTCCCTCCCTTATGCAATACTGCATTTATAGGAGCCACCACCTCCAAAGCTGCCAAAACAGAAGAATTTCAGATGTTCACCATCTTGACAGGATCTAGACCCCAGAGATCAGAAGATTCCACATGCCAATACTCAGCATTTTTCTCAGCATCAACTGACACCCTAGCACCGCATGTCAAACTGAAAACGAAATAATCCTCTACTCTGAAAATGCAGATGACTCACAACCAAGTAATGAACAGACTAGAGGATCAAATGACAGCCAACCCATGTAGATATCACATCTTCCCCAAACACAGAGACAAACAACAAATTCAGGGTACATTCAACAGAAAGTGTGAACCCAAGACCCCTTTAGGAAAGGGTTCCACACAAGGATTCATAGTATCCTCAACATGAGGGCTGACAAGAAATAATGGGTCCAAAGCATGGGAATCAGGTGGTTTATCAAACAAATCACCAAAGACTAAACCAGTTAAGCCCTCAACTTTTAACATCAAATCGCAGTAGGACCTCACATTCCCTAAAATGGCCTTAAAAAAAAAAAAATCAAAAGCGCCCCTCCATCTTTTTTTCATCAACTCTTGGTTGATCTTCCTAAAAATAAAGAGAAAAAACACACTCCTTCAAAAATAGATTATTAACATGAAAGTGCCAAGATTCAGTAATACAACACATATCAGCCAATGTATCAGAAATTTACTCCAAAATGGTAGTTGTCTTGTTACATACAGACTGGGCATTAACATATATGAGCTGCAATGAATTGGATGAAGTGACATCAAGGGATGGACCAAAACCTAATGTAGAATTTCACTACATTATGCAATAAAATGGCATATGGAGTACAAAAGGGCAAGACATGCCCCTCTGACACGCTGCAGGTGTGAACCTCAGCCTCACATTTCGCTTAAAAGGCACAGACAGCTCAAGCTAAGAAGAAGAGACCAGTTCCAAAGAAAGAAAGAGCATCACTAAATTCTCCTGCAATAAAAATGTAAAGTTCACAGTGCAAGCAAGTATAGCTTTTGGATGTATGTGCTGGAGTGAAATCTTGAGAAGTCATCCAGGGTAGATATTAAATTTTAGTTATTAACGGTCCCACACAAATAAAGCATGCAGAATAGTATACCACACTATTCATTAGTATGCACTAAACCAAAATTTGCACACAATGCTCTATTATTTATATAGAGTTATTCACTATAAAGATCAAATGGACCAACAGCGGTTTCAACTTGTAATTTATGATCAGGAACCATTGTTTATGTTTATTCAATTTCTTGATATACCGCCTAGGCTGAAGGGCATCAGAGTGGTTTACAATTACTACAAGCCCCAAAGGGCTCACAATACCTGAGGCAATGGGGGGGGGGGGTTAAGTGGCTTGCCCAAGGCCACAAGGAGTGCCTATAGGACTAGAAACCCCAGTCCCTCCTGCCTGAGATTGCTATCCCCAGGTGGGAATTGAACTCCCCGCCTGAAGTACCTTGTCCTAGCCACTAGGCAACTCATCCTTGGTGATGAAAGAAGAAGTTGAAGCACCATTGAAAGCCTTATCAAAGAACAAAGCACCAAGCACTGATGGTATTCCCATTGAAGTACTACAGCAATCAGATGAAGCTGTTAACATACTTACAAGGCTCTGCCATGAAATTTGGAAAGCAAATTCATGGCCAACTTACTGGAAAAGATCTGTGTTTATACCAATACTAAAGAAAGGTGATCCAACTGACTGGAAATTATCACAAAATCGCTCTGATCCCACATGACAGCAAGATTTTACTCAAGATCATTCAGCAGAAACTACAACCATACCTGGAACAAGAACTGCCTGAAGTGCAAGCAGGGTTCAGAAAAGGGTGAGGAACAAGAGAAATCATCGCAGATGTTAGATGGATCCTTGAAAAGACAAAAGAATACAAGATGGATATCCATTATGTGCTGTATTGATTACAGCAAGGCTTTTGATTGTGTACACCGTGAGAAACTCTGGGCCACATTAAGACGCAAGGGTATACCTGAACACCTGATAGTTTTCTTGCACAACCTTTACATTGATCAAGAAGGAACAGTTTGAATGGAACTAGGAGAAACAACAGTTTGAATGGAACTAGGAGAAACAGAATGGTTTAAAATCAGTAAAAGTGTACAAGAAGGTTACATTCTTTCCCCCTACCTGCTAATTTATATTCAGAACAAATCAGAGAAGCAGGACTGTATGAAGACAATCAAGGTGTGAAGATTGGTGGAAGACTCATCAACAGCCTTCACTATTCTTATACCACCACATTACTGGCTGAAAGTGAAGATCTGAAACATTTGCTTCTCAAGATCAAGGAACATAGTCTTAAAATGGGCCTGCACCTGAACGACAAAGATCCTGACAACTGGCAAAAATCAATAAGTTCACCATTGATGGAGAAGAAATTGAAATAGTTGACAACTTTAACCTACTTGGAACAACAATCAAAGAAATGACAAGCAGTCAAGAAAGCCAATAATGCATTGCTCTTGGCAGAATGCCTAGGAAGGACCTAGACAAGATTCTCAAGAGCAGAGATGTTTCTCTTCATACAAAGATTCGACTTGTCCAAGCCATGGTATTTTCAATAACATCATACAGATGCGAAAGTTGAATAGTGAAAAATATACATAGGAAGAAAATTGATGCCTTTGAATTATGGTCCTGGCGATGAATACTGTGTATACCATGGACTGCTCAAAGAACAAACCAGTCAATCAATACTAGAGGAGATCAAACCTAAGCTTTCCTTAGACGTTCAGATGAGAAGACTTTGACTTTCATACTTTGGACACATCATGCAAAGAGAGAGATAATTAGAGAAAGACAATGCTTGGCAAGGTAGAAGGTCAATGCAAAAGAAGAAGTCCAGCAATGAGATGGATCGATACAACAGCAGCAGCTATTGGTGCCACTCTATCAATGAGCTGCCTCACTGATGACCGAACACAGTTTAGGTCAACTATCTAGAGGGTTACCATGAGCCGAGACAGACTTGATGGCACTTACAAACAACATTATTCACTATTTTTGGCACACTTTCACTAATATGCTTTGACCCTGTGTTAGTATGCAGCATAAAGCCTTAGTGTCAGATATAAAGTGGTGGTGGTGGCGGGTAGCACAATTACTGCAGCTAGCCATCGCTGCTGAATACTAAACTCAGATATTCAATGCTGGGGCCACATCCAGCTACCGGCATTGAATATCCAGGTTGGCCAGTGAAGCATTAAGCTAACCGGGGCAGCAGTAATATTCTGCCACTGCCAGGTTAGCTTCCGCAGTGAAAATTAGGACAGCCTTCAATGTGCCTAACTTTTGCTACTGATGAATAATCGGGCAGTGGATGAATATTGCCACTGACTGGTTATCCCTGGGTACCACCCACAGAATGCCCCAATGCTAACTGGTTAACATCAGAGCACTAAATGACAGCACCTGCCACTGAATATCCCACTTAGCGGCATTTACATGGTTTGCAGGTCTGCAAACCATGTAAATGCCTTTGAAATCAGGACCTTAGTGTGCAGCTAATCAGTCTGAAAGCATGCAAAATAGCCATAATGTGCTCATGAACTTTTATTAATTTGTTATTTATTTAATCAAATTTATGAATTGCCTCAGGTCTTTTAATTGAGACGATTTATACACACAGACACACTGACAAAAATAGATACACAATAATAATAAAAACCACAACAAATTCTCCCTGCCAAACCTTCTAGACCCTACATGATTAACGTAAACACCTTCACGACAACTTCAGATTCACTTGAAAATCTTGAAAAGCCAACACTTTTTCAATTGCCTAGAAAACTCCCACAGGTCTGTACACTTCTAAATTGTCTCACTCAAGGCATGCCAGCCCAAAAGAGTGGTCACCAAAAAGCCCTGCATCACACACACTCCAAACAGAACTCCCATACTCCTGGCAGCACCAGAAGGCTCTGAATCATGGACCACAAGCCCTTCCTGATCAGTAGCATGGTCCAAAAAAACCCAAATGTCAGTTCTCCACAAGGCTGGTTTTGTTCCTGCTTGTTCCTGGAGAATATGTACTATCTTCTAGTAAAATTATCGATTTCTCAATACCGTATTACACTATTTACAAAGAGTAATCTTCCTCAGTTTTGCATGGACTATTCATTTACACATTTATTGTCTTTCACACAGTACAGTACATAGCACTAAAGCAGAGTGCCTGACTTTCGGATGTAGTAGTAAAAAAATTTGAATGCCAGTAGCTCTTCATAAAAGAGAACACATACAAGCACATACAGTACGTATATTAAGAAAGCCACATTAGAAAGGTCTCTTATTTTGAAACCAAGCCTAATAGAAACAAAAAACCCCTCAAGAACTAATGCACGTAGATATAAAAAAAAAACTAACAGCGATTTGCATAGGTGACATTTTGCACTTGACAACTCCCAGGCCAGGAAACTAGATGGAAGTCAACACTGGACAAGAAAAGTGGCATAGAACAGAGCAGAAGGGTAGTTCAAGTGCAGAGTGGAAGTAAAAGGGTAAAATAGCTCATTCCTCAGACTTCATTCTTAAACATAAATTGTAACTCATCTGCAACTAGAAACAAAAAAAAATTAAGGGGAGACAAAATTGGATCACAGACTATTTCTTATTACAAAACAGGCAATGTTTACTTAGACTTCAAGTAATCTAACTGGCTGGCAGGCCATTCATTTCTTAGAAATAACCCAGTTCCAAAAATGTTTACTACTGTGATCGTTCTTGTTTGTTTTTTTTCTATTTTAAAAACATGCAAGTCAATATTCAGTCATCACTGTCAAAATCCTAAGTTAAGCACTGGTGCTGGTGCTTAGCTTAATAGAGATTTATAGGAGTGTCACTATCCAGACAGAAACTGGCACTGAATATGCGTGTAGTGTGATGACCACACTAGCAATATCAATTTAGTGAATGAATATCATTACTAAATGAATAATTTTTAGGGCTGCACCACCCCACATCTAACAGGGCCAGATTTAGGGCACCAAATTTTGAAGGCACCAAATACCCAAGTTAAAGAGAAGCCTGTTGCCACTTACTGTGGGGCCATGTGCATGTACCGCTTCAAGGAGGCACTATGTCTTTCCTTTGCTTTTCTTCTGGTTCTCTAATCCTGAAAGACCAGTGCCAGTTTATATTAAGCTAAACAAAATTTGGTACCCTGGGCAACGCTCCCCCCCCCCAATCCTCCGTCGTGAGACCTGATGTCTGGTCTTGCCTGTGGGCACCAACATCTTAAATCCAGCTCTGGCCCCAAATTATTTGGATAGTGTCTGGCAGTTTAGTGACATGAACAGTCTGATAAATGCCTTATTTTTTTTAAATATATGGATAAGGAAGTTAAGTGAAGGCCACTCAGCAGCCAGGCAAATACCAGACTGGTAGAAAACAAATATAAAGCTAAATTTTAGCTTATGAGGACAATCATCCTCTCTGGGAATAATTTCAGAATTCTGCGAAAATCAAGGGGGCATATTCATAGAAATTAATGTGGTTTGCAGATCTTCAATCTGTGTTAATCCCACCAAGCAGGATATTCAGCAGCATATACAGTACCTGTTTTGTGCCACCGTCTATTCTCTCCAAAGCCAGCTGAGTGCTCCGACACAAACTGCTTAACATCGGAGTGTTCCAGAAGCGGCACCCACGGTTAGCTGGTCAGCGACAATATTGAGCCACTAACTGGCTAACAAACTGGCTAAAGTTAGGCCAAAAAAGCTGACCTAACGTTATCCAGTTTAGCTATCCAGCCAGTTGCTTAATATCACCACTGACTGACAGCTAAATCGCTATCCAGGCAAATCGGATATTTGGTCCTGCTGTCCAGATATATCCCTAGCAAAGATTATTTAGGTAATTATTTAGCCAGGCTTATATATATATATATATGCTCTGATTAGGGTTAAGCAGCCTGCAGCCTTCCATCTATCCTGCTTATCCTGAGAGGAGGAGGAGCCTGCTCCATTTAAACAGCAGCTACCTTCAATCAAGGTACAAGCTAACTGCCATCTGCTTCTTGCTCTGATTAGGGTTAAGCAGCCTGCAGCCTTTCATCTATCCTGCTTATCCTGAGAGGGGGAGGAGCCTGCTCCATTTAAACAGCAGCTGCCCTTCAATCAAGGTACAAGCTAACTGCCATCTGCTTCTTGCTCTGATTAGGGTTAAGCAGCCTGCAGCCTTCCATCTATCCTGCTTATCCTGAGAGGGGGAGGAGCCTGCTCCATTTAAACAGCAGCTGCCCTTCAATCAAGGTACAAGCTAACTGCCATCTGCTTCTTGCTCTGATTAGGGTTAAGCAGCCTGCAGCCTTCCATCTATCCTGCTTATCCTGAGAGGGGGAGGAGCCTGCTCCATTTAAACAGCAGCTGCCTTCAGGCAGGCCCGCGCCTGAGGGCCTCGCCAGAGGGCCCTTTGGCGTGGCCCTTAGGCGGAGGCCACCGACGGAGGTCACTCTGCAGCAGGCTGACATCGATCTCGAAAACGCAAGTAAATATTTACTCTCGCAAACAACAAAGCTGTAATCACCACAACAGTTAACCTGCTCTCACTGAAATACTGTTAAGTGGTGTTATGGCTTCTCATCCATCCTGTAAGCTCCAGTTAACCTGCTCTCACTGAAATACTGTTAAGTGGTGTTATAGCTTCTCATCCATCCTGTAAGCTCCAGTTAACCTGCTCTCACTGAAATACTGTTAAGTGGTGTTATAGCTTCTCATCCATCCTGTAAGCTCCAGTTAACCTGCTCTCACTGAAATACTGTTAAGTGGTGTTATAGCTTCTCATCCATCCTGTAAGCTCCAGTTTACCTGTTATTATTATTATTAAATTATAATACACTCTTATTCATCCACACATACATTATGGCCTTACCCTACATTATAACATTTACGTTCTACCTTATCACTATAGGAATATGTAATGTTACCAGCCTACACACTAGCCACAATAGAATACCAACAATCCACAATTACAGAAGAAAATGGACAGATACACCCTTCTTCAAATCTAGAGATTCTACCCAAACTTCCCACCATCATCTTCTACTCATCTCATTACAAAACAACACAAAAAAGAAACAAGGAGGAAATCCAATTCCCCAACATCTGAAATGTGCATTGATAAATGCCCGATCTGTGCGCAAGAAATGGCCTATCATCTCTGACTTAATATCACTACACAACCTTGACTTACTCCTAATCACTGAGACTTGGCTTTCTTGTGATGACAATGTATTAATCAACCAATTCCTGCCTTCCAATTTCTCCTTACATACATGTCATAGAAATGGCAAGAGAGGAGGTGGTGTTCTAGCCATCTTCAAATCTGACCTCCATTTCAACCTTAAGGAAGCAACAAGTTCAACACTCCTAGATACTATCTCAATAGTAAATAATTGTTGTTCCTTCACTCTACTGTACCGCGCTCCTTCATCCAATTCAGATTCACTATCAATGATAATTGACTTAGCCTCCAACTCACAGAACCCCCATATAACAAGTTGGGTTCTAGGAGACTTCAATCTACCATCTCTCCAAGACTCCCATGTAACAGCTTTTCTTGAAGCTTTACAGGTTTTAGGGTTTAACCAATTAATTAAAGATCCAACCCATGTTAAAGGTGGCATATTAGACCTAATATTTACAACTGAAACAACTGTCAACTCACCATCCATATTGGATCTATCAATCAACCCAGTTCCATGGTCAGATCACAAACTAATTATATTCAAGGTTCCCCTTCCCAGATGTAACCAAAAGGAAGAAAATGGAGTGAATGACATTACCAGTCCCACCCTGAGAAGATTTAAGCCATTTGACAAAGACTTAATCCTAAAAACAACACTTCCACTAACCAACTTACCAGAGTGCAGCCTTGATGATTTAGTTTCTAATTGGAATACGCTCAGTTCAATTGCCACATGTCCATCGACTAACAAATCTCAAAGCAAACGACACTCTGCTATCTGGTATTCATCTGAGCTGAAAGCCTCTCGCACAACCCTAAGGAAACTTGAGAGACGATGGCGACGCTCACACTCAGAAGTAGACAGAACTGCATATATCCTACATCTCACATCTCATCGCACAGCGGTTACTGACTCAATGAGACATTACCATGCGGTCACGTTAAAAAGATCTCTAAACAAGCCTCATGACCTGTTTGCCACAGTTAAGCGTTTGACAAATGAACCCGCTTCGCAACTCAAATACGAAATCCACCCTCAATTATTTGCTAACTATCTACAATCCAAAATTTGCCAAACTGACAATATCTCAGCTCCTAACATAGTTCTAGATCCAGTAGATCAAGCTCTACTTACTATCTTCTCAATACCACCTAAACGACAAATCGAGGACACCATTGCTAGCTTAAACATGACCACCGCTCATACTGATCCATGCCCTGCGTTCTGGATCAAAGATTTACGAGCTGACCTCAGTCCCATCATATCCAGACTCATTCAATCATTTACAACAGGAACTTTCCCACGTATCCTTAAGCAAACATCCATAAGGCCATTACTAAAAAACAACAAGCTCGACCCTCTTAAACCAGAATCATATAGACCAATAGCAAGCATTCCTTTACTAGCAAAAATATTGGAAAAAGAAGTACAAAAACAAATTCAGGATCATATTGAAATTAACGCTCCACTAGACCCATGCCAGCATGGCTTCAGAGAATCCCACGGTGTGGAAACGCTTCTAACTAATCTGAGCACTTTTCAAATCATTTAGAATCCCTTCAGCAAAGGCTCCAACGATCCTGTGAGCAGTGAGTGAGAATCAGCTGTGCCTACTTAGTTGGGAACTGTGTGTGAGAGAAAACTGCAGCCAATCTGAGCACTTTTCAAATCATTTAGAATCCCTTCAGCAAAGGCTTCAACGATCCTGTGAGCAGTGAGTGAGAATCAGCTGTGCCTACTAAGTTGGGAACTGTGTGTGAAAGAAAACTGCAGCCAATCTGAGCACTTTTCAAATCATTTAGAATCCCTTCAGCAAAGGCTCCAACGATCCTGTGAGCAGTGAGTGAGAATCAGCTGTGCCTACTTAGTTGGGAACTGTGTGTGAGAGAAAACTGCAGCCAATCTGAGCACTTTTCAAATCATTTAGAATCCCTTCAGCAAAGGCTCCAACGATCCTGTGAGCAGTGAGTGAGAATCAGCTGTGCCTACTTAGTTGGGAACTGTGTGTGAGAGAAAACTGCAGCCAATCTGAGCACTTTTCAAATCATTTAGAATCCCTTCAGCAAAGGCTCCAACGATCCTGTGAGCAGTGAGTGAGAATCAGCTGTGCCTACTTAGTTGGGAACTGTGTGTGAGAGAAAACTGCAGCCAATCTGAGCACTTTTCAAATCATTTAGAATCCCTTCAGCAAAGGCTCCAACGATCCTGTGAGCAGTGAGTGAGAATCAGCTGTGCCTACTTAGTTGGGAACTGTGTGTGAGAGAAAACTGCAGCCAATCTGAGCACTTTTCAAATCATTTAGAATCCCTTCAGCAAAGGCTTCAACGATCCTGTGAGCAGTGAGTGAGAATCAGCTGTGCCTACTTAGTTGGGAACTGTGTGTGAGAGAAAACTGCAGCCAATCTGAGCACTTTTCAAATCATTTAAAATCCCTTCAGCAATGGCGCGCCCGTGCCTTGCGGGCCCGCGCCTGAGGGCCTCGCAAGAGGGCCCTTTGGCGTGGCCCTTAGGCGGTGGACTGTGCGGGACCCACTATCTGCTGCTATATGCTCATTCTGTTCAGCGATATGCTGTTTGTAGTTAATGTAAGGTAATGTAATGTAAGTTATGTACTGTGTTCCCTGTTTGTACTCCTAGTGTTTTGTTGTGATGTAATGATAATGCAATGTATGTTTCCCTCACCTTTGTTTAACTTTGTGCTGTATTAACCGCTTTGATTGAAGGAAAAGGCGGGATACAAAACATGTTAAATAAATAAATAAATAAATAAACTACACTGTTCAGCGGCTTATTATCAGGTATTGATAACATCCGCCAAGGGTTTGTTCTTGTCTTCCTAGATATCGCAGCCGCTTTCGATTCTGTGAGCCATGAACGCCTCCTAGAACGTCTCAAAGGGAAGGGAATTACCGATAAAGCACTCGAGTGGTGTAAATCCTACCTTTCGGACAGATGGCAACAGGTACGTTCCAACGATACTTCATCAGATCAGTTTCATCAAAAACAAGGTGTCCCTCAAGGCTCCTCCCTCTCCGCCCTTATGTTCAATATATACATGCAGCCTATATGCAACCTGATACGATCCTTTAGAGTCAACTGCATGATATACGCGGATGATGTACTATTATATTTTCCTTTTACAACAGAAAACCCCGACCTCACTCCTTTAACAAACTGCATAAATGAAGTATCCAACTGGCTACAATCTCAAAATCTAAGGATCCAACACAAAAAAACAGAGGTGTTATTCATTACACGGAACCGAAATTTCACTGCTCCGTCCTTTTTGAAAGTAAAGGATGCTAACCTCCAGACCAAGACCACCATCAGATACCTTGGTGTCACTTTAGACCAGAACTTGGATATGAAAGCACACATAGGAAATATTGTAAGAGCAGTATACCACAAAATACGTTCCCTTAGACATCTACGATCCTTGCTAGAGCCAGACGATTTTAGAACCATCTATCAGGCGCTAATCATACCTCATTTTGATTATGCGAACTCAATATTACAAGGTCTCCCTCAAGCCACATTACATCCACTTCAATTGGCAATGAATGCCGCAGCAAGAGTCCTTCATGGAGCATCCCGGAAAGAACATATTTCACCTATTCTAAAACATCTTCATTGGCTCCCGATACGAAATAGACTCACTTTCAAAACTTTACTAATTACATTCAAAGCCATCAAAGAGCTCTCATCTGCATCATTATCAGATATGATCCAAACAACACCCCTCAATAGGGATAGAAGGTCAGTATCACTCAATTCTCTGTTAGTCCCTAAATCAATAACACAATACACCAAAACTACTACTGACAGGGCTTTCTTTTTCTGTGCACCAAGGTGTTGGAACAGCCTTCCTCAAAACATCCGATCAATACCAGACCTTTTGCAGTTTCGAAAAGCTTTGAAACACTACCTCTTCCTCTTGTCTTATCCATTAAACAATCCAGATAACACAACCTACCCACAGACCTTCCAAACATACAAATTCAATACAGACACCCCACAGACCTCCCATACACAATACTGAAGCCAGGATGAGATCATGTCTGTTATATTAATTAATTACCCTGTTATCCGAGTTGTATTTCCTGTTTTTTCTGTAAACACAAAGTACCGTTGAATTGTGTAACTCCTTGTTTATTGTAAACCGCGCAGATGCTGAATAGTGCGGTATATAAGAGACTATAAATAAATAAATAAATAAATATACTGCTTAGTATAAAAGTCAAAGCGATTTACAATGAAAAAAAAGGAGCCAACATGGCTTTACATAGAACAAGGGCTTGAATAAAACGAGAACAAATAAAAAAAAGGGAGAATAAAAGATTAAACAATATAAGAGCATGAAAAGTTCTTCTAAGTCAAGGTTCAGCAATATTATGCTTGAGTAGATTCCGGCATAGATTAAAACAGCAATAGCCAGCCACTTTAATTGTCCTGGCTGCTAAAGTTGAATATGCCCTCCAAAGTGCACACATTTACTGTATGCTTGCTATTGGGTGAGCATTTATTGGCGGAGGGAGGGACAGAAAACATGCATACTTTGAAGATTTTAAAGTGCAAATCCTAGCAAAACACTTGCGACTGTAAAAGTATGCTAACAGACTGCTTTAGCCACCAAAATGACTTTGAAAATTACCCCATAAGGCGGCAATTCTATAGAGGATTCTTTGAAAGTATATACTTGTATACACCTGTAAAGCATAGCTACTCACAGGTAACAGGTGTTCTCTGGGGACAGCAGGAATCGGTCCTCACATATGGGTGACATTAGTCCCAATGGAGCCCGCGCAGAAGCATCTCCCCAGCTTTCAAAGAAAGCTTTTGGGAGATGCACGTGTGGTCCCCCCTTCCCGTCCATAGGTGCCATCTTGCTTCAGTCTACTGACATAGTTAAGACAGTAAAAAATTAAAATACGATAAAGAAGCAACTCCAAGGGGAGGAGGGAGGATTGTGAGATCTGATTCCTGCTGTCCCTGGAGAACACCTGTTACAGGTGAGTAACCATGCTTTCTCTGGGAACAAGCAGGAAGTCAGTCCTCACATAATGAACTCCCCAGCTACAGGCTACTGAGAACCTGTAAAAATGTCATGGTGACCTGCAAAGGGTGAGCCATGACCAGCAGTTGAGTCCTTACTGAGAGGCTCCCGCAAGACCCAACTGTTCGGTGGGGAACCAGCACTCTGGTAGCATGGACACAGAAGGGTCAGAGGACAGGAGCTGCCTACAGCCCAACGAGATTACGGAGTACAGCCTGGCTGAAGGCATTGTCCCATTGGGACCTCCCTCACCAGACAGTAGTGAGCTGGGAAGATATGGACCGAAGCCCAGGTGGCAGCCTGGCAGATTTAACGTTGCAGGTACTGAACACAGATTTATCACATAGGCAGCCATGGCCCTGACATGGTGCGCCATCCAGTGAGATCCCCACCTGCTCATAGGCGAGGGTAATGCAGTCCACCATCCAAGCGGACAGAGTTCGCTTAGTCACTGGGAGCCCCAGACAACTGGGGCCATAGGATACGAAAAGCTGTAGTGCTTTGCAGTGGCCCTGGGTCCACTGCAGATAGAAGGACAGGGCCCTTTTACAATCCAAAGTAATGGAGAAGTGTCTTCACACCCTGCTGGCATGAGGCCTCGGAAAGAAGGTGGGGAGCATCACCTCCTAATTGAGGTGGAATGGGGACACCACCTTCGGCAGAAACTTGGGGGGTGTGTGTGGAGCACCACCCTATTCTTGAAAAGCCTCGTATGTGGGGGCTCTGCCATCAGAGCATGGAGCTCGCTGATTCTGCGAGCTGATAGGAATGCCATAAGGAAGATGACCTTACAAGAGAGGTATCTCAAGAGGCAAGTAGCCATGGGCTCAAACAGCGGCTTAGTGAACTGCGAAAGTACTATATTGAGATCCCACTCCAACACTGGAGGGCAGACAGGGGGTTTGGATAGCATGAGGCCCCGCAAGATGCAAGTGGCTGAGCTGAGAAAGCTTGCCCTCAACGAAATGGTGGTGCACTGTGATAGCACTCATGTGCACTCTGACCAAGTTGGACTCTGGTCCCACCTGCGACAGGTGGAGCAGGTACGGGAGTACCACTTGTAGTGAGCAGAACAGGTTTACCCGTCTTCTGGCACACCACACTGAGAATCCGTGCCACTTGAAGGCATACGCTGTGGACTTTGGGTACCTGCCAGGTACTTGTGACCTGGATTAGCCACTGTTGGAAACAGGATACTGGGCTTGATGGACCTTGGTCTGACCCAGTTTGGCATTTCTTACGTTCTTAGGAATGGCATCAATGTTCCAAGGGAGAGCATTTTGAACTTTTCCTTTATCAGAAACTTGTTCAGATCCCACAGATCCAGAATGGGCCTGAGGCCTCCTGTTCTCTTGGGGAAATACCTGGAGTAGAAGCCGATGCCCCAGAGATGTTTCGGCACTGGCTCCATGGCCTTGTCCTCGAAGAGACAAGTGAGCTTGGTGAGGAGCAGGGTCTGGTGGAGGAGAGATATTACAGGTTCTCCTGGAAAGTATGAGGGTGGCGTCTGCTATAGAAGGAGGAGGTAGCCCTCCTTGACCATTTGTAGGACCCAGGTTTCAGTGGTGATGGTGGACAACCTGTGGGTAAACGGGGCCAGCCGCCCCCCTGTGGGTTGTAGGGGACTTCCTGGCGGAGGCATGCCGAGAACCCACCAAGTTCCTTTGACAGCTCTTTGAGGTACATGTTGATGTAGAGCTAGTTGAAGTGGACCTGGCATGTCAGCATTGAGCCCTGAAAGACCTTCCGGCCGAGGGCATCGAGGGTCTGGGCATCACTGCAGGGGGGGCACACAGAAATGGATCTTTTGGCTCTTGAGTCTGCAGATGGCGGACTCAACAACCATTGACTTGTGGGGAAGTTGGGCTTTCTGGAACCCAGGTCCTCGGTGGACTTGATACATGGAGTCGCATCGCCTGCAGATGCCAATGTCTCCCACATATGGAGAAGGTGGCGCTCGAGGATGGGAGGAACAGGCACTGTGAGGGACTCCTTCGGAGAAACCTCATACTGGAGGATCTCCAGGTTTTCCATGCGAGGGTCCTCCCCGTCATGTCTCGCACAAAGTTGAGGAAGGCAACGTCCTTGGGCAGGGAATAGTGTCGGGATGCTGGAGGGGGGGATGGGTCTGAAAGTAAGTCTCGGTGGTGCTGAGTATCCGGAGACTCCTTCTCCTCGATCTCCTAATTGGGCTGGAAGTCTTAGGTCAATTCAGAGGCTTCGCAGTCACCATGGTGGAGGTTTGAGCCAAGGGGCCTGGGGGCCTCCCGAGGACCTGCATTCTGAGCCGCATGCACTTGCCAGAGAGGACCGGTGACCCGAGGAATGGGACCTCATCCGATGCCGATGGCTTTGAGGCCAGTGGTGCTTGAAGATCGGCCCAACGTCAGGGGAGGCCCTCGATGTCAAGGGTCACATCATGTCATCCGGACGAATGAACCGGATGAACCAGACGAATGATCACTGCTAGGCAACAAGGACAGAGATACTGCACTCTAAGGCTGCCATCCTGGTCTCCATGCCAGTTGGCTATGCAGTCTTTGACACAGACACAGGGTTTCAAGGTCAGGCGTCGATTCCGTCGAAGGGGAGTCCTCGACGATGATGGCCTCGGGTGTCCGAGGCCAGTTGGTGGGTACCAACAACTCCTTTCGGGGCAGCTTGAAAGGCCGCTCCTGCTCAGACTCTTCTGACTCACTCCAGGGACTTCAGGGCATGGAGTAGGATTTTCCCATCTTCGTGGACCTGGTCTCTGACTTCTTATGTTCCACTTCAGGGATCTCAAGGTGGCTGGGGCTACTCGGGCACCGAGGTACCAAAGGGAGCCATGGAGTGGGGTGTCGCTGGAGACTCCGGAGTTGGACTTTTGGAAATGTTTTTCCTGCTGCTGGTGACGGCTCTTAAGGGCCCTTGAGGTCATGGTCCTGCAAAGTTTGCAGTCCAAGTCATTGTGTTCCAGGCCAAGGCACCAGAGACAGGAGTCATGCAGATAGGTGAGGGACATCATCTTGCTGCACCAACTGCACTTCTTGAAGCTGCTGGAGGCCATCAGGGAAAAAGGGTCCCGAAAAGAGTGGCAGATGCGTGGAATATTCTCCCAGTGGAGGTGGTAGAGAGGACAGTATCTAAATTCAAAAAAACACAGGCCAAACACAGAGGCTCTCTAAAGGAAAAAAAGGGACTCTTGTAGTGGGTGATATGGAAGATTACATAGGCCATGTGGTCTTTCTTTTGCTGTCATGTTTCTATGCTGCCCGGTAAGGGTCCAAGGCCTTTGCCTGAAAAAAGGCGCGAATGCCGATTGAGGGATACCTTGAAGAAAAAAAAAACAAAAAAAGCAAAGGAACAAACCTGAGAAGCGACGCCGAGGCAAGCTGGCTAGGGGGCAGGAAAGGAACCGGTACGCAAACCAGACAGAAAGGTATATTAAAAAACAAACAAACACTTTTTCCAGGGCAAACTGGATAGACATCTGAAGGGCTCCACGGAAAAAAGGAGACTGCGGCAAGATGGCACCCTTGGGCGGAAAGGGGACCACGCATGTGTGGTGCATCTCCCAAAGGCTTTATTTGATGTCATCCATATGTGAGGACTGACCTTCTGCTTGTTCCTGGAGAAAAGCCTCTTATAAATTTACCACATGCATACAAGTATGTGCTATGACAAGTAGGTTTGCACTTGTACGCAATGTGGGTGTAGGCATGCTCAAAAGTATAGTTTGGGCAGAGTATAAATGGTCTCAAAAAGTACACACACACAGAATATAAAATACCCACCTATGCGTGTACTTTAGCAGTGCATAATTACACTGGTCTTAAGCTGCTGTAAATGCATATAGCCATATTTTAGTCTCTATTTCAGTAGCTTTTATGAAGGGATTTTATAGACACACTGGGAGTAGTGCTTTTTAACATTTATAAATGATCTGGAAATGGGATCAAAGGTACTTATATATCTTTATAAAATAGGCATCAACTTGGCCTTCTGCTAGGTAACCTGTTATAAGATTACCCTCTAAATGCTCACAATAGCATGATTCCTGCTGAAGCCCTCCGGTGTGTGGGCCGGCCCTGGGTAGGTTTTTTTTGGACTTCGGTTCGGAAGAAAAGCCGTTTTTTTGCTCTGGCCGCTCCCGATCTTGCGGCCAGAGCAAAAAACCGGCTTTTCAAGGGCCGGTTTTACATCTGCGCCGGCAGCCGGCCTGGCCATGGAAAAACCGGCCAGTTGGCAACCCTACTCCCGAAGGAGCTTCTAAAAGGGCAAACCCTTTGATTGGCCTTTTTGAAAGCAATGTACTCCCCTGCAGTGGGCCTGCTTTTCTGAACAGCCCAAGATTACCTCAGAGGAAAGTGTGTGGGGGGGGGGGGGGGCGGTCAGGGCTTGTCAGAACTGCAGCAGCAGGAAAAAATCTCCCTAAGGGTCAAGCATCTCCACTGGGAGTTGAAGGGGTTTGTACTTTTTCTAGATAGTTCCAGCAGCATTCCAGAAATGTTTTCCTTCCTGCAAAAGGGAAAATTAATTTACTACTGTTAATTTCCTTGCTTCGTAGGGGTTTACCGTATGGTCAGTTTTTACGGATCCGCTGACTCTGCTCGTCAATAGTAGATTTTAAACATCATGCACAGGAATTGTCAGCGCGACTACTATCTAGGTGTTACCCTTTAAATATAGTCTCTCATGCCTACCGTCGTGCAATATATACTCATTGCGAGTGGCTATTAGCTCCATGGGCTGATGCTTCGGCTGAAGATATGATAGTGGGGGTCTTACCCTACACGAGTCACTCTTCTGAGATGATACATATATTTAAAAAACCATTGGACTGTGCTACCTTTACATTCCTGTTTCAATAAACCATTGAGGTTGGTTTATTCACGGGGAGCTAACCCATGGGACCTTTTGATAAAATCCACAGTAGTGCAGGATAGACTGCTTCACCCCAATGGGACTTCTTGGGGTCATTTTCCTTGCAGTAAGTGTAATTACTGCATGACTACTATATCCGGTGACACGTGGACCGATTTGAAAACTGGTCAGACATATCATTGTCACTGGCCGACTACCTGTGATTCTTCTTTTGTGATATATTTTTTACAATGTACCTGTCCATTTATGTATGTAGGGAGTACCACCTGTGCCATTAGGGTACGGTTGGTCGAACATGCATCACGACTTCGCCAGCAAGTTCTTTCGGTGCCAGTTGTTCACCATTGCCTTCTGTGTCACCATTCCTTTGATCAACTTGTTTGGACTGTTATTGATCATGTTCCAAAGGATCCTAGAGGGGGCGATCGCACAGCTCATTTGCGGTGGCTTGAACAACATTGGATCTTTGATTTAAGTTGTGTTCACCCGACGGGCATGAACCGTGAAATTGAATGGACAGTTTTACTGTGACACTGCACCACCTATACCATCCACATGTGGGCTTTCCCTGTACTGTGGGAATTCCCATTGTGATTGGTGTGTTCTAAGATGACAGGCAGATTACTGTTAGCCAATCCTGAGAACGGCAGTCCCTTATTTGACTTGCTGGCTGCACCGGCGTTTTTCGGCAGTTGCAAGAAGTCACGGAGCCCTTGATACAGGGGTTGGAGTACCCCGAAACGTGCACGTCATGCATATGATTGATTTGGATTCCGATGCAGATAAGTGCAATATTTATGGCATGGACTTTTAAATAAATAACATCTTAGACACAATTTGGATGAATAAAATGGGCATTGTTTGTCTGGTGGGGATACATTGAGGTATTATCCTCCCTCAGCTTTGCCCGACAAAAAGATTGACAATTTTCATTTGGGATTACACAGTGATATATTGTTTTGGGGTTCATCTTTATTGATCACTGGTTTGGGAATATTTTGGCCTTGCCTAGGAGACGACTATGGGGGTTGGAACATGGGAGCCAACATTGATTTTGGCTTCCCTTTCTGTCCTCCTGAGGTAACAGTTGACTTCTTCCCCTTCTCACTGTCTGCTTCAGTTATCAGTTGGGCTTCATAGTACCCCTCAGTAATTTCCTGTGCACTCTCCAGTAAAAACCTCCAAGAACTGCTCTAACAGCACAAACGTCTTTATCTCGGATCTGGTCTCTCTCTCCAGTTGCAGCCACTTCCATGTGAGCTCTTTCAATCGACAGAGGAATCTTTGAGGGCTGTTTTTTATATGGCGTGCCCCTTTTCGAAAGCACTTGCTTTGTGTAGCTATGGTCTGGGTTGTTCTTTCCTAGGTGCATAACTTTGCACTTGTCCACATTCAATTTCATCTGTCATCTGGATGTCCAATCTTCCAATTTTTCAAGGTCCTCTTTCAATTTTTTACAATCCTCTTGCGTTTTAACAACTTTGAATAATTTTGTGTGTCATCTGCACAGATCCCTGGGGTACTCCACTATTCATTCCTACTCTCTGCTTTCTATCTTTTAACCAGTTCATGATCCACAATACTGCACTGCCTCCAAACCCATGACTTTTTAATTTTGCCAAGAGTCTTGCATGAGGCATCTTGTCAAAGACTTTCTAAAAATCCAGGTATGCTACATTAACCAGATCACCATTGTCTACCTGTTTATTCACGCCTTCAAAAAAAATAACAGATTAGTAAGTTAAGACTTTACTTGGCTAAATCGATGTTGGCTTTCTCCCATTAAACCATGGCCATCTACATGTTCAGTAATTTTATTCTTTATAATAGTTTCTACCATTTTGCCCAGTACAGACATCTGGTTCACCAGTCTGTAGTTTCCCAGATCACCCCTAGAACCCTTTTTAAAAATTGGAGTTACATTGGCCACTCTCCAATCCTCAGGTACTACAGATGATTTTAATGATAGGTCTGCAATCTCATATTTCAGTTCTTTCAATACCCTTGGATGTATACCATCCAGTCCAAGTGATTTGCTATTCTTCAGTTTAGTTTGTCAAATAGTTGTAATACATCTTCCCAGTTTATCGATATTTCTTTCAATTCTTCCACTATATCACCTTTATATACTATTTCAGGCATGGGTAGCTTCCCTACATCATCTTCACTAAAGATCAAAGCAAAGAATTCCTTCAGTCTCTCCGCTACAGCCTTGTCCTCCCTTAGAGCCCCCTTTTACCCCTCTATCATCCAATGGTCCAACTGACTCTCACAGGTTTTTTTCTACGAATGTACTTGAAAGGGTTTTATTATGCATTTTTACTTCCACAGCAAGCTTCTTTTCAAAATCTCTGCTTGCCTGCCTTATCAATGCTTTACATCTAACTTGCCAAATCTTATGTTGTTTCCAGTGTTCATCATTAGGCTCCTTTTTCCATTTCATGACGGATGCTTTTTTGGCAACAACCTCTCTGACCTCGCCTTTAAACCATGCTGGCAGTTTTTTTGGCCTTCCTTCCATTTTCCTTAAAGTGTGGAATACATCTGGTCTGGGCTTCCAAGATAGTACTTTTAAACAATGCTCATGCTTGATGTAAATCTTTAACCTTTACAACTGCTCCTTTTAGTTTTTTCTTTTATTTTCCTCATTGTATCATGGTCTCCCTTTTGAAAGTTAAAAGGTAGTACTGTGGATTTCCTTGAAGTCTTTCTTCTATTTATAAAATCAATGCGATCATGCCGTGATCACTATTGCGAAGTGGCCCCAAAACCCGTATCTCTTGCACCAGGTCCTGTGTTCCACTAAGGCCTAGGTCCATAATAGCTTCCCTTCTTGTCATGAACCAGCTGCTTGAAGAAGCAGACATTTATTTCATTACAAACTTTATCTCCCTAGCATGTCCTGCTGCGACACTGACCCAGTGAATACTGGGATAACTGAAATCACCCACTATTACTTTGTTTTAACTTTTGATAGCTTCCCTGATTTCTTTTAGTATGTCATCATCCATCTTTTCATTCTGGCCAGGTGGATGACAGTACAATTCCACTGCAGTCATCTTCCGCTTTTTACATGGAACTTTTATCCATAGAGATTCTACAGTATTTTTTGTTTCCTGCAAAACTTTAATCCTATATGACTCAATGCCCTCTCTAACAGAGCACAATCCCTCCACCAATTTGATCTACACTATCATTGCGATATAGTTTGTACAAAGATATGACAGTGTTCCTTTGGTTGTCCTCCTTCCACCAGGTCTCAGATGCCAATCATATCTAACCTTTCTTTAAGTGCTATATATTCTAGCTCTCCCATCTTATTTTTTTTAGACTTCTAGCATTTGCATACAGGCATTTTAGAGGTTGCATTTTATTCATATTAATCTGGTTATCAGTTGATAGGGTAATTTGAAATCTATCAGCTCTGTACTGAAGGACATCTGGGTTACTTTTAACTTTGTTGGAACCTCTCTGTCGGGATGCCTTAACTTCCCCGTTTGCTAGTATCCTTTAAAGGATACATTCATCCGAATCATGCATCCTGGATGACTGTCGGCTTTCCCCTATCTAGTTTAAAAGCTGTTCTATCAACTTTTTAAAGATTAATGCCAGAAGCCTAGTTCCATCCTGGTTAAGGTGGAGCCCATCCCTTCAGAAGAGCCCCTCCCTTTCCCCAGAATGTTGCTCAGTTCCTAACAAATCCAAAACCATCTTCTTTGCACCATTGTCTCATCCATGCATTAAGACTCCGGAGCTCTGCCTACCTTTTGGGTCCTGCGTGTGGAACCGGAAGCATTTCAGAGAATTCTACCCTGGAAGTTCTGGATTTAAACTTCATTCCTAAAAGCCTAAATTTGGCCTCCATAACCTCCCTCCCATACTTTCCAATATCAGTGGTGCCAACATGTACAAAGACAGCAGACTCTTCCCCAGTGCGAGAGGGTTTTACATCTCCTGGTGGACAGGTCCTAGCTACAGGACCACTTCCTGCCACACCAAGGTGATCCTCTCCTTTCACGTGACCTCTCTCCTCCATGGCAACTGAGAGGCTGCCAGATTGGAAGTAGGACTTCAGTACTACATCCTTGTAGGTCTCATCTATGTACCTCACTGTCTTCCTTATGTCCTCCACTACTCTAGCCTCCAGAGATCAGACTTGTTCCCTGAGGGCAAAGAGCTCCTTATACCTAGTGCACACATAAGACACCTCAACAAATGGGAGAAAATTATACATGTGACACTCAGTACAAAAGACTGGATAACCCCCATCTTGCAGCTGGACTGCTGTCTGCATCTTAGTTTTAAGGTTTTGTTTAGCTATTTATTTACTTAAAGTTGCTAAGGATACTTGTACTGATACAACTATACCAATTACTTTTAAGGGATTTTGTTCACCTCAAGATTAACTAACTTCAGGGCCTTAATCTATTCCTGGTGATAACCAGCTGAACCTGAAGAGGGACTTTGACCATCCTTCCCCCTTTAATAGTTTTAAGAGCCTATAAAGCTAAGATTATACCTGGGGTGGGTGGGTGGGAGGGAACTAAAACTTAGTAAAGGCTGGCTTGCTACACAGGTCCTAGACCCGCACTTCTAAGGTAATCTGTTAATTTCCTGAGGTGATTGACACAGCCCTTGGTTTGATAGAGGGAGCCTTTCAAATTGCCCCTTTGATCTTTCACTCAGCTTTAATACCTAGTTAAAACAAATTCTCAGATCTCTTGCCTCCTAAGGCCTTTTTGTAAAGAAACATAGAAATATGATGACAGAAAAAGACCACATGGCCTATCTAGTCTGTCCTTCCATATCTGTCCTTCCACGTGGCCTATCTAGTCTGTCCAAGGTATCTAGAAACAATTTATTTTTTTTCAACTCAAAGAATATATTACCTATTTTCCTTCTGTGCTAAACTATACTCTGATTTGATTTAAATTAAAAGCGCTCTGCTGATAGTAGGCCCTGATAGCTTTTAGGTTAAATTTAAAACTCTCTGCTGGGTTTTAAATTTAAATTAAAAGCTATCTGCTGATACTACCTGAGTTTTAAATTTTAATTAACAGCTCTCTGTTGATGCTAGGCCCTGACTGAGTTAACAAATATACTGGATTCTAAAATACACAGATTTATCAGTTTTAACCCAAATAATTCCCTTTTCCCCACGATTCGGAGAATTTCCCAGAAGTAAATACTTACAAGTGCAGACTTCTTTCCAGCAGAAGCAGGTCCCTTTTGGTAGTCCTTCAAGACTACCAGACAATTCATTTAGCCATCTCAGAGCTGTTGATGGAATCAAACCTGTAACCTTTGGATCTGTAATGATTTGACTCAGTAATGCAGTTGGGAGAACTATCTGTGAGCATAGATAAAGTTCTCTGGAGAATGTGGACATCAATCTCACTACCTCTCACATGTGAAGTGAGCACTCTACCACTTGAGCTAATTCATCTACTTCCATGCGAGGCATATGGGTAGTTCATTCAAAGTTTACCAATAAGTAATCAGGTTCATCTTCTGCTATCATTTTAGGCAGTGCTTGCGCTGGAGAGGGCATATTGAAACTGCTGCTGGCACTCTAGTTGTTGCTGCTGATACTGTTATTCCTGCTGCCCTTCCACTAAAATCTGATTTGTCACTGTTCTTGCACAACCACAGCTCACTCTTCTGCAGCTGAGTTAACACTGCAGTATTCCAACTCCAACAAATCTTTAGCGGCCTCTAGTGGCCAAAACAAAGCCTTCCTGTTCGGCACTAACTAAACCTTCTTAAAGCTCCTTAACTAGGGCAAGGATAACAAACAAAAACCCCTGACCTGCTGTAGAGGCCCAGACCTAGAGGAAAGTGGATTTGCCCTCAGTCATATAGTAGAGAAAATCCCCAAGCTGCCACCATATGTGGTAGGGTGGCATGCCGTGGGAAGTGTTTTTCTGTTCAAACACCGAACAGCAGTTCAAAGAAAACTTGCTTTTATTCAGACCCAGTTTGCGACACCTTCACAAAGCTTCGATCAGAATCGGCTTGAATATCCACTACTGTGGCATAGTCTCTAGCTGAACTGAAAGATGGTGGAAAGAGGCTTGTTCCATTGGAATTTAAAGATCCCATTAAAGCTTTCTCATTTTCAGACAAGCAAAGGCAATGTATGGCAGCATGTGTAAATAGGCCCTAACTGTATCTGTCGTGGATGTCAAATGGTGCGGACATGAAACGTCACAGATTTCAATATGTCCAATGGCAGAAAATGTTCTGCTTGTACTGTGTTCAGAACGGCACTGTGATAGTGTGGCGTGCGGTGGGAAGGTCATTTATGTTCAAACACCAAAGAGAGAGCAGTTCAGGGAAAACAAAACTTGTTTTTATTCAGACCCAGTTTGTTACACCTTCACAGAGCTGGTCTCCCAGCCCGGTTAGTGTTCCTTCCTTGCCCAGTTAAAGTTCCTATCTTTGTACGGCTTGCCTTGACAGGACTCCTGGCTCCTTAGATCTCTATCCCTCCTGCAGTCTGCTGGGTTTTTACCCTCTTCCTGTGAGTCATGCGCTCCAAGCCCTAAACTCTGGGTTGCAGGCTCTCTTAAAGGGGCCTGTTAATCTCTCCAGGGAGGGATGGGCAACACTCTATAGACCCTATCACAGACACCTATGAGTGAAATTTTGTTTATAAGATCCAAGATTGACTTCTGGAAGTTTATGAAGCAGCCTGAACTCCAGATTTGTTTCATTTCTGTGGGCAACTACTAAGTCTTCTGAGGAAGTTGAGAGAAGTCAGTTGTCAAGATAGGAGAAATCTAAGTGACCTGCTTGTATAGATGTGTGGCAACCGTTACAACACATTTTGTAAAGCTCTAAAGACCAATAAATGGTCAAATGGATGGACCTTGTATTGATAATGTTCCATATGCAGCAGGAACTGGAGGTATTCTCTACAAAGTTGATGGATCAAGATGTGTGTATAAGCATCTTTGAGATTCAGTCTACACAACCAGTCTCTCTTTTTCAAAGAGGAAAGTATGGAGAGAATATCCATCTTGAATTCTTTTCTTGCAGATGAAAATATTGAGCTGCTAATCAGAAACACCTGGAATAGAAGCCTTGGTCCCTTTCCCTTTGTGGAACTAGCTGTTGGATTGGACTAGAAGAGAAGGCTGACCCCCATGTTCTCCTGCCTACCACCTATGTGCATCTTTCTCTTTCCCGTAGAATTACTTTAGTCCTAGTTGTGTTGTCTGTCTTGATTAGATTATATACAAATGATAAGTAGTGGTAGTAGTTTCTTGCCATGGGTTGAAAAAATCTCAGGTAGGAGATAGCCTTAATAAGGAGGGCCTTTACTTGTTGGAAGAGGAGACATGTTGTTGTTGTTAAGTGCCATTGAGTCGGAGTCGACTCATGGCAACCCTCTGGATAGCTATCCTAAATTGTGTTCAGTCTTCAGTCAGGCGGCTCATTGTTGACAGACTGGCACCCGTAGCTGCTGTTATTGTATCGATCCATCTCATTGCTGGCCTTCCTCTTTTGCGTTGACCTTCTATCTTGCCAAGCATAATGTCTTTCTCTAATGATCTCTCTGCATGATGTGTCCAAAGTATGAAAGTCAAAGTCTTGTCATCTGAGCTTCTAAAGAAAGCTTAGGTTTGATCTCCTCTAGTACCGACTGGTTTGTTCTTCGGGCAGTCCATGGTATACCCAGTATTCGCCGCCAGCACCATAATTCAAAGGCATCAATTTTCTTCCTATCTGTCTTTTTCACTGTCCAGCTTTCACATCCATATGATGTTATTGAAAATACCATGGCTTGAACAAGTCGAATCTTTGTATGGAGAGAGACATCTCTGCTCTTGAGAATCTTATCTAGGTCTTTCATAGCCATTCTGCCAAGAGCAATGCGTCGTCTGATTTCTTGACTGCTTGTTGCTTCTTTATTGATAGTTGATCCAAGTAGGTTAAAGTTGTTCACAATTTCAATTTCTTCTCCTTCAACGATGAACCTGTTGATTATGCCAGTTGTCATGATCTTTGTCTTCTTTACATTAAGGTGCAGGCCCATTTTGAGACTATGTTCTTTGATTGTGAGAAGCAAATGTTTCAGATCATCTTCACTTTCAGCCAGTAATGTAGTATCATCAGCATAGCGAAGGTTGTTGATGAGTCTTCCACCAATCTTCACACCTCTGTTGTCTTCATACAATCCTGCTTCTCTGATGATTTGTTCTGCATATAAATTAAACAGGTAGGGGGAAAGTATGCAGCCTTGTCTTACACCTTTGCTTATTTTTTTTTTTGAAAACTTTATTTATAGATCATCAACAAATAACAATAAACACAGTATCAGGCAAAGAACCCCCGGCAGGGTGTGCTCTTATCCCTGCCGCAGGGTGAATTACATATGTAATTTTCAAAGACAGCAAACAAACCGTGCCTTATGAAGAAACCAGTGTTTTATACTTTTATTTGCTTCTCCTATACCCCCCCCCACTAAACATAAGAGGGAAAAAAGAGAAAAACACCCCCACCCCCCTCCCCACCTTCCCCAACCCCTCGCCATCTCCATCCACAGCACACCAGCCAGCTTCGCTCCCAGGAGGAAGAGTCGCCCGCTTCATCCCCACGGGCGCCCCCAGGTGCGCTCTAATATTCTAGAGACCTATGTTAACTATTTCATTTCGGCAGCGGGGCCCCAAATTCTGAATATATGGTTCCCAGATTAGCATAAAAGTGGCCCATCGTTTAACATGGCTCCGTGCTCTCCAACGTTCTGCCAGCATCAATTGGTGAAAACTATTGCGCCACTCCAGGAAGGTCGGCGGGAGCCGCTCTCGCCATCTACGAAGAATTGGGCCTTTCCCCACCAAGCACGCTTTGCGCACGAGGAGTTGCGCCCCTCGCCCACTGGGACAAGACAGGTGCAGCTGATCCAAAATTACCAAAGACCCCGTCCATGGGAAACGCTGTTGCAGCAACCCCGCTATACAATTACTGATACGTGCCCAATATGGGCGGAGGCGCCCACATGTCCACCACATGTGGGCTAAGTCCGCCAGAGGTTCGGAACATCGAGGGCATGACCCGTCCTGAGTGACATGGCTCCGTAGGGCCCGTCGGGGGGAAAAATGTATACGGGTTAAGGCTTTATACTGAAGTTCCCTCCACCGTGCCCCTTCCACCAGTAAAGGAATCTGCGCCAAGGCCTTCTGAATGGACCCGACCGGGACCTCCCGCCCCATTTCCCTTGCCCAGGCCTGCTCAACTCGTCCGTAATCTGGCAGTACCCGAAAACAATCCAGTCGGGTCTTCAAACCCGATATCGAAGGAGGGGAATCCCCCCCCCGAGACCAAAAAATTCAATAATCTGCGCTGAGCGGTCCGCTTCAAGGCCCTCTCTGGGCAACGAGGTCACATAATGAGAGAGTTGGAGATATGCGAAAAAGTGGTGGGGCTCCAACTCATATTCAGCACTCAATTCCGAAAACGATTTACAGGCACCAGGCAATCCCACAACGTGGCCTAACATCCGGACCCCCTTTGCCCTCCAAGACCGGAACCCGCGGGACTCAGAGCCGGGTGTAAAATTCACATTACCCCCTAAAGGAAGCCAACTCGAGTTCCTCCAATTCCGATTCCAATAACAGTTCAGTTGTTGCCACGTGCGTCGCGCGGATGTCATCATCACACTGCGCTTAACACTAGTAGGCAGTTGGGCACTCTCCGCATGCAGAACACCCAACAGGGAAAGTGGGGCCACCGCCGCCGTCTCCAGATGTCTCGGTGTATAGAAGTCCGTCTCGCCCAGCCAGTCACCTACGTGGCGTGCCTGGCATGCCAAGGCGTACAGCCACAAGTCCGGCAGCCCAATACCCCCACCCCGCCAAGGCCCAATCATGCGCTTCATCGGGATACGAGCCCTAGCTCCCCTCCATAGAAATCTCTGAATCTCCCTTTCCACGCGCAGGAGGTCGCGACGATACAGCCAAACCGGCAACGTCTGCAGCCAATACAGAATTCGGGGTAGAATCACCATTTTGACCGCTGCCACTCTCCCCAACAGGGACAGTGGTAAAGGATTCCAGGCTCGCATCTGGTGGCGTATCCCATTCAGAATTTTCTCAAAGTTAGTGTAATATAAATCTTGCGGCAGACGTGTCAAAACGATGCCTAGATACACAAAAGTCTGACCCGCCCATTTTAGAGGAAATTCCCCTGGCCAGCTGTCCCGAAGTTGCCCCGACATATCTAGGGCCTCCGATTTATCTTCGTTTATGCGGAGCCCCGCAAAGCTGCCATAGGCCTCGAATTCCCTCAGTAGCCGCTCCAGCGACTCCCTGGGGGCAAGCAAGTGGACCAGCATGTCATCCGCAAAGGCTGATAGTTTGAACTCATGGGTCCCAACCACCACCCCCCTTATGTCCCTGTCGGCTTCTATGCTACGAATTAAGGGGTCCAGAGCCAAGACGAATAACAAAGGTGACAACGGGCACCCTTGTCTGGTCCCACGGGAGAGAGAAAACGCGTCTGACAAAACCCCATTGCATAACACCCGGGCAGTAGGTTGCACATAGAGGCTCTGCACCATCTCACAAAAGGGAGTCCCCAAGCCGTAGAGCGGTAGCAGGTAATGAAGATATTGCCAACTAACTCTGTCGAACGCTTTTTCGGCGTCAAAGCTCACCAAGAGGGAAGGTAGCTGGTGCTGCTGCACCCACTCTATAGACGTTAAGATTTTACGTAAGTTGAGCACCGCGAAGCGCCCCCGGACAAATCCAACCTGCGACTCATGAACTAAAGCACCCAGTAGGACCGCCAACTGTTCCGCCAAAATCTTTGCCTGCAACTTCATATCGAAGTTCAACAGGGAGATCGGCCGATATGAGGAGGCCCTCAGCGGGTCCTTCCCTGGCTTGGGGATCAGGGTGATGTATGCCTGATTGCCCCCCCAGCGTGGACCGCCCCCCACCGCCCGTCGCTGAAACGTTTCCACTAGGAGGGGACTCACCCCAGCCGACAATATCTTATAAAATTCAACCCCATATCCATCGGGACCTGGGGCTTTATAACAGTTCGCGGCCGAGATCACCTGCTGTACCTCCTGTAAGGTAATGGGTTGCCCTAATCCAACACGTTGCTCCTCGGTCAGCTTGGGCAAATCTAGTCGCCGTAGGTAGTTTTCCATGCTAGTAGTGGCAGTCTCCTCCGCGGTATAGAGGTGTTGAAAGAAATCTCTGAAAAGGGCGCTAATCACCGTCCGATTGTTTTGTAATTTTCCTTGGTCATCTCGGAGAGCTGCCACTAATCGCGAGTCTCGCTGACCTTTCAGACATCTCCCCAACAGTTTACCGGGCTTATCACCAAAACAATACAACTTATATTTATAATACAGTAGGGATTTTTTTGCCCGTTGATGGAGCAATTCATTTAACACGACTTGAAGTTCCCATATTTTCTTTCTATTGTGGGAGGTGGGGGTGCGTCCGTGGAGACGCCGCGCTTGTGCCACCTGTTGTTCGAGCCTAACAACCTGTGCAGCCAGTAGTCTGCGCTTCCGTGCTACATATCCAATGATGTCCCCCCGGAGGACCACCTTGGCCGTCTCCCACAACAATTCCGGGTCATCTCTGTGGCCCTGATGATTCGCTTCAAAATCTCGCCACCGATGGTTTAGAAATTGGCGAAAAGGGGCGTCCCTATAAAGTTCTATAGGGAACCGCCATAAGCGAGTCCCGCCCAGGCCTCCCCCCCCCCGTGCCAGTCGATCCATACCATGGCATGATCCGAGATCTCCAATGGACCAATCTGCGCGTCCTCAACAGATGCGAACTGAGACGCCGAAACCAACAGGTAATTAATGCGGGCGCTAGTTCCATGCGCTCGGGATACATGGGTAAAGTCCCTTTCCGAGGGGTGCAAAAGTCGCCACGGGTCCACTAAGCCTAGCCAAGACTTAAACCTTTGCAACGTACGGGAAAGATTCTGTCTTTCTCGAGTTCCCATTTCTCTCGAGGTGTCAAGACCTACCTCAAAAACCCCGTTGAAATTGCCGCCCAAAAGCAAGGGCACCTCCGGCAATTGTTCTACCTGCGCCGCCAGACGGTGGAAGAATTCAGGATCCGGTGTATTAGGACCATATAAATTGCCCAAAATTACCAACCGATTCTCCAGCGTGCCATGCAGTAGCAAAAAGCGTCCCCGTGGATCCAGCACCTGTCTTGTTAGTGTGAACCGTATCTTCTTATGAACCAAAATGGCAAGTCCCCCTTTTTTTCCCACTGCTGGGACATCCCAAACCTGGCCCACCCAGTCTCGCATAAGCTTAGCATGCTCCTCCGCTGTTTGATGGGTTTCCTGTAATAACGCAATGTCACATCGCTGCCTTGCAAGCGCTTTAAGTATTTTATATCTCTTGATGGGGCTTCCCAGGCCACAAACGTTCCAAGATATAATTTTTACCACACTAGACGCTCTTCTTGGGCGTTTTATCTGCTGAGTGTATTATTTCTAGGAAACCCCCCCAGCCTGGGGTCTCCTCGGACCCTCCCCCTGAGAACCGAATCCAGCCGGCCGTCCGTGGTGGAGATGGCGACCCTCCCTTCCCGACCCCCCCCCCCCGTTTTCCCACTATCCCATCTAACCTCCCCCCTCTACCTCGCTCCGCCCACCCCCCACCCCTCACTCCCTTCCCTCCAGTGCCTAACCTAACCCTAAGGCTAAACACACTTCCTGTGGCATTGGGCCTACCCCCAGAGAATCCCCTCCAGAGATCCACTTAAAACCCTCTACCCCCCTCCCCCCCCCCCCGTAGGGCCGATGAACCTCTCCAAATGTCACCACCTCCGCTGGTCAAATAGGCCCAGCACCTATTCTGATTATTTTAACCCACTATCGCTACCCGCCTCTGAGGGAGGGGGTCTGAGGGCACAAAACCCCGTGGGGCCAGGTGAAACCTTCATCCATGGTCGGAGGCTCAAAGGTCAGCACGTCACCTCCCATGGAGCCTAAGCCACAAGCCCCCAATCCGTCTAGTCAATTTCCCTTATCACTTACCCCTTAATAGAAACCACGAAAAACCCTTAGTGAAGTCCCCCCTACCGACAGGCATGCAGCAATCATGTTGCCAGTATCTGGAGGTGCCCAACGCCGCCCTGTACCACCCCTTCCCTAATTCTCACAAAGCATAGCAGCCCCGGTGAAGGGAGTCACAGCCCCGGGGGAGAAAGTAACATCCACCCCCGCAAAATCAAAGGAGCAGTCAAAGTATCCCTCCAAGTACTCAGCTCGAGCCTTCGAATGCCAGGAGCCCCCTGAACCCCGTCAAAAGTGGACGTACGGGAGGACCCAGTGCCCGAAGGCCCGCGAGCCTTCCCCCACCAGCAGACACCAAGCTGTGATTATCAGCCACTCACTCAGTAATTTCCCTATTAGAAACCGCTTGGTTTAGGGCTCATCAAAGAAAATCAACAGACCCTCCCTTGTATATCATTCTGCAATGTGGCTTAGGGCCTTAAATATTTATCATCCACCACAATGATCATGCACAGAGAAACAAAGAAAAAAGGAAAACAAAAAAGAAAAAGGAGAAGAGAGAAAAAAAAAAAGCACCCGACAAACAATTAAAAATAGCTAACAATTACAAGGTAAAAATAAAAGCACTGTCCAGCCACTGTTGCGAGGCGCTCCTCTCGCCACAGTCTCACCCGGCGGTAGTCGACCTCTCACTCCGGGCCTCTCCGCTGTGCGCGGCAGCTTAAATTTAACTGTTCCTAGGCTTTCTTGATGTTTTCACGAGGAGGGGGGGCTACTTCGGTAGTTCCTGTCAGGCCTGCCAAAAAGGTTTGAGCCTCCGCAGGGGTTTGTAGATACTGTGTCCGCCCCTGGTGCTCGACTCTCAGCTTAGCGGGGTACAACAGGGAGAGGCGCACTCCCTTGGTGACTAATTGGGAGCACACCGCTGAGAATGCCCGACGTCTCTGGCTTACCAACAACGAGTAGTCTTGGAACACCAATATCTTCTCCGGGTCCGATGTGGAGCGCTGATGAGCCCTGGCAGCCTTCAGGACCTCCTCCTTCTGGTGGAAGTCAAGGAAGCGGGCGATTACCGCGCGGGGCCTGCGCTCCCGGTCACGCCTCGGACCCAGTCTGTGTGCGCGTTCTATTTTGATGGGGCCGGCCACACTGCCTGCTGAGATCTTTTCAATCCAGGCCACCAAATAGCTACGAAGAGCTCCATCCGCCACATTTTCATCAATGCCAATGAAGCGAAGGTTTTTTCGGCGACCTCTCTTCTCCATATCGTCGAGCTTGTCGCCTTGATGTTTCACGAGGTCTTCCAGGGCCTTCACGCGGCCTACCAGTGAGCTCTGGGTATCCTCGACGCCTGAAATTCGATTTTCTGCCTGCTCCACTCTGGCGGTGAGGTCAGTAAAATTTTGCTGAATCGCATGCAATTGATCCGCCAGTCCGCGGAAACGTTCATCTAGAGCCTGCACAACGGCAGCACTGACCTCCGCTATCAGCGTTTGGTTAGCATCAGCTCCCGGGCTCCTTGGTGCTCCCTCCGCCATTTTTGCATCCGGGACCCGGGTCTTCTCCCGCCTAGATGGTTTCGCAGTGTGATACCGCAAGCCCTCTGATGCAAGAAAGGAAACTTTTAAATCTTGAAAAAAACAGGATTTGCCTGCAATTACGAGAAGGGACACATAGAGGGAGCAGGAGAACAAACCTGAAAGTGGAAGAACCACACCTCTATGGGCAGGACTCAGAAGCAGCTGCTCTGGATTTAAGTAGGAACAGAGCACTGCAAGGGAGAGAGCCAAGAGGGAGAGAGCCAAGAGAGGCAAAGGTGCCAGGAAGGCAGTCAAGAGAGCCAGAAAGGCAACAGAGAAACCCCGAAGGGAAGAACCCAGAGGAGAAGCACAGGAGGAGGCAAGGAGCTTGGCAGAGATCTTCATGTGAAGAACAGGAGGCAGTGCCAAGGGAAGCTCCAGAGGCCAGACTCAGAGACCGAGGTGAGGTCACTGACAAACCCAGCAGAGCTAAAGGAAAGGAAGCTACTGGGAGAGCAGGCCTAGAGAAAGGCCACACACAACTTCAAGGGGCAGTATCACGGACTGCAGCCAAGGAAGGAAGTGCTTATCCCTCCGGTTGGAGAAGAAACCTTCAAGAGAAAAAAGGTATTTTTAAAAGCTTTTACAAAAGTAACTTGAAAGATAAAGGAAAAGTTCATAGCCTTGAGAGAAAGGATATACCTGGAGCACAAAACTCTCAGACTAGGCCTCAAGCCTTTTTCAAGAAGCCTAGAGAGGAACAAAGGGCTAGTTTTTATCTGGACAATAAGGACTGTTTTAAACCAGATATAACTGATAAGTTTTACAGGAAAAAGTTTAATGTTGCCAGAGAATGGAAGGAGCAAACTTTTAGTCCTGAAACAACAGCAAGCCCAGGGAGATATACTAGACCTAAAAGCCGACGCCCCAAACTACCAAGCCAGCACTGGGATACAGTATGGCAGGCTTTTAGGAAACCAGGTTTTAATATCCAAGAGATCTCAGAGACCTCAGTTTCAGATCCCATAGACATGGAATGGCTGCCAGGGGAATCTGAGAGCACTGAAGATATAGAATCAATGGAATGTGACTTTTGCACAAGAAGATATCTTTGAGTAAAAGGCAAACAAATCTAATGTGTGCAAATTGTACTGGAAAGTTTATGCTTTAAGTTGGTGAAGGAACCATGTTATTTTGAGTGTTTTGCTGACTCACGTTTGGATGCAACTGAATTTATGTTCTGTTACTCATTACCTCATATTTTGAATTTCTTCATGCGAAAAGGGGAAATAAAAGCCTTTTTGTACCCTACACTTGGCAAGAGTTACTTTTTTAGGTTGTTGACTCTGAGGCTGACAATGTGACCTGCTATCCATTGACCCTCACAACAGATCAACCCTGAACCTTTTAATTCTTATGCGCTCCCCAGCCCCTGTGGAACCACTACGCCGCCACTAGAGGGGGCTGAGGGGGACATAAGTGGCGTAGTTGTTCCACAGGGGCTGGGGAGCGCATAAGAATTAAAAGGTTCAGGGTTGATCTGTTGTGAGGGTCAATGGATAGCAGGTCACATTGTCAGCCTCAGAGTCAACAACCTAAAAAAGTAACTCTTGCCAAGTGTAGGGTACAAAAAGGCTTTTATTTCCCCTTTTCGCATGAAGAAATTCAAAATATGAGGTAATGAGTAACAGAACATAAATTCAGTTGCATCCAAACGTGAGTCAGCAAAACACTCAAAATAACATGGTTCCTTCACCAACTTAAAGCATAAACTTTCCAGTACAATTTGCACACATTAGATTTGTTTGCCTTTTACTCAAAGATATCTTCTTGTGCAAAAGTCACATTCCATTGATTCTATATCTTCAGTGCTCTCAGATTCCCCTGGCAGCCATTCCATGTCTATGGGATCTGAAACTGAGGTCTCTGAGATCTCTTGGATATTAAAACCTGGTTTCCTAAAAGCCTGCCATACTGTATCCCAGTGCTGGCTTGGTAGTTTGGGGCGTCGGCTTTTAGGTCTAGTATATCTCCCTGGGCTTGCTGTTGTTTCAGGACTAAAAGTTTGCTCCTTCCATTCTCTGGCAACATTAAACTTTTTCCTGTAAAACTTATCAGTTATATCTGGTTTAAAACAGTCCTTATTGTCCAGATAAAAACTAGCCCTTTGTTCCTCTCTAGGCTTCTTGAAAAAGGCTTGAGGCCTAGTCTGAGAGTTTTGTGCTCCAGGTATATCCTTTCTCTCAAGGCTATGAACTTTTCCTTTATCTTTCAAGTTACTTTTGTAAAAGCTTTTAAAAATACCTTTTTTCTCTTGAAGGTTTCTTCTCCAACCGGAGGGATAAGCACTTCCTTCCTTGGCTGCAGTCCGTGATACTGCCCCTTGAAGTTGTGTGTGGCCTTTCTCTAGGCCTGCTCTCCCAGTAGCTTCCTTTCCTTTAGCTCTGCTGGGTTTGTCAGTGACCTCACCTCGGTCTCTGAGTCTGGCCTCTGGAGCTTCCCTTGGCACTGCCTCCTGTTCTTCACATGAAGATCTCTGCCAAGCTCCTTGCCTCCTCCTGTGCTTCTCCTCTGGGTTCTTCCCTTCGGGGTTTCTCTGTTGCCTTTCTGGCTCTCTTGACTGCCTTCCTGGCACCTTTGCCTCTCTTGGCTCTCTCCCTCTTGGCTCTCTCCCTTGCAGTGCTCTGTTCCTACTTAAATCCAGAGCAGCTGCTTCTGAGTCCTGCCCATAGAGGTGTGGTTCTTCCACTTTCAGGTTTGTTCTCCTGCTCCCTCTATGTGTCCCTTCTCGTAATTGCAGGCAAATCCTGTTTTTTTCAAGATTTAAAAGTTTCCTTTCTTGCATCAGAGGGCTTGCGGTATCACAGCAGACATCAAGATGCTCTTGGGTGTCTAATCTCTCTCGTTGTTCTCAATTTCTCCCCTTCACTGGAGCTCTTTATAACTAGGAGGGCGATAGCCACTATTGCAGTTAATATATGCAGAATTATGGGGTAGATTGCCCAGAGCTGACCACCGCACGTCTACTCAGCTCATTGCCACCACCGGAAGTCCCCACCTTTGCTTATTTTAAACCATTCTATTTATTTTAATCCAGAAGAGACACATATTGATGGATAATATTCCTTTGCTTTAAAGGGAGGATTCAAGAGGGATGAAATCCAGATTTAGGAATTCCCCTCAAGTACTATGTGAGATAGTGAAGTCCAGAGGGGAAGGTGGCAATGAATGTCCAGCTTCAGGCTGTAAATCTGATGTAGACAGTAGGCAGTCTATGGGGGCTTAGGAACTGCGAGCGTCCCTCTGTATAGGAATTACATCAGTATACAAAAGATGGTATCACTCTAGGTTGTTGATACTGAACATTTGGCAAGTTCTTGCAATACTCCTTAAACATTTTGCAGAAACCTTCTGGAAGGTTGCTCCAGAAGAGGTAGAGAAAGAGATAGAGGAGTTGTCTGCTACAGTCACTAGGACTAGAGTACATAGCTAAATCTGTTTGATGTATTGTTCAAGTTCTGTTTATTGTAAACCACCTTGATTGCCAGATAAGGTGGTATATAAGAATGTGAAATAAATAGAGTGGACAAAACTGGAGGCTGAGCTGCCAAATGCTGCACAGAGTCGTCCTGAAGAACAGGTGAGCCAGGAAAGTCATGCACTGGACCTATGCTACCAGTGCAGAACATATCTTGAAATGCTCTACTGGACCTTGTATTGATAATGTTCCATATTCAGCAGGAACTAGAGGTACTGTGTTGTGCTTGTGCTGTAAGCACTACATTAACTTAGGATCTTGGGGTTGATGCTTTGATGGAGTAGAGTGCATCAGAGATGACTTCTTATGTCTGTGCTTGCAAAATAATGCTGAAGTTCAAAGGGCATCTTTGCTTTTCATGAGCTTTGGAAGGGACTGAGGATGACACCTTACCCTGTGCAAGCGCTCTGATGGTGGCTGTCCTCTGGGCCTGGGAAACTCCAAGAAGCCATGCACTAGTTTGAGTGAGATCTAACAATGATCCTTTGTGGTAGGACTTTTTAAGTCACTGTATGCAGGGAGGTAAATGGAATTTCTGCCATAGAAGCTTTGCTCGAATGCACAGAGTCAACCAATCACTGCATAGAGGAAGCCCTCTTCTCCCTTTTGGATTAATAGCAATCTCATCTTAGCATCATAATGGTTGGGCAGATAATATAGGTGGCCCTTTTGGGTTCACAGAGACATGCAATCCCTTTCTTTTTGCTGGATTTCCCTTGCGGATTGTTTGCTTGAGGTAAGCAGCACTCTTCCGTTTTTTATTTATTTATTTACATTCTCTTATATACCGCACTATTCGGCATCAGTGCGGTTTACATTGAACAAACTGAAATTACATTGAACAGGGCATTATAACTTGGAGATAACTATTTACAGGGAACATGGGCTATGGAGGGTAAAGTGGCTTGCCCAAGACCACAAGAAGCACCTGTGTGGGACTAGAAACCCCAGTCCTTCCGGCCCAAGGTTGCTG
Source organism: Ichthyophis bannanicus (assembly GCA_033557465.1). Classification (NCBI taxonomy): domain Eukaryota; kingdom Metazoa; phylum Chordata; class Amphibia; order Gymnophiona; family Ichthyophiidae; genus Ichthyophis; species Ichthyophis bannanicus. The sequence goes on along the minus strand of CM066036.1, from coordinate 642,793,637 downwards.
TCCTCTAGTGGGATTTGAACCCCCGACCTTCCGGCCTGAAGTACCTTGCCCCAACCACTAGGCCACTCCTCCACTCCTTTTGTCATTGTTCTGCCTATAAACTTAGCAATATTGATGGTGGCTGCACATATGCTCTGTCAGCTGGCTCCCTACATTGTATTTACACACCTGCTGGTTTTCAATGATCCTTGCACACACAATATATATATATATTTTCCCCAAATGTAGTTTCTTTGGATATTCTTTATGAAATATACTGACTGCATTTGTAACTTTAGCGCAAACTCTGTAATCCATACTCTTTTGATGGTGTCTACTACTACCTAAATGAATGATCAGAATACCAAAAGCACAGAGTTGATAGTAAAAATTACAGCTGACTGCTCCGTTGCCAGTATTTTCATCTACTGCATATTGCAGTATTTAGTGTTTGTTCTTTGAATGTTTAGTGCGATTGGGGTTATATATTACTTCTGCCAGTCCTCAGCTGCTTCTTTTTCCAATGACTGCATTTATTATCTACAGGCTTTTATACACTGTTTATAGCAGTATCCCTGTTGTGGGCAAGTCACTATCTGCTACACTTCTAATTTATACATTTACCTTTTGTGGCACATTTTCACTTACCATCTCATTGTTCTTCCTATTGTCTGTGCTCTGCTGACTTTTAGTCCGATTTTGCATGTTCTTCACAATTATATAATTTTTTTCTAAATGTGTGAACTGTTTGTGGTGGTTTTGAGGTGTTTTTTCTTTTTTTAGTGTGTGCTTAACTCTGTAAACTGCTATTTTCGCCTAGGGCACCTTATCCACTTGTGCTGGCCCTGGTCTTAATGTTTTGTGTTTTGTCAGTTTTTTTCATTTTCCTTCTCTTCCTTTAAACAGTTTTATTAGTTATTGGATGATTTTATTTCTGGTTACTATGCCATGTTATCGATGTCAGGGTCCCAAGCCTGCTCACAGTGTGGCAGAAGAATCCAGAATTTTAACATATTTTAAGTTTTTAATTTGCTCGGCTTCAGACCATAATTAGGCTGCATGTAAGCATTGGACACAGAAAGGGGGCACCCCACCTGCAATGACTACAGGGCACAGAAAAAGCAGGACAACACACTACGCTGTAGGATGCAGCAGGGAGCTTTATTAAGTATCCGCAAGGTCACCCTACACGTGTTTTGGCAGAAGCCTTCTTCAGGGGAATTTGACCTCTTTAGTTCAAACTCATTTTTATTAAATTTTAAGAAAACAGTAATTCTAGACAGACAACAGCACTGCAAGCAAATAACAGAATAATATCAACAGACATAGCAAGCAATTGACATTACCAACTACATTCAAGATACCCACATTCTCTGTCTTCCGCCTCAACACGAATCTCCCAGGGTCCTCCTCGGACCCCCCCCAGAGTGTGCGCCTGCCTGCCAATAAGGCATCAGATCTTGGCAACCCGTGGCTCAAGCGCCTGTCATCTGTAATTCTCGCAAGTAGCCTAACATCCGCCATGATAAGCAGACTCAGTGTCGTTATTCTTACATCTACTGCCCTTTTGGCCTCGCCCACTCTTAAAACTCCCCTCCCTACTCCCTCCCCACCCTCCCCCTCCTCCCCTCCCTTCCCCCCCTTCCACCCCCCTCCCTCATTCCCAGAAGTAACTATTGGTACTCATACCTAACCACATGCACAGACTTATGAAAAGCGGGTCCTGAATAGTAAGTCTTTGAGAGCTAGAGCTCTCCAGGGACAGAGGAATGAGGCCCATACATTATGCAGGCCTTTAGAACCAGATCTACCCCCCATTGTTGAACCCATTAAGCATTCAGAAACACACTGCGATCCCTAGCTGGCAGACTATTTATAAGAGGAGACCACAAAAGAATGAACTTATCCCAATGCTTGCCACCTTGCTGCTTTGCAGTCAGTTTCTCCATATACATTAGCTCCCGCATTGCTTTTTCCCATTGCCCCACCCCTGGTGGAATGACATCGAGCCACCGACTCAATAAAGCCTTCTTAACTATGAGAAAGCCTCTCTCGAAGAGCTCTCGGTGCTTTGACGCAACCCCCCCCCCCCCCCGCACAGAATGTTCCCACTCATGAAGCAAACAAACCTCCCTTTGCAGCAGGCCATCTATCCCCACCCAACCTGCCAGCTTAACACAAGCCCGACTCCACAACTTCCACACCTGAGGACAGTTCCAAAATCTATGCAACAAAGTTCCCACTTCCTTCCTACACCAGATACAGTTAGCAGTTGCCCTCAATCCGGCCTGGAACGCCCACTTGTCAGTAGTATATGCTCTCCAAAGAAACTTATACTGCAGTTCTTGTAAATAAACCCATATTTGCCCCTTCGGTATCCTGCCAAATGCGCTCCTCAAGGAGTCTACTGTAACTCCTTTCAACCCATCTTTACACCAGCGCTGCACCAACTCGAAAAGGAGATGCTCATCCCCCTCTGGACATACCAGCCGTCTATATTCCCCTCCCCCCAGGCCTTTCTCCGCCATATTGCTCAGAATTTCTCGGGGCTTGCCAAAACCAGTCCCAGAACCCAACGTTGCCCACCTCCCTACCAAATAATGTCTAGCTTGCAAGTAACCCATAAAAATCATTTTTGGGCAGTTGAAAGTGAGTAGCCACAGATTGAAAACTATCCACTACGTCTCCTCTGTCTGTGCATATATCGCCAATGCACACTAGGCCCTTAGCTGCCCAATGATGGAATAGAGTTGGCGCAGACAGTCCTGGGAAAAAGTCAGGATTTCCCACCAGTGGGAGCAATAGCGACTGGCGCCAATTCCAGCCAAAACGTGCAGCCAAGGTTCGCCAAGCGACCCGGAGGGCACTCATATAAACACCTCCCCCCCACCAGCTCGTACCGCGGAAGGTCCATCCATATGCAGTACACTAAGGCCATGATATGGAGCACACATCCAATTCACCAGCTGCACTAAAGTACCTTTGGCATTCTCCTCCAACAGCCCCCAAATGTGTCTAACCAAATACCGGAGGTTATAACCTCGCAGTGACGGTAGACCCAACCCACCATCCTCCTTCGCCATCATCAGGACCCTTAAGGGGATCCGCGCACGTTTACCTCCCCACAAAAACCTTCTAAGAAAGCTCTCCAATCTCTTCCAGTCCTTATCCAAGACCCAGATAGGCAGCAAACGCAGTGCATACAACCATCTAGGGAACTCAATCATGGTAAACAAAGCAATCCTTCCTTTTAGAGACAAAGGTAAGCCCCACCAGCCCTTAAAGACCTCTCTGGCTCTGTCCAACAAACCCGGAATATTTGCCTGACACAGCCTCACAGGATCATCAGGAAGCTGAATACCCAGATACTTAATAGAACTCTCCGCCCAAACTAGCAGAAAAGGACCCATCTACAACTGCTTCACCTTCCCTCCCACATCCAAAGCTACCGACTTGGAAGTATTGATCTTGAGTCCCGAAAAACTACCAAACCCCTCTATCAGCTGCAGCGCTCGCACAAGAGACTGCTGTGGTTGTGTCAGGCACAGAAGCATATCATCCGCAAATGCACTAAGCTTCAACTCCTCTTCCCCCATACACACCCCCCGAATCTGTACGTCATTCTGAATAGCTCTCAGTAACGGCTCCAAGGCAAGTACAAATTAAAGGGGTGGCAAGGGGCATCCCTGGCGCGTGCCTCGTTCCAAAACAAAAGGCTCAGAGAATATGCCATTCGCACCCACTCTTGCCATAGGCTTCACATATAAAGCTTGGATCCATTGCACAAATTCACCACTAAACCCAAAACTATGTAACAACATCCCAGAGAAAACCCCACGTCACTCTGTCCAAGGCCTTCTCGGTGTCCAGGCTCACTAACAGCATGGCATCCGCCTGCCGCAGTGAATGCTCCATCCCTAGTATCAATTTAGCGATATTCCTGGACGCATCCCTCCCTGGCACAAAACCCACCTGTCGAGGATCAATGAGTGACGGCAGGATGGGGGTGAGTCTTCCCACCAACACCGATGCTAGAATCTTCATGTCACAATTAATGAGAGAGATCGGCCTATAGGAGGCAGGATCAGTCAAGACCTTTCCCGGTTTTGGTATCACCGTAATATCAGCGCATCTCATGTCCCTAGGGAATTTCCCCAGTTGACGAGCCGCATCAAACATAACCACCATGGAAGGAGCGAGCCTAGGTGCCAGCATTTTATAGTACTCAATACTAAACCCATCTGGGCCCTGGGCCTTATGAGACTTCCCTTTCTTAATCACCTTTTGAATTTCTCCCACTGTCAATGGTGCGTTAAGGCGCTGTAAGTCCTCCTCCGTCACCTTAGGGAGTAAGAGGGGGCGCAAAAACTCACGCCCCAGCTGATAGTCCCTCTGCTCCTCTGCATACAACTTGGCATAGAAAGTACGGAATATCTGCGCTATCCGAAGAGGGTGATGCTGCACTGCACCGCATTCATCCCGTAGGACAGGTATAAACCTGGCACCTCCCAGATCTCTGACTAACTTCGCTAGTAGCCTTCCCGTCCTGTTCCCATATCTAAAGAGCTGATGCTTATAATACTGCAGGGACATAACAGCCCTTCGCTGAAGTAGTTCATTGAGCGCCGCTTGGGCATTAGCGTACTCTAGCTGCAAGTCCTTATTACCCCTCCTGCAAATCTGCCCTTGCAGGTCTCGCACTCTGCGTTCCAACACCAGGATACTCCGGTCTAAGTGTTTATGTCTCTTGATGGTATATGAAATAATGTCCCCCCTCATTACTGCTTTACTGGTCTCCCAGAGGAGAATTGGAGAACAGTGCGGCATATCATTGAAGAGGAGAAACTCATCACATTGCGCTTCTAAATATTGCCTAAACTCTAAGTCCTCCCACAGGTACATCCACCCCTCTGCGGCCCTTGACAGTCCCATTCCACCCATACCATCCCGTGATCTGACACTGCTATAGGCTCAATACCTGCCTGTATCACCTTAGATAGCGCCCCCTCGCTAACCAAAATATAATCTATACGTGACCAAGAGAGATGCGCTCTGGATTGATGTGTGTACTCACGCATCCCCGGATTGAGGGTCCGCCATACATCCACCATATCCCCTATCCTGCACAAATAGCCTACCCCTCTTCTCTGCCAGGCTCCTATTCCACTACTCTGCGATTTATCCAAATCCGGATCATGAGGGCAATTAAAGTCACCAGCTAGTATCAGATGTTTTCTCCCCGCCCCCTTTGCAAATTCCAGCAGCTTACGAAAGAAGCCATGATCATATACATTCGGGGCATATATGTTAGCTAACCAGACATCCTCATCATATAACTTAGCTTGCAACAGAATATACCCCCCACCCGGGTCCACCTCCTCCCCATGCACCTCAAAGGGGACACCCCGTTTCACCAGAATTGCCACCCCCGCCCGCTTAGTGCCTGAAGTTGCACCATAAGCAGCCGCTACCCAATCTCTCGCTAACTTTTGATGTTCCACTGCGCTTAGGTGCGTCTCTTGCAGCAAGGCCACATGGGCGCCCTTCCGCTTGAGCTGCTGCAAGATTTTTTGCCTCTTAATCGGAGACCCTATACCCCCCCACATTCCAGGAAATAATCTTTACACGAGGCATAGATTACTAGCTGAGATATTACCGTTGGTCCATTCTGCTGCGTTCCCTGCCCCAGGAATTGCCCAGCCTCGACTCCCGAGCTTTGCCTCTCCTCCCCATCCAGTGCATGTTGTCTCCTTACTTTTATAAGCTGCTCTCAGTACCAGCCATCCCCTACTCAGTTCGCAGTCCCTCCCCCCTCCCAGATCACCCTCCCCCCTTCCCAGTCCTCCCCCTCTCTGCCATTTCACCTCGAACAGTCCTCCACCCCCTCCCTCACCCCCTCCTCCTCCTCCTTCCCCTCCCCTTCCTCCCCTCCCCCCCAGCACTCCCCCCTGCACATCAGAAACAGCCGACACCCCCAACCCACAACCACACCCCAACATACATCCTCACATTCGCTCTCCCACTCACCCCCTCTCATATCGCCGCACCTTCCTCTCATCCCCACCCCACAACCAACAACAACTCCTGCCATAGCAAGATACTCCTTTCCAGGAGTTGGATCACTGTCCATACACCTCCAGGCCCCCCCCCCATATTACAGCATCTTTATCTGTGGTGACTTAGAGTCCATAATAAACTCATAGTTCACGGTGCCAAGTTAGGAAGAAATGCGACCCTTCATTCTTGCTAGATGCTTTCCCCCTACTCCACCGAGATGTATTCAGACTCCTGACGCCCAGCAGCTTCAAACGCTGTCCTCTAGGCTGTACTGGGCGCAGATCCCGTCAGAATTGCAGCGCTAAATTTCCGCGCCTCAGCCACATGCTCAAACGTGTGCGTGGTGCCCTTATGGAAGACTCGCAAAATCGCTGGATAATGCAGGGCAAAGCGCACTCCTCCCTTGACCAAATCACTGCAGATGGGCGAGAATTCCTTGCGTTTTGCAGCCAGCGCCGCTGAATAGTCTTGAAAAAGTAGTATTGGCGCATTGTCCAGTTTTAAGTCCCTTTTCTTTCTGTAGGCTTGCAGAAGTAAAGTCTTATGATGAAAATTTAACAGTCGAGCCAGCACAGGTCTAGGTCTGGGTCTATCTTGCCCCTCCGGCTGCTGCCCCAGCCTATGAGCTCTCTCTACTTTTATCTGGCCTTGCAATTCGGTAAGGCCCAACTCCGTCGGCAGCCATACCTCAAATAAGGTGAAACGTTGCGCTCCCATCCAAGTTTCTGGCACTCCTACCAATCTCAGGTTATTTCTCCTGGAGCGGTTCTCCAAGTCATCGACTTTGATCAGCAAGTCATCAATTTGTTTTTGCTGTCGATGATTGCACCGCTCCAGAGCCAGCTCACTGTCCCTCCAACACCGTCACCCGCTGCTCCACTTCATCCATCCACCTCGTGAGTTCTCCAAATGTGTCGTTCATCACCTCAAGTTTCTTTATGACCGTGTCAAACTTGGGCTCCAGCAGTTTAGCAACTTCCATTGCCATGTCCTCCGGGCCAGATTCCACGCTGTCCTTTCCCGGGGAGTCAGGTACAGCCACGGACTTAGCTGCCGCCGCCATCTAAGCATCCCGTCCATCAAGCCCAGTATCCTGTTTCCAATAGTGGCCAATCTAGGTCATAAGTACCTAGCAGTTTCCCCAAAAGACACAGGTTCCGCAATGCTTGTACTGGGTCAAGCATTGATATCCTGGGTCCCTTCTTAATAATGGTTTATGGACCTTTCCTCCAGGAACTTGTCCAAACCTTTTTTAAACCCAGCTACACTAACAGCCTTACTACATCCTCCGGTAACAAATTCCAGAGTTTGATTACACGTTGAGTGAAAAAATATTTTCTTTTATTAGTCTTAAATAGTTTACCCTGTAGCTTCATTGCATGTCCCCTAGTCTTTCTATATTCTGATAACATAAACAATCGATCTACGTTTACCCGTTCCACTCCGTTCATTAATTTATAGACTTCTATATTAATTTATAGACTTCTATCATATCTCCCCTCAGCCATCTCTTTTCCAGGTTAAAGAAACCTTTTTAGCCTTTCTTCATAGAAGTATCCTTCCATCCCCTTTACCATTTTGGTGGCTCTTCTCTGAACCTTTTCTAATAATGCTATATCCTTTAAAATATAAATAGAATTAAAAAATTATATATAAAAACCAAAAACAAAACATTTAAAAATACGTGTACACAGGGGGCGCTAGTGAGCCCGTAGGAAGATGGCAGCATCTTTTTTTTTTTTTAAACGTTTATTTTCATTTTACAACAAACAAAGTAACAACACACCAAAAGAAACAAATACACACATACAATAAAGAAAGCAACCCCAATTACCCCCCACCCCAATGCTTCTTCTCTAAGCTGATAAGAATCATCATATGAGCGCTTACATACAACAATTATTGTACATCAAACAAACAGAAGTAGAATCTATGATATCGGATGAGCATGTGACAAAGATTAATACAGAATCAAACAGTCAACTGAGAGCATTGAAATTTTGAACATAATCGTTGAGCGTCTTCTAGCCAGACCAATAGGGAATAATTGAACGGAAGAGGCAGCCATACTAGGTATTTGCACATATTTACAATAAAGACAGATAGATTTCACCATTCAAGAAAACTCAAAAGAGCTATTTTCCCAATATTTCGTGATTAAGGAAATAGGAAATAAAATAGGAAATAGCAGTTGGCAGCAAAGTTCAGTGGTTCGACAGAGGTGAAATGGGTTTCCTAAAGAAACACTAAATCAGTATGGTCATGATTAAAATAACTAAGGATGGTCATTCTATTGATTGGACTATTGATGCCTCTTACGTTCAGTAATAAGAGCATACATCAGGCCATACAACAAAGTCAAACATTCTGAGAAAGGGAACATGATGGCACACCGAATTGCGCAATGTCCCTCATATCAACTATAAATGACTGTACACACGATATGATAGAAAATAAGCCAATGAAAAATCATGAAGCGCCCAATACAACAATAGGAGCACCGAAGTGCCTTAAAGAAGAAGCAAAACCCCAGAAATTACAGGCGACCTGATGTCTGCGGGGTGAAACCCCAGAGAAGGCCTAAATTGAAGCATATAACCGGTATAGCTGTGCGTGCTCCGAATCCAACCGAGGTGCACATCATGGAGGAAAAGGAGACCAAGAGAGGTAGAAATAAAAGAAAGGAAGGTCCAGGCAGTCTCTATTCCAGGCAATGAGCACCGCGCCGGGCCATTCAAAATGGCGGGCAGGTCCAGCGGAGTCTATCCGAATTGTTGACTTAGCGCATCTGGTCTGCCTCTTTGGAATCTAAAAATGTTGCTAGCAGAGCAGGATCTTCGAAGGTTCTAGTTTGGTTATGGAGAGTCACTCTGAGCTTCGCTGGATACAAGAGGCCAAAGCGAGCCTGTAACCGTTGAAGTCTAGGACGAAAAGCAAGGAGTCCCTTCCGCCGGTCAGCTGTGGATTTTGCCAAGTCGGGGAAGAAAGAGACTTTATGATCGTCAAACTGCAGATGTTGCATCACCCGGGCGGCTTTGAGAATTTGCTCAACTTGCTGATACCTCAGCAAACGGAAGATAATGGGCCGGGGGGTCGTCCGATTGAGTGCGATGTTAGTAGGAGCACGATATGCTCGGTCAATTTCCAAATCTCTGCAAAAGGTAATCTTCAGCAAGGAAGGGAGAATTTTGACCATAAATTCTCGGATATCTCCTGCTTCCGCCCCCTCTGAAACTCCTATGAGCCTTACATTATTGCGACGAGCACGATTATTGCAATCCTCTAACTCTTTTTGAAGATTCTGTATGTGACGCTCAGCCTTGTCCAGGTTCACCAAGCGCACCGCGTGCGAATCGAGGACCCCCGCCATATTGTCCAGCCGCGGTGAAAGACCTTCAAGCCGGTCCTGAAATATACCGAAATCTTCTCGCATGGCTCGGAGCGCTTCTCTCCGTTGGACTGTACCAGTTCCTTCACACCACATATTTCCTCCAGGATCTCCTGTTGCATTTCGGGGCTTACCCGAAGTGGAACCATCTTTAGTGGGGAAGACAACTCTGTTTTGGAACGTTTTCCATGCAAAGAAGAGGGAGACCCGAAGTCCGAGCGCACTGGTTTGTGGATCGCCATTCCCCCCAAGGCACCCCGGTAAGTTCGGTGTAAAATATTAGGTTTATGCAGATATTAAGTCAGGATTCTGAGTAGGCCCCTCGGGAGCTTCAGCGCGAAGCGTCTAACCCGCTGGACATCAGGCTCCGCCCCCCAAGATGGCAGCATCTTGACAAAGCTCTGATACGGCGTCTCCCTAATGAGCGATGAACAGCGGCATAAAATGATTAAGACCCCCCTGTGTGGCTGAATAAAGCTTTGGTGGCTCTAGCGGTTCCCCCCTGAATCATTTATGCTGTTGATCGGTGCTCCGCAACTGAGAAATGTGCACAGATGCAGTTTGCGGCTAATGCGGCCATCCCCGAAGCTGCTTATGTAAAGCGGCAAAAGAGAACCTTCGCTCTCAGTGCTCCACGATTAAACTTACCTTAATGCTGCTTTTGATATGCCTTTCTGAGCCTGAATTTGGCGCATCTGATTCCCCCAGTGTAATTCCTCTGTCTACCAGCTGTTACTTACTGGCATCGAAGGCATAGGAGGCTGTTGAGAAGCGGCAATTAGTGCTGCGGTAAGCCCTTTCTCGAGAGGTGAGACTGCTTCGGGGAGAGGAGAGGGTCTTGGCCGAAGTTGCTGTCTTCTTGTGCTGCTGGCTGCTTGCAGTTTTGGGACCTGGTGGTGCTGTAGCCATTGCCACGCTACAGTGGAACGCATTCTTGCTCCTGCGTTCCACTATCTGAGCGGGAAGAGGAAGTGATTGGTGGCTATAATAAACTTCTGCCCTGCCTGTCAGACTGATTCTACTACTGTGTTTTAAGCAGCTTGGTGGACATTGAGGGCTAAAGCTCACCTGCAGTGCCATCTAGTGGTCGGAAGGGGCATTTTTACTGCATGGACTTAAAAGTACTCCAGCTTCTCCTGGTTTCCTGTAGATAAATAGCCTACACGCTGTCCAAAACTTTGAAAGTGACCTGGTGCAGATTTGGAGACCCAAGCATAATTTCTCGTTGTACAGGAGTAGTTATTGGATTCCAATGGCTACCAAAGTCAAAGGGCCTGAGGCAAAAGAAAGACCGCGTGCCTCACGACGACTGGTGGGCAAGACCAGACCACAGGATAGCCCTCCGAGAAAGCAGATGTTGGACGAGTCTGGAGATGAAACCCTAAGTGAGTTAGAGCACGGTCATGCAACATCGTCCACAAACTCTCTTCTGCAGCGCGAGCTCCGGAAGGGCTTTGAGGACCTAGCCACGGAGTTCAGATCTATGCGAGAGGAGGTGATGGCTACAATAGCGGAATTACATGGCGATATTAAAGAGTTGGGCACTCGAGTGGAGGAGGTAGAGACAAAAATGGAGGACCATAATGAAACCCTGGTGGACCTGCAGTGTGTAGCAGACCAGCAGCAGTCTCAAGTAAAGGAACTCACCTACAAACTTGACGACATAGAAAACCAGGCTCGCCGGAATAATGTACGCTTTCAAGGCATCCCAGAGGCTCCAGGTGGAGCAGAGAACTTAGTGGAGGTAATGAGAACACTGATTGCCGGACTTTTAACACCTGAGGAATATGCATCTTGCGGTGCAACTATGGAGATCGAAAGGGTGCATCGCACATTGGGAAAACCTCCCAATAATCAGCCAAGGGATGTTATAGCCTGCTTTTTAAGATACACTGATGCGGAGCTCCTCTTGCGAAAAGGCCGGGAGAAGAAAGTGGTCCAGTATCAGGAGGCAACCGTATCTCTGTACCAAGATCTTTCAATCTTTACCCTGGCTCGTCGGAGGGAGATGAAGCCGGTCATAGAGGTGCTACACAGAGAAGAGGTCAGGTACGCCTGGTCCTTTCCATTTCGGATGAACTTTATGCTGGGTAACAAACAGATTTCGGCAAAAGACCATACAGAAGCCTGGAGAGCATTGCGCCAGGCTGGCCTAGTGGAGGACAATGTGCAACCGGTGACAGCGGTTCCTAAACCTCAACACTCGAAGTGGAAGAGGGTGGGAAGAAATACTTAATTCCAAGACAGCAAGATACTCTATGCCTGAAGTTGTGGTATTGCTTGGGACTTTTGGACTAAGTGTGTTGGCTAGATATTTTGCATTCTTTTACTTACTGTTTTTTTCTCTTCTCACCACTGTTTGTCAAGAGGAATGCTGTTGGACAAATTAGGTGCTGTTATTTACGAGGGGGCGAGTGGGGGATGACACAGGGGGAGAAAACCAGGGGGGGGGGAACAACAATAGGTAAAATAAATTAATGATTAAGCGTTTGGGGGTTCCAGCATAAAAAAAAAAAAACAACATAAGCGGGGAGACCTGGATGGATCTAATTTTGGTTTACTCTTACCGTGTCCTGTCATTTTGACAGGCAAGTGGTAATGATGGGATGGGAGGGAGGAGCTATAGGGAGGGGTGAGATAATGGGTAGGGATCAGTTGGGGGTGGTGGGGGGGAAGGGTTCGGGTAGGGGATGCATAACAACTATGTGGGGAGAGGGGAAGATGGAGATGATGGGTGTTTTTGTGTGTACTATTAAGGGGAAGCTGAGAGGGGGGATATTGACTAAGCTCGGGGTGAGCTGGACAGCGGACTGCGGGGGTTGGCTAGACCACATGGGGCAGACAGTCTTACTAGGCAGAAGAGGGGAGGTGAATGCTAAACAATGTTGAGAGTTGTTTCCTTCAATGTTAAAGGCCTCAATTCCCCTCGAAAGCGCTCGTTGCTGTCTCTGAAAGGGGATATTGTGTTTCTGCAGGAGACGAACCTCCGTAGTAGCCATCAAGGTTGGTTAAAATGTAAACCCTATACCGAAGTGTGGGTAGCGTCAGATGTGAAAGGACGGAAGAAATGCGGGGTGGCTATGTTGTTCCACCAGAATTTATCCCTGCGGGTGGAGTAAGTTAAGAAAGATACACTGGGACGGTGGCTCATTATGAATGTCCGCTTAGAGGGCCATTTAATCACGTTGGCTAATATTTACGCACCTAATGATGGCCAGGGGAATTTTTTTGCAAGACTGAAGGTCCTATTGGCAGAGTTCATGAAAGGACCTATTATTTTGGGAGGAGACTGCAATGCGCACATGGTGCCACACTTGGATTCGACGGGACGGAACGTAGGGGTGAACAATGGGACGAGCCGGGCATTGAGGAGGTTTATGAATGATTTGGGTCTGTGAGATGTTTGGAGGGACACCCACGGTGGGGAGAGAAGCTATACATATTACTCACCTGTTCATCAGGTGCATACCCGTATTGACTATTTTTTGCTGGACCAGCATTTGATGGATAGAGGGGTGGAACCTGGGCACAGTGCTTTAACATGGTCGGATCATGCTCCCTGTTGAATTATCCTTCTGGATGACTTGAGGGGAAAGCAGAAGCGGATATGGGGGCTAGACTAGCGTTTTCTTCGGTGGCAACCTGCTGTTCAGGATCATGGGCGCTTCATACAAGACATTTTTGCAATAAATGACACCGGGGAGGTGTCGCTGCCACTGGTGTGGGATGCTTTCAAGGCGATGGCTCGTGGCCGTCTGATAGATGAGGCGGCTCGAATTAGGAAGGCTTGGACGCAGGAATCGCGCCACTTGGAGGAGGAAATTAAGCGCCTTCAATTAGAACATGTGCGGACAGGCTCTAAAATGGTTTGCCGCCAGTGGCGGGAAACACGGGCCAAGCTAAGTCACTCATAACTGGATAACATGCGTCGCAAACTACGACAAACTTTTTATGAAAAGGGGAACAAAGTCGGGCAATATCTTGCCCTGAGACTCTGGCAGCAACATACCTCGAGGGTTATCCGAGAAATTCGGGATTCAAAGGGTAGTCTGCGGGTGGTGTCTCGGGAGATCCATGAAGTATTGGCTAATTTCTTGGAACAATTGTATAAGGCCGAGCCCTGTGATTTGACTCAAGTGGACGAATATCTTTGGGATATCACTTTGCCACGACTGGTAGAGTCAGAGAGAGCACAGTTGGACGCGGAAATTACAGTGCAGGAAGTGGAAGACGCAATTCGGCGCTTGAGAGCTGGGAGGGTGCCGGGGGGGTGATGGGTTCCCAGTGGAATATTACAAAAAATATACTGCTCAGTTAACGCCAACATTGGTGGTGCTCTTTAATGAGGTGCTACAGGGGAGGTCACTGCCTCCTTCCCAACGAGAAGCTGTTATTGTAGTGATACCTAAGCCAGGTAAACCTCCGCATGAGGCGGCTCCGTACCGTCCCATCTCTTTATTAAATACAGATGTTAAAATATTGGCCTCAGTGTTGGCGGCCCGACTGAATTGGGCTCTCCCTGATTTGGTGCATCCCGATGAAGTTGGCTTTGTGCCAGGCTGACAGGCAGCAGACAGTATTCGGAGGATGCTACAGGTGATTCATGTCGCACGGCAGGGACCTCAACCGGGGCTTTTGCTGGGAGTAGATGCTGAGAAGGCCTTTGATCGAGTCAGTTGGGACTTCCTTTGGTGTGTTCTGGATAAGATGGGGTTTGGGCCTAATTTTACCCGCTGGGTGCATAGCCTTTATCAGGAACTTATGGCCTGTGTCCATGTCAATGGGGGTCAATAGCAGAGTTTCGAGTTGGAGAGGGGAACCCGACAGGGGTGTCCACTGTCACCGTTGTTGTTTGCGTTGGTGATGGAGCCTCTGGCGCAAAGTTTCCGTGAGCATCCTGACGTCGTTGGAGTTCGTGTGGGTTCTCGGGAATACAAAATAGCACTCTTTGCAGACGATATTATACTATCGTTGGTGAAGCCGGCTACCTCCCTCCCTGCTGCGATGCAGCTATTTGCGGCTTTTTCACAGGTCTCAGGATTCAAAATTAGCTATGCTAAATCAGAGATTTTAAACGTGAGGGTTCCGGAGGCGATCTGTGCACAGTTGAAGGCCTGCTATCCTTTTCGATGGGTGGATCGGGCTCTGTTATTTGGGTGTGAATCTGACCATTGACTGGGCGGCGTTATATAGGGCAAACTATGGACCCTTAATACAGCAAGTCAAGCGGGATTTGGAGTCCTGGACGGGTCTGATGCTCTCCTGGTTTGGACGCATTGCGGTGGCTAAGATGGTGGTTGTTCCGAGGTTTTTGTATCTTTTTCAGGTACTTCCTATACCCTTGCCCCGCGGGGCCTTGGCATTTTGGCAAGCGCTGCTTATGAAATTTATGTGGAGGTTTAGACGTCCTCGAATAGCTCGGAGGATCCTCTATGCCCAAACGAGTTGTGGGGGTATGGGGGCCCAAAACCTTCACTGGTATTACGCGGCAGTGCAGTGTCACGCGGGGTTGGAATGGATGAACTCTGCTAGCACTAAATGCTGGGTACAAATGGAAATGAATTTAGCGGGGGGGGGGGGGCTGGGGGATCAGCTGTGGCTTTGTTCTCAGTTGCGAGGCAGACCACATACTACTAATCCATATATAAGGCATACGGTCCACTGCTGGGACTGTTTTTTTTGGCCGCATGGGGTGACTGACTCCTTTGGCACCCATAGTGGATAATGCTTCTTTTCCTCCGGGTATGAGTGACTTAGCTTTTCGGCAATGGGGGCATAAGGGTCTTAGTCACATCGGGCAATTATTTGAGGATGGAGAGCTACGCTCTTTTAGTGAACTGCAGGGTGAATTCGATATTCCCGCGAACCATGCATACCAGTATACACAGGTGGCCCACTGGGTGGGAAGTCGGGTTGTTAAGCCACATGTTGCACGTGATTTGACTAGTGTTGAAAGCTTATGTGAGGAACGCACCACTACTAAAGGCCTCATCGCTGCCCTCTATGCTCATTTGCAGGCCCAACAGCCGGGATTAGGTCAGCACAGAAATCAGTGGACGAAGGAGTTGCAACTTTCCTATATGGAACAGCAATGGGAACAGATTGAGGGGAGACTATGATAAAATGAGGAAAATAGTTAAGAAAAAACTAAAAGGAGCAGTTGCAAAGGTTAAAGACTTACATCAAGCTTGGGTGTTGTTGAAAAATACTATCTTGGCAGCCCAGACCAGCTGTATTCCACACTTTAAGAAAAGCGGAAGGAAGTCCAAAAAACTGCCAGCATGGTTTAAAGGTGAGGTCAGAGAGGCTGTTGTTGCCAAAAAAGCATCTTTCAGAAAATGGAAAAAAGAGCCAAACGACGAAACCTGGAAACAGCACAAGCACTGGCAAATCAAATGCAAGGCATTGATAAAGCAGGCAAAGAGAGAATTTGAGAAGAAGCTTGCTGTGGAAGCAAAAACGCGAAATAAAGATTTTTTCAAGTACATTAGCAGCAAAAAACCTGTGAGAGAGTCAGTTGGTCCATTAGATGATAGAGGAGTTAAAGGGGCACTAAGAGACAACAAGGCGATACGGAGAGACTGAATGAATCCTTTGCTTCAGTCTTTACTGAGGAAGATGTAGGAATGTTACTCATGACTGAAGTGATATTTAAAGGTACGGAAGAATTGAAGGAAATATCGATACATCGGGAAGATGTATTACAACTATTAGATAAACTGAAGAGTAGCAAATCACCTGGGCCGGATGGTATACATCCAAGGGTGTTGAAAGAACTGAAATATGAGATTGCAGACCTGCTATTAGTAATCTGTGAACTATCATTAAAATCATCTCTAATACCTGAAGATTGGAGGATCGCCAATGTAACACCAATTTTTAAAAAGGGTTCCAGGGGTGATCCGGGAAACTACAGACCGGTGAGCCTCACGTCAGTACCAGGAAAAATGGTAGAAACCATCATAAAGAATAAAATTACTCAGCATGTAGATAGTCATGGCCTAATAGGAGACAGCCAACATGGCTTTAGACAAGGAAGATCTTGTCTTACTAATCTGTTATGTTTTTTTGAAAGTGTGAATAAACAGGTGGACAAAGGTGAGTCGGTTGATATAGTGTATCTGGACTTTCAGAAAGCCTTTGACAAGGTCCCTCATCAGAGACTTTTGGCAAAACTAAAGAGTCATGGGATAGGAGGCAGTGTACTACTGTGGATCAAGAACTGGTTAAGAGATAGAAAGCAGAGGGTCGGGCTAAATGGACAATTTTCACAATGGAGAAAGGTGAATAGTGGTGTACCCCAGGGATCTGTGCTGGGTCTGCTGCTTTTTGACATATTCATAAATGACTTGGAAAGTGGAATAACGAGTGAGGTTATCAAATTTGCAGATGACACAAAACTATTTAAAGTTGTTAAAACCCAAGAGGATTGTGAAAAATTGCAAGAGGATCTTGATAAATTAGAAGACTGGGCATCAAAATGGCAGATGAAATTTAATGTGGACAAGTGCAAAGTTATGCACCTAGGGAAGAACAACCCAATCTATGGTTATAGAATGCAAGGTTCCACATTAGGAACCACCACCAAGGAAAAAGATTTAGGCGTCATTGTGGATAACATGTTAAAACCCTCGGTCCAGTGTTCAGCGGCAGCCAAAAGAGCAAATAGAATGCTAGGTATCATAAGGAAAGGAATGGAAAATAAAACAAAAGATATTATAATGCCTCTATATCGTTCCATGGTGAGACCGCACCTTGAATATTGTGTGCAATTCTGGTCGCCGTATCTTAAAAAGGATATAGAGTTATTAGAAAAGGTTCAGAGAAGAGCCACCAAAATGGTAAAGGGGATGGAAGGATACTCCTATGAGTAAAGGCTAAAAAGGTTAGGGCTCTTTAACCTGGAAAAGAGACGGCTGAGGGGAGATATGATAGAAGTTTATAAATTAATGAACGGAGTGGAACGGGTAAACATAGATCGATTGTTTACGTTATCAGAATATAGAAAGACTAGGGGACATGCAATGAAGCTACAGGGTAAACTATTTAAGACTAATAAAAGAAAATATTTTTTCACTCAACGTGTAATCAAACTCTGGAATTTGTAACCGGAGGATGTAGTAAAGGCTATTAGTATAGCTGGGTTTAAAAAAGGTTTGGACAAGTTCCTGGAGGAAAGGTCCATAAACCATTATTAAGAAGGGACCCAGGATATCAATGCTTGACCCAGTACAAGCATTGCGGAACCTGTCTCTTTTGGGGAAACTGCTTGGTACGTATGACCTAGATTGGCCACTGTTGGAAACAGGATACTGGGCTTGATGGACCTTGGTCTGACCCAGTATGGCATATCTTATGTTCTTATGGCTCTAGAAATGTTCAGTGGCTGTTAATGCCCGAGAGACTAATTATAAGTTACTTTACAGGTGGTATATGACGCCCGTGCGGGTAGCCCGAGCATTTCCAGGGGTGTTGGATCTGTGTTGGCGGAATTCTGGACAGAAAGGTACTGTCATGCCCTAGCGCTCCGCCTAGGGCTTAGAGGGATAGGGATGCCATTAACTTCCCTTGTAAAAGCTTAAACAGAATATTTTCTTCTCCAGTGAAGGATGCTGGGAATAGTAGTTCTAGCCTTCTAATAGGAAGTGTAGTTATGCACCGAGAGTGTAGGCAAAAATGACAGTTTATTTCCCCAAAACGCAAACAAAGTTCAAGCATGTTGTAATAGGATACTTTCCCAGGTATTCGCTCCAGATCATTTACAAACTGGGCTGTATTAGCTTCACAGTCCTTTCTTTTATGCAAGTGCTTCAAAATAACAGATAACAAAAAAACATAGCTTCTTCATTCAGCCAAAGTAAAATACCTTCTTTTACCTTTGTCTTCATTCAGAACTCAAATATAGAAGGCTGCTACCTTCTGCTTATGGCTAGGCTTCCTTACTCAGTTTTTCGGGAGACTTATCTTCTTATCTATTTCTTAGCTGAGAGACTCAACACTATCAGCTTTACATAGTGTACAGTCCATGAGCTCCTCTGGCTGCATAGAATCTTGCTCAATGAGGTCCATCTGCATTCCCTCTAGCTCCGGTAATGCAGTGCCCTGCTCTGAAGCTTCAATGGACGTCCCAGGGTAAACCCTCTCTAAGGAACCCTGCGTTTCTCTGGAGTACAGCTCTCCCCGGTAAGGCAACGTTATCTGTGAGGCTCTGGATACTTCCCCCTGGCTGTGCTCAGCCGTCTCCCTCCAGCTTCTGGGAAACAATCACTGGCTTACTTGCCTGCTTTCCTCTCTGGAGCTCTGCCACGGATTCCTGTTCCAGACTGAGCTCTGTGAACTCTTGGGCTGAGTCTTGGGCTTCCAGCTCTGAACTCTCTGAATCCTTTCAACAGGCACTGTTGTTTGAAGCTTTCCCTGTCAACTCTCTCTGAGCACTCCTCTCCTGGTCTCTCTCCTCCCAGGCTCTCTCCATGGCCTTCTCGTCTCCTCCCTGGCTGTCTCCTCAGCTCTGGGTGTGATCCTCCTTCTGGCTGTGGGTGTGACTCTCCTCTCCACTGTGGGTGTGGCTCCTCTCTCCACTGTGGATGTGACCCTCTCCACTGTGGATCTGACTTCCCCTTCACTCTCTCTAAGCTCGGTTTATATCTCTGCTTCTCGAGCCGTGTCTCTCTCTCTCTAGACAGGTGCATATAATCATCTTCCAAGCCTGCAACTACGTCACCAGAGCTTGGGTGTGGCAGCCTAAGTTCAGATTCCCTGTGCTTGCTTTCTCTAGGGAAACGCTGAAACCTGTGCACTTCAGGGATGTCACTTTTCTTAAAGGTAAAATCCTTAGTTTCTCCTATTTCCATAGGCTCACTATGAACTTCCTCATCACAGTACCCTTGGCGCATGTATGGTGGCTTTGCCCCCTAGTCCAAGTTTTTTGGAGGGAAATACAATATCAAACGCAACAATTGGTTGGGTTGAACATTCCTTGGGATTCGGGCATTTTTCTTTTTGGAAGGAGAGTTTCTGGTGGTCGACTTCCTCAGTTAGCGCTGATTCGACACAGTTTGAAAGCCGCTCGGCTGACCCTGGAGACTGCATGGAAGCAGACAACACCTCCAGCATTCGCGAGCTGGTTGGAGCGGATGTGGGATATATACACAATGGAGCAGGGGGTGGCGGTTGGGAGACTGCGTTTACCCCAATTTGAGCAAGTGTGGGATGCCTTTGTTTTGAAATATGGCTCCTAATCCATAAGGTCTTTAATTATTTAGTGGGGGTCCATGGATTGATGTCTTCCCTTTACTGTGGAGGTGTGGATTTCCTCCTCTCCCCCCGTGTGGTCTGGCTAGCAGAACACTCCCCCCTGCTCGAATACACGATTGCATGACATGATAGAGTTAGTAGGGTGGGTCGTGGTTGGGGGGGGCCAGAAAAAGGTAGCGGGAGGGGGGAGTTGGGGGGGGGGGAAGGGGTAGGTAGAGGGGTAGAGGGTGGGAGTGAGTGAGGGGAAGGGGGGGTTGGAAAGGGAAGGAGGGTTGGGTTTAGAGGGGGTATAGGGGTAATACAAGGGTTTTGCGTTTATAGATATTACATTTATATTAAAAAAAAACCCAAAAAACAAATAGGGGCTCAAATGTCGTAGCTGCTTTGACTGTAGATTTTGAGTTGTTATAAAGTGCATGTATTTTGTGTGCAGTTTGCGCGGTTCTCGCTTGTTGTAAATGACTGCAGCCCTTAAATAAACAAACAAAAAAAATACGTGTACACCATATCTTAATTACTACAATGGAAAACTTTCATAAAAAGCTATGCTTTGATTTTTTTCCCTAAACACTGAATAAGTGAAGTTAAGAGCTTGCATTCTGTACTGTAAGTATGAAGCCAAATGAAACCCTCCAAAGGAATTCCAAATGTATCATACTTGAGAGACAACAAACCAATTCCGATCATTAAAGCTAAGGGATCAAGCAGCAGTATAGAGAACAAGAAATACAGCAAGATAGAGTGGCAAACCTCATAAGACCTTAAATAATAATAATAATATTAAAATTTTAAAATGAATGCTATCATTTAATAGCTACCAGTGATGATCTATTAACAAAAGAGTAACATGATCAAAGTGGCAAGCATTACCCATGAGTCTAATAGCTATATTTTGAATTAAATGTAATTGGTTCAATAAATGGATTATACAATTTACATATATTGGCATAATCAATTCTATTATTTTCACTAGCTATCAACAAATTATGATGCTTTCAGAAATGAATCTTTTCTACTGTATGTCATCATGACTATTCCGTTGTTTTCCTGTTTTCCGAACATGCCAAAATACAATACTACAATGTTTTGCTATTTGCAGTAAATCGATATATTAGCCACCCATTAACTCTATCACTCGTACACATTTCTGATCATTTTAACTATCACATGCATGTCAACACTGTCTAATTTCTATTATACAAATCTCTCTATGCCAAGTAATAGTCTGACTCTGCAGAAGAATCAAACTTTAACAATTTATTAAACCATAAAGCATAGTTACTCACCTGTAACAGGTGATCTCCAGGAACAACAGCAATTTAGTCTTCACATATGGGTATCGTCGGTACCGACGGAGCCTGCGCGGGAACGCTCCCCAGCGTCCAATTAGAAAGCTTTTGGGAGCATCCCACAGTGCCTGCGTGCTGCCTTCCCGCCTTTCCAACTGCCTCTCACCAGTTGAGTTTTAAAGCTGAGACAAAGAGAGAGAGAGAGAGAGAGAGAGAGAGAGAGGGAAAGAAAATAAAAGAAAGAGAGATACAACTCCTAGGGGAGGTGGGTGGGTTGTGAAGACTAAATTCCTGCTGTTCCCGGAGATCACCTGTTACAGGTGAGTAACTATGCTATTTCCAGGAACAAGCAGGAATGTAGTCTTCACATATGGGGACTTCCTAGCTACAGATGCCAGGGAGAGACCCCAGAAGTTGTGTGCCCCTGTGAAAGGGCTCCACTTCCCCCCATGGATCTCTGGCATCCTACTGGGAATGGTGGGTAGGAGTTGATTAAGTATGGAACAGGTTTCCTAGAACAGCCTGACCAAACAAGGCATCCCGGCGGGAGTGCTTGTCCAAGCAATAATGGGCTGTAAAGGTATGAACAGAGGCCCAAGTAGCTGCTCGACAGATGTTGTCAATAGACACAGAGTGTAGATGAGCTATTGAGGCTGCCATGGCTCTCACATTGTGAGCTGTGACATGGCCTTCCAGAGAAAGGTTTTTACGCTGATAAGTAAAAGAAACTAGAGGTTCAAAAGGCGGCTTCATGAGCTATCCAAGAACCAGATTTAGGTCCCATGTTACCGGTGGTGGCCTAACGGGAGGCTTAGTTAGAAGGAGGCCCCTCATAAATCTCGCTATGAGAGGATGAGAGTTCTTAAGCCCTGCATTAGATAAATGAAGGAGATACTCCAAAAATGATTCCAAAGGTATCGCCAGGGGGTCAAGACCCTTCTGCAAACACCATATGGAAAACCTTTTCCACTTGAAAGCATGAGCGTCTTGTGGAAGGCTTTCTAGAAGCATAAAGGATATCCCTTACTTGTTGAGACAGGTTAAGACCATGAAGATCTAGGCCCTCAGCAACCAGGCCCTGAGATGCAGGGAGTGAGGATCAGGATGCCACAACATCCCATCCTCCTGAGACAGGAGATCTGGAGCAGATCCTAACTCCAGAGATGGAGCTTGAGAGAGATGTAGGAGCAGAGGGGTACCACACCTGCCATGGCCAATGTGGAGCTATGAGAATCATATGGCCTCTGTCTCTCTGAAGCTTGAATAGGGTTTTGGGAATTAGGGGAATGGGTGGAAAGGCATATAGGAAGTCCTGACCCCAATGGAGAGGAAAGCATCCCTGGCCTGAGAACCCTGAGCCGGAATTCTGGAACAGAATCGGGGAAGTTTGGCATTCAACGGACTTGCAAAGAGGTCTATGTCCGGAGTTCCCCAAATTTGAAAAGATTTTGCTACCTGGTCTGCACGAAGAGACCACTCGTGTGGAAGCAGAACTTGACTGAGTCTGCCCAGGAGTTTTAGCTTGGCAGATACACCGCAAGGAGATGAATCTGATGCTCTCTGGCGAGGCCCATAGTTGCAAAGCGACAGAGAGCCTGTTCCTCCCTGCTTGTTCAGATAGAACATAGCTACTTGATTGTTCATCTGAATTAGGACTGCCTTGTAGCTCAGCTGGGTGTGGAACACTCGAAGAGCAAGGAAGATTGCTCTGAGTTCCAAGAGATTGATGTGTAGATGAGTCTCCTGTGGAGTCCAGGTGTCTTGGGTAGAGAGATCTTGCAGGTGAGCTCCATAACCCACCTATGAGGCGTCTCTTGTTAGAGTGACCTGGGGTGGGGGCCGTTGGAAAGGGGACCCCACCAACAGGTTTTGGGTTGATTGCCACCATTGTAGGGACAAAATAAGGCGACTTGAGTTTGCTATTTTGTCGGATAGGCAGCCTGATGCTTGGGTCCACTGAGTGGATAGAGTCCATTGGGCTGCTCTCATATGGAGGCGGGCATAGGGAACCACATACACGGTAGATGCCATGTGGCCTAGCAATTTTAACATTTCCCGAGCAGTGAGATGAGTTTTTAACACTGCTTGGGAACCTAACTGCACAATGCAAAGGCAGAGGGGCTGTGGAAGATAGACCTTGCTTTCCTGGTATCCAGCATAGCTCCTATAAACTCCAGAGACTGAGTGGGAGTTAGGTTGGATTTTGGGATGTTTATGAGCAGGCCCAAATACTGAAGTATACGCACTGTGCAAGATAGGGAAATTCTGGCCTCTGATTCTGATGGGGCTTGAATGAGCCAGTCATCTAAGTAGGGGAAGACGAATATTCCTAGAGTGCGAGGAAATGCTGCCAATAAAGCCATGCATTTCGTAAACACCCTTGGTGCTAAGGCCAGGCCAAAAGGAAGAACCCTGTACTGGTAGTGCTTCCCCTGAAATAGAAACCGAAGGAATCTTCGGTGAGTTGGATGGATGAGAACATGGGTGTATGCATCCTTGAGATCTAGAGAACAAAGCCAATCCTGACTCTGAAGGTATGGCAGAAGAATTCCTAGAGAAATCATCTTGAACGTCTCCTTGAAAAGGAATTTGTTCAATTCTCTGAGGTCTAAAATGGGTCTGTCCCCCCCCCCCTGTTTTCTTTGGAATAAGGAAATAGGGGGCGTAAAACCCTGTACCCTGTTGGGAAATGGGTACGACTTCTATTGCCCCGTGGGCAAGAAGTAAAGTGACCTCTTGACCTAACTGATTTTCTAGTGAAGTCTGAGAATTGAACCATCTTACAACTGTAGGAGGGGGCATGTAGAGGAAATGAAGCTTGTACCCCTCCTTTACGATGGAGAGAGTCCATTTTTCTGCTGTTATTTGCTCCCATCTGGGGGCAAAATGACACAACCTTCCTGGAATGGTGGAGGGCTCTGGCCCGTTGAGGGCCAGGAAGGCCAAGTTCTCTAGATGGGAGTCAAAGCCCCTGTGGAGGCTGAGTCTGTTGGGCCGGTTGAGGCTTAGCAGACTTTGTTTTGGTGGCTGCTGTCCCTTTCAGGCAGACTGTCCTGTAGAATGCCCCTGCTGGGTATAGGAGGGGTAAAACCTCTTCTTTTTAGAGAAGAATGGTTTTTTGTAGGATTTTCTCCTTGCAGGATCAGCTGTAGCCTTGGATAGTCTATCCAAAGTGGTGTTATCAGCATCCAGCTCATTAGCTTTCTCTTGCCAATTTTTGCAAAAGAGATTTTCGCCTGTGCAAGGGATATTCCCCAGTTTGTCCTGTACCCAGAGTTCTCAGTCAGATGCCTGGAGCCAGGCAATCCTACGAACACCTATGGCAATGGCAGAGGTTCTGCTTATGCACTCAAAGCAGTCAAAAGCTGCACGATTAACAAACTTGGAAACATCTTGGGCATGTTTGACAAGTGTAAGATAATCTTGCCTCTTATCATCAGGAAGGAGAGGGCTCATAAGCTCCAGATCTCCTGTAACCTCCTTAAGGAACATTCCCATATATAAAATGTAGGAACTAATCCTGGCAGAAAGCATAGAGGCCTGGAAGGTTCGACGCCCAAAGGCATCAATAGTCCTACATTCACGTCCTGGCGGATTAGATGCATGTCTTTTTGCACTCTTGATCCTTCTCATAGCTGATTCCACTACCAAGGAGTGGTGTGGTAACTTGGTTTTTTTGAAATCCAGGACAAGGAGGTACTCGATACATGGTATCAAGCCTACGAGAATGAGGAGAGGTGGTAAGAGGTGTTTCCAACTTTCTTAGCATGAGATCATGCAAGATCTCATGAATAGGCAAAGTAGCCGCCTCCTTGGGAGCTTTAGGATATTGTAAAATCTCCAATTCCTTTTCTCTGGGCTCTGTTTCAGGAGCCACTGTGATGGAAAGACCTCTAGCCACCTCCCGGATGAAATCCTGAAAGAATATATCCTCTGGAGGAGACATTCTACGTTTAGGAGAGGAAGGCTCCTCAGAGAGAAGTACTCCGGTACCGACAGAGCTGTCAGAATCCTCAGACTCCTTGGAGGATTCGAACTATCTCCTGTCCGGGTGCTCTTGCAAAGCACGATACCGGTAGCGATCGAAGTCGGTACCGGAGGGATCCGGTATCGGCCTGTCGATACCGGAGGAAACAGCATGACTCGGTTTCGGTAACACAGTCGCCGATGTCGAGGCTGTCGGTACCGGTACCGATATCTGTGCCGGAACCGGTGTCGATACCGGTTGAACCGTCTGAAGCGGTCCCGAAGGCACCGAAGCCGCAAGGAGAGCCGCCAGACTGCAGTCAATAGCCAAGAACCTCTGGTCTATTGATGCTGCCGATGCCTGGGTATCGGTACTGGACGAAGCGGTCGGTACCCCAGAGCATGGCACTAGTAGTTCTGCCGAGGTTGAGGCCTCGAGAACATCCTGTAGCCCCAATAGTGCTTTGGAAACCGAAGCCTCCCGCCGGGGCAATTTTGCTGGTACAAGTCCCTCAAGGGCAACGCCAGAGGCATCTCGATGCTTGGAAGGAGATCTACCCTTTGAGGACTGGCCAGATTTATGTTTGGTTACCTGAGATCCATGGGAGGAAGACGAAGCCCTGGAAGACGTCGATGCCACAGATGCTGCATTGGAGGAAAAAAGGGTGCTAAGCTTAGCAGCTCGATTTTGCTGACCCCTCTTCGACATCATCCCACAGGCAACACACTCCAAGATGGAGTGGTCAGGACCTAAACATTTAAGGCACCATTCATGAGTGTCGATGACGGAGATGGTACCGCCATACTTGGAACACTTTTTAAAACCAGAGGCGGGTTTTTCCATTCTGAAGGAAAAGTTGGGCCTAGTGCCCGAAATGGCGCGTGGCACCCTACAGAAAAAAAGACTGGAAAATCCAGAAAAAAGAGATTACAAATTTTTTTTTTTTTGAAAAAAAGAAAGAACCGGCGGTACCGGTATAGCGTCGAGGAAGGCAGACGCTACCACAAAAAGAATGAAAAAGATGGGATAATTTCTGCGGTGACAGGAAAAACGACCTGCTGGCTCCACGGAAAACGAAGAACTGGAGAGAGGCAGTTGGGAAAGGCGGGAAGGCAGCACGTAGGCGCTGTGGGATGCTCCCAAAAGCTTTCTAATTGGACGCTGGGGAGCGTTCCCGCGCAGGCTCCGTCGGTACCGACGATACCCATATGTGAGGACCACATTCCTGCTTGTTCCTGGAGATTACCCCATTTCCCACCAACCCACATTAATTGCAAGAAATTAATAAAATAAGGGTCTGATCCATTTATACTTACAAATTATTTTTTTTAAATATAGTTCAGATTGACATATAGGTATTTTACAAATGGACTAAAAATTGCAATTTCAGCAACTACAGGCCTTGGTAAAAATATGTATTTTTGCCATTTGCTACTGCCCCAGAAAAAAATTACAATTTTTTCATAGTTGATATTAGTTATTAAAAACATGCAATCCCATAACTTCAGAAAGCCAGATGCACCCTAGACTAAGAAAACTGTGAAAGTAGTATGCGACTCCTAGGCCAGACAAGAGATTTGCAAAAAAATGGCACAAAAGGCTAATCAGTAAGCAAAAAAAGAAAATTTATAGGAAAAGGTAAGTTAATGTGGTACCAGCAGGACTACGAAGGGAGAACATTATTAGAGTATTTATATGACATTTTTAAAATCTTACTAGTCAACTTGGCTTTCTCAAATTTATTTAACAAATTTTAAATACCATTTTCCTACTACTCAAACTGGTTTACAAAGAACTAGGTGCAAAACAGAAAAACTTAGGTGCAGCAAAAGGTTACAGAAAATGTTGTTAGGCACAAACAATAATTAACTATAGTTAGCAGGTTAATAGAGCCAGAACATGGCTATAATAATTTAACTAGGTATATAATGAAGGATAAGACAGTGTAAAGTAAGAGTATATTAGTAAGTTAGATTTAGGGAATCTAGTGAGGGATTGATAAAAAAAAGAATCATGGTGTCTGTGGAGATGGGGGAATTCAGCAGTAGCTTTTCTATCCTTGTCCTTTGATCAAGGACTTGGAGGTGAGGTGAGGAAAGGATATGGTTAATAGAGTGCTCAGCGGATGTGGTAATTTTGTAATGAGTTTAAATCTGCTGGGGGTCTGCGCTGAAGTACTCTATGAAGAGGTAGGTTTTTAGTTTCTTTTGAAAATCTCCTATTAATTCAACATTCCTTAGATTAGGAGGTAGAGAGTTACAAATTGCTGGGGCACAGAGCGAGAATGCTCTGTTACACGTACTTTGTTTTCTCCTGATTATTTGGGGTGGTACATCAAGGAGATTTTGTGTGTTGTGTTCAGAGGATTGGTTGTTTCAAACTTTATGGAAGTTAAGAATGGTTTTGTATTTGATTCTGGAGATGATGGGGAGCCAATGCAGTTATTTGAGGATGGGGATGATCCTTGCTGAAGTATCCTTGCTGGAGTGGAGGAGTAGCCTAGTGGTTGGGGCAAGGTACTTCAGGCCGGAAGGTCGGGGGTTCAAATCCCACTAGAGGACAGCAAGCTTGGGCTGGAAGGACTGGGGTTTCTAGTCCCACAGGTGCTCCCTTGTGGTCTTGGGCAAGCCACTTAACCCTCCATATCCCATGTTCCCTGTAAAATAGTTATCTCCAAGTTATAATACCCTGTTCAATGTAATTTCAGTTTGTTCAATGTAAACCGCACTGATGCAGAATAGCGCGGTATATAAGAGAATGTAAATAAATAAATATTTTGTGCTAGATGCAGGGGGTATAGTGTGCACTTGGGTAACTCTTGGTAGACTGAATTACAGTAATCTAACAAGGGCGTGATGATTGCTTGGCAAACTGCAGAAATCTTCTGGATTCAGGAGGCGGCGGAAATTTTTTAGGGTTCTGAGTTTGCAGTAGATTGATTTGGTGGTGTTTATGACTTGTACTTGGAAGTTCAGGCCTTGATCAAGTATAACTCAAGTATCTGATCTCCATTTTAAATTGATGTTCTAAGTCACCTACTTTGATTGAAGAAGGGGGCTTAAAGTTGGTGTCTCTTGTTACATGAAGGATCTCTGTTTTGCTGTATAGATTGTGAGGTTATGATAGTAGAACCATTTGACTATCTCAGTGAAGCAATTGACTATTTTGGAGTAGTCTGAAGTGATTGTGGAGAATGGCATATAAATTATGTAATCACGGATGTAAACTTGGTAGTAAACGTTGAAACTCTGAATGAGTGTACATAGGGGTTGTATGTAGATGTTGAAGAGTAAGGAGGAAAGGGAGGATCCTTGGGGTACCCCTTGTTGTAGGGTGTAAGGAGAGGGATCTGTGGGTTCCTATCTTTATTTGTTGGCTGCAAACAGAGGCAGAAGTGAAATCATTTGATGAAGGTGCTTTGTAGTCCAATGTCATTTAGTCAACTGAATAGTATTTGGTGAGACACCGAGTCAAATGCAGCATAAATATCCAAAAAAAAAAAGGATGAAACCGTGTGAGAGAATTTCTGTGCCGGTTATGAGTTTGCTCAGCAAGGAAGTGAGGAGGGTTTCAATGCTCTGATGAGGTTGAAATCCATGTTGATGATGGTCAAGTGATGCATGATTATTTATGTGATCCTGGAGTTGAGTCTGTACGGTTTTTTGAATGATTTTTGCTATGAATGGGATGTTGGCTATGGGTCTGAATGAGGCTGGGGAGCTGAGTTCTAGAATAGGTTTCTTTAAAAGTGGTCTGATGGAGGCTTGTTTTAGCGAGGGTGGTATGTGTCCTTGTGTTAGGGAGTTCTGTAGTATTTTCAATGGTATAAGGTGTGCTTTGGTGATTTCTATCCAGAACACTTGGCAGGGGTCTAGTGGAGTGGCGGTTGTTATTGATTATTCTGTCAAGCTGTTCTGAGGTCACAGTGTCAAACGTGGACCAGAAGTATAGCATAGTTACTCACCTGTAACAGGTGATCTCCGGGAACAGCAGGAATTTAGTCTTCACATATTGGGTATCGTCGGTACCGACAGAGCCCGCGCGGGAACGCTTCCCAGCGTCCAATAGGAAAGCTTTTGGGAGCATCCCACAGCACATGAGTGCTGCTTTCCCGAATCTGTACCTCTCTCACTTCAGTTGAGTTTATAGCTGAGACCAAAGGAGAGAAGGAGAGAAGTAGAGAAAGAGAGAGAGACAACTCCTAGGGGAGGTGGGTGGGTTGTGAAGACTAAATTCTTGCTGTTCCCGGAGATCACCTGTTACAGGTGAGTAACTATGCTATCTCCAGGAACAAGCAGGAAAGCACAGTTACTTACCTGTAACAGGTGATCTCTGGGAACAGCAGGAATAAGTCTTCACATATGGGTATCGTCGGTACCGACGGAGCCTGCGCGGGAACGCTCCCCAGCATCCAAAAGGAAAGCTTTTGGGAGCATCCCACAGCGCCTGCGCGCTGCCTTCCCGCCTTTCCTAACCGCCACTCTCCAGTTCGAGTTTTAAAGCTGAGACAAAGAGAGAGAGAGGAAAGGAAAGACAGATAGAGAGATACAACTCCTAGGGGAGGTGGGTGGGTTGTGAAGACTTATTCCTGCTGTTCCCAGAGATCACCTGTTACAGGTAAGTAACTGTGCTATCTCCAGGAACAAGCAGGAATGAGTCTTCACATATGGGGACTCCCCAGCTAGAGATGCCTGGGAGATCACCCAGGTTGTGAGTCCCTGGGAAGGGCTCTACCTCCACCTATGAATCTCAGGCATCCAGTCAGGGATGGAGGGTAGGAGTTGATTAGGTATGGAACAGGTGTTTGAGAACAGCCTGACCAAACAAGGCATCCCGGTGGGAGTCCTTGTCCAAGCAGTAATGGGCTGTAAAGGTATGAACCGAGGCCCAGGTGGCCGCTCGACAGATTTGGTCGATGGACACAGAGTTCAGATGAGCCATAGAGGCTGCCGTAGCTCTCACATTGTAAGCTGTGACATGGCCCTCCAGAGAAAGGTTCTTACTCTGGTAAGCGAAAGAAATACACTGAGCAATCCAATTGGACAGAGTTCTCTTAGAGACTGGAAGTCCTAAATGAGAGGGATCAAAAGCAACAAAAAGTTGAGAGGACTTTCTATGTTGCTGTGTCCTTTGTAAGTAGAAAGCAAGAGCTCTTTTACAATCCAGGGTATGTAGATTCCTCTCTGCACTTGATGCGTGAGGTCCTGGAAAAAAGACAGGTAAATACACCTCCTGGTTCAGATGAAAAGGTCAGACCACTTTAGGCATAAAGTGTGGATTAGTTCTGAGGACTACCTTGTCATGATGGAACCTTGTATAAGGAGGATTAGCCACTAAGGCTTGCAACTCACTGATACGGCGAGCTGAGGTGACTGCAATTAGAAAAATAACCTTGCAGGAAAGGAATTTCAAGGAGGTAGTGGCTAAGGGTTCAAAGGGTGGCTTCATAAGCTGGCCAAGAACCAGATTCAAGTCCCATGCCACTGGAGGTGGTCTAATGGGAGGTTTAGTCAAAAGAAGGCCTCTCATGAATCTTGCTATAAGAGGATGAGAGGAAATAGGCTGTCCATTGAGGGGTTTAAGAGATGCTGTAACAGCACTCAAATGGACTCTGATTGAATTTGTCTTAAGGCCTGCATGGGATAAATGCAGCAAATACTCCAGTAAAGAATTCAGAGGTATTGCAAGAGGGTTAAGACCCTTCTCTGCACACCAAATGGTAAACCTCTTCCATTTAAAAGCATAGGAACGTCTGGTGGAAGGCTTTCTGGAAGCATGAAGGATATCCTTCACCTGCTGAGAAAGAGATAAATCTTGAAGGTCTAGGCCTTCAGTAACCAGGCCCTGAGATGAAGTGACTGGGGATTTGGGTGCCACAATGTTCCTTCCTCCTGGGGGAGGAGATCTGGAGCAGACCCCAAGTCCAGGGAGGGAGCTTGAGAGAGATGCAGGAGTAGAGGGTACCACACTTGGCGTGGCCAACGTGGTGCTATGAGGATCATAGACCCCTTGTCTCTCTGAAGCTTGAATATTGTCTTGGGAATGAGGGGAATAGGAGGAAAGGCATAGAGGAAATCTTACCCCCAATGAAGGAGGAAGGCATCCCTGGCCTGAACTCCCTGACACGGAATCCTGGAACAGAACCGGGGAAGTTTGGCATTCCACGGACTTGCAAACAGGTCTATGTCTGGGGTTCCCCAAATTCGAAAGATCCTGGCTATCTAGTCCCCATGGAGGGACCATTCGTGTGGAAGCAGAACTCGACTGAGTCTGTCTGCCCAAGAGTTTTGAACTCCTGGAAGATACACTGACATGAGATGGATTTGATGCTCTCTGGCGAAGGCCCACAATCTCAGAGCTTCGTTGCAAAGCGACAGAGAGCCAGTTCCCCCCTGCTTGTTCACGTAGAACATGGCTACTTGGTTGTCCGTGTGGATGAGGACTGTCTTGTAGTTGAGCAGGGTGTGGAAGACTCAGAGCCACAAAGATTGCTCTGAGCTCTAAGAGGTTGATATGTAGAGATGTCTCCTGTGGAGACCAGATGCCTTAGGTGGAGAGATCTTGAAGATGAGCTCCCCAACCCTTTGGAGATGCATCTGTGGTAAGGGTTGCTTGGGGTAACACCTGTTGAAAGGGAGACCCCAGCAACAGATTTTGAGTGGACTTCCACCAATGGAGCGAGGAAAAGAGGCGAATGGAGGTCGCTATCTTGTCTGACAGGCACCCTGATGCCTGGGTCCATTGGGTGGACAAAGTCCATTGAGCTGCTCTCATGTGAAGGCGAGCATAAGGAACCACATGCACGGTGGATGCCATGTGGCCTAAGAGTTGTAACATCTCTCGAGCAGTTAAATGGGATTTTAACTTAATCTGTGAGGCTAACTGCACCAAGCGTAGGCAACGGGCCTGGGGGAGATAGGCCCTTGCAGTTGTGGTATCCAGCAAGGCCCCTATGAACTCTAGAGATTGAGTAGGGGTGAGATGGGATTTTGGAATGTTTATTACCAGTCCCAGATACTGAAGAACACGCCTTGTGCAGACCAGGGAAGCCTGGGCCTCTGACTGGGATGGAGCTCGGATGAGCCAGTCGTCCAGATATGGGAATATGAATATCCCTAGAGTGCGTAGAAATGCAGCTACTATTGCCATGCATTTGGTGAACACTTTTGGTGCAGAGGCCAGACCGAAAGGAAGCACTTTGTATTGGTAGTGCTTTCCTTGGTAAAGGAACCAAAGGAACCTTCTGTGTGTTGGATGGATGAGGACATGGGTGTACGCATCCTTGAGATCTAGAGAACAAAGCCAGTCCTGACTCTGGAGGTATGGAAGGAGAGTTCCGAGAGAAGTCATCTTGAATTTCTCCTTGCATAGAAACTTGTTCAATTCTCTGAGATCTAAAAGGGGTCTGTAGCCCCCTGTTTTCTTTGGAATGAGAAAATAGGGGGAGTAGAACCCTGAGCCCTGTTGAAGAAGGGGTACTTCTTCTATTGCCCCTTGGGCAAGAAGGGTGGCAATCTCTT
This sequence comes from Ichthyophis bannanicus, assembly GCA_033557465.1. Taxonomy (NCBI): domain Eukaryota; kingdom Metazoa; phylum Chordata; class Amphibia; order Gymnophiona; family Ichthyophiidae; genus Ichthyophis; species Ichthyophis bannanicus. The sequence goes on along the minus strand of CM066036.1, from coordinate 642,761,183 downwards.
GACCTAAAAGGTTAAGGAGAGATGTTGGAGAATTGAACTGTTTCACCATAGTGTGAGGAGGAAGGTTTAAGAAGTGAAGATTGTACCCGTCTCTTATGATAGAGAGGATCCATTGCTCTGCTGTGATTTGTTCCCATCTGGGAGCAAAATGAGCTAACCCTTCCTGGGATGGTGAAAGGCTCTGGATGTTCTAGAGCTAGAAAGGCTAAGTTCTCTAGTGGTAAGTCAAAGGCCCTGAGGAGGCTGAGGCTGTTGGGCCGTAGCAGTCCTCGCAGCCTTAGGCTTGGCCTGTTTTGGTTGTTGTTGCCTCTTTGTAGCAAAACGACCTGCAGAAGAGGCCTGACCATAAACAGAAGAATATTTCCCTTTTTTTGGGAAAAATCCTTTTTTGAACAATCTCTTTTTAAAAGGAGCAGAAGTAGACTTTGAAAGTCTATCTAAAGCAGAATTTTCAGCATCCATCTGGTTGGCCTTTGCTTGCCAATCTTTGCCAAACAGGTTTTCACCTGTACAAGGAAGGTTACCTAGTCCATCCTGAACCCAGGATTCCAAATCAGAGGCTTGTAACCAAGCAACTCTGCGTGCACCTATGGCAATAGCCGAGGCTCTGCTGGCACCTTCAAAAGAGTCAAAGGCTGCACGGTTGGAAAACTTGGAAATATCCTGGGCATGTTTAAGCCAGGTGAGAAACTCTTCCCTTTTACTTTCTGACATAAAAGGAGATAAGGTTTGCAGATGATCTGTAACTTCCTTTAGAAACATCCCCATATAGAGACTATAGGAGTTGATTCTGGCTACAAGCATACTGGCCTGGAAAATTCTCCTGCCAAAGGCATCTAAGGTTCTGCATTCTCTTCCTGGAGGAGTAGAAGAGTGCCTCTTTGTACTCTTGATCTTTTTCATAGCAGACTCCACCACAATGGAGTGGTGAGGAAGCTGAGTCTTATGAAAACCAGGACAAGGAGGAACACAATACATGGTGTCCAACCTACGAGAATGAGGTGAGGTGGTAAGAGGAGTCTCCCATATGCCCAACATGTGATCATAGAGAATCTCATGTATTGGTAAAGTGGCTGCCTCTTTGGGAGCCTTAGGATATTGTAAAATATCTAATTTTTTGGCTCTAGGCTCTGTCTCAGAGGCCACTGAAATGGAAAGGCCCCTGGCCACCTCCCTGATAAAGTCTTGAAAAGACAAGTCCTCTGGAGGAGATATTCTCCTTTTTGGAGAAGAGGGTTCCTGAGGAAGGATCCCCGATGCTTCGATAGAGGCCTCTGATTCATCAGAGTCCTCAGAGGAATCGAAGTATCACCTGTCTGGATGCTCTCGCAGAGCCCGATACGCATACCGGGGGGTATCGACATCGGGAGTACTCGGTACCGGATCGGAACCGATGGGCATCACAGGATAGTGTACCGCTGCCGTCGACGTCGATGCAATCAGTACTGGCAGCGGAACCGGTATCGGGTCCAGTACCGGAATCGGTACCGACAACGGAGTTTGTTGCGGTACCGAAGGCGTCGCAGCTTGTATGAATGCCGTGATGGCACGCTGCATGGTCAGAATATTCTGATCCATCGACGCCACCAATGTCTGGATGTCGGTACCAGTGTGAACCGCCGGTACCCCAGAACATTGTAACAGGTGATCGGTTGAGGCCGAGCCATCGATGTCAACCTGTGACCCCATAGATAAAGCTTTGGAAGTCGGAGCCTCCCGCTGGGGTAATTTTGCCGGTGTGGATTCCTCGAGAGCAAGCCCGGGGACATCTCGATACTTAGAGGAAGATGTACTCTTCAAGGACCGGCCAGATTTAAGTTTGGTTACCCGAGATCCATGGGAGGAGGAAGAAGCCCTGGAAGACGTCGATGCCACAGAAGCTGCATCAGAGGGAAACAGGGTACTGAGCTTGGCTGCTCGATTCTGTAAACCTCTTTTAGACATCAAGGAACAGGACTCACAGTCCGCGATGGAATGGTCAGGACCTAAACATTTAAGACACCAGTCGTGGGTGTCGGTGACAGAAATAGTGCTACTGCACTTCGTGCACTTTTTGAACCCGGAGGCGGGCTTTTCCATGAGGAAAAATTTCCTGTAGGCCTAAGGCCACAGAAATAAAAAATGCACTGAAGTAGAAAAGAGTAAATTTTTTTTTTTTTTTTAAAAAGAAAGAAAAAACCGGCGGTACCGGTTCGGAGTCGAGAAGGCAGACACGCGACTAAAGAAATAAAAGAAAAAATAAGAAATTCTTCAGCGGTGACAGGAAACATGACCTGCTGGCTCCGCGGAAAAAGAAGAACTGGAGAGAGGCGGTTAGGAAAGGCGGGAAGGCAGCGCGCAGGCGCTGTGGGATGCTCCCAAAAGCTTTCCTTTTGGACGCTGGGGAGCGTTCCCACGCAGGCTCCTTCTGTACCGACGATACCCATATGTGAAGACTCATTCCTGCTTGTTCCTGGAGATTGTAGTCTTCACATATGGGGACTCCCCAGCTGAAAGATGCCAAGGGGTGACCCCAGCTAGCTGCAAACCCAGGTGAGATGGGTCATGCTTCCTCCCATGGACCTTAGGCATCCAAACTGTGGATGGTGGGCAGGAGTTGTATTAAGTATGGAAGAGATGTTGTAGAACAGCCTGGCCAAACGAGGTGGCCGTTTGGTTAATAAAGGACTCTGTCTTTCCATTTCACTCACGCTTGTGACTGTGTTTTTAAAACGAGGCATCCCGACAGGAGTCCTTGTCTAAGCAATAGTGGGCTGTGAAGGTATGTACCGAAGTCCAAGTGGCTGCTTGGCAGATGTTATCAATAGAGACAGAACGAAGGTTAGCCATTGAGACTGCCATTACTCTCACATTGTGAGCCGTGACATGGCCTTCGAGAGATAGTCCCTTACTCTGATATGTATAGGATATGCAATCCGCAATCCAATTTGACAGAGTTCTTTTAGAAACTGGAAGTCCCAAATGACTAGAGTCAAAAGCCACAAAAAGCTGAGAAGATTTTCTATGTGGCTTAGTTCTTTGGAGATAAAAAGCCAAGGATCTTTTACAATCCAATGTGTGAAGATTCCTATCCGCATTGGAGGCATGAGGCCTAGGGAAGAATTTAGGAAGATAAACAGACTGGTATAAATGAAAAAAGTGAGGATGAGTCCTGAGAACTACTTTACCATGGTGAAACCTTGTATAAGGAGGGTCAGCTACCAACGCCTGTAGTTCACTAATGCGTCTTGCAGAAGTGATGGCAATTAGGAAAATAACTTTCCATGAAAGAAACTTTAGGTCTGAAGTGGCTAAAGATTCAAAGGGTGGTTTCATAAGCTTACCAAGAACAAGATTTAGATCCCATGCCATCGCTGGTGGTTTAATGGGAGGTTTTGTTAAAAGTAGGCCTCTCATAAATCTTGATATAAGTGGATGAGAGGAAATAGGTTGTCCATTGAAAGGTTTATGAAAAGCAGCAATAGCACTAAGATGGACCCTAACTGAATTGGTCATCAGACCAGAAGTTCATAATTGTAGAAGATACTCTAGTAGAAACTCTACAGGTACTAAAAGGGGGTTAAGTCCCTTTTGTGAACACCAGATAGAGAACCTTTTCCACTTGAAAGCGTAGGAACGTCTTGTGGAGGGTTTTCTGGAAGCCAGGAGGATATCCCTTACTTGTTGAGAAAGGTTAACATCCTGGAATTCTAGGCATTCAGTAACCAGGCCCCGAGATGTAGTGACTGGGAATTGGGATGCAGTAAAGATCCGTTCTCCTGTGACAGGAGATCTGGAGCATTCCCCAACTCCAGAGGAGTGGTTTGAGAGAGACGCAGAAGAGGAGGATACTACGTTTGCCGTGGCCAACGTGGAGCTATGAGTATCATACGGCGTCTGTCTCTCTGAAGTTTGAATAAAGTTTTGGGAATGAGGGGAATGGGTGGGAAGGCACAGAGGAAGTCTTGACCCCAGTGGAGTAGGAAAGCATCTCTTGCCTGACAGTTTTGAGCCGGAATTCTGGAACAGAATCGGGGAAGTTTGGCATTCTGTGGACTTGCATAGAGGTCTATTATCTGGTGTTCCCCAGATTTGAAACACTCGAGCAAGCTGGTATGAGTGGAGGGACCACTCATGTGGCAGCAGTATTCGACTGAGTTTGTCTGCCCACAAGTTTTGAATGCCCGGAAGGTATACCGCAAACAGGTGAATTTGTAACTTTCTGGCAGGGCCCATATTCGCAAAGCTTCGTTGCATAGCGACCGAGAGCCTGTTCCGCCTTGCTTGTTCACACAGAACATAGCTACCTGAATGTCAGTTTGGACCAGAACTGTTTTGTTGCTGAGATGGCCCTGAAAGACTTAAATAGCATTGAAAATGGCTCTCAGCTCTAGGAGGTTTATGTGAAGGGAAACCTCCTGTGAGGTCCAAAGACCCTGAGTGGAGAGATTGTGCAAGTGGGCCACCCAACCCATCTTGGACGCATCTGTCGTCAGAGTGGTTTGGCATAGAGGCTGCTGGAAAGCAGAGCCTACAAGAAGGTTTTCCTGGGATTGCCACCACTGCAGGGACGAAATCAGATGTGGTAGTTCTGATCTTGTCTGTTAGTCGACCCGAGGCTTGTGACCACTGAGAGGAAAGGGTCCACTGGGCTGCTCGCTTGTGGAGGCGAGCATAGGGAACCACATGGACAGTGGATGCCATGTGTCCCAGCAGTTGAAGCATCTCCCGAGCAGTAAGGAATACCTTCATAGATGCTTGAGATACCAGTTGTATTATACGTAGACAGCGTGGCTGGGGCAGGAAAGCCCTTGGCTGCCGTGTGTCTAGATGAGCCCCTATGAATTCGAGAGATTGAGAGGGGGTGAGATGAGATTTTGGGAGGTTTATGACCAGCCTCAAGTATTGAAGAATTCTCATTGCTTGAGAGAGAGCGAAGCTGGCCTCTGGAGCTGTCGATGCTCGAATGAGACCATATCTTGCAAAGGATGTAAAAAGACTGGAAACTGTTCAGAGGAAGCAACCAAAATGATTTGTAGCCTGCGTCAGAAGCCTTATGAGAAGAGACTTGAAGACCTAAACATGTACACTTTGGAGGAGAGGAGGGACAGGGGAGATATGATTCAGACCTTTAAATACTTAAAGGGAAATAATTAACAAACAAACCTCTTCCAAAGACGGGGAAGCTGTAAAACTAGAAGGCATAACAGGAAGCTGAAAGGTGGTAAATTGAAAGGCAATGTCAGGAAATACTTTTTCACTGAAAGGGTGGTGGATGCTTGGAACGCCCTCCCGATGGAAGTAGTGGAGGCAAACACGGTGACGGAATTCAAAATGGCATGGGACAAACACAATGGATCCCTTTACAGCAACAGGATAAAATCAAAATAAACTGAACCATCTAAATTCTCAACAAATAGGGGTGTCCTACATGGAGTGGTGGGTTCACCCTAAACAAAGACGTGGGGAGGGGTGGCCTGCACGAAGCGGCAGGTGCAACTACTCTTGCCATCATACTGGGCAGACTAGATGGACCATACTGGTCTTTATCTGCTGTCATTTACTATGTTACTATGTCTAAGTAAGAGAAGAAGAATATTCCCAGAGTCCTCATAAATGCTGCTACCACTGCCATGCATTTTGTGAAGACTCTTGGAGCAGAGGCTAGTCCGAAGGGAAGAACTCTGTACTGGAAGTGTCTTCCTTGGACCAGGAATCGAAGGAACTTCCTGTGATCTGAGTGGATGAGAATATGCGTGTACGCACCTCTTAGATCTAGAGAACATAGCCAGTTCTGACTTTGGAGATATGGTAAAAGTATTCTGAGGGAGATCATTTTGAACTTTTCTTGGAATAAATATTTGTTTAATTCTCCGAGGTCTAATATAGGTTTGTGTCCCCCTGTCTTCTTTGGAATAAGAAAGTAGGGGGGAGTAAAACCCTGTCCCCTATTGGGGAATAGTTCTTTGATTGCTCCTTGAGCTAGAAGTGATGTGACCTCCTGCCACAAGAGGTTGGTGGCAGGGCTCTGAGAACTGAACTGTTTTATTATTGTAGGTGGGGACAAGTTGAGAAAATGAAGCTTGTACCCCCAGTTGTACAATGGACAGACTCCAATTTTCTGATGTTATTTGTTGCCATCTTTTGGCAAAAAAGCATAGTCTTCCTGGAATGGTCAAGAGTTCTGGACCTTTTAGGGGCAGAATGACTAAGTTCTCTAGATAGACGTCAAAGACCCTGAGGGGACTGGGTCTGTTAAGCCAGCTGAGTTTTGTGAGCTTGTGGCTTTCTTTGCTGTCTGTTCTGTTGTTGTCCCTTCTGGGGAACATGGAGCGGACAGTGAGTTTGATGGGTGTAAGATTGATAAGGCTTCTTTTTCTTACTGAAAAAAGTTTTTTTTGAATATTTTCTTCTTTGCTGGGTTGGCTGTAGACTTTGACAATCTGTTTAAAGTAGTATTGTCAGATTCAAGCTGATTAGCCTTGTCCTGCCAGTCCTTGCCAAAGAGATTTTCTCCTGTGCAAGGAATGTTTCCCAGCTTTTCTTGCACCCACTGTTCTAAGTCTGATGCTTGAAGCCAAGCGATACGACGTGCTCCTATGGATATAGCAGAGGTTCTGCTAATACATTCAAAGCAATCAAAGGTAGCACAGTTCATAAATTTTGAGACATTCTGGGCATGCTTGACCAGAATAAGATAGTCTGGTCTTTTTCCCTCCGAAACACAAGGACTAAGGAGCTCTAAGTCTTTTGTGACTTCTTCCAGGAACATTCCCATATAAAGAATGTAGGAACTGATCCTGGCTCCTAACATGGAGGATTGAAAGCATCGACGGCCAAAGGCATTGAGAATCCTAGATTCACGGCCTGGTGGATTAGAAGAATGTGTTTTAGCACTCTTGATCCTTCGCATAGCCGATTCCACTACCATTGAATGGTGTGGTAACTGAGTCTTTTGAAAACCAGGACAACTTGGCACTCGGTACATATTGTCAAGGCATCGGGAATGTGACAATATTGTTAAAGGAGTTTCCCACATTCTCAACATTAGATCATGTAAGATCTTGTAAATGGGAAGCTTATCTGCTTCCTTAGGAGCCATAGGATATTGTAGGATTCTTAATTCTTCTGCCCTAGGTTCCTTTTCTGGAATCACAGTGATTGCAAGCCCCTTTGCTAAATCACATATGAAATCCTGGAAGGACATATCCTCTGGAAGAGACATTCTGCGTTGAGGAGAAGGAACCGAATCTTCTAATAGATTCGCTCTGGTACCGGTAGAATCGTCAGAGTCATCAGAATCGGAAGACTCAAGCACCGGGTGCTCCTGTAACGCATGGTATCGGTACTGCTCGAAGTCGGTACTGAAATGTCTCGGTTCCTGATCCACGATACCGGAGATCGGCATGGGGGAAAGCAGTCCTATTGAAGGAGGTACTGTTGGTATGGTACCGAAGTCAGTACCGATACATGTTGAACCATCTGTTGTGGTCTTAGCGGTACCGAAGCCGCTAAGAGAGCCGCTAGACTGCGTTCGATAGCGAGGATTCTGTGATCCATCGCTCCTGCCGATGCCAGGGTGCTGGTACCGGTGGAAGCGGCTACGACCCCAGGACATGGCACCAGTAGTTCCGCAGAGGTGGAGGCCTCTGGAACATCCTGGAGCCCCATTAGTGTTTTGGAGCCTGAAGACTCCCGCCGGGGCTCTTTTGCCGGTGAAGTATCCTCGAGGGAAACGATACTTTGAAGGAGATTTACCCTTCGAGGACTGGCTAGTCTTAGAAGACTTCAATTTGGTTACCTGAGATCCATGGGCGGAAGATGAAGCCCTGGAAGACGTCGATGAAACTGACATCGTGTTGGCGGCAAAAAGGGTTTTGCAGCTCTATTCTGCAGGCCCCTTTTGGTCATCCTTGTGCAGGAGAGAATCTCTGTTGGACAATGTTCAGGACCCAAACATTTTAGACACCAATCATGGGTGTCGGTGACGGAAATGGTACCGCCACATTGAGCATTTTTTGAAACCACTAGCTGGTTTCTCCATGCTTGAAGAAAAATGGACCTAGTGCCCAAAATGGTGCCTAGCACCAGAAGCAGGGAAAGAACCCTGAAGGAATACAAGTTTGTTTGTATTGGTAGGCGGAGTGAAGGCAGACGCGACCACAAAAAAGAAGAAATAAAAGTAAATTTTCTGCGGTGACAGGGTACCACGTCCTGTCGGCTCCGTGGAAAACAAAGAAGTGAAGTGAGAGAGGTACAGAGGCAGGAAGGCAGCACACATGCACTGTGGGATGCTCCCAAAAGCTTTCCTATTGGACGCTGGGGAGCGTTCCCGCGCAGGCTCTGTCGGTACCGACGATACCCAATAATGTGAAGACTACAATTCCTGCTTGTTCCTGGAGATTTAGGAGTTCCACTTATTTTGGAGGGGCAGAGTGTCCTTGCTAGGGTTATTTGTGTTGTGCTTAGTTTGTAGGTATAGTGCCATGTCGTGTGGATTAAGGGTGCTGCCCCAGTTTGAACGAGTGGGTTCTTTTGTAAGCGATTTGGATATATAAAGAGATCCCTGGGTTTGTTGATGGCATTCATAAGGTTAGTGGGATATTCTTGTTTGACTTTGTTGGTAGTATCACTGTATATTCTTAGTTCATCAAGGTATATGGATTGTAGGTGAGGGTTTTTGATCTCATCCATTTGCGCTCAAGCTGACATAGGCTATGTTTCTGCTTCTTTAGTAATGTGGAGAACCATGGGGTGTGATGCTGTCATTTGCTACTGACTGCTCTTTAGTGATGCTTGGGCCGCTGTGGATATGGTTGCATTCCATTTGTTGATTAAAAATTTGAGGTTAGCTTCTGTTGAGTTGGCTGTGAGTTGTAGTGGTATCTTTTGTAGGAAGGGGGGGGGGATAAGATCAGGTAAGTTCCTTAGGCTGTTTAGGATGAAGATCAGATCAAGAATTCCTCCTTTGTTGTGAGTTGGTTTGGAGACTAGTTGACTACACTGCACATCCTCCATTCCTTCTAGGAAGGCAGAGGCTTGACTGTAAGATGCAGAAGACAGCTTCATGTCTGCAAGAAGATGAAGTTCTGGGTGGAGGAGTGCGAGCATACAGCTTTGAGTAATGTTGATAATTCTTCAGCGTTGTTATGTGGGGCTCTGTACATTAAGCAGATTGTTAAGTGCTTGTTTGAGATTGTGAGAATGTCGATATGTGTGGCGGAGACCTTGATGATGTTGAACTTGAGGTGGTTACTGGCGAGTATGCAAACTCCTCCTCCCTCCCCTGCTGGGGGTTCGAGGATAGTTGTGGATAATGTGTAGTAGTGTTTAGCTGGTTTACTAAGATGTTGTCAGCTTCTGAGAACCATGTTTCTGTTCTGCACATGTTGTCCACCTGATTGTCAGTGATGTAGTCAGTTAAGGTCAGTATTTTTTTGTGGGCTGAGAAAGCATTGATTAGTGCACAGGTAAGGATCTCATTGCTGTGTGGTTGCTTGGTGAGACCTGGTGCTGGGGTTGTGGAGGCATTAGGTTTAATTTTGATGAGGAAGCCCTGTTTTCTGGTTCAAGGTTTGTGAGTAGTGCTCCACTGGTTGTTAGGTTTCAGATGTCTCGGGCTATATATTATGGGGATGGATCTGTAGTTTAAGAGTGTTGTTCTTCCAGTGAGGATTAAGATGGAGAGGCCAAGAAGGGTAGAGCCAAAGATCCGTGTGGAGCATGGTTAGGTCCTGTGGTGGAGACGGTTTGTTGGATTTGATGCAAGTAGTTGTGTGGGAATAGGCACTTGTGGTATGCTGCTTGCTGTGTGAGCAGTTATGTGAAGCATTGGGTTAGGTGCTGAGTATAGATGCCATTTACCTTCCCCTCTAGTGCAGCTGGGGTCTGCTCTTTGGATCACCCTAAGGGCTCCAAATGTGACAGATAGGGCCAGAGCAACACAGTAAGCGTGGAAAGCACAGCAGGGGGTATCAAAATCTGCTGCAAACACCATTCTATGATGCGCTGGCCCTGTCTTCATGCAGGGAGATGGGCGCCAATTTATAGTTGTCAGAAGGGTATTTATTGTTGTGCTATGCACTCCCTAGCCTCATGTCTCTGTTTAATGGGTCGGTGGTGTTCTGCTTTTTTGTTTCCTTGATTATTGTAACTCGGCATGTTGGCTCAATGTAGACTCAACAGCGGTATATCAAATTGGATTAAAAATAAATAAAATACAGTATATACATAACAGACAAAATAATTTTTTGTTTATATTCAAGATATTTTTTTTACACTCCCACACCATCTGTTCAATTCAAGATGCTGAATGTTATGGTTATCGGTGATACCTTCTTCCTTTTATGTTGCAGTAAATTATTTCTCTGACGGAGTTAAGTGCATAAATGTCAACAATATCAGAAAGGTAAAGCGTCTGAGCTAAAGTTTATTCGGTGAAACAAATTGCAAAAATGACTAAACAAAGTAATGCAAGAAAGTTAATTATTAGCTAATTTTAACTCTAAGCCATTATTGGGACTGCTCCGTAACAGTATAGTTTACCTGTTGGAGATGGTACTTCAGCACTTGTCCCTTCACTGGAAGTTTCTGTTGATTCTAAATATTGAAACATAAGAATATTTAGAGCATAGCCAAACTAAACAAATGCCACAGTTTATTTCCTAAAGCAACTTGCAACAAAATTAACTTCTACAAAAAGCAACCAATCCTATCAGATAAAAGGTCAAGAACTAATACCAACTGAAGCAATTCTCAGCTCTGGTCCTTGAGAACTACAAACAGCTTTGGTTATCAGCATAACTAAGTTATGCCAATTAGTCTCTCAAACCATTCTAAAAATACTTTAGCATGTGCATGCTAAAATGATAATTTCTTTGCTATGTATGGGGAAGGGAAGGTACGGACTGCAAATTCATTTTCAAAATGGACTGGAGGAAATCCACTGCTTAGCCCTGTAAAAAGCAGCATGGAAATGGTCTACCTTTTGGGATCATGCCAGGTTACTTGTGACCCTGATTGGCCACTGCTGGAACACAGGATACTGTGCCATTAGTCAGACCCAGAATGGCAAATCTTCTGTTCTATCTCAAGCATATTCATTGTAGATATCCTGAAAACCTGACTGGCCTGGGGGTCCCAGAGGACTAGGTCGAGAACAACTGGTTTAGTGGGTTACTATTTAAGGAAAAAAATGAGCATGTTAGTAGTGTGAATGCTAATCCAAGAAACTAAGGGTTAGCCTAGAGGTTATTTATTTGTTTTATTTATTTGTTTTTATATACCACACTATTTAGAATTCAGTGTGGTTTACAAGGAACAAGAACGGAAATTACATAGAACAAGCTTGGAGGTTAGGGTAAGAATCGTGAAAGGCTAAGAACCAGAGAAGCCAGGGTTTAAATCATAACTCCTTCTGTGTAACCCCATCACCTCCATCTGTTACCCCCAGTGCATTCTGTTAGTTAAGCCCTAGAAATAAAATGTCAATTAAAGTAGAATCATCATCCAGCCTGAGGCAAACGTTAAAAATGTAGCATTAGAAACATGCTAAATAGAGTGTGGGGGACAGCATATCATGCTATTTAGTACAGCACCGTGTGCACCTTGTAGCGCTATGTAAATGATTAACAGTAGAAGTAGTAATAGTAGTAGTAGTATTTAGCAAACATCCACTAAAGCTTAATTTGCATCTGCTATTTGACATACAAGTGCATCTTAATTTAAGCACATACAGGGGAGGCCCAAGGGGGGTGCGGGGCCATGTGCGGAGACTCAGTGCGGGGCCTCATTTGCATAATGGGCCTTATTTGCATAAATATTTGCATAATGTTACCATACACTAACTTTTAGTAAACATGTCTCTTAATGAGTGTATGGATAAAGAAAGACTAAAAGATTTCTACATTACTATAATCCAGTGTCAACCGCCAGGCACATTAGGAACTACTACAAACGCTGCCCATTTAGAACCCATAGCAAACCCGCCGTATCCTGACAGCATTACCAGGACTCACAAAGCACCATACCCTACCTATCAAAAGGCAACACTGCAAATATTAAACCAATACATTTCAGAGAATACTGGGGAAAGAGAACAAGTGGCAATGTCAAATAGGAATTACATAAACAGAATACATCAGCTCAGTTACACATGCAGAACATAGACCATCACCAAACAAGGAATCACAATTTAGAAACAGGAAGGCAATAATTAAACTGGGAACCCCAAAAGCCAAACTTGGAAGTACAACAACACTGTAGAAATAAAACTATAAATTAATTTTCTCTTGTACCAAACAAAGCACAGACGTTAATGATGCACATTTCCTAGAGGTTTCATATTCCAGTTAATAAATTCAAAATAAAGAGATATTTCTACCTTTTGTGCATTTTTTTTCAGTTGCAATTGCTCCAGCCACTTTCTTCTGGTTTCTTCATGTTTTCTGCTAACTGTCCATCGTCTGCTGTCCATTTGTTCTTTCTTCTCTCTTCTAGTTTTTTTTTTTCCATTCTCTCTCTCTACATCTGCTTTAACATACTAATCTTTCTCCTTTTGCTCTTTCCTCATTCCTATTTCATCCACACAAATTTTACCCCTCCATCCTCAATCCCCACTTACTCTCCCAATACCAGGCCAATTGTAGATTTTTCATCCCTCCCACACAAAATATTTTTCCCCTCTCCATTTTACTCTCCCAGCCCCATCCCATTCTAAACCTCCCCCAACATCAGCTCCCTTCTAGTTCCAGTCTCACCCAGCATCCATTCCCTTCTAGTCCCTGCATCAGCCCATTTCCAGTCCTAGCCCACATCAACCCATTTCCAGTCCTAGCTCCCCCATCCATTTTCAGTCTGAGTCCCTTCATCAGCTCATTTCCAATCCTAGCCCCCCATCAGCCCATTTCTAGTCATTTCCTAGCCCCATCATCAGCCCATGTCAAATCATAGCTCCCCTCCACTCAGTCCAATTCCAGTCCAAGCCCCCCCCCCAATGAGCCTACTTTCAGTTCTAGCCCCTCCATGAGTCCATTTCAATTCAAGCCCCCACCACAGCCCATTTCCAATCTTAGCTCCCCCCAACAGCCCATTTCCAGTCCTATCCTAGCTGCTCCATCAGCCCATTTTCAGTCCTAGCCCCCTTCCCTCACAGCCCATTTCCATTCCAAGCTCCCTCCCCATCAGCTATTTGCAGTTCAAGCCTCCCCTTCCACTCAGCCCATTTCCAGTCATAGCAACCACCCAACCCATTACCAGTCCTAGCCCCCCATCAACCCACTTCCAGTCCTAACCCCCCCATCACCCCATTTTCAGTTTAAGCCCCCCCTATAACCCATTAGCATTCCTTAGCAACCAATCAGCCCATTTCCAGTCTTATCCCCATCAGCCCATTGCCAGTCCTAAACCCCCCCCATCAGCCCACCTCAAGTCCTAACCCCACCCCCCAGCCCATTAGCAGTCCTAACCCACCCCCACCCCCCAGCCCATTAGCAGTCCTAACACCCCCCCAGCCCATTAGCAGTCCTAACCCACCCCCAGCCCCAGCCCCAGCCCATTAGCTGTCCTAACAACCCCCCCCCAGCCCATTAGCTGTCCTTACAACCCCCCCAGCCCATTAGCGGTCCTAACAACCCACCCCCACCCCCACCCCCAGCAGTCCTAACAACCCCCCCCCAAGCCCAGCCCAGCCCAGCCCATTAGCAGTCCTAACACCCCCCCCAGCTCAGCCCATTAGCAGTCCTAACAACCCCCAGCCCAGCCCAGCCCAGAAGCAGTCCTAACAACTCCCCCAGCCCATTAGCAGTCCTTACAACCCCCACCAGCCCAGCAGCAGTCCTAACAAACCCCCCAGCCCAGCCCATTCCATTAGCAGTCCTAACAACCCCCCCAGCCCATTAGCAGTCCTAACAACCCCCCCCAGCCCAGCCCAGCCCATTAGCAGTCCTAACAACCCCCCCAGCCCATTAGCAGTCCTAACAACCCAGCCCAGCCCAGTAGCAGTCCTAACAACCCCCCCCCAGCCCAGCCCATTAGCAGTCCTAACAACCCCCCCCCAGCCCAGCCCAGCCCAGCCCATTAGCAGTCCTAACAACCCCCCCCAGCCCAGCCCATTAGCAGTCCTAACAACCCCCCCCAGCCCAGCCCAGCCCATTAGCAGTCCTAACAACCCCCCCCAGCCCAGCCCAGCCCATTAGCAGTCCTAACAACTCCCCCCCCAGCCCAGCCCAGGGAAAATTAAATAAAAAGAAAACCTGTCTGCTGCCGCGGTCGGGGCCGCCGCGGCAGAATCGAGCGTGCCGCGGGGCCCCCCTGGGCACGGCAGAGCCTGCCCTCCCCTGTAGCAGCTCTCTCATTGGAGCTGAAGTCAGACGCGCCGGCGTGCAGAGCAGCGCGCGAGAGAAGAGTTTCTCCCTCGCTGCTCTGTTAAGCCCGCGGGGGCTGATGGGAACTTCCCATCAGCCCCCGCGGGCTTAACAGAGCAGCGAGGGAGAAACTCCTCCCTCGCGCTCTGCAAGCCGGCGCGTCTGACTTCAGCTCCAAAGAGAGAGCTGCTACAGGGGAGGGCAGGCTCTGCCGTGCACAGGGGGGCCCCGCGGCACGCTCGATTCTGCCGCGGCGGCCCCGACCGCGGCAGCAGACAGGTTTTTTGTTTTTTTTTTTCAATTTTACTTTTCGAAAAGAATGTTTTTTGCGCGGGGCCCCCTGAAACGCGGGGCCCTGTGCAAAAAACATTCTCGCTCAATGGACGGGCCGGCCCTGAGCACATACACACTATGGTCTCTCCAGGCCTGCTTAGCATGCATGCTAGCGCTTCCATACACGGCATGCTATAGTCTATGCATGCTAAGCTTGTGTATGTAGTTCGCTGTACAGTATGTATACTAATTACAAATGTGCAATGGAACAATTTTGTTTTCTTTGTTGTGCTGTTTCTGTACTGTTCTTGTTTTGTTGAAAAAAGCTTTTTGCCCTCCCTTCCCCCAAGAATAGTGCACAGTAAGAATAGTGTGTGCTATTAACGACATGATTTTTAAAAAAAGCCAACATTTCAGGGGAGGGGGAGGGGGAGGGGGAGGGGGAGGTTTCCTATCACAGAAAATAACACAGACATCACTGGCATTTATGTTATTTCAAATTAATGCACATCCCTAATACAAATATATCAAATGAATATTCACTGTAGGTCATCAGAAAAGGCAGACCTGTTTGTGGCTTCCTGAGAGTTGCTGTTATAAAGAAAGCTCAAAGAAGTCTGACTTCTTATCCCAGTATTAGTGTGTTCTGAACCCTAACTCCATAGAGCCTGTAGTTGTTACAGCCTGTTTCAGCAGTTGAAAGGCTGTACTCTGTTCCCGCCTTCTTTCACTAACCTAGTCAAGGCTTCTGCTTTTCTTAATTTAATTCACAGAGGTGGTACAGAGTGGCATAGAAATGTTTTAGATATTGCATTCAGGTACAGTGGATATTTTTCTATCCCTTGGAGGGTTTACAATCTAATTTTGTACCAGAGGCAACGGAGAGTTAAGTCACTTGCCCAAGATCACAAGAACAGCAGTAGAAATCAAACAGATCCACTGCTTTAGCCATTAGGCAACTCCTGCACTCATATAGATTTGGTGAATTATCCTCCCAAAAAAGCAATCATGGGTCTATCAGGTAAACAAATTCTTTCCGGCTTTACTAGATATTGCCACTCCCTCTGTTAAAAACTTTCCTGGTTTAATATCTTCTACAGTTGAAGTAATGAAAATCCCTTCCATAACCCAAATCTCGAGGGTGTCATTCACAACAACTGGGGAAAACTGAATGGAGGAATTATTTTTGTCTTGCCTTACTAAGGACCATGTTTACTTAAGCCTAACATGCATTATCTGCTATCATGGCACATTTTATTCCTATGGGCTGAGAGGCTCATAGCACATGCTAAGTATTCATAAACATACCAAATGGCGATCACCTTAAATATTTACAGCCCCAACATTACATTTGAAAAATTCTCTGTTGAACCACATTATCCTCTTAATTGATTTTGTCTTGTGTCCGGTCTTGACTAGGCTCTAAATGCCAATGATAAGCGCTGTCCATTATGTGCAAAGACACTACTGCAGAGTTGGAGTGTGTACTGAACAGCAGGCAGTTTGTTTGGGTGCCCAAAGATGTCTGTGTATACAAATGCTTGTACTTGCATATGCCTACAAATTAAACATATATACAAATGATTTGTGCACACAAGAACGTTTGAGTGCATGCAATGCATGCATTTAAAATGAATATGTGAAAAGAAATGAAATACATACAAAATCAGGAAATGTGTGTAAAATGCAAAAAAAGAACCACACATTTTTTGTATATGCACATCCCTGCCATAGTTAGTTTTTCACTTATTACTGTCCCATGGAATTTTAATGTATGAGTACCAACCTGTATAAACAATGTTATTAAGATATACAGTAAAACTGTTGTCTAGATGTAAAATAAAAAAAAACAGGGATTACCAAGTTCATTACTATTGACATCATTTTGATCTTGCTGGATTTTTGATGTTGGAGAAGGTGGGAGTGGGGCTTTGCGTTTTGTTCTTTTCAAAGAAGAGGTAGAAGAGGATGGGGAACTGAACTGCAGAGAGCCACTTCTTATTATTCGCGATATCTGCGTAAATAAAGCCAATAGTACCATAAGAGGCAAGAAATACTTTGCAAATCAGATATACATTCGGGGTTAAATTATCAAAAGCAATTTAGTTGTTAAAGTAAGGAAAACAGGTGGTTTAGATTTAGCCATTCAAAAAGAAGGGAACACAGAAGACATTCCCAGACATAACAGAGAACTTAGTTGGCTAGTGTTGATTTTCAGTACTACCTGAGCTCATCCTCAGCCCCTTCTCCAGGCAGCTCCAATCTGGCATACAACACTTAAAACCCACCAGCTTCACTTCCCTTCCTCCAGGAAGCCCAATCTGCAAAATACCATCCTCCACTCCACTCTGGTGCTAATCCTTTTACTCGAGAACCAAAATATGTTCCCACGATAAGAAAGACCCCTTAGATGTCAAAAAAAAAAAAGCCACGGACCCTCCCCTCCAAAGAGCTAGTGGTTCTTCCCCTTCCAACTAGACTGTTCCCACCCCCAGTAAGATCAGGGCCAATGACTGATGAAGTGTGGTTCTCTCTAGCCCCATGACCCAAATCTCTTGTACTTTAGTGCCCTCCCACTGCCATCCTAAGATCTCATCTAAGCTTTCCAGAACTTGCCTACACCGCTGATTCATCTTTTATCTTTCAAAAGTGTTTCTTGAAAGACTGGTGGCAGAAAATAGAGCGAGTATGTCCTTCCTACCCTAGCCATACCAAACTCAAAATCGTGCCAGCTGGCCAGATTCTGGGCTATGCTCCATATGCACATTCGAGGCATAGTGCACAGTACATGTGAATGCTTTGGAAAATTGCTCTCTAAGGATATTTAAAAAAAAAAGAAAAAAAAAAAAGAAAAAAAAAAAGAAATCCTATTTGGTTTCCTGTTATAGCAATATCCAATGTGCATATTCTCAGGCACTTAAAATAGTTCAGTAAGGAAAAGGAAACTTTTTCTGGTACTGACCTTATCTGCTCCATCAGCACTGACAGATTTAATGATTAAAGATCCCGATCGAACCTGATTTGGAACCACATCCTTCTGAATGCTTTGAGAAGCACGCACTGGGGGTAAGGGAGCTCTTCTCTTTTTTGGCATGTCAAAGGGCAGTGTGTTTGAATCATATTGCCTGGTCAGAGTGCTGGATCTCGTCAGACTTGCTGGTCTTTGTTTGCTGAGCAGTGGTGTTGCAGGGGCACTTGAAGTCTTCGGGTAAGTAAGGAAATTAATTCAGAAAGATCAACACACACTGACAGTATATTTGAAATTACTTCACTTACATTGACACCATCCAAAAAAATTTACCTGTTCCCGCTTCTTTTTACTCCTCCGTAGAAAGCTGAAGAACCCTCTCTCATTTTCTTTCTGCTTTAGCATATCTAAATTTTGAGAGATTTGGCAGGAATCTAAAATGAAAAATGTGGTTTGCTGTCATAAATGCTATTTTTTCACAGGTACGTTTCTGGAAATAGTCTATGAAAAGGACATTGCCTCCCCTTTTATTTCAAAGAAAGTCCATCAAAATCATGTATGGTTGTCCACTATAAATCACCCATATAGAGGGGCATCCTGGAGGAAGGGAGGGAAGATGAACTGGAGAGATTGTTCCAGGCCCTGCACTTTGATAAGGTGCCATTGTCCTGTGGCAGTTCCACCTGCAGCATCTGACATCACTCCCATTCTTTAGGAGCATCAGAAAATTTAAATATCCACACACACATTCACAATAGAATCACATTTATTGTACAAAACTAAATAAAAGGCATTAAAAACCACCATGATCATGTTTCAACATTAGCCTGCATCAAGGGTATTAAAACATCATATGAAAAGCCAGTCTTTAGAGGATCTAGTAAGTTAATAGACCAATAAGGCCATAGCCAGGCGAGCTTTTAATGTCTTATTGAGCTTTGTATAATAATTGTGATTTATCAGGCATGGTTTTTATTTAAATTATTTATTGTAAACAAATACTGACAAATTCCTTGCTTTGCTTTTCTGTACTTACATGATGCCAGGTGATTTGCCTCTCTTACCGTAGATCAATTTCCATAATCAGGCCAGGATAGCTGTGCCTTCCCACTCTTCAGTAGCTTGGGGGGGGGGCAGGGAGGGATAAGGGGAGATAGCAGTTACTAGTTACTCACCAGTAACAGGTGTTCTCTGGGGACAGCAGGAATCACTCCTTAAGTATGGGTAACATCAGGCGCTGACAGAGCCTGCGTGGATCCAATCCCCAGCTTTTAAAGAAAGTCTTTGGGACCTACACCACGCATGTGCGGTCACCTTCCCACGCAAAGGTGCCATCTTACCTCAGTATGACAACATAGCTCAAAAACAGAAAACAAAAAAAACAACTCCACGGGGAGGAGAGAGAGTTGTGAGGACTGATTCCTGCTGTCCCTGGAGAACACCTGCTACAGGTGAGTAACTGCGCTTTCTCTGGGAACAAGCAGGAAATCAGTCCTCACATATGGGACTCTCAAGCTACAGGCTACCAAAAAAAAACCTGAAAAAGACGGGCGATTCAAAATGCAGACGTGAAGAGCAGCAGGGGGCGCTGATTGGCTGGAAGTCTGGCACTGCAGTATCGAAGATGCAATCCCCACTCCAGTAGCTTGGACATCACGGATCAGAGGGAGGAGTTGCATTATTCCCCAAAGAGGTGACGGAGTATGGCCTGGCCGAAGGTGCTATCCCTCTGACAGGTCTCTTCCAAACAGTAGTGTGCAGCAAAGTGTGCACAGAAGACCAGGTGGCGGCCTGGCAGATGTCCAGCAAGAGCACTGAGCTCAGGCTTGCCGCAGAGGTCGCCATGGCACGCACACTGTGAGCTGTTATGATGCTCCAGATAGAGCCCTGTCTGTTGATAGGCAAAAGAAATGCAGTCGGCCACCTACCATGAGAGGGTGCACTTGGAAACTGCAACCCCAGACAACTGGGGTCAAAAGAGAAAGTTGCATTGAGTGGCAACGAGGGTGTGTCCTCTGGATGTAGACAATGTACACTTGCAGTCCAGCGTGTGCAGGAAGGCCTCACCTTAGAAGAATGAGAGGCTAGGAAATAAGGCGAGCAGTACCACCTCTTGATTCAAATAGAAAGCCGAGACTTCCTTTGTCAAGAACTTTGGGTGAGTCTTAAGGACAACTCTGTTCTTGTGGAAACTTGTGAAGGGCACATGTGCCACCAGTGCCTGCAGCTCACTCACATGTCTGGCCAAGATGAGCGCCACCAGGAATACAACCTTCCAAGAAAGGTACTTGAGATGGCAGGTAGCTAGAGGTTCAAAGGGTGGAGCTATGAGCTTCCCCAATACCACAATGAGGTCCCATGCCACTGGTGGTGGACGGATCGGGGCTGGGAGAGGAGGCAGCCTCGCATGAACCGGCCCACCAAGGTGTGCACTGACACGGTCTGGCCATTCACTGCATGGTGGTGAGCAGAGATAGCATAGAGGCGCACTCTGACTGTGTTGGACTTTAGGCCAGTCTCCGATAGGTGCAGAAGGTACCATAAATGTTCGGCATTGCACAGGAGAAGGTGTTGAGACCTTCATCCGCACAACAGTGCGAGAACCTGAACCATTTAAAGACATACACCCGACACGTGGAATCCTTATGCGAGGCAAGGAGAACGTCCTCCATCAGCCTGGAGAGGCAGTGATGCGCTATAGCTAGCCTCTCTGCATCTCGGCATAAGGGCCAAGGGACTGGAGGTTGGGCTGCAGTAGCATCCCATCCTCCTGAAACAGCAGGTCCGGGGCATTCCCCAGCGGCAATGGGTCCCTCCAGAATAGCTTCAGAAGCAGGGGGA
Organism: Ichthyophis bannanicus; assembly: GCA_033557465.1. Taxonomy (NCBI): domain Eukaryota; kingdom Metazoa; phylum Chordata; class Amphibia; order Gymnophiona; family Ichthyophiidae; genus Ichthyophis; species Ichthyophis bannanicus. Next base: position 642,740,759 of record CM066036.1, on the reverse strand, counting down.
ATCAGGGCTGCCTGGGCCACCTGGGCACAATGAAGATGACTGAGGCCGCCTTCGCTTATATCTTGAGGGCCAGAGGCACCAGGGGCATGGGCAGGAAAGTATACAGGAAACCCCTTGACTAGGAGAAGATAAAGGCATCTTCCACCATCCGACCCCTGACTGGCATCCGAGACCAGAAACATGACAGCTGTTCATTCTCTGGACTGGCAAGGTGGTCAACCTTTGGGGTCTCCCAGCGCCAAAAAACCTCTGCCAGCATGGTCGGGTTCAGTCTCCACTTGTGGAGCTGGAGGATGTGGCTCAACACTGCTCTAAGGGAGATGTTCTTCCCCGTAGGAACTTCCAGAGGTGCACCGCCTCCCAGCAGAGGTGGTACGAACCCATGCCCCCCCTGCTTGTTGATGTAATACATCGCCACCTGGTTGTCCATCTGGACCTGAACCACCTGCTCTCACAGATGATCTGACAGACCCACAGGGCATGGTAGACTGCTCAGAATTCTAGCAGATTTATCTGCGAGGGCCTCTGGTGACCACAGCCCCTGCGACTGCAGGGGACCGCAGTGTGCCCCCCAGCCCAACTTGGATGCATCCGTTGTGAGGATGTGGTGCACTGGGGGAGCCTAGAAAGGCAGGCCAGCTTTAAGGTTGAGGGGGTCTGACACTGAGGATGTGGTTAAATAGTCAGCTGGATGCTTGTGTCCACTGGGCGCTTAGCGTCCACTGCACCTGCCTCATGCGTAGGCAGGCAAAAGGGGTCATGTGGACTGTGGATGCCATGTGCCCCAAGAGGCGGAGCATCTGTCTGGCCGTCACAGCTGAGCTCCCTTTTACAACTAGGGCCAGGGCGGATAGGCACTGCGCCCAATCAAGAGGCAGGAAGGCACCGATGAACTCCAAATGTTGGGTGGGCTGTAGGTGAGACTTCGGGAAGTTCACCACAAAGCCCAGGTGCTGGAGCAGTCCTATCATGTGCAGCGCTGCGTTGCATACCTCCCCCAGTGTGCTGGCTCATATGAGCCAATCGTCCAGGTAAGGGAAGACCCCCCTGGAGTCTCAGACAAGCAGCCACGACTTCCAGGTATTTGGTGAATACCCTGGGAGCCGAGGCGAGGCCAAAGGGGAATACACTGTACCGATTATCTCCGATTCATCGTCAGCAGATGGCATTCTGACAGTACTTGGATGAATCAGGATATGGGTATAGGCATCTTTGAGATCCAAAGAGCACAGCCAATCTCCCTGCAGGAGGTAAGACAGCAAGGTTCCAAGAGATACCATTTTTAACTTTTCATTGACCAGGAAGCGGTTGAGGTCCCATAGATCCAGGATGGGCCAGAAGCCCCCAGTCATCAAGGAAGTAGTGGGAGTAGAATCCCTTGCCAAGGAGAGGTTGGGGAACGGGTTCTACCGCTTTATCCTTGAGCAAAACTTCAAGCTCCTTTTGCAGAAACTTCCTGTGCAAGGAGTCCATGGGTAATTTCCCATGGAAGAAGGTAAGAGGCAGCTGGGCAAAGTGGAGGAGATAACCTTCCCTGACCGCCTGCAACACCCAGGAGTCTGTGGTGATGCTTGGCCATGGGTGTGCAAAGTGAACCAGCTGTCTTCCTGTGAACCTTGGGCCTTGTACCTCCTGTGTGAGGGAGACTATGCCCAAGGAGTCAAAAGCTCCCCCCAGGCTGTGACTGGGGCGCTGTTTGGGGGTCTTTGGCTTACGGGGGCCATGCTCCTGGGCCTTTGGCAAATTGCCCCTGTGGAGGAGTGTGATAGGCCTGAAACTTGGTGTGGTTCCCATAAGCCTTATTGGTCTTTGGATGGAAGGGCATTTTCCCCTGAAGTCTTCCTATAGGAAAGTTCAAACACTCTCTTGGTCAGCCTGGTTCTGGTCATGAATTCCTTCTCCAGCTTGTCTGCCTTTCCCGTCATGGGCTTGCTGAAGAGATTCTCCCCCCAGCAAGGGAGATTGGCTAACTTGTCCTGAGTCCACTGCTCCAAGTCGGAGGACTGTAGCCAGGTAAGGCAATGGGCACTAATGCCCACCACAGCTATCCGAGCCACTGACTCAAAGCTGTTGAAGGCTGCCCGAGTTTGAAACTTCGAGCACTCCTTGACCGATGACACTAGGGTCCTGAAGCACTCAAGAGGTTTGCCTGCCTACCCATCCAAGAACCCGGCGAGCTCCCTCACCATGTCTGAGATACATGCCCATGTACAGTTCGTATGCCTAGATCTGGGCTGTGAGCGTGGAACCCAGGAAACATTTCCTGCCAAAAGCATCCATGGTGCGTGCCTCCCTGCCAGGAGGCACCAAGAAGTGCATCTTCTAGCTCTTAATGTGATGCACAGCAGACTCCACAACCATGGAATTATGCGTTTTCTAGAAGCCGTGGCTCCGACCGACCTGATACTGTGAATCAAGTCGAAGGTTCACAATTGGCACCGTCACCAGGGTCTCCCACATCCTAAACAGCAGCTGTTCAAGGATGGGGGGCATGGGCATCGTCAGTGCCTCTCAAAAAGGAGCCTCGTACAGGAGGTTCTTGAGATCCTTAGTACATGGCTCGTCCTTAGTACATGGCTTTCTGATTGGACGCTGGAGAGCGTTCCCGCGCAGGCTCCGTCAGTACCAACATACCCATATGTGAAGACTCATTCCTGCTTGTTCCTGAAGATAGTGGGCATCCTGAGGCATTTTATGCAGGTGCTCTGGTGGTCCATGCAGGACATAGTCAGGTTGCACATGCCACATTGGTTAAATCAGCTGGTCAAAGACATAGCAGGAAAAATGAGCCCCGTGAGGTTAAACTCGAATGTCCTGACCAGCAAGGCTAGGAGCAAAAATCCTGCGGCCAAAAAAGAAAAGTATTCGAGCGAAAAGCCAAGGCACTGGACTCAGGCGGCGGAAGGTAATCGATACTGAAGAAAGAAGAAAAGTTACTGAGAAATAGTGAAACTGGGGTGAACAGACAGGACGTCTGCAGGACTCTGCGGAAAAAAGACTGAGGTAAATGGTACCTTTGGGAGAGAAGGTGACCGCGCATGCGTGGTGTAAGTCCCAAAGATTTTCTTTGAAAGCTGGGGATTATATCAGCATGGGCTCTGTCGGTGCCCATGTCGCCCATATGTGAGCACTGATTTCCTGCTTGTTCCTGGAGAAACTGAGATCACCACCCCAGGCTATGCTCTCCCTTCAAGGTCAGCCCTACATACATAGATGTACTTAAAGAGCACTTCAATAGAAAAAAGGAAAAAGGAAGAGAAACAAACCTTTCAAATATTTAGTAAGCTTCAGTAAGACTCCAAAAAAAATGTCACTTTCCAAAAATGGAAAATTTTAAAGACAAGGGCTCAAATTCAGGACCACACAGAGCATGGAACTGTTCTGAGTTGGTGCCAACAGCAGGATGAATAGTAACAAAGAAATTGCCTAGTGGAGGAGGCTGAGAGAGGTCAGCAGGCAGCAAGTGTGTACTGGGAAAGAGGACATTCGGGGGAAATGGAGGCTGGGAACATCTGGGAAATGAATGAGTGTTGGGTGGGGGGGGGGGGGCAGGGAACAAACTAAAGGATCTGGGAAGAATGTTAGAGAGGGTAAGCTCCAGGAAGAATGATCTATTGCCTTATGTTTAGGGATTTTGGTTTTCAGGGATTTTAATTTTTGCAGTCCGAAGAGCCCAAGAGGAGTCGTAGACAGTACAGATTTCTTTCAACTCCTGACATTTGTAGCAATGACAAGACATAGGCAGCAGAACGTGGCCATACCAATATTTTGCCAAGCACAGCAAAAGCAAATATAGAACATGGAGGCGGGACTGGAGACTGGTTTGTCTGGCCTCTCCAACCTAAATGATATTCCGCTGCCCCTGACCACATGCTGCAAGTATTAGCAGCGCCACAAAGTCAGCACTACAAGTAGCTTGGTGTTCAAAAAGCTCAGAAGTCCTACATACAATGCACCATTAGGGGTATGCTTACTAAAGCGCGATCGGCTTTTGCAGCTATCAACAGGCATTAGTTGCAAAAGCTCCGCAGTAGCTGCTAAAGTCATGCGTTATCTTTGGGGGCATCCCCAACCTTTACCATATAGATAACAGTGAAAAATGCAGAGATTGCATCGCTGATGCAGCTATTGCTACCATAGAGGTGGCATTAACTGCAACCAGGTCTGCAAAATGTGCAGCTACTGCATGCCCTCAATGCCCACAGTAACTGTATGGTGGAGGCATGCCCAAACTCTGCCCACTTGCACTGCTAACATGCAAAATGTGCCTACCATGGAAAATTGCCTTCAATAACTACATTTCTCCCATCATCACTACGATGACAGCTAATGCCTTTCAGTAGACATACTCCTTACTGTAATACTGGGAGAATTCTGTCTAAAAAACTAAAATTTCAGATCCAGCATGGCACAAAATTTTGAAAATGGGCTGCAGGGGTGATGCAGGAAATTACAGACCAGTGAGCCTGACACTATTGCCAGGCAAAATGGTAGAAACTAAAACATAAAATCACTGACCATATGGATAGGGAATGAGTCAGCATGAAATTAGCAAAGGCAAGGTGAGATGAAGAGGCCTAATAGAGTAATGGGCCGAGATCCAGGGAAACCAAGGTTCAAGTCCCATTTCTGCCATGGAAACTTGTTGTGACCTCAGATACCGATTTAGATTGTGAACTCTTTGGGATAGGGATATGTTACATCTGAAAGGCAGGACTGGCAGGACCATTAGGTGAACTAGGCTGCAATGGCCTCAAACAGTCTGCAGCACTTACCTTAAAATTTCAGTGTTGCAGGACTGTTTGGCTTCCGTCCCCTCCAATGCCCGATGCCAAATTCCTGTTTGCATGGGAGCAGAAGTTGCTTCTACCCCCATATAAAAAGGAAGCCGGCATGGGGCGTGGGGGTGGAAGCAAAGAGCCCCATGGTGCCTAATTTTAATGGAAGTGCTGCAGAGCTGCTAGAGACCTTGCCAACGCTGCAGGTCCCAGAGAGGGGTGGCAATGGGTGCAGGAGAGAGGGGGCACAACGGATGAGATTCGTCGGTGGCACATCATCTCCCTGCACCGGTTCTGTTTTTAGGGTACTGCTATTGTACAGAGCTGCATTTGTTCAGAAGCGCTATAAAATGATTGTGTAATTACCACCACCAATTTATTAGATTTTTTATAAATATTACTTTTTTGAGGGCTTCAAATTTTTAACATTACTTCCAAAAGAAAGCACTTTGTTTCCTTAAACATCTGATTTACTTTAAGAGATGATTTTATTATATTTCTATTCACGTGGAGCCCTGACTCCAATAGGGCACGTCCAGGCTGTATGGATACCCCGAACAGGATAGACCCGATAAGGCCCGATTCTGCACTGCAGAAACCAGACATTCCCGCTGGTGCAGGATCGGGACCTGGGAGCCTGCCCAGCGTGCCCCTGTATCGCCAAGGGGGTATCCTACCCATGGCACAACCTGCCTGCTGCCTTGGAGTCTCCGTTTCCCCGCTGCCCGATGGGGGCAGTCAGGGCCCGGATGAGGTGGTAGGAACTCACCCTGCTCACTGTCGTCACTGCTGGGGGCTGGCCGGTCGATTCGGAGGGGGGGCTAGCACTTATTCCACCTCTGAGGGTCGGTCCCACCCATGCTCCGCCTACTCTCTGCCCCTGTGCCATCCCCGTCCCCTGCAGCATGCACAACAGCTCTGTGCGGGCAGGGGGACCCGGAGGTGGCATACGGTTCAGGGGACTAGCGGGACATTTTATTTTATTGCAGCGATTTTATTACTTTTAAGGTTTTGTTGTAAGCCACTTAATTGTTTTACATATAGCGGTATATCAAGTTAATAAAACGGAATGGAAATGGATTCCTCAGGAAATTAAAAAGTCATAGATGAATGAGCAATGCCTTACCTTGGGTTGTAAATTGGCTAAAAGAAAAGGAACAGAGGACTAAAAGTTCTTTTCCAAATGGAAAAGGGTCTAGCAGAGTGTTCCAAGGGTCTGTACTGGGAACCATGCTGTTTAACACATTTACAAATGAACTGGCAAAAGAAGCAATAAGTGAGATGATCAAATGCGGAGATCACACAACATTATTTGAAGCCATTAAAAAACAGCAAAGGATATGAAAAGAATATTGTGGGGCTGATACTACTACTAATTTTTGTAGTGCTACAATGTGTGTGAAATGCTGTACCAGAGACATCATTCAAAGCGTTTTAGCTAGTTAGCAGACCTGCTATCCAGTGAGCCTAGATATTTTTCTGCCACGAATAGCTGGATATAAATAAAGAAGTGGCAGTTAGGCACTTTAACTAGCCACCATTGTTGACTATGCCCCCATGAAACTAGGAGACTGGGCATCAATATAGCAGATAAATTTAAAGTGGACACATGCAAAATACAGCATATAGAGAAAAAGGTCTCTTATCTAGAGGTATAAAATAGTGTGTTCTGAGACAGGAGCCCCCATCCAAAAATATAAAAACAAATATCTTCGAGTCATTGAGGACAGTGCATTAAAATTTTCAGCCCGGTGTGTTGTGGCTACTTAAAAAGCAAAACAAATATTAGAAATTATTCTAAAAGAAACAGAGAACAAAACAGACTATCATTATGCCTCTGTATAAATCCATGGTGAAGCTGCACTTTTGACTATTGTGTGAAGTTCCAAAAAGGATACAGTATAGCAGGAATAGAAAAGGTACAAAGGGCAACAAAAATGATAAAGGGGGGTGTACATTTCTCTTAAAAAGAAAGGCTAAATATTTATGTTTATTAAAAACTTGTTATACCACCTCCCACATTAGTACTGAAGGTTAGGGATCTTCAGTTTGAAAGAAAAAAAAAAAAAGAGGACTGTGAAGAGATAATACAGGCCTTGACAAATTTTGTGCCAATTTAGGAGCCAAGTCAAAACCTTAGGAGTCAGCGCTCGTGAACTCCTGGCGACTGGACTGGCCACTGTTGGAGAGAGGTTGCTGGTTCGATGGACTGTGGTGTGATTCAGCATGACTCATGTTCTTATCTCTAAGAAAGTAGTTACTCACTTATAACAGGTGATCTCCGGGAACTACAGGAATTTAGTCTTCACATATGGGTGACGTTAGTACCGATAGAGCCCGTGCAGGAAAGCGTCCAATAGGAAAGCTTTTGGGAGCATCTCACTGTGCCTGAGTTGCCGCATTCCCACCTTTGTGACTCTCCCTCTTCAGTTAAGTTTGTAGCTGAGATAAAGGAGAGAATAGGGAGAGAGAGAAACTGGGTGGGTTGTGAAGACTAAATTCCTGCTGTTCCTGGAGATCACCTGTTACAGGTGGGTAACTACGCTATCTCAGGAACAAGCAGGAATGTAGTCTTCACATATGGGACTCCCTAGCTTCCAGATGCCAGAGAAGGGTCCCCAGAATTGGCAGATTTGCCTCAGAGCAGGCCTCAAGAGGGAATGGATCTTTAATGGACATCTAGCATCTAAAATTCTGGGACAGAGGATAGGAGTTGACCTAGGTCTGAAAGAGGTGTTGGAGTACAGCTTGACCAAACATGGCATCCCGGCGGGAGTCCTTGTCCAAATAGTTATGTGCAGCAAAGGTATGCACCGAAGACCAGGTGGCTGCTTTTCAGATTTTGTCAATGGCTACAGAACATTGTTTTGCCATTGAGACAGCCATGGCACGGACATAACGTGCAGTGACATGACCTTCAAGGGATAGTCCTGCTTTAACATAAGCAAATGAGAAGCAATCTGCTTTCCATTTAGAGAAAGTATGTTTGGATACTGGCAACCCTCAAGTGACTGGGATCAAAGGAGATGAATATCAGAGCTCTTGCAGTACTCAGCTGTCCTTTGAAGATAGAATGCCAAGGCATGCTTACAGTCAAGAGTATGGAGGGTTGCCTCTGCCCTAGAGGAATGAGATCTAGGGAAGAAGACAGGCAGGTTGACAGACTGATTCAAATGGAAAGGAGAAACCACCTTGGGTTTGAAATGAGGATGAGTCCTAAAGACCACCTTATCATGGTGGAAATGTGTATAAGGCAGGTTAGCCACCAATGCTTGGAGCTCACTGATGCGTCTAGCTGAAGTGAGTGCAATAAGGAATATGACTTTCCAAGAGAGAAATTTAGCAAGCTTGTGGTGCACTGAGGTGAACCCTCACAGAGTTCATCGTGAGACCAGATGGAGGAGATACTGAAGGAGAGCCTCCATCGGATCTGAGAAGGGGTTAAGATCCCTTTGGGTACACCAAGAGGAGTACCTATGCCACTTAAAGTCATAGGAACATCTGGCAGACGGTTTCCTGGAGGCTAGTAGAATGTCCTTTACTTCCTGAGGAAGGTTGAGATCTTGCAAGATTATGCTTTCAGTAGCCAAGCCATGAAATGGAGAGACTGCGGGTTGGAATGGAGTAGTGTCCCCTCCTCCTGTGAGAGAAGGTTGGGAGCTGATCCGAGACCGAGTTTGTTGCAGATGTAATAGGAGAGGAAACCACGGTTGACATGGCCAGCATGGGGCTATGAGGATCATGTGGTCACTGTCCACTTTAAGCTTGAAAAGTGTTTTGGGAAACAGGGGTATGGGAGGAAAGGCAGACAGGAAACCCTGACCTCAATGAAGGTGGAAAGCATCGACATGCTGATGACTGGGCATCGGGGTTCTGGTGCAAAAACAAAGTAGTATGGCATTCTGCAGAGTGGTAAAAAGGTCTATCTTTGGAGTTCCCCAGGTGTGAAAGATGTAGGAGATGGTCTCCTGATGGAGAGACCACTCGTGCAGAAGGAGGATCCAACTCAATCTGTCTGCTAAGACATTTTGGTGTTCTGGCAAATATATTGCTTGGAGATGCATCTGATGCATCTGGCAAAGGACCAAAGATGGAGAGCCTCCTTGCAGAGGGCTCAAGAGCCCGTTCCCCCCCTAATTGTTCACGCAGAACATAGCTACCTGATTTTCCATCTGGACCAGAACTCTGCAGCCCTGCAGTTGTTGAAACACTGAGGGCATTGAAGATTGCACGAAGCTCAGCAAATTTATTTGGAGCTGTGACTCCTGCTCTCTCCAGAGGCCCCGAGTGGAGAGAGAGTCCAAGTAGGCTCCCCAACCCAGTTTGAAGGCATCTTTTGTCAGGATGCATTGATGTGGAGGCATCTGAAAAGGTGACCCTACAAGGAGATTCCCCGGGGTAGACCACCAGAGCAGGGAGTTCATGAGAATGTCTGTGACTGATTTTGTCTGTGAGGGTCCCAGAGGCCTATTTCCACTGGGAGGCAAGAGTCCATTGAGTTGTCTGCATGTGCAGACGAGCATATGGCACTACATAAACCGTAGCCAATTGTAACATCTCTATGATTGAGAGATTTCTGAACCTTACTTGAGATGCTATCTGTACTAGGCAGGTACAATAGTCCTGGAGTAGAAATGCCCTTGACTGTCAAGAGTCTAGAATAGCCCCTATGAACTCTAGTGTTTGAATAGGAATTAGATAGAATTTTGGAAGATTTATCACAAATCCTAGATCCTATAGTACCTGAATTGTATGAAGGAGAGATAGGTGAACTTCCTGAGAAGTGCCTGCCCTTATAAGCCAATCGTCTAAGTAAGGGAAGATTAATATTCTGAGAGTCCTTAGATATGCAGCTACGACTGCCATACACTTTGTGAAGACTCTTGGGGCAGAAGAGAGTCCGAAGGGAAGGACTCTGTATTGATAGTGATTTCCTTGGAAGATGAAGCGTAGATACCTCCTGTGTTCTGGATGAATGAGGATATGGGTATATGCTTCTTTGATAGCTAGAGAACAGAGCCAGTCCTGACTCTAGAGATAAGGTAGAAGAGTTCCCTGGTGAAATTATCTTGAATTTCTCTCAAACAAGAAACTAGTTGAAGTTTCTGAGATCTAAAATGGGTCTGTACCCTCCGTTCTTTTTTTGGAAAGAGAAAGTATGGAGACTAGAACCCCATCCCCTTCTGGGATGTTGGAACCTCTTCTATAGCACATTCTGACAGAAGAGAAGTGATCTTTTACTGGAGGAGAGCAGCGAGTAGGGGTTGGGAATGATATTCCCCCACTAGAGTGGTGGGGGGATGCTTTGTAGGTGAAGCTTGTACCCCTCTCACACTATAGTTAGTGTTTATGTTTATTAAATTTGATATACCACCTTTCGTTATAAAAGCAAGGCGGTGTACAAACATCAAAGCAAAGATACAACCGAAGGCCTAGAGGAGGAAAGGAAGTTACAATGTCGATAGGATAGTAGAGAGAAAGTCAAGCACACCAGACGGAGGAAAATATATTGGGGTGGGGGGGTGAAATAGGGGGTCACACAGGAAGCAGGAAGGTCATAAGCAGAGGAGAATAGGTGAGTCTGTACTCGGGATTTGAATGCATGGAAGTCTTGTTCAAGTCTGAGGGAAGTGGACAATGAATTTCAGTGTGTGGGTCCTATGAAAAAGAAAGCAGAGGAGCGTGTAGATTGTAAATGAGTCCAGGAGAGAGAGGGGAAGTGAAGATGGTTTAGATGAAGTGATCGTAGGGAGCGAGTGGGAGTGTGGAAATGAATGAGGTCAGCCAAATATAGAGGGGGGAGGGGTATGGGTGTAAATGACCTGATGGACAAGGGTGAGAAGCTTAAAGCGAATGTGGTGATCTAAGGGGAGCCAATGGAGTTGAAGAAGAAGTGGGGTAATGTGATCCAGATGGAAGGAGTGAGTGATGATGTGTGCCGCTGTGTTTTGAATGCGCTGCAACCTACTTAACTAGGATTGGGGGAGGCCAGCGAGGGCAGAGTTATAGACGGAGATGGAAGAAGGAAGATTTGGTGACATGAGAAATATGGGCATGGAAAGAAAGATCAGAGTCAATGAGGACACCAAGATACCTGAAACAGGGGACTACAGGAATACGGGAGCCAGTAAGAGAGGGGACCAGTTGAGGGGAGGGGCCACCACGGGGAAACCAAATGGCAAGTGTCTTGGAAAGATTCAGATGCAGACAGTTGGATGTAAGCCAGGTGGAAACAGTGAGAAGACAGGAGTTGAGGAGGAAGCGATAAGGCAGAAGGGGGGGAAGTATGGTGAAGTAAGACAAGATCATCAGCATAGAAGGCGGCAAGTACCCATATTGCTGTATCAGAAAAGTGAGAGGAGCCAGGAAAACATTAAATAGAAGGGGTGCAAACACTGAGCCTTGGGGGACACCACAGTGTAGGGGAAGCGAATCAGAGGAAGAGCTTGAGGGGAGGCCAGGGAGAACAGAATAGGACTTGGAAAAGAGATAGGAGTGGAACCACCGGTAGACAGTACCACAGAGCCCAGCATCATAAAGACAGGAGAGAAGGAGGGAGTGATCAACAAGGTCGAAGGCAGCAGAGAGATCCAAGGAAACCGCCATCAAGATATCACCACGGTCGTGAGCAATGTGAAGTTCATTGAGAAAGGCGAGAATGACGGTTTCCACACTGTGACCGGGGTGAAATCCAGATTGACGAGGGTGAAGAAAGTTAATAGAGTCCAGATGGTGGGAAAGTTGAGTGAAAACCGCCTTTTCAAGAATTTTAGAAAGGAAAGGAAGGCAGGAAACAGGCTGATAATGAGCAGGGATAAGAGGATCGAGAGAAGGTTTCTTAAGGATAGGGCGAATAAATCCGTGCTTCCAGAGAAGAGGATAGGTACCAATAGAAAGGCTAGAGTTGATCACTGTAAGAGTAGATGGAACAAGGGCAAGGGAGGGTGCCAGAAACCATGAGAAGGGGATGGGGTCAAGAGAGCAGGTGGTCTTACTAGAAGAGGAGATGGACTTAATGAGTTCAGAAGAGATGAGCGGGTGAAAAGACATCCAGCAGTGGGAAAGTGAGGAGGTGAGGGGGAGGGCGGAGGAGAGGGGTGAAGGGCATTGAGCAAGGGAGGTGTGAAGATTCATGATTTTGGATTGAAAAAAGTATGCTAACTGTTGGGGACTGGGCGCCAACACAGGAGGCAGGGGATGCGAGGACGGCTGAAGAGAGGAGAGGGATTTGAGGACAGAGTAAAGGTGATGAGTTTGATTAGGAGCAGAGGTAATTGCAGTGGAGAAAAAAGTAAGCTTCGCATGGTGAACTTGGGAGCGGTAGTGAGAGTAGTGCTCCTTGAAGGATTTTAAGAGAGATGGGGAGCGAGATTTCCTCCAAAGTCTCTCTGCTCGGCGAAGGTGAGAACGGAGGAGGCGAAGACCATGGTGGAACCAAGGTTGCGAGGAACGGTGATGTGGGGGAAGAGATCGAAGCGGAGCAACATTATCAAGGGCTGTGGACAGACAGGAGGTCCAGCGGGAGACCTGAGAGTCAGGAGACTGAGAAAAGAAATCAGGGAGGAAGAAGAATATCAGCAGCTGGGAAACGCTGAAGAGTAAGTGGAGTAAGCTGACGCCTGTAGCACAATGAAGATGGGTGGATGCTGGGAGGGCAAATAGGGGAGGAAGAGGCGGGAGAGGGCTTCAGGAGACAATGACAGGCAAGGCAAAAGTGATCAGTCCAAGGAAGAGGGGAGGGAGGAAGGAAACGTTATCTAGTAAGCAGAGTCAGATGGGGAGATAAGGTCAAGAGTGTGGCCAGCAGAAGAGGTAGTGAAGGAAATATGTTGAATGAAAGAAAGATCTTGAAGAAGGGACATGAAAGAATGCTCCCTGGAGGAGGAGGGGCAGATGAGGTGCAAATTAAAGTCACCGGCGATTAGCAGGTATGGATAAGAGATTGTGAGGTCGGAGATGGTTAAGAGGAGGGAGCCCCAAAGAGGAGGGCGAACTGCTGGAGGGGAGTAACACAGAAGTAGAATGTGTAAAGGTGGGGAGGATTGAAGACTAAAGAGAAGAGACTCTGGATAGTGAAGGGAAGGAGAGAAAACCTGGGTTATGCGAAGGTGGGAACAGAAAAGTGCAGCAACACCCCCACCGGCACGGCCTGGCCAAGGGACAGATAGGGCAGCAAACCCGGGGGGGGGGGGGGCAGACAATGGGCCAGAAGGGCATCTTAAAAGTTGGAGGGAAAAGGACAGGGGAAGGAAGAGGGGGTGGAGGGGTGGGTGGAGGGCAAACAAGGGAGAAGATTGTCTGAGCATCAGAGCCGAGGGAGAGAGAAGAGGGGGAAGGACGATGTCCCCAGAGGACAGGAATAGGAAGAGCTGAAGAGGCCATTAGTACTGGCGCAAGGATGGGGAGAGGGAGAGGTGAGGGACAGTGACCTACCTATCGGAAGCTGAGATTTTGCAGGTAAAAATGGAGGTAATGAAATAGAGGAGGGCCAAAGAAGGGAGAATAGAAGAGATGTTCCACAGGACAAGGCTTACGCTGCTGGAGCCACCCCAAGTGTCCACTGCTCTGAGGTTATGAGATGCCATCTGTGGGCATAATGGCAAAGCCTGCCTGCTATATGGAGGGGGTGGGGGTTCTCCAGAGGCAGGGCAGCAATGTTCTCTAGGAAGAAGTAAAAAACCAAGCATAGATTGAGTCTGCGCTGCCGGTTGCGGTTTAGGAGCCTGTGGCTGCTTCTACTGCTTAGGTGGCTGTTGCTTTCTCTGGGTACCCTGAGGCTGGTATTGAGAAGTTTTCTTCTTACCACAAAAAGGCTTTTTAGCATCTGCTTTTTTCTTGGTAGGGTAGGCAGTAGCCTTTGAAAGCCTATTGAGGGTGGTATTCTCAAACTAACTGAGAAGCCTTATCTTGCCAATCCTTTCCAAACAGATTTTCTCCTGTACAGGAAATATTTCCCAGTTTATTTTGAAACCACTTTTCAAGGTCTGATGCCTGAAGCCAGACAATTCTACTGGCATCTATGCAGATAGACGTTGTTCTGCTAATGCATTCAAAACAAAGGTTGCCCTACTGACAAACTTTGAAACATTTTGGGCATGTTTGACTAATGTAAGGTAGTCCACCCTCTTGTCATCCAGGAGAAAAGGAGACATTGACGCCAGATCCCTAGTCACCTCCCTAAGGAACATACCCATGCAAAGTATCTATGTACTTATGCCGCCTGAAAGCATGGAGGCTTGAAAGCACTAGAGGCCAAAAGCATCGAGCGTTCTTAACTCCCTCCCCAGGGGATTGGAGGCGTGCATTTTAGAACTCTTTATTCAACGCATAGCCGATTCTACCACCATTGAGTGGTGCAGAAATCGCATCTTCTGGAACCTGGGCTTTCCGGTACCCAATACATGGTATCGAGTCGCCGGGTATGGGGAGAAATGGTGAGGGAGCATCTCTCATATCCGGAACATAAGGTCCTGGAGTATGCGATGTATAGGGAGAATTGTCACCTCTTTAGGAGCTGTAGGATATTGCAGAATTTCCAGCTCCTCTGCTCTGAGTTCTTTCTCTGATGCAGGAGTAATGTTCTTGTTCTTGATAAACTCCTGGAAAGACATGTCTTCGGGAGAGGAGAGGGATCCTCGTGGAAACTCCTCATCTCTCTGGTACCGATTCCTTATCCGAAGAATCAGAATTGGTAGATTCAAAGTATTGATGAGAGCGATGCTCTTGTTCCTGTAAAGACTGGTACCGATCCAGATCAGTATCGGCGAGAGAGACTTGTCATGTCGGTACCTCGGAACCTGGCACAGACTTGAGACCCGGCATAGGTGGGAGTGTGCCGAGGGGCATGAAGCCCAATGCTGATTCTATCGGCATCATCGGCTGTATCTGAACTGATGAAACCAGCGGTAATATCTTGACTGGTACCAACGCTGCTAATAGAACCACAAGACTCCGCTTGACGGCTAGCATGAGCTGGTCCATTGAATTTGCTGATGCCTGGGTATCGGTACCGGAAGCTTTGGCTACTGTTCCAGAGCATGGCACCAGGAGCTCTCCGGAGGAGGAGGCCTCGAGAGCATCCTCGACCCTTTGTAAGGCTTTGGAGGGAGGTCGTCCCGCCTGGGTAGTTTGGCGGGTCGATACACCTGTAGGGCAATGCTCGAGGCATCTCTATTTTTATATAGAGATCTACTCTTAGGAGAATGGCTTGTCTTGGAAGACGACTTGTGTTTCGATACCTGAGATCCATGGGAAGAAGATGATGTCCTCGATGATGTTGAAGCAAGGAAGACTTCATATGAGGCAAACAGGGAGCAGAGTATTTCGGCCTGATTCTGTAAGCCTCTCTTTATCATCTTCCATAGGAGACACTCAGATGGCTGGTGATCCGGGCTGAGGCATTTGAGACACCAGTCATGGGTATCAGTGGCAGAAATGGTACTACCACACTTGGAATATTTTTTAAAACCGGACTGGATGGAAGGCCTAAGGCTGGAAATGGCATAAAATTAAAAGGGGTTTTTTTCTTTGCTCTTTTTCACAGAAAGTAGTAGTAAAGATGAAAGTTCGGTTACGGCATTGACGGGAAGGCAGACGCGACCACAAAAAAAAATAAGGAGGAAGAAATTTTCTGCAGTGACAAGATTTGCTTCCTGCTGTTTCTGCGGAAAACAAAGAACTGAAGAGGGAGAGTCACAAAGGCGGGAAGGCAGCAATGCAGGCACAGTAGAATGCTCCCAAAAGGCTTTCCTATTGGACACTGGGGAGCATTCCCGCACAGGTTCCATTGGTACCGACGTCACCCATATGTGAAGACTACATTCTTGCTTGTTCCTGGAGATCATACTTCTGCTTTGAAGTTTACATTGATATGCCAATACAGTCATTATGCTGTATTTTTCTCTATAAACTTAGCATGCAGAATTTTAAAAGATTTTAACATTTATGGCACAGAATTCCCCAGGGGTAAGACTATAAACAGTGCCATACTAGTAAAAACAAAAATGCATTTTCTCCTGTACTAAGCAAATTACAAGAACAAATTCGCTGGCGAGGCCTCACTTGGAATATTGTGTTCAGTTTTGGAGACAATATCTCACAAAGGAAAAAAAGCTGGAAACAGTTCAGAGGACGGCGAAATGATTTGGAGCTTGCGTCAGAAGACTTTGAAAAGAGACTTGAAGACCTAAATATGTACACTCTGGAGGAGAGGAGGGACAGGGGAGATATGATTCAGACCTTTAAATTCTTAAAGAGTTTTAATGAACAAACTTCTTCCAAAGACGGGGTAGCTGTAAAACTAAAGGGCATAACATGAAGCTGCAAGGGGGTAAACTGAAAGGCAATGTCAGGAAATATTTTTTCACTGAAAGAGTGGTGGATGCTTGGAATGCCCTCCCATTGGAAGTGGTGGGAGCAAATATTGTGACAGAATTCAAAATGGCATGGGACAGACAGTGGATCCCTTTATAGCAACAGGATAAAATCAAAACAAACATAACTCTCTCTTATACCTCAGCAAATAGGGGTGACCTACCCGGAGTGGTGGGTACACACCTAAACAAAGGCATGGGGAGGGATGACCTGCACAGAGCAACAGGTGCACCTACTCTTGCCGCCTTGCTGGGCAGACTGGATGGACCATACTGGTCTTTATCTGCCCTCATATGCTATGTTACTATGTAAGCTGACACATTCTAGTCCCTAAACTAAAGCAAGACTTGAGAAAATCAGAACGAAGATGGAGGAAAACAAAGGAAACACAAAACAGAACCTACAACACCAAAATTCACAAATACCAGACCCTAATAAATAATTGTAAGAAAAAAATACATCAATCTAATAATGAAATCCCTAAATAAACCACATGAACTATTCAACATAACAAGGACAACCCTAAAGAACATTATCCAATTGATCCACAAGCCATGGCTGACCTACTACAATCAAAGATCAAACCTATTACGACCCAACACCAAACTTCAGTGACACCACCCCACCCTATGGGAAGACAAGCACACCCATGGAACTCCTTCCGCATGCCATCACTAAAGGAACTAAAAAACATCATAACCAACCTCAACACTACAACATCCCCACTGGACCCATGTCCAGCATTCTGGATCAAAGCAACAACTGATCTAGCACCTTCACTCCTCAAAATGGTCAAAATCTCTCTTACACAAGGCAATATCCCTCCCACACTTAAAGAATCAATTGTAAGACCAATCCTAAAGAACAGCAGCCTAGATACGACTGATCCTAACTCATACCGACCCATCTCAAGTCTACCATTTTTAGCAAAGATAATAGAGAAAGTCGTACAACTACAACTTCAAGATCATCTAGACATACATGCCCCTCTGGACCCCCATCAACATGGCTTCAATCCCAAACACAGTGCAGAAACGCTCATCACATTTCTCCTGGATAATCTAACTACTACCCTAGACAACATCAAACAAGACTGTATATTGGTTCTTCTTATCACTTACCAAACGCCTAAACAAAATCGGACTTCAAGAAACTACCCTAAAATGGTTCAAATCTTATCTAAGCCACAGAAAAATACAAGTGAAATCTGGAACACGCCAATCATCACCAATTGAACAACTACAATGAGTACCACAAGGATCAGCACTCTCCGCTCTACTGTTTAATATCAATCTCCAGCCACTCTGCCACATAATGGTCAAACACAACAAACTATAACATCTATGCCGACATCATGGTATATGCACCATTCAACATAGACCAACCAGACTACTCAAGTAAAACATCATGCATAGACGAGATGTCAGAATAGCTTCAGAAACGCAACCTTTTAATAAATTACAATAAAACAGAAGCAATTTTCATACCACCACCTTTGCTCCACCAAATTCTCTACAATTATCACACAACTCCATAATCGTAAAAACAGAAGTAAGATACTTAGGGATACATCTTGATCAAAACCTAAATTTCCAAGCCCACATAAGAAAATTAACAAAGACAGCTTACCATAAAATTAGAACTATAAAAAAGCTCAAACCACTGCTGGATCCCAACAACTTCCACACAGTTTGTCAAGCCTTGATAATGTCCATTCTAGACTACTGTAATATCATCTATCAGGGCTTACCAACCTAATCCATCTATCCTCTGCAACTTCTACAAAACACAACTGCCCGCATCATAACTGGTACTACAAGAACCAGCCACATAACCCCAACATTGGAACAGCTCCACTGGCTCTCCATAATCGCTAGAACTAAATACAAAGCCATTCTCACCATCTTCAAGATCCTACACCAGCTATCCCCACCAATACTCCAAACACTTGTATGCAAAGACCCAGAAACCAGAATAAAAAGGAGAGACAATAAAAACCTACTAATAATACGCAAAAACAAAATCAAGGCAAAACAATCTACCTGTCACCGAGCCTTCTCAATCTACGTACCATCCCTCTGGAATGCACTCCCGGAAAGGATAAGAACCACCGACGACTTATGGGACTTTCGTAAAGAACTAAAGAGACACCTCTTTTCAGAATATTATGGACCAGAAACAGAATCAATACAAGAAACATAACCACTACAATAAATATGACCCCATTAACAAAGCTAACAGTTGCAACCAAACTCAAACCCTACCACCTAATAACATCCTCAACCTGTAACAACCAACCATGTACATAAGATGTTAAACCCCTTCACTCCAAGTTTGATGTTCTGTTCTATGTAATCTACAAAGTTATTGTTTAAAGTTCCCTCTCCAAGTTTAATGACCTGTTCTATGTAATGTTCAATATTACTGTTCCATGTAAACCACTTTGAATACAAGAAAAGCGGTATAGAAAAATTGTTAAATAAATAAAATGTTAAAAAACACAGAGCTTTTTTCTACTTTTGCTATCTAAGCATTTTACTTTTCAAATTAGGTTGGTTTCAGTCTCGCTTTTCTACTTTTACTATGTCAATCTTCTATCCTCCTGTCTACCCTTTAGGGTTTGTTTATTTTACATCAGTCTGGTACTGATCTTCCCTTTCCGACTTTTTTCCATTTCCTTCTTATCTGTCTCTACCCCCATAGTTAGGCTTTCACATATTCTCTTCTGACCCTCCAGCCCTCAGTCTCCCTCTTTTCATCTTTCACTTACCTAAGAATCAGTCCAAACAGGGACGGCCCTACCATTAGGTGAAACTAGGTATTCACCTAGTCATAGGGAGCTGTAGCAAGCACGGGACAGGATATGTGCCCTTCCTCTGCTACCATCGTTATCACTAACTCTGCCCAGAAACACTACAAAGTGATGTGTGGCCTCCGAGTGCAGGCGCATGCTCAAGCTCTAGCTCTACTGGGTCCTGCCTACTCCAGTGCAAACTTCCTGCTTGACTGGATGGGACTCAGCAGAACTTAAGCATGGGCTTATGCTCAGAGGCTCTATGAAGTGCAGTCCTTAAAATAAGGAAGCCTGCGGGAAATAGGGACAGAAGGGAAGACACAGACACCTGGGGAAGGGGAAGGAAGGAAAGGGGAAAGCGTAGTTACTCACCTGTAACAGGTGTTCTCCAGGAGCAGCAGGAATCAGTCCTCACATATGGGTGACGTCGGCGCCGACGGAGCCCCCGCGGAGCAATTTTCCCCAGCTTTCAAAGAAAGCCTTTGGGAATTGCAGCGCGCATGCGCGGTCGCCTTCACGCCCAAGGGTGCCATCTTAGCCAGTCAGATGACATAGCTAAAAAAGACAGCATAAAAATTTGCAAAAAAACTAAAGCAGATGATTGCAACTCCAAGGGGAGGAGGGAGGGTTGTGAGGACTGATTCCTGCTGCTCCTGGAGAACACCTGTTACAGGTGAGTAACTACGCTTTCTCCAGGACCAAGCAGGAAGTCAGTCCTCACATATGGGACTCCCAAGCTTAAGGCTACCGGAGACCCTAAGCACAAAAATGAGCTCCCTCTAGCTCAGCAGCACAGAAGGAAGGAATCTTCGCTGAATTATTACCCACCGGTAGCCCACATCCGGGATGGAGGGTAGGAGTTGCTCAAACCTCAAAGAGATTACGGAGGACTGCCTGTCCGAAAGCACTGTCCCTGCGGGACTCCCTCTCGAGACAGTAATGGACCGCAAAAGTCTGGCTCGAAGACCAAGTAGCGGCCCGGCAGATGTCTGCCAGCGGAACAGAGCGGAGGTAAGCCACTGACGTAGCCTTTGCCCGAACGCAATGAGCCGTGACTCGACCTTCCAAGGAGAGTCCGGCTGCCCCATAAGCCCAAGTGATACAGTCCGCAATCCAGATGGACAGAGTACGCTTGGAGACCGGGAGCCCCAATTTATTGGGGTCAAAAGACACACACAGCTGAGCAGCTTTACGGTGCTCCCGCGTACGGTCAAGGTAGAAGTTCAATGCCCTTCTACAGTCCAGGGTATGGAGGACCGTTTCAGCTCGGCTGGAGTGTGGTCTGGGAAAGAAGGTCGGAAGTACCACCTCCTGATTGATGTGAAAAGGGGAGACCACTTTTGGAAGAAATTTTGGGTGAGTCCGTAGGACTACCCTATTTTTTGTAGAACCGAGTGTAAGGGGGATCAGACACGAGGGCCTGTAGTTCACTTACGCGTCTAGCGGAAGTGAGGGCTATCAAGAACAATGTTTTCCAAGAAAGAAAACGGAGAGAACAGGTAGCCATAGGTTCAAAAGGCGGACAGGTGATCCGCTGTAAAACCACATTCAGATCCCAGTCAGGCGCTGGCGGGCGCAGAGGTGGTTTAAGCAGAAGGAGACCTCGGAGAAACCTTGCTACAAGAGGGTCGCTGGAAAGAGGTCTGCCGTCCACCGGCACATGATGTGCTGAAAGAGCACTGAGGTGAACTTTGACGGAGTTGGACTTAAGTCCCAGATTAGAGAGGTATAGCAAGTACTGCAGGATCACCGACACCGGGCAGGAGAAGGGATCCTGAGACTGTTGGGTACACCAAACGGAAAAGCGACGCCATTTAAGGGCGTAGCATTTGCGGGTAGAAGATCGCCGAGAAGCTAGGACGACCTCTTCCACCTCTGCCGGCAGGAGAAGGGGAGCAAGGACTACCCTCTCAGCAGCCAGGCCATTAGATTGAGAGATCTGAGGTTGGGGTGTAGCAGAGACCCCTGATCCTGAGTGAGGAGATCCGATTGTAACCCCAGAGGGAATGGATCCTCTACCGCTAATTGCAGCAGGAGTGGAAACCACGGCTGTCTGGGCCAGCGAGGGGCCACCAGGATCATGAAAGCTTTGTCTCGGAGAACCTTGAAAAGAGTTCGAGAGACTAGCGGGATGGGAGGAAAAGCATACAGAAGGCTCTCCGACCATGAGAGTAGAAAAGCGTCTGCCGCAACTCGAAGGGGATGTGGCTGACGAGAGCAGAAGCGAGGAAGTTGCCGGTTGAGAGGGCTGGCAAAGAGATCCATCGTGGGGAGGCCCCACTTTAGAAAGAGCTTCTGAACTACCAAGGGATCCAGGCGCCACTCGTGCGGCTGGAGGATCCTGCTGAGTTTGTCCGCCAGGCAATTTTCTTGGCCTGGGAGATAAACTGCCTTGAGAAGAACGCCGTGACTGACGGCCCAAGAGCAGAGCTTCTGTGCTTCCCGACAGAGAAGGAAGGAGCCCGTGCCCCCCTGCTTGTTCACGTAGAACATGGCAACTTGATTGTCGTTCTGGACAAGGACGGACTGGTGAGAGGTCAGGTGGGAGAAGGCCTTGAGAGCCAGGCGGATCGCTCTGAGCTCCAGGAAGTTGATCTGCTGAGCAGACTCCCACGTGGTCCAGAGGCCCTGAGTACGTGCCCCTTGGCAATGTGCTCCCCAGCCCAGGAGGGATGCATCTGTCGTCAGCACCTGGGCCGGCTGAGGTGACTGAAAAGGCATGCCGAGTACCAGGTTTGGCCGATGAAGCCACCACTGGAGAGACGAGGCCAGCGGCTCGGAGACGCGCACTAGGTCTGCTAGGCCGCCTGTGGCTTGTTGCCACTGCTTGCGAAGACACCATTGAGCAGGCCGCATATTCAGGCGGGCATTGGGGGTCACATGGACGGTGGAAGCCATATGGCCGAGTAGTCTCAGGAAGCGCCTGGCGGAGACCAGGGGCTGGCTGCGAAAACGGTCGGCTAGGTCCATGAGCCGTTGAGCCCTGTCGAGCGGTAGGAACGCTCGTGCCTGAGGAGTGTGCAGCCTTGCGCCGATGAACTCGAGATCCTGTGAGGGGAGCAAAGTGGACTTTGCGAAGTTTATAACAAAGCCCAAGTACTGCAGAAGAGTCACCGTGCGGCGTGTGGCGTTGGTGACCTCCGGAGCGGACGCTGCTCTGATGAGCCAGTCGTCGAGGTACGGAAAGACATAGAGGCCGTGAAGCCGGAGATGGGTCGCCACCACCGCGAGACATTTTGTGAAGACTCGCGGTGCGGAGGACAGGCCAAAGGGCAGTACTCTGTACTGGTAATGATTTCCTGCCACCACAAACCTTAGGTATTGGCGGTGGCTTGGGTGGATGAGGATGTGCGTGTAGGCATCCTTTAGATCCAAGGAGCATAGCCAATCTCCCTGCTGGAGGTAGGGCAGAAGGATTCCAAGGGTAAGCATTTTGAACTTTTCCCGCACGAGGAACCGGTTGAGGTTGCGCAAGTCCAGGATGGGTCTGAGGCCTCCTGTCCTTTTTGGTACTAGAAAGTACCTGGAATAAAAGCCTTGACCTCTCAGGTGGTGGGGCACCGGTTCCACCGCCTGTTCCTGTAGAAGACCTGCTAACTCCTGAAGGAGTAAGTCCCTGTGCAGAGGGAGTCGTGGAGGTTCTCCCGGGAAATAGGAGGGAGGGACCTGGTGGAAGTGGAGAAGATAGCCTTCTCTTATGACTTGAAGCACCCAGGCATCTGAAGTGATGCTGGACCACCTGTGGGCGAAGTGAACCAGCCGGCCTCCGGTGCTGGGAGGAGCCAGCGGAGGGGGAGAGGCTATGCTTAAGGAGTCAAAAGCCCCCACCCTGCTGAGCAGGGGCTGGTGGTGCAGGCTTGGGGGCTTGCTGCCTACGGGACCCGTTACCCCGTCCCTTGGCCTGCTGGCCCTGTTGGGGAGCTGCAGGGGCCTGATATTGGGGGTAGTGTTTGTAGGCAGCCGCCTTTCTCGGGTAAAAGGACTTCTTTCCCGAGCCCTTCTTTTTCTGGGAAGGGGCGGAGGTCTTCCTAGAAAGCCTAGTCCTGGTGAGAGTCTCCGTCTCGATTTGTGCAGCCTTTTCAGCCATGGGCTTGCCAAAGAGGTTATCACCTCGGCAGGGGACATCGACCAACTTGTCCTGTACCCAGGGCTCAAGGTCAGACGACTGAAGCCAAGCCTGTCGGCGGGCACCGATGCCGGCTGCGGCCACTCGAGCCGATGCTTCAAAGCCATCATAGGCTGCTCGGGATATGAATTTTGAGCATTCCCGAATGCCAGTGGACAAGGCCAGGAACCTCCGCAAAGGTTCCTCGGACAAACCAGCGGAGAATCCGGCTAGCTCTTTAGCCAGGTCTCGGAGATACATGCCCATGTATAGCTGGTAGATCTGGACCCGACACGCAAGCATAGAGCCCTGGAAACACTTCTTACCAAGGCCATCCAGGTTACGGGCCTCCCTGCCAGGAGGCACCGAGGAGTGCATCTTCTGGCTCTTAAGACGATGCATGGCCGATTCCACTACCATGGAATGGTGTGGTAGCTGTGCTTTTTGGAAGCCAGGGCTCTTGCGGACTCGATAGATAGAATCGACCCGCCTGCTCAGGACCGGCGAGGAGGCCGGACTCTCCCACATGCGGAAGAGTAGTCGTTCCAGCATGGGAGGAACCGGTACAGTAAAGTGTTCCCTGGCGGGAGAGTCATACTGGAGGGCGTCGAGCTCTTCGGCTCGAGGCTCCTCCTCGGGATCCGCAGGGAAGGCCAAAGCCTTGGCCATATCCCTGACGAAGTCCGAGAACCGGGCATCCTCCGGGGGGGACTGCTTCCGAGGTTCGGACTCAGGTGAGTCCGAGGGGACACACCGAGTCCGAAAAGAATCAGGTGACTCTTCCTCTTCAGACTCCCAGACCGACTCCGACGAGGAATCGGTGGGGTCGGCCCGGGCAGGCCGCGGCGCCTGCTGCCCCGACGCCGAGGGAGTCGGCGTCGGCGACCTCGGTCCCGAACGGGAGGCCGAGGGTGACCTCGACCGAGGATCGACTCGAGTTTGCATGGACTCGAGGATCGGCTCGGTCTCCGGGGTCGACTTAGACGTCGACGTCCCGGCGGTCGGGGCAGCGGCGCCAGCGAGGCTAGCGAGCAGTGCCCGCTGCTGGTCCATGAAGGCAGACAGTCTGCTCTCCAAGGCCGTCAACCTGAGTCCGACCTCAGGTGACCCAGCAGCCCCCGACTCGGGCCCCGACGGCGTCGGGCCCGACGTCGGCGGTCTCGGAGGCGAGTCCAGGAGGACCACAGGACTTACCCGAGCAGGCAGCTCCGACTCCAGGCGAGGTCGCTTCGAGAGGTGCTCCTTCTCCAAGGACCCGGGACGGCTATCGGGGCTATGCGACCTGGCCCTCGCGGAGCCAGGAGCGTCCACCGACGCCGCCCTCGCGGGTTTCACCTTCCGTCGATGGTCCCCAGAGGGAGAACCCCTGTCGGAGGAACTCCGGCGACGGTCCGAGCTGGAACCTCTGGACGCGGAGGCCTCCGACGAGGTCCGGGTACGGCTGGGGTCAGCGAAGATCCTATCCCGCTGATGCCGCCGACTTCTCAACGCTTTGGAGGACATTTTGCCGCAGACCCCACAGATCATTTCTTCATGATCCGGGCCCAGGCAGCGGAGGCAATTGTCGTGTGTGTCAGTTAGTGACATATTTCGGTCACACTGACCACACCGCTTGAAACCACTGGCAGCCATCGGGGGAAAAAGGGCCCCTGCGAGGTCAAAGGACCGGGCTGCCAGGGAAAAACCGAAAACGAAACTGACTAAGTCAGAAAAAACCGAAAAAGAAGAAGAGGACTCGTGACCGGCGTCGCGAGTCCGGGCGGGAAAAAGACCGGCGTCGAACCGAAGGAAAAAAGAGAAAATTATGAGTAAAATCAACTTTTTCGCGGGGACACGACGGGTACGTCTGTAGGGCTCCGCGGAAAAAAGAAGACTGGCTAAGATGGCACCCTTGGGCGGGAAGGCGACCGCGCATGCGCGCTGCAATTCCCAAAGGCTTTCTTTGAAAGCTGGGGAAAATTGCTCCGCGGGGGCTCCGTCGGCGCCGACGTCACCCATATGTGAGGACTGACTTCCTGCTTGGTCCTGGAGAAATGCTGGATTCCAGAGATATAAAAAGGGAAGGGGAAGAGCTAGGCATACGCGAGGAAAGAGAAAAACCCTTAAATGTCCAGCATTTCCCTAAGGAAGATAAGAGGGAGATGCTGGACACGTGGGGGGGGGGGGAAGAGAAGGGGAGAAGCTGGACACCTGGGGGGAGGGGGGAAGAGAAGGGGAGAAGCTGGACACCTGAGGGATTAGAGAGAAGGAGAGATTTTGGATTACAGAGGAGTAGAGAAGGTGCTAGACTATGTAGAATTTGTGAAGAAAAGGCAAAAATGTTGAATAGAGGAGGAGGAAGGGAAGAGAATGGAATATGCTGGACATGGGGGCATGAAGGGGGAGTCAGTGAGAAATCCAGGAATATAAGAGATGGAGAATGGTAAGGGAGATGGAAAGTTGTAGATGGCTATGGAAAAAAAAAGAAAAAAAAAAAGGAGACTGAGGACTGAATGAGGAAGTGTGAAATATGAGTGGACAGAGAAGAAAGCTGAAAGTGGAAGGGAGGAAATGAAGTCGAGGAGACCAAAGGAAATGCAACGGGACAGAAGACCATGGCAACAGAGTTAAGATAATACAGAAGAAAGCAAAAACCAGAGACTTAAAGTGGGACAATTATAAAATTAAAAATCTGACAAAGGTAGAAAAAATGATTTTATTATAAATTTAGTGACTGGAATGTGTCAAGATTTTTTTTTAAATTTATATCATCTATTTTTATATTTTACACACAAGAGGAAACACTTAACTGATTCTATTTTGTTGATGTTGCACTACATGCCGAGTGTGGCTTCTTGCATTTCAGTTTAATTTTTGTCTACATTTTTCTATTTTTAATTTGGGGTCATTTAATCTGTACTTACTATGAGTCACATTACCCTGAGTGTGCCCAATTTTGTTTGGAAGCTAATCTGGGTCATGCCTGGATAATACGTATATGGGAGACCACCTTAGAACACCAGGTACTGTAGCCTACTGCATGGAAGAAAGGTCTGGCAATCTACTTCTCATCGCACCTTGCCAAGAAAACACAGGGTGTAATCACAACATAGGGTTCCCAGGAAGAGACATCAACTCAATGGCATTTAACAACGTTATGTATTTGATGAGGGTTCCTGTGTTCAGCATGTGTGACCACAGCCAGGTATTCTGCTAGCATTGAGTTTTTATGTAGATCGCACCCTTTGAACATTCATCTTGAGGGTACCAGGCACACCTGCTTTATAGTGTTCCTGCTCTAATGTTTATTTATTTATTTATTTATTACAATCTCTTATATACCGCGCTATTTGGCATCAGCGCGGTTTACATTATAACACAACGACCATAACAACATGCTGTTTGGTTTTACATCGAACAGGTGATCAAACTTGGATAACAGGGGTAACTATATACATGAGATATTTACATGGTGAGGAGTAACTTGTATAACAGGGGTCAATTATGATATACATGAGATATTTACATGGTAATGAGTAAAATTATCATAGTGAACGTAGGTAATCTCTTCAGAGGGGATGTCTAGGTGCCATTGGTGGTTGGGTAGTATTGGAGGAAAAGGTGGTATTTGAGTGCCTTCCTGAACTGCGATAGGTCGGCAATAGCCCTAATGTCAGGGGGTAGAGCATTCCAGCATTTAGGTACATAGTAACTGAACGCCCTGTTTGTGGTTGATATGTTGCACTTTGATGATTCCTTTGGTAATACTAGTTGGTTTATGGCTATCGCTCTTCTAGATCTGTTGGGGGGCAACATGTGAATAAGATCTGTGAGTGAAAGGGATGAAATACCCTTGATTGCCTTGAATGCTAGGAGTAGGGTTTTAAAGATGATTCTCCCATGGATAGGTAACCAGTGAAGTTGTTTGAGAATGGGGGTCACGTGGTCGGTTCTGGAGGCTCCGTGTAGGACCCTTGCTGCAGCATTCATGGCCAGCTGTAATGGGGCTAGTGTGGATTGAGGGAGCCCTTGTAAGATGGCGTTTGCAAAGTCGAAGTGAGGCAGGATTAGTGCTTGGTATATGGTCCGGAAGTCATCTGGGTCCAGCAGGGAGCGCAGATGTCTGAGTGTGCGGATTTTGTAGTATACAGCTTTGACAATGTTGTTTATGTGGTGTTTCATATCCAGGCGTTGGTCCAACGTAACTCCAAGGTATCTTATTGTTTCTTTGGTTAGTAAGTCTGCTTCCTTAACAC
Source organism: Ichthyophis bannanicus (assembly GCA_033557465.1). Classification (NCBI taxonomy): domain Eukaryota; kingdom Metazoa; phylum Chordata; class Amphibia; order Gymnophiona; family Ichthyophiidae; genus Ichthyophis; species Ichthyophis bannanicus. Next base: position 642,713,474 of record CM066036.1, on the reverse strand, counting down.
TGACATGGGATGGAGGAGTAAAGTCGGGGTCTCTGGAGATGAAAAGAACCTCCGTCTTTTATGTTGAATGCGTAGATTCTGTGATTGGAGCCACGCTGAGACAGCATTGAAACAGTCTATTAGTGGTGCTAGGTCCATTTGGGCTGTGGAGAATGGCATGTATAAAAGAATGTCATCTGCATATATCAAACAGCTCACGTTAAATGATCTTATGATGTTGCAGATGGGCTGCATGTAAATATTGAATAGTAGAGAGGACAAGGAGGAGCCTTGAGGTACACCTTGTTTTTGATGGAAGTGTTTTGATTCCTCTGGTCCAGACTTCACGTATTGCCATCTTGCTTCCAGATAGGATTTACACCACCTTAGTGCACTGTTGCAGATGCCCTTCTCTTTCAACCTTCCCAGGAGAATTTCGTGACTCACCGAGTCGAACGCAGCGGCAATGTCCAAGAAGATGAGCACAAAACCTTTATGGATGTTGTCTATGCCTGTGATTATAACGTTGAATAGGCTAGTAAGGAGGGTCTCGACTCCATGATATTCTCTAAACCCATGTTGGCAGTGATCTAGGGGAGCTACGGAATCTATGTGATTTTGAATTTGCCGTTGTACCTCTTTCTCAGTTATCTTGGCTAGGAGAGGAATACTGGCTATTGGCCTATATGAATCGGTCTTTTGCGGGTCAAGCTTGGGGTTTTTCAATAGTGGCCTAATGGATGTCTGCTTGAGTGTTGCAGGGAAGTATCCTGTTGTGAAGGAGAGGTTCATTAGGTTTGCGATGAATGGACTGAACACACCACGTAGTTCCTTGATCCAAAAGGCTGGGCATGGGTCAGTCTGTGCAGTGGAGGTGTTGAGGGATGCTATGGTATCTTCAACGCAATTAGTGGAAGGAGTAGAGAACTTGTCAAGTAGGGTTAGGCCAGTTGGTTCCTGAAACTGTACTGCTGAATCCTTTTTGGTTTGAATGATCTTGGATTGCAGGTAGTCAGCGTATTCTTGTGGGTGAATCACACTGCGCTGATCGGGAGATGGTTCTTTCGAGAGGGATTTAACCAAGTTGAAGAGGTCACGTGGTTTATTCAATGCTCTCTTTAGGGTGTCAGTGTGGTATTGTTTCATTTTGGTTGTGATTGCTTCACGATGAATTGAGAGGTGAGTTTGGTAGGCGGTCTGATCTTCAATGGAGAGCGTTCGGCGCCATCGGCGCTCGAGTCTACGTAGTTGAGTAAGAGACGATCGTAGCTCAGGAGAGAACCATGGGGCAGAGCTTCTCTTCATTCTTGCTGTGTTGTTGGCTTCCGGGCGTTGTGCGATGGCATTTAAGTTGGAGTTCCAGGATGATATCAGTTCTTCAAGGTCAGGCGTAGTTTTGTTGAGGAGGGATTGGGTCTCAGATATAATGTGTTCCCTGTTAAATGGGCGAAAGCTTCTTGTGGATGCTCGGGATGCGATGTTCTGATTTCGGCTTCTGTGCAGCTGCTCATTGTTGGTGGGTATCTGGATAATAATTAATTTGTGGTCTGACCAAGGTACATCAATCACTGATGTTGGTAGGTTACGGTTTTGCTCGATAATTGGCTGAGGAGCAAAAACCATATCCAGTACATTCCCTTTTATATGTGTGGGTTCATTGATGATTTGTTTGAGTGCGAGTTCTTCCATGGCACCAAGGAAGGCATTTGCGTGGTTTTGGGGTAAGGATGGGAGATTGAAATCACCCATTATCCAATTTGGTTTATTGGGACTGAGGGTATTGGCCGCAAGGTCAATAATGGTTGGGAGGTCATCTGGACAAGCTGACGGCGTTCTGTATAACAAGTTGAGAGAGCAATGCTGGTTTGCAATAGAGAGGATGTCTAGACTGCTTGTACTAGAGGAGTCTGTTATATGGAAGTCAAGGTCTGCTTTGGTGATTATAAGCACCCCACCTCCTTTTTTGTCTTCTCTATGTCTTGTGTGTATGGTGAAATTGGGGGGTAGGAGTTGATTGAGGATAACGTTGTCCTCCGATGATAACCAGGTTTCAGTGATCATAAGTATTTCTAGGTCGTAAAGTGAAATTGTGTCTAGTACAACAGGCCATTTTTTGCGAATAGAGCGTGCGTTAATAATGGCACATTTCAGTGGACGGCAGCTCAGAGGTTTTTGCTGGCTGGGTGTATTGGATAGCTGTAGTGCTACATGGATAAGGTGGGAGCGTCGCGTGTAGGCGTCACTTCTTGGGTGGGAATATGGGGGATCATACCATCTTTTTCCATGGGTATTCAGGACAGGAATGTTGTTGTGGGACGTGAGGAGGGCCTGAGTGGTTCCAAGCCAGTGAGTGAGGAGGTAAAGGCTAAAGAGGGAGGCAAACTGGAGGGCCATTTTGAGAGTAGCAAGTAGTAGTGAGGTGCAGTGTGACAGTAGTATCAATGAGGCACAATGTAGTAGCAGAGCACACTATATTTATGAGGTGCAGTAGGGAAGAGGAGATATTATGCAAAAATATACATTAGGATGGAGCAGTAGGAAGGAATGCAGTAGATGAGGTCTTAGAATATAGGTGACCTATCTACGAAATTGACTACATTCCAATCATATTAAGGAGATACAGAATGATGTGCTGCAATGCTGGGATGATGCATTAACACGTTAATACTGAGATATAAGTGATGGGATAGGATTCCAACAGATTACATTGTATCTTTGATAGGTAAACTAGTATCGCATTGACAAAAGACTGACAATTAGTACCTTTCCCGTGTGAGCTCAGAAGATTATAACAGACTGTTACGTGGTGGGAGGATACCTCACGGTCCACGCCTAAGGGCCACGCCAAAGGGCCCTCTGGCGAGGCCCTCAGGCGCGGGCCCGCCAGGCGCGGGCGCGCCCGATGGCGCGAAGTTTAAACTTCCTGTGCTGTGCCCGGATTGGGCCCGCGATGATCAGGAGGCCCCTCCCGCTGCTGGCGGCTCGATCCCCGGGAAGGGGAGAGCTGCTGGTGGTGGCGGGGGCTGGAGAGAGTCAGCGCCCGATGGCGCGAAGTTTAAACTTCCTGTGCTGTGCCCGGATTGGAACAGTTTGGAACAGTTTGGAACAGTTTGGAACAGTTTGGAACAGTTAGCCTGATATTAGGCTACAGTCTTCCTTCAAGTGTTTCAAATCCACACTGAAGACCCATTTTTTTTAATGTTAGCCTCGCAAGCAGCTACACATACTGAGATTACCTGCTGATTGTTGTCTACCCTTTTTTTCCCTTAGTGTCTGACTAACTTTATTGTAATCTAGGCCTCCTTGTAGCGATTTCCTATGCTGTTGTTCCCCTAGTAGTACTGTGCTTATCTTGTGTTGTGTTGTGTTCCCCCTTAACTTTTCGAACTTGCAAACATAAATGTAAACCAACCTATTCAGTTTTCCTAGGAGGTGTATTGATGTTCTAGGACCCATTGCAATATTTACAATGCTAATCTTTTCTGATTAGGCTCCTTGTGAGAGTTCTGGTTCTGAGTGACCTTTTCCTGGGGCAACTGCCTGGCTAATGTTCTGAGTGAGACCGAAGACTCCTGTATTAGAGAGTGGATAGAATGATTTGGTGGCTAAGGCCCATCCTATGGATGCCTTGTTGAGGGGTGGGGGAAGGTAGAGGCATTCCATCCCTTGCCTCAGGAAAGCAGATGGGGGGGGGGGAAGGGAGTGAAGAGGCACATCTGAAAATTTGCATAGGGTATCAGATACCCTTGGACCACCATTGAATCCGAGGCTCAATCACAGGTAAGACTACAGGAGCACTGGGGTTAAAGGCATGCTGAGCTGGGGAATCAATCAGCAGGCACTCCATTCCCAGGCCCTATCTCCTGTACACCAGTCAGGAAGGGGAGAAGTCACAGCAAACTTGCCTTGTTCCAAACCTGCTCCATTTCCAGTCTAGCCAAGTTCCAGTCCTCTCCAGCTCTACGCTTTAACTCCAGGTCTGCTAGCTTGTGGTAGATCTCATTCAGTGCTCCACCCCAGTTTCGCTTGGCAACAAACCACACCAGCCTCCGAACTATTCCAGTATTACCCTGCTTGGTTCCTGTGCCAATCTCCTCACAGCATGGGTGCTCTGTGGCAAGGAACATGACATCACCCATAAGAGAGTGAGGTCAGCTCTGTTCCCATACACATCCAATATTAGACCTCTTTGTTCATACTAAATGTATTAATTACTGCCAGTTGTGAGAGTAGACTGACACCTATCCACTGGGACTGGCTGGCACAGAGATTTATTATATTAAAACAAGGAAAGGAAGGAAATCTCCATAGTGGGTCAGTCCAAGGGCAAGAAATACAAACCAGAAAGAGAGCACAGCAATGGATTCACAGGCATCCTTCAATGGAGGTTTATTAAGAGGACCTGACTTGTGAGGGATGGATAGCGAGACGCTCTTTCCTTTGTTCCCTTTTACCTTCTTCTAATGGACAAACAGAAGGCTAAAGTTGTGACAAAGACACCTCCTTTGCCCCCCTACGCCCACTGCTTGCCAGTCAACTATTCCTGAGTTGCTCACCTCTCAAGTGTTGGTGGTATTGGGAGTGATCGCTACTGCATCGGAGCCTTCAGGAGAGTGCTCCCTCCTTGGCCTGGATATCTCTGAGCCCCGTTGAAAAGTCTTTCGTTGCTGCAACGGGGCTCCAGAGTCTCTGGAAACCTCAGTTGGGAGGATGATTGAAGTGGTGTGGAGTCCAGCCTGGCTGCAGGTGACGTTCTTGGAGTAGAGACATCACCCAGAAGTATTTTGCAGCTGATTTTGGAGGTGGACCTGGTAGAGACAATCGGCGTAGCTGGTGCGTCGTCTCTATGCCTCTCCTCAGTCTCCTCTAAGGGTTTGGCAGGGGGAGCAGAGCTGCGGACCACTGTTGCCAATATACAGCATAAGATTCCCTTGGTAAAACTCTGAAGTGTCCCTGAAAAATCTCTGGCAGGCGGTGGTATCTATTGATCAGATAGCTACAGCAACAGCTACCTTGTCTATGGATAGACATGCACTTAATAATAATAATTATTATTATTAATAATAATAATTATTAATAATAATAATAAAACAGGCATGTTCATCTTCAGGCCAAGGACACAACTTTTATTGTTGGACACCCATTGGAAAAATGTGGAGGACTCTGTTACTCGGCTTAGTGAGACACAATCTACTATGGTTCAGGATAAATTAACTGCTCGTAAAATAAAATCTTTGGATAATGCTGTTTGGGCCCTTAATCTGCGATTTGTTAATTTTTCTAAATCTGCTTTGCTCTTTTCCCAAACCATTTTGCATGAGTATTTTGTGGAGGTCCTTAAAATTCCTGATGCCGCCTTTCCCCCCACTGCTAATGTTTTTTTTTTACCTACCAGTCAGGACAGGTGTATCTAGTCCTGGACCAAGGTCTCTGGATGCAGGGGCAATAAAGGTATCGGAGTCTTTGAATCTAACTGGCTTGCTTGAGAGTTCCCATTCTAAAGTGCTGCAGTGAGGTTCTTTGTCAGTTTCGTTTGTTTTTCCACAAGACAAGGATCATGTTTTACAATTATTTTTTTAACCACGTTGTTTATGGGGACAAAAATATGGGTATTTTCTGGATTTGCTAGACCTACTTAGAAGCAGAGGAAGACATTTATGGAGATAAAACAAGTTGTCTTAAAACATGGGTGCTTTCTTTAGTCTCTGCTTTCCCTGTAAATGTGTTATGCGATTTGAAAATAATAGGTATCTGTTTTTTGAGCCCTCACAACTCAGATTTTTTCTTAATTCTAGGCGACTGCTTAGCCAGACTTTGACTCAGGTGGGTTGAGGCCTTCTTATAGTTGAGATGTTCCCAAGTCTTCTTTTCCTTTATTATACACTTCTAGCGTTGGATTTTCCCCCCTGCTTTCCTTATTGAGGGACTAATATACACTTTGTATCTATTACCTTATGTAACTATATTGTTTTGAAATTATTTCCTTTGCACTTCCGTTATTGCAAGTTATTGCTTGCATATTTGCAAATTACAATTTAAAAAAAAAAAAAAAGAGAGGACCCGACTTGGTAGAGTTTCAGCTAACATGCCTGTGTCAAGGGTCTGAATATGGAAAATACATATATCGGTAAGCCAGTGTTGTATGTAACAAACACTATTAAATATGAATCTGATTGGAGTGGAGGAGTGGCCTAGTGGTTGGGGCAAGGTACTTCAGGCTGGAAGGTCGGGGGTTCAAATCCCACTAGAGGACAGCAACCTTGGGCCGGAAGGACTGGGGTTTCTAGTCCCACAGGTACTCCTTGTGGTCTTGGGCAAGCCACTTAACCCTCCATAGCCCATGTTCCCTGTAAAATAGTTATCTCCAAGTTATAATGCCCTGTTCAATGTAATTTCAGTTTGTTCAATGTAAACCGCACTGATGCAGAATAGCGCGGTATATAAGAGAATATAAATAAATAAATAGAGTTTATGATTGTGAATCATTGCTTTCAGAAATACTTGATTCATATTAGAAATGCAACCAAAGTTAGAAAATTGCCTAAAAAAGGCACCCTGCTACTGCTTCCTCCTTTCTGTAGCATGGTGCCTTATTTTTTAGGCAATTCTCAAACTTTGGTTGCATTTCTGATAGCAATGATTTGCTATCTAATATCTTTCAATAATGTGACATCCAACATTGGCCTAATGTGAATCCAACATTGGTATATGTATCTTCCATATTCAGACCCCTGACGCAGGTGTTTTTGTTGAAACTTGGCAGAGTCAGGTCCTCTTAAGAAACCTCCACTGAAAGGCATCTGTGTATCCAACACTTATTATATTGCAATAATGAGTGGGTCTTGCGGCTTACATCAAAGTTAAAAAAAACGCTAGAGTATAAGTTAAGTGCAGTAACATCAAATAAATTGCATGCAAGCTGGTTTATCATTTACATAGAAAATCTTACCTTGAAAAGATGAATGCACATCTGCAGCTGAAGTGCCTGCTAAAGAAAATAGATGAAAGGGCTAAAATGTCTTTGCAATAAGGAAGGTTTAACCTGTGTGTTAGGGAAAAGCATATATTACATGCTCAACTCAAAGGTGCCAGAAGTCTGAACCTTTTGCACTTCTTTCAAACAAGCATATTTTGATCACTACAAATGAAACAAAAGGTTTCTTTCAACAAAAAAGGGCAGGCTGCTGCTTGAATTATGACACTCTCAATTATGAAGTCTACTAACTTGTTTGCCTAAGTTCTCTCGGTCAGAAGCATTCAGTTATCTTATATACTATAGCAATGCATATACTGATAGCACTAGAAAAATAGCCATTATAGAATTTAATCAGATACAAAGATTTGTGACATTCAGAACAGTGATGATTAGAAATAGCAAGTGTCATTTAAGATCGTGTGCCTTACTGGGGCATCAATTGAGTATCTAACCCCCTCCAGACGGCAAACTACTTTTTATTTTTTAAGGTACATCACCTCTAAATGAAATTTAAAACTCATAACTTAGCTATTCATGATTTTGAAGATTTCTTCATGTAAAGTTGTAACTGTTGCGTGCTGTATGATAGGCTGCACGATGTGCACGTTTCGGAAATAAATTCCTGTTTCAAGTGCTTTCTCAACAATATCTCCAAACAGTGCAACTGCGAACCCAAAAAATTGCCGTCTCGCAGCTTTGAGGTTCTCTCTTCAATCAATATGGACACAACTTCATTCGCCCTTTTTCAAAAGCGTACCAACCAATGAAAAGGGGAAATCCCACTGTTGAGGGAATCCCATATTTCATTGGCTCAACAGAGAGCATCATTCACTATCCATACAAGGACGTCAGAACAGACTAAGCCACTCGATTTCTCGATTCAATCCTGCAGGGGCCATGGTGTTAAGTTGAAATATCCACCGCTGTTCTCTCCATTGCAACTTGCTCTCCCGATTACCACCTCGGGGATCCCAAGGAACATAGTCAATTATTGTCCAACGTAGATCTTCAGAGCTATGCTGTTGGGTAAGACAGTGAGAAACCACTGGTGCGGTATGTAATTTTTGCCGGATCCGTGAAGAATGTTCAGCCAAACGTTTTTTAATTGGGCGAATGGTATGGCCCACATACAAGAAATCGCAAGGGCACTTAAGTAAATACACCACAAAAGATGATAAACAAGTGGTGTGCCAACGACGTGTATATATTCGTTTTGTTACCAAGGGTTACCAAATAAGCATCGTTATCTTCGCCTCCGGGTAGACCAATAGTTTCTTGCAAAGATTCAATTCTTGAACCTTTATCTATTTTTTGTGATCTTTTCTTAAAACAAGAAGCATGTAAAGTATGGTCATACATTAGAGACTCTACTGATTTTATACAGGCTATTTCCTTGGTAGCTGTACCTACTGATGCTTATTTGGTAACCCTTGATGTGGTGGCTTTATATACAAATATAAACCAAATGGAAGCCTTACGATTGCTAGATACGTCATTTATACTGGCACCAGAGCGCCTTCTGAAATCTTTTTTATTACAGATGATCCAACTAGTATTGACAAGAAACTATTTCCTTTGTGAAGGAAATTATTATCAACAGATTTCTGGCATAGCAATGGGGGCAACAGCAGCCCCCTCAATAGCAACATTGTATATGGCCGAGATGGAAGACAAACAGATACGACTCTCTCCATCTTTTGACAATGTTTTATTATGGAAGAGATTTCTGGATGATGTGTTCTTTATATGGATGGCAGATTTAAATTCTTTAAAGAAATTCATAGAATGGTTGAATTCTTTGCGGCCTAATATTGCTTTTACAAAACATGTGGACAATCATAAGATTGAATTCTTAGATATGGAGGTGTATAAACAAGGAGAACAATTACAAACAACTCTATATCAAAAGTCGGTTCAGCGAAATAGCTTGCTACATTTTCAAAGTCACCACCCACGTCCTCTTCGAAAAGGGCTCCCATTTGGCCAGTTTTTAAGGTTACGGAGACTGTGCAGTTCAACTTCGGAATTTAAACGTCATGCTTTGGATCTCCAAAATCGGCTTTTAGCCCGAGGGTATCCTATTTCAGTAGTAAGAAAGACTTATCGTAGGGCTTCTAATATACATAGGGAATGGCTTTTGGATCCGGCTTTTTCATCAAAAGATCAGCAGCCTCAAGAAGTGGTGGGGGGAATCCTGCCTTATATGGAATGGAGTTCTGAAGTATTACGGATTTTACATTCCCATTGGTCTACGTTGCAATTGCATGGCTGTTTTGATAAACCTTTGCAAGTTGCTTTTTCACGGGGTCCAAATTTGTCAGATCGTTTAGTAAAAACTACCTTACCTGTTGATCGGCCGATTTTGTCGGAGAGAGTAGGGGCGCATAATCCCTGTTTACAATGTAATTATTGTTCATCCACATTATCGGGGTTTGAATGGCAACATCCAGGAACAAAACGAATATGTACACGTCGTTGGCACACCACTTGTTTATCATCTTTTGTGGTGTATTTACTTAAGTGCCCTTGCGATTTCTTGTATGTGGGCCGTACCATTCGCCCGATTAAAAAATGTTTGGCTGAACTTTCTTCACGGATCCGGCAAAAATTACATACCGCACCGGTGGTTTCTCATTGTCTTACCCAAAAGCATAGCTTTGAAGATCTACGTTGGACAATAATTGACCATGTTCCTTGGGATCCCCGAGGTGGTAATCGGGAGAGCAAGTTGCAATGGAGAGAACAGCGGTGGATATTTCAACTTAACACCATGGCCGCTGCAAGATTGAATCGAGAAATCGAGTGGCTTAGTCTGTTCTGACGTCCTTGTACGGATAGTGAATGATGCTCTCTGTTGAGCCAATGAAATGTGGGATTCCCTCAACAGTGGGATTTCCCCTTTTCATTGGTTGGTACGCTTTTGAAAAAGGGCGAATGAAGTTGTGTCCATATTGATTGAAGAGAGAACCTCAAAGCTGCGAGACGGCGTTTTTTGGGGTTCGCAGTTGCACTGTTTGGAGATATTGTTGAGAAAGCACTTGAAACAGGAATTTATTTCCGAAACGTGCACGTCATGCAGCCTATCACACAGCAAGCAACAGTTACAACTTTACATGAAGAAATCTTCAAAATCATGAATAGCTAAGTTATGAGTTTTAAATTTCATTTAGAGGTGATGTACCTTAAAAAATAAAAAGTAGTTTGCCGTCTGGAAGGGGTTAGATATTCAATTCTTACCCTCCCTCGGCATGCTTCGACAAAAATATTAGAAAAATATTTGGGGTATTTAACTGGTGAATCTATTTGTGAACAGTCTTGATTTATTCACTATTTCGGGTTTGTGTTAGATCTTTGCTACTGGGGCATCAAAGCACCCAGCAGTGCTTTTTGCTTCAAAGACCAGCACTCATGGGTCCACTATATCCCAGAGGAAAGGCATCCACAGACCAATGGACTATAGTTTGTCCTCTCCTGTTCTAAAACCTATACAATATATTCAGTTTTAAAAAATATATATTCTTCTTAAGTAGCATAACCAAGTCTATTAATGCAAAATTTGGAATTCTTAGTCATTTCAGAACATTAGCTGTTATTTCAACATGCCATATGATGCGAAAGCCAAATCGATAAAAAAAAGTCTTACCTCTGCTGTTATCTATTGCATATAATTCCCTTAGTCCGAGATCATTAAGTGATTTTGTCAAGTCCAGAGGCTCCTGAGAGTTATAGTCCTTCAACAATACAGTGTGCAGAGGATCAAATTCGCATTTACTACAGATTGTAGGAGTAAGTTCTTGAAGTGACACATGTGGACTGACTCTCATTATAGTTTTCTGTGTTTTCTTGTAGTTTATTACTACACGTACAGTTTGCTGAAGCAGAAAACAATTAAAAATGACTCATTTATAAACCAATCTCCCCTTCCTTCTATTGGCCAACCATTGGAGCACTCTATGCCACCGACTTATATTCCATTCTACTATAGGCTAACATCACTGTTCTTGGTACTAGGCTGTAGATGGATACACTTAACAGCTGAGTGAGAAACTATATAGTCTATTTACCAATGGCGTGACCAGGGCCAGCCCTATAATTTGTTCAAGGTATTGGTGCCCTAGGCCAGGGGTGGGCAATTCCGGTCCTGGAGGGCCGCAGACCAGTCAGGTTTTCATGATGTCCCTATGAATATTCATGAGATCTATTTGCATCCACTGCCTTCCATTGTATGGAAATAGGTCCATGAATATTCATTAGGGACATCATGAAAATCTGACTGGTCTGCGGCCCTCCAGGACCGGAATTGCCCACCCCTGACCTAGGCAAACCTTAAGCCTTATGCTTTCTCTGACTGTCAGAATCTATTGTTTAGCTTTAAATGCCCTGCTCTTTGCTTCCTCCCCCCCCCCCCCCCAAAAGAAGTTGCTTTCCTAGGTATCTGCTTAGTTTGCTTGATGGTTGGGCCGGCTCTGGCTGTGGAATGCAGTAATACACATTTACCATGGCTCCCACTATTTTTAATGGGACCTATTCACTAACACGTTGCTGTGTGATGTATTTTAGCACATAAATCTCTATATATTTTCATTTTTTTAATCTATCCAGTCAGGAAGCCTCTTTTATCTGAATATATATAAAGATGAAAAATTATTTAGACATGGCATGAGAACCAAAACTCTCACTTTATAAGTTTCAACTTTTAGACATTTATTTCTGTTTTAATCGAACTATAAAAGTCAAATATCACTTAAATGACTCCAAAATAAAAGCCGACACGATTTTCATGTTCTCATTGTTCTCCTACTCACATATTCCTCTGGGCCTCTCTATGCCATACCTGGAGTTCAATCACTATAAAATTAAAATTTTAAGCCATTTTCAACCTACAGTGCATTACAAAAGTAGTCATCCCTTCTGTGTGTTTGTCCTGCTTTGTCGCATTACAACCTGGATTAAAATGGAGTTTTGGGGGCTAGCACCATGTGATATACACAACATGCCTACAACTGAAGATGCAAAATATTTTTTATTGTGACACAAACAATAATTAAGACAAAAAAATAAAAACTGAAAGCAGGAGTGTGCATATATATTCAAACCCCAAAGTCAATACACTGCAGAGACGGGGAGAGCAGCAGCCAGCCAGCATCGGAGGTGTGTGAGCGGGAGCTCCACCTCTTTCCTTTCAGCCTGCCCATACCAGCTGCCTTTAATGGCTTTAAAACCGTCACTTCCACTGGCGCGCCCGCGCCTTGCAGGCCTTGCCAGAGGGCCCTTTGGCGTGGCCCTTAGGTGTAGGACCGTGCGGGCTGTTTAAAATGCTGCTTCATTGGTTCTGCTTGCTGTGGAGATCGGAGCGGTGGAGGGGTGATGTCGACAGCGGAGGTTGTGAGTGGGAGCTTAAACACCTGGTGGTATGATATCTACCTCTTCAGATACTATGTGGAGCATTTCTTCTTGTCTCCTCTATTCCTTTAACTATCACTGTATCTCTTATTCTGTCCTATCTAATTAATGGCGTTCTTTTCATATTTTCTGTAACTTTTATGTAATATTGTAAACCGCTCTGATGCTTTGGCTTGAGCGATATATCAAATGTAATAAACATAAACAAACAGAGCCACCTTTTACTGAAATTACAACTGCAAGCCTCTTGGGGTATGTCTCTATTAGCTTAGCACATCTAGCCACTGGGATTTTCACCCATTCCTCAAGGCAAAACTGCTCCAACGCCTTCAAGTTAGATGGGTTGTGTTGGTATACAGCAATTTTCAAGTAATGCCACAGATTCTCAATTGGATTGAGGTCTGGGTTTTGACTAGGCCATTCCAAGAAATTAAAATGTTTCCCTTTAAACCAGCTTCAGCGGTATGTTTAGGCTCATTGTCCTGCTGGAAGGTGAACCTTCGTCCCAGTCTCAAATCTCTGGCAGACTGAAATAGGTTTAACTCAAGAATTGCCCTGTATTTAGTGCCATCCATCGTTCCTTCAATCCTGACCAGTTTTCCTTTCACTGCCAATGAAAAACATCCCCACAGCATGATGCTGCTGCTGTAGGCGGGTTCTTACCTACAAAGCATCCCTAATAATCACCAAGATTGCCTGGGCACATGGGACCCCGTACACCAGGAGAAAAACAAAACAAAAGGAACTCAGATCACAGTCACCTGTCAGCAAAACCTCTTTATTTGGTACAAGCAGCAAAGCTGTAAGCACAAATATACAAGTGTCTGTCTGAGGGACCTAAGAGCAGGTGACGTTCTCCCTACCCCTCAGTGGTGAGAGAGAAAGTCACCCCCGAGCTATGTAGCTGCCTCCTTATATGGATTCTCTGGCCCAAAGTTCTAGCAAGTACCAGAAAGTTCTGCATAAAACTCTTATGTCATTTGCAGCTTTCTGTGAAGTTCTTTTTCTGGGACCCTCCCATAATTATCGGGGCCTGCAGCTTGGTGTTCCTTCAAGGTCTCTGCTTATCTGTGTGCAGTCAGCCGCATCCCTTCCTCTGCCTCTCCGGTATCCTGTACATGTTATTCTGTCCTTGGCACTATGCGTCATCTTCAGGGCTGAGAAGTTCTTTGTTTGCAGCTTGGCTTGTAATTCGTCCTGCTAGGCCCATATCCTGAACACTTACACACAAAACATGGTTTCCCAGACTCAGGCCCTTGTCTCTGTAGGCTGCATATACTCACACTCTTATAGCCCATATGCTTGTTTTCGGTGCCATAAACAGGATGCTTGTGTATGTTGCAGGCCATCAGGAGTGTAAACATAGAAGGCATATGAAGCAGAGCTGAGCAGAACTATCCCTAAGCCAAAATATCCCAACACCGCCACCACCATGTTTCACTGTGGTTATGGTGTTCTCGGGGTGATAGGAAGTGTTGGGTTTGCACCTCACATGGCATTTCCCATGATGTCTAAAAAGTTCAATTTTCGTCTCATCTGACCATAGAACCTTCTTCCATGTGTTTGGGGGATCCGCCACATGCTGTTGTGCAAACTCCAAACGTGTTTTCTTATTTCTTTTTTAAAGCAATGTTTTTTTTTCTGGCCACTTTTCCATAAAGCCCCACTCTGTGGAGGGTATGGCTTAACATAGTCCTATGGACAGATTCTCCCATCTCTGCTGTGGATCTCTGCAGCTCCTTCAGTGTTATCCTTGGTGTCTTTGTAGCATCTCTGATTAATGCCCTCCTTGCCCAGTCTGTGAGTTTTGGTGGGTGGCCTTCTCTTGTCAGGTTTGTAGTAGTGCTATATTCTTTCTATTTTGCTATAATGGATTTAATGGTGCTCCGTGGGATATTGATAATTTGGTATATGTTTTTATAACGCAACACTGATCTATAGTTCTCCACAACCTTGTCTCTGAAGTATTTGGAGTGCTCCTTAGTCTTCGTGTTGCTTGCTTAGTGGTATTGCAGAGGCAGGGGCCTTTCAGTACAGATATATTTATGCAGGTAACATGTGACATTGATTGCACACAGGTGGACCCTAATCAACTAATTATGTGAATTATGAGGTTAATTGGTTGGACCAGATCTTATTTAGGGAGTTCATAGCAAAACAGATGAATACATATGCAATCACAATTTTTCAGTTTTTACTTTTTTTTTTTTTTTTTTTTTAATATATACAAGGTATTTTATTGTCATTTCACTTCATTAATTTGGAATATATTGTTAGTCCATTACCTAACATCCAAATGAACCTCCATTTTCATTCCAGGTTGTACATAATGCGACAAAACAGGACAAAAACCAAGGGGATGAATACTTTCACAAGGCACTGTACAAGACTACTATTATGAAAATCAAAAGAAGAGACAGTTGACCTTCATTTTTGTAGATGAGAACACTCAGTACAAACCAATGTAAGTCTCACCTCAGGTATAACAGGAGTAGATCTTTTATTTTTCTCATCCATATTTTTAGGCTTTAAAATTGCCCTTTCCACTTCAAGCATTCCGATTGGTGTGTTGGGTTTGAATTTGATCTGACTTTTGTCTGCTGAAATCAGATCTACAGTGTAGGTAGATGGATTTAAATGATACTGCCCACAGAGAAACACCAACAGATCCATCATGGGTTTGCTTTAAAAATAAACACATATTTAAAAAAAAATAAATTTTCTTCTCTATGAATCTTTTGATAGGACTGTTTAGGAACAACGCAATGGAGCTAGATTCAAACATCTTCCCTAATTCAAACTATCATTCCTAGCATGCAGAAAGAGAAGACATACTAGAAAAAACACACAATATTTCTTAATCGGGTCTGAAGTGCTGACAAAGCTTTAATACTACATAAACTGAACAAATATGAACACACAGTCATCAATGTTCATCACATAAAAAAATTAGTATCAAAAATATTTGCATCCTTTCAGGGCCGTTTTCACCTATGGGCAAGAGGGGCAGCTTCCCCGGGCCCCCAGCACGAGGCCCAGTTATCCATGGATAAAAACGGCTCTGTTCCTTCCTTCTGCTCCCTCAGAGCACTTGCAAGAGAAGCGAGCCAGGCTTTAGTGAACAGACTGACAACTTCCTAATTCTGGTCTGTTCACTAAAACAGCACTCACTCCTCTTGCAAGCTGCCCGAGGGAGCAGAAAGGAGGAACAGGGAGGATGACTGTGGTGCTCCAGAGGGGTAGCCATGAATGGGAGTGGGGCTCGCAAACAGGAGGGGGCCCATCCTCAAAGGTTTGCCCAGGGTCCCCTTAAAGGTTTGAAGCAGCCCTGCATCCATTGTTTACAACTCATTATGGTCCTAAACATCATGGACAAGCAACTTAAAATACCTTTTACACCTTGCAATGTTTTCACCAACTTGATTATAAAAGGATAAAGCATAGTTACTCACCTGTAACAGGTGATCTCTGGGAACAGCAGGAATTTAGTCTTCACATATGGGTATCGTCGGTACCGACGGAGCCTGCGCGGGAACGCTCCCCAGCGTCCAATTAGAAAGCTTTTGGGAGCATCCCACAGCGCCTGCGTGCTGCCTTCCCACCTTTCCCAACTGCCTCTCTCCAGTTGAGTGTTAAAGCTGCGACAAAGAGAGAGAGAGGGAAAGAAAAGAAAAGAGAGATACAACTCTTAGGGGAGGTGGGTGGGTTGTGAAGACTAAATTCCTGCTGTTCCCGGAGATAGCACAGTTGCTTACCTGTAACAGGTGATCTCTGGGAACAGCAGGAATAAGTCTTCACATATGGGTACGTCGGTACCGACGGAGTCTGTACGGGAACGCGTCCCAGCTTCCAATCAAAGAGCTTTTGGAAGCATCCCACCATGCCTGCGTGCTGCCTTCCCGCCTTTCCCAACTGCCTCTCCTCAGTTAAGTTTTAAAGCTGAGACAAAGAGAGAGAGAGAGGAAAGGAAAGATAGATAGAGATACAACTCCTGGGGAGGTGGGTGGGTTGTGAAGACTTATTCCTGCTGTTCCCAGAGATCACCTGTTACAGGTAAGCAACTGTGCTATCTCCAGGAACAAGCAGGAATGAGTCTTCACATATGGGGACTCCCAAGCTGAGATGCCTGGAGTCCCAGCATGTCATAGGTCGGAACATGCTATCCCCCACAACACCAGGCATCCTGAGGATGGAGGGTAGGAGTTGAAGAAAGAAAGATGCTGTGGAACAGCTAACCTAGCATAGGACTGCAGACAAGGAGTCCATGTGTAGATGATAATTGTCATCAAAGATATTGCAAAGAATATTGCAATATGGACCTCCCCTGACAGGATTTCACAGAAGTATGGAGGTTCATGGGATCTACTGGGAAACCCAGTAGAGGAACCTTGAAGAGGACCTCACTGTAAAGTGGAGGTAATAAACCTGTAGGAAAAACAGTGGAGGTCAGAATCCTGAAAGGTAACAGGTAACCCCAGTAGGAAAAACTGGGGTAGTACAAAAACGGTGGGCCTTCAGCGGAAGGCTTTATGACAAAAACCTAACTCTTTTGGCGGCAGAGTGACTCACTCTTAGGAGCAAAAAGAGAAAGACTAACCGATTTGGACAAACAGGCACAGTCCTTGTGGGGAGAAAGGGTATGGGAACCCCTTGTATCCCAAAAAGAGAGGACAAATGCCTGAGGCGTTAAAACCTGTGATTAACTGAAGATCCACAATGTCTCTCCTAACTGGGGTAAGCTAGGAAAGATATTGGGCACGGAGAGCTTCAGAGGTACCTAAACCCTTGGGTTATGGTATAAAAATTGTTGACTACCACAGGAGTGGTTGTGTGCGTAGAACCCCAAACCTGCTGGATAGCATAGGTATGGGTAAAGCCCCTCTGTCAGAATCATATAGCTGTATGAGCATAGACAGTTAGATAAGTATGTGGATACATATCTATCTATAATAAAATATCTCGACAGATACACACACATATATATATATATTTATTTATATATTTATTTATTTAACAAGTTTTTTATACATACATATAGATATATAGATAGACATATAAGAATATATCTATAGTGAAATATGGAGGGGCATGAAATACACACAAAAGATAAATATGGATATGTAGGCCTAAAGATGGGTACCTGCAATTAAACAGACAGAGATATGCCTACAGCACGGTATTCACATAGGATATGTGAAGAGGAAAGATTCATCTAATAACAAGGAGGTGGAACCTACTTGAGAAGATATATAGAGAATCTATTCCCCCTGGTTATGATCTGCAAGGATGCTAGCTAGTGAAATAACCAGGACGGTTACGTGAAAAACAGAGGAAAATATCAATCTGCAGCCAGCAAGTCCCGAGTCTTCCAGGACTCTAGCATGGTAAGTAGATAGAAGACACATAGAGATGAGATACCATGTTGACCTGCTTAAGGGCAAAAAGTATCATGCGTTCTTACCATGAGGACGAGCTGCAAGGAGAAAGAGCATATCCCCGATTGGGAATGCTATGGACCAAAGCAGGGAATTGGCAACTCCTTAAGCTTTTACGTGAGAGAAGGCCTATGTCCTTTATATCAAAAAGGAGATAGTAAAAGAAGGGAGAACCTTCTAGTCATGGGAGACATGACTGAAAAGCCTTTTCCAACCATCTAGAATAGCTGTTGGAGAAAAAACCCTCATGCTCTCTAGCAAGGGCCCATAGTGGAAAGCTTCTCTGTAGAATTGCAGAGAGCATGATGCAGGAGAATGAGGAGATAGAACTGGCTGCTAGAGAGCCAGTATCTCTGCCAACTATGCTGCCAAACCCAGGAGAATGGAGATGGCAGAAATGGCAGATAATACAGAAAGCTTGTAGTGAGATAATCTCCAAGATAGATGAAAGCACTGACTTGGAGCCACTACTAAGACTAGACAGAATGTTAGTGGAGGACAAATCTGGTTGTTTGTGGACAAGAACCAGTGGTCCAAACATTAAGGCTCCTGCATAGGCGGCTGCTAGCAAGACAGCAGAAAGAATCTTACTGTTCAAAAACAGAAAGAACAGACAGAACAGGAGTAGAAAACTCTGGACATGTCTGATAAGCTGCCCCAAAGTAAGATTGAAACAGAGGAGATAACTCAGAGAGGAAAACTCCGCACTGGAAAGTGACAAAACTAGAGAGGCTGAAGAAAAAGCCCCCCAGTAAAGTAATTCCGCTCTTACAGAGGAAAAGGCTTGGTAAGAGGGTGAAGAGAATGGAGCTGAAGACGACTTACCAAGTAGTAAGTCTATAGAAAGGAAAAATACATGCTGGCACAGGAACTATCATTTGATAGTGGTCAGACCTCTTTCTCTGGCAGGAGAAGAGGAGAAACCTGTGACTTATAGGCATGAACATTCTGACAGCTCATAGAAAAAATGGATGTCTTTTGGAAAGAGATCCATGTGTAGGGGTTAGAATGAGTAATGGATCGCCTCTGTTGATAAGAAGCAACTGTAGATTCTAACCCCAAGGGTCACAAGCATCTGATGATGACTGATCAGAAACCCTGCAGAGGCCGGGTTTGCTGAGCCTGGTGAGAGGTTGGATTCTTCAGACCAGGACGATGCCTCCCCTGTAGTGGAACATCTGTATGATGGGCAAGTGAGGAATAAAACCTTCTTCTCCTGTGGGAAGAAAGTTTGGTAGGATATTTCCTACCTACTGGGACAGAAGAAGGTGTAGAAGAACCCTTAGGAACAGGTAAATCAGTGGACAACTGAGTAACCTGATGTAAAGACTCCTTGTTGAAAAGATTTTCTCCAGTGCAAGGAGAATGTCCCAGCCGTTGTTGTGTCCACTTGGCCAAATCTGAAGCTTGGAGCCAGGCTCTACGTCGTGCCCCTATAGCTATAGCAGAAGTCCTGCTAACAGACTCAAAAGAGTCTAGGGAAGCACGAGAAAGAAACCAAGAGATATTCTGGATATGCTTAAGCAGCGAGGAATAGTCTGTACTCCTGGAAATTGGAAGGAAAGGAGTCAAAAGATGTAATTGCTTTGTGACCTCCTCAAGAGAAAGACTCATATAAAAAATATATGAGAGAATTCTTGCAGAAAGCATAGATGTCTGGAAGATTTGACGTCCAAAGGCATCTAGTGTCTTAGACTCACGACCTGGCGGATAAGAAGAGTGCTTTTTCTTACTCTTTATCCGCCTCATTGCTGATTCCACTACTATGGAATGATGAGGAAGTTGAGTCTTTTGAAACCCTGGAGAGGGGGGCACCTGATATAAAAGATCAGTTGCCCTGGGAGGAGGGGGTACCCTTAAAGGTGTTTCCCACATTCCTAAAAGGAGATCCTGCAAGGAATGATGCAAAGGAAGCATTATGTTGTCCTTTGCTTTGGTAGAAACAGAGCCTGGTGCAGGATCATGTCCTGGAATAGGAATGGCAAGGGATCTTGCTATATCCAGGAGGAAACTCTGAAAAGAGGGATCCCCAACAGGAATCTCCCTTGGACAGGTTAGATCTAAAGAACTAGCCTGAGCACCCACAGAGTTATCCAAATATCTCGGAATAGCAGATCCTGCAGGGTGCAGTGTGGAATGCTTAAGGGATGGTTGCTTGGACTGGTTGTCAGGAGCAGCAACCGTCCTTACCACATTGTCCATGCCAGGTATCGACTCCAAGCTTGGTATAGAATGGAGCGATGCTGTTGAAAAAAGCATGGTAGGAGTTTGCCACGATGCTACTGTGGATACCGGTACTGAAGTCAATACCGGTACCGATGTCAGAGTCGGGCTCGACAAAGACATCGGAGTAGTCATTGGTGACACTTCAATCGGTACCGAGGGAACCGAAAACCTCCAGCTACTATCCTCGGTACCGAGCCACCGGTATCGATCGGTGTCGGTACCAAAACCTATTGGTACCCAGTCTTCCAGACTAGAAATGGATTCCAAACTCGGCATCGAGGGCAAGGAGCCTGAGAAGCGAAGCATGGAAGGCACCGACTGTAAGGGTAATGAAGACATCGGTACCGACTTCGGTACCGTGTCCGATACCGGTGAATGAAGGTCTACCAGTGGCAACTCAAGTGGCCTCAGGGGAACCGAGAGTTGCGGATCCGAGCCATCGGAACCGAGCCTTCGGTACCGCCGCGAGACGGTACCAAGGCGAGTCGGTACCCAGTCCTCCAAACTGGAGATCGATTCCAGACTCGGCATCGAAGGAAGCGAGGCTGTCGATGCACATCTGGAGGGTACCGACGGTGGCAGTATCGGTGTTGGAACCGAGAATGGAAAGTCAATCTGGGACGTATCCATCGGTCCCGAAGGCACCGAGGAGGCCAGATGACGATCTCTGGTGAGGAGTGTTTCATCCAACACCAGTGCCGATGCAGGGGTATCGGTACCGCTCGAAGCGGATGCCACCACCGTGCACGGCTCAAGTATGTTCTGTGGGGGGTGAACCCCAGGAACAACCTGAAACCCCTTATACGCTTTGGAGACCGAAGACTCCCGCCGGGGTTTTGAAGCCAGGAGGCCATCGAGGGCAAAGCCGGAGCTGTCTACATGCTGTGCATGAGACATACCACTCGAGGACTGGCTAGTCTTAACAGACTGTTTGTGGGTTACTTGATTCAAAGTGGAAGAAGAAGGGGACGGTGCCCCGAAGTTGGAGGGCAACCGTGTATCGAGGGATTCTCGATGTTGAAGATGTCTTCCCACCAAACTGTTGTCAGGACCCAAGCAGGTTAGACACCGACTTCGAGGGTCTAAAAATAAAGTTGTACCGCCACAGTCTGAACATTTCTTGGAGGAAGTGTCTGGCGGTTCCATGAAGGAAAAATAGGGGAGGCCTGAAAGGCCTAAGACCCCGTGGGACACTATGAGAAAAAATATCCCGTTGAAAAGGAAAATTTTACAAGAAAAGAAAAGAAAACACCGGCGGTACCAGTGGCGTCGAGAAGACAGCCGCGACCACAAGAAAACTAAAAATAAAAAATAAGAATTTTCTGCGGTGACAGGAGGACGTCCTGCCGACTCCGTGGAAAAATGAAAACTGAGGAGAGGCAGTTGGGAAAGGCGGGAAGGCAGCACGCAGGCGTGGTGGGATGCTTCCAAAAGCTCTTTGATTGGACGCTGGGAAGCATTCCCGCGCAGACTCCGTCGGTACCGACGTACCCATATGTGAAGACTCATTCCTGCTTGTTCCTGGAGATTACCTGTTACAGGTAACTATGCTATCTCCAGGAACAAGCAGGAACGTAGTCTTCACATATGGGGGACTCCCTAGCTACAGATGCCAGAGAGAGACCCCAGAAGTTGTGTGCCCCTGTGAAAGGGCTCCACTTCCCCCCATGGATCTCTGGCATCCTACTGGGAATGGTGGGTAGGAGTTGATTAAGTATGGAACAGGTGTTGTAGAACAGCCTGACCAAACAAGGCATCCGGGCAGGAGTCCTTGTCTAAGCAGTAATGGGCTGTGAAGGTATGAACCGAGGCCCAAGTAGCTGCTCGAAAGATGTCGTCAATAGACACAGAGAGTAGATGAGCCATTAAGGCTGCCATGGCTTTCACATTGTGAGCTGTGACATGGCCTTCCAGAGAAAGGTTTTTACTCTGATAGGTAAAAGAAATACACTGTGCAATCCAATTGGACAATGTTCTCTTGAAGACTGGAAGTCCCAAATGAGAAGGATCAAAAGCAACAAAGACTTGAGAGGACTTTCTATGTTTCTGTGTCCTTTGTAAGTAAAAAGCAAGTGCTCTTTTACAGTCCAAAGTATGAAGATTCCTTTCTGCATTTGAAGCATGAGGCCTTGGAAAAAATACAGGCAGGTAAACTGCTTGGTTTAAATGAAAAGGTGAGACCACCTTTGGCATAAAGTGTGGATGAGTCCTAAGGACTACCTTATCATGATGGAAACTCGTATAAGGAGGATCAGCCACTAATGCTTGCAACTCACTAATGCGACGTGCTGATGTGATTGCAATGAGAAAGACAACCTTCCAGGAAAGGAATTTCAAGGAGGTAGTAGCTAGAGGTTCAAAGGCGGTTTCATGAGCTGTCCAAGAACCAGATTTAGGTCCCATGCCACCGATGGTGGCCTAATGGGAGGCCTAGTTAGAAGAAGGACCCTCATAAATCTCGCTATGAGAGGATCAGAGGAAATAGGGTGTCCATTTAAAGGCTTGGAAGAAGCTGAAATAGCACTTAAATAGACTCTTACTGAGTTAGTCTTAAGCCCTGCATTAGATAAATGAAGGAGATACTCCAATAATGATTCCAGAGGTATTGCCAGGGTGTCAAGACCCTTCTGCGAACACCATATGGAAAACATTTTCCACTTGAAAGCATAAGAGAATCTCATGGAAGGCTTCCTAGAAGCATAAAGGATATCCTTTACTTGTTGAGACAGGTTAAGACCATGAAGGTCTAGGCTCTCAGCAACCAGGCCCTGAGATGCAGAGAGTGGGGATCGGGATGCCACAACATCCCGTCCTCCTGAGACAGGAGATCTGGAGCAGATCCTAACTCCAGAGATGGAGCTTGAGAGAGATGTAGGAGCAGAGGGGTACCACACCTGCCGTGGCCAATGTAGAGCTATGAGAATCATATGGCCTCTGTCTCTCTGAAGCTTGAATAGGGTTTTGGGAATTTGGGGAATGGGTGGAAAGGCATATAGGAAGTCCTGACCCCAATGGAGGAGGGAAGCATCCCTGGCCTGAGAACCCTGAGCTGGAATTCTGGAACAGGATCGGGGAAGCTTGGCATTCAACGGACTTGCAAAGAGGTCTATGTCTGGAGTTCCCCAAATTTGAAAAATTTTTGCTACCTGGTCTGCACGAAGAGACCACTCATGTGGAAGCAGAACTCGACTGAGCCTGTCTGCCCAGGAGTTTTGAACGCCTGGTAGATACACCGCAAGGAGATGAATCTGATGCTCTCTGGCGAGGGCCCATAGTCGCAAAGCTTCGTTGCAAAGAGACAAAGAGCCTGTTCCTCCCTGCTTGTTCAGACAGAACATAGCTACTTGATTGTCCGTCTGAATTAGGATTGTCTTGTAGCTCAGCTGGGTGTGGAACACTCGAAGAGCAAGGAAAATTGCTCTGAGTTCCAAGAGATTGATGTGTAGATGGGTCTCCTGTGGAGTCCAGGTGCCTTGGGTAGAGAGATCTTGCAGGTGAGTTCCCCAACCCACCTGTGAGGCATCTGTTAGAGTGACCTGGGGTGGGGGCTGTTGGAAAGGGGACCCCACCAACAGGTTTTGGGTTGACTGCCACCATTGTAGGGACAAAATAAGGTGACTTGAGTTTGCTATTTTGTCTGGTAGGCAGTCTGATGCTTGAGTCCACTGAGTGGATAGAGTCCATTGGGCTGCTCTCTTATGGAGGCGAGCATAGGGAACCACATGCACGGTAGATGCCATGTGGCCTAGCAATTGTAACATTTCCCGAGCAGTGAGATGAGTTTTTAAACACTGCTTGGGAAGCTAACTGCACAATACGAAGGCAGTGGGGCTGTGGAAGATAGGCCCTTGTTTTCCTGGTATCCAGCATAGCTCCTATAAACTCTAGAGATTGAGTGGGAGTTAGGTTGGATTTTGGGATGTTTATGACCAGGCCCAAATACTGAAGTATACGCATTGTGCAAGATAAGGAAATTCTGGCCTCCGACTCTGATGGGGCTCGAATGAGCCAGTCGTCTAAGTAGGGGAAGACAAATATTCCTAGAGTGCGAAGAAATGCTGCCACTACAGCCATGCATTTCGTAAACACCCTTGGTGCTGAGGCCAGGCCAAAAGGAAGAACCCTGTACTGGTAGTGCTTCCCCTGAAATAGAAACCGAAGGAATCTTCGGTGAGTTGGATGGATGAGAACATGGGTGTACGCATCCTTGAGATCTAGAGAACAAAGCCAATCCTGACTCTGAAGATATGGCAGAAGAGTTCCTAGAGAAATCATCTTGAACTTCTCCTTGAACAGGAATTTGTTCAATTCTCTGAGGTCTAAAATGGGTCTGTGTCCCCCTGTTTTTTTTGGAATAAGGAAATAGGGGGAGTAAAACCCTGTACCCTGTTGGGAAATGGGTACGTCTTCTATTGCCCCGTGGGCAAGAAGTAAATTGACCTCTTGAGCCAACTGATTTTTGAGTAAAGTCTGAGAATTGAACCATCTTACAACTGTAGAAGGGGGCATGTTGAGGAAATGAAGCTTGTACCCCACCTTTACAAGTCCATTCTTCTGCTGTTATCTGCTCACATCTGGGGCAAAATGACACAACCTTCCTGGAATGGTGGAGGGCTCTGGCCCGTTGAGGGCCAGGAAGGCCAAGTTCTCTAGATGGGAGTCAAAGCCCCTGTGGAGGCTGAGTCTGCTGGGGCGTTTGAGGCTTAGCAGACTTTGTTTTTCTTTGTTTTGGTGGTTGCTGTCCCTTTCGGGCAGACTGACCTGCAGAATGCCACTGCTGGGTATAGGAGGCGTAAAACCTCTTCTTTTTAGAGAAGAATGGTTTCTTGTAGGATTTTCTCCTTGCAGGATCAGCTGTAGCCTTGGATAGTCTATCCTAAGTGGTGTTATCAGCATCTAGCTCATTAGCTTTCTCTTGCCAATTTTTGCCAAAGAGATTTTCGCCTGTGCAAGGGATACTCCCCAGTTTGTTCTGTACCCAGAATTCTAAGTCAGATGCCTGGAGCCAGGCAATCCTACGAGCACCTATGGCAATGGCAGAGGTTCTCCTTATGCACTCAAAGCAGTCAAAAGCTGCACGATTAACAAACATGGAAACATCTTGGGCATGTTTGACAAGTGTAAGATAATCTTGTCTCTTATCATCAGGAAGGAGAGGGGCTCATAAGCTCTAGATCTCCTGTAACCTCCTTAAGGAACATTTCCATGTATAAAATGTAGGAACTAATCCTGGCAGAAAGCATAGAGGCCTGGAAGGTTCGACGCCCAAAGGCATCAAGAGTCCTACATTCACGTCCTGGCGGATTAGATGCATGTCTTTTTGCACTCTTGATCCTTCTCTTAGCTGATTCCACTACCAAGGAGTGGTGTGGTAACTGGGTTGTTTGAAATCCAGGACAAGGAGGTCCTCGATACATGGTATCAAGCCTATGAGAATGAGGAGAGGTGGTAAGAGGTGTTTCCCACATTCTTAGCATGAGATCATGCAAGATCTCATGAATAGGCAAAGTAGCTGCCTCCTTGGGAGCTTTAGGATATTGTAAAATCTCCAATTCCTTTGCTCTGGGCTCTGTTTCAGGAGCCACTGTGATGGAAAGACCTCTAGCCACCTCCCGGATGAAATCCTGAAAGGATATATCCTCTGGAGGAGACATCCTACGTTTAGGAGAGGAAGGCTCCTCAGAGAGAAATACTCCGGTACCGACAGAGCTGTCAGAATCCTCAGACTCATTGGAGGATTCAAAATATCTCCTGTCTGGGTGCTCTTGCAAAGCACGATACCAGTACCGATTGAAGTCGGTATCGGAGGGGTCTGGTATCGGCCTGTCGATACCGGAGGAAACAGCATGACTCGGTGTCGGTAACACAATCTCCGATGTCAATGCTGCCGGAACCGGTGTCGATACCGGTTGAACCGTCTGAAGCGGTCCCGAAGGCACCGAAGCCGCAAGGAGAGCCGCCAGACTGCGTTCAATAGCCAAGAACCTCTGGTCTATTGACGCTGCCGATGCCTGGGTATCGGTACCGGACGAAGCGGCCGGTACCCCAGAGCATGGCACTAGTAGTTCTGCCGAGGTTGAGGCCTCGAGAACATCCTGGAGCCCCGATAGTGCTTTGGAAGCCGAAGCCTCCCGCCGGGGCAATTTTGCCGGTACAAGTCCCTCAAGGGCAATGCCAGAGGCATCTCGATGCTTGGAAGGAGATCTACCCTTTGAGGACCGGCCAGATTTATGTTTGGTTATCTGAGCTCTATGGGAGGAAGATGAAGCCCTGGAAGACATCGATGCCATGGATGCTGCATCGGAGGGAAAAAGGGTGCTAAGCTTAGCAGCTCGGTTTTGCCAACCCCTCTTCGACATCATCCCACAGGCAACACACTCCGAGATGGAGTGGTCAGGACCTAAACATTTAAGGCACCACTCGTGAGTGTCGGTGACAGAGATGGTACCACCACACTTGGAACACTTTTTAAAACCCGAGGCGGGTTTTTCCATTCTGAAGGAAAAGTTGGGCCTAGTGCCCAAAATGGCACGTGGCACCCGACGGAAAAAAGGCTGGAAAGTCCAGAAAAAAAGATTACAAATTGTATTTTTTTTTTTGAAGAAAGAAAGAACCGGCGGTACCGGTATAGCGTCGAGAGGAAGGGAGACGCTACCACAAAAAAGAATGAAAAAATGGGATAATTTCTGTGGTGACAGGAAAAACGACCTGCTGGCTCCGGGGAAAATGAAGAACTGGAGAGAGGCAGTTGGGAAAGGGGGGAAGGCAGCACGCAGGCACTGTGGGATGCTCCCAAAAGCTTTCCAATTGGACGCTGGGGAGCGTTCCCGCGCAGTCTCCATCGGTACCGACGATACCCATATATGAAGACTACATTCCTGTTTGTTCCTGGAGATAGACAATAACATCAGCAGAAACTATTAGAGATTTATGAGGAAAGGAAACTTCCATAAAATCAGTCTCAAGTGTTATAGTTTTATTTATAGTATTTTATTTTACTTACAACATTTAACTCACACCTTTCTGGGGAAGATCGAGTTATATATTGTACCTGTATGTATTTCTCTGTCCCCAAAGGGCTCACAATTTAAGTTTATATCTTAGCAATGGAGGGTTAAATGGCTTGCCCAAGGCCACAAGGAGTGCCAGTGGGACTTTAACCCTGATCTTTCTGGCTCTAGGCTGCTGCTCTAACTACTAGGCCACTCCTCTACTCCCTTCTGGATCTAGCCTGCTGCTCTAACCACTAGGCCACTTCACTCCACTCCACTACAGATTTTTGCAGAGATTTCTGATACAGCCATCCAAACATGCTCAGTGTTCAATGCCTTGAAAGTCAAATTAAGCTTCCAAAGAAATCTGTGCATCTTCCCAGAAGCGACAACACCTGTCTGAATGGTTGCAAAGTGTTAGATGTAGCCAGTATGGAACTCTAATTTATTTATTTAACACTTATTTCTATACCGCTCTTTCCCAAGTATCAAGTGCGGTTTACAAAGAACAGTAAATTATATGGTATGTGGAAGCACATACTTAGTCATATTACATAGAACAGGTAGAACTATTTACAAGTAACAATATAACATTTGAACGGTAAAAAGTTAGAACGTATTTACATTATGGGTACTTACAAATTATATCATCAAAATTGTGATGGGTACATATATTTTGTGTGTTTTGTAGTATTGTTGCTAATCTGTGTCTCTTTGTGTATTCTGATTAGGTAGTGTATTGTAGTGTAGAGAGAATAAGTGGGTTTTTAGTTTTTTTCTAAAATCTTTTAAGTCTGATAGTTGGCGAATGTTGTCAGGCAGTGTATTCCATAGAATAGGTGCCGAATGGGAAAAGGCCCTCTTGTTGGTTTGTTTTCTTGCTTTTGTGTAATCTTTTGGCACTGCTATAGTGTTTGTGTTTCTGCTCCTTTGTGATCGTTTATCTGCAGGGCCGGCCCGTCCATTGAGCGAGAATGTTTTTTGCACAGGGCCCCGCGTTTCAGGGGGCCCCGCGCAAAAAACATTCTTTTGTAAAAGTAAAATAAAAAAAAAATGAAAGAACCTGTCTCCTGCCGATGTCGGGGCTGCCGCGGCAGAATCGAGCGTGCCGCGGGGCCCCCCTGTACCCGGCACAGCCTCTTCTCCCCGTAGCAGCTCTCACTGTGGAGCTGCAGTCAACGCGCCGGCTTGCAGAGCGCGAGGGAAGAGTTTCCCTTTCGCGACTCTGTTAAGCCCGCGGGGGCTGATGGGAACTTCCCATCAGCCCCCGCGGGCTTAACAGAGCAGCGAGGGAAAAACTCTTCCCTCGCGCTCTGCAAGCCGGCGCGTTGACTGCAGCTCAGAAGAGAGAGCTGCTACGGGGAGAAGAGGCTGTGCCGGGTACAGGGGGGCCCCGCGGCACGCTCGATTCTGCCGCGGCGGCCCCGACATCGGCAGGAGACAGGTTCTTTCATTTTTTTTAACTTTCCCTGGGCTGGGCTGGGCTGGGCTGGGCTGGGGGGGGGGGTTAGTTGTGGTGCGGTGCTGTGCGGTGCTGGGCTGGGGGGGGGGGTTCGGAGTGGTGCGGTGATGTGCTGGGCTGGGGGGGGGTTAGGAGTGGTGCTGTGCTGGGCTGGGCTGGGCTGGGGGGGTTAAGAATGGTGCTGGGCTGGGGGGGGGTTAGGAGTGGTGCTGTGCTGGGCTGGGCTGGGTGGGGGGGGTTAGGAGTGGTGCTGGGCTGGGTGGGGGGGGTTAGGAGTGGTGCTGTGCTGGGCTGGGTGGGGGGGTTAGGAGTGGTGCTGGGCTGGGCTGGGGGGGGTTAAGAGTGGTGCTGGGCTGGGCTAGGAGTGGTGCTGTGCTGGGCGGGTTAAGAGTGGTGCTGGGCTGGGGGGGTGTTAGGAGTAGTGCTGGGCTGGGGTGGGTTAGGAGTTGTGATGGGCTGGGATGGGGGGGGGTTAGGAGTTGTGATGGGCTGGGCTGGGCTGGGGGGGGGGGTTAGGAGTTGTGATGGGCTGGGCTGGGCTGGGGGGGGTTAGGAGTTGTGATGGGCTGGGCTGGGGGGTGTTAGGAGTCGTGATGGGCTGGGCTGGCTGGGGGGGTTAGGAGTGGTGATGGACACTGGGCTGGCTGGGGGGGGTTAGGAGTGGTGATGGGCACTGGGCTGGCGGGGGGGGGGTAGGAGTGGTGATGGGCACAGGGCTGGGTGGGGGGGGTTAGGAGTGGTGATGGTCACAGGGCTGGGTGGGGGGGGTTAGGAATGTTGATGGGCACTGGGCTGGCTGGGGGGGTTAGGAGTGGTGCTGGGTGCTGGGCTGGGGGGGTTAGGAGTGGTGATGGGCGCTGGGGAGGGGTTAGGAGTGGTGATGGGCGCTGGCGGGGCTTAAACTAAAAATTGGGTGATGGGGGATTAGGACTGGAAATGGGCTGGTGGGATTAGGACTGAAAGTGGGTTGATGGGGGGGTTAAGACTGGTAATGGGCTATGGGAGGGCTTAAACTAAAAATTGAGTGATGGGGGATTAGGACTGGGAGTGGGCTGATGGGGAGGTTAGGACTGGTAATGGGCTATGGGGGGCTTAAACTTAAAATTGGGTGATGGGGGATTAGGACTGGAAATGGGCTAGTGGGATTGGGAGTGGGCTATGGGGGGGCTAGGACTGGTAATGGGCTGAGTGGAAGGGGGCTTGAACTGCAAATAGCTGTTGGGGATGGGGCTTGGAATGGAAATGGGCTGAGGGGAAGTGGGGGGCTTGAACTGCAAATAGCTGATGGGGAGGGGGACTTGGAATGGAAATGGGCTGAGTCGAAGGGGGCTTGAACTGCAAATAGCTGATGGGAAGGGGGGCTTGGAATGGGCTCTTAGGGGAGGGAGCTAGGACAGGAACTGGGCTGATGGATGGGCTAGGATAGAACTGAGAATTGGGTGTTGGGGGGAGCTAAGATTGGAAATGGGCTGTGGTGGGGGCTTGGATTGAAATGGACTCATGGAGGGGCTAGAACTGGAAGTAGGCTCATGGGGGGCTTGGTTTAGAGATGGGCTGAGTGGAGGGGAGCTAGGATTTGACATGGGCTGATGGTGGGGCTAGGAAAGGACTAGAAATGGGCTGATGGGAGGCTGGTATTGGAAATGAGCTGATGAAGGGACTCGGATAGGACTGGAAATGGATGGGGGAGCTAGGACTGGAAATGGACTGATGAGGGGCCAGGACTGGAAATGGGCTGATGTGGGGACTAGAAGGGAGCGGATACTGGGTGGGGCTGGAACTAAAAGGGAGCTGATGTTGGGGGAGATTAGAAGGGGATGGGGCTGGGAGAATGAAATGGAGAGAGGAAAAATATTTTGTGTGGGAGGGAAGAAAAATGTACAATTGGCCGGGTATTGGGAGACTAAGTGGGGATTGAGGATGGAGGGGTAAAATTTGAGTGGATGAAATAGGAATGAGGAAAGAGCAAAAGGAGAAAGATTATTATGTTAAAGCAGATGTAGAGAGAGAATGGAAAAAACTAGAAGAGAAGAAAGGACAAATGGACAGCAGACGATGGAGAGATAGCAGAAGACACATACCAGAAGAAAGTGGCTGGAACAATTGCAACTGAAAAAAAAAAATGCACAAAAGGTACAAAGATATCTCTTTATTTTGAATTTATTAACTGGAATATGTCAGCTCTGGGAAATGTGCATCATTAATGTCTGTGCTTTGTTTAGTACAAGAGGAAATTAATTTATGGTTTTATTTCTACATTGTTGTTGTACATTCCAAGTTTGACTTTTAGGGTTCCCAGTTTAATTATTGTCTTCCTGTTTTTAAATTGTGATTCCTTGTTTGGTGATAGTCTATGTTCTGCATGTGTAACTGAGCTGAGGTATTCTGTTTATGTAATTCCTATTTGACATTGTCACTTGTTCTCTTTCCCCAGTAGGTCATGTATTGTTATTCTCTGAAATGTATTGGTTTAATATTTGCAGTGTTGTCTTTTAATAGGTAGGGTTTGGCGCTTTGTGAATCCTGGTAGTGCTGTTAGGATACGGCGGTTTTGCTATGGGTTCTAAATGGGCAGTGTTTGTAGTAGTTCCTAATGTGCCTGGCGGTTGGCACTGGATTATAGTAATGTAGAAATCTTTGTCTTTTTTTTATCCATACACTCATGAAGAGGCATGTTTACTAAAAGTTAGTGTATGGTAACATTATGCAAATATTTATGCAAATGAGGCCACTTATGCAAATGAGGCCCCGCACCGAGTCTCCGCACATGGCCCCGCACCCCCCTTGGGCCGCCCCTGTTTATCTGATTCTATGTTAATGAGTGTATTGAGTACAGATGGTGATAAGTTATTTATTAGTTTAAATGTGGTTAAAATAATTTTATATTTTATTCTGCAGTAAATGGGTAGCCAGTGAAGTTCAGCCAGGATCAGTGTGATATGTTCTGTTGATTTTATATTCATTATTATTCTTGCTGCTATGTTCTGGGTTAGTTGTTTATTGTAGTATTGTTGCCCAGGTTAATGGTGTATTTTGGTGAAAGTACAGCTGTGGTCAATATTGTCACCCCTGCATTTTAACTATGTTGTATACAATATCTTGAGAAATAACTGGAAATATTCCAACTGTATGTCATCATAATATTTTAATAGTACGTTCAAAGATATACAACAAAAAATGATGTCTAAGCAACTTAGCCATAGTAATTTCTGAGAAAAAAAACAAAATATGATCTGGACAGGATTAATGGCACCCTTCACTAATAATTGGTTGCACAACCCTTGGCAGTGATGACAGCTTCCAAACGTTTCTTGTAGTCATCTACAAGTTTCTTACATCTATCTGCTGGTAGTATCTCCAACTGCGATTTGTTCCAGCTCTTGAATGTTTCCAGGACTCCTTTTACCAGTGGCAGATTTCAGTTTTGTCCAAAGGTTCTCAATTAGATTGAGATCAGGACTCATTGCTGGCAAGTTTAAAGCAGTCTATTTGTTTTTTAACCATTTGTTTTGTACTTTTGGATGTATGTTTTGGGTTATTGTCCTGCTGGAGGACCATGACCTTCGACCCAGACCTAGCTTTCTGACACTAGCTAGTGCATTTCGCTTCAAAATATCTTGTTAGTGGCTTTTGACTTCATGATTCCTCTAATACATTCCAGGCCTCCAGTTCCTGATACAACAAACAGCTCCACAACATAATGGAACCTCCACCATATTTAACTGTAGGAAGGGTGTTTTTTTCCTTAAAAGCTTCATTGCTTCACCTGTAAATGTATCGCTGGTCTGCATTGCCAAAGAACTCAAGTTTGGTTTCATCTGTTCACAGAAATTCATCCCAGGAGGATTGTGGTTTTTTTTCAAGGTGAATTTGGGTAAAGATCAGGCATGCCTTTTTATGTCTGTCTGTCTTTGAGCAGTGGGATCCTCCTTGGCCTTCACCCCTTAAAGTCCTTCTTTGTTTGGTGTGTGGCGTATTGTGCGGGTTGAAACCACCACTCCAGATTGCTCCAGGTCAGCCTTAAGTTCTTTGGATGTTCTTCATAATGTTTTTCCAACAATTTGCACTAACCTTCAAAGACTTCTTTGATTAATTTTCCTCTTCCCACCACATTCTGGGAGTTTCTTGATAGTTCCATGAGCACAAAACTTCTTAACAACATTGCTAACTGTAGACGCAGGAATCCCAAGGTTTTTTGGAGATGGCCTTGTACTCTTTTGAAGTTTGATCTTTAGCAATAATGGTTTTTCTGATGGTCTCAGGTAGCTCTCATCTTCACCATTGTAAAAATGAAACAGTGAGTGAATGTAGCCATTTTACACATTCAAGCCATCATTCATTGTTTGATTCATGTCATGTGAATACTGACAAATGATCACATGAGGGCCTAATTTTACAGAAATGGGAATGTGGTTCTTCTGTTCAAACTGATTTGAATTGTTTATAAGGGTGCCAATAATCGTGCCGGCAGGTAGTGAGGTTCATTAGCCTGAGGAAGAGCTGCAGAGCTGAGCGGCTTGAAGCACTAACTAGTGTAACGTGAACCTTACATCCCTATCGATTTGTTCCTGAGAAGACTCCCCTTCGGGGGCATTTGAATGGATGAACAAGGGCCATTGAAGTGGTAATCAGACGACAAGATGTCGGCGTTTGGATCAGGTGGCATCCATCTTGAATCTTTTGATGGTCTTTTTGGTGAACAGCTTTCCAGCTAAGTACTCTTTTGTGTTAAAGAAAAGTGATTCACGGTGGTGAGATTAACTGGCTATAAGGAGATTTAACGGATTTGGCAGCTATTTAGTACTGTGAATTTTGTTTTTCGGATCCATGTGGGGTCCATTTAAAAATTGATTAAAATTGAGGGCTCACTTCGACAGCAGGAAAGTTCTTTCTCATGGTGAGTGATCCAACAAAAATTGATACATGTAGTTCATTTATTAGGGAGTTTCTATTAATTTTTCACGGTTCCTGGATCAAGTGCAGTTTGGTGAAATCAAGTAACAGAGGGAATAATCATGTCCTGGCAATATCCCAGTTTTTATATTATTTCCTACTGTTTATTTTTTAATTGATCTTGTTTGATTCTTTTGTGTACCAAATATGTGCATATATAATCCAAGCTATTTCACTGGTCATTTTTTTAGGAGATATTGGACATTAAGGGGTTGAACTGCAAGGGTGCCATTAACATTGACAACTGTAACTAGGAGGAGAGAGGTCTGAAGCTGTACTGTGTGCAGCAGCAATTTGTGCATGTAAACCAAGCAGAAAACTCTTGACCTCTTGAGTTTTCCTGTTTGAACCTTACCTTGCCCTTCCTCTGCAAGAATCACCTGAGATGACAGATACTAGGACATCTTGATTCACACCATGAACAAGACTGTGTCCTTTCAGAAAAAGTTAAAGGGTTTTTTTTTTTCAAATTTACAGCCGCATACTCAAGTTTTTAATCATGAATTTTATGTCTTTTAGATTTTAGAGTTTATTGTATTTTGTCTTTAATTTAGTGCTTCATGATTACTCTGCATGTACATTGTTGTAACTCACTTAGAAATAAGATGATACAGATAAATTTGATGAACGTCCGCTTGCTGGAAACAATGTGCAGCACTTTCTAAACAAGAAATCACAGGTTTATTCCAGGACCTGAAGTCAACTTGGGGACTTAACAGGGAGCTCACAGAGATGGTATCTGAGCTCTGGCTGGACATTACATACATGGAAGCAGAGGATGATGCCGAGGTTCAACTAGAGGAGTGTTAGCTTCAGAGAAAAGTAATCTGTGTCACAAAGTTCAGGAATTTGAAAACAGATCTCACCACAACCTCCTTCAGTAGAGGGGTAAATCCTGCAAAAGTGGATTATGTAGACTGTGTGGACATAATAAAGAAGATCAATATGGAAGGTCCGGGGGATGATATGGCAAATTCAGGAGGCTTGAGGATTAATGTTGCGTGAAAATTCTTTATTGGTGGTAGTAAAATTTACCTAGAGATATCATATCTTGTTGCCATAATTATGTTATCAAGAAATGAATCCTGAGGCAAGTTCATTCTTTGGGACTCATATTGCGTGAAAACCACAAAGTTGAAGTATACAGATATAGTCCCTATTACTTTGAAATGTCAGTTTTAAGAAGTTACAAAAAAGCTGCACACTGAAAATATTTCCTACAAGTGAATCTTTCCTCTAGGTCCAACCTTACAATTAATGGAGTGACTACTAGAGTGATAACATAGAAGATGCAGTTCTACAAGTTGCTACAAGTCACCAAGAAAACAGGCTTGGCAGGTTGAAGTCTTATGTAGTAGGCTGTCTCGAAGAGGCAGGATTGTTAAGCTCTACACATTACTATATTTACTCCTAAGCGATAAGCCTAGATATCGGCTGGCTTGGGAGAAGAGCTTCAGGACTCTTGGAAGGCAATATTTCAGACAATCATTAAGGTGTCTATTTCTACCAATTTGATAGAGAATGAGCTTAACAAGTTATTGTTTTATTAGAATTTCACTCTATCTAGGCTTCATCGTATCTACCTACTAACTAGAGACAGTGTGGCCAGGAGGGCATACTGATGCAAGTTTGGTGGGACCATTCTAGAATTTAGCAGTTCTGGAGGGACCTCCTGTGCTTTACTACATTAGAAAAGCGGTACTCTTTCTAGACAAAGATAGTTTTATCATGTATTTTTTCTTGCAGCCTGGGCATTAAAATTATGAAGGCTCTTAGTTCATCTGATTACTACAGCTAGGATGAAAAGAGCCTCAGCATGGAAGAAGGATTGACCTCTCTCATATGGAACTTTACTATGTAGAATTTGGAAGATTTATTTATTTATTTATTTATTTATTTTTAACTAAACTGACCACCTACTGCTAAAATAGGTTGGAGGAATTTGAAGAGACTGGGGCTCATAATGCAAACTAGAATAGCTAATTATTAAATGGTTGATTTGCTTGCCTTTGACTGGTTTTAATTCTTAGTCGTGGGGGGTAGTACTGTGGAGTGTTGGGGTGGGACATGGAGGGGCTTGTGCCTTAAATGTTCAAAGGATTTTAGTTTCATTTTATGTGCTAATTGTCTTCTTTATGGGTCAGGATCCTACAGTTCTTTCTGGGAATTTGTGTTATGTTTCTGTATTGATCATGAACCAATAAAACCTTTAAATGGGAAAAAAAAAAAAGAAATCGGTATACCCTTCCCACTGGTTATGGCTTGGTGGCAAGGGGGTTCCAAAATGCATGCTTAACGGTATCATTTTACTTCAGACTCATAGTAACAGCATCAACTACTTCTAAACTGCTGTGGAGGAACATTTACTGGTATGCAGTAGTTCACACAGAACTCCTCCACACCCCTTCTTTCAGGTTACCCATATTAAAAATATCAACAAGAGACCGAGCCATTGGATTAAAAAAGGCCACAGCTTTATTTGTACATAAACCATACCCGAGCCATTCCTTGCAATAGAAACCCACCCTATTAATCACCACCCCCCCACCATAATTTTTTTTTTAGGCTAAGCAGAGGCAGTAGCTGGCTATAGTCCCCCCAGGGCAGCTCCCTCGACTCCATGACCTCTTCCAAATGGACTAGCAGTCATCCCCCCCCTGCTCTCCCCCCCCCCCTTCTCCAAACTCCTCAACTTCCCAGAAGAATCAAAGAGGGACAATCTTGCAGTTCTCCTACTAGCCTTCACAGTCAACCTCTCTCTCAAGTTTTCTCACATTCTCTCATATACAGCATTGGGTTAATCTGCCCCTTTTTCCAGCTGCGACAACGTTACAATTTCCAAACAGTCCTAAGCGTTAAGAGGGACTTGAAATGGGGTACTATAACCCTCTGGAAGGGTTAATATGGATAATGACTTAGAATTCACTAGCAGCTTGGAGAAATGTGTGTACCAAAAACCAAGGCCATGTTTAGCAGAACGGGACAGAATGTTTTTGCTTCTATACAGCTAAGCAATGTGTCTCTGCTTACTTTGTCCTATAACAAGACTTGTAACAAAAGTGGGGCTGACAACGCAGTTTTTCTATCAATAAATGAGGTGCTCTGGTCTAGCCAGGGAAGAGAATTTACAGGAACTGCTCGAGTTTGCAGGACCATGGACTCCCTTCCCTTAAGGCCTTAAGAGTTCAGTGTTTTTAACAATTCTGTGTGTGAATTTTTTTATTACTTATTACTCTTTCTCCCATTGCTTTGAGTGAAGGGATGAAGCCCAAGAGCCCAGGTTTTGTTGCTGGTGAGGGGTGAAGCAAAGTACATTCAGTTGGTGCTGCCCACGGATCTCTTTATTTCTTTATTCAAAGCAAAGCAGAGAGGATTGCGAGTATGGGATACAGACTGTCACGGACTTTAGCGTTTAAGAGAGGCAGTCTGTATGTGTGTAAAACTCTGGAGCATGACTAGTGGTAATGAAGCATTGTTATTTCCTTAGAGAGGGACTTTTTCAGAAAGGTTTCAATGTTGAAATATGAAATGGCAGTCAATGGTTAAGGGTGGCAGCCCACGACTCCCAAATATCCTGAGTGTATCGTCCTACATGGTATGAGGCAATGGTAACGTGTGAAAATATAAGTTGTTTGTATTAGAAGAGAAAGTATATAATGATGTCATGTTTTAAAGGGATAATGTTTTCTGGTTGTAAAAGATTCTGAACTGCTTGGCTAGTAGTTGTGCTCAAAGCCATACTGCTAGACTTGCAAGTTGATATTTGAAATGCCTGTTTTCTTTATCAGTAATGTATAAGGACTGTGCAGATTTGTTTTGTATCATTCTTGGGTCTTAAGGTAATTTAAATTGTTTCTATATTTGAGAATGTGTTTTGATTTTTAGAGAGGTGCACTTTGTTTTGAAAGCTTTCCTAATCTAAGTTTAATTATAAAACAGAGATATGTTGTAGTGCTGTGATTTCAATATGCTGAGTTTTGTTTTGAATTAGTAAAAGGTTACTTCCACAGACCTAGAGTGCCCAACATATCTAACCTCTTTCTCGACCCCTGACAGGAGGAGCATTGAAAACACGATCATGACCATCAATACCACCATTGCGCAGACTGATCCTTGCCCAGCTTTCTGGATAAAGGAACTGCGCAGTGACCTCAGTCCAATAATAAACAGGATAATGAACCTATCTTTCTCAACCGGATCTTTCCCATCTGAACTCAAGCACACATCTATCAGACCATTACTAAAGAATAGCAAGCTAGATCCCCAAAAGTGGACTCTTACAGACCCATTTCAAGTATACCTTTACTTGCAAAGATAATCGAAAAGGAGGTGCAAAGACAGTTGCAAGACCACATTGACTCAGCTGCTCCACTAGACCCATGTCAACATGGATTCAGGGAGTCACATGGAGTGGAAACACTCCTTACCACCCTCTCCAATAATATAATCACTGGTGTTGACAACATCCATCAGGGGATTGCACTCATTTTCCTAGACATTGCTGCAGCCTTTGATTCAGTAAGCCATGAGCTTCTCCTAGGGCGACTAAGGGAGAAAGGCATCTGCGGAACAGCCCTTGAATGGTGCAGATCATACTTGTCTGGAAGATGGCAACATGTACGATCCGGCGGAGCAACATCACAACCGTTTCATCAAGGTCAGGGTGTTCCACAGGGATCCTCCCTCTCTGCCTTGATGTTTAACATTTACATGCAACCCATTTGTAATATCATCCGGTCCTTCAATGTCAGTTGCATGATATACGCCGACGATGTCTTGCTCTATATGCCGTTCTCCATAGATAAATTGGACCTCTCCCCTTTGACAAATTGCTTCAATGCCATATCTGATTGGCTCCTATCGCAAAACCTCAGAATTCAGCATAAGAAGACTGAGGTGCTCTTCATTACGAGGAACCCGAATTTCAACCCTCCACAATACTTTAAGGTAAAAGAAGCTGATCTACAAACAAAACCCACAATTTGGTACCTGGGTGTTATATTGGATCAAAACCTCAACATGAAGGCACACATAGCAGACACTGTCAGAGCTGTTTATTTCAAGATCCGTTCCCTCAGACATCTTCGTCCTTTGCTTGAACCAGAGGACTTTCGCACAATTTACCAGGCTCTTATAATACCACATTTTGATTACGCCAACGCCATTTTACAAGGACTTCCACAATCCACGCTGAACCCCTTACAGCTCGTAATGAATAGCGCAGCGAGGGTTCTAAATGGAGCATCTAGGAGAGACCATGTGATGCCCCTTTTGAAGCAGTTACACTGGCTTCCTATACAGGCCAGGATCATCTTCAAGACAGTACTATTGACATTCAAAGCGGTAAATGACCTCTCCTCCTCATCACTAACCGACCTCTTCCAAGCCATAACCCCTAATAGATCAAGAAGATCTGCAGCAATAAACATATTAACAATTCCGAGAGAATCAACGAGATGCACAGCGACATCAAATAGGGCTTTCAGATTCTGTGCCCCAAGACTCTGGAACGCTTTACCTTTAAACATCAGATCAATCTCTAACCTAATACAGTTCAGAAAAGCCCTCAAACACTACCTGTTCCTCAAATACTTCCCAGAGAACATTGGATCACATACACTGAATACTTGTAGCTACACCAACACGCCTATTCAGCCAGGGAACACTCCTAGCCAGGTGTCCTGTCCATAATTCTCATGATATTTATTCTATGACTCCAGTGTGTAAATAGCTTCCCCTGTTTATCCAAGTTTACTGTCCTGTTATATGTAAACTCAGAACTATGTTTCACGTTCTGATTTCTCTGTTCCATGTAAACTGCGCTGATGCCGAATAGTGCGGTATATAAGAAATTGTAAATAAATAAATAAATAAAATAAAAGTAATCATTTCAATGCTGTGAATGATAGATTTCCAACTTGGGTATTTCTTCTAAATTTATGGGAAGTGCTCCGTTGCCTGATATTAATAGCATTTCAATTTGTTGTACTAATCCTTGTCCTTCCTATTGAGATTGCTGTAAAATGTTTTGAAGGAATCATTTTCATGTCATAAGGATTTTTGTTATATGCTAATTAGAACATACATAAAGAATTATCATGTGAAATGAGCAGAAAAAAAATTTATATCTATATGCAGTTCATTTAAAAGTAGAAGGAAATTTTAATAGTTTCTTGAAGTCTCAGTCTGTATAAGTCTTCTTTAAGATGGCTGCGTCTGTAGTATGACATTAAAAAATAACTTCATTCTGTGTGTTGTGGAGAAATTCTTAAAGCAGCTACAAGCTAAAGCTTTTTATTTGCCTGTGGTTTTTTGTTATAGAATAAGAATTTTATCTGATCCACACAATTGAAGAAATATGAATTTTGATAATAGAATTGATGACTGAAATTGTTTTAAAAGAACATGCAACCTGGGAAATATTTAAAATTCTTGTCCAGTGAATTCTGTGAAGTCTGAGCAAGTACGAATACTTAGAGGAGGATGACTGATGGAATTTTTTTTTTCAAACTAAATATTATTGTTGGTATTCGGGTTCCAGAATAAGATTATTTTCCTTTTAACCTGCCTCACTGAGTTGGCTTAATTCCTCTCCTGACTGAAGGTGGTCTAATGATGTGAAGTAATGAATCAGTTTATTCTATGTTTGATTTTGTAGCATTAATGTGCATATACAGCTAGTGTTTTTTCTATCTGGGTTTGTGCTATAATGTGGAATGGATTCTTTGAGTCAGTGGATTAGAGGAATGTAGCGTACACTGCAGTAATAGTTTGATAGAAAAAGACAGCACAGATTTATTTTATTTTATTTATTTAGCCAGTTTTGTATACCGCCTTATCCTTCAATCAAGGCAGTAACATATAACATAACTGCAACATAGTGTGGCAGAGTTTTGTGTGTTTACAGTAACTCTGTAGCGAGAGATATTGTGTGCAGTTATCTGGCGAGAAGACCTTGAATGCAAGTTTTGTTATAGAAGTTTACAAAACATATAGTTACAGTTAAAGTACAGCTTAAATGTTGCTAATGCTTTTTTCCTCCCTTGAATTTATATGAACAACTTCTGAGTCCAATTGGCAGAAGTAAAAATAAATATACGAGGTGTGACAAAAAGAAACGAGACATTGGCAGCCACGCCCATGACTCAATGCCAATTGGCTAATCGCTTATGTCACTGTGTTGTGCAACATCTCGCCACTATTCTCCTATAATATTTTTCATCTCTCTCACTCTTTTCCTTTTTCAGATTTTTTTGTA
The DNA here is from genome assembly GCA_033557465.1 of Ichthyophis bannanicus. NCBI lineage: Eukaryota > Metazoa > Chordata > Amphibia > Gymnophiona > Ichthyophiidae > Ichthyophis > Ichthyophis bannanicus. Next base: position 642,672,790 of record CM066036.1, on the reverse strand, counting down.
GCACACTGCTCCATTGCTTTGTCACGCAACTGGAGGTGGCAGAAATATGGAGCAAAGAATCAACGAAATTTCTGGTTAAGTTGGAGAAGAGCCCAACTAAGTGTCTCCAACTTCTCCAAAAGGCTTATGGAGAAGATGCAATGTCAAGGCCGTGAGTCAGAGTGGCACAAGTGCTTCAAGACTGCAGGAGATGGTGATGCGGAAGGTGTGCGCCAAGATGGTGCCCAAGCTTTTATCGGATGACCAGAAGGAGAATTGGGTCAATGTTTGTCGAGACTTGCTAGAGAAGATTGGAGAAGATCCAGAGTTCGTTGGCTGAGTCATCACAGGAGATGAGATTTGGGTCTTCCAGTACAACCCTGAAAGCAAGAGACAGAGCCTGCAATGGAAGACTAGACTGTCACCCAGACCCAAGAGGGCGTGCATGTCCAAATCAAGGATAAAGGTCATGCTGATCACATTCTTCGACCAGAAGGAAGTGGTCCATCATGTGTTTGTGCCGGAGGGTCAGAAAGTCAACCAGTACTTCTACCAGCAGGTCCTCAATTGCCTCCATACCAGATTCGGCACAGCAGGCGGGCTCTGTGGCGAGACAAGTCATGGCTGCTCCACCACGACAATGCACCCGCACACACCATGCTCAGTGTGAGGCAGTTCTTGGCCAACAAACAGATCACAGCTTTCGACCACCCTCCTTATTCCCCAGATCTCGCACCGTGCGACTTCTGACTCTTCCCCAGGCTGAAGACTGCATTCAAAGGAACTCATTTCACCTCTATAGAAGAGATCAAGGCCACTGTGACGAGAGAGCTGAGGGACCTCAAGGAGGAGGACTTTACCGAATGCTTCCATACGTGGCAGAAGTGCACGCAGAAGTGCATTAACTCTGGGGGGGATTACTTTGAAAGGGACAATGTGTAATTATCTGTAGATTTTGTAATAAACATTTATGGGACAGTCATTTCTTTTTTGTCACACCTCGTACATGATTATGATTTCATTTAAAATTATGTTTAAGACTATTTTAGTGTGATAGAAGAGGGAAGAAAAACACCAAACGATTAACCATTTCTGTATTTGTGTATGTACAGTGAATAAGTTTGATCCATGTGTGAGCATGTGCATGTTGAATGCAAATAGGACCTTTTGAGTTTCTTATATTGCAGAATAAGAAACTCCAGAGTACATATTTTAATAGATGTGAATGACTGGGAAGATCTTCAATGTGCGATGGCATTTGGATATGTGCTAGCGTGTTGATGTATTTATATATCTGATAAGCTGTGTTTAATTTGCATGATATAACAAACTAAGAAAAGTGTTTGAAGAAAATGCAGTAACAAGTGAAAAACTGAATTGTGTGTCAAAAGTCAAAACAAGTTTATTTTACTAAAGAAAAAGGAAATAAAGGGAAAAAGTAAAATTCAAAAAAAGAAAACTTCAGTCTGGGGGTGCAGGTTATCAAGTGTATTTATGTGACAATGCTTGTCATGAAGAAGTGATAGTTTGCTGATATCTGTTATTTTTGCTTCTTATTGTGCAAAAAGTGTAGTGATACATGTGATATTAAAAAAATCTTTAGATTAGGGATTTAGCTTTTACAAGTAACAAATAATGAATGATACAGTTTCATTCTGACAAGTTAGTTAATTAAACCAAGGTGGTAAATGTGTACATGATGTTTTCTTTTTATGTTAGTAGAACATCTAGATGCATATCATATCCATGAAAGCCTAAGAGATTAGAGTAGCAATGTCCCAATCTATTTTTCAGCCACCTGCAAGAGTCTATTGGATTTTAAATTCTCATGTGTGTTTCAGTTTGTTATTATGAAATGACCCGTGCAGAATTGATCTTAAGGAAGTGTGCAGCAAGCATCCTGTTAAAAAGTGGAATATGTAAAGCAAATGCCAAGATTGATTAACTAAATTAGTATCACCGATTGAGATAGATTCAAGGTGTAAATAAATTTCTCTGTGCGTGCAAGAGATTAATCAATTCTTCATTATGCTGTTTGTGCTGAATAAAGTGTCAACAAGGAGAGGCTGTAAACAATGACAATTGAATTTCTAATTGGTTTAAATTCTATGTTTTTGAAAATTTCTTGAACACAATTCTGTTTATGTAATGACCTATCTATATTTGTTCCTTTGTTTGTGTCCTGATATCATCTTTTGTGAACTGAGATGTCTATGTCAATCAGACAATGTTCAAAGTAATGAGAGTCAAACCTTTACCTGAGATAAGAGTATTCCTAAGAAATTTTAGTAAACGAAATGAGTTTAATTTAGTTGCCATAAACTGTCAGTTATATTTTGATGTTTGTTATCCCTTAAGAAATAGGATTAAATATACCTTGTACAGTTGTGCACATGACAAGAGAGGTGTGTCTATTAGGCTGCATGCTAACTTTGATTTGATAAAGGGAAAAATTAAAAATGTAGATGTAAAGTAGAAGTATGTTGCCAGTTATCTTGATCTCCATTTATTTAAATAAGTTGTAATAATTTAGTGCTAGCAGTAGATGTATTGTGATTAACATTAGATTAGACAAGAATTCTGTTCAGCAGTTCTATATTGCCATTAATAGTTGTGCTTGTTTGCCATTGTGGGGAAATCAGAAAAATGCCGTTACAGTGAGTTTTTTTTTCTGCCAATTATATATTAAATGCACTGAATCTTATGGGCCGAAGACGACTACTGTGAAAGAAAGGAAGTCAACAATGCTACTGAAAGCCGGACTGGAGCAAAGATCAGTGATTCCAGCAATGATACAGAAAGATGGATGTGCAGCCATGATGCCTAGGTGGACAGTTACTGGCACTCTCTGTCCAAGATGTGCATAGTGCAGCCCAGGGTGAAAGGAGATACTGCTGAAGAACTTGGAGTTACCAGCTGTGGCAGATTGGGTGCAAACTTCTGAACTCCTGAAAGATCTATGAAGAGCAGTTGGCCACTGCTAACAAATTTTGCTTGTAAAAATAATCGATAGATCCTTACTTCTGTACACATTCTTATTGAGACCTTGCAAGGGCAAACAGTATCACATAGTTTTGATTAATTTTCAGGATGCTTGTAATCCTTTTTTCTGTATTGTCAAATGGACCACATGAGAAGCATAAATGTTTTGGATCAGCCAACATCAAAAAATAGTCAAATCAAAATGCTTCCTTTTGGGGGGGGGGGAGGAGGGGAATATGCCCTCAGAGGCGACGAAAAGAACCGAACTATATGCTGCATAAATTCAGGTTATGCTGTGCTAGGGGATCCTTTCTGCTCATTCAATGGTAATGCTTCACGCTCCACAGAATCTGCCACTATTGCAGTGTTATCTTGAAGAAGTCGGCAAGAGTTCCAAGAGCAGTCAGTAGCCTGAAACATGAAACAATGCCTCCAATATTACGTAGACCAAAAGTTTAAATTAGCGTGTACTCCTGAATAGCACTATATTTTAATGCTATAACTCTAGCAAGGAAAATTTAAAATTATCTTTTTTTTTTCATGTCCATACTGGTAGTAATTTCAACAATATTTAGCTACTCTTCAGTTTTAGAAAGGCCTTGTGTTGCATTAACAGCTGCCTCGGTAATCTAATTTCTTGTTGAACATTAAGTAATTCATGTATGTGTTTCTTATAAAACAGTCAATGTCAGCAAATATACTGGCACACAGTCTGTTTTCAGATAACCAATGTAACTCAAAAGTCTGGAAGCTCTGACACTGCACTGAGATTACAGTGCAATGATAAGAAACAGAGCCTAAGTAAATAAGGAACATATCAATTTAAGGTTGCATCAGAAAGAACACTGCCTTTTGCTCTAAGCAAACACTGCAAGAAAGCAACTTCATAACTGAAACCCTTTCAGCTTAAGATTTCCATTTTAAAATAATCAAAAAACTGCACCTACTAATATAGCAAACAATGTTAATAAAGATCAAAATGAACCCATTCAATATCTCAGTAAGGTGGTTAGGGTCATAACTGCCAATCCTTGCAGGTTATCCTCATATTTTTTTTTTTTAGATGTGCAAAAGATTTTCACTGTTTTCAGCTGAGATGAAGCTTTCCAATCAAAAGTGGTTGCCTACCCAGGGTTTCTCGGTAGGAATGCAACCACACTTGATGGGGCCATCCTCTGAAAGATTGAGTGTGCAATGTTCTCTTCTAGCACTGAGAGCTTAAGTCCCTTGAGCATGCACAAGCGGTTCCCGCGCTCACTGGCATTCCCCTTCCTTTCTCAGTCCATCCCAAGCAGATGGAAGCCCATGAAGAGTGGTGGATGCAGCAATTTGGCAGTGGAAAAAAGTGCAGCTGCATTCTCCTGCTGTTTACAGAGAACCTGTTACAGGTAAGCAACTTTGGTTTCTCCATGACAATCAGAGGAGATGAAAGCACACTTGACAGTGATTCTGGTAAAGACGACCCAGACGCATGGAATGGAGGAATTGTTGCAGTAACTGATTACAGGGCAAACAAGTTTCGAAGGATAGACTGACCAACTGCACTGCAAATGCACAGGAAGTAAAGGCAATAAAGTTTCACGAAGGTATGAATAAAATCGACCATCTCACGGCTTTGCTGATGTCAGCCAGTGAAACAGAACATGGGTGGGGCACTCAGGGGCGGCCCAAAGGGGGTGCGGGGCAATGTGCGGAGACTCTGTGTGGGGCCTCATTTGCATAAATATTTGCATAATGTTACCATACACTAACTTTTAGTAAACATGCCTCTTAATGAGTGTATGGATAAAGAAAGACTAAAAGATTTCTACATTACTATAATCCAGTGCCAAGAGCCAGGCACATTAGGAACTACTACAAACACTACCCATTTAGAACCAATAGCAAACCCGCCGTATCCTAACAGCACTACCAGGACTCACAAAGCACCAGACCCTACCTATCAAAAGGCAACACTGCAAATATTAAACCAATACATTTCAGAGAACAATACATGACCTACTGGGGAAAGAGAACAAGTGGCAATGTCAAATAGGAATTACATAAACAGACTACCTCAGCTCAGTTACACATGCAGAACATAGACCATCACCAAACAAAGAACAAGGAATCACAATTTAGAAACAGGAAGACAATAATTAAACTGGGAACCCCAAAAGCCAAACTTGGAATGTACAACACCACTTTAGAAATAAAACTATAAATTAATTTCCTCTTGTACTAAACAAAGCACAGACGTTAATGATGCACATTTCCCAGAGCTGACATATTCCAGTTAATAAATTCAAATTAAAGAGCTATCTTTCTACCTTTTGTGCATTTTTTTTCAGTTGCAATTGCTCCACCTACTTTCTTCTGGTTTCTTCGTGTCGTCTGCTAACTCTCCATCGTCTGCTGTCCATTTGTCCTTTCTTCTCTCTTCTAGTTTTTTTTTCCATTCTCTCTCTACATCTGCTTTAACATACTAATCTTTCTCCTTTTGCTCTTTCCTCATTCCTATTTCATCCACTCAAATTTTACCCCTCCATCCTCAATCCCCACTTATTCTCACAATATCCGGCCAAATATAGATTTTTCTTCCCTCCCACACAAAATATTTTCCCCTCTCCATTTCACTCTCCCAGCCCCATCCCATTCTAATCCTCCCCCAACATCAGCTCCCTTCTAGTTCCAGCCCCACCCAGCACCCGTTCCCTTCTAGTCCCCGCATCAGCCCATTTCCAGTCCTAGCTCCCCCATCCATTTCCAGTCCTATCTGAGTCCCTCCATCAGCTCATTTCCAATCCCAGCCCCCCATGAGCCAATTTCTAGTTCTTTCCTAGCCCCACCATCAGCCCATGTCAAATCCTAGCTCCCCTCAACTCAGCCCATTTCCAATCCAAGCTCCCCCATGAGCCTACTTCCAGTTCTAGCCACTCCATGAGTCCATTTCAATCCAAGCCCCCACCACAGCTCATTTACAATCTTAGCTCCCCCAACAGCCCATTTCCAGTCCTATCCTAGCCCCTCCATCATCCCATTTCCTATCCTAGCTTCCCCCCCACTCAGCCCATTTCCAGTCCTAGCTCCCTCCCCTCACAGCCCATTTCCATTCCAAGCCCCCCTCTCCATCAGCTATTTGCAGTTCAAGCCCCCCCTTCCACTCAGCCCATTTCCATTCCAAGCCCCCGTCACCATCAGCTATTTGCAGTCCTAGCAACCCCCCCAACCCATTACCAGTCCTATCCCCCCATAGCCCATTACCAGTCCTAAGCCCCCATCACCCCACTTCCAGTTCTAACCCCCCATCACCCCATTTTCAGTCTTAGCCCCCCATAGCCCATTACCAGTCCTAACCCCCCCATCAGCCCACTTCCAGTCCTAACCCCATCAATTCATTTCTAGTCTTAGACCCCCCATCTCCCATTACCATTCCTACCCCCCCATAAGCCCACTTCCAGTCCTAACCCCATCAATCCATTTCTAGTCTTAGCCCCCCCATAGCCCATTACCAGTCCTAACCCCCCATCAGCCCACTTCCAGTCCTAGCCCCCCCATCAGCCCACTTCTAGTCCTAACCCCCCATCACCCCATTTTCAGTCCTAGCCCCCCCAATAGCCCATTACCAGTCCTAACCACCCCATCAACCCACTTCCAGTCCTAAGTGCCCCGCCATAGCCCATTAGCAGTCCTAACCCCCCTCCCTCCATCAGTCCATGGAAAACTTAAAATTAAGAAAAAAAGCTGGCTGCTGCGGCTCTGTTAGGCATTTCCTGTTTCCCATTAGCGCCGGCGAGCTTAACAGAGCCGCGAGGGAGAAATTCTCCCTTTCCGGCTCTGAAGCCGGTGCTGAAGGGACTAATGCAGGGAGAGAGGACTCTGCCGGGCAGGGGGGGGGTGCCCCGTGGGACACTCGATTCTGCCACACGGCAGTGGCAGCAGCCAGCTTTTTTTTTTTTAAATTTTACTTTTAATGCAGAATGTTCTTTGCGTGGGGCCCCCTGAAACGGGGGGCCTGTGCAAAAAACATTCTCGCTCAATGGATGGGCCGGCCCTGGGGGCACTATAGTAGCCATCCTGGGGATGGGTGACCTGCAGTTGTGTAACAAATCGATGCATTTAGAGACCCAAGTTAGCTAACAATCTCTTGGCTGGCAGCCATCCCGTATTATTTAGATTGAAAGTGATGAAAAATTGCAACGCTTGATGTAGTACACTTGAGTGGCTCATAGATAATACAGCAGTGCTCTTCTACAGTCGAATGTATGCAGAGTAGCTTCTGCAGATCTGGAGCGAGGCTTTGGGAAAAAGGTTGGAAGGATAATTGCTTGACTGAAGTAGAAAGAAGAAAGCATTTTAGAAAGGAACTTGAGATGAATCCTGAAAATTATTATATTAGGAAGGAACAGAGTGTAAGGAAAGTAGTAGACAAGAGCCTGAATCTCATCGATATGGCAAGCAGATGTGACAGCCACAAGAAAACGGTCTTCCAGGAGAGATTTTTAAGGCAAATGCATGGAGGAATCACATGTCCTATGAAAGGACAAATGCATTGTGATGAAACAATTCTGATCCAGTCAGATAAAGCAGAACTAAGGGCATTTGTCAAGTGGGCTAAGCTCCCCAACCAGAAGAGAACACTGCCTTTTACTGGTCACCACCAGTATAAGAATTGGTGCAGCACTGAACCTGTCAGTATACTTTTTCCCAAGCTAAGAGAAATCCATTAAAGAAACAACAGACAAACAAAAAATATATGAAACACTCTGCATGGGAGCACTATGACATCACTGTGCCCGAAAAGCACTGGAATCATGACCCTAAGAGAGTTACAGAGAATGAGGAGGTTATGATCACCTGGGATACTCCCATTCTGACTGATAAAAAGCTGGATGCGAGGAAGCCAGATATAGTGGTTAAGAAAAACACCAGAGCAACATTGAAAACAGAGGTGTCAGTTCCAAGCGACTACTCTGAATCACGTAGAGAGGCAGAAGATCCTGAAATACCAAGAAATGCAGTCAGAGACCAAGAAAATGTCGCAGAAAGATACAGGAATATTTACCATCGTGTTGAGTGCCACAGACTTGATAAAGAAGAATTTCAAGCACATCTTGACAAACTACCCATACATGTTACTATAAGCCTAGACACAAGTTTATTTATTTAGTTATTTAACTAGGCTTATATACCACTTTTCTACCAGTCATAGCAGTGTACATTCAGGTACTGTATATATATTTTCCCCTTGTCCCCAAAGAGCTCACAATCTATGTTCTTGTACCTGAGGTAACAGAGGGTTAAGTGGCTTGCCCAAGGCCAAAGGAACACCTGCAGGATTAGAAACCCCAGTACTTCTGGCCCAAGGTTGCTGTCCTCTAGTGGAATTTGAACCCCTGGCCCTCCAGCCCGAAGTAAGTTGTTCCAACCACTAGGCCACTCCTCCCATCAAGTTATGTCTTATTGTATATAGTTTACAACAGGACTACCAGCTCAGTCCCAAGTTTATTGTTCATAGTTATTGAACTGTTTGTTTATATGTAATTGACATATTATTCTTGTTCAATGTAAACTGCATTTGATCACTGGAAAAAGGGGTATATAAATGCAAATAAATAAATAAATGTTACATTTTACAAATTTCAGCAGGAGGCTCTCTTTGGCATGATGAAAGTACTACACAGAGCATTAGCAGTATATTTGAGAGACTGAGATCATACGCCACATACCCTGGCTTAGAAGTGAGGTTCATGATTGTCATGGTATGTGCAAAACTAGCCCATTTGGAGACACTGCTCCAAGTCAAATTCCTTTTATAAAAGGCTGAGAGAATGTGAACTGCGGTTACCGAGGACACTTGTCTGGGATGGGCCCTGGACTAGTCTAGTAGAATTTAAGGAAAGAAAGTTAACAAGAACAAATTTCCCTTTCATCCTGCTAGAGCAGTCCAGATAAGGGGAATGTACCCAAGCGTAGGACCTCAGGTGAGAGGAAGGCAAGGCACCTTCCAGTATGGTTCTACTAAAGATAGCATCCTCCCTGGCCTGCACATCATACTGATTCACAAAAGCATAAAATGGCGACCAGGTTGCTGCACTGCAAATCTCACTCAGCAGAACACCCTTGCTTCGACCCAGGAAACTGCCTGACCCATAGTTGAATGTACCCTTAAGCCCGAAGGTACCATATGCCGCATCAGCAAATAGGCATACAAGATGACTTCACATATCCAATGACACACAGATTGATAATGCCTCTCCTCTGCGAGGTCCAGAAAACAAATAGTGGTTGGACTTTCTGAAAGAATCTAACACTACCCTCCACACATCTAAGGCATGAAGCACCAGCCTTCCCAGTCAAACAGACTGATTAAGGTGAAAGTCTGAAAGGATATTTGGTAAAACCGAAGAAACTCTATGCAATGAGACCACCTCTGAGGAAAAACGAAATACAAGAGTCTCTACAGAACAATGCCTGTAGCGTGGAAATACACCACACTTATATAATCACCAGAAAAAAAGGAAGAAGGCAGATGAATCATCCATAGCTAACAGCTCCTGCTGAAGATCCGGTACAGCACTGTGTACACCTTGTAGCGCTATACAAATGATTAGTATTAGTAATAGTATTAAATATTAGTAATAGAATTTAAGGAAACGTCAGAGGCTGCCTGTTCAAAAGATCCACAAGATCTGCATAACAAGGCCTCTGTGGTCAATCCTGCACCACCAATATTACATATCTCTAGTGACTCACTATTTGGTGAAACACTCAACCCGCAAATGGCCTTGAGAAAAGTACAAAGGATCCGGGATGCAGGCCAAGACTGAACCAGTGCATCAATACCAACTTCTGGAGGCTCCCATTTTCTGCTGAAAAAACACTCCCCTTGGAGGGTTCTGATGTGAAGTCATCAGATCAAAAAGCCAGGCAACCCAACCATCACACCAGCAACTGAAATGCCCAGGAGTTCAATGCACTGCTGAGACTGAGGATTTGATGACTCAGGAAATCCACTTGGATGCTGTCTACACTAGTGATATGGGCTGCCGACAGGGCCATAAGATGCCTCTCTGTCCTGATCACCTCCTCCACCACTGCCATGCTTCAGGTGCCCCTTGGTTGAATACACAGGGTGATGGAGGACAATGCCACAGTAGTAGCCCAACTAGTTTCCCCTGAAGACGGTTCCAGAAACTTACTAGCACTAACTGAATTGCCAGGACATCTCCTGTTGAGACCAAGTATCCTGGGCCACCCTGCACTGGCAATGAGCTCCCCACTTGACAGACTGGTATCAGTGGTCACGATGACCCAGTAGGGGGGGGGGGGGGGGAGGGGCTGGAAAGCTTCACATGCAACTTTGACTCTCTCCTGTGTCAGGCACCCCCGGCCCAGCTAAATATTGAAGTGAGCCTCCAGATATTCCAGAAAGACAGAATTAAGTGATTTTAGGATAATTCACTATCCAACCCAGTCTCTCTAACAGCTGGATAATCATTGTGGTCGCCCTCCTAGAACCCTCTTCCAAATATTCCCAAATCAATCAGTCGCTCAAATACGGTTGAACTCTGATCCTCTATTTGTAGAGGACAGCCACCATGACCCAAAAGGGAGAGCCTGCAACTGAAAATGAGCCAGAAAGTAAAAGCACAAAAAACTCTGGGACCAAGGACAATATAGGCTTTAGAGTGATCCAGGTAGGTCAAAAACTTGCCCTTCTTAACAGCTGTCAAAACGGACTGCAGTGTCTCCAAGTGAAAACATGGAACTCAGAAGGCCTCATTGACTCTTTAAAGGTCCATGATGGACTGGAATGTACCCTCCCTTCTTGGGTGCTATGAAGTAGATGGAATGACGATCTCTCTCTCGGGTCCTGTATGGTACTGGGGTTACAGTCACCAGCTTAAGGCAGGTTATGGTTTCTAAAACCACCATCCTTTTCGACATAGGCCCACATGGAGACTCCAAAAATCCGTCTGAAAGGGGTTCTGCAAATTCTATTGTACCCTTGATGAATACTTGATTAATTTAGGAGGGAAAAATGTGCTGCTTGGGTGTGGGTGGTCTTCATGAAAGAATGTTTTGGTGAGGAACCCATGACTGGATTAAAACTTGAAAAGGTATGGGTGGCAACCCTTGAGGAGGGTAGCTTGAGTGTGGGGTATCATATATGATTTGGGGGTAATAGAGGGGTTCTGAGGGACTGAACCTTTACATAGAAGGTAACGGCAAGTATACCTGGGGAGGGAATTTGTTTCTCTGATATTCCTGCAAGAGTTGGTAGTTGGGCAAAATTTCTTAAAATACTAAAAAGCTTTCTCAATTGCGATGAACAGAAAGAGATTAGGAAGGAACGGTATTTCTGCTTAGCTTCCTTGGAATAGACTCTCTGGCGTTCTTTACAGAATGTGAGAGTTTCAACTGTCCAATATTTACGCCAACTTCTTTCTGCTTGCTTACATGGCTTCTTAAGATTGAAATGATACCAATTGTTGTATGTAGAAGAAACCCAGTATATCTTTTTTGGAGGCTAAGAAATCGGCAGCGAATAAAAGACAGTAGTCAAAATGCAGCATACTCAAACTTTGAACTACTGTACAAATATTCTCAAAGCTAGGTACCATGCATTATTTAAATGTTTTACTCATAACAGGTCCAACTTGTGACCTCATAAAGCAGGATCAAGCAGTACTCCCATATTATTCAGTTCTATGGAAATAGGGACCGATCATCCTTCAAGTTCAAAATGCTGAGATAACTGCTTTTCTGCTGATTTTGTATTTTTTCAGTTTTCCTAATAATCTGAGTATAATGGCTGAAAGTCAAGATTTAATCATACTAGATGTGACAATGAACTGTCAAGTTCTTGCTAACTTCTTCACTGAGAAGGTCAGTGCTATTAGTACTTACTTCACTGTTCTCTTTCATTTCTATTATGTCTGCCTGGTATGGCTATATGGGATAGCTTTTCCTCATATTCCAAGGAAAACATTTTGAAGATAATGTCCCAAATGAAGTTGTGTATTGTTGACCCCTGTCCAATTTGAGTACTGAAAACAAGGGAGTAGAAATATGCTTGCCACCAATGTTAATTCAACTGAGAGCCTCCTTTCATGTTGTGTCAAGTGGGCTAGTGTAAGCCCCATTTGTTGTGGGGGGGGGGGTTTGGGTTTTTTTTTTTTTTTTAGAGGGGGGTGGGAGATGGAGGGACGATACTATGTCCTCTTCAGCCCAGCACCAACAAGCCTATCTCCTTTCTCTGATTCCTGGGAAACATGATAGAATGTGGTCCTTCAGCATTTCCAGGATTTTCTCGAGTATAATTTGCTAAACTCAAATTGGTATAGATTTCATTCCAGTCACAATACTGAAACAGTTACTTAAGATATACCATAATGGGTCAGACCAAAAAGGTTGATCAAGCCCAATCTCCAGTTTCAAACAATGGCCAATCCAGTTCAGAAGTACCTATCAGGTTCACGAAAGGTAGACCGATTCCATGTTGCTTATCCCAGGGGTAAACAGTGGATCGCCCCAGTCCACTTTAATAATAGTTTATGGACTTTTATTCCAGGAACTTGTCCAAATCTCTCAAACCCAGCTATACTAACAGCTTTTACTACATCCTCCGGTAATGAATATCAGAGCTTGATTACGTGTTGAGTGAAAAATAATTTTCTCCAATTAGTCTTAGATGTGCTAAAGTGTAGCTTCATTGCGTTTCTCTTAATCTACTTTTTGAAGAAGTAAATAACACATCTACGTTTACCTTGATGGCATTCACTGAAAATTAGATACCAGTCAGACCCTAGTTGTCTTGGCTTAACTACTGTAAAGCGTAAATACTCACCTGTAACAGGTGATTTCCGGGAACAGCAGGAATTTAGTCTTCACATATGGGTGATGTCGGTACCAATGGAGCCCGCATGTGAATGCTCCCCAGTGTCCAATTCGAAAGCTTTTGGGAGCGCTCCACTGCGCCTGTGCGACTGCCTTCCCAACTCCCTCTCTTCAGTTGAGTTTGTAGCTAAGAAAAGAGTAAATGAAACTCTATAATTCCTAGGGGAGGAGGACAGGTTTTGAAGACTAAATTCCTGCTGTTCCCGGAGATCACCTGTTACAGGTGAGTAACTACGCTATCTCAAGGAACAAGCAGGAATGTAGCCTTCACATATGGGACTCCCTAGCTCCGAGACGACAGATGAAGAGAAATCAGAACCGGTAGAGGTTTACCTCTGAGAAGGCTCGAAGAGGTCATGGATCCCTTATGGATTTCTGGTATCGTCAAGGTCCAGGATGGAGGGTAGGAGTTGCTTCTAAGTCTGAAAGAGTTGCTGGAGTACAGCTTGAGCAAACATGGCATCCCAGCAGGAGTCCTTGTCCAGACAGTAATGGACAGAGAAGGTATGGACAGAAGACCAAGTTGCTGCCTTGCAAATTTCATCAATGGCTACTGAGCTTAGGTTTGCTATAGAGGTTGCCATGGTGCGAATGCTGTGAGCGATGACATGCCCATGTGTCCAAGGAGCTGCAGCATCTCTCGGGTGGTCAGATTGTTTCGTAGGAGCATCTGGGACACTAGTTCGACTAGATGGGCACAACAGAGCTGGGGCAGAAGCACCCTGGACTGTTGGCTGTCTAGTAGGGCTCTGATGAACTCTAGCTTTTGAGTTGGAGTGAGCTGGGATTTTGGGAAGTTTATCACAAATCTCAAATGTTGTGTAGTACTGTGATGGTATGATGCAAGGAAAACAGTATCTCCTGGGAGGTGTGTGCTTTTCTTAGCCAGTTATCAAAGTGAGGGAAGACGAATATCCCCAGACCGCCATGAACTTTGCGAAGACTCTTGGGGCAGAAGAGGGTCCAAAGGGAAGGATCTGTATTGATAATGTTTTCCTCGAAAGGTGAAGTGTAGATATTTCCTGTGTCCCAGATGGATGAGGATATGTGTGTATACTTCTTTCAAATCTAGAGAACAGAGCCAATCCAGACTTTGGATGTAGGAAAGAAGAGTCCCAAGGGAGATCATCTTGAACTTTTCCTAGATTAGAAACTTGAGGTTTCTGAAGTCCAGAATGGGCCTGTATCCTCCAGTTTTCTTTGGAATGAGAAAGTATGGAAAGTAGCAGCCCATTCCCTGTTGGGATGTTGGGACATCTATAGCACCCTGAGACAGAAGAGAAGACACCTCATCCTGTAGGAGAGCAGTGAGTGGGGGTTGCATTTGATATTCCCCTGTGAAACTGGAGGGGGACAGAGTTTGCAGATAAAGCGTAGTTACTCACCTGTAACAGGTGTTCTCCAGGGACAGCAGGAATCAGTCCTCACTTATGGGTGACGTCGACACTGACAGAGCCTGCATGGAGCAATTCCCCAGCTTTCAAAGAAAGCCTTTGGGATTGCTACCACGCATGCATGGTCCTCTTCCTGCCCAAGGGTGCCATCTTGCTCAGTCAGGTCCCTTAGCTCGAGCCCTACCAGCAGATGGCAAGGGAAGGACAAAAATTCAGCAACTCATCAGTGGAGGCGGGAGGGTAGGCTCGCCCTCGAGGTCATAAGAACATAAGACATGCCATACTGGGTCAGACCAAGGTCCATCAAGCCCAGTATCCTGTTTCCAGCAGTGGCCAATCTAGGTCATGCGTACCTAGCAGTTTCCCCAAAAGACACAGGTTCCGCAATGCTTGTACTGGGTCAAGCATTGATATCCTGGGTCCTTTCTTAATAATGGTTTATTGACCTTTCCTCCAGGAACTTGTGCAAACCTTTTTTAAACCCAGCTACACTAACAGCCTTTACTACATCCTCCGGTAACAAATTCCAGAGTTTGATTACACGTTGAGTGAAAAAATATTTTCTTTTATTAGTCTTAAATAGTTTACCCTGTAGCTTCATTGCATGTCCCCTAGTCTTTCTATATTCTGATAGCGTAAACAATCGATCTACGTTTACCCGTTCCACTCCGTTCATTAATTTATAGACTTCTATCATATCTCCCCTCAGCGGTCTCTTTTCCAGGTTAAAGAGCCCTAACCTTCTTAGCCTTTCTTCATAGGAGTATCCTTCCATCCCCTTTACCATTTTGGGGCTCTTCTCTGAACCTTTTCTAATAATGCTATATCCTTTTTAAGATACGGCGACCAGAATTGCACACAATATTCAAGGTGCGGTCTCACCATGGAACGATATAGAGGCATTATAATATTTTTTGTTTTATTTTCCATTCCTTTCCTTATGATACCTAGCATTCTATTTGCTCTTTTGGCTGCCGCTGCACACTGGGCCGAGGGTTTTAACATGGTATCCACAATGACGCCTAAATCTTTTTCCTGGGTGGTGGTTCCTAATGTGGAACCTTGCATCGTGTAACCATAGTTTGGGTTGTTCTTCCCTAGGTGCATAACTTTGCACTTGTCCACATTAAATTTCATCTGCCATTTTGATGCCCAGTCTTCCAATTTATCAAGATCCTCTTACAATTTACCACAATCCTCTTGGGTTTTAACAACTTTAAATAGTTTTGTGTCATCTGCAAATTTGATAACCTCACTCGTTATTCCACTTTCCAGGTCATTTATGAATATGTCAAAAAGCTGTGGACCCAGCACAGATCCCTGGGGTACACCACTATTCACTTTCGCCATTGGGAAAATTGGCCATTTAGCCCAACCCTCTGCTTTCTATCTTTTAACCAGTTCTTGATCCACAGTAGTACACTGCCTCCTATCCCATGACTCTTTAGTTTTGCCAAAGGTCTCTGGTGAGGGACCTTGTCAAAGGCTTTCTGAAAGTCCAGATACACTATATCAACTGACTCACCTTTGTCCTCCTGTTTATTCACACTTTCAAAAAAACATAACAGATTAGTAAGACAAGATCTTCCTTGTCTAAAGCCATGTTGGCTGTCTCCCATTAAGCCATGACTATCTACATGCTAAGTAATTTTATTCTTTATGATGGTTTCTACCATTTTTCCTGGTACCGACGTGAGGCTCACCGGTCTTTAATTTCCCGGATCACCCCTGGAACCCTTTTTAAAAATTGGTGTTACATTGGCGATCCTCCAATCTTCAGGTATTAGAGATGATTTTAATGATAGTTCACAGATGACTAATAGCAGGTCTGCAATGTCATATTTCAGTTCTTTCAACATCCTTGTATGTATACCATCTAGCCCAGGTGATTTGCTACTCTTCAGTTTATCTAATAGTTGTAATACATCTTCCCGATGTATCGATATTTCCTTCAATTTTTCCGCACCTTTAAATACCACTTCAGTCATGGGTAACATCCTTACATCTTCCTCAGTAAAGACCGAAGCAAAGAATTCATTCAGTCTCTCTGCTATCGCCTTATCGCCTCTTAGTGCCCCTTTAACTCCCCTATCATCTAATGGACCAACTGACTCTCTCACAGGTTTTTTGCTACGAATGTACTTGAAAAAATCTCTCTTTCGCGTTTTTGCTTCCGCAGCAAGCTTCTTCTCAAATTCTCCCTTTGCCTGCTTTATCAATGCCTTGCATTTGACTTGCCAGTGCTTGTGCTGTTTCCAGGTTTCGTCGTTTGGCTCTTTTTTCCATTTCCTGAAAGATGCTTTTTTGGCAACAGCAGCCTCTCTGACCTCCCCTTTAAACCATGCTGGCAGTTTTTTGGAATTCCTTCCACTTTTCTTAAAGCGTGGAATACAGCTGGTCTGGGCTTCCAAAATAGTATTTTTCAACAACACCCAAGCTTGATGTAAGTCTTTAACCTTTGCAACTGCCCCTTTTAGTTTTTTCTTAACTATTTTCCTCATTTTATCATAGTCTCCCTTTCGAAAGTTAAAAGGTAGTACTGTGGATTTCCTTACTATCCCTCCTCCACTAATTAAATCAAAGGCAATCATGCTATGATCACTATTGCCAAGTGGCCCCAACACCCTTATCTCTTGCACTAGATCTGGTGTTCCACTAAGGACTAGGTCTAATATGGCTTTCCCTCTGGTCGGTTCATGAACCAGCTGCTCCAAGAAGCAGTCATTTATTTCATCTAGGTCCGCGGAGAATCCTTCCAGTTCTTTTGCCAAGTCGCAGAGGAACATACCGATATATATATATAGTTTGTATGCCTGGATGCGACAAGACAGCATGGAAGCTTGATAGGCCTTGCGGCCCAGGGCGTCAAGGGCTCTCGATTCTCGGCCCGGCAGACCCATGAAAGGGACTTTGGCCTCTTCTGCTTCCTCATGGCCGATTCCACCACTGTCAAAGTGTGTGGAAGCTGGGTCTTTCGGAAGCCTGGCCCTCGCTGCACCTTGTACATTGTGTCAAGGCGCTTGCTCACAATGGGAACTGGGGCCGGGTCCTCCCACATGCGGAGCAATAGCCGGGAGAGGATCAGTGGCACCGGGACAGTCAGGGGTTCACTGGGTGGGGCCTCGTACTGAAGAATATCGAGTTCTTCAGCACGAGGGTCCTCCTCGGCCTGGGTAACCAGGTTGAGGGCCCGAGCCATGACCCAAATAAACACCAAAAAGGAGCTGTCCTTGGGTGGTGAGTGGTCCGACAAAAGATCCTGGTGGGTGCGGGTCTCCGGGGATGTGTCCCCATCGGATTCCCAATCCAAGAAATCGGTCGAGGGATCTGAGCCAGGCGGTTCGCCCTGTCCGTTGCCTGGCAACCTGGAGCCGGAGGCCCTAGACGATCTCACCCCCGAAGAACGGAAGAACGAGCAAGACCAATGTTGAGGACCCTCATGAGGCCCGTGGCTCTCAGGGGTTTCCTAGACGGATTTGGGTGTCCCACGCGAAGGACCCACAGTCTCCGGGCGAAGGTCAGCGAAGCTGGCCATTAGCGCCTGCTGGGAAGCAATGAATGCAGAAAAGCTGCGTTCCAGCGCCAGCATACGGGATTCCCACGCTAAGTGACCGGGCGCAGGAGCGCTCGTGCTTGTCGTGGGCCCCAGACAGCAACTTCGAGGCCGCCTTCTTTTTGCGCCGTTCCACTTCGGGGGACCCCTGGTCCGAGTGTCGTCTGGAACGTGGTGCTGCAGGGGGAGAACCCACCGGAGAGGCGATGACCGAGGGCGCCACCGGAGACCGAGGCAGCCTTTCGGAAAATGTCTTCAGACTTCTGCTTACGGCTGAGCAGGGCCTTAGAGGACATTTTCTTGCAGAGCGAACAGAGCTCCGAGTCATGGTCGGCTCCCAGACACCTTAGACAACAGTCATGAGTGTCTGTAAACGACATGTTCCTAGAGCATCACATCACATTTTTTAAACCCGGTGGCCATGGGGGCAAAAACGGCCCTGCGAGGTCAAAGACCCACGCGGCCAGCGGTTGGGAAGAAAAAGGGCATGAAGCCCGGGAGAAAAAACATTTCTAGAAAAGATATCCCCCATAAGCTCTAAAAGAGAGCAAGGGGTGGACGGGTAGAGGACCGATGTAACCAGAAAAAAGAAATAAGAGCTTGTTAAGACGAGGAAAATCAAACTTTTTCCAAGGGACGAGGACGTGTGTCCGAAGGGCTCCGCGGAAAGAGGGAGACTGAGCAAGATGGCACCCTTAGGTGGGAAGAGGACCACACATGCGTGGTAACAATCCCAAAGGCTTTCTTTGAAAGCTGAGAAATTGCTCCGCCTGGGCTCCATCGGTGCCAACGTCACCCATAAGTGAGGACTGACTTCCTGCTTGTTCCTAGAGAACCTTTCTTTTGGGCCCCACAAAATAAATGTAGTATCGACGGTAGCCGTACTGGTTTTGTGGAACCGGTTCCACGGCTCTTAGCTGCAGGAGACGAGTCAAGGCCTCCTCTACTGCTGCCGACACCACTGCGTCCACTTTGGGCAATCAAAGGAGCTCTTGTTATTGCTCCGGCAGCGGATACAGGCATGTTGTGGATCGCACTCCTTTAAGACCAGGCTCCGGCAGATCCCACTCATCCTGGATCATCTATCATACTACTTTATACCGGGAAGACTTTCTGAGATTTTCACACCTCCTGGAGCAGCGGATCCTCCAGCACCTCTTCCTCTGCTGGGAGATAAGTGGGCATATTCAGAGCTTTGAAGAACTCCACAATGAGCGCTGGCAGCTCCTTCCAGCGGAACAACCGAACAATCCGGGCCTGAACCTCCTGTACTGGGATCTCTCCTTCTTCCGACTCCTCCTGCAGATCTAGCTCCATGTCGAGGTCTTCCCCATCCAACCCTTCTGACAATGGTGATTGCTACCACTCCTCTGAGCATCTAGCCCGCTTAGTCTCCACTGCCCCTGACTCGTACCTCTTTTGCATCTGACCCCCTCTTAGCCCCGTATTCTGGGGCTAAGGAGCCGCTTGCCAAGCCCTGTTGACGTAGCAAAATGCTTTATTCAAAAGTAAAACAAACTCCGGTGAGAACTCCCCTCCGGAGAATATCCTCCCCTTAGCCCTGTTGTCCCCTGGGCTTGAAGGATGGATGGTCTGTGCAATGCGCAGGGACCAGGGGCCGGATCCGTTGAAGGTAACACAGCACAATCTGCCTCCAGGGTCTCTTGTGACCGGGAGAGACTCTCCTCACTCATCTCATCCTGCAGGCCCTCCTCCAATTACCTAGCTTCTTGCGTGCAGTCTAGGCAGATTCTTGCCTCCGAGACTGCTCCCCATTGGGTCCTGCACATCTTGAGGATTTTTAGATTGCGCTGCCGTGTTGTACCTCAAAGATATGAAATGGACCATGCACTGATCCAATCAGACTCTGACACTTTCTCAAAGTAAAAGTTTACGTTTTTATTATAAGTAATACCAATGGCTGTAAGAAGTACAGCTTCCCTTACAAACAATATCACAAATTTAGTATGTACAGAGTCTGGGCTAAGAGATAAAAGATGATCATGTTAGGTTACTCCCTGACCATAGACAGATAGAAGGATTTAATTTGTCTCCAATCCACTGACTGACTCTGTCTTTCCAGTTATATACATGTCTTGTATGCAGGTGCTTCCTGTTTCACAGAAGCAAACTGTGGCTACACAGCTACTCAGCACTTTTTCCTGCTTATCTTTCATTTATTTCTGTCTCTGATTTTTTTGCCTGATCCTTCTCAGGAAAAAAGTCACAATGTTTCAACAAACTGTCACTTACATCTCCTGACCAGACACAACGGCTCTCTGAAATCTGCCTAGCAACAAGACAATGGCACATTTAGTTAGGCTTTTGCCACAGGTCATTGTGCACTAAATAAGTTTTGAGCTGTATAACACAAAGAATGTTTACGGATGTGGTATGAAGTGGGATTCACCCCCCTTGATACTATCACATACCAGGCACTGTGGTCTGGCCAGCATGGTGGGAAGGCCTGCAGTACTCCCCAGGAACGCCTTCAATCTGTACCAGGGTAGATAGAAGGATCCCTAGCACAGTGCACCACCACGGGCTCAGGCACAGAGCACTAGAGTACCTGAACTAAAATAAAATAAAATCTAATAAACAGAAACAGCAATTAAAAGGAAACTGCCCCCTAGGAAGAAGCTGCTCTGTCCTGTTTTACTCTCTGGTGGCTGCCTCTCCCAAGCACCCAAAACATAGCGGGGGGGGGGGGGGGGGTTAAAACACACACGGACCTGAAGAGGAAATTGTGCCTAAACACAGTGGGGGGGAGTTTCTTTGCTGCTGCAGGCTCCCAAGAACACGGCTGCAGGCTGCTCTGTCTCCTTGTGTTCCGGCGGTTGCTAGGGGTTCCTGCTATCTCCCTTCCTGCTGCTCTTACCTTGGAACCTCTTTGCCATGTGGCTTTCTACCCCTAGCACTCAGCCTTCCTTGCCGGCTTTGGCACTGACGGAAGTGACTCGGGGCTGCCAGCTTTCACTCCCGTCAATCCACTGCTGCCCCCCACCCAATAATGGATTCAGGTGCCACCAGAAGTCACAGACTGAGGAAGACCTCCACAGAACTCCCCCCCCCCCCCGAAATCCTGGGGGGAGGGGTGAAAGGAATATCCTCCCCTTAGCCCTGTTGTCCCCTGGGTTCTTTCTGATCTGTCTTTTTTTTTCTTTTCTGCCTTTAAAAAAAAAGAAACCTGAACCTTAGCAGGGGAAATAAAAAGGAAACTCTAACTAAACCTATCTCCTTAGTTGCCCTTCAGTGAGTACAGCACCCTGGCTCACTACCTCCTCCAGCTATTTGGTAACTGAGCAAGGTACTGGGGCTGGTAGGCGGTGCCAGCTGCATAAGTACACTGGTGTCATCAAAAAGATGGGAAGAAAAGATGATATTCTTCCGCAGGTAAACAATCAGAGGAGAGCAGCGGAAGTGATGACCACAGCCTACCAGGTAATAAATAAAGAATTTTATTTATTTCCTGGTAGGCTGTGGTCATCACTTCCGCTGCTCTCCTCTGGTCATCAAAAAGATGACATGTTCAGTCTCCAAGCTGCTGCAAGAGGTATGGGACTGGACTGGAAGGAAGATAAGGAACTGTTTATTATCAAGCTGTAAGATGACCTAGGTTAAAGATTTGCTCTCATATTACTTGTATATTGAACGTGCAGATGATATAGCTTATTTCTGAAACTGGCTTGTATTCTGCTATAATATGAAAATAAAAGAAATATGTGGAAAATACTGTAAATTCACACAAGGTTTCACCAGTAGAGTCTTCAAGCATGTTTTTCCTCCTCAAAAAAGAAACCACAAGCTCGTCAAAAAAACTGAGTGCTACCGGGCTATGTATGTACAGTTTTACATTGCCTAATAAGTGAAAGGTACAGCTTTCTTTTAACGGAAGCAGTCATAGGTTTCTTTTGTATAAAATAAAAAATATACTCAATATGCCTTATGCAACAGCTTGAAAAAACACTCTTAGCACATTTCACCATATATGGTATATTTGACATGATAGCTAAAGAACCCATTCCAAGTTGCTGAAGTGAAATATTTAGGAGACTTCTCAATTGCAAGACTCTCAAAGCTGACTGCTGCAATTAGTTATTTCTGCTTCAGCAGCATGCAACATAGAAATAATTAATATTCACCGGACAGATATAGCTGGTAAGAAAAAAATCCCCCATACAGGCTTCAGTCAGCTTGAAACCACAATAGCTCTGACCTACTGCTTTCATTATAAGGTGTGAAAATCCGTTTCTACTGCGTTAAAAATGAGCTCTACATGATTTTATTAAATAATTGTTGGCAAAAAGGACCACCACCTAGTAGGTGAATCATTTCTTTCAAATTCTAAAAGATGTGGCTTTTTTTTTCAGTAAAGGATCACAGGTAACACACCAACAGTGTTGAAATTATGTTGTGCTAGGTACACCACCATCAACACATTAACTGCCGGGGGTGTGGAAAGCATTTCCCCGGCAATTAACTTGGAACCCTGTCCCCCAGCAGGCGCTGCATTAACGTGGGTGCACTTAACTCCACCTATTGAAGTGGCATTAAGTGAACCTGCACTAAAGCATAGTTACTCACCTGTAACAGGTGATCTCCGGGAACAGCAGGAATTTAGTCTTCACATATGGGTATCGTCGGTACCGACGGAGCCTGCACGGGAACGCTCCCCAGCATCCAATTAGGAAGCTTTTGGGAGCACCCCACAGCGCCTGCGTGCTGCCTTCCCACCTTTCCCAACTGTCTCTTTCCAGTTGAGTTTAAAGCTGAGACAAAGAGAGAGAGAGAGAGGGAAAGTGAAAAAGAGAGATAGAGAGATACAACTCCTTGGGGAGGTGGGTGGGTTGTGAAGACTAAATTCCTGCTGTTCCCGGAGATCACCTGTTACAGGTGAGTAACTATGCTATCTCCAGGAACAAGCAGGAATGTAGTCTCTACATATGGGACTCCCTAGCTGCAGATGCCAGGGAGAAACCCCAGACATTGTGTGCCCTTTTGAAAGGGCTCCACTTCCCCCCATGGATCTCTAGCATCCTACCAGGGATGGTGGGTAGGAGTTGATTAAGTATGGAACAGGTGTTGAAGAACAGCCTGACCAAACAAGGCATGCCGAAGGGAGTCCTTGTCCAAGCAGTAATGGGCTGTGAAGGTAAAAACCAAGGCCCAGGTAGCTGCTCGACAGATGTCGTTGATAGACACAGAGTGAAGATGAGCCATAGAGGCTGCCATGGCTCTCACACTGTGCGCTGTGACATGGCCTTCAAGAGGAAGGTTCTTACTCCAATAGGCAAAAGATATACACTGTACAATCCAGTTGGACAGAGTCCTTTTGGAGACCGGAAGCCCTAAATGACTAGGATCAAAAGCAACAAAGAGTTGAGAGGACTTTCTATGTTGCCGCGTTCTTTGCAAGTAAAATGCCAAAGCTCTTTTACAGTCCAAAGTATGAAGATTCCTTTCTGCATTAGAGGCATGAGGCCTTGGGAAAAAACAGGAAGGTAAACTGCTTGGTTTAAATGAAAAGGTGAAACCACCTTTGGCATAAAGTGAGGATGAGTCCTAAGGACTACCTTATCATGATGGAACCTTGTATAAGGAGGATCAGCACCAATGCTTGCAACTCACTAATGCGACGTGCTGATGTGATTGCAATAAGAAAAATAACCTTCCAGGAAAGGAATTTTAAAGAGGTAGTAGCTAATGGTTCAAAAAGCGGCTTCATGAGCTGGCCAAGAACCAGATTTAAATCCAATGCCACCGGTGGTGGCTTAAGGGGAGGCTTAGTTAGAAGAAGGCCTCTCATAAATCTCGCTATGATAGGATGAGAGGAAATAGGTTGCCCATTTAAAGGTTTGAGAGAAGCTGCAATAGCACTCAAATGAACTCTCACTGAATTGGTCTTAAGCCCTGCATTAGACAAATGAAGGAGATATTCCAGTAATGATTCCAGAGGTATTGCAAGAGGGGTAAGACCCTTCTGCAAACACCATATGGTAAACCTTTTCCACTTGAAAGCATAAAAGTGTCTTGTGGATGGTTTCCTGGAAGCATAAAGGACATCCTTTACTTGCTGAGAAAGGTTAAGACCAAGAAGTTCTAGGCTTTCAGCAACCAGGCCCTGAGATGTAGAGACTGGGGATTGGGATGCCACAGCATCCCGCCCTCCTGGGATAGGAGATCTAGAGCAGATCCTAGCTCCAGAGATGGAGCTTGAGAGAGATGTACGGGCAGAGGGTACCACACTTGTGGCCAATGTGGGGCTATGAGAATCATACGGCCTCTGTCTCTCTGAAGCTTGAAAAGGGTTCTGAGAATTAGGGGAATGGGTGGGAAGGCATACAGGAATTCCCGACCCAAATGGAGGAGGAAGGCATCCCTGGCCTGACAACCCTGAGCCGGAATTCTGGAACAGAACCGGGGAGGTATGGCATTCAGCGGACTTGCAAAGAGGTCTATGTCCGGGGTTCCCCAAAATTGGAAAATTTTGGCCACCTGGTCTGCATAGAAAGACCATTCGTGTGGAAGCAGAACTCGACTGAGTCTGTCTGCCCAAGAGTTTTGAATGCCTGGAAGATACACTACAAGGAGATGAATCTGATGCTCTCTGGCGAGGGCCCAAAGTCGCAAAGCTTCGTTGCAGAGCGACAGAGAGCCTGTTCCGCCCTGCTTATTCACATAGAACATGGCTACCTGGTTATCCGTTTGAATTAGGACAGTTTTGTAGCTGAGCTGGGTATGAAACACTCGAAGAGCAAGAAAGATTACTCTGAGCTCTAGGAGACTGATGTGTAGATCGGTCTCCTGTGGAGTCCAGGTACCCTGGGTAGAGAGGCCTTGCAAATGGGCTCCCCAACCCACCTGTGAGGCATCTGTTGTTAGAGTTACTTGAGGTGGGGGTTGCTGAAAAGGGGATCCCACCAACAGATTCTGGGGTGACTGCCACCATTGGAGAGACAAAATAAGATGATCTGAGATTGCTATTTTGTCTGACAGGCAACCTGACGCCTGAGTCCACTGTGTGGATAGAGTCCACTGGGCTGCCCTCATATGGAGGCGGGCATAAGGGACCACATGCATGGTGGATGCCATGTGGCCTAGCAATTTGACATTTCCCGAGCAGTGAGGTGAGACTTTAGCATTGCTTGGGAAGCTAACTGCACAATGCGAAGGCAGCGGGACTGTGGAAGATAGGCCCTTGTCTGTCTGGTATCCAGCAGGGCTCCTATGAATTCTAGAGACTGAGTGGGAACTAGGTTGGATTTTTGGAAGTTTATGACAAGTCCAAAATATTGAAGGATACACGTTGTGCGAGATAGAGAAATCTTGGCCTCTGGCTCTGATGGGGCTCGAATGAGCCAATCGTCCAAGTAAGGGAAGATGAATATTTTTAGGGTGCGGAGAAATGCTGCCAACACAGCCATGCATTTTGTGAACACCCTTGGTGCTGAGGCCAGGCCAAAAGGAAGAACTCTGTATTGGTAGTGCTTCCCTTGAAATAGAAAGTGAAGAAACCTTCGGTGAGTTGGATGGATGAGAACATGAGTGTACGCATCCTTGAGATCTAGAGAACAAAGCCAGTCCTGACTCTGAAGGTATGGCAGTAGAGTTCCCAGAGAAATCATTTTGAATTTCTCTTTGAACAGAAATTTGTTCAATTCTCTGAGGTCCAAAATGGGTCTGTGCCCTCCTGTTTTCTTTGGAATAAGGAAAAAGGGGGAATAGAACCCTGCACCCTGTTGATGAATAGGTACTTCTTCTATTGCCCTTTGGGCAAGAAGCAGACTGACCTCGTGATTTAACTGGGAGTTGAGAGAGGTCTGAGAATTGAACTGTCTTACCATTGTAGGAGGGGGCATGCTGAGGAAGTGAAGCTTGTATCCCTCTCTTACAATGGACAGAGTCCAACTTTCTGCTGTTATCTGCCCCCATCTGGGGGCAAAATAACATAACCTTCCTGGAATGGTGGAAGGCTCTGGCCCGTTCAGGGCCAGGAAGACAAAGTTCTCTAGATGGGAGTCAAAGCCCCTGTGGAGGCCGAGTCTGCTAAGCCGGTTGAGGCTTAGCAGCCTTTGTTTTTCTTTGTTTAGGTTGCTGCTGACCCTTTTGGGCAGACTGACCTGAACGATGCCCTTGCTGGGTATAGGAGGGGTAGAACTTCTTCTTTCTAGTGAAGAATGTTTTTTTTGTAGGACTTTTTCCTTGCAGGATCAGCTGTAGATTTTGATAATCTATCCAAGGTGAGATTATCAGCATCTAGCTCACTCATTAGCTTTCTCTTGCCAATTTTTGCGAAACAGATTCTCTCCTGTGCAAGGAATATTCCCCAGTTTGTCCTGTACCCAAAGTTCCAAGTCAGATGCCTGGAGCCAGGCAATCCTACGTTCGCCTATGGCAATAGCAGAAGTTCTGCTTATGCACTCAAAAGAATCAAAAGCTGCACGATTAACGAATTTGGAAACATCCTGAGCATGTTTGATAAGCGCAAGATAATCTTGTCTCTTATCAGGAAGGAGGGGGCTCATAAGCTCTAGATCTCCTGTAACTTCCTTAAGGAACATTCCCATATATAAAATGTAGGAACTAATCGTGGCACAAAGCATAGAGGCCTGGAAGGTTCGATGCCCAAAAGCATCAAGAGTTCTACATTCGCGTCCTGGAGGATTAGATGCATGTCTTTTTGCACTCTTGATCCTTCTCATAGCTGATTCCACCACCATGGAATGGTGGGGCAGCTGAGTTTTTTGAAATCCAGGACAGGGAGGAACTCGATACATGGTATCGAGCCTACGAGAATGAGGAGAAGTGGTGAGAGGTGTTTCCCACATCCTTAGCATGCAAGATCTCATGAATAGGCAAAGTAGCTGCCTCTTTGGGAGCTTTAGGATACTGTAAAATCTCCAATTCCTTCGCCCTAGGCTCTGTTTCAGGAACCACTGTGATGGAAAGACCTCGAGCCACATCCCGGATAAAATCCTGGAACTCTGGAGGAGACATCCTACGTTTAGGAGAGGAAGAATTCTCAGGAAGAAATACTCTGGTATCAACAGAGCTGTCAGAGTCTTCAGACTCAGAGGATTCAAAGTATCTCCTGTCCGGGTAATCGTGCAGCGCACAATACCGGTACCGATCAAAGTCGGTATCGACAGGGTCCGGTACCGACTTGTCAGTACCGGAGGGCACAGCATGCGTCGGTACCAGTAGTCCACCTGCCGACGTCGATGCAACTGGCCCCGGTACCGGTTGAATTGTCTGAAGTGGTTCTGGGGGGCATCGATGCCGAGAGAAGAGCTGCCAGACTGCGTTCAATAGCCAACAATCTCTGGTCTATCAATGCCGCCGATGCCTGGGTATCGTTACCGGACAAAGCAGCCGGTACCCCACAGCATGGCACCAGTAGTTCTGCCGAGGTTGGGGCCTCGAGAACATCCTGGAGCCCCGATGATGCTTTGGAAGCCGAAGCCTCCCGCCGAGACAATTTTGCCGGTGTGAGTCCCTCAAGGGCAACGCCAGAGGCATCTCGATACTCAGAAGGAGATCTACCCTTTGAGGACCGGCTAGACTTATGTTTAGTTACCTGAGATCCATGGGAGGAAGACGAAGCCCTGGAACATGTTGATGCCACAGATGCTGTATCGGAGGGAAAAAGTTTAACAACTTGGTTTTGCCGACCCCTCTTCGACATCATCCCACAGGCAACACACTCGGAGATAGAGTGGTCAGAACCTAAACATTTGAGGCACCACTCATGGGTGTCGGTGACGGAGATGGTACCGCCACACTTGGAACACTTTTTAAAACCCGAAGCGGGTTTTTCCATTGTAAAGGAAAGTTGGGCCTAGTGCCCAAAATGGCGTGTGGCACCAGAGGAGAAAAAAAGCTGCAAGACTCCAGGAAAAGTTTTTTTTTTTTTTAGGAAAATAAAGAAAGAACCGGCGGTACCGGTGTAGCGTCGAAGGAAGGCAGACGCGACCACAAAAAAAAAGAATAAATGGGATATTTTCTGTGGTGACAGGAAGTGCGACCTGCTGGCTCTGCGGAAAACGAAGAACTGGAGAGAGACAGTTGGGAAAGGCGGGAAGGCAGCATGCAGGTGCTGTGAGGTGCTCCCAAAAGCTTCCTAATTGGACGCTGGGGAGCGTTCACGCGCAGGTTCCGTCGGTACCGACAATACCCATATGTGAAGACTACATTCCTGCTTGTTCCTGGAGATTGCAGCTAGTGTGAGCTGTGACCTCAGTGCTGACTGCACTGAGCTCAACTCATCCACTCTCCACTCCTAACCTGCCCACTCATGACCCTAACGCAGGTTGCAGCTAGCACAGGAATCATCCTAGGCTGTCATGGCCCTGTGCTAGCTAGCAACGCATGTCCTAGCCCATCTTCAGCATGTGCTGCCAGCTAGTACCAGTTAGTAAAAGACCACCTCAGGTTTTTTCCTGCATTATTATTTGTGCATTTTGAGACTGCTATGGCTCTAGTCTACAAAACCTAAAAAATCATCATGCTGATCTTTTGACTTCATTGTCATATTTATGTAAAATATTTTGTTATATTGTATGCTCTGATGACAGGAATACACTGGTTTGTGTGGTTGTCCACAACATAACGTGTCTTTTATCTTAAATAAAATGCAGACAAATCATAAGTGTGGATTCCTTAATGATAGTCTGCATGTCTTCTAACAGCATTCAAAGGCAAAGTCATTTTCCAGTGTTAAAGAACAGCCTGCGGATTTAACAAAGTAATGAATTCTGCAATGTACTGTACTCTGCTTGTCAGCACTATGATCTACACTCAGAGCGGAATCCTTTGTAATGGTTAAAAAATATGTTTTGTACTTCTCAGTAATTTCTTCCTTTAAACTAATGGCATTAAGATCAACTATGCATTGGTCAGCTGAGCTAAGCAGATAAATACATTTTTGGAGATGCAAAGATCTCAAGGTGGCAGTGTACAACAGAAATAAAAACTTAAGAAAAAAATATTTAGTAATATTTTAGTGACATTTTAAAATAAAGCCATAAAACAGGCAAGCTTAATAAGATGTAGTATACATTCTCCAGGACCAAGCAGGAAGTCAGTCCTCACATATGGGTGACGTCGGCGCCGATGGAGCCCTCGTGTGGAGCCTTTGGGAATGCAGCGCGCATGCGCGGTCCCCATCCTGCCCAAGGGTGCCATCTTCTTTTTTCTGCGAAGCCCAACAGATGTGTGTCTTGGTCACCCAGTTAAAAGTAGATTTTTCTTCGAAGATTCATGTTTTTTGGCCAGTTCCCCTTCCCGCCTCGGCATGGTACACCGGTATCGAGCCAGGACCTGTTTTTTCGGTTTTTGTCCTTTGAGACTAGCATTCGTGCTCTTTTTCTTTTTCACTGGCAGCCCGGTCTTTCGACCTTGCAGGGGCCCTTTTTCCACCCGATGGCTGCCAGTGGGTTTAAAAAGTGTGATCGGTGTAAGAAGCTGATGTCTCTCACCGACACACACGACTGCTGCCTCCGGTACCTCGGCCCGATCATGACCTGATGATCTGTGGCCCATGTGGCAAGATGTCCTCTTAGGTGCTGAGGAGCTGTCAGCATCAACGAGAAAGGATCTTCTCTGAATCCGCGTCCGGCCGAGCCCGGACTTCGTCAGAGGCCTCGACGTCTCGGGAGTCTGACCCCGAGCATCGTCGGGGCTCCTCTGAATGGGGGGTCTCCCTCATGGGAGCACAAAAGGAAGAAGAAACAGTGAGGGCAGTGTCGGTGGACGCTCTTGGTCCCTCGAGGGCCAGGTCGCAATACCCCGACCGCCGTCCCGGGTCCTCGGAGCCGGAGAGGCCTGCCAAATTGCCTCGTGTGGAGACGGAGTCCCCGAGTCACGTGAGTACTGTTGTCCTTGTGGACTCTCCTCCGGGGGAGCTGCTGTCGGAGTCCGAGTCGGGGGCTGCTGCGTCTCCTGAGCTCGGACTCAGGTTGACGGCCTTGGAGAGCAGTTTGGCTGCCTTCATGGAACAGCAGCGGGTGCTGATTGCTGGTCTCACCGGTGCTTCTGCCCCGACCACCGGGACCTCAATGTCCAAGTCGACCCCGGATGCCGAGCCGATCCTCAAGTCAATGAAGTCTCGAGTCGATCCTCGGCCAAGGTCTCCCTCAGCCTCCCGTATGGGGCCGAGGTCGTCGACGCTGGTACCCTCGGCATCAGGGCGGATGGCATTGGTGCCCACCTGACCGGAGCCGCTCAATTCTTCCTCGGAGGGGTCGGGGTGGGAGACGGAGGACAAGGAGTCCCTGGACACTTTCCAGACCCGGTGCGTCCCATCGGACTCACCGGAGTGCGAGCCTCGGAGAAGGTCCGCCCCTGGAGGATACCCGGTTCTCGGACTTCGTGAGGGATATGGCCAAGGCCTTGGCCTTCCCCGCGGATCCCGAGGAGGAGCCTCGAGCCGAGGAGCTCGAGGCCCTCCAGTATGACTCTCCCCCCAAGGAGGCCTTTACTGTTCCGGTTCCTCTGATGCTGGAACGGCTCCTCTTCCACACGTGGGAGTCACCAGCCACGGCGCCGGTTCTCAGCAAAACAGGTCGATTCCATTTATCGAGTCCGTAAGAGTCCTGAGTTCCAGAAGGCACAGCTACCGCACTACTCCATGGTTGTGGAATCGGCCATGCATCGTCTGAAGAGTCAGAAGATACACTCCTCGGTCCCCCTCGGCAGGGAGGCCCGGAACCTGGATGCCCTAGGTAGAAAGTGCTTCCAGGGTTTTATGCTGGCTTGCAATAGAAACATAGAAACATGATGAAAGAAAGACCATATGGCCTATCTAGTCTGTCCTTCCATATCAACAACTACAACAGTCCACTTTTTACCTTTAGAGATCCTCTGTGTTGGTCCCGTGCTTTTTTGAATTCAGTGACTGTCCTCATCTCTACCACCTCCACTGGGAGACTATTCCATGGATCCACTACTCTTTCCATAAAGAAATATTTCCGCATATCACTCCTGAATCTATCTCCCTTCACCCTCATCCCATGTCCCCTTGTAGCAGAACTTGCTTTCAATTGAAAGAGGCTCTCTCCCTGAACATTTATGCTATGGAGGTATTTAAACATCTCAATCATATCACCTCTATCCCGCCTTTCCTCTAAGGTGTACATATTAAGATCCTTAAGTCTGTCCTCATATGCTTTATAATGAAGACCACTAATCATTTTAGTAGCCACCCTCTGCACCGACTACATCCTGTTCACATCCTTTTGAAGGTGCGGTCTCCAGAATTGCACACTATACTCCAAATGAGGTCGCACTAAAGACTTATATAGAGGCATTATCACCTCCTTTTTCTGTCCAGACTTACCAGCTGTACATGGGCATGTACCTTCGAGACCTGGCAAAGGAGATTGCCGGGTTCTCTGCTGGCCTCTCCGAGGAACCTTTGCATAGGTTCAAGGCTTTGTCATCGAGAGTGCTTGAAGTTTATATCTCGAGCAGCCTATGATGGCTTTGAGGCTTCGGCCCGAGTAGCAGCGGCCGGCATCGGTGCACGCCATCAGGCCTGGCTACAGTCATCTGACCTCAAACCATGGGTCCAGGACAAGTTGGTCGATGTCCCTTGCCGGGGTGAGAACCTCTTTGGCAAACCCATGGCTGAAAAGGCTGCAGAAATCGAGACTGAGACTCTCACCAGGACAAGGCTGTCCAGGAAGACTTCTGCCCCTTCTCAGAAGAAGAAGGGCTCGGGGAAAAAGCCCTTTTACCCGAGGAAGGCCTCTGCCTACAAATCCTACCATCACTTCCAGGCCTCTACAGCTCCCCAACAGGGTCAGCAGGCCCCGTAGGCAGAAAACCCCCAAGCCGCCAGCTCCGGCTCTTGCACAGCAGGGAGCGGGGTTTTGACTCCCACTACATAGCCTCTCCCTCACTGCTGGCTCCACTTAGCACAGGAGGCCGGCTGACACTGTACGCACACAGATGGTCAGCTATAACAAGAGATACCTGGGTATTGAGCATAGTCCACATGGGCTATTTGCTCCACTTCAACCAGTTACCTCCCTCCTATTTTCCAGGGGAGCCTCCACAACTCCCTCTACACAGGAACCTTCTCCTTCAGGAGTCAGTAAGTCTTCTACAGGAGCAGGCGGTGGAACCGGTGCCTCACCACCTGATAGGACAAGGCTTCTATTCCAGGTACTTTCTAGTACCAAAAAGGACAGGAGGCCTCAGGCCCATCCTAGACTTGCGAAACCTCAACAAGTTCCTAGAGAGGGAAAAGTTCAAGATGCTTACCCTTGGGATACTGCTGCCCTACCTCCAGCAGGGAGATTGGCTATGCTCCTTAGACCTAAAGGATGCTTATACTCGCATCCTCATTCATCCAGACCACAGACAATATCTCAGATTTGTAGTGGGAGGAAAGCATTTCAGAGTACTTCCATTTGGCACCCAGGGTTTTCACCAAATGCCTGGTGGTGGTGGCGGCCTATCTCAGAAACCAGGGCAACTTTGTCTTTCCATACCTGGACGATTGGCTCATCAGGGATCAGTCTTCACAGGAGGCCAGACAGGCCACTCTTCGCACTGTCTCTCTTCTCCAGCACCTGGGCTTTGTCATAAACTTCGCAAAGTCCACTTTGCTCCCCTCACCAGACGTAGAATTCATAGGGGCAAGGTTGTATACCTTACAAGCAATGGCTTATTTGCCCGAGAACAGGTCTCACAGACTGATGGCTTTGGCCCAGCAGTTTCGCAAGGGATCTCTGGTCTCTGCCAGACATTTCCTAAGGCTTTTGGGCCACATGGCATCCACGGTCCATGTAACTCCAAATGCTCGCCTGCATATGCAGTCTGCTCAATGGTGCCTCAAAGCTCAGTGGATACAGGCCACAGGAGACTTAAGAGACAGAGTAAGAATGTCAAAACTACTAGCAGCCTCCCTGCAGTGGTGGCTACATCTCCCGAACCTGACCAAAGGGGTGCCATTCCAGGCACCACCACACACACGGGTTCTAACCACAGATGCTTCTCTTCAGGGTTGGGGTGCACATTGCCAAGGGGCATGCACTCAGGGTCTCTGGTCCCCTTGGGAGACAACACGACAGATCAATCTGTTGGAATTGCGAGCTATTCAGTTAGCTCTACAAACTTTCTCTCATGTCCTCTCTCGCCAATCTGTCTTGATTCAGATGGACAACCAAGTGGCAATGTTCTATGTGAACAAGCAAGGAGGCACAGGCTCCAGGCTTCTTTGTCAGGAAGCACAGGCCCTGTGTGCCTTTGCAGTCCAACACGAAATGTTGCTCAAGGCAGTTTATCTACCTGGCCAAGAAAATTACCTGGCAGACAGGTTGAGCAGGATTCTACAGCCTCACGAATGGCATTTGTATCCCCTGGTGGCCCAGCAGATCTTCCTAAAATGGGGTCTTCCAACCATAGATCTTTTTGCCAGTCCACTGAACCGTCAACTGCCCAGGTTCTGTTCCAGACAACCGCATCCTCTGCGAATAGCAGCAGATGCCTTCCTAATCTCTTGGTCTACGGGCCTGCTGTATGCGTTTCCTCCAACGCCTCTAGTGGCCAGCACCCTATTCAAGGTTCTTCGAGACAGGGCCTCGGTGATCCTGGTAGCCCCCAGATGGCCGAGGCAACCATGGTTTCCACTCCTTCTGCAATTGACAGTGGACACTCCGCTCCCTCTGGGGGTGCAACTCGATCTCCTGTCTCAGGATCAGGGATCTCTCCTGCACCCCAACCTCCAGTCCCTCCATTTGATGGCCTGGCTGCTGAAAGGGTAGTTCTAGCCCCCTTACTTCTACCTAGGGAAGTGGAGGAGGTGGTTTTGGCCTCTAGGAGACAATCCAACCGGAAATCTTATGCCCTCAAGTGGCATAGGTTCTCCACCTGGTGTGCTCAGTGCCAAGAGGATCCGTTTTCGTGCCTGGTACCAGTGGTGCTGCAGTATCTGCTTCACCTATCGGACCTAGGCCTTAAATCCAACTCTGTTCGGGTCCACCTCAGTGCTCTGTCAGCGCACCAGCACCACTCGCCGGTGGAGGGCCAGTCTCTGTCGGTCCACCCCTTAGTGGCCCGCTTCCTCAAAGTCCTGCTTTTGCTCAAGCCTCCGATTTGTCTACCAGCCCCTGAGTGGGATTTGAATGTGGTCTTGCAACAACTTACTCGCCCACCGTTTGAGACGATGGCTACCTGTCATTTACGCTTCCTTTCCTGGAAGGCATTCTTGCTGGCTCTTACCTCGGCCAGGCGTGTGAGTGAACTACAAGCTCTGGTTTCTGATAGACCATACACACGGTTCTATAAGAACAGGGTGGTCTTACGGACTCATCCTAAGTTCCTTCCAAAGGTTGTCTCCTCCTTCCACCTCAATCAGGAGGTGGTTCTTCCGACCTTCTTTCCCAGGCCGCATGCCAGCCGGGCTGAAATGGTCTTCCATACCCTGGACTGTAGGAGGGCGTTGTCTTTCTACCTTGACCGTACACAGGGGCATTGAAGGGCTGTTCAGCTCTTCGTCTCTTTTAACCCTAATAGGCTGGGGTTACCTGTCTCCAAGCATACCCTGTCCATTTGGGTAGCAGACTGTATCGCCTGGGTATACAGAGTCACGGCCCACCGTGTCAGGGTGAAGGCTGCGTCAGTAGCTCATCTCCGCTCTGTTCCGTTGGCAGACATCTGCCGGGCCGCTACTTGGTCTTCAAGCCAGACTTTTGCGACCCATTACTGCCTCGAGAGGGAGTCCCGAAGGGACAGTGCTTTCGGACAGGCGGTACTCCGTAATCTCTTTGAGGTTTAGGCAACTCCTACCCTCTGGTCCTTGTGTTGGGCTACCGTTCGGGGGCGTTCTCAGAGAAGATTCTTATCTCGCATGCTGAGGCTCTAGAGGGAGCTTATTTTTCAGCTTTGGGTTCTCGGTAGCCTAGAGCTGGGGAGTCCCATATGTGATGGCTGACTTCCTGCTTGGTCCTGGAGAAAGAGTAGTTACTCACCTGAAACAGATGTTCTCCAGGAGCAGCAGGCATCAGTCCTCACAACCCTCCCTCCTCCCCTTGGAGTTTCAGTCCTATATTTCATTTTGTTTTTTGCTGTCTTTTAGCTATGTCATCAGACTGAGCAAGATGGCACCCTTGGGCGGGAAGGGGACCGCGCATGCGCACTGCATTCCCAAAGGCTTTCTTTGAAAGCTGGGGAAATGCTCCGCACGAGGGCTCTGTCGGCGCCGACGTCACCCATATGTGAGGACTGATTCCTGCTGCTCCTGGAGAATACCTGTTACAGGTGAGTAACTACGCTATCCTGTCGTACATGAGATTGCCTACCTGTGTCCTTGTATTTCTGCAGAGGACAGTAAGATAGAAGGTAGAAAGACAGCAATTGGAGACCATGGTTCTTAAAGAAGGCTTTAAAGACATACCTGCCATTAACAGTGGTTGATGTTGTCACATCCCCTGGAAGAACCACCATTAGCTCCATCTCTCTATCAATCATGTTCTCTTTTTGCTCCATTGTGTAGCTGGTGGATTCTAACACATCAAATGGTGTTGAATCAATGTATTTTACTTCTGCTGGAGGAAGAGGAGCTTTGCCTTTAGTTTTTCTTCTGAAAAATTAAAGAGAGAGTCAGTAAATTATACTGAATAAGTTGTAAAAACTCACCATACATACACAAATATAAGCTGCTGCTACAAACCAGTATTATAATGAAAGTGTCATAGGCTCATTTGGAATAGAGGAATAGCAGGCTGGGAAGAGAAGTTGCCAGGGTTTAAATCCCACTGATGCTCCTCGACTTTGGACAAATCACTTTACCCTCTATTGCCTCAGCTACACACTTAGCCCCCGATTTACTGTACATGTGAACAAACTCATTTACAGCAGGAAAATTACAATGGGATTCACTAATCCAAGATGCCTCAGGCTGCTGAATATAGTGAAAACTTTCTTAGCTTTGCTGCTATTGAGTGCACTGCATATTCCTTGCCACAGTGCACAATAATATGTCCCTACTTGGGTCCATTATCTTTCAAAAGGGGTTGCCAAGTTAAAAAAAAACAAAACAAAACACTAACTCACCCCACAACTGATCCCTAGTAAACAGCAGCACTTCTGAACTCCCTTCCCACACACTATTCCTAGTAGAAGAAAAAAATATATCAGTTTCCAGACTCCACCCTCCACTAACATCTATCACCTGGTGTTCAGCTGAGAGGAGGGGCAGGAACAATATCCCAGACACTCCTGCCCTTGTGGCTTGTTTTCAAAAATAGTACTACCAGGACCCTATTGGTCATTTCATGGCACTACTACAAGAGATCAAGCTACCAAATAAGGGAACATTCCTGTCCCCCACTGGACACCAGGATTCCTGGAGGTCCTGCTACCTTTATGAGAATAAATGCAGCTTGCAAAGCTCAACACAAATTATTATACATATTGTGCAATGAAGTTATTTGTATGTAACAACTGCTGGTTGCATGTTTTGCATTCAGCTGTGTTACTGACAACCACCACGTGCTACTGCCCTAATGTAGCTTTAGTAAATAGAAACCTTAGATTATAAACCCTCTGGGGAAAGGAAATTATTTATTGTACCCAAATGTATGACTATGAGATACCAATGAGAAGGGGCAAACTAAATCCAAATAAATTAACCCAAATTACTGCAAGTCTAGTAGAATATGCACTGGCAAAACACACAAGACCTACTTTTCAAATGGAGAGCATGTTACAACAACCAAACGGATTTTTCTAGTAGTCAAAACTACATTGTCTTAATTTTCCTGTTCAACTTTACTACTTTGTATATAGACAAAATAGATGTCTGAGCTGCAGCACACAGTGTCTATAATTTCATATAACAAACCCTGGAAAAATTATGAAAAGAGTGGACCTTTATCTAAAATCTAAGCAATTTCTTTTTAAACTAAAAGAGAAATCATATATAGAGTGAAGCGGGGGCTCTGATCTCTGGCCTGCTTTGTACCCCAGTCTTGTTAACGGCAGTCCAGATGTTGTGGTTATGGCCGAGACTGCACGATAGCAGCTGATTTCGTCTGGTGCAAAAGTAATATCAGAGGGCACTGTAGGCCTCCCTCCACTACAGTGTGCCTAAAGAAGCCATTGCTACCACACAGCCTCAACCACAGCTACCATACTAGGACATGGGTAGCCCTCATACCAAAGCACAAAGTAGATACTGCTACAACCCCACCCTGTTTATTTGAATATTAAGGCTGGCTCCTCGTAGTATAGCTCACTGGCAGATGAGCAGCTCATTTTGCTGCTGAAGAGCAGTGGAAGTTGTCATGGAAATCTGACATTTCAGTGTGGTACTCAGAAGCAGTTCAGGCACATCCTACCTTAAAACAAGTTTGCCAAAGAATTTGATAAATCTGGAAAAATGTCAAAGATTTTCCTCAATAGACCTCCTCCACCCCTAGCAAACTCCTTGGCGCCTTCAGTGAACTGAAATGTCCATATAAAAAAAAATACTGTGGAGACCACGGGAGTGAAGCATAAAGCAAGCCCTTCCAAAAGCACAAAACTTCCTTAAAGGACAGAACCAAGATGTGCTTGCATAGGCCTTTCATAAGCATGAATAGTATATGATTTAGCTGCTTTGAAAAATGGAATTAGTACATTTCTAGTAATAGGAAAGTGCAGAATTATAGAGAACAAAAATTGATCAAATTCCAAGATTGGAGTTTCCTACACACTCTTCAGTCTTACAAAACTAGGGGGTATGTTTACTAAACCATCTTAATGTTACCGGCGTTAGTTGCAGTCTTACTGTGATGAATACCATATAAGGTAGTGGGCGTTCCAGTCTTAAGGTAGCATTTCAAGTTATCGTGCGATAAAGTCTGTTATCGCGCGATAGAGGGAGCCGTGGCACGTTAACTCGCGTTAGCCTTAATTAGGTGCGCTGACCTGCAAACACAGCAAAAGAGGTGTAGCACAATGGTTAATACATTGACTGAAGAGACAAGGGTCATGAGTTCGATCCCCCAGTGGGCTTAATGAGAAAGGCTGTCTGAGGCATTACCCTTTACTTTAAATCAGTGCTGTCTGAGGCATTTTCTTTTTTAATTTAAATTAGTGCTGCCAGCAAACACACCCTCACAGTGCCGTAACCTAAGGTGCTGCATAAGGCGCCCTATAAGGCACTCTAGAGGGCACATTATAAAGTGCACGGTCCGCCAAGGCACCTTATAATGTTCCCTATAGGGCGCCTTATAGGGTGCTTTATAGGGCACCTTAAGGTTACAGCACAGTGAGGGTGTTATGGCTGGCAGCACTAATTTAAATTTAAAGAGGAAATGCCTCAGACAGCCCTATCAAATAACACCCACTGTGGGATCAAACCCATGACCTCTACCTCCACAGTCAGTGAAGTAACCAGTGAGCTACATCTCTATAGCTACTAAGAAACCCCTGGCTGGCTACAGGAGGACTGCAGGTCAGCACACAAACTGTCTGCTGTGGTTACCAGGATAGGGTTAACCCAACCGTACACATAATGCACTGCACATGCAGATCAGCAGTCTACAGATGATCACAAAATGGGGTATGCACCCTCACAGCACCTCGGCCTGGTAGGGGGAACTGACCATGTGTGATATTGGCACAGAGTAGCTACAGACTGACACATTGTGGGGGTACTGTGCTCACCCTGAGGGCAAGGTGGGGCGCCCAGCACCAGGTCCGCAACACCTGGCTTAGCTGAGATAGGCTATGCTGCAGGTCGCCATCAGTACCAGTGTGCGATAGGTGTATCCTAGGTGTGTCTGCAAGGACTACCTGTGTCCATCCGTATTTCCCAGTCATGTCTAGCCCTTGTGGACTATGATGCACCCAGAATAGTGCATATCCTGTGTGGGTGCCATGGTCACATGCTTTAAGTGAAGGAGGGTGTTTGGACCCATAGGCGGATTATGTAGCATCACCCAACCCACCCTCTGGCGCTCAGGGTAGGGGACAGGATCTCCCACCAACAGATCCACATTCTACATCCCTGCAATGGTGGCAGTAGAGGGGACCATCAACCCCAGTCCTGCTGGGGAACAGGCACCCTACAGGGCAGTCAATGCAGATCTGTACACATCCATAAGGCAATGGCAGACAGACAGTAGGCCTTGAAATGCTCAGCTGCCCCCCACCACTATCTGACATTCTCCAGCAGCGAGCACAGTGAAGTCTCCAGCCGCTGCACCCTGCAAGGTGTTCCAGCCATACACATACTAACTGCAGACAGTCTGCTAGCTAGTCCATAGTGCATGTTCCTGGAGGAGATGTGTGCACCCAAAACTGGGATGTGAGCACACCCACCAAGCAGATAAGTCAGTGATTGGGCCCCAGAAAAGAAAACCCATAAATATCACTTGAGAGAAATACTATATAGCACTATGGGGGAACCTAGCCATGCCGTCACTGCTCAGTCAGGGTGAGAGTGACCTTCCAGCAGGACATGCTGTGGCCACCCTGTCCGTGCAGGTGGTGGCCAGGCACTACAATGTCCCAGCCATTGCCCTATGCCCTGTGCAGATGCATCCTGCCCAGGCCACCCTGTCTGGGCCATACCCACGTTACCTTGCTCCTCATTATGCACATTGGCAGGCTAACACTGGAAAACAGTGCAAGCAGTGTGGGCTCAGTAAGGTGTAGGCAGCCACCACACACTGGATAGACAGACACACACTCCCACACCTATGCCAGCATTGTGCAAATATAGAGGCTTTTGGCAAGCCCTGGCCACCACACCAGTCCTGGGCACAGTACAGGCATGGCTATGGTACACAATACTGTTGGGGTCACTCCCTGGGGTGGTAAACACTGTCAGAAACCAAAACTGAAACACACTCCACAGATATCAGAAAGGTTGTTATGATGCAGCTCTATCAGCAAATTGTGCTTAACTTAGGAATTGTTATCTGCCATTAATCATAGTAACCTTTTGATATATGTGTAACGTATTCCCAAGTTTAGGGCGGCATTGCTAACGTATGCAAGTGCTAGTATTGGGAGATGCTGCTGCGCGCAGGGCCCAACAGCCTGACTCTCCATGAGGCTTTGGATAGTGGAGCCTATGGGTGTGGGTGTTTATGCCCCTGTTGGCCGCTGCTCTAGGGCAGAGGTTCCCAACTCCGGTCCTGGTGGGCCAAACACTGTTCAGGTTTTCATGCTGTCCCTAATGAATATGCATGAGATACATTTGCATACAATGGGGGCAGCGCATACTAATGCAGCACAGGCATATTTATTAGGGACAGCATGAAACCTGAATGGTGTTTGGCCCTCCAGGACTGCAGTTGGGAAAATCTGCTCTAGGGATCGCACATGTTTATGGTGTCTTTGCTCTGTAGGGTAAAATATAGGTGTTTCAGGCATGTTTATTTTATCTGCAATAAAGGTTCCGTCTTTATTACCATGGTTTAGTACTGGGTAAAATATGGGGAAAGGGTTGGCAGGAGCCACAGCTGGGACTTGAACTTGT
The DNA here is from genome assembly GCA_033557465.1 of Ichthyophis bannanicus. Taxonomy (NCBI): domain Eukaryota; kingdom Metazoa; phylum Chordata; class Amphibia; order Gymnophiona; family Ichthyophiidae; genus Ichthyophis; species Ichthyophis bannanicus. The sequence continues at coordinate 642,632,520 of CM066036.1, read as the reverse complement.
GACCTTCTGCTCCTGAACACACTGGTTGTGTGTACTGCACCACACTGTTGCCACAGGGACAGTTCATTCCCTGGGGATACCATGACTGTTCGTCAGACAGACCCTGTCTGTTGTATTGCACGGCACCCACCAAAACGGGGCTAGGCCATGGTCTGCTGTGGGCAGATGCCACTGCCCCCTCCGCCACCAGCACCCCTCCACCACCATGCTGCCATGCCATTATGCCGGTGGTGCACAGTCCCAGGCCATCCAGTATGCCGTTAGGCAGCTGACTATGGTGTGGGTTCTTGGGTAGGGGTGCCTACATGGACATGCGCACTCCCCCCCCCCCCCCACACCGCCTGCCAATGTTATGTGCCCTTGGGGGTACCTGCTGGGTAATCTCCCCTGTGACACTGTGGGACACACACTCGTGCCCAAGTTGGACCCTCGTCAGTTGCTGTCTTGCTACTTTACAGTTTCGGCATTCCTATGTGCCACCTAGGCATCTACCTAGCCCGCACTGTGTCCCAGCTGGACCACAGCATGTGCCGCCTGCAGCCCCTGTATCCCATTTACAGCATCAGTACAGTTGCCGTTTCCTACATGCCCACTCTGCTGTTGCTGCACATGTGCACACCATAACAAACCTGCCCAATCTAAACGACAGAAAACCTGATCAGCGCTATTTCAATGTGGGATCATTCACTTTGTAGGGGGACAGAGCATAGACCCTTCCAAACATGATATCTTAATTTATACGCTTTGTCAGTAGTGTTGCTTTATGTTTATCATTAATATCACTATTGGCCAGCTTGGTTATTGGGATTTTAGATGTGGTTCTGGTCCTTTTATATGTTTATTTGCCTTTTTGGTCCCTGCACATGTATTACAACTATCACTTTTCTGGGTTTCCCTGCCTTTGCTGCACCTTGCTGACTGAAATGATTTCTCTTTCCTGCAAATGTGCCTTAATGCGAGGGTTTCACTGGTGTTAGTGTTCAGACCCGGATTTCACAGCATTAGTGTGCCTGGAGCCTCTCCCCTCCCACTCTCCGCCCATTGACCCCTTCTCTCCGCCCTCTGGGACGCCTTACTCCACCCTTCATACCCGGATTTCACAGCGTTAGTGTGCCTTAATGTCACAGCGGTGGCATTATTGCGCGATAACGTCACGGCGGCGTTAAGACGGTTTAGTAAACATACCCCTAGGTCAGGGGTCGGCAACCCGCGGCTCCGGAGCCGCATGCGGCTCTTTCTCACCTTTGCCGCGGCTCCGGAGCACACTGCCCGCCCGGTATTTATGGCGTTATGGGCTCCCTCCCTTCTTCTGCAGCCGCGGTTCCCTGCCTCTTAGGGAACCGCGGCTGTGCTTTTAAAATCATCTCGGAGCCCTTCCTGTCTTGACGGGCTCCGTGCAGCATTGTCCCGCCTCTAAAGGAAGTTGTTTACCACTTCCTTTGGAGGCGGGACAATGCTGCACGGAGCCCGTCAAGACAGGAAGGGCTCCGAGATGATTTTAAAAGCACAGCCGCGGTTCCCTAAGAGGCAGAGAGCCGCGGCTGCAGAAGAAGGGAGGGAGCTGACAGGGAGGGAGCAGATATGGATGGATGGAGGGGGCTGACATGGAGGGAGGGAGCTGGGATGGATGGATGGATGGAGGGAGGGGGGCTGACATGGAGGGAGGGAGCAGATATGGATGGATGGAGGGAGGGGGGCTGACATGGATGGAGGGAGGCTGACAGGGAGGGAGGGAGGGAGGGAGGGGGGGGCTGACGGAGGGAGGGGGGCTGACATGGATGGATGGAGGGAGGGGGGCTGACATGGAGGGAGGGAGCAGATATGGATGGATGGATGGAGGGAGGGGGGCTGACATGGAGGGAGGGAGCAGATATGGATGGAGGGAGGGAGGGAGGGGGGCTGACATGGAGGGAGGGAGCTGACATGGAGGGATGGAGGCGGCTGACATGGGAGGGAGGGGGGCTGACATGGAGGGAGGGGGGCTGACATGGATGGATGGAGGGAGGGGGGCTGACATGGAGGGAGGGGGCTGATATGGATGGAGGGAGGGAGGGAGGGGGGCTGACATGGAGGGAGGGCGGGCGGGAGGGGGGCTGACATGGAGGGATGGAGGGGGCTGACATGGAGGGAGGGAGCTGATATGGATGGATGGATGGAGGGAGGGGGCTGACATGGAGGGAGGGAGCTGATATGGATGGAGGGAGGGGGGCTGACATGGAGGGATGGAGGGGGCTGACATGGATGGAGGGAGGGGGGCTGACATGGAGGGGGCTGACATGGAGGGAGGGAGCTGATATGGAGGGAGGGAGGGAGGGAGGGGGCTGACATGGAGGGATGGAGCACTGGTAATGGGGTTGAGGGGACGAGCACTGGAAATGAGCTGATTAGGGGAGGCTAGGACTGGTAATGAGCTGATGGGGGGGTAGGACTGGTATTGGGCTGATTAGGGGAGGCTAGCACTGGTAATGGGGTTGAGGGGGGATTAGCACTGGAAGGTACTGGGAGTGAGGACTGGAAAGGGGCTGATATTGGGGAGGGTTACTGGGACTGGAAAGAAGTGAAGAAAACGAAAGAAGAGATAAGAAATGGCAGATGGACCATAGACCACAGAAAGAGAGCTAAGAGAAGACAGGAAAGCAGAAGCCTCAGATCGGGACCAGCATGATCAAAGAATAAATTGGTCAGACAACAAAGGTAGAAAAAATAATTTTATTTCATATTAGTGATTTGACTACAAAATCATCATAATTTTGAAATCAAATATTGTTACTTGTTGTTGTGATATTTTCTGGCGTTTTTTTTTTTGGTGTGTGAAGGAAGAGGGGTAGTCTTATACGGCGAGTATAGGCCAAACACCTATATTTTAACAGGAAAAGTAGGGGGTCGTATATAGCATTAAGGTAAGAAACAATATATGCAGTGTTAGATTTGTTTTAAATGTCGCAATGGTTTTGCGGCTCCCAGTTTTTTTTTTCCCTTCGGAAACGGGTCCAAGTGGCTCTTTACGTCTTAAAGGTTGCAGACCCCTGCCCTAGGTGATCAGTCGGATCCATAGTACTTGATATGTAATAAGCACAACAGGTAATGCCAAGCGCTGCATAAAATAGATAGTGCCACATTTCTCTTCAGAGGTGGGATGTTTGTATTCTGTCAGATTTCAGACCATTTCTGGAGAACAGCACCAGTCTACTGTGAATACACATGCACATGCATTTTGGAAATAAAATTAAGGACCAACCTTTTTTCATTTAAAACAGTGAAATTTAGAATCAAGGTTTCTCCACAACCAATTTAAAAACATATCATACTCGATGTACAGGTCTGAAATATATCAAGATTTTAAGACTTTGACTACTATAAGGCTGGTAGCTGTTCAGAAGCTAATGTCTGAACCAATAGCATGGCTTCCTGTTACAAGATGGGGCCTGCTCTGAACCAAAACCTGAACCATGTGGCCTGCTCTGAACCAAAGACTAAATTAAACAAGATGGATTCCTGTTTTGTAATAATTCAGCATTAAAACTCACAGATCAAGCAATTTTGCCAGTTTATGATACTTCACTGTAAAAGCATTTTTACAGCTGACTACATGCAGAAGAACATGGCTGAGACCTTCATTGTGCTAGCATTTGCAACATGTATGAACCGGCACCTCAGCAACTTTAGTACAATGGACCTTTGTTTGCAGAAGAACCACCTATTAGCTGATACCAGATTTGCTGAAGATGACATACAGGGTTCGAGGCCAGCCAATCACCAGGTCTTCAGGACAAAGAATTATTCGGCTGTACACTGGAACCCAGAACTCAGAGAAAAAAAAAGAGAAAGAAAGAAAGAAAGAACTCAGAAATAAAGAAGAGAAAGATCTTAAAAGAGAAGGCGAAAGTCAGAAAGGACTCAAAGAGAGCGCAGACAGACGCAGCCCAGCTGCCTTTTTTCTCTGGCTAAAAAGTCAGATAGTATTCAAGGCCAAAGTCTCAAGACGGAGTGAATTTCTCCCATGGACCAGCAGCTCAGTGTGTGACCACGCAGTTCATTTCAGCTAATGTTGGACCTCTGCCATACCTTGACTTTGCTTGTTCCTGAGACCTGGACCACAGCCACAGGTATTTTGACAGAAGCTAAGGTACTGGTCTTTAATTTCTCCCAGAGAATGGGGCTAGTTTAGACAGACAATTTACTGTACATCTGAGTGCATGCGAATCAATGACATTGGCTCCTAAAACAAAGATTAGGTCTCTTGTTAATTATAACATAGGGCTGAATAACCTACTACATCAGAAAGCTAATTTATTGTAATATTTCCTCTATTTTTGTTATCAGAAATAAAGTCTAATTTTCATACAAACAGGGCTGGTTCTTGTTTTATCACATGATTTGTTTGCCAGATGGTCCTATGGAATCCTGGGAAAAGGAGTGTAGCAGTATCCCCTAGACAGAGTATTTATATCTGTGTATTTATCTGCTACTGATAATATCTCCTACACTATCCAGGGTAGGAAGAGTCATCTCTGTGTACAGCTGTATATAGCTCAAACAAATCAAGCACCCAACACATCCCTCACACAACTAAGTTTTATCCTCACTGCATGTACAACACACACACTTTACCTGATTGCTTGCTGTGATACCACCTTGATTATTAAGATAAGGCGGTTTAGAAATACTGTTAAATAAATAAATAAATAAAATAAATAAAATACAATATAATGCTGCTGCCCATTTAGCATCAGATGGCAATGAATGATTTCACAGAATGTGAGGTTTTAAAAACTAATGCATAGCTTTTTCATTTTTTTGAAAGGAATGTTTGGCAGGTGCAACATTTTCTTCAAGATATTTTCAATAGTATCATAGTATTAAAGCAGTCTGCTATCTCATGTTAAAACTTATACAGAGAGAAAGCATAGTTACTCATCTGTAACAGATGTTCTCCGGGAACAGCAGGAATCAGTCCTCACATATGAGTGACGTCGACGCCGACGGAGCCCGCACAGAGCAAATCCCCAGCTTTCAAAGAAAGCCTTTGGGAATTGCTACCACGCATGCATGGTCTCCTTCCCGCCCAAGGGTGCCAATCTTGCTCAGTCAAATGACATAGCTAAAAAGACGGCAAATAAAGAAAAATAATTGGACTACAACTCCAAGGGGAGTAGGGAGAGTTGTGAGGACTGATTCCTGCTGTCTCCGGAGAACACCTGTTACAGGTGAGTAACTACAGTTTCTCCGGTGAGTAACTACACTTTCTCCCATATGCAGTAAATCAGTCCTTGCATATGGGGCTCCCCAGCTACAGGCTACCTTGAACTTATAGCCAAAAAAGGCTCCCTCATCGAGAGCTGCAAGCGGCCGCAATGAAACCCTAACCAGGGAAGTAGCACTCCAGTAGCCTGAACACAGAAGGGTCGGAGGGAAGGAGTTGCCTAGACCCTGAAACATTTACAGAGTACAGTCTGGCCGAAGGCACTGTCCCAGCTCAGTAATGAGCTGCGAAGGTATGAACCGAAGACCAGGTGGCGGCCCGGCAGATGTCCGCCAGAGGAACAGAGCGCAGGTGAGCTACTGATGCCACCATGGCCCTGACCCTATGAGCCATAACAAGGCCCCCTCCAACGGAAGCCTCGCTTTTTCATAAGCCCGGGCAATACAGTCTGCCACCCATGTGGACAGCGTATGCTTGGCCACCACTTCCCCCAGCTTACTGAGGTCGTAGGACACGAAAAGCTGAGAGGCCTTCCGGTGACCTTGAGTACGTTGAATGTAGAAGCACAGAGTCCTCTTACAGTCTAAGGTATGGAGGACCGCCTCTGCCCAACCGGCATGCGGCCTGGGAAAGAAGGTAGGAAGAACCAGCCCCTGGCTGAGGTGAAACGAGGAGAACACCTTCGGAAAGAACTTGGGGTGCATGCAAAGCACCACCCTATTCTTGTAGAACCTGGTATAAGGCCTTTCCGCCACGAGGGCCTGGAGCTCACTCACCCTCCGGGCAGAAGTGAGAACAACCAAGACCACCACTTTCCAGGAGAGGTAATGGAGATGGCACGTGACCAGCGGTTCAAAGGGTGGCAAGGTGAGCTGCCCCAACACTACATTGAGATCCCCTTCGGTTGCCAGGGGATGGACCAGGGGCTTCAACAGGATCAGGCCCTTTAGAAACTGGGACACCACTGGATGAACAGAAAGAGGCTTTCCATCCATGGGATAGTGGTTCGCCGCGAGGGCATCGAGATGAACTCTAACGGAGTTGGACTTAAGCCCCGTCTCGGAGAGGTGGAGAAGGTATTTCAACACCACAACCACCGGGCAAGAAAAAGGGTTCACCCCTTGCCCACAGCACCAAAGCGCAAATCTGCGCCACTTAAAAGCATATGCCCATCTAGTAGACGGTCTGCGCGAAGCCAGCAAGACCTCCTCTACGTCTTTTGGAAGGAGGTGCAGGGCGAGAGTCACCCTCTCAGCAGCCACGCCATCAGCGAAAAGAAGCTGAGGTTGGGGTGCAAGAGAGAAAGGAGCCGTGGAGACGATCCCAAGGGAATGGGGGTCTCCACCGCTAGCTGCAGGAGAAGCGGGAACCACGGTTGCCTGGGCCACTGTGGCGCTATCAGGATGACAAAAGCTCTGTCATGAAGGATCTTGAACAGAGTCTTGGCGATCAGAGGCATTGGGGGGAAAGTATACAGAAGACCCACCGACCATGAGACTAGAAAGGCATCGGCTACCACCCTGGCCGGGTGCGGCTGTCTTGAGCAGAAACGGAGTAACTGGTGATTGTCCGGGCTTGCAAACAAGTCCATCACCGGTTCCCCCCCCCCCAGGTCTGGAAAAGCCTGCTGGTCACCACCCGGTCCAGCTGCCACTCATGCAGCTGGAGCATCCTGTGAGTCTGTCGGCCAGCCAATTGTCCTGGCCCGGCAGGTATACCACCTTGAGGAGAATCCCCTGCCGGGTTGCATAAGCACACAGGTCCAGGGCCTCCTAATAGAGAGTACGGGATCCCATACCCCCTGTTTGTTCACATAGAACATGGCCACTTGGTTGTCCATTTGGACTAGGACAGTCCTGTGGCCCGGGTACTGCCTGAAAGCCTTCAGGGCGAGACGAATTGCATGCAGCTCCAACAGGTTGATCTGTTGGCACTCTCGTCTGTGGACCAAACTCCCTGAGTGCGGTACCCCTGGCAATGGGCTCCCTAGCCCTCAAGGAGGCATCTGTGGTGAGGACCCTTGAATGATAAGGGGCCTGGAAGGGCATACCCACCTCCAGGTGATGGGGCGAGAGTCACCAGGTCAAGGACTGGTACCAGGCACCTGGTCACTCTGATCCTATCCTGGAGATGTCCCATGGCCTGGGACCACGGTCCTTGAGGCACCACTGTGCAGTTCGCATGTGGAGACAGGCATCTGGAGTGACATGGACCGTGGAGGCCATGTGCCCGAGGAAGCGCAGCAGTTGCCTTGCTGGCACTGAGCAGCGGTGCTTTATGTGCTCGGCTAGGGCCATAAGCAAAAAGGCCTTCGACTGAAGGGTGTTGATCCTTGCCCCAATGAATTCCAGCTCTTGCATCGGGCAAAGGCTGGATTTGGGGTAGTTGATCAAAATCCCCAAGTGCTGGATGGTGCGAGTTGTGGCGTGCTGCACCTCAGTGGCTGAAGTGCCCCTGATGAGCCAGTCATCGAGATAGGGGAAAATAAAGATCCCTTAAAGCCTGAGGAAGGCAGCGACCACCGCCAAGCACTCTGTGAATGCCCTGGGGGCCGAAGCAAGGCCAAAAGGGAGCATCCTGTATTGGTAATGATTGCCCCCTACCACAAAGCGTAGGTATTGCCTGTGGCTTAGGTGGATTAGGATGTATGTGTAGGCATCCTTCAGGTCTAAGGAGCACAGTCAGTCTCCCTGGCGGAGGTAAGGCAGCAATATTCCACGGGAGAGCATCTTGAACTTCTCCCTTACCAGGAATTTGTTGAGGTTGCGAAGGTCGAGAATGGGCCTTAGGCCCCCTGTCCTCTTTGGTATGAGGACGTACCTGGAGTAGAAGCCCTTGCCCTGGAGGTGGTGGGGCACTGGTTCCACCGCATGATCCTCGAGAAGACCTGCCAACTTTATCAGAAGGTGGTCCTGGTGAAGGAGACCTGATAGGCTCTTCTGGGAAATAGTGTGGAGGCACTTGGGTTAGATGGAGGAGGTAGCCCTCCCTGACCACTTGTAATGCCCAGGAATCGGTAGTGATGGTTCCCCACCTGTGGGCATACAAGGCAAGCCAACCTCCTGTGGGTTGCCTGGTTCCGGCTGGGAGAGAGGCCATGCTGCAGGAGCCAAAACCCCCCACCAGGTTGGGCCGGGGTTTTGCTTATGCGGACTATGCCCCTGTCCTTTGGCCTGCTGCCCCTGTTGGGGAGCTGGGAAGGCTTGGTAAGGGGGATAGTTTTGGTAAGCAGTGTACTTCCTCGGGTAAAAAAAAAAAAACTTTTTACCCGAGTCCTTCTTATGGGAAGGGGCAGAGGTCTTCTAAGAGAGCCGTGTCCTCGTCATGAACTCAGTCTCCAGCTCCACGGCCTTGTTGGTCATGGGTTTGCTGAAGAGATTCTCCCCTTGGCATGGGACATGGACCAACTTGTCCTGAACCCATTGCTCGAGGTCAGACTGCAGCCAAGCTTGGCGGTGTGCACCAATGCCCGCCGTGGCTACCTGGGCTGCTGACTTGAACCCATCATAGGCCACCCGAGACAAACTTGGAGCATTCACAGACAGCTTTGGACAGGCCCTTGAAGCTCTGAAAGGCTCCTCGGAGAGACCAGCTGAGAACCCAGAGAGTTCCTTCGCCAGGTCTCTCAGGTACATGCCCATGTACAGCTGGTATGCCTGGATCCGACAATTCAGCATCGCGCCCTGGAAACATTTTCTGCCGAGGGCATCCAAGATGTGGGCCTCCCGAACAGGGGGCACTGAGGAGTGAGTCTTCTGACTCTTCAGTCGATGCATGGCCGACTCCACAACCATGGAGTTGTGTGGCAGTTACAATTTTTGGAACCCAGGGCTCTGGCTGACTCGATACATCAAGTCGAGCCGTTTGCTGATTACCAGCGTCAATGCTGGCGTCTCCCACATGCGGAGCATAAGTCGTTCCAAGATCGGAGGAATAAGTACTGTGAGGGCCTCCTGAGGGGGGAGTCTCATACTGGAGGATCTTGAGCTCATCAGCTCGAGGATCCTCCTCGGACTCTGTGGGGAAAGCCAAAGCCTTGGACATATCCTGTACGAAGTCCAAAAAAAAACATATCCTCTGGTGGGGACCCTTCTCTGAGGTTCAGAAACCGTGGAATCAGAAGGGACATCCTGATGACGTCGGGTGTCCGGGGACTCCTCGTCCTTGGTCTCCCCCAAGCAGAGGCCTCCGAGGAGGACTTGTGGAGCTCCTTGGGCAACGAGGGTCCTGGTGCCGTACACCCGGATGCCTGCAGGCTCAGTGGCGATGACCTCGGCCCCGACGAGTGGGAGGCCGCGTGCGACCTCAGCTGAGGATGCACTCAAGCCCAAAAGGTCTCGAGGATCGGCTCGGCCTCCGGGGTCAACTTTGACGTTGAGGGCGCGGTGTTCGGGGCAGAAGAACCAGACATGCCGGACATCAGCGCCCGCTGATGTTTCGATGAAGGCAGTAAAACTGCGCTCTAAAGCCACCATCCTGGACTCCCCAGGAAGGGAGTCCTTGACAAGGACAGTCGGTAATTGCCTAGGCTGATCCGCTTCCCTACGAGGAACCTTGGCCGGGCGCTCCTTCTCCAATGTCCTGGGCAGGCGCTCGGGGCTCCGCGACCGGCCCCAAGAGGAGCCTAGTCATTCGTAACCGTCCAGAGACGCTGCCTTCAAGGGTTTCTTCCTTCTCGTGTGTTCCCTCAAGGGAGACCCCCTCTCTCAGGAACCCCGACGATGCTCGGGTTTGGAGTGCTCCTCCCGAGACGTGGAGGTCTCAGACAGGTCCTGGCTCTCGGAGGCACAGGAAAGTCAGGAAAAATCTTATGCTGCTGCTGGCAGCTCCTCAATGCCTTACAGGACATCCTTTTACACAGACCACAGACCGTCAGGTAATGGTCCAGACTGAGGCACCGGAGGCAGCAATCATGCGTATCGGTGAGGGACATAATTTTCCCGCACCGATCGCATTTCTTGAACCCACTGGTAGCCACTGGGGGAAAAAGGACCCCAGCAAGGTCGAAGACCCTTCAAGCTGCCAGCAAGGGAAAAAAGGGCGTGAAGACGCCTCAAAAAGAAAAAGCAAAACAAAACACAGAGGAACCGACCCGATACCGAGGCCGGAGGCAGGAAGAGTACCGGTGTCAGACCGGTGAAGCCAAAAGGCACGAAGGAAAAAAAATCAACTTTTCCTGGGACACTACAGACGTGTGATGGGCTCCGTGGAAAAAAGGAGACCGAGCAAGATGGCCCTCTTGGGCGGGAAGGGGACCACGCATGTGTGGTAGCAAGTACCAAAGGTTTTCTTTGAAAACTGGGGATTTGCTCCGCGCGGCCTCCATTGGCGTCAACATCACCCATATGAACATAAGAACATAAGATATGCCATACTGGGTCAGACCAAGGTCCATCAAGCCCAGTATCCTGTTTCCAACAGTGGCCAATCTAGGTCATAAGTACCTAGCAGTTTCCCCAAAAGACACAGGTTCCACAATGCTTGTAGTGGGTCAAAAGCAGTGATATCCTGGGTCCCTTTTAATAATGGTTTATGGACCTTTCCTCTAGGAACTTGTCCAAACCTTTTTTAAACCGAGCTACACTAACAGCTTTTACTACATCCTCCGGTAACAAATTCCAGAGATTGATAACATGTTGAGTGAAAAAAATATTCTCTCTTATTATGTGAGGACTGACTTCCTGCTTGTTCCCAGAGAAGATATAATTTCTTCAATCAAACTTTAGAGTCAACCCCAAAAAGTTAAATAGCTTAAAGAGGAAACTGGCAGTGTTAGGCTCCTGCCAGACCAGAACAACTTTCTAACTGGACATAGTTAAAAATAAAAAATAGAGCTTGACAATAAACTTGAGCTCTGGCTGTAAAGCTGCTGGGTACATCCGTTATGTGTCCAGCAGTTACAGATCTCCCATTCTATTTAACAGATGTGCCCTGTAGCTCTGCATCCAGTAATGAAATGCACATCCGGTCATGACCACCCCCTCCCCCTAGCTGGTTCCTAGACCTGCTAAGGAAGCTGGTCCAGAAGAGAAGAAAGATATTGTACACAAACTGTGGAAATAAAGCAGTATCACAAACTGAACAAACATATTTTAAGACACTCACAGTTTTTAATATTGTGATAAATTATTTTAAGACCATCACAATTTGTGATATTGCTTTATTTCCACTGCTAAGGAAGATGGCCTGGCTCAGGGATAGGCAACTCATCTCCTCAAGTACTGTAAGCCAGTTGGGTTTTCAAGATATCCACATTGAATATGCACGAGATGTATGTATCTTATCAGAGATATCCTGAAAATCTGACCAACTTGCAGCATGCAAAGACCACCTTTGCCTCTGGCCTAGCCAGTTAGGGCAGGGGTTGTATAATACGTATGGCTGCCACTACTGCAGAGATGGACGAGAAGAATGATTTAAAAGATCAGGCAGGTAGGGTGATGGACAACAGGATCTGCCTCAGCCAGTCTAAGCAAGAGCAGCAGCATGCCAGGAGCAAACAGGTTATTTTAAAAAAAAAAAAAAAAAAAAAAAAAAGAGGAAGGAGCAGTGCAAGTGAGACTCGTGTACCTAGGAAACACTGCAGACAAAACCACATTATTTGTATAGCACGATTATCAGTACAGAAGACTACACACAGAGGCACCTAAGAAACCATCCTCTCTCTCCTTGGAGCTTACAAACTAGTCAAATAGACTGAAAAGGCAAACGGGCCAAAAAAAAAAAAAAAGAAAAAAACCTGACTTGGGAAACCATGAGGAAAAAAACTAAACCGGGTGGGTTATACAGTCATATCCAAGAATTTTAAGCACCCTTAGTCAAACTGTTTCCATGAATCCCCAAGCAAACAGAAGTTGATATAACCTCATATGGTACACAATTAAACACAGAAGACGACAAATATAAAGCAGCAGGTCAAAGACCGTAACTAATGAAGATAAAAGTTCAACTGAATACAGCCAGTAGAAATACTTTACTGTTCTTACATATAAAACATAAAAAGCTTTTTTTTGTACATTTTTGATTAACACCAGTTGCTACCCAAGACTACAATGTTACAATGCCCAACATGTTTCAGTGAGAGCCTTCATCAGGGCAGAATGCTGAAAGAAGTATAGACAAAGAACTCCTCTCACAGCTGACATGAAAAATCAGCATCAAATTTTATCAACCTTACATCAGGAAGACAAACACCACTAGCAGGACTCTGGATAAAAAGCAAAGTTTAAACACAACATCTCGGTGAGTGTTTGCCTGTAACCTGTTCTCCCGCAGAGGGGTGAGTGCAGCTGGTTTAGAAATCTGCCAGCTTGTGTGGGGCAGCTACATCTACGTCATCTAAGGCCCCGATAAAAGATCTGAGCGAATGCTAGTCGCTGGGAGTGTTTGCCTGTAACCTGTTCTCCCGCGGAGCGGCGAGTGCAGCTGGTTTTGAAATCTGCCGGTTTGTGTGGGGCAGCTACATCGACGTCATCTAAGGCCCCGATAAAAGTTGAGCTAAGCATACTACGGCGCCTGCCGTCGGCGCCTGTAGTGGGCATCTCCTAAGGGGCGTATCTAAAGGAGGATAACAGGCCCCTTAGGAGCACATTAGGAGCAGGAGATTGCCGTGTGCCACAATGCCTGGTGGCAAGAGAAAAAAGAAACCCACTTAGCATAGATTGTAGAGAGCCCTATGGACAAACACGTGATCTTGACGCCGGTTGCAACAAAACCAGGTACTGTTCTCTCTGTTGAGGGAGCTAGTCTTAGCTCTGTTGAGCGTACCCCTCCACTTCCACTGGGTTTTTTGGAACTATCGGATGTACCTCAACCCTGTCTGAGTTCCCCTGGAGCTGGTGTGCTCCCCAAAGTTGTAGAATGGAAGGAGCCCGCCATTTCCGCTGATAATTCTCAAACTTCTCCAATTTCGTTTTTGGACATTTGGCAGGTGGTTAATCGAACTGAGCGGATCTTAGTTGAGACTGTTCCTTCATTATGCCAATTTACCAGAGATGCGATCGTGAAGTTTCAAAGCTTGGATTCTCAAATTGAGAGTTTAACATCTGGTCTTTTGAATATTGATGTTCAAGTTAAATCTTTTTCATCATTTCAATCTAATAGCATGAAAGATAGCTTGGTATTACAGCAGAAACTCGAGAATTTAGAGAATTTGTCACGGAGTAAAAATTTGCAGTTGCTTAATTTCCCCTGTATGACTTTGCTTTCTCCTTTAATTCTTTTTAGGAAATATCTGAAGGATGTGCTACTCTTGTCTAATGCTGATACTCTAATTTTAACCAAATGCTATTATAGTCCTACTAAAGTTGCTCTACCTAGTATTGATGGGGAATTGGCTGTTTTGCAGGAATAAAATACTTTCAATTTAACTGCATTTCTTGAGGACACACAAGATATTATTTCCACCAGGGCTACTCTATTAATTACCTTGTCTTCAGAAGATGATAAAATTGCAATTCTTAAAGCATACTTCAGGAAAAAAGAGATTCTATTTTGTGGAGACAGGGTATCTATTTTTCCTGACGTATCTCGCTCAACACAAATTTGTAGGAAGACTTTTCTTTCCTATAAACCTAGAGAGTTTTTGCTCTTGGTGCTACGTTCTTCTTACATTACCCTTGCAAATGTTTAGTGTCCCTAGGTTATGATAAATGTGTTTTTCTGTCTCCTCCTGATTTAGAAAAGTGGATCCTTGACAAGGAAAAAGTACAATGATGGTCCTCTTATTTAGTTAACTCTATATTTTCTTTTCTCTGGTATAAGTGGGAGGGATTTTGGCTAGGTGCTGTGTTAGCTAGGGTTGCCCTTTAGTTTGAGGGCTTTCCCTGGTTTTGTTTTCTTTACTGTTTTGTTTCGGGTTTTTTATCCCCGAGACGTGGGCTAATGTACCTGATGTTGGAGTTTATTGTTTAACATATTATGGATGGCTGATTTTGTAGTTCCATTGTTTCTTTTTTCTGATAATGTATTGTCAGTAAAAAATTCTAATAAATATATATTATTAAAAAAAAAACACATCTCTCTGAAAATTTTAATGCATAATTACTATTTAATTGTAATCATATTTTCAAATCTGTTTAAAGAAAGATGAGAGGGGTCACGTGACGCATGAACGAGTGAGACGCAGCTCTCCTCGCTCCGGGGCTTTCTCGCCACTAAATTGATTTTTTGACTCCCCCCCCCCGGTCGCGATCCCCGCAAACGGCCCGAGGTGATACAGCAAGGGCCCCTGGAGGTGCCGGTTCGTGTACCACCTTCCATCATGCCTCTCACCACACGAAAAGAGAGGGAGAAGTCGGCGAAACCGGGAGCTATTTCCACCGGCAAGATGGCGTCCACGATGGCACAGCCGCAGTCCCCTGGCACAGAGAGCGCTGAGTCTGGATCGGAAGAGCTGGCGAAAGAAGTCGCACAGTTTTTAGAGCCGAAGTTCGACCGGATTCTGGCTAAGCTAGATGCGGTTGGGGAAACCCTGACTGAATTTGGCCAGCGCGTTGAAGAACTTGAGCATCGCGTGTCCACGCTCGAGGAGGCCGAGGGGTTACAGACACGTGAGCAGGCTGCCTTGCAGAAGACCATTGAGGCCCTCAGGGATAAAGTCGATGACTTAGAAAATCGATCCCGCAGGAATAATCTGCAGATCGTGGGAGTTCCTGAGGCTCACACAGAGAGCTTGCTGTTGCCGCTGGTGGAGTCTTGGCTGCCCAGGGAGCTTGGGCTGGAGGAGTTAGTGGGTGAGCTAAAAGTTGAAAGGGTACACCGCATCGGGCCTAAATCGGAGTCTAACCAGCGCCCGCGGGTAGTGATTGCCCGAATCTTAAACTTCCACCACAAATGGAGATTACTGCAGGCGTTTCGGAAGAAGCGGTCGCTACTGCTGGACAATCACAAGGTTCTCCTATTTCAAGATTACTCTGCCGCTGTAGCCGCGAAGCGCAAGGAGTTTTCCCCCTTTTGTTCTGTGTTGTTCCAGAAGCAGATCCGGTTCACATTGGCGTTTCCCGCGACGCTGAGAGTGCTGCATGAGGGGAGAAATCATGTTCTAAGTACGGTGGCAGCTGCGAGGAAGTTTGTGGAAGCCTTGGGGAGTTCGGAGCAGGCGACCTGATGAGGCTTGCACTACTTAGGCCCCTTAGACAGGAGTGGCTGGCTGAGCTGATCTGACTCGGGAACAGGACGCTTTTGGACCCTTCACTGTTTACCCTGGGGAGGAGATCGCATGGCCTTGCGGGGCCCTGTGATTCCCCCTGGGAGATCCTCAGGTTTAATGCAATGTGGGGGTTCTGTGGAACTGTTTCTGGCGGGTGGGGTTTTTTTGCATACTTTACATGTATAATCTGACCAGGCCTCTTTAATGGGGTCCTGGTGGGGGCTCTGTACCGGTTATGCTGGGGGAGGGGTGCGGGGCCCTGCGTTTCGTTTGGTTTGGTTATGTGTTCCTGGGGGAAGAATTGAATTTGTAACGGGTTTTTGATACGGGAGGGGGGAAGTCGGTTTTGTTCATCAGTGTGTTGTTTTAAGGTGGAGGGCGAGACAGCCCTGCAGCGCACAAAGTGGGCCCTGAGCCTGGCACAGTTGGCCGGGCACGTTGCAGGGTGTATTTTAGCTAGGGGTTGGGGTTGGGGGGGGGGCGGGAGGGGGGGAGGGGGGGAGGGGACCGGGAGGAGGGAGAGGTTCGGGGTCGGGATGGGGGAGGGGGGTAGCGGGGGGGCTGGGGGTGTCAAAGGGGGGAGGGGATTAGAGGGGGGGTTAGCAGGGGGTGGACTAGAGGGATGGAAGGGAAGGGAAGGGAGGGGGAGGAGTGTGTTCTCCTGGGAACTGAGGGGTTGCTCATACGGGAGAGAAGGGGGGAGCATTGAGACTGGAGGTGTGCCTGTTATTGTGGAACTGTGTGAGATGTGTGCTTGTAGCATTTGTGTCCGCCTAGGCCCGTCTACACGGGACGCTGGGTTGGGGGGGAGGGCCCTGAGCTGGGGGGGTTCTCGCTACCTTCTTAGGATGACTGATTGTGTTGAGAGCTGCCAATCGGAGTGGTGCAATGACTAACGGCTTGAGGATTGCCACTTGGAATGTCTGCGGTATAGGCTCCCCAATCAAGCGACATAAATTAGTGCAACAACTTAAACGTAGAAAGATTGGAATTGCCATGCTACAGGAGACCCATCAGACCGCGGACGAGCACATGAGGTTAGGATCCCGTTACCGGGCCCGGGTGTATGGAGCTCCCGCTGTAGGGAAGAAGCGAGGAGTGGTTATCTTAATAACACATCAGGTGGGCTGGGTCGAGGAATCGGTTGATATTGATCCGGATGGCCGGTATGTTCTGATCCGGGGTCTGCTTGAGGGGACCAGGGTTGTCTTAGGATCTGTGTATGCTCCCAATGTATATGAAACCGGATTCTATCAGACCTTGGAACGTTTCGTAGCGGAGGCGGTTGGGTACCAAGTGCTACTGGGTGGTGATTTTAATACTGTCATGACTGATAGTGTGGATAGGTCGCGACACGTTGGGGGAAGGGACCGTAGGAGCTCGCGACGACTGTTGGGGATCTGTGAAGCCTACCACCTCTTAGATATCTGGAGAGTGTTACACCCGGGAGAACGGGAATACACCCATTTGTCTCGAGCCCACAACACTTGGTCACGCATTGACTACTTTCTGATTTCAGAGTCCCTGTTTCATGGAGTGACAGCCACGGAGATTGGTCCTTCCGTCATTTCAGATCATGCGATGGTCACGCTGGAACTCCGCGGTAGTACCCCTATTGGACATAGATTCTGGCGCTATCCTTTGGAGCTCAGTGGGGATGCCACCTTTGCGAGTTATCTAAAGGATCGTTGGAAGGAATATGAAGAATTTAATGATTCTCCGGGGATATCACCGACTCTCCTCTGGGAGGCGGGCAAGGCAGTCATGCGAGGAGAGATTATTAGCTATTATGGCTCCATGCGGAAGCGCCGTAATGAACGTATTCTTTTATTGGAGCGGGAATTGGGCAGAGCTCGGCGGAGGGCAGGAGCGGATGGAAGGGCCACGATTGGTCCATCCTTCAAAGAGACCCAGCGCGAGTTGGAGATGCTCCTCCATCAACGGGCCCAGAAGTCTATGATGTACTATAGATATCAATTATATCAGCATGGGAACCGCGCTGGGAGGTTACTCTCAGCTCTGGTGCGCCCGGCGGGAGGGGCTCGCCACATTGGGGCGATTCGCCACCCGGATGGGTCTATTTGTAAAGATACCACGGAGATCCAACAGATCTTTTCTGATTACTACCGGGGGCTCTATGCCCGGGACAGTGGTAGCACAGAGGATGGCCGGGATTTCCTGGCAGGCTGTACCTTACCGACGTTGACTGAGGATCAGGTGAGGGCCTTGAATACCCCTATATCCCTGAAGGAAGTATCCGAGGGGATTCGGAATTTGAAAAACGGGCGGGCTCCCGGGTTGGACGGTCTGAGAGGGGAGTTTTACAAGTCCTTGGGGGTGGTGGTGGCGGCCCCTCTTGTGGATTATTTTGAGGATCTGGTCGCGAGGGGGGGCTTCCCGTATGAAGCGAACAAGGCGCTGGTGACGGTTCTACCAAAACCGGGGAGGGATCCCCTACTCCCGGGCTCTTATCGACCCATCTCCCTCCTTAATGTCGATATTAAGATCTTAGCTAAGATCATGGCAGACCGGCTAGCGGTCATCTTACCAGACCTGATCCATAGGGACCAGGTGGGCTTCGTGCGTGGTCGCCACGCGGCTTATAGCTTGCAGCGACTCCTCCTTTCCATGTGTGTCGGACAGACCGATCAGTTGCACTCCATGCTCATTAGTTTCGATGCTGAAAAAGCATTTGATCGGGTTAGTTGGGATTTCATGTACCAAGTCCTGGCTAGGATGGGCTTCACGGGTTTTTATGTCCGGGTTGTGAAGCTTCTTTATGCGAACCCGTTGGGAGCACTCTTGATCAATGGCACCATGTCTAGGGAATTTCCTATCCAGAAGGGGACTAGGCAGGGCTGTCCCTTGTCCCCTCTCTTATTCATCTTAACTTTGGAGCCGTTATTGCAGCGGATTCGGGCACATCCTCGGATTCAAGGGGTCCCGATGGGGGGATCTGAATTTCGAGTCGCAGCCTTCGCAGATGATCTCCTCGTTCATCTGGCGGAACCTCAGACGGGGCTCCCCCACCTTTTACAGCTTTTTAGAGAGTATGGGGTGTCTTCTGGATTTCGTTTAAACTTGGATAAATCGATGGCAATGCTTTTAGGCACGGGTGACCAGGGGGGTTGGCAGGGCAATTTCCCGTTAAAGTGGGTGACTGGCCATTTCAAATACCTAGGGGTGCTTATCCCTGCCGCCCTGGACGACCTTTATAGGCTCAATGTGGACAAAGTGTTGGCGGCGGTGTCCGACAGCGTTGCCAAGTGGCAGGACTTACCGCTATCTCTAGGAGGCCGCGTGGCCTTATACAAGATGTCCCTGTTCCCTAAGGTCCTGTATCTGTTACAGACCCTCCCGTTATTACTGAAACAGTTGGACCGGAAGAAACTGGAGGGTTTGGTGAACCGCCTGCTGTGGCGGGGGCGGCAGCCTCGAGTGCGGGCGGCGATCCTCTGTCAACCTTGGCCCTTGGGAGGGATGGGTCTCCCCGACATACGTAAGTACAATGTGGCCTGCTTACTGAGGCATGCTCGGGATTGGTTGTGGGATTTAGAGGAGTACACCCCCGTGTCGCTGTTACAGGCCGCAGTGAGGCCCCTACACTTGCGCTATCTTTTGCATACGAGGAAGTAATTGGGGCTGGCCCACGAGCTTCGGGCCTTACTTATAGACCCGGTCAGGGCGGGATGGCGTCTCTTCTGTAGCAATCGCTTGCTCTCGGCTTCCCACTCGCCTTATCTCCCCATCCGGGGCAACGGTGCCTTCCTGCCGGGCCTAGAAGGTGGTTCTTTCACTCGTTGGGCGCGGCTAGGGATCCTTAATTTGGAACATGTGCTATCGTCTGAGGGATTTATGATGTCGTTCTCTGAGTTATGTCGACAGTATCCCCTCGAGGGGCGTGACATCTTCCCATATGCGCAGCTTCGGAGCTACGTTAGCGGGGTCCCCTCCTTGGCGCTACGGGGGGAGGTTAGCTCCCAGATTGAGGTGTCGTTGTTAGGGGGAGAGCAGGGAGCACGGGTAGCTTGGCTGCAGAGGTCGCTTTGGGAATCGGCAGTACCACTAGCCTTGGAGGACATAGCGGCGGCCTGGACTAGGGAGCTGGGGGGCCCGGTGACGAGCGACATGTTGTTAGAGGCTCTGTCAGGTATTCCTAAGCTCTATGGGTCGGTATCTTTCCGGGATATGCAGTACAAGGTGGTGAGACGCCTATACTATGCCCCCTTCCGGGCCTGGAAGGCTGGGATTGCAGGGTCTCACGGTTGCCCTCACTGTGGGGAAGAACAGGCATCTTTAGGTCATATGCTGTGGGAGTGTTCCCGAGTTACCGCATTTTGGCAGCAAGTGCAGGTTTATCTCTCCAGATGTATGGGCAATCCGGTATCCCTAACGGCTGTGAATGCAGTTCTGGATGTGTGGGAGAGTGATTGGGAGGCACAGCTGGGACACGTCGTATGGTCTTGGATGCGCTTGGTGCTAGGGGTGGCGCGAATGACTATTCTGTTTCGGTGGATGGATCCCAGGGGCCCGACCTATGGGCTGTGGAGGGGACGTCTGCACGAAATGCTGCTCATGGAGAGGCTTAGAGCCCGGGGCCACCACGCACGTTGGCAGCGGTTTTTGCAAGCCTGGGGTCCTCACTTGAATTCATTACCCTGTGCTGCCCGCTGTCGGATTCTGGGGGGCCATTGACAGCCTCACTGACCGACTCATCACCGGATCCACATGGAATGGGCACGTGGGCCACTGACTCAACACATCCTTATTGGCAGATCCCTCAGTCCAAGGGGAGAGGGGGTGGGTAGGGGAGGGGGGAGGTGTCAGTCCGGGGGGGGGGGGGGGTAGGCAGGGGGAGGGGGAGGGATAGTGGGGTTGGGGGCAAGGGCTGGGGGAGGTAGAGACCAGTCCTTTTCTCTTGCTCCCCCCTCTGTGATTTTGGCATGAAGGACGGGGCTCGGGCGAAGAGCACACCCCGAGCCTGTTCAAGTGAGGAGTACTAGTATCTGTGCCATGCTAGAGAGGGGTGGGGTGGGTACTTAGCTCTTGCTTGATTTTCTTATTTACACGTCCTACCGGGGTTCGGAGGCCTGGCGGGGAGGGCTGGGGGGGACCCCTGAATTTTACTGTTTATTTGACTGTTACTGCAACTGTTCTCCCCCACTACAAAAGTGTAACAAAAGTGTAAAATGTATCAAGGTTCCTGGTTTTGGCTTGCTGTTTATAATATGTCTTGTGATTTATCCTTGTCTTGCTCTGTTGCTGGTGTTTCTTAATAAACAAATTTGACATAAAGAAAGATGAATGTGACAAGTGTAACACCTCCACTGGCAGAAATAATGGCTTCTAAACATTTTCTACAGCCATCTAAGAACCTTATGTTAGTTTATGGGATTTCCCACTCTTCCTTGCAGAATCCTTATGGTTCAGAAACATTCTTATTGCACCTTTGAGATCACTCCACAAATTTTCAATATGCAAGCCTGGAGGCCATTTCAAAACCTTAATCTTTCTTTCCTATAAGTACTTCATGGTTTATTTTGAGGTACTGCGCTTCAATATCCAACATCTTTTCATTTTCAATTTCTTCACCAACTGTGGGACATCAGCTTTTAGTATATGCTAATACTTAGTTGAATCAATTTTTCTTTCCATCTGCCCACTATTTCCTGTGCCACTGGCTGCCATGCAACCCAAAAGCACAATAAATCGATTTCTGTGCCGAAAAATAAGGGAAAGTTTTTTTCTTTTCTTCAAACGCTTCACGTTTTACTTCCAAATGCATCTTGTATGGTTGTGGCTGAACAGTTCATTTTATCACTCCAAAAAATGTTTCAAGCTCATTAAGATTTTTGTTTGCATGCTTTAGAGGACGACTTTCTGATGGAATTGTAGAAAACATTTCCTTTGGACAACTCTCCCCTGCAAATCACTGTTCTGTATACAATGCTGAACTATGGACCCGTGGACAATTTTTCTAGGAAGTGTCAACTAAACTTTTCAGCATGTCATCTGCAGTACTCAGAGTTCTGTATTCAGACTTGACTAGTTTTTGGGCAGTTCTGAGATTTTTCCTGATTTTCCAGTCTTGCCTTCACTTCAACTGTTCCATATACATACTTCCATTTCTTAACAATATTTCTGACAGCTTAAATTGCTAGCTGGAAGTGTTTAGAGTTTTTATAGCCATCCCCTCCTTGAATTATCTTCATTTTAAAATCCTCAGAACGCTGCTCAAAGATGCTCACAGCTGCTGAAAGTAGACAGACCATAAAAACCACAGCAGTAGTGGTGAAGTAAGGGCGCAGTGGTTACAGATGATGTGATAAATGAGATCATTTATAAGGCTGCAAGATTTTAGGACAGTTTTAAGTCACCTTGATAATTGCAAGCCAATGTATCCGTTGAAAAGGATACAGAAAACACAAAATCTGGCTGCAAAGTTAGCTACTGGTAAGCACTATTGGATAGTGTGATGTCACTAGTTGCATGGCACCGACTCCTCTCAATGCTAAAGATTAATTTTACAATTTTATGCCTGGCATTTCAGGCATTTTATGCAACTGGTCCAGTTTACTTGCAAGCTAAACTATAAAAATGCAAGGCAATGTGAAATCAGAGATCAAGTCAGACACTTAATATGGCATGACAAGGACCCTGAGATTTTAGCTTAAAAATACCAGGATAGAACATTTTCGGGGTGGTTCCAGGATGGTAGAACAGTTTGGCTCAGGAAATAAAAGAGCTGACAGACTATGGGGTTATTTTAGCCCTATTTGTGCTCTGGACATCTGAAAACGGGCATGGAAACTTCCAAAGCTTGGAGATGTCCTCAAAGCTATTTTAGAAGCCGGCTCTGTGGATGTCCCTGGGGCAAGGACGTTGAAGTCTCATTGGAGGCATGGAGTCAGGGGTGTTCCCTGGGTGTACAGAAGGGAGGAAGGATGGGGGCTAAGAGTGGCACATAGTCAAATCAGGGGGAGGGAGGGGGGAAATCTGGGTCTGGCGCTACTGAGGGGCTAATTGAAAGAAATGAGCCTTAAAGAGTAGGTGGACAGACTTGATAGCTTGAGGGGGTAGGGGCTAGGGGTGGATGGCTGGCTAGCTGGGTTTTTAGGGCTGGAGGGCGACTGACTGTATTGGTGGATGACGGAAAAGGCTGGAGCTGGTTGATTTTAAGAGAGGAGATAGAGAATGGAATAAGGAAGGGAGACTAGTGGGGAAGAACAGAATACAAGAGGGAGACTGAGTGACAAAGCGTAGGTGGATGGACACAGAGATTGGGTGAGAGGTGCACTACTGGCTCTGTTTTTGCCAGTGACTTGCAGGGGTGCCTAATTTACTGAGCTTTCTTTTCCCTTACATATTGAATGGGGGGGGGGGGGACAAGTGGAGAAGGTTTCAGCTACTGACTCCTGTTTGGCGGGCCCCTAAAATCAAAGAGAATCTCTCAAGGGCTGGAATAACCCTCTCATCTGGACTGATCTAGCAGGATAAGGAAATTAAAAAAGGATATCTAAAAACTAAGTGCAAAAAATTAAAGCAACTTGGCGGAAAATATCTTGACTGTGTGATTATCTTATACATTTATATGATCCATACCAAGATTTACAAAGTCATGGAGAGGTTTAAAACTAAGTGTAGTAAATGTTTACAAGTTATTAATTATTTACCTATACAAATGTTGTACCAGCAACTTCTCCATGGTGGAAAGCAGCTTGTTTCATAAGCAGGAATGAATTAGCAAAATGCATCTTAAAACAAAATCTCAGAACACAAATATTTTAATAGAAGTTATACAGGACATGTCTAGTGAAATACTTCACTTTATTCTGTGCTCACAAGTTTTCTAGACTATATAAGATATCTTTGGTGCTCTTAACCTATCAATAAACAAAAACAGTGCATAGATTGACTTTAAAGATGTTAACTACAAAAATAGCTAGCAACCAATTGCTGGGTTATCAGATTTGCTCATGTGAAGCAAATGTATTTTGTTGACAAAAGATGTTGACAACTGCAGCTATATTGGCATGAATGCATTCATCTGGGTTTAACGTTTTGCAAAATGATAAAATATTTGAAGTGTCAAATGTTTCCCCCTTTCAAACACTGCATGAAAGTGAAACACAAAAATGATGGTACCAATCCAAACATATACACCCCCATTAAAAATAACTCATCTTGAATCAATAAACAAACACCAGAATCTTTTCTGTTCCAATTGATGTTACCATGCTTTTTTGTGCGGTACATTCAGGTTAATTTACAAAGTAATTCATACATTATATGCATACACGCTTCACTGCACAAGTTTTAACATCTTATTAACTGGAATCCTGCACGATAAACAAACTAAAATGGCTTAGAGGTGATCATGACATTCCTACTCCCACCCACACCACCACCCCAACATGGAACAAGAAAGCGCTGTTGAGGAATCTAGCTCACAGTAAACAATACCATATAATCACAAATTCACACTATTCTCCTAAACAAAAGTAAAACGAGAAGTTCCACACAGAGGTTCCTCACATGTATATACGGAGCCCGAAATTATTATCTGTTTGGATCCTCTTGGATCCCCTGTTGTGTCCTGAAAATCTGGAATAGCACACCAAACATAGTTCACATGAGGGGAATATACAGACATACATAGCAATCTGATAAGCTTACTTTTCTTTATATATGGGGAAAAAAAGGACCAAAATGCAAGCTCACATTTCCTTTTAAATCTTCTAAATGCTCGAATGCAACCGTACAGACTTTCAGGAAAAAGTAAAACCGTAACCAACACAAGCATAAAAATATATTTTGATCTCTGACCAAACAAACAAATCCATCTGTTCACTCACTCAAGACAGCACACTACATGCTACAATAAATGTGATAATGTACTATGAATTAGAAACGCATACCTTCTCTATTAAAGGAAGGAAGGAAACCAGGTCAAAGTCACTTACACTTAAATAAAAGCAGCATGAGCCGCATAGCTTCACAAAACACAATGCTGTCTGGACAAAAATGTGACCAGATTTCACATGACTAATCTGTATGCCTTTGAAAACACTTTAAAAAAAAAAAAAAAAGTTTTTGAACTTCAGAACGCTGACAGCACTGGATGGTTAACCATTTCATAACTTATTTAAAAGCAAATCAGTTTTCTTAAAGCAGTATTAATCTACAGTCTCCCTCTCTGTGCCATTATATAAAAAGTAGGGTGGAATTTTAAAAAATGATCTTTTTACACACATAATTGACTAGAATATATCTATCTACTTAGATATATTCTAGTGATCATATGATAAATTACATTTATAGCACAGTAAGAAACATGAAGCACTATGATTTCTGATCATTCAGAATCAATTACAGCTCACCCCTGGCTGTAACTACTCTTTTGAGAAGTCAGATGGCCTAACAATCACTATTTTACCTGAATGCATTTCTATCCCCAATGCTTGGCCATGCCTTTACTTCGAGAAAACAAATATGAGCCTTTTACATACTTCTCTCCAAACTAAGACTACTCCTTAATGCAGGAAATGTAACTGAAAAACAATTTCTTGTGCTCCTTTGAAAGAAGGCATGAAAAGTAAACTGATTACATAATAGACCCAAAAAAACAGGTGAAAGTATTATCTTTACAGCATACAGTATCACTAGAAAGTAGTGACATCAGAACAATTGATCATCATTGGCACTATCCATAAACTCGTGCCGATTTTGGTCCAGACTGATGCTTTACTCCTTTTCTGTTATATACTGTATATCAGTCTGGATCATACAGACTTGTCAAAGCAGAAGAGTGGGAGTCACTGCAAATCACAGCATCCTTCTTTCAAACTACAGTCCACTTGTATGTTTTGGAAAAGTATGAATACAGATCGAAGTTTGTGTATAGATGTTTCTTAAACTGAAGATTACATTTTTCCATCAAGGACCCGATTTACTAAGCTTTTTCACCCACAGACACATAATGGAAGAAAAGCCTTAGTTAAAAAAAAAAATCAGGTCCCGAAAGACCTTCTTAAACGAACACTGAAAAACATTAGATGATCTTTCGTCCACCTTTTCTAAGAATCAAAGTACAAGCTCAAATCCAACTAGATAGCAAAGTATTCTTTTTTTAAACCTGGCTATTCTTTTTCTTGATTCCATTAAGGACATATAGTAGCTCAGAAGTGCTTTGTTCTCTGCAAGAACAATTTCAACCCTTTTTCCAGCATCCAAACAATACAATTCCTGTTCTTTATTATGTCTGAGGATTTCCGCACAAAATTGGCAATGTCATGAGCAATGCAATAGGTTGTCCTAGTTTCGCTCCTTTTACAAAATATATCGTCAGAAGCATAATTCCCTTCATTGTTATCAGTCCTCTTTTAAGCAAATACAGCTACAATGCACACTCTCAAAATGTTTTGTCTTAGACCTAAACCTAGACTCTAAAAGCACATTCTAAATTGATGTTACCCATTTTTATAACCAAAAAATAAAACAAACTCTTCCAGAAAACAACTGAACAAATAGGTAGGTATTGAAGAGGTAACCTCTAAGTCATCAGACACATGTTCATAAAGCTGAAGAGGAAAAATCCCCAGACATTGTTATTTTATTGGAAGGGGTTTTTTTTAAACTGTTATCCATTTCTACTGCCAACTTATTTTAGTTACTGATGATTATAATAGAATTACGGATTAACTTTGCACCACAAAGCAAATCTCTTGCAAACAGTATGGTAGGAATTTGAGGAAGAGGTGGTTCGGTTTAAATTAATTTAATATGTCATTGATATTCTTATACCCAAACTGATTTCTGATCTACAGTGCTTTACAGCAGAAAGTCGGGTTCATCTTGGCCAGTCTGAATTAGTTAGAATTTCTTCTCTTGGAATACATACATGAAAAATGAAAATCCATTTTTTTTAGATAACACAACTAGAATTGCTACTTTCACCTGAATTTGCTTTAGCACTTGAATACACTCTTGCTGTGATGAGCTGTCAAATCTATGAGTCATCTCTCCCATGAATGACATACTTAACTGCAGACTTACATTTTCAATACTTAACCACAATTAGGTTATCTCAAACTTCAGAGCAATAGAAGAAGCAGCAGTGTCAGCAATAAGAGAAGAGGCAGCCAAACAGGAGGAAGCAAGGTCTGTTTCAGTGACTGCAGGGCCAAGGAGGAAGCACTCGGTACTGTCATCAATAGCTATGTGGACTTACAGCTTAAGAGAAAGAACCAACCCTGCTGAGTGGTAAAGCACAGTTACTTACCTGTAACAGGTGATCTCTGGGAACAGCAGGAATAAGTCTTCACATATGGGTACGTCGGTACCGACGGAGCCTGCGCGGGAACGCTCCCCAGCTTCCCAAAAAGGAAAGCTTTTGGGAGCATCCCACAGCGCCTGTGCGCTGTCTTCCCGCCTTTCCTAACCATCTCTCCTCAGTTCGAGTTTAAAGCTGAGACAATAGAGAGAGAGAGGAAAGGAAAGATAGAAAAAGAGATACAACTCCTAGGGGAGGTGGGAGGGTTGTGAAGACTTATTCCTGCTGTTCCCAGAGATCATCTGTTACAGGTAAGTAACTGTGCTATCTCCAGGAACAAGCAGGAATGAGTCTTCACATATGGGGACTCCCTAGCTAAGATGCCTGGGAGATCCCCAAGGATATGAGACCCTGGGAAGGGGTCTACTTCCTCCTATGGATCTCAGGCATCCATCCAGGGAAGGACGGTAGGAGTTGTTTAAGAATGGAACAGGTGTTTGAGGACAGCCTGACCAAACAAGGCATCCCGGCGGGAGTCCTTGTCCAAGCAGTAATGGGCTGTGAAGGTATGAACCGAGGCCCAGGTGGCTGCTCGACAGATCTGGTCGATGGACACAGAATTTAGATGAGCCACAGAGGTGGCCATGGCCCTCACATTATGAGCTGTGACATGGCTCTCCAGAGAAAGGTTCTTACTCTGGTAGGCGAAAGAAATACACTGAGCAATCCAATTGGACAGTGTCCTCTTAGAGACTGGAAGTCCCAAATGAGAAGGATCAAAAGCAACAAAAAGCTGGGAAGACTTTCTATGTTGCTGTGTCCTTTGTAAGTAAAAAGCAAGAGCTCTTTTACAATCCAGAGTATGAAGATTCTTCTCTGCACTGGATGCATGAGGAGCTGGAAAAAAGACAGGTAAATATACCTCTTGATTAAGATGAAAAGGTGAGACCACTTTAGGCATAAAGTGTGGATTTGTCCTAAGGACTACCTTATCATGATGGAACCTTGTATAAGGTGGATTAGCCACTAATGCCTGCAGTTCACTGATGCGGCGAGCTGAAGTGACTGCAATGAGGAAAATAACCTTCCAGGAAAGAAACTTCAAGGAGGTAGTGGCTAAGGGTTCAAAAGGTGGCTTCATAAGCTGACCAAGAACCAAATTTAAGTCCCATGCCACCGGAGGAGGCCTAATGGGAGGTTTAATTAAAGTTAGACCTCTCATGAATCTTGCAATGAGAGGATGAGAGGAAATAGGTTGTCCATTGATGGGCTTAAGGGATGCTGCAATAGCACTCAAATGGACTCTTACTGAATTCGTTTTAAGGCCTGCATTGGAAAGATGCAGGAGATAGTCTAACAGAGAATTTAAAGGTAATGCTAGAGGGTCAAGACCCTTTTCAGCACACCAAATGGAAAACCTCTTCCATTTAAAAGCATAAGAATGCCTGGTGGAAGGTTTCCTGGAAGCATGGAGGATATCCTTCACTTGTTGAGAAAGATTCCAGTCTTGAAGGTCTAGGCCTTCAGTAACCAAGCTCTGAGGTGTAGGGACTTGGGGTTTGGGTGCCACAAAGTCCCTTCCTCCTGGGACAGAAGGTCTGGAGCAGCTCCCAAGTCCAGGGAGGGGGCTTGGGAGAGATGTAGAAGTAGAGGGTACCACACTTGGCGTGGCCAGCGTGGAGCTATGAGGATCATAGATCCTTGATCCCTCTGGAGTTTGAACAGAGTCTTGGGAATCAAGGGAATGGGTGGAAATGCATACAGGAAGCCCTGACCCCAATGAAGGAGGAAGGCATCCTTGGCCTGAACTCCCTGACACGGAAGTCTGGAACAGAACCGGGGAAATTTGGCATTCCACGGACTTGCAAAGAGGTCTATGTCCGGGGTTCCCCATTCTTGGAAGATTCTGAGTACCTGATCCATGTGCAGGGACCATTCGTGTGGAAGCAGAACTCGACTGAGTCTGTCTGCCCAAGAGTTTTGGACTCCTGGGAGGTATACTGCCAGGAGATGGATTTGATGCTCTCTGACGAAGGCCCACAATCTTAAAGCTTCGTTGCAAAGCGACAGAGAGCCAGTTCCTCCTTGTTTGTTTATGTAAAACATGGCTACTTGATTGTCCGTATGAATGAGAACTGTCTTGTAGCTGAGGAGGGTATGAAAGACCTTGAGAGCTAGAAAAACTGCTCGAAGCTCCAAGTGGTTGATATGAAGAGAGGTCTCCTGTGGGGACCAAGTGCCTTGAGTGGAGAGGTCCTGTAGATGGGCTCCCCAACCTGTTTGGGAGGCATCTGTTGTGAGGGTTGCTTGGGGCAACAACTGTTGGAAGGGGGACCCCAGCAACAAATTCTGAGTGGACATCCACCATTGGAGAGACCAAAAGAGCCGTTTGGTGGTTGCTATTTGGTCTGAGAGAGCTCCTGAAGCTTGAGTCCACTGGGTGGACAAAGTCCATTGAGCTGCTCTCATGTGTAGGCGAGCATAGGGTACCACATGCACTGTGGAAGCCATGTGGCCTAGCAGTTGTAGCGTCTCCTGGGCAGTTAAGTGGCTCTTTGACTGAATCTGGGAGGCTAACTGCATTAGACGTTGGCAACGGGCCTGAGGAAGGTAGGCCCTTGCAGTAGTGGTATCCAACCAGGCCCCTATGAATTCTAGGGACTGAGTAGGTGTGAGCTGAGACTTTGGGAGGTTTACCACAAGTCCCAGATACTGCAGAATGCGCCTTGTGCGGTCCAGGGAAATCTGGGCCTCTGACTGAGATGGAGCTCGGATGAGCCAGTCGTCCAGGTATGGGAAGACAAATATTCCCAGAGTGCGTAGAAATGCAGCAACTATTGCCATGCATTTGGTGAACACTCTTGGAGCAGAGGCCAGACCGAAAGGAAGGACTCTGTATTGGTAATGTTTTCCTTGGAAAAGAAACCGTAGGAATCTTCTGTGAGAGGGATGGATGAGGACATGTGTGTACGCATCCTTGAGATCTAGAGAACAAAGCCAATCCTGACTTTGAAGGTATGGAAGGAGAGTGCCCAGAGAAAGCATCTTGAACTTCTCCTTGCATAGAAATTTGTTCAATTCTCTGAGATCTAAGATGGGCCTGTATCCCCCTGTCTTCTTTGGAATGAGAAAATAGGGGGAGTAGAACCCTGACCCTTGATGAAGAAGAGGAACTTCTTCTATTGCCCCTTGGGCAAGAAGGGTAGCTACCTCTTGACCTAGAGGGTCGAGAAGAGATGTGGGAGAATTGAAGTGTCTCACCATGGTGTGGGGAGGAAGGTCTGAGAAATGAAGCTTGTAGCCCTCTCTTATGATGGAGAGGGTCCACTGTTCTGATGTTATTTGCTCCCATCTGGGAGCAAAATGAGCCAACCTTCCTGGAATGGCGAGAGGCTCTGGCTGCTTTAGAGCCAGAAAGGCTAAGTTCTCTAGCATCAAGTCAAAAACCCTGAGGAGGTTGGGCCTGCTGAGTTGCAGCAGCCCCTGTAGACTTAGGCCTGGCCTGTTTAGGTTGCTGACGCTTAGTGGTAAAGCGACCTGTAGAAGATTGTTGGCCAGAAGTAGAAGGAAATCTGCCCTTTTTAAAGAAAGACTTTTTAAAAGGCTTTTTCTTGGCAGGAATGGAGGTAGACTTTGAAAGTCTATCCAGAGCAGAGTTTTCTGCATCCATTTGAGTGGCTTTTATTTGCCATTCTTTGCCAAATAGGTTTTCACCTGTACAGGGAAGATTTCCTAAGCCATCTTGAACCCAGGGTTCTAAATCAGAAGCCTGGAGCCAAGCAATTCTGCGAGCAGCTATGGCAATGCCCGAAGCTCTGCTGGCACCTTCAAAGGAGTCAAAGGCTGCCCTGTTGGAAAACTTTGAAATGTCTTGGGTATGCTTAAGCCAAATGAGGAATTCCTCCCTTTTATCTTCTGGAAGAAAAGGGAGGAAAGTGTGCAGCTTTTCTGCAACTTCTTTTAGAAACATACCCATGTAAAGACTATATGAGTTGATTCTGGCAATAAGCATACTGGCTTGGAAGATTTTCCTACCAAAAGCATCCAAGGTCCTGCATTCTCTTCCTGGAGGAGCAGAAGAGTGTCTCTTTGTACTCTTTATCCTTTTCATAGCTGACTGCACCACAATGGAATGGTGAGGAAGCTGAGTTTTATGAAATCCAGGACAGGGAGGAACACGATACATAGGGGCTTGTTTACAAAGCCGCGGTAGCGGTTCACGGTCGTTATCGGAGCCGCGGCCCCAATGAAATCAATGGGGCCGCGGCTCCGATAACGACCGCGAACCACTACCGCGGCTTTGTAAACAAGCCCCATAGTGTCCAATCTGCGAGAATGAGGAGAGAGAGTGAGAGGAGTCTCCCATAGATCAATCATGTGTTCATAAAGAATCTCATGAATTGGTAAGGTGACTGCCTCTTTAGGAGCCTTAGAATAGCCTAAAATATCCAATTTTTTTGCTCTAGGCTCTGATTCAGAGGTTACTGAAATAGAAAGTCCTTTAGCTACTTCTCTTATGAAGTCTTGAAAGGACAAGTCCTCTGGAGGAGACATTCTTCTTTTTGGAGAAGAAGGCTCTTCAGGAAGGGCTATGGATACTTCAGGAGACTCGTCTGATATATCAGAATCATCAGAGGAATCAAAGTATCGCCTGTCAGGGTGCTCTTCCAACGCTCGATACGCGTATCGAGCAGTATCGACATTGGGCGTTCCCGGTACCGATAAGCAGCCCTGGACAAGGAACCGCAGCATCCGGTATCCTGGTCGATGTCATCGGTACCGGTATCGGCGCTGGTGCCGGTACCGGAGCCGATACCGACAACGGAGTTTGTTTCGGTACCAGTGGCGTCGCAGCTTGAATGAAGGCCGTAATAGCCCGCTGCATGGACAGAACATTGTGATCCATCGACGCCATGAATGCCTGGAATTCGGTACCGGGAGATTGTGCCGGTACCCCAGAGCATTCTAACAGGTGATCGGTCGAGGCCGTGCCATCGATGTCAACCTGTAACCCCATAGGAGGAGCTTTGGAAGCCGGAGCTTCCCACCGGGGTTGTTTTGCTGGTGCAGGATCCTCGAGGGCAAGCCCGGAAGCATCTCGATGCTTAGAGGGAGATCTACCCTTCGAGGACCTGCTGGATTTATGTTTGGTTACCTGAGATCCATCAGGAGAAGAAGACCTGGAAGATGTCGATGCTACCAACGCTGCATCAGCGGGAAACAGCACATGGAGCTTAGCTGCTCGGTTCTGTAAACCCCGTTTAGACATTAGAGAGCAGGAGGGACAATCCGGAATGGAGTGTTCAGGACCCAAACATTTAAGGCACCATTCATGGGTATCTGTAACAGAAATGGTACCGCTACACTTAGTGCATTTCTTGAACCCGGAGGCTGGTTTTTCCATGAGGAAAATTTTCTTGTAGGCCCTGAGGCCCAAGAGGAAAAATACACTAAGTGAAGAAAATAGAGATTTTTTTTTTTTAAAGAAAGAAAGAGAAAAAAACCGGCGGTACCGGTCCGGAGTCGGGGAAGGCAGACACGCGACCAAAGAAATAAAATAAAATAAAGAACTTCTTCAGTGGTGACAGGGCTCGACCTGCTGGCTCCGCGGCAAAGAAGAACTGAGGAGAGATGGTCAGGAAAGGCGGGAAGGCAGCGCGCAGGCGCTGTGGGATGCTCCCAAAAGCTTTCCTTTTTGGGAAGCTGGGGAGCGTTCCCGCACAGGCTCCGTCGGTACCGACGTACCCATATGTGAAGACTCATTCCTGCTTGTTCCTGGAGATGAGGTGCAACAGAAAGGAGAAGATTTTGAGTGTGTGTGAAAGAGAATGCTAGGGATAGAGTGAGGGATTATAAGAGAGGGAAAGAAAATCTGGGTGTCTGCAAACTCCCTCTCACTTCTAACTCTTTGGATTCCTCACAATCCCTCTCCAAACATCTGCCAGGAAGTCCTCAGACCCTATATGACCCCCTTTGTGGACTGGAGAGGCAACATAAAGGTTAGAGCAGAAGGCTGAGAACCAAGGAAGCCAGGTTTTGAATCTCACTGTTGTTCCTTGTGATCTTGGGAAAGTCTCTTAAATATCCATTGCCTTGGGTACAAACAGATTGTAAGCCCTCAGTGGTCAGGAGAATACCTACTGTACCTGAATGTAATTCGCCTTAAATGTCTCAGAAAAGGTTAGAGTTCAATCCAATTCCCTCTTCCTAGTCATGGCTCCTATTTTGGTTCCAGTCAGGGAAAGAAAGAAAACAAACCGATATCTCAAGTATTCTACTTTTTTTAAAGAAGGCCAAAACCAAGCATTATTCATAATCCATAGGAGATCAACAGATAAGAATTTCTTGCTATGGATGAACGATCTGGATTTTACTTGGTATATTCATATACTCACTCACATTTTAGGCTGTACCTCTGATCTGGTCTTTTCCCTTGGTCATGTTTCACCCTAGGCTTAGCAACTCAAACTATGCCAGCATCTTTGATTACTCACTATTGCCTCTTCCTACATGAATCAATGTCATATTCCAATATCTACAACCATGTCTCCCAATCCAGTCCTAGAGGACCTCCGACCAGTTTGGTTTTCGTGATAAACATGATGAATATGCATGAGATGACTTGCATGCACTACCTCTATCGACTGCATGCAAAAATTTATTTTGTGCATAGCCACTGTAGATATCCTGAAAATACGAACAGGGTAGGTTTGGAAGTATTGATTTATGTTCATTCCTTAGATCACAAGTTGTTTTTTTGGCCCATGTGGACTTAAATAAAATAAATAAATCTAACAGTTTTTCTATACCGCCTTTGTCCAAAGTGGTTTACAATGAAAAACATAACAATTACATAAGAATTGTTTTATATTAAACAAGGGATGACAACTTGGAGATAAAAATGGGGTTAACCATAGGAAAGAAATGAACTATGTCCATGGAGAAGTAAGGTTCGTATACGGGGAAGGTAGAATTCAGGAATGATCTGAGCAGTCAAAGTAAGCTGTATTAGTTTTGATTATGTAATGTCATTGAGTCCATAATATTCTCTGGAGACATGTGTTTTGACTAACATTTTTAGATCTGTAATGGATTTTGCTGCTCTTATGTTTTTTGGTAGTGCATTCTATATTGATGGTTAGAGCTGGTCCTTATTTTTCAGAGTAAAATAACAGTTGAGCTAGAAATATCACTATTACTCTTATCTTATAGGAATGATTAAATTTAGTCTTTAACTTCCCATCATACTGGTGCGCATATTTTATACAGTAATATTTGTTTTCAGTTTGTTTTTACTTTTGAACGGGTCTCAGACTTATAAGGAGCTATGGTATTGATTTTCTTCACCAAAATGCTCTTAAATTGCATCAATGACCCTTCATGTTCTGTAAAACTTCATAACTTTTTGTAACTTTCACATAAACAACATAATCATGAAACTGGAATTGAAAAAAAGTCAGGCTTATCTCGATTTGGAAAATCCCAACGCCAGACTCAGCACTGCTGCGTTTCACAGATATTATGTTTCGTCAGGGGCTCATAAGCCGACCAAATTTCACCCAAAAGTTCTGGGAAAAGAGACAAAACGTTCTTCAATCCAAATTTCCAAAAGATTAATACAACTTAAACAGAAAAGTACATATCAGTTAGAAGTGTCCCGGTACTTCTTACCAAGCCAATTCTTCAGAGATTGTTTACCCTTGATGTCAAAAGTCGCTGCGCATGCGGCTTAAGATATATAGGGCTTCAAAGCCAATCAATCTAACAAGGATTGCCTGTATTCAGTCAGCCTATTATATGGGGAATGCTCCTTATGTGGGGTTAACATAGAGATCTCCTCTTTTGATTACCATAACAAGAGTTATCCTTTACGACATTCAACTAATTGTGCTACCACACAAGTAATATATGCTATCCAATGCCCATGCCGTCTACTGTACATTGGAAAAACCAAGCGCTCTTTTAAAACACGACTGGCAGAACATCGGAGCAGATAAAAGTGCCGCATTTTAACAGCCCCGTTAGTAGAACATTGTCTTACCTACAATCACGCTTTTGAAGATCTCCGATGTTTTTGTATAGATCAGGTATATAAGGGCAGTGGAGGAAAATCTTTGGATCAAACCTTAGTCTTTAGAGAACGCTGGATTTACACCTTGCAGACTGTGAGCCCGGGAGGCCTTAACATCCAAATAGATTGGAACCTCTGCATATAATAGGCTGACTGAATACAGGCAATCCTTGTTAGATTAATTGGTTTCGTTGAAGCCCTATATATCTTAAGCCGCGGCGTCTTTTGACATCAAGGGTGAACAATCTCTGAAGAATTGGCTTGGTAAGAAGTACTGGGACACTTCTAACTGATATGTACTTTTCTGTTTAAGTTGTATTCATCTTTTGGAAATTTGGATTGAAGAACGTTTTGTCTCTTTTCCCAGAACTTTTGGGTGAAATTTGGTCGGCTTATGAGCCCCTGACGAAACATAATATCTGTGAAACGCAGCAGTGCTGAGTCTGGCGTTGGGATTTTCCAAATCGAGATAAGCCTGACTTTTTTTCAATTCCAGTTTCATGATTATGTTGTTTATGTGAAAGTTACAAAAAGTTATGAAGTTTTACAGAACATGAAGGGTCATTGATGCAATTTAAGAGCATTTTGGTGAAGAAAATCAATACCATAGCTCCTTATAAGTCTGAGACCCGTTCAAAAGTAAAAACAAACTGAAAACAAATATTACTATATAAAATATGCGCACCAGTATGATGGGAAGTTAGAGACTAAATTTAATCATTCCATATTGATGGAGCATATAGGGATAATGCTCTGTTACTGGTTTGTTGTGTAGTTTTGGTCTTGAGTGGATGAATATTCAGTAGGTTCTGATTGGTAGCTCTTCTTGGTCTTGTTGTGCGTGTTGTGGTAATCAGCTGGGTGAGGCAGGGCGCTGGGAGACTGTGCAGAATTTTGAAGGTGGTGGTAATGGATTTGTATTTCATCCTCTGTGCTATTGGGAGCCAATGTAGAGTTCTTAGGATTGGTGTTGTGTGCTGCCGGGTTGCACTGGAAGTCAGGATTCTGGCATCAGTATTTTGAACTAGGTGTAGCAAGAATGGAGCATTCTTTGGGAGGCCTTGGTAGATGATGTTTCCATAGTTGAGGTGTGGTGTAATGATAGCTTGCAATATAGATCTGAAATCAGTCTCCTGAAGTAAGTGTTGCAGGGGTTTGAGGAGTTTTAGCTTCCAGTATGCCGTTTTAACTGTATTTTTGATGTGTGCGGACAAGTTGAGGTTGTTTTCAATAGTTATGCCTAGATACTTGATCTCTTTTTTTATTGTTATTTCAACATCTCGTGTTATCTTTTTTGGTGGCTTGAAGTCTGGATCTCTGAATATAAGTAGAGCTTCCGTTTTGCTTTTATTTACTGTGAGGTTTATTCCGGCAAGGAAGATTGTCACAGTATTGAAGATATCAGCTATAGTTGTGAAATCCGGGGTTGGTGGTGTTGAACGTCATATAGAACATGATGTCATCTGCGTAGAGATGAAAGAGTATGTTCAACTTTCTTAGTAGGCTGCAGATAGGTTGAATGTATAGATTGAATAATAATCCTGAGATTGCTGAACCTTGAGGGATACCTTGAATTGACTTAGAGGGTTTTGAGTTGGTGGTGTCGACCTTTACTTGCATGGTTCTGTCTGATAGGTAAGAGGTGAACCATTTTAGAATGTCATCTGTTAAACCAATGTCTGAGCCGGTTTAGCATAATATGATGTGAAACTGAGTCAAAGGCTGCGCTTATGTCCAGCAACATGAGCACAAATCTTTGGCGGGACTTATCAAGGCCGATGCGGAGTCTGTTAAATAGATCTGTTAGCGTGTCAATGCCATGTTGTGGGCAGAAGCCATGTTGATGTGGGTCTAGCGAAGCATGTGTATCCACATGATCTTGCAGTTAATACTGTATAGCTTTTTCGATTATTTTGGCCAGAAAAGGGATGCTCGCAATTAGACTATAAGAACTTGGGTAGGCTTTGTCTAAAGAGGCCTTTTTTATGATAGGGCACATAGAGGCTTGTTTGAGCACAGGGGGTAGGTATCCTTGCTTGAAAGAGGTATGCACTGTCTGTAGAATGGTCTGGACGAATTGGTTGCGTACATTTTTTAGCCATGATACAGGACAAGGGTCGAGGGGTACTGATGTTGTTAATGATATCAAGCAATTCCCTTTTATTTATTGGGTTGAAGTTGTTCCATAGATGTTTGTTTGTTCCATTCTTTTGCTGCAATGGCTCATAGTGCTGTATCATTGTCGTGCTTGCTTTGTTGTGGAGGAAATCCGCCATAACTTGAAGGTCAGTTTGCATTTTCGCATTTGTTGTGTCGGGATCAATAGTCAGCTGTGATACAATCGAGATTTGTTCTCAAGATCAGCTGAGCGATTTCATAAGGGTGTTTGTGATGTATTGCTTCTTGGCTTTGTTACATAGGTTGTTGTATTCATTTTGGTAGTTGCGAAGCTGTGTCTTAACAGTGCTATCTTGTGACCTTTTCCATTTTCTTTCTAGGCGTCTAAGTTCTCTTCTGATCTGGTCTAGGTTCTTGGAGAACCATGGAGGGCGTGAAGATCTTTGGTGTTTTGAAGTGTGTTTTTCATTGAATGTTGCTGCGGCATTTATCTGGTTCCATGAGCATATGAATGAGTCTAGGTCATTTTTGTCTATGTCTAGCAGTAAAGAGGTCTGGTCAAGGAATTGTTGTGGGTTGAAGGCCTTGAATCAACGTTTGTAATTATGTTGTGGAGGAGTGTTTGGTTGGGTGGTGTTGATTAGTATGTTAAAGGATATCATAGTATGATCTCACCATGATACTGGATTTGTATGTTTAGGTTTGCTTTGTGTAGCGTGTTGGGTACGAATATGAGGTTCAACATAGATCCTTTGCAGTGGGTTGGTGAATCAATTATTTGAGTTAGTTGAAGGGATTCCATGGCACTTATGAATGTGTTGGCATATTTTGCAGAGGTTGAGGTAACCCATGAGAATCAAGAGGTTTCTTGTGGCTGACTGGGTGCATACTTCATCTAAGATTGCTGATAGATCTTCGGAGTTGGAGGTGGGTTTTCTATAAGTTATGCATATGGTGTACTCTGAGTTGGAGATGGTTAGAAAATCTAGTGTGTGTAAGGACTGCGAGTTGATCAGCGAGAAGTTCAGGTGTTTCTTAGCAAGGATAAGTACTCCTCTTTGTTCCAAGATGGGGCAGCTGAACAGCATATATTGAGATGTAGTTAGTTGGTTGAGGAAGACGTTGTCATAGTCAGTGATCCAGCTTTCAGTGATGCACATTACATCAGTGTCTGTGTGTTGAATGTGGTCTACATAATCTGAATTTTGTTACAGACAGAGTGAGCGTTGACGAGAAAGCATTTGATTGGGTGATTTTGGAGTTTGCTGCATTGGCTCTGTGTTGATATAAATGAGTCTGCGAGTTGGATTAGAAGGCAGTATTTTTCGGTATGTTGTGAGATGGAGACAATTTGTTCTGTGCAGTTCTGGTATGTTATTGTTCCAATTATAGAGCAGCTGAGTAGATATGAAAAGTGTGGCTAGAAACATCATTATGTAATATATAAAATAATGTGGGGGGGGGGGGGAGCGGAGCCAGCCAGGGACCTGCATGGACGTCTAGCAGAGAGCTCCCGAGGACCTAACTTAAAATTCTGCCTCAGTCCCTACTGAAGGGCAGCCAGACGGCCGCAATTGTTTTATCCACCGTCAGAGATGGCAAACAGCAAGCAAACTAAGTTGGAGTTTACTAGTTCGCAAACCTCTGGGGTTAAGCGATCAAAAGCGGATCTGCCTTCCCCGCACAAGATGTTGTCGCAGCGCAAGCACGAAGAGGGAGTTTGAGAGATCCTTACTGAGCTGAGGGCAGTCCGTGCCCATGTGGATACTAATGGTGAGCGCCTCTGTGAACTCCAGGCGGACTCGAAGGAGCTCAAGGAGCAGTTGGTTTCGTTGGTTACTAGAGTGGAAAATATAGAGCTTAAGGCCGTAGTGCACGAGGAAAAATTGGCGCAGTTTGGGAGGGCCATAAGGAAAGTGGACTATTTGGAAAGGACCCTGGAGGACATGAATAACAGGGCACGCAGGAATAACATTTGGATCATTGGAATTCCGGAAGGTGCAGAGGGTAGAGACCCTATTTAGTTTTTGGAGGATTTAGTACCAAAGCTGTTGAAATTGAATTTGGCTCGCCCGTTTGAAATTGAAAGGGCACATCGTATTCCAACAACACTGAGCCAGCAGTCAAGTCTGCCAAGGCCATTAATTCTTTGTGCTTTACGGTATCAGCATGTTGCTCAGGTCATGAATACTGCGAGGGCTTGCAAGGAACTTCAATTTGAAGGTCACAAAATATCCTTTTTTCCTTACCTCAATAAGCCCACGGTGGCGAAGAGGAAGAAGTTTTTAGCGCTTAGGGGAAGACTACAGCGTCTCCAAGCGCGCTATGGTCTATTTTATCCTGCTCATTTTCGAGTTACCCTCAATAATGTCACCAAGAACTTTGATGATCCTGCGGTATTGGAGAGATTCATCGCAGAGCAGAAGGCGCTCCAGATGCAGTGACTGTTTGGCTTGAGATGGGATGTGTGAATCCTTTTCTCGGACTTGGTGGGAAAGGTCCCGCGGCATAGGGGGCCTACTCTGGCAAGAGTCTGGGCTTTGGAGTTATACTATCGGACTCTATTCTCCGCTGTTCTAAGCTTGGCGTGCCTGAAGGACTGTTCTGTGGGGGCTGGGGCAAATGTTTTTCCTGTTTTTCTGCATGGGGGGTCCGCTTGGCAGCACGCTTGGTACAAGCTGGCTTACCCAATTTGGGGTGTGTGGAGGTTGTTTTCAGTTTGTGGGGGTTTTTTGCGGCTCTCCGGGGAGTGTCTGTATGTAAATACTGGTAAGGGAGGACATGTAGTCCCTCAGGGGCAAGCCTTGTTGTACATATTTATGTTTGAGTATGGTTAGGGTTGTGCATCTGCTTTCTCTGAACGTGAAAGGAATCAGAAGTCCAATAAAAAGGAAGAAAATACTTACATATTGTAAGCACCAGAAAGCAGATCTGGTCTTACTACAAGAGACCCACTTGGACTTGAGAGACTAAAAAATTAGACGATAGGCATTTTGTGTTATTGGGAGCTTTTCCTTCAGTGCAAAAGAAAAATGGGGTGGTGATTTTGGGGAAGAAGTCTTTGGGTTGTAGGGTTATGGAAGTGCGATCAGATGCGGAGGGACGCTGGGTGTTAGTGTTGGCGGTTTGGGGATGTGGCTATTGCAATTGTTAATGTGTATGATCCCAATTCAGA
Organism: Ichthyophis bannanicus; assembly: GCA_033557465.1. Taxonomy (NCBI): domain Eukaryota; kingdom Metazoa; phylum Chordata; class Amphibia; order Gymnophiona; family Ichthyophiidae; genus Ichthyophis; species Ichthyophis bannanicus. The sequence continues at coordinate 642,592,531 of CM066036.1, read as the reverse complement.
TGACCCTACATTCTTCACGAATTTACTTGGTATATTGCAGGAACACTCCTCTTCGCCACTGATAATAGGGGGGGATTACAATGTTACTCTTGACCCGCTGGACGACAAATGCCCTGGCAGGGTGGAGAGAGTTGCCAAAGCACGTGTGGTTCTTCAGGCTCTCCTCAATTCCTTAGGGTTGGTGGATATTTGGAGGCTCATGCATCCTAAAGAGAAGGATTTTACTTTCTTCTCACCCCCACATCAATCTTGGTCGAGATTGGATTTTTTCCCGATTTCTAAAAGATTAGTTCCCGGGGTGCGGAGTGCAGAAATCTTAGGTGTGCATATTTCAGACCATGCTGCCATTTCCTTACGGGTAGAGTGGGTGGAGGGGAGTAGTCAGTCGCGGGCCTGGTCCTTTAACAGATCGATGGTAGCAGATCCTCTTTTTCAGGAGGAAATTAGAGCAGTCATAAAGGAGTATTTTGAATCAAATATTGTGGGGGACACGTCGATTTGGGCGTGGTGGGAGGCCTTTAAGGCCTCTCTGCAAGCAGCGATTACCAGCTTTTCTATTAAAGAGTATAGAAGGAGGAAGGCCAAACTGAGTATCCTAGAGGACCAAATTAAGGCTAGGGAGAGGCTCCTGCTTAAACAAGCAGATGCTGGTATTATGCTGCAGTTGCAAAGGCTCCGATTTCAGTACAATGCGATTTTGAGTTCAGAGATTGAACATGTATTATTGAAGCAACAGTCTCAGTTTTACGGCGAGAATAATAAAGGGGGTAAGCTTTTGGCCAACTCCCTAAAGAGGCAGCAGGAAAAAGCTAGAGTAGCGGTGATCATTGACCAAACCCGTGGAGCTCTGCAGAGTACTGAACAGATTTTGGAAGTTTTTGCAGACTACCATCAAAAGCTATACGCTTCTGATGGTCTTGTTGAAGCTGGGGTAATTGATGGGTTTTTTTACAGCAGCTAGATCACCCTCAGCTCCCGGTGCATTTAGTGAGTGAGATGGATAAATCCTTCTCAAGCGAGGAAATTGGTAAGGCCATTGCAGGCTTGCCGTCGGGCAAGGCAGTGGGCCCCGATGGTATCCCTGGAGAATTTTATAAAGTGTTTCGAAATGATCTTCTCCCTTATTTGCTGTTATACTATGAGGCTATTGGTAACTCCCCTTCGGAAGTGGGCAATTTCGGGGAGGCTACGGTTGTTGTTTTAGAGAAGCCTGGGAGAGACCCCACTCAGGTAGTGAATTACAGGCCCATTTCCTTATTAAATGTAGATTATAAAATCTACGCCTCAGTGTTGGCGAGTAGACTTGCCAAAGGAGTGGGGGGGCTGATCCACCCTGATCAATGTGGCTTTATTCCGGGGAGAGCTATGTCTGATAATGCCAGGCTTTTATGTAATCTTTTAGAGAGGGTGAAGTATTCAAAGGATCCTTATGTTGGGGTCTCTTTGGATGCTGAAAAGGCCTTTGATAGGCTGGAATGGCCTTTTTTGTTTAAAACATTGGAATGGTTTGGTTTGGGTCAAAAGTTTGCTAATATGATTCAAAGCCTTTATCTGAATCCTAAGGCTCGAATCTGTGCGAATGGGGCTCTCTCCTGTTCTTTTTCGTTATATAGGGGTACTCGTCAGGGTTGTCCTCTTTCGCCTTTGCTTTTCAATTTGGCTTTAGAGCCATTAATCCTCGCCATTCGGCAAAACAAGGATATTAGCGGTTTTGTGGTAGGGGATTGGCAAGTTAAAGTGTCAGCGTACGCTGATGATCTTTTGTTGTTCACTCAACCTACCACGATCCCCGCGATTTTGAATTTAGTTGATTATTATTCCAGGTTATCTGGTTATAAAATAAATTGGTCCAAATCTGTTGTCTTTCCGATGAATAGTTTGGTCACAGCGGATCAAATAGCATCCTTTCCGTTCCGGTGGGTGGCCGGCAGCGTCAAATACTTGGGTGTTAAATATGGTTTCCCCCTGAAGCAGGCTGTCCAAGAGAATGTTGACGACCTTATACGGTCCATTAAGCAGTCTGTGTTAGTCTGGTCTCCTCTATATCTTTCCTGGTGGGGGAGGTTGGAAGCCATAAAAATGACCTTAATGCCAAAAATTAATTATATGCTAGGTATGCTCCCGATTCCGCTGGCTCCAGGTATCTATGATGAAGTGGAACGATGTCTATCTAGATTCCTATGGGGAGGTCGGCAGCCTAGGATTGCGCTTAATAAATTGAAAGCTGCTAAGGACAAGGGGGGAGTTCATTTCCCTGATTTTCGGTCCTATCATCAAGCTTTTCTCCTAAAACAAGGTGCATTGTGGGCTTGTGAGGACGACTTGGAGGTTAAGCCTGTGTGGTTAGAAGTTGAAAAGCGGATAGTAGACCCTTGTCTGTTGAGGCTGCTCTTGGGTATGAAGCATCCCGAGAAATCTCGATCAGGTAAAGTGGTTTCTGCTACTCAGGAGGCCTACTTGCGGCTGTTGGGTCAGATGAAGTCTGCTGTCCCCCCCATCCAGGAGATCACCTCTATGGTGGAATCCAAAATTTAAAATCAGTGGCAAGATGTTTTCATGGAGGAAATGGCAAGCATGCGGCATAAAGAAGAGGTTATCTGAACATGCTTCCCATATTCGTTGTAACATTGCAACTGCCCCAGTGGTTGATCATTGCTTAGAGCATGATCATACCTTTGAGGAATTTCATTTGACTGTGATTGACTCTGTTCCCCTGGATCCTCGGGGTGGAAATCGTTTGTCTAGACTTCAACGCCTGGAACGTTGGATTTTCACATTGGACACAGTCTCTCCTAAAGGACTGAATCGAGAGATAGAATGGGATAGTATGTTGACGTAGGTATCTCGTGGTCCAATCAGAGTAGGGACTCCCTATCAGTGGGATGGACCCTATTTCTGATTGGCGGGTTTCCTCTATTTCAATGTGATCGGTCGAGCGCCATGAATGAGTGAAGAATCCTGGCCGCAGTGACGGCGTTTGGTTTAACGGTTGCCTGACGAACTTTGGTTTATGAATGCACTTGATACAGGGTTTATCCCGAAACGTGCACGTCGTGCGAACAACATTGTGAGCAACTGCTGGATTTGGACATAGTTACCGTTGAGGAGATAACACAGATAAGTGCCCTCCTCGGCAGGGTTTTATGGGGTTTGGAAACCTTTGAATTGAATAAAAGAAGTTTGCCGTCTGGAGGGGGTTGGACTTTTGGTTCTGGCCCTCCCTCGGCACACTCCGACAAAAATATTTATTGAACGTTTGAGAAACTTTAATTATGATGTTGGGGAAGTAACTGAGGGATTGGTTATCGAGGGGATTTTCATCTGAATTATCAAAGAACAAAGCACCAGGCATTGATAGCACTCCCATAGAAGTATTACATCAATCTGATGCAGCTGTTACCGTACTTACAAGGCTCTGCCAAGAAATATGGAAGACAACATCATGGCCAACTGACTGGAAAAGATCTGTGTTTATACCAATACTAAAGAAAGGTGATCCAACTGACTGTGGAAATTATCGCACAATTGCTCTGATCCCACATGCCAGCAAGAATCTACTGAAGATTATTCAAAAGAGACTACAACCATACCTGGAACAAGAACTACCTGAAGTGCAAGCAGGGTTTAGGAAATGGCGAGGAAGGAGAGACACCATTGTGGATGTGAGATGGATCCTTGAAAAGACTAAAGAATACCAAAAGGATATCTATTTGTGCTTTATCGACTATAGCAAGGCTTTTGACTGTGTAAACCATGAGAAACTCTGGGCCACATTAAGCATGGGTATACCAGAACACCTGATCGTACTCTTGCACAATCTGTACATTGATCAAAAAGCAACAGTTTGAACAGAACAAAGAGAAACAGAATGGTTTAAAATAAGCAACGGTGTAAGACAAGGCTGCATACTTTCCCATGCCCCCTACCTGTTTAATTTATATGCAGAACAAATCAGAGAAGCAGGATTGTATGAAGACAACAGAGGTGTGAAGATTGGTGGAAGACTCAACAACCTTCGCTATACTGATGATACCACATTACTGGCTGAAAGTGAAGATGATCTGAAACATTTGCTTCTCACAATCAAAGAACAATCTCAAAATGGGCCTACACCTTAATGTAAAGAAGACAAAGATCATGACAACTGGCATAATCAACAGGTTTATCGTTGAAGGAGAAGAAATTGAAATTGTGAACAACTTTAACCTACTTGGATCAACTATCAATAAAGAAGCAACAAGCAGTCAAGAAATCAGACGACGCACTGCTCTTGGCAGAATGGCTATGAAAGACCTAGATAAGATTCTCAAGAGCAGGGATGTCTCTCTTCATACAAAGATTCGACTTGTTCAAGCCATGGTATTTTCAATAACATCATATGGATTTGAAAGCTTGACAGTGAAAAAAATAGACAGGAAGAAAATTGATGCCTTTGAATTATGGTGCTGGCGGCGAATACTGTGTATACCATGGACTGCCTGAAGAACAAACCAGTCGATACTAGAGGAGATCAAATCTAAGCTTTCTTTAGAAGCTCAGACGACAAGACTACGACTTTCATACTTTGGACACATCATGCAAAGAGAGAGATCATTAGAGAAAGACATCATGCTTGGCAAGATAGAAGGTCCGCAAAAGAGGAAGGCCAGTAATGAGATGGATCAATACAATAACAGCAGCTACGGTACCAGTCTGTCAACAATGAGCCACCTGACTGAAGACCGAATATAATTTAGGATAGCTATCCAGAGGGTCGCCATGAGTCGACTCCGACTCGACGGCACTTAACAACAACAACAGTTTGAAGTCAGCAAGTGTATCACGAGTTGGAAAATAGCTAGGATAGAACCTTTACTGAAAAAACCTGATCTTGAGCTCAGCAACCTTGCCTGTTATAGACCAATTATATCTAAACTAGTGGGAAAGTCACTATTACCCAAGTTGCAGTATTATATTTAAGATTATAGGCAGCTGGGTTTTAGAACCAGTTATAGTAAAGAAACCAGACTAGTAATGTTGCTTGAAATTCATTTGCATACTGACCAAAGTAAAGTTGCTATTGTGATTTTACTGTATATGCCACCTGCTTTTGATCTAGTTGACAATACTCTTTTGCTCAGAAGATTGTCTAAGCTTCAAATTTATAACAGGGTTGCAAACGGTTCAGATCATATTTATCTGTTACGTTGTAGTACAGTGAAAGGACATTCTGTCCCTCTTCCACTGAATTCTGGTGTTCCACAAGGATCAGTATCAGCTCCAACTCTTTTTAAACATTTTGGGCACCATTAGCCACCGCAATTGGTTGTTAAATTTGTGGATGCTTACCAACTAGATCTTACAAATTTGCTATTGCTAACTGGATTTATGAAGCCCTCTGAATTGGTAGAACAAAAATGTTTTGCTTACTTTGACACCAAATATTCTCATACTTTAATTCCTATTAAGTAAACAATTAGAGTACTGGATGTAACAGCGGATTCTAGATTAGAATATTGGACCTCATATTTCAGATATAATGATGAAATCATTCTACTTTGTTAGGCAGATATGCCTTCATCTCTTAGTTGAAAACAAGGGCCTACATATTTTTCTACATGCATTAATGCTACATAAATTAGATTAATGGCACCACCTTACTATCAATTTATCAAAAGGAGGAACAGAAACTTTTCCAATTTATCTAAACTAAATCAAATGTTCGGTACACAAGTGGCTTACTTGCTTGGAGCCAAAACTGCCAGAGAGGTCCTCAAGTGTTTTGAGGCTTTATTGGTCTAGCCAACTCTCCTCATCATAGTATTTTAGGTGAGAAAATAGGTGAAAGTAATGCACTGACAATTACGTCTTAGATGTTCATACTATATAAGTTTGACATGCCAACAGGAGGTGTCTCCTGGATAGCGGCCTCATCCTCCAGCATGGCTATATGCTAAGGCCCAAATAGGTAGACAAGGCAGAGGGCCTGAAGGGTACACATGAAGGAGAACTAGCATTATAGCCTGCAAGGTCAATGGCATAGAGTGGCTTAGATGCAGCATGTACTTATATCTAGATGTCATTCTTCCTTCTGCTCCTCAAGTCTTCTGTCTCCCTCTTTTTACCTTTTAGTTACTTACCAGCTTCTATTTCCTACTCTTACTAACATTGCTCTCCCAACCCCTACCTCTTTCCCACTCTCTTATTGTCCTATCTTTAAACCATTTGCTGGTCCCCATTTCCACCTTCTGTAATCATCTCCTCCCCAGCCTCATCTACTTTCTTCTGTCCCTCATCAGCCCCAATTCCTTCCCTGCTATCCACTCCCCACCTCCAGTCCCTTTCTTACATCTTACCCCCCTACCCAAGCTCCAATTCCCTCTGTTATGTCGCACATTTCTACCCTTCATCATTTCTTTCAAAACCATGCCCTTTTCATTTATTGTCTCTCACCCTCTCCATAGCCATCTGTCTCTTTCACCTGCCTTCCAACCCTCCAAACCTTCAAACTATTTCCCAGCCCTTCTTTCTGAATTCAGTCTCACAACCCTACTCATATCCCTCACCCAGTCACCTAGTCCTCATTGTCCCTGCTCAGGTTTAGACCCACTGTGTCCACAGCTAACCCCCAAGTCACCCTATCCAATCCCTAGCTCCTCACTCACAATCCCAAGACCCTGCTAATCTGTCTTCTTCTGGTCTCCAATCCAATCCGAGAGTCTCCACTTACATTTTAATCCCTGCTCACCATATTACTGCGTTTTTCTCCCCTTTCCCAGCATCCACTGCCCCTGCCACTCCCTCATATTGCACTGTATCATCCCTCAGCATCCATCCACTTCCTTCTATAATATTCACTAACCCTGCCTTTCCTCCTACTTACCCCAGCATTTATTCTTCTGCCCCTTTCTCCATCTTTCCCTGAGATATTCCCTTGCTTCATACTCTTCCAGAATTTGCCAATGTCAACATGTTCTCCCAATCTCCCAACCTCTAACTGCCTAAAGATTTCCATGCAGGATACAGTGGTGGGGGCTTGTGCATTTACTCCCACTGCTCTGTGCCTCTATTCAAAACTGCCATCCCAGGTGTCACCAATCAGATGGTTATGCTCTCCTCAAAGCTCAGAAGAACCCCTTTGGGTGCTCCTGAGTATACATAGGAATTCCTGTGCCACCAACAGTCCAAATCTCCCTTTAGTTGGTACCACAGCTTGAAAGACAGAAGAGGGGATGGTGGGTGGCAATGTATGGCTCCATTTTCCTGCTGGCCAAGGAGAACCTCCATTACAGGTAAGCAAGCTCACTTTCTCTATGGACAAGCAAGAAGAATTTGAGCCACAAAGTGTGTCAGACGGCTGCCTGGGTGAGAATCTTCACACTCTTGGCAAGTGCATATTTCTATATGATTTGCAAGGTATTGTGGGCAATGTAGTTCATTCACACCAGACACAGCTGCTGACAATAATTTAGTTGTGCTCTTGGGTAAAGCCAATAAGATATTTATTTATGGGGTTATTTCTCCCAACACAGATATGCTGGGTAGCACATAAATTAGGCTACTTGCTTTCAGTGTTAACTTGGAAAAACAAAGTCAAAATCAGGAAAACAACAAATGAAAAGCCACAAAGCAAGAAACAAACTGTCCTTTTCAGGTTAACTTCTGATTACTTCCCACATAGATACAGAAGTGATTCTCTCCTAGCGCACAAGCAATTAGGTAAGGCTTAATTGCTAGCAGTTATCCAGCTGAAACCCCTTAGCTGGCTTGCTTTCTACTGTGTGGGTCAAATCCTGCTTCAGGAGCTTTTCTGAGTAGATTAAAGAACAAATTTGTATTTCTTTGTGATGGTTGCTGTACTTTATAACCAAGTTACCAACGGAGTTTAGATAGAGAGCAGTCCATATAAACAGGATCCTCATCTGCTATTATTCCCCCTTGTTCAACAAGCATGGGTTCAATATCATGGATTGGCACAGATGAATCTCTCAATGGAGCATTTTCAGGAGAATACTTGTTTCCCTGCTGTCTTTTAAGGTTATAGCTAGGGCATAGATCAGTGTTCATATCTGAGCTTCCATTGCTGCTAGAGTTCCTCTCTATATAGCCTGGCCAGTATGTAGTCCAGTTCTTATGTCCAGCCTTCCAATCCAGATCCCTGGACACTGGATCTCTCTTCACATACCATCTGGCACAGGTCTTAGGGTCCCTTCCACGTGCAGCCGTCTCCCTCACAGGTAGCCTCTGGTGATTCCTAGCTCTGCAGCACCATTCCTCTGGCTTTCCCCAGTCCAATGGTGTATGCTGGCCCTTGGAATATCTCCCAGTATACGTACTGCTTTGGACTCTTCTAGACCTCTCAAAGGCTTTTCTCCTCTTTCTTCCAGAGGGTTTCCTTGCCTCTCTGTCTGTCCGGTTTGGCTTCTGCTTTTGATAATCCTTCAGATGAAACTGAGGATAATTCTCTGGATATCCAAGGTGATCATGAAGATGGTCATCTGTAGAATAAACTCTACTCTTATTCTGCTTGGATGAGTGCTCCTCCCTAACACAGCGCAGCTGTGCTGAATCAGGCCCTGCCCTTTGAGATGAGTGCTTAGGGATTACCTCATAGCCCTCCTGATTGAACACACGTTTCCCCACTTCAGCTCCTCTAATGGCTGTTGGAAACCTGGTGCATTCTGGGACTGGTAGTCTTTTATGGGAAAATTCTGTTTTCTTATTTCTACCAGAACTGACAGGTTGTTTGTTCAGAGTCACTTCACCTTTTCTATAGCTCCTTCCTGAGCTATGGTAAGCTTCCTTATCACAAGTGATAGGTGATTCAAGAGCTGAGGGTCGCTGGTGCTTGTTGATGAGACCAAGAAATGCAAGAAAGGTGGAGGTTATGTAAAAAGATCTCTAAGAACGGCATCACTATGAGAAGAGACATCCAAACAATACTGTTTCGTAAAGTAAGAACCAACGACCAAGTTTCTGCTTTGCAGATGCCAACAGATGAAGTAGACTTTAGATTGGCAACCATTACTGCTTTTGCACAAAGGTTATGAAAAGAGATGTGGTCAGGAGGAAGTTCACCAGTTTGAAGATAACAGAATTCTATATAGTCTGCAATCCAAATAAGATATAACCCTAGCAATCCAGGGCAGGCTGTAAGAGACAAACAGTTCTGAATTATTCTTGATTTGCTCAGCAGCCTGCAAGTAGTAAATTAGAGCTCTTTTAAAATCCAAGGTATGTAGAGTAGTCTCCACTGGTTGGGAGTGAGGTTTCCTAGTCTCTTATTTCCCCTGTCTGAAGGGGCAATAGACTGATTTATATGAAAAGCAGAAGCCACCTTCTACAGATGCATGTGCAGATTCACATGATTAGGGTAAAATTGAAGGTAAGAATAATAATGAACAAGGGCTTGAAGTTCACTTGTACATCTCACCAAGAAGAGAATGTTATGAGAGAGGAGTTGCAGTGACACCTCTGTCCTGGGTTAAAAAGGAGAACAAGTAAGCTGAAAAAGCACTACATTAAGATCCCAGGAAATGGAAGGAAGACTGTATGGATAGTATCAAGTTCCGTATCTTAATGGCTTTGTGCCAGAATCAGGAAACCCAATCCTCCCTGCTTGTGGACATAAAATATGACAACCTGATTGTCTGTATGAATACGTACCACCTTCCTGATTGTCTGTATGAATACGTACCACCTTTCTGTTCAGCCACTACTGCAACACTGCTAGGTCATGATAGATGACCTGCAGCTCTAGCAGATTGATATGTAGTGTTTTCTTGTGTCCCACCCAGGGTTCTTGAATGCACCAGTCGAAAAGGTGCATCCTCCACCTTGATGGTGTCTCTCTTAACACACACTGATGAGAAGACGGCTAGAAGGCGAAACCATCTATCAGGTAGGAAGAGTCTGTTCACTACTGAAGGACATTCATTATGGGTGGCATTATTTGAATCCTTGTGGAAAGTGGTAGACACAAGCAATTCCACTGCGCCTTTAAGTCCCATTGAAGCAGATGCATATGCAGTCTCGCCAGGGGAAGGTGATGCACTGAAACTACCTCACAACACTCCCCCTCTGCAGGGACTATGCTGCCATCCAAGATGGCCACCATTCCTGCCCATGGGAAAACCATAGGAGATGAGTGGCAGCAAAATTGGCACTGGGCCCAACTGCCAGAAAATTGCGCCCAAGGTGTCTCCATCATATGCAAAGCAAAAATACAGCCAGCCATAGAGCTCAACAGACAGGAGCTGCAAACAGCACACTGCCATGCACCCAGCTATGCAGCAGAGCTCAACATGGAGGCTTCCTTAACCAGGGCTCCACACATCAAACAGTAAGTAAGGATTTGAGGGTTTCTTTGTTTGTTTTTTTTTGTTACATTGCTAGCTCTCTGACTGGGAGCTCTTAAAAGGGTTTTGTGTATATTTTTTAAAGCAAGGTTAATTTCATTTTTGCTGTTTTAGGGGAACTGAACTTGAGCACAGTAGTATTGCTGAACTCTGTAACCCCCTCAGTTCAGGAACTGCTAACACCTAATCAGGGGTTAGTGGGCCTGTTTCCTGAGTGCAATTGAAGCCTGCATAAAAAGGCTGCTTTGCCCTGCCCTTTTGAGGCTTTCTTAACCAGGGCTCCACACATCAAACAGTAAGTAAAGATTTGAGGGTTTCTTTGTTTGGTTTTTTTTTGTTACATTGCTAGCTCTCTGACTGGGAGCTCTTAAAAGGGTTTTGTGTATATTTTTTAAAGCAAGGTTAATTTCATTTTTGCTGTTTTAGGGGAACTGTACTTGAGCACAGTAGTGTTGCTGAACTCTGTAACCCCCTCAGTTCAGGAACTGCTAACACCTAATCAGGGGTTAGTTCCCTCCCTACCCACCCCGACTCCCACCCACCCCTAGTGAGCAGTCTTGCTTTATAGGGCACCTCCCCCTTTAACAAATCACAGTGAATTGGACCAGCACATTTTGAACATAATTAAAGAGATTTAACTGCTTTTTTTCTGAAAGGACAGCTGCGAAACCAGCTGGTACTTCGTAGATCTCTCTCTTTTGCTTTAACAGATACCTAAGCTCCACAAACAGAACAATGGCTGGGAAAAATCGTATTGCTAAAGCTGTTGCCCCCATTACAGCTTCTGCCTCGGTCCAGACAGAGGTCCTATTGCCAGTTGAAGAACCGGTTCCATGTGCAGGGTGCCTGCATGCTGAAGCTCTGAGGAAACAAGTGGAGGAACTCAGAGAGGAGGTGGCGAGGCTGAGGAGCATTCAAGACAGTGAGAAGTACATTGATGAGATGCTGCTTGCAGCAACCAGGCTCTCCAGCACAGGAGAAGATGGGTGCCAACAGAATGTCGATGGTTGGACAAAAGTCACCAGAGCCTGCAAAATCACCAATCCAACTTCTCCAGCCCTTGAATTGAAGAACCATTATGCAGCCCTGGAAGTGGAGGAGGTGAAAGCATCCCTGGAAAGGGAAGAACCAGAGTTCAAGTACCCCATAGTTGCAGAATCAGTGACCAGAAGGAAACGAAGGGTAGTGGTGGTTGGAGACTCTCTTCTGAGGGGTACTGAGGCGTCCATCTGCCGACCAGACTTGATGTGCAGAGAGGTATGCTGTCTGCCTGGTGCCAAGATCCAAAATGTTACGGAGAGTTTGCCGAGACTCATCAAGCCCACTGACTATTACCCAATGTTGCTAATCCATGTTGGAACAAATGATACTGCCAGGTATACCTCGGAACGTATCAAAAGTGACTTCATGGCTCTGGGACAGAGGGTGAAGCAGGTAGGTGCACAGGTGGTGTTCTCTTCAATCCTCCCTGTTGAGGGTAAAGGCCAAGGCAGAGAGGCTCGCATCCTGGAGATTAATGCATGGCTGCGTGGATGGTGTCTTCGAGAGCGTTTTGGTTTCCTAGACCATGGGATGCTGTTCCAAGGGTTGCAGAGCAGAGATGGCATCCATCTGTCCAAGAAAGGTCAACACATCTTTGGTAGTAGACTGGCTAATCTACTGAAGAGGGCTTTAAACTAGATTCGTTGGGGATGGGTGAAGAAAGCCCCCAGGTAAGTGAAAGCCCCCAGGTAAGTGATACATTAAATACCTTTATGGAAATGGGTAACAGGGGTAACATATGGAAAGCAGTGTGTATTAATGCCCGTAGCATGGGAAATAAGATCTCTGAAGTTGAAGCTTTGGTGGGAGTGGCTGACTTAGATTTAGTGGCAGTTACAGAAACATGGTTCACAGAAAACCATGACTGGGATGTAACTATACCTGGCTATACTTTATTCAGAAAGGACAGGGTAGGAAGAAGGGGAGGAGGAGTAGCACTATATGTAAAAACTACTATTAAAGCTTTGGAATTACAGAGCTTAAAAGGGAGAGAGGAGGCATTGTGGGTTAAACTAGAAAGAGGGAAAGAGAAATCTATTTGCATTGGTGTGATATACAGACCTCCCTCACAAGCGGAAGAGGTGGACAGAGAGTTAATTGAAGACATACACAGCATTGCTAGGAAAGGGGAAGTGCTACTGCTAGGAGATTTCAATATGCCAGATGTTGTTTGGCACATTCCTGCTGCAGTATCATCTAGGAGTAAGGAGATCCTGGATTCTCTACAGGGAGAACTATTCAGGCAATTGGTAACAGACCCCACACGTGAAGGGGCCATACTGGACTTGGTGCTTACCAATGGTGAAAGTGTTTCTGATGTTGTAGTGGGAGATCATTTTGCATCCAGTGATCACCAGATGGTGTGGTTCAGTATTAGGACTAGGGCTGTTAGAATCCATTCCAAGGTGAAGATCTTAGACTTTAGGAAGACTAACTTTGCGAAGATGGGCCAATACCTCAGGGAGTCGTTAGTGGGATGGGAACAGCTGGGGGATGTAGAACAACAGTGGGCAAAACTGAAAGGGGGTATTTTAAAAGCAACCAACCTTTTTGTTAAAATGGTAAATAAAGGCAAAAGGAACAGGAGACCGCTATGGTTTTCGAAGGAAGTAGCTGAAAAAGTGAAGAAAAAGAGGGAGGCCTTCATGAAATACAAGAGATCACAGAGAGAGGAAGACAGGCATCTGTATTTGGAAAAACTTAGAGAAGCTAGCAAAGTAGTCAAGAAGGCAAAGATTCAAAAGGAGGAGGAAATAGCCAATGCAATAAAATGGGGGGATAAGACATTTTTCAGATATATTAGTGAGAAGAGGAAGGGCAAAAGTGGTATTGTCAGACTCAAGGGTACAGGGGGGGAATATGTAGAAGCTGATAAGGATAAAGCGGAATTGCTTAACAAATATTTTTGTTCTGTGTTCACAGATGAAGAACCAGGAGCAGGACCTCAGAAAACACCCACAAATAAGAACAGAAGCGAGGGACATCTTGAACAATTTTCAGAAGACTGTGTTCGTGAGAAACTAGCTCAACTTAAAGTAGACAAAGCGATGGGACCGGATGGGATACACCCTAGAATACTGAGGGAACTTGGGGACGTTCTAGCAACTCCACTGACTGACCTTTTCAATGCCTCGTTGGAGTCGGGAGTGGTGCCAAAGGACTGGAGAGAGGCTCATGTGGTGCCTTTACACAAAAGCGGAAGTAAGGATGTGGTTGAAAACTACAGGCCGGTTAGTTTAACTTCAGTGGTGAGTAAATTAATGGAAACGCTGTTGAAAGAGAAAATAGTGAGGTTTCTGGAGTCCAGCGGATTACAGGATCCGAGGCAGCATGGATTCAGCAGAGGCAGGTCTTGTCAGACAAATCTGATTGATTTCTTTGACTGGGTGACCAGGGAGTTGGACCGAGGGAGAGCTCTAGATGTGGTGTATTTAGATTTCAGTAAAGCCTTTGACACTGTTCCTCACAGGCGACTTATAAACAAACTGAGCACCCTAGGGATGGACCCTAAAGTTACTGCTTGGGTTAGAAATTGGTTGGGTGGGAGGCGACAAAGAGTACAAGTAAATGGAGCTCACTCTGAGGAGAAGGATGTTACCAGTGGTGTGCCCCAGGGATCTGTCCTTGGTCCGATTCTTTTTAACATCTTTGTTAGTGATATAGCGGAAGGGCTGTCGGGTAAGGTTTGCCTCTTTGCAGATGATACCAAAATCTGCAATAAAGTAGACACCCAGGAAGGTGTAGATAACATGAGGAGGGATCTAGCTAAGCTTGAAGAATGGTCTAGAATTTGGCAGCTGGGATTTAATGTTAAAAAATGTAAGGTCATGCATTTGGGCTGCAGCAATCCAAGGGAGCAATACAGCATAGGAGGTGAAGTACTTTTGTCCACTAAAGAAGAGCGGGACCTAGGCGTAGTTGTGTCCGATGATCTTAAAGTAGCTAAACAGGTAGAAAAGGCGACGGCAAAAGCTAGAAGGATGCTTGGGTGCATACGGAGAGGAATGGCTAGCAGAAAAAGGGAGGTGATAATGCCTCTGTATAAGTCTTTGGTGCGACCTCATTTGGAGTATGGTGTGCAATTCTGGAGACCGCACCTTCAAAAGGATGTGAACAGGATGGAGTCGGTGCAGAGGGTTGCTACTAAGATGATTAGTAGTCTTCATTATAAAGCATATGAGGACAGACTTAAGGATCTTAATATGTACACCTTAGAGCAGGGCTCTCAAACTCAAATTGCTTTGAGGGCCAAATGAGGACTTGTAGAGTAACCCGGGGGCCGCACAAGACGCGGGCCTCATTTGCATAAGGGGCATCATTTGCATAAATATTTGCATAATGTTACCATACACTGACTTTTAGTAAACATGCCTCTTAATGAGTGTATGGATAAAGAAAGACTAAAAGATTTCTACATTACTATAAACCAGTGCCAACCGCCAGGCACATTAGGAACTACTAGAAAACACTGCTCATTTAGAACCCATAGCAAACCTGGCATATCCTAACAGCATTCTTAGCCCCCCCCATAACCCCATTTTCAGTCTTAGCCCCCCAATCAGACCACCTCCAGTCCTAACCCCCATCTGCCCATTACTAGTCCTAACCCCCCATCACCCCATTTTCAGTCCTACCCCCCCCCCCCCATTACTAGTCCTAACCCCCTCCCCCCCATCAGCCCAAGTAAATTTAAAAATTAAAAACAAAACAAACCCTGGGCTGCAGTGATAAGATGATACAGTGAGAGAAGATGTACAGGATGGGTCAGGAATTGTTGCCTTTTTTGCAGTGCTTATTAGTGGAAATCGAATAAAGCTGCAACCAATTTTTTGCTATCATAACAGTGTTGGAAGTTTCATTTTGGTTTGGGGTGTGAGGAAGCTATGTGAGTGACTATATTAAGAGGTCCCTGGGTTATACCAGGGTCCCCTATAACATGGCCAATTCCCTTTTGAGGGGCAGTGGTCAGTCCGGTGGTAAGGGGTAGGTGGTGGGGGAGTCAAGGGGCCACTATTTGGATGGGCAGGGAGTGTAGGACAGGGGAGGGAATACTGAACAGTTGAAGGAGCAAACTGGTGGGTAATCAGTTGCTATGGGCAGGCTGGCAAGGAACAGCAATGGGAGATAGTGTGCTTGACCCCATCCCCTCTTTTCATGTTCAGTTGGTATAGAGGTGTGAGGATCTTGGGATGGGGAGGACATTTGTAGGTCTGTGGTTGCAGCTGGGGGTAGATGTTTGGGACGCTGTCTTCCTTCCAGAGTCAGCCTGAGAAGAATGGATAAAGGGCTGAATGGAATGAAGTGGGGGAAAATTAGCTACCAGGCAACATCACTACAAGCTATGGGGACATGAGCTGGCATCATTGCAGGCTATGTGGGAAAGTGAGGTGACCTTTTCACTGGGTTCTTAATGGAACATTACTATGGCTAGGACAGCACCAACTAGCCAAGTTTCTGAGTGCAGTTTTGGAAGTGGGGTGAAGGTGAATAATTTTGGATACAATGAGAGAAGATGTCAGGAGGTTAGCTGAATGGAAGGCTGACCTGGGAGATGATTGGTCAGGAATGCTTGTTACTGGAAATTAAATAAAGCTGCTGCTGAGTTTTTCAAAACCAGTGTTGGAAGTTTCATTTTGGTAAGGGGTGCAAGAAAGGCATGCAAGCGCCTATATTAATCATGAATAGGGTTTCTAAATACCCTCTTAGCGTCATTGTCTTGCTGCATGACCCACCTTCAGTTCTGCTTCAATTCATGGACAGATGATCTGATACAGTATTCACCTCTGAATCTTCCTATATAAATCAGAAATTATGCTTTTATCAGTGATAGCAAGCCGTGCTGGTCCGGATACAGCAAACAAACCTTAAAGTTTAAGGGAAAAAAAAAACACAAACCCTGTCTTCTGCTGCTGCTGCTGCCGCCGTGGTAGCAGCAGAATCAGCTGTCCCGCGGCCCCTTCTTCTCTGCCCGGAAGAGCCCCGAGCCTGCTCCTTTAGCGGTGAGCTTTTCAAGCCGCGAAGAGAGTATTTTCCTCTCGCGCGGCTTGACAAGTGAATAGGTTTAAGCTGCGCGAGAGGGAAATATTCTCTTCGCAGCTTGAAAAGCTCACCGCTAAAGGAGCAGGCTCGGGGCTCTTCCGGGCAGAGGAGAAGGGACCGCGGGACAGCTGATTCTGCTGCTACCACGGCGGCAGCAGCAGCAAAAGACAGGGTTTGTGGTTTTTTTTTTCCTCCGTCGCGGGCCGCACAAAGTTCTCTTGCGGGCCGCATGCGGCCCGCGGGCCGCGTGTTTGAGACCCCGGCCTTAGAGGAAAGGCGGGATAGAGGTGATATGATTGAGATGTTTAAATACCTCCGTGGCATAAATGTTCAGGGAGAGAGCCTCTTTCAATTGAAAGCAAGTTCTGCGACGAGGGGACATGGGATGAGGGTGAAGGGAGATAGATTCAGGAGTGATATGCGGAAATATTTCTTTACGGAAAGAGTAGTGGATCCGTGGAATAGTCTCCCAGTGGAGGTGGTAGAGATGAGGACAGTAACTGAATTCAAAAAAGCATGGGACCAACACAGAGGATCTCTAAAGGTAAAAAGTGGACTGTTGTAGTTGTTGTTATGGAAGGACAGACTAGATGGGCCTTGTGGTCTTTTTCTGTCATCATGTTTCTATGTTTCTATGGTCAAAATTAAAAAATCTGAACAAAAAGCACCAATCGAAAAGAAAACATACATTACACAAAGAACCCCCAATCAAGGGAGTCCCAGCAGCTGTCAGGCTAGTCAGCAAAACCCGAAAAAAGTTGTCCCAGCCATTCACACAAGCCTGGGAAAGCCCAGCTGCTTCATAGGTCCCCCCCCCCCCCCCCAAAGCTGCTTTATTTAAAACAGCAAAAGAACGGGGCCAGCTCAAGGGGGATGTTGCACCTTAAGCCAACTTTTGCTTTTGCACCCCCCCCCCCCCTCCCTTGAATCTGATCTCTCAGTGCAAACTGCGCAAGCAGGGGTAAATTTTCAGCCAATAGCTTGATAAATGCCAGCACCCCCATTTAGCTTTTTCTGCATATTCTATGCCACTATCCATATAGGTAGTGAACTAAATATACAGAGTGCCAGCATAATCATCGTATTATCTATTTAGGCTAGGCCTGATACTCTGCTGAATAGTGCGGCTATCTGGATAATTTTCTGGCCTGATCTTGCTTCTCCCCTAACATGCCCCACAAGGATACAGATTAAACTGCAGAATGGAAGATATTAACAGCTCGATATTATCTGTATATTTTTCAAAAATACACAGTAAAGCTAATTACTTATTTACCAGCGAACATATAAATGCCTTTGAATATCAGTCTGAAAGGGCATAATTATTCATATATGGAGCACTCCCAGACTCGCCAATAAAAAAAGCCAAACCACCTCCCAACAGATGCAGAGCGGAAGATAACATTTTACATACCAGATGATAATGTATTTTCCTTGAATCCTGCTAGACCAGTCCAGATAAGTGGGTTGTGTTCCCCTACCAGCAGATTGGTGGAGACAAAAAAAAAAACAATGAAAAGCCCAAGTGCAGAGACATCACTCCAATGTCTCTATATGCCTCAGCCACCAGAGGTCTATTCAGTATCCATCCCAAAGCATATGGGAGAACAATGCAGTCCTCACACAACCTTAACGTGAGCAACAATGAGCAAACAAACAGTAGAGAACTGTGTACAGGAAAGCATAAAGAGAAAGCTGTTACTAGAAGATGAACCTGCCAAACAAAATATAGAAATCATAGCGGACCCAAAGGTACAGCCTCAGAAGAATAGAGCAAACAGTTCCAGGGGCGAGCCCTGGACTGGTTTAGCAGGACTCAAAAAAAGGACATTATCTAATAAGTAAAATGTCACCTTCCATGTCATCCTGCTAGACCAGTCCAGACAAGTGGGATGTACAAAAACTATGCCTCCATTGGGCGGGAAGAAAACACAACAGCTTGTAAAACCTTAGAGTCAAAGGCCTTGCCTGCCAGAGCATGGATACCCAAGCAGAAATTCTTGACAAAAATGGAGGTGATGGCCACGTTGCTGCCAAACAAATTTCTACAAGGGCTACCAAGCTCCACTCCGCCCATGAGGACACTTACACTCAGGTAGAATGGGTGCACAAACCCTCCAAAACTGACCAATTCCACAGCAGATCCGCCAAGGCAATGGCCTCCTTAACCCAGAGCCCCAATGCAGACTGAGCCATTGCATCACCTTGTGCAGGCCAGCAAACAGCACAAAAAGATGGTATGACTTACAAAAAGAATTCGTAACCTCCAAGAACTAGAGAAGCACCCTCCAGACATCCACAAGGTGAAGATCATTCCCCCAGCACTGCTCCTTAGAGAAGGAGGGCAGGCAAACCGCCTGGTTTACATGAAGGGAGAAACCACTTCAGGAAGAAGGGACAGGCTGAATGGAAAAAGCCTCCTCAGAAAAAGATAGGTAAGGATCTCGGCAAGACAGAGTCTGCAGCTCGGAAAACCACCTTTCAGAACAATCACAACCAAGACAGTATGAGCATCAAGTCCTGCAGAGTAGCACACTTCAACAGCTCAGACACCAGGGCCCTGAGTACCAGACACAGATCCCAGGTAGGGACCACCGACCATAGAGGATGACGCCGAACCCCCCCTGAAGGAGATATGAAACATCTGAGTGTATTAGCTAGAGACTTACCAGCTAATGGGCCCTCTGAAACAGGCCAAAGCTGCCACCTGAACCTACAGGGAACTAAGGGACAAAAGGCCCTTCTCCAGATCATCCTGCAGAAATGGCCACAGAGATAGCTTCTTGGCTGCCTCAGGAGACAGCCGTATGCCGCACCAGCACTCAAAGCGTCACACCTGCACTTATGCCAGGTTGGTAGACTTCTTCCAGGCTTTGAGTAGAGTGGAACACCACTGCTGGAGAATAGCCCATACGCACTAACCGTCTCCTTACAAGAACCAAACCTACTACCACTACTAATCATTTGTATAGCGCTACAAAGTGTATGCAGCACTGTACATATAGATGTAAGATTCAGAGATTACAATATAATCAAGATGACAAAATATCAAAAAAAACGGGGACAAGAGTTTGGCAAGATATACGTAAATAGTGGACAAGAGAATGAGGAACATCAGGATCCAAAAGCAGCCTCAAAGAGGTGGGTCTTCAGCCTGGCCTTGAATAAGGCCAGAGGAGGAGCCCAACGCACAGACTCAAGTAGTTTGATCCAGGCATATGGAGCAGCAAGGTGGAATGAACAAAGTCTGGAGTTGGCAGTGGCAGAGAAGGGCACAGATAAAAAGAGATCTGCCAGAGGAGCAGAGTTCCCGACGAGGAGTGTAGAATGAGATGAGATAGGAAAGGTAGTGAGTAGCCATAGAATGAATGCACTTGTAGATAAGTAGGAGAGATTTGAACTGGATGCGGAGATGGATAGGGAGCCAGTGAAGTGACTTGAGAAGAGGGGTTGCAATAAGCCCCAAGATGGAGGCAAGCAAAGAGGTGGCGCTCGCAAGAGCTGCATTAGATCTGCGCATAATGCTCTCCTCGATCAACTCAGCACCACCAGAATAATCCTTCTTGGATGGCACTCCATACACCGAATCACATGCCCCACCAGGAGCCATAGAGGAACCACCTACAGCAGGTGCTGACTTGGTCAAGGTTGAGCCAGGACGCCAAGGCCTTTGGTCCCGTCTCCGTGCAACTACTGAAGTGACACTGACACTGGAGCAGATTGCCATCACATCCCTCTCTGAGCGACCCCAGCAGCGCAGAAACAACTGAAAACACCTCCTGACTCAACTCCCACTCTCCTGGGACCAGAAAGTGCCGGCTGAGAAAATCCATTTCCACAGTATCCACTCCAGCAATGTGCATAGCCAACTAGGAGGCTCTTCGCTTTCAAAACAGGAGAGCCATCTCCAGGACTACCGTGGCACTACTCATGCCGCCTTGCCAATCAACATAAGCCACCACTGTGACATTATCTAAGAACACATGAAATGCCCGGCCCTCAACTGGGGGCCAGAGACACAGAACAACCAACCTGATAGCCCTTGCCTGGACCATACCATCTCCCCATGATTCCAATGATCCCAGGCCATTCGGCCTTAGCAATGGACTCTCCAGCCCGAGAGACTGACATTCATCACAAAAAGGATCCATGAGGAATTATCTAGCAGCACGCCCTTCCTCAGAAGATGAGGCTGCTGCCACCACTACTTCACCATCATTGGGAGTGGGAGTGGGAGCCTGAGCTCAAACTGCTGACAGTCAACCTGGACTCTGGGAGTCTGCTGCAAACAGAATAGTACTAGGCAATCCACCAACCTTGACTTTCTCCACTGGCAGAAAGACTGCACACTTGAGTACTGAAAATGTGCTCCCAGGAACTCCAGACAGAGAATGCAACAACTGGCTCTTCCCCAAATGATCACGCAGCCAAGGCTCACCAGAAAGGACACCACTCGGGGAGCTACTTGAGATGCCTCTGAAGGAGAATGGCCTCTGATGAACCAGTAGCCCAGATATGGGTGCACACAAATCCCTTGGTGTCACAGTGCTGTAGACACCACCACCACCACCATGACCTTGGAGAACAACCTTGGGCAGTGGAGAGTTCAAATGGAAGGGTGGTGAACTGAAGGTGAGAACCAACCATGGCAAAACACAGATACGTGCTGAACCCCTGGATCGGGATATAAAAATACACCTCGGCCAAAACCAGAGATGCTGGGAACCTCTTCTGCGCACCGCTTGAATCCTGGATCACAAAGTTTCCATCCAGAAATGCATAATGCACAAGTGCTCGTTGATACACTTGAGGTCCAGAATGGGCCGGAATGTTCCTGCCATGTTGACTACTATGAAACAGATGGAATACCTGCCCCTATCATCTTGGAGAATGGGCTCCACTGACTTCAGGAAAGGCAACTTGTCCAAGATGATCTGCACAGTGGCCTTGTTTGCAGACCTACAAGAGGAGAAGATGCAAGCTACCGGGATTGGCTCTTTGCATTCCAGGCCATAGTGTACTGAATGGGACTAGCACCCAATGGATCCTTAGTGATCCGGGCCCATTCCTGAAGAGGAGACAAAACCTGCCCCTGACCGAAGGAACCAGGAAAATGGGTCTCCCATCATTTATTGCGCAGCCTGGGAGGGTCCTCCTCTGTATGAGACCAGGTCCCTGGGCCCAAGCACTCCACAAAAGAACTGAAAATGAGCCCAAAGTCCATAAGCAGGGGGAAGTTTTGTAATTTGGCTCTTTTTTCCATTTCCTGAAAGATGCTTTTTTGGCAACAGTAGCCTCTCTGACCTCACCTTTAAACTATGCTGGCAGTTTTTTGGACTTCCTTCCACTTTTCTTAAAGCGTGGAATACAGCTGGTCTGGGCTTCCAAAATAGTATTTTTAAATATCCAAGCTTGATGTAAGTCTAACCTTTTCAACTGCTCCTTTTATTTTTTTCTTAACTATTTTCCTCATTTTATCATAGTCTCCCTTTTGAAAGTTAAAAGGTAGTACTGTTAATTTCCTTACCATCCCCTCCTCCATTAATTAAATAAAACGCAATCATGCTATGATCACTATTGCCAAGTGGTAGGGGAACACAATCCACTTGTCTGGACTGGTCTAGCAGGATGATATGAAATAGGGTTTCACTTTACAACTCACAAAAAAGAGAAATTAGACTTACCTGCTAATTGTTGTTCTTTGATGAACTCCAGTCCAGTTCAGTACCTCTGGGTAGTGCAACTCCTCCAGCAGCTTGGAGACTAAGCATGTCATCTTTTTGATGACACTAGTGTACATATGCAGTTGGCACCACCCACCAGCCCCAGTATCTATTGACAAAGCAGACTCAGAGAAGCAATAAATTAGTAGTTAAACATGCAACAAACACTTCCACGTCTAAATAAACTAGTACCCCCTCCATCCCCTGGAAAGGATACCCCGTCCCCCCCTCCAGGATGGGGAGGCCTACCTGTTGAGCGCTTGAGCAACTCCAACCAGCGGGATGCGAGCAACCAACAGCTCTTCTGGTCCGCCCCTCCCCCGAACACTGATTACACACCCATCCCCGGCTTCTCCTGGCCACTTCCTCCACCAAGGGAACCAGCTTCAGGACCAGGGTGTGTATAGATTATCACAGAAAGCACTCAGGAAGGGTTCCGGGACTGGACTGGAGTTCCTCAAGGAACAACAATTAGCAGGTAAGTCTAATTTCTCTTTCCTTATCGTCCCTCCAGTCCAGTCCCGCACCTCTGGGATCTATCAGAGCAGTTAAACTAATGGGGAGGGACCCGCACAACCAGCCTGAAGCACTGGCGAGTCGAAACGAGCATCCCCCACCACCTGGACATCCAGGCGAAAATGTCCAGATAAAGTATGCCACCCTACAGATCTCCACCGGCGGAACTAAACTATACTCTGCTCACAAGGCTGCCTGAGCCCTTGTGAAATGCGTCTGCAACCCCGCCGGCACTGCTCTACCCTTCAAGATGTATGCAGGCATGATTTGCCTCACTGATCCATATGGAAATGGAGGCTTAGCTGCCGCCTCACTTTTGTGCGACCTGCCAAACAGAACCAACAGACAAGTCTGATCTCCAAAAGGACGAAGCCCTTTTCACATACCTTCGCCTCCAAGTAGCACAGCTGTGGCGTGGCAAAGCCCATATCTGCTCTTGACCACATCTGAGCTCGCCAGAGCCGGTAAGGAAACAGCCTGATTTATATGAAATGCTAACACCACGCAGGACCACTTTCTCCTTGGAGAAGGAAAGGAATAGCTCCTGGTATGACAGGGTCCGAAGCTCTGAAATCCTGCATGCCGAGCAAATCAACACCAGGAATACCATTTTCAGAGTCAAATCCTTCAGGAATGTTTGACTCAATGGCTCAAAGAGTTCCCCAAGAAGAACACAGCAAGGAGCAGTGTGTCTTGCACAAAACACAGGATACACAAGGAGCAAGAGACGAAGGTTGGATGTTCAAGATCCTTTATTTGTAAAAACCCCAACGCGTTTCGGCGTGACCGCCTTCATCAGGGGGAATATAGCTTAAAAACAAACAATAATATACTGTGATAAGATACATATAAATAAATAATTAAATGAATGTCAGACACAAGATGGATATTTATGACTAAAAATTAATAAATATACTATTGTAAAAGATGATAGGATATGATCTGTTAACGTTAAAAATTGAAACATTTGATCGAGTACATGACATCTATACATTAATATAAAAATTGATAGATAATAAGGAATATTACATATAAAAAGCTACAAACGCAGGACTTGAGGTAAAAAGTATGATGGACAAACAGAATAAATAAATTATAACTATACTAAATGAGGATGAGGGATGCCTATAATAAATAATAAAAAAGACACGATAAAAAGCTTAAAAGGTTGAGCCAATAATAAGATAAGAAAGATATAATAATTAAAAACTAAAAACGAGGTGTAATAATGATCTTGCATAGTATTGAGAAGCTATATCGTGGAAATTCGCTATTGAATTTGTATTTATTTAATATGGAATTAGGTGTTAATACATTCCACCTTGATATAGTTTAATGGATGTGATTGTTATCAAACTATACAGTTTTACTACTTAGATGTTATATCGATGAGTGCACTATTAAACATTTATGAAGTATAGAACCTTACTAACTTAACATGTTTGTCAGACATAACCATTTGGTCTACTGACCTGATTGGTTCAAATTTAGTCATAAATATCCATCTTGTGTCTGACATTCATTTAATTATTTATTTATATGTATCTTATCAAAGTATATTATTGTTTATTTTTAAGCTATATTCCCCCTGATGAAGGCGGTCACGCCGAAATGCGTTGGGGTTTTTACAAATAAAGGATCTTGAACATCCAACCTTCGTCTCTTGCTCCTTGTGTATCAAAGAGTTCCCCAGACAGCACCGTCAGCACCAGATTGAGATTCCAAGGCAGTACCACTGCCCTCTATGAAAGACGGAGGTGGGTCACCGCCTCTAAAAAGCTCAGCCCGTCTGGGTGCGTACTCAACGGCACCCTGTGGACTTTCCCGCGATAACCGGAAATCGCCTCCAGTTGTACCTTCAAGGAACTGGCAGCTAGACCCTTATCAAAACCGGATTGCAAGAACGCCAAGATGTCCGGGACGGAGGCAGTGGAAGGGCGCGCCTGCCTCTCCCCGCAACATGATTCAAAGATGCGCCCTACGCAGATGCACGCCAGGTTCGTAGACCACCTCTGAGCCTGTAGCAAGGTCGCTATCCCCGAGCCTGATTATCCTTTCTTCTTCAACTTTGCCCTTTCAAGAGTCATGCCGTAAGCAATAATTGATCCACCTGGGGCATACGAAGTGGCTACTGTGTCAAGAGATCCTTCCAACCGGAAGCCACCAGTCAATCCGCCAGTATCTGAATCAGGTCAGCATACCACTGGCACCTCAGCCAGTCTTGGTGCCACCAGAATTACAAGTCCCCGGTGCACCTCTAGCCATTGCACTAACCGGCCTATGAGCGCCCAAGGGGAAAAACCGCTCAGATGCCTTTGGTCTTGGGTGGTATAGTAAATCTTTTAATAAACATAAACATAAACCCTCTTCGAGCCACTGCTGAATCAGAGCATCCAGGCCCTTGGATTTCCTCTCTTCTTCTGCTGAAAAATCGGCAGGCCTTGGTCAATTCAAACATTGCCATTAGGTCCATGACCAGTGTGCCCCATCGGCGGACCACCTGCTCGAACACCTCCTGAATGAACTGCCACTCTCCAGGGTCCATGCGCACTTGGCTGAGGTAGGCTGCCGTCACACTGTCAACTCCTGCTACTTGCGCCACCGATAACACCTAGAGACGAATCGCTACCCATCTGAACAGCTTTTCGGCCTCCTCCTCCAGGGCTGCCCTGCCTGTGTGTCTCCTTGCCGGTTGATGTAAGCCACTGTGGTCACATTGTCTGAGAGGACTTGGACAACCTTCAGCTGCAACCATGGCTCAAAACTTTCTAGCACCAAGGTCACCACTCGCATCTCGAGCCTGTTGATCGACCACAGGGCCTCCTGTGGACTCGTCCCTGAACAAAGCGTCCTTTACAATGGGCTCTCCAACCTGACAGGCTGGCATCGGTCATCAGAGGAACCCACACTGGGGACTCCTTCCAGGCTCTCCACATGCAGCCATCAACTGAGGGCTCTCCTGGCACTCCGCGGGGAGGGGAGTACTTGGGACAGGGGTTGACTCTGATGGGACCATCGACTGAGCAGAGCCCTCTGCAGCAGTTGCATGTGCGCCCTTGCCCATGGGACTAGCTTGAGAGTGGCTGCCATGGTCCCCAGAACCTGCAGATGCCGCCACTCTGCTGGTCTTGCCATCTTCAGGACCTGCCAGAACCACTGTCGTAGTTCCTCCGCCCGGCGAACCGGCAGGAAAATACTGCCCACGCAGGTATCAAAGCACGCTCTCAAATACTCTCTAGCTCCTGGGCCGGCCAGCCGGCCGTAACTGACTCTTGGCCAGGTTGACCCCAACCGAAACTTTAAAAGAACTCTCCCACCTGCGCTGTTGCTCTTTTTGCTATCATCCCTGGACTTCGCCTGGACCAGCCAATCATCTAGGTGGACGAGAACCCCTTCCTTGTGGAGAGCTGCTGCCACCACCACCAAGGCCTTGGTAAAGGTATGGGGGGTGGTCGCCAGACCGAAGGGCACTGCTCGAAACTTGAAATGACCCCTTGGCACCGCAAAGCAGAGAAACTGACGATGTTCTGGATGGATGGGAACGTGAAGATACACCTCTGCGAGATCGAGAGTCACCCCAAAATCTCCGCTTCCTACCGCCATTATTACTGTGAAAATGCGGTACCCGGAGACTGTTGTTCATGCCCTCGAAGTCGAGAATTGGGTGAAAGGAACCTTCCATTTGGGCACCAAGAAATACATGAAGCATCGACCACAGATGTACTGGTCTCGCAGAACCAGTTCCACGGCTCTCAGCTGCAGGAGACAAATCAAGGTCTCTTCGACTGCTGCCAACACCGCTGCACCCACTTTGAATGATCAAAGGAGCTCATTCTTGCTCCGGCAGCGGGTATAGGCACGTCATGGATTGCACCCCTTTAAGGCCAGCCTCCAGCAGATCCCACTCATCCTGGATTATCTGTACTACTACTCCATGTACTGGTAAGACTTCTGTGATTTCCGTACTGCCTGGAACAGCGGATCCTACAGTGCCTCTTCCTCTGCCGGGAGGTTAGGCATATTCAGGGCCTTGAGGGTCTCTAAGGTACACATAGAATGTGAGCCCTTTGGGCAACGAGGAATTTTATCAGTACCCACTTGTAGTGATTGTAAACCACCCTAATGGCCTTCGGCCTGGGCAGTATATCGAGAAATTGCGTAAACATAAGCATAAAGATAAGCACTGGTAGCTGCTCCCGGCTCAAAACCCAAACAATCCACGCCTGATCTTCCTGTTCTAGGCTCTCTCCTTCCAACTCCTCCTGCAGATCCAGCCCCTCCGACAACGGCGATTGCCACCACTCCTCTAAGGCTCTAGCCCACTTAGACGCCACTGCTCATGACTCGTGCTCTTTTGAATCTGACATCCTCTTAGCCCTGTGTTCTGAGGCTGAGGAGCCACTTGGTAGGCAAAACGCCTTCTGCAAAAGTAAGAAAAAAACTCCGGTGAGAACTCCCCCAGGAGCCCTACTGCTCCCTAGGCTGAAGGGGTGGATGGTCCGGGCATCGTGAAGGGACCGGGGCCGGATCCGTTGAAGGTAACATGCCCCCCCCCCCCCCCCCCGGGTCTCACAACCGGGAGGGACTCTCCTGCCTCATCTCATCCTGCAGGTCCTGCTCCCATGACAGCCTTTAGCATGCAGTTTAAGCAGACGCCTGCCTCCGAGACCACACCACATTGGGGACTGCATATCTTGAGGATTTTTAGATTGCGCTGCAGTGTTGTATCTTAAAGATATGAAATAGACCTTGCCCTGATCCAATCAAACTGACACATTCTCCGAGTAAAGTTTACGTTTTTATTCTACTACTACAAATGGCTATAAGAACGTACCAGCTTCCCTTACAAGCAATATTACAGACTTAATAGGTACATAATCTGGGCTAAGCGACAAGAGATGATCATGTCAGGTTACTCATCGACCATAGACAGATGGAAGGATTTCATTTGCGTCCAATCCACTGACTGACTATCTTTCAAATTTACATAATTTTCTTGTATGCAGGTACTTCCTGTTTTCCAGAGCTGTAGCTGCTACAAACCTATATGCAGCTCCTTTTTTTTTTTTTTTTTTTTTTTTTAACACCTATCTTTATTTCTGTCTCTGATGTTTTATCAGACCCCTCTCAGGAAAAAGCAACAATGTTTCAACCAAGTGCCAGTTACATCACGTGACCCAACACAACAGCCCTCTGAAAATCTGCCCAGCAACAACAATAGCCTATCTGATTAGGCCTTTCCCATATGTCTGCATCAAGTCATTGTGCACTGAATCAGTTTTGAGCTGTATTACACAAGGAATGCTTAAGGATTAAGTGGGGTTCACGCTCCTTGATACCATCCTATACCAGGCACTGCGGTCTGGCCAGCATGTTGGGAAGGGCTGGAGGCACTCCCCAGGAATGTTCTCAATTTGTATCCAGGTAGATAAAAGGATCCCCAGCACAGTGCACCTCCACAGGCTCAGGCACCCAAAACACAGCAGAGGGTTAAAACACATGCGGGCCTTAATAAAAAGAAATCGCGCCTAAATGCAGCAGGGGGAGTTTTCCACACTGCTGCAGGCTCCCAAACATGCGGCTACAGGCCACTCTGTCTCCTTGTGTTCTGGCGGTGTGTCTAGGGGTTCCTGCTGTCCCCTCCCCCCCCTCGCCACTCTTACCTTGGAGCCTCTTTGCCGCATGGCTTTTCCACCCCTCGCACTCAGCCTTCCTTCCCGGCTTCGGCACTGAGGAGGGTGACTCAGGGCTGCCAGCTTTCATTCCTGTCAAGCAACTGCAGCTCCTGCAGTGGCTCCTCACCCAATAATGGGTTCGGGAGCAGCCAAAAGTCCCAGACAGAGGAAGGCCCCTACAGAACTCCCCCCCCCCCCCGAAATCCTGGGGGGAGAGGGGCAAGAAGGAATATCCTCCCCTCAGCCCTGTTGTCCCCCGGGTTCTCTCTGCTCCTTCTGAATTTTACTTTATTTTTATTTTTTTTACACTTCTGCCTTTAAAAACAAATAAACCCCACCTTAACAGAGGAAATAAAAGCAAACTCTAACTAAACCTATCTCCTTAGTTTTCTCTTCAGTGAGTCCAGCACCCTGGCTCACAACCTCCTCCAGCTGCTTGGAGACTGAGCTTACTGGGGCTGGTGGGCGGTGCCAGCTGCATATGTACACTAGTGTCATCAAAAAGATGACACGCTCAGTCTCCAAGCTGCTGGAGGAGATGCACTACCCAGAGGTGTGGGACTGGACTGGAGGGACAATAAGGAACAAAAAACAAAAATCCCTCAAGTCAACCATGGAGTGGAGGAGTGGCCTAGTGGTTGGGGCAAGGTACTTCAGGCCGGAGTGTCAGGGGTTCAAATCCCACTAGAGGACAGCAACCTTGGGCCGAAAGGACTGGGGTTTCTAGTCCCACAGTTGCTCCTTGTGGTCTTGGGCAAGCCACTTAACCCTCCATAGCCCATGTTCCCTGCAAAATAGTTAACTCCAAGTTATAATGCCCTGTTCAATGTAATTTCAGTTTGTTCAATGTAAACCGCCTTGATATCATGTGAAAGGCGGTATATAAGAAATGTTAAATAAATAAATAAATAAAACCATAGAGTATTATTTGGGTCATTTTACAACTCAACATACAAAAAGATTTTATTGAAATGCTGGTCTCCCCCATCAGTGACACCATCAACAACTCCCTCCACTGCCACATATCGTGCATCATAACACATAACCCTGGAAATGGATATTCAATACTAGCACCAAGAAGTCAAATTGCACCAACTCTACCTATGGATAAATCAGTCCTGCAACTATTTTAGAACATCAGTAACCCCCAGGTGCAAAAAGGGAGCAAGCTGAACTACTAATTATTTCTAGAGAGAACCAACATTTAACAGAATCCCTTATCTTGGCTGCACATGGAAAATGCAGATCACCACCTAGTAAAGAACTACAAAATCTGAAAAATATATAGACAAAAATTGAAATGGAAAAGCCCTCAAGAAAACACTAAGCTGTGAAATACTGAAGAAACAGAAACAGAAATGTATTTCCTCCTAAAATGAACTATAAAGAAATGCACATTTTCGAAGTTGACATTTCATTCTCTAAAATCTGACAAACCTCTGTACCTTTGTTGTCTGATCATTTTATTTTTCCAGTTGGGTAGGTCCTGGTCTCTCTTATTTCCACTTCCTCTTATTGGTTTTCTTCCAAATCTTTCTCCATAAAAACATAAGATATGCCATACTGAGTCAGACCAAAGGCCCATCAAGCCTAGTATCCTGCTTACAACAGTGGTCAATCCAGGTCATAAGTATCTGTCAGGTTCCCAAAGAGGCAGAAAGAGTCTATGCTGCTTGTCCTATAGATAAGCAGTGGATTTCCCCAGTCTTCTTTAATGATTTATGGATTGGTTCCCTCACTTGGTTTGCAGCTTGTCATGCTATGGGGGCTTTTGTGTATCAGTGATGCTCAGAGCTAAGCTATCGGCAGCTTGACTACTGACAGGGTCTCCCAAGATGGACAGGTCTCAGCTGAGGTGCCAGACCAAGACAGACCACCCATCTGGGCAACAGAATGGGATGGTGCTGGCAACGAAGGTTCACATTTCTGTGACAATGGCAACACCACTAAAATTGCCCACATGGAAGAATAGCCTGGCAATCTACTTCTGTATCTTGACACAAAAATCCAATGGATAGTCACAACAAAACAAATTGCACTATAGTGCTGGAAGATAAGACCCCCAGGTCGGAAGGCACTCAACTGGCTAATGGAGAGGCGCTGAAGACTTTTCATCGTAAAGCCAGAATTTATGATGTAATAGGATCAAAGCCCTCAGGATGTTTGACTGCTGATGTAGCTGCACATAAAATGAGAGTCAGAAGCTGCAAAGATGTCTTACATATTGGGACATGGAACGTATTAAGCATGAATCTAAGGAAGATGGAGGTAGTCAAGAATGAAATGGAACATGTACAACTGTAGGGTGTCAGCGAACTGAAATGGACTAGCATCAGGCATTTTGCATCTTATGATCACATGGTCTACTATGCTGGAAATGAAAGACAAAGAAGAAATGGTGTTGCATTTATAATCAAGAAAAGAATTGCAAGAAATGTAATGAAATACAATGCAATTAGTGAATGCTTAATTTCTATTCATCTACAAGGAATGCCCATCAACACAACCATAATTCAGGTATATTCACCAACAACAGCTGCAGAAGAGGATGAAGTTGATGAGTTCTATGAAGAACTACAAGCAGAAATTGACAGAACATTCAAACAGGATATCCTGATAGTCATGGGTGACTAGAACACAAAAATTGGCAACAAAAAGAAGGCAAAGTGGTTGAAAAATATGGATTTGGCAACAGAAATGAAACTGGAGAAAGGTCGATAGAATTCTTCAAGACCAACAATCTATTCATCTCAAACACCTTATTCTAGCAACACAAGCGGTGACTGTACACGTGGACTTCACCCAATGGATTGCACAAAAATCAAATTGACTACATCTGTGGAAGTCAACGATGGAAAAGCTCTGTAACAAAGACAAAACCTGGAACTGACTGTGGTACAGATCACCAACTAAGAGTATGCAAACTCAAGCTAAACTTGAAAAAGAGCAAGCCACTCATAAACGCAGCAAAATATTACCTTGAGCATATACCACCAAAATTTAAAGACTGCCTGCAAAATCAATTTGCTGCTTTCGATACAAATGACAGAGCTCCAGAAGAATTATGGGATGACATCAAGAGGATTGTATTGGAAGAAAGTGAGAAGTGTCTACAAAAGGTGAAAACAAAAATGGCCAACATGGATAACTGAAGAAACTCTTAAAATTGCCCAAAAACGCAGAGAAGGTAAAGCCAGAGGAGAACGAGGCAATCACAGAACTTAGATATTTCCAACATGCAGCAAGACATGACAATGACGCATGCAAGGAAATAGAATCAGAAACTATTAAAGGAAGAACATGATCGGCTTTCCTAAAACTACGAGAGAGTTAAAGAAAGATTTCCAGCCTCGAATTGGAATGCCACAAGATGCTCAAGGATCAATGTTGAATGATGCTGAGAAGATCAAGAAAAGGTGGAAAGAATATACAGAGTCATTATACCATAAAGACCAAGTGGACCAACAGCCATTTCAATCTATGCCTTATGATCAGAAACCACTGATGATGAAAGAAGAAGTCGGAGCATTTTTAAAAGCCTTATCAAAGAACAAAGCCCCGGGCATGGATGGTATTGAAATATTACAGCAAATCGGATGTAGCTGTTACCATACTTACAAGGCTCTGCCAGGAAATCTGGAAGATATCATCATGGCCAATTGACTGGAAAAGATCTGTGTTTATACCAATACTAAAGAAAGGTGATCCAACTGACTGTGGAGATTATCGCACAATTGTTCTGATTCCACGTGCCAGCAAGAGTCTATTCAAGATTGTTCAGCAGCGACTACAACCATACCTGGAACGAGAACAGCCTGAATTTCAAGCAGGGTTCAGGAAAGTATGAGGAATGAGAGAGGATATTGTGGATGTGAGATGTATCCTTGAAAAGAAAGAAGAATATCTATGAGTTTTATTGACTACAGCAATGCTTTTGACTCTGTAAACCATGAGAAACTCTGGGCCACATTAAGAAGCATGGGTATACCAGAACACCTGATAGTTTTCTTCCACAACCTTTCCACTGATAAAGAAGCAACAGTTTGAATGGAAAATGGTGAAACAGAATGGTTTAAAACCAGCAAAGGTGTACGACAAGGCTGTATACTTTCTCCCTACCTGTTTAATTTATATGCAGAACAAATCATTAGAGAAGCAAGATTGTATGAACACAACCAAGGTGTGAAGATTGGTGGCAGACTCATTAACAGCCTTCGCTATGCTAACACCACCACATTAATGGCTGAAAGTGAAGACTATCTGAAACATCTGCTTCTCAAGATCAAGGAACAGTCTTAAAATGGGCCTGCATCATAATGTAAAGACAAAGATCCTGACAACTTGCAAAAGAAATTCAAATAGTGGACAACTTTAACCTACTTGGATCAACTATCAATAAAGAAATAACAAGCAGTCTAGAAATCAGATGACACGTTGCTCTTGGCAGAATGGCTATGAAGGACCTAGACAAGATTTCCAAGAGCAGAGATGTCTCTCTCTCTCTCTCCATACAAAGATTTGACTTGTTCAAGCCATGGTTTTTTCAATAACGTCATATGGCTGCAAAAGCTGGGCAGTGAAAAAGATAGACAGGAAGAAAATAGATGCCTTTGAATTATGGTGCTGGCAACAAATACTGTGTATACCATGGACTACCCGAAGAACAAACCAGTCGGTACTAGAGGAAATCAAACTAAGCTTTCTTTAGAAGCTCAGATAACAAGACTTTGACTTTCATACTTTGGACACATAACATGAAGAGAGAGATCATTAGAGAAAGACATCATACTTGACAAAGTAGAAAGTCAACGCAAAAGACGAAGGCCACCAATGAGATGGATCGATACAACAGCAGCCACTATGGGTGCCACTCTACCAAAAATGACCTGCCTGACTGAAGACCAAACACAGTTTAGGACAACTATCAAGAGGGTTTCCATGAGTCGAGACAGACTTGACGGCACTTAACAACAACATGGACTGGTTGCTCAGTGCAGAACTAATGCCCCAGTGTCAGAGAAGCTATGCTACTCAGAATGACATGGTTTGTACAGTATTAGTATTTAGTTCATGTCTTTCCAATAATAGTTCAAGGTCTGTTACAATCAGGTACTGAAGGTATTTCTTTTGAGTGTTTTTATATACCACTTTATATAAACACACTCAAATAAACACAAAGTACCAAATTCAATATACATAACACAAAAGATGTTGTTAAATCATGAACATTGAACTTAAGTTAAACATTGTAATCTGGGCATGGTAATTACATACGTTGGAGTTTTAGCAACTGTTTTAGCAGTTTGAGATTCCAATTTATGTTGGGTCGGTGCAGGTTTGGTCAGTTGTTGATCCAAAGAACTCTGAGAACAGAAATGACTTTAGCTGCTTTCTAAATGTAAAGATGTTTTGTATGTTTTGTAGGTTTGCTGTTATCGAGTTCCATAGTATTGGTGAGTAATATATGAATCCTCCGTTAGTTGTTGAGCAGTTGGTTTTTCTAAATTCTGGTGGGACTGTTGGGGATTTTTGTGCCTTTCCTCTTCTGCCTGTTTGGTATGTAGCTTATTAATGAGCATATGTACGTGGAAGATAACTTGTGTAGTATTTTGAATGCTGTCATTATGAATTTGAGCTTTACTCTGACCTCAATGGGGAGTCAGTGTAGTTGTTGAAGGATGGGGGTTATATGTTGTTTTTAGAAGGTTGAGGAGCACATGTGCTGCAGTGTGTTGAAACGTTTGCATTTGGTGCAAAGCTTGTTTTGTGAGGCCTTGCAGAATTTCATTAACAGAAATCAGTGTGGGATGATCATTAATTGGAGTTCTGTTCGGAAGTCGCTGTTTGAGAGCAGTGGTCTCAGTTGCTTTAATTTGTTAGAAAATGCTCTAGTCATTCAATTGATGTGTAATGTTTAAGTTTGATTCTGATCTAGGGTTATTCCCAGGTATCGAACTTCCTTCTTTATTTCTAGAGTGATTCTTTGATTTATAAATTTGGAGATGTGCTGAAGTCTGTTTGTGGTTACAATTAATACTTGAGTCTTCTTGTGGTTTAATTTAAGGTTATGATATGCAAGCTATTTGGAGATTTCATCAAAGCATTGGTTCTGGTTACCAAGTATTATTGGGTCATATGGAAAGTAGAGCATAGTTACTCACCTGTAAGAGGTGTTCTCCAGGGACAGCAGGAATCAGTCCTCACATATGGGTGACATCGGCGCCGACGGAGCCCTCATGCAGAGCAATTCCCCAGCTTTCAAAGAAAGCCTTTGGGATTGCACCACGCATGTGTGGTCCCCTTCCCGCCCAAGGGTGCCATCTTGCTCAGTCAAATGACATAGCTAAAGAGACTGCAAAATGAACAAAATATAATGATAAGACTGCAACTCCAGGGGAGGAGGGAGGGTCGTGAGGACCGATTCCTGCTGTCCCTGGAGAACACCTGTTACAGGTGAGTAACTATGATTTCTCCAGGAACAAGCAGGAAGTTAGTCCCCACATATGAGACTCCCGAGCTATAGGCTACTGAGAACCCATAGCTGAAAAATTGCTCCCTCTAGAAGAGCCGCAGCAGCTGTGATAGGAATTCAGTGGAGAACGCAACACCTCCGGTAGCCTGACACCAAAGGGTCAGAGGGTAGAAGTTGCCTAAACCTCAAATAAGTTACAGAGTACTGACTGGCCGAAAGCACTGTCCCGTCGGGACTCCCTATCCAAGCAGTAATGGGCTGCAAAAGTCTGGCCCGAAGACCACATGGCGGCCCGGCAGATGTCTGCCAGCGGAACAGAGCGGAAGTGAGCCACTGATGTGGCCTTAGCCCTGACAGTGGGCCGTGATTCGACCCTGCAATGGGAGGTCTGCCGCCCTGTACACCCAGGCAATGCAGTCTGCCACCCAGCTGGACAACAGGTGCTTGGAGACAGGTAGCCCCAGCTTACTGGGGTCATGAGAGACGAAGAGCTGAGCAGCCCTTCGATGTCCCCGCATACGCTCCAGGTAGAAGGCCAACGCCCTTTTACAATCCAGGGTATGCAGGACCGCCTCTGCCCAGCTGGCATGCGGTCTGGGAAAGAAGATTAGAAGAACCATCTCTTGGTTGAGGTGGAACGAAGAGACCACTTTCAGAAGGAACTTGGGGTGGGTGCGGAGGACCACCCTGTTCCTATAAAACAGTGTGTACGGTCTATCCGAAATAAGAGCTTGCAGCTCACTCACTCATCTGGCAGACATGAGTGCCACCAGGAAGAGCACCTTCCAGGAGAGGAAGTGCAGATGGCACGTGGACATCTGCTCAAAAGTGGGCGAGTAAGCTGCTCTAAGACCACATTCAAATCCCACTCGGTCACCGGGGGATGAACCGGGGGTTTTAGTAGAAGTAGACCTCTGAGGAATCTGGACACCAAGGGGTGAGCTGAAAGAGGTTGTCCTTCCACTGGAGAATGGTGTGCTGACAGAGCACTCAGGTGGACTCTGACCGAGTTATATTTAAGACCTAAGTCTGAGAGGTGAAGCAGGTACTGCAGCACTGCTGGTACAAGGCAAGAGAAAGGGTTTTCATTGTGCTGGGTACACCACACCTCAAACCTGCGTCACTTGAAGGCATAGGTTTTCCTAGTGGACTGTCTCCTTGAGGCCAGTAACACTTCTACATTCTTAGGTAGGAGGAGAGGAGCTAGCACTACCCTTTCAGCAGCCATGCCATCAGGTTGAGGAACCTGAGGTTGGGATGTAAGAGCGAGGCCTGTGCCTGGGACAGGAGATCGGGCTCAATGTTCCCTCTAATTTTCTGTAGGCTGTGTGCGTATAAAATATCAGCTGTGCAGCTTTTGAAGGAAGGTTAAATTTTTGTGCGCCACATAACGACACTCGGAATTATATAATTTAAAATTTGACTACACGTCAGAATACAGTATGTACACCACATTGATTTTAATAAAATTAAATGAAAATAGACGATTACTAAATGAAGCGGAAAATTTCTAGTAATTACAATAACAACTTTTAAGTTTTAAGATGTCTGTGTTGTTTTCTATCAGAATCAGAAACGTAATTTTTGTGCGCTCTGTTGTAAAGTATGTGCGCTCGCTCGGCGAGGTGTGTGCGCACGCACACGTGCACAGCTTAGAGGGAACAGTGATCGGGCTGCGTCCCCAGAGCGAGTGGGGCTTCCACTGCCAGCAGGAGGAGAAGCGGAAACCAACGCTGTCTTGGCCATCTGGGGGCTACCAGAATGACAGAGGCCTTGTCCCGAAGGAGTTTAAACAGAGTCCGGGCCACCAGAGGCGTGGGAGGAAACGCATACAGGAGGCCCACTGACCAGGAAATCAGAAAAACATCTGCAGCCACCCTCTGAGGATGTGGCTGTCTGGAGCAAAAGCTGGACAACTGGTGATTTTGCAGACTGGCAAAGATATCTATGGATAGATGCCCCCAGCAGGGAAAGATCTGCTGGACCAATTCCGGATTCAGTTGCCACTCGTGAGGTTGAAGAATCCTGCTTAGCTTGTCTGCTAGGAGGTTCTCCTGACCTGGCAGGTAAACTGCTTTGTGAGACATACCCTGCCTGTTTGCAAAGGAGCAGAGGTTGCGTGTCTCCTGACATAGGAGACGGGACCCTGTACCTCCCTGCTTGTTCACGTAGAACAATGCTACCTGATTGTCGGTCTGCACCAAGACAGACTGATGTGAGAGAACATGACAGAAGGTTTGAAGAGCTAGGCGAATCGCCCGAAGCTCTAAGAGGTTGATTTGGTGTGTACGCTCCTGAGGAGACCACAACCCTTGAGTGCATGATCCCTGGCAATGGGCTCCCCAGCCCAGCAAGGAGGCATCTGTTGTCAGCACTCTTGGTGTGCGAGGGAGGCTGAAAAGGCACTCCCTTGAGCAGGTTGGGTGGCTGAAGTCACCACGCCAACAACTTCATCAGTTATTTGGACACTCTGATCCTCTCTCGGAGTCGTCCTGTGGCTTGTGTCCACTGATCTCTGAGGCACCACCAAGCTGTCCTCTTGTGGAGGCGGGCGTTTGGGGTAGGTCACATGTACCGTGGAGGCCATGTGGCCCAGGAGGCGTAGAAAGTGTCTCGCTGAGATCTGAGACTTGTGGCTGACTTGGTGCACCAATGCCAGAAGACTTTGTGCCCTGTCCACTGACAGGTAAGCTCTTGCCCAAAGGGTGTCTAGCAAAGTGGACTTTGCTTGATTTATGACAAAGCCTAGACACTGCAGCATGTTGACAGGGTGAGCTGTGGCCTGTTGGGCCTCCTGAGGCGACAGGGCCCTGATGAGCCAGTCGTCCAGGTAAGGGAAGACAAAAATCCTTTGGGGTTCCTGAGGAAGGCCGCCACTATCGCCAGGCATTTGGGTAAGCACTCTGGAAGCAGAGGCTAGGCCAAATGGAAGTACTCTGTACTGAAAATGGTTTCCTCCCACTACAAATCTTAGATATTGTCTGTGGTCTGGATGTATGAGGATGTGCGTGTAGGCATCCTTCAGGTCTAAGGAGCATAGTCAATCTCCCTGGTGGAGGTAAGGCAGCAATATGCCAAGGGAAAGCATCTTGAACTTTTCCCTCACCAGGAACTTGTTTAAGTTTCGCAGGTCGAGGATGGGTCTGAGGCCCCCTGTTCTCTTTGGTATCAGAA
Source organism: Ichthyophis bannanicus (assembly GCA_033557465.1). Taxonomy (NCBI): domain Eukaryota; kingdom Metazoa; phylum Chordata; class Amphibia; order Gymnophiona; family Ichthyophiidae; genus Ichthyophis; species Ichthyophis bannanicus. The sequence goes on along the minus strand of CM066036.1, from coordinate 642,554,553 downwards.
AATACCTGGAGTAGAAGCCCTGTCCCTGCAGGTGGTGGGGCCGCCGCCTGATCCTCTAGAAGATCGGCCAACTCCTGCAAGAGGAGGTCCCTGTGTAGAGGGGATCTGAGAGGCTCTCCTTGCAAGTAGGAGGGAGGTACCTGGTTGAAGTGGAGCAAATAGCCCCTTTGGACTATTTGAAGGACCCAGGTATCTGTGGTGATTGCTGGCCTCCTGTGGGCATACAGTCTGTAAACGGGGGCGCTGGGCGTGAATGTCCACAGTCTTGGCAAAGGCAAAATACTATTATGACTTGCAAAGGATTGTGGGGAATGTAGTCCATTCATACCAGAGACAGCCGTTCACAAATAATGAGTTGTGTTGCTCGAGTATAAGCAAAGAAAAATATATTTTATTGATGGGGTTAATTCTCCCACACAGATTTACTTGGTAACACAAAAGGACACTTGCTTTCAGTATTGTACTTAGGAAAAACAAATCATGATATAAACAACTGAGCTTCTTAAGCAATCAATCAAACAATAAAGACCTTGATGGGAAACAGAAAGGTCTTTCTGAGGGCTCCTGCTAATACCTTTTAGCAGTGCTCCAAAAGCAAAAACAAAACCCAAAAAGTAACCAAAAACTGTTCTTTTTCAAGGATAACTTTCTTGTATTTTCACACACAAACAGTAGTTTCCTTTCAGAGCTCACGTGCAACTGTGCATGGCTTAATTACCAATAATTAGCCAGCTGCAAACCCCTTTGCTGGTTCACTTTCTCTACGTGGCTCAAATCCTACCCTAAAGCTTTCTTGTAAACTTTTCTGGGTAGATAAAAGAACAAGTTATATTTCCTTTTGATGGTTGTTGTATTTGTGAAAGTATTTTACCACAGCAGCCTAGACAGAGAGCAATCCATGTATTCATTCTGATCATTTAAAATATCTCCTTCTTCAACTATCATAGAATCAATATCATGGTCTGGCTCAGAGGAATTCTTTAATGAAGCACTCTCAGGATAATATCTGTTTCCCTGCTGTCTTCCAGATGAAGAGCTAGGGCATAGATCAGAGTTCATACCTGAGCTTCCTTTACTGTTAGGTTTCCTCTCCAGATATCCTGGCCAATAAGTAGTCCTGCTTTTATGTCCAGCCTTCCAATCAAGATCCCTGGACACTGGGTCTCTCTTCACATACCTTCTTGCACTGGCATTAGGGCCCCTTCCAAATGCAGCCGTCTCCTTCACAGGTGCCGTCCGGGAATTCCTGGCTCTGTAACCCCACTCCTCTGGCTTCCTCCAGTCCAATGGAGTATGCTTGCCTCTGGAATGACTCCCAACACACGTACTGCTATGGGCTCCTTCTTTAGACCTCCAAGATGTTTTCCTCTTCTTCCTTCCACGTTGATGCTGCTGCTTCCTCTCTCTGTCCTTGAGCTCTGAGTTCCTCAACTCCCTCTGATTCTGTGTAGAATATGTTTTACTTTTAACTTGTTTAGAGGGATACTCCACCCTAGCACAGCTCAGCTGTGCTGAATCAAGCCCTGCCCTTGGAGATGAGTGATTGGGGATTACCTCATAGCTCTCCTGATTGAACACACGTTCCCCCACTTCAGCTCTTCTAGAGCCTGTTTGAAACCTGGTGCATTCTGGGACTGGTAGTCTTTTATGAAAATATTCTGTTTTAGTATTTCTACCAGCTAAGACAGGTTGCTTGTTCAGAGTCAATTCACCTCTTTTATAGCTCCCTCCTGAACTATGATAAGCTTCCTTATCACATGTCTCAGCCTTCATCCTGTGCAAGACCTCACCCCTGGTTGGAGAGAGACTATGCTTTGGCAGTCAAAAACCCCCTCCCAGCTGGGTCAAAGCCGGGGCCTGAGGATTGGGGTTCTTCTGCTTACGCGGGCCATGCCCCTGTCCCTTGGCCTGCTGCCCCTGTGGGCGAGCTGGGGAGGCCTGGTGAGTGGGGTAGTTGTGGTAAGCAGCACCCTTCCTCGGGAAAAAGGGCTTTTTACCCGAGCCCTTCTTTTTAGAAGGGGCAGAAGTCTTCTTGGAGAGTCTTGTCCGGGTCAAGTACTCGGACTCGATTTCAGCAGCCTTCTTAGTCATGAGTTTGTCAAAGAGGTTGTCACCCCTGCAAGGGACATTGACCAACTTGTCTTGAACCCATGGCTCCAGGTCCGACGACATTAGCCACGCCTGGCGGCGGGCACCGATGCCGGCTGCGGTTACTCGGCACTCCCAAATCCCAGTGGACAAGTTCTTGAAGTGCTGCAAGGGTTCCTCGGAGAGGCCAGCTGAGAAACTGGCAATCTCCTTTGCCAGGTCCCGCAAGTACATGCCCATGTACAGCTGGTATGTTTGGTCTCAGCATGACAGCATCGAGCCCTGGTAGCACTTTCTGCCGAGGGCGTCCAGGTTCCGGGCTTCCCTGCCAGGAGGCACCGAGGAGTGTGTTTTTTGGCTCTTGAGCCTGTGCGTGGCCGATTCCACAACCATGGAGTTGTGAGGCAGCTGTGCTTTCTGGAACCTAGGGCTCTTGTGGACTCAATAGATGGAATCTACCCGCTTGCTGAGAATCGGCAGAGGCCGGTGACTCCCACATGCGGAGCATCAACCGTTCCAACATCGTAAGCACCGGTACCGTAAGGGCTTCCCAAGGGGGAAGGTCATACTGGAGGGCTTCGAGCTCCTCAGTGTCCTCCGGGAATGCCAAAGCCTTGGCCATGTCCCTGACGAAGTCCGAGAACCGGGTATCCTCCAGGGGGGGACCTTCTCCGAAGCTCGGAACCCGGCGAATCCGATGGGACATACCGGATCCGGTGGGTCTCTGGGGACTCATCTTTCGTTTCCCATGCTGAGTCCTCCAAGGAGGAATTGATGGGCTCCGGCCGTGAGGGCTTCAGTCTCGACCGCCCCGATGCCGAGGGCACCGGCATCAACGACCTCAGTCCCGAATGGGAGGTCGAGGGAGACCTCAGCCGAGGATCGACTCAAGTCCTAAGAGTCTCGAGGATCGGCTCGGCCTCCAGGGTTGACTTGGACGTCGAGGTCCCGGTGGTCGGGGCGGATGGACTGGTGAGACCGGCCATCAGTGCCCACTGCTGCTCCATGAAGGCAGACATGCTGCGCTCCAGGGCCGCCATTCTGAGACTGAGCTCAGAAGGTTCCGCAGCCTCCGGCTCGGGTCCCGATGCCTGCTCTCCCGGAGGAGAGTCAATGAGGACAACAGCAGTTACCTTCCTTGGAGTCTCCGGCTCCGTGTGAGGCATCTTTGCAGGCCGCTCCAAATCCGAGGACCCGGGGCGGTGGTCAGGACTCCGCGACCTGGCCCGCAAGGATCCAGGCCGATCAGAGGCATCCATCGATGCTGCCCTCACAGGTTTCTTGTCCCTCCAGTGTTCCCACGAGGGAGACCCCTGCTCAGAAGACCCCCGACAATGCTCGGAGTCAGATAGCTCCCGAGACGTCAAGGATTCTGAAGAGGTCCGGACTCAGGTGGATGCGGACTCGGAGAAAATCCTTTCACGCTGCTGCTGCCTACTTCTAAGTGCGTTGGAGGACATCTTGCTACACGGGCCGCAGACCTTCGGGTCATGGTCGGGCCTGAGGCAGCGGAGACAGCAGTCATGTGTGTCGGTGAGTGACATTAATCTTTACACTGATCACACTTTTTAATCCCGCTGGCAGCCATCGGGGGAAAAAGGGCCCCTGCAAGGTCAAACGACCGGGCTGCAAGTGGGGAAAAAAAAAACATGAACGCTAGTCACCAAGGACAAAAAACAAAAGAGTGTGACCGGACTCGATACCGGTGTACCGAACCGAGGTGGGAAGGGGATCCAGCGTCAATCCGGGCCGAAGAAGAGAATCTTCAGTAGTTTTGATGCACTTTTCCTGCGAGGGAAGTTGGACTATGTCCGTTGGGCTCTGCGGAAAAAGGGAGACTGAGCAAGATGGAACCCTTGGGCGGGAAGGGGATTGCGCATGTGTGGTGCAATCCCAAAGGCTTTCTTTGAAAGCTGGGGAATTGCTCTGCATGAGGGCTCCGTCGGCGCCGACATCACCCATATGTGAGGACTGAGTTCCTGCTTGTTCCTGGAGAAAACATATCATCATCCGTGTAAATGTGATAGCTTGCATTGTGTTTCTGAAAAATTTAGCATATTGATTGGAGGAAGATGTAGAATAATGCAGAGAGGGCTGAACCCTGTGGCATATCCTGGCTCATCCCTATTTCCCTATCCCCAGAGGGCTTACAATCTAAGTTGGTATCTGAGGCAATGGTGCGTTAAGTAACTTGCTCTAGGCTACAAGGAGTGTCAATGGGATTTGAACCCTGGTCTTTCTTGTCCCAGGCTGCTGCTCTACGTTACTCCTGTGTACTTGATGTTAAAGATTCTATAGCACTTCTTGTCAGACTAGGGATTCTAATTGCAGTATCATGGCTAATGACCAAACAGGCTGTACAGTCAAACCTATTTAAATGCTCTTCCCACCCCACCCCACCCCCTCCCCATAACAACTTAACAAGGTTCAGAAAATATTCCATTTTCATCTGTAATCTGTATCCCTTGAGAAGCTTCATATAAAAGGTGTTCCGTAAATGCATAATATAGCACATGTTTAGTTTTTATTTTTTCTCCCTGTTTAGGCCACTATTCTGGGCTTCCTCAGACCCACATTCCTATTTCTCCTACTCTTCTGTCAGAGAAAGTGCATACCAATAAATGTCACGAACCAAGCCAAAATGACTTCCATTCACAGGGTAAAAACAAAACTAAAAGAAATAAGGTTATACATTTTATGGCTATTTTTCACGATCTGAGAAAGGAGATTGTAACTCCTGAAAATTATAAAGTCCCTTATTTTAGAAGAATCTATATACGAGTAAATAGCATCATTTACATGTGAAGATGACCTATACATTTGCAAACAGTGATTTTGTAAAACCGCTACTTTGCCCATTTAGAACCCCCAGGACACAGAGATTTCAAGGGTGTGTGACAGGGTGTGGTTTGTCATGCCTAACACTCAGGCATGGGCTTCCCATTTTACAGTGAGAAGTCATGTCTATAGAAAAAAAAAACCATTCTCTGTTGGCTTTTGCACCTTCTCTGAGGCAGGTGCAAGCGTCAACTTAAAGGGAATAGGTGCAAAGGCTGATGGAACCTTCTCTCCTGACATGATCACAGTCCATTCCTGATACTCCCCACCCCCAACTCTTACCAAGGGTTTCCTCTTATGGTCTAGTGAGAATCAGGAACAATCCCCAGTTGCTCCTGCTCATTCAAGCTGCTGGCATCAAAATGGTGCCTCTGACCCCTATTGGTAACCTCATGGTACTACCCCCAGAGGTCAAGCTGCCAAATAAGGGCAGCATAACCCCTAACAATAGTACCAAGAGACTACTCACACCCTATTCACACCCAGAGCATAAAGCATATATTAAATAGTTCAGTTAACAATTCCCTATGTTATCCAAGTTGTCGCTCCTGTTCTATGTAAAACCAAACAGTATATTGTTCTGGTCTGTTTTAATGTAAACCGCGCTGATGCTAAATAGTGCGGTATATAAGAGCTTGTAATAAATAAATAAATACTGCAAGATTTCAGAATTGCCATTTTCATGCTGGGCATTCAACAGAGCCAAAGCAGGTTAAAATCGCTCTTGCTTCCTACTAGACTATCAAAGAAACTCCTGGCAAGAGTCAGGGGGTATCAGGAATGGGTCTTTGCACCTACCCCTTCAAGGTTACACTTGTACCTGCCTTGGGGGGGGGGGGGCGGGAATGACTTGATTCCAACTACTGGCCCAACCTGGGGCTGGCTATCTTGTTGCTGCAGTAGGAAGTTGCAATGTTTGGCAGAGCCTTTTGTAACATACAGGGAGAACCGAGCACATCCTCATTAGCACCTTATTCTTGTTTTGTTTTTCCCCCATTCACACTGAATGCTACTAATAGAACAGGCTGACTACTGGGTTTGACATTTATTTTATTTAACCAACCTTTTTTTATACCACTTTATCCTTAAGAACTCAACAGTACACATAGAACATTTAACTATTATGCTAAATCATTATACAATAAAGCTCAAATGGGGGGAGGGAGATAGATCAATAACAAGTTAACATTTGTATAGGGTCATATATTTGACCAAACTATGTACAGATCAAGTTTGTGGCATCGAGGAGAGGTGGTTGGTTCATGGCCTGGAGTCAATAGGTGGTAGAATGGATGTTTCATCAGTCGGAAGGTTAGGTAACGTGCCCCAGGTGGTCTGTGTACAGTAGAGTTCTTCTTAAAGTCTTTGATATCAGTGATCGCAAGCATGTTATCTGGAAATGAGTTCCATATTAATGGGGCATAGAGTGAGAGTGCTCTTGCAGATGTGGATTGTTTGGTTTTCTGAAAGTCATGAGGTGTGATGATCATGTTTGTGTTGATTCGTCTCCTGGGTCGGGTGCTTGTATCTCTTGTTATAAGGTCTTGTAGGGTGTCGGCTGTTAATTGGTGGATGATTCTGAAGATGGTTAAGGTTGCCTTGAACCTGATGCGGGCTTGCATTGGGAGCCAATGTAACTGGTCGAGTATAGGGATAATGTATTCATGTTTGGGTGTTCCTGTGATGATTCTGGTTCTCAACCCTGTCCTCGGGACCCCACTAGCCAGTCGGGTTTTCAGGCTATCCACAATGAATATGAATGAGATATATATGCATTAGAAATAGCCTGCCAAACTGACTGGCTTGTGGCCCTCCAATGCTGGATTTGGGGACCCCGGCCTTACACCTCTGTCATTTAAGATTGTGAGTAGGCAAGGTACAGATGTCCAAGACATCAAAAAGATTAGATGGAATATGTCACATACCTCCTCGCCTCTCATCACCACCAAAATATTGTCTATTAGACAACTTTTTGGTGGTGGTGAGAAACTAGGAGGGATGTGACACATTCTATCTACCCTTTTGATGTCGAGGACATCTGTACCTTGCCCACTCACAATCGTACTTGACAGAGGTGTACGGCAGGGGTCCCCAAATCCAGCACTGGAGGGCCACAAACCAGTCAGTTTGGCAGGCTATTTCTAATGCATATATATCTCATTCATATTCATTGTGGATAGCCTGAAAACCCGACTGGCTAGTGGGGTCCCGAGGACAGGGTTGAGAACCCCTGTTGTAGGGTGTCGGCTGTTAATTGGTGGATGATTCTGAAGATGGTTAAGGTTGCCTTGAACCTGATGCGGGCTTGCATTGGGAGCCAATGTAACTGGACGAGTATAGGGATAATGTATTCATGTTTGGGTGTTCCTGTGATGATTCTTACTGCAGTGTTTTGCGCTATTTGGAGTGGCGTGATAGTTTGTTTTGGGAACCCCTGGTAAAGCGTGTTGCAGTAGTCAAGTGTTGGAGTGATTATTGCCTGGCAAATGGTACGGAAGTGATCTCGGTCAAGGATCAGTTTTAGCCTCCAGATAATTTTCATTTTATCCTTTATCAAGGTCTTCCAAAACATACTACCCATCCCCTCCAATTGGCACAAAATACAACCGCAAGAACTATAATGAATTCTCCAAATGTTGATCATATAACTCCCTTGCTTCAAGAATTGCATTGGCTTCCAATCATTATGAGATCGAAATACAAGAACCTCATGAATATATTCAAAATTTTACATGACTCATCAGCAAACGTTCTAACAACTATTATTTCTAAGGACATAGGCTCAAGGCCCAGACGCTCACGGTCTACTAACAGACTTAATTCCCACTTGAAGTTTAATAGAGCCAAACAAATGACATCTAATAGGGCTTTCTCCTTTATGGCACCACAACTATGGAATTCTATTCCTAGTGATTTAAGAAATGAGTATGATATCAAAGACTTTCGAAAGTCCCTTAAAACGTACCTATTTATTAAAGCATATGGCAACTAATCTAATTCCAATAGAACAAAATGTTTTAACCCTTTGAATTTCAATTTTCCTATAATGTTTAAATTATTTTAACATTTTGTAAGATTGCAGTTATTTGTTTAATGTAATTGTAATGAATTATGAAATGTAATTTTGCTGTAGTTTATGTATAATTTAATGTAATGAACTGTAGTTTACTGTAATGTACTATCTTGTTGTCTCCCCCCCCTCGATGTAGTCCCTCTGTTGTCTTGTTGACCACTTTGATTGAAGGATAAGGTGGTATATAAAACTGATTAAATAAATAAATTTTATGATATGTGTTTGCAGTGGTTCTTTTTATGTGGGATTGCATGGTGAGATGCTGGTCCATGATGATTCCTAGGTGTTTAATCTCCTTTTATTTTTATTTTTTTATTTTTTTACTGTTATGGGTCTTTGCCATATGTTGATTGATTCCAGTGGGGTGTATGATGTGTGTCTTGTAACGAAGAGTGCCTGCCTTTTTGTAGTTTATAGATAGGTCGTTTTCATTGAGCCAGGTGATCATTTCTTCTACACATGATATATGGTTGAGAGGTCAGGCTTGCTTATTTCGAGTGGGGCATATACCATGATGTCGTTTTCGTATATTCTATATTGGATTTTGTGTTTTTTTGATGAGTTCACATATTGGTTGTAAGTATCTGTTAAATAAGAGTGATGAGAGAGATGAGCCTTATGGTACCTCCTTGATGAATGGGGAGAGGTGTAGATTTGTTTGTTCCGCATTTGACCTGTTGTTGCTGGGTTGCTGAAGTATGATTGGAATCATGCCAAGATGCTGTTACGTAGGCCAATTTCCTGAAGACATCGTAACATGATGCTATGGGAGACTGTATCAAATCCGAAGGATATGTCCATGAATATAAGGATAAATCCTGGATTTGACGTTGTCTATTCCTCTGATGATGCAGCTGAATAGTGATGTTAAAAGGGTCTCTGTGCCATGGTTGGGTGTGAATCCATGTTGATGTAGGTCCAGAGGTGCATGTTGGTCTAAGTGGTCTTGTAGTTGCTTTTGGACCACCTTTTCTATGATTTTGGTGATATATGGCAAACTAGAGATTGACTGGTATGCAGCTGGATCAATTTTGTTGTGGGACGTGTCTGAGTATAGGTTGTATGGTAGCCTGTTTGAGTGCTGTAGGCATGTATCCTTGGGTGACAGATAAGGTTGTCATTTTGCAGATGAAGTGCTTGAGTTGTTGTTTTGATTACTTTATCCATGTGACGGGACATGGGTCCGAAGGTGATGTGGTGGTATTATGTCTTCTATGTATTGGGTAGATAGAATACTAAATGTTCCCCAAAGTTTATGGGTTTAGGCCTGAGGTTGGAGTATTGCGGTTGACATTAATTTTGAGCCAGCCATATGCAGAAAAAAAAAATTCCCAAATAAAGTTAAAGTTTCTTCAAAGTTAAGAAAAGCTTTCAAACAACCGACAAGGCCCCACTCTTTCCTTTTTAGAAAAACAAAATGGGCAGCAAAATAAAGTAATAGTTTCAATATACAAATATTCAAAACCTGTATTTTGAAATCAAATGCCCTACAATTTTTTGAACCTATCTTATGACCAAGATAAAAAGAAAAAAAAGATATCAGCCATGCCAAGAATAGTTCAAATGAAAGGCAACACAGCAAACTTGTTTGCTCTCAACATGCCTTTGCTGATAATAAACCAGCACTGTGTGCACAAAGGCACCTCTTGCACTCAGGAACTTAATAATTTTATTCACAATACTAAATAAAATTATCAGAATTCAAAACAGAGAAAGCTATGCTCTATATACTCTAAAACAAAGTATATTTACATTTTTTGAAAAATTTGAACCTATTCCACATGAGTATATTATCAGCTACACTATGGAATTTATCCCTCACTGCTAGATAAGACAGCTGGCTTATGTCAGTAACATGGACGTTAGCAGTATTAGGAAATGCCAGGCACTTCAGATGACTAAAAAATACATACCAAAAGGAATCAGTTTTTTTGAAAGGTTCAAAAATGTAAGGTAAAACTACTGCTAAATTTCAGATATTGATATACTGTTCTAAATTATGACCTTGCCATATTTAAATTGATAAACAAAAGGAAAACTTTAGAGCAATGTCAGTGATTAAAACGAGCTGCTGCGTACTTCAGTGGGGAAAATAAACTGAAGAGCAAATTTATCTAGCTAAGTTTTGGTTAGTATCTTCATGCGGATACCTCAGCAAGATGACTATTACTACTGAAGTATGAAAGTAAGGAAAAAGAGAAATTTCTACTGGCTTACATGTTGCTCAGGATAAAAAGGTGCCCACTCTCCTCAGCAACAGGGATAGGGGATCCACCAAATGATAAAACCCTCTGCAGATATGGGCCATGGTAAACTTGTTCATGGAACCAATGCAGCAGGAAACCACCAACAGAAGCACACAGTTACAAGGACCCCAAAAGATATGGAGATAAAGTACTGCAATGTCACAAAGCCTACATTTAAATAAAGATGGTTCTTAAAGACACACTAAAAACAGAAGAAAGAATACTATTAAAGAAATAACTGCAAAAAAGCAAGAGAGACAAATTTAAATCTCGAATAGGAAAAATCCAAGCAACATAGTACATTTTATTGATTTTGAATTTTGCTCATGCCTTTCCATTACATAAAGCGAAGTTACTCACCTGTAACAGGTGTTCTCCAGGGACAGCAGGAATCAGTCATCACATATGGGCAACATCGGCACCGACGGAGCCCACATGGAAGCCTCTCCCCAGCTTCCAAAGAAAGCCTTTGGGAGATACACCACACATGCATGGTCCCCTTCCCGCCCAAGGGTGCCATCTTGCCTCAGTCAAATGACATAGCTAAAGACGGCAGAAAATAACAATGAAGCAATTCCACAGGGAGGAGGGAGGGTTGTAAGGACTGATTTCTGCTGCCCCTGGAGAACACCTGTTATAGATGACTACGCTTCTCCGGGAAAAAGCAGGAAGTCAATCCTCACATATGGGACTCCCTAGCTACAGGCTACCAAAAACCTGTAAAACGCCACGGGTGACCAGAAAAGGTGAACCGTGAGCAGCAGCAGCGGAGTCCTAAGTTAACAGACTCTCGAGCAACCCAAGTGTTCTGGTCGTCTGAACACAGAAGTGTTGGAGGGCAGGAGTTGTCTACACCCCAAACAGATGACGGAGTACAGCCTAGTCGAAGGCACTGTCCCATCGGGACACCCTCTCCAGGCAGTAATGAGCTGCAAAGGTATGAACCAAGGACCAGGTGGCGGCCCGGCATATTTCAGTCATGGGGACGGAATGCAGGTTTGCCACAGAGACTGCCAAGACCCTGACGCTGTGCGCCATGAGCCGGCACTCCAGTGAGAGCCCAGCCTGCTTGTAGGTGAGGGCAATGCAGTCCACTACCCAAGAGGATGGAGTATGCTTGGTCACAGTCTCCCCCAGCTAGCTGGGGTCAGAAGAGACAAAAAACCGTGATGCTTTGCGGTGCCCTGGGTATGCTGGCGACAGAAGGACAGAGTCCTCTTAAAGTACAGGGTATGAAGGACGGTCTCCGCCCCGCTGGCGTGAGGCCATGGAAAGGTGTGGAGCGCCACCTCCTGACTGAGGTGGAATGGGGACACCACCTTGTGAAGGAACTTAGGGTGCATGCGGAGCACGGTCTTGTTCTTTTTTTAATTATTTATTTCTGAATTTTCAAATAACAAAAACCAAGCAACACGCTTGTACAGAAAAGATGCACAACAATCAATATCAAGAAAACATCATGCAAAGAAAATAGAGTGACATCAATAGTCCCCAATTAGAGGGGAGATAAAGCAAAAATACCACACAGGGTAGGAGACCCCCATATGTATATATTCTTAGAAAGAAAAATTAAGAGAATTAAGCATAGCACCGGAGAGAGAGAAACATTACAAAACAATGGACACAAGGCATCTCAAGCAGGGGAAGATGTTACAATATGAGTACTAAGGTAGGTAGATAGATCACTAGGCTGGAAGAAAACAAATTTTTGAGAATTATGAACCACAATACATTTGCAAGGAAACCTCAACAAAAAGAAGCTCCCAGCTGAAGAACCCCAGGTTTTAACAATAAGAAAGCTTTACGCCTTCTCTGGGTATCTCGGGAAATATCTGGAAAAATAGAAATCTTTTTCCCCATAAACTGAACATTCCTCTTTTTATAATATATTTTAAGAAGCCAATCTCTATCCAAAGGCAATGCAAAAGTCACCAACAGAGTTGAAACCACAACATCTTCTGACTGAGGGGACCGAAGCAAAGCTGATACATCCAGCGAATCCATTTCCAACACGCCAACTGCACGTTTCCCCTCCTTTTTACCAGCTGGAAGAAAGAATGCTTTCAAAACCGGAGGAATCAAGTCAGAGGGAATCATTAGCGATTCATGAAGGTACTTCTTAAAAAGTTCAACTGGTGCTACCGCCGGAATAACAGGAAAATTCAGCAAACGTACATGCGAAGCTCTAGTAGCATTTTCCAGGATCTCCAATTTCCCTTTCAATACCATATTATCTTTCATCAATGACTCAGTTAGACCAGAAACCTGTGATAGTTTCTGGTCAAAAGCAACTACTTGTTTCTTTGTTTCCACAGAATCCGCTGATAACTTATCGACATTACACTTCAATTCAGCTAGATTAGAGAAAGACACAGTCAACTGTTGATTCACAACCTGTGTAAGCTGATTTATGGCTTCCCAGATATTCTCAAGAGTCACCATGGTAGGCCGGGTAAGAACAATCAGCGAGGGATTCCCAGCAACAGGAGCTCCAGTGGCCATCTTCCCTCCCTCGGCTCCAACCACCGAGCAAGAGGCACCTTCCACCTCATCATGCTGTTTGCCAGGAAGAGACACCCGGCCTTCAGACCCGGCCAAAACACTATCAGCGGCTGACTCCCGTGCGCCCCACATCAGCGTCTCTACTTCCGCCTGTTTAGGCGTCACTGTAGATCCACGCTCCGAAGCGTCGCTCGATAGTGCCGGGGCTGCAGGAGGAGAGCGACCATTCGGGGAGAGAGAGATCTCATGGGCGGAAGCAGCCAAGCCCTCCTCAGCCAGCGCCACCAAGCCCTGCCGAATCTCCCCTTTCTGTTCCTCAGTGAGCCGCACAAAACAATCCATCGGGCCGGAAACTGCAGGTACGGGCTCCGTGGGGAGAGCCCGAAGCTTGCTTTTACATTTAGGCATTGTGCTCAACGAACGCCGCCGCCATCTTAGAAAAGCCACTCCCCCTTGGGCCTTGTTCTTATAGAATCTCATGTAAGGCGGATCCGCTACCAAAGGCTGAAGTTCGCTGATCCTGTGAGTGGATGTGAGCGCCACCAGGAAGACAACCTTCTATGAGAGGTAACACAGGTGGCAGGTAGCCAGGGGCTCGAACAGTGGGCCAGTGAGCCATGAGTGCACCACGCTGAGGTCCCACTCTGCTGCTGGTGGGCGGATGGAGACTTTGAATAACAGGAGGCCCCACAGGAAACGTGTTACGAGGGGCTGGACAGAGAGGCTTATCCTTGATGAGGGTGGTGGTGCACTGCAAGAGCACCGAGGTGAACCCTGACAGAGTTGGACTTTGGTCCTGCCAGAGAAAGGTGAAGCAAACATTGCAGTACAAGTGCACAGAGCATGAGAAAGGGTTAACCTGTCACTCCGTGCACCACACAGAGAATCTGCACTTTTTGAAAGTGTAAGCCTGTCACGTGGAGGTCTTGTGGGAGGCCAGGAGGACCTCCTCAACCTCCCCTGAAAGGCTGAAAGGGGCCAAGGCTACCCTTTCAGCAGCCAAGCTGTTAGCACCAGAGACCCCACATTGGGGTGCAGGAAGGAGCCCTCCTCCTGCAACAGTAGTCTCGGGTCACTCCCCAGGGGGACCTGGAACCCACCAATATCAGACGTCACTTTGTATTGGACCTTGAACAGGGTCTTGGCAACCAGCAGCCTGGGCAGGAAAGCATAGAGAAGGCCCCCCCCCCCCATCCATGAGATGAGGAAGGCATCTGCTGCCACCCGGGATGGGTGTGGGCTGTCTGGAGCAGATGTAGGGCAGCTGGGTGTTGGCCAGAGTGGCAAAGAGGTCCATCCGTGTAGTCCCCCAGAGCTGGAAGAGCCGAGAGGCTACTCTGGGGTGCAGCTGGAGGATCATGCTCAGCCTGTCTGCCAGGGAGTTGTCCTAGCCCAACAGATATACCACCTGCAGGAGCATCCCATTGTGGTTCGCATACATGCAGAGGGCTACTGCCTCCTGGCAGAGGGTGTACGACCTTGTGCCCACCTGCTTGTTGACGTAAAACATTGTGACCTGGTTGTTCATTTTTATCAGTACTGATTGGTGCTGTAGATGGTGGCGGAAAGCTTGGAGAGCCAGGGATATGGCCATAGCTCTAGAAGGTTCATCTGCTGTTGGCTTTCCACCTGTGACCAACTTCCCTGAGTGCAGAGGTCCTCGCAATGGGCTGCACAGCCCAGAAGGGAGGCGCCTATGGTGAGGACTTTCTGGGGGGCGGGAGCCTGAAAAGGCATCCTGGCCTGAAGATGCTGAGGGACTTGCCACCAGTTGAGGGAGTCCACCAGCTGGCAAGTCACTATCACCCTGTCTCGCAGCCAGTCCATAGCCTAGGTCCACTAGGCCGCCCTTATGAGAAGGCAGGCATCTGGGGTAACATGGATCGTGGATGCCATGTGGCCCAGTAGACAAAGCAGGAGGCGAGCAGACACTGAGGTGGTCAGCTCTGTCTAGAGGCAGGAAGGTTCTGGCTTGAACAGTGTCCAGTCATGCCCCTATGAACTCTAGACACTGTGTTGGGAGGAGATGGGACTTGGGGTGGTTTATGACAAACCCCAGATACTGGAGGGCGTGGATGATACGGGCCATAGCCTGCTGCACCTCGGCAGCCGAGCCCTCTCTTATGAGCTAGTCGTTCAGATAGGGGAGGACGAAGGCCTCTTGGAGACGAAGGTGGGCTGCAACCACAGTTAGATACTTGGAGGTCAACCCTAAGGGTAGCACCCTGTATGGGTAGTGGCTGCCTCCCACCACGAACCTGAGGTATTTCCGGTGGCTGGGATGGAGAAGGATGTGTGTACACGCATCCTTTAGGTCCAAGAAGCACAGCCAGTTTCCTGGCTGGAAGTATAGTAGCAGTGTTCCAAGGAAGAGCATCTTGAACTTCTCCCTTACCAGGATCCTGTTTAGGTCCAGAATGGGCCGGAAGCCTCCGGTCCTCTTGCGTACTAAGAAGTACCAGGAGTAGAACCCCTTGCCCTTGAGGTGTGCGGATACCAGTTCCACTGCCTTGATTTTGAGAAGATCTGGAAGCTCTTGCAGCAGTAAGGTCTGGTGAAGGAGAGTCCTGGGGGCTCTCCCAGAAAGAACTGAAGGGGTGTCTGTATCAAGTGGAAGAGGTAACCCTCCCTCACCACTTGCAGTGCCCAGGAATCAGTGGTGATGGATGGCCACTGCTAGGCATAGAAAACCAGACTGGCCACTGCTAGGCCTCCTAGGGGGAAGAGAGGCTATGCCCAAGGAGTCAAGAACTCCCACCAGGCTGGGTCAGAGCCAGTGCCTGGGGTTTGGGAGCCTTAGGCTTACAAGGGCCATGCCTTTGTCTCTTGGCCTGCTGCTCCTGTTGGGAAGCTGGGAAGGCCTACTACTGAGGGTAGTTTCCATAAGCTTCTCTCTTCTTCGGGTAGAAGGGTTTTTTACCCGAAGGCTTCTGTCAGGAAGAGTCAGCAGTCTTCTTGGAGAGCCTGGTCCTAGTCAGGAACTCCGACTCCAACTCTGCGTCCTTATCAGTCATGAGTTTGCCAAAAAGGTTCTCTCCCTGGCAGGGGACATCGACCAGTTTGTCCTGAACCCACTGCTCTAAGTCGGAGGACTGCAGCCAAGCCTAACATTGGGCACTGATGCCCACTGCAGCTACTCTAGCCGCAGACTCAAAGGAGTCATAGGCTGCCCGAGCCATGAATTTGGAGCACTCTCCGACACTCAAGGCCAGAATCTGGAACCTCTTGAGAGGTTCCTCGGAGAGACCAGCCAAGAACCCAGCGAGTTCCTTTACCAGATCTCTCAGGCACATTGCCATGTACTGCTGATATGCCTGGATCTGGCCAATAAGCATCAATCCCTGGTAGCACTTTCTGCCCAGGGCGTCCAAGGCGTGGGTCTCCCTACCCGGGGACACCGAGGAGTGCATCTTCTGGCTCTTAAGTCGATGCATGGCCGACTCTACCCCCATGGAGTTGTATGACAGCTGTGCTTTCTGGAAGCCAGGGCTCCGGTGGACCAAGTACATCTAGTCCATTCGTCTGCTCACGATAGGCACTGACGCAGGGTCTCCCACATGCGAAGGCGCAGCTATTCCAGGATGGGGGGGGTGCGGAACAGGCATCAAGTGCCTCTTTTGGAGAGGCCTTGTACTGGAGGATCTCTAGTTCCTCGGTCCAAGGGTGGTCCTCTGAGTCTGTCTTGAAGGCCAGAGCCTTGGCCATGTTCCACATGAAGTCTAGGAAGGCCGCATCCTTGGGCGGGTCATGGAGGAGATGAGTCGGAGGGCACATTCCGGTGCCGACGGGTATGCAGGGACTCCTTGTCTTCGGTCTCCCAGTCTGACTTGTAGTCTGTTGAGGTGTTGAGTGCAATCCAAACTCCAGAGTCGCACCCTGAGCCCAACGGCCCCTGAAGGCCTTGTGGTCCAAGCCATGGGCACTTATCAGGGATGATCTCGGCCTTGAGGAACAGAGCAGAGATCGGGAAGATGTCAAGAATCAGCTTAATGCCCAGGGACTTCCTTGAAGTCAAGGGTCCGCTGGTTGGGAGTGAGAACTTGACGGAGCCAGGCATCAGAGCCCGCTGCTGGGCCATGAAGGCAGATAGACTGCTTTCCAAGGCTGCCACCTTGGTCTTGAGGTCAGATAGCTCTGCAGTGTGGGCACTGAGGGGCTCGGTCCCGATGCCAGCTCCATCAAGTGGGAGTCTGACTAGGATGGGCCCAGGGATCCAAGCCAATCGCCAGATACAAATGATTCCCAACAGGGTATTTTGGTTGACTGCTCCCGCTCTTTCCCCTTGGACTTCTGGCGAGAACTGCAGGACCGGGGCCTGTGGGACTTGCCCACTTTACCAGGCATGTCCTCCAACACGGTCTTCAAGGGTTTATGGCTCTTCATGAGCTCTTCTTCCGGGGTCCGACTGCAGCCGGTCTCCCCAGGGTTCCGGAGGGGGGCCCTGGAGCACAGTGTCACCATAGAGTCTGTCTTATGGCAGAAGGACTCCAGCTGCTGCTGATGGCAAATAAAGGCACAAAGCCGGTCAAGAAGCTCAATGAAATGGAAAAAAAAAAAGAATGAACCCAAGATGCGATTCTAAGGCAAATGAGCTTGGGGGCAGAAAAGGGAACCAGTACGTGACTGGAGAAAGGAAAAATCAAAGAAAAAACCTAAACACTTTTTCTGAAGAAGACAGACACAAGTCCAGTGGGCTCTGCAGAAAAAAAGAAGACTGAGGCAAGATGGCATCCTTGGATGGGAAGGGGATCATGCATGAGTGGTGCATCTCCCAAAGGCTTTCTTTGAAAGCTGGGCAGAAACTTCCCCGTGGGCTCTGTCTTTGCTGATGTCACCCATATGCGAGGGCTGACTTCCTGCTTGTTCCTGGAGAAACAATACCTTAAAAAATTGACAGCTGAAATAGAAAGAGTAAGAGAATGATAAAAGAGGAGATATGAAAAGGAGCAGCAGAAGAAAGCTGCCATAATAGCCAGAGCAAATCGAAGGACATAACGACTGAGATGTCAATGAATGATAAAGGGTACAACACAGGAGAAAGGGACCAATGTAAGATAAGCCAGGAAGCAGATCAGGAGATAGAGGAGCTAATGATTAAGTCCCTAACCTATGCAGAGAGATACTTATTGTAGGATCCAGGAGAGGGAAAGATTTAAGTTAAACCTGACTTTCAAAGTCGAAAGAATAAACTAACATCAACAATGCTAAAATCTTCATAGAATGGGACCATTTAGTGAAATCACAGAAATAAACTGGATACAATCAAATCATTATTGAGACTTCCCCTACCAATAAAGCTATAAGGACAGAAAAAAAAGGAGAATCCCTCCCCATTGGAAAAGATGGAGGGGAATAAAAGCTCCATGGAGGTATCACAGAGAGATGAATATCTCATTCAGTATGGCAAAATAAATTCCAAAGCATTAAGCTGAACAAAAGAAACACAAATTCACATGTTCCAATAACAAATGGCAGAAGTATAAAAACGAGCAGAAATATGACTAGAACAGCAATGAAATATCAAATAAGCCCAGCAATGAAATATCAAATAGGCCCCTATTTAGTAAAGTTAGATATAGTTTTGCTCTTACTGTGCATCAATTGCAAAAATTCACACAGAATAACTGCACCACCTGTGTTTAGTTGGAGCCATTCCCAGTTTGGGGTAGCTGCCAAGCAGTTAACACAAAGAGTTACTGCCACACTTACTGCACAGCGAATAAAGCACAGTTACTTACCTGTAACAGGTGATCTCTGGGAACAGCAGGAATAAGTCTTCACATATGGGTACGTCGGTACCGACGGAGTCTGCGCGGGAACGCTCCCCAGCGTCCAATCAGAACGCTTTTGGAAGCATCCCAACATGCCTGCGTGCTGCCTTCCCGCCTTTCCCAACTGCCTCTCCTCAGTTAAGTTTTAAAGCTGAGGCAAAGAGAGAGAGAGCAAGAAAGGGAAAGATAGAGATAGAGAAATGCAACTCCTAGGGGAGGTGGGTGGGTTGTGAAGACTTATTCCTGCTGTTCCCAGAGATCACCTGTTACAGGTAAGTAACTGTGCTATCTCCAGGAACAAGCAGGAATGAGTCTTCACATATGGGGACTCCCAAGCTAAGATGCCTGGAGGAGTCCCAGCATGTTGCAAGTTTGAGAGCCATGCTATCTTACCGAACCCCCAGGCATTCCAGGGATGGAGGGTAGGAGTTGAGCTAAAAAGATGTGCTGTGGAACAGTTGGACCAAACAGGATGCCTAGATAGGCTCTGTGCAGGTGATATTTAGTGGTATTATTGAAGAGCAATAAACCAATATGGACCTCACCTGGTGGCATTGTAGAGGGGTATATGGAGGTTCATGAGAATTTGTGAATATGAACCAACAGAATATCCCCAGGGGGTACCTCAATGTAAGAAGAGGTAAACAACTGTGCAAAAAACAGGCTGAGGTAGAACCCTTAGGGTGAGAGAAACAATCCCAGTGGAACTGGGGTAGTTCAATGAGGTAGAACTTAGCGGAAAAAGCAGAAGTCTCCATTGGATAAAAATGAAAACTCCTTTGACCTTAAGAGACCTAGTTCTTATAGGAGAGGGAGCTTCCACGATCTCCATATCCGATAACAAGGAGGATAGGAGTTAGGAGGCATTGTAGCCTCCCATTCTCTGAAGATTCAGAAAAAGTCCCTCGTAATGGAAAAGTAAAGTATGTGGAGGGCTTCAGGTGTACCCAAACTGAAGGAAGTGGTTGATCATGGAGAACCCTAAGTATGCTGGGACAGCATGGAAAGGGATAGAGAGTATCTGTCGGTCCGTGGTGGAATATATATATATATATAGGCAGGCAGACAGAAAGGGTATATAGACATATACCTACCCACTATCATATATTGTAATACATATCTATAGAGATAGGTAAATACAGATATATACATCACATATGTATATAGATATGGGCATAGACGTGCAGATGTCCATATATATGTAATATATATAGATAGATATATAGATATAGAGATATAGATATAGAGATATAGATATATCTCTGTATCTATATATATAGATATCTATATCTATATATATAGATATCTATATATATATCTATATATATATATATATATATAGAGAGAGAGAGAGAGAGAGAGAGAGATATCTATATCTATATATAGATATATATATATAGACAGATATAGATATATAGATATAGATATATGTATATATATGTATGTATACATACCCATGTCCGCACATAAGGCATGTGGAGAAGATTTATCTAACAAGAAGGGAGGTACCTGCTTGAGAAGATATTCAGAGAATCCCTACTTCCTGGTTAAGGGTAGGAAGCGCAGGGAGTTCTCTCATTGGCAAGAGAAGTCTAGAGTCCTCTAAGAACTCTTGCCCCTGAAAAACCTTAGATGGTCACTGTGTTCGTCCAAGTTCTTCTCAATGAAAAATGATGCGCGGCGTTTTTTCATTGAGAAGAACTTGGACGAACACGGTGACCGAGGAGCAGAAAAGAAATCTAAGGAAGCATATTTTTGAGCTGCATATTCTGGCACAGTGTGAAAGTTGAATCCCCCGAGGAAACCGCTTGTGCGGTGAAACGCCTAAGCGCGCAGGATCAGCGTCGGGATTGAAGTTAAGTTACTCATACTGAATCTATTGCAGCCAGTACAACAGAATATTTTCTTCAGTTCTTTAATGTTTGCATGAACAGAGAAGTCATTTTGCCTTTCCACTAAAGGGGACATTTTAGTACCATGGAGCATAAACAATTTGACTTTTTAGTGTTTGTATGAATGGAAGAGTCATGCTACATCTCTACTGAAGAATATTCCTTTTTTGTGTATGGAAAAGACATCACAGGATTAATTTAATCTATTGGAAGCTGATTTTATGCTTAAGACTACAGAGTGAGGGGGAACGGAAGGGTCCTTGATGCAAAGTACGGGGGTTGGTTAACCACAGCAAAGGTTTACCTTCTGGGTTCCACCCCCTTAAGTCTGAGACCTGTTCCCTGATTATGATAATGTTTGTATTGTGTGGATTGGAGCAATTTTTTGTATAGTTTGTGATTTTAACAAAGCAAGCATGCAGATTGTTTGCATAATTCAGACCTTTTGACAGAAGATTGAATTTTGTTTGCAGAATCACAGAAGGAGGACCTCCATGTCAATCAAGAGACAGAAGAGTCATTCTCAGTTTTAAAGAGAGGTATGAATGGCCTGAACGCCCAGCACGCAAGGCCTACTTTCACTAGCCGACTGGTGCCCAATAGCTAGAGCCTAGCCCTGCCTAGGTACTGCTGCATCTGATGTAACCTACTCAGCCACATACCATAGACAGCAGTCGCCTACAAGTTAGCTTGGCTTGAACTAACAGTAAGGTGAAACAAAGGAGTGTCTATGAGGAGCTATAGAGGAGTTGGTATACCAGGAGAAAAAGGTAACCATTCCACTATCTGTTGGAGAAGAGAAAATGCAACTCAAAGTAGTATGATGGGACCAGATACCCAGTTGCCTCTATTTCTATCCATGAAGAACCAAGTGCTGAGGGTGACGAGGGACTGATACCTAGGTTCATCCCTAGCCTCCCAATCTGAAAGTAATTAATATAATTTGGCATAAAACTTTCTTCACTTGTACTTAAGAGGAGGAGAGCAAGTCAGTTCCCGAGAAGCATACTTCCTCATAGCAGGTATTATCGCTCTGTTCATTACAGGACCCTAATCAGAGTTAGTATTTTGATGCCCAGAGCAATGTAAGTGCCAAGATTAAATCTGAAGGAAGTGCTTTCTCTCTCAGAAGAGCACTGGCAGACGAGGAAAGAGCGAGGAGAACAGTACCCATTCTAGAACCCACAGGAGAGAAGGCAGCAAAGGAAAAGCGTAAAAACGAGAATAAGTTCAAGGACTAAAAAATAAAAAAAATAAAAAAATAAATTACAACTGGTTATTCTATTTTGCTTATTATTGTGTGCGAAATCAAGACTGTATATATTTCATAAAGTGATCCCCCCAAAAATAAATGTTTTACTTAAAAAAAACCAAACCTATTTTTGGTCTTTTGTGCCGGTCTTATTTTTTCTCCAATTTAGGCCTTGAGCTAAATCTCCCCCATCCTACAGAACCCTTTAATTTGTTTTTAGTACTCTGTTCTGCTGTGTTTGTCCCCACATAGACAGGAACCCTTTTAATTCTGTGCGTGAGATTCCTCTGAAACTACCCTCAGACTCTTTGCATGAGGCTGGCTACATATGGTTTAATGGTTATAAAACTTTTATATCGCCTAAAACTAGGCAGTTTACAACAGCCAATACAAAATCACAAAACAAATGAAAAGACTCTTATAGTTTAGGTATATGGGTGGGACTATTACAGGTTTCTGAATAAAGACCAGCACAGCTTAACTGTGACACAGAAATCCATAGTAATAAGTAGCATTCTACAGGAGGTTTCAGATGTCTTAATTTTTTTCTCAATAAGAATTAAAGAAATAGGAGGGATATGAAAACTTCATCTGAGCGATTCCAAATATTTCATTACAATCATTGAATAGCTCTAAAAACAAAAAAAAGGACTGCATGCACGCTTATGACAGCTTTAAAATGATAACCACCAACAAACGTTTATTTCTGCATTTTGCACCTCTACCACCTCCATCCTGGAGAATATTTGCCAAAGCAATTCAGATCTTTTTGGTAGTCAAAGCCAGGAAAAAATCTTCTGTGAGGTTGAGTCCTTTAAAACTACTTGTTTTCTAGCAGGATGGCCTAGGCCTTGAACCTGACCTACACCAGCATTGCCATCAAGCCTAACACCCCTTTCTAAATACGGTTTTATTTTTTATAGATATAGATATAGAAGTGGTTATGTGCATATGAGACAGTGGGGGAACTAATAGTTGTTAAAAATGCACGTGTGTTCTATGAGAAATGTACATATTGTGTACCTGGCATTTGACTATGGGGGGAACAAAGATAGTATATAATGTTACCTATACTCAGAAATGCTACTGAAATGCTTTGCACTTACCTCTGTAAGAGAACAGAGACGTTTTTGTTGGATGAAGAGGGTCCAAGATCCTGGGAACAAAGCCGAGGGTTCCATTTTGCCCCCAGGTGTTCCCATTATAGAGGTTGAAACACACATGCCAAACACAACACTTCAGGGTTTTCAATTTAGATAAGACAAATTTGCACTTACAGCATAACAAAATGGCAGTCCTTCATCCGCAGACTCAGGCCTCCTATATGTAAGGCTCAGTGGGGAGGGGCTGTGGATGGCACAGCCATCATGCAAGGACTAGGCAGTCATCTAGGGCAGTAAAAGGCAGTCACACTGCCACACAAACACGAACTATAAGCACATTCTTTTACCTGCAGAGAGAAGTATGTTGTCTAATTATGCATTTTAATGAGGATTGTTGTGGGAGGGTGATGGTGAAATGAACATAATTGCCGAGTTTAATTCTCACAATCTTGGGGAAAGGGGGCAGCTGGCAAAAGGCAAAGGTTCACCTAGAGCACCCAACAACACTGCAATGGCCTTGGAAGGGGTACGGTAGCAGGGGGTGATGTATGAGGTGTGTTTATACGGAATGTGAGCATTTGCTGGAGGTGTGCTTTTCTAAACCTTCCCCTTTCTCTGTCCACTTGCAGATGGTCTCTAGCTCTTCCATTCCCTCTTTCATCCCACCATTCTCTTTGCATACCCTTCACTTCCATTTCTATTTAACGTATTCCACACTGTCATTTTTCAATATGGTAGAGCCTCCTCCACGTCAGCAGGTGGGCCCTTCCCTTCCGCAGTGTTTGCTAACTGGGAAAAGAGTGTGGCAAGGCAGGAGGAGGGGGAGTTCCATGGTCCTCATTTACTATGCCACTTCTTGCGCTATCACCAGAAAATATTTGGATGATGTGCACTGACACCATGGAGATGGCTTCTGTCAACAGAATTTCTTCTCCACTGTACAAACTGCTTTTCACATTTCAAAGTTTAGTTTCAGAATCACCTGTGATTCGAAAGCTAAAGTAGTCTGTATAAGAATAGACAGAGGCTGACTTGTGACAACAGGAGCTCTCACTTCAAGCCAGTCCTAAAAAATACCATACACTATCTCCAGTTATCCTGTTAACTACATGGCTCAATTTGACTTTTTTTTTTTTTTTTTTAAAGTACTGCCAAGTCAGTAACGACTCCTGGCGACCCAGCTGCCTCTGGGTTTTCTTGACAGGCCTTTTCTTCCGAGGCAATAGAGGGGTTAAGTGACTTGCCCAAGGTCACAAGGGAAATCAAACCTTTGATCTTCTGAGTACTAAGCAGTTGCTCTACTAGGCTACTCCACCACTCCTGACCATTCATATGATCTTCTGCAAAACATTTTGCATGTAGTGAGATCTTCTGTAACTGTTACGATTTTTAATATTTACTTGTAATTATGTGGCCTTATTTTTTATATAATGGATTGCTTCCTATGTGCTATTTATGAATACTGCTCTAAATTTAAATGGCAATGGTAACCTAAAAATATTAGCTCTTCATTATGTTCTGCCTCACTCACATCATTAGAATGCTACAAAAAGGTCAAGTCCAAACCATGCATCTTACATTGCACGTATAGCCAAAACTAACTAACTCAAACTCACCACTTACGCTCAATTCTACATTCAGATGTTCGATGTACATATTTCGTTTCAGAATTTAAAAAATACTCATGTGCTAAATCACAGTCACTGTTAAAAAGAATTAATCTTATTTTTTAAAGTTAACTCTTACTTATAAAAATTACTTATAAAAACAACCTATCAGCCTATTTTAAAGTAGGAAAACAGATACTATAATTGTGGAGTTTCTCTCATGTTGCATCCGCCTATTATAAGAACCTGGATAGGATCCAGCTATGCATGTCTTTAAAAAAAATTAAAAATCTTGCTTTTAAATCAGTGCTGAAAGTGCATCCAACTTAAACAAAAACAAATTACTGAAGAATTTTTCTCAGGATCTTCCCCACTTCCTTTCCTTTCCCCTTGCAGTTTTGGCTCAGGAGAGGGATTTGTTTGACTGCTCATAAAGCATTGTTGGCCCATACAATTAGAAAAAAATGTCTTTTTATCCTGTACAGTCATAATCACAAATATTTAAAGAACTGCATAGCGATGTTAGGTTCAGATCTGTTTACAGTACTTATTATTCATTGCTCATTTCTGGACAAAAAGGCACAAAGTACACTTACTATTTAGGAGCACATGTGAGTAGCAGTTACAGTCAGTAGTTCAGCTAAAGTTTTATTTTAAATCTTTAAGGTAAGAAGGTGTAGTCCTCTGGAGGTACTGTCAGCAACAGTATGAAGAACCTTACCAAACTAGAATCATTTATAGGAAAATCTGATGCCATTTAAAGTCAGCAGTGGAACAGCATTCAAGAGTATCTGAATAACCTTGAACTACTACTATACATTTATGCAGCACTACAAAGCGTATGCAGCACTATACCGAGACACATAAGAAAGATTGTCTCTGTCCTATGATGCTTATTCTCCGGTCAAGACAGACAGGAAATAAGAGTTTGGGGCAAATCAGAGAAAGGATGCAATATCTTAAAGATCAGTAAATATTGTTAAATGGCCAAATTAATCTAATTTAAAAAAGATGAAAGAACTAAATCTTTACCTTTTAAAACAATCTATATAAGAAAAACAGGAAATGGAGTGCAAAAGTAAGGGACGGAGAAGGGCTTAGTTTGTAGACAAAGGAAGTGACCTATGGAGGCAAGATAGGGCCACCAGAAACAACCGGTGGGGGCGGGGTGGGCAGGGTAGGGCCAGGATAATAGACTACACAACAAGAGCTGAGATTTGGTTATATATACACATTTTGGATTGCGTTCATTGCCTTTGATGCAGGCAGACCGTGCCAAAACACAGCCATGTTGGGCTTAATAAATTTACCCTGTAGTTATTTATCTGCTTTGCAGCTTTTTGTACCCCTTCCTGTTTTTCTTTTTGTCGCAGAGTCTATACCAGGCCATAGCTGCATATCTTCCTCCAGCAGCCTGGTAAAAGCTGTCATAGTAGGTCTTCCTCTTGCAACCTGGTTTGGGCCACAGAGCATCTGCATCTTGTGGCAGCCAAATCAGAGGCTATACCAGCAATCTCCAGGAACAAGCAGGAATGAGTCTTCACATATGGGTATTGTCGGTACCGACGGAGCCTGCGCGGGAACGCTCCCCAGCGTCCAGTAAGAAAGCTTTTGGGAGCATCCCACAGCGCCTGCGCGCTGCCTTCCCGCCTTTCCCAACCGCCTCTCTCCAGTTCTTCTTTTCCGCGGAGCCAGCAGGTCATGTTCCTGTCACCGCAGAAGAATTCTTTATTTTTTTCTTTATTTTTCTGTGCGCGTCTGCCTTCTTCAACGTCAGACCGGTACCGCTGGTCTTTTCTTTTCTTTCTTACAAAAAAAAAACAAAAAACCTTTTTCTTCAACTGTGCATTTTCGGTTTGGGCCTTAGGCCTGAACATATTTTCTGCTCATGGAGAAGCCCGCTTCCGGGTTCAAAAAGTGCACGAAATGTGGCGGTACTATTTCTGTCACCGACACCCATGACTGGTGTCTAAAATGTTTGGGTCTTGACCATTCCATCACGGATTGTGTGTCCTGTACCATGATGTCTAAAAGAGGTCGGCAGAACCGAGCACCAAGCTCAGTACTCTGTTTCCCTCAGATGCAGCCTCGGTGGCATCGACATCTTCCAGGGCTTCTTCTTCCTCCCATGGATCTCAGGTAACCAAACATAAATTTAGCCGGTCCTCGAAGGGCAAATCTCCCTCTAAGCATCGAGATGCCTCCGGGCTTGTCCTCGAGGATTCCTCCAAAGACTCTGATGAGTCGGAGGTTTCTGTCGATGCACCGGTACTTCTTCCAAAGGAGTCTAATTCTCCAAAACGAAGAATGTCTCCTCCAGAAGACTTGTCTTTTCAGGACTTCATTAGAGAAGTGGCTAGGGGCCTTTCCATTACAGTGGCCCCTGAGTCAGAGCCTAGAGCCAAGCAACTAGATATTTTGCAATATCCTAAGGCTCCTAAAGAAGCAGCTACTTTACCTATTCATGAGATTCTCTATGATCTCATGTTGAGCATGTGGGAGACTCCTCTTACCACCTCTCCTCATTCTCGTAGATTAGACACCATGTACCGTGTCCCTCCTTGTCCTGGCTTTCATAAGTTTCAGCTTCCTCACCACTCTATTGTGGTAGAGTCTGCCATGAGGAAAATAAAGAGTTCAAAGAGACACTCATCTAATCCTCCAGGACGTGAATGCAGGACCTTGATGCTTTTGGCCGAAGGGTTTTCAAAGCTAATATGCTTGCTGCCAGAATCAACTCCTATAGTCTCTATATGGGGATGTTTCTAAAAGAAGTCACAGATCATCTGCAGACTTTAGCCCCTTTTATTTCAGAAGATAAAAGGCAGGAATTTCTCACTTGGCTTAAACATGCCCAAGATGTTTCCAAATTTTCCAACCGTGCAGCCTTTGACTCTTTTGAGTGTGTAAGCAGAGCCTCGGCTATTGCCATAGGTGCACGCAGAATTGCTTGGTTACAAGCCTCTGATTTGGAACTTTGGGTCCAAGATGAACTGGGAAATCTTCCTTGTACAGGTGAAAACCTTTTTGGCAGGGATTGGAAAGAAAAGGCCACTCAGATGGATGCTGAGAACTCTGCTTTGGATCGACTTTCAAAGTCTACCTCTGCTCCTGCTAAGAAAAGATTGTTCAAAAAGACAACTTTTTCTAAAAAGGAAAGATACTATCCTGCTTATGGTCAGCAGGCATCTTCTGCGGGTCGTTTTGCTGCAAAGCGTCAGCAACCACCTAAACAGGCCAAGTCAAAGGCTGCCAGGCCTCCCACGGCTCAGCAGCCTCAGCCTCCTCAGGGCCTTTGACTTGCAACTAGAGAACTTAGCCTTTCTGGCTCTGGAAGAACCAGAGCCCCTCACCATTCCAGGAAGGTTGGCTTACTTTGCTCCCAGATGGGAGCAAAGCACAGCAGAGCAATAGACCCTCTCCATTGTAAGGGAAGGGTACAAGCTTCATTTCTTAAACCTTCCTCCCCACACCATGGTGAGACAGTTCAATTCTCCAACATCTCTCCTCAACCTTCTGGGTCAGGAGATTGCTACCCTTCTTGCCCAAGGGGCAATAGAAGAAGTACCCCTTCTTCAACAGGGCTCAGGGTTCTACACCCCTTATTTTCTTATTCCAAAGAAAACAGGGGGCTACAGACCCATATTAGATCTCAGAGAATTGAACAAGTTTCTATTCAAAGAGAAATTCAAGATGATTTCTCTCGGTACTCTGCTGCCATACCTTCAGAGTCAGGACTGGCTTTGTTCTCTAGATCTCAAGGATGCGTACACCCATGTCCTCATCCATCCAACACACAGAAGGTTCCTTCGGTTCCTTTTTCAAGGAAAGCACTACCAATACAGGGTGCTTCCTTTCGGTCTGGCCTCTACACCAAGGGTGTTCACGAAATGCATGGCAGTAGTAGCTGCATTTCTACGCACTCTAGGAATATTTGTTTTCCCATATCTGGACGACTGGCTCATTCGAGCTCCATCCCAGTCAGAGGCCCAGATTTCTCTAACCTGCACAATGCGTGTCCTTCAGTATTTGGGACTGGTAATAAACATCCCAAAATCCCATCTCACCCCTATTCAGTCTCTGGAGTTTATAGGGGCCTTTCTGGATACCACAACTGCAAGGGCCTATCTTCCTCAGGCCCGTTGCCTACGCTTGGTGCAGTTAACCTCCCAGATACAGTTAAAGTCCCATTTAACTGCTCGAGAGATGTTACAACTATTAGGCCACATGGCATCCACCGTGCATGTGGTTCCATATGCTCGCCTTCACATGAGGGCAGCTCAATGGACTTTGTCCACCCAATGGACTCAGGCATCAGGTTGCCTGTCAGACAAAATAGCAAACTCCAGTCGTCTATTTTGGTATCTCCAGTGGTGGAAGTCCCCTCCAAATCTGTTGCTGGGGTCCCCTTTTCAGCAGTCGCTACCCCAAGCAACTCTAACAACACATGCTTCTCCAATGGGTTGGGGAGCTCATCTGCATGATCTCTCCACCCAGGGCATCTGGTCTCCACAGGAGACTTCTCTGCATATCAATCTCTTGGAACTCAGAGCAATATTCTTAGCTCTCAGAGTGTTCCATTCCCTGCTCAGCTACAGGACAGTCCTCATCCATACGGACAACCAAGTAGCCATGTTCTATGTAAACAAGCAGGGCGGGACTGGCTCCCTGTCGCTTTGCAACAAAGCTTTGCGACTGTGGGCCTTCGCCAGAGAGCATCACATCCATCTTCTGGCAGTATATCTTCCAGGCGTTCAAAACTCTTGGGCGGACAGACTCAGTCGAGTTCTGCTTCCACACGAGTGGTCCCTCCACATGGACCAGGTAGCCAGG
Source organism: Ichthyophis bannanicus (assembly GCA_033557465.1). Lineage (NCBI taxonomy): Eukaryota > Metazoa > Chordata > Amphibia > Gymnophiona > Ichthyophiidae > Ichthyophis > Ichthyophis bannanicus. The sequence goes on along the minus strand of CM066036.1, from coordinate 642,525,348 downwards.
ATTTTTCGAATTTGGGGAACCCCGGACATAGACCTCTTTGCAAGTCTGTGGAATGCCAAACTTCTCCGGTTCTGTTCCAGAATTCCGTGTCAGGGAGTTCAGGCCAAGGATACCTTCCTCCTTCACTGGGGTCAAGACTTCCTTTATGCTTTTCCACCAATTCCCCTAATTCCCAAGACACTATTCAAGCTTCAGAGAGATCAAGGGACCATGATCCTCATAGCACCACACTGGCCACGCCAAATGTGGTACCCTCTACTTCTGCCTCTCTCTCAAGCTCCTTCCCTGGACTTGGGCTCTGCACCAGACCTTTTGTCCCAGGAAGAGGGAACTTTGTGGCACCCAAACCCCCAGTCGCTCCATCTCAGGGCTTGGTTGCTGAGGGCCTAGACCTTCAAGATTTTCATCTCTCTCAGCAAGTCAGAGATGTTATTCATGCCTCTAGAAAGCCTTCTACTAGACATTCCTATGCTTTCAAATGGAAAAGATTTACCATTTGGTGTTCAGGGAAAGGTCTAAACCCTCTTGCAATACCTCTGAATTCTCTACTAGAGTATCTCCTGCATCTATCCCATGCAGGTCTGAAAACAAATTCAGTAAGAGTCCATTTGAGTGCTATTGCAGCGTCCCTCAAGCCTCTCAATGGACAACCTATTTCTTCTCATCCTCTTATAGCAAAATTCATGAGAGGCCTTCTTTTAACTAAACCTCCCATTAGACCACCTCTAGTGGCATGGGACTTAAACCTGGTTCTTGGCCAGCTTATGAAGCCACCCCCTCCTTGAAATTCCTTTCTTGGAAAGTTATTTTTCTCATTGCAGTCACCTCAGCACGCCGCATCAGTGAGTTGCAAGCTTTGGTGGCTAATCCTCCTTATACAAGGTTCCATCATGATAAAGTAGTCCTCAGGACCAATCCACACTTTATGCCTAAAGTGGTCTCACTTTTTCATCTGAACCAAGAGGTATATTTACCTGTCTTTTTTCCAGGACCTCATGCATCAAATGCAGAGAGGAATCTTCATACCTTGGATTGTAAGAGAGCTCTCGCTTTTTACTTACAAAGAACACAGCAACATAGAAAGTCTTCTCAACTCTTTGTTGCTTTTGATCCTTCTCATTTAGGACTTCCAGTCTCTAAGAGAACACTGTCCAACTGGATTGCTCAGTGTATTTCTTTCGCCTACCAGAGTAGGAACATTTCTCTGGAGGGCCATGTCACAGCTCACAATGTGAGAGCCATGGCAGCCTCAATGGCTCATCTAAACTCTGTGTCCATCGACCAAATCTGTCGAGCGGCCACCTGGGCCTCAGTTCATACCTTCACAGCCCATTACTGTTTGGACAAGGACTCCCGCCGGGATGTCTCCTTTGGTCAGGCTGTTCTCAAACACCTGTTCCATTCCTAATCAACTCCTACCCACCTACCCTGGTCGGATGCCAGAGATCCATGGGGGGAGGTAGAGTCCTTTTCAAGGACACACAACCTGGGGTTTCTCCCTGGCATCTGCAGCTAGGGAGTCCCCATATGTGAAGACTCATTCCTGCTTGTTCCTGGAGATAGCACAGTTACTTACCTGTAACAGGTGATCTCTGGGAACAGCAGGAATAAGTCTTCACAACCCACCCACCTCCCCTAGGAGTTGTATCTCTCTATCTATCTATCTTTCCTTTCCTCTCTCTCTGTCTCAGCTTTAAAACTTGAACTGGAGAGAGGCGGTTGGGAAAGGCGGGAAGGCAGCGTGCAGGCACTGTGGGATGCTCCCAAAAGCTTTCTTACTGGACGCTGGGGAGCGTTCCCGCGCAGGCTCCGTCGGTACCGATGATACCCATATGTGAAGACTTATTCCTGCTGTTCCCAGAGATCACCTGTTACAGGTAAGTAACTGTGCTTGACGTTCTCCTCTGGGCTATACAAAGCCATAGCAGAATATGTTACTCAATTTGGCCTAGTAGGAACCAAGCTGGAATCTGCACTTTTGACAACTCCGGGCTGCATGCTTTCCTCCATTCAGACCTACAGGATCTACACTGGGTAGGAACTATCAATTAAGTTTTAGACACCTAAACCATCAGGAGCACGGCTTGTTCCAATCATGCCATTACTGTCAAGAGCCATGGGTAGGTCTGAACCCTCACCTGTCTTACTCTATTTCAGAATGCAGAGATTATATGCTAGGACTGGACATGTGTGTCAAGTTAAAAACAAAACCAGTAGTAAAACCCCTTAAGATCATAAATCCTTATTAGTGTTTCCCTTGGGCTTGTTTTTGCTACTCTTCAGGGATGCTGCTATGGGGGGTAGCAATACATTTTGACAAGCTTGAACAGCAATATCCATCTTAGCAGACTAAGCACTACTGGTCCACATTTTCCTTTGTATGCTCTTCAAAATGGATCCTTTTGTGGTCCAGATGAGCCTATTCCTTTTCTATAATCTTAAATTACAGATGCATGCAAACCAGGATAAAACCGGGATTCATATAGTCTGTCTCTGATGAACATGAGATTGGTCTGACCTAGCATGACCAAAGTTCATCCAGCCCAGTATCCCATTTCCAACAGTGGCCAATTCAGGTCACAAGTATCTGTCAGGATACCAAAAAAGGCAAACAGAAATCTATGCTGTTCATCCCAGGGATAAGCAGGGGATTATGGACTTGTCCTCCAGGAACTGGTCCAAACTAACAGCTTTTACTACATCCTCCAGCAACAAATTCCAAAACAATTATGCATTCAGTGAAAAAAAATACTCTCTCTGATTTGTCTTAAAGGTACTACTTCGTAGCTTCATTGTGTGTCCCCCTAGTTTTTTACTTTTTGAAGGCGCAAACAACCGATTCATGTTTAGCCATTCCACGCCACTCGGCATCATTTTAAAAAGACTTATATTTCCTCTCAGCAGTCTCTACTCCAAGCTAAAAAGCCCTAACTTCTTTTAGCCTTTTCTTAGACGGGTATTATCCCATCCTCGTTATTGTTTTGGTCATCCTTTTCTAATTTCATTGTATCTTTTTTTGAGATGCGGTGATGAGAACTTCACATAATACTTAAGGTGAAGTCACATCATGGAGCGAGAGGCATTAGGATATTCTTTGTTCTATTCTCCAATCTTTTCGTTAAAATTCATAACATTCTACTTGTTTTCTTGGCTGCCACTGCATACTGAGCAGAGGATTTCAATCTACTATCAGTGACAACACCTAGATCCTTTTCCTGGGTGGGGACTTCTAATGTGAAACCTTGAATTGTGTAGCTATAGTTTGGGTTGTTCTTCCTGAAGTGCATAACTTTGTCCACGTGAAATTACATCTGCCATTTGGGATGACCATCTTCCAGTTTCTCAAGATCTTCTTACAGTTTTTCATACTCCTCTTGTGATTTAACAACTCTGAATAATTTTGCCCGATTTGCAAATTTGATCACCTCACTTGTCCCCATTTCCAGGTCATTTATTTATTTTATTTTTATTTTATTTATTTAGAAGGATTTAGTATACCGCCTTATTGTTAAATCAAGGCGGTATGGCACATCAAACAAAATCAATAATAAAGTGTGTTTTGTAGCATGCAGTGTGAGAACTGAGAAGTGTAGTGTGTGGGGCAGTGCGTTAGATTATATTGGTGAACTATTTACATAATGAAGCTATATACATATATACAAAATGGGGCTGTTTGAGAGGCGTGCTAGGATTGAGATTCTGTAATGTCTTGGGGGTAGGATCGTGATCCTGTAATGTCTTGAGGTAGAAAATTTATGTGAGGTCCTTGAAATGTAATGTAGTGCTAAAAAGCCATGGGTCCAAAACAAATCCCTGGGACACTCTGCTATTCACCTTACACTTTTGTGAAAAGTGACTATTTAGCCCTAGTCTGTTTTCTCTCTTAACCAGCTCCCAATCCACAAAATATTGTCTTCTTTCCCATGACTTTTTAGTTTCCTCAAGAATCAACAGCTTTCTGAAAATCTAGATATAGTATATCAACCATCTCTCCTTTATCTATGTCTTTATTCACGCCTTCAGAAAAGGTAGCAGATTAGTGAGGCAACACTATCCTTGACTAAATCTATGTTGGTTTAGCCCCATTAAACCACAGCTATATGTATGTTTAGTCATTTTATTTATACAGTATCTACAATGGCTTCTACCATTTTGCCTGCAATTGACATCAGGCTCACCAGTCTGTAGTTTTCCGGATCACAACTAGAACCCTTCAGAGGGGACGAGGCCTGGCTCTCAAAGAAATAATTAAGCAGTAAAGTTGGATTGCGATGCTGAACCCCTTGTCTTCAGACAGGGAGAGCTAAATTCCACCATAGCGAGCCGTTCCAAAACTGCTAAGGCAGAACAGCCTGTGAGCTTTTCCATGAGCTGCTGCTCAAAGCCAGCTGAAAAAAAAAAGGGTCTTGGCGGACTCTCAGGGGTCCGTGGGCTTAAGGCTGCAGCCACCCCAACATGTTCCCCCCTCAGCAAGGACCATGTGACCATCCAAAACGGTCACTGTGCCCACCGGCAGGAAAATCAAGAGAGATGCAGCTGAGACACCAAAACTGACATCAGGCCCCGGGCCCCCTGTGAAGGATCCAAATCATGCCCAAAAAAAAAAAAAAAGTGTCCCAAGGCTGTCCCAAAGCTCTTAGGGCAAAAAAGCTGCAGTCACAAAAATATCACCAGGGATCACAGGCTAAATTGGGCCACATGACTCAGCACTGCAGTGGCAACACAAAATGGTTGCAAAGGAAAAAAAATCCACTGAAAACAAACCCCTAATTGAAAAGGGAGTCACAGCAACTGTTATGCCGGCTAGGGAAAACAGGAGAAGAGCTGCCCAGCTGAGCATGACCACACAATCCTGGGAAAGCCTAGATGCTTCACAGACACTTTTATTCTCCAAGCTATCTTATTTAAAGCAGCAAAAGAGAGCCAATTAAAAAATATAGTCAAAGAAAAAAAAGGCAGAGGAAGAAAAAAAAAAAAAAAAAAAGCAAGCATGCTGACAAAATATGGTGAGAGGAAAGGGGTCTAGGACTAGACTTACCAACCCCTCTCAGGGGCCCTTGTAGGGTCCTCCTGTCTACTCTCTGGCCCACCAATACTGGAACCCATGAGTAACAGTCCCCCTTTCTAGTCCTTCAAGGTGTTCCCTAGAGGTGGGGAACAGCTGGGAGCTGTTTGAGATTTTAATCATGACTTTGATTCAGAAGCCTCTGTACTCTCGCCTTCTGAAGACTGTGAGGAGGCCAGTGTGATCTGCCTATTCTGGAAGGAGGAGTTGGCGGCATTGATTGCCAAGATCTTATCCGCCTTGAACTTGGTGGATGCTTCCAGCATGAAGCAGGAGCTGAAGGAACACCCGCTGCTTTAAGGTGTGTGAAGATTCACTACTGTATTACCGTTTTTCCTGATGTGATCTAAGAATATGATCTGGTTGGAGTGGGACTTTCCCGACTCTGCCTAAAGGGTTATAGGTGTGTAAGATCTTCGCTCCCCTGAAGGAGGAGTACGATGAGTGGTTTGCATTCCCAAGGTGGATGTGCAGGTCACAGCAGTTGCCAAACGGACCATTATTCCTGTGGAAGGTGGAGCAGCCTTAAAGGATTTTCTGGAGCGGAGCGGAGTGTAGATTCATGGTTGAGGATCCAGTTTCACCATGGCAGCGGCTATTTTGCAGCTGGCAGTATGTACTAGCCTGCTGTCTCGAGCCTGCTCCAGTGGATTTGGTCTCTTCTGCCTGATACTACCCCTCTTTTCGAGTCACTATAGCCTTCCTTTCTGATGCCATGTATTACCTGGTGTATTTGCTGGCCATGGATGGTGCCCTGACAACTGTGTCACTGTATTGGCTTTTGCTCTGGAACTAGGTAGCGGACATATCTTCCAAAGCCTGGTTGGCCTAACTGTGAGTATATACTTCTGGTAATTTTCTAAAAAGAATTCTTTGTATTAAAGCTACTTAATCTGTGAACCCACTGTTTTTTGTTGGATCAGTTAGGGCCTAGGAGCAGCAATTAAAGTTTGAATTTAAAACACAGAGAGCAGCTTTCTGGTTACATTTCATACCCAGCAGAGAGCTTGTAGTTTAAATTTAATAGTCACTCAGGGCCAAGTAACAGCAAAGTACTTTTAGTTTAAATTTAACACACAGAAGAGAGCTTTCTGGTTCAATTTAGTACCCAGCAGACAGCTTGTAGTTTAAATTTCATAAGAAGTTAGAGCCTAGCAGCAGCTAAGAGTTATAATTTAAATCAAATCAGAATTTAGCTTACCTCAGCAGCACAAGACAGGGTACTGTGTAGCAGCCCTCTTTTAAATAAGTGTTATTTCACACCCACCCCTGGGATAATCATAGCTTTATAGGTACTTACACATCTTAAAAGAAAGGAAGTGCTTTCAGGTGAAGCTCATTACCCAAATCAGTCATACACTAAGGACCTGAGATTAATTAAGCTTCAGGTGAACAAGGTATATTAAACGTATTAGGTACAGTTTTATTGGTATAAACACCCATAGCAACCCCTAGTAAGTAAGAACTTAAAGATCTAGACACAAACTTAAAACTAAGATGCAGACAGCAGTCCAGCAGCGGGATGGGAGCTTTCCAGTCTTTTGCATTGAGTGTCACATGTATGATTTTCTCCCAGTTGGTGAGAGGTCTTACGTGTGCACTAGGTGCAAGGAGCTCTTTGCTCTCAGGGGACAAGTCTGTTCTCTAGAGGCTAAAGTAGCATACTTGGAAAACATAAGACAGACAGAGAGGTACATAGACGAGACCTACAGGGATATAGTCCTGAAGTCCCACCTCCAGTCTGGCAGCACCCCTGTTGCCATGGAGGAGAGAGGTCACGTGACAGGAGAGCATCACACTGGTGTGGCAGGAAGTGATCCTGTAACTAGGACCTGTCCTCCAGGTGATGTAAAACCCTCTCGCACCGAGGAAGTTTCTCCAGGGTCATGTGCCCATGAGGAAAGGGTTAGGACAGCCGTTATAGTTGGTGATTCGATCATTAGGCATGTAGATAGCTGGGTGGCTGGTGGACGTGAGGATCGCCTGGTAACATGCCTGCCTGGTGCGAAGGTAGCGGACCTCACGCGCCACCTAGATAAGGTCTTAGATAGTGCTGGGGAGGAGTCTGCTGTCTTGGTACATGTCGGTACCAATGACATAGGAAAATGTGGTAGGGAGGTTCTGGAGGCAAAATTTAGGCTTTTAGGTAGGAAGTTGAAATCCAGAACTTCCAGGGTAGCATTCTCCGAAATGCTTCCTGTTCCACGCGCAGGACCCAAAAGGCAGGCAGAGCTCCAGAGTCTCAATGCGTGGATGAGACAATGGTGCAGAGATGAGGGTTTTGGATTTGTTAGGAACTGGGGAACATTCTGGGGAAAGGAGGGGCTCTTCCGAAGGGATGGGCTTCACCTTAACCGGGATGGAACCAGGCTGCTGGCATTAACCTTTAAAAAGGAGATAGAGCAGCTTTTAAACTAGATATTAGGGGAAAGCCGACAGTCGCCCAAGAGCGGATGATTCGGAAGAATGTATCCTTGAAGGATACTACCAAAAGCAGAGAGGTTCCACAAAAGAGTAAAGTAGCCCAAATGCCCTCAAGTATGGAGCAGACAGAGCTTAAAGATCCCAATTTACCCATGTCTAACAATAGCCAAATTAACATGAATAAAATACAATCTCTAAAATGCTTGTATGCAAATGCTAGAAGTCTAAAGAATAAGATGGGAGAGATAGAATATATAGCACTAAATGAAAGGTTAGATGTGATTGGAATATCAGAGACATGGTGGAAGGAGGACAACCAGTGGGACACTGATACCTGGGTACAAACTATATCGTAATGATAGAGCTGATCAAATTTGTGGAGGGGTTGCGCTCTATGTTAGAGAGGGCATTGACTCAGAAAGGATTAAAGTTTTGCAGGAAAAAAATCTGCTGTAGAATCTATATGGATTGAAATTCCATATAAAAGGGGGAAGGCGATGGCAGTGGGGGTGTACTATCGAGCACCTGGCCAGAATGACCAAATGGATGATGAAATGCTCAAAGAAATCAAGGAAGCTAACAAAAGTTACAGCGCAGTAATAATAATGGGTGATTTCAATTACCCCGGTATCGACTGGGTCAGTGTCACGTCAGGACATGCTAGGGAGATAAAGTTCCTAGATGAAATAAATGACTGCTTCTTGGAGCAGCTGGTTCATGAACCGACCAGAGGGGAAGCCATATTAGACCTAGTCCTTAGTGGAACACCAGATCTAGTGCAAGAGATAAAGGTGTTGGGGCCACTTGGCAATAGTGATCATAGCATGATCACCTTTGATTTAATTAGTGGAGGAGGGATAGTAAGGAAATCCACAGTACTACCTTTTAACTTTCGAAAGGGAGACTATGATAAAATGAGGAAAACAGTTAAGAAAAAACTAAAAGGAGCAGTTGCGAAGGTTAAAGACGTACATCAAGCTTGGGTGTTGTTGAAAAATACTATCTTGGAAGCCCAGACCAGCTGTATTCCACGCTTTAAGAAAAGTGGAAGGAAGTCCAAAAAACTGCCAGCATGGTTTAAAGGTGAGGTCAGAGAGGCTGTTGTTGCCAAAAAAGCATCTTTCAGGAAATGGAAAAAAGAGCCAAACGATGAAACCTGGAAACAGCACAAGCACTGGCAAGTCAAATGCAAGGCATTGATAAGGCAGGCAAAGAGAGAATTTGAGAAGAAGCTTGCTGCGGAAGCAAAAACGCGAAATAAAGACCTTTTCAAGTACATTCGTAGCAAAAAACCTGTGAGAGAGTCAGTTGGTCCATTAGATGATAAAGGGGTTAAAGGAGCACTAAGAGGCGACAAGGCGATAGCGGAGAGACTGAATGAATTCTTTGCTTCGGTCTTTACTGAGGAAGATGTAGGGATGTTACCCATGACTGAAGTGGTATTTAAAGGTGCGGAAGAATTGAAGGAAATATCGATACATCGGGAAGATGTCTTACAACTATTAGATAAACTGAAGAGTAGCAAATCACCTGGGCCGGATGGTATACATCCAAGGGTGTTGAAAGAACTGAAATATGAGATTGCAGAACTGCTATCAGTAATCTGTGAACTATCATTAAAATCATCTCTAATACCTGAAGATTGGAGGATCGCCAATGTAACACCAATTTTTAAAAAGGGTTCCAGAGGTGATCCGGGAAACTACAGACCGGTGAGCCCAACGTCAGTACCGGGAAAAATGGTAGAAACCATCATAAAGAATAAAATTACTCAGCATGTAGATAGTCACAACCTAATGGGAGACAGCCAACATGGCTTTAGACAAGGAAGATCTTGTCTTACTAATCTGTTATGTTTTTTTGAAGGAGTGAATAAACAGGTGGACAAAGGTGAGTCAGTTGATATTGTGTATCTGGACTTTCAGAAAGCCTTTGACAAGGTCCCTCATCAGAGACTTTTGGCAAAACTAAAGAGTCATGGGATAGGAGGCAGTGTACTATTGTGGATCGGGAACTGGTTAAAAGATAGAAAGCAGAGGGTAGGGCTAAACGGCCAATTTTCCCAATGGAGAAAGGTGAATAGTGGTGTACCCCAGGGATCTGTGCTGGGTCCGCTGCTTTTTGACATATTCATAAATGACCTGGAAAGTGGAATAACGAGTGAGGTTATCAAATTTGCAGATGACACAAAACTATTTAAAGTTGTTAAAACCCAAGAGGATTGTGAAAAATTGCAAGAGGATCTTGATAAATTGGAAGACTGGGCATCAAAATGACAGATGAAATTTAATGTGGACAAGTGCAAGGTTATGCACCTAGGGAAGAACAACCCAAACTATGGTTACACGATGCAAGGTTCCACATTAGGAACCACCACCCAGGAAAAAGATTTAGGCGTCATTGTGGATACCATGTTAAAACCCTCGGCCCAGTGTGCAGCGGCGGCCAAGAGAGCAAATAGAATGCTAGGTATGATAAGGAAAGGAATGGAAAATAAAACAAAAGATATTATAATGCCTCTATATCGTTCCATGGTGAGACCGCACCTTGAATATTGTGTGCAATTCTGGTCGCCGTATCTTAAAAAGGATATAGCAATTTTAGAAAAGGTAAAGAGAAGAGCCACCAAAATGGTAAAGGGGATGGAAGGATACTCCTATGAAGAAAGGCTAAAAAGGTTAGGGCTCTTTAACCTGGAAAAGAGATGGCTGAGGGGAGATATGATAGAAGTCTATAAATTAATGAACGGAGTGGAACGGGTAAACGTAGATCGATTGTTCACATTATCAGAATATAGAAAGACTAGGGGACATGCAATGAAGCTACAGGGTAAACTATTTAAGACTAATAAAAGAAAATATTTTTTCACTCAACATGTAATCAAACTCTGGAATTTGTTACCGGAGGATGTAGTAAAGGCTGTTAGTGTAGCTGGGTTTAAAAAAGGTTTGGACAAGTTCCTGGAGGAAAGGTCCATAAACCATTATTAAGAAGTGACCGAAGATATCAATGCTTGACCCAGTACAAGCATTGTGGAACTTGTGTCTCTTGGGGAAACTGCTAGGTACATATGACCTAGATTGGCCACTGTTGGAAACAGAATACTGGGCTTGATGGACCTTGGTCTGACCCAGTATGGCATATCTTATGTTCTTATGCCAAGGACACTTAAAGGCAAGTAACAGGGCTTCCACACTCTGCCTGCCCCACACGAAACTGTGCCTGGGGGCACCCAGAGGTCACAGGGTCTGAATTTCCACACCAGAACAACCATACCTAGTGCAAAAAAGAAAGAATTCTGGCGAGGACAATCCAGAGTCCAAAGCTCTCCTCTCGGAAATGACTCGAACACCAGGGGGAGAGCTACCACAGACCCTCTAGAGGACAATAAAGCAGCTCACAGTATGATTGCTGGATCCTCCAGCCAGCTGGATATCGTTATCCATAGCGCTTTCTATCACCTTCTGCCCTGAGGCAGGTAAGGCCAGACTAATCGCATCCCCCAACTGAAAGAGGGATGGCAGACTCAGGGACTACAAATTGCCAAGCAAGAACAGCGTATCCATAATCTGGAGATGAGGCACTTCACTTGCCTTATCACTCTGTCTCCTTCCAGGAAATGTTCACAACAATGCTTGCTAAGGCTGTGGCAGCCCAAAAGCACGAGTTAACTGCACTTTTACTGCATTGCGCATTATAGGTGCTAGGATAGCAACACGCATTGAAGTCAGTTGGGCCAAACTTCCATACAGGCCGCGCGACTGCCAGGTGCACAAAGGAAGAAAACATTACTAGCATGTGCGGAAAACAGCAGGAAATCCACACACTGCGCCAACGGTCCTCAGCAGTCTACCCCAAATTGTATCCCACACAGACGGAAATCAGGAGCCTCCTAACAAGTAGAATGATGAGGTCAAGCCTTGGTACTCAGCCCCTGAGAGCCCCAGTCAGAGGATCCATACCGAGCACTGCTCTACTCCCATGATAGTTTCACTGGCTTTGGCAGCACTGCATTTTAAGGTGGCTAGCAGGCAGATCCCTCTGAGAGCCTTCTGCACTATTCGGGAAAGAGCAGGGGGGAAAACTGAGAAGGGAGGGAGGGAGGGGGCGTTGAGGTTGTACGAGGCTGCTGCACTCTTCCAGATCCTTTCAAACCCTTCCAATTTTGTAGCTACTCAAGCGTGGAGCTGAACCAATTTTCCCTCTTCCTATGGCTACCGAAAAGACTGTAGTCTAGTGGAGCCTCCCACATTGCACTCAAGTGAGAGAGTTACCCTCAAGATGGTTGTTCACAAGCATTTAATCAATCTTTTCCCTCTCAATTCTCTGGGAGCAGAGGCAAACAGAGGCATGGGAGTGATGCCACTGAAACCTGGGTTTTTCATTGGTTCTTTATCTCCACCAATCTGCCAGTAGGGAACACAACCCACATGGAATGCCATGTTTTTCTCTCCTACTGGACAAGGCCTAAAGACACTTCTCTCACCTCTTATCTTCCTTGACTTTTCTTTGGCAGAGCAGGAGACCACAGTGGTAAAGAATGATTATCCTTCATTTCATAGCCCTTGGGACATCCCGTCATAAGAGCATGCCATACTGGGTCATACCAAAAAGGTCCATCATTCCCAGTATCCCGTTTCCAACAGTGGCAAATACAGATCAGAAGTGCCTCCAAAATGTAGTTTTCTATGATACTTACCCCCAGCAGTGGCTTTCCTCAGGTCTACCTTAATACAGTCGGTGGACTTTTGCTCCAGGAACTTGTCCAAGCCTTTAAACCCAGTTACACTAACTGCTTTCACCATATCCCCCATCAACAAGATCCAGAGCTTAATTATACAGTGAGCAAAAAAAAAATCGCACCTATTTGATCTAAAAGTACTACTTTCAAAAGCACATAGGCTAGGGGACACCATGAAGTTGCAAAGACCAAATAAATCAATTTGCATTTACCCTTTCATCTCCACGGCATACGAAACAGCCACTTCATGTCATCAAATTAGCTTTAAGGAGGGGAGGGGGGATGGAAACAGACTAAAAAGGTCCAAAAAAGTGAAACAAGTATAAGAAAGTATTAAGGGAATATAAATCACACCCTGCAATGGCACAGACAAAAAAGCGACCGAGGGGGCTCGTAAGATTGCAGTTGTACAGGAAGTCTTGAGCATGTTCCAAAAAGCCTTCTAGGTTTTTCTGAGCTTTGAAGGAACTATCCATGTTGACACCATCATATCACCCATTTGTATATTGACTCATGAAAAATCATGTCACATTGCCATCTTGGTGCTCTTCCCTTTTCCATGAAGATAATATAAAACACCTCTTTACTAAGGCCTTGAAAAAGGGGAAAGTCCTGAAAATGTACACCTTCCATGCATTCAACATTCCACAGCAGTTTTACTTTCTATATTGATAGCAATTCTAAACAGTTCGTGAAACAGCTTATTCATCTCAGAATCAAAAAGAAAACGCAAACAATTCTAAGCTATTGCTTGTTTAAACTTCATGTGCTAACATTGCTAAAATAATCACCTAATCCTTCTCTTCCATTTGTGCTGCTACATTATGAACACTACCACACACATTTAGCAGTTCTGTATCATAGTGCAGAAATTGCTCAGACAGGTATTAAATGCAAAACAAATCTTGATTGTTTCTGGTATGTATTCAGGACTTTTTGAAATACTCTAACATGAAATCTCCAACAAATGAAAACACACGTCAACCATCGCCACCAATTCTACTCCTTTTGTTTTTTTAAATTTTTGTTGCTAATTAAGCAGATCACTTTTAATCCTAAACATTAGACTTAGTGGAATACAGTCTGCTTCCTAAACTAGAGATTCTAAGCCACAGTTTATAGCTGTAATGCAATTTAGTTTTAATTCAATTCCCTCTAAAGTTTTACTACTTGACCGACTTATCTCTAATAACCCCATGGGAACACCATAGACAGCTCCACAAATGGAATTATCAAGGGAAAAAATGAACACAGATCAACAGAGCATGCCTATAATCTGCAAGATATCAGAGCTGCCTCTTATTCTCTTTTTATTCAATGCCATTGGTTACAGAAATCCTAGACTCAGAAGTTGCACATTTCCATTCGGCAAGGTACATCCACTGCTGGAACAAGTTTTGAATGTTATAAATTATTTCGGTAACCTTCAAAAGACGGTATAATTAAACTTTCTTTTCAGTAAACTGTCATTTCATCTACTGTACATTTGTAGTGCTAACTTATAAATACTTTTTTTCATCCTTTAAGCTTCCATCATTCCTAAACAGAATCCTCCTATAAGCACAGATCCTTTGCTGTGAAATCATCTCTCTAGGGAAACTATGGGAGGCATACACCACAGGGTGGCAGTGCAGACATTTTCTTTTTTTCTTAACCATTTAAACTTTGTACAAGGGTATGTGCAAACAAAAGGACCTTCCTGGATCCAACAAGCACACAGCAGTCAGGGAAAAACAGGTTTAGCTTTTTCTTCCGGAATAATTTTGTACTGTGCCAAGTACAGCATGATATTTTGAAGTGTCCTCTACTGCAAAACTATGTTCTTTCATACTTGTTAAATCTACATTAGAGTAAGTCACAAAACCAAAATGCTCAACAAGAATGTTTGAGGCTGGGTCATGTTTTCAAAATCTGTATATAACAGCAGATAAAGACTAGTATGGTCCATCTAGTCTGCCCAGTAAGATGGCTAGAGTAGTTGTACCTGCTGATCTGTGCAAGTCAACCCCCAATATTTGTTGTCATATAAAAATATTTACATTTATTTTGATTTTATCCTCTTGCTATAAAAGGGATCCACTGTGTCTGTCCCATGCCATTTTGAATTCAGTCACTGTATTTTGACCCAACCACCCACATAGGCAGGGCATTCTAAGTATCCCACAATCCTATGAGGTAAAACAAGAACACAGGGTAAAACAAAAACGTTTAGAAGATTAGTCTCCAACTATGCGCCATGTCCGGTGAGATGCTGCCGACACACACACACACACTACAGAGCTGGAGGACTCATCTCCTTACAAAACAGAAATCCCCCTAATGAGAGGGACAACACTAAAAAATATATATTTTTTTTAAACTCTTACTTCCTATGACTATTTTCTGAGCAGGAGCCGGTAACTAGATACATCCTTGGCAAGATTAAACAGTCTCAAATTGAGCACTGGTCCCTAAACCACTATGGAGAACTTCTTCCCGACAAGATCCTGATGTCCATCTGGAAGCGTGCCATTACTGCAGATCAACACCGGGGGAGCCCTGGACTGGCCTGGAGATATGCAAGGAAAGCCCTCACTTGGTTTGCAGCTTGTCGTGCTGTGAGGACTTGTGTGCATCAGTGATGCTGAGAGCTAAACTATCGGTAGTTTAACTACTGGCAGGGTCTCCCAAGATGGACAGGTCTCAGCTGAGATGCCAGACCAAGACAAACCACCCATCTGGGCAGCAGCAGAATGGGATAGTGTTGACGGCGGAGGATCACATTTCTGTGACAACGGCATCAACACCAAACTTAAACTGCGCGAAAGAAAGGCCCGGCAATCTACTTCTTTTTTTTTTTAATTCTTTATTTTCGTTTTATAACAACAAAGGAAAGGAAGACATACAGCTAAAAGACAGATACATACATAGAATGTGATACATACACCAAAGTAAACCCCTGCCACCCCCCTCCCCCCTGCTTCTTCTCTAGAAAACTAATCATTCCCGAAACGGGCGTGTACTGACATTATTGTGGTACAAGACCTAACGGTGATCTGAAACATGATGAGTGTACATTAAACAGACATGTCGGAGCAATGAGCAGATTGTACATAATCATTGAGCATCTGCCATTTAGACAAGCGAGAGTGAGTTTGGGTATGGGGAATAGCTCTCCGAGATATCTGCTCATATTTACTATATAAGCAGACAAGGTTCCACCATTCATTGACAGTAAGTCGAGAGCTATCCTTCCAATTCCTCGTGATTAAACAGATGGCTATACCCAGCATGAAATCAAGGAGAAAGCGACCCTTCTTAGGAAGAGAGGGGACCTCCGCCACTGAGCGGAGTCCCACAATCTTCCAAGAAAGAGGCTCGTGGAGGTGTAAGATAAATTGAATACGACCCCAGACTCGCCCCCAGTAAACCTGAAGTTGAGGACATTCATAAATAACATGAGCGAGGGTTCCCACAGCAGAATGGCAAGACCAACACTGGTCCCTAGCAGTTGTGTTCCATTTGGCTATTTTTTCTGGAGTATAAAAGCATCTATGTGCAAAAAAGAAGAGAGTTTGGGTAACTGAGGCAGATCGGGAAACCCGCACTACTTTGCTCCAGAAAACGCTCCATTGCACAGGGGTTAAAGTGGTTTGCAGTTCGCGCTCCCAGGCTTGTTGGGCTCTACAAGTAGCAGTATCTGTACCCTGACATAATAGTTTATAAAAGTTAGAGGCTACCCCATGTGTACTACTAATAGAGTGAATTAGTTCTAATAGCCCGTCCTCAGTAGGGACAGAGGGCGGCAGGATTCGAGCACTTTTGAGGCAGTGTTGAAGCTGCATCAATTGAAAGTAATGTTTCGCTGGTAACGCAAATTCCTTTTGTAAATCAGAAAAGGTTTTCCAACGAGCTGCAGAGAAGAGCTGTTGGGGTGTCCAGATCCCCCTAGAGTACCAGGGTTTCCATGCTATTGTTCTATTTAGGACTTGAATTCTGGGGTTATTCCACAGCGGGAGTCCGTCCTGAGGACATACGTTTGGGCCCAGTGATAGAATGAGAGTGTTAAAGGCCGCAAGAGTATCGACAATCATTGGGGGATGGCGGGTGTCTACTTGATGGGACATACCGGGGAGATGGATCAACGGAATTGGGCTACTAAGCTCCTCTTCTATGTCAAGCCAAACTGGTCTGCTATCTGTTGAGGCATCTAGCCATCGGGCACCTTGTTTAAGTAGGAAGGCTTGATGATATCTGAGAAAATCAGGAAAGCGGGTACCCCCTAGTTCCTTCGCAGACTGTAGTTTTTGTTTAGCTATCCTTGGTGGTTTGCCCTGCCAGAGATAGCGGACGAGAAGGCCCTCAATATCTTTGTAGGTGTGTAGCGGGAGTAAGCATGGCAGCATTTCTAAAATATAGTTCACTTTGGGGACTATCATCATTTTCACAGTTTCTAGGCGACCCCACCATGTAAGGGATAAGGGAGACCAACGATTTGTGAGCTCACGGACTTTGGAGACTACCTCTTTGGCATTAAAACTAATAGTGTCTTCTAAAGGAGAACAGTAATGGACCCCAAGATATTTCACCATGCGGGATTGCCAGAGGAAAGGAAAGGCCTGCATGTCAGCCTCATGTACCCAGCGGTTCAGTGGGAATGCTACAGATTTGGTCCAGTTTATTTTATAGCCCGATAATTGCGAGTATCCATCAATCAGATCCAAGACAGCTGGAACCGAATCAAGGGATACGAAGAGCATAAGGTCATCTGCATATGCAGAGAGTTTAATCTCTCTATGACTGAAGGGGACACCTCGAATACGTGCGGACTGTCTAATAAGGAGGGCGAGGGGTTCAAGAGCTAGATCAAAGAGCATTGGTGATAGGGGGCAACCTTGACGCGTGCCTCTTTGGAGATTAAAAGGCTGAGACTTAATGGCATTTACACAAATACTGGCAACAGGTTGAGTATACATGACTTGGAGGTATCGGAGGAAGCCCTCCCCAAAGCCATACCATCGGAGAACTGCAAATAAGAAGGGCCATTCTAGGCGATCAAAAGCTTTTTCAGCATCTAGGGAAAGACCCACCCATGGGTGGTCTAAATTGGCAGCACTGGATAGCACATGGCACAAGGTCCGAGCATTGTCAGCGGTGGATCGACCGGGTATAAAACCGCATTGGTCGGGATGGACTAAGGTGGCCATCCTGTCAGATAGCCGGGTGGCCAAGATCGTTGCGAAGATCTTATAATCGGCATTAAGTAGGGAGATTGGACGGTAGTTGGCGGTTAGCAGCGGGTCTCTGCCTTCTTTCTCAAATACTACCACATTAGCTGCAGAAAAGGATCCCAAAGAGGATGTATCTACCGCAAGGGCAGTAAAATAGAGTTTTAAGTAGGGAACTAAATCTGCACTGAACGTTTTGTAGAATTCGGTCGGGAGACCATCAGGCCCGGCGGCTCGACCCGAGGCTGTTCGTTTTAGGGCAGATTGGATCTCTGAAGTAGAGAAGGGTTCATCCAGCGCATCCCTATCAGCTTCAGAAAGGGTCGGCCGCTGAATACCAGAAAACAATCGCTCGAAGGTCTCTGATGAAAACTCACATTCAGATTGATATAGACGGGTATAGAAATCCCGAAAGAGTTCTACGATATCGGAGTCTGTGGTCAGTATGCCCCCTCCCTGTGGGGCTCGAAGGGCCGCTACGCGTTTGGCTTCTTTTTGACCTTTCAAGGCGTTGGCTAAAAGTCGACCGGTTCGGTTGCTTTCACGGTAGTATGTCCCTCGTTGAAGCTCAATACTCTTAGAAGCTGCAGTTGAGAGGATTGTATTATATTGAAAACGGAGACGCTGTAAGCGAACTAAGACGCATGGATCAGTACGTGAAGTTAGAACTCGTTCGCCTGCTTTGATTTGTTGGTCTAGTATAAGTAGCTGCTGTTTGCGTTGTTTCCGCAGGCGAATTTGATAACTAGTGATCGTTGCACGAATGGCCGCTTTAAAGCCCTCCCACCAAGCCCAATTTGCAGTATCCTGGGGTAAATTAAAATGGAAGTAATCCTGTATGGCTGCTCGAATTTCTACCTGGAACTCTGGCTGAGTTAATAGGGCTCTATCAAAGAACCAGGCCCCCGAATTCCCTTGGGGTGCAGTAGTGTGTAATTGAAAAGAAATAGCAGCATGATCTGAAATATGTTGGGAGTGAATCTTTGCAGTGTCCACCTGAGGAACTAACAGTTTTGATATTAGAAAGAAATCTATGCGAGACTGGGATTTGTGAGGGGAAGAGAAGAATGTAAAGTCAAGCTCATTGGGGTGTAGTAACCTCCATAGATCGACTAAAGCAAGATCTTTGATCACAGAGGTAAGCGTGGTGTGACTCTTGGGGGGACCACTTGTCCTAGGCGGCTGTTTGTCAATCAGGGGATCAAGAACTAAATTGAAATCCCCCCCTATTATCAATGAAGTATTAGCAGAGGCCTGCGCAACCTGAGCAATGGTAGCAAAAAAAGGCAGGGTCATCCACATTAGGAGCATAAAGGCATATACATGTAACTTCAAGGTTACCTATCTTGAGGTGAACTCTGGACCATCTACCTGCTGTATCTGAGCTAGTCGCAATAATAGTAGCATGCAGAGATTTCCTAACCAGTATGGCAACCCCACATTTCTTAGAAACGGCTGGGGAATAGGCGGCCACCATGTAAGGTTTAACATTGAGTTTAAGAGTTTCCTTCGAATTTAAATGCGTTTCTTGGAGGAAAATCAGGTCGGCAGCTTCATGACTTAGATAGCTTAGCATTTTCTTCCGTTTTATCGGATTATTGATTCCTTTTACGTTCAATGATAAAATCTTACATGGTGCCATCAATCGGTAATAGACATTTTAGGTAAGGGCGCTTGAAAACATATAACATAATCAGAATCTGTACAACAATGACATAATCACCGAGTATGCTGGCTAATACACCCCATATTGAAAAGTATGTACCAAAGTAACTTAGAGAAGAAGCAAAACCCCCAATGAATATGGCGACCATATGTCTGCGGGAGGAGGCCCTAGAGAGGAAGATAGATACATAAAAAAAAAGAAAAGAAACACCAGAGTCCATAATTAACACTGTCTCTGATACTCATCGAGGCTACTATGGGTAGATGGAGTCGGGTCACAGATATCATCAAAAATAAGGCAACAAACAGCCCTCAACAGACTCTTTGCTGAGCCGCGGCAAATCCAATGTGGCAGGTACAGCGGATATGAGAACACTGGCAGGAATACTCTGGAAGTCAGCGCATCAAGTCGGCTTCTTTAGCATCCAAAAACTCCGCTAGCAGATCAGGGTCCTCAAATGTTCTTGTCTGATTGTGAAGCGTGACTCGGAGCTTGGCCGGGTACATCAGGCCATAGCGTGCTTGTAGTTGTTGAAGCCTCGGCCGGAATTCCAGAAAGCGCTTTCGGCGGTCGACCGTGGGTTTAGACAAGTCAGGATAGAAGGAGATCTTGTGGCTCTCAAACTCCATATGGCCCTTTGCCCGAGAGGCACTGAGAATTTGCTCCACATGTTGATATCCCAAAAGTCGAAAGATGATAGGCCGCGGGGTCTTCCTGTTGAGCGTTATGTTTGTGGGTACACGATGAGCGCGATCGATCTCCAATTCTTTGGTAAAGGTGATTTGGAGCAGGGAAGGGAGGATTTTATATAAAAACTCCTTCATGTCTCCCGATTCCGCTCCCTCCGGTATGCCCACGAGTCGTAGGTTGTTGCGGCGCGCTCTATTATTGCCATCTTCCACTTCTTTCTGCAAGGCCCGCACCTGACGTTCAACTTTGTCGAGTTTGGACAGCCGGACCGCATGGGAGTCTAATATGCTCTCCATTTTGTCCTGACGTGAAGAGAGCCCCTCTAGCCTGCCTTGCAGTACACCGAGATCTTCCCGCAGCGCTCGGAGTGCTTCACCGTTTGACTGCACGAGGTCCTTAACCCCTCTAATCTCTGCGAGGATTTCCTGCTGCATTTCGGGGCCCTCGCGCAAAGCCAGCCCCTTCTGCGGGGACGGGGGTTCGGTTTTGGAGCGTTTGCCGTGAGAAGCCGCTGGAGATCCAAATTCCAGGCGCGTAGGTTTGGTCCCCGCCATCTCACCAATGTGCCCCGGCAAGATCAGAGCAGAAATTCAAGTATGTCCGGTGTTAATTCAGGATTCTGAGTAGGCCTCTCGGGAGCCTCAGCGTTATGCGACCATCCCGCTGGACATCGGGCTCCGCCCCCTCCGGCAATCTACTTCTGTATCTTGCCATGAAAACCCAATGGATAGTTACAACAAAACAAATTGTGCTGTAGTGCTGGAAGATGAGACCCCCAGGTTGGAAGGCACTCAACTAGCTACTGGGGAAGAGCTGAAGAACTTTCAGAGTAAAGCCAGCATTTATGATGTGGTTGGATCAAAGCCCTCGGGACGTCTGACTGCTGATGTAGCTGCACATGAAATGAGAGTCAGAAGCTGTAAAGATGTCTTACACATTGGAACATGGAACGTATGAAGCATGAGCCAAGGGAAGTTGGAGGTGGTCAAGAATGAAATGGAATGTGTACAACTTGATCTGTTGGGTGTCAGCTAACTGAAATGGACTGGCATCGGGCACTTTGCATCAGATGATCACATGGTCTACTATGCTGGAAATGAAAGACAAAGAAGAAATGGTGTTGCATTTATAATAAAGAAGAAACTTGCAAGAACTGTAATGAAATACAATGCAGTCAGCGAACGCTTAATCTCTATTCGTCTACGAGGAATGCCTATCAACACAACTATAATTCAAGTATATGCCCCAACAACAGCTGCAGAAGAGAATGAAATTGAAGAGTTCTATGAACAAGTACAAGCTGAAATTGACAGAACATGCAAACAGGATATCCTGATAGTCATGGGTGATTGGAACGCAAAGGTTGGCAACAAAGAAGAAGACAAAGTAGTTGGAAAATATGGACTTGGCAACAGAAATGAAGCTGGAGAAAGACTGATAGAATTCTGCAAGACCAACGATCTATTCATCTCGAACACCTTCTTCCAGCAACACAAGCGGAGACTGTACACATGGACTTCACCCAATGGATTGTATAAAAATCAAATTGACTACATCTGTGGAAGTCAACGATGGAAAAGCTCTATAACATCAACAAAGACAAAACCTGGAGCTGACTGTGGTACAGATCATCAACTACTAGTATGCAAACTCAAGCTAAAGCTGAAAAAGTGCAAACCACTCATGAATGCAGCAAAATATGACCTTGAGAATATACCACTGGAATTTAAAGACTGCCTGCAAAATCGATTTGCTGCTTTAGATACAAATGATAGAGTTCCAGAAGAGTTATGGAATGACATCAAGAAGGTTGTGTTGGAAGAAAGCGAGAAGTCTCTACAAAAGGTAAAAAAGAAAAAAACGGCCAAAATGGATGACGGAAGAAACTCTGAAAATTGCCCAGAAACGCAGAGAAGCTAAAGCCAGAGGAGAAAGAAAGACAATCACAGAACTCAACAGAGATTTCCAACGTGCAGCAAGACAGGACAAGGAAAAGTACTACAATGACGCATGCAAGGAAATAGAAGTAGAAACTATTAGAGGAAGAACAAGATCAGCTTTCCTAAAGCTACGAAAGTTAAAGAAAAAGTTCCAGCCTCGAATTGGAATGTTACAAGATGCTCAAGGTTCTATGTTGAATGATGCTGAGAAGATCAAGAAAAGATGGAAGGAATATACAGAGTTTTTATATGCTAAAGATCAAGTGGACCAACAGCCGTTTCAACCTGTACCTTGTGATCTGGAACCATTGGTGATGAAAGAAGAAGTTGAAGCAGCATTGAAAGCCTTATCAAAGAACAAAGCACCAGGCATTGATTGCATTCCCATAGAAGTATTACAGCAATCTGATGCAGCTGTTACCGTACTTACAAGGCTCTGCCAAGAAATATGGAAGACAGCATCATGGCCAACTGACTGGAAAAGATCTGTGTTTATACCAGTACTAAAGAAAGGTGATCCAACTGACTGTGGAAATTATCGCACAATCGCTCTGATCCCACATGCCAGCAAAATTCTACTGAAGATTATTCAAGAGAGACTACAATCATACCTGGAACGAGAACTACCTGAAGTGCAAGCAGGGTTCAGAAAAGGGCGAGGAACGAGAGACATCATTGCGGATGTGAGATGGATCCTTGAAAAGACTAAAGAATACCAAAAGGATATCTATTTGTGCTTTATCAACTATAGCAAAGCTTTTGACTGTGTAAACCATGAGAAACTCTGGGCCACATTAAGAAGCATGGGTATACCAGAACACCTGATCGTTCTTTTGCACAATCTGTACATTGATCAAGAAGCAACAGTTTGAACGGAACAAGGAGAAACAGAATGGTTTAAAATAAGCAAAGGTGTAAGACAAGGCTGCATACTTTCCCCCTACCTATTTAATGTATATGCAGAACAAATCATCAGAGAAGCAGGATTGTATGAAGACAACAGAGGTGTGAAGATTGGTGGAAGACTCATCAACAACCTTCGCTATGCTGATGATACCACATTACTGGCGGAAAGTGAAGATGATCTGAAACATTTGCTTCTCACAATCAAAGAACATAGTCTCAAAATGGGTCTGCACCTTAATGTAAAGAAGACAAAGATTATGACAACTGGCATAATCAACAGGTTCATCGTCGAAGGAGAAGAAATTGAAATCGTGAATAACTTTAACCTACTTGGATCAACTATCAATAAAGAAGCAACAAGCAGTCAAAAAATCAGACGCATTGCTCTTGGCAGAATGGCTATGAAAGACCTAGATAAGATTCTCAAGAGCAGAGATGTCTCTCTCCATACAAAGATTTGACTTGTTCAAGCCATGGTATTTTCAATATCATATGGATGTGAAAGCTGGACAGTGAAAAAGATAGACAGGAAGAAAATTGATGCCTTTGAATTATGGTGCTGGCGGCGAATACTGTGTATACCATGGACTGCCCGAAGAACAAACCAGTCTGTACTAGAGGAGATCAAACCTAAGCTTTCTTTAGAAGCTCAGATGACAAGACTTCGACTTTCATACTTTGGACACATCATGCGGAGAGAGAGATCATTAGAGAAAGACATCATGCTTGGCAAGATAGAAGGTCAACGCAAAAGAGGAAGGCCAGCAATGAGATGGATCGATACAATAACAGCAGCTACGGGTACCAGTCTGTCAACAATGAGCCGCCTGACTGAAGATCGAACACAATTTAGGATAGCTATTCAGAGGGTCGCCATGAGTCGACTCCGACTCGACGGCACTTAACAACAACAAGGTCTAATTTCTCCTTCCTAATTGTCTCTCTAGGCCAGTCCAGGTACCTATGGAAGACCCAAAGCAGTGCTTACTTATGGGAGGGACCCGTGATTCTGGTTTGAAGCACCGCAGCCCCAAACCTCGCATCCCCGGCTGCCTGAATATCCAACCATAATGCCTCGTGAAGGTATGGAGAAAGAACCATGTCGCAGCCTTGCAAATCTCCACCGGGGGCACCAGAGAGCATTCGCACACTTGACCACGACGCAGACCAAGCTCGTGTCAAGTGCGCCTTAAGCCCTTGTGGTGGCAGCTTACCACGTGCTACATAGTCCGCTCCTATGGCCTGTTTCAGCCAGCAGGCAAGGGAGGCTTTGGAGGCCGTGTCCCCCCTTACGAGGGCTGCCAAACAGCACAAAAAGACCATCAGACCTTCGCAGCGAAGCCGTAACTTTCAGATAATGTGTTAGCACTCTGCGCATGTCATAAAAATGCAGCAGCCACTCCTCCGAATTTCCCCACGCGGCAAACACCGGCAAGGAAACCACCTGGTTCATGTGAAAATTTGAAACTATCTTCAGCAGAAAAGAGGGCACCAGCCATACCAACACCTTCTCCTTAGAGAGAATCAAAAAAGGCTCCCAGAAAGAAAGTGCCTGAAGCTCTGAGATGCGACATGCCAAACAGATCGCTACCAAGAAAACAAACAAACAGTTTTCATGGTGAGGTCCTGCAATGATGCTTCAACCAGCGGTTCGAAGGGCACCTCCCTTAAGGCCCCCACCAATATCAAATTTAGATCCCACAGAGATATCAAAGGGAGCCTGGGCGGATGCACTTGCTTGACCACCCTGAGAAACCGCACGACATCGGGGTGCGAGGCCAAGGACTTGCCCTTGTACGCATCCCCAACAACACAAAAGAGCTGCCACCTGCACCTTTAAGGAGTTAAGCGCCAGCCCTTTATCCACCCCATCCTGTAAGAATAGCAATATATCTGGTAGCGAACAGGCCAAGGGCCGAATGCCCCGAGATCCAGACCGGTCTTCAAAAATCTGTCACACTCTAATGTAAGCCACCGTGGTGGGCCTCTTCCGAGCTTGCAACAACGTAGGAATGACCACGGAGGAATAACCCAAACATCGCAACCTTGCCTGCTCAAGAGCCAGGCTGTAAGAGAAAATAGTTCTACCTGTGGCATCAGAGCTGCTCCCTGGTACAGAAGATTGACCTTATCTGGCAACAGAACCGATCAACAGCTGCGTGAGATCCACATACCATGGTCTATGGGACCAATCCAGCCCTTCTGTGCCCCTCTATTCTTTGTAACCACCGCCCAATCATTGCCCATGGTGGGAAGATGTACAGAAGCCCCCTCTGTCGGCCAAGCCTGAGCCAGAGCGTTGATGCCCTCCAACATGTGCTCCCTGCGCTGACTGAAGAAACGGTTTGTCTTGGAGTTGCCCAGTGTGGCCATCAGGTCCATGACTGGCTGGCCCCATAACTGGACAAAGTCGTGAAAAACTCCGGCACTGAGCTCCCACTCGCCTGGGTCTAAGAGGTGTCGACTAAGGAAGTCCATCTGAATGTTTTCCTTGCCCCCAATATGAGTTACTGATAATGCCGTGAGATGATCCTTTGCCCAGCTTAGTAGGGTTTGACTCTCCTCCAGGAGGGTCGCACTGACCGTGCCACCCTGCCTGTTGATGTATTCTACTGTGGTCACATTGTTGGAACATAATCGTACTGCCCTCTGCGCTACTGATGGGCAAAAGGCCCGCAGAGCTAGGAACACCATTCTCATCTCCAGGCAGTTGATGGACCAGGTGCTCTCCTCCGCCATCCATTTCCCTTGTACCACCTGCGACTGGCAGTGTGCCCCCCAACCTATGAGACTGGCATCCATAGTGACCAGGACACTGAAGTTATACAAACGGTAGCCCAGCCATTAGATGACTCTGCTGCAGACACTAGTCGAGACTTGCCCAAACCCCTTCCAGGCACAGTAGTCGCTGAGACATCAGGTGACAAAGGTGGGACCAGCACATCAGTAGCATGTGCTGCAGAGGCCACATGTGGGCCCATGCCGAGGGCACTAAGCCTAGTGCTGCCACCATGGAACCAAGGATCTGCAGATAGATCCAGGCTACCGACTGCGGCTTCTTTAGGAACCACTGTATCTGCCCCTGCAACTTCAGCACGCACACCGCTGGTAAAGCACAGTTACCTACCTGTAACAGGTGATCTCTGGGAACAGCAGGAATAGGTCTTCACATATGGGGACTCCCCAGCTAGAGATGCCAGGGAGATCTCCAAAGTTGTGAGTCCCTGAGAAGGGCTCTACCTCACCCCATGGATCTCGGGCATCCAACAAGGGATGGGGGGTAGGAGTTGATTAGGTATGGAACAGGTGTTTGAGAACAGCCTGACCAAACAAGGCATCCCGGCGGGAGTCCTTGTCCAAGCAGTAATGGGCTGTAAAGGTATGAACCGAGGCCCAGGTGGCCGCTCAACAGATTTGGTCGATGGACACAGAATTTAGATGAGCCATAGAGGCTGCCATGGCCCTCACATTGTGAGCTGTGACATGGCCCTCCAGAGAAAGGTCCTTACTCTGGTAGGCGAAGGAAATACACTGAGCAATCCAACTGGACAGAGTTCTCTTAGAGACTGGAAGTCCTAAATGAGAGGGATCAAAAGCAACAAAAGGTTGAGAGGACTTTTTATGTTGCTGTGTCCTTTGTAAGTAGAAAGCAAGTGCCCTCTTACAATCCAGGGTATGAAGATTCCTCTCTGCCCTTGATGCATGAGGTCCTGGAAACAATACAGGTAAATACACCTCCTGGTTCAGATGAAAAGGAGAGACCACTTTAGGCATAAAGAGTGGATTAGTCCTGAGGACTACCTTGTCATGATGGAACCTTGTATAAGGAGGATTAGCCACAAAGGCTTGCAGCTCACTGATACGGCAAGCTGAGGTGACTGCAATGAGAAAAATAACCTTCCAGGAAAGGAATTTCAAGGAGGCAGTGGCTAAGGGTTCAAAGGATGGCTTCATAAGCTGGCCAAGAACCAAATTCAAATCCCATGCCACTGGAGGTGGTCTGATGGGAGGTTTAGTTAAAAGAAGGCCTCTCATGAATCTTGCAATAAGAGGATGAGAGGAAATAGGATGTCCATTGAGAGGCTTAAGGTTTGCTGCAATAGCACTCAAATGGACTCTTACTGAATTTGTTTTAAGGCCTGCATGGGATAAATGCAGCAAATACTCTAGTAAAGAATTCAGAGGTATTGCAAGAGGGTTAAGACCCATCTCTGCACACCAAATGGTAAATCTTTTCCATTTAAAAGCATAGGAACATCTAGTGGAAGGTTTTCTGGAAGCATGAAGGATATTTTATTTTTATTTCAGTGCTTTTCTATACCGCCCCTTCCAGAGATCAGGGGCGGTTTACAAGGAACTTAAACAACAATATAGCAGAACATTGCAATATTGAATTACATTAAACATTAGTTGAGCAAAAACAAGGAACTTAAACAACAATATAGCAGAACAGTGCAATATTGAATTACATTAAATATTAGGTGAACATAAACTAGGTTACATAATAACTAGGTTAAATGGAAAACAATGTGAGGGTTATTAACATAAAAGGAAATATAAACTATGTTACAAGGAGTCATAAAACTATGTTACAAGGAACCAGAAGGGTAGATTTACATGGTTAGTAAGAGACTATAATAGTTATTTGTGATCATAAATAAAGTATTGGGAGTAGACTAATTTGGGTGGATGAGAAATGAAGTCCGGCATTAGGTGGGGTAGACCTGTGTTTGGTTTGTTGCATGTTTTTGTGTAGTAAATTTGGTTCCAGGTTGTAGGTTGCTATAGTGTTGACTAAATAGGTAGGTTTTAAGTTCCTTCCTGAAAGATGTAAGGTCTTTAATCTCTCTGAGGTATAGTGGGAGTTTATTCCATTGGCTGGGAGCATAATATGAAAAAGCAGTGTTGGTGGTTATTTGCTTTGATTTCCTTCACTTGCTGAGACAGATGCCAATCTTGAAGGTCTAGGCCTTCAACAACCAGGCTCTGAGATGAAGAGACTGGGGATTTGGGTGCTATAACGTTCCCTCCTCCTGGGACAAGAGGTCTGAAGCAGATCCCAAATCCAGGGAGGGAGCTTGAGAGAGATGAAGTAGAGGGTACCACACTTGGCGTGGCCAACATGGAGCTATGAAGATCATAGACCCCTTGTCTCTCTGAAGCTTGAACAGTGTCTTGGAAATTAGGGGAATGGGAGGAAAGGCACAGAGGAAATCTTGCCCCCAGTGGAGGAGGAAGGCATCCCTGGCCTGAACTCCCTGACATGGAATCCTGGAACAGAACCGGGGAAGTTTGGCATTCCACGGACTTGCAAACAGGTCTATGTCTGGGGTTCACCAAATTTGAAAGATCCTGGCTATCTGGTCCCCATGGAGGGACCATTCGTGTGGAAGCAGAACTCGACTGAGTCTGTCTGCCCAAGAGTTTTGAACCCCTGGAAGATACACTGCCATGAGATGAATATGATGCTCTCTGGCGAAGGCCCACAATCTCAAAGCTTCGTTGCAAAGCGACAGAGAGCCAGTCCCGCCCTGCTTGTTCACGTAGAACATGGCTACTTGGTTGTCAGTATGGATGAGGACTGTCTTGTAGCTGAGCAGGGTGTGGAAGACTCTGAGAGCTAGAAGAATTGCTCTGAGCTCTAAGAGGTTGATATGTAGAGATGTCTCCTGTGGAGACCAGATGCCCTAGGTGGAGAGATCTTGTAGATGAGCTCCCCAACCCTTTGGGGAGGTATCTGTTGTGAGGGATGCTTGGGGTAGCAACTGTTGAAAGGGGGACCCCAGCAACAGATTTTGAGTGGACTTCCACCACTGGAGGGACCAAAAGAGGCGACTGGAGGTTGCTATTTTGTCTGACAGGCAACCTGATGCCTGGGTCCATTGGGTGGACAGAGTCCACTGAGCTGCCCTCATGTGAAGGCGAGCGTAAGGAACCACATGCACGGTGGATGCCATGTGGTCTAACAGTTGTAACATCTCTCGAGCAGTTAAATGGGATTTTAACTGAATTTGAGAGGCTAACTGCACCAACCGTAGGCAACGGGCCTGGGGAAGATAGGCCCTTGCAGTTGTGGTATCTAACAAGGCCCCTATGAATTCCAATGACTGAGTAGGGGTGAGTTGTGATTTTGGGATGTTTATTACAAGTCCCAGATACTGAAGAACACGCCTTGTGCAGGCTAGGGAAGTCTGGGCCTCTGACTGGGATGGTGCTCGGATGAGCCAGTCGTCCAGATATGGGAATACAAATATTCCTAGAGTGCGTAGAAATGCAGCTACTACTGCCATGCATTTTGTGAACACTCTTGGAGCAGAGGTCAGACCGAAAGGAAGCACTCTGTATTGGTAGTGCTTTCCCTGATAAAGGAACCGAAGGAACCTTCTGTGTGTTGGATGGATGAGGACATGGGTGTACGCATCCTTGAGATCTAGAGAACAAAGCCAATCCTGACTCTGAAGGTATGGAAGGAGAGCACCGATAGAAATCATCTTGAATTTCTCCTTGCATAGAAACTTGTTCAATTCTCTGAGATCTAATATGGGTCTGTAGCCCCATGTTTTCTTTGGAATAAGAAAATAGGGGGAGTAGAACCCTGAACCCTGCTGAAGAAGGGGTACTTCTTCTATTGCCCTTTGGGCAAGAAGGGTAGCAATCTCCTGACCCAGAAGGTTGAGGAGAGATGTTGGAGAATTGAACTGTCTCACCATAGTGTGAGGAGGAAAGTTTAAGAAATGAAGCTTGTACCCCTCCCTTATAATAGAGAGGGTCCATTGCTCTGCTGTGATTTGTTCCCATCTGGGAGCAAAATGAACTAACCTTCCTGGAATGGTGAGAGGCTCTGGTTCTTCTAGAGCCAGAAAGCCTAAGTTCTCTAGTTGTAAGTCAAAGGCACTGAGGAGGCTGAGGCTGTTGGGCCGTAGCAGTCCTTGCAGCCTTAGGTTTGGCTTGTTTAGGTTGTTGCTGACGCTTTGCAGCAAAACGACCTGTAGAAGATGCCTGGAGACCATAACCAGGATAATATTTCCCTTTTTTGGGAAAAAGTCTTTTTGAATAACCTTTTTCTAGCAGGAGCAGAGGTAGACTTTGAAAGTCTATCTAAAGCAGAATTTTCAGCATCCATCTGAGTGGCCTTTGCTTGCCAATCCTTACCAAAAAGGTTTTCACCTGTTGGAGTCAACTCATGGCGACCCTCTGGATAGCCATCCTAAATTGTGTTCGGTCTTCAGTCAGGCTGCTCATCGTTGACAGACTGGTACCCATAGCTGCTGTTATTGTATTGATCCATCTCATTGCTGGCCTTCCTCTTTTGCGTTGACCTATCTTGCCAAGCATGATGTCTTTCTCTAATGATCTCTCTCTTCGCATGATGTGTCCAAAGTATGAAAGTCGAAGTCTTGTCATCTAAGCTTCTAAAGAAAGCTTAGGTTTGATCTCCTCTAGTACAGACTGGTTTGTTCTTCGGGCAGTCCATGGTATACACAGTATTCGTCGCCAGCACCATAATTCAAAGGCATCAATTTTCTTCCTGTCTGTCTTTTTCACTGTCCAGCTTTCACATCCATATGATGTTATTGAAAATACCATGGCTTGAACAAGTCAAATCTTTGTATGGAGAGAGACATCTCTGCTCTTGAGAATCTTATCTAGGTCTTTCATAGCCATTCTGCCAAGAGCAATGCGTCTGATTTCTTGACTGCTTGTTGCTTCTTTATTGATAGTTGATCCAAGTAGGTTAAAGTTATTCACAATTTCAATTTCTTCTCCTTCAACGATGAACCTGTTGATTATGCCAGTTGTCATGATCTTTGTCTTCTTTACATTAAGGTGCAGGCCCATTTTGAGACTATGTTCTTTGACTGCGAGAAGCAAATGTTTCAGATCATCTTCACTTTCAGCCAGTAATGTAGTATCATCAGCATAGCGAAGGTTGTTGACGAGTCTTCCACCAATCTTCACACCTCTGTTGTCTTCATACAATCCTGCTTCTCTGATGATTTGTTCTGCAAATAAATTAAACAGGTGGGGGAAAGTATGCAGCCTTGTCTTACACCTTTGCTTATTTTAAACCATTCTGTTTCTCCTTGTTCCGTTCGAACTGTACAAGGAAGATTTTGTAATCCATCCCGGACCCAGGGTTCCAAATCAGAAGCTTGCAACCAAACAAGTCTGCATGCACCTATGGCAATAGCCGAGGCTCTGCTGACACACTCAAAAGAGTCAAAGGCTACACGGTTGGAGAATTTGGAAACATCCTGGGCATGTTTAAGCCAGGTGAGAAACTCTTCCCTTTTATCTTCTGAGATAAAAGGAGATAAAGTTAGCAGATGATCTGTAACTTCTTTTAGAAACATCCCCATATAGAGACTATAGGAGTTGATTCTGGCAACAAGCATACTGGTCTGGAAAATTCTCCTGCCAAAAGCATCTAAGGTTCTGCATTCTCTTCCTGGAGGATTAGATGAGTGCCTTTTTGCACTCTTTATATTTTTCATAGCAGACTCCACCACAATAGAGTGGTGAGGAAGCTGAGTCTTATGAAATCCAGGACAAGGAGGAACACGGTACATGGTGTCCAACCTGCGAGAATGAGGGGAAGTAGTAAGAGGTGTCTCCCATATGCCCAACATGTGATCATAAAGGATCTCATGAATTGGTAAAGTAGCTGCCTCTTTAGGAGCCTTAGGATATTGTAAAATATCTAATTTCTTGGCTCTAGGCTCTGGTTCAGGGGCCACAGAAATAGAGAGGCCCCTGGCCACTTCCCTAATGAAGTCTTGAAAAGACAAGTCTTCTGGAGGAGACATTCTTCTTTTTGGAGAAGAGGGCTCCTGAGGAAGGAGTACCGATGCTTCGACAGAAGCCTCTGATTCATCAGAGTCCTCAGAGGAATCGAAGTATCGCCTGTCTGGATGCTCTTACAGAGCCCGATACGCGTACCGAGTGGTATCAACATCGGGAGTGATCGGTACCGATTCGGTACCGATGGGTATCACAGGACAGGGTACCGCTGCAGTCGACACCGAAGCCGATGTCGATGCAATCGGTACCGGCACCGGAACCGATATTGGTGCCGGTGCCGGAACCGGTACCGCCAACGGAGTTTGTTGCGGGACCGGAGGCGTCGCAGCTTGTATGAATGCCGTGATGGCACGCTGCATGGTCAGAATATTCTGATCCATCGACGCAACCAATGTCTGGATGTCGGTACCAGTGGAGACCACCGGTACCCCAGAACATGGCAACAGGTGATCGGTCGAGGCCACGCCATCGATGTCAACCTGTGACCCCATAGATGAAGCTTTGGAAGCCGGAGCCTCCCGCTGGGGTAATTTTGCCGGTGCAGGATCCTCGAGGGCAAGCCCGAAGGCATCTCGATACTTAGAGGGAGATCTACCCTTCGAGGACCGGCTGGACTTATGTTTGGTTACCTGAGATCCATGGGAAGAAGACGAAGCCCTGGAAGATGTCGATGCCACCGAAGCTGCATCAGAGGGAAACAGGGTATTGAGCTTTGCCGCTCGATTCTGTCGACCTCTTTTAGACATCATGGAACAGGACTCACAGTCGGTGATGGAGTGGTCAGGACCCAAACATTTTAGACACCAGTAATGGGTGTCGGTGATAGAAAGAGTACCGCTGCACTTCGTGCACTTTTTAAAACCAGGAAGCGGGCTTTTACATGAGGAAAAATCTTGTAGGCCCAAGGCCCAAAAGACAAAATTGCACAGAAGTGGGAAAAAACGGTAGGTTTTTTGTTTTTTTTTAAAGAAGAAAGAAAGAAAGACCGGCGGTACCGGTCCGACGTCGAAGAAGGCAGACGCGCGACCAAAGAAATAAAGAAAAATAAAGAACTTCTTCAGCGGTGACAGGAACACGACCTGCTGGCTCCGCGGAAAAGAAGAACTGGAGAGAGGCGGTTAGGAAAGGCGGGAAGGCAGCGCGCAGGCGCTGTGGGATGCTCCCAAAAGCTTTCATACTGGACGCTGGGGAGCGTTCCCACGCAGGCTCCGTCGGTACCGACGATACCCATATGTGAAGACTCATTCCTGCTTGTTCCTGGAGATTGAAACAATCCCTGACTTGGCGTCGAACTGAGCTCCAAGGTAGACCAACCTCTGGGAGGGTTGCAGCTGGCTCTTGGCCAGATTGACCGCTCATCCCAGATTCTGCGGAAAATCCACTACTCGGCCCATGACAGCCAGTGACTTGGCTTCCGAACTTTGCCCAAATAAGCCAAATCATCCAAATATAGGTGAACCAATATGCCTTCTTTTTGCAACAGCGCTGCTGCAACTACCACCATGACCTGTGAACGTCCGGGGAGCTGTAGCGAGGCCAAACAGCAGCACCATGAACTGAAAATGATCCACAGGCACCGCGAAGCGGAGGAACGGTTGATTTTATGATCCGATTGGAACATGGAGATACGCCTCTGTGAGGTCCAGACCAGTCAAAAACTCCCCTTGTCTTACTGCGAGGATGACTGACTGTAGCTTTCCATTCGGAAATGCAGTAATCTTAAGGCCCGATTTATGTGCTTGAGGTCCAGGATAGGCCGAAATGACCCCTCTTTCTTGCGAACCATGAAATATATGGAGTATCTCCACCTACCGCATTCCCCTGTCAGCACTGGGGCTACCCCCCCAGTCAGATTAAACGCTTTAATGTATCCTGAACTGCGTCTTCCCTCAACCTCCGCAGGGTGAATGGACAAAGGCCTCTGAAAGGGGACGTGCGAACTCCAACGCGTACCCCTTCCAAATTATTTCTAACACCCACTGGTCAGAGGTGATGTGGACCCAGGTGGGTTAAAACTGATGTAACTGTCCTGCTACTACCTTCACCAGGGCCCCCCCCCACCCCCGGCTTCATTGGGGCTTTTTGCTCAGGCCCGATGGGGCTGAATAACAACCCCAGCTTGCCCCTCTGAACCCCCAAAAGGGCTGCCCCCGTGGAGTATACCGGTCTCTTTGATACAGCCCTCCAAAACTCCCTGGTCTGGCCTCGCTGGGATGCTACTCCTTTCAGCACCTTAGGCTTGTCCTCCAGCAAAGCGACCCCCTTTGGAGTCTCCTAAATCCTTAACAACCTTCTCGAACGTGTCACCAAACAACAACTTTCTTTTGAAGTTCAGCTTGCTAAGCCGAGCCTTGGATGAGGCATCCACAGACTAGTTACGCAGCCACAGGAATCTGTGGCCTGCTATAATAGAAGCCATTGTTTTAGAAGACAGCCGGATGAAGTCATAAAAGGCGTTCGCCAGATACGCCGCCGCTGCCGATTCCAGCCTGGAGCCCTCCAACTGCTCTTGGCCTTCCAGTCCTAGATTGATGAACCCCTGGATCAAACTGATGGATGCCCGAGATACATAGGCCCCACAGATAGAGGTCTGCAGGGTCATAGCTGTAGTGTCAAATGCCTGCTTGAGCAAAGATTCCAACTTCCGGTCCTGAAGGTCCCTGAGTGATGCCCCCCATTCTACCCGAAGAGTGGTTTTCTTGGTTACCTCTGAAACCAAGACAACTACCTTAGGCATTCTTAAGAGGTCCCGATCCTCCTGTGGAACAGAATAGAGCTGTGCCATTGAACAACTTTCTCTTAAGGTTGCTTCTGGATATTCCAATTCTGAATCAATCATCTTGTGGATTATCTGGTGGACTGGGAAACAAGCCTGCGCTCCCCTAAACCCTTGCAACAAAAGGGTCCTCCAAGGGTTCCTCTGCCAGTGTCTGAGAAGGCATCATGGTCAAGGCTGACAGAGAGTGATTAATGAAAGCTGCCAGCTCCTCTCTCTGGAAAATAAAGACAGAGTCCACCCCAGCAGTAATCTCCCCATCCTGCAGCTCTTGCCCAGCTAGATCCCCCCAGAGGTTTGAGGGGCCCTCCCCCAGTTCCTCAGAGGCCTGAGAGCGTGGCGAGTCTTGAGCCAACCAGTGATCTGGCTCACCATGACACTTTTTCTCTGAGGGTACCCTGTCAGCCGAGATATCGACTGCCCTGGGGTCCCCCAGAGACAAGCCTGCCAAACTTGCTGCCTGCTGCTTCTTTAGACAGTAGGCTTTATGAAGAGAATAAAATCCACTGAAAAGATTGCCTCCACTGAGTCACTGCTAGGGACCACTACAGACTGTGATTCAGATTTGTCCAAGGAAACCTCTGCCTTGTGTTCACAGCCTTGGTTCTACATTTCCTGCGTTTTGCCTTGCTCTCCCTGTGCAGCCGGCTCTAAAATGGTCGACGTAGCCGCCAAAAACTCAGAGCCCCCTGACAATGCTGCCTGTGCAGAGTGGTGCACATTGTCCATTTTCTCTCCCCTAAGTTCACTTTCTCTGTGCACTGCCCTTTCCTGCCGCAGACAAAAATGGCAGAACCCCACCGCCAAAAGTCTGTGGTTTCCTGCACACGCTATACATGCCAATGGCTCAGTCTATAGCTCCCGCAGCCCCCTCCCCACAGTGCCGAAGATAGGGCCGAGCCTCCAAGGAGAGAGAGAGAGCAAAAGGGGAGAGAGCCATGAAGCTCCACAGGAAAAGAGAGCTGCAAAGTTATGCACCGCCGGCCAAACTGAAGACACAAGTGTGCCGTGTCAGAAGCCCCGCTGAGACTCACCTTGCGTCTCCAGCAGTACTGAAGGCCGCACCTTCACAGTACAAGCATTGTGGAACTTGTGTCTCTTGGGGAAACTGCTAGGTACATATGACCTAGATTGGCCACTGTTGGAAACAGAATACTGGGCTTGATGGACCTTGGTCTGACCCAGTATGGCATATCTTATGTTCTTATGTTCTTATGCAGGAAGGAAGGAAGACTACTCCCTCTGAGGGCTCCAGAGGCCACAGGGACTTGTAGCTTACAGGTTTGTGACCTCTGTCTGGGGAAGGGGAAAGCGATCTGGGGCTCCCAGAGCACATAGTAACATAGTATATGATGGCAGATAAGGACCTTAGAGGAGACACTGCTTCTATGCCACACCTACTATTATCCCTGCCTAACATATCAAATTGTCCACTTAATACTATTCTGCTTAGGAGTGAAGTTCATTGCTGTCACTGTACATCAAAAATGATCCAGTTTGGAGACATTGCCTCTAAGGGAAAATGACTTCTATGGCTCTATCTATAACCAGAATTCTCCTTAAATATTTACAACTCCAATATCACATCTGATGATGATCAGACTTTTCCACTGCCCCACACCATTTCAGTTTCCTGTGTCATGATTAAACCGTAAGCTCCTATAAGTAGAAACTATCCATTAAATGTCTCTGTAAAGCATTCTATATATCTGGTATGATGAGGATGATGATAGGTAGGCTAGGAGGCAGCACTACTCATTTCTCAGTATTTCAACGTAATACCAGGATAATGCATGTCAAACAGACATCTATTGGCATATACAGCTCTATATGGCTTCCCGGCAAACCTACCCTGGATGAGGCCCACAAATATAAATTGAAAATTCATCAAAACTAAATATATTATGAAAAATGTGTAAGTGTGCTCCCTGTCCCCTCCCACGGGAGGTCTAATTCTCCTGTCTTTTTGTTGGCTGGTCATCTGCTTGCTGCCTAGAGGTGTCTGCACTGTGCCAGGATTACTGTTTCACTGCTGGACTGCTTGCTGTGCATTAGTAAGTGGACTGCGTTTTGGCTGCTCGTTTGGACTGTCATCTTCCCTGCTCCTGTTTGGCCGATCTCGAGTATTCAGTGGGTGGCCTTCAGACAGTGAGAGCAGAAGGGGTCGCAGGTGGGCGACATCACTTCAGGCATCCTTATAGTACTAAGAGATGCTGAGGTGTCGCACCTCAGGCATTACGACAAAGGGGCATGTCTAAGGGGCAAGGCGCATCCCTTGGTGGGTTCCGGGTGAGGCCCTGTTAGAGCTGAGTGTGTGGTGTTGTGTGTGATAAGGGAGTGGGTTGGGTGCATTTGTGTAGGGGTGCTGGGGTAAGTTGGTGAGGGTGATGGTGGTGGATGATGTGGTGGAGGGAGGGGTGGGGTGTTAGATTCCTTTCATGTGGGGGCGGGGCACTATGCTTGGAGGGGGAGATCTAGCGTGGGTCAAATGCAGAAGGAGCGAGTACTGTGTTTACCTGACAGAAGATGTGGTGCCACCCATGTCTGGGTGGTGGAGTTGTGGCTTAGGTAACAAGGAGTGCACATTCACCAAAGTTGCCATTGGTTGAGGTTCTTCTTAAGGAGAAGAATATGGATTGTCTCCTGCTTACAGAGACGTGGATTTGGGAGGGTGAGAGTACGCTTGGAAGGGTTGAAGTATGTGGGTTTCAGGATGAGTAGATCTCATCGCGGGGGGGGGGAGGGGTTTTGGTAATGCTCGGCACGCTCATCGATACTATTTGATCTATACATACACCCCGTCTGCGATATCATCAAGAAACATGAAATACCAGTCCACCTATATGCCGATGACCTGATGGTATACATTCCAATCGACCTGGAAGAACCAAACCTAACAGCTATCACCCAATGCCTGGAATATGTAACCACCTGGCTCAGCAACAGCCACCTCATGTTAAACTACAGCAAAACAGAAGCATTATACATCAGCAGAAGCACCACTTTCAACCCGCCACAAGAAATCCAACTGTTGAACCAAAGCATACCAGGCAACATTCTGGACAAAAACATCAACCTCCAATCACATATAAACAAAACTGCAGCAAAAGCATACCACAAACTAAATCTCATAAGACGACTAAAGCCACTTTTAAACCAGGACCATTTCCGGACCGTTTGCCAAGCCATCATTATACCAATACTAGATTACGCCAATTCACTCTACCGAGGACTCCCAAGGCAAGCCACACATCCATTACAGATGGTCCAGACCACAACAGCACAAATCATCAACAGAACAAGTAAGACAGACCACATTACATCGGTATTACCTGGACAGCCATGGAGGCCTTGATCTGGAAACCAGGCAGACTCTGCCCCAACAAGACCTATCCCCAGCCAAGTGTCTGTTCTCTGTTTTTTGTGGGTTTCTTTTTTTTTTTTTTTTTTTTTTTTTAACTCCCAACATCAACCCTAAGTTTAGAATTTTTTTTTTTAATCTGTCACCAAGTCCACTACGTAGGGACACCGCCCTCAGCTGCTGAGATCTGAGGGACTGAAAGGGGGGAGCTGAAGGTGGAGCTGTTGTACTGGATCATGGAAAGAATCTGTCATGCTGAATTCTCAGCTGCTGGAGGATGGCGACTACCCATATGTAACTGGACTGGCCTGGCCTGGCCTGGAGAGAGAGAGAGTATTTGTACTATGTTGTGGACATTTAGTAGTGCTATAGAAATAAGCAGCAGTAGTTTAGCATAACAAATATAGTAAACAGCACAAGTATAGTCCAGTATTATTAATGGATAGTATCACAATTAATGCATGAAATTGTTAGGTGCATGCAAATAACCTTTTTTTCAAGCAGAGCAGTCAATGGGAGCAATTTTTAAGGAGAACTTTCCGACAGGCCTCTATCCTTTCCCCACCATCATACCCCTCACCTATGACCCTGCCATATACTTTCACACACACCCTGCAATCACTATCTTTTTTGTAATCACAAAGTATAAGGCACTTTTGAATAAAAGTTTTCTGAATCCTTAATTCATACCCAACCAAGGTCTCTCATAACAGTGTCATATTGGATCGAAGTTTAGGAAGCACTATCTCAACTAATAAAAATTCACATGACCTCAAGATGATGATGATGATGGAAACAAAACAGCTGACCTCCACTCCCCTCCCATCCCCTCATTTACTTCTTCCTTGCTCCATTTATCCAAAGCATGAAGTCAGCAGCAGTAGCACAGGGTTCTGCATGTCAGAGCATGCGCAGACTGCAATAGGAAGTGTGGAGAGGACCCGTGAACATTCATCAACTCACAGGCCCCCATCCCGACTGCTACTATCATCTCCCTGCTGGATGTGGGAAGACCTCGGTGTGCAGTCATGCACATTGTTATTCGTTCATTTACTAGAGCCTTTGCCAAATACTGTGGAAATGTTCCAAGTCCTGTCCTGAATGTCTTAATTCCCTTCTCCAAGTCCTTTCTAAAATTAGACTTAACACGTTGTAAAGAACTTGTCTGTGTAGTAAGTGCACACCTCCCACAGTGCACAGCCTTTGCACTTACAGCATGTTAATTTTGACAGTAAAGCACAGTTACTTACCTGTAACAGGTGATCTCTGGGAACAGCAGGAATAAGTCTTCACATATGGGTATCGTCAGTACCGACGGAGCCTGCGCGGGAACGCTCCTCAGCGTCCAAAAGGAAAGCTTTTGGGAGCATCCCACAGCGCCTGCGCGCTGCCTTCCCGCCTTTCCTAACCGCCTCTCTCCAGTTCGAGTTTTAAAGCTGAGACAAAGAGAGAGTGAGGAAAGAAAAGAAAGATAGAGAGATACAACTCCTAGGGGAGGTGGGTGGGTTGTGAAAACTTATTCCTGCTGTTCCCAGAGATCACCTGTTACAGGTAAGTAACTGTGCTATCTCCAGGAACAAGCAGGAGTGAGTCTTCACATATGGGGACTCCCCAGCTAGAGATGCCTGGGAGATTACCCAGGTTGTGAATCCCTGGGAAGGGCTCTACCTCCACCCATGAATCTCAGGCACCCAGCCAGGGATGGAGGGTAGGAGTTGGTTAGGTATGGAACAGGTGTTTCAGAACAAGGCATCCCGGCGGGAGTCCTTGTCCAAGCAGTAATGGGCTGTGAAGGTATGAACCGAGGCCCAGGTGGCCGCTCGACAGATCTGGTCGATGGACACAGAATTTAGATGAGCCATAGAGGCTGCCATGGCCCTCACATTGTGAGCTGTGACATGGCCCTCCAGAGAAAGGTTCTTACTCTGGTAGGCGAAAGAAATACACTGAGCAATCCAATTGGTCAGAGTTCTCTTAGACACTGGAAGTCCTAAATGAGAGGGATCAAAAGCAACAAAGAGTTGAGAGGACATTCTATGTTGCTGTGTCCTTTGTAAGTAAAAGGCAAGAGCTCTTTTACAATCCAGGGTATGAAGATTCCTCTCTGCACTTGAAGCATGAGGTCCTGGAAAAAAGACAGGTAAATAAACCTCTTGGTTCAGATGAAAAGGTGAGACCACTTTAGGCATAAAGTGTGGATTAGTCCTGAGGACTACCTTGTCATGATGGAACCTTGTATAAGGAGGATTAGCCACCAAGGCTTGCAGCTCACTAATGCGGTGAGCTGAAGTGACTGCAATGAGAAAAATAACCTTCCAGGAAAGGAATTTCAAGGAGGTAGTGGCTAAGGGTTCAAAGGGTGGCTGCATAAGCTGGCCAAGAACCAGATTCAAGTCCCATGCCACTGAAGGTGGTCTGATGGGAGGTTTAGTCAAAAGAAGGCCTCTCATGAATCTTGCTATAAGAGGATGAGAGGAAATAGGCTGTCCATTGAGAGGTTTAAGGGATGCTGCAATAGCACTCAAATGGACTCTTACTGAATTTGTTTTAAGGCCTGCATGGGATAAATGCAGCAAATACTCTAGTAAAGAATTCAGAGGTATTGCAAGAGGGTTAAGACCCTTCTCTGCACACCAAATGGTAAACCTTTTCCATTTAAAAGCATAGGAACGTCTAGTGGAAGGCTTTCTGGAAGCATGAAGGATATCCTTCACTTGCTGAGAAAGCACAGTTACTTACCTCTAACAGGTGATCTCTGGGAACAGCAGGAATAAGTCTTCACATATGGGTACGTCGGTACCGACGGAGTCTGCGCGGGAACGCTTCCCAGCGTCCAATCAAAGAGCTTTTGGAAGCATCCCACCACCCCTGCGTGCTGCCCTCCCGCCTTTCCCAACTGCCTCTCCTCAGTTAAGTTTTAAAGCTGAGACAAAGAGAGAGAGAGAGGAAAGGAAAGATAGATAGAGATACAACTCCTGGGGAGGTGGGTGGGTTGTGAAGACTTATTCCTGCTGTTCCTAGAGATCACCTGTTACAGGTAACTGTGCTATCTCCAGCAACAAGCAGGAATGAGTCTTCACATATGGGGACTCCCAAGCTGAGATGCCTGGAGTCCCAGCATGTCATAAGTCGAACATGCTATCCCCCACAACACCAGGCATCCTGAGGATGGAGGGTAGGAGTTGAAGAAAGAAAGATGCTGTGGAACAGCTAACCCAGCATAGGACTGCAGGCAGGGAGTCCATGTGTGGATGAGAATTGTCAGCAATGATATTGCAAAGAATATTGCAATATGGACCTCCCCTGACAGGATTTCATAGAAGTATAGAGATTCATGGGATCTACTGGGAAATCCAATAGAAGAACCTCAAGAAGACCTCACTGTAAGTGGAGGTAATAAACCTGTAGGGAAAAATAGTGGAGGTCAGAATCTTGAAAGGTAACAGGTAACCCAGTAGGAAAAACTGGGGTAGTACAAAAACGGTGGGCCTTCAGCAGAAGGCTTTATGACAAAAACCGAACTCTTTTGGCAACAGAGTGGCTCACTCTTAGAAACAAAAGAGAATGGCTAACCGATTTGGACAAAACAGGCACAGTCCTTGTGGGGAGAAAAGGTATGGGAACCCCTTGTATCCCAAAAGAAAGGACAAACGCTGGAGGCGTTAGAGCCTGTGATTAGCTGAAGATCCACATTGTCTCTCCTAACTGGAGTCAGCTAGGAGAGATATTGGGACATGGAGAGCTTCAGAGGTATTTAAACCGTAAGGTTATGGTGAAAGTAGTTAACTACCACCGAAGTGGTTGTGGAACCCCAAAAACATGCTGGATAGCATAAGAATGGGTAAAGCCCATCTGTCAGAATCATATAGCTATATGAGCCTGGACAGTCAGGTAGATAAATGCAGAATACATATCTACCGATAGTAAAAAATCTCGAGAGATATATTCTTATATATATATATTTATATGTATCTATAGTGAGATATGAAGGGCATAAAATACACACAAATGATAGACAGATATCTGTAAGATGTATGCTATAGGTATGAATATATATATATATATATATATATATATATATATATATATATATATATATATATATATATATAGGCCCCTATATGGGAGTCTGCAATGAAGCAGACAGAGATATGCCCACAAAAATGGTATTCACATAGAAAAATGTGGAGAGGAAAGATTCATCTAATAACAAGAAGGTGGAACCTACTTGAGAAGATATATAGAGAATCAATTTCCACTGGTTATGAGCTACAGGGATGCTAGGTAGTGGAATAACCAGGATGGTTACGTGAAAAGCAGAGGATGATATCAGTCTGCAGCCAGCAAGTCCCGAGTATTCTAGAACTCTAGCATGGTAAGTGAACAGAAGACGCATAAAAATGAGATACCATGCTGACCTGCTTAAGGGCAAAAAGGTATCATGCGTTCCTACCATGAGGACGAGCTGGAAAGAGAAAACATATTCCCAATTGGAAATACTATGGACCAAGCAGGGAATTAGCAACTCCTTAAGATTGCACGTAAGAGGAGGCCTATGTCCTTTATATTAAAAAGGAGAACTTTTCTAGACATGAGAGACATAACTGAAAAAGCCTTTTTCAACCATCTAGTATAGCTGTTGGAGAAAAAGCCCCCCATGCTCTCTAGCAAGGGCCCATAGTGGAGAGCTTCTCTGTAGAATTGCAGAGAGCATGATGCAGGAGAATGAGGAGATAGAACTGGCTGCAGAAGAGCCAGTACCTATGTCAACTATGCTGCCAAACCCAGGGGAATGGAGATGGCAGAAAGAGAAGACAATCCAACAAGCTAGTAGTGAAAATATTTCCAAGACAGATGACAGCACTGACTTGGAGCCACTACTAAGACCAGACAGAATGTTAGTGGAGGACAAATCTGGTTGCTGATGGACAAGAACCAGTAGTCCAAACATTAAGGCTCCTGCATTGGCAGCTTCTTGCCAGACAGCAGAAAGAACGGTACTGTTTAAAAACAGAAAGAACAGACAGAACAAGAGTAGAAAACTCTGGACATGTCTGATGAACTGCTGCAAGGCAAGATTGAAGAAGAGGAGTCAACTCAGAGAAGAGAACTCCGCAATGGAAAAGTAGTAAAACTAGAGAGGCTGAAGAAAAAACCCTCCAGTGAAGGAATACCGCTCTTACAGAGGAAAAACCTTGGTAAGAGGGAAAAAGAATGGAGCTGAAGAAGACTTACAAAAAAGTAAGTCTATAGAAAGGAAGAAAACATGCTGGCACAGAAAACTATCGTTTGATAGTGGTTAGACCTCTTTCCTGAGCAGGAAGAAGAGGAGAACCCTGTGTTCAAGAAGCATGAACATCCTGACAGCTCAGAGAACATAAAAAGAATGGATGTCTTTGGGAAGATCCATGTTTAGGATTTAGAATGACAGCAGTGGAGTGCTTCTATTAAGAAGAAGTAACTGTAGATTCTAACCCCAAGGGTCACAAGCATCAAATGATGATTGATCAGAAACCCTGCGGTTGCTGGGTTTGCTGAGCCTGGTGAGAGGTTGGATTCTTCAGACCAGGATGATGCTTTCCCTGTTTGGAAACATCTGTATGATGGACAAGTGATGAATAAAACCTTCTTCTCCCGTGGGAAGAAAGTTTGGTAGGACATTTCCTACCTACTGGGACAGAAGAAGGAGTAAAACAACCCTTAGGAACAGGTAAATCAGTGGACAACTGAGTAACCTGACGTAAAGACTCCTTGTTGAAAAGATTGTCTCCAGTGCAAGGAGTATTTCCCAGCCTTTGTTGTGCCCATTTATCCAAGTCTGAAGCTTGGAGCCAGGCTCTACGTCGTGCCCCTATAGCTATAGCAGAAGTCCTGCTAACAGACTCAAAAGAGTCTAGGGAAGCACGAGAAAGAAACCAAGAGATATTCTGAATATGCTTAAGCAATGAGGAATAGTCTGTAGTCTTGGAATCTGGAAGGAAAGGAGTCAAAAGATGTAATTGCTTTGTGACCTCCTCCAGAGACAGACTCATATAAAAAATATATATGAGAATTCTTGCAGAAAGCATAGATGTCTGGAAGGTTTGACGTCCAAAGGCATCTAGTGTCTTAGACTCACGACCTGGCGGATAAGAAGAGTGCTTTTTCTTACTCTTTACCCGCCTCATTGCCGATTCCACTACTATGGAATGATGAGGAAGTTGAGTCTTTTGAAACCCTGCAGAGGGGGGCACTTGATATAAGAAATCAATTGCCCTGGGAGGTGGGGGTACCCTTAAAGGTGTTTCCCACATTTCCAGAAGGAGATCCTGCAAGGAATGATGCAAAGGAAGCATTATGCTCTCCTTTGCTTTGGTAGAAAGAGAGCCTTGTGCAGGATCATGTCCTGGGATAGGAATGGCAAGAGATCTTGCTATATCCAGGAGGAAACTCTGAAAAGAGGGATCCCCAACAGGAATCTCCCTTGGACAGGTTAGATCTGAAGAATTAGCCTGAGCACCGACAGAGGCATCCATATACATAGGACTAGAAGACCCTGCACAGTGCAGAGTGGAATGCTTAAGGGATGGTCGCCGGTACTGGCTGTCAGGGGCAGCGACCGTCATTACCACATTGTCCATGCCAGGTATCGACTCCAAGCTTGGTATAGAAGGGAGCGATCCTGTTGAAAAGAGCATGGCAGGAGTTGGCCACGATGCTACTGTGGATACCAGTACCGATGGCAATACCGGTACCGATGTCGGAGTCGAGCTCGACAGAGACATCGGAGCAGTCATCATTGACAGATCAATCGGTACCGAGGTAACCGAAAATCTCCGGTTGCTATCCTCGGTACCGAGCCACCGGTATCGATCAGTGTCGGTACCAAAACGTATTGGAACCCAATCTTCCAGACTAGAGATCGATTCCAAACTCAGCATCGAGGGCAGAGAGCCTGATAAGCAAAGTCTGGAAGGCACTGATCGTGAAGGTAATGAAGACATCGGTAGCAATTTCGGTACCGTGTCTGATACCGGTGAAGGAAGGTCAACCAGTGGCAACTCAATCGGCCTCGGGGGAACCGAGAGTTGTGTATCCAAATCATCGGAACCGAGCCT
This sequence comes from Ichthyophis bannanicus, assembly GCA_033557465.1. Taxonomy (NCBI): domain Eukaryota; kingdom Metazoa; phylum Chordata; class Amphibia; order Gymnophiona; family Ichthyophiidae; genus Ichthyophis; species Ichthyophis bannanicus. The sequence goes on along the minus strand of CM066036.1, from coordinate 642,480,673 downwards.
TCGGTACCGCTGAGAGCCAGTACCAAGGCGAGTCGGTACGCAGTCCTCCAGACTGGAGATCGATTCCAGACTCGGCATCGAAGGAAGCGAGGCATATCTGGAGGGTACCGACGTCGGTGGTAGTATCGGTGCTGGTACCGATAATGGAAAGTCAGTCTGGAGGGTATCCACCGGTCCTGAAGGTACCGAGGACGCCAGATGACGATCCCTGGTGAGGAGTGTTTCATCCAACACCGGTGCCGATGCCGGGGTATCGGTACCGCTCGAAGCGTATGCCACCACCGGACACGGCTGAGGTATGTTCTGTGAGGGGTGAACCTCAGGAACAACCTGAAACCCCTTATATGCTTTGGAGACCGAAAACTCCCGCCGGGGTTTTGAAGCCAGAGGGCCCTCGAGGGCAAGGCCGGAGCCGTCTACATGCTGTGCATGAGACCTACCACTCGAGGGCTGGCTAGTCTTAACAGACTGTTTTTGGGTTACCTGATCCTGTGTGGAAGAAGAAGGGGACGGTGTCCCGAAGTTGGAGGGCAACCGTGTATCGAGGGAACCTCGATGTTGAAGACCTCTGCTGACCAAACTGTTGTCAGGACCCAAGCAGGTTAGACACCGACTTTGAGGGTCTAAAAATAAAGTTGTACCGCCACAGTATGAACATTTCTTGGAGAAAGTGTCTGGCGGTTCGATTAAGGAAAAAGGAGAAGCCTAAAAGGCCTAAGAGACCGCGGGACACTATGAAGAAAAAATATCCCGTGGAAAAGGAAAAATTGTTCAAGAAAAGAAAAGAAAACACCGGCGGTACCGGTGGCGTCGGGGAGACAGCCGCGACCACAAGAAAACTAAAAAATAAAAACAAGAATTTTCTGCGGTGACAGGAGAACGTCCTGCCGGCTCCACGGAAAAACGAAAACTGAGGAGAGGCAGTTGGGAAAGGCGGGAAGGCAGCACGCAGGCGTGGTGGGATGCTTCCAAAAGCTCTTTGATTGGATGCTGGGTAGCTTTCCCGCGCAGACTCCGTCGGTACCGACGTACCCATATGTGAAGACTCATTCCTGCTTGTTCCTGGAGATAGATGCAAATCTTGAAGGTCTAGGCCTTCAGCAACCAGGCTCTGAGGTGAAGAGACTGGGGATTTGGGTGCCACAACGTTCCCTCCTCCTGGGACAGGAGGTCTGGAGCAGATCCCAAGTCCAGGGAGGGAGCTTGAGAGAGATGCAGAAGTAGAGGGTACCACACTTGGCATGGCCAATGTGGTGCTATGAAGATCATAGACCCCTTGTCCCTCTGAAGTTTAAAGAGTGTCTTGGGAATTAGGGGAATGGGTGGAAAGGCATAGAGGAAGTCTTGCCCCCAATGGAGGAGGAAGGCATCCCTGGCCTGAACTCCCTGACACGGAATTCTGGAACAGAACCGGGGAAGTTTGGCATTCCACGGACTTGCAAATAAGTCTATGTCTGGGGTTCCCCAAATTCGAAAGATTCTGGCTATCTGGTCCCCATGGAGGGACCATTCGTGTGGAAGCAGAACTCGACTGAGTCTGTCTGCCCAAGAGTTTTGAACCCCTGGAAGATACACTGCCATGAGATGAATTTGATGCTCTCTGGCGAAGGCCCACAATCTCAGAGCTTCGTTGCAAAGCGACAGAGAGCCAGTCCCGCCCTGCTTGTTCACGTAGAACATGGCTACTTGGTTGTCCGTGTGGATGAGGACTGTCTTGCAGCTGAGCAGGGTGTGGAAGACTCTGAGAGCTAGAAAAATTGCTCTGAGTTCTAAGAGGTTGGTATGTAGAGATGTCTCCTGTAAAGACCAGATGCCTTGAGTGGAGAGATCTTGAAGATGAGCTCCCCAACCTCTTGCAGAGGCATCTGTTGTAAGGGTTGCTTGGGGTAACACCTGTTGAAAGGGGGACCCCAGCAACAGATTTTGAGTGGACTTCCACCACTGGAGGGACCAAAAGAGGCGACTGGAGGTTGCTATTTTGTCTGACAGGCAACCTGATGCCTGGGTCCATTGGGTGGACAGAGTCCACTGAGCTGCCCTCATGTGAAGGCGAGCATAAGGAACCACATGCACAGTGGATGCCATGTGGCCTAACAGCTGTAACATCTCTCGAGCAGTTAAATGGGATTTTAACTGAATTTGTGAGGCTAACTGCACCAAGCGTAGGCAACGGGCCTGGGGAAGATAGGCCCTTGCAGTTGTGGTATCCAGCAAGGCCCCTATGAACTCTAGAGACTGAGTAGGGGTGAGATGGGATTTTGGAAAGTTTATTACAAGTCCCAGATACTGAAGGATACGCCTTGTGCAGGTTAGAGAAGTCTGAGCCTCTGACTGGGATGGAGCTCGGATGAGCCAGTCGTCTAGATATGGGAATACGAATATCCCTAGAGTGCGTAAAAATGCAGCTACTACTGCCATGCATTTTTGAACATCCTTGGTGCAGAGGCCAGACCAAAAGGAAGCACTCTGTATTGGTAGTGCTTCCCTTGATTAAGGAACCGAAGGAACCTTCTGTGTGTTGGATGGATGAGGACATGGGTGTACGCATCCTTGAGGTCTAGAGAGCAAAGCCAATCCTGACTCTGAAGGTATGGAAGGAGAGTACCGAGAGAAATCATCTTGAATTTCTCCTTGCATACAAACTTGTTCAATTCTCTGAGATCTAATATGGGTCTGTAGCCCCCTGTTTTTTTTGGGATAAGAAAGTAGGGGGGAGTAGAACCCTGAGCCCTGTTGAAGAAGGGGTACTTCTTCTATTGCCCCTTGGGCAAGAAGTGTAGCAATCTCCTGACCCAGAAGGTCGAAGAGAGATGTCTGAGAATTGAACTGTCTCACCATGGTGTGAGGAGGAAGGTTTAAGAAATGAAGCTTGTACCCCTCCCTTATGATGGAGAGGGTCCATTGCTCTGCTGTGATTTGTTCCCACCTGGGAGCAAAGTAAGCCAACCTTCCTGGAATGGTGAGAGGCTCTGGATGTTCTAGAGCCAGAAAGGCTAAGCTCTCTAGTTGTAAGTCAAAGGCCCTGAGGAGGCTGAGGCTGTTGGGCTGTAGCAGTCCTAGCAGCCTTAGGCTTGGCCTGTTTCGCTTGTTGCTGTCTCTTTGTAGCAAAACGACCTGCAGAAGATGACTGCTGACCATAAGCAGAATAATATTTCCCTTTTTTGGGAAAAAACCCCTTTTTGAACAACCTTTACTTAAAAGGAGCAGAAGTAGACTTTGAAAGTCTATCTAAAGCAGAATTTTCAGCATCCATTTGGGTGGCCTTTGCTTGCCAATTTTTGCCAAAAAGGTTTTCACCTGTACAAGGAAGGTTTCCTAGTCCATCTTGAACCCAGGGTTCCAAATCAGAAGCTTGTAACCAAGCAACTCTTCGTGCATCTATGGCAATGGCCGAGGCTCTGCTGGCACCTTCAAAAGAGTCAAAGGCTGCACGGTTGGAAAACTTGGAAATATCCTGGGCATGTTTGAGCCAGGTGAGGAACTCTTCCCTTTTATCTTCTGAAATAAAAGGAGATAATGTTTGCAGGTGATCTGTAACTTCTTTTAGAAACATCCCCATATAGAGACTATAGGAGTTGATTCTGGCAACAAGCATACTGGCCTGGAAAATTCTCCTGCCAAAGGCATCTAAGGTTCTGCATTCTGTTCCTGGAGGAGCAGAAGAGTGCCTTTTTGTACTCTTTATCTTCTTCATAGCAGACTCCACCACAATTGAGTGGTGAGGAAGCTGAGTCTTATGGAAGCCAGGACAAGGAGGAACACGATACATGGTGTCCAACCTGCGAGAATGAGGGGAAGTGGCGAGAGGAGTCTCCCATATGCCCAACATGCGATCATAAAGAATCTCATGTATTGGTAAAGTGGCTGCCTCTTTAGCAGCCTTAGGATATTGTAAAATATCTAATTTTTTGGCTCTAGGCTCTGTCTCAGGGGCCACTGAGATGGAAAGGCCCCTGGCCACTTCCCTAATGAAGTCCTGAAAAGACAAGTCTTCTGGAGGAGACATTCTTCGTTTTGGAGAATTAGACTCCTGAGGAAGAAGTACCGGTGCATCGACAGAAACCTCCGAGTCAGAATCTTCAGAGGAATCGAAGTATCGCCTGTCTGGATGCTCCTGCAGAGCCCGATACGCGTGGTATCGATATCAGGAGTGATCAGTACCGATTCGGTACCGATGGGCATCACAGAACAGTGTACCGCTGCAGTCGACACTGAAGCGGATGTCGATGCAATCGGTACCGGCACTGGAACCGATGTCGGTACCGGTGCCGGAGTCGGTACCGGCAACGGAGTTTGTTGCGGTACCGAAGGTGTCGCAGCTTGTATGAATGCCGTGATGGCATGCTGCATGGTCAGGATATTCTGATCCATTGACGCAACCAATGTCTGGATGTCGGTACCGGTGGGAACCACCGGTACCCCAGAACATGGCAACAGGTGATCGGTCGAGGCTGAGCCATCGATGTCAACCTGTGACCCCATAGATAAAGCTTTGGAAGCTGGAGCCTCCCGCCGGGGTAATTTTGCCGGTGCGGATTCCTCGAGGGCAAGCCCGGAGGCATCTCGATACTTAGAGGGAGATTTACCCTTCGAGGACCGGCTGGATTTAAGTTTGGTTACCTGAGATCCATGTGAGGAAGAAGCAGCCCTGGAAGATGTCGATGCAACCAAAGCTGCATCCGAGGGAAACAGGGTACCGAGCTTAGCTGCTCGATTCTGTAGACCTCTTTTAGACATTATGGAGCAGGACTCACAATCCGCAATGGAGTGGTCAGGACCTAATCATTTTAGACACCATTCATGGGTGTCAGTGACAGAAATAGTGCCGCTGCACTTCGTGCATTTTTTAAACCCAGAGGCGGGCTTTTCCATGAGGAAAAATTTCCTAGGCCTAAGGGCAAAGAAGAAAATGCACTGAAGTGAAAAAACAGTAGGTTTTTTTTGTTTTTTTTTAGAAGAAAAAAAGAAAAGACCGGTGGTACCGGTCCAGCATCGAGAAGGCAGACGCGCGACCAAAGAAATAAAATAAAATAAAGAAATTCTTCAGCGGTGACAGGAACACGACCTGCTGGCTCAGCGGAAAAGAAGAACTGGAGAGGCGGTTAGGAAAGGCGGGAAGGCAGCGTGCAGGCACTGTGGGATGCTCCCAAAAGCTTTCCTTTTGGACGCTGGGGAGCGTTCCTGCGCAGGCTCCGTCGGTACCAACGATACCCATATGCGAAGACTCATTCCTGCTTGTTCCTGGAGATAACGCAATAACTATAAAAAAAAAAACTTTAACGCACCTTGATGTCTGGATAAGCCAGGCTAAGTGGGAGTTTAAGCTGCCTGGGTGAGAGTGCAGGAGATACCCACAAACACTAAAGCATCTTGCCAGCTCTGAAGGAAGGTGCCAACAAAAAGGTAAACATAAGGATGCTGGAAACCCATATCACTGGTAGCACCTACCTGCAGAGGAAATACATCCCTATCTTCACAGGGGATTGTTGCCACCATCACGCAATACTAGAATAAGGTTACCAGATGTTCCCGATTTTCGTGGCTTGTCCCCGATTTTGAAATAGTGTCCCCAATTCCATGAACTCTAACCACCTCTTGTCCATGATTTCAGTGTGGACAGGCAAAGGACTTTGCTTCTCCTGCATTCCCATCTAATGCAGGATCTTATTGATCCTGGTAAGAGAAGTTGTAAAATTAAGTTCTTTTCTGAAAAAAGAAGAGGAATTTTAGAAATGTATAGAATATTTATCTATATGTATAAAATAAAGAGTAAGCATATGTGTACATTTGCGTGCTTATAACTTAAGGGTTGCTACGGTCTTTTCTAAACTTTTGAAATGACTGACTGCTACCGAGACTAGTCATTTAAAATACATGGGGAAAAGATGTCAGGAGGGAGGACCCTTGCCCCATCCAGCCCAGCTCAGCACTGCCTGGTGTCCCAGATTTGCTCTCCAAAAATCTGGTAATCCTATACTAGAAAAATCGCAGGCAGCAGGTTACTTAGGATTTGTAACATGACTCCTGAACCGTCGCTGCCAGCCTAGACAAAGATACGTCTCTTCTTCTGCTGCACTGGAGAGAGGGGCTAAATGTCCTGCTGCATCAGCCTGAGCTGGGCCACGAGACCATTTCTCTTGCTGCTATAGGCCCAGACTAAGAAAAAGATAAAAGGGCCGGAGAAAGCAGGGAAGGGATGAGGAGAACCTAGAACGAAGGAAGGCAAAATGTATAACTAAAAAGAGCTTAAAAAAAATAAGGCAAACAGAAAAAAACAAGAATAAAAAGCAAAAAGAAAGTAATTGATAAATGTTTGACCTTGTCACCTAAAAAATTTGGCTGGCATCCAGATAAGTTATTCCATACTTCCAACTCTCTCTTTTAGATATCTGTTCCCCTACACCTACCCACCCTCTCTTCCCTTTCCCATCTTCTCATCTCACCCACAGATCTACTCATTGCACTTCTTCCCACTTCTCTGCAGGACCAGAACCATTTTTTGGGTCAGAGTGGCTCTTTCTTGCAGCAGCACTGTCTGCTGTACCTCCTCAATGCCTCCTTATTTTTCTTTCCCGCCTCATTCTTGGCATTCATCGCCACCTCTTGTTTTCCTTCCCATTCGCCAGTGGCATAAATTCTGCCCAAGCAGTCCCTACAGTGCAGGGGAACCCCCAAGGAGGAAAGGGAGCCATTTGCAGCTTTTCCCAAATCTTTTAAATGGACCCTTCCTGCTTTGGGGGCCCTATCAGAATTTTTTGCTTGGGGGAGCTTCAATTTCAACTTCTGTCACTGTCTCCAACCTTTATTCACACTCTCACGCCCCCCTCTTCTCCTCTAACTTTGTTTATCCCTATGGTATAGTTCAAAATAGTTAGGCCTCGATTTTAGCATAAGCCAAATTTTAAAAAGGCAGCAAAATATTGTAGAAATCCATGCTGTGACATCCTATTGTCTGCCCTGTTAGAAAGCACAGTTAGGCATTTCTTGGAAAAAAGCAGAGTTCTGTATCTGTACAGTGTAGCGGGGTTTAAAGCATTATCAATTCACAGGTTGTCTCTACAACTTTCATGACACAAGGGCTGGATCACCAAGTTTCCCACCCCAAGTTATGTCTAACCATCTCAAGAAAGAGGGATCAGAAGTATAGATGAAACTTAAAGGCAAGACAAGACTAAATCTGTCACTGAAAATAGCATGACACTACACTGCTGCAACACATCAAGCAGCTGCAGAAGAGAGCAGAAAAAGCACTTTGACACCCTTCTGTCGTATTGGTTCATCTAAGCTCCACTGCCAATAGATGGTAGATTAGCAACAGTGCAGGAAACAAACTATTCTTGTCTGCCCACCCTCTACCGCACACAGCACAACAGCTAGAACAGCACAACAACAACGACGGTTCAACAAACCAAACATGGAAGGTCTGATTGAGTCCATCAAATCTCATATAGACCTCGACAAAACAAACCTCGATGATTTAGCAAATAAATGGGACACCGGAATCCGGACCATAGCAACTCTCAAAGAGACTCAGACGCCAAACGCATCGAAACAGCAAAATGAACCTTGGTACACCAGCACGTTGACCAAAATGAAGAGAGAGCTCAGGAAGCATGAAAGAAAGTGGAGACACACCAAATCCACTGAACTCAGGAAAGTGTACCTTAATCTCCTCGCAAACTACAAAGAGGAAATAAACTCAGCAAAAAGGTTACACCATACCAACATACTGAACAAAGCCATTAACAAACCACGGGAGCTTTTCGCCCTAGTAAAATCACTTACAAAGACAGCCATCCCTGAACCTCAAGATAGCTCAATACATCCACAAACACTAGCAGATCACTACGCAAGCAAACTGAATACTACCACCCCCACATTTGCCCTAGAAACACCACACCAACGAACAAAGATGAAGCAAGAATCTACATGGAGCAAATTCCGCAACATTGACAAACAACAAACAACTAACATCTTAACCTCCATAAACACCACCACCTCACCACTTGACCCCTGCCCAACTGCCTGGATCAAAGCGGCAAAAAATGAGATAAACCAGCAAATAGCCCACATTGTTAACCAATCACTAAGACAAGGAGAAATGCCGGAGAGAGAAACTAAAACAATCTATAATAAGGCCGATCCTAAAGAATAATTCCCTCAATAAAGAAGACCCATCATCATACCGCCCCATATCAAGCATCGCTTTCCTGGCAAAAATCATAGAAAAGGCAGTACTCTTGCAGCTTCAAGACCACCTCGACGAACAGGATGCCCTGGACAAACAACAATACGGATTCAGAAGAAACCATGGAGTGGAAACTCTTCTCATAGCACTGATGAACAACCTACTTAAAGGACTAGAAGACACAAAGAAAATGTTCATACTCATTTTCATTGACATCTCCGCCGCCTTTGACACGGTACATCATGAGATACTCCTTAGTAAGCTAGAATCCATAGGAGTTGAGGGAACCCCCCTCAAATGGTTATCCTCCTATATATCTAACAGAAGGCCACAAGTGCAATTTAATGGGGAAGAAGCTATGCCATTCACTCAAATGCAGGGCATACCACAGGGCTCAGCACTCTCAGCACTACTATTCAATATCTACATGAGACCCCTCTGTGACATCTTCAAAAGGCATAGCATCAACTACCACATCTATGCAGATGATATTATGCTCTACACGCAACTGGACGTCGCCGACCCCAAATATGCACAGCTCGAAAACTGCCTGAACGAAATGTTGATATGGCTACAGAAGAATAACATGACGATAAACCACAAAAAAACGGAGGTAATGTACATGTCCAACAAACCCAACTTCAAGTCACCTGACTCAATCACCCTGTGCAACAACACATACAAAGCAAAAGAAGAAATCAAATATCTAGGTGTCACACTCGACTGCAACCTAAGAATGGAGAAACACCTGCGTAAAACAAACAAAGCCATCTTCTATAAACTTAGGGTGATACAACCTCTAAGGAAAATAATAGCACCAGGCGATTTCAGGTCAGTGGCTCAAGCACTAGTCATGCCGCACCTCGACTACTGTAATGCCATCCTACAAGGTCTACCCAAAAAATCACTGGGTATCCTTCAAATGGCCCAGAATGTCGCAGCTAGAATAATAATGGGAACAAGTGTAACTGACCACATCACCCCAATATTGATCGACCTTCATTGGCTTCCAGTTGCTGCTAGGGCGCAGTACAAGATGATAGTAACAACGTTCAAGCTGATCAACGACATAGCCCCCTCGTTCCTGTCCTCTCTTATCAACATACAACCAGCAAATAGAAATAGAAGAACTAACAACCTGGGCACCCTGCAGGTCCCTAACGCAATACGAACTGTGAAAACAAGTACAAGTCGCAGAGCCTTCTCTTTCGCTGCGCCCACTATATGGAATCAGCTCCCTGTTGAACTACGGCTAACCCAGGACATGAAAAGTTTCAGGAAAGAGTTAAAAACCCACTTATTTAAATGCTATTACAACCAGCCATAAGTCACAAAATCCAGGAAAACTTAACAAAGGAAACTGACAAATACGTACATTGTAAATCCGCCTTGTGTAACCATGTATAGCCAAGTAAAATGAGATTTCCTCAATCTGTAAATATGTATTATATAAATGTAAATATGTTTTACCCCCAAAACTTTAAACATGTGTGCCGTGACCCCCCAAGTCCTCTATGTATTTACTCCCCCACCCTGTCCTGATCGACTTCCCCAAAAGAAAAATCAAACCGCTACTGATCGCTGGAAGCAGCGGTATATAAATGTGTTCTAAATAAAAATAAATAAATAACACAATCCAGTCCTAATGCTGACACATTACAAAATTTTATTTGATTTATACTTTGCAAATCCAAAATCCTATGCAGAGAACACAAAGAACATCAGCAATACAATATATATAAAACACAAGAACAAAAACTGAGAAAGCAAAGTTACTTACCTGTAACAGGTGACCTCTGGGAACAGCAGGCATTTAGTCTTCACATATAGGTGATGTCGGTACCAATGGAGCCCGTGCAGGAGCGCTCCCAAATATCCAATAAGAAAGCTTTTGGGAGCATCCCACTGCATCCAGGAAAGCTGCCTTCCCACCTTTCCCAACTCTCCCTCCTCAGTTGAGTTTGTAGCCGAGAGAAAAGGAGAGAAAGAAAACCTACAACTCCAAGGGGAGGAGGGTGGGGTTGTGAAGACTAAATTCCTGCTGTTTCCGGACATCACCTGTTACAGGTGAATAACTACGCTGTTTCCAGGAACAGATAGGAATGTAGTCTTCACATATGGGACTCCCTAGCTCCCAGAGAAAAAGGACCGCAGAACCAGTAGTTTTGCCTCAGGGTAGGCTTCAAGTAGTCATGAATCCTCCATGGATGTCTGGTATCGTTACTTTCTGGGACAGAAGAAAGGAGCTGCTCTTAAGTCTGAAAGAGGTGCTGGGGAACAGTTTGACCAAACTGGCATTCCAGCGGGAGTCCTTGTCCAGAGAGTAATGAGCAGCAAAGGTATGGACCAAGGACCAAGTTGCTGCTTTGCAGATTTCGTCAATGGCTTCAGAGCATAGATTTGTCATCGATGTGGCCATGGCACAAACATTATGGGCAGTGACATGACCCTCAAGGGATAGTCCTGCTTTATCATAAGCAAATGAGATGCAATCTGCTAGCCATTTAGAAAAAGTACATTTGGATACTAACAACCCCAGGTGATTAGGGTCAAAGGAGATGAACAACTGAGAAGCCCTATGGTGCTCCTGAGTCCTTGAAGATAAAATGCTAAGGCACATTTGCAGTCAGAGTATGGAGGGTTGCCTCTGCCCTAGACAAATGTGGTCTAGGAAAAAAGACAGGAAGGTAAACTGACCGATTCAAATGAAAAAGTGACACCACCTTCAGCATGAAGTGGGGGTGAGTCCTAAGGACCACCTTGTCATGGTGGAACCGTTTGTAAGGTGGGTCTGCCACCAAAGCTTGAAGCTCACTAATGCATCTAGCTGGTGAGAGCAATAAGGAAGATGACCTTCCATGTTAGAAACTTTAGCGAGGTTATGGACAAGGGTTCAGAGGGAGGCTTGAGACATTGCCCTAGAACACCGAGATCCCACGCCACCTGTGGTGGTCTGATGGGAGGCTTGGTCAGCAAAAGGCCTCTCATGAAGCACGCTACGAGCGGCTGTGAGGAAATGGGCTGCCCATCCAAAGAATGATGAGAGGCTGCAATTGCACTTAGGTAAACTCTTACTGAGTTTATTTATTTATTTATTTATTTATTTAACAGTATTTCTAAACCGCCTTATCATAATAATCAAGGTGGTATCACAGCAAACAATCTGGTAGTGTGAGTGTGTTATACATGCAGTGAGGGAGAAAGTTTAGTTGGGTGCGTGTTGTGTTGTGTGCTAGATTAGTTTGAGTTATGTACAATGTGGGCTATATACAGTGGTGCTAAAAACATCTTATATACATACAGTGTTAGGCGGTGACGTGTGCTGATATATAGCTATTTGGACTATGTGATGTGTCCATAGTGTTCTATGAACAGCATGGTTTTCAGCTGTTTCCTAAAGTCCTTGAGGTCTGTAGTTGCCCTCAAATCGTCCGGTAGTTTGTTCCATATTGTTGGAGCAGCCATGGAGAGTGCTCGGTCTGTTGTGTCCTTGCGTGTGTGTTTGTATTCACTTGGGGTGCTGACTCGGTTGTGAGTTTGTTTTCTTCTTGGACGTGTACTGGTGTCTGGTTGTATGAGGGTGTGCAGGCTGTTGGCTGATGTGTGCTGTTTTATCTTGTATAGGTTTATGATAGTTTTGTATCTGATGCGTGCACTGATTGGAAGCCAGTGTAAGTCCTTTAAGGTGGGTGTGATGTGCTCCTGTCTTGCAGTTCCGGATATGATTCGTGCTGCGGTGTTTTGTGCCAGTTGGAGTGGTTTGATGGCTTGTTTCGGTAGACCAAGGTATATCGGATTGCAGAAGTCCAGTAGTGGGGTTATCAGAGCTTGACATACGGTACGGAAGTGTTCTGGGGCGAGGAGTGGTTTCAGTCTCCTGATGATTCGCATCCTGTAGTAGGCTTTTTGTATTGTTTTGCCTATGTGTGGCTTGAGATTGAGTTTATTGTCCAGCGTAACCCCGAGGTATCTCACTTCTGATCTTATTGGTATAGTAGTGTTTTGTATCTTTATATTCGGTGGGTGTGTGAAGCTTTGGTTCCGAGTGATGATTAAAGCTTCAGTCTTGTTGTAGTTTATTGCGAGGTTGTTGTCCTGACACCAATTGGTCATTTGTGTAAGGCAGTCTGTTATCTTAGAGAAGTCCGGGTTGTCGATTGATATCGGGGTGTATATCATGATGTCGTCCGCATAGATTGTGTATTGAATGTTGTTCTCTTTCATGATGTTGCATATTGGTTGGATGTAGATGTTAAATAGGAGTGCTGAGAGCGCAGATCCTTGAGGTACTCCTTGACGGATTTTGATGGGTCGGGAGGTGATGTGTCCCACCTTGACCTGTAGCTGTCTTTCGGTTAGGTACGAGTGGAACCATTTCAGTGCGATGCCGTGTATACCAGTGTTTTTTAGTCTTTCCAGGAGCATGTTGTGGTCCACTGTGTCGAATGCTGAGGAGATGTCGATGAAGATCATTATGATTCCATTCCTGGTATTGTCAATTATTCTTAGGATGCTGTCGAAGAGGTAGATCAGTAGTGTTTCGACACCGTGGTTGGGACGAAATCCGTGTTGGTTGTCGTCGAGTGTTTCATGTTTGTCGATGTGATCCTGAAGTTGTAGTTGAACCGCTTTTTCAATGATTTTTGCGAGGAAGGGTATGCTGGAGATTGGTCAGTACGCTGCTGGATCTTTTTTGTCGAGAGTTGTTTTCTTTGTGATTGGTCTTACTGATGCAAGTTTTAGTTGCTTTGGCATGATTCCTTGAGTGAGTGAGTCGTGTACTATTTTATGTATGGTGGGGATGAGGCTTGATTTGGTGGCTTTGACCCATGACACTGGGCATGGGTCTGTAGGAGCGGTGCTAGTGTTGATTGTAGAGATGATGTGGGATATCTGTTCTGTTGAGGGTGAGGAGAATGTGCCCCAGGTTTTGGGGTATACGTCCGTTCTTGTGGTTCTACTAGGCGTTGTTTGTTCTGTGGAGTGAAATTTCTCTTTGATGTGGTCGGCGAATTCCTGTGGATCAATTTGTGCTTCCCCTTCAGTTGTTTGCTCTTTTGTGAGGATCTTTACTATTTCAAAAAGCTCTCTGGGTTTGTTGATGGAGGTATTTATCATGTTTGTGTGGAATTCCCTCTTTGATTGGTTGATGTGTTCATTGTATTGCTTTTGCTTCGTTAGATAAAGATGCTGGTCGGCAGTTGTTTTGTTTTTTCTCCATCTCCGTTCAATCTTCCTGAGTTCCCTCTTTTCCTGTCGTATTTTTGTTGAGTACCATGGTTTGTTTTGTCTCCTGTTGTGGTATTGTTTCTCGGTCCCACCCTTGGATGTTGTGGCAGCGTTGGCTAAAATGCTGTTCCAGCTGGAGACTTGTTCCTCCAGGTCATCTGTAGAAGTGTTCAGGTGTTGTATTGTGTCCTGTATGAATTCGTCCTTGTTAAAACGCTTGAATCGTCTTTGTGTGTGTGAGATGTTTGCTCTTTCGATCGTCTGGGCCTCTTGTGACCGCAGCCTTGTCTCGATTAAGTAGTGGTCAGACCATGGTACTGGGGTAATGGTGGGTGGAGAAATCAGGTCTCTTGATGTTAGGTAATTGGATGCGAATATGAGGTCTGGCGATGATCCATGTCTGTGTGTTGGTGCATTGATTATTTGTATGAATTGAAGTGAGGACATTGCTTGAAGGAAGGCCTCTGCGTCTTTGGCATTGGTGGATTTTAGGTTGAAGTCTCCAATCAGCAGCGCTGGTTTGTTGTTTGTTGTTATGGCACAGGCTTCTTCGAGTGTGAAGGCCAGTTCGTCGGGTGGGGCTCTGGGTGCCCTGTATGTTAGGCAGATTGCAATGCTCTTGTTCTTGATGCTAATTGTGTTACAGTGCTGTGTATCGGTGAGGCTCTGTGTCTTGAAGTTTAGTTTTGATTTTGCTATTATCAGGACTCCTCCTCCACGTTTGTTGGTGCGTGGGCAGTTGTACGCTGAGTAGTTGTTTGGTACTAGTTGGTTGAGTAGAACATTGTCCGTCTTGTTGAGCCATGTCTCTGTGATGCATATTATGTCGGGCTGTCGCTCTTCAATGTGGTCTACAAGCGTGTGTATCTTGTTGCAGACGGATCTGGCATTTATGAGCTCTATCGTGGTTGACTCTGTTGAGGAGGTTGCTGTTACATGTGTTTCCTTTGAGCAGGTGTGGGAGCTTGATTTGTGTCTGTATGGTCGTTTTGCATGGGAGGTTCTGAGTGTCTCTTTGTGTATGTGCCGTGATTCTAAATATGGCAATACGGTTGGTGGGTGCCATGTTGTGTTTGCTTGTGGGTGGTGGGGGTGTGTGGTTGGTGGGAGGATTTGTGTAACTAGTAGGTAGAGTGGGAGGAAGTATGTGGCGTGCATGTTGGTTTTTTTTGACGTTCTGTTAAGGTGATGCCTGTTTTCTTAAGTCTTCGTCTGTTGGCTGTTTGGAGAGAGTTGTATCTGGTGAGATAGCCTGTCTCATGGAGGGATGGCCGGATCTGTGTAGGGCGTCTTGGTGCGGGAGCCTGTCCCGTGGAGGGAGCCTGTCCCGTGGAGGGCGAGCCGGATCTGTGTAGGGCGTCTTGGAGCGGGAGCCTGTCCCGTGGAGGGCGAGCCGGATCTGTGTAGGGCGTCTTGGTGCGGGAGCCTGTCCCGTGGAGGGAGCCTGTCCCGTGGAGGGCGAGCCGGATTCGTGTAGGGCGTCTTGGTGCGGGAGCCTGTCCCGTGGAGGGAGCCTGTCCCGTGGAGGGCGAGCCGGATCTGTGTAGGGCGTCTTGGAGCGGGAGCCTGTCCCGTGGAGGGCGAGCCGGATCTGTGTAGGGCGTCTTGTTGCGGGAGCCTGTCCCGTGGAGGGAGCCTGTCCCGTGGAGGGCGAGCCGGATCTGTGTAGGGCGTCTTGGAGCGGGAGCCTGTCCCGTGGTGGGCGAGCCGGATCTGTGTAGGGCGTCTTGTTGCGGGAGCCTGTCCCGTGGGGGGAGGGCCGGGTCTGTTGGAGAGTGTGTAGTGGGGTGTGAGCTTGGAGGTGGGGAATGTGTGGTGTACTGAGAGAGTTCTACTTGCGGTTCTGACGTCCTTCGCCTCGGACTGCTCCTTGCTGGGTTCTCCTGTGCTCCTGTCGGCGTTGCTGATTATTTTAGTTGTTTCCTGCTACTTGGCTTCGGGTCTCGGCTGGGGTTCGGGGATGGTGAGGTTTTTCCTTGCAGAGTCGTTGATCTTCGGTTCGGTGGTGGAGGTGTCTGTTGAACATAGCGTGGCTTTTTCGGGGGGGAGGGAATGTTGGGTGCTTGCTTTTTTGTGCGCCTCTGTGCCGCGCCTAAGGGCCACGCCAAAGGGCCCTCTGGCGAGGCCCTCAGGCGCGGGCCCGCCAGGCGCGGGCGCGCCCGAGAGGGACGCCGCTTTTAAGCAGGCGGGCAGCCTTTCCCCTCCTCTCCCACTGCCCGGATTGGGCAGGAGCGCTGTGAGGGGTGTTACTCTTTCGGCGGCTGCAGCGGCTCCCTCCGGAGGCGAGGGACGCCGCTTTTAAGCAGGCGGGCAGCCTTTCCCCTCCTCTCCCACTGCCCGGATTGGGCAGGAGCGCTGTGAGGGGTGTTACTCTTTCGGCGGCTGCAGCGGCTCCCTCCGGAGGCGAGGGACGCCGCTTTTAAGCAGGCGGGCAGCCTTTCCCCTCCTCTCCCACTGCCCGGATTGGGCAGGAGCGCTGTGAGGGGTGTTGCTCTTTCGGCGGCTGCAGCGGCTCCCTCCGGAGGCGAGGGACGCCGCTTTTAAGCAGGCGGGCAGCCTTTCCCCTCCTCTCCCACTGCCCGGATTGGGCAGGAGCGCTGTGAGGGGTGTTGCTCTTTCGGCGGCTGCAGCGGCTCCCTCCGGAGGCGAGGGACGCCGCTTTTAAGCAGGCGGGCAGCCTTTCCCCTCCTCTCCCACTGCCCGGATTGGGCAGGAGCGCTGTGAGGGGTGTTGCTCTTTCGGCGGCTGCAGCGGCTCCCTCCGGAGGCGAGGGACGCCGCTTTTAAGCAGGCGGGCAGCCTTTCCCTTCCTCTCCCACTGCCCGGATTGGGCAGGAGCGCTGTGAGGGGTGTTGCTCTTTCGGCGGCTGCAGCGGCTCCCTCCGGAGGCGAGGGACGCCGCTTTTAAGCAGGCGGGCAGCCTTTCCCCTCCTCTCCCACTGCCCGGATTGGGCAGGAGCGCTGTGAGGGGTGTTGCTCTTTCGGCGGCTGCAGCGGCTCCCTCCGGAGGCGAGGGACGCCGCTTTTAAGCAGGCGGGCAGCCTTTCCCCTCCTCTCCCACTGCCCGGATTGGGCAGGAGCGCTGTGAGGGGTGTTGCTCTTTCGGCGGTCTTTCGGCGGTCTTGAGACCAGAAAAGAACAGATGAAGGAAATACTGAAAGAGTGCCTCCATTGGAGCCGAGAAGGGATTGAGATCCTTCTGGGAACACCAGGTAGAGAATCTACACCACTTGAAAGCATATGAATGTCTGATGAATGGTTTCCTGAAAGCAAACAGGAACTCCTTTACCTCCTGAGTAAGGTTAAGATCTTGAAATGCAGTGTTTTCAGCAGCCATGCCGTCAGGTGGACAGACTGCAGCAGATTAGGATGGAGCAACATCCCCTCCTCTTGAGAGAGAAGATCTGGAGCAGATCAGAGATCTAGGAGTTGAGTCTGAGACAGATGTAGCAGGAGAGGAAACCACGGTTGACATTGCCAGCACGGGGCTATGAGAATCATGAAGCCCCTTGTCCACCTGGAGCTTGAAAAGCTTCTTGGGAATTAGGGGAATGGGAGGGAAGACATACAGAAGACCTCAACCCCATTGGAGGTGACAAACATCCACTTGCTGGTTGTCCAACATGGGAATCCTGGTGCAGAAGCGAGGAAGCTTGGTAATCTGTGGAGTGGCAAACAGGTCTATCTTCGAAGTCCCCCAGGTCTGAAAGATGAAGGATGCTGTCTCCATATGGAGAGACCATTCGTGGGGAAGAAGAATCCAGCTCAATTTGTCTGCGAAGACATTTTGCTTCCCTGGGAGATACACCGTTTGGAGGTGTATCTGATGAGCAATGACAAAGGACCAGAGATGGAGAGCCTCCCTGCAGAGGGGCCAAGATCCTGTTTCTCCCTGCTTGTTCACACAGAACATGGCTACCTAATTGTCCATCTGGACCAGGACTCTGTGGGATCAAAGGTGCTCTTGAAACACTCCGAGGGCATTGAAGATAGCACAAAGTTCTAGTAGATTTATTTGGAGTTGCAACTATTGTTCTGTCCAGAGGCCCTGAGTGGAGAGAGTCCCTAGATGGGCCCCCCACCCCACTTTGGAGGCACATTCTGGGGTTGCCAGTAAACCACTCTCTGCTCCTCTTTGGTCTATGGAACTCTGGGCTTCATGTGACAGTATATCGCTGGTTTCATTCCTTTCTGTCCTCACGGTCCTTCTCTGTGCACATGGGCAAGACCTCCTCTGATCCAGTCCATTTTTGCTGAGGTGTGCCTCAGGGTTCCATCCTGGCCCCTCTTCTATTTAATGTTATTTCTAGCACCTCTTGCCCTTCTCATTCAACAGTTTGGCCTGTCTGTGTATTATTAGGCAGGCGACAGTCTTACTCCATCACACCCACCCTCAATGGCCCGATCTTACAGTCCTCAATGATTGCCTAGAACAGATCTCCAGTTGGTTTACCGCCAATTGCCTGCACTTGAACTTAGCCAAAACGCTTGCAATCTGGTTCACCTTTGGTATCCTCTGCCCATCAGTTTGCCCCGGTCCTTGCCAATACCACAATCCCCTAGTTCCCACAATTCGTTATCTTGGCATTACCCTGGACACTGCACTCTCCTTTCAAGAGCATGTCTCACTCCTCTCTCACAGATCCTTCCATTATCTTCGCTAGATACGAGTTATCCATCCCTTTCTGTCCCCGCAAGCATTAACCACTCTTCTCTTATCCCTAGTGATGTCATGTTTGGACTTCTGTAACCTGGCCTTTGCTGACATCACCAAGACCCAAATGCACCAGATACAATTATTACAGAACACAGCAGCCCGGATTACTCCTCATACTTCCCGCCGAAAGCACATCACTCCGATCCTCAAGCTCTACTGGCTCACTCTTGCCTATCGCATCCAATACAAAATCTTTACTCTGACCCATCATATTATAGAAACATAGAAACATAGAAATATGATGACAGAAAAAGACCACATGGCCTATCTAGTCTGTCCTTCCATATCAACAACTACAACAGACCCCTTTTTACCTTTAGAGATCCTCTGTGTTTATCCCATGCTTTTTTAAATTCAGTTACTGTCCTCATCTCTACCACCTCCACTGGGAGACTATTCCACGGATCCACTACTCTTTCCATAAAGCACAGTTACTTACCTGTAACAGGTGATCTCTCGGAACAGCAGGAATAAGTCTTCACATATGGGTACATCGGTACCGACGGAGCCTGCGCGGGAACGCTCCCCAGCGTCCAATCAGAAAGCTTTTGGGAGCATCCCTCAGTGCCTGCGTGCTGCCTTCCCGCCTTTCCAACTGTCTCTCCTCAGTTGAGTTTTATAGCTGAGACAAAGAGAGAGAAAGAGGAAAGGAAGATAGATAGAGAGATACAACTCCTAGGGGAGGTGGGTGGGTTGTGAAGACTTATTCCTGCTGTTCCCAGAGATCACCTGTTACAGGTAAGTAACTGTGCTATCTCCAGGAACAAGCAGGAATGAGTCTTCACATATGGGGACTCCCTAGCTGTAGATGTCAGGGGGAGATCCCATAAAATGCGTGTCCCTGGGACAGGACTGCACTTCCCACACATGGATCTCTGGCATCCCATGAGGGATGGTGGGTAGGAGTTGAAAAGAGAGGAGCTGTAGAAAAAACTGCTAACCTAAGGACTACAGATGAGGAGTCCTTGGTATGTATGATAATTATCATGAAAAATATTGAATGAAAAATCACAATATGGACCTCACCTACTGGATTGCAGGAAGTAGAGAGGCTGATGGAGTCTACTGGAGATTCAGTAGAGGAATCTTCAAGGTGACCTCATGGCAGTGAAGGTGAAGGTCCAAATCTGGAATTGACAGGTGACCCAGGTGTCAACTGGGGTAGTATAAAAACAGCAGGTCTTTAGTGGAAAGCTTTATGGGAAAAAGTTGGAAATTTTTTTAGCTACAGAGTCATTAACATTTAGGAGCAAAAGAGGAAGACTGACCGATTTGGACAAACTAGCCCAGTCCTGGAGGGAAGAAGGGGTATGGGAAAAAAGCCCATATTCCCAAGAAGGACAGATGTCTGAAGGGCTGAAACCTCAGATCTACTGAAGATCCACCCTTTCTTTCCTAGCTGGTGAGAGATAGGAAAGATATTGAAGCATGGAGCTTCAGGGATACCTAGACTTAGGGTTAAAGTAGGAGCTGTCAGTACCACAGTAGTGGTTGTGTGCATAATACCCCAGACATACTGAGAGACAGCATGAACATATGCAAGTCCACTGTCTGGAACCTCTAGGAAGGTAAAACCTTTATAAGCATAGACAGTTAGAGAGATAAGTATATAAATACATATCCACCTATAAGGAAGCATCTCGACAGATATATAGATATATATAGATATATATAGATATATATCTATAGTGAGATCTGGAGGGGCATAACATATGCACACGCAGCTTACAGACATATGTATCTATAGAGAAGTACATAGAGATATATACATAGATGAATATATATGTCTAAAGATAAATGTCTGCAACTAAGCAGATAGAGATATGCCCATAAGAACATTCACATGGGAGATGTGAAGGAGAAAGATTCATCTAATAACAAGAAGGTGAAACCTACTTGAGAAGATATATAGAGAATCTATTCCCCCTGGCTAAGATGGTGCAGGAATGCTATCCAGTGAAATAACCAGGATGGTTGCGTGAAAAAACAGAGGATAATATCAGTCTGTAAACAGCAAGTCCTGAGTCCTGTAGAACTCTCGCATGGTAAATGGACAGAAAACGCATAGGTTGAGATACCAGGTTGACCCACTGGAGGGACACAAGGGGTATCATGCGTAATTAGTAAAATATGTGCTGTCCATGAAAGAGTAGGATACCATGAGGACAAGCTGCAAGGAAAAAAGAGCATATTCCTTGTAGGAATTGGAGAACTCTTTGGGCGTTCACGTAGAAAAGGCTTATGTCCTGTATTATAACAGGAGATAATAGGGTGTGGAGAACCCTCACAGTCATGGAAAATGACTGAGGAAGCCTTTCCCAACCATATAGGATAGTCATGAGAGGCAAATCCCATGCTCTCTAGCAAGGGCCCATAGTAGAAAGCTTCTCTGTAAGATTGCAGAGAGCATTATGCAGGAGAATTGGGAAATAAAACTGGCTGTAGGTCAACTATGCTGCCAAATCCAAAGAAATTGGAGATGGCAAGAAAAGAAGATAGTGTGATAAGCCTGAAGTGAGTAGGAGTATCCAAGATAGATGAAAGCACTATCTTGGAATCACTACCAAGGCCAGACAGAAAGTAGTGGAAGACACACTGGAAACTTGTGGAAAAGCACCAGTAGTCCAATCACTGGAACTCCTGCATGGGCAGCTGCTGAATAAGACAGCAGAGAGAATCTTTCTGTGTAAAACAGAGAGAAGAAACAGAAGAGGAGGAGAAATTCCTGTCCCTGTCTGATGAGCTGCCCAGAGAAAAGAAGGTAGTTTATTTGAGAGAAAAAAACTCTACACTGGAATGAAAGGCTAGAGAAGCCCTGCAGTGGTATGGTACCACTCATTCAGGGGAAACCCTGGATAAGAGGGTAGAGAAACAGGAGCTGAAGGGTGACTTACCATGTGGTAAGTCTGTGGAAGGAAAAAATTCATGTTGGAACAGAAAACTATCATGGGATAGTTGTTAACTTCTCTTCTTGGTAGGAAGAAGAGGAGAAACCTGTGACCCATAGACATGAATATCCTGACAGCTCAGCATACCTAGGAGCAACTGGATGTCCTGAGAAAGGGAATCCATGTGTAGAGTTTTGAAGGAAAAAACAGTGAAAAAACTACTGAGAAGAAGTCAACTGTAGGTTGTGAACCACAGGAACCTATGGTTGCTGGGTTTGTTCAGCCTGGCTAGAGTTTGGATTCTTCAGACCAGGGCGAGGTTTCCCCTGCTTGGGAACATCTGTATGATGGGCAGGAGAAAGGTGAAACCTTCTTCTCCTAGGGAAAGAAGGTTTGGTAGGGCATTTCCTACCTACTGGGGAAGGAGAAGGCTTAGAATAGCCTTCAGAAACAGGGAAGTCAGTGGAGCACTGAGCAACCTGATGTAAAGACTCCTTATTGAAGAGATTTTCCCCAGTGCAAGGAGTATTACCCAGTCTTTGTTGTGCCCATCTGTTTAAGTCTGAAGCTTGGAGCCAGGCTCTACGTCGTGCCCCTATGGCTATAGCAGAAGTTCTGCTAACAGACTCAAAGGAGTCTAGGGAAGCACGAGTAAGAAACCAAGAGATACTTTGAATATGACTAAGTAGTAAGGAATAGTCTGCAGTCTTGGGCTCTGAAAGAAAAGGAGCCAAAATATATAACTTCTTTGTGACCTCCTGAAGGGATAGACTCATATAAAAAATATATGAGAGAATCCTTGTTGACAGCATGGATGTCTGAAAGGTTTGACGTCCAAAGGCATCTAGTGTCCTAGACTCACGACCTGGTGGGTAAGAAGAGTGCTTCTTCTTACTTTTCACCTTCCTCATTGCTGATTCCATTACAATGGAATGATGGGGAAGTTGAGTCTTTTGAAACCCTGGAGAGGGGGGCACCTGATACAGAAGATCAGTTGCTCTAGAAGGTGAGGGAACCCTTAAAGGTGCTTCCCACATTCTTAGAAGAAGATCCTGCAAGGAATGATGTAAAGGAAGCATTATATTTTCCTTTTCTCCAGTAGAAAGAGAGCCCTGTGTAGGATCATAGCCAGGGATAGGAATAGCAAAAGACGTTGCCATATTCAGGAGAAAATTCTGAAAAGAAGGATCTCCAAAGGGAACCGTCCCTGGGCAGACTAGCCCTGAAGAACTAGCCTGGGCACCGGAGGATCTACTTGAGAATATAGGAATAAAAGATCCTGCACGGTGCAAAAAAGGATCCTTAAGGGATGGATGCTGGTACTGGAGGTCATGACCTGAGACAGTCAGTACTGCATCGTCCATGCCAGGTATCGACTCCAAACTTGGTATAGAAAGGAGTGATCCTGGTGAAAAAAGCATGGAAGGAGCTGGCCCCGATGTTACTGCGGGTACCGGCATCGATACCGATACCGGTAGCTGTGTTGGAATCGTAGGCGATACCGACATCGAAGCAGTCATCGGTGGCTGCTCAAGCGGTACCAAGGTAACCGAAAGCCTTTGGTAATCACCCTCGCTACCGAGCATCCGGAACCGGTAAGCGTCGGTACCGAGACGTGTCGGTACCCAGTCTTCCAGACTAGAGATCGATTCCAGACTCGGCATCGAAGGAAGCGAGTCTATCGATGCATGTCTAGAGGGTACCGACGTCGGTGGTAGTATCGGCGTTGATGCCGATACTGGAAAGTCAGTCTGGGGCATATCGATCGGTCCCGAAGGTACCGAGAAAGCCAGATGACGATCCCTGGTGAGGAGTGAATCGCTCAACACCAGTGCCGATGCAGAGGTATCGGTACCGCTCAAAGCGGATGCCACCACCGAGCATGGCTCAGGTATGTTCTGTGAGGGGTGAGCCCCAGGAACAACCTGAAACCCCTGATAGGCTTTGGAGGCCGAAGACTCCCGCCGGGGTTTTGAAGCCAATGGATCCTTGAGGGCAAGGCCGGAGCCGTCATCATGCTGTGCATGAGACGTACCACTCAAGGGTTGGCTAGTCTTAACAGACTGTTTGTGGGTTACCTGATCTTGTGGAGAAGAAGAAATAGTCGGTGCCCTGACACTGGAAGGGAACTCGGTATCGAGGGAAACTCGAAATGGAAAATTTCTTCTCACAATATTGTAGCCTAATGGCTCCGGAGGAAAATGGTCAGGACCCAAACAGGTTAGACACCAGTTCTTGGAGTCTAAAAACAAAACTGTACCGCCACAGCTTAGACACTTCTTAGGAAAAGAAGGAGGCAGCTCCATGATGGAGAGGCCTAGAAGGCCCAAAAAATTTAAGACAGAAACTGAGGGAAAAAAATTCCCTAAATTTAAGGAAAAGAAAAGAAAAAACACCGGCAGTACCGGTGAAGTCGGGGAGACAGCCGCGACCACAAGAAAACAAGAATTAAAGAATTAAGAATTAAAACATTTTCTGTGGTGACAGGAGGATGTCCTGCCGGCTCCGCGGAAAAATGAAAACTGAGGAGAGACAGTTGGAAAGGCGGGAAGGCAGCACGCAGGCGCTGAGGGATGCTCCCAAAAGCTTTCTGACTGGATGCTGGGGAGCGTTCCCGCGCAGGCTCCGTCGGTACCGACGTACCCATAATGTGAAGACTCATTCCTGTTTGTTCCTGGAGATAGAAATATTTCCGCATTTCACTCCTGAATCTATCTCCCTTCACCCTCATCCCATGTCCCCTCGTAGCAGAACTTGCTTTCAATTGAAAGAGGCTCTCTCCCTGAACATTTATGCCACGGAGGTATTTAAACATCTCAATCATATCACCTCTATCCCGCCTTTCCTCTAAGGTGTACATATTAAGATCCTTAAATATGCTTTATAATGAAGACCACTAACCATTTTAGTAGCCACCCTCTGCACCGACTCAATCCTGTTCACATCCTTTTGAAGGTGCGGTCTCCAGAATTGCACACTATACTCCAAATGAGGTTGCACCAAAGACTTATCGAGAGGCATTATCACCTCCTTTTTTCTGCTAGCCATTCCTCTCCGTATGCACTCAAGCATCCTTCTAGCTTTTGCCGTCGCCTTTTCTACCTGTTTAGCTACTTTAAGATCATCAGACACAACCACGCCTAGGTCCCGCTCTTCTTTAGTGGACAAAAGTACTTCACCCCCTATACTATATTGCTCCCTTGGATTGCTGCAGCCCAAATGCATGACCTTACATTTTTTAACATTAAATCCCAGCTGCCAAATTCTAGACCATTCTTCAAGCTTAGCTAGATCCCTCCTCATGTTATCTACACCTTCCTGGGTGTCTACTCTATTGCAGATTTTGGTATCATCCACAAAGAGGCAAACCTTACCCGACAGCCCTTCCGCTATATCACTAACAAAGATGTTAAAAAGAATCGGACCAAGGACAGATCCCCGGGGCACACCACTGGTAACATCCTTCTCAGAGTGAGCTCCATTTACTTGTACTCTTTATCGCCTCCCACCCAACCAATTTCTAACCCAAGCAGTAACTTTAGGGTCCATCCCTAGGGTGCTCAATTTGTTTATAAGTCGCCTGTGAGGAACAGTGTCAAAGGCTTTACTGAAATCTAAATACACCACATCTAGAGCTCTCCCTCGGTCCAACTCCCTGGTCACCCAATCAAAGAAATCAGATTTGTCTGACAAGACCTGCCTCTGGTGAATCCATGCTGCCTCGGATCCTGTAATCCGCTGGACTCCAGAAACCTCACTATTTTCTCTTTCAGCAGCGTTTCCAATAATTATATACTCAAATGCCCCACAATACCTGGTTGACTTACTCCATTTTCACACCCCTTCCTGTAATCTCTGTTCAATTCACGTCAATTGCCTGGTTCTCCCATCCCCATCCTGAGCTCACCTCCAAACCACCCGCCACTCCACCTTTTTTTTTCCTGGGACCCTCTTCTCTAGAACTCCCTCCCTCCCACATTATGTCAGGAACCATCCTTTCCTAACTTCAAGACGCTTCTGAAAACTCACCTCTTCCAGTCTGCCTTCGACCTATCCTCTAATGCCTCCTGAATAGCCATAATCTCTGCCCTCTCTAAGAGTCTCCACTTGTTTCCCTACCCCCGTCTCCCCTTGCTGTCCTCCTCACCTTTTTTATGCCCCTCCTCTGTCCTGTCATACAATGGAGTTCTTTTCCTTTTCCCTAGCCAACAACCATTTTAACTTATTTTGTTGTTTGTAAACCACCCTGGTGTTACGAAGGAGCAGTATATAAAAAAAAACATAACAAACATCTGTCATCAGGATACATTGATGTGGAGGCTTCTAAAAAGGTGACCCTACCAGGAGATTTGCTGGGGAACACCACCATTGAAGGGATGTGGCCAGAGGAGCAGAGACTCATCTTGTCCCTGAGACAGCCTGAGGCCTGTTTCCACTGGGAGTCCAAAGCCCATTGAGCTCTGTACATATGTAGGTGGGCATATGGTACTATGTATACTGTTGAGGCCATATGACCTAGAAGCTGCAGCATTTCTCGGGCAGTTAGGTAGTCTGTGAGACATACCTCAGATGCAGGTTGAATGAGACAAGAACAGCAGGGCTGGGACAGAAATACCCTTGACTGCTGAGTGTTTAAGAGAGCTCCTATGAACTATAATGTTTGAGTAGGAGCAAGATGGGATTTTGAGAGATTTATCCCAAATCCCAAATGTTGCAGTACTTGCATGGTACGGGAGAGAGACAGGCGGACCCTCCTGGGAGGTGCCTGCTTTTATGAGCCAGTCATCTAAGTAAGGGAAGACAAATATCCCTAGAGATCTTAGAAATGCGGCTACGACCGCAATGCACTTTGTGAAGACTCTTGGGGCAGAGGAGAGTCCAAAAGGAAGTGTCTTCCCTGAAACATGAAGCATAGATATTTCCTGTGTTCAGGATGAATGAGGATATGTGTGTATGCTTCCTTTAAATACAGAGAACAGAGCCAGTCCTGACTATGGAGATAGGGTAGGAGGGTACCCAGAGAGACTATCTTGAACTTCTCGTGGACGAAAAACTTGTTCAGGTTTCTGAGGTCCAGGATGGGTCTATATCCTCCAGTTTTCTTTAGGATGAGAAAGTATGGAAAGTAGAAATCCATTTCCTGTTGAGATGTTGAAACCTCCTCTATGGCACTTTCTGACAGAAGAGAAGTCACCTCCTGCAGCAAAGAGCAGTGAGAGAGGGCCGAGAAGAATATTCCATTACTAGAGTGAAGGGAAGCAGATTTTTCAGATGAAGTCTATACCCCTCTCTCACTATGGTCAGTGTCCATTGCTCTGAAGTGACGAGATGCCACCTGTGGGCATAATGTCTGCCGGCAATGTGAAGGGGTTGGGGTTCTCCAGGGGCAGAGTGGCTATATTCTCTAGGAAAAAAATTAAAAACCAGGAGCAGATTGAGCCTGCGGAGCTGGATGAGCCTTTGGAGCCTGTTGCTTTTGTTATTTGGGAGGCTGTTGCCTCTTCTGAGCACCCTAAGGTTGGTATTGAGAAACAGGGGTGTAAGAAGGATAAAACTTCTTCTTACTAAAGAAAGTTTTCTTTACAGCTGCTTTCTTCTTAGCAGGGTTGGTAGTAGTCCTTGAAAGCCTATTCAAAGTAATATTCTCCGATTCTAACCAAGAATCTTTATCCTGCCAATCCTTGCCAAAAGGTTTTTCTCCTGCGCAAGGAATATTACCCAGTTTATCTTGAACCCATTTTTCAAGATTTGATGCCTGAAGCCAAGCAATCCTGCGTGCACTGATGCAGATTGATGTGGCTCTACTGATGCACTCAAAGCAGTCAAAAGTTGCTCTATTGACAAACTTTGAGATGTTCTGGGCATGTCTGACCAGGGTGAGATAGTGAACTCTTATCAGGGAGAAGAGGGAACAGATCTCTAGTGACCTCTTGAGGAACATACCCATATAGAGTATGTATGAGCTTATTCTGGCTGACAGCATGGAAGCCTGAAAACACCGATGCTCAAAAGCAGCGAGGGTTCTTGATTCTCTACCCGGAGGGTTAGAAGAATGTGTCTTAGAACTTTTAAATTTGACGCATTGCCGATTCCACTACCATTGAGTGGTGCAATAGCTGCGCCTTTTGGAACCAGGACACTCCAGTACTTGATACATGGTATCGAGTCGTCGAGAATGCAGAGAAATAGTAAGGGGTGTTTCCCATATCCGGAGCATGAGATTATGGAGAATGCGGTGAATTGGAAGTGTGATCGCCTCCTTAGGAGCTATAGGGTACTGAAAAATCTTCAATTACTCTGCTCTAGATTCTCTCTCGGATATCACTGTTATGGAATGGTCCCTTGCTAAGTCTCAAATAAATTCTTGAAAAGACATATCCTCAGGCAGGGACATGCACCTTTCCGGAGAAAGAGAAGGATCCTCCGGTAGACTTTGAAGTCTTTGGGTATTAAGCGATTCATCATCAGAAGAATCAGAATCCTCGAAGTATCGGTGCAAACTATGTCCCTGCTCTGCTAAGGCTCAATACCGACTAAAGTTGGCATCGAAGCGAGGGACCTGCCTGGGCAAATCCCTGGTACCAGGGATAGATTCGAGGGCAGGCATGGATGGTAGCACATCGAGCAGCATATAAATGTATGCGATTTGCATCGGTACTGAAGATGGTGCTTGTGTTGGCAGTACCGCCAGTAAAGATTTGACCGGAACCGAGCCACCAGTAGAGCCGCTAAGCTCCATTTAATGGCCAGGATACGCTGATCCATAAGCCCGCCAATGCTTGGGTATCTGTACCAGAGATGTGGGCTATCGTTCCAGAGCATGGCACCAAGAGCTCTAAAGAGCTGGAGGCCTCGGGAGCATCCTGGGACCCCTCGATAGCTTTGGAGAGAAGGTCCTCCTGCCAGGGTTGTTTGGCTGGCCGATCCACCTCTAAGACAATGCTCAAGGCATCTCTACGCTTAGAAAGATCTACCCTTGGGGGAACAGCTTGTCTTCAAAGACGACTTATGTTTCGATACCTGAGATCCATGAGAGGAAGACTATGCTCTCGATGCCAAAGAAACCATGGCTGAGGTAAAATGTGTGCCTAACGTCGCAGCTCGATTCTGTAGGCTCTCTTCATCATCTTCTTACACAGAAGACATTCTAATGGCTGGTGGTCAGGACAAAGGCATTTGAGACACCAGTCATGGATATTGGTAGCAGAGATGGGAAGCTACCGTTACTTTACGCCTGGGGGAATTCAAAAGAACTGCACACGATGTATAATTTTGATGCAGAGAACAGGAAACAGAAATCGCAGCATCACTCTGCACAGGTAAGAAAGGAGGAAGCAGAGATGTTGGTCATACAGGCCAAGATGGAGAACAAACAGTAGGGCAGATTCTTGTGAAAAAGATCTAGAGCAAAGTTAGGGGCAGAGAGCAGGGCCAGCACATCTACTAGGCCATAGCCTAGGGTGGCAGAACCTGGTGAGTGGCATGGTAATCCCTTATTGTCACTTCAGCAGTGTGGGGGACACAGCCTGCTGCTCCTACCCCCTCCGAGAGGAAGTTGCATCAAAAGGGGAGCAGGAGCAGCAGGCCATGAGTACGAGCATGTACACAGGTGCCTTAAGGCCCATCGCTTCAAAGTAGTAAGGAGGGACCACCGTGCTGCCCATCTCTCCCAGCATTCATTTTAACTTTAGCTGGTCAGTGCCAAAATTAAGCATTGGAACCAAAGTTAGCTAGATAACTAGCTGACCAAACAGCTATCTTAAAATTAGCCAGTTTTGGGCCACTTTTACTAAAAGTTAGGAATAATATGGGCACTGTGGAAGATAGGCCATGTTTACTAAAAATGAGTATGCACTTCTTTCTAGTTAACTTTAGTCCAGATACACAAACCAAGCACATTTTGACTGAAGTACCAAACAGAGTTCACTGTACAAATGTCCTGTTAACTTTCCCCAAAGACAGCCAGCTGAATATCAACCTCGTAATGAATAAAACAGCACCGACTGATCCAATCCTAGCCTTCAAGAGGCTGCAAAACATGTGCTAGGGAAGATGGCAAAAAAACTGTCACTGACCAGACTGAGTTATTTACATTGACCTCACAATCCCTTTTCAGTATTAATTTGAAGGCTAGATGGCGTTCTGCTAATTTGGCAGTATTTTTTTTTATCATCTGCAGTAACTTTCTTTTACATGTATAGTTTTGATTCATTTTTTTGTTTTCTATGTCTGAGAGGACTGATTTACTTTGCCATCTGGCAGGCCACAACCATCTTTTTGTAGGTCTGGCAGCGGAATCCATAACATCTTCTGTACTGGCTACTGTGTGTACACATGCTGTGACAGACTAACCTCTTCACTATTTTTTCAGCTGCATTGTGAGCCTGTTTTCCCCATGTTAAGAGTAAACCATCATTCCCCAGCGGGTCGCATTGGTTCACAAAGCACTTTGGTTATGGGGGGGGGGGTATATTTGGGGGGGGGAGGGGGGGTTATAAAAGAAAAGCAGCAAGGCATCCTCATTTTTTCCTTTTTGTTGGATATCTCATTTTGTGTTTTTATTTAAAGAATGCACCCCAAAACCTGCAATCTTGCCCACTCAGAACTATGGCTGCATTTTACTAGGATTTTATTTATTTATTTTTACCATGGATGTGACATTCATAGACAAGAATTACACTGTAGCTGAGACTTGCTAGTCTGCATGACTGGATGCATACAATAAGGTTTTCTCTAAACCCTCTCTGGCTGTCTGGCAATTGATCACATCCAGAAACGGGAAGATAGTCGTGGATTTTTGCACCCCTTGATGGAGCGGGTGTACCTTCAGCTCCTTCTCCATGCTGGAAGCATCTTTCATGTTCAAAGCAGATGAGACCTTAGCCATCAACGCCGCCACCTCTTCCTTCCGGAATAAGCGGATCACACCAGCCTCCTCACAATCTTCTGAAGGCGCGAGTACTTCTACATCCAAATTGGAGGCCAGTACCGGGCCATCTGAATCCAAGTCATAGTCAACATCTCCGGGAACACCTGGGAGCTGTCGATCTCCAGTCAAAGGCAATCAAACAGGGCTTCAACTCTATGCCTGCCCCGCACGAGGCTGCGCCTGGGGTACCCAGAGGCTATAGAGTCTGAATTTCAACACCAGAAGGACCAGGCCTGCTGCAAAAAGGAAAAGAATTCCATGGAAGGACAATCCGGAAGCTTACCTCTCAGAAAAGACTCCCCAACACCAGGGGACACTGCCACTGCATATCCCCTAGAGGATGAGGGGCAGATGACAGCCTGGTCACCGGATCCCCCGGTTGGCCAGATATTCTTACTCACAGCATCATTAGTCACCTCCTGCCCTGAGGCAGGCAAGGCCAGACTAATTGCATCCCCTGGTTGGGAAGGGGGGGGGGGGCAGTCCTTCCATGGATGACTCAGAGGCTGCCACAGAAGAGCAAGTGCAGAGTCCAGAATCCAGAAATAAAGCCCCCTCAGCTTGCCACAGGTCAAACAATGTTTCCTGGAAGAAGACAGAGTTAAGGCAAGCATCACAACAGAACACGCTACGGCTGCAGTGACCTGAAGGCATGCGGTAACTGTGCTTTTACTGCAGTGTGCATTAAGAGTGCATTTACTGCAGCACACTTAAGAGTTACACACATTAGAGGCGCTAGGGAAGAACATGTGTTGGAGCCACTTGGGTCAGAATGCATATTGGGACCACATGACCTCCAGGTGCGCAATAGGAAAAAATGCTAATGTGTGCAGAAAACGGCAGGAAACCCTCATACCACGCCAAAGGTTGACAGCAGTCCACCCCGAATTGCATCCCAGGAAGACTAAATCGGGAGCCCCTAACAAGGACAGTGATATTCACACCCTGAGAGCCCCAGGCCGAAAACTTGTGCTGGGAACTCTTTCTCTGGCTTTGCAGCACTGTGTTTAAGGTGGCTAGCAGGCAGATCCCTCTGAGAGCCTTCTGCAATCTTCAGGAGAGAGAAGGGAGCATGGAGGTTGTGTGAGGCAGTTGTACTTTTCCTTCCAACTTCTGGATGCTCAGGCTCCAATCCAGGATAAGAGCACGAAGCTGAATCAATTTTCCTTCCTCCTATGACTACCAAAAAAATGTATTCTAGCGGAGCCTCTAGTGAGCGATCAAGCCACAGGCTATTCTTCACGAGCATTTTAAATCAGTCTTTTCCCCTCAAATCTTCAGAATTTTCTTCACAGAAGAGAAAATCCATCCACCATCTGCTAGAGACAAAAGAAATACTGAAGGGACCTCTGGTGGCTGAGGCGAATAGAGGCATGGACGCGAAGTCACTGAAATCTGGGTTTTCATTAGTTCTTTGTCGCCACCAATCTGCTGGACTACTTGTCTGCAGTGGTCTATCTGGACGATATGGAAACAAGGTTAATAATTATAGAAAAGGTTGAGAGATCAACCGCACCAACAAAGTTCACTTCAACTGTTAAATATAGTCACAAACTAAGAGAATCACTACTATGGTTGCAAAATTCCAGAAAGGAATTAGACTGGTCTAGCAGGAATCAAGGAAAGGAAATTATTAGGTAAGAATACATTTCATTTTTCTTATTCTGGATAGATCAGTCCAGATAATAGGATATGAAGATCAGAACAGAAACTTCTAGGTCACCTCGCATACAATTATGCCAGTATTGTAGAAACATCTCTGTTAAATATGGAACAGTTTCTAAAATACATATTCATGGGCTGTGGGAGGAGCAATGTCAGAAAGATTCATGACTGGAAAAAAAAAATCAATGGGGGGAACCTGGCAATCTACACATTTAAGTGCAGACATTTAACAGTTAGAATACCACAATCCAAAACCCACTTGGGAAACTAACAAATCTATCGAAACAAAGCACAGAACTCTCTACTGTATTTTAAATCGGCACAGTTGTCTACAGCACGGTGCACGATATATATGCATGTCAGAACAAAGACAAGTGTCTATGTAACACATTTTTTGAGAGTTGGATTTGTCAAACATTTGTTACATGTAACTGAAATATTGGACACTAGAAATTAAGTGACTGAAGAATATGACTAGGTGTTTTTTTATGACCTATAATGTTTGTTTATTTATTTATTTATTTAGACAGTTTTGTATACCGCCTTGATGTTATACTAAGGTAGTCGACTGAGTTAGGCTTTTGGTACCGAGGTCTTTTTTCCTTCTCAAGAAAATATTCTCTTATGAGAAAATTTTTGATATAAATACAGTAGGGAGTTCTGTGCTTTTTTTTAATAGACATTTCACAATGAGCATGTGAAATGGTTGGCACTTATATCTGTCTCATTGAGCCATTTGGCAAACCTAGTCTTTCAATTACAAAGAACACTTGTCCCCATTTTGATTTGGAAAGAGAAATAAACAAAGGGGAATTAAAGGGGATATCCTCCTTGATCCCTCTTGCTGGGTAACCAGGCATCAGCATTGACAACGGCACACATATTTTTGTCGTGCCAGGAAGCAGGTGTAAATTTAGACGTGGACGACTTTGGACTTACACGTGCATACCCTATACAAAATGGAGGATACATGTGATATTTGTCCTGCCCAGAGCATGTCCCTTCTACTTTGGGCAAGTAAATTTCACCCTTACTAAAACTGCCATTTACACATGTCAGTGATTTACATGTGGAGGAGTATAGCAATGGTTACAGTGGTTGGTTAGAACCAGGGAAGCCAGGGTTCAAATCCCACTGCTGCTCCTTGTGATCTTGGGCAAGTCACTTAATATTCCACTGCCTCAGGTACAAACTTGCAGGCCAATGCAGAAAACTAGCATGACCTTTAAGCACAGATAAAGCGTAGTTACTCACCTGTAACAGGTGTTTTCCAGGGACAGTAGGAATCAGTCCTCACATATGGGTGATGTCAACGTCGCCCCCATGCGGAGCAAATCCCCAGCTTTCGAAGAAAGCCTTTGGGACTGCATCACGTATGTGCGGTCCCCTTCCCGCCCAAGGGTGCCATCTTGCTCAGTCAAATGACATAGCTTAAAAAAAGGCAAAAGGATAAAAATTAATCAAAGGACTGCAACTCCAGGGGAGGAGGGAGGGTCATGAGGACTGATTCCTGCTGTCCTTGGAGAACACCTGCTACAGGTGAGTAACTATGCTTTCTCCAGGAACAAGCAGGAAGTCAATCCTCACATATGGGACTCCCTAGCTATAGGCTACCAAGAACCCATAACTGAAAAATAGACTCCCTCTAGAAGAGCCGCAGCAGCCATGATAGGAGTTCAACAGAGAATGTAACACTCCAGTAGCCTGACACCAAAGGGTCGGAGGGTAGGAGTTGCCTAAACCTCGAACAGATTACGGAGTACAGCCTGGCCGAAAGCACTGTCCCGTTGGGACTCCCTATCCAGGCAGTAATGGGCTGCAAAAGTCTGGCTTGAAGACCAGGTTGCGGCCCGGCAGATGTCCGCCAGCAGAATAGAGTGAAAGTGAGCTACTGATGCGGCCTTAGCCCTGACCCGGTGGGCCGTGACTTGACCCTGCAACGGGAGATCGGCCGCCCTGTATGCCCAGGCAATGCAATCCACCACCCAGGTAGACAACGTATGCTTGGAGACTAGCATCCCCAGCTTACTGGGGTCATACGAGACGAAGAGCTGAGGAGCTCTTCGATGTCCCCGCGTACGCTCCAAGTAGAAAGCCAATGCCCTCTTACAGTCCAGGGTATGCAGAACTGCTTCTGCCCGACTGGCATGGGGCCTGGGAAAGAAGGTCGGAAGCACCACCTCCTGGTTGAAGTGGAAAGAAGAGACCACTTTCGGTAGGAACTTGGGGTGCGTGCGAAGTACCACCCTGTTCCTATAGAACCGTGTGAATGGTCTATCGGACACCAGAGCTTGCAGCTCACTCACTTGTCTAGCCAATGTGAGTGCCACCAAGAAAAGATTCTTCCAAGAAAGGAAGCGAAGATGGCAAGTAGCCATCGGCTCAAAGGTTGGGCGAGTAAGCTGCTGCAAGACCACATTCAGATCCCATTCGGTCGCCGGGGGCAAACCGGGGGTTTCAGCAGAAGCAGACCTCTCAGGAACCTGGACACCAAGGGGTGTACAGAGAGAGGTTGCCCTTCCACTGGAGAGTGGTGTGCTGATAAAGCACTAAAGTGAACTCGGACCAAGTTTGACTTGAGGCCTAAATCGTAAAGGTGAAGCAGGTACTGCAGCACCACAGCCACCTGGCAGGAAAATGGGTTCTCACTCTGCTGAGTACACCAAACCTCAAACCTACACCACTTAAATGCGTAGGTTTTCCTATTTGATTGCCTTCTAGAGGCCAGCAGCACATCCTCTATCTTTTTTGGGAGGAGAAGTGGTGCAAGGATTACCCTTTCAGCAGCCATGGCATCAGGTTGAAGGACCTGAGGTTGGGATGCAGAAGTGAGCCCCTGTCCTGCGACAGGAGATTGGGCAGAAATCCCAGAGGAATTGGATTCTACTCCGCCAGATGCAGGAGGTGGGGAAACCAAGGCTGTCTTGGCCACCTGGGGGCCACCAGGATGACCGAGGCTTGTCCAGAAGGATCTTGAATAAGGTCCGAGCCACCAGTGGCGTGGGAGGAAATGCATATAGGAGACCCACTGACCAGGATATTAGGAAAGCATAAGCAGCTACCCTGTGTGGATGCAGCTGTCTGGAACAGAAATGGGGCAACTGGTGATTTTGAGGGCTCGCAAACAAATCTATGGATGGTCACCGGGCTACATTGGGATCCAGTTGCCACTCGTGCGGCTGGAGAATTCTGCTTAGCTTGTCTGCTAGGAAGTTCTCCCGACTTGGTAAGTAAACCGCCTTGAGGAACATACCCTGGCTGACTGCGAAGGAGCATAGCTCCAGGGTTTCCTGACACAGGATGTGAAAGCCTGTACCCCCTTGTTTGTTCACATAGAACATCGCTACTTGGTTGTCTGTCTGAATCAAGACCGATTGATGAGCCAGGGCTTGGCAGAAGGTCCGAAGAGCTAGCTGGATCGCTCGAAGCTCTAGGAGATTGATTTGTTGTGTGCTCTCCCACGGAGACCACACACCTTGAGTGCAGACCTGTTGGCAATGCGCACCCCATCCCTCTAGGGATGCATCCGTAGTCAGCACCCTCGAGTGCGTGGGAGGCTGAAAAGGCACTCCCTCCAGAAGGTTGTGAGGTTGAAGCCACCATTTCAAAGACTATCAGGCGATGGGACATATTGACGTTGTCCTTGAGTCTGCCTGTGGCTTGTGTCCACTGGTCTCTGGAGGCACCACTGAACTGTTCCCATGTGAAGTCGCATTACAAAAATACTTTCTCCGAACGAAACTATGTTCAAAATGGAAAAGTATCATTAGCTACTAAATTTTTTCTCTTCTTTTACCCAGAATGTCTCAGACCAAGAGGCACCAGGTAGAGGATTATTTTCTACCTCTTTACAACAGTGCTCTGGTAGCATCAATGACCGTCCGTTCTGGGAATTTTTTATTAAATGGATCACCATTCCACCACCTTAGTGTTAAAAAATGCTAGACATATAACTGTTCCTTATCTTATTCATTCTCCTCAACGCCTCCCCTTGGGCACCGGTCTTGCGTTTCACTCCAAAAAGGAGTTTCTTCAGGAGGGTCTGAAAAGCACAAATAGCTAGCATGATTTAGATGTATACAAAATGACTCTCTCAAAAACTTCCACTTCGACTTGATAAAATTCATATCAAATGTAAACTATTACCACAACTTGCTGAACTAAAAGAGGATAGCACCAGGTCAATTCATGCGCGGCGTTTTTTTGAGCACTGGAACTTTATGAGCTATACTCTTTGTTTTAAAACGAGGGCAGCAACAGTTTACTATTTCAGTTATAAATCCCCCTGAAGAAACTCAGTCTTATTGAGTGAAACACATTAAATGGCGCTGAGATAACTGGCGTTGGGGTATCTGAAGTTAAGTACTATTGTTTTTTCACTGTTTCGCTATATTTTGTGGGTGTATTGAAAATGCTATCTTATGGCCGGTGGACAGTCATTGATGTTCTTGCGGCACTCTTAGATACTTTTGTGTCTTTGTTTTAAGCCGGTTGGTCTGAGACATCCCCGAGCCATTTTTTTAAAATTTCTTTAAAAAAAAATTTTTTAAAACATTTTTTTGAATTACTCCCACAATTATTTGTCTCCTTTTAATAGGTGCTATTGTTAATAGAGTAATTTTTCTATTTTTTGGGAATTAAAAGAGGAAGCAGACGTACTCACTGTCTCTCTTGCTGCCCACGTTATGCCATGAAATTCATCTCCTCTAACCATCAGACTTCTAAAAAAAACACCGCGCATGCGGACTAGCTGGAGACCCGGGATCTTATAAATCTCCAATGTCCAACGCCTGCTCTAAACTCCTCCTTCTTAAAAAGATACTCCTCTTTTCAAGCTCTTAGAGACACACTCCCCAATCTATTGAGGAATTAAGGCCATAAGGTATAAGGGTGTTTAGCGTGAAGATCCAGCGCTGTTCTTGTATCAATAACGTTTGCTCCAAAGTCTTACCCCTCCTTGCTAATGTAACATGTTCTATACAAAAGCATCGTAAATGTAAAACTCATGTTTAAAATCCAAGCAATGTTGAATAATAGGTGCTGTTATCGTCTTGCATCTCAAACGACTCTTATGTTCCAGGATCCGAACTTTAAAAGGACGACCGGTCTTGCCTATATAAAGTAAATCACAAGGGCATTTGAAAGCGTAAACTATCGAGGCAGTGTTGCAGGATGTTAGCTGTTTCAAGACATAAGTTTTGTCATGGTAAATGAATTCATCAAAATCTTCAGTGATTGCACAAATACTACAGTTTCCACAACTTCGATGACCTCTCCCACCACAGACCTCCTCTGCTTGTTCAATGGGCCGCAAAACTGAAGGGCTCAATTGTTCTTTCAAATTTGCGTTACGTTGCCAAACGCACCGGATGAATTTGTCTTCTAAGCCAAAAACATTATTCAGTACATTAGCATGCCTCGATATGATGTGTTGAATCTTGTAGCTCAGCGGTGAATATCTAGTGATCAAATTTATATGTTCAGTGTCCAAGCTTCTATCTGTGCTTGGAGAAGACCCCAACAATCAAGTCCTGTCATTGAAAAGTGCTCTCCGATAGGCACATTTCGAAATTTTGAGAGGATATCCCCGATCGCTGAAATCCTTTAACAAGGTCTGCGATTGTTGCTTAAAATCGATAACATTAGTACAATTGCGCCTTAAACGTAAA
This sequence comes from Ichthyophis bannanicus, assembly GCA_033557465.1. Classification (NCBI taxonomy): domain Eukaryota; kingdom Metazoa; phylum Chordata; class Amphibia; order Gymnophiona; family Ichthyophiidae; genus Ichthyophis; species Ichthyophis bannanicus. The sequence continues at coordinate 642,443,389 of CM066036.1, read as the reverse complement.
AACTGAGAAAAAGGTAAACTATTCTTCAGCCGAGAAGGGTGGGCACTGCTATAATGTAGAAGTGTGTTGCGGGCAATGGGTTTCTTATAAACCGACGAGATCTAGCCGTGAGAACCCCTCTTTATCATCACATCTAACAAAGTGATCTGAGTGGTACTGAGCATATACGTAAACGGTATTGCATTATCTAGGCCAGTGATGGCTAACCTTTTTGAGCCCGAGTGCCCAAACTGCAGCACAAAACCAAAGAATTTCCTCAAAGTGCCAGCACGTCATTTGCATAAGTGGTCTTATTTGCATAAATATTTGCATAATGTTACCATACACTAACTTTTAGTAAACATGTCTCTTAATGAGTGTATGGATAAAGAAAGACTAAAAGATTTCTACATTACTATAATCCAGTGCCAACCGCCAGGCACATTAGGAACTACTACAAACGCTGCCCATTTAGAACCCATAGCAAACCCGCCGTATCCTGACAGCATTACCAAGACTCACAAAGCACCATACCCTACCTATCAAAAGGCAACACTGCAAATATTAAACCAATACATTTCAGAGAATACTGGGGAAAGAGAACAAGTGGCAACGTCAAATAGGAATTTCCTCTTGTACCAAACAAAGCGCAGATGTTAATGATGCACATTTCCCAGAGCTGACATATTCCAGTTAATAAATTCAAAATAAAGAGATATCTTTCTACCTTTTGTGCATTTTTTTTCAGTTGCAATTGGTCCAGCCATTTTCTTCTGGTTTCTTCATGTTTTCTGCTAACTCTCCATCGTCTGCTGTCCATTTCTCCTTTCTTCTCTCTTCTAGTTTTTTTTCCATTCTCTCTCTCTCTACATCTGCTTTAACATACTAATCTTTCTCCTTTTGCTCTTTCCTCATTCCTATTTCATCCACACAAATTTTACCCCTCCATCCTCAATCCCCAATTACTCTCCCAATACCTGGCCAATTGTAGATTTTTCATCCCTCCTACACAAAATATTTTTCCCCTCTCCATTTTACTCTCCCAGCCCCATCCCATTCTAATCCTCCCCCAACATCAGCTCCCTTCTAGTTCCAGTCTCACCCAGCATCCATTCCCTTCTTCAAGCCCCCCACTTCCCCTCAGCCCATTTCCATTCCAAGCCCCGTCCCCATCAGCTATTTACAGTTCAAGCCACCCACTTCCCCTCAGCCCATTTCCATTCCAAGCCCCATCCCCAACAGCTATTTGCAGTTCAAGCCCCCTTCCACTCAGCCCATTTCCAGTCCTAGCAACCCCCCCAACCCATTTCCAGTCCTAACCTCCCCATCAGCCCACTCCCAGTCCTAATCCCCATCACTCAATTTTTAGTTTAAGCCCCCCCAGCGCCCATCACCACTCCTAACCCCCCCAGCCCAGCGCCCATCACCACTCCTAACCCCCCCAGCCAGCCCAGTGCCCATCACCACTCCTAACCCCCCCCAGCCAGCCCAGTGTCCATCACCACTCCTAAACCCCCCCACCCCAGCCCATCACTACTCCTAATACCCCCCCAGCCCAGCCCAGCCCATCACCACTCCTAAACCCCCCCCGCCCAGCCCAGCCCATCACCACTCCTAACCCCCCCAGCCCAGCCCAGCCCATCACCACTCCTAACCCCCCCCTCCAGCCCATCACCACTCCTAACCCCCCCCAGCCCAGCCCATCACCACTCCTAACCCCCCCAGCCCAGCCCAGCCCAGCCCATCACCACTCCTAACCCCCCCAGCCCAGCCCAGCCCATCACCACTCCTAACCCCCCCCAGCCCATCACCACTCCTAACTCCCACCCCCCCAGCCCAGCCCAGCCCAGGGAAAATTAAAAAAAAAAGAAAACCTGTCTGCTGCCGCTGTCGGGGCCGCCGCGGCAGAATCGAGCGTGCCGCGGGGCCCCCCGGTACCCACCCCGCAGAGCCAGCCCTCCCCCGATCAGCTCACGGGTTGGAGCTGCAGTCAGACGCGCCGGCGTGCAGAGCGCGAGGGAAGAGTTTCTCCCTCGCTGCTCTGTTAAGCCCGCGGGGGCTGATGGGAAGTTCCCATCAGCCCCCGCGGGCTTAACAGAGTCGCGTCAGACTGCAGCTCCAAAGAGACAGCTGCTACGGGGAGAGCAGGCTCTGCCGGGTACAGAGGGGCCCCGCGGCACGCTCGATTCTGCCGCGGCGGCCCCGACAGCGGCAGCAGACAGGGTTTTGTTTTTTTTTTCAATTGCGGACCTTCAGGCGTGCCAGCTGCAAGGCCTTCGCGTGCCACAGCTGGCACGCGTGCCATAGGTTCGCCATCGCTGATCTAGGCTATTAAGCCACTGAACGAATTGAACCACCTCTTCAACAGAACCCTTCCAAGGGAGAAAAATATCGTCTATAAAGCGACTCCACATTATGATGTGACTAACATGGGGAGATGGTAAAAGCCACTTTCTCTCAAAAATTCCCATGAACAAGTTTGCAATTGAGGGGGCACAGGTGGCCCCCATCGCTACTCCCGAAATCTGTTGGTATATTGTACCTTCAAAAGCAAAATAATTCTGAAAACCGTAAGATGTGTTAATTCCAACAAAAATGTGATCAAGAGTTCTGGGAGATCACCCTACCGTCGCAGTTCAGCTTCCACTGTGTTAAATGCCTCTATTTGGGGGATACTAGTAAGTATTTTTGTAATGAGATTTGATTCAGCTCTGTGAAGGCCAAATCAGTTTTTGTATTATTACACTCATGTGAAGTCGCGCATTGGGTGTCACATGCACTGTGGAGACCATGTGACCAAGAAGGCGCAGAAAGTGTCTTGCTGAGACGTGGGATCTGCGACTCACTTGCTGCACTGGGGCTACCAGTCTTTGAGCCCTTTCCTCTGGTAGATAAGCCCTTGCTTGAAGGGTGTCTAACCTTGCCCCTATGAACTCCAGTCCTTGAGAAGGAACCAGAGTGGACTTTGTGTAGCTGATCACAAAGCCTAGATGCTGAAGCAACTGGATAGTGCAGGACGTGGCCTGTTGGGATTCTCGAGCTGACTGGGCTCTGATGAGCCAGTCGTCTAAGTAGGGGAAGACAAATACCCCTTGAGTTCTTAGAAAGGCTGCCACCACTGCAAGGCACTTTGTGAATACCCTGGGTGCCAAGGCTAGGCCAAAGGGAAGCACTTTGTACTGAAAATGGCTTCCTCCCACTACAAATCTTAGATATTGTCTATGGTCTGGATGAATTAAGATCTAAGGAGCATAGCCAGTCTCCCTGGTGGAGGTAAGGCAGCAATATTCCAAAGGAAAGCATCTTGAACTTTTCCCTCACCAGGAACTTGTTTAGGCTTCGCAGGTCGAGGATAGGTCTTAGGCCTCCAGTTCTCTTTGGTATCAGGAAGTACCTGGAGTAGAAGGCTGTGCCCTGTAGGCGGTGAGGCACCGGTTCTACCGCCTGACCCTCAAGACCACCTGTTAACTCCTGCAAGAGAAGGTCCCTGTGAAGAGGGGGTCTGAGTGTCTCCTCTGGAAAGTAAGAGGGAGGCATCTGGCTGAGATGTAACCGATAGCCCATCTGGACTATCTGGAGAACCCAGGTGTCTGTTGTAATAGCAATAGCTTGCCACCTGTGGGCATACCGGGTCAGCCTTCCTCCTGTGCAGGGCCCTGCATCCTTTGGGAGAGAGACTATGCTCTGGGAGTCAAAAGCCCCCTACAGGCTGGGCCGGAGCTGGTGCCTAAGGCTTGGGGGACTTTTGCTTGCGCGGGCCTTACCCCTGTCCCTTGGCCTGCTGCCCCTGCTGGGGAGGCCTGATACATGGGGTAGTTTCGGTAAGTTGATCCTTTCCTCGGGAAAAAGGCCTTCTTACCCGATCCCTTCTTAGAAGGGGTAGAAGTTTTCTTCTCGAGTCTTGTCCGGGTCAGGTACTCGGACTCGATCTCAGCAGCCTTCTCAGTCATGGGCTTGCCAAAGAGTTTTCACTGTGGCAAGGGACATCGACCAACTTGTCCTGAACCCATGGCTACAGGTCTGTCAACTGTAGCCATGCCTGGCATTTGCACGATGCCGGCCCCCGCTACCTGGGCCGAAGCCATCATAGGCTGCTCGAGTCAAACTTCGAGCACTCTCGGATCCCAGTGGACAAAACATGGAAGCGCTGCAAAGGTCCCTCAGAGAGACCAGCGGAGAACCCGGCAATCTCCTTTGCCAGGTCTTGCAGGTACATGCCCATGTACAGCTGGTACATCTGGATTCAGCACGATAGCATCGAACCCTGGTAGCACTTTCGGCCGAGAGCATCCATGTTGCGGGCCTCCTGGCCAGGAGGCACCGAGGAGTGTGTCTTCTGGCTCTTGAGCTGGCACATGGCCGATTCCACAACCATGGAGTTGTGTGGCAGCTGTGCCTTTTGGAACCCAGGGCTCTTGCGAACTCGAAAGATGGAATTGATTCGCCTGTTGAGGACCAGAATCAAGGCCAGTGTCTCCCACATTCGGAACATCAGCCATTCCAGAATGGGGGGCACCGGTACAGTAAGGGCTTCCTTTGAAGGAAAGTCATACTGGAGGACCTCGAGCTCCTCAGCTCGAGGCTCCTCATCGCATCCACTGGGAATGACAAAGCCTTTGCCATGTCCCGCATGAAGTCCAAGAATCGGGTGTCCTCCGGGGGTGACCATCTCCAAGGTTTAGATCCTGGGGAATCTGACGGGATGTACTTGGTACGGTGGGTGCCCGGGGACTCCTCGTCGTCCTTCTCCCAACCGGACTCCGAGGAGGAGTTGATCGGCTCCGGCCTCGAGAGCTTCAGTCTCGACCGCCCCGACGCCGAGGGAATTGGCTTCGACGACCTCGGTCCCGAACGGGAGGTTGATGGGGACCTCGGCTGAGGATCGGCTCAGCCTCCGGGGTCAGCGTGGAGGTCAAAGTCCCAGTGGTCAGGGCAGACGGACGTGTGAAACCAGCCATCAGTGTCCGCTGCTGGTCCATGAAGGCAGACATGCTGCGCTCCAAGGCTGCCAACCTAAAGCCGCTAACCTGAGGCCGAGCTCAGGAGGCTCTGCAGCCCCCGGCTCAGGTCCCGATGCCGGCTCTCCCGGGGGAGAGTCAACAAGGACAGTGCTTACCTTCCTCGGTGTCTCCAGGTCCTTTCGAAGGAGTTTGGCAGGCCTCTCTGACTCTGAGGATCCGGGGCGGTGAGCCGGACTCCGCGACTGAGCCCACGAGGGACCAGGCCATTCGGAGTTCTCAGACGACACCATCCTCATGGATTTCTAAAGGAAAAAAGGGGACTGTTGTAGTTGTTGATATGGAAGGACAGACTAGATAGGCCATGTGGACATTTTCTGTCGTCATATTTCTATGTTTCTATTTTTTCTTCCTCCGATGTTCCCATGAGGGAGACCCCCTTTCAGAGGACACCCGATGCTGCTCGGGATCAGACAGCTCCCGAGAGGTCGAGGCCCAAGTGGATGCGGACTCGGGAAAAATCCTGTCATGTTGCTGCTGCCCGCTCCTCAATGCCTTGGAAGACATCTTTTTGCACGGGCCACAGACTACGGGGTCATGGTCGGGCCCGAGGCATCGGAGGCAGCAGTCATGTGTGTCGGTGAGAGACATTAGTTTTGTGCACCGATCACACTTTTTAAACCCGCTGGAAGCCATCGGGGGAAAAAGGGCCCCTGCAAGGTCAAAGGACTGGGCTGCCAGCTAAAAAGAGAGTGTGAATGCTAGTCACTAAGGACAAAAACGAAAAAAATAGACCGGATTCGATACCAGTGTACCGAATCAAGGCGGGAAGGGGAACCAGCGTCAAACCGGCAAGCAGAAAAACATTTTTTCAACTTTTAACACTTTTTCCATGGGGAAACTAGGGCGACATCCATTGGGCTCTGAAGAAAAAAGGAGACTAAGCAAGATGGCACCCTTGGGCGGGAAGGGGACCGCATATGCATGATGTAGTCCCAAAGGCTTTCTTCGAAAGCTGGGGATTGGCTCCGTCAACGTCACCCATATCGAGGACTGACTTCCTGCTTGTTCCTGGAGAATGCCACTTCTAAAGTACACTTACTGCTACCGCCAAATGCAGAAAGGAGATGGACACATGTGAAAACAAAGGAAAAACTAGCACAAAATTAACGCCAAGAGTATTTAAATGTATTTAAGTCATAGGCAAATGAGCTGCACATAATGAATGGTATGCAAATATTGACTGTGCCCGATGCAGAGAAACGTAGAGAATTTCACAACCAGCCTTAGCACCAATATCTTTATGCCTAAGTCTGAGGTGGCTTAAATATCTAACGCATGCCCCTGACAGTATTATGATAGCATCAGGTGCTTTCCCCGATGCCTGGATCGTCTGAGGAGAAATGTCAGATGATCCAGGCATCAGGAAAAGCCCCCGATGCCATCAAAATACTATCAGAGACAGATGCCCCCCCCCCCACCCAATTTAAAAAAAAACCTGGTGGCCCAGCGGCCCCATACCCCCCACCCTTCCCTCCCAACTAAAAATAAACCTGGGGGCCTAGCAGCCCCGAACCCCCTACCCCCCTCCCGGTACCTTCAGAAATGAATGGGAGCGCTGCCCACAATGCCATCAAAATACTGTCAGGCTTCATATGCAGATTAGCTACCACAGTGCCCCTGTTGCTCTGGGAGAGCATGTCAAACTAGCGCAGATTTCTTTGCGAATGTGTTTAGCTTGCTCTCCCAGTTTGCACACAGTTTAACACCAGCCTTTCTGCATACCAGCGCTGAAGTTGCGCACTTTCGGTGCGCTGAGAATTGGTGTGAAAAGTTGATAAGAGCACAACTTCAGTGCTGGCTTTCTGCAGCAGCCTTTTAGATTGTAAGCTCCCTGGGGACAGGAAAATACCCTACTGTACCTGAATGCAACTCGCCTTGAGCTCCTGGAGAAAAGGCGTGAGCTAAATCCATTTCCCTTATATGACTCCTTATACACCTTTAAATCACAAATAGGGCTTCTAAAATAACCACATTAATTTACATCTCTTTAAAATTTTCACAAAATCTCTTCTTCCACAGAAGATCTAAGATTTTAGAATTTGTTAATAGCCAAAAAGTGTCTCAGATTACAAACCCAAGCTTCCCGGCATGATGCAGATGAACACACTAAACAGAACAAAGGCCAGGTTAGATAAGAATTCCCTAACTCAGCTGTAAGAGCAGAGTTTACATTCTGAACACAGCAGTCTCCCAGTACCCATGGTAAAGCTTAACAATAATCCCAGGAGCTATGCTATTTGGAATGTTCACTTTTTTGCCAGTTATTTCAATTTTGTGAATGCACATTTGTCCTAATACATATCAAAGCATTTTTCAAAATTTCCATAGTGCTTTCCAACCTTGATACCTGCATTATGTATTGGAGAGACTGGAATTTTTACCTTAATCCTATTCTTGATAGATCATATAGCTCTCTACTGGCAGAAGCCCTTCCCAGCAGCCTGAAAATTTTGATTTTGACCCAATGACTCAAAGATGTCTGCAGACACACATTACCCTCTCACAGGGATTAAACTTTATTCCCTAAGACATAAATCCTACAGCAAGATCGGTCGTTTCTTGTACATTCTCCAAAAAAATATTACTTCAGTTAGTAATAGGACAACTTTTCCTTGAGGGATTTCAGAGCATAAAGTACAATTCTGTTGTACTGGGGAAGGTATTATAATGTATTACATGGAAAGCATTCTCATAGTTTAGCTACCTACTGGTGGAGAGCCAAACAGTGAAGATGAAAAAGCAATAGAGTTGATAAATTGAAGAACTTTGGTGGGAACAACATCTCTTCTTCTTTCTGTCAAGCTGGTACAATGGGGTGCAAGATGCCTAAGCCAGTGGAGTCAAAGGGTCTGACCAAGACTTTGGCTGAGGAAAAGGAGAATTGAAACAGTTTGCCTCCTTCCCTCTCTAAACAGAGAGAAATTGTTCCACTGAGGCCTATGATCAATGTGGGATACATTACCTAGCAAGTCTGCTGACAGGACTACAACTAGTAGGAGGGAGCACTAGGGTTGCCAACTGGCTCCAGATGCGCCCGACAGGCTTGATCCAGTCCTGGGTTTACCCCACTGCATGCAAGGACTTGTAGTTTTCCCATTACCTATGGAGTGCAATGGAGAAAGTAGAATTAAATGTCCCTGCATGCAATGAGGTAAACCCAGAACTGGATTACGTCTGTCGGGCACATCTGGAGCCAGTTGGCAACCCTAGAGAGCACAGGGGAGAAAACAAACAACAAGCATAGTGCTGTTATTCTATGTACCAAAGGATTTTGGGCATCTAGTATGAGAAGTTATTTCCTGGAAAATTAACAGATAGGAGCTCCCTGGGTTCAGGGAATCCCTAGAGGCAAGAATTGCTGTGCAATGAGAACGGAGTAGAACGCTGGGCCAAGAACCAGGGGAGCCAGGGTTCATATCTTACTGATGTTTTTGTGACCTTGGGCAGGTCATTTAACTCTTCACTGCCTCAGGAACAAACTTAAGCTTAGAGATATCAATGTGTGCTACTATGTTAGCATGCACCAAGATCATTAATGCATATCACTAGTAACTAGATCCCATTGCATAACATAGTACCTGTGATAAAGCACAGTTACTTACCTGTAACAGGTGATCTCTGGGAACAGCAGGAATAAGTCTTCACATATGGGTACGTCGGTACCGACGGAGTCTGCGCGGGAACGCTTCCCAGCGTCCAATCAAAACGCTTTTGGAAGCATCCCACCACGCCTGCGTGCTGCCCTCCCGCCTTCCCAACTGCCTCTCCTCAGTTAAGTTTTAAAGCTGAGACAAAGAGAGAGAGAGGAAAGGAAAGGAAAGATAGATAGAGATACAACTCCTAGGGGAGGTGGGTGGGTTGTGAAGACTTATTCCTGCTGTTCCCAGAGATCACCTGTTACAGGTAAGTAACTGTGCTATCTCCAGGAACAAGCAGGAATGAGTCTTCACATATGGGGACTCCCAAGCTGAGATGCCCAGAGGGAGTCCTAGCATGTTGTGGATGTAGAAGAGCCATGCTGCTCCCCAGAACCTCAGGCATCCTGGGGATGGAGGGTAGGAGTTGAATACAGAAAAGGTGCTGTGGAACAGCTGAACTAGAACAGGACCTCTACAGAGAAGAACCCTGTAGAGGGGAGATCTAGTGGTAAAAATTGAGATATGGGCCTCCCTTGTTGGCATTGCAAGTCTACTGAGGTTGATATGGATATGTTAGAAGAACCATTGGAAAACCTCAAGGAGTACCTCACTGAGAAGTGGAGGTAAGAAAAGTAGAAAAACAAGTGGAGGTCAGAGCCCCTCAGGGTGAAGAAATAGCCCCAGGGAGAAACTGGGGTAGGAAAAGAGAGAGGTAGGACTTCAGCGGAAGACGCAGAAAGTACCATTAAGAAACTTAAGCTGTGTTGGTCCAAGAAAATCTAATCCTAGGACCAAAAGAAAAAAAAAAAAAAAAAAAAGTCTGACCCTGCTGGACTGGCAGTAGAAACAGCCCATGTAGGAGAGAAAGGGTGTGGAAAACCCCTGTATCTTATAAGAAGTTAAGGACAGACTTAGGAAGCGCTAAGCTTTAGATAAACTGAAGTTCCCCAATGTCTTTCCTGAAAGGAAAGAAAAAGGGGTACATGGAATACTTCAGGGGTACCTAACCCTGAAAGGTTATGGTAAGAAACGTTTGTTGATCACCACAGGGAGTGGTTATGTGTGTAGAACCCTAAGTATGCTGGTACAGCATTGATAGGGCTGGTGCCCATCTGTCAGGATCATATAGGAATGTATGAATATCTGAATGTAAATAGACAGATAGATAAGTATGTGGATACATATCTACTTAAAAGATATATCTCTATAGAGACATATATATATATATATATATATATATACACATTCCTGAAGTTATACACATATAGAGTATATATGCATATATATACGGAGAGACCTGTATGGGCAGAAGATATAAATAAATAAATAGATACATATATATATATATATATATCTGTATATGAATATGTAGGCATGTAGACAGATGTCTCCAGGTATGTGGATGAAGAAATGTCTATAGAAATTGATCCCCATAGGAGTATGGGGAGAGAAAAGATTCATCTAACAGCAAGGAGGGTGATACACGCTTGAATAGATGCATCAAGAATCTTTCTTCCCTGGTTATGATTGAAAAAATCAGGGGAATAGAGTCCCTGACAAAAGAGAGTCTAAATCCATTTCAGAATTTGAGCTCTTAAATAACCAGGATGGCCTACATGGAAAAAGGCAGAGGATAAACTTCAGTCTGCAGGCAGCAAGTCCAGATTTCTCCAGAACCGCAGTATGGAGAATGGATAGAGGACGTCACTGGAGGAAGATACCATAGTGACCTGTCTACAAGGGCAGATGGGTATCAGGCGTCCTTTAATTGCCACTGACACAAAAAATATCTCTGGCAAGAAGACCAAGGGGATATGGACCAAGCCAGGGAATTTGCCATTCTTTAGGTTGTCACGTGAAGAAAAGGCTTGAGCCTCAGGTCTCAAAAGAGATTTTAGATGAGAAGGTGGGGTAGGGAACACCTACCAGACATGAAAAATATGACTAGGGAAACCCTTCCTAACCCTCTGGGGTTATCTGCTAGACAAGATATGATGCTCTCTAGCAAGGGCCCATAGTGCAAAGCTACTCTGTAGAGTTGCAGAGAGCATGCTGCAGGTTAGTTAGAAGAAAAAACTGGCTGTTAAAAGCCAGTAGGTAAGAACTATTCTGCCAAGGACAAAGAATAGAAGTTAACCAAGCAGTCTGTGATAATAGGATTTCCCAAACGAGGTTGATAACCCGTTTGGGGTTTAGCACTGAGGCTAGAAGAATAGCTAGTGGAGAAGCAGCCCTGGTTGTGTGGTGAACAGAACCAATGACTTAACCACTAGGAATTAGTGTATCTGCAGGAACTACCAGGGCAGCAGTGAAAAATTTCTTTTCCCATCTTTTTTAGATTGGAAAAAAGAGACAGACATAGTAGGACTATCTAGTGTCTGATGAGCTGCCCTAAGGAAATAAAGGGGGAGACAACTCTTAAATGGAGAATCCCCCTGTGGAACAGATAGAGGACCATAGGAGTTTACCAGTGTAAAAGAGCCACTCTTACAAACCAGATGCTGTAGCAAGAGGGAGGTAAGACAGAGGTGAAGAAGACTGACTATGAAAGAAGTCTCTGAAAGGTAAGATGATACATGCCAGTACAGGGAAACAACTGTCTTATTAATAGTTGTCATTTCTCTTTTCCCGAAAAGGAAGAGAAACCTGTCAAGTGAGGGCATGATCACCATGAAGACTCTTAGAGTAAAGGAAAAAATGTCTCGAGAAGAGACATCTTGAAAAAGTTAGGATAAATTTAGTGCAGATACTTCAGGAAAAAGAAGTCGACTGCCCGTGTAACCAGCAACACAAGGGGAAAAATGACTTATTTAAAACCCTGCGACTGCTGGGTTTGTGGACCTTGTTGAGGTTGTGGTTTCTTCAGACTAGGGCAATGTTTCTCTTGTTTGGGAACATCTGAATGATGGGCAGAAGAATAAAACTTTTTCCCCCTAGGGGAAGAAAGTTGGGTAGGACATTTCCTACCAACTGGGAAAAAGGAAGGCGTAGAACAGCCTCTGAAAACAGGAATGTCAGTGGTTAACTGAGCAACCTGGAGTAAAGACTCCTCGTTAAAGAGATTTTCTCCAGTGCAAGGAGTATTTCCCAGTCTTTCTTGAGCCCATTTGTCTAAGTTTGAAGCCTGGAGCCAGGCTTTACGTCGTGCCCCTATAGCTATAGCAGAAGTTCTGCTAACAGACTCAAAGGAGTCCAGGGAAGCACGAATAAGGAACCTAGATATATTTTGAGCATGACTAACCAGAGAGGAATAGTCTGCACTTATAGTCTCTTGAAGAAAAGGAGTCAAAGATAGTAAGCTCTTTGTGACCTCATCAAGAGATAATCCCATATAGAAAATATATGAGAGAATTCTTGCTGAAAGCATGGATGCCTGGCAGGTTTGGCGTCCAAAGGCATCTAAAGTCTTAGACTCACGATCTGGCGGATAAGAAGAGTGCTTTTTAGTACTCTTCACCTGCCTCATTGCTGATTCAACAACAATGGAATGATGAGGAAGTTGAGTCTTTTGAAAACCTGGAGAGGGAGGCACCTGATATAGAAGATCAGTTGTCCTAGAAGGTGGGGGCACCATTAAAGGAGCTTCCCACATTCGTAGAAGGAGATCCTGCAAGGAATGATGCAAAGGAAGCATGATGGTATCCTTTGCTGTCCCAGAAATATACAGGGATTCCACATTGCCTTGTGTAGGATCCTGTCCAGGCATAGAAATGGCAAGTGATCTCATCATATCCATGAGAAAAGCTTGAAAAGAAAAATCCCCAGAGGGAAATTCTTTTGGACAGGCTAGATCTGCTGAAGAACTAGCATTGACACCAGAGGATCTATCCAACCTTATAGGAATATAAGATCCTGAATAGTGGAGATCCCTAGAGAATAGTCGCCGGTACCGCAGGGGGTCGGGACCAGCAACAGTCAGTAGCATATCGTCCATGCTAGGGAGCGATTCCAAACTCGGTATCGAGGGAAGCGAGCCTGAAGAGGGAAGCATGGAAGGCACCGACAGCCGTGGTAATGTGGATACCGGTACCGACTTCGGCACCGTATCCGGTACTAGTGGATGAAGGCCAGCCGGTGACAACTCTATCGGTATGGAAGAAACCGAGAGTGCCAGACATGGATCATCGGAACCGTGCCTTCGGTACCATTTGGTGTCGGTACCAAGGCGAGTTGGTACCCAGTCCTCCAGGCTGGAGATCGATTCCAGACTCGGCATTGAAGGAAACGAGTCTATCGAAGCACATCTGGAGGGTACCGACGTCGGTACTAGTATCGGTACCGGGATCGATACCGATACTGGAGGGTCGGCCTGGAGCATATCCAACGGTCCCGTAGGTACCGAGGACGCCAGACAACGATCCTTGGTGAGGAATGTTTCATCCAACACCATTGCCGATGCCAGGGTATCGGTACTGCTTGAAGCAGATGCCACCACCGAGCATGGCACAGGTATGTTCTGTGAGGGGTGAACCTCAGGAACAACCTGGAACCCCACACAGGCTTTGGAGGCCGAAGACTCCCACCGGGGTTTTAAAACCAGTATGTTCTCGAGGGCAAGGCCAGAGGCATCTCTATGCTGTGCATGAGATCTACCACTCGAGGACTGGCTAGTCTTAACAGACTGGTTTTGGGTTACCTGATTCCATGTAGAAAAAGAAGTGGTCGGTGCCCTGAAGCTGGATGGGGACTGCGTATCGAGGGAAGCCCGATGCTGAAGACTTCTTTCAATAATACTATTGCAGGAGGAACACTCCGGAGGAAAATGGTCAGGACCCAAACCGGCCAGACACCAGTTAGGGGTGTCTAGCGTTGATTTTGTACCGCCGCAGTTTGAACATTTCTTGGGAATAGTGACCGGCGGTTCAATGAAGGAAAGGGAGTAGGCCTAGCAGGCCTAAGAAAACCATGAGGCACTAAGAAGAAAAAATATTCCTTAAAAAGGAAAATTTTACAAGAAAAAAGGAGAGAAAAACACCGGCGGTACCGGTGGCGTCGGGGAAGGCAGCCGCGACCACAAGAAATCTAAAAAATAAAAGAAGAATTTTCTGCGGTGACAGGAGGACGTCTTGCCAGCTCCGCGGAAAAACGAAAACTGAGGAGAGGCAGTTGGGAAGGCGGGAAGGCAGCACGCAGGCATGGTGGGATGCTTCCAAAAGCGTTTTGATTGGACGCTGGGAAGCGTTCCCGCGCAGACTCCGTCGGTACCGACATACCCATATGTGAAGACTCATTCCTGCTTGTTCCTGGAGATAACACATATTAGCATTGTCAGATTCCCAAGAGACGACAGACTTCATGCTGTTTAACTCAGGAGTAAGCATGGATTTTCCCAGTCCATGTTAATAATGGTTTGTAGTTCACACAGAAAAGTTCATTACTCTGCAGTAAATATATTGACAATTGACATAGATGTACTTACTGATGCCTATTTAGCAGGTGGTAAGTGCATCTGCACAAAATGCAACAGTGAAAGCACATTGCAAAGTTGTGTGTGGTAAATGCAACAGTTCACACCAATTCCCCATCCATAACCTGCTATGCAGCTAGCATGTGAATTAGCATGGTAACAGTTACTGCACCTCTGCACCAACAGAACTCACTAATTAATGGGCCAACTGCTTAGCATGCTTTAGTAAAGGGTCCAAAAGACTACAGGAGTGGATGGAGATTTTAATCATACCTGATAATTTCCTTTCCTTGAATCATGCTAGACCAGTCAAGATGAGTGGGTTATGTTCCCCACCCAGCAGGTGGAGGCAAACTTGAACAACTTTCAGTGAAGTCAACACTTGGTATATTCTCTAGTACAATACTGCAAGAAGCCAATATGACACTTTCCAAGCAGTAAACCAATCTGAAAAACTCTGACAATATTAATAAATACAAACAGCTTCACCATGAAGACCATATGCAAGTACTTGGTTCTCTTACTATGAAGAAACTGGAGCCAGCCCACAATGCTGACTAGACCTAACACTGCAGCTGGAACCCTCTAAATCCGCAAACAGTCTCTCAGGCAGGGGCATTGCTAATGCAACCAAAAGGCAGCAGGCTATCCAACCAGCAAAAGGAGTCTTCCATGGTGGGTCCTAGGCTGGTCTAGTAGGATTCAAGAAAAGGAAATTATCAGGTATGATTAAAATCTCTCCTTCCTTACCATCCTCTGCTACACCAGTCCAGACGAGTGGGATGTACTCAAACAGTCAAGACACAGGGTGGGAGGAAGAAGACATTCAAGACAGACCATCCTGTCAAAGAAGTCACATGAATAACCTCCACAAGCACCCTTTAGGGCCTCACAAGGTGCTCAAAGGACAGGAAGCCTTAGAATTGTCCTCTGGGGACACCCAGCAGACCCTTTGTGGCATGAACTGCGATTCGCTCCATAATGTGTTTACCAGGCAGGATGCCCCCGAAGGGAAGACAGCCAAATTTGAACAGGTGATTCTTGATCACCTCTGCTGGCCTGAGACTTGGAGGGAACCCTCTTCCATGAGAGAAGTTAACTTAGGAAACTAGGACCAGACTCCCAGGAATTCCAAATTATTGAAGAGAATCAAGCTGTTCTCTTGACAGTCTATCCCCAACTGCAGCCTTTCCAGGCAGAGGATCCCTAGCCTGTGCCTCCTTTGGGCACCTTCAAAGACAATAACTGCGCAATTTGCATGCAGAGTGGTGCTACTACCATCCCTGTCACCTTGGCAAAGGTATGGGGAGCCACTTCTAGCTTTCAAGTTGAGATCCAGACTCGCAGAAGCAGCATATAATGCAGATAGGGAGAAACAGCTAATGCAAATGTCATGGCAAAGTCCAGAAAGTGGGCCTTATTTGACCACCAATGTGAAGAGGACAGGAGAAACAACCTGCCTGTTCAAGATGAGCAACAAGAGGCCACCAACATCCCACACCTGAACAGATAGCCTCATGTAGACTCTCCCGGGAAGACCTTGCAAGCTCTGCTGTAATTCACCTAGCGCACATCCAAAGTCCCAGACAAGCCTGGACTATCCCCTGAAAGACTGAGGACAGATGGCCTGTTGAAGAAGCTGACAACTCGGCACCCACCAAAGATCCTAAAATCCACTAGCTAAAGGCCTGTGAGAGAGTCAATTGGACCATTAGATGATAGAGGGGTAAAAGGGGCAGTAAGAGGAAACAAGGCTATAGCAGAGAGACTGAATGAATTCTTTGCTTCGGTCTTTACTGAGGAAGATGTAGGGATGTTACCCAAGACTGAAGTGGTATTTAAAGGTGATGCTGCAGAGGAATTGAGAGAAATATCGCTACACCGGGAAGATATATTACAACTATTTGATAAACTGAATAGTAGCAAATCACCTGGACCGGATGGTATACATCCCAGAGTGTTGAAAGAACTGAAATATGAGATTGCAGACCTGCTATTGGTAATCTGTGAACTTTCATTAAAATCATCTGTAATACCTGAAGATTGGAGGGTCGCCAACGTAACACCAATTTTTAAAAAGGGTTCCAGGGGTAACCCAGGAAATTACAGACCGGTGAGCCTGACGTCAGTACCAGGGAAAATGGTAGAAACCATCATAAAGAACAAAATTACACAGCATGTAGATAGTCATGGCCTAATGGGAGACAGCCAACATGGCTTTAGACAAGGAAGATCTTGTCTTACTAATCTGATATGTTTTTTTGAAGGTGTGCATAAACAGGTAGACAAAGGTGAGTCGGTTGATATAGTGTATATGGACTTTCAGAAAGCTTTTGACAAAGTCCCCCATCAGAGACTTTTGGCGAAGCTAAAAAGTCATGGGATAGGAGGCAGTGTACTATTGTGGATCGGGAACTGGTTAAAAGATAGAAAGCAGAGGGTAGGGCTAAATGGCCAATATTCCCAATGGAAAAAGGTGAATAGTGGAGTACCCCAGGGATCTGTACTGGGTCCGCTGCTTTTTGACATATTCATAAATGACCTGGAAAAGGGAATAACTAGTGAGGTTATCAAATTTGCAGATGACACAAAACTGTTTAAAGTTGTTAAAACCCAAGAGGATTGTGGAAAACTGCAGGAGGATCTGGATAAATTGGAAGACTGGGCATCCAAATGGCAGATAAAATTTAATGTGGACAAGTGCAAAGTTATGCACCTAGGAAAGAACAACCCACACTATAGTTACACGATGCAAGGCTCCACATTAGAAACTACCACCCAGGAAAAAGATTTAGGAGTCATCGTGGATAACATGTTAAAACCCTCCGCCCAGTGTGCAGCGGCGGCCATGAAAGCAAATAGAATGCTAGATATCATAAGGAAAGGGATGGAGAATAAAACAAAGGATGTTATAATGCCTCTGTATCGCTCCATGGTACGACCGCACCTTGAATATTGTGTGCAATTCTGGTCACCGTATCTTAAAAAGGACACAGCGTTATTAGAAAAAGTACGGAGAAGAGCCACTAAATTGGTGAAGGGGATGGAAGGCTACTCCTATGAAGAGAGGCTAAGAAGGTTAGGGTTCTTTAGCCTGGAGAAGAGACGGCTGAGGGGAGATATGATAGAGGTCTATAAATTAATGAATGGAGTGGAACGGATAAACGTGGATCAATTGTTTACGCTATCAGAGTATAGAAAGACTAGGGGACATGTAATGAAGCTACAGGGTAAACTATTTAAGACAAATAAGAGAAAATATTTTTTCACTCAACGTGTAATCAAACTCTGGAATCTGTTACCGGAGGATGTAGTAAGGGCTGTTAGTATAGCTGGGTTTAAAAAAGGTTTGGACAAGTTCCTGGAGGAAAGGTCCATAAACCACTATTAAAAAGGGACCCAGGATATCAATGCTTGACCCAGTACAAGCATTGTGGAACCTATGTCTTTTGGGGATATTGCTAGGTACATATGACCTAGATTGGCCACTGTTGGAAACAGGATACTGGGCTTGATGGACCTCGGTCTGACCCAGTATGGCATGTCTTATGTTCTTATGTTCTTATAAATGTGGTATGGGTGCGTTCTGCAGGAATAGTGCAACGTTCCCCAACCAGCTGCACCTCAGGAGGACTACCAGCATCCACTGAATGGAATTATAGGCTCCCAAAGTTCCTTGGAGGTGACCCAAGTCCACCACACATACTGCCAAGACTGCCCCTACCGGACTCTCCTTCTCCAGAAGGAAGCTTCAGGCTTTATGTATGGCCTTACAAGGTTCTTTAACCATTCTCCACCCGTCTGACTCTATGGGTGAGCTTCTCCACTCAGAGCTAAAACCTGTCGTTTCCTTCTCTACAACATTAACAAAATTTGTCCCTTCCTCTCTGAGCACACTACTAAGGATCTTGTCCACTCTTTGGTCACCTCTTGCTTTGACTATTGCAACCTTTTTCTTGCTGATCTCCTTCAGTATCGTCTCCATCCAGAATTCTGCTACGTGGCAAATCTTCTGCCAGCCTTAAAACACTCATATCACCCCTGTTCTAAAATCACTTCACTGGCTCCCCTTCCATATCTAATTCAAATTTCTCCTTCTAACATATCAATGCATTCACTCTGTTCCTCCTCTTTCTTCTCTCTATGCCCTTTTCTTCTTCTGCAAACTCCAGACTTCAATCTTTTCACCTTGCTGCTCCTTATGCACAGAATAAACTTCCTCTATCTTTACATCAAGTCTCTTTTCTCCCCCTCTTCAAATTCATGCTAAAGGCTTACCTCTTTGAGGCCGCATTTGGATCCTAATCCCTTGTTCTCCTTCCCTATTTGAACCCCACTTATTTCTCTTGTATTGTTCTCTCTGTCTTGATTAGATTGTAAGCTCAATGAGCAGGGACTGTCTTCTTTATATGTTTGTACAGTGTTGCGTATGCCTTGTAGCACTAAATGATTAATAGTAGTAGTAGTAGAGAGAAGCAGCCCTTAAGGGGGAACACTGCTTTGCCACAGAATGGAGCCCTCACTGGAATAAAGCCTGCACTCTTTAACTGGTCAATACCACCCTGCCATGGTGCTGGTAGAGTCTGCACCATTACTTAGCAGCAGCAGCCATCCTGGCGAGGTGCTGTGAGCACCCAGCTTCTTGGAAGGAAACTGGAGTAAGTGATGCATTCACTCTACCCACCAAGCCAAATGTTCTAATGAAAAATCTGCAACTTTGGGAGCAAGGGCCATAGTTTTATGGCTGAAGCCACAAAGGCCATCAGCAGAGGGTGAAACCCTCCAAGGGCTAGGCTGCAGGCATGCATTCAGCACTGGCCTCCATAAGACTTCAGCCTTCAACTGGGATTTCCCTACATGCAGCACTTCCTACTGCTGGGATGGTCATGTGTTCCATGAAGCAGACTTCAACCCCATGGGGCCAAAGAGCTTACCCAGCTCACCCTTGGTTGACGGGATAGCAGAGACAGGACCTGAGGACCCCAGGGGCCCAAATTCAGGGATTTTTATCCTAAAAGCCCTTGAATCACTGCCTAGAACCATGGAGAAGTTGTAGATTGAACTGCCTGGTAACCTCATCCACAAGCCATCTCCACAGTTGTACATCCAGTGCAAACCTAAAAATGGACTAGCAGGGTGGGGGGGAGAGCAGCTTCTTCAGGGATCCTACTCAGCCCTTAGGGAAACCACGACTCCATCCTCAAACTTACCTTCCGAAAGTCAGATCTGTCCTCGAATCCTCAAACCAAATCCTGCAGAAGAAATAAAGAGAGGTCTCCCCATTCACATATACACACACTTGGGGGGATATTTACTAAGCTGCACTACCTGTTAACGCACAGACAATGCAGATTGTGCAGATGATGCAGAAAACTGCACTAACTACCTTAACTGCCAGAGATAGCAGCAATTGGGAGGAGAGTGGGCATATCTGCAACACGCAGTTACAGTGAGCGTCAACAGTGAACAGCAACTGTCAAAGTTGCACATAATGTCACCCACTGAGGTGCTGTTATGTTCATCCAAGGTGATGCTTAGCTGCACTATTTGCAATTTCAGTGAGCATTCTGCTGAGGAAATGCTGTGCACTCCTCCAACAGATAGCATACAGCTCTTGCAGCTAACATGGCACTGTTTGAACTAAAATGCCAATTTAACTAGGTGCAAAAGCCTAACATGGCATAGTAAGCATGTCAGCTATAGTTCTTTGAGCTGTCTGACCCACAACTCCTAGTGACCTGCTATACAAGTAATATTCTATCTTGCCACATTTCAGATCACTATCTTATTTCCAATTATTTTTAATATGAGAACCAGTGACAACTAGGAGTGTGTGCAGGCTTAACTCATCCATTCCTGGTAAACAAATTTTGACAAAACTGTAAAGAAGAGACAGTGGTCTTAAATTTTCATAATCATCCTGTGCTTAAGCCCACTTAGAGGTGAAAGACGTTCAAATTGTTGCAGAAAAATAAATTGTCTAATCCATTTATGGTGACTCATATAGGTTTAAACATATATCCTTCCTGTTTTGCTCAATTGCATTGAGGTGCTTGAACTCAAACATCAGGAATGTGCATTAGTGATCACACATTTGGTTTGTTCGAGTTCCTAAACATTTAAAATGCACACAAATTGCTTACATGCACATACATTTATAAATTTGTATACTACTAATTTGCATACTTAAAGTTCTATTGTGCCTGAAAAAAAACCCACAACAAAAAAAAAGCTGCAAATATTTGCTTAAACACAAACAAATGACATATTTATTGGTAATGCCCACCTATATCAAACAATCAAGACTGCTCATCTAAATTATGCAAAGCTTTCTGGGTGCACAACCATACACGTATGGTAGCATGCTAGAGCCACCAACTGAACTGTGAAAGAGTTCAAAGATAGCAATTATTTCCTCCTTCCTGGCCTCCTGGACCATGCCACCCTCTTGACCTCCAGAATGTCACATAAGCCAAGGAAGTAGAGGCCGTCCAGGCCTTGAAAAGAGTGTCCATAAGTGAGAAGGAAAATGGGATGCTCCATCACCAGGGGCCGTTATCTTGGGCCTAAAATCAAAAAGGGCCAACCCTTTTGGTATTCTATCAGGAATCAGCAAGACCCTACAATGATCCTTCTGAGGTAAAGCAGTTGGAGTGGCTCCAGCTGTTTGCCTTTGAGGAAGCAAGAGATGGGACCCCCACCAACACTCAAAAGATCCAAGTACAGTCAAACCACGGTTTTCGTATGCCCTAGTTTTTGTACGATTCTGTTTTCATTTATTTTTTTCGTCAAGATTTTGTCCCAGTTTTCATACATTGTCTCAGTTTTCGTACAGTTGAAAATGGAGCACCATCTTGTGGCCAGAAGTTGGATTTTCTTTATTTTGATTCTCTTGCTGATTGACTGTCTTCCATATGCCAACAAGAGTCTTCAATAAAGGTAAAAGTGATGTTAAATGTTCATTTATCCATTTCATTAGTCATTTATATTTATTTCTCATTGTTTTCTGTATGTAAAAATATAGTTATTCTCTATAAAATGTATATTTTGTTAATATTTTTGGGTGTCTGGAACAGATTAATTGGATTTATATTATTTCTTATGGGAAATATTGCTTCAGTTTTCATACATTCGGTTTTAGTCAGACTTTTTCGAACGGATTAATCACGAAAACCGAGGTTCCACTGTACAATATCCTGCACAGCCAATCAGGTGCTACTAGAATCATCAAGCCCAAGACAGACCAAATTCCATGCAGAAGACAGCTCACTAAGGGCCATGAGTGGAGACAAAGTAGTCCCTTCTGGAGCCGCTCCTAAAGCAGGGCATCCAAGCACACCATTTATGGATCCTTCCTGCAGCTGAAAGTTCTCCACTTTGGCATTCTCCTCAATAAACTTTAGGAAAAACACTAGACTGTCCCACTTCTTCACTATGAGGTTAAACACGTAACGGTTTAACACCCACTTGCCAGGTTTCAGTGTTCTGACTCAAAACTCAAGTCTACATGTTATCTACGGTTGCTATGTAGGTCACAGAACAACCAGAAGCTCCTCAGCCCAATGACATAGCTCTGCTTCCCAAACAGCCACTGTGGCACTGTGTGCACCACCTTGCTTCTTTACGTAAGCTGCTATCTTGGCATTGTCTAGGAACACTTGGACAGCTTTTCCCACCTGGAAATATCAAAACCCCTCCCTGGCCAGGCAGATCACTCTGGCCCTCCAGCCGGTTGATCAAGCAGGAGGCTTCTATGGTGACCAGTGTTTATGTTTATGTTTATTTTATTTGATATACCGCCCTTTGGAAGGAACAGAGCGCTTTACAATATATAAAAATGAAACTTTAAAGTAGGCACAAGGCCAGAGAGGAGGAAAGGGAAGTTACAATTTTGACAGGAAAGCAGGAGAGAGGAAGAACACAGAACAATGTACAGCAATTGAGATCACACAGAGGGGGAGGGGAGGTCAAAGGCTAGGGAAAAGAGGTGGGTCTTCAGCTCGCGCCTGAAAGTTGGGTGGTGGGGCTTGAGTCGGAGGGATGCGGGGAGTGAGTTCCAAAGGGAAGGGCCTGCAAAGAAGAAGGCTGAGGAGCGAGTCGAGTGAAGATGTGCAAGGGAGGGGGGGGGGGAGAGAACAAGGCGGTTGAGATAAAATGAGCAAGGAGTGTGTCTGGGAGTGTGGAATGTGATGAGGTCTGCCAGGTATTGAGGGGTGCTAGTGTGAAGTACTTTATGAACGAGGGTGAGTAGCTTAAAATCGGGAGCGAAAGGAAATGGGTAGCCAGTGAAGATGAGAGTGTGCCCCCTTAAACCTAGACAGCAAGTTTCCCAGCCCTTCAGGCTTGCATCTGTATTACCACCTAATCCAGTCCTTAATAAAAGCCTTCCTTCAAACCACCAGACTAATTGCACCTTAATCTTCCAGGAGAGAGGAAGGTACAGATTGAAGAACTAGGAGCAGTGAGACAAGTGTATCTGCAAAGGGTGTCTGTGTATCCTGGTCCAAGGGCCCAGCCCCAGGGTCGACACAATGGTCCCCAAGTTTTGAAAGTCCCAGGCCAGGGCTGCCCGAGTGCAAAACTCCCTGAGCTGCTGCTTGTGTAACCTCTCTGACAAGGGGAATTCTCAACCCAAAAGAGTTCTAAAGCAAGCCCCAAGATATTTCAAGTCTTGGGAGGGAACCAGGCTGCTCTTGGGATAATTGATCAAACACCCCAGCCTTTTCAACCAGTGAATCTCCAGGGCTGTCTCTCTTCTCTGGACTTCAAGGAATTGGAATCATCCAGTCATCTGGGAACAAGTGAACTTGGATTCTTTGCCTGTGCAGGAATGCCACCATTACCTCACCTTCAAGACAGTACCCTGACCAGGCCAAACAGTAGAGTCTCAAAATGGAAATGGTCTTCTAGGACACAAGTGGAGGAACTGTTTATGTTGTTCCCAGAAGGGAATATGAATGTACACTTCGGAAAGTTCAACCAACCTGATGGTGTCCATTTGGAAGTGAGGCACCCAAAGTCTGACAATGACCACCTTCAGGTTCAGAATGGATTAGAAGGACCCTACCTTCTTGGGTATTATGAAGTAGACAGAATAATCACTCTAACCTCATTTTGCTCAAGGTACAAAGTACATAGTCCACAATTGCAGGAGGTGCTGCAGAATTTTCTGAATCACCGCCTGCTTCAGCAGAGAGCTTCATAGATTCCACAAAGGCGTAATGAGGAGGTTCTGCCAACACCAGTGTGCAACTCTGACTGAGACTTCAAGGATCCATTGGTCTGTCATGATACAAGCCAAACAGCTGGAGCCACTCCAACTGCTATACCTCAGAAGGATCATTGTAGGGGTTTGCTGATTCCTGATAGAATACCAAAAGGGTTGGCCCTTTTTGATTTTAGGCCCATAAGAAGAGGGGCCCTCCCAAGCTCCTACTGGTCTGAGGCCATACCCCTGTTCTACACAGAGAAATCTGTGAGGCATTCCTGATACTTCTGGGCCTTTCTTCTGGAAGCCTCTGGAGGGAGAGCTTCTCCAAGGTCTTTCATCAACTTTTGTTGTTCTTTGGGGAGAACCAAAGACCTTACTCAACTTGAAGTGAGCATCAGCCAAAGCCACTGCCCAGACACTACTACCACTACCTCAGTTTTAAAGGAGATTCTGATCAAATCATACTAGGCATCTGCCACATACGAAGCTCAAGATTCCAAATCTTATAATCTACAGACTGTCCGACAACTGCTGGACCCAGCATAAGTGTGTTTGGGCCACTAAGCCTGCATACAGCACCACTTGGGTGCCCAGGGTTGAAGTCAAAGGCATTTTTGAGTAGGACTTCCATTCTCCTATCAGACTCCTTGAGTGCAGCGCCCCCTTCAACCAGGATGGTCATGCACTTTGCCACTGCTGTGATGACATCCACTCGAGAGCGCCCAAAACGTTGATCCAACTCGCCCTGGGGCACAGGATACAGCACAATCAGGACTTTAGGCATGGGCTCTTGGGGGGGGGGGGAGGGGGAGGGGGAGGAAGGAATCCGGAAGGATGTCAAACCCTTCAGAATAGGGTCCATTTCTGAAATTTATGCTGGGGTGGGCTCTGAAATGGCTAAGGCCACCATAGTGTCCTGGATGAAGATGGGGAAACTCCACTAGCTCACCCACTGGGAAAAAAATAAAATGAATCCTCTTAGGGGACAAGGTGGGGCTCCCAGAGGAGCAGACAGGCAAAAGGGAATATTGGAGGCACTTTACCCCCCCTGCTGCCAGCAGGAGATATGCCAGAGGGCCCAGAGTTCCTGTAGGGGAGGTCAAGGTCTCTTTCCCCCAGATATTAGGAACAGCAACTGAAGCAGCTCATGGGGGGGAGGGTCTAACGGCCTGGGGCTTCAGAGGATCAAAGGAAACCTCAGCATGCCCCCCTCCTCCACCAGGACCAGGTATCCACCCAGGATGGTCACCATTCCTGCTAGCAAGGAAACCATGGGAGACGCGGCAGAGGCACAAAAATCAGCATAGGGCCTGGGCCTCCCTATTGGGGGTCCAAAAATGGCTAAAAATACATCCCTGAAGCATCTCCATTGCACTCTGAGCTAAAGGAGCCAGCCACAGAATTGACCCTGCAGGAGCCGCAGTGCCATTCAACTGGCACCATAGCAGAGCTCCATGCAACAAAAAGTACTGCCAACAAAGGAAATAATCACGGTGAAAAGGGAACCCCAGCACTTTTCAAGCCAGCTGGAGAAAACTGAGAAGGGCTCCCCATCTAGACTGCCTCAGAGAAGCTAAACTGTTTTTTTTTTTGGGGGGGGGGGGTTGGGGGGGTTAAGTTAAAGTCAAATGAAAGGAACAGCCAAAGTATAAAAAAAGAAAGAAAAATCCTTAGCAAGCAGGATAACAGGGAAGGGAGACCTAGGCCCAAACTTACCACCTTCTTCAGGGCCCCAAAAGATCCTCTTGTCACTCTCCAGCCCACCAAGCAATACGAACCCATGGACAACACTGCTGGAAACAGATTAAGCTGTCAGCTTAAGGAGACCAGGGCATATACAAGCTCCAAGCAAACGTTAGGCCTACTGGAGTCTGCACACAGGCAAAAGGACCATAGTCTGGGCCAGGATAGACACAAACCTATCTGCACTGTTGCACCGGTCCACGCATCTTGTCATCTGCTAGAGGCAGACAATACTGGCTTCTCTCAGTGCTGCACCAGTGGATATACTAGTGATAACATCACTGAAAGTTGCTCTAGTCTGTCTCCATCTGCTGGTTGGGGAGCATAACCCACTCCTCTGTACTGGTCCAGCAAATAAGTAATATCAGTAGGTAATTCACGTTATCCTGACAATATAAGCCAGTTCACTATGAAGACTGCACAAAATTTCACGGGCATAACAGATGCACAAACAAAATGCAAATCATGGCCCTTCTGAAAAAACTATGGAAATAAAGCAATACCATAGGTAACGATACCTTCCAAGTCACATGGCTACACAGCTCTGCACAAGGTCTATGTTTACTTTTATATTAGAAATGCAGTCCGATAGTGTAGCACACAGGAAATTCATTAACAACGTTTAGCATTTCTATTGCAAGTCTCTGGGGAAATTCTAAATAAAACAGTTTAGCAACAAAATTTCTCTCTTCTACACCTTCACTGAAAAAGAGGACAAGGCTTAGAGGAACAACTGGATTAAAATCATTCTGTTTGTGTACTTGATTTAAAAATGACTGTTTTACAAGATTTACTTGAAAACGTTAACTTACACACTGCAATATGAATCTGTATGCCAAAATGTTTTTCTTCTACTTCTAAGACATCAGTTTTGTCTTTAGCCTTTTAATGTCTGCGAGTTCTTGACAGCAAACACTAAGGTATGTTTTTGAATATAAAGTCATATGATCCTACCACCACTATCTTACAACCAGATTATATTCAGAAATGAAGTACAATCATTGAACTAAAGAAATTATTCAATGCTACACCTATTCCCAAACTATTAAAGGAAAGAATTGATGAGAAGCTTACATTCGTTGAGGTGGAGATCTAAAAATCAGACAGTAAAGAATATGGCATTTAACAGTCATATGTAGAAATTTAAGTGCAAAAGACAGGGTACCCAGGCTTCATTTCAAAGCCACCCAGCAAAATTCAGCTTACAGAACATAATAGAAAAAAATGTGCTTACATGGATGTGTCTGGCTTCTCTCCAGATTCTAAAAGACTGTATGATATCAAAAACAAGTTCTCAGGGCTTGCACATAAGAGACATTCTTATAACAGGTCAAGGGGGAAGACTGCAGTCAGAAGAAATGCCACAAGACAAGGTTGAGAGATACACTGGTACATTAGACAAAATTAAGAGTCACCTTTAGTCCAGGGATGCCACATTCTGATTATCAAGGCCTGGTGTTCAACATAGAAAAAAGTTATACTAATTATCCTGCTTCTTGGAACAGCCACATAAAAATCTCTCTCAAATATATAGTCATTGCAGAAACCCTGAAATACAAGACCTGTCTGTGACACTCGAGGACTAAATTTGTGATCGTTGCTGTAGCATAAAAGACGCATCATGCAGAAAAACAAGCAGTTTGCTAAAGATAATCAAAAGTTATATTGGGGCAAAAAAATTTAAACAAGACTGCCAATAAAATTTGAATTTAAATTTAAGGCTAGGCCAGGAGAGACACCAATACAAGAGACTTTAAAACACACATCTTAAACGTGGTGAAGCCTCTGAAATAGCTTTAGTTTAGTCAATCTCCTTATTTTTGTGAAAAAACAAGCCCCCAAAGTGCTGTTTAACATCCCACTCTTGAAACATCTGTAGTAAATAAAGAATATTTCCAGAATATTTTCTTACATGCAGGATTGCTTTTTATTTTTTTGTTAAAAAGTTTATAAATTTTAAGATTTAAAGATTCCATTGTAACATAGTAAATGATGGCAGATGGGGCAGCATGGCCCACCAATCTGCCCAGTAAGCTACCCCCTCTATGTCTATTTTTAGAGTTTTAACTATTGCTCTGTGCAGTTTTTGTCCTCTCTTTTTTAGGGCTGTAATTGCTATTCTGTACAGTTCAGCCCTCTTTTGCTTAATGTCAAGCTACCTCTCACCTCTGCTTTATTGAAACAAACATCATTCAAGTTTTGCTTTGAGTGGAAATACTCATAGTAACATAGTATAGGCAGGGCCGGCCCGTCCATTGAGCAAGAATGTTTTTTGCACAGGGCCCCGCGTTTCAGGGGGCCCCGCGCAAAGAACATTCTGCTTTTCTGAAAATGACATTAAAAAAAAAAAAGCTGGCTCTCTGGCTGCTGCCGCCGCGGCAGAGTGCAGTGTCCCGCGGGGCCCCCTCTGCGCCGGCTGAGCCCTCTGCCCGGCTTACAGATTCGCGAAGGGAGAGTGTCTCTCCCTCGCGTCTCTGTTAAGCCCGCAGGGGCTAATGGGAAATTTCCCATCAGCCCCTTTAGACGCGAGGGGTTGATGGGAAATTTCCCATTAGCCCCTGCGGGCTTAACAGAGACGTAAGGGAGAGACACTCTCCCTTCGCGAATCTGTAAGCCGGGCAGAGGGCTCAGCCGGCGCAGAGGGGGCCCCGCGGGACACTGCACTCTGCCGCGGCGGCAGCAGCCAGAGAACCAGCTTTTGTTTTTTGGACTGCTGCTGGGCTGGGCTGGGCTGGGCTGAGGGGCTGTTTGGACTGCTAATGGGCTTGGGGGGGCTGTTTGGACTGCTAATGGGCTGGGCTGGGGGCTGTTTGGACTGCTAATGGGCTGGGGGGCTGTTTGGACTGCTAATGGGCTGGGCTGGGGGCTGTTTGGACTGCTAATGGGCTGGGGGGGGCTGTTTGGACTGCTAATGGGCTTGGGGGGTGGGTTAGGACTGATAATGGGCTGGGCTGGGGGGGCTGTTTGGACTGCTAATGGGCTTGGGGGGCTGTTTGGACTGCTAATGGGCTGTGGACTGATGGGGGGCTGTCTGGAAATGGGGTGATGGGGGGGTTAGAACTGCTAATGGGCTATGGGGGGTGGTTAGGACTGATAATGGGCTATGGGGGGGCTAGGACAGGAAATGGGCTGATGGGGAGGGGTTAGGACTTGAGGTGGGCTGATGTGGTTAGGACTGGTAATGGGCTGTGGGCTGATGGGGGGGGTTAGGACTGGCAATGGGCTGATGGGGTTAAGACTGGAAGTGGGCTGATGGGGGGGGGTTAGGACTGGTAATGGGTTATAGGGGGGGGCTTAAACTGAAAATGGGGTGATGGGGGTTAGGACTGGAAGTGGGTTGATGGGGGGCTAGGACTGGTAATGGGTTGGGGGGTTGCTATGACTGGAAATGGGCTAAGTGGAAGGGGAGGCTTGAACTGCAAATAGCTGATGGGGAGGGAGCTTGGAATGGAAATGGGCTGTGAGGGAAGGGAGCTAGGACTGAAAATGGGCTGATAGAGCAGCTAGGATATGACTGGAAATGGGCTGTTGGGGGGAGCTAAGATTGGAAATGGGCTGTGGTGGGGAGCTAAGATTGGAAATGGGCTCATGGAGGGGCTAGAACTGAAAGTAGGCTCATGGGGGGGCTTGGACTGGAATTGGACTGAGTGGAGGGGAGCTATGATTTGACATGGGTTGATGATGGGGCTAGGAAATGACTAGAAGTGGGCTGATGGGGGGGCTAGGCTTGGAAATGAGCTGATGAAGGGACTCAGACTGAAAATGGATGGGGGAGCTAGGACTGGAAATGGGTTGATGGTGGGCTAGGACTGGAAATGGGTTGATGGTGGGCTAGGACTGGAAATGGTCTGATGTAGGGACTAGAAGGGAATGGATGCTGGGTGAGACTGGAACTAGAAGGGAGCTGATGTTGGGGGAGGATTAGAATGGGATGGGGCTGGGAGAGTAAAATGGAGAGGGGAAAAATATTTTGTGTGGGAGGGATGAAAAATCTACAATTGGCCTGGTATTGGGAGAGTAAGTGGGGATTGAGGATGGAGGGGTAAAATTTGTGTGGATGAAATAGGAATGAGGAAAGAGCAAAAGGAGAAAGATTAGTATGTTAAAGCAGATGTAGAGAGAGAGAATGGAAAAAAAAAACTAGAAGAGAGAAGAAAGAACAAATGGACAGCAGACGATGGACAGTTAGCAGAAAACATGAAGAAACCAGAAGAAAGTGGCTGGAGCAATTGCAACTGAAAAAAAATGCACAAAAGGTAGAAATATCTCTTTTTTTTAAATTTATTAACTGGAATATGAAACCTCTGGGAAATGTGCATCATTAACGTCTGTGCTTTGTTTGGTACAAGAGGAAATTAATTTATAGTTTTATTTCTACAGTGTTGTTGTACATTCCAAGTTTGGCTTTTGGGGTTCCCAGTTTAATTATTGCCTTCCTGTTTCTAAATTGTGATTCCTTGTTTGGTGATGGTCTATGTTCTGCATGTGTAACTGAGCTGAGGTATTCTGTTTATGTAATTCCTATTTGACATTGCCACTTGTTCTCTTTCCCCAGTATTCTCTGAAATGTATTGGTTTAATATTTGCAGTGTTGCCTTTTGATAGAGTATGGTGCTTTGTGAGTCCTGGTAATGCTGTCAGGATACGGCAGGTTTGCTATGGGTTCTAAATGGGCAGCGTTTGTAGTAGTTTCTAATGTGCCTGGCGGTTGGCACTGGATTATAGTAATGTAGAAATCTTTTAGTCTTTCTTTATCCATACACTCATTAAGAGACATGTTTACTAAAAGTTAGTGTATGGTAACATTATGCAAATATTTATGCAAATAAGGCCACTTATGCAAATGAGGCCCCGCACCATGTCTCCGCACATGGCCCCGCACCCCCCTTGGGCCGCCCCTGAGTATAGGACTCTATACTTGGAATTCAAAATGGAATCACGCCCACCTCATCTCCACAGGGGGGTATTCCAAGCAGCCATCGCACTTTCTGTGAAAAAAATCTTCCCTGAAGTCTTTTTTCAATTTTCTTTCAGTTTCATTTCATGGCCTCTGGTTCTACAATTTTCACATCTGTGGAAAAGTTGTGCTTCTTCATTAATACCTTTCAAGTGTTTAAATATCTATATCAAATCCCTCCTGCCTTTCCTCTGGGGTATCTCTCAAGCATGCAAATTAATTTTTGTACAAATGGAAAAATAGACAAAATTCTGGAGTTCAATTTGTTCCAGAGCCAACTAACCAACTGTGCATGCTTAGGAAATTTTACCAAATCACTATTTGTGAACTTTGTTTTCATTGTGTTTTCATTCAAACACATTGGAGCCAGTCTGGGAGAGGGAGAAGGAGAAGGAGAAGGTTGAGGAGGGCTCATGAACAGCAAGCATGAGGCACTTCAGCCAATCATACTACAAATCCTTCACAAGCAGCCAGAGAAAGTAACCATGCTTGAGTTATGCAAATCCTATGGGTCATGTTGTCACAGCAGAATTGGACACAGCGCAGCACAAACCCCAGAGAACAATTTGTATCAGACTTTAAGGGTGTGAAGAGGTACTTGCTGGGGCTTAGCAGTTTAAAGCAGAAAAATACAGAAAAAAAGCAGTTTCAAGTTGATCTTTGAGGGAGAAAGGAAAGGGTCCTGGAGATTAGGACGTTAAAGCCAAAACGACTGAAAAAGAAAAAAAAGTTTGAAGTCTGGCTTTGAGTCAGAAAGGAAGGGATGCCAGAGCTCGCTAGTTGAAAGCACCAAAAAAACAAAACAAAACCCTACCATCTTCAAGAAGGCAGAGTGTTCCTTCCTCACTTAGGAGTATTGTCAGCTTAGAATATGCCACACTCATTTGAAGATGTGAATAAACAGACAAAAGATGAGCCAGTTGATATAAATTACCCGGATTTTCAGAAAGCCTTTGACAAGATCCCTCATGAGAGACTCTTGGAGAAATTAAAAAGTCATGGGACTGGAGGCAGTGTACTATTGTGGATCAGGAACTGGTTAAAAGATAGAAAGCAGACAGTAGAGCTAAATGGCCAATTTTCTCAATGGTGAAAGGTGAATAATGGAGTATTTCATGGATCTGTGCTGTGCCCGCTGCTTTTTAACATTCATAAATGACCAGGAAATGGGAATTTGTGAGATGATCAAATTTGCAGATGACATAAAATTATTGAAAGTTATTAAAACAAGAGGATTGTGAAAAATTGCAAGAGGACCTTGATACGTCCAAATTGTAGACGAAATCTAATGTGGACAAGTGCACCTAGGAAAGAACAAACCAAACTATGGTTACATGATGCAAAGTTCCACATTAGGAACCACCATCCAGGAAAAAGATTTATGCGTCATTGTGGATAATACATTGAAACCCTCCACCCAGTGTGCAGTGGCAGCCAAGCAAGCAAATAGAATACTAGGAATCATAAGGAAAGGAATGGCAAATAAAACCAAGGACCCTAAGTGAGGTCAGTTTTCAGGGCCCTCAAAGTCCTTGGGATTCAGCAGCAGCCCCTGCAGAAATCAGTAAGAGCCCATAATGAGATCCTGCAGGTCTCTTCCAAGGTTCAACCGCTTGGGGGGCCTTCCTGTTTTTTTTGGAATGGCATTTCATCATGTCAGACCACTAGGTCCTCGAGATCCTCAGTCCGGGCTATGTGCTGAGTTTGCAGAGCAGCTTCAGGACACCTTGTGGAGTTTGGGCGGGTTCATGAACGGACAAGAGGGGAAGCTATTTTGGACCTAGTCCTTTGTGAAATACAGGCTCTGGTGCAGGAGATAAAGGTGGTGGGGCCACTTGGCAATAGTGATCATAGCATAATTGCATTTGACTTAAATGGAGGGAGGAGGGCAAGAAAATGCACAGAAACTATTACAAAGAAAAAAAATTACTGAACACGTAGATAGTCATGGTTTAATGGGAGAAAGCCAACATGGACTTAGCTAAGGAACGTCTTATCTTACTAATCTGTTACATTTTTTGAAGGTGTAAATAAAAACATGTAAACAAAGGTAAGCTAGTCTATATAGTGTATCTGGATTGTCAGCAAACCTTTGACAAGGTCCCTCATGAGAGACTCGACGAAACTGAAGTCATGGGATAGGAGGCAGTGAACTATTGTGGGACAGGAACTAGTTAAAAGATAGAGAGAGTAGACAGTAGGGCTAAATGGCCTATTTTCTCAATGGAAAAAGGTGAATAGTTGAGTACCCCAGAGATCTGTGCTGGGCCCACTGCTTTTTAACATCTTCATAAACGACCTGGAAATGGGAACGAGAGAGGTGATGAAATTTGCAGATGACACAAAATTATTAAAAGTTGTTAAAACACAAGAGGATGGTGAAAAATTGCAAGAGGACCTTGAGAAACTGGAAGGCTGGACGTCCAAATGACAGATGAAATTTAATGTGGAACAGTGCAGAAGGTTATGCACTTAGAGGGTCATTCTAAAAAGGTTTAGTCGTGGTTTGGACATCTGCAGACATGCACTTGGACGTCGCAATCACAAACATGTCTCTCTAACCATTCATAAATGCCGTTCGAAGATGTCTCCAGTACGGGGACTTTCAAGGCGGCATGGAGGTGTGGCGGAGGTGTGTCTGGGCAGGGGCAATGGACTTACACGTTTACGTTCGATCCCAGAAGCAGCGGAGCAGTCTGCAGGCACGTGCATGTTTATTCCTGCTCCAGGCACAAATAGGCATCAGGAAAGTGTTTGTTTTCACCTTAAAACATCCAGCAAATGTAGAGAAGATGGAGAATTAAGTGCCTAGCTTTAGATTACAAAATCCCACACTGGGATTTGAACCCTGGCCGCCCAGCTGTTGAGCCACTATTTTAACCATTATTTATTTATTTATTATTTATTTAACAATTTTTATATACCGTCTTTCTACAAGTCAAGACGGTTTACATAGAACAATTTATAGCAGTGTGTTTCAACTGTTTACATGGAACATAACATTGGATACATATAGTAACAAGAATAATTATATACATGGAACATAGTTATTCACTTACACTTGGACTACTGGCTGAATCAGTCAGACTGCCTCGAGATGTCCAGGGATGACAGATCTGGTGATTCGCTGGCTGAGAAAGCTTGAGTTACTGATCCACTATCACAAGGCTTGGAGTACCTCTGTGCTTGGTTCAACATCCTCTGGGGCCGGGTTTCCTCATGATGGAGAAGTTTCTCAAGCTGCAGAGCCAATGTGGGGTTTTTTTGTATTCCATCAGCTCTCGAAGCTGAAAATTACCTCCAACTAAGGAAGATGATCTGGATCAGGCAATAGTCACAACAGATGCCAGCTAGGAGTCCACTGTCCAGGTTTACTTGTTCAGGAACTCAGATTCCCTCAGAAAGCCTCCTGGTTCATCAACCACTTAGAGACCAGGGCCATCCGTCCAGCTCTGGAGAAGTTTCAGCCTCTCCTGGTGGGTGACATGGTCCACATCTTCTCAGACATGTTGTATGTCCACATGCTCTCAAGGTAGCATCATCAGGTGCAGGAGCATCTGGCAGCACAGCTCACAGTCAACATAGCAGGTGTTGACAACGTGCAGGCTGACTTCTTGAATTGGCATTCTGTGGTTCCTGTCAAGTAGGAGTTGAAGAGTCAAGTGTTACATCTCATAGTGCAGAGGTGGAGCCTTCTAGAATTCTTCAGGATGACTGCTTGCAAGAATGCCAAAGTGGAGAACTATTTAAACTGTGGGAGGGACCTGTGTGCAGCAGATTTGGATGCCATGCTGCAGGAATGCACCTGGATGAGCTCCTGTATGTCTTTTCTCCTTGGCCTTTGATGTGCCACAGTATGTGCTTGTTTACAGCTTGGCTTTTAAGAGGGGTAGGCAGTCCAAGAATGATTACTCTGGGGTGACAACGAACATAGTGGCCGTTCTGTCATGTTTGCAGCACAGTCTTGACCAAGGGTTAACTCTGGTGGGTTACAGTGGGCACATTCAAGGGATGTCCTTAGCTGCGTACCATGACGTCTTCCATTTCCTTGAGAAAGTGAAGCAGATCAGTCTGTCAATGCATCTGAAGGTCCCTCAGTTGAGTCGCTCCCTAATGTTGAAGGCACTAAAAGGACCCCTCTTTAAGCTCATTTGTACTGCTTCTCTCGAGGATTTGACCCTCAAGGTGGTTTTCTGGTGGTTATTTTGACCACCAGGTGGGTGTCAGAGAGCAAGCCTTGTCCTGTTGCCTTGCAAGCTGCAAAGTTCTTCTCTCCCAAAAAATGCCATCTCTTTTTCACATTCACCAGATTGTCACATCCTAATCCTCCTCTTTGGGCAGACCCCTCTACTCCGTTGTCCACTGGATTAAAGAGGCTGTTGGCTCAGCATACCTTTTGGCTAGAAAACATTTGCCAGAGGGATTCAGCACCCACTCCACTAGGGCATAGATCTCCTCTTGGCTGCAGTCTACCTCTGTATCTCCAAGGGAAATTGGTAAGACAGCTACCTCATTGTCTCTGAGCACCCTTGTAAAGCACTAGAGGTTACAAGTGGAGGAGTGGCCTAGTGGTTGGGGCAAGGTACTTCAGGCCGGAAGGTCAGTGGTTCAAATCCCACTAGAGGACAGCAACCTTGGGCCGGAAGGACTGGGGTTTCTAGTCCCACAGGTGCTCCTTGTGGTCTTGGGCAAGCCACTTAACCCTCCATAGCCCATGTTCCCTGTATAAATAGTTATCTCCAAGTTATAATGCCCTGTTCAATGTAATTTCAGTTTGTTCAATGTAAACCGCACTGATGCAGAATAGCGCAGTATATAAGAGAATGTAAATAAATAAATAAAATAAAATAAATAAGTGGGAGCCAGTGCAGATGGCGCCTCTGAAAGGTCAGTAATGTCTGGAGCATCTCCTCCCACCCTGCATCCTGATTGCTGGCGTATGTCAAATTCATTTAGACTGGCCCAACAAGATAAAGAAGAAGAAATGTTACATTCTTGATCATTTTCTTTCCTTGAATCCTGATGTATCAGTTCAGGACCTGCTCTGGAACACTTCTCCTACAGGCTGGGAGCCCTGCTGCCTTTTGCTTGCCTCTTGATGGCCTTGTCAGTCTCCATGTCTGATGCATACTTATTTGTGGCAAAAAAACAAATACTCGTTCCAAACGTTTGTGACAATGCTGTTAATTTTTCCCCCCAAGTCTTTTCTGAGTTTTTCAGTCTTGCTTACTGCTTGGGAAGTATCATACTAGCTTCTTTCAGTGCTGCACCAGTGCATCTACCTAGTGATGACATCACTGAAAGTTGCTCAAGTCTGCCTTCATCTGATGGCAAGGGAGCATAACCCATTTCCCTAGCTATATCTTTGTCCTCCACTGTTGTGTTGTCTGTCTTGACTAGATTGTAAACTCAGATGAGCAAGGACTATTTATTACATGTCTGTGCAGCACTGTGTATGCCTTGTAGCGCTATACAAATGACAAGTAGTAGCAGTAGTAGTAGTAGAAGATTCAAAGAAAAAGGTCATTACTCACCTGTAGCAGAGGTTCTTGATGGACAGCAGGAATAATTCTTCACGTATGGGTGACATCATCTGACAGAGCCCACATGGGAACACTCCCCAGCTACTAACTGAAGCTTTTGGGAAATTCCACTGCTCATGCACACCATCTTCCCACCTGTTGCTGTGGCACCTTCTTATATTAGTTTAATACTATAGCTACAGTAGAATACAACCCCCAGAGGAGGTGGGAGGGTTGCAAGAACTTATTCCTACTGTCTACGGAGAACACCTGCAACAGGTGAGTAACTACCTTTTCTCCATGGACAAGCAGGAATGAATTCTTAATATATGGAACTCCCTAGCTACAGGCTACCGAAAGCCAATCAGAATGCAGACAACTCTGAAGGCTGTGGGGCCTCAGCAACCTTGACCAACATACCCCAAAATCTGTAAGGGGTTATTGTAAGCTTGGTCCCTGCTATCAGTAGCCCATCACTGCTCTTTCGATGTCCTAAAGGATGAGCTCTCCTCTCTTTAGGGCAACTTGGAGGGGTGCTCTCACAGACCCTCATCTCTCTCAATGCTGTGCCTCAAAGGGCTTCAATGCCAGTGCACCGGAACCTTCACTTGGTACTTGGTGTGGTCACCCTGTTGCGTCAAAGCTGAATCCTCTCATATCCTCAGGAGGAGATAGATAAACGACCGATGCTCCTGGGCAATACAGGTGCTCAGCTCCGAGTGGGCTCAAGAACTCCTTGATGTCAATGCATTGCCAGTATCCGATGCAGCCTTTGAAGCCATTGAGACTGATGCCATAGACCTCGTTGGATAGGACTTGTGAGAGCCAAAAAGTGATTTGCACTGTTTCTCTCGAGCCCCGCATCCTCTTTTTGTCATCTGCAAACAAAAATTACAAGAAGAGAGCTGATGATCGCGTCCCAGGTACTCAAGGCAACAATTATGAGTATCCATGGTGGATATGGTCCTTAAGCACCAGGAACACTTTTTAAACCCACTGGCCAGTTTTTGGGACATACTGGCTGGAAAAACAGCTGCAGCAAAATTAAACAGCTTGATCTTGATAAAGGGCAGGATCCACGGCTGGAGCACAGATACCTAAGGGGATATAGGTTCCACGTGAAGGGAAAAATTACCAAAATGGCAAATAACTCCATGGAAAAGCAAAGACTAATTTAAGACAGTGCCGCCATGGTAGGCAGGAAGATGGTGTGCATGCACAGTGGAATCTCCCAAAAGCTTCAATTAATAGTTGAGGAGTGTTCCCACATGGGCCCTGTCAGATGACATCACCCATACGTGAGGGCTTCATTCCTGCATATCCATAAAGAAAGAAAATCACATGGGCCCTGTCAGATGACATCACCCATACGTGAGGGCTTCATTCCTGCATATCCATAAAGAAAGAAAATCACATGGGCCCTGTCAGATGACATCACCCATACGTGAGGGCTTCATTCCTGCATATCCATAAAGAAAGAAAATCATCGGGTATGTAAAATTTCTCCTTCATCAATAGAAGTTTAACCCAATAATTCCATGCAGCATAGTTTAAGACAGTCAATTTGCAGGTGGCTATAGCCATCTCTCTCAACAACTTGATCTCATAATATTACTCACAGTATATCACTTACTGTACAGTGTAACTGTAGGTTAATGTAGTATCACTGCATGCTAGTTGAGCTGCTGATTATGAGAGAGGCACATGACATGCTTGCTCAAACATAACTAGCTTACCACATACCAGGATCAACGTAGACAGGAACAGGATGCAATTTTTTTTTTTAACACGCAATGGAAAAGGATGTGAC
This sequence comes from Ichthyophis bannanicus, assembly GCA_033557465.1. Lineage (NCBI taxonomy): Eukaryota > Metazoa > Chordata > Amphibia > Gymnophiona > Ichthyophiidae > Ichthyophis > Ichthyophis bannanicus. Next base: position 642,406,101 of record CM066036.1, on the reverse strand, counting down.
AGTATTGCTGGATGATGTTAGGAGACAATGCTTGCAAACATTTTGCATGGTCCCTTCTTCAGGACAATGGCAAAAGATGAGGAAAAAAATGCTAACTGACCTTCACCTTCATATACTGTGATGGAATATGCACCACTAAAGCAGAAAATATAAAAAAAGATCCTAAAAGGCATAAATGATCAATGAGAAAATTTGTAGACTACAACACAAATCAAATCCTTAGTTTATTAAAATTAGTTTTAAAAATAAACACACGTCATATGGTTCCCAGCTGGCTGCATTATGTCAGAATAGCTGGATGTAGGCATGCTTTAAATTTCCTGCATACATGTAATCCAAACCTACCAATTCTTGCATGCGATGGAATAAAACTAATATTGGAGCAATGCCTTGAATAAATAGAGCCCAATGAGAACCCCAGATGGTCAAAGCATACAAATATATTGTTTAAAAGAATCCAAAAATAAGTAAACCTAATGGAATCAACCTAAATGTCCCAAAACCAAAAGATTCCGATGTTCAATACCCCCAAATATACAATTCTTTTTGTTGGAGTACGCCAGCACAGTGCCGGGAAACCAAGCCAGGCACCACTGTGGCAGCTCCTCTTATTAAGACGTTTTTTGTGGATAAAAAATCCAAAAACTTAGCTTTTAAAGAGTGCCATCCAACGCAGCTGAAATATGCCAGTAGTTCAACAATGACGACGCGGCTCACGTTTCGGGTACTTCATCAAAAGTGTTATAGAACCCTGCTTCAGGTCCATCCACAACTGGCAAGAAGGAAAGCATGAATGAGAAACCACGGGGGTGTAACCCACCAAATAGATATCGGCGTCTGACGTCAGCTTCAGTTGAAAAATCGAAGCCACCAATCACAAAGCAGAGGAAATCCAATCAGAGGGAGTCCCACTGCATAGAGAAACCCTCGATGGAAACCTCCAAAATGCCACTCAAAGAATGTCATTCAAATAATAGTATGCCAGTCCACTTGAAGATTAAGACCCTTAGGGGTAACAGATTCCAGTGAATATATCCAACGCTGCTCACGCCACTGTAATCGTTGTTCCCTATCTCCACCCCTGGGATCATGGGGGATAAAGTCAAATACTCTCCATCGCAGTGAAGAAAAATCATGCCCAACAGTTAAGCAATGATCCACCATAGGAGCAGAAAGAGTTTTAGTATGTAGTCTGGAAGCATGCTCTGATAGACGAACTTTCACCGCACGTTTAGTGCGTCCCACATAGTAGAGGGAACAAGGGCAGACTATCAAGTACACTACAAAGGAGGAAGTACAGTCAGTATTCCAGACCGTTGTATAGGTCCGAGATGTATGTAGATCAATCCAATCAGAACCCTCCAATGTGAGTGCACAATAAATGCATTGCCCACAAGCAAAATGCCCATTATCATTATGCCTTTTCACAGGGCGATCCTGCGGAGAAGTGGTGTGCATGATCAGGTCTCTCAAATTCGCTGTACGGGAATAAGCTATACGCAAAGTAGTCTCCCGAAAACATTCATGTGACCCCAAAATGGGCCAAAAACGATGCAGCACCTTAATCACTTGAGTCATACTATGAGTGTAAGGCAAAACCCCGGTGATCACTTGGTCAGAAGAAGTAGAAGTAGAAGTAGGGTCCCGCGGAGAAAGCACAGTTACTTACCTGTAACAGGTGATCTCTGGGAACAGCAGGAATAAGTCTTCACATATGGGTACGTCGGTACCGACGGAGCCTGCATGGGAACGCTCCCCAGCGTCCAATCAGAAAGCTTTTGGGAGCATCCCTCAGCGCCTGCGTGCTGCCTTCCCAACTGTCTCTCCTCAGTTGAGTTTTATAGCTGAGACAAAGAGAGAGAAAGAGGAAAGGAAGATAGATAGAGGGATACAACTCCTAGGGGAGGTGGGTGGGTTGTGAAGACTTATTCCTGCTGTTCCCAGAGATCACCTGTTACAGGTAAGTAACTGTGCTATCTCCAGGAACAAGCAGGAATAAGTCTTCACATATGGGTACGTCGGTACCGACGGAGCCTGCATGGGAACGCTCCCCAGCGTCCAATCAGAAAGCTTTTGGGAGCATCCCTCAGCGCCTGCGTGCTGCCTTCCCAACTGTCTCTCCTCAGTTGAGTTTTATAGCTGAGACAAAGAGAGAGAAAGAGGAAAGGAAGATAGATAGAGGGATACAACTCCTAGGGGAGGTGGGTGGGTTGTGAAGACTTATTCCTGCTGTTCCCAGAGATCACCTGTTACAGGTAAGTAACTGTGCTATCTCCAGGAACAAGCAGGAATGAGTCTTCACATATGGGGACTCCCAAGCTAAGATGCCTGGAGCCCTAGCATGGTGGGGATTGGAACATGCTACACCTCATATGGCCAGGCATCCTGAGGATGGAGGGTAGGAGTTGAAAAGAGAGGAGCTGTAGAAAAACAGTTAACCTAAGGACTACAGGTAAGGAGTCCTTGTATGTATGATAATTATCATGAAAAATATTGAAATGAACAATCACAATATGGACCTCACCTACTGGATTGCAGGAAGTAGAGAGGCTGATGGAGTCTACTGGAGATCCAGTAGAGGAATCTTCAAGGTGACCTCACTGAAGTGAAGGTGAAGGTCCAAATCTGGAATTGACAGGTGACCCAGGTGTCAACTGGGGTAGTACAAAAACGGCAGGTCTTTAGTGGAAAGCTTTATGGAAAAAGCTGGGAACTCTTTTGGCTACAGAGTTACTCACATTTAGGAGCAAAAGAGGAAGACTGACCGATTTGGACAAACTAGCCCAGTCCTGGAGGGAAGAAGGGGTATGGGAAAAAAGCCCGCATTCCCAAGGAGGACAGATGTCTGAAGGGTTGAAACCTCAGATCTACTGAAGATCCACCCTGTCTTTCCTAACTGGTGAGAGATAGGAAAGATATTGGAACATGGAGCTTCAGGGATACCTAAACCTAGGGTTAAAGTAGGAGCTGTCGGTACCACAGTAGTGGTTGTGTGCATAATACTCCAGACATACTGAGGGACAGTATGAACATATGCAAGCCTACTGTCTGGAACTTATAGGAAGGTAAAACCTTTATAAGCATAGACAGTTAGAGAGATAAGTATGTAATACATATCTACCTATAAGGAAGCATCTCGACAGATACACATATATATATATAGGGATATATATATATATAGGGATATATATATATATATATGTCTATAGTGAGATCTGGAGGGGCATAACATATGCACACGCAGCTTACAGACATATGTATCTATAGAGAAGTATATAGAGATATATACATACATGAATATATATGTCTAAAGATAAATGTCTGCAACTAAGTAGATAGAGATGTGCCCATAAGAACAATCACATGGGAGATGTGAAGGAGAAAGATTCATCTAATAACAAGAAGGTGGAACCTACTTGAGAAGATATATAGAGAATCTATTCCCCCTGGCTAACATGGTGCAGGAATGCTATCCAGTGAAATAACCAGGATGGTTGCGTGAAAAAACAGAGGATAATATCAGTCTGTAAACAGCAAGTCCTGAGTCCTGTAGAACTCTCGCATGGTAAATGGACAGAAAACGCATAGGATGAGATACCAGGTTGCTATTGATGGGGCAACCGTGGCCCCATTGCAATACCATGGATGTAAAAAATAGTTGTTACTCAACACCATCTCAAGTAAGGAACTTACTTGAGATGGTGTTGAGTAACGACTATTTTTTACATCAACAGCAGTTCTATAAACATATCCATGGTATTGCAATGGGGGCCACGGTTGCCCCATCAATAGCGACCTTTTTATGGCTGTTTTTGAGACATCATATGTTTATTCTGATGTGGCATTTCGATTTATCCCTTTCTGGAGGAGATTCCTAGATGATGTTTTCTTTCTTTGGACTGGCACCCGGGGGGATTTAGATCGGTTTCTGCAGAGGCTTAATTCTCATGTGGCACGTATTCAGTTTACAGCGCAAATGGATCCCCATCATATACAATTTTTGGATATTATGGTGATTTTGACCCCTCAGGGTTTTGAAACGACCTTATTTCGTAAGCCTATTCAGAGGAATACCTTGCTCCAATATGACAGTTTCCACCCCCGAGCGCTTTGGCAGGGTTTACCCTTTGGTCAGTTTTTACGCCTGCGGCGCAATTGTTCGACCTTGTCTGAATTTCATCTTCATGCGGTGGAACTTAGGTCACGTTTGGCCTGTAGGGGATACCCGCCTGATGTTATTAATCGGGCGTATAAGAGAGCCCGACATTTGCATCAGGAATGGCTTCTTTCTCTGCGGGACCCTACTTCTTCTTCTACTTCTTCTGACCAAGTGATCACCGGGGTTTTGCCTTACACTCATAGTATGACTCAAGTGACTAAGGTGCTGCATCGTTTTTGGCCCATTTTGGGGTCACATAAATGTTTTCGGGAGACTACTTTGCGTATAGCTTATTCCTGTACAGCGAATTTCAGAGACCTGATCATGCACACCACTTCTCCACAGGATCGCCCTGTGAAAAGGCATAATGATAATGGGCATTTTGCTTGTGGGCAATGAACTTATTGTACACTCACATTTGGAGGGTTCTGATTGGATTGATCTACATACATCTCGGACCTATACAACGGTCTGGCATACTGACTGTACTTCCTCCTTTGTAGTGTACTTGATAGTCTGCCCTTGTTCCCTCTACTATGTGGGACGCACTAAACGTGCAGTGAAAGTTCGTCTATCAGAGCATTCTTCCAGACTACATACTAAAACTCTTTCTGCTCCTATGGTGGATCATTGCTTAACTGTTGGGCATGATTTTTCTTCACTGCGATGGAGAGTATTGGACTTTATCCCCCATGATCTCAGGGGTGGAGATAGGGAACAACGATTACAGTGGTGTGAGCAGCGTTGGATATATTCACTGGACTCTGTTACCACTAAGGGTCTTAATCTTCAAGTGGACTGGCATACTGTTATTTGAATGACATTCTTTGAGTGGCATTTTGGAGGTTTCCATCGAGGGTTTCTCTATGCAGTGGGACTCCCTCTGATTGGATTTCCTCTGCTTTGTGATTGGTGGCTTCGATTTTTCAACGGAAGCTGACGTCAGACGCCGATATCTATTTGGTGGGTTACACCCCCGTGGTTTCGCATTCATGCTTTCCTTCTTGCCAGTTGTGGATGGACCTGAAGCAGGGTTCTATAACACTTTTGATGAAGAACCCGAAACGTGAGCCGCGTCGTCATTGTTGAACTACTGGCATATTTCAGCTGCGTTGGATGGCACTCTTTAAAAGCTAAGTTTTGGATTTTTTATCCTCAAAAAACGTCTTAATAAAAGGAGCTGCCACAGTGGTGCCTGGATTGGTTTTCCGGCACTGTGCTGGCGTACTCCGACAAAAAGAATTGTATATTTGGGGGTATTGAACATTGGAATCTTTTGGTTTTTGGTACAAATATATTGTAGCAGTTTACATTAAGACTTTAAATCATGAACAATTTCTTATTTAAAACTTTATACTGCTTGGTTACACAGTATCTAGCTATGCTAATAAGAGCCTAAAATATCAAACAGTGACTTTTTCTTATTTCAACTGCTGCTTTATTATTAATAAGAACAATGGTATTTTGGTTTGAACTATAGTGGTGGCGTTGGATATACCCACGGTAACTGCCAAGGGCCAGAATGCGAACTAAGGGGCTTGCCTACATGGTAGCTGTTGGGAACCTGCTGGCTATGTCTCTGACAATTATCATGATGCGATTACACCTAACACCCATTGATTTTGACTTACAGCATGCATTAGCAGCAAAAAACAAAACAAAACACTACCACAGTTTTAGTAAATATGCTATGTGAAGATTTAAGATTGAGTGGAGGTAACCTGCAAGAAGCAGCAGTTACAACCTTACTGGGCAGACTAGATGGGTCATGCAGGTCTTATCTGCCATCATTTACTATGTAACAGTGGACTCACAAAGTAGCCTATTTGTTAAAGCAGCAGGCTGAATTTCACCAATGCGGCTTGTACTTGGGGCAAGTCATTTAACCATCCATTGCCCTTTGAGGACAGGTAAATAAATTAGTGTACCTGCATGCAACATACCTTGAGCTAATACTGAAAATGCAGACTAAAATCCAAATATAATAAATCTTAAATAATATTTATTATATATCAGGCCTTGACAAAATGTTTGAATTTAGGAGCCAAGCCAAAATCTTAGGAGCCAGTGGCTGGGACCTCCTTCCTCCTCCACCCCACTATTGTCTCCATTCTCCACTGAAGTTGAGGAGTTGGGGCGGGATTTTCCTCAAAGGAGGTCTGCCACAACTCCTTTAGAACATGATTTACTAGGTCCAGGACCTTAATGTACCCTGTAAACTACTGGCAGAAATTCACAGCCAGCAACCCCCTCCCCCACCCTGTTATCCTATTGTCATCCAGTCTTGTGCTCTATCCCCTCCACACCTTCTCATCACCCAATCTCCTTCCTCCCTGGGAAAAAAGAAAAAAAATCAGCCACCCTCCAGTCCTTGCCCCTGCAAACCAGACAGCCTCCCTCCCAGCTAACCATTCAGCCCACAACCTCGATTCCCATCCCTACCCCTGCAATCCAGCCAGCGTTCCCCAACTAACCTGTCACCCCCCTCTGCCCCTGTAGCCCAATCATTACCCCCCAGATCCTATCCCTGCAAGCCAGTCATGCCCCTCACCAACATCTACCTCACACCTACAAGCCAGTCTGGACTTGGGGAGTGGGGGACAGATGGGAGATGCTGGACACTGGGTAATAAGGGGAGAAGGAAATGCAGGACATGGGGGTAATAGGGAGAGAGAGGAGAGAAAATGGCCATTGGGTAAATAGGTTGAGAAAGACGGAGAGATGGACATAATAGTAATAGGGAGTGGATAGTATAGTATGGATGGGTGATGAGAGATGTTAGACATGGAGCAAGTGAGCAAAAGACTGGGGAATAACTGACCAGTGAAGAAGGACTGGGGTGAAGGTTGAACAGTGGTAGGTAGATGGCGTAAAAAGGAGAGATTGAGAACTGGATAGTGAAATCTGGGTGGACAGAGAAATAAATCGAAGAAAGCTGAAAAGGAAAATAAATCAATATCAAAGATGGAAGAAAGTGAAGAAAAACAGAGAAAGAAAGAAACAGGCCACAGAAAGCTAGCTAAGAGAAGACTTCAGATTGGGACCAGCATGATCAGACAACAAAAGGTAGAAAAAATAGTTTTATTTTTAAATTTAGTGATTGGATTTTGCATTCTCTTTGTATTTTACAGAGTATGAGGAACTGCATCTCTTATTTCTCTGGTGATGCTCCACATGTGGAGTCTTAGGGTTTCAGTTTAAATTTGTCTACATATTTTTAATTTTCACTTTAGGTTGTGGTCACTTATTCTGTGCTTGGTGAAGGTCTGTGTTCTGAATGTGTGACCAGGTGTTCTGTTAACATGGAGTTTGTACGTAGGGATTTGTACTGTAGCAATTTGACATGTTCAGCTTTTCAAATAGGCGCATGGATGTTCTAGGGCCCACTGCAGTATTTATAGGGCTGCTTGTTTCTGAGTAGACCCCTTGTATGGGGGTTTTGGAAGTTTATGCTGGTATGGTATGTAGATTTGGCCTTGTAGATCTTCGGTGACTTTTGTAGGGTTTTATATTAGTTCACAGTATGCCTGGTACTGGAGCATGTTTATATTGCTGTTAGTGAGAACTAGAATCAGCTTTTTTTTTCTTAATTATATTGAGTTCTGTGTGTGAATGTCCTACTTCTGCTCTGCACTCATTGTCAAGAGAGAGGTTTCTGTGGATGCAGAATATATATTCAAAAAGAAAAAGCGAAAACCATAACAGTTTGTAACAAAATAAAATGAGTTATAATTTTATAATTTGATATTATAAACTGTGCTGTGGTTCTCGCTTTTTCTTTTAGTTCCCTGGTGTGTGATCATCTTGCATTTCCTTTGTTTTTTGCAGAATATATATTTACATTAACACCATACTGTCCAGTGCGCAGTTTCAGGAGTTATGTTGGGGTTGCCAAGCCCTTCTTGGTGTTTGAGTGCGAGGTGTTGTGTTGGGGTCACAAAGTCCTCTTATTTTTCAGTGGGTAGGAAGTGCCGTTTAGGGGCACCAAGTTGCTCTTGTTTTGTGGAAGTGGGAGGTGCTGCATGGGTGCTGTTGAACCCATCTTGTTTGGCATATTAGCAGCATGCTTCCTAAGCTCTGCACTGGTAACATATGAACGTAAGAAATGCCGAACTGGGTTAGACCAAGGTCCATCAAACCCAGTATCCTGTTTCCAATAGTAGCCAATCCAGGTCACAAGTACCTAGTGGGTTCCCAAAATGGCACACAGTTTGCACAGTGCTTATTCCAGGGCAAGCAGTGTATTTCCCAGGTCCTCTCATAATTGTTTATGCACCTTTCCTCCAGGAACTTATCCAAGCCTTTTTAAAACCCAGCTACACTAACAACTTTTACTATGATCCTCTGGTAACTAATTCCAGAGTTTGATTACGTGGGGCCACAAGCTAACTGCAGGGAAGCAGTTATATCCTCCTTCAGTCCTTCAGTAACTGCATTTCAACATGGCAAAATGGCTGCCGGTGCAACTAAGGCCATCCATTGGTGGTGGCATTAGTTGCACTCACACTACTTGCACTGAGCCTTTATGTTAGTTTCTGGCAACAATGCAGATGCCTGTGTGTGAGAATTCTCTTGCCTCACTCTGAAGTATAATTTTGGGAAAGAAATCCTGTAAACAAGCTGTAAATCCAAAATCCAACAGGTCTTAATTCTCAAATAGATTGGACAGTCTGCTCCTTTTAGACATTGGTTTTCTAAGCCAGGTTTTTGACTAGTCAAGGAAGGGGTTAAGTTCACAGGTGAGAAACTGAGCATTTAACAACTTCCTTTTAAATTCAGTAGCAGCATCAGCTCACATGCGCGGCGTTCTAGCAACTGAAACATGTGAACTGCCCAGCCTGGTGAATTGGTGAGTGAAACTTTGCTAACACTATTCAGATCAGTGGTAAAGTTATGATTTTTAATGACGAGAATGTGCTCTACACAGAAACCAGATCTCTGTGTTTTACTAATACTTTTAGGCTTGGTTACATGAGGAGTGCCAGTAGAAACTTTAAAAAAAAAAACTTGAGGAAACGTTCAGCAAGTGAAACGCGACGGCGCTGAAGTTTGGCGTTGGGGGATCAACGATTGGATTTCAGATAAGCATTGCCTTCAAGTAGATAAAAAGAGAAAAAGAAAACAAAAATGGAAAAATGAGACAACATATTATTGCAACTTTATAAGGTCATTGATGCAACAAAAAGCACCTGGTCTAAACAATTGACGTTTTGACAAAAGCTTTGTACAAGTCTGAGACCTTGTTGCATAAGACGTTGTCGTATAGTTACAGGATTGTATACATAAAAGTTGATACATAGTAGTGAATATATCTGGACTATATGTCACAATCTCCAGATTAAATAATAGAGCTGAAAGTGTTCGTAGTTACTTTGTAGTATATCAAGCTCTGAAAAGTGACTGCATATTACTTTACTGAACCGGACAAGGAGATGGTCCGACCAATGGAAGGAGTTAGTAAGCTCCAGATACTTCAACCAACACCCTCCTCACATCCAACAGATACAGCATGGGGTCCAATCAAAGATCCTCCTTAAGGAGGGGGGCAAGATCACAAACCAATTAAGATGAAAGAAAACAGCTCCTTCAAGAGAAAGGTTGGTACCATCCTCAAAGACAGACACAAATACTGTCACGATGACAAGAAAAGGCTTCTTACATAAGGCCTTTAGCTCCAACGTCCACCTGGCAGACTCAACAACTAATAGGAATACAACATTCAGGATCAAATCCTTGAGAGGGGCCATCTGAAGAGGTTCAAAAGAGGACCTTTTGGCACCTTCAACACCAGAGAAAGACTCCACTGCAGTCCAATCAGTTGCACAGGTCGATGGGTCTAATTCACCTCCTGGAGGAAGCAGGACATATCAGGGTATACCGTAATGACACTTCCTGAACATACCTCCAATAGCACATAAGGGCCATTATTTGAACCTTGACAGAGTTCAGATCTAAACCCTGGTCCAACCCAAACTGTAAGAAGGAAAAAATGGTAACTATCTGCTTTTCTAGCATCTAGTGTTTGAGAGGAAAACCACTTCTCAAAGATCCTCCAGATTTTCACACAGGCCAAGCATGTGCAGGGAATAAACTACCACTCTACAGTATCCTTTCTTAGAAAGCTAATGCCTCTCAAGTGCCAGGCCATAAGCAAGAAGGGAATAGGATCCTCCGTGACCAGAAGATCCAGCCACTGAAGTCCCCTCTCCTAAAGTAGCAATAACTGAGACACCACCACCAAGCTCAAGGAGATCCACATACCATGGCCTGCATGGCAAGTCTGGATCACTAGAATGGCCAAGCCTGGGTGGCACCAAATTCTGTGCAGAAGTCATCAAGCACCATGGGGGAAAATACATACAGGAGCTCCTTCTGGGGCTACTCCTGAAGAAGGGTACCCAATCCCACTAACTGCAGATTCCTCCTGCAGCTGAGAAAGGCTTTTTTTACTTTGGCATTCCACTAGGTGGCCATCAGATCACATACTGCTAGGCCCTACCTCTGCAGGATGAGGTTGAACATATAAGGTCTCAGCCCCCACTAGCTGTGATCCACACTGTTAAAACTCAAAATATTAGCCTGCCATTGATGATACCCACTATGTGGTCCACTGACAGACCCACCAGATGAGCCTCCACTTAATGACAGAGCTCCGCCTCCTCTGTGGTCACTGTAGCACTGCAAGTGCAACCTATTTTGTTGATGTATGCCACTGCCGTGATTGGTGTCTGAGAACACTAATCATTTTGCCTTTCAGGAGGGAACAAAACCAGGTGGATCGCCTCGGTCTCTATAGTCCAGGAAGCTTCCCAAGGGGACCAATGCCCCTGACCAAATTAACCCAGACAATGCATCCCCCAGCCCAGTATTATTTATTTATTTAACAGGTTTTTTATACCGCCTTTTCCTTAAATCAAAGCGGTTACAAAGACATACAAAAGCTAAACATAGGCATGGGAAGTGAAAGGTGGGATACATAACATGGTGAACTATTACAAAAAACACAATGTAGGCATATGTAGTGACTATTCACTCACAAATCTAATGACTCCAGAGGAATTCCATCCATCAAATGATGAGTTTATAACCACCAGGCTAATTTTCCACTCAGTCTTCTTGGGAACAACTGTTTGAACAACTGGGAGGCAGCAAGACCAGCGAGTCAGAAGGTATCTCTGCAGGAGGTGCATCTGTACCATGGTACCAGCTCCAGGGTCTATGCCCAGCAGCTGCAGGTAGTCCCAGACCCTGGGAGTTGCCAGAGAACAACCCCCCCCCCCCTACGTTGCAGTTTCAATATTGCCATTCTTTCAGGGATGGAAACACCCTGCCCAAGTGAGTGTCAAAGTGAATATCCAGATACTCCAAGCCTGAGAGAGAGCTAGGCTGCTCTTGGGGTAGTTGATCACCCATCCCAGCTTCTCCAACCACCAGATCATCTAGGTTGGGTCTGCCCTAAACTTCTTCATGGAGTCGGACCAAATCAATCAGTCATCCAGGCATGGGTAAACTCAGATTCCTTGCTTGTGAAGAAAGGCCACTACCACTACAGTTACCTTTGTGAAAAAGTGTGAGGCACTGTGGCCAGGCCAAAAGGCAGGGCATGAAAAAAAAATGGCAACCCAAGATGCATTAGCAGAACCACCAATGACGTTGCTCCTGGATCAGAATATGGAAGTATGCCTTGAAAAGGCCCAACATAAAAACAAAAATAGAGCAAACTCAACAAATCATGAGCTTAAGTGTCTAGGTGTAAATGTATAAATGTTGGAAGAGTAGCCATGAGGAATCAAACGACCTCTCGTAGCAGTACTTCCATTTTACTCAATTTAGTGAGCCCTAACAGGAGCTTTTTCACGTAGGTAAAAACACCATAAAAATAGTGTACCCTACACCATATGTGTTCAAAAAATATATTGCTTCCAACAATTTAACATATCTGAAACCAATAGGACAATCCAAAGTAACAAAAATACGAAAGTTACTTATCTGTTGCCCATAGAAAACCAAGTCGTAGTAATGCTCCAGATTTAGCTGTATTTCAGTCACTTAAATCCGCAGTTTTGAAAAAGAACGCTCTCCTTAACTGCAAAAACGCCCGACTTCCGCAATTCTTCAGGACGCCAGCGCATGCTCATTTCCAATCTATTGCCACAGAGAAGGAACCATAGTTAAATGCCAGTCGGAACCAATCAAAGCTGTTTACGTCATAAGAAACACACACAACACATCCAGGATAAAGCAACTGTAACTGACATGATGACTAGATCTTATCGTTTCAAAGAAGGCTGGTCCAATCAAGTTCTTTATTGAGACCCTGGGGTACGACAGTGGATAGTCGGAAAATCCAAGTCTGTTCTAACAATTGTAAATGTTGTTCTCGGTTACCATCTCATGGGTGTACAGGCCCAAGGCAGTTAGAACCTTCCCCTGCTGGAATGACACAATGACCAACCTGAGGGTCCTCCATGTGGAAGTGGGGCACTCTTAGCTTGGCACTGACAGTCTTCAGGTCCAGAATTGGTCAGAAGGATCCACCTTTTTTAGGAAGTATATCAAGTAAATTCAAATAAATTGAATACTGCCAGAATCCTGTTCTGAGGAGGCCATGGATGCAATAGCCTGGAACTGCAGGAGGCACTGAAGAGTTTCCTTGAACGCTACTCTTGGTTAAGGAACTGCAACAAAACTCCACAAAGGTGTTCTGAAGAGGCTCCACAAACTCCAGCACACACCCCTTTTTGAGGACCATGACGACTCATTGATCTGACATGATACAAATCCATTCTGACTAAACCACCCTGATCTCCTATACCTCAGAATGGACCCATCAGATCTAGTTGTGAGGTCTTACCAACTCCCAAGGAAGTGCCTGCTAAGTCCTGAGATCCCTAGGATCCCCAAAAAGGCTGACCCTTCTGAGTTTAGACCCATAGGAGGAATAGGCCTTGTCCAAACACACTGGCACTATATCTCTCCCATGCTCCTTGCTAAGCCCTGCATGAGGAACCCCTGGAATCTCTTGGCCTATCTTCCAGGAGTCTGTGAGCAAGACCCCCCCCCCCCCAAAGAGGAGCTCGCTCAGCTGCAGCTTGGATGTGGTATCAGTAGACTCATTCTGGAGCCGGAGCCATCTTCAAGCCACCAAAGCTTCCACCATGGACTTAGAAGAGATCCTGATGAAGTCAAACAGGGCATCCACCCCACATGGCACTCCAGATTCTTAACTTGCTACCTCTGGGTTGTCTAGGAAAAGAAGCCAGAAGGACATCACAATCCTTCTAGGATAGGGTGCAACCTCCACCAGAGGCAGCTCTGTAAAGCACAGAACTGTCATCCTGCATTAGGGTGGAAAGGTCCTCCTTCTGAGAGATCAACAGGTCTTCTCCCTCCATCAGGGGCGAGGAAACTTAACTCTGTTGCTGCTAAATTGGGAGAGGCCAGAGGGCCCCAACTCCCCTGTAGGGAAAGGTCAAGATCACAGACCTTTGCAACTGGGGCTGCCATACAGCTACCAGAGGCTGTAAACAGCCCATGAGCTATTTCAGGAGCTGCTGCTCAAAGCTAGCTGAGAAGGGGCTCAGAGGTCCCAAAAGACCCTTAAGGCTTGCCAACTTGAGCCTGTAGCATTCTCGCAACACTTTTTCAGCTGAGATCATATGTCTATCCAAGATGCTAACCATTTCCACCAGCAGGAAAATCATGGGAGATATGGTAGAGGGAGCAATCGAGGCAAAGAGCCAGCCACGGAGCTTGCTCAACAGGAGCTACAAGCAGCACACCTCTGTGAACCTGGCATTCAGACAGACCTCAAATGAAGGGGGGGGGGAGAGAACGTGAAGGAATAAAACACTGATGAAAAAAAAAATTGCAATGAAAAGGAACCTCCAATTGGTAAGGGAATCCCTGCACCTGTCGGACCGGCCAGAAAAACCCAAGAGGGGTCTATCCAGAAACCACACAGGCCTGGGAAGGCCTGCCTGCCTGCTGGAGATTTTTTTAAGCTTTTTTATTTAAACACAGAACCAAATAAAGAAACAGCAGAAAAATAAAATATAGGCAAAAAAAAAAAAGCAGAAACAGGACAGTGAGAAAGAAAGGGGGCTTGGGTCCATATTTACCAGCCCACCTTTCAGAAGTCCTGGTCGCTCTCCAGCCCATCACTGCTGGAACCCAATGGGTAACAGCACTGGACACACTGCAACTATCAGTTTGAAGAGACAATGGGTATACCCAAGCACCATGCAAACATTGGATCAAGGTTTCAAACAAGGCCATAGGACCATGATCTGGGCCAGGGCAGAAAGGTCTATCTGCACTGCTGCACCAATCCACAAATCTTGCCACCTGCTTGAGGCAAACAATACTAGCTTCTCTCAGTGCTACACAAGCGTATATACAAGTGATGACATAGAAACACAGAAATATGATGGCAGAAAAAGACCAGATGGCCTATCTAGTCTGCCCTTTCATATCAACTACAATAGTCCTCTTTTTACCTTTAGAGATTCTGTGTTTGTCCCATGCTTTTTTGAAATCAGATACTGTCCTTAAGTCCACTACCTCCACTGGGAGTCTATTCAATGCATCTACCACTCTTTCCATAAAGAATATTTCCGCATATTATTCCTGAATCTCTCTCCTTTCACTCTCATCCTATGTCCCCTCGTAGCAGAGCTTGCCTTCAATTGAAAGAGGCCCTCCTGTGTATTGACGCCACGGAGGTATTTAAATATCTATCATATCGCCCCATCCCGCCTAGTAAGATCTTTAAATCTGTCCTCATATGCTTCATAACGAAGACCATTAACCATTTTAGTAGCAACCTTCTGCACCAACTCCAACCTGCTTATAGTTTTGAAGGTGCGGTCTCCAGAATTGCACATGATACTCCAAATGAGGTCGCACCAGAGACTTGTACAGAGGCATTATCACCTCCTTTTTTCTGCTTGCCATTCCTCTCCCTATACACCCAAGCATCCTTCTGGCTGTCGCAGTTGCTTTTTCTGTTTAGCTACTTTAAGATCGGACACAATTACGTCCAGGTCCCACTCTTCTTTTGTGGACAGAAGTACCTCATCCCCTACACTGTACCGCTCCTTTGGATTTTTGCAGCCTAAATGCATGGCCCTGCATTTTTTTAGCATTAAATTTCAGCTGCCAAATTCTAGACCATTCTTCAAGCTTAGCTAAATCCCTCCTCATGTTATCAACTTCTCCCTGGGTGTCTACTCTATTGCAGATTTTGGTATCAGCCGCAAAGAGGCAAACCTTTCCCGACAGCCCTTCCACTATATCACTAACAAAGATGTTAAAAAGAATCGGACTAAGGACAGATCCATGGGCACCCCACTGGTAACCACTTCCTCATCAGAGTGAGCTCCATTTACCTGTACCCTTTGTTGCCTCCCACGCACTCAATTTCTAACCCAATCAGTAACTTTAGGGTCCATCCCTAGGGTGCTCAGTTTGTTTATAAGTTGCCTGTGTGGAACTGTGTCAAAGGCATTACTGAAATCTAAATATACCACATCCAGGGCTCTCCCTCAGTCCAACTACCTGGTCACCCAATCAAAGAAAATCAATCAAATTTGTCTCATAAGACCTGCCTCTGGTGAACCATTGGACTCCAGAAACCTCATTATTCTCTTTCAGGAGGCTTTCCAATAATTTACTAACCACAGAGGTTAAAACTAACCAGCCCTGTAGTTCTCAATGTCATCCTTACGTCCGCTTTTGTGTAAAGGGACCACATGTGCCTTTCTCCAGTCCTCTGGCACCACTCCTGACTCCAAAAAGGCATTGAAAGGTCAGACAGTAAAGCTGCTAGAATGTTCAAGTTCCCTCAGTATTCTTGGATGTATCCCATCCAGACCCATGGCTTGGTCCACTTTTAGTTTAACTAGTTCCTCAGGAGCACAGTCTTCTGAAAATCGTTTGAGATCCATGTCACTTCTGTTCCAGTTTCTGGGTGTTTTCTGAGGTTCTGCTCCTGACCCTTCATCTGTGAACACAGAACAAAAATATTTGTTTAACAATTCTGCTTTATCCTCATTAGTTTCTCCATATTCTTCCTGTGCACCCTTGAGTCTGACAATACCACTTTTGCCCTGCCTCCTCTCACTAACATATCTAAAAAAAATGTCATATCCCCTCAGTTTATTGCATTGGCTATTTCTTCTTCTTTTTGTACCTTTGCTTTCCTGACTACATTGCTAGCTTCTCTGAGTATTTCCAAATATAGATGCCAGTCTTCCTCTCTCTGTGATCCTTGTATTTTATGAAGGCTTCACCTTTTTAGCTACTTCTTTTGAGAACCACAGCTGCCTCCTTTTCCTTTTACATTTATTTACCTAACAAAAAGGTTTGTTGCTCTTAAAATATCCCCTTTCAGTTTTGTCCACTGTTTTTCTATATCCCCCAGCTGTTCCCATCCCACTATCGACTCTGTGAGGTACTGCCCCATCTTGGCAAAGTTAGTTTTCCTGAAGTCTAATACCTTCGCTTTTGAATGGATTTCATCAGCCCTATTCTTAATACTGAACCATACCATCTGGTAATCACTGGATGTGAGATGATGATCCACTAACATCAGAAACACTTTCCCCATTGGTAAGCACTAAGTCCGGTATGGCCCCCATCACGTGTGGGTTCTGTTACTGGTTGCCTGAATAGTTCTCCCTGAAGAGAATCCAGGATCTCCTTACTTCTAGATGATACCACAGCAGTGATGTGCCAATCCACATCTGACATACTGAATTCACCTATTAGTAGCACTTCTCCTTTCATGGCAATAGATACCATAGTTAATGAATGGAAAACGTGTACCACCCTAACAGCAAAACAGGATTTTTTTTTTTTTACTGGATCCCTGTTATTAACTATATTACTATGTAATACTATGAATTATTGTAATGGTAAAGGGGATGGAAGGATACTCCTATGAAGAAAGGCTAAAAAGGTTAGGGCTCTTTAACCTGGAAAAGAGACGGCTGAGGGGAGATATGATAGAAGTCTATAAATTAATGAACGGAGTGGAACGGGTAAACGTAGATCGATTGTTTACCTTATCAGAATATAGAAAGACTAGGGGACATGCAATGAAGCTACAGGGTAAACTATTTAAGACTAATAAAAGAAAATATTTTTTCACTCAACGTGTAATCAAACTCTGGAATTTGTTACCGGAGGATGTAGTAAAGGCTGTTAGTGTAGCTGGGTTTAAAAAAGGTTTGGACAAGTTCCTGGAGGAAAGGTCCATAAACCATTAAGAAGTGACCGAAGATATCAATGCTGGACCCAGTACAAGCATTGTGGAACTTGTGTCTCTTGGGGAAACTGCTAGGTACATATGACCTAGATTGGCCACTGTTGGAAACAGAATACTGGGCTTGATGGACCTTGGTCTGACCCAGTATGGCATATCTTATGTTCTTATGTTGTTTTCTGTAAACAATCAATCATGCACAATTAGATTTTTAAAAAGGCAGTAGTCCACACATTTTGAAAAGCATGCAATAAAGCATAGTTATTCACCTGTAACAGGTGATCTCCGGGAACAGCAGGAATTTAGTCTTCACAAATGGGTATCGTCGGTACCGACGGAGCCTGCGCGGAAACGCTCCCCAGTGTCCAATTAGAAAGCTTTTGGGAGCATCCCACAGCGCCTGCGTGCTGCCTTCCCGCCTTTCCCAACTGCCTCTCTCCAGTTGAGTTTTAAAGCTGAGACAAAGAGAGAGAGAGGGAAAGAGAAAGAGATAGAGAGATACAACTCCTAGGGGAGGTGGGTGGGTTGTGAAGACTAAATTCCTGCTGTTCCCGGAGATCACCTGTTACAGGTGAGTAACTATGCTATCTCCAGGAACAAGCAGGAATGTAGTCTTCACATATGGGGACTCCCTAGCTTTAGATGCCAGGGAGAAACCCCAGAGGTTGTGTGTCTCTGAGAAAGGGCTCCACTTCCCCCCATGGATCTCTAGCATCCAACCAGGGATGGTGGGTAGGAGTTGATTAGGTATGGAAAAGGTGTTGGAGAACAGCCTGACCAAACAAGGCATCCCGGCGGGAACCTTGTCCAAGCAGTAATGGGCTGTGAAGGTATGAACGGAGGCCCAGGTAGCTGCTCGACAGATGTCGTTGATAGAGACAGTGTAGATGAGCCAATGACGTTGCCATGGCTCTCACATTGTGAGCTGTGACATGGCCCTCCAGAGGAAGATTCGTACTCTGATAGGCAAAGGAAATACACTGAGCAATCCAGTTTAACAGTGTTCTCTTGGAGACTGGAAGTCCCAAATGAGAAGGATCAAAAGCAACAAAGAGTTGAGAGGACTTTCTATGTTGCTGTGTTCTTTGTAAGTAAAAGGCTAGAGCTCTTTTAAGTCCAAAATATGAAGATTCCTTTCTGCATTTGATGCATGAGGCCTTGGAAAGAACACAGGTAGGTAGAACGCTTGGTTTAGATGAAAAGGCGAGACTACCTTTGGCATAAAGTGTGGATGAGTCCTAAGGACTACCTTGTCATGATGGAACCTTGTATAAGGTGCATCAGCCACTAGTGCTTGCAACTCACTGATGCGACGTGCTGATGTGATTGCAATGAGAAAGATAACCTTCCAAGAAAGGACTTTCAATGAGGTAGTAGCTAAGGATTCGAAAGGTGGCTTCATGAGCTGACCAAGAACCAAGTTTAAGCCCCATGCCACAGGTGGTGGCCTAATGGGAGGCTTAGTTAGCAGAAGGCCTCTCATAAATCTCGCTATAAGATGACGGGAAGAAATAGGTTGTCCATTTAGAGGCTTGAAAGAAGCTGCAATAGCACTCAAATGGACTCTCACTGAGTTAGTCTTAAGTCCTGCAATGGATAAATGAAGGAGATACTCCAGTAATGATTCCAAAGGTACCGCAAGGGGGTTAAGACCCTTCTGCGAACACCATATGGTAAACCTTCTCCACTTGAAAGCATAAGAGCGTCTTGTGGAAGGCTTCCTGGAAGCATAAAGGATATCCCTTACTTGCTGAGGGAGGTTAAGACCATGGAGATCTAGGCCTTCAGCAACCAAGCCCTGAGATGCAGAGACTGGGGATTGGGATGCCACAACATTCCGTTCTCCTGAGATAGGAGATCTGGAGCAGACCCTAACTCCAGGGAGGGAGCTTGAGAGAGATGTAGAAGCAGAGGGTACAACACTTGCCGAGGCCAATGTGGAGCTATGAGAATCATACGGCCTCTGTCTCTCTGAAGCTTGAATAGGGTCTTGGGAATTAGGGGAATGGGTGGAAAGGCATAAAGGAAGTCTTGGCCCCAGTGAAGGAGGAAAGCATCCTTGGCCTGAGAGTCCTGAGCTGAGATTCTGGAACAGAACCGGGGAAGTTTGGCATTCAACGGACTTGCAAAGAGGTCTATGTCCGGGGTTCCCCAAATTTGAAAAATCTTGGTCACTTGGTCTACATGTAGAGACCATTCATGTGGAAGCAGAACTCAACTGAGTCTGTCTGCCCAAGAGTTTTGTATGCCTGGAAGATACACTGCCAGGAGATGAATCTGATGCTCTCTGGCGAGGGCCCACAGTCGCAAAGCTTCGTTGCAAAGCAACAGAGAGCCTGTTCCCCCCTGCTTGTTCACATAGAACATGGCTACTTGATTGTCCGTATGAATGAGGACTGTCTTGTAGCTGAGCAGGGTGTGGAACACTCAAAGAGCAAGGAAAATTGCTCTGAGCTTCAAGAGATTGATGTGTAGATGAGTCTCCTGTGGCGTCCAAGTGCCTTGGGTGGAGAGGTCTTGCAGATGAGCTCCCCAACCCATTGGTGAAGCATCTGTTGTGAGAGTTGCCTGGGGTAAGGGTTGTTGAAATGGGGACCCCAGCAACAGGTTCTGAGTGGACTGCCACCATTGGAGGGACAAAATAAGGCGATTTGTGTTTGCTATTTTGTCTGACAGGCACCCTGATGCCTGGGTCCACTGAGTGGATAAAGTCCACTGAGCTGCTCTCATATGGAGGCGAGCATAAGGAACCACATGCACGGTAGATGCCATGTGGCCTAGTAGTTGTAGCATTTCTCGGGCAGTGAGATGAGGCTTCAGCACTGCTTGAGAAGCTAACTGCACTATGCAAAGGCAACGGGCCTGGGGAAGATAGCTTTGCTTGATACCAGAAAAGCAAGGGCCTCCTATGAAGTCTGGAGACTGAGTGGGAGTTAGACTGGAGTTTGGGATGTTTATGACCAGACCCAAATACTGAAGGACACGCATTGTGCAAGATAGAGAAGTCATGGCCTCTGACTCTGATGGGGCTCGAATGAGCCAGTCGTCTAAGTAGGGGAAGACAAATATCCCTAGAGTGCGGAGAAATGCTGCTACCACAGCCATGCATTTCGTGAACACTCTTGGTGCTGAGGCCAGGCCAAAAGGAAGCACCCTGTATTGGTAGTGCTTTCCTTGAAAAAGGAACCGAAGGAACTTTCTGTGAGTTGGATGGATGAGAACATGAGTGTACGCATCCTTGAGATCTAGAGAACAAAGCCAATCCTGACTCTGAAGGTATGGCAGCAGAGTTCCTAAAGAAATCATCTTGAATTTCTCTTTGAACAGGAATTTGTTCAATTCTCTGAGGTCCAAAATAGGTCTGTATCCCCCTGTTTTCTTTGGGATAAGGAAATAGGGGAAGTAAAACCCTGTACCCTGTTGATGAATGGGTACCTCTTCTATTGCTCTTTGGGCAAGAAGCATAGTGACCTCTTGATCTAACAGGTTGATGAGAGGTGTCTGAGAATTGAACTGTCTTACCATGGTGGAAGGAGGCATGCACAGGAAGTGTACCCCTCTCTTATAATGGAGAGTGTCCACTGCTCTGCTGTTATCTGCTCCCATCTGGGGGCAAAGTGACATAACCTTCCTGGAATGGTGGAAGGCTCTGGTCCATTGAGGGCCAGGAAGGCTACGTTCTCTAGATGAAAGTCAAAGGCCTTGTGGAGGCTGAGACTGCTGAGATGGTTGAGGCTTAGCAGTCTTTGCTTTCCTTTGTTTAGGTGGATGCTGACCCTTCCGGGTAGGCTGACCTGTAGAACGTCCCTGCTGGGAATAAGAGGGATAAAACCTCTTCTTTTTTGAGAAGAAAGGCTTCTTGAAAGACTTCTTTCTCGCAGGATCAGCTGTGGCTTTGGATAGCCTATCCAAAGTGGAGTTGTCAGCATCCAACTCATTGGCCTTTTCTTGCCAATCTTTACCAAACAGGTTTTCACCAGTACAAGGAATATTGCCCAGTTTGTCTTCTACTCAGAGCTCCAAATCTGATGCCTGGAGCCAGGCAATTCTACGTGCACCTATGGCGATGGCAGAGGTTCTGCTTATGCACTCAAAACAGTCAAAAGCTGCACGGTTGACAAATTTAGAAACATCCTGGGTATGTTTGACCAATGTGAGAAAATCCTGTCTTTTATCCTCAGGAAGAAGAGGGCTCAAAACCTCTAAATCCCCTGGTAACTTCCTTCAGGAACATTCCCATATATAAAATATAGGAACTGATCCTGGCAGAAAGCATGGAAGCTTGGCAAGTCCGACATCCAAAAGCATCCAAAGTTCTGCACTCGCGTCCTGGAGGATTAGAGGCATCTCTCTTTGCACTCCTGATCCTTCTCATAGCCGATTCCACTACAATAGAGTGGTGAGGAAGCTGAGTCTTCTGGAAACCAGGACAAGGAGGGACTCGATACATAGTATCCAGTCTACGACAGTGAGGAGAGGTGGTAAGAGGCGTCTCCCACATTCTTAGCATGAGATCATGCAAGATCTCATGGATGGGTAGAGTAGCTGCCTCTTTAGGAGCCTTGGGCTATTGCAGAATCTCCAACTCCTTTGCTCTGTGCTCTGATTCAGGAGCCACAGTAATAGACAGACCTTGAGCCACCTCCCTGATGAAGTCCTGAAAAGAAATATCCTCTGGAGGAGACATCCTGCACTTAGGGGAGGAAGACTCCTCTGGGAGAAGTATTCCTGCATCAACAGAACTGTCAGAATCCTCAGATTCTTCTGAGGACACGAAATACCGTCTGTCCGGATGCTCTTGAAGAGCCCAATACCCGTACCGACCGAAGTCGGTACCGGTGTATCGGTACCGGAGGACATTGCATGACTGGGTGCCAGCAATGCGGACACCAATGTCGATGCTATCGGTACCGGTACCGATACCGGTGCCGGAGTCGGTGCCGGTACCGGTTGAACTGTCTGACGCGGTTCCAAGGGTGTCGATGCCGGAAGGAGAGCCGCCAGAATGCGTTCAATAGCCAGGAATCTCTGGTCTATCAATGCTGCCGATGCCTGGATGCCGGTACCGCAGAAAACAGCCGGTACCCCAGAGCATGGCACCAGTAGTTCTGCCGAGGTTGAGGCCTCAAGAACGTCCTGGAGCCCTGATAATGCTTTGGAAGCCGAAGCCTCCCACCGGGGTAATTTTGCCGGTGCAGAATCCTCAAGGGCAGAGGCATCTCGATGCTTAGAAGGAGATCTACCCTTTGAGGACCGGCTAGACTTGTGTTTAGTTACCTGAGATCCACGGGAGGAAGAGGAAGCCCTGAAAGACGTCGATGCCACCGAGGCTGCATTAGAGGGAAACAGGGTACTGAGCTTAGCAGCTCGGTTCTGCTGACCTCTTTTAGACATCATAGCACAGGCTATACATTCCGTGATGGAGTGGTCAGGACCTAAACATTTTAGACACCACTCATGCGTGTCGGTGACGGAGATGGTACCGCCACACTTGGTGCACTTTTTGAAACCCGAAGAGGGTTTTTCCATTGCGGAGGAATTTTTGGGCCTAAGGCCCAAAAAGGCGCGTGCACGTGGAAAAAAGTACTAAGTATTTTTTTTATTTATTTTTTTTTTTAAAGAAAAGAAAGAAAGAAGGAAAAACCAGCGGTCGAGGAAGGCAGACGCGACCACAAAAAAGAAGGGCAATAAGGAGAATTTTCTGCGGTGACAGGAACAATGACCTGCTGGCTCCACGGAAAATGAAGAACTTGAGAGAGGCAGTTGGGAAAGGCGGGAAGGCAGCACGCAGGCGCTGTGGGATGCTCCCAAAAGCTTTCTAATTGGATGCTGGGGAGCGTTCCCGCGCAGGCTCCGTCGGTACCAACGATACCCATATGTGAAGACTACATTCCCGCTTGTTCCTGGAGATTGTAACTTACATCTTACTATTTTAGCAATAGGTTGGATTAAAGGCCAGCCCCTTTAGTTCCACTTTCTGGATCAAGCATTTAGCAATGTCTTCCTTTTCCATAAATGAGTCAAAACACCCATGTCCTTTTTACATACTTATTAGTAAGAAAGATCCAAGAATGGTGAGCACACAAGGTTCAAGAGAGGTTCTCCACAGGATAGGGCATCCCATGTCCAAGGATAGCTAGGACAGAGTCTTCCTCCTAATAAACAGCCACTTTCCCCTAGGGTCAAGTTCTCCAGTGATAATGGCCACCAAGTCTTTTCTGACCAAACCCCAAGACTTAATGGTGAGAAGAACTCAGAGACTGGAAAGATTAGCACAGAGCTCTCACCAAGGTGAAGCAAGTTTGTAGAAAAGCCAAGGTATGACTGGAACTAAAGTAGTATCTAGGAACATCCAAATAAGGTGAAGCAGGAAGCCAAGTACAAGGTGACAAACAAGGTACAGACTAAACTCTAGCAGAAAGATCTAGTCAGAACTGAATTTGTATACAGATCCTGGAAAGGAACAAAATGGCCTCTGAAAAGGAAGCAGCAGGTGCACGATAGGTTAAGCAGATGTCGGTCAGCTAAGTGGAACCTACCTACACCTACTGGCTGGAGGTCAGAGGTTCATCTGGGTATGGTTCTTCTGGAAACCGAGCCATCTACAGGCCCATGACAGAACTTCACAATACACTCAACCTCCCTCTAGTGGTTAACTGTGCTATAACCAGTAAGAACAGATCAGATGTGTCATACTGGGTCAGACCAAGGGCTATCAAGCCCAGTATCCTGTTTCTAAAAGTGGCCAATCCAGGTCACAAGTATCTGTGAACCTTTTTTGGGATCCTGATAGGTTCCACGTTGCTTATCCCAGGGAAAGTAGTGGATTTGCCTGGTTATCTTATCTACCTAGCTTGTCACAGCAGACAATTAATGAAAACTAAAGTTTGTTTGGATAAACTGTACAAATCAAATTGACTTCAAATGTTTGAATGCCTAGAAATGTGAAGTCTAAGAAAAAGTTTCAAAACATCCAAATGAAAAGAGCGTTAGTGACTGCTTTCATAACCTATTAGAATGTATGCTGTGATTAGAGATTGTTGGATTATGAAATCACCTGCCTCTAAAATAAACCACATTTTGATTAAATTCCAAATTCTATGGTCTGGTTTGTTGATACTCAATTTTTTTTACACAATATCTCTAAGGCAACTTTCCAACATAAACAAGAGTGAAATAGTAGTTGAATTAAAATCCTGTGCTTTAAAACCTCTCATCTTTATAATGGATAAAAAAGTAATAAAATAAAAAATGAAACAAGTTAGGAGTGATATACTGGATCAGAAGCATAGGGTCATTGCTGTATTTGCACTACCGATTTGAAAATAATGAGGGTTAGTTTAACAGCTAACACATCTGAAAATAGGCACAGAGACGTCCCCAGAGCCATTTTAGAAGGTGGTCTGTCATCATCTCCAGATCGAGGATGTCCAAGTTGGAACAGGGGCTTGGTAGAGATGCGGCCAGGGCATAAGACTTAACTAATTTAAAATACTAATAACCTGCACTATTTAAAATCCAAGGTGAGTTACAGTCTTACATACACAAGATATCACAGACACAAAAAATAAAATTATTAAAATACAGCTCTAAAAACATACAAAAATATCATCCTGGATGTTCCGAGCTGCTTCAAAAGGTTATACCTGCTTCAGGCATAAACAGCCATCTGAAAAATGCTTGTTTTGTCAGGCAAATCTCTGGAGGGTGTGGAGGAGAAGTACGCTCATGTCCCCTTTATTTTATAATTTGTCAATGAACACCAACAGGAATTAGAGGCTCATGTTTTCATTCTGTCATGCTGCTGGACATCCCCTGTATGCATCCTTGCCTGAGAGGACATCCCTGCCCCTTGGTGTCAAAGTGGGGATGTCTATATGGATGAAACAGACATCCCCAGAGATTTTCTACACATTCTACCCTGAACATCCCAGATTGCACTTGGATACCTTTCTAAAATGCCACTTCATGTATGCTGTGCACTAAAGAGAGTCCCTTATATAGTAAACTGCACTTTTTAGCTCAGCACTAATCTTACTCTACGCAAAACACAGCAGGGGTAATACTACTTCCCAGAGTTACAGTAAGAAATTTTAGTGCAGGAAAAGTCAGTGGTAAAACCGCTGCGATAACAGGAAGTGCAGTGGACATACAAAACACTGAACAAATTGCTCTCAAAGTTTAATCTTTAAAAAATAAAAAATATATATTTTTTTAAACTCTTCCCCAAGCGATGAATCTTTACACCAGCTCAGAGCTAGAGTAAAGATGTAGCACAGGAACAAGAAGCCCTTGGTGGCACAAGTGGGCCTCTAGACTCCCTCCCGAACCCCTCCCCTGCCTCAAGATTGGGAGACAGGAATGATGTCCACTTTCTACTGCCTATGATGCAGCTATCTTCCAAATGATGATGCCTGGCCCCTAGGAATGCAATGGGACATACCATTAAGGGTCAGTCAACCAAATATGAGAAATATAGTTATCAATGTCTGGTACCTTTGTGTATGTGCTGCTTCAGACCATTTATGTTCTTCTGATACCAAATATAGTATACAGAATTCAGAAAGATAATTCTGCTCCATAGAGCCCATCTTGAAGAATACATAGTACTAATGAAATGATACCACTGAACTTAACTGAAATTGAAACTGCCATAGGTATTCATTTGAAAACTACAAGTAGAAAAACAGTGGTTGCTTTAACTCCTATTACATCATCAAAAAATTGCAATGCTATCTCCACTGAATTGGATAATTGTATCAAATGACAGTAATGAAAAAAATCCAGTACAACCAAAGTAAAAATCATGTCAATGATTTCTCTTAATGTCATACCTAAGAGAAAATATACCCTATGTTTAGAAAATGCCGTCTTCACTAAAACATTGCATATAGTAATCAAATGTGTCTTGACCAATACAGCTTTAAGAATAAACATTACATAGAGCCAGATGTGTATAATATGTCATATGTTCAGCAGTAAAAAAAAACAAAAAAACCCCACAACCCACCCATCACATGTGAACAGAATAAACCATTTCCTTATCTTGTAAAATAAAGCATTCCTACTGAAAAACAAGCACATATGAGAGTTATACTGGGTATGATGGGCTTGCCTTTCATAATTACAACCAATATTGCAGTCTTCCAAATGCACAGATGAATCTTGAATTCTTTAGCTGGGCTGTGTAAGCTGATACTACAAGCAATTTAAAAAAAGCACAGAATCCTGCATACTGTATAACAGCTGAAATTTGGAATGCAAGATTGCTCTTTTTCTAGCCCATTTTCCTGCATGTTATAACTATAGAAATACGCAATGTTGCTCACCTGTAAAGCATAGTTACTCACCTGTAACAGGTGATCTCCGGGAACAGCAGGAATTTAGTCCTCACATATGGGTATCGTGGGTACCAACAGAGCCTGCGCGGGAACGCTCCCCAGCGTCCAATCAGAAAGCTTTTGGGAGCATCCCACAGCACCTGCGTGCTGCCTTCCCGCCTTTCCCAACTGCCTCTCTCCAGTTGAGTTTTAAAGCTGAGACAAAGAGAGAGAGAGGGAAAGGAAAGAGATAGATAGAGAGATACAACTCCTAGGGGAGGTGGGTGGGTTGTGAGGACTAAATTCCTGCTGTTCCCGGAGATCACCTGTTACAGGTGAGTAACTATGCTATCTCCAGGAACAAGCAGGAATGTAGTCATCACATATGGGGACTCCCTAGCTTTAGATGCCAGGGAGAGACCCCAGAAGTTGTGTGTCCCTGAAGAGGGCTCCACTTCCCCCCATGGATCTCTGGCATCCTACCAGGGATGATGGGTAGGAGTTGATTAGGTATGGAACAGGTGTTTGAGAACAGCCTGACCAAACAAGGCATCCCGGCGGGAGTCCTTGTCCAAGCAGTAATGGGCTGTAAAGGTATGAACAGAGGCCCAAGTGGCTGCTCGACAGATGTCGTCGATAGACACAGAGTGCAGATGAGCCATTGAGGCTGCCATAGCTCTCACATTGTGAGCTGTGACATGGCCCTCCAGAGAAAGGTTCTTACTCTGATAGGCGAAGGAAATACACTGAGCAATCCAGTTAGACAGTGTTCTCTTGGAGAATGTAAGTCCCAAATGAGAAGGATCAAAAGCAACAAAGAGTTGAGAGGACTTTCTATGCTGCTGTGTTCTTTGTAAGTAAAAAGCTGGAGCTCTTTTACAGTCCAAGGTATGAAGATTCCTCTCTGCATTTGATGCATGAGGCCCTGGAAAAAACACAGGTAGGTAGACCGCTTTGTTCAGGTGAAAAGGCGAGACCACCTTAGGCATAAAGTGTGGATGAGTCCTAAGGACTACCTTGTCATGATGGAACCTTGTATAAGGTGGATTAGCTACTAGCGCTTGCAACTCACTAATGCGGAGTGCTGATGTGATTGCAATGAGAAAGATAACCTTCCAAGAAAGGAATTTCAAGGAGGTGGTAGCTAAAGGTTCGAAAGGTGGCTTCATGAGCTGCCCGAGAACCAGGTTTAAGTCCCATGCCACCAGTGGTGGCCTAATGGGAGGCTTAGTTAGAAGAAGGCCTCTCATAAATCTTGCTATAAGAGGATGAGAGGAAATAGGCTGTCCATTTAGAGACTTAAGGGAAGCTGCAATAGCACTCAAATGGACTCTTACTGAATTTGTCTTAAGGCCTGCATTAGATAAATGAAGGAGATACTCCAGCAAAGATTCCAGAGGTATCGCAAGAGGGTTAAGACCCTTTTCCGAACACCAAAAGGTAAATCTTTTCCACTTGAAAGCATAAGAGCGTCCAGTGGAAGGTTTTCTGGAAGCATAAAGAACATCTTTCACTTGCTGAGAAAGATTAAGAACTTGGAGATCTAGGCCTTCAGCAACCAAGCCCTGAGATGCAGAGACTGGGGATTGGGATGCCATAACATTCCGTCCTCCTGAGATAGGAGATCTGGAGCAGACCCTAACTCCAGGGAGGGAGCTTGAGAGAGATGTAGAAGCAGAGGGTACCACACTTGCCGTGGCCAATGTGGTGCTATGAGAATCATATGGCCTCTGTCTCTCTGAAGCTTGAACAGGGTTTTGTGAATTAGGGGAAAGCTCCTATGAACTCTAAAGACTGAGTGGGAGTTAGACTGGATTTTGGGATGTTTATTACCAGCCCTAAATACTGAAGGATACGCATTGTGCAGGATAGAGAAGTCCTGGCCTCTGACAGTGTTGGAGCTCGGATGAGCCAGTCGTCCAAGTAAGGGAAGACAAATATCCCTAGAGTGCGGAGAAATGCTGCTACAGCCACCATGCATTTCATGAACACCCTTGGTGACGAGGTCAGACCAAAAGGAAGCACCCTGTATTGGTAGTGCTTTCCTTGAAAAAGGAACCGAAGGAACCTTCTGTGGGTTGGATGGATGAGGACATGGGCGTACGCATCTTTGAGATCTAGAGAACAAAGCCAATCCTGACTCTGAAGGTATGGTAGCAGAGCTCCGAGAGAAATCATCTTGAATTTCTCCTTGACAAGGAATTTGTTCAATTCTCTGAGATCTAAAATAGGCCTGTAACCCGCTGTTTTCTTTGGAATAAGAAAATAAGGGGAATAGAACCCTGTGCCCTGTTGATGAAGAGGTACTTCTTCTATTGCCCCTTGGGCAAGGATAGCCACCTCCTGACCCAACAGGTTGATGAGAGAGGTCGGAGAATTGAACTGCTTCACTATTGTGTGAGGGGGCATGCTTGAAAAATGAAGCTTGTACCCCTCCTTTATGATGGAGTGTGTCCAATGCTCTGCTGTTATTTTCCCCCATCTGGGGGCAAAATGACATAATCTTCCTGGAATGGTGGAAGGTTCTGGTCCCTCCAGAACCAGAAAGGCTAAGTTCTCTAGCTGAAAGTCAAAAGCCCTGAGGAGGCTGAGGCTGCTGGGCCGGTGGAGGCCTAGCAGCCTTTGCTTTCTTCTGTTTGGGTGGTTGCTGACGTTTCCTTGAAAGCTGACCTGCAGAAGATGCCTGCTGAACATAAGCAGGATAAAATCTTTTCTTTTTAGAAAAAGATGGTTTCTTGAACAATTTCTTTCTAACAGGATCAGCAGTGGACTTGGATAGTCTATCCAAGGTGGAATTTTCAGCATCCATTTCATTGGCTTTTTCCTGCCAATCTTTACCAAACAGGTTCTCACCAGTACAAGGGATATTTCCCAATTTGTCTTGTACCCAGAGCTCTAGATCAGATGCCTGGAGCTAAGCAATTCTACGTGCACCTATGGCGATAGCCGAGGTTCTGCTTATACACTCCAAGCAGTCAAAGGCTGCACGGTTGGAAAATTTAGCAACATCTTGGGCATGTTTGACCCAAGTGAGAAAGTCCCGTCTTTTATCCTCAAAAATGAAAGGACTTAAAGTCTGTAAATTATCTGTGACCTCCTTTAGGAACATTCCCATGTAGAGACTATAGGAACTGATCCTGGCAGAACGCATGGAAGACTCTACATCCAAAAGCATCCAGGGTTCTGCACTCACGTCCTGGAGGATTAGAGGCATGCCTTTTTGCACTTCTGATCCTTCTCATAGCTGACTCCACCACAATAGAGTGGTGAGGAAGCTGAGTCTTATGGAATCCAGGACAAGGAGGGACTTGATACATAGTATCCAATCTACGAGAATGAGGAGAGGTGGTAAGAGGTGTTTCCCACATCCTCAACATGAGATCATATAAAATCTCATGAATGGGTAAGGTAGCTGCCTCCTTAGGAGTTTTGGGATATTGTAGAATTTCCAACTCCTTGGCCCTTGGCTCTGTTTCAGGGGCCACAGTAATGGACAGACCCCGAGCCACCTCCCTGATGAAGTCTTGGAAGGACATATCCTCTGGAGGTCTTGGAAGGACATATCCTCTGGAGGAGACATCCTGTGTTTAGGGGAGGAGGACTCCTCTGGAAGAAGCATCGCTGCATTGACAGAACTTTCAGAATCCTCAGATTCTTCTGAGGACTCGAAGTATCGTCTGTCCGGATGCTCTTGCAGAGCCCGATACCCGTACCGACCAAGGTCGGTACCGGGAATAACCGGTACCGGAGAATCGGTACTGGAGGGCATCGGAGGACAGGGTACTGGCAGAGCAGACACCGATGCCGATGCTATCGGTACCGATGCCGATGCCAGTGCCGGTGGAGTTGTCTGTCGCGGTACCAAGGGCGTCGATGCCACAAGGAGAGCCGCCAGACTGCGTTCCATAGCCAGAACTCTCTGGTCTATCGACGCTGCCAATGCTTGGATGTCAGTACCGGAGGAGACCGCCGGTACCCCAGAGCATGGCACCAGGAGATCTGTCGAGGCCGAGCCATCGAGAACATCCTAGAACCCCGATAATGCTTTGGAAGCCGAAGCTTCCCGCCGGGGTAATTTTGCTGGTGCAGAATCCTCGAGGGCAACGCCAGAGGCATCTCGATGCTTAGAAGGAGATCTACCCTTCGAGGACCGGATAGATTTATGTTTAGTTACCTGAGATCCACGGGAGGAAGAAGCAGCCCTGGAAGACATCGATGCCACCGAAGCTGCATCAGAGGGAAACAGGGTACTGAGCTTGGCAGCTCGGTTCTGCCGACGTCTTTTAGACATCATGGCACAGGATTCACAATCCGTGATGGAGTGGTCAGGACCTAAACATTTTAAACACCATTCATGGGTGTCGGTGACGGAGATGGTACCGCCACACTTGGTGCACTTTTTAAAACCTGAGGCAGGTTTTTCCATGCTAAGGAGAGATTTTTGGCGCGTGCACCTGAAGAAGAGGAAAAAAGGATTTTTTTTTTTACAGAAATAAGAAAAGAAAGACCGGCAGTACCGGTAGAGCGTTGAAGAAGGCAGACGCGACCACAAAAAGAAAGAAAGAAAAAAGGAATTCTTCTGTGGTGACAGGAACACAACCTGCTGGCTCCGCGGAAAAAAGAAGAACTGGAGTGAGGCAGTTGGGAAAGGCGGGAAGGCAGCACGCTGGTGCTGTGGGATGCTCCCAAAAGCTTTCTGATTGGACTCTGTGGAGCGTTCCCGCGCAGGCTCCGTCGGTACCGACGATACCCAAATGTGACGACTACATTCCTGCTTGTTCCTGGAGATCAGGTGTTTTCCTTAGATATTAGGATTGATAAGGCATACACATGGGTAATGTCATCTTACAGTGCCAAGATGCATGCACGGCTCTTTCTGTGCACAGTGGTCTTTTCTGCTTTTCAGTTTGTTTCAAAAGCTCAAGAGTGTAGGCATTGTATTTCCTGAGGCTGTTTCAGATATTAAAGAGAGGCTAAGAAGGTTAGGGCTCTTTAGCCTGGAGAAGAGACGGCTGAGGGGAGATATGATAGAGGTCTATAAATTAATGAATGGAGTGGAACGGATAAACGTGGATCAATTGTTTACGCTATCAGAGTATAGAAAGACTAGGGGACATGTAATGAAGCTACAGGGTAAACTATTTAAGACAAATAAGAGAAAATATTTTTTCACTCAACGTGTAATCAAACTCTGGAATCTGTTACCGGAGGATGTAGTAAGGGCTGTTAGTATAGCTGGGTTTAAAAAAGGTTTGGACAAGTTCCTGGAGGAAAGGTCCATAAACCACTATTAAAAAGGGACCCAGGATATCAATGCTTGACCCAGTACAAGCATTGTGGAACCTGTGTCTTTTGGGGATATTGCTAGGTACGTATGACCTAGATTGGCCACTGTTGGAAACAGGATACTGGGCTTGATGGACCTCGGTCTGACCCAGTATGGCATGTCTTATGTTCTTATGTTCTTAAACTCTTTTATAGTAATAAAAGCCTTGGTGGCGCTCAAAGTAAACCTGGCCAAAGAACTCAAAAGCAGCGCAATGGCTGAGAGATGAAGAAGCGTGGAGCAATGATCTTTAAAACATATCCACTGTCTCCTTTACTTTCTGTCCAGAGAGAGAAATCTCCAGTACAAAGGGCATTAGCCAACTTGGAATGAACATTCTCACACAAACCAGATGCTATTAACAATGCAAACATTGGACAGCAATCACAGAGGCAGAGATTCTGGCAGAAGTTTCAAAGGCATCATAAGCAATGCAGAGAAGATGCGTGCCACACTCATCAGCCTCTGCAAGTATGGCATCCAGCTGCGTTTGAGCTTGAGAGGAAAGACTGGCAAAGAAAACACCTGAATCTTAAGAGGATGGACTATGCATGACCAATAGGCTGCATAGAATAGCTCCCTGGAACACTTTCTTCCTCAAAATGATCCATCTTCCAGTGAAGAGAGTTTGAGAAGTCTTTGTCTAAACGCTTTTGACTTTCAGCCAAGCTGCTTCCACGACACAGAAAAATGAGACAGCTGGACTTTGCTGAAATCTGGAGAAGGCTGAACCTGATATTTTATACCCAATTTCTAGGAGACAGACTGAACTGTAATGGGATTCTGCAGCATATGGAAGTGCTGGTCTTTAAGGAGTCCATGAGTAGGAACAGCTACAGTTATTTTGAGGTTTCTATGTACTTGAACAGACCAAAGACATCTGTCTGCGTTCCATATCTTGATGTACTGAAAATAACTTCAACCATGTTTTGAACAAATTTTGGATAAGAGATCTTTGTATGGCGATTCATTTCTCACTGGAGATGGAGAAGGGTCAGAAGAAATTCCTGTGGAACCCTGTTTCAAACTGTCTGGGGAAAGGGGTTGCAATTCAAAGGAATCAAAAAGGTTATCTACATCAGAAGCAGCAGAGGAGGAAGTGTATGTGCAGGCTCCTGCTTGGAATCAGAAGAGGCTACACTAGAATCTTATAACCTAGTGTCCCTCTGCACTGACATAAGCCCTGAGAAAGCTGCACTGTAGTTTGACAGATAACCTCAGACACGTTCTTGAAATATCCCTTGACAAAGTCATGAAATATTTTCTGCATGAAGGAATGGGAATGTTCAGGAAGATGGAGCAAGACAAAAAAGAAAGACTCACCTACCACAGTCATTAAAACTGGAGAAGACTGCTGCACAGAGGGTTTAAGGTCTGTACTGAAGAGATCTTCAGGAGTGTCTGAAAGATCTGTGCTCACACTGTTCCAAGATTCTAGTACTGACAGAGTGCCCAAGTGCTTTCTTTTGGACTGCAGAGATACTGCATTGGTTTGCTTTACCTTTCCAGTAACTTAGAAGATGACATGATCAGCTGGTTCTCAAGCTGCTGCTGGTGCTCCAAAAGCAGCTGCACAGTAAGCTTGGATACCTCAAGAGCTAGACACTTTGATTTGGAAGAGATATGGTGATCCCCTTGAGCGAATGGACTTTTAATGTAGCTGGAGGTTTGGCAACAGATAAATATGTAAGGAAAGTAAATAAAAACAAGAGGAAAAGGAAACATATTTGGTTCTCCAAAGAAATAGCTAAACAAAGAAAAAAAACACAGCTTTCACAAAATTCAGAAGTTCACAGACAGAGGATAAAGCTAAAAGAGACAAAAGAGAAATAAGGATAGCAAAATCCAAGGCAGAAGAAAAAATGGCTAACGATCTAAAACGTTGAGACAAAACTTTTTTCAGGTATATTCTGGAGAAGAGGAAGATCAGGAGGTGGCATCGCAAGACTCAAAAGTGCTGAGAACAGATTCATGGAAAGCGACATTGAAAAAGCAAAAATGCTATACAAATACTGTTTTGTTTTTACTAAAGAAAATCCTGGAGAAGGACCACCTGTGATTGGCAAAGATAGAGTAGTGGCCAAAAAATTAAGGCAGGTATCTTTTTCTACAATTTATTGTTAAATAATGTACTGTGGAGATGTCACACGTGCTTACTTATTTAATCACCATGCCGATTAGTCACACCATGCGTCTGGGGTCCATTTTAGTTTACTTACGCTCTGTAGTAAGTTTCTTGGATGAAGTTTTGAATTTTTACAACTAGGAAAAGATTGAAAGTTACATGTAAATTATACAATCAAGATGGGTAAAAAGTGCGATATTAATGAATTTGTAAAGGGACAAGTTGTCACACTCCATGCTGAAGGATATTCGCAATGTGCTATTGCAAAACATTTGCATATATCAAGGTGTGCAGTTCATAATGTTCTGAATCAGGTGGCCGTACACGTCAGTCGAAATGTGGGGGCAGACGGATAACTACTGGACGAGATGACCGATTCCTCAAAAACATTATTACATCTAGTCCACATACTTCATCTCAACGTGTGGCTCAGTTAGCTAATGATCGAGGAATAAAAAGATAAGTGCCAGATCTGTCCGACGACAGCTTGTGGATGAATTCAAACTCATGGTCAGAAGACCTGCCAAGAAGCCTATGATGACCAGGAAACAAATTGCTGCCCGCATACAGTTTTGTAGGAAGATGAAAGACAAATCTGCTGAATGGTGGGAGAGGGTAATGTTCACAGATGAAAGTACATTTCAACAAGTACGTGGGAGTGGTTACAACTACGTCCGTCGACCAGCAGACGAGAGACTAAATCCAAAGTACACA
Source organism: Ichthyophis bannanicus (assembly GCA_033557465.1). NCBI lineage: Eukaryota > Metazoa > Chordata > Amphibia > Gymnophiona > Ichthyophiidae > Ichthyophis > Ichthyophis bannanicus. Next base: position 642,371,190 of record CM066036.1, on the reverse strand, counting down.
ATCAAGACTATTAAACACCCACCATCAGTCATGGTATGGGGTGGTATCTCAGCGAATGGACGATGTGGCCTGCACATTTTTGAGAAAGGTGAAAGAGTAAATGCTGCAAAATACATATCCATGCTGAATAGTAAGGTTAAAATACATATGAATGTTTCTGGCACTACTATATTTGAGCAGGACTCGGCACCGTGCCACACTGCAAAAACAGTCAAAAAATGGTTCGTGGACAACAAGATCAAACTGCTACCAAGTTGGCCATCAAACTCTCCGGATCTCAATGTAATTGAAAACTATTGGAATCTCTCTTCCCTCGACGTATATATAAAGATATAGAGGGCCTTCTGACTAGATACTTGTGGCAAAACAAGACACCTAGGATAGCGAAACATAAGCTGCAAGCAGATAAGGAAAATGGGGGTGTCAGATTCCCTGATTTCCTGAAGTATCATCAATCTTTTCTTCTCAAACAAGGCGCTCGCTGGCTGGAAGATCCAGTACCGAGTAGACCTGTGTGGCTAGACATAGAAGAGGACCTTTGCAAACCGATTCCTCTTACTTTTCTCCCTGGTATGACTCTCCCATCAGACTCCCACTTTCCACCAATGCTTTTAGACACCTTAGGTGCCTTTAATAATCTTATGCACTCTTTAGACTCCCGACTCTGTCCGTTAGACAAGCTCCCACTTTGGTATAACACTCGATTTCGAATACAAAATAAGCCGATGGCGTGGAGCCCCTGGTACACTAGGGGCATTTGGATTCCTAGTCAGTTGTTCCATGAAGGTCGCTGGAAAACTTTTAGTGAATTGCAAATTGAATTTGGTCTCCCAGCGAAACACTATTTTCAGTTGGTGCAACTTCAGCATTGCCTTCGGAGTGCTAAGGTGCTCCCGCCATCGGCCTCCCCTACACAAGGTTGGTTGGAGACTATCCGATCTATCGGTAGTTCACCGGGTGTAGCATCCAATTTTTACAAAACCTTATGTAATGCTATAATTAGAGATACCCCTATAGCGCAGAAAGCATGGGAGAGAGAATTGCATGTGACTTTGACCCCGGAGCAATGGAGCCTTGTCTGGAGTAGAGTGACACGGGTCTCCCGATCCGCCTCACTCACTCAGACACTCTTCTTTCTAGCCCACCGGTGTTTTTACACTCCTGACAGATTAGCCAAATGGAACACTACTCAGGGCAATAGTTGTTGGACATGCCATGCGGCCATTGGCTCACTACCTCATGTTATGTATGAATGCCCCGCACTACAGTATTACTGGCGTCGGGTCTGGGGTCGTATCCAGTCTATTTTGCACTTTCAAGAGCCCCTTTCTTGGAGGATAGTGGGACTTCGCTCAGCTGCGGGGATCCCCTCTCTTCCAAAAACGGCTTACTTCCTTTTGGACTTTATGCTTGGCATTGCTATTTCCCTAATCACGAAATACTGGAAAAATAGCTCTCAGCTGAGCCCCAATGAATGGTGGAATCATGTCTGTCTCTACAGTAAATATGAACAAATACCTCGTATGTTTGCTTCCCCCATTCAGACTCCTCATCATCGGTCTAAATGGAAGATGCTCAATGACTATGTACATTCTGCTCAATGCTCTCATCTGACTGTCTAAATTTGTATATATCTTTGTCCCATGATTATTCTGTATCGCAGATCCTCTTTTGATTGTTTTGCTGTATAATCACTGTTGTTTGGAAGCGCTCACATGCTGACATAATCAGCTAGAGAAGAAGCGTGGGGGTGGGGGGTAATTGGGTTTACTTTTCTTTATTGTATACTTGTTTTGTCTCCTTTGGTGTGTTGTTTCTTTTGTTTGTTGCAAAATGAAAATAAAAGTTTAAAAAAAAAAAGAAAACTATTGGAATCTTATGAAGAAAAAGGTGGCAGCACACCGTCCAACTTCAGAAGCAGATTTAAAGGACATACTCAAGCAAGTATGGGTCAACAAAATCACTCCGACATACTGTAAAACGCTAGTTAACAGTATGCTAACAAGAATCCAGGCTGTGCTGAAAAATCATGGACACCCTATCAAATATAGACACGTATATTGTTTCCTGAACAAAACTTTGAAAATGACATATCTCTTTGGTTCTTAAAGCTTTTGGCCATAAAAGTGACAATAACACGTACTTTTCTAATAAAATTCTGATAGTTTGGACTCTGCCTTAATTTTTTGGCCACTACTGTACAAATGGGAATGAGTAGATACTACATCATTCACAGAAGACAAGGCCATGGGATTGGACAGGATACATCCCAGGATACTAAAAGAACTCAGAGAGGTTCTTGCAGGGCCTTTAAAGGATGTTTTCAATAGATCATTGGAGATAGCAGTGCCACAGGACTGGAGAAGGTTGATGTGGTACCTCTTCACAAAAAAGTGACAACAGGGAAGAAGTGACAAACTACAGGCCAGTAAGCCTTACCACGATGGCAGGAAAAGTAATGGAGGCAGTCCTGAAAGAGAGAATAGTGGACGTCTCTCAAAACCAATAGGCTGCATGATCAGAGGCAACATGGTTTTACCAAAGGATGATCAGGACAAACAAATCTGATTGCGTTCTTTGACTGGGTGACCAGAAAACTAGATCAAGGACATGTGATCGATGTGATCTACCTAGATTTCAGCAAAGCCTTTAATACTGTTCCTCACATGAGGCTTATCAATAAAATGAACAGCCTGGGAATGGGTCCCAAGGTGGTGAACTGGATCAAAAATTGGTTGACTGACAGAAAGTGATAGTAAACGCAACTCACTTGGATGGAAGAAAGGTGATTAATGGTGTGCCCTAGGGATTGGTCCTGGGACCGGTATTGTTTAGATGTATTTGTGAGTGATATTGCTGAAGGACTGAATGGAAAAAAATCTGTCTTTTTGCAGATGACACGAAAATTTGCCACAGAGTGGACTCCTCTGAGGGAGTGGATCACAGGAGGAAAGATCTACAAAAGCTGGAAAAATAGTCTAATGCTTGGCAGTTAAGATTTAATGTGAAGACGTACATCATCATGCACTTGGGATGCAGAAATCCAAGGGGGCGAGAAGTTGGTGTGCACGGATCAGGAGAAGGACCTTGGAGTGATTGAGGATCTCAAGGTGTCAAAACAGTGTGACAAGGCAGTGGCCAAAGCCAGAAGGATGCTCGGTTGCCTACAGAAAGGAATTACCAACAGAAATGAAGAGGTACTAATGCCCCTGTACAAGTCGTTGATGAGGCCTCACTTGGACTACTGTGTTCATTTTTGGATACCATATCTCGCAAAGGATATAAAAAAAAGACTAGAAACAGGTCAAAGAAGGCGACCAAAATGATTTGGAACCTCCGCCAGAATGCGTAATTACTCACCTGTAACAGGTGATATCCGGGAACAACAGGAATTAAGTCTTCACATATGGGTATCGTCGGTACCGACTGAGCTTGCGCGGGAATGCTCCCCAGCGTCCAGAAGGAAAGCTTTTGGGAGCATCCCACAGCGCATGCATACTGCCTTCCCGCCTCACTGCCTCTCTCACTTCAGTTGAGTTTAAAGTTGAGCCAAGGAGACAGAAAGAGAGAGAGAGAGAGAGAGAGACAGCTCCTAGGGGAGGTGGGTGGGTTGTGAAGACTTAATTCCTGCTGTTCCCGGAGATCACCTGTTACAGGTGAGTAACTACGCTATCTCCAGGAACAAGCAGGAATGTAGTCTTCACATATGGGGACTCCCCAGCTGAAAGATGCCAGAGGAATGACCCCAGCGAGCTGTGAACCCATGTGAACAGGATCATAATTCCTCTCATGGATCCCTGACATCCTATCGGGATGGAGGGTAGGAGTTGCATTAAGTCTGAAAGAGATGCTGTAGGACAGCCTGACCAAACAGGGCATCCCGACGGGAGTCCTTTTCCAGACAGTAGTGGGCTGTGAAGGTATGTACCGAAGCCCAAGTAGCTGCTCTACAGATATCATCTATAGACACAGAGCGGAGATTAGCAACCGAGGCTGCCATTGCTCTGACATTATGAGCTGTAACTTGACCCTCGAGGGAAAGACCTTTACTATCGTAAGTGAAGGATATGCAGTTTGCAATCCACCTAGATAGGGTTCGTTTGGAAACTGGAAGTCCCAAATGGCTAGAATCAAAAGCAACAAAGAGTTGAGAAGACTTCCTATGTGGTTTAGTTCTTTGAAGGTAAAAGGCTAAAGCTCTTTTACAATCTAAGGTACGAAGGTTCCTTTCTTAACTGGAGGCATGAGGCCTGAGGCCTAGGGAAGAATACAGGAAGGTAAACCGACTGGTTTAAATGGAAAGACGAAACCACCTTTGGCATAAAGTGTGGATGAGTCCTGAGGACCACTTTATCATGGTGGAACCTTGTATAAGGAGGGTCAGCCACTAAAGATTGCAGTTCACTAATGCGCCTAGCAGAAGTTATTGCAATTAGGAAAATGACTTTCCAGGAAAGGAATTTTAAAGTTGTAGTGGCTAAAGGTTCAAAAGGCGGCTTCATAAGCTGCCCAAGAACAAGATTCAGGTCCCATGCCACCGGTGGCGGCTTTATGGGGGGCTTTGTCAATAGTAGACCTCTCATGAATCTTGACACAAGTGCATGAGAAAAGATTGGTTGTCCATCTTGGGGCCTGTGAAAAGCCGCAATAGCACCGAGATGGACTCACAATGAATTTGTCTTATGACCAGAATTTGAAAGATGGAGGAGATACTCCAAAAGCGACTCCATGGGCACGGAACAGGGGTTAAGCCCCCTTTTTGAACACCATATAGAAAACCTTTTCCATTTGAAAGCATAGGAACATCTTGTGGACAGTTTTCTCAAAGCTTGAAGGATATCCTTCACTTGCTGAGAGGTGGATATTTAAAAATTCTATGCCTTCAGCAGCCAAGCCCAGAGGTGCAGGGACTGAGGATTGGGATGTAGAAGCTTCCCGTTCTCCTGAGAAAGGAGATCTGGAGCATATCCCAACTCTAGAGGAGTTGCTTGAGAGAGACGCAGAAGCAGAGGGTACCACGATTGCCTTGACCAACGTGGAGCTATAAGAATCATATAATCCCTGTCTCTCTGAAGCTTGAAAAGAGTTTGGGGAATTAGGGGAAAGGGTGGGAAGGCATAGAGGAAGTCCTGACCTCAATGGACCTAGAAAGCATCGTTTGCTAGACAGTATTGAGCCAGAATTCTGGAACAGAATCGGGGAAGTTTGGCATTCTGTGGACTTGCAAAGAGGTCTATATCTGGTGTTCCCCAGGTTTGGAACACTCAAGCCAGTTGGTCTGACTGGAGAGACCACTCGTGTGGCAGCAGTATTCGACTGAGCTTGAGTGCCCACAAGTTTTTAACGCCTGGAAGGTATACCGCTAGAAGGTGAATTTGGAGCTCTCTGGCGAGGGCCCATAGTCACAAAGCTTCGTTGCATAGCGACAGAGAGCCCGTTCCGCCTTGTTTGTTTATGTAAAACATAGCAACCTGATTGTCGGTTTGGACCAGAACTGTCTTTTGACTGACCTGGGCCTGAAATGCTATTATAGCATTGTAGATGGCTCTTAGCTCTAAGAGATCTATTTGAAGAGAGGCCTCTTGTGAGGTCCAGAGACTTTGCGTGGAAAGATTGTGCAAGTGGGCTCCCCAACCCAGCTTGGACGCATCTGTCATCAGGGTGATTTGGGGCAGTGGTTGCTGGAAGGGGGAACCTACCAGGAGGTTTGAGGGAGTACCACCACTGCAGGGACAAAATTAGACATGTTGAATTCTTGATTTTGTCCGTTAAGCGACCTGTGGCTTGTGTCCACTGCGAAGAGAGGGTCCACTGAGCCGCTCGCATATGTATGCGGGCATAAGGGACCACATGTACAGTGGATGCCATATGCCCCAGCAGTTGAAGCATTTCCCGAGCAGTTAGGAGGGTTTTCTTTACTACTTGGGAGGCCAAATCTATTATTCGTAGACAGTGTGGCTGTGGCAGGAATGCCCTTGATTGCTGCGTGTCTAAGCGAGCCTCTATGAACTCTAGGGATTGAGAAGGGGTGAGGTGGGACTTTGGGTGGTTGATTACCAGACCCAAATATTGAAGAATTCTCATGGCATGAGAAACCGCCCGTTCTGTTTCTGGAGCTGTTGGTGTTCTGATGAGCCAGTCGTCTAAGTAGGGGAAGACGAATATCCCCAGAGTTCTCAGGAATGCTGCTACTACAGCCATGCATTTTCTGAAGACTCTTGGGGCAGAGGCCAGCCTGAATGGAAGGGGACTGTATTGGAAGTGGTTTTCTTGAAAGAGAAATCAAGGGTACTTCCTGTGATTTACATGGATGAGGATATGTGTGTACGCATCTTAGATCTAGAGAACATATATAAGAGAATTAAATAAATAAAATAAATAAATAAACATAACCAATCCTGATTTTGAAGGTATGGTAAAAGTGTTCCGAGGGAGATCTTGAACTTTTCTCAGAACAGATATTTGTTCAGTTCTCTGAGGTCCAGGATAGGTCTGTATCCCCCTGTCTTCTTTGGGATAAGAAAATAGGGGAGTAGAATACCCTTCCCCGTTGGGATATGGGTACCTCTTCTATTGCTCCTTGAGCAAGGAGTGAAGAGACCTCCTGACACAGAATGTCAGTGACAGGGCCTTGAGAATTGAATTGTTTTATGACTGTAGGCGGGCGCATGCTGAGAAAGAAGTTTGCACCCCTGTCCTACAATGGACAGAGTCCAATTTTCTGATGTTATTTGTTGCCATCTTTTAGCAAAATGGCATAATCTGCCTGGAATGGTCAAGGGCTCTGGACCCTTTAGAGGCAAAATGGTTAAGTTCTCTAAGTAGAAGTCAAAGCCCCTGCGGAGGCTGTACCTGCTGAGCAGGTTGAGCTTGCGGCTTCCTTTGTTGTCTAGATTGCTGCCCCTTCTGGGGAGCATGAACTGGACAATGAATTGGATGGGAATAAGAATGGTATGATTTTTTCTTTTTGAAAAGAAAAACTTTTTGTCTGTTTTTTTTCTTTGATGAGTTGGCAGAAGACTTTGATAGCCTATTCAAGGTGGTATTGTCAGATTCAATCTGATTAGCCTTGGTCTGCCAATCCTTCCCAAGTAAGTTTTCACCTGTGCAAGGAATGTTTCCTAACTTTTCTTGCACCCACTCCTCTAGATCTGATGCTTGGAGCCAGGCAATGTGCCGTGCTCCGATAGCAATAGCAGAGGTTCTGCTAATAGCTTCAAAGCAGTCAAAAGCTGCACGGTTCACAAATTTGGAGACATTTTGAGTGTGCTTGAGCAGAGTGAGGTACTAAACCCATTTATCTTCGGGAAGAAGAGGGCTCATGCATTCCAGATCCGCTGTAACCTCCTCTAGAAACATTCCCATGTAAAGGGAATATGAGCTAATCCTAGCTGCTAGCATGGAGGATTGAAAACATCGATGCCCAAAGGCATCGAGTGTCCTCGATTCACGGCCTGGCGGGTTGGAAGAATGCATTTTAGCACTCTTTATTCTCCGCATGGCTAATTCCACTACCATGGAATGGTGTGGTAACTGAGTCTTCTGAAACCCTGGAGAAGGTGGGACTCGGTACATGGTATCGAGAATGCGGTGACACCGTAAAGGGAGTTTCCCACATTCTGAACACAAGATCTTGAAGGATCTGATGAATGGGCGGCATCGCTGCCTCTTTAGGAGCCAAAGGGTATTGAAGAATTCTTAGTTCTTCTGCCCTAGGTTCCTTCTCAGGAGTAACCGTGATTGAAAGCCCTTTAGCTACATCACGTATAAAATCCTGAAAAGACATGTCTTCTGGAGGAGACATTCTCCGCTCAGGAGAAGGAGATGGATCCTTCAACAGCACTGCTCTTGTTTCGGTAGAGTCATCGGAATCGGAAGACTCATCAGAGCTTTGCATCGATCGATGCTGGTACCGATGAATATCGGTACTGTGGCGTTTCGGTTCCAATCCCTCGATGCTGGAGAAACTCTCGAAGCTCGGCATGGGAGGAAGCCGTCCCACCTGGGTGGGTGCCACTGGAGCTGGTACCGGTGTCGGTACCGAGCTCATTTGAACCGTCTGTAGCGGTCTTAGCGGTACCGAGGCAGCTAAGAGGGATGCTAGACTGCGTTCAATAGCAAGGATTCTCTTATCCATTGCTAATGCCAATGCCTGGTCAGTATCGGTGGAAGCGGCTACGACCCCAGAACATGGCAACAGAAGTACTGCAGAGGTGGAGGCCTCTGGAACATTCTGAGACCCCGTTTGTGCTTTGGAGACTGAAGACTCCCGCCGGGGCAATTTTGGTGGTGTACTTTCCTCGAGGGTAGTGCCAGTGGCATCTCGATGCTTTGCAGATTTACCCTTCAAGGACCAGCTAGTCTTTACAGACTTTTGTTTAGTTACCTGAGATCCATGAGAGGAGGATGAAGCCCTGGAGGATGTTGATGCAACTGACATCGTATCAACAGTGAAAAGAGAACCGGCCTTTGCAACTCTGTTCTGCAGGCCCCTTTTGGTCATCTTTCTACAGGAGAGGCACTCCGCTAGACAATGTTCAGGACCTAAACATTTGAGACACTACTCATGGGTGTCTGTGATGGAAATAGTACCGCCACAGTTTGAACATTTTTTAAAACCACTAGTTGGCTTCTCCATGTCTGGAGATTTTTGGGCATAGTGCCCAAAATGGCGCCTAACCCCAGAAGGGGTGAGGCACCGAAAAAAAGAAGAGATTTTTTTTTTTTTTAAGAAAATAAGAAAACAGAACCAGCGATACCGGTAGGTGTCGAATAAAGGCAGACGCGACCACAAAAAACAAGAAAGAAGATAAAGTTTTCTGTGGTGACAGGAGAGACGTCCTGTCGGCTCCGCAGAAAACGAAGAACTGAAGTGAGAGAGGCAGTGAGGTGGGAAGGCAGCACGCATGCGCTGTGGGATGCTCCCAAAAGCTTTCCTTCTGGACGCTGGGGAGCGTTCTCGCGCAGGCTCCTTCGGTACCAACGATACCCATATGTGAAGACTACATTCCTGCTTGTTCCTGGAGATGACATATGAGAAGAGAATATCTAAATATGCATTCGCTAGAGGAGAGGAGGGACAGGAGAGATATAATACAGACCTTTAACTATTTAAAGAGTATTAATGAACAAACCTTTTTTAAAGAAGGGCATAACATGAAACTGCAAGGGGATAAACAAAGTCAACGTCAGGAAATATCTTTTCACTGAAAGGGTGGTGGAATGCCCTGCTAATAAAGTGGTGGGGGCAAATACAGTGACAGAATTCAAACGGCATGGGACAAACACAGTGAATCCCTTTATATCAATAGGATAAAATTGAAATAAACGTAACTATCTCTTATATCTCAACAAATAGGGGTGACCTGCATGTAGTGGTGGGTACACCCCTAAACAAAGGCATGGGGAGGGGCGACCTGCAAAGAGCATGTACTCTTGCCACCTTGCAGGGCAGACTAGATGGACCATGCTGGTCTTTATCTGCTGTCATATACTATGCTACTATATGCAAGTTGATTGTGCAGCAGCACTTGTTTATGAACAAAAGTGATCTTCTTCTGAGATTTTTGAAGCAGCACATTCCTTTTCAGCCTTGAAATACTCATAGAGATGATCAAGACAGTTTCTTTGAGCTCTTGCAAACATACGTTTCTTTTCGTCATGGTCAAAATCCAAGCAAAGACGACATTTGGAGAGAGTGTCAAAAGTTCTGGATTTTCCTGTAAGAAATAAATGACGACAAAAGTGCAGACAAAAAAAAACCCCACAGAAAAAAGACCAAGAATACTCTGCAACAAAAGTTTATGGGACAGCTCCATTTGGCAAATCAGAAAAACTATAAGATGAGGAGTCTACTGCACCCAGGATCAGCCATGCAACTCAGAATTATTATTTTTTTTTAATTGATTTTGATGGAAATTACACCAAATTAACAAAAGTAAATCACAGTACAATGTAGCAGTAAGAACAGAACAACAAAATATCAATGATAAAGTCCACATCATGGGATACGGTCAGAAATTAACAGGAAAACAAAAAGATAAATCAGAAAACAAGGCCTAAAGTCTACAATAATCGGAGAATATCTATCAACCAGCATTATCCCCAACAGCTGTACCTGAGTGATCAGAAACAAATTTCTCTAACTGGGTTACATACATGAAAATATATGTAGCATCCTCAAAATTAACAACACACTTACATGGAAAATGTAAAAAAAACGTAACTCCAATTGCTAAAACCTTAGGTTTTAGTGCTAAGAATTGCCTCCGTCGGAGCTGAGTCTCGCAGGAAACATCAGGAAATATGTTTATAGCCTGACCACGGGCAGAGAGACGCTGGAGGATTTGGAGCAGGTCATCAGCTCCTGAACTGCTGTGGCTGGAGTGTGCTCAGCGTTCTCTGTGTGCCTGGAAGATCGGACAGGCAGTGCCGGGGCACCCTCATACCTGGCGGGGAATTGTTTCCCTTTAAACATCTCTTCTCTGCAGCTGTGATCGGAGCGGGCAGAGACACGCCGGAGGATTTGGAGCAGGTCATCAGCTCCTGGACTGCCGTGGCTGGAGTGTGCTCAGCGTTCCCTGTGTGCCTGAAAGATCGGACAGGCGGGCCCGGGGCACCCTCATACCCGCTTGGGTCCTTTTGCCTTTTAGTATTTATTTTTGCTATTTCTTGACCGGAGCGTGTCCGCGGAGCGTGGCTCGAAGGGGCGTGATCAAAGGGGCAGACACGCCCCTTCGGCGACACAGAGGCGCTTGTTTCCTTTTTCGTGTTTTTGCTTGAATTTCCTCTTTTGCCTTAGTAGAATAATGGGGAAACGGAAAGCGAAGGGCGCAACTAAGGATCCTGAGATCGCTTCTGGGGATAAACCGATCGGTCCCTTGGATAGACACTTTGTGCCTATTCCCATTGCGCAGTCCTCTCCAGATGGAGTCTCCCTAAATTCTAGCGGGAGATCTCCTCCCCCATTACCTGTGCCTTTGCATTTGCCTGGGATATCCGTGGAGTCTCCGGAATTAGCAAGTATAAAAGTTCCTATAGTGTTTCCTATACCTGTACAGTCTGTCTCTCTTAATAGTATAACTGAGGTTTCGTCTGGGCCCTCAGGTGGTGAGATTACATTGAAAGATATTTGGTCTGCTTTGCTTGCTATTGACAAGAAAATGTCTTCAACTTTAAATGCTCTTTGTACCTTCTCTCAGGAAGCTGTTGTCTCTTTTCAGCAGCTCGATGAGAGAGTTAGTTCTGTCGATAGGGCTGTTGCTAAGATTAGTTCTCAGGTTCCTTCACTTGTTGCTGCTCATACAGCCAGGGTTCAGGATTCTTTGGTATTATACTCCCGAGTGGAGGCCCTTGAGAATTTGTCTCGCTCCTGTAATCTTAGATTTTTGAATTTCCCGCATACTTCCTTATTAGCACCTAGAATATTATTGGAGAAATATTTTAAGGAAGTATTAGAGATACAGGAGCCTGTTGTAATTTTGCAAATGTATTACCTCCTTTCTAGTACTAAAAAGGTTAATCCCACTGAGGGTGCCCTTGACGAAGTTGTCCCTACCATTTCGAATTTAACTGCTTTTCTGGAAGACTCTACGGATAATATTTCTTCTCATTCTACTCTACTGGTTACATTTGCCTCTGTCAAAGTTAATCAGCGTATTTTGCAACTCAGAATTTTAGCAAGAGCAGTTTTATCCCAGCATCATCATATGACATCGCTCACTTGTGCACCTGACTTAATCCTGCTTGTTGACAAAAAGCAATATATGAATGCAAATATTATTCAATTCATTCTTGTAGCCCACTGATGATTTTTCTTGAGTACACTCAAATTTTCATTATCTATATTCACCATCCTTACTGAAGTTCATAAACCAAAATCGTGCATGGCTGTGCATTACAATGCTTTTCTTCTAGCAAGGAGTCAAAGCTTGTGCATCACTATGAATCTCTGCCAGCTCAATGACATCCATTACATAATACAGAGAACAAAAGAGGATATAAATTTAAGGAAAGGCCTTGCATAATAATCTTGCATATCAGTGGCAAAACATTACATCTGCTTTAAAAACATTGATGCAGCCAAAAACACATAATCCAGATTACCTAAAAATTGTTACAGTAATACTGTGGATACTCCTCAGAATTGTATAAAAGGGGATGGGGGGGATGGGGAGGATAAAAACAAAGGTTTTAAAATGTTTCATGTTTAAGAAATCCCACAAGCTTGGGAATTGTGTATTTTTTTTTAAAAGATTGAATTTCGGTATTCTGGGTATGATAGTGACACTTGATCACTTCAGTCCACCACTCGGCACATCAGTACATTTGCTCGCAAATTTGATGAAATTTTAAAAATGCATATACTCCAATAATTCTCATCTTACCTTATGCACAGATACCACAAACTGAAATACTAAAAATTGATATGTTAATACTAATATGGCCACCAAATCATCATTTGTAATTACAGCATGCTTAGCTTTGAGTGCTTCCAGAACTATACATAGCCTTAGCACTCACAGAAACAGAAAAAGGACAAAGTTTTTCTAAAAGAAAATAATTAAAGTGAAAATCCAACTGCATTACTTATTCTGAAATACATTTTGGGGTGTAATTTTATAGTTCATGAGAAAACACATTATTGTATAAGAATGATACTGGGCACAGACAAGAAACTGTATAATCTTTGGCATTTCAAAGATTTAAGAATCACAGTTTTTCTACTTCCCGAACAGAATAGTCATTGTTTGCACTGCTCCGGGGGTTGTTCAAAGATGCCCTTTTTCTGTTGTTTTAAATATGATTGAGACATATTTTCCATACTAACAAAGAGACCATAGTCAGACTGCACATGCATAAAAGGAACAATTTCTCAATGTCAACATTACAGTGCATTTCACTTCTTAAAAAAAAATCAATTCCTAAAAAATATGAACTTTGCATACTTACAATGCTTTGAAACATGGCTCACCCCCTCTGCCTTCACAACAGGAAAAGTGGAGTCCAGGGAGCACAGATAATGGAAGTTTCTTTGTAGTGCTCTGAAGACCATAGGTGTATTTTTTTCACCAGTATTTCCCAATCAGCGTGCCTTCAGCCCTTATCCAATGTGCCACAGGCAAAAGCGTTACTACTCCTTCATGCATAGGTCCAGACCAGTACATGAGCTCTGCTCTTAGCAACAAGAGACACCAGCAGTGGTCTTAATCATGCCGAAACTCCTGTCACACATACCCCTCTCTCCTTCCTACATACAAGACGAGTCACGGAGTGCAGGAATCAACAGGCAGCGTGTAGGGCATCAATAACCAGGCTCTGCTTTGTGCAGCACACATACTGTATATAGCACCTCCTCCTCTTTGCCTGCCTCATCCCTTCCTTTGAGTCCTGACAGCTTCTTATGGGGCTTTTAGTACTTTCCTAGCTCTTTAAACCACCTAAATCCTTTACTTCCACATTGACTGCTCAGTGAAGTTTGGTGCGTGATACATTACAAATTCGAAAAAGTAGGAGGGCTTGTAAAGGCAGGGAAACGGTCCTACACCAGATGAGAGGCCTTTACATTTAGTGTCACTGCTCTTATGGAGGCACTATATAAATATAGAAACGCTGGAGTCCTAAGTTATGCAATAACTTGACCACAGGCACAGTGATATCAGTCAGCAGGGAAGCTACCACGTTAGACTTCATAAAGCTATTGCTACACTGGCAGCAAGCCCTAGACTGTTTGCTGACCTGAACAGTCAAAGCCCTCATGTGTTTTACATGAGTCAGCAAACACCATAGCAAAGAATGAACATACCAATAGAGAGTCAGCACAAAAAGTGGATAAAGACCATATTTAATGATTGGTATATTTATTCACGAGTGGCTGTTTTCCATACTATCCAAGGAAATCTCTCTGCCCCTCGATCAGCAGTATTTCTTTCAGCCAAGATCTATTATCCCATCCCCATTGTCCAAGTAGTTACAAAACGACCCAGAGAGGGTCCTCAGGGCATTATATGCAGGTCACTTGCAAAACAGTAATAAGGGCAAGACTTTTCTTTAGTTCTCCCCTCTTTTCCCTTTAGGGCTCCTTGTGCCAGAGACTCAATAGAGTTTCATAGAGGCTCAACAGCATCAGAGTATGACCTCCTGCTCCCTACCTTTTTATCACAATAGGAAGACTGGAGAACAAATTCACCTTATTCTTTTGCTGCTGCTGCTGCCTATCCTTTCCATGGACCATGGAAGAGAACGAAGAGAAGGTCTGATTGACAAAAGGAGTTAGGAGGGTTTAGATACTTGATCACTAACAACCAGCAGATACAGAAGGGTCCATCTGAAGGTCCTCCTTCGAAAAGGAGGGAAAGACTACAATCTGATTGAGATGGAAAGGGGACAGCAGTTATGGGAGAAAAGATGACAGTTCAAGGAGAGTGAAACTGTCGAGATGACCAAAAAAAAAAAGCTTCCTGCACAGCAAGGCCTGTGGTTCCGACACCCATCTGGCAGATGCAATAATCACCAGGAAAACCACCTTAAGAGTCAAATATTTAAGAGAGGCTCAAAATGGGGGCTCTTCAGTACCAGAGAGAGAGACTCCACTGGGGAACCACTGGATGCAGTGACAGATGGATCTGCTTCACACCCTTAAGTGGAAGACATGCGGGTACGCTGCCAAGGACATACCTTGTATATACCCCTAGTAGAATGCTAGGCTCACTACCAGAGTGTGTTCAGGGCCAAACCCTGGTCCAAGCCAGATTTAAGAAAGGAAATATGGCAACCAAATTCACCTTTCTGGCCTCTAGAGTCTGAGGGGAAGACTACCTCTCAAGAACTCTCCACATTAGACTATGATAAGGAAGTAAAGTTCCTATGGGCTTTGAGAAGGGTGTCCATTACCGCACCAGAGTAACCTCTTAGACAGCCATCACCTCTCAAGGGCCAGGCTATAAGTGAAAAAGGAACAGGGCCCTCCATCACCAGGGTGCCTTGCTACAGAAAGGCCTTCTCTCCGGAGATAACAGGAGAGGGAGGGGCTCCACAAACAGGCTCAAGAGATCAGCATATCATAGCTGGCTGTGCATACCAATCTTGCACCATCAAGATCACTCACCAAACTCAGGTGAAATCAAATCCTGCACAGACGGCAGCTCACCAAGGGCTATGGAGGGAAGACATACAGAAGCCCCTCTGGGTCCATACTTAAGTCAAGGCATCCAAGACCGCTGCCCTACATAAGGCCTCTCTCAAGAATTGGACCCTTAAGGTGCTTTTCCTGATGGCTATTGTGGCAGCCAGATGAGTATTGGAAATGCAGGCCTTGTCCCTCCTGAGATTGAAAAGGTTTTCCACTTTGGTATGCTTCCAAGTGGCCATTGGGTCAAACATTGGGAGGCCCCATCTCTACATTATGAGGTGGGATGTGTGAGGATTCAGCTCCCACTCCCTGGGATCCACATGTTTGGATTGAAGTCTGCTTGCACATTGTCAACTCCTGCTAGGCAGGCTGCCGACAATGAAATGTTCTTATGCCCAGCTGTACAGTTCTGCCACCTCATGAGCCACTCTGGCACCGTGAGTTCCACTCTGCTTGCTGATGTACACCACTGCCGTTCCATTGTCCAAGAACACACAGACCACACTGCCCATTAAGAAAGAGGCTGAAACCTCTAAAACCAGATGGATTGCTGAGGAGCTCCTGTGGATGTCCCCACAGGAGCTCCTCTGCCCGTCAGACTGGAATCCATGATGACCATCACCCCAATCTTGTGTTTCTGGAGGTATCCTGACCATCAGATGCAGAGACTGCAACCACCACAATGATCTCCAGAAGGAGAGAGTCTGGTTGAACAGTTAAGAGCAGGAGTGCCAAAGTGACAGCAGATGCTTCTGCAGAGGGTGCATGCGCCCTCTGGCTCAAGGGACCAGTTCCAGAGTTGATGACACGGACTCTAGGAGTTGGAAGCAGTCCCATGAACAGGGAACTAAGAAAGCATAAAATTCCCCAAGCTGGCTTTACAGCTTTAGAGACAGCTCTAGCATTAGGAACACTCAACCCAGGAGCATTTTGAACTGGGCTCTATGATGTTCCAAGTACTGGGAATGCGTCAGGCTGCTCTTGGAATAGTGGATCACCAAACCCTGCCATTTTATCCACTGAATCACAAGGGCTATGTCCTCTCTGGACTTCTCCAACGAGTCTGACCAAATCAGCCAGTCGCCCAGGTATGAACATAATATAAGAACATAAGAAATGCCTTACTGGGTCAGACCAAGGTCCATCAAGCCCAGTATCCCATTTCCAACAGTGGTCAATTCAGGTCACAAGTACCTGGCAGGTTCCACAATGAATGTCTCAGGGCAAGCAGTGGATTTCCCGTGTTCTCTTTAATAATAGTTTATGGAACTTGTCCAAACCTTTTTTAAACCCAGCTACACTAACAGCTTTTACTACATCCTCCAATAACGAATTCCAGAGTTTGATTACGCGTTGAGTAAAACAAAAATATTTTCTTTTATTAGACTTAAATGGGTTACATTGTAGCTTTATTGTGTGTCCTCAAGTCTACTTTTTGATGGCATAAACAACCGATCTGTTTACCCGTTCCACTCCATTCATTAATTTATAGACCTCAGCTGTCTCTTTTCCAGGTTGAAGAGCCCCAACCTTTTAAGCTTCTCCTCATAGTGGTATCCTTCCATTCCCTTTACCATTTTTGTCGCTCCTCTTTGTACCTTTTCTAATTCAACTATATCCTATTTAAGATATGCTGACCAGAACGGCACATAATATTCAAGGTGCAATCGCACCATAGAACAATACAGAGGCACTATAAAATCCTTTGTTTTATTCTTCATTACTTTCCTTATGATTCCTAGCATTCTATTTGCTTTCTTGGCCACCACTGCACACTGGGCGGAGGGTTTCAACATATTATCCATGATGCCTAAATCTTTTTTCCTGGATGGTGGTTTCTAAGGTAGTACCTTGCATCACGTAACCATAGTTTGGGTTGTTCTTTCCTAGGTGCATAACTTTGCACTTGTTCACATTAAATATCATCTGCCATTTTTGGACGTCCAGTCTCCCAATTTTTCAAGGTCCTCTTGCAATTTTTCACAATACTCTTGTGTTTTAACAACTTTGAATAATTTTGTGTCATAAGTAAGGATAGTGCACAAAAATCAAATGTAAACTGCTGTGCTAAATGGGTAGCGCAGCTTGCTGTATCGAGTTGCGAGTAGAGAGCAGTTCTCAGCCCAGAGAGTTTAACCAGAATGCCTCCACTAGGTCTGTATTCTTTCAGAGGTTCAAAAAAAAAATAAAGCAATCAACTGCTGCCTCTCCAACCAAAATATTCTCTGGGGCGGCAAATCCTTCCTTGGGATGGTTAATCTCTGATATCACAGAGCTCAAGAGACTTCCTCTAACTTCAGCCCAGGAGAACTCAAGAGCTACAAGTCCTGAGAACTCTAACAGGTATGTGCAGCTTTTGGTTTCAATTAGGAGCACTGCTCACCAGAAGGTTAAGATGCCTGTGAAGACTAGTGAAAACACTTAGCATCAGCAAGGTAACTCTTCTTTCTACATATTTTAACAGTTTGTTAGTCCCATCAACCTGAAGCAGTAAGTTGTGCTTCTGTGTTTTGGTTATGTCGTTAGACCCATTACCACAGTGAATCTGAAATTGATACTTGAGAATCCTTACAAAGGCCTAATCCTTCTCCTCTAAAAACACTTCCTTATAGTCAATCCCAGGATGTGAGATTCCATAAGCCTTCCTTCGCAGGATCAACAAGGATTCCTTGCTTGCAGAAGAACGCTGCCGCCATCACCATAACCATGACCTCCATAAAAAGGTGCAAGGAGCAAAGTCTGAAATTGGATATTGCAGCCCAGGACACAGAAGCGGAGGAATTGCTGGTACTGCTCCCACAAGTGTATAAGAAAGTAGGCCTCGGCAGGATCTTCGGAAGACAGTAAAACATTGATGAAAATTGAGGAAACAATAGATAGTTATATATGACAACAATCCATACCGTCAATATTATGTCAAAACCAGAAAAACATGGAGGACATGTTAAAACACAAAAGGATTCTGAAAAAATGTAAGAGGACCTTGAAACTCGTAGACAGGGCATCCAGATGGCAAATGAAATTTGATGTGGACAAGCGCAAAGTTATGCACTTAGGGAAGAACAACCCAAACTATGGTTACACAATGCAAGGTTCAGTCATAGTGGATAATATATTGAAACCCTTCGCCCAGTGTACAGTGGCGGCCAAGAAAGCAGATAGAATGTTAGGAATGATAAAGAAAGGAATGCAGAATAAATCCAAGGATAATATAATGCTTCTGTATCGCTCCATAGTGCAACTGCACCTCAAACATTGTGTGCAGTTCTGGTCGCCATATCTTATATCAAATATAGCAGAATTAGAAAAAAGGTACAGAGGAGAGATCAAAATGATAAAGGGGATGGAAAGATACCCTTACAAGGAATGGCCTGAAAGATTAGGACTCTTCAACTTGGAAAAGAGACAGCTGAGGGGAAGATATGACAACCCTCTACAAATTAATGAATGAGTGAATAGGTAAATGTAATCAGTTGTTGACTCCTTCAAAAAAGTAGAAAGACTAGGGCAGTGGTTTCCAAACCTCTCCTGAGGGCTCCCCAGCTAGTCAGGTTTTCAGGATGTCCACTATGAATATTCATGAAAGAGATCTGCATACACAACCTCCATTGTATGCAAATCTCTTATGCATATTCACTATGGATATCCTGAAAAACTGAGTGGATGGGGAGCACCCAGGACAGGTTTCGGAACCAGTGGACTAGAAGACACAATGAAGCTACAATATAGCACATTTAAGACTAATTGGAGAAAATATTTTTTCATTCAATATGTAATCAAAACTCTAGAATTTGTTACCGGAGAATGTAGTAAAAAAAAAACTGTTAGTGTAGCTGGGTTTAAGAGTTTTGGACAAGTTCTTGAAAGAAAAAGTCCATAAACTATTATTAAAGTGGACTGGGGGAAATAGCATAGTTACTCACCTGTAACAGGTGTTCTCCGGGGACAGCAGGAATCAGTCCTCACATACGGTGACATCGGTTCCGACAGAGCCCATGTGGAAGCATTTCCCAAGCTTTCAAAGAAAGACACTAGAAGATGAACCATGCATATGTGGTCCCCTTCCCGCCCAAGGGTACCATCTTGCCTCAGTCTAATAACATAGCTAAGATGGCAAAAATAAAATACAGTAAAGAAGCAACTTCAAGGGGAGGAGGGAGGGTTGTGAGCACTGTTTCCTGCTGTCCCCAGAGAACACCTATTACAAGTGAGTAACTACGCTTTCTCCAGAAACAAGCAGGAAGTCAGTCCTCACATATGGGACTCCCCAACTACAGGCTATTAAGAACCTGTACAAAATGCCACTGGTGACCATAGAAGGAGAGCCGTGAGCTGCAGCAGTTGAGTCCCACCTCTGAGACTCTTGCAAGACCCAAGTGTCTGGCAGGGAACCAGCGCTCCGGTAGCCTGAACATTGAAGGGTCAGTGGGCAGGAGTTGCTTACACCCTGAAGAGAATACGGAGCACGGCCTGGCTGAAGGTACTTTCCCATTGGGACTCCCTCTCCAGGCAATAGTGAGCTGTGAAGGTATGGACTGAAGACCAGGTGGCAGCCTGGCAGATTTCCATCACAGGTTTGCAGGTTTGCAGATTTGCTACCAAGGTAACCATGGCTCTGACACAGTGCACTGTGACCCGGTGATCTAGTGAGATCCCAGCCTGCTCATAGGTGAGGTTAATGCAGTCCGCCACCCAAGTGGACAGAGTTCCCTTAGTTACTGAAAGCTTCAGTCGACTGGGGTGATAGGAGACAGAGCTGAGACACTTTGCGGTGGCCCTGGGTCCATTGCAGATAGGACAGGGTGGGGATCAGAAGTGGGGCAACTGCATGTTGTCAGGGCTGGTGAACAGGACCGCTAGGAGGACACCACTCTGGGGTCCAGGCGCCACTCGTGCTGCTGGAGGGCTCTGCTCAGTCTGTCCACTAGGAGCGTTGTCCAGTCCTAGGAGGTAGACCGCCTGCAGGAGCATCCTCTTCAGTGTCACATATAAGGAGAGGGCTACCGCCTCTTGGCAGAGGGAGAACAACCCCGTGCCTCTTTGCTTGACAGAGCATTGTGACTTGATTGTTCGTCTGGACCAGCACAGACTGGTGCTGCAACCAGTGGCGAAAGCCTCTGAGGGCCAGACATATCACCCAGAGCTCTAGGAGGTTGATCTGCAACAGGCACTCTGCCTGGGACCAAGTGCCTTGGGTGTGGAGGTCCTCACAATGAGCTCCCCATCCTCGCAGAGATGTGTCCATAGTAAGGACCCTCTGTGGGGTGGGTGCCTGGAAGGACATCCTGGCCTGAAAGTGGCAGGGGATCTGCCACCAGTCAAGGGAGTCCACCAGTTGGCGGCTCATTTTTACCCGTCTCGAAACCTGCCATGGCTTGCATCCACTGGGAGAGGAGACACCACTGAGCCGCCCTCATGTGCAGGCGGGCATACGGGGTTATGTGGACCATAGAGGCAATGTGACCTAGCAGGCAGAGGAGAAGGCAAAGAAGCACCGACTGGCGGTATTGCACTTCTGCAGCTACTGTAATGCCCCAAGGCGTTCTGTCCTCCCCAGAGGGAGGAAGGCCTTGGCCTGGAGGGTGTTCAGCTGAGCTCCTATGAACTCCAGGCACTGTGCCGCAGAGAGGTGGGACTTAGGATATTTGATGATGAATCCCATCTGTAGGACGTGGATGGTGCGCTTGGTGGCATGCTGCACCTCTGCAGCTGTGCCTCCCCTTATGAGCCAGTCATCCAGGTAGGGAAAGATGAAGGCATCTTGGAGACTAAGGTGGGCTGAAACCACTGATAGGCACTTGGTGAAAACCTTTGGCGATGATGCCAGCCAGAAGGCTAGCACCCTGTACTGGTAGTGACCACCAACCACCATGAACCGGAGGTATTGTCAGTGGTTGGGATGGATCAGGATGTGTGTATAAGCATCCTTCAGGTCTAAGGAGCATAGCCAGTCTCCCTTCTGGAAGTAAGGCAGCAGTGTTCAAAGACAGCATCTTGAACTTCTCCCTTACCAGAAATCTGTTCAAGTCCCATAGGTCCAGGATGGGCCTGAAGCCCCCT
Organism: Ichthyophis bannanicus; assembly: GCA_033557465.1. Lineage (NCBI taxonomy): Eukaryota > Metazoa > Chordata > Amphibia > Gymnophiona > Ichthyophiidae > Ichthyophis > Ichthyophis bannanicus. The sequence continues at coordinate 642,350,000 of CM066036.1, read as the reverse complement.
GTTTGCTTGGGGACACAAAAATATCTGGAGTAGAAGCCTTTACTTCAGAGATGTGTGGGCACTGGCTGCCTTGCCTGCGAGCTCAATGAGGAGCAGAGTTTGGTGAAGGAGAGGCCTTAAAGGTTCTCCTGGGAAGAAACAAGGGTGGTGTCTGTTGCAGGTGGAGGATGTATCCCTCCTTGACTACTTGTAGCATCCAGGAGTCAGTGGTGATTGAGGACCACCTGTGGGCAAACAGGGCCAGATGCCTCCCTGTGGACTGCTAAGGGCCTCCTAGGGGAGAGGAAGCCATACCCAAGGAGTCAAAAACTCCCTCCAGGCTTGCAGGGACCGTGCCCCTGCTGTGGGGCAGAGAAGGTCTGGTACTATGGGGCATTACCAAATACCCCCTTCTTTCTTGGGAAGAAAAGCTTCTTTCCCAGGGCCTTCTTACGGGAGTGCACAGAGGTCTTCTTTAAGAGTCTGGTCCTGGTCAGGAACTCTGTCTCTATCTCAGCAGCCTTGTCTGACATGGGATTTCTGAAGAGGTTCTCTCCGGTACAAGGGACATCGATGAGTTTGTCCTGGACCCACTGCTCAAGGTCAGATTTCTACAGCCATGCCTGGTGTTGGGTTCCGATGCACACTCTGGCTGAGGACTTGAAGCTATCATATGCAGCTCGAGACAGGAACTTCGAGCACTCCTTGAATGCCAAGGGCAGTTACTTGAACCGGTGAAGAGGTTCCCCATCAAGGCCTGCAGAGAAACTGGCAAGCTCCCTCACTAATTCCTTTAGGTGCATGCCAATGTACAACTGGTAGGACTGGCACCGTGATGGCCTCCTTTGGAGGGGCCTCGTACTGGAGGATCCCCTTCACCTCTGTCTCAAACACGAGTGCTTTTGCCATATCCCACACAAAGTCGAAGAAGACAAAGTCCTCGATCTCCCAGTCTGGACTTGAAGTCAGAGGAAGAATCCAAGGCTCCGTGGCTCTTGTGCTTGGGCCCCAGGCCCGAAGGCCCATGACCTCTGGGGACCTGCAGTCCAAGCCATGTGCACTCACCAGAGAGGACCGGTGTCCCAAAGAACGGGACTAGGGCCAAGTCCAATGCCGATAGGTCTCTCGAGGTGAATGGTGCTTGAGGATTGGCTTGATGAAGGGGGAAGCCCTCGAGGTTGAGGGTCTGGTCGTCAGGGCAGATGAACCAGAGGAATCGGACATCAATGCCTGCTGCTATGCCAGGTGGTCAGTGATACTGTGCTCCAAGGCTGCCATTCTGGTCTCCATGCCAGATGTCTCTAAAGCAGAGGTTCCTAACTCCAGTCCTGGAGAGCCAAACACCATTCAGGTTTTCAGGCTGTCCCTAATAAATATGTATGAGATGCATTTGCATGCACTGCCCCCATTGCATTCAGATATATCTCATGCATATTCATTAGGGACAGCCTGAAAACCTGAATGGTGTTTAGCCCTCCAGGACTGGAGTTGGGAACCTCTGCTCTAAAGCCTTCGACGTGGACTCAGATGGCTTCAGGCCCAGCGTCAGCTCCGTCGAGGGGGGGAGTCCTCGACCAGGTTAGCCTCGGGGGTCTGAGGCTGGTCGCTCAAAGTGGACAACTCCTTCTGGGGCAGCTTGTGAAGCAGCTCCCATTCCGACCCGTTGGGCTCATGCTGCAGACTGAGTGGCCTGGTGTGGGATTTATCCGCTTTTCCAGACCTGTCCTCTGATGTGGTCTTCAAGGTTTTCAAGCTCTTCTTGCGTTCCACCTTCCAGGGAGTTAATCTCAGAGAAGCTGCGGCAGTGGGACTCCGAGGCAGCTCAGGCATCACGGGGCACTGAAGTATTAGAGGAGGCCCTGGAGCATGGTATTGCTGGGGACTCGGGCACAGAGTCGGATCTATGGAATAACTTCTCCTGCTGCAGTACGGCTCTTGATGGCCTTTGTGGACATGGACTTGTAAAGGTCACAGCGCGAGTTGTCGTGGTCCGGCCCGAGGCAACGGAGGCAGCAGTCATGTGGATTGGTTAGGGACATCATTCTACTGCACCCATCACACTTTAAGCCACCGGAAGCCATGGAAAAAATGGGTCCCTGAACCCAGGAGAGGATCCAAGGCCTATTGGCCAAACATCTTGGGACACCTCAAGTAAATAAACCAAGTAACCCAACCCGAGGAGCGATGCAGAGACGAACTGGGTTGCGGGTGGGAAGAGGAACTGGTATGTGTACCGGAAAAGATGGCACCCTTGGGCAGGAAGGGGACCCTTTGGGACATGCGTGCTGCATCTCCCAAAGGCTTTCTTTGAAAGCTGGGGAGATGCTTCCACGCGGGCGCTGACATCACCCATCCCATATGTGAGGGCTGACCTGCTTGTTCCCAGAGAACCACTGCTTACCCCTGGGATAAGCAGCATGGAATCTATCTTTTGGGAACCTGACAGGTACTTGTGACCTAGATTGGCCACTGCTGGAAACAGGATACTGGGGTCGATGGACCTTTGGTCTGATCCAGTATGACAGAGTAACCTAAAAGTAGAGGATAATAAACCTACTATGCCATACATTCGATATGGTCAGCAAAATAGCTTTAAGAGCAATGTTTTTTACATGCTTTTTAAATTTCTTATACAAATTTTCTGTTTGAATATCAAGAAATAATGCATTCCAATGAGCAAGTACCTGATAAGAAAAAGCAGCTGCCTTTGATCATACTTATCAGACAGATGGCGGCAATTACAAGCCAGCTCCGCCACCTCCAAGCCCTTCCAACAAGAACAAGGCATACCCGCAGGGATCCTCACTCTCAGCCCTCCTGTTCAATGTATACATGCAGCCTATTTGCACTCTCATCCGCTCTTTCAACATCAACTGCCTGGTATACACTGACGACGTACTGCTATATATACCTTTCTCAATTGACCACCCTAATTTCTCACCACTAACAGCCTGTTTTGATGCTGTCACTGACTGGCTCCATTCACAAAGGCTCAGAATAAACTTCAACAAAACGGAGGTCCTCTTCGTCTCCAGGAACCAAGCATTTACCCCGCCCTCCTCACTAAAAGTATGGAATGCCATACTCCTCAGCAAAACTACGGTACGCTACCTTGGAGTCACACTAGACCAGCAGCTTGATATGAAAGCTCATATAAGCAACATGGTCAAAGCAGTTTATCACAAAATAAGGACAATTTGACACCTACGACATCTGCTTGAGCCGCACAATCTACCAGGCCCTAGTAATCCCTCACTTCGATTATGCCAATGCAATTCTGCAAGGACTCCCGAAAAGCATGTTCAACCCGCTACAGCTTGCGATGAATGCAGCCGCAAGGATACTGCACGGAGCATCCAGGAGGGAACACAAACCCAATACAGAAGCACATGCACTGGCTGCCGGTCCACTGCAGACTATCCTTCAAAACATTACTGATGATTTTCAAGGCCATCAACAAGTGCTCCTCCACCTCCCTCACAAACATCATCCACACCATCCCTTCCAACAGAGCCAGGAGATCATTCGCTGTCAACACTCTGATAATCCCAAAGGCAACAACAAAATGTTCGCAAACATCCAGAAATAGAACCTTTGCCCTCTACACACCCACATGCTGGAATGCGCTTCCGCCTTCCCTCTGGGCCATCACCGATCTTACCCAATTTAGGAAGGCACTGAGGCACCATCTCTTCCCTCCAGCACTCCTCTCATACAAGTGACATATTGCAATCAGACACACTCAACAACCAGGACCCCACCCCCAGCGCGCCAACGCCACTTGAGTCCAGCCCCACCCCCACCCCCTAGCTCAACGACACACCCGATATACTGAATGTGTATATAGTGATTTATTACTGTAAATATTGATGTAATACTGTAAAGATGATACCTGTAATAGATACCCAGTGGATATAACCTGTACATAGTTACCGTTGGTCCAGGTTATCACTTCCTGTTCACTGTAAGTTCAGTGCAGGCCCGCCTGCACTGTACAATTATTGTTGAATGTAAACTGCACTGATCCCAAAAAGTGCGGTATAGAAAAGACATTAAATAAATAAAAAATAAATAAATACAAGTTGCAGTTTTCAGACAGAAGAGACAACTAAAAAGGTGCTGCTGCAAGAATCTCAGCTGTCTTGCAGGGATAACAGAGGTAATGTTGATAACCAGAATAAAAACTACAGTGAACAAGCATCAAGATCTTACACTTGATCCTGCCAAGGACTGGTAGCCAGTGTTCCTCTATTAATAGAGGCATTACATTAAACAGTTTGATATAAGTTTAATACTAGCATTTCAAATCATCCGAATTGTGAGGAATTCTGATTAGCAGAGCTACAATAATCTAAAAGTTGTAAGATGAGCGTTTTAAGTGTCTTTTTGTCCAAGTATGAGTCAACAAAAGACTTCTTGAACAATGAAGATATTTGAGACCCCCACCCACCCGACCCACTCGCATTCCCCACGCACAGGTACCCTGGTCAGAGCACAGGCTAGTCACCACCTCCCTTCCTTTCAACCACCAAATATCCCATGCCACACACCAACAGTTCCATTGCAGATTTAAACAATTCAAAGACTCCTTCCTAGAAGACATCCTACCAAACCTAGAGTTCAATTCAGATGACCCAACTATGCTCACAAACAACTGGAATCACATAAGAACAGCAGCTGAGATGCCAACAAGCCCACCCAAAACCACCAAAAACTAAAAAAAAACCATATTACACCCAAGGTGTACAACAACTAAAAACCCAACTTTGAAAGCTTGAGAAAAGATGGTGGAGACCACCACACGAGGAAGATTGGAATAGCTACTTAAATCAGCTACGGGCCTACCATACAGCCACAGACAAAGCTAAACAGCAATATCACACAAATCTTAACAACTTATCGATCAACTGCCCCAGAGAACTATTTGTCAAACGGCTCATAAACCCACCCACCCACTATCCCTGTTCTCAACCACCAAAAGCTGGCAGCCCACTACAAGCAACTCCACCCCCCACACACCACCCTATTTTATTTATTTATTTATTCTATACCGCCCCTTCCAGAGATCAAGGGCGGTTTACATGGAACAAGTTAACAAATTGTGTATACTTCTGTATACGTTACATTGAACAGAGAAAACTTTCTAACTTTTTGCATGGAACATTTAATACATTACATTGAGTTGGAAACTTTCTAACTTTTTTACTAATAATGACAGATATATAAGACTGTCCAAACTATTTACATAAGGTATTTACAGGTGGTTCTATATAATGTTTTACAGAATACTCGTGTGCCATGTGTAGGTGGTGGAATTTATTTCCTTTTTTTTTTTTTAATCAAAGTTTTGTGTGTAGGGGGACTGTGTGGGGTTATCTAATTGTGGTTTTTGGTGTATCTGAGTTGGTATGTCTGTGGATGTTGAGGGACAGGGCTTGGAGGGTAGGGGATTTGGAAATGTTCAGAGAATAGGTAGGTTTTGAGTTCTTCCGAAATTGGGAGAGGTCTTTTATGGTACGGAGGTCTAGTGGGAGTTGATTCCAGAGCATGGGGGCAGTGAACGTGAAGGCTCTGTCACTTGAGGATTTTTTAGTCTTTGTGAATGACTTTGGCATATCAAGTGAGTGGGCTGCATTTTGTCTGCGAGCTCTTGATTCAGGTGGGGTCTGTAGTAGTGTTGATAGATGTGATGGGGCGATGTCATTTAGGAGCTTGAAAGTTGTTAGGAGAATTTTGTATCTGATGCGGCTGTTTATAGGGAGCCAATGTAGTTCTAGGAGTATAGGGTCACATGGTCTGTTAGACGAGCTTTAGTAATTACTTTTGCACAGATGTTCTGTGCTCTTTGTAATAGGTATGTGTTTTTCTGTGGTAGGCCAATTAGGAGACTGTTGCAATAATCAAAATGGGGTGTGATAAGTGTATTGACAACCGATCTAAAGTCGTGTGTGTCCAGGAGGGGCCTTAGGTGTTGTATGGTTTTGAGTTTAAGAAATATGGTTCTTACTGTCTGCTTGATGTGTGGTAGCATGGTGAGAGTATGGTCTATTATTACACCCAGGTATTTTACCTCTTTTTTAACAGGTATAGATGTATTGTTGATTGATATTGTTGTTGGAAAAATATCCTCAGTCATAGGTGTTCTTGTAACGAACATTGCTTCTGTTTTTTTGAGGTTAATGCTGAGGTAATTGGTTTCCATCCAAGAGGTGGTCTCAGCCATGCATTCAGCTAGTTTGTCGTATGTGTAATTTTTTGTGGTTATGGGGATAGCGAGCATGATATCGTCAGCATATATAAAGTGACTAATCCTGTGTTTTCTAAATATGTTTGTGATAGGTTGCAGGTATAAGTTACCTACCCCATCCAATGAACCACCCTCAACACTAAACACCAGAGACAACTTCATTCATCTGCTGGACCACCTTCCACCCCATCACCAGAGAACACTGAACCCATCTCAACTAAAATCAACACCACCAACTCCCCCCTTAATCTCTGCCCTGCAAACAAGATCAAAGCAGCAAAAACGGAACTCATTCCTCTACTCACTAGAATAACCCAAGCAGTACTGTAACAAGGACAAATGCCCGAGCCTCTAAAAACACAACTCTCCTCCATCCAGCCCACCCTGTAAAAACTCAACCTCCCAACCTCGACCCATCAGACCCTGCCTCCTACAGACCCATCACCAGCCTCCCCTTCCTAGCCAATATCATTGAGAAGACTGTCCAACTGCAACTACCTGTTAAAAACCTGACCTCCAGTTTAAAATGGATGAATCCAACAGTAATAACCACCTAGAAACGGTATCAATTTCAAACATCATATGCTCCATAAACTTGGTCTATAGATCACCGTCAGCGGATCCAGACGACCTAGCATCCATAATAAATCTGGCTTCTTTCACCCAGGGTCCAAATATACCTAATTGGATTGTAGGAGATCTCAACCTACCATCCTTGCATGCAACTCAAGCAACTGCATTCCTGGAAGCTCTAGATAGCCTAGAATACACGCAAATGGTGCAAGAATCTACCCACGAGAGAGGCAATATCCTTGACCTCATATTCGCGCCACAGCTAGCTTTGGAGCAACCACAAAACATCATACAATCGATAACTGCAGTCCCATGGACCGACCACAAACTCATCACCTTCCAGATGCCTGCCATTAACTGTTCACGCAGGACAAAAACGGATAAAAGCGGGCCTGCTAATTCAGCCACCAGAAGTTTTCACCCACTTAACAGAGAACGCATCCTCGCCGAAATGAGCACACTCTTTGATGACACCTCTTTAAACCTAGATGGGTTGATCTCTTCCTGGAACAGTAAACTCAGTACAATCGCTATCCGCCCCCCAAGGAACAAGAACCCAAAGAAGAGAGCAACAGCCCCATGGTTCTCAGCGGATTTAAAAACCTCACTAACTCTTTTAAGAAGGCTAGAAAAACGTTGGAGAAAGTCACGCACCAGCAGTGACCAATCAGCCTACATCCAACACCTGACGGAACATCGAAAAGCCATCGCAGATAAAATCAGACAACACCACACAGATACCCTGAAACGCTCATTGAATAAACCTCACGACTTGTTTAACTTAGTTAAAACACTTGCCAAAGAACCTACCTCTGACCTCCACAGCAGGATCCATCCACAGGACTATGCGACGTATATGCAATCCAAAATGTGCAAGACTAACAAAATATTAATACCGGACCCTCCTGATGAACAAGACCACCCAGCATCGCTAACATCTTTCTCCACTCCCTCGAAGAAAACTATTGAGGATACCATCCTAGCTCTAAACACAACTACTGCGTACACAGATCCTTGCCCTGCACATTGGATAAAGGACCTGCGATGTGATATATCCCCAATTATAGCAAGAATCGTAGATCATTCCCTCTCTACTGGCTATTTCCCATCCACTCTCAAGCAGACCTCTGTTAGACCGCTGTTAAAAAATACCAAACTTAATCCGCAACAGGTAGAATCTTACAGGCCCATATCTAGCATACCTATGCTAGCAAAAATCATCGAGAAAATAGTGCACAGGCAATTACAGGATCACATAGACACCTCTGCCCCGCTGGATCCAGCCCAACATGGATTCAGAGAGTCACATGGGGTAGAAACACTGCTCACAACCCTCTTCAACAACATAATCTCAGGTGTGGATAACATAAGCCAGGGTTTCGCGCTTGTCTTTCTAGACATAGCAGCGGCTTTTGACTCAGTATACCACGAAATTCTTATCTACCGGCTAAGAGAAAAAGGCATCTGCGGAACAGCACTTGAATGGTGCAAATCTTACCTGTCCGATAGATGGCAACATGTCCGAGTCGACGGAGATACATCTGAACCATTCCAACAAAGCCAAGGTGTACCGCAAGGATCCTCCTTATCTGCACTGATGTTTAATATATACATTCAACCCATCTGCGACATCATCAGATCCTTTAATGTCAGTTACATGATATATGCAGATGATGTTCTATTATATATGCCAATATCACTCGATTGCCTAGACCTCACTCCGCTGACTAACTGCTTTGATACCATATCAGAGTGGCTGCTATCACAAAATCTGAGAATACAACACAAAAAGACGGAAGTCCTTTTCGTCTCGAGGAACACCAACTTCACTCCTCCTAGTTGTATTAACGTAAAGGATGCCCAACTCCAAGTGAAACATGCAATACGTTACCTTGGAGTAACGCTAGACCAACACCTTGACATGAAGAACCACATAGCCAATACAGTCAAGGCAATCTACTTTAAAATCAGATCCCTCAGACACCTACGCACACTACTTGAACCGGAAGATTTCCGGACCATTTATCAAGCTCTTATACTTCCCCACTTCGACTTCTCAAATTCCATACTACAAGGACTCCCCCAGTCCACCCTGAACCCCCTGCAGCTGGCCATGAACAGTGCAGCGAGAGTACTCCTTGGGGCATCCAGGAGAGACCACATGACACCCCTTCTAAAACAGCTACACTGGCTCCCCATCCAAGCAAGGATTAGTTTCAAGACTTTGCTGCTAACGTTCAAAGCGGCTATGGGACTCACCTCTTCCTCCCTCTCCAACCTCATACAACCACTTGCACCAAACAGGCCGCGAAGAACAGCAGAATTGAACACGCTGGTCATCCCAATAGAAACCACAAGATGCAACAGATCAACATCTAACAGAGCCTTCCGACTCTGCGTCCCAAACCTATGGAACACCTTACCAGCACAAATCAGAGCAATGACCAATTTGAGTCAGTTCAGAAAGGAGCTAAAACATTTCCTCTTCCTCAAATATCTCACTGACAGCTCCGATCACAACCATCAGGTGAATAGCAGGAGTGGCCAAAAGGATAGACCCTCGCAACAGGCCAACTTTACTCTGTAGATAACAAACAGTTCCATACACTGTTGGAAACACTTTGTATATAGTTAACCATGATATCCCCTAATAGATAAACCACCATTGTATTTAGTTTCCCCTATTTCGCCAAGTTATACCTCCTGTTAAATGTAATGACCAGACAGATGTAAACTGTTGGATGTTTTCTGTTTAATGTAAACCGCGCTGATGTCTAATAGTGCGGTATATAAGAATTGTTAATAAATAAAAATAAATAAAATAAACTACAGGACCATATTGACAGTAACTCCCTCCTGGATCTACAGCAGCATGAAATCCGCCCTCTACACAGAGTGGAAACCCTGATGACCACCCTCGTCAACAAACTAATCAAAAGGCATAGAAGATCCAACCCAAGGCTTCCAACTGATATTTCTCAAAGTCTCAACAGCGTTTGACACCATTGACCATAAAATTCTCCTCCAGCACTTAAAATCCATGGGAATCCAAGAAACAATATACAGATGGTCCCACTTTTACATCTCTAACAGACAGCAACAAATAAAGCACAGTTACTTACCTGTAACAGGTGATCTCTGGGAACAGCAGGAATAAGTCTTCACATATGGGTACGTCGGTACCGATGGAGCCTGCGCGGGAACGCTCCCCAGCTTCCCAAAAAGGAAAGCTTTTGGGAGCATCCCACAGCGCCTGCGCGCTGCCTTCCCGCCTTTCCTAACCAACTCTCCTCAGTTCGAGTTTAAAGCTGAGACAATAGAGAGAGAGAGGAAAGGAAAGATAGAAAAGAGATACAACTCCTAGGGGAGGTGGGTGGGTTGTGAAGACTTATTCCTGCTGTTCCCAGAGATCACCTGTTACAGGTAAGTAACTGTGCTATCTCCAGGAACAAGCAGGAATGAGTCTTCACATATGGGGACTCCCTAGCTGAGATGCCTGGGAGATCCCCAAGGATATGAGACCCTGAAAGGGGTCTGCGTCCTCCTATGGATCTCAGGCATCCATCCAGGGAAGGAGGGCAGGAGCTGTTTAAGAATGGAACAGGTGTCTGAGGACAGCCTGACCAAACAAGTGTATTTGGACACTTTATATATAAAAAAAAGCCGGAAAATGTCATTGATGTACTAAGGCTAAGCTGGTGTTTATAAAGAATTCCAGAAAACCCAGTTAACTATAGCCGTGAAGTCTGAGACAACTTCCGTGCAAAAGATTCAAAATAACAAGTGTGAACCCTCCGAGTCTTTCTGCTATAAGGTTGTTTCATTGGAGTAATTTTCTTTAATTCTCAAACAAGGCATCCCGGCAGGAATCCTTGTCCAAGCAGTAATGGGCTGTGAAGGTATGAACAGAGGCCCAGGTGGCTGCTCTACAGATCTGGTCAATGGACACAGAATTTAGATGAGCCATAGAGGTGGCCATGGCCCTCACATTATGAGCTGTGACATGGCTCTCCAGAGAAAGGTTCTTACTCTGGTAGGCGAAAGAAATACACTGAGAAATCCAATTGGACAGTGTTCTCTTAGAGACTGGAAGTCCCAAGTGAGAAGGATCAAAAGCAACAAAAAGCTGGGAAGACTTTCTATGTTGCTGTGTCCTATGTAAGTAAAAAGCAAGAGCTCTTTTACAATCCAGAGTATGAAGATTCCTCTCTGCACTGGATGCATGAGGAGCTGGAAAAAAGACAGGTAAATATACCTCTTCATTAAGATGAAAAGGTGAGACCACTTTAGGCATAAAGTGTGGATTCGTCCTAAGGACTACCTTGTCATGATGGAACCTTGTATAAGGTGGATTAGCCACTAAGGCCTGCAGTTCACTGATGCGGCGAGCAGAAGTGACTGCAATGAGGAAAATAACCTTCCAGGAAAGAAATTTCAAGGACGTAGTGGCTAAGGGTTCAAAGGGTGGCTTCATAAGCTGACCAAGAACCAAATTTAAGTCCCATGCCACCGGAGGAGGCCTAATGGGAGGTTTAGTTAAAGTTAGGCCTCTCATGAATCTTGAAATAAGAGGATGAGAGGAGATAGGTTGTCCATTGATGGGCTTAAGGGATGCTGCAATAGCACTCAAATGGACTCTTACTGAATTTGTCTTAAGTCCTGCATTGGAGAGATGCAGGAGATAGTCTAACAAAGAAGTTAAAGGTAGTGCCAGAGGGTCAAGACCCTTTTCAGCACACCAAATGGAAAATCTTTTCCACTTAAAAGCATAGGAACGCCTGGTGGAAGGTTTCCTGGAAGCATGGAGGATATCCTTCACCTGCTGAGAAAGATTCCAGTCTTGAAGGTCTAGGCCTTCAGTAACCAAGCTCTGAGGTGAAGGGACTTGGGGTTTGGGTGCCACAAAGTCCCTTCCTCCTGAGACAGAAGGTCTGGAGCAGCTCCCAAGTCCAGAGAGGGGGCTTGGGAGAGATGCAGAAGCAGAGGGTACCACACCTGGCGTGGCCAGCGTGGAGCTATGAGGATCATAGATCCTTGATCCCTCTGGAGTTTGAACAGAGTCTTGGGAATCAAGGGAATAGGTGGAAAGGCATACAGGAAGCCCTGACCCCAATGAAGGAGGAAGGCATCCTTGGCCTGAACTCCCTGACACGGAATTCTGGAACAGAACCGGGGAAGTTTGGCATTCCACGGACTCGCAAAGAGGTCTATGTCCGGGGTTCCCCATTCTTGAAAGATTCTGAGTACCTGATCCATGTGCAGGGACCATTCATGTGGAAGCAGAACTCGACTGAGTCTGTCTGCCCAAGAGTTTTGGATTCCTGGGAGATATACTGCCAGGAGATGGATTTGATGCTCTCTGGCGAAGGCCCACAATCTTAGAGCTTTGTTGCAAAGCGACAGAGAGCCAGTTCCTCTTTGCTTGTTTATATAAAACATAGCTACTTGATTGTCCGTATGGATGAGGACTGTCTTGTAGCTGAGGAGGATATGGAAGACCTTGAGAGCTAGAAAAACTGCTCGAAGCTCCAAGTGGTTGATATGAAGAGAGGTCTCCTGAGGGGACCAAGTGCCTTGAGTGAAGAGGTCCTGTAGATGAGCTCCCCAACCTGTTTTGGAGGCATCTGTTGTGAGGGTTGCTTGGGGCAACAACTGTTGGAAGGGGGACCCCAGCAACAGATTTTGAGTGGACATCCACCATTGGAGAGACCAAAAGAGACATTTGGAGGTTGCTATTTGGTCTGAGAGAGCTCCTAAAGCCTGAGTCCACTGGGTGGACAAAGTCCATTGAGCTGCTCTCATGTGTAGGCGAGCATAGGGTACCACATGTACTGTGGAAGCCATGTGGCCCAGCAGTTGTAGCATCTTCCTGGCAGTTAAGTGGCTCTTTGACTGAATCTGGGAGGCTAACTGCAGTAGACGTTGGCAACGGGCCTGAGGAAGGTAGGCCCTTGCAGTGGTGGTATCTAACCAGGCCCCTATGAATTCCAGGGACTGAGTGGGGATGAGCTGGGACTTTGGGAGATTTACCACCAGTCCCAGATACTGCAGAATGCGCCTTGTGCGGTCCAGGGAAATCTGGGCCTCTGACTGAGATGGAGCTCGGATGAGCCAGTCGTCCAGGTATGGGAAGACAAATATTCCCAGAGTGCGTAGAAATGCAGCAACTACTGCCATGCATTTGGTGAACACTCTTGGGGCCAATGTTCCCTCTAATTTTCTGTAGGCTGTGTGCGCATAAAATATCAGCTGTGCAGCTTTTGAAGGAAGGTTAAATTTTTGTGCGCCACATAATGACACTCGGAGTTATATACTTTAAAAATTTGACTACACGTCAGAATACAGTATGTATACCACACTGATTGCACTAGAAAATATTGTAGAACTTGTGAAAACTATAAATACACTAACTTTTAAATTTTAAGATGTCTGTGTTGTTTTCTATCAGAATCAGAACCGTAATTTTTGTGCGCTCTGTTGTAAAGTATGTGCGCTCGCTTGGCAAGGTGTGTGCGCGCGCACACGCGCACAGCTTAGAGGGAACAGTGCTTGGGGCAGAGGCCAGACCGAAAGGAAGCACTCTGTATTGGTAGTGTTTTCCTTGGAAAAGAAAACGCAGGAATCTTCTGTGAGATGGATGGATGAGAACATGTGTGTACGCATCCTTGAGATCTAGAGAACAAAGCCAATCCTGACTTTGAAGGTATGGAAGGAGAGTGCCCAGAGAAAGCATCTTGAACTTCTCCTTGCATAGAAATTTGTTCAATTCTCTGAGATCTAGAATGGGTCTGTATCCCCCTGTCTTCTTTGGAATGAGAAAATAGGGGGAGTAGAACCCTGACCCTTGTTGAAGAAGAGGAACTTCTTCTATTGCCCCTTGGGCAAGAAGGGTAGTTATCTCCTGACCTAAAAGGTCGAGAAGAGATGTGGGAGAATTGAAGTGTCTCACCATGGTGTGGGGAGAAAGGTCTGAGAAATGAAGTTTGTAGCCCTCTCTTATGATGGAGAGGGTCCACTGCTCTGATGTGATTTGCTCCCATCTGGGAGCAAAATGAGCTAACCTTCCTGGAATGGTGAGAGGTTCTGGCTGTGTTAAAGCCAGAAAGACTAAGTTCTCTAGCATCAAGTCAAAAACCCTGAGGGGGTTGGGACTGCTGGGTTACAGCAGCCCCTGTAAACTTAGGCCTGGCCTGCTTAGATTGCTGACGCTTAGCGGTAAAGCGACCTGTAGAAGATTGTTGGCCAGAAGTGGAAGGAAACCTGCCCTTTTTGAAAAAAAGACTTTTAAAAAGTCTTTTTCTTGGCAGGAATGGAGGTAGACCTTGAAAGTCTATCCAGAGCAGAATTCTCTGCATCCATTTGAGTGGCTTTAATTTGCCACTCACTGCCAAACAGATTTTCACCTGTACAGGGCAGATTTCCTAAGCCATCTTGAACCCAGGGCTCTAAATCAGAAGCCTGGAGCCAAGCAATTCTGCGAGCAGCTATGGCAATGCCTGAGGCTCTACTGGCACCTTCAAAGGAGTCAAAGGCTGCCATGTTTGAAAACTTGGAGATGTCTTGAGTATGCTTAAGCCACATGCGGAATTCTTCCCTTTTATCTTCTGGAATAAAAGGGAGGAAAGTGTGCAGCTTTTCTGCCACTTCTTTCAGAAACATACCCATATAAAGGCTATATGAGTTGATTCTGGCAATAAGTATACTGGCCTGGAAGATTTTCCTACCAAAAGCATCCAAGGTCCTGCATTCTCTTCCTGGAGGAGCAGAAGAGTGTCTCTTTGTACTCTTTATCCTCTTCATAGCTAACTGCACCACAATGGAATGGTGAGGAAGCTGAGTTTTCTGGAACCCAGGACAAGGAGGGACACGATACATAGTGTCCAACCTGCGAGAATGAGGAGAGAGAGTGAGAGGAGTCTCCCATAAATCAATCATGTGATTATGAAGAATCTCATGAATTGGTAAGGTGACTGCCTCTTTAGGAGCCTTAGAGTATCCTAAAATATCTAATTTTTTTGCTCTAGGCTCTGATTCAGAGGTTACTGAAATAGAGAGTCCTTTAGCTACTTCTCTTATGAAGTCTTGAAAGGACAAGACCTCTGGAGGAGACATTCTTCGTTTTGGAGAAGGCGGCTCCTCAGGAAGGGCTATGGATACTTCAGGAGACTCATCTGATGTATCAGAATCATCAGAGGAATCGAAGTATCGCCTGTTAGGGTGCTCTTCTAACGCTCGATACGCGTATCAAGCGGTATCGACATCGGGCGTTCCCGGTACCGGATCGGTACCGAGAAGTAGCCCTGGACAAGGAACCGCAGTAGTCGGTATCCTGGTCGATGTCGATGCAGTCGGTACCGGCATCGGCGCTGGTGCCGGTACCGGTACCGGAGCCGATACCGACAACGGAGCTCGTTGCGGTATCATCGGCATGTCGCAGCTTGAATGAAGGACTGTATAGCCTGCTGCATGGACAGAACATTCTGATCCATCGACGCCATGAAAACCTGGAAGTCAGTACCGGGAGAAAGTGCCGGTACCCCAGAGCAATCTAACAGGTGATCGGTCGAGGCTGTGCCATCGATGTCAACCTTTAACCCCATAGGAGCAGCTTTGGAAGCCGGAGCTTCCCACCGGGGTTGTTTGGCTGGTGCAGGATCCTCGAGGGCAAGCCCGGAGGCATCTTGATGCTTAGAGGGAGATCTACCCTTCGAGGACCTGCTAGGTTTATGTTTGGTTACCTGAGATCCTTCAGGAGAAGACCACCTGCAAGATGTCGATGCTACTGCCGGTGCCTCAGCGGGAAACAGCACATGGAGCTTAGCTGCTCGGTTCTGTAACCCCCGTTTAGACATTAGGGAGCAGGACGGACAATCCGGAATGGAGTGTTCAGGACCCAAACATTTAAGACACCATTCATGGGTATCTGTAACAGAAATAGTACCACTACACTTAGTGCATTTTTTAAACCCGGAGGTTGGTTTTTCCATGGGGGAAATTTTCTTGTGGGCCCTGAGGCCTTAAGAAGAAAAATACACCAAGTGAGGAAAAATATCTATATTTTTTTATTTTTTTTTTTTAAAGAAAGAAAGAAAAGACCGGCGGTACCGGTCCGGAGTCGGGGAAGGCAGACACGCGACCAAAGAAATAAAATAAAATAAAGAACTTCTTCAGCGGTGACAGGGCTCGACCTGCTGGCTCCACGGAAAAGAAGAACTGAGGAGAGTTGGTTAGGAAAGGCGGGAAGGCAGCACGCAGGCGCTGTGGGATGCTCCCAAAAGCTTTCCTTTTTGGGAAGCTGGGGAGCGTTCCCACGCAGGCTCCGTCGGTACCGACGTACCCATATGCGAAGACTCATTCCTGCTTGTTCCTGGAGATAACAAGGAACAAATATCTCTAGCCCTTACCAACAAATGCAGGGAGTCCCAAGGATCCACTCTATCTGCACTCCTCTTCAACCTTTACCTCCAACCCCTCTGCAAGATCACATTGATTTCCACATCTATGCCAATGATATCATATTGTACAGTCCACTCCACACCAAGAAGAAATTAGACCTTGCCTGCTAATTGTCTTTCCTTGAGTTCTCTCCAGGCCAGTCCAGGAAACCGTAGGGTTGTCAACCTTCTCCAGCAGTTGAGGACTGAATGATCCAAGTCTTGCTGACAGGCTACCCAGCTCCCCCTGAGGTCAGAGGCTCAGTCTACTAATGTCAAAGCAAGCTGTTCAATCAGGAACTCAACCTAACAGCATAACAGTACTATACAAATGATATATGTTGTTGTTTTTTTTATTTTAAGAAATTACATAGTTTAAACTTGTCAAACGCCCCCTACGTGCTAGGGAGCCCCATAGCCAGCCCCCTTTTTGAAAAAAGAAAAACCTTTGAACGCCAGCCCACACAGTGGACCCTGAGAATTCCACGGCCCTGCACTACTCCCGCTGAAGACGTCTTGAACGGACCGTTACCAACAACTGCATAGAGCAAAAAATACTCTCTCCTAAAAAACCTGCAAATGACATGGGTGGGCCCTGGACTGGTCTTTCCTTGAGCTCTCTCTGGGCAATTAGCAGGTAAGGTCTAATTTCTTCTTCCTCTTCGTCTCTCCGGGCTAGTCCAGGAAACCGTAGGGAAGTACCAGAGCAGTATCTAATTTCGGGAGGGACACCCTAGGCCTACCACTATAGCTGCGGGCCCAACATTTGCGTCTTTTGACCTGAACATCCAACCTATAATGCTTCACAAACAAGTGTAGTGATGACCACGTAGCTGCTTTACAGATATCTACCAGTGGAACTAAGGCAAACTCAGCCCAAGAAGCTGCTTGAGCCCGAGTCAAATGAACTCGAAGACCTTCCGGAGCTACCTTTCCCACCGTGTGATATGCCCCATCCACTGCTTGTCTTACCCATCTAGCAATTGAGGCTTTGTAAGCCACCTCTCCCTTCCATGCTCCCCCAAACAGAATGAACAATCTGTCCGTCTTCCTAATCGCCTCCGTCTTCCGTAAATACCAACGGAGTACTCTACCAAGGTCCAATTTGCGCAAGGAACTATCCATTCCAGATTCCTCACCGCCCTGAAAAATCGACTGGTTAACATGAAACGCAGAAACCACCTTCGGGAGAAAAGTCGGCACTGGCCGTAACATCAATTTCTCTGAAGAAAATTTTATGTACGGCTCCTTAAACGAAAGCGCCTGCAGATCCGAGATCCGTCTTGCCGAAAACAAGGCTACTAGGAAAATGGTCTTCCAAGAAAACTCTCAGCGGCACAGACCCCGCTGGTTCAAAAGGCGGCAGTGTCAAAACTTCTAGTACCAGACTAAAATCCCAAGCTGGAACCACTGTTCTCACCGGAGGTCGCACATTCTTAACTGCCCTCAGAAATCAGAGAACATCCGGATGCATTGACAAGGCTCGACCCTGAACCTTGCCTCTAAAACACGCTAACGCCGCTAATTGAACCTTTAAAGAACTGAGGGCTAGACCCTTCTCCAGCCCTTCCTGCAGGAAGGACAAGACATCCGCCACCTTTGAGACCAAACGACGAACTGCACACCGGATGCACCAACCTTCAAATATGCGCCAAACTCGCACATAAGCTAATGAAGTAGATCTTCTCCTGGACTTCAGTAACGTATCTACCACCTCCGCGGAAAGCATAGTTAGTCACCTGTAACAGGTGATCTCCGGAAACAGCAGGAATTTAGTCTTCACATATGGGTATCGTCGGTACAGACGGAGCCTGCGTGGGAACGCTCCCCAGCGTCCAATAGGAAAGCTTTTGGGAGCATCCCACAGCGCCTGCGTGCTGCCTTCCCGCCTTTCCCAACTGTCCCGCCTTTGTCCCAACTGAGACAAAGAGAGCTCGGGAAAGAGAGAAATAGAGAGATACAACTCCTAGGAGAGGTGGGTGGGTTGTGAAGACTAAATTCCTGATGTTCCCAGAGATCACCTGTTACAGGTGAGTATGCTATCTCCAGGAACAAGCAGGAATGTAGTCTTCACATATGGGGACTCCCTAGCTGCAGATGCCAGGGAGAAACCCCAGAAGTTATGTACCCTTGTGAAAGGGCTCCACTTCTCCCCAGGGATCTCTGGCATCCTACCAGGGATGGTGGGTAGGAGTTGATTAAGTATGGAACAGGTGTTGAAGAACAGCCTCACCAAACAAGGCATCCCGGCTGGAGTCCTTATCTAAGCAGTAATGGGCTGTGAAGGTATGAACCGAGGCCCAAGTGGCTGCTCGACAGATGTCGTCGATAGACACAGAGTGTAGATGAGCCATTGAAGCTGCCATGGCTCTCACATTGTGAGCTGTGACATGGCCTTCAAGAGAAAGGTTCTTACTCTCATAGGCAAAAGAAATATACTGTGCAATCCAGCTGGACAGTGTTCTTTTGGAGACTGGAAGTCCCAAATGACCAGGATCAAAAGCAATAAAGAGTTGAGAGGACTTTCTATGTTGCTGTGTCCTTTGCAAGTAAAAGGCCAAAGCCCTTTTACAGTCCAAAGTATGAAGATTCCTTTCTGCATTTGAGGCGTGAGGCCTTGGGAAAAATACAGGAAGGTAAACCGCTTGGTTTAAATGAAAAGGTGATACCACCTTTGGCATAAAGTGTGGATGAATCCTAAGGACTACCTTATCATGATGGAACCTTGTATAAGGAGGATCAGCCACCAACGCTTGCAATTCACTGATGCGACGTGCTGATGTGATTGCAATAAGAAAGATGACCTTCCAGGAAAGGAATTTCAAAGAGGTAGTAGCTAATGGTTCAAAAGGCGGCTTCATGAGCTGCCCAAGAACCAGATTTAAGTCCCATGCCACCGGTGGTGACTTAATGGGAGGCTTAGTTAAAAGAAGGCCTCTCATAAATCTCGCTATGAGAGGATGAGAGGAAATAGGTTGTCCATTTAGAGGCTTGAAAGAAACTGCAATAGCACTCAAATGAACTCACTGAATTGGTCTCAAGCCCTGTATTAGACAAATGAAGGAGATACTCCAGTAATGATTCCAGAGGTATCGCAAGAGGGTCAAGACCCTTCTGCGAGCACCATATGGTAAACCTTTTCCACTTAAATGCATAACAGCGTCTTGTGGAAGGTTTCCTGGAAGCATAAAGGATATTCTTTCAGCAACCAGGCCCTGAGATGGAGAGACTGGGGATTGGGATGCCACAGCATCCCGTCCTCCTAAGAATGGAGATCTAGAGCAGATCCTAACTCCAGAGGCAGAGCTTGAGAGAGATGTAGGAGCAGAGGGTACCACATTTGCCGTGGCCAATGTGGAGCTATGAGAATCATATGACCTCTGTCTCTCTGAAGCTTGAACAGGGTTTTGGGAATTAGGGGAATGGGTGGAAAGGCATACAGGAAGTCCTGGTCCCAATGGAGGAGGAAAGCATCCCTGGCCTGACAACCCTGAGCTGGAATTCTGGAACAAAACCAAGGAAGTTTGGCATTCAGCAGACTTGCAAAGAGGTTTATGTCCAGGGTTCCCCAAATTTGAAAACTTTTGGTCACTTGGTCTGCATGGAGAGACCATTCGTGTGGAAGCAGAACTCAACTGAGTCTGTCTGCCCAAGAGTTCTGAATGCCTGGAAGATACACCGTAAGGAGATTAATCTGATGCTCTCTGGCGAGGGCCCATAGTCACAAAGCTTTGTTGCAGAGCGACAGAGAGCCTGTTCCACCCTGCTTGTTCACATAGAACCTGGCTACCTGATTGTCCGTTTGAACTAGGACTGTCTTGTAGCTGAGCTGGGTGTGGAATACTCGAAGAGCAAGGAAGATTGCTCTGAGTTCCAGGAGATTGATGTGTAGATAGGGTACCTGGACTCCACAGGAGACCTGGGTAGAGAGGCCTTGCAGGTGGGTTCCCCAACCCACCTGTGAGGCATCTGTTGTCAGAGTGGCTTGGGGTGGGGGTTGTTGGAAAGGGGACCCCACCAAAAGGTTTTGGGGTAACTGCCACCATTGGAGGGACAAAATAAGACGATCTGAGTTTGTCATTTTGTCTGACAGGCAACCTGATGCCTGAGCACTGAGTGGATAAAGTCCACTGGGCTGCCCTCATATGGAGGCAAGCATAAGGAACCACATGCACGGTGGATGCCATGTGGCCTAGCAATTGTAACATTTCCCGAGCAGTGAGGTGAGGCTTTAGAACTGCTTGGGAAGCTAACTGCACAATGCGAAGGCAGCGAGGCTGTGGAAGATAGGCCTTTGTCTGTCTGGTATCCAGCAGAGCTCCTATAAACTCTAGAGACTGAGTAGGAGCAAGGTTGGATTTTGGAAAGTTTATGACAAGTTCCAAATACTGAAGGACGCAGATTGTGCGAGAGAGAGAAATCCTGGCCTCTGGCTCTGAAGGGGCTCAAATGAGCCAGTCATCTAAGAAGGGAAGACAAATATTCCTAGGGTGCAAAGAAATGCTGCCACCACAGCCATGCATTTTGTGAACACCCTTGGTGCCGAGGCCAGGCCAAAAGGAAGAACCCTGTATTGGTAGTGCTTCCCTTGAAATAGAAAGCGAAGGAATGTTCGATGAGTTGGATGGATGAGAACATGAGTATACGCATCTTTGAGATCTAGAGAACAAAGCCAATCCTGACTCCGAAGGTATGGCAGCAGAGTTCCTAGAGAAATCATTTTGAACTTCTCTTTGAACAGGACTTTGTTCAATTCTCTGCGGTCCAAAATGGGTCTGTGTCGTCCTGTTTTCTTTGGAATAAGGAAATAGGGGGAGTAGAGGTACCCTGTACCCTGTTGGAGAATGGGTACATCTTCTATTGCCCCCTGGGCAAGAAGCAGAGTGACCTCTTGACCTAACTGGGCACTGAGAGAGGTCTGAGAATCGAACTGTCTTACCATTGTAGGAGGGGGCATGCTGAGGAAATGAAGCTTGTACCCCTCTCTCACAATGGACAGAGTCCAATTTTCTGCTGTTATCTGCCCCCATCTGGGGGAAAAATGACATAACCTTCCTGGAATGGTGGAAGGCTCTGGGCCGTTCAGGGCCAGGAAGGTAAAGTTCTCTAGATAGGAGTCAAAGCCCCTGTAGGAGCCGAGTCTGCTGAGCCGGTTGAGGCTTAGCAGCTTTTGTTTTTCTTTGCCTAGGTTGTTGCTGCTGTCCCTTTTGGGCAGACTGACCTAAACAATGCCCCTGGTGGGTATAGGAGGGGTAAAACATCTTCTTACTGAAGAATGGATTTCTTGTAGGATTTTTTCCTTGCAGGATCAGCTGTAGATTTAGAAAATCTATCCAAAGTGATATTTTCAGCATCTATCTCATTAGCTTTTTCCTGCCAATTCTTGCCAAAGAGATTCTCTCCTGTGCAAGGAATATTCCCCAGTTTATCCTGTATCCAAAGTTCCAAGTCAGATGCCTGGAGCCAGGCAATCCTATGTGCATCTATGGCAATAGCAGAGGTTCTGCTTATGCACTCAAAGCTGTCAAAGGCTGCACAATTTACAAACTTGGAAACATCCTGAGCATGCCTGACAAGGGCAAGGTAATCCTGCCTCTTATCATCAGGAAGGAGAGGGCTCATAAGCTCTAAATCTCCTGTGACCTCCTTAAGAAACATTCCCATATATAATATATAGGAACTGATCCTAGCAGAAAGCATGGAAGCCTGGAAGGTTCGAAGTCCAAAGGCGTCAAGAGTCCTACACTCACGTCCTGGAGGATTAGATGCATGTCTTTTTGCACTCTTGATCCTTCTCATAGCTGATTCCACCACTATGGAATGGTGTGGTAGCTGAGTCTTCTGAAACCCAGGACAAGGAGGAACTCGATACATGGTGTCGAGCTTCGAGAATGAGGAGAAGTGGTTAGAGGTGTTTCCCACATCCTTAACATGAGATCATGCAAGATCTCATGAACAGGTAAGGTAGCTGCCTCCTTGGGAGCTTTAGGGTATTGCAGGATTTCCAATTCCTTTGCCCTAGGCTCTTTTTCAAGAGCCACTGTGATGGAAAGACCTCGAGCCACATCTCGGATAAAATCCTGAAAGAACATATCCTCTGGAGGAGACATCCTACGCTGAGGAGAAGAAGAATCCTCAGGAAGAAGTACTCTGGTATCGGCAGAGCTTTCAGAGTCTTCAGACTCATCCGAGGATTCAAAGTATCTCCGATCTGGCATTGGAGGGGTCCGGATGGATAAGCATGACTCGGTCCCGGTAGAATACCTGCCGATGTTGATGCAGTCAGTACCAGTACCGAGGTTGGTGCCGGTACTGGTTTAATTGTCTGAAGCGGTTTCAAGGGCATCGAGGCCGACGATACCCATATGTGAAGACTACATTCCTGCTTGTTCCTGGAGATTACCCTCTGCATTGCAGGCGTTCCCTTTCAAGAGCCAAGCTGTAAGCGAGAAGTGATCCACTTGCGGCATCAGCACTGGACCCTGAACAACATGTTGCTCCGGTTGGGCAACCTCCAAGGACTGTCCAGGAGGAGACGCACTAGATCCGCATACCATGGTCTCCTTGGCCATCTGGAGCTATGAGAATCACTTTGCTGTCGTGACACTCTATCCTCCTAATGACTCTCCCAATCATCGGCCACGGAGGAAACACAGAGCAGCACTCCTGCCGGCCAAGGCTGAGCTAACCCATCGAGTCCTTCCGACATGTGTTCCCTGCTCCGACTGACAAACCATCGCACTGTTATGTCGTGAAAGACTGCCTCGTTTAATTCCCACTCTCCGGGATCCAAAATATTTCGGCTGAGGAAGTTGGCCTCGACATTGTCCCGTCCTGCCACACGCCACGCTGATAGCGCCATCAGGTGTTTCTCTGCCCAGTGCATCAACATCTGACTCTCTTCCAACAAAACTGCACTGCCCGTACCGCCTTGGCGATTTATATAAAGACACTGTCACTGCATTGTTTGAGAAGATGCGCACCGCTTTCCTTTCCACCAGTGAGCCAAACTCCTGAAGGGCTAACTGCACTGCTCTCATCTCCAAGCGGTTGATCGACCAACCGCCCTCTTCTGCTGACCAGGCGCCCTGCGCTATTTGAGCCATACAGTGTGCTCCAACCAACCAGGCTGGCATCCATAGTCACCAGAATCCAATCCGGTTGTTCCAGTGCTACCTCTGCTCGAAGATGCGAGACATCCAGCAACCACTGTAAGCTGTCCCTGACTGCTTCGGTGATGACCAACTTCCGATCCAACGGATGATCCTTCAGTGACCATCTGAAGAGCAAGGCCTGTTGAAGCGGTCACATATGCGCTCTGGCCCACGGCACCAAGTCCAGCGCTGCCACCATGGACCCCAGTAGCTGTAAGTAGCGCCATGCCGTCGGAGCTTTTAAACGCAGAAAAGCTGACCCTTGTTTTAACAGCTTCTGAATCCTGTCCTCTGGCAAAAACACCGACCCCACGACCGTGTCAAACAATGCTCCAAGATACACGAGCCGCTGCACCTGATCCAGCTGGATCTTGGACTGGTTTACCACCCACCCCAGCTGTTCCAGTAAGCCTACCACACGAGCCATAGCAGAGATTGATTCCTGAACTGAACTTGCCCGAATCAGCCAGTCGTCCAAGTAGGGGTGTACCTGAATGCCCTCCTGGTGCAGCGCCGCTGCCACTACCACCATCACCTTTGTGAATGTGCGCAGAGCTGTTGCTAGCCCGAAGTGCAACGCACGGAACTGAAAATGCCCCATGGGCACTGCAAAGCATAGAAATCTCTGATGCTCTGGCCGTATAGGAATATGGAGGTAAGCTTCCGTTAAATCTATCGACGGCAGCACTTCGCCTGGCTTCATGGATCGGATCACCAACCGTAGCGTCTCCATGCGAAAATGAGGCACCCTCAAACAGTGGTTCACGTGCTTGAGATCTAGTATAGGCCGAAAAGAACCTTCTTTTTTGAGAACCACGAAATAAATTGAGTATCGACCTAATCCGCACTGGTCTTTTGGAACTGGAACCACCGCTTGAAACCGCAACAAACGCTGAAGTGTAACCACTATCGCATTCTGCTTTGTTGGCAATCCGCAAGGAGACAATACGAAGGCATCCGCTAATGGACAAGCAAACTCCAGGAGCATAACCGTCGTGAATAATCTCTAGTACCCACTGGTCCGCAGTTATGGTGGTCCAGACAGAGTGGAAACTCTGTAAGCGTCCTCCCACAGGAACCCCCGCCTGGACCAACTCCGTCTCATTGCGGCTTCTTTGAAGCGTTCTGCTGGGGACGGAAATATCCCCTAACAAACCCTCTAGACCCCTGAAAGGGCTGTTCTCTGGCCACAAAGCATCCCCTTTGATAGGGAGTAAATCAAGACCCTCTGAATCTGCGAAATTCTCTACCCTGCACCTTTTGCAGAGCCCCCGGTTTCTGGCCCTTTGGGTGATCCTCTGGCAGCCGACCCCCCTTGGAGTCCCCCAGATCCTTGATCTTCTCCAGGGCATCCCCAAAGAGCAGCTTGCCATTATATGGGAGCTTACTAAGACGAGTATTGGACAACGTATCCGCCGCCCAACTTCTCAGCCAGAGAAACCTTCGGGCGGCAATTATCGACGCCATGGACTTCGCCGAAATCCTTACTAAATCATAAAAAGCATCAGCGAGGTACGCTGCAGCCGACTCTAGCTTCGCCCCCTCTGCCGCTGTACCATCCTCCCCTTCCGCATTAGCCTCCCCTTGAAGCCAATGAATGGAGGCTCTTGACACATACGTTACGCAGATGTAGGCTTGTAGCGAAAGCACACTGGTATCAAAGGCCTGCTTAAGAAGAGATTCTAACTTTCTGTCCTGTAGATCCTTAAGGGCTGCCCCACCCTCAACTGGAATCGTTGTCTTCTTCGTTACCGCTGAAACTAATGCATCTACCTTAGGCATCTTCAGTAACTCTTTCTTCCTGCGGTACGGGGTAGAGTCTCCCGATGGCCCAACCGCCTCTCATTGTGGCCTCAGGACACTCCCATTCAGACTCCACCATCTGCTTAATCACTCTATGGACCAGGAAGCACCGCTGCTCCGTTTTAAAACCTTGAGGCAGCGGATCTTCCAGCGGTTCTTCCTGTGCTGCTGGAACAGCAATATTCAAGGCAGCTAGTGACTGGAGAATAAGAGACCCTAGCTCTTCTTTTCTAAAAACCCTAAACACATTAGGGTCCTTACCTGGTGCAATTTCACCTTCTTCCAGCTCACCTGCCCAGCACTCCTGCCCGGACTGTGAGAGAATGTCTCCCTCCTCAGTCAACCGATGCTGTGAAACTTGCTGACCGACGACCTCAGCCCCAGCTTCCTCTTATAACACCTTTTGATGATCCTTCCCTAGGATCTGTGAGAAAGCTATCACCTTTTGGCAGCCCTAAGGCAGCCGAAGCAGAATCCTTCATCTGTCCCTGCTCCATCTTTAAACAATATGCTTTATACAGGGACAAAATAAAATCCGCCAAAAAAACTGATTCTAAACCCCCCTGCAGCCCTAGCACAGGTACCTGGGATCCAGTTTCTGCAGGCAGAGGCTTCTTAGACTTAGCCCTCTTTTTCTCTGGCTTCTCCTGGGCCACCGTTCCCGCCTTTCACCCCCCCCCCCCCTCTGAGTTCAAATGGCCACCCATTGCTTCCCCGGTCTTTACCTTCTCATCCATACGATCTCCTATCAATCGGGCGACGCTACTGCCTTTTCTATAACAAAACCTACAAAGCCCCGTGTCAGATAGTCCCCGACAACTTGTGCACCGGCCGCACCGTCTGCTACGGAGCGTTACCCCTCAAGGCCTGTACTCCACAGTTGCACGCTCTGCTCTTGCCGGCCCTGCACGCCACTCAGCGAACTACTCTAATCCACTTCTAGCGGCAGAGTGAATCCGGAGGCCGGAGACTGATGGGACTGGACTCTGGGGCTCCCAAACTCACCCTTTTCGCCCCTTGTTAACTGCGCTGCAATCCGAAGCAGGCTCTGCCTCTGCAGCCCTTGCCGTTCAACACAGCAGCCGCGCCTTGCGCTGAGGTATTTTTCTCCCTCCCCCCCCCAAAACCCCATTGGTAATTGCACTCTCCTGGTAAACGGACTCTGCCAGAGCCCTTCAGGAACCACTCAACCTTTAAGCCTATTAGCCACTACATCACTCCTCTTTGCCTCCCTGGGAACCTGTCAGAATTAGGTCCTATCCAGGTGCTGAGGACTGAAAGACTGAGCCTCTGACCCCAGGGGGAGCTGTGTAGCCTGTCAGCAAGACTTGGATCATTCAGTCCTCAGCTGTTGGAGAAGGTTGACAACCCTACGGTTTCCTGGACTGGTCCGGAGAGACGAAGAGGAAGCAACCATCGTACACAAGGATACAAGAATGCTTCATTGTCTCCCACGGTTGACAGCCAACAAACTCACAATCAATTACAAAAAACACACAGAAAAAAACGTATTCATCATGAGAGACAACACATTCACTCCCCCACCCACCCACCATATCAATAAACAACATCCAAATAAACATATGTAAAGAACTTAAATATCTCGGCGTAGTCTGACGAAAACCTCTCCTTCAAGACACAAATAGCAGCTATAGCCAAAGCAATGTTCTACAAATCCAAGACTCTACAATGCCTCTGGCCCATCCTTGATTCATTAGGTTTCCTAGCCCTAATCCTTCTTCATGCCGACTACTGTAACACGATATACCATGGCCTTCCACAATCCACCTTCCTCCCACTACAAACTGCCCTCCACGCTGCTGCATGCATCTTACAAGGAGCATCCCAGTTTGACAGAATCACCCCTATACTCAAACAACTCCACTGGCTACTGCTCCCCAGTAGAATCACATACAAAACCCTACTAACCCACAAGGCTCTCCACTGCACCCCTGGCTACCCATCTGCAAAACCTTCAACCTCTCAACCCCAACAGGCCCCAAAGACTCTCCACAACCTACAAACTCACTATACCACATTCCAGAACAAAGCACTCACAAAATAAAAACCTGCCACAGAACCTTCTAACTATATGTACCCTCCCTCTGAAAGATACTCCCAAACCCTATAAGAAATAGCTCTGACCTCCATTCCTTCTGCAAACACTTCAACCCCGACTCTGAACCAGGAACATACTGAACCCCCTCAGTAAATATACCCAACGAAACTGCTGATAATATAGAGCTATTTGTTACTTGTATTTAGTTACAATGTTCCTTGTACACAGTTGACTGTTATATATAATTTGAATCTTACTGTTCAATGTAAACCGCTTTGAATCAGTGAAAGGCAGTATATAAGCTCTGCTAAATAAATAAATAGATGGCATGCGAGGTCCGCTACCTTCGCACCAGGCAGGCATGTTACCAGGTGGTCCTCACGTCCACCAGCCACCCAGCTATCCACATGCCTAATGATTGAATTGCCAACTATAATGGCCATCCTAACCCCTCCCTCATGGGCAGAAGGCCCTGGAGAGACATCACCTAGAGGACAGGTCCTAGCTACAATATCACTTCCTGCCACACCAATGTGACACTCTCCTTTCACATGACCAGAGAGACTGCCAGGCTGGAGGTGGGACTTCAGTACTACATCCTTGTAGGTCTCATCTATATACCTCTCTTTCTTAGCTCCTCCAAGTCTGCTATTCTAGCCTCCATAGAACGGGCTAGTTCGAGTACAAAGAGCTCATCTTGCAGCTGGACTGCTGTCTGTTTCTTTGATTTAAAGGTTTTTTAGCTATTTAAAGTTCTTTAGTTCTGTAAAGTTGCCAAGGGAATAGGTATAAATTGTATTGGTTCAAGTACCCCTAATTTAAAGGGCTTTTAGTGCTCCCCTCAAGGTGAAATTAAATAATCTACTTCTAAGGGCTAATAACCTGCTGATGAAAATAATCAGTTAAACCTGAAAGTGAGATCACCCCCTTCCCTTAACTGGTTTAGGAGGCTATAAACCAAGATCATGCCTGGGGTGTGTGGGAGGGTTTATCTATTTATATCTTGCTTCTAAGACAATCTCTGAATTTCCTAGGCAATTCACACAGCCCTTGGTTGGATATGGGCAACTTGAAAGGCTCCCTCTTTAATATGTCACTTGGCTTTAACACCTACAAAATGTAATCAAAAGGTAGCAGGACTTGTACAATACCACAAGACGTATAACACTGACAGTTATTGCACTCAGTCTCCTTCAAAGTAATCCCCTTCAGATAAAAACACATTTCCTCCAGCATTCCTGCCACTGTTGGAAACAATTTTGAAATGCCTCTCTCATTAAGCTGTGAAGCTGCTGTGTCATATTTTGCTTAATGGTCTCCAAGTCGTCGAATCTCCTTCCTTTCGGTGGCAATTTCAGTTTTGGAAACAAGAAAAAAAAAAGTTACAGGGTGCAAGGTCAGGTGAGTACAGAGGCTGGCTGACTTGCTCGATTTGGTGTTTTCTAAGAACTGCTGGACAAGATGTGATGCATGAACTGGGGCGTTATCGTGATGAAGCAACCATTCACCATTCATGTGCAACTCTGGTCTCCTATGATGAACTGCATCTCTCAAATGAGTCAGAACTTGGACGTAATACTCCTTATTCATGATTTGGCTTTTTGAAGCATACTCATGATGAACACCACCCTGATAATCAAAGAAAACTGAGCAAGATCTTGATATTGCTCCTTACCTGACGGACTTTGAGTCTGGGAGAGTTTGGAGTCTTCCATTGTGAGGAATGAGCCTTAGTTTCCAGGTCATAACCATAAACCTATGATTCATTGCCACTAAATCTTTTTTTATGAAAGCAGAGTCATTTTCAATGTATTCCAACAACCCCCTGGCTGAAGACAGTCAATTTGTTTTGGTCAGGGGACGGGAGTTTCGGCCTGAATTTTGCAGACACGTCTCATCCTCAAATCGACAGCAAGAATTGGCTGTACTGACCCGAAACTGATGTCCATGTCCTCAGCAAGGTTCCTGATATTCAGTCGACTGATTTGAGCATATTGTGGCACGCACTGCTTCAACATTGTCATCCATGAGCAGCAATGAAGACAGTGACTAACGTTCTGGAAGGCCAACACTTTGGCGACTCTCTTGAAAACATTTGTAGCAGTCAAACTCTAGCACAACTCATGCATTCATTACCATACACATGCTGTAACTTGTCATAAGTCTCTTTGCATGAATCTCCAAGTTTCTGGCAGAATTGAATGCAGATTCGCTGTTCAATTTTTTCACTCTTTGAAAATCTGACGAACTGCTTTTACACTATACCAAACATCACGTGATTAAAAAAATACTTTTTGATCACACCTCGTATTTAAAACAATTTCACAGTTCTCCTGCCTTTTAACTGGAAGGCCTCTTTGTAAAAGTTCTTTAGAAAACAATTTCTCTCTACATAGTCAAAGAATATTTACCCTATTCTACTCTCTCTGTTAAGATATACCCTAACTGGCTTTAATTTAAGTGAAAGCTGGCTTGTAATACTAAGCCCCAGTTGGCTGTAATTTCACTCTACACTTACTTGTTATACTAGCCCTAATTCTCTACATCCTCTTACTGTCCTCATTTCTTGAACAGACTGTATGTTAATAAGATTTTCTTTGCTTACGTCATCTCCTCCAATACTAGCTACTGCTAAAAGTCAGGTGTCAAGATGTTCACAATCTATAGATTGATTTGGCCAATAATGTTTTATTCTTCCTGCTGAATTTAATACTTTAGCATTACAACATAAAACTAATGTCTTGAATGTTTCACTTACTATGGTTTTAGATAGACGTAGCCCCTTTGAAAGAATTTAAGCAAAGGACTAGGTACAATGACTCTTAGTATTCCAAAACAATGCTGGAGGAAAGACAGGAGTCAGTCCAATTTTATTGACTGTAAAAACATAAAATTGATATTTTCTAGCTTGTCTTAAGAGAACGTCTGTGATAAGATTCACAGATTTTAAAAAAAAATTTCTTAGCAGAGCAAACCGAACACCTCTCCCTCACAGGTTGGGGAGGAGGAAGGGACGACCCGGCATATTAAAAATCCCACCTGCCTCCTCCCAAGAGTTGGGGAGGAGAAAGGGGGATTATCTCCATCAAGATACCAAACCTCTGAGGCAAGACTGGTGGGTGGAAGGGGAGGAGGGGGGGGGGACCTGGTATCACCAGTTTCTGCACTGCTGGGCTCTGTAATCAGCAATGGCTAAGTTATGCCCAAAATCTATAGAAATCCTCTTCTTCCATCCCAGTCCAGCCACAAAGGACTTATACAACCTCCATCTGCTGGAAACTGAGAAATACAGTAAGAGCAGACCTGCACAGGACCCCTTACACCTACATCAAACCAGTGGTTCTCAGTCTCCAGCTGCTGGTAGGCGAGCATAACCCACGCATCTGGACAGGACTGGACTAGAGGGACGATGAGGAAAGAACTTTTCACCTCGCTATTTATGGCTAGAACAATTATTTTCTGAAAATTAAATCAGGTATCAAAAAGGATTTTAAAAATCCCCACAAAACTTGATTGTTCAAAAAAATCATCTTACCCAGGCTAATAAATCTAACTCTGATTCTTCTCCTGATATGTTCTGACACACATGCCATATGGTTATTTAATGTGATACGACGACTCACCTTCCCTTTAATCATTTAATATGTTCTTTGGTGGATGATGAATAAAAACGTGTTAGCAAAATAATAAAATCTAAAGTTGTGCAAGTCACTTTGCTATAACTACATTACCAGAAATGGTATAAACAACTAAAGAGACTGATTTCAAAAGCATTTATCTGAACAGATATTCAATGGCACTATCCAGATAGTGCCACTAAATATTATTAGAGTTCATCTTGGCACTATCCGGATAGTGCCAGGGTAGTCCAGGGGCAGAGCCAGAGCAGAGAGCTAAGTTATTCAGATAGTTATCCCTATGAGCTATTCGGATAGTGATTGAATATTATTGGCTATGCAGATAGTGCCAGCATCTCACTACTCTATTTGGACATTCAGTGGCAGACACTATCCAGTTTTTCTTTTGGTTTTGTTTTTTTAATGCTGGCAGCTACAGGTAAACAACAACAGCACTGCAAGCTCAATATCATCCCCTAAATAAAGCGTAGTTACTCACCTGTAACAGGTGATCTCCGGGAACAGCAGGAATTTAGTCTTCACATATGGGTATCGTCGGTACCGACGGAGCCTGCGCGGGAACGCTCCCCAGCGTCCAATAGCAACGCTTTTGGGAGCATCCTTCAGCACATGTGCGCTGCCTTCCCGCCTTTCCAACTGTCCCCCTTCAGTTAAGTTTGTAGCTGAGTGAAAGGATAGAGGGTGAGAGGAAAGACAAAGAGATAGAGAGACAACTCCTAGGGGAAATGGGTGGGTTGTGAAGACTAAATTCCTGCTGTTCCCGGAGATCACCTGTTACAGGTGAGTAACTACACTATCTCCAGGAACAAGCAGGAATGTAGTCTTCACATATGGGTACTCCCTAGCTGAAGATGCCAGGGAGATAGCCCCAGGAAGGTGCCACCCTAGAAAGGTAGGCATTCTTCCTCCCATGGATCTCTGGCATTCCACCAGGGTTGGTGGGTAGGAGTTGAATTAGGTCTGAAAGAGATTTTGAAGAACAGCTTGGCCAAAGAAGGCATCCTGATGGGAGGCTTTATCCAGACAGTAGTGGGCTGTGAAGGTGTGTACTGAAGCCCAGGAGGCTGCTCGACAAATGTCATCGATAGACACAGAGTGGAGATTAGCCATGGAAGTTGCCATGGCTCTCATGTTATGAGCTGTGACATGGCCTAGAAGAGGAAGACCCTTACTCTCATAAGCAAAGGATATGCATTGGGCAATCCATTTAGATAAAGTTCGTTTGGAGACTGGAAGTCCCAAATGACTAGAGTCAAAAGCTATAAAAAGTTGCGAGGACTTTCTATGTTGCTGTGTTCTCTGTAGGTAAAAGGCTAAGGCTCTTTTACAATCCAAGGTATGAAGATTTCTTTCTGAATTAAAGGTGTGAGGCCTCGGAAAAAACACAGGAAGATAAATTGATTGATTTAAATGAAAAGGTGAAACCACCTTTGGCATAAAGTGTGGATGAGTTCTAAGAACAACCTTATGATGAAACCTAGTATAAGGAGGATCAGCCACTAAAGCTTGCAGTTCACTAATGCGACGTGCAGAGGTGACTGCAATTAGGAAGATAACCTTCCAAGTCAAAAACCTAAGGGTTGTAGTGGCTAAAGGCTCAAAAGGCGGCTTCATGAGCTGACCGAGAACTAGATTTAGATCCCATGCCACCGGTGGTGGCTTAAATAGGAGGCTTGGTTAACAGAAGACCTCTCATAAATCTGGATATGAGTGGATGAGAGGAAATTGGTTGTCCATTCAGAGGCTTATAAGAAGCTGCAATTGCACTAAGATGGACTCTTACGAATTGGTCTTTAGATCAGAATTCGATAAGTTAAGGAGATACTCTAGTATCGATTCTAACGGTATGACAAGAGGGTTTAATCCCCTCTTGGAGCACCATATAGTAAAACGTTTCCACTTGAAGGCATAAGATCTTCTTGTGGAAAGTTTTCTAGAAGCCTGAAGGATATCCTTTACCTGTTGGGACAGGTTGAAATCCTGGAGGTCTAAGCCTTCAGCAACCAGGCTGTGAGATGCAGGGACTGGGGATTCGGGTGCCATAGCATCCCATCCTCTTCAGAAAGGAGATCTGGAGCATGCCCTAACTCCAGAGGTGCAGCTTGAGAGAGATGTAGAAGCAGGGGATACCACGCTTGGCGTGGCCATTGTGGTGCTATGAGAATCATGCGACCCCTGTCTCTCTGAAGCTTGAAGAGTGTTTTGGGGATGAGGGGAATGGGTGGGAAGGCATAAAGGAAGTTCTGACCCCAGTGAAAGAGGAAGGCATCTCTTGCCTGACAATTGTGAGCCAAAATCCTGGAACAGAACCGGGGAAGTGTGGCATTCAGTGGACTTGCAAAGAGGTCTATGTCTGGAGTGCCCCAGAGATGAAAAATCTTTGCCACCTGGTCTAGGTGGAGAGACCACTCGTGAGGCAACAGTACTCAACTGAGTTTGTCTGCCCAAAGGTTTTGAATGCCTGGAAGATATACCACTAGAAGGTGAATTTAATACTCTCTGGCGAGGGCCCACAGTGGTAAAGCTTCGTTACATAACGACAGAGAGCCTGTCCCGCCCTGCTTGTTCACACAGAACATGGCTACTTCATTGTCCGTCTGGACTAGGACTGTCTTGAAGCTGAGCTGTGCGTGGAATACTCGAAAAGCTAAATAGATTGCTCTTAATTCCAGGAGGTTTATGTGTAGACCAGCCTCCTGTGGAGTCCAGATGCCCTGGGTAGAGAGATGATTCAGGTGTGCTCCCCAACCCACCTGTGATGCATCTGTTAGGGTGACCTGAAAGAGGGGTTACTGGAAAGGAGACCCCACTGTCAGATTTTCTAGTGATTGCCACCATTGGAGGGACAAAATTAGTCATTGAGAGTTTACTATTTTGTCTGATAAATTAGTCCCGTGGCCTGTGTCCACTGTGTGGATAGGGTCCACTGAGCTGCTCGCATGTGGAGGCGAGCATATGGGACTACATGAACTGTGGATGCCATATGTCCCAGCAACTGTAGTAGCACTCGAGCAGTTAGGGAGGATTTCCCTGCTGCTTGAGAAGCCAGTTGCATTATGCGAAGACACCGGGCCTGTGGAAGGAAAGCCTTTGTCTGTCTGGTATCTAGACAGGCCCCTATGAATTCCAGGCATTGGGAAGGAACAAGTTGGGATTTTGTGAAGTTTATTACCAACCCCAAGTATTGGAGGATTCGCATTGTGCGAGACAGTGCAGAGCTGGCCTCTGTAACTGTAGGGACTCGAATGAGCCAAACGTCTAAATAAGGGAAATATACCCAGGGTTTGCAGAAATGCTGCTACTATTGCCATGCATTTCGTGAATACCCTTGGAGCTGAAGCAAGACCAAAGGGAAGAACCCTGTACTGGAAATGTTTTCCCTTGAAAAGGAATCGTAAGAATTTCCTGTGATTTGTATGGATCAGAATGTGAGTATATGCATCTTTTAAGTCTAGAGAGCAAAGCCAATCCTGGCTTTGAAGGTATGACAGAAGAGTTCCAAGAGAAATCATTTTGAACTTCTCTCGGAACAGGTATTTGTTCAATTCACTGAGGTCTAGAATAGGTCTGTGTCCTCCTGTTTTCTTTGGAATAAGAAAATAGGGGGGAGTAGAACCCTGTACCCCATTGAAGAATGGGTACCTCTTCTATTGCCCCTTGGGCAAGAAGTGTTGAGACCTTGTGATCTAGCAGATTGTCTGCGGAGGTTTGAGAATTGAATTGCCTTAGAATTGTAGGAGGGGGCATGCTGTGAAAATGGAGCTTGTACACCTCTCCTACAATGGACAGAGTCCAATCTTCTGCTGTTATCTGATGCCATCTGTTGGCAAAGTTGCATAACCTGCCTGGGATATTGGGGGGTTGGGGACCCCTCAGAGGCAGGAAGGCTAAGTTCTCTAGGAAGGAGTCAAAGCCCTTGAGGGGGCTGAACCTGCGAAGCTGGTTGGGCTCTCGGGCCTTTTGGCTTCTTTTGCTGTCTAGTTTGTCCCTTTTGGGCAACCTGACCCTGAGTTTGACTCTGCAGGGTATAGGAAGGATAAAGTTTCATCTTTTTGCTGAAAGAGGGTTTTTTATAAGGCTTCTTTTTGGCTGGAGTGGCTGTAGATTTTGACAATTTATCTAGAGTGGCATTGTCAGCATCTAACTCGTTAGCCTTTTCCTGCCAGTTCTTGCCAAAGAGATTCTCTCCCGTGCAAGGAATGTTGCCTAACTTGTCCTGTACCCAAGTCTGATGCCTGAAGCCAGGCAATCCGTCGTGCCCCAATGGCAATAGAAGAGGTTCTGCTAATGCATTCAAAGCTGTCAAAGGTTGCACGATTGACAAACTTGGAGACATCTTGAGCATGCTTAACTAGAGCAAGAAAGTCTTGTCTCTTGTCATCTGGGAGAAGTGGGCTCATAAGCTCCAAGTCTCCTATAACATCTTTGAGGAACATGCCCATATATAGTATATATGAACTGATCCTAGCTGAAAGCATGGAAGCCTGAAATGTTTGGCGTCCAAAAGCGTCCAGAGTTCTGCATTCACGACCTGGGGGATTGGAGGCATGCCTCTTTGCACTTTTCATCCTACACATGGCCGACTCCACCACCATTGAATGGTGTGGCAGCTGAGTCTTTTGAAATCCAGGACATGGCGGAACTCGATACATAGTATCAAGCCTCCTAGAATGAGATGTAGTCAGAGGTGTCTCCCACATTCTGAGCATCAAGTTATGCAGAATTTCATGGATGGGCAGAGTGACTGCCTCCTTTGGAGCTTTAGGATATTGGAGAATTTCCAACTCCTTTGCTCTGGGTTCCTATTCAGGAGCTACAGTGATTGAAAGGCCCTTGGTCACATCACAAATAAAATCCTGAAAAAGACATGTCCTCTGTGGTGACATTCTGCGTTGGGGAGAAGAGGGATCTTCCGGGAGAAACCCTCTGGTACCAGCAGAATTGTCAGAGTCTTCGGAATCAGTGGATTCGAAGTATTCCTGACCACGATGCTCATGCAAAGCACAGTCCCAGTATCGATCGAAGTCGGTACCGAGTTGATCCGGTACCGATCTGTCGATTCCAGCCAAAGATGGTGTGGGAAGAATTCCCACTGGGGCCAGTGTAGGTACCGGCATCGGTATCAATGTCGGTACTGGTGCCCGTTGAACCATAGGTATCAACGGTACTGCAGCTGTGAGAAGAGCTGCAATGCTGCGTTCGATAGCGAGGAACCTCTGGTCTATCGACACTGCCGATGCCTGGGTGTCAGTACCGGTGAAAACAGCTGGGACCCCTGAGCATGGCACCAGTAGTTCTTGCGAGGTCAAGGCCTCGAGAACATCCTGGAGCCCCACTGATGTTTTGGAAGCCGAAGCCTCCCGCTGGGGCTGTTTTGCCGGTGTGTTTCCCTCAAGGGCAGTGCCAATGGCCTCTCGATGCTTAGCAGGACAGCTACCCTTTGAGGACCGGCTTTTTTGTTTAGTTACCTGAGATCCATGGGAGGAAGAGGAGGCTCTTGAAGATGTCGATGCGATGGATCTGGCATCCGAAGAAAAGAGAGTACCGAGCTTTGCAGCCCGGTTCTGTCTTCCTCTCTTAGTCATCCCCATACAGGAGAGACATTCAGATGGAGAATGTTCAGGCCCTAAACATTTAGGACACCAATCATGGGTGTCAGTGACGGAAATGGTACCACCACACTTAGTACTTTTTTTTTTTTTTTTTTTAAACCACAAGTTGGTTTTTCCATGTTTTAGTAATATGGGGCCTAGTGCCAAAAATGGCGCTTTGCACCGAAAAAGAAGTTTCTGAAGAGAAACAGTTCAAAGTATAAGGGTTGGTTTTTTTTTTAGAAAAGAAAAAGAAAAGAACCGGCGGTACCGGTAAGCGTCGTGCGGAGGCAAACGCGACCACAAGAAAACAATTTTAAAGACGGAATTTTCTGCAGTGACAGGGTATGGGTCCTGTCAGCTCCGCAGAAAACGAAGAACTGAAGAGGGACAGTTGGAAAGGCGGAAAGGCAGCGCGCATGTGCTGAGGGATGCTCCCAAAAGCGTTCCTATTGGATGCTGGGGAGCATTCCCGCGCAGGCTCCGTTGGTACCGACGATACCCATATGTGAAGATTACATTCCTGCTTGTTCCTGGAGATAAATGTTTTACATTTAAAAAAAACAAAAAACATTTCAATATGGTAGACAGCTTGCTTTACCAAATGTTTTTGTTATTTTACCTTTACACAGGAGACAAAAATATGAATTATTTTTCCAACCCCTTCTTCCCTGACAGTTACATACCTCCAACATCTCCAAAATGCTGCAAGCTAAGAATACAGAAAAAAACTACAAAATCATGGATTAGTTTTCATTACTCGTTATGGATACATTTAGTATGGGAATTCTGTGAAGAGAATTCTGGCCAGCACATGACAGGAAAGTGCTGGATTTAGAAGTCCGAGTTATTCTGCTAATGAAATTCACATTTCTTTCATGCATACCACCACAGGAAACATGGCCTATAAGAGGATCTCATACTAAGATTGGAATTTCATACAGAAGGATTCTTATGTTAGCTGCAAACCTTAGAACTTTAACAGGTGCCACCTGAGCCATCTCCAAGCAACAGAAAATTGCCTGAAAGATTCAAGGACTTTAATAATGTAAGTTATTTGGTTTGAAAAGTTTAAATGAAAGGTCTTTGACATTGGGAACTGTTGGAACGACTAAATCTCTTTTGCTCCACCAAGCTGAAATTTATTTAAAAAAATTAAACCAAAACATTCTCATAGTTTAATTAGGGATTATATGGTCATACACTTGGCAAATCCATATTAATTGGCAAAAACTCATTTTAGTTCTGCTTTGTTAATAGCATTGCTAAATCCATTGACCTCAAACAGTATACAGAAATTATTAAATAATGGCATATACAAATCATTAGGCTCATTTGTACGCACTCTGTAGGAACACAGATTTTGAGGGGACCCCTGTCCATCCACCACACATGGAGGTGGCAACATCTCTTCATAAAACCCTGTGGCTAGCAATAATGAAAACAGCACAGGTACATTTGTGCAAGATAAACTCAGTCTTCTGCACATAAGTCTGCAGGAAGAGTAAAAGAACTATGTAGACCTAGGGGTATGTTTACTAGAGCGGTTAACGCTGCAAGGTGCACCAATAACGCTGCCTTAATGATTGTTAGAGGGGCCCGTAGCGGTAAGGGGAAAGGAGGCAGAGAATGAGTGGCGACAGCGTGTGCTCCCATACCACCTGATTGTGTAATCATGCGTTAAAGGTTCCAGCACTGGGAACCCTAATGCCATCTGAAACCTCAAGGAAATGGCTATTTCTGAGGGGAAAGCCTGTTTAAAGGTCTGCTATGTGCTCCACACACAGGGGATCCAAGAAAGTGATAGTAGTGCTCCACTGGCAACAACAGCATAGTGCCCTGTTAAGAAGGGCCACTATGTTAATGCTGCCAATTTGGTAAAGGAGGTGCCACATGGGTGATGCAGTGGGGCTGGCTGGTCCACTGCCTAGGGTGCACAACTGTGATGTCTGTCATGACACCACAGTGATAGTGGCAGCAGCAGACATGCTGTCACTGTCAAAAAGACGACGCATCAATCCCACAGCCACCATGCTCCCATCTCAGCATGGTGCGAGAGTGGTGGTGGCGGTCACAGCAGCTGTGGCATGCTGCAGACAAAAGCACTGTTCTGGCCTTGTGTGTCCGGTGCAATGCTGCATTTGCCACTGTCAGTGGGATGGCGAGCATGTCGGCATCAAGGAAGCAGAGCACATGGTGATCCCTCCCCACCGAGGTCTTAACGTAGTAGCACATGTGCCCACACTCCCCAGTGGAGAGGGGCAGGAGCGGCAAGGTATGCAGAACTGCACGTGTGCAACATCAAGGAGGCCACCTACAGCACTGAAGTGTGTGTGAGCCACGATGGCAAGGAGGGAGGGAAGGATTGACCACCATAAGCGTTGGACCATGCCACCCGACTAGTTAGCTGAATGAATAGGATGGGCGTGGGATCAGGATGACCCCACCTGCACATAATGAGTTGATATGCAATAGGATAACAGACAATGACAGAGGAAATCTGCCCATCCAGACCCTTCACCTGCCAGATGAAGAGACCATAAGCTGTGTTTGAACCAGTGACACCTCCACAAGCAAGAAAGCAGTCAGTAAAAATCATCTGAGCCACATGTGAATCCACATCTGCTATGTTGGTGTGCAAGATATGAGGGTATGCCATGACTGCCCCACAAACACACACCAGGTATTGGGGATCTTGGCCATTCTGCTAGTATCCCCAGGGTATGCGATGTGTGTGTTCCTTTATCATGGGCTGCCCCTTTGAATAGGCAGATCCCAAATGTAAGACATTAATGTCAGTTGTAAGAGCAGCATAGCAAGGCAGTGCAACATAGAGACCTAACACAATGTCCCTCTTCCACACCCACCAAGCACACCTTGTCAGACATGTATGGCACGGTGCATGCAAAGATCTAAGACGACATAGGCATACCCTGACTCATGCCTGCATGCACCCTGACAATAACCATATCTAAACCATGGATTGCAGAATGCATAAGGCTGATCTGTGGCTCCACATGCATGGCCAGTGTGTATATGAGAGGACGGTCACAGATTCAAGACCCAGCTGTGGATCAGGAATTGTAAGTCGTGGTGTGCTAATTTTATTCTACATTGCAAGACTGCATCAGCATGTGCAACCTACAACAAATCATCCAGCAAGAGTCCACAAACTAAACAGACACACTGACAAGCTACACCACCCATGGCTGGATGGCAGGCCAAGCTGAAAGCACCGGCACACCGAGTGGGCGTTGACAGTGCCCGAGCATTCCAAAGCGCACCAAGAGTACCTTCACACTGAGCAGATGCCAACAATGCCTGAACAGCTGAGGTGGTCTAAGGGGCAGGTAGTAATATTAACTAGCAACATTTTTGCGTGCGTGTGTGCCTGCAGTAGTAGACTGGAAGTCCCAGAATGTGAGACTAGCAGCTGTTCTTGGACTGGTCTTGGCAGGCCCATCTTTTTGGTGTTAGCACCCCCCCCCCCCCTCCTGCCTAGGACAAAAGTCACTGCATTCAGGTTCTTTGGAACAGCTGCTGCAACCTTGGAGACTGACATGAGATGTAGTCCCTGGCCAACAGGGGAAGGACACAAAGCCCTGACATAACAGGCCACTCCGGCATGCTGCAATTGTGCACTGCAGACAATACCTGCAGCACACTGGCAGCGATATCGATCTGCTCCAGTGTCCATCTCCTGCAGTGCAAGCTCTGGGGACGAGGTGATGTGTGCCCCGCCTCACATTCAGGGTGACTGCTGAAACTGGTCAGTAGCAGTTTGCAGCTGTTATGTGCTGAAAGCACAAAGTGTCCCTGTGTATTACTGAGATGTAAAGGATCACTGCATTCTCCATGTGACGATTACTTGCAGAAAACTGTTCAAAATATACAGAGCATCATGAGTAATGAAGGGCTGACCTATACCGGCCCACGGAGCACAAACTGCAGCCAAAGTGGCAACTGTGATCACTGGAGCATTGCCCAGTACTTGTGTGTCATCTATGATGGTGGGAGACATGTGCAGGCCCCCCGGGTAGGCCAGGATGGTCTGCAATGGACTGCATGGATCATTAATGTGGTTTGTGTTTGATGTATGTGCAGATATAGCTATCTCGCCATGTGCAGCAGGTCACAGGGAACTGCAGTGCTGCAGACCCCTACATGTGACTGTTTGCCGTTGTGGGTACAGTGGAAGGATGGGCATCTTGACCTCACATGTGCCTTTGTCTTTGGACATGAAGTCTGTTGTGCAGCTACAGTACTGCATGTGCGCCGCTGTAGGCAGGCCCTAGGTGTGGTGTACAACTGTCTCAGACTGTGCCAGCCACATTGTTTCATGTCCTGGATGTCACCCATTGCAGGCAGGGACCTGCAGTCTCTCTACTTCAAGACATTTCTGTGCAGAACGGTATGGAGATGAAGCCTGTTAGAGCATTGGCTCAGTAAGCAATGGACAAGGGTTTGAATCCTACTTGTTCTCTTTGTGGCTGTGGAATACTCGGTTCCTTTTAATGCCAGGAACAGTCTGGGGTCTGCTTTGACTGGTGGACACACATTCTTATCCTTTTTTTGTGTGTTTCAACAGCACACTGGGTCTGCAAACAGGCAATCTGCAGTCATGCCCTTCTGACAGCATGACGTTCTTGGCTCTGCTGTAGTCCATTGCTATAAAAGGGATCCACTGTCTGTCCCAAGCCATTTTGAATTCTGTCACTGTATTTGCCCCCACCACTTCCATCAGGAGGGCATTCCAAGCATCCACCACCCTTTTCAGTGAAAACGTATTTCCTGACATTGCCTCTCAATTTACCCCCTTGCAGCTTCATGTTATGCCCTCTAGTTTTACAGCTTCCCCGTCTTTGGAAGAGGTTAGTTTGTTCATTAATACTCTGAAGTATTTAAAGGTCTGACTCATATCTCCGCTATCCCTCCTCTCCTCCAGAGAGTGTACATATTTAGGTCTTCAAGTCTCTTTTCATAAGGCTTCCGACACAGGCTCCAAATCATTTTGGTCTACTTTCTCTGAACAGTTTCCAGCCTTTTTACATCCTTTGCAAGATATGGTCTCCAAAACTGAACACAATATTCCAGGTGAGGCCTCACCAGTGACTTATACAGTGGCATTAGTACCTCTTTCTTTCTGCTGGTAATTCCTCTTTGTATGCAACCCAACATCCTCCTGGCTTTTGCCACCCCCTGGTCACACTGTTTTGCCACCTTGAGATCCTCAGAAATAATCACACTAAGGTCCTTCTCCTGGTCCATGCACACCAACCTCTCGCCCCCTATCGCATACATTTCCCTTGGATTTCTGCTTCCCAAGTGCATGACACTGCACTTCTTCACATTAAATCTCAACTGCCAAGCATTAGACCATACTTCCAGTTTTGTAGATCTTTCCTCATGTTATCCACTCCCTCAGGAGAGTCCACTATATTGCAAATTTCCGTGTCATCTGCAAAAAGACAGACACTTCCATTCAGTCCTTCAGCAATATCACTCACAAATACACAGAACAGTGCCAGGCCCAGGACCGAACCCTGGGGCAACCCGCTAATAACCCTCCTTTCATCCGAGTGAGCTCCTTTTACCATCACTTTCCGTCGTCTGTCAGTCAACCAATTTCTAATCCAGTTCACCACCTTGGGACCCATCCCCAAACTACTGAGTTTATTGATAAGCCTCCTATGAGGAACAGTATCAAAGGCTTTGCTGAAATCCAGGTAGATGACATCCATCGCATGCCCCTGATCTAGTTCTCTGGCCACCCAGACAAAGAACTCAATCAGATTTGTTTGGTAAGGTCTTCCTTTGGTAAAACCATGTTGCCTTGGATCATGCAACCTATTGGTTTTGAGAAAGTCCACTATTCGGTCTTTTAGGAGCGCCTCCATTACTTTCCCGCCACCGAGGTAAGGCTCACGGGCCTGTAGTTTGTCACTTATTCCCTGTCACCACTTTTATGAAGAGGTACCACATCAGCAATTCTCCAGTCCTGAGGAACTTCTCCTGTTTCCAAGGATCTGTTGAAAAAATCCTTTAACGGCCCTGCAAGAACCTCTGAGCTCTTTCAGTATCCTGGGATGTATCCCATCCAGTCCCATGGCCTTGTCCACTTTCAGTTTTGCAAGTTGTTCTAAACACATCTTCTTCTGTGACTGGTGTGGTATCTACTTCATTCCCATTTTTATATTTGGGAGTCACAGGTGGTCCTTCTCCAGGATTTTCTTTAGTAAAAACAGAGCAGAAGTATTTGTTTAGCAATTTCACTTTTTTAATGTCACTTTCCACGAGTCCGTTCCCAGCACTTCTGAGTCCTGCAAGTCCACCTCTGATTTTCCTCCTCTCCCGAATATACCTGAAGAAAGTTGTCGCCACACTTCACATATTTAGCCATATTTTCCGGTCATGGAGGCAATTGAGGACCTGCTGGTAGAAGTGCTTAGAACATAAGAACATAAGAACATAAGATATGCCATACTGGGTCAGACCTAGGTCCATCAAGCCCAGTATTCTGTTTCCAACAGTGGCCAAACTAGGTCATATGTACCTAGCAGTTTCCCCAAGAGACACAAGTTCCACAATGCTTGTACTGGGTCAAGCATTGATATCTTCGGTCACTTCTTAATAATGGTTTATGGACCTTTCCTCCAGGAACTTGTCCAAACCTTTTTTAAACCCAGCTACACTAACAGCCTTTACTACATCCTCCGGTAACAAATTCCAGAGTTTGATTACACGTTGAGTGAAAAAATATTTTCTTTTATTGGTCTTAAATAGTTTACCCTGTAGCTTCATTGCATGTCCCCTAGTCTTTCTATATTCTGATAACGTAAACAATCGATCTACGTTTACCCGTTCCATTCCATTCATTAATTTATAGACTTCTATCATATCTCCCCTCAGCCGTCTCTTTTCCAGTTTAAAGAGCCCTAACCTTTTTAGCCTTTCTTCATAGGAGTATCCTTCCATCCCCTTTACCATTTTGGTGGCTCTTCTCTGAACCTTTTCTAAAATCGCTATATCCTTTTTAAGATACGGCGACCAGAATTGCACACAATATTCAAGGTGCGGTCTCACCATGGAATGATATAGAGGCATTATAATATCTTTTGTTTTATTTTCCATTCCTTTCTTTATCATACCTAGCATTCTATTTGCTCTCTTGGCCGCCGCTGCACACTGGGCCGAGGGTTTTAACATGGTATCCACAATGACGCCTAAATTTTTTCCTGGGTGGTGGTTCCTAATGTGGAACCTTACATCGTGTAACCATAGTTTGGGTTGTTCTTCCCTAGGTGCATAACCTTGCACTTGTCCACATTAAATTTCATCTGCCATTTTGATGCCCAGTCTTCCAATTTATCAAGATCCTCTTGCAATTTTTCACAATCCTCTTGGGTTTTAACAACTTTAAATAGTTTTGTGTCATCTGCAAATTTGATAACCTCACTCGTTATTCCACTTTCCAGGTCATTTATGAATATGTCAAAAAGCAGCGGACCCAGCACAGATCCCTGGGGTACACCACTATTCACCTTTCTCCATTGGGAAAATTGGCCATTTAGCCATACCCTCTGCTTTCTATCTTTTAACC
The DNA here is from genome assembly GCA_033557465.1 of Ichthyophis bannanicus. NCBI lineage: Eukaryota > Metazoa > Chordata > Amphibia > Gymnophiona > Ichthyophiidae > Ichthyophis > Ichthyophis bannanicus. The sequence continues at coordinate 642,305,922 of CM066036.1, read as the reverse complement.
AGTTCCTGATCCACAATAGTACACTGCCTCCTATCCCATGACTCTTTAGTTTTGCCAAAAGTCTCTGATGAGGGACCTTGTCAAAGGCTTTCTGAAAGTCCAGATACACAATATCAACCGACTCACCTTTGTCCACCTGTTTATTCACTCCTTCAAAAAAACATAACAGATTAGTAAGACAAGATCTTCCTTGTCTAAAGCCATGTTGGCTGTCTCCCATTAGGTTGTGACTATCTACATGCAAAGTAATTTTATTCTTTATGATGGTTTCTACCATTTTTCCCGGTACTGACGTCAGACTCACCGGTCTGTAGTTTCCTGGATCACCCCTGGAACCCTTTTTAAAAATTGGTGTTACATTGGCGATCCTCCAATCTTCAGGTATTAGAGATGATTATAACGATAGTTCACAAATTACTGATAGCAGGTCTGCAATCTCATATTTCAGTTCTTTCAACACCCTTGGATGTATACTGTTAACTGTCTGACCCTCAGGCACAAACTCATGATGGAACACTCCCTTCTGGTCAAAGAATGTGATCAGAATGACCTTGATCCTTGATTTGGACGTGCGCCCCTTCTTGGGTCTGGGTGACAGTCGAGTCTTCCACTGCAAGCTCTGTCTCTTGCTTTCAGGGTTATACAGGAAGACCCACGTCTCGTCTCCTGTGATGACTTAGCCAATGAACTCTGGATCTTCTCCAATCTTTTCTAGCAAGTCTCGATAAATATTGACCCGGTGCTCCTTCTGATCGTCCGATAAATGCTTGGGCACCATCTTGGAGCACATTTTCCGCATGCCCAGCTCCTGCACCAAGATGGTCTGCATTGACTCCCTGTTCAGGCTGAGCTCCTCAGCTATCATCCGCACTGTCAATCTGTGATCACTCCACACCAGCTGGTTCACTCTGTCAATGTTCTCAGCCATCTTTGTCGTGGAAGGCCGCCCTGACTTGGGGTCATCCTCCACCTCCTTGCGGCCTGTCTTGAAGCGTTTGTGCCACTCGAAGACTTGCAGCCTTGACACTGCATCTTCTCCATAAGCCTTCTGGAGAAGTTGGAGACACTCAGTTGGGCCCTTCTTCAACTTAACCAGAAATTTCAAGTTGATTATTTGCTCCATATTTCTGCCACCTCCAGTTGCATAATAAAGCAATGGAGCAGGGTGCTACAAAAAAAACCTGAAAAAGAAAAACAGAGTGAGAGGGATGAAAAATATTATAGCATAATAGTGGCGAGATGTTGCACAACACAGTGACATAAGCGGTTAGCCAATTGACACTGAGTCATGGGCATGGCTGCCACAGTCTCGTTTTTTGTCACACCTCGTAGCTTGTATGAATTTAACTAAATCAAATATCCTAAACAAACACATAAGCTATGGGCTGTAAACAAACAAGCATCTATATCAAGATGTTCAGGCAGAGACTTATAATACAACTATAATATGTAAAGTGGCCTGTGGACTCTCTTTCACTAAGGTCTGTGCTCCTGCCATCAGAGAACATATTGTGCCTTCTCACAGAAAACAAACATGATAGCAGATAAAGACCATACAGCCTATCCAGTCTGCCCCTTTTTTAACTTTAGAGATCTTCTGTGTTAGTCCCATGTTTTCTTGAATTCAGATACAGTCTTAGTCTCTACTACATCCACTTGGAGACTATTCCATGCATCTACCACTTTTCATAAAGAAATATTTCCAAAAATTACTCCTGAGTTTATTTCCTTTCACCTTCATCCTATGCCCCTTCATTGCACAGCTTTCTTTCAATTGAAAAAGGCTCTCCTCCTGTGCATTTATGTCATGGAGATTTTTAAGATGTCTCCATCATATCTCTCCCGTCCCATTTTCTTCCAAAGTATACACATTGAGATCTTCAAATCTGCCCCCATATGCCTTATAACAAAGCCCACTGAGCATTTTAGTAGCCACCCTCTACACAGACTCCATCCTGTTTATATCCTTTTGAAGGTGTGGTGTCCAGAATTGCACACAATGCTCTAAATGAGGACTCACCAAAGACTTATACAGAGGACCTAACACTTCCTTCTTCCTGCTCCGTAGCCATCCATTCTGCTTATTTCACCATCAATTTTTCTACCTGTTTAGCCACCTTAAGATCACCAAAAAGAAATCACCCCCATGTCCCGACCACGAAAGAAGAACAGAAGTACTTCACCCCTATACTATACTGCTCCTTTCAGCCCAAATACATGGCCCTGCATTTTTTTTAAGAGTTAAATCTCAGCTGCCAAATTTTCAACCATTCTTCAAGTTTCACTAGATCCCTTTTCATGTTGTTATCTACATCTTCCCGGTATCTACTCTATTGTTGATTATGGTATCATCTGCAAACAGGCAAGCTTTACCCAATATCCCTTCTGCAATGTCGGTTAGAAAAATGTTAAAAAGAAAAAAAATATTGGACTAAGGACAGATCCCTGCGGCACAACACTGGTAACATCCTTCTCCTCAGAGAGCCCCATTTACATATTCCCTTTGTCACTGCCCACTCAACCAATTTCTAACCCAGTCAGTCACTTTAGGGTCCAACCCTAGTGCATTCTATTAGTTGCCTGTGTGGAACAGTGTCAAAGGCTTTACTGAAATCTAAGTACACCACATCTAGGAGCTCTCCCTTAGTCCAACTCTTGGATCACCCAGTCAAAGAAATGAATGAGATCCATCTGACAAGACCTACCTTGGATCCTGTAATCCATTATATATTCCAGAAACATCACTATCCTATTTTAGCAGTGCCTCCATTAGTTTGCTCACTAGGAGGTCAGACTAACCGACCTATAGTTCCCAACCTCAGCCTTACTTCCGCTTTTCTGTAAAGGGATCGCACGTGCCCATCTCCAGTCCTCTAGGACCACTCTTTACTCTAAAGAAACATGTAGCAAGTGGACTGAACCATCTGATATGAAGCACTCCTCAATTTGTGACCATAATGGAATAGCCCAGTGCGTTGGTCAGGTAAGTAAGGATATTCTGGTCAGAGGGTTCAAGTTGGTGGAAGGTAAAGGCAGCAGCCCCACTGTGGTATTTCCAGTTTCATTAGTCTGAAGGAGGCGAGCCGAGGAGGGAAGCAGCAGGCCTCTCTTCTCCAAGTTCCTTCAATGGATGTAGAGGGTGATATAGTGATGATGCTTCTGATTTCAGCTATAAAACAGCTGTTTCTGAGAGCTCAAGTAGTAGTAGAAAGTATCCTCATTTCTGAAGAAGTAAACCTCTCATACTGGGTCTGTCTTTCAGGAGCAGAGAGACATATGTCACCTTGTCTATCCAGAAGTATCCTGCCACATAGAAGGAAAATAATGGAGAAAATAGGAAGGACAGAATTACCAACCTAGTGCTGCAGGAGTCAAAGAGAAAATGTAAATAGAAGAGGTTAGAGCACTTGGGGGGGGGGGGGGGGGGAGAGACAGCCCAGCACAATGGGAGCTTAAAGTCTAAGGGAATTAAGGATGTCCTAGCAGGATGTGCAAAAGATCAGAAATCCCTAATTTTTTTTTAATTTATTTACTTTACTCAAATAACTTAACTATTTACATTGATTTGTATATGTTGGTGTATGGATGCATGAGTTGAAGCAGAGTTTCGTATCTTGAAAACCCAGCTCCACTGTGGATACTTAAGGGCTAGAGATCAGCAGGCTTGCTCAAGAGCATTTGAACTACATGCACCAACCCTATGGAACTCTCTCCCTGACACAATGAGGAGTATCAAAGACCTTTCCACATTCAGGAAGCATCTGAAGACCTATGGACCTGTAACATAATCCCACCTAACTAAGCCACCCCATTAGACCCACCTATGCTTCACCTTAACAAAGCTTCAATTCATTCATCCATGCATCCCAACATATACAAATCAATGTTGTCACTCACCTACTACCCCGGAGGCGGAAGGCCTGGGCCTTCAGTGAGGATCCTCTTATGTAGCAAGGGCGGAGTAGTGCCCCCTGGGATTTTGAGTCCCAATAGCTATTCTAATAAGAAGGTAGCTGTGGTCGAGTAGCTATGCTTAAAGAGGTATTTATTTCCCTTCCCGGGAGAATTCTTGCAACAAGGGTCAAAAGAAATTAAACCATAAAACTGGTACAACACAAGTGGGAACTACAAATTACAACAAAAATGCTTCCTGACAGCTTTAAACAAACAAAAAGGGAAAACAGGCTTTTTCTCTTACAAAAGCTTTCCAGTGAAATCTGTGTTCCTCCACAGATTTCTCTTAGGCAGGGTTTTACTCAGGCTTTAACAAAAAGAGGTCACGCTGTCTGAAAACACCATTGTACAGTCCATTTTACAAATATCTGAGTTCTCTTCACAGAAGTCACATTCCATGTCCTCATGTGCTTCTTGGGAATTATATTCGTCAGGGCTGTAATGTGTATCAGTGTTTAAAAGTTCCCTCTCTTCTTGGCTAGAGCTTCTCTCCCCTCTCCCCCTGCAGAAAGGCTGGTTACCGTGCACTATGGATTCTCTCCTTACAGGGCCATATCCTTCAGGACCAAGGTAGTTAAAATCCAGTGCCCCCTCTATTCAAGGTACTATGCCTTTCTTCAGGCTGAGCTCTGACTCTCCGTTTTGCAACCGGGAAGTTGAAACTTTTCTCCCTTTCACTTCCCCTCGGGTAGGAACTCCCTTCTGGATAATAGCTTTTGCTCCCCAGGTACCTGCTCTCGTGGGTATTCCCTCTCCCAGCTCCTCGTGGTTTGCGGCTTGGAATCTCTCTCTGTCCCCAACCGGACTTTGGCTTAGTGCGGCCCAACTTTCCAGCACTAACCTCTGAGAATTCCTCCTGGGCAAACCCCTCTGAGGTGCAGATGGAATCCACTTCTGAAGCTTTCAGGTATGACTCCTGGCTCTCCTGAGCTCTGCTCTTTTCTCTCCAATGAATCCTCTCAGCATCAGAGAATGAGTCTGACTCCCTGCTCCTGTCTCTGTTCCTTTCTCGGTTCCCTTCTCGATTTCTCTCTGCTTTGCTCAAGACTGACTTTTTAAGTGCGTCATTCCTTGAGACTCCTGTTAGCTCAAACTGCTGCAGCTGTGTCTGCTTCCCTGATGAGCTATGACGTAATGTTCTATCTGGGCATTTACCTACAGCCTGTGCTCTTGTTTTACTTGGTTGCTCATAGCAACCCCTAGCCATGTGTTTTGCACTGCCGGTTTTCAAACTGCCCTGTGTGTTTTCTTCTATTTTTATAGGCACTATCTGCCTTGCTCCATGACAATGTAAATAGTTTTTTATACATAGTTAAATGTCTATATTCCGCATTTTTATTGCAACTTTGAGTTGTTTGTAAACTGCTTTGACCCAGGGAAAAGCAGTATAAAAGCACAGCTAAATAAATAAATCTGCAGAAAAACGCTCACGAGATAACATTTTCATACATAAGGTCTCGAAATCATGTTCATTTGCATAGTTAACTATCCTGAAAATCCCACCAAAGGTAACATTTTACTTATCAAATAATATCCTTTCCTCGAGTCCTGTTAGACCAGTCTGAACAAGTGGAATCTGTTCCCCTACCAGCAGGCTGGTGGAGACTAAGAACCAACGAGTGATGCCCATGTTGCTGCCCAACAAATGTCTGCAGGGGCTGTCAAGCTCCACTCCGCCAAGGAGGATGCTTGTGTTTGGGTAGAATAGGTATGCAAACCCTCCAGAATAAGCCGAGGCAATGGCCTCCTTAACCTAGCGCCCTAAAGCCGACTTGGCCACCGCATCACCCTTGCATGGGCCAGCAAACACAAAAAGATTGTCTGACATATGAAGGGAATTAACATCCTCTACGTATCAGAAGCACTCTTCAGACATCCACAAGGTGAAGATTCTAAAGTCTACCCCCGACACTGCTCCTTAGAGGAGGGGGGCCGGCAGACCACTTGGTTCACATGAAGTGGAGAAATCACCTTAGGCAAGCAGGAAGGCAAAGGGCAAATTGATCTTGGCAAGACAGAGCCTCCAGCTCAGAAATCGGCCTTGCAGCACAAATTTCAACCAAGGAGACCTTCTTGAGCATCAAATCCTTGAAGGTAACATGCTTCAAAAGCTCAAAAGGCACTGTCATCACAGCCCTTAGCACCAGACACAGATCTCAGGAAGAGATCACAAACTAGAGGGGAGGACGGAGACGCCGAACCCCCTGGAGACAGAGCAAAACATACAGCTGCAAGGCTAGAGACTTACCAGTCACCAAAATTCAGAAACAGGCCACAGCTGCCACCTGAACTTTCAAGGAGCTAAAGGAAGGGCCTTTCTCCAGGCCATCCTGTAAAAAGGCCAATAGAGGACACCTTGACTGTCTCAGGAGCCAACTGCCAAGCACCGCACCATCACTCAAAGAGGCACCAGATCCGCACGTATCCTAGCTTGGTAGATCATCTCCAGGCTCCAAGCAGAGTAGAGACCACCGCTGGAGAGTAGCACTTACACGCTAGTCGTCTTCTTCCAATAGCCAAGCTGTAAGCGATAAGTGAAATGGGTCCTCCAGGACAATTGGTCCCTGCCACAATAGGTCCCAAGACAGAGGTAACCAAAGAAGAGGGCCTTCAGGAGCAGCATCAGGTCTCCAAACCATGCTCTCCTCTGCCAATCTGGGGCCACCAGAACATTCTTGCCTGTGTGGCATTTTATATGCTGAAACACACCCCATCAGAGGCCACAGAGTAAATATGTACAGCAGGTGCTGACTTGGCCAAGATGGGGGTCAGGGCACCGATGCCCTCAGACCACCTTCTCCATGTGGTGACTGAAGCAGCAGCAACTGTTGGCATTGGTGGGGTGCCATTAGATCCATTTTGGGGTGAACCCAGTAGAACAAAATCCACTGAAACTCATTGACTCAACTCCCGCTCTCCATGATCCAAAGTGCCAGCTGAGGAAGTCTGCTTCCACATTGTCCATCCTGGCAATGTGCTGAGTTGACAAGGCTAGGAGGTTCTTCCCCACCCAGACAAACAGGAGATCCATCTCCAGAGGTACCCCAGCACTCCTCTTGCTTTTTTATTGATTGACATAAGCCACTATCGTGGCATTATCTAAAAACATTCAAACTGCCCAGCCCTCGAGCAGAGGCCAGAAATGCAGAAGAGCCAACCTGATGGCCCTCGTTTCGAGGTGGTTGATGGAGCACATCACTTCCCTGTGGTTCCAATGGCCCTGGGCCATACAGTCTTGGCAATGGGTTCCACAACCTGAGAGGCTGGCATCAGTCATCAGGAGGATCCAGGAGGATCCAGGAGAAATAGTCCAGCAGAACACTCTTCTTCAGATGACAAAGATGCTGCCACCACCACAAGCTGGACTTCACCACCAAAAGGAGCGGAAGCCTGCGCTCGAACTCCTGAACTCTGGGACCACCGAGTCAGCAAGGACGCTGGAGCGGTCACATGTGAGGATGTGCTTATGGCACCATCTCTATGGTCCCACCAAAAAACAGCACTCTGCCACGTAGGCAACCAAGGAACACAGTCAGGAGACGTGGCAGGTAAATAGGCCTTTATTATCCCACGGATCAAGCGTGCCAACCCGACACTGGCCGTGTTTCGTATTACACTTCCTCAGGGGTTTACAGCTCACTATGAATAAACACATATAAAAAACAAACACACCACAAATAAATTACTATTTAACATTGTAAAAAACTATTAAAAAGATAAATGAAAAACATATAAAATATGAATCCACCAAATAAACTAGAATAAAAACAAAATAAAAACAAAACATGATAACCAATGATAAATTTATCTCAAAATGTAAAACTATAAATACATAAATTCATAAATAACATGCACTATCTAAAAGACAATAATATAGGTTAATATCTAAAAAGACAATAACATGAAAGTTAATAATATATAAATAAATTATACATGTTTGTTAAAGAAGACATCGTTGACTAAAAATCACCTATTGGTGTAACTAAATTAAAACTAAAAGGAGAGAGAGGAGGACAACAGACTTAGAATCTCTAAATAAACGAAAGAATGGATGCATATAACCTTCAGAGAATGTGACCATTGAGTAAGACACGATTAAAACCTAATAAATGACATAAAAAATGTGCATATTAAAAACAAATTTTCTCATACCGCTAAGGCGTCCCGTGCAACACGGGCGTGCTCCTGATCTTGCTGAGACACCAGGGATTGCTGGTGCATGTGCGATATAATTAGAATAGTCTAATAGAATGAATAAAAAAAATTTAAATTATAAATGTGCACATACTACATTTAATTGATCATAACCTTGAAAATTGAAATAAAAAATGAATGAGCCACCCGTATGTAAAAACGGGAATAAATATAGTACACTAGGACTTACTTTAAAACTTTAAAACACCGGACCTAGCAAATTGCTAAAACTAACAAAATTAAAAAATGACGCGTTTACAATGCGTTCTCTCACTTATCTTCAGTCATTATACACAATGCACTCAAATCTACATGTGATCATATAAAGCGATCCTTTCAACGAGCCACATCTTTAACCCGCGATCTTGAAACATTATATAGATCACTGTGCTCATGGAGAACCACTTGCCCGACCACCCGGTCTGTTGTTATCTTAAAAATATCTGACCCTATGTCATGTGCATAGTAAAACATCTGATCTAAAAAATAAATATACAAAACACATTTGTCTTAAAAAATAAATAGATATGTGAAACACATCACTAAAAATCTTCCACAAATGTGACCAACTATTTATATTGTGTTACTACGGCTAAAAAGACAAGATAATTTAGCAAGGGACCCATCTGTCAAAAAAAACTCCTCAAAACTGACAATGCCGACAAAGCGCCTCTCACTAAAAAAACTTCTTCAAATCTGGTAAAATCGGAGAAAGGACCGATATCGCTTTTATGCAACACATCATCTAAAATCTAAACATCAACTATGCCAAATCCTTTCGTAAAAAACTAACAATTACAGACCTGCAAATGCAAGGGGAACCCTGCTCGCAAGCGGATTGCCAGCTTATACACATTGAAACGCCCGCACATGCGCCATGTGATTTTAAAGCACAACTTTGGCGTGAACCATAGCAATTGAAATTGCATGTCCCATATTTATATAGTAACCATCTGTTTATTAAAACTACCCTAAAACCAAATAAATACTTCTAAAATGTCACAACTATGTTTTAAACTATTGGTGAGTGCAAATGAGTAAGGTTTAAAAAATGACAGCTCTGCCGAGCGAACTCGGACCAAACACCGCTTTGGCGGGAGTTATGGTAAATAAAAATGTTTGTCCTATATTTATATAGAAACCATCTGCTATTATGACCACCCTAGAAGACAGGTACCAACTTAGCCATGTTTAAATAAAAACTATAAAGTGTATAAATCATGTGGTGATCTGATGGAAAATTTGTAATTGATTGAGATTTACAAAATAACAGTTATGCCGAGCAATCTCGGAATAAAATATATTGACCGAATCGCGCACCCGACTATATGAAATACCACTACCCTTATTATGAAATTGTACCATAATTGTTAAGATAAAAATGCCCTTATCTAAAGTGCACCATAATTATTAAAACCAAGCTTCAACTACTGAAAGGGAAGGGAGCAAAATAACAGTTGTTGAACACACAAGGATTCATGGGTCCCTGTTGAAAATAATTAAAAAGCATGAATCTATTCATAAGAATACGGATAAATCTAAATCCAGATTAAGTCCATGTGGAGTCATGGTATTAAGTAAAAAAATGAACTTTTGTTCTAACCTAAGAGTTGTTTTAATTAGGTCACCTCCCCTCCAATTATGTTGAACTTTCTTTAAAACAAAGAATTTTATATCCGCTATAGTGTGGCCCATGTCCAACCAGTGTTGCACTAATGGTTTGTCTATCAACTTTCTTCTAATACAGCTCTTGTGTTCAATGATACGTGTGCGTACACACCGGTTCGTTTTGCGAACATAAAGTTTTTCACAAGGACATTTAATAACATAAATGACATTAGATGTCTCACAATTAGAAAAATCATTTATATAAAATGTCTTTTGAGTATCTGGATGGACAAAGGAGTTACATACTGGAAGAACATGAGGACAAACTGAGCAGTGCCCACACTGGAATTGCCCCTTATATTTAGATAGTCTCTTGCGCTCTGTAAAAGCCGAAGGAACTAGAAGATTCCGAAGGTTAACATTCCTCTTATGGGCCACTATCAGTGAGATGTTACGAAACTCAGGAAGGGACTGGACAAGTCGCCATTCTCTTTTAAGTATGCTTACAATTTTATGTGATCGTAATGAGTATAATAAGGGGCATATAATTTTGGATTGATCTTTCTTTTCTTTTGGTTTTAACAAGTTCTCACGTGACTCGTCTCGTGCTCTTACGTACGCTCTTTCAATACATTGATTAGGATATTGACGAACCTTTAGCCGGTCTGATGTTCAAACTCAGTTGAGGTGGTACAGGTTCTTTTCACTCTAAGGAACTGTCCCACAGGTAAATTTCTCTTAAGAGCAGGATTATGGAAACTGGTGTAATGCAGAAGCTGATTTTTATCTGTAGGTTTTCTGTATAATGTCGTTGTAATCCTTCCCCTTTCCAACTGAACCAGGAGGTCCAGAAAAGGAATATGTGTGGAGTCATAAGTAATTTGAAATCGTAAATGGACATCAAGAGAATTAATCCATATATTGAATTCTGTTAACATCTCTGTAGAACCTTTCCAAATCAGAAAAATGTCATCAATGGTAGGGCTAAATGGCCAATATTCCCAATGGAAAAAGGTGAATAGTGGAGTACCCCAGGGATCTGTACTGGGTCCGCTGCTTTTTGACATATTCATAAATGACCTGGAAAAGGGAATAACTAGTGAGGTTATCAAATTTGCAGATGACACAAAACTGTTTAAAGTTGTTAAAACCCAAGAGGATTGTGGAAAACTGCAGGAGGATCTGGATAAATTGGAAGACTGGGCATCCAAATGGCAGATGAAATTTAATGTGGACAAGTGCAAAGTTATGCACCTAGGAAAGAACAACCCACACTATAGTTACACGATGCAAGGCTCCACATTAGAAACCACCACCCAGGAAAAAGATTTAGGAGTCATCGTGGATAACATGTTAAAACCCTCCGCCCAGTGTTCAGCGGCGGCCAAGAAAGCAAATAGAATGCTAGGTATCATAAGGAAAGGGATGGAGAATAAAACAAAGGATGTTATAATGCCTCTGTATCGCTCCATGGTACGACCGCACCTTGAATATTGTGTGCAATTCTGGTCACCGTATCTTAAAAAGGACATAGCGTTATTAGAAAAAGTACAGAGAAGAGCCACCAAATTGGTGAAGGGGATGGAAGGCTACTCTTATGAAGAGAGGCTAAGAAGGTTAGGGCTCTTTAGCCTGGAGAAGAGACGGCTGAGGGGAGATATGATAGAGGTCTATAAATTAATGAATGGAGTGGAACGGATAAACGTGGATCAATTGTTTACGCTAGCAGAGTATAGAAAGACTAGGGGACATGTAATGAAGCTACAGGGTAAACTATTTAAGACAAATAAGAGAAAATATTTTTTCACTCAACGTGTAATCAAACTCTGGAATCTGTTACCGGAGGATGTAGTAAAGGCTGTTAGTATAGCTGGGTTTAAAATAGGTTTGGACAAGTTCCTGGAGGAAAGGTCCATAAACCACTATTAAAAAGGGACCCAGGATATCAATGCTTGACCCAGTACAAGCATTGTGGAACCTGTGTCTTTTGGGGATATTGCTAGGTACGTATGACCTAGATTGGCCACTGTTGGAAACAGGATACTGGGCTTGATGGACCTCGGTCTGACCCAGTATGGCATGTCTTATGTTCTTATGTTCTTAATGTAACGTATCCATAAGAGGACTTCATTTTTAAATGGATGTTCTTTCAAAAAGGACTCCTCAAACTGAAACATATATAAAATTTGCGATGTCAGGAGCCATCAAGGAGCCCATCGCCACCCCCTTGATTTGTTCATAAAAAAGATCTCAAACAGAAAAAATTGTTACACATAGCAATTTCAGCTAAAGTCAAAAGGAAGGAGGTAGGAATGCGTTTATGTTCTTGTCTAATCATCAAGAAGTGCTCTATGATGTATAAAGCCTCAGTTTGTGGAATGCTTGTATATAAAGACTCCACATCTAAAGTTACCAGAATCACATCTGGGCCCAAATCTTGGAATGAAGAAAGGATATCAATAGCATGAGACGAATCTCTAACAAAAGACCACATCTTAGGGACAAAAGGACGTAAAATAACATCAATAAATTGTGAAAGGGGTTCTAACAAGGAGCCAATGGCAGATATAATGGGCCTGCCTGGAGGGTTATCTATTGATTTATGTATTTTGGGAATAACGTATATAGTGGGTATAACAGGTTTATCAACTATTAAAAATTCTTTTTCTTTTTTAGTGAAATGCCCTATCTCATATGCGCTCATTATTAAATTATCAATGCGACTTTTAAGGGTGTCTGTAGGGTCACCATCCAATCTACGATAAAATTCTTTGTCGCGTAATTGACGGTTTATCTCCTCTACATATTTGTTTGTATCTAGAACTACTATTGCTCCCAGCAGGCTTAATTATTATTCTAGAATTTTGTTGTAAGGATTTTATGGCACGTTTCTCTCCCAATGTCAAATTGTGGTAAGGTAGCTTGCCTCCTTCTCCAATCTCATTTACTTGTTGTAATACTATCCGCTCAAAGGCCTCGATAAGGGGGTCTGTTTGCGGAGGAGGAATCCATTTAGATTTTTTTAGGGTTGTAGTGGCTAAAAGGTTCAAAGGGCGGTTTCATGAGCTGTCTGAAAACTAGATTTAAATCCCATGCCACCGGTGGTGGCCTGATGGGAGGCTTTGTTAATAGAAGACCTCTCATAAATCTTGCTATGAGTGGATGAGAGGAAACTGGCTGTCCATTTAGAGCTGGGGTTCTCAACCCTGTCCTCGGGACCCACCTACCCAGTCGGGTTTTCAGGATAACCACAATGAATATGCATGAGACACATTTGCATATAATGGAGGCAGTGTATGCAAATCTCTCTCATACATATTCCTTGTGGTTATCCTGAAAGCCCGACTGGCTAGGTGGGTCCCGAGGACAGGGTTGAGAACCCCTGATTTAGAGGCTTATAGGAAGCTGCAATTGCACTAAGATGGACTCTTACTGAATTTGTCTTTAGACAAGAATTTGATAAATGAAGTAGGCACTTTAATACAGATTCCAAAAGGTATCACAAGGGGGTTTAAGCCCTTTTGAGAACACCATATAGCAAAACGTTTCCACTTGAAGGCGTAAGAACATCTTGTGGAAGGTTTTCTGGAAGCCTGAAGGATATCCTTTATCTGTTGGGAAAGGTTAATATCCTGAAGGTCTAAGCTTTCAGCAACCAGGCCCAGAGATGCAGGGACTGGGGATTCGGGTGCCATAGCATCCCGTTCTCTTGGGAGAGAAGGTCTGGAGCATACCCTAACTCCAGCAGTGCAGCTTAAGAGAGATGTAGTCGTAAAGCTTTGTTGCATAACGACAGAGAGCCTGTTCCGCCCTGCTTGTTCACGTAGAACATGGCTACTTGAATGTCTGTTTGGACTAGGACTGTCTTGTAGCTGAGCTGGGCATAGACTACTCAAAGAGCTAGATAGATTGCTCTGAGTTCCAGGAGGTTTATGTGAAGACAAGCCTCCTGTGGAGTCCAGGTACCCTGGGTAGAGAAATGATGCAGGTGTGCTCCCCATCCCAGCTGTGATGCATCTCTTAGGGTGGCCTGGAATAGGGGTTGCTGGAAAGGAGACCCCACTAGAAGATTTTCCAGTGATTGACACCATTGTAGGGACAAGATCAGTCGTTGTGAGTTTGATATCTTGTCCGACAGACGTCCTGTGGTCTGTGTCCACTGTGTGGATAGGGTCAACTGGGCTGCTTGCATATGAAGGTGAGCGTAGGGAACCACATGAACCGTGGATGCCATATGTCCCAATAGTTGTTGTAGTTCTCGAGCAGTTAGGGAGGACTTCACCGCTGCTTGAGAAGCTAGCTGCATTATACGAAGACAGCGGGGTTGTGGGAGAAAAGCCCTTGACTGTCTGGTATCTAGACGGGCTCCTATGAACTCTAGGGATTGAGAAGGAGCAAGTTGGGATTTTGGGAGGTTTATGACCAATCTCAAGTATTGAAGGATTTGCATTGTGCGAGACAGTGCAGATCTGGCTTCTGGAACAGTGGGGGCTCGAATGAGCCAGTCATCCAAGGGAAGACGAATATCCCCAGGGTTCGCAGAAATGCAGCTACTACTGCCATGCATTTCGTGAATACTCTTGGTGCCGAAGCCAGACCAAAGGGAAGAACCCTGTATTGGAAATGTTTTCCTTTGAAAAGGAATTGTAAGAATTTCCTATGATCTGGATGGATCCGAATGCGAGTATATGCAATCTTTAGATCTAGAGAACAAAGCCAATCCTGACTTTGAAGGGATGGCAGAAGAGTTCCCAGAGAAATAATTTTGAACTTTTCTCGGAACAGATATTTGTTCAATTCTCTGAGGTCTAGAATGGGTCCGTGTCCTCCTGGTTTTTTTGGAATAAGAAAATAGGGGGAGTAGAACCCTGCACCCTGCTGAAGAATGGGCACCTCCTCTATTGCTCCTTGAGCAAGGAGTTTTGAGACCTCTTGATCTAGTAGATTGCCTGTAGAGGTTTGGGAATTGAACTGTCTTACGATTGTAGGAGGGGGCATATTATGAAAATGAAGCTTGTACCCCCCCCCCCTCTCCCACAATGGACAGAGTCCAGTTTTCTGTTATTTGGTGCCATCTGTTGGCAAAATGACACAACCTGCCTGGAATGTTTAGGGGTTCTGGCCCCTTCAGAAGCAGGAAGGCTAAGTTCTCTATGAAGGAGTCAAAGCCCTTGAGGGGGCTGGGCCTGTGGAGCTGGTTGAGCTCTAAGGCCTTTTGGCTTCTTTTGTCTGGATTGTTGTTGACCCTTCTAGGCAACTTGACCATGAGCTTGCCCTTGCTGGGATAGGTTGGATAAAAACTTCCTCTTTTTGCTGAAAAAAGGTTTTTTATAGGGTTTCTTTTTGGCTGGAGTGACTGTAGATTTTGATAATCTGTCTAATGTGAGATTGTCAGTATCTATCTCAATAGCCTTCTCCTGCCAATTCTTGCCAAAGAGGTTTTCTCCTGTGCAAGGGATGTTTCCCAATTTATCCTGTACTCAAATCTCCAAGTCTGATGCTTGAAGCCAGGCAATCCGACGTGCACCAATGACAATAGCAGAGGTTCTGCTGATGCATTCAAAGCAGTCAAAGGCTGCACGGTTTACAAACTTGGAGACATCCTGAGCATGCTTGACCAGAGTGAGAAAGTCCTGTCATTTGTCCTCAGGGAGAAGGGGCTCATAAGCTCCAAATCTCCTGTGACCTCTTTGAGGAACATTCCCATATATAAAATATATGAGCTGATCCTAGCTGAAAGCATGGAAGCCTGAAATGTTTGACAACCAAAAGCGTCAAGAGTCCTGCATTCATGACCTGGAGGATTGGATGCATGTCTCTTTGCACTTTTCATCCTACGCATGGCTGACTCCACTACCATTGGTGTGGCAGCTGAGTCTTTCGAAAACCAGGACATGGTGGAACTCCATACATGGTATCGAGTCTCCTAGAATGAGGAGATGTGGTCAAAGGTGTCTCCCACATTCTGAGCATCAAGTCATGAAGAATTTCATGAATGGGCAGAGTGGCTGCTTCCTTGGGAGCCTTAGGGTATTGGAGAATTTCCAATTCCTTTGCTCTAGGTTCTTTTTCAGGAGCTACCGTGATTGAAAGGCCTCGGGCCACATCACGAATAAAATCTTGAAAAGACATATCTTCCAGAGGAGACATTCTGCGTTGGGGAGAAGAGGAGTCTTCCAGGAGAAACACTCTGATACCGTCAGAATTATCAGAGTCATCGGAATCGGAGGATTTGAAGTATCTCTGATCCCGATGTTCAATCGATACCGATACTGTGCTTTGCACGAAGTTGGTACCGAAATGGTCCGGTACTGATCTGATCTGTCTATGCCAGAAAAAGTCTGCATGGGAAGGATTCCCGTCGGTGCTGGTACCGGCGTCGGTACCAGTGCCCATTGAACCACTGGTGTCAACAGTACCGCAGCTGTAAGGAGAGCTGCAAGACTGCGTTTGATAGCGAGGAATCTCTGGTCTATCAACGCTGCCGATGCCTGGGTATCGGTAGAAGCGTCCGGAACCCCTGAGCATGGCACCAGTAACTCTGCCGAGGTCGAAGCCTCGAGAACATCCTGGAACCCCGTTAATGCTTTGGAGGTTGAAGCCTCCCGCCGGGGCTGTTTTGCCGGTGTAGTTTACTCAAGGGCAATGCCAATGGCCTCTCGATGCTTTGAAGGAGAGCTACCCTTTGAGGACCGGCTCTTATGTTTAGTTACCCGAGATCCATGGGAGGAAGACGAGGCTCTTGAAGATGTCAATGCAATGGACCTGGTATCCGAAGAAAAGAGGGTATTCTGTCTTCCTCTTTTAGTCATCTCCATACAGGAGGAACACTCAGATGGAGACTGGCCAGGGCCTAAACATTTTAAACACCAGTCATGGCTGTCGGTGACGGAGATGGTACCACCACATTTAGTTTTGTTTTGGTTTTTTTTTTTAAACCTCTAGCTGTTTTTTCCATCTTTTGGGAAAAATGGGGCCTAATGTCCAAAATGGCACCTAGCACCAAAAGAAAACCTTTCTGAAGAGAAACAGTTCAAAAATAGATTTCTTTTTTCTTAAAAAGAAGAAAGAACCGGCGGTACCGGGAGGTGTCATGCGGAGGCAGGCACAACCACAAGAAAACAAGCTTAAAGAAGAAATTTTCTGCGGTGACAGGGTATGTGTCCTGTTGGCTCCGCAGAAAACGAAGAACTGAAGAGGGACAGTTGGAAAGGCGGGAAGACAGCACGCATGTACTGAGGGATGCTCCCAAAAGCGTTCCTATTGGACGCTGGGGAGCGTTCCCGTCCAGGCTCCATCGGTACCGACGATACCCATATGTGAAGACTACATTCCTGCTTGTTCCTGGAGATAACCCAGGAGCTGCTAGGTCGCCAGGAGTCAGCACCGACTCAATGGCGCACACACACACACACACACACACCAGCATGGCAACATGTTGGTAGGGACCACCCTGATGAAGGGATATTTGTGCTCTACAATAGCAGCATACCTAGAACGGTTAAAGCTTAAGAAGTAGAGCTATGGACACAGATATGGGTCAGGAACCAGGAAGTTGCCAAGTAAAACCAGGATCCAGATACAAAGGCCAGATGAACAGTGTCCCCACAGGACAAAACACCATAAGCCAGCAATGTTGTATCTTCCTGGCTTCTCTTATATTAAGTCTTTCATCAAGACACACCTGATGCTGGTCCAATGGGATCTTCCGGAGGTGTATCTACTTTTCCAATGCCTGGAGAATGGATTATCTTCCGACTCCTTTCTTGGCTGTATAGCTCCCAAGGCTATATTGTAAATCACCAGCCTCTATGCCAGAGTCATAGGTTAAATCCTGATCAACCAAATAACTGTTTAATGTGGAGCTTAATGATAATTCAGTTTAGTAAACTGGCCGCTTTAAGTTGATTCAGTGCCTATTAAGGCATCTTTTATTGAGCAGCCTATAAAAGGAAACAAGCTCAAAGGGAGAAGCTCTTTGGACAATTTGTGAAGAATATGAAAGCTAAATATAAGAGCACTATCTGTCATTACTCAAAGAAATGTACAGAGGATCAATTGCAGATGATCATGCAACTGGACTGCAAGGTTATAAACCATACATTTTTCTACATCTGTCATACCAATATGCTTTCAAAGCTTTTTCCCACTGTTTGTTTATCGCAGGCTTGCTATACCACCCTTTGCAGGCATCAGACCGGTTTTCAATGTATTAAGCACACATACAACAAAATAAAAATGAAAAATGAAAAACAAACAGTAAGACAGGAAGAACACAAAAAAAGCCTAATACATTGCATTTTTCCTAATTAGAAAGATAGAAGAAAGAATACATACATTCCTATAGAAATCATACTGAAAGTGCTCCACAATCATGATACGGTACAGAACTTCATACTACTGGAAAGGCTAAAGAAATAATAGGTCTTAAGAGCTATTTAGAGAAGGAAGGCTCAAGACGAAAATACAAAAGGGCAAATTGTTCCAGAGATGAGGGGCTAAAAAATAGACTATAGTGTAGCAAGTGGACTCCAGCTGTGCCGGAATGGGTTTGAAGAACCAGAAGATTCTGGTCCTGGGATCTAGGAGTGCAAGATTGTGTATGGAAGAAGGAAATTAGAAAGAGGCTGGCCAGAGCACAGTAATTTATAGGTTAACAGCAGAACCTTAAATTTAAAATGGATAACCAGTGCTCTGCCATAAGCAGAAGAATGTTGTGGTCACGAAGACTAGCTGATACTACCAATTTTATCACAGTAATTTGAATTAGTTGTAATCGTTTCAGACGTGCTTGCAACTCCCTGTATAATGGTTTGCTGCAAGTCCAATCTGGCTATCACAAGGGCATGAACGAGAGACAGCAAAGCCAGTGTCTCAAGGAATGGTCTAATAGATTTAATTATTTTATTTATTTATATTTTATTTATTTTATGTTTCTTATATACCGCCTTTCATGATATCAAGGTGGTTTACATTGAACAAACTGAAATTACATTATCACGGGGCATTATAACTTGGAGATAACTATTTTACAGGGAACATGGGCTATGGAGGGTTAAGTGGCTTGCCCAAGACCACAAGAAGCACCTGTGGGACTAGAAACCCCAGTCCTTCCGGCCCAAGGCTGCTGTCCTCTAGTGGGATTTGAACCCCCGACCCTCCGGCCTGAAGTACCTTGCCCCAACCACTAGGCCACTCCTCCACTCCACTCCACTCCACTACTTTAAATGTAGTAAATAGAAATGCACCTTAGTACAGCACCCAAAATATGCAATATGGGCTGAAGTGAGAGGGAATGCCCATCGACTGAGGCGGAGGAGTGGCCTAGTGGTTGGGGCAAGTTACCTCAGGCCGGAAGTTCGGGGGTTCAAATCCCACTAGAGGACAGCAACCTTGGGCCGGAAGGACTGGGATTTCTAGTCCCACAGGTGCTCCTTGTGGTCTTGGGCAAGCCACTTAACCCTCCATTGCCCATATTCCCTGTAAAATAGTTATCTCCAAGTTATAATGCCCCGTGATAATGTAATTTCAGTTTGTTCAATGTAAACCGCCTTGATATCATGAAAGGCGGTATATAAGAAATGTTAAATAAATAAAAATTAATTAATTACAGGTGACACAGATGGAGCAAGTGGATGATCTGTCAACCACATTGCACATGATTTAGAATAGTTGAGCTTAAGCTTAAGCCAGGCTGTTATATTTTTCAATTATTCATGGCCAACATGTTCTAGGTTAGAGAGTTGATGTAAGCTACAATCTGGATATCATCTGCAAAGTACAAGCCACTTATTTGTTGGTTTGTACAATTAGGGACAAAGGATTAAGAAATTAAATAGTATAGGAGCCCTGAGGGACTCCACAGGTCAGAGAACAAAAGTGACGAGGTGACGGAATTAAATTTCACATAGAACTTCCTGTCCTTGCGATAAGAGATAAGCCATGCAAGTATAGTTCCACAAAGCCCTAGATCTAGTAAGTGTATAAGCAGAAGATTGTAATCAACCAGATGAAAGGTCATAGAAAGATCTAGGGACACAATGACAGAGGAAATATTGCTATCAAGATTTTCTCCAATTCTAATTAGGAGGGCAATTAAAAGTGTTTCAATGCCTCGACAAAAAACACCTGTCAGGGATGTAAACACATTTGTTTTTTTCAACGAAGTCAGATACTTGCCAAAAAAATAGTAATTAGATCTTACCTGCTAATTAGTGTTCCTGAAGGAACGACAGTCCAGTCCCTTTACTTCTGGGTTACGCAACCCTTCCAGCAGCTTGGAGGCTGAGCCAAACCTTTTTGGAGGTGGGGCGGTATAAATACCACTGGGACCACCCCTCAACTCCAGTATTCGACTGAAAAAGCAGATCTACAGAGTTTCCATTAGCAATCAAACATAAGAACTTATCTATCCAACATTGTCTAACTATGTACAATACCTATATATATAAATTATTATTATTTTTTTTTTTTTTTCAATAGAAAATGGTTAGTGCGAGGAAGAGAGAGAGCGAGAGAGGGAGAGAGGGAGAGAGGGCGAGAGAGAGAGAGGAGGGCCGGACGGAGGAGCAAAGCTTGAGGTTGCCCAATCCGGCTATTCTCCCGTGTCCCTTCATCTTGAAATGGCCCCACGCTCGGTCCAGAGTTTCCGTCTGACTGCTAGGTCCTAACCGGGTGGGATCAGGGACTGGACTGTCGTTCCTTCAGGAACACTAATTAGCAGGTAAGATCTAATTACTATTTCCTTATCGTCACTCCAGTCCAGTCCCTTTACTTCTGGGATGTACAAGAGCAGTTCAACCCTGGGTGGGATCCGGCAAACCGGACTGAAGGACCGCCAGACCAAACCGAGCATCCGCTGCGCTCTGGACGTCCAGCCTGTAGTGCTTGGTGAACGTATGTAGCGAAGACCAAGTTGCCGCCCTACAGATGTCCACTGGAGGGACCAAGCTGAATTCTGCCCAAGAAGTAGCCTGAGCCCGGGTGGAGTGCGCCCGGAGCCCCGCTGGCACCTGCTTCCCTTTCAGGATGTAGGCGGAAGCGATCGCTTCCCTGATCCATCTGGAGATAGAGGCCTTGGCCGCCGCCTCTCCCTTGTGTGGACCCCCAAACTGAACGAATAGTCGCTCGGACTTCCGGAAAGGGGCTGTGCGGGAGAGGTAGCGTTTCAAGGTCCTCCGGACATCCAAGAGTCGCAGTTTGTCATCCCTACCTCCGCCCTCCTCGGCGGAGAGAACCGGAAGGTGAACTGCCTGGTTCATATGAAAAGGAGAAATGACCTTGGGCAAGAAGGAGGGGACCGGACGTAGAACTATCTTGTCCTTGAGAAACAGTAGGAAGGGGGGCTGAGCGGACAGCACTTGGAGTTCCGAGACCCGCCTAGCTGAGCAGATCGCGACCAAAAAGACTGTCTTCAGGGTTAAGTCCTTTAAGGAGGCCCTCTTCACTGGTTCGAAGGGTTCCTTGATCAGAGCGTTAAGCACTAGGTTGAGGTCCCAAGGGGGAACGACTGACCTCTGTTGAGGGCGCAGGCGCCTTACCGCCCTCAAGAACCTGGAGACATCCGAGTGCGCCCCTAGGGGCTTTCCGCGGACCTTCCCTCTATAGCATGCGATTGCCGCTAGCTGAACTCGTAAGGAGCTGTGAGCTAGGCCCTTGTCAAAACCTGCCTGTAAGAATTCCAGAATCTCTGGGACTGAAGCGGAGAGGGGTTTTCGTCGGTGCTCCGCGCACCACGCTTCGAAGATGCGCCAAGTCCTAACATAGGAGAGACAGGTCGAACGCTTCCTAGCGTTTAGCAGGGTAGAGATGACCGCTCCTGAATAACCTCTCTTTAGGAGCCTCGCCCTTTCAATAGCCAGGCCGTAAGCGAGAACCGATCCACGTGAGGCATCCGCAATGGACCTTGTCCCAGCAGGTCCCTTTTGCAAGGAAGACGCCAAGGTCGATCGGCGATCAATCTCATCAGATCCGCATACCAAGGCCGGCGAGGCCAATCCGGGGCTATGAGAATTACATATCCCTGATGGGACTCCACTCGTTGTAGCACTTTTCCGATCAGAGCCCAGGGAGGGAACACATAGAGTAGACCCTCCGAGGGCCACTTCTGGGCCAAGGCATCCAGGCCTTCGGACATCCTTTCCTTGCGCCGGCTGAAGAACCGATCCACCTTGGCGGTTGCGAACCTCGCCATGAGGTCCATGACTGGGAGGCCCCAAAGGGCTACTATCCGGTTGAACGTCTCCTGCTCCAGTTCCCACTCTCCGTGGTCTATCTTGCACCTGCTGAGATAGTCTGCTGTGACGTTGTCTATTCCTGCCACGTGCTGGGCCGAGAGAGCTTCCAACCGAGTCTCTGCCCACTGGAACAGAGTGCCCGCCTCCTTCTCTAAGGCGGGACTGCTGGTGCCGCCCTGGTGGTTGATGTAAGCCACCGCGGTAACATTGTCTGAGAGTACGCGAATTGCCCTTTTTCGTACTAAGGCCTCTAGAGCCCTGAGCGCCAACCCTACGGCTCGCAATTCTAGTCTGTTGATGGGCCATTGGGCTTCCAGTGGAGACCAGTTGCCTTGAACGAACTGGCCCTCGCAGTGAGCTCCCCAGCCTGTCAGACTGGCATCCGTCGTCAGTAATAACCACTGGTGAGGCTCGAGGGGCATCCCGAGATCCAGATTCTTCGGGGACCGCCACCAGTGCAGCGTCTGTTTGGTCCGTGGCGCGCAAGGTAACGGCATTGATAAGGGGTGATGTTGCGGTGACCACCGACGCAATAGGGCCCTCTGCAGCGGCCGCATGTGGGCCCGAGCCCATGGTACAACCTCTATTGCCGCTGCCATTGTTCCCAGGACCTGCAGATAATGCCGCGCCGAGGGGTTCCGTCTGGCCAGAAACTGAGTTACCAGGAGTCTTAGCTCTCTTGATCTTGATTGAGACAGAAACACCCTGCCTCTGCTGGTGTCGAACCTTGCTCCGAGGTACTCCAGTTCCTGGGAGGGTGTCATCCTGCTCTTCGCTCGATTGATGACCCACCCCAATTCTTCTAGCACTTGCACCACTCTTGTTGTCACGGAGTGGCTTTCCTCCTCGGACTTTGCCCGGATTAGCCAATCGTCCAGGTAGGGGTGTACTAGAATTCCCTCTTTTCGTAGAGAGGCCGCTACCACCACCATCACCTTGGTGAATGTCCTTGGAGCCGTAGCTAAGCCGAAGGGAAGAGCCTGGAATTGAAAATGGCCCCTTGGCACTGCAAATCTCAGGAATTGTTGATGGGAATCCCTGACCGGGATATGCAGGTAGGCTTCTGTCAGATCGAGGGATGTTAAGAACTCCCCGCCCCTGACTGCTGCTATGACCGAACGTAGGGTTTCCATCCGGAAGTGTGGAACTCTGAGGCAGCGATTGACCTGTTTTAGATCTAGTATCGGGCGAAAGGAGCCTTCTTTCTTTGGGACTACGAAGTAAATCGAGTACCGACCAGAACCGCGCTGGTCTGGTGGCACCGGGACTACGGCCCCGAGCGTTATCAGCCGGGAGAGGGTTGTCTCCACCGCCCCTCTCTTTTCCGAAGAACCGCAGGGAGACTGAACAAAGGCTGGAGGAATTTGCTTTGCGAATTCGAGAGTGTAGCCCTCTCTGATGACTTCTAGAACCCATTGATCGGACGTGACCCGGGACCAGGCAGGAAGAAAATGCCTTAGGCGACCGCCCACCGACGGCTCTCCCCCCTGGACCCCCGTCACCTCATTGTTTTCTATTTGCTTGAGAGGAGGAGAAGGAGGACGAGCCAAAACCTCGGCCTGCTCCTCGAAACCCTCTAAAACCTTGTCCCCTAGAGGGGAACCGGCCCCTGGGAAAGGGGTTTGTCCTAGCTGGGCGGAACCTTCGGGAGTCCCTGGACTGGTTACGCACTGAGGGTACGGGACACCCTTGCTTTGGTCTGTCTTCAGGCAGCCTGCCCCCTTTAGACTCGCCAAGGTCCTTTACCAACTTCTCCAAATCTTCTCCGAATAACAGTTTTCCCTTGAACGGAAGGCGGCTCAGGCGTGCCTTCGAGGAGGCGTCCGCTGCCCAATTCCGTAGCCACAGATAACGTCTAGCTGCTACCACCGAGGCCATGCTCTTGGCTAGGCTTCTGATGAGGTCATACTGACTATCCGCCAGGAAAGCTGTTCCGGATTCCAGTCTAGCAGAGTGGTCCTGAGCTTCGCCAGATGGGCCCTCTGTTGCTTGCAGCTGTTGAGACCACCTTAAGCAGGCTCTTGCCACCCAAGCCCCTGAAACCGAGGCCTGCAATGCCAGGGCGCTCACATCAAAAGCTTGTTTTAGGAGGGTATCTAGTTTTCTGTCTTGAGAATCCCTCAAGGCTGTGCTGCCCTCCACTGGAATAGTAGTCTTCTTAGTGACTGCTGACACCGCTGCATCCACCCTTGGGGACTTCAGTAGCTCTCTGTCTGCCTCTGGTAGAGGGTATAGGCGAGACATGGATCGGACTCCCCTTAGAGTAGACTCGGGTTGATCCCATTCTTCCTGGATCATCTGGCGCACCACTCTATGAACAGGGAAGACCCTCTGTGATCTCCTGATGGCCTGGATTAACGGATCCTCCACCGTCTCCTCTTCTGTCGGTGCATCTGAGGATACATTGAGAACTTTTAAAGACTCATCAATTAGGGCCGGGAGTTCTTCCCTCCGAAAGACTCTAATTATCCTGGAATGATCTTCTTCCGGGATCTCCCCTTCTTCCAGTTCCTCTTCTTCCCCGTCCCAGTCTTTGTCCGAGCCCTCCTCTTCTGGAGAGCTCTGGGAAAGGGAGGAGAGAGGTTCTTCCCCGCCCAAGCGCGGGCGTTTAGGTGGGAGGCCTGAGTCAGGGATGTTTGCCCTCTTGGATATGGTGTCGGCCGTCGGGGCATTCCCCCCTGAGCCCGAACCCTGCTTGCGCAAGCAATAGGCCTTGTGGAGTAAAAGAATAAAGTCTGGAGAGAAGAAATCCCCTGTACCCCCTTCCCCCGAGGGAGGGGGGGTAGAAGGAG
This sequence comes from Ichthyophis bannanicus, assembly GCA_033557465.1. Lineage (NCBI taxonomy): Eukaryota > Metazoa > Chordata > Amphibia > Gymnophiona > Ichthyophiidae > Ichthyophis > Ichthyophis bannanicus. The sequence continues at coordinate 642,281,138 of CM066036.1, read as the reverse complement.
GAGGGGAGGGGGTGGGTAAATCTGAGATTGAGGTGGAAGGAGGCTGGGACCCCCCCTCCCCTTGCAAGAGGTCTCCAGCACTCTGAGAGGATTGGGACATGGCCAAATTAATTTCTTGTTCCACGGAGGCAGCCACTGCAGCACAACCCCTGCAGACTCCTGCCTCCGAGGATGTGCCCCTACGTGTGCCACAGGAAGGGCATCTGGGCTTAGCCGCCATGCTCTTGTTCCCAGGGATCTTGGTTCCTGATTGGAAGGATACGCCCTGGTTCAGATCCCCAGCTATAAGGATAGCAGAAGGTGCAGCTGTAAGGAATTGTCCTCTCCTTCCTTAGATCAAATTTATGCTGGAGGGAGGGAGAGAGAGAGAGAGAGAGAGAGAGAGAGAGAGAGAGAGAGAGAGAGAGAGGGGACCACCAGACCCTCTGTTCTCTACCTGTAAATCAAGTCCCAGAGGCTAAGTAAATGAGCAGAAAGAAATATTAAACTTTAAACTTCAAAATAACACTCAAATTAATTCCCAATAAAACAAGCAATGCCAAATAAAGAAACTGTGAGTAGTTCACTCTGGTACTTGCGGTTTTAAAGCCTGGTGGACCTGGCTCAGCGATCTCTGCCCGTTGGCTCTACACGTGGTAGGCCTCACCACGTGGAGCCTGAACGGGGGATCGCGAGCGCGTTCTCCGGGTCACTGTTCTCCCCCCGGGCGAAATACAACGCCGCCGAGGCAAGGATGCCGCCAGGGAATGTGCTGCCTCCTGAAGTGCAGGGAAAAACTCCTCCGACGCAATCGGGAGACCCGGGTGTCACCGCCGCGTTCTTCAGCTGCGGGGCGGGACCGGCGGGCAGAATCCAACTCCCGGGGATGCCTCCAGCGCTCAGCCACCTTAAGGGCTTCGGCGCGAGGCAGAACAAAGCGGGGAAATGCAGGAGATTTCCAGCAAACAGTCAGCACCCTTCTACCTCCGGAGCCCGGCCCGACCGAGGGGGGGGGGGGGGGGGGGGGGGGAGAGAGCAGAGAGCAGTTAAAGGAACAGAACTCAAATGCTAGCTGACAGACACAAAAATGAAATCAAAGAAACTAAAGGTAATAAAGCAAATAATATGATAAATTTAAAAGTAATTCTAAAGGAATTTAATTAAAGGAAGACTCCAGTAAGCCCTAGGCTTACGGAACCCTCCAGCTGCTTGGAGGCTGAGAATACTGGAGTTGAGGGGTGGTCCCAGTGGTATTTATACCGCCCCACCTCCAAAAAGGTTTGGCTCAGCCTCCAAGCTGCTGGAAGGGTTGCGTAACCCAGAAGTAAAGGGACTGGACTGGAGTGACGATAAGGAACTGCTTTCAATTAACTTGGAAAGTAAGGGCAAATTAGAAATACGTCTATAAAGGTATCATCTGGTTTCAATGTATCTTTCAGGATGGGACAAATACTAGCCACCTTCCAAAAAGGTGGAACTACAGCTCCTGTCAAACTGTTAATCATGGACAGCGAGAAGGATGAAAGATGAAGCTCTTCTTTTTTTTATAAGTTTAGAAGGAATTGGATCAAGGTCTGAGGTTGTAAAGTGTGTCAGACAATATTGGTAAGAGAAAACATCTTTGTAACAGAACATGGTGCTGAAATTTGGTACACTTTGGAAACATACTAACAAAAAGTGGAATTTTTTTTTTAATTTTCCATTTTTGGTTTCTATCTGGAAAATCAAGAGAAGTGAATGACAGACTTTTCCATATGCACTTTATGAACACTTGTATTTGACAGATGTACTTACATTTTCTATAAGAATACAGAAGCGATCAAAAATGATCACATTTACTATTATATATATACACACACAAACAAAATATATAGATATACTATTAGGTATAATCTAAAAAACAAGAAGCTTTGAGTCAAACAGTAAATTCACGTTTGGGAAGAACTAAACTAGAGGTATAGATGAGAGTGAAATGAGGAAAGCAAGCAAAGTTGCAAGAAATGAGCCTTCTTAGGAATCTATACGAAAATGATATCAGACAGATGCCATATTTAAAATCAGCATTTCCATTGCTTATAAGGTCTGTGGAAACTTAGCATTCTGGTATAATTCAGACTTTAGAAATAACGGAAAAGTGAAGTGGGCTTCCCAGTGCAAATGTTCTCCGTTATTTTGCTAATGTTACACTTAGAGGAGGTAGACATTACCCCAGACTCACTCTCATGCTTGAGAGTCAGCAGACTCAGCTTCTACTGAATCTTTTTTTCTCATGTGTCCCAAGGTTGGAAATCTTACAGAGCAGGAAAGCAAGGGCACTCTTCCTGCCCCATCTATCTCCAACACAGTTGAGAGCTTATGGGCAAAAAGGTACACATCTAAAAAGGACTATAAATAAAATGTTTTATTCTGAAACATCCCTAACTCTCCCAGAAAATGTTTTTCTTTAGTAATCAAAATACTAAAACAGATTGTTCCTAATTGTCTCTCCAGTCCAGTCCCTCTCCACTGGGTTGTGCCCCCCTTCCAGCAGCTTGTAGACTGAGCACGTCATCCTGGGGTATAAGTAGAGCTGGCACCTACCACCAACTCCAGTTTTGTGCTCAGTCTTCTAGCAGCTGGAAGGGGTGCAACAAGCCAGGGATCTGGCTTACTGGAGAGACTAGGATTAGTGCAGGGTTTGGGTTTCCTGTGTTTCTTTATTGAATTTATTTAATTTTATTTGATTTATTTTATCTATTTACTTTAGTTTCTAGTTCTAGTTCTTTAGTTTCAGTCCGGTTGGGAGACTTCACCCCCCTCCCCCCCCCCTCCTCATTGTCTGTTCAGGGCTTTGAGGGAAGCAGGCTTGCTGCCGGCGATATTTTTTGAAGGGCAGAAGTGATCCAGTGAAAGGAGAGAAGGAGCTCTTCATCCCCAGCCGTGCGCAGCAGGAAGCCTTTTCCGTCCTCCCCGCCAAGGCCCTCTAAGCGGCTGAGTGTGCAGGCGGGAGGACGAGGAACCGGTCCGGCCTCATCACGCTATTCTTCTGGCTGGGGGGGACGGCGAAGGACAGTGGAGAGAGCCGGTGAGTGGCAGCGTTTTGCTGGAAGGAAAATCTAACCTCGCGATGGAGCCGGTGGAAGGCAGCGCTGTGCTCAATGACACCCAGGATAGGAAGTTGGACACCCTGCTGAAGCAGGCCTTTGATGTTAGTGCCCTAGCCCTACAGACCTCGGTCTGTGGGGCATGTGTGGCTTGAGCTTTCTTGCGCTGGTACCAGCAGATTCAGCTGGCAGGTGACCTCCCCAGTGAAGGACCTGGGGAGGCAGAGAGAATTGAGTCGGGCGCGGCGTACTTGGCTGACAGTCAGTACGATCTCATCAGAAGTCTCCACAATTGGGCGGCCGACACTTCTAAGGCTAGGCTTAGCAGGTTCCCCTTTAAGGGTAAGCTGCTGTTTGGGGAAGATCTGAATAAGTTGGTGAAGGAGCTGGGGGAGTCTAAGGGAAGTAGATTCCCGGAAGATAGGCCGAAATAGAATCGTAGCCAGGCTCCAGGGCGGACTCAGCCACGGGATGTGCGGAGGTTTTGGACAAGCTGGTCCTCGTCCTTTCAGAGAGGTCGGTTCCCCTCTAGGGGCCAGGGTTTGTGGTTTGAGGGGCGAGGAAATGCTTTGCAGCTTCTTCCTCCGTCTCGGGGGCTAGGAAGCCCCAATGAAGCCACGGGGGCCTGGGGAGGAGGGCTGCCAGTGGGAGGTCGACTTCGACAGTTCCTCTCCGCCTGGGCCCAGGTCACAATGGACCAATGGGCTTTGGAGGTGATACGAGAGGGTTATGCTCTCGAGTTTGCAAAGCCCGTCTTTCTTTCCTTCATTCAGTCCCCTTTCCGGTCGCCGTCCAAGCTGGCAGCGGTGGAGGAGATGCTGAAGAGGCTGCAGGCGCTGGGAGCAGTCGTTCCCGTTCCCACAGACCAGCGTGGAAATGGTCGATAATCCTATTTTGTGGTGCCCAAAAAGGAAAGGTCGTTCCATCCGATTCTCGATCTGAAGGGTGTCAATTGTTGCCTCTAAGTACCTCATTTTCGAATGGAAACTTTGAGGTCAGTGGTGGTGGCGGTGTGGCAAGGGGAGTTTTTTACTTCAGTCGACCTCAGAGGCGTACTTGCATATTCCCATCCGCGAGTCTAATCAACAGTTCCTGTGGTTCGCGGTTCCGCAGGGATACTTCCAATTTCAGGTGATGCCGTTTGGCTTGGCGATGGCGCCATGCACCTTCACCAAGATCATGGTGGTGGTAGCCATGGCCCTCCGCAAGGAAGGGATCTTGGTCCACCCGTATCTCCACGATTGGGGCAAAGTCCGAGCGGGAGAGTCGGGAGGCCACGTCCAAGGTGGTCAAATTGCTGAGGAGACTAGGATGGGTGATCAATTTGGTGAACAGCAACTTGATTCCCTCTCTGGAGATCGAGTATCTGGGGGCATGGTTCGACACCGGCAGAGGCAGAGTGTTTTTGATGGCTTGGAGGGCAGGGGCGCTTCGGAGCTGGCTGCGCCAGTTCTTGGACATGAAGGCGCCCTCAGCGTGGCATTACCTCCAGGTACTGGGACCATGGCGGCGACCATAGAGCTAGTTCCTTGGGCCAGGGCCCACATGCAGCCACTTCAGCAGTCCCTGCTCCGCCGGTGGTTCTACCATCGGCAACCCATGTCAGTGACTCTTCCCTGTCCGGAGCCGATCAAGGAGTCCTTACAGTGATGGCTCCACCCAGGGCCTCTGGAGCGCAGTATGCCCCTCGAGCCGCCGGATTGGTTGCAACTGACGATAGATGCCAGTCCTTCCGGTTGGGGGGGCTCAATGCGACGGACAGATTGCCCAGAGCCTTTGGGATGTGCAGGAGGCGGATGTGCAGGAGGCACAGTGGTCGATCAACAGGTTAGAGCTGAGGGCAGTCTGTCTTGCCCTCAAAGCGTTCAGGCACTGGATGGGCCGGAGGGACGTCCGGGTGCTGTCCGACAACATGACTACGGTAGCATACATCAATCGTCAGGGCGGAACGAGCAGTTCTTCCCTGGAAGAGGAGGCGGAGGCGCTGATGCTATGGGCTGAAGCCCATCTTGCGGCCTTGTTGGCTCAACACGTGGCAGGAGTAGACAACGTGATGGCAGACTTCTTAAGTCATCACAGAGTGGATCACGGAGAGTGGGAGCTCTGCCAGGAGGTGTTCGAGTGAATTGTGTGCAGGTGGGGGGGTCTCCTATCATGGATCTGATGGCGACCTGGGAGTCGGCCAAGGCATGCAAGTTCTTCAACCAAAGAAAGGAGAAGATGTTGGAAGGCTTGGACGCCCTAGTTCAAAGGTGGCCGACCGACGGTCTCGTGTATGTGTTTCCTCCGTGGGCGCTCATAGGCAGGACTCTACAATGGATAAAGGCTCACCCAGGTCTGGTGGTTCTAATTGCCCCGGACTGGCCTCGTCGCCCGTGGTATGCAGACCTCATGTGCCTACTGGTCGATCGCCCGTGGCGCCTGCCGGTGAGGGACGATCTCCTGGTCCAGGGTCCGGTGCGCATGTGCATGATGCGCAGGTGGATCAGTTCTCACTTATGGCCCGGCTATTGAGAGGGCTCGGCTGCGAAGGCGAGGTTACTCGGGTGCAGTGATTTCCACTCTACTAAGTTCCCGTAAGCGCTCAACCTGTCTTTCCTATGTAAGGGTCTGGCGTATATTTGAAGACTAGTGTATGGAGAATCGGAAGAAGGCCCTTATGGTGTCGGTCCCAGAGGTTCTAGATTTCTTGCAGGCAGGTTTCAAGAAAGGTCTGGCAACCAGCTCGTTGAGAGTTCAGTTGGCGGCTATTTCATGTTACAGGGACAAGATCCAAAGCAAGTCCTTAGGTGAGCATGTGAACGTTGGGCAGTTTATGAAGGCGGTATGGCAGCTTCGGCCTCAGCAGAGGTTGCTGGTACCTCCTTGGGACCTCAACCTTGTGTTAGAGTCTCTGACTGCTGAGCCCTATGAGCCAATTCAGCGCGCCTCTCAAAGACATTAAGGTTAAGACAGTTTTTCTGGTGACTATCTGTTCGGCCAGGCGTATTTCAGACTTGCAGGCTTTGTCCTGCAGGCCTCCATTCCTTGTGTTTTCCAAGGAAAGGGTGGTGCTTTGGACGGTTCCGTCCTTCTTGCCCAAGATAATCTCTGCCTTCCATGCGAATCAGTCAGTTTCGCTTCCTTCCTTTTCCGGGTTCTCAGAGGGGGGATGAGGTACGACTCTGTCGTTTAGACATGCGTAGAGCCCTGAAGTGTTACCTGGATCGCACAGAGTCCTTTCGTAGGTCAGAGAGCTTATTTGTTTTGTTCGGCGGGCCGCATAAAGGTGAAACGGCAGCTAAGGCTTCTATTTCCAGATGGATCAGGGAGGCCATTGCTTCGGCTTATATTTTGAAAGGAAGGCAGGTCACGGCCAGGCTTCGGGCTCATTCTGCTCGAGCCCAGGCGGCCTCATGGGCGGAGTTTAGTTTGGTTCCACCACTGGACATCTGCAGAGCAGCAGTCTGGTCATCCCTGCACACCTTTGCCAAGCATTATAGGTTAGACATTCAGGCCGTGGAGGAAGAAAGGTTTGGGAGAGTGGTTCTTCGGTCCAGTCTTGCTGGGCCCACCCAAGTTTGAACTGCTCTGGTAGATCCAAGTGGAGAGGGACTGGAATGGAGAGACGATTAGGAAAGAGTAATTAGACCTTACCTGCTAATTAGCATTCCTGAAGGATCTCCAGTCCAGTCCCTGATCCCACCCAGGTTTGATCTGATTTGTCTTTATACAGGCATTGCTGGCCCGAAGAGCTAAGCAGAAGATAAGCATCGGAGGGCTCTCCGCTGGGGGTCTCGAGGGTGAGGCGAGCTGGACGGTTCAGGCACCTGGTTATGAGTTTGTCGGTTTCAAGTAAACCTCTCCTTCTCCAGGGGCGGTGGGAAGTTCGCCCGGGGGAAGGCGGCGCCAGTGGTTTAGTAGCTTAGGTATTGTTCAGTATTGTTTACTTGTCTCTCTGTTAAGTTTGCTTTGTCAATAGGTTACTGGAGTCAGTGGGAGGTGCCAGCTCTACTTATACCCCAGGGTCATTCAAAGGATGCTGTGCTCAGTCTACAAGCTGCTGGAAGGGGGGCACAAACCAGTGGAAAGGGACTGGACTGGAGATACTTCAGGAACGCTAATTAGCAGGCAAGGTCTAATTACTCTTTTGTTTTTCAGTTGTGTTATATTCAATGTAATACTGCTATCCTAGTCTGCAATCAAATTGTAAAAAATTCCCCAAAGCTAATCCTCTGCATGTTTTTTTTCCTATTTGTTTGCTATTGAAACACAGTTCAAGGTGTAGAAATCAATTTCTAAATTAAGAAAAAAAGAAGTGGTGTTTGGGATTCTTTTCGTATCACAGTAACATAGTATATGACGACAGATGAAGACCATCATGGTCCATCTAGTCTGCCCAGCAAGGAGGCAAGAGTAGATGCACCCGTCGCTCTGTGCAGGTCACTCCTCCCCATGCCTTTTCTTTAGGGGTGTACCCACCGCTCCATGCAGGTCACCTCGACTTGTTAAGATATCAGAGACAGTTAAGGATATTTTGATTCTATCCTGTTTCTATAAAGGGATCCACTGTGTCTGTCCCATGCTATTTTGAATCCTGTCCATGCTATTTTGAATCCTGTCAATGTATTTGCCCCCACCACTTCCATCAGGAGGGCATTCCAAGCATCCAGCCCCCTTGAAGCTTCATGATATATCCTCTTGCTCTTGTTGTCTTTGAAAAAAGATTTGTTCATTCATTAATACAGATCTTTAAATTTTTAAAGGGCATCATATCTCCCCTGTCCCTCCTCTCCTCTACAGTATACATATTTAGGTCTTCAAGTCTCTTCTCATGTGTCTTCTGGAGCAGGCTCCAAGTCATTTTGGTTGCCTTCCTCTGAACCGTTTTCAGTCTTTTTATATCCTTTGCGAGATATGGTCTCCAAAACTGAACACAATATTCCAAGTGAGGCCTCATCAGAGACTTCTACAATAGCATTAGTACCTCTTCCTTTCTGCTGGTAATTCCTCTGTATGCAACCCAGCATCCTTCTAGCTTTGGCCATCGCTTTGTCACACTGTTTTGCCACCTTGAGATCCTCCGAAACAACCTTCTCCTGGTCCATGCACACCAACCTTTTGCCCCCTATTGCAAACAATTTCCTTGTATTTTTGCACCCCAAGTGCATGACACTGCACTTCTTCATATTAAAGCATAACTGCCAAGCATTAGACCAGTCTTCCAGCTTTTGTAGATCTTCCCTCATTATCCACTCCCTCAGGGGAGTCCACTCTGTTGCAAATTTCCATATCATCTGCAAAAAGACAGACTTTTCCATTCAACCCTTCAGCAATATCACTTACAAATACATTGAACAGTACCAGTCCCAGGACCGATCCCTAGGGCACGCCGCTAATCACCTTCCTTTCATCCAAGTTACATTTGCCATCACCTTCTGTCGTCTGTCAGTCAACCAATTTCTGATCCAGTTCACCACCTTGGGACCCATCCCCAAGCTGTTGAGTTTATTGATAAGCCTCCTATGAGGAACAGTATCAAAGACTTTGCTGAAATCTAAGTAGATCACATCCATTGCATGCCCTTGGATCTAGTTCTCTGGTCACTCACTCAAAGAGCTCAAATCAGATTTGTTTGGCATGATCGTCCTTTGGTAAAACCATGTTGCCTTGGATCATACAACCTATTGTTTTAATGTCCGCCTCCATTACTTTTCCTGCCATCGGTGTAAGGCTTACTAGCCTGTAGCTTGCCACTTCTTCTCTATTACCACTTTTGTGAAGAGGTACCACATCAGCCCTTCTCCAGTCCTGTGCAACTTCTCCTGTCTCCAAGGATCTATTAAAACATCCTTTAAAAGGCCCTGCCAGAACCTCTGAGGTCTTTCATTATCCTGCGATGTATCCTATCCGGTCCCATGGCCTTGTTCACTTTCAGTTTTGCAAGCTGTTCAAATAACACACCATTCAGAGAAGATGATGTATCTACACCATTCCCATTTGTATATTTGTCAATCACAGGTGATCCTTCACCAGGATTTTCTTTAGTAAAAAAACAGAAGTATTTGTTTAGCATTTTTGCTTTTTCAGTGTCACTTTCCACGAATCTCTTCTCGGTACCTGAGTCTTGCAATTCCACTTCCTCTTCTCCTGAATATACTTGAAAAAGGTTTTGTCGTCACACTTTAGATCTTTAGCCATCTTTTCCTCCGCCTTAGATTTTGCTATCCTTATTTCTCTTTTAGTTTTATCCTGTATTCTTCTCTGTGTTCCTCAGTTTGCAAATTTCTGAATTTTGTGAAAGCTGTGTTTATGCCTTTATTTGTGCAGTCACTTCTTTGGAGAACCAAATAGAAACTGTTTATAAGTAAAGTAAATAAAAACAAGAGGAAAAAGGAAACCTGATGCTCCATTTATTGCCTCCTTTAGTTTAGCCCACTGCAGTTCCACTTCCCTTACCTCCTTCCACCCTGCCAACTACTCCCTCAAGCACTTGGCCATTTTGCTGGTTAGCATTTTTGAAGTCTAGGACTTTGAGCTTGCTCTGATTGGACTCTGCCTTGGTTTTTATCTCAAACCACACCATGTGATGATCGCTGCTGCTCACATGGGCACCCATCCATTTGATACGCTACCTCCGTTGGCAAGTACTAAATCCAGCAGCGAACTTTCCCTGGTTGGTTCCATCACCAAATTGTCCAAGCAATGCATCTTGGAAGGCATCCATAATTTTTTTTACTTCTTTCCAGATTTGCAGAAGGAATACTCCAATCCATATCAGGTAGATTAAAGTCATCCAATATGATCACGTTCCCTTTCATGGCTACCTTTGTACCTGTGTCCCCTCTGAGGTAGGGAAAGACAGAGGCTCTTTGGAGGCATAGGTAGGCAGCCATAACTGCCAGGCACTTCGTGAAGACTATGGGTGCGGAGGTGAGCCTGAAGGGTAGCATCCTGTATTAGTAGTGGTCGCCCCCAACCATGAACCTGAAGGCAATGCCTGTGCCTGGGGTGGATGAGGATGTGGGTATACACATCTCTGAGATCCAAGGAGCATAGCCAGTCTTCCTATTGGAGTTATGGCAGCAAGGATACAAGGGAGAGCATTTTGAACTTCTCCTGCAACAGGAACTTTAGGTCTCTCAGGTCTAGAATGGGCCTTAGTCCTGTCCTTTTGTGGATGAGGAAGTACCTTGAGTAGAACCCCCTGCCCTATTGATGGGGCACTGGTTCCACAGCCATGTCCTTGAGAAGGACTGCAAGTTCCTGCAGTACAGGGACTGATGCAGGGGAGTCCTGGAAGGCTCTCCCAGGAAAAAAAAAAGGAGGGGGTGTCTGGTGCAGGTGGAGGAGATAACCCTCTCTGACAACCTGGAGTGTCCAGGTGGGCATGTGTGGCCAGACATCCCCCCCATGGGCTGCTGATCTCCTGGAGGGGAAGAGGCCATGCTCAGCACATCAAAGGCTCGGCCAAGCTTGGCCTCGTCTGGAGCTGGAGCCTTGGGGCCTTTTTGCTTGCGATGTTGTTGCCCAGGCCCTCAGGGACCATGCTGAGGGGTCTGTGGGGCCTGGTGGTGTTGGTAGCTCCAGGAACCCAGGTCCTTCCTAAAGGAGGAAAGTTTCTTTCCGGGGGCTTTGCGCTTGGGGCCTGAAGAAATTTTCTTTGAGAGCTGTTCCTTGTCATGTATTCGGCCTCAAGTTCCGTGGCTTTGTCTGCCATGGCCTTGCCAAAGAGGTTCTCTCCCAGGCAAGGGATGTCCAGGAGCTTTTTCGGAACTCATTTCTCAAGGTTGAGGAACTGGGGCCCAAGCCCATCTCCTGGAGCTGATACAAGCGCTGGCGACCCGGGCACGTAAGCAGCCCGGGTGATGAACTTTGAGCAATCAGCAGCAGTTTTGGCCAGTGTCTGAAACCTCTGGGAGTTGTTCCCCAGAGAGGCCGGTGGAGTAGCCCTTTATCTCCTTTGTGCTGTCCCAGAGGAACATTCCTATGTAGAGGTGGTATGCCTGGATCCGGCAGCCCAACATGGAGCCATGGCAGCATTTTCTGCCGAGGGCGTCGAGGCTCTAGGCCTCCATATTGGGAGGCATCGAAGAATGCTTTGGAGCCGATGCATGGTTGACTCGAACACCATGGGGTTATGTGGTAGTTAGCTCCTACGGAAACCAGGGCTCGGGCAGATCTTATAGATAAGATCAAGCTAACGACTAACCATGGGTACTGTAGCCGGTGTCTCCCACATATGGAGGAGCAGCCTCTTGAGGATTGCCAGGACTGGCACTAATAGAGACTCCATTGGGGGGGGGAGTCGAATTGGAGGATCTTGAGATCCTCTGACTGAGGGTAGTCTACCAACTCAGTGATGAAGGCCACGTCTTCAGGGGGAGACAGACGCCGGGTTCCCGGTGGGGATGAAAGGTCTCGATGCCTCCGGGTGTCCAGGGAAGTGTCATCCTCAAATTCCCAGTCAGATTCATCTGAGGTGGACTCAACAATTGAACGGACCCGGGTTGGGGTCGGAAGCTCATAGGCCTTGACAGCGTAGCTGGGGCCACGGCGGATCAGGGTCCCATGGAGTGGGACCACGAACGTAACCTCTGGCAGTGACTGGCCTGGGCGAGGGAGCTCCGGGGGATGTCCTCGAGTATTTTTGGCAGATGAACCAGCAAAGCTGGACAGCACTGCCTGCCGAGTGTCTAAAAAGGCAGGCAAGCTGCACTCCAAGGCCTCCATCCTGGTCTCCATCCCAAATGGGGGTCACAGCAGTTGATGTGGATGCCGAGAAGAGTCTTTGGTGGGGATAGCCACAGGGACCTGGGCCTGATCACCGAGGTCCACTGAATCCGGATGTTTTGGTGGTTGCTCCTGCTCCGACACCTTGGTCCTCCTCCGAGGGCTCAGGGATGTGGCACAGGACTTACCTGCCTTCCCCAAGTCTTGGGAGGAGTCCCACGAGGCTTTCTTCTTTGGAATCTGGATTGGGGATACCCAGTCAGAGGACTTGCAGCCCCGACTGGTGGCCTCAGAGTCATTGTGTGATCCCAGGGTCTCAGACTGGGGGAAGGAATTTCCAATGCAGATTCTGACCTGAACATCTGGTCATGCTTCTTCCAACTGCTTTGGGGGTCAGCCTCTTGAAGGACCCGCAATGTGGGGTCATGGTTGGGACCAAGACTACGGAGATAGCAGTCATGCATGTCGGTGATAGGTAAATTACTGGAACACCGATCACACTTTTTAAAGCCACTGGCCATCTGGAGGAAAAAAAAAAAAGGGGGGCCCAGCGAGGTCAAAGACCCGAGAAACTGCCAGCAGGAAAAAAAGGGTGTGAATCACACTAAAAGAAAACTTCATGGGCTTGAGGATGTGTGCCGAGGCAAGTGAACTCTGAGGTGGGAAAGGGACCAGCTGTGGCCAGAGAGAGAACATTACTTTAAGAGAAAATATCAACTTTCTCCGGGGAATCAGACACATCTGCTGGGCTCCGCGGAAAAAAGGAGGCTGAGCAAGATGGCACCCTTGGGCAGGAAGGGGACCATGCATGCATGGTGGTATCTCCCAAAGGCTTTTAAGCTGGGGAGATGCTTCTGCATGGGCACCGTTGGCGCTAACGTCACCCTATATGCGAGGACTGACTTCCTGCTTGTTCCTGGTGAATAAACAAAAAAACAACCCTGTAGATAATATTGTTGAAATTTTCAGCCGTACGCACCATAGCTGCCAAAACAAACACAAAAGTGCAAAACAAAACTAAGAAAGGATAATGTAGAACTAGAAAAATGTCATAGAAGGATGATAACATTGATAAGAGGATAAGCACTTCTCTTATGAAGAAAGATTAAAGTGTTAGGGCTCTTCAGCATGGGAACAATCAGGACATGATAGTAATTTATAAAGTCATTAGTGGAATGAACACTTTAACCTTTTAAACGCCAAAGCATACTCCATGGACACAGTCACAGATAATTAAGCTGTGGAACCTGTCGCCAGAATACATGGTCAAGGCAACTAACATCATAAAGTTCCTGGAAGAACAGTCCATAAAAAAATGAGTAGCAAAGGAAATTTGGGAAAGCCATTGCTTATCCCCCTGTAATGAAAGATGTAAAAATGTATATCATATTTCTCCTATCAATCTCCCTTGAATACTTATGGCCCACAATGGCCACTGTCAGAGACAGGATGCTTAGCTTGATGGACCTTGGACTGATTCAGCATGGTTTATTAAAACAGTTATGTTCTTTACTCCCCTCTCCCCCAAACACAATGTTCCTCTCTCTCACCTCCACCACAGCCTTTATAGACTAGATTGTAAGCTCGGACAAACAGGGACTTTGGTACTTTTGGTTGTGCAGCGCTGCGTGCCTGGCGCTTTACAAGTGTGTAGTAGTAGTAGTAGATCCAGGTTTACAAGAAAAAAGAGCAGCAGTACCTCAAATTACAGTCTCCTCCTCTCTAGCCTTGTTTTTGCTGGAACATCAAGTGATGTACAAATGCAAACAAACAATCATTGCATAGTCAAAATAAGATCACATTACACACACGCCCACATGTGATAGTCCAACAATAATGTAAAAAGAAAGTGCAAACAAAGCTATGCTTACAAAGATAGTGTATGTGGTCTGTTGCATCCTATCTCAAGACAGATACAAATACAGAGATGTCACCATTCATAAGGAAAATAATTGATCTTACAATGCTTTGGTATCGCTCCATGGTGCAACTGCACCTTGAATAGTGTCAAATTCTGGTCACCATATCTTAAGGATATAGCAGAATTAGAAAAAGGATACAGAAGAGCAGCCAAAAGGATAAAGGGAATGGAAGGATACCCTATGAGGAAAGGCTTAAATGTTTAGGGTTCTTCAGCTTGGAAAACAGACAGTTGAGGGGAGATATGACAGAGGTCTATAAAATGAGTGGAGTGGAATGGTTAAACATAGATCAGTCATTTAGTCTTAAATGTGTTACATTGTAGCTTCATTGAGTGTCTCATAGTGTCTCTACTCCTTGAAGGAGTAATCTGAGAAAATATGTTTTTTTTCACTCAACGCGTAATTGAACTCTGGAATTCGTGGTCGGAGGATATAGTAAAAGCTATTAGTGTCCTGAAAAATAAGAGGCATTATTATAATTAATAACACACTTGCAGGGGAATCGTAAGAAAAACTATGCCCCAATAGTTTCTAGCGGATAAGCTGGTTACTGGGGGAAATGGTGATGTATAATTTACCTCCTTTGTTGTGGTCCTTTGGGACTTGTTTTCTTTCATCCTACAGGATGTTTATGTTTCTTATAACTAGATACAGTTTGTACTCTCTTAATGTGGGCTTTAGGAAAGTTCACATTGTTTTCCTTTGTGTATACTTCTTATTGTAACATATGAGGTGGAATGTTTGTTTCTTTTCATTATCTTGTATAATGTAATTTGTTAAAAACTAATAAAAAAAAAAAAAAGCTATTAGTGTAGCTGTGTTTAAAAGAGGTTTGGACAAGTTCCTGGAGGAAAAATCTACAAAATGTTAAAGTGGACTGGGGGAAACCCCTGCTTACCACTAGGATAGGCAGTATGAAATCTGTCTACTTTCTGGGAGCCTGACAGTAATTTGTGACACAGATTGGCCACTACTCGAAACAGGATACTGGGCTTGATGGACCTTGGTCTGACTCAGTATGGCATATATGTTATGCTCTTAAAAAATGCCTCATACATCAATCACTTATCCTAAGAAGATACATTTTATTATGTCTCCTTACCCTCTCTCCCCCTCCCCCGGGCATGAATAGTTTGCAAACAAAGGAAAAGAAAATGCACTGTTTTGTCACACTATAAATTCATTAATCCTCTTGTAATTCTTAGTGCTCCATCCACTCACTCACATATGGCAGCCATGCCATCAGTGAATCACGCCCTTTTGCACTGCTTACAGCAAGACTCCCCTCACTTGGATTGCAGCTTGTCATGCTGTGAGGGCTTGTGTGCATCAGTGATGCTGAATGCTAAGCTATTGGTAGTTTAACTACTGGCAGGGTCTCCCAAGATGGACAGGTCTCAACTGAGGTGCCAGACTAAGACAAACCACCCAACTGGACAGCAGCAGAATGGGGCAGTGTTGGCAGCAGAAGATCACATTTCTGTGACAATGGCAACAACACTAAACTTAAACTGCGCGGAGGAAAGGCTTCGCAATCTACTTCTGTATCTTGCCATGAAACCCAATGGTTACTCATGACAATACAAATTGTACTATAGTGCTGGAAGATGAGACCCCCAGGTCAGAAGGCACTCAACTAGCTACTGGGGAGGAGCTGAAGACTTTTCAGAGTAAAGCCAGCATTTATGATGTGGTTGAATCAAAGCCCTCGGGACATCTGACTGCTGATGTAGCTGCGCATGAAATGAGAGTCAGAAGCTATAAAGATGTCTTACATATTGGGACATGGAACGTACGAAGCATGAAATAAGAGAAACTGGAGATGGTCAAAAATGAAATGGAACTGTACAACTTGATCTGTTGGGTGTCAGTGAACTAAAATGGACTAGCATTGGGCACTTTGCATCAGATGATTACATGGTCTACTATGCTGGACAAGAAAAAAAAAGAAATAATGTTGCATTTATAATAAATAAGACACTTACAAGAACTAATAAAATACCATGCAGTCAGTGAACGCTTTCTCTATTCGTCTACAAGGAGTGCCTATCAACACAGCTATAATTCAAGTATATGCACCAACAGCTGCAGAAGAGGATGAAATTGATGAATTCTATGAACAAGTACAAGCTGAAATAGACAGAACATGCAAACAGGATATCCTAATACTCATGGGTGACAGGAACGCAAAAGTTAGCAACAAAGAAAACAAAGTGGTTGGAAAACATGGACTTGGCAACAGAAATGAAGCTGGAGAAAGACAGAATTCTGCAAGACCAACAATCAATTCATCTCAAACACCTTCTTCCAGCAACACAAGCAATGACTATACACATGGACGTCACCCAATGGATTGTACAAAAATCAAATTGACTATATCTGTGGAAGTCAATGATGGAAAAATAACATCAAAGACAAAACCTGGAACTGACTGTGATACAGTATGCAAACAAGTTAAAGTTGAAAAAGAGCAAGCCACTCATGAATGTAGAAAAATACATTGAGAATATACCACTGGAATTTAAAGACTGCCTGCAAAAATAGTAATTAGATCTTACCTGATAATTAGTGTTCCTGAAGGAACGACAGTCCAGTCCCTTTACTTCTGGGGTTACGCAACCCTTCCAGCAGCTTGGAGGCTGAGCCCAACCTTTTTGGGGATGGAGCGGTATAAATACCACTGGGACCACCCACCAACTCCAGTATTCGAATGAAAAAGCAGACATAACTAACTTCCAACAATAAACCATCTAACATAAAACCTCAAAGAACTATTAAACAATCCTCTTTTTTTTTTTTGTATGGTATAAGGGAAGGAGAAGGAGGAAGGGCAGCAGGCGGAGGGGGATAGCTGAGTCTGCCCGAGCCGGCTTTCTCCTGCCCTTCCTTTTGCCGAACCGGCCCTACTCTCGGTCCGATGCTCTTCAATGAACAATAGGCCTTAACGTTCGCCGGAACCGGGTGGGATCAGGGACTGGACTGTCGTTCCTTCAGGAACACTAATTAGCAGGTAAGATCTAATTACTATTTCCTTATCGTCACTCCAGTCCAGTCCCTTTACTTCTGGGATGTACCAGAGCAGTTCAATCCTGGGTGGGATCCGGCATACCGGACCGAAGAACCGCTAGCCCAAACCGAGAGTCCGCTGAACTCTGCACGTCCAGTCTGTAGTGTTTGGTAAAGGTATGTAGCGAGGACCAAGTCGCTGCCCTACAAATATCCAGCGGTGGAACCAGGCTGAATTCTGCCCAAGAGGTAGCCTGGGCTCAGGTGGAGTGGGCCCGCAGACCCACTGGCACCTGTTTTCCCTTCAGGATGTAGGCGGAGGCAATCGTCTCTCTGATCCACCTGGAGATAGAGGCCTTGGCCGCTGCCTCCCCTTTGTGCGGACCCCCGAACTGGAGGAATAGGCGGTCGGACTTTCGGAAGGGCGCTGTGCGAGAGAGGTAACGTTTCAAAATCCTCTGGACGTCTAGGAGACGAAGTTTGCTATCCTTACCTACATGCCCCTCGGCCGAGAAGGCCGGAAGGGTAACTGTCTGGTTCACATGAAAGGGAGAGATAACTTTGGGCAAGAATGAAGGCACCGTGCGCAGAACCACTTTGTCCTTGAGGAATGACAGAAAGGGGGGCTGAGATGACAGCGCCTGTAACTCTGAAACCTTCCTGGCCGAGCAGATGGCAACCAGAAAAACTGTCTTTAGGGTTAAATCCTTTAAGGAGGCCCTCTTTACTGGCTTGAAGGGTTCTCCGATCAATACATTTAGCACTAGGTTAAGATCCCAAGGGGGGATGACCGACCTCCGCTGAGGACGCAGCCGTCTAACCGCCCTGAGGAACCTGGAGACGTCCGGGTGTGCCCCTAGGGGTTTGCCACGGACCTTGCCCCTGTAGCAGGCGATCGCCGCCAGCTGGACCCGTAAGGAGCTGTGCGCTAGCCCCTTGTCAAATCCTGCTTGCAAGAATTCCAGGACCTCCAGGACTGAGGCCGCTAGGGGTTTCCGACGGTGCTCAGCACACCAGGCTTCGAAGATGCGCCAAATCCTTACATAGGATAGACAGGTCGAGCGCTTCTTAGCATTCAACAGCGTCGAGATTACTGCTCCTGAGTAGCCTCGTTTTAGGAGCCGCGCCCTTTCAATAGCCAGGCCGTAAGCGAGAATCGATCCACGTGAGGCATCCGGACCGGGCCTTGCCTCAGCAGGTCCCTTTTGCAAGGGAGCCGCCAGGGTTGGTCGGCGACCATCCTCACCAGATCCGCATACCAGGGGCGGCGGGGCCAATCCGGGGCTATGAGGATTACCAATCCTTGGTGGGACTCCACCCGCTGGAGGACTTTTCCGATCAAGGCCCAAGGGGGGAATATATAGAGAAGACCCTCCGAAGGCCACTTTTGGGACAGGGCATCTAAGCCCTCGGACATTCTTTCCTTTCGCCGGCTGAAGAATCTGTCCACCTTGGCTGAAGAGAACCGTGCCATGAGGTCCATGACTGGGAGACCCCATCGGGCTACTATCTGGTTGAAGGTCTCCTGTTCTAGTTCCCACTCTCCGTGGTCTATCTTGTACCTGCTGAGGAAAATCGGCCGTGACGTTGTCTTCGCCCGCTACGTGCTGGGCTGATGCTTGCAGCCGGACCTCGGCCCACCAGAAAAGGACGCCTGCCTCCTTCGCCAATGCAGGACTGCTGGTGCCTCCCTGGTGGTTGATGTAGGCCACCGCGGTGACATTGTCGGAGAGAACGCGAATTGCTCTTCCTTGCACTAAGGTCTTGAGAGCCAGGGTGACGGCCCGCAACTCCAGCTTGTTGATGGGCCATTGCGCTTCCAACTTTGTCCAGCTGCCCTGGACGAAGTGGTCCTCGCAATGCGCTCCCCAGCCTGACAGGCTGGCATCAGTCGTCAATAGTAACCACTGAGGCGGATCGAGGGGCATCCCGCGGTCCAGATTCCTTGGGCACCTCCACCAGTGGAGAGCCTGCTTGGTCCGCGGAGCGCAAGGTAGCTGCATTGATAGAGGCTGGTGCTGGGGTGACCATCGATGTAATAGAGCCCGCTGCAATGGCCGCATGTCAGCTCTGGCCCATGGTACTACCTCTATCGCCGCCGCCATTGTTCCCAGCACCTGAAGATAATGCCACGCCAAGGGATTTCGTCTGCCTAGAAACTGCGTGACTAGGAGTCTTAGCTCACTTGATCTTGAGCGTGACAGGAATACTCTGCCCCTGTTGGTGTCGAATCTTGCCCCGAGGTACTCGAGTTCCTGAGAGGGAGTCATCCTGCTCTTTGCACGGTTGATGACCCACCCCAACTCCTCCAGAACCTGGATCACTCTGGCCGTCGCCGATTGACTTTCCTCTTCCGACTTTGCTCGGATCAGCCAATCGTCTAGGTAAGGGTGCACCAATATTCCCTCCTTCCGGAGGAATGCTGCTACTACCACCATCACCTTGGTGAACGTCCTGAGGGCCGTGGCTAGGCCGAAGGGTAGAACCTGGAATTGAAAGTGGCCTCTTGGCACTGCGAATCTCAGGAACTGTTGATGTGCCTTCCTGACCGGGATATGCAAGTAGGCTTCTGTCAAATCGAGGGACGTGAGGAACTCCCCGCCCCTCACGGCTGCTATGACTGAACGTAGGGTCTCCATCCGGAAATGCGGTACCCTGAGGCAGCGGTTGACCTGTTTTAGGTCCAGGATCGGTCGAAAGGACCCTTCCTTTTTTGGTACTATGAAGTAAATCGAGTACCGACCAGCACCGAACTGGTCTGGTGGTACTGGGACCACGGCCCCTAGCGCTATTAGCCGAGTGAGAGTTGTCTCTATCGCCGCCCTCTTTGTAGAAGAACCGCAGGGAGACTGAACAAATGCTGGAGGTATTTGTTTTGCAAATTCGAGAGCACAGCCTTCTCTGATCACCTCTAGGACCCATTGATCAGACGTGACTCGGGACCAGGCGGGAAGAAACAGCCTTAAGCGACCGCCCACCGGCCGCCCTTCCTCCTGGACCCCCGTCTACTCATTGTTGTTTCCTAGGTCCCAAGAAGGAGGAGGAGGAGGAGGAGGAGGAGGATGTCCCAAAACCTCGACCTGCTCCTCGAAACCCTCTGAAACCTTGACCCTTCGAGGGAAATCGGCCTCTGTGGAAGGAGCTTGACCTGGCTGGGCGAAACCTCCGTGAGTCCCTCGGCTGGGTACGCCCTGGAGCTAGGGGGCGCCCTTGTTTTGGTCTATCTTCCGGGAGCCTGCCTCCCTTAGACTCACCCAAGTCTTTAACTAACTTCTCTAAATCCTCCCCAAATAACAGTTTCCCCTTAAAAGGAAGTCGACTCAGACGTGCCTTCGAGGAAAGATCTGCTGCCCAATTCCGTAGCCACAGATAACGCCTAGCCGCCACCACCGAGGCCATGTTCTTGGCTAGGCTTCTGATGAGGTCATACTGACTGTCCGCCAAATAGGCTGCTCCGGATTCCACCCTAGCCGAGTTGGCCTGTATTTCGCCCGTTGAGCCCTCTGCCTGGAGCTGTTGGGCCCACCTTAAACAGGCCCGAGCCACCCAAGCTCCTGACACGGAGGCCTGCAAGGCGAGAGTGCTTACATCAAAGGCTTGTTTCAGGAGCGTATCCAACTTCCTGTCTTGTGCATCTTTTAAGGCCGAGCTGCCCTCGACTGGGATAGTCGTCTTCTTAGTAACCGCTGATACTGCTGCATCAACCCTGGGAGATTTTAGCAGCTCTTTATCTGTCTCTGGGAGAGGGTAGAGGCGACTCATGGCTCGGACTCCCCTTAAGCTTGATTCTGGTTGGTCCCACTCTTCCTGGATCATCTGGCGCACGACTCTGTGGACCGGGAAAACCTTCTGGGATCTCCTAATGGCCTGGATTAAGGGGTCCTCTAACGCCTCTTCCTGAGCTGGCAAGTCTGATGCCACATTGAGAACCTTCAGGGACTCATTAATTAAGGCCGGGAGCTCCTCCCGACGAAAAACTAACTATCCGTGATTGATCTTCTTCCGGGAACTCCCCCTCTTCCAGCTCCTCCTCTTCCTCGTCCAGGTCCTTAATAGAGCCATCCTCCTCCGGGGTACCCTGAGATAGGGACGCTAGAGGTTCCTCCCAACCAAGCCGTGGGCGCTTAGGAGGGATACCGGAATCCGGAATGGTTGCCCCGAGGGATCTAGCTGCTTTGTCGTCAGCTGGTGGAGCAACCTCTTCTGATCCTAAGCCCTGTTTACGCAGGCAGTAGGCCTTGTGCAGTAAGAGGATGAAGTCAGGGGAGAAAGATTCTCCGGCCCCCCCCTGCACTAGAGGGGGGGGGGGAAGACGGAAGAGGAGGCGGAGGCAGATCTGAGGGTGTAGAGAGGGGAAACTGGGATCCCCCTTCCCCTTCTAGAGGGTCTCCTGACTCCTGGGAAGGCTGTGTCATGGTCAAGTTGATTTCCTGCTCCACTGAGGCGGCAACTGCGGCACAGCTCCTGCATATTCCTGCCTCTGCTGAGGTGCCCCTGCGAGTTCCACAGGAAGGGCAGTGGGGTTTGGAGGCCATGACTTTGTGCTGGGGCTTCCCACAGTGAGCTCCCAAGCAAAGGCTAAATTTCCCCCGGAGGAAAAACTAAGAGCCCCTTAGTTTGTAGCTAAAGGCAGCTTAAACCAGTTAAATGGAAATCAAAGTTGAATTAAAATAAAATAAAGGTAACTGTAAACGAAATCGCTGAAAACAAAGTAAAATACAATCGCTAATAAACAACAAACTGCAGAAAGGCAGAGTACTTGCGATTATGTTTCTGTCGCTGGGTAGGCCCGACTCATCAATCCGCACCCGCCGGCTCTACACGTGGTAGGCCTCGCCACGTGGCGCCTGGACGGGGGACCGCAAGACCGCTCTCCGTGCCGGTGGATCACAATCCGGAACGCAGTCCTGAGTCGGGAACCTCTCTCCAAACGAAGCTTGCCACTGAAAGACACCCCGCGGTCAAACGGGAGACCCGGAACTCGCCTCCACGTCCTCCTGCTCCGGGACGGGTCCAGCGGCGGGAATGGGCCTGCGGCGTTGCCTCAAGCGCTCAGCCACCAGGAGGGCTTCGGCGCGAGGCAGAACCAGCTCGGGTGAGGTAGGGCAGAAGCCAGCCGGGATCGCTGCCAAGGGATTCGTGCCAGGCAGGGCTCTTTGCTGCAGCCTGCAGGAGAAAAACCACCTCCGATGTCCTTGCCGACCCGGGGAGGGGGGGAGCAGGCAGGGAATTAAAGGGGCAGGCCTGAGAATAAAAAGGAACACTGAAATTAAAGACGCAAAGGAAATAAAAGGAGAAATTACAGAGACCTTCTAAGTAAATCTAAGTAAATAGTCTAAATAAAGGGAGAACTCCAGTAAGCCCTAGGCTTACGGAACCCTCCAGCTGCTTGGAGGCTGAGAATACTGGAGTTGGTGGGTGGTCCCAGTGGTATTTATACCGCTCCATCCCCAAAAAGGTTGGGCTCAGCCTCCAAGCTGCTGGAAGGGTTGCGTAACCCCAGAAGTAAAGGGACTGGACTGGAATGACGATAAGGAATTGATTTGCTGCTTTAGATACAAAATGACAGAGCTCCAGAAGAGTTATGAAATGACATCAAGAAGGTTGTGCTGGAAGAAAGCGAGAAATCTCTACAAAAGGTAAAAAAGCAAAAACAGCCAAAATGGATGACGGAAGAAACTCTGAAAATTGACCAGAAACGCAGAGAAACTAAAGCCAGAGGAGAAAGAAAGACAGACAATCGCAAAACTAAGATATTTCCAATGTGCAGCAAGAAAGGACCAAGAATAAAAGTACTACAACGACACATGCAAGGAAATAGAAGCAAAACTATTAGAGGGAGAACAAGATCAGCTTTCCTAAAGCTAGGAGAGTTAAAGAAAAAATTCCAGCCTCGAACTGGAATATTACAAGATGCTCAAGGTTCTATGTTGAATGATGCTGAGAAGATCAAGAAAAGGTGGAAAGAATATACAGAGTTTTTATATGATAAAGATCAAATGGACCAACAGCCGATTCAACCTGTACCTTATGATCCGGAACCATTGGTGATGAAAGCAGCAGTCAAGGCAGCATTGAAAGCCTTATCAAAGAACAAAGCACCAGGCATTGATAGCATTCCCATAGAAGTATTATAGCAATCTGATGCAGCTGTTACCATACTTAAAAGGTTCTGCCAGGAAATTTGGAAGACATCATGGTCAACTGACTGTAAAAGATCTGTGTTTATACCAATACTAAAAAAAGGTGATCCAACTGACTGGAAATTATCGCACAATCGCTCTGATCCCACATGCCAGCAAGATTCTACTGAAGATTATTCAGAGACTACAATACCTGGAACAAGAACTACCTGAAGTGCAAGCAGGGTTCAGGAAAGAGCGAGGAATGAGAGACAGACATCGCCGTGGATGTGAGATGGATCCTTGAAAAGACTAAAGAATACCAAAAGGATATCTATTTGTGCTCTAATCGACTACAGCAAAGCTTTTGACTGTGTAAACCATAAGAAACTCTGGGCCACATTAAGAAGCATGAGTATACCAGAACACCTGATTGTTCAAGAGATCAAGAAGCAACAGTTTGAATGGAACAAGGCGAAGCAGAATGGTTTAAAATAAGCAAAGGTGTACGACAAGGCTGCATACTATCCCCCTACCTGTTTAATTTATAAGCAGAACAAATCATCAGAGAAGCAGGATTGTATGAAGACAGGTGTGAAGATTGGTGGAAGACTCAACAACCTTCGCTATGCTGATACCACATTATTGCTGAAAGTGAAGATGATCTGAAATATTTGCTTCTCACGATTAAGGAACAATCTTAAAATGTGCCTACACCTTAATGTAAAGAAGGCAAAGATCATGACAACTGGCAAAAATCAATAAGTTCATCACTGAAGGAGAAGAAATTGAAATAGTTGATCCAAGTAGGTTAAAGTTGTCCACTATCAATAAAGAAGCAAAAAGCAGTCAGTCAAGAAATTCGACGGCGCATTGCCCTTGGCAGAATGGCTATAAAGACCTAGACAAGATTCTCAAGAGAAGAGATGTCTCTCTCCATACAAAGATTTGACTTGTTCAAGCCATGGTATTTTCAACATCATCATATGGATGCAAAAGCTGGACAGTGAAAAAGATAAAAACAGGAAAAAAATTATGCCTTTGAATTATAATGCTGGCAGCGAATACTGCGTATACCATGGACTGAAGATCATTAGAGAAAGACATCATGCTTGGCAAGATAGAAGGTCAACGCAAAAGAGGAAGGCCAGCAATGAGATGGATCGATACAACAGCAGCTATGGGTCAACAATGAGCACCTGACTCAAGACCGAATGCAATTTAGGACAACTATCCAGTGGGTCGCCATCAATCACAGACTCGACGGCACTTAACAACAACAACAGAAAGACTCAACAAATCCTGGGTGCCAGATCAGCATGGCAACTGCAAATTGTACCCTGGCATCCAGGATTTGAAAGTCCTGAGCTCAGTTATCTCCAAGTTAAAATGCCCTGTTCAATGTAATTTCAGTTTGTTCAGTGTAAATCGCCTTGATATCATGAAAGGCGGTATATAAGAAATGTAAAATAAATAAAATAAATAAATTCCCCCCTGCACCATGACTGGGGGATTAAGTACCTACTGATATCAGCATTTCAAGTCTCGCAAGACTTGAAACGGTGAGATCAGCAGATACTACTCTACCACACAGCTCAAGCTCTTTGTAGAGAGCCAATCATGGTGAAGAGGGAGGAAGATACATTGTTTTCATGCATCACAACAGGGCAATGAGAAAGAGAGAGACTGGCTGCTGGCTGTGGGGGGAGGTTATGAGATATTTTGTTCTTCACGCATCACAATTCACAAATTGTCTGGTATACACTTTGTTGAAGGACCTCCTTCCTTGGTCATTGAGTAGATGGAGTAGTTTGGGGTTTAAACAAAAAACAAAAAAAAACAAACAAAAAAAAAACAAACAAAAAAAAAAAACCACACACACACAACCCTGCAGCCATTTTTTTTTTACTTCAAAGCAGACAGAGCTCCAGAATGGATTGTTAATTCCATCAAATGTCTAAGGAAAATAGATATGGAACCCATTCCAGAAGGAGAATGCTCTGAAGCAGAACTTTATTCAGATAAGTTTTGAAATGCATTGGTGTCTGTTTCTTTTTTTTTTTGCACTGTAAGATCACAAAGATCACATATTAAAGAGAAAAAGAGACTTTCGGTGGTGGGGGGGCCTGTTCAGAGACCTTGATTAAAATTACTTTTACGAGTTAGATAATATGCTGGAGTGATTATTATAGGATTTAGGATTACATGAAGTTGCTATCCTATACTATGGTCCCTAGGGGTTTTTTATGGTGATATGTGAAGCAATGTTACGAAGAGTTTGCTGAGACTCATCAAGCCCACTGACTATTACCCAATGTTGCTAATCCATGTCGGAACAAATGATACTGCCAGGTATCCCTCTGAGCATATCAAAAGTGACTTCATGGCTCTGGGACAGAGGGTGAAACAGTTAGGTGCATAGGTGGTGTTCTCGTCAATCCTCCCTGTTGAGGGTAAAGGCCAAGGCAGAGAGGCTCGCATCCTGGAGATGAATGCATGGCTGTGTGGATGGTGTCATCGAGAGTATTTTGGTTTCCTAGACCATGGAATGCTGTTCCAAGGGTTGCAGAGCAGAGATGGCATCCATGTGTCCAAGAAAGGTCAATGCGTCTTCAGTAGTAGACTGGCTAATCTACTGAAGAGGACTTTAAACTAGATTCACTGGGGATGGGTGAAAAAAGCCCCCAGGCAAGTGATGCATTAAATACCTTTATGGAAATGGGTAACAGTGGTAACATATGGAAATCAGTGTGTATAAATGCCCGTAGCATAGGGAATAATATCCCTGATGTTGAAGCTTTGGTGGGAGTGGCCGACTTGGATTTAGTGGCAGTTACAGAAACATGGTTTACAGAAAACCATGACTGGGATGTAACTATACCTGGCTATACTTTATTCAGAAAGGACAGGGTAGGAAGAAGGGGAGGAGGAGGAGGAGTGGCACTATAAAGCTTTGGAATTACAGCGCTTAAAAGGGAGAGAGGAGGCATTGTGGGTTAAACTAGAAAGAGGGAAAGAGAAATCTATTTGCATTGGTGTGATATACAGACCTCCCTTCAAAGGAGGAAGAGGTGGACAGAGTTAATTGAAGACATACACAGCATTGCTAGGAAAGAGGAAGTGCTACTGATACGGGATTTCAATATGCCAGATGTTAATTGGCACATTCCTGCTGTAGTATCATCTAGAAGTCAGGAGATCCTGGATTCTCTACAGGGAGAACTAGTCAAGCAATTGGTAACAGACCCCACATGTGAAGGGGCCATACTGGACTTGGTGCTTACCAATGGTGAAAGTGTTTCTGATGTTATAGAAGGAGATTGTTTTGCATCCAGTGATCACCAGAGGGTGTGGTTCAGTATTAGGACTAGGGCTGTTAGAATCCATTCAAAGGTGAGGGTCTTAGACTTTAGGAAAACTAACTTTGCCAAGATGGGCCAATACCTCAGGGAGTAGTTAGCGGGATGGGACCAGCTGGGGATGTAGAAAAACAGTGGGCAAAACCGAAAGGGGATATTTTAAGGGCAACTAACCTTTTGTTAAAATGGTAAATAAAAGGTAAAAGGAAAAGGAGACCGCTATGGCTGTTGAAAGAACTAGCTGAAAAAGTGAAGAAAAAGAGGGAGGCCTTCATGAAATATAAGAGATCACAGAGAGAGGAAGACAGGCATCTATATTTGGAAAAAAACTTAGAGAAGCTAGCAAAGTACTCAGGAAAGCAAAGATTCAAAAGGAGGAGGAAATAGCCAATGCAATAAAATGGGGGAATAAGACATTTTTCAGATATGTTAGTGAAAAGAGGAAGGGCAAAAGTGGTATTGTCAGACTCAAGGGTGAAGGGGAGGCATATGTAGAAGCTGATAAGGATAAAACGGAATTGCTTAACAAATATCTGTTCTGTGTTCACAGATGAAGAACCAGGAGCAGGACCTCAGAAAGCACCCACAAATAGGAATAGAAGCAAGGGACATCTTGAACAATTTTCAGAAGACTGTTCATGAGAAACTAGCAACTTAAAGTAGACAAAGCGATGGGACCGGATGTGATACACCCTAGAATACTGAGGAAACTTGGGGACGTTCTAGCAGCTCCACTGTCTGACCTTTTTAATGCATCGTTGGAGTCAGGAGTGGTGCCAAAGGATTGAAGAGAGGCTCATGTGGTGCCTTTAGACAAAAGCAGAAGTAAGGATGTGGTTAAAAACTACAGGCCGGTTAGTTTAACTTCGGTGGTGAGTAAATTATTGGAAACACTGCTGAAAGAGAAAATAGTGAGGCTTCTGGAGTCCAGCGGATTACAGGATCCGAGACAGCATGGATTCACCAGAGGCAGGTCTTGTCAGACAAATCTGATTGATTTCTTTGACTGGGTGACCAGGGAGTTGGACTGAGGGAGAGCCCTAGATGTGGTGTATTTAGATTTCAGTAAAGTCTTTGACACTGTTTCTCACAGGCGACTTATAAACAAACTGAGCACCCTAGGGATGGACCCTAAAGTTACTGCTTGGGTTAGAAATTGGTTAGGTGGGAGGCGACAGAGTACAGGTAAATGGGGCTCACTCTGAAGAGAAGGATGTTACCAGTGATGTGCCCCAAGAATCTGTCCTTGGTCCAATTCTTTTTAACATCTTTGTTAGTGATATAGCAGAAGGGCTGTCGGGTAAGGTTTGCCTTTTTGCGGATGATACCAAAATCTGCAATAGAGAAGACACTCAGGAAGGTGTAGATAACATGAGGAGGGATCTAGCTAAGCTTGAAGAATGGTCTAGAATTTGTCAGCTGGGATTTAATGTTAAAAAATGTAAGGTCATGCATTTGGGCTGCAAAAATCCAAGGGAGCAATATAGTATAGGGAGTGAAGTACTTTTGTCCATTAAAGAAGAGCAGGACCTAGGCGTGGTTGTGTCTTAAAGTAGCTAAACAGGTAGAAAAGGCGACGGCAAAAGCTAGAAGGATGCTTGGGTGCATACAGAGAGGAATGGCTAGCAGAAAAAAGGAGGTGATAGTGCCTCTATATAAGTCTTTGGTGCGACCTCATTTGGAGTACAGTGTGCAACTCTGAAGACCGCACCTTCAAAAGGATGTAAACAGGATGGAGTTGGTGCAGAGGGTGGCTACTAAAATGGTTAGTGGTCTTCGTTAGAAAGCATATGAGGACAGACTTAAGGATCTTAATATGTACACCTTAGAGGAAAGGCGGGATAGAGGTGATATGATTGAGATGTTTAAATACCTCCATATATCAAAAAATGTGCGTTAAATGTAACAAAAATGGGAAATACATCCAAAAATATAACGCTTGTTTGGGCAAAAAGTATAGTTATATAAACTATATC
The DNA here is from genome assembly GCA_033557465.1 of Ichthyophis bannanicus. Lineage (NCBI taxonomy): Eukaryota > Metazoa > Chordata > Amphibia > Gymnophiona > Ichthyophiidae > Ichthyophis > Ichthyophis bannanicus. The sequence goes on along the minus strand of CM066036.1, from coordinate 642,252,979 downwards.
TAACTGCTACCGGATGGTCTCAGAACTCCATAGCATCTATCCCAGAGACTCAAAAGTCAAACTTAAAGGGAAAGAAGCTAAATAACATCAACGACCTCCCAGGTAGCCAGCAGTGATATAGTCAAATAACCTGCCCCATGTGAATCAATACAGCTCTTTTTCAAAATATAACATAGGAGCAGGCATATAACGTTCTTCTTAACACTGCTGTAGGAGCACTCAAACAAACTCTGCTCCTATGTTATATTTTGAAAAAGAGCTGTATTGATTCACATGGGGCAGGTTATTTGACTATATCACTGCTGGCTACCTGGGAGGTCGTTGATGTTATTTAGCTTCTTTCCCTTTAAGTTTGACTTTTGAGTCTCTGGGATAGATGCTATGGAGTTCTGAGACCATCCGGTAGCAGTTAGATATAGTTTATATAACTATACTTTTTGCCCAAACAAGCGTTATATTTTTGGATGTATTTCCCATTTTTGTTACATTTAACGCACATTTTTTGATATATAGTCTAGCGTTTACGAGTTGACCAGTAGAGACGTAAATACCTCCATGGCATAAATGTTCAGGGGGAGAGCCTCTTTCAATTGAAAGCAAGTTCTGCTACGAGGAAACATGGGATAAGGATGAAGGGAGATAGATTCAGGAGTGATTTGCGGAAATATTTCTTTACAGAAAGAGTGGTGGATCCGTGGAATAGTCTCCCAGTGGAGGTGGTAGAGATGAGGACAGTGACTGAATTAAAAAAAAGCATGTGACAAACACAGAGGATCTCTAAAGGAAAAAAGGGGACTGTTGTAGTTGTTGATATGGAAGGACAGACTAGATAGGCCATGTGGTCTTTTTCTGTCGTCATATTGCTATGTTTCTAAAAAAGGAAAAAAATTTCCTCAGGTGCTGACAACATACTTATTGGTGTTGGTGGGAGGGTAGAGAAGTGTTGCTGCCTTCTGTTGGCACTGTGTAATGGTCATGTTAAGGGCCTAATTTATTAGGCTCTCTTTTCCCACGGAAAATGTGAAACCAGTAAATCTGCCCATTAAAGAGGAGTTCGGGGATAGGGAGGCACTGTGACAGAGGTCTCGGCAGCCGGCTCCTAAATGTTTAGCCTGGCTCCCAGATTCCAAAGAAATTTGTCACAGCCTGGCTTACAGCATGCTGTTTTCATCTTGCTTTCTTTGTTAAGAAATTATCAAGCCAGAAGACATTAGTTCTATTTTGTCATAAATCGGTACAATGTTTTGGATGTCATCTACTGTTTCAAGTCACCATGTAGCCTATGCCTGAAAGGCTCTTTACCAGTTTCATTTCCCAGCACTTGTTATTCTCTTAAGAATCGTCTAGGAAACAACAGCCAGGTATGTTTACCGCAAATAGCAGAGGCAAGCTTAGTGGGGTGGGGGCATAAATGAGGGTCCTCACAGAAATAATGCCTTTGAAAGGCTCTGTAGAGGAAGGCTAGGTCGAGCTGAAGGCCCTGGCCCACACAATGAAGAATCCACACCAAAGGGGAAAAACAAAATTCCAACCCTCATAGCCATTTGCCCCAGAATAAAGATTGTACACATATAAAGATACTGATGCAGTTTATTGAAGCTCAGCAGTCAAGTTATGGGCACTTGCTTTCTGAGAAGGACAGAATTTACTATGTTTATCTGTCAAATACTCTCCCTGAACAATTTAGGATTCACTTCTATACTAAAAATGAATTCCATCCTTTTCTTTTATATTGAATGGAGCTTTAAACAGATTTAAAACTAGCAAAAAATGGATACATTTCAAACATATCCATTTACCAAAACACATTAATATTAGAAAAGATGATAGACATTTGCTCTCCTAAATCAAAACAGTAGTCATGTATTCCTAAGGGAAACAGGAAGGAACTGCACAAAAATGCAAAATGTATATACCTGATCATTTTATTTCACAAATTCCTGCTAGACAAGTCTAGATGAGTAGCTTATGCTCCCAACAGGTGTAGGCAAAGTAGAGCAACTTTCAGTGATGTTATCATTAGTCTATCCATTGGTACAGCACAGAGAGAAGCTAGTATGACACTTCCCAAGCAGAAAGCAAGATTGAATAAACTGTTGGCTCTTTCGCCATAATTGACACAGCATCAGACACAGATACAAACAAAGCAATCAAGAGACAGCAGCACTTCCAAGCCTGCAGTAATCTTTCAGGGCAGGTTCTGGACAGATCTAGTAAGATTCAAGGAAATAAAAATCAGTTACATAAATCTCGCCTCTTATCATCCTGCTGGACCAATCCAGATGAGTGGGACATACCCAAGCAGGACCCAGGGTAGGAGGAAGACTCCTATATAGCCATAACTGCCTTGCCAAAAGGTGCCATTTTCTCCAGCTCTCACAGCAAGCCTGCAGCGCTCTGCAAAAGGTGCTCAGAGAGAAGACCTGGTTGCCACCTTACGAGTCCTCAAGAGACACCATCCAGGTGGTGGTATGTGCCCTAGGAGAGTGAGCTTCAATTCCTTCTGGTATGTGCTTCCCAAACAAAAGATAGGCTGAACTCTGTCTCCTTAATCCAGGGGGAAACTAAGGACTTGGTCATGGACCACTGAAAAAAGGACAAAGATGGTCTGAGCGATTGAAGGAGCTAGTAATCTCCAGATACTTCAAACGCACTCCAAGTCCAAAAGATGCAGCGAGGGGCTCATCTGAAGGCCCTCCTCTAAGGAGGAGAGCAGGATCACAGTCTGATTAAAGGTGAAAGAAAGACAGCACCTTTGGGAAACAGAACGGTACTATCCTCTGAGAGACAGACTCAAGTCGCCATGACCAGAAAAAGGTTCTCTACACAACAGGGCCTGTAGCTCACAGCCACCTGGCAGCCATCAGGATTACCACCTTCAGTGTCAAATCCTTAAAGGTGCTAAAAAGTCCCTTCTTTGAGCCACTTTGGAAGGCCTCTCTCAACATCAGAGAAAGACCACTGTGGTACCAATCAGCCACATAGGTGGCTGGATCTGCTTCACTTCCTGGAGGAAACAGGACGCATTGGGATGCATTGCCAAGGACATTCCTTGAATATGTCCACAGTAGGAAGCAAGGAATGCCACCCGAACCTTGAGAAAGATTTCAGAGCTAACCCTTAGTCACTTTTTCATTCATTAAAATCCAGCTTGGACCATGTCCACCTTCCTATTCCACCATCAACACCTCCTCTCTAAAACCCTCCAAACTCTCACATAAGCCAGTGAAGTAGAGGTTCTCCAGGCCTTCAGAAGGCTGTCAACCACTGCTCCAGAGTAGTCTTATTTTGACAGCCTATGCCTCTCAACAGCCATGCTATAAGCGAGAACTACTACTCCTCCTCATTTGCTAAGCGCTGCTACAATGCATATGCAGCGAGATATAGATGTAAGAAATGGTCCCTGCTCAGAGCTTACAATCAGAATCAAGATGAAAAAACATTGCAAAACTGGGGATAAGTGTATGGCAAGAGAATGAGGAGCATCAGGATCCAAAAGCAGCCTCAAAAAGGTGGGTCTTCAGCCTGGACTTAAATAGGGCCAGAGAAAGAGCCTAATGCACCGACTCAGGTAGTTTGTTCCAGGTATATGGAGCAGAAAGATGGAATGGACAAAGTCAGGTGTTGGCAGTGGCAGAGAAAGGCACAGATTAAAGGGATCTGCCAGAGAAGGAGCATAGAGTGAGAAGAGAGGAAAGGTAGTGAGGAGCTGCAGAATGAATGCCCTTGTAGGTAAGTAGGAGACGTTTGAACTAGATTCGGAAAATGGATAGGAAGCTAGTGAAGTGACTTGAAAAGAGGGGTTACATTAGCATAGCAATACTGTAGGAAGATAAGCTGTGCAGCTGGGTTTTGAACAGATTGAAAGGGAGTAAGACGATTTAGAGGGAGACCAGTGAGGAGCAAGTTACAAGTCAAGATGGGAGATGACCAGCGAGTAGATGAAGGTCTTAGTAGCATGTGCAGAAAGGGGTGAATTTTGCCAATGTTATAGCGAAAACTTGTTGCTTCCCCCCTCCCCCTCGTTCTGTTGGATGTGTGCAGAGCAAAAGCAGAATCAAAGATGACCCCAAGATTGCGAGCTGAGAACAGGGAGAAGTGTAACGTTATCCACAGAAATAGAAAAGGGAGGAAGGGGGAAGGTGGCTTTAGGGAGAAAGATAAGGAGCTGAGCTTTGGCCATGTTCTATTTCAGACGGCGGTGAGACATCGAAGCAGTAATGTCAGATAAGCAGGCAGAGATCAGAGCCTGGATTCCTGCAGATTTCAGGTGCAGAAAGGTAGATCTGAGAGTTGTCAGCATAAAGATGGTACTGAAAACCATGGGAGGAAATAAGTGCACCAAGGGACCGAGTGTAGAAAGAGAATAATAAAAATAAAAAAATAAAAAAAGGAGGAGAGGTCCCCGAGACAGAACCCTGAGGTACACCAACTGAAAGTGGGATGGCGATAGTGTATGTTCTGGTGGATCCTCCTCTAACAGTGCAATGGGAGAGATAAGAAGAAAACCAGGACAGAATAGAGCCCCTAAATCCAGGTGAGGACAGCATATCAAAAAGAAGATGGTGATCAACAGTGTCAAAGGCAGCAGAAAGGTCAAGGAGGATGAGAAGAGGTTGAGATCTTCCATGACCTAGGGACCCTGTCACAGAAGATCCGTCTCCTGAGGGAACAAAAGGGAAACCCACCAAAAGGCTCAAGAAAACCAGCGAATCACTTAGACTTCTCCAGAGTTGGAATGCATCAGCCAGTCCTTTAGGTATGGGTGCACCCAGATTCCTTCTTTGTGCAGGAATGCCGCCGCTGACGCCGCCGCCACCACCACCATCATTAACTTCGAGAAGGTGCGACACCAAGATCAGCCCAAAAGGCAGGACACAAGAAACTGAAAATGGCAGCTCAGGACATAGAAACTGAGGAACCACTAATGCTACTCCCTGATGGGAACATGGAAGTAAACCTCAGCAAAGTCCAAGAGATAAGAAACTCCCCTTGCAAGGCCGATGCAATGACCGATCTGATGGTCTGCATGCAGAAGTGGGCACTCATAGCTTGGTACTGACCACCTTCAGGTCCAAAATAGGTGTGAAATACTCTCCTTTTTTAAACCATGAAGTAAACAGAATACCTTCCCCGACCCTGCTCTGCACATCTAACACAGATTGATGTCAACAGCCATGACAGCCAGAGGATTTGAGAAGACTGTGTGGGGGAGGGAGTATGAAGTTTCTTGTACTCCACAGACAATTCTGAGCACCCATTTCTCAGAGGTAATCTGGCACCATGCCTCCTAGAAGAGGGCGAGACAACCTCCCACTGGTTGGCTGTGAAATGCTAGGGTTGTTTTTCTTGGGAGGTCGAAAACATGAGCCTTATTTGCAGCCATAAAAGGAATAATGTGTGGTAGTATTAGAACATAAAAACAAAAAAAAAATGCCATACTGAGTCAGACCAAGGTCCATCAAGCCCAGTATCCTGTTTCTAAACAGTGGCCAATCCAGGTCACAAGTGCCTGGCAGGTCCCCCCCCCCCCTCAAAAAAAAGGGTACACAAGTTCCACAATGCTTGTCCCAGAGGTCATTGGAAGACATCCATTGGATGAGAATAGGCCATCATCTAGGGCAGGTGGGCACAAGCACACTATTCAGGAAAGTATGGCATCAGGTTGGAAAAGGCTTGACTGTTTTGGAGAAACTGCTGAAACAGCTGGAGCAGGAGGGGTGCAGTCTGAAGCAAAATCTGGAGACTCACTAGTTTCAAACATGACAGGGTTAAGTGTAGAGCCAAGAGAACTCAGATCTGCAGGTCTTGCTGGGCATGAGGATGTTTTGCAAGTGGTTTCACCTGGAAGACAGCTGAAGACAGATTAAAGCTGACTTTAGGACTTGCAACCTGCAATGCCGGTGGAGGGTAATGCTGTGAACTGCAGTGGGCACTGAATAATTGCTGTCTCTCTTCTTCTGGTCCCATGCTTGTCAAAATTATAGGAGTTCACGCCCATGGGAGCAGAAAGCATCAGCACCGATGGAGTCCACACAGCAGCTGGAGGGCCAGGCACAGATACTATGTTGGTATGGCTGGATGGCCTGGCACAATCTATATCTGCAAGGGCAGCAGCATGAGGAGCTATGGGTACACCTGTAGTCAGAAGCGCACACACACACCCCCGTCCATAGGAGCCTTTTGGGTGATCTCATCCAGCCATGGGTTGGTCTCTGCTGGAGAACAACTCCTCTCAAAAACAGGCCCCCCTGAGGACAGAAGGAAAAATCGCTAGGGGGGGGAGGCAGGATCAAGGGTTTTATTGCAGTGCTGCAGGTATCATAATCAGCTCCCAGGCAGTGAACGCATAAAAGTTATGGTGGTCAGTGATGTTCATACATTTTTTGGCAGGGTTTGAACCAGAGGTTTTTCCAACATTTTGAGGAGAAACAGGATAGAGAAAATGAAAAGGCTTTAGTTTAATGTGTAAATTTGGCAGAGCGGATAAAAAGGACTGAAGTGTGATTAGACTGTGAGGAGCAAAGAAACAGCCGCACATGCCCAGAAAGCTTTTCTAGGCTTCTCTGGATTCAGGAAAGCTATCCATCCCTGAAGTCACTGCGTGTCTATATTCATCCTGCTCATAAATGGAGAATTATGTTGTACACAAGTAAATAGAGAGCTAGAGCCAAATTCAGCTTAGCATGAAAGATAGGCTTGCTTCTAACTTACACAACTTTATTAAACAAGTAACCAAAAATACACTAATGGATGATGAAATGGAAATCAAGAACAACAGTTTTAGAGACTAAGTTGCCAGGAATTGTTTTGAATCCTTAGGCTGAATTGCTGGATCAGAAATGTAACCCAGAGGCCCTCTCCACCAGCCAGTAGAAACCACACCATCAGAGACAGGATCCCCTACACATTCAGGCATCTGGAACTCATGGAAGGTGAACACACCAGCTCCAGGATCAGGGTTCTTGGACTTGGACTAGAAGGATTGCTTGTAAGAGTAGATTGTCTTTTTGGTCACAATCTTAAGGGTCAGATCTTTAAGTGTGGCTCACTTCAAGGACTCAAAGGGCTCAGATATCAAAGCCCAGAACACTAGGAAGAAATCCTATGGAGGGGCAACTGAATGCAGGGGAGGGCACAGGTGCCATACCCCCTGAAGGAAAAAGCGAGACTATGGACCACCCTGTCACCGGTCCCGTGAAGCAGGATACGTTTGCCACTTGAACCCTCGGGGAATTGAGGGAAAAGCTCTTGTCCAGGCCATCCTATAGAAAGGATAGCAAGTTTGAAGCACATACTATATGAGTGGCCATGGAGGAAACACATAATAGGCACTGCTTTGGCCAAGACTGAACTAGGGTGAACATCCCCACAGCCTACCTCCCCTGTGGCAACTACGAATCATCTTGCATTGGAATTGGACCAGTTTGCAATCAGATCCATCTCAGGATGGCCACAGAGATGCAGAATCCACTGAAACACCGAAAGACTTGGTTCCCACTCCCCAGGATCGAGAGAGTGGTGACTGAGGAAGTCGATTCACGCAATGTGTTGCACCAAAAGAGCCAGGAGGTTCTTTTCCGCCCAGGAGAATAGAAGTGTTATCTCCAAGCCCACTCCTGGTTGACATATGTCACTGCAGTGGCAATGTCTGAGAACACCTGGACTCTCTGCTCTGGACTAGTGGTTGGAAGTGCAAAAGGGCCAACTGAATGGCCCTTGCCTCAAGGTGTTTGATGGGCCATACTGACTCCCAGTTTCTCCAACAGCCATAAGCCGTTTGGTTCTCACAATGGGCTCCCCAGCCAAACAGGCTAGTATCCAGCAATAGGAGCCAGGAATGATTGGCCAAAGGCATGCCCTTTAGGTGTTGAGGTTGCCTCCACCAATGCAAGCTGAATACCACTGCCGGATGGAGAGGAAGTCTGGTCTCAAAGTCCTGAGAGACTGGAGACCATCAAAACAGCAAGGACCTCTGCAGTAGTCTCATGAGTCCACGCCCAAGGCACCATTTTGATCAATGCCACCATTAAGCCAAGAAGCTGCAAGTACTTTCTGGGAGCTTGCTGAGCTTGGAAGTCTGCCAACAGAAATAACACCTTTTCCACCCAATCCTTGGGTAGGAAGGCCCTGCCTATACAAGTGTCGAACCATGTTCCCAGTTATTCCAGTGACTGTGAGGGCTCCAAATGACTCTTTCCATGGTTGATCACCCAGACAGGGGTGACACAACCAATAGGAAAACTAGACAGTCACCTAGGGCAGCAACATCTGAGGAGCATCAAAGAACAGGGTATTCAAAGCTAAACAATGGATGCTGACAACCAGGGGAGTGTAAAAAGCTTAACAATCTGCCTTGATCTTGAACCAACTTTGGGGCCAGCCCTGCACCCAGATAAGATAATCCAGAATTGTATCACACAGGCCGACACTCTAAATGCTTCGGACTGTGACCTGGCTCAAATGAGCCAAATCACCCAGATACAGTGACTACAGATTCCTTGGTGCCTCAGCTGCCACTACCATGACCTTCAAGAACATCCTTGGGGTAGTGGAGAAGCCAAAAGGGAAAAAAGTGGCAAATTGAAGATGAGAGCCAAGCACAGCAAAATGAAGCAAGCATTATTGATCCTCGTGGATAGGAAATGTGGAAACAGGCCTTGGCCAGATCCAGAGACATCGGGACTTCTGAAAAGAGAGAGCATTAGAAAAAGACAGTATGCTTGGCAAGGTAGAAGGTCAACGCAAAAGAGGAAGGCCATCAATGAGATGGATTGATACAACAGTAGCTATGGGTGCCACTCTGTCAACAATGAGCCGCGTGACTGAAGATCGAACACAGTTTCGGACAACTATCCAGAGGTTCGCCATGAGTAGACACCGGCGGCACTTAACAACAATAGACACAAACAATGTTGGCAATCACATAAAAGAAACTTACGAAATGGTGTACATTTTTACTAATGCATCAGTGTTTCAGAAACTTTGTCATAGGAAACAGAGGGCTATGATTATATTTATTTTTATTTATTTTTATTTTATTTATTTATCTATTACTTCTATACCGCCCCTTCCAGAGATCAAGGGCGGTTTACATGGAACAAGTTAACATATTATGTATACTTCGGTATACATTTACATTGAACAGGAATTTTTTAACTTTTTACAAATAACAATAAATGCGATAAACTGTCCAGACTATTTACATAGGCTATTTACAAGTGGTTATATACAGTGTGTTATAGGATAATCATAGGTCATGCGAAAGTGGTGGAATTTATTTCCATTTTTCTTGAGTTTTTTGTGTGTGTGTAGGGGGACTGGGTGGGGTTAGCTAATTGCGGTTTTAGGAGTTTTGAGTTTGTGTGTTTGTGGATGCTGCGGGACAGGACTTGGGGGGTAGGGGATTTGGAAATGTTCGGAGAATAGGTAGGTTTTGAGTTCCTTCCGAAATTGGGAGAGGTCTTATATATCAAAAGTAATCTTGCACTTGTGTTTTACTACATAATCACAACTAGTTATTGATTTTTAGTAGAAAAGGGCAGCATGAAGATGCAGAGTGTTACACCCAGAAAGCATATTTACTCACCTGTAACAGGTGATCTCTGGGAACAGCAGGAATTTAGTCTTCACATATGGGTATTGTCGGTACCGACAGAGCCTGCGTGGGAACGCTCCCCAGCATCCAATAGCAACACTTTTGGAAGCATCCCTCAGCACATACATACTGCCTTCCCGCCTTTCCAACTGTCCCTCTCCAGTTGAGTTTATAGCTGAGACCAGGGAGAGAGAGCGAGCGAGAGCGACACAACTCCTAGGGGAGGTGGGCGGGTTGTAAAGACTAAATTCCTGCTGTTCCCAGAGATCATCTGTTACAGGTGATTAACTATGCTATCTCCTGGAACAAGCAGGAATGTAGTCTTCACATATGGGGACTCCCTAGCTGCAAATGCCAGGGAGATGAACCCAGGAAGTTGTTAGCCCCTTGTGAAAGGGCTATGCTTCCCCCCATCTCTGGCATCCTACCAGGGATGGTGTGTAGGAGTTGACTAAGTCTGAAAAAGGTGTTGAAGAACAGCCTGACCAAACAAGGCAGGAGTCCTTGTCTAAGCAGTAGTGGGCCATGAAGGTATGTACCAAAGCCCAAGTAGCTGCTCGACAGATGTCGTCGATAAGACACTGAGTGAAGATGAGCCATTGAGGCTGCCCATGGCTTTCACATTGTGAGCTGTGACATGGCCTTCAAGAGGAAGGTTCTTATTCTCATAGGCAAAGGATATGCATTGTGCAATCCAGTTAGGTAGAGTTCTTTTGGACACTGGAAGTCCCAAATTACTAGGATCAAAAGCAAGAAAGAGTTGAGAAGATTTTCGATGTTGCTGTGTCCTCTGCAAGTAAAAGGCTAAAGCTCTTTTACAGTCCAAAGTATGAAGGTTCCTTTCTGCCCTGGAGGCATGAGGCCTCGGAAAGAATACAGGAAGGTAAACCGCTTGGTTTAAATGGAAATGTGAAACCACCTTTGGCATAAAGTGTGGATGAGTCCTAAGAACTACCTTATCATGGTGGAACCTTGTGTAAGGAGGGAGGATCAGCCACTAATGCTTGCAGTTCACTGATGCAACGTGCTGATGTGATTGCAATGAGGAAGATGACTTTCCAGGAAATAAATTTCAGAGATGTAGTGGCTAATGGTTCAAAGGGCGATTTCATGAGCTTCCCGAGCACCAGATTCAAGTCCCATACCACCGGTGGTGGATTAATGGGAGGCTTTGTTAAAAGAAGACCTCTCAAATCTCGCTATGAGAGGATGAGAGGAAATAGGTTGTCCACTTAGAGGCTTGTAAGAAGCTGCAATAGCACTAAAATGGACTCTTACTGAATTTGTCTTAAGACCCGCATTTGCCAAATGAAGGAGATACTCCAGTATTAATTCCAGAGGTATCACAAGAGGGATAAGACCCTTCTGTGAGCACCATATGGTAAACCTTTTCCACTTAAAGGCATATAGCGTCTTGTGGAGGGTTTCCTAGAAGTATAAAAGATATCCTTTACCTGTTGGGAAAGGATGAGATCCTGAAGCTCTAGGCCGTCCGCAACTAGGCCCTGAGATGCAGAGACTGGGGATTGGGATGCCACAGCGTCCCGTTCTCTTGGGAGAGAGGATCTGGAGCAGATCCCAACTCCAGAGGTGGAGCTTGAGAGAGATGTAGAAGCAGAGGGTACCACGTTTGCCGTGGCCAATGTGGAGCTATGAGAATATCATATGACCTCTGTCTCTCTGAAGCTTTAATAGTGTTTTGGGGATGAGGGGAATGGGTGGGAAGGCATATAGGAAGTCCTGACTCCAGTGAAGGAGGAAGGCGTCCCTTGCCTGAATGTCGAGCCGGAATTCTGGAACAGAACCGGGGAAGTTTGGCATTCAGCGGACTTGCAAAGAGGTCGATGTCCAGGGTTCCCCAAATCTGAAATATTTGGGCAACCTGGTCTGCATGGAGAGACCATTCGTGTGGAAGCAGAACTCGACTGAGTTTGTCTGCCCAAGAGTTCTGCATGCCTGGAATATACACCGCACGGAGATGAATCTGATGCTCTCTGGCGAGGGCCCATAGTCGCAAAGCTTCATTGCATAGCGACAGAGAGCCTGTTCCGCCCTGCTTGTTCACATAGAACATGGCTACCTGATTGTTTGTTTCAACTAGGATTGTCTTGTATCTGAGCTGGGCATGAAATATTCGAAGAGCAAGGAAGATTGCTCCGAGTTCCAGGAGGTTGATGTGAAGACAGGCCTCCTGTGGAGTCCAGGTACCCTGGGTAGAGAGATCGTGCAGGTGGGCTCCCCATCCCACCTGAGATGCATCTGTTGTTAGCGTGGCTTGGAATAGGGGTTGCTGGAATGGAGACCCCACGAGAAGATTTTTGAGCGATTGCCACCATTGGAGGGATGAAATAAGACGGTCTGAGTTAGTTATTTTGTCCGACAGGCAACCTGAAGCTTGTGTCCACTGAGTGGATAAAATCCACTGGGCTGCTCACATGTGGAGACGAGCATAAGGAACCACATGCACGGTGGATGCCATGTGGCCCAGCCATTGTAGCATTTCTCGAGCAGTGAGATAAAGTTTGAGCATTGCTTGGGAAGCTAGCTGTATTATGCGAAGACAGCGGGGCTGTGGAAGGAAAGCCCTTGTCTGTCTGGTATCCAGAGGAGCTCCTATGAACTCTAGGGATTGAGTGGGAGCAAGATTGGATTTTGGGAGGTTTATGACTAGTCCCAAATACTGAAGGATTTGCATTGTGCGAAACAGAGCAGAGCTGGCTTCTGGCACTGTAGGGGCTCGAATGAGCCAGTTGTCTAAGTAGGGGAAGACAAATATTCCCAGAGTGCGGAGAAATGTGGCTACCACAGCCATGCATTTTGTGAATACTCTTGGTGCAGAAGCCAGGCCAAAGGGAAGAACCCTGTACTAGAAGTACTTTCCTTGAAACAGGAATCGGAGGAATCTTCTGTGATTTGGATGGATGAGAATATGAGTATACGCATCCTTGAGATCTAGAGAACAAGGCCAATTCTGACTTTGAAGGTATGGCAGCAGAGTTCCTAGAGAGACCATTTTGAACTTCTCTCGGAACAGATATTTGTTCAATTCTCTGAGGTCTAAAATGGGCCTGTATCCTCCTGTTTTCTTTGGAATAAGAAAATAGGGGGAGTAGAACCCTGTACCCTGTTGTGGAATGGGTACTTCCTCTATTGCTCGTTGCGCAAGGAGTGTTGTGACTTCTTGACCTAAGAGATTGTCAAAAGAGGTCTGAGAATTGAACTGTCTTACCACTGTAGGAGGGGGCATGCTGTGAAAATGAAACTTGTACCCCTCTCGTACAATGGACAGAGTCCAATTTTCTGCTGTTATTTGGTGCCATCTGTGGGCAAAATGACAACCTACCTGGGATGTCCTAGGGTTCTGGACCCTTCAGGGGCAGGAAGGCCAAGTTCTCTAGAGAGGAGTCAAAGCCCCTGGAAGAGGCTGAGCCAGCTGAGGTTTTACAGCTTTTGGCTTCTTTTGTTGTCTAGGTTGTTGCCGTTGTCCCTTTTGGGCAGACTGACCTGGACGGTGTCCCTGTTGGGTATAGGAAGGATAAAGCTTTTTTCTTATTGAAAAAAAGTTTTTTTTAAGAAGATCTTTTTCTTGCAGGGTCAGCTGTAGATTTGGACAATCTATCCAAAGTGATATTGTCTGCATCTATTTCATTAGTCTTCTCCTGCCAATTCTTGCCAAAGAGATTTTCTCCTGTGCAAGGAATGTTTCCTAATTTATCCTGTACCCAAATTTCCAAGTTGGATGCCTGAAGCCAGGCAATCCGATGTGCACCAATGGCAATAGCAGAGGTTCTGCTTATGCACTCAAAACAAAGGCTGCACGATTTACAAACTTGGAAACATCCTGGGCATGTTTGACAAGTGTAAGATAGTCCTGTCTTTTGTCATCAGGAAGAAGGGGGCTCATAAGCTTCAAGTCTCCTGTGACCTCTTTAAGGAACATGCCCATATACAAGACATAGGAGCTGATCCTAGCTGAGAGCATGGAAGCATCGACGCCCAAAGGTATCGAGAGTCCTGCATTCACGACCTTGAGGATTGGATGCATGTCTCTTTGCACTTTTCATCCTACGCATGGCTGATTCCACTACCATTGAATGGTGTGGTAATTTAGTTTTTTGAAAGCCAGGACAAGGTGGAACTCGATACATAGCATCGAGTCTCCGAGAATGAGGAGATGTGGTTATCTTTATCTTTATTAAAACACTTGATAGACCGCCCAGGCCGAAGCATCAGGGCGGTATACAATCATAAAAATTGATGACTGCTAATAAAAAGAAAGAAAGGAACGCCATAAAATAATAGGACAGAAGGAGAGACAGTAAAGGAGATAGCGGACAGCCGGGGTGCATGAAGGGTGAAGGGAAACAAGAGGAGGAGAGAGGGAAGGGACATGGAGGAGTAGGGGAAGGGGAGGCGCCGGAGTAGGAAAAAGGGAAGGGACATGGAGGAGAAGGGGAAGGGGAGGCGCGACTAGGGAGAGGGAACACCATCAGCAGGGGGGGGGGGGGGGGAAGGTCGAAAGCCTGGCAAAAAAGGTGTGTCTTAAGGAGGGCCTTGAAATGGGTATAGGACAGTTCAGTGCGGAGTCTGATGGGAAGAGAGTTCCAGAGGGTGGGGCCCAAGAAAAAGAAAGCAGAGTGACGAGTAGATTCGAGGTGGGCCTGAGTAGGTGAAGGGAGAAAGAGACGATTACCGTGAGACGAACGAAGGAAACGGGGAGAGGGCTGAAGGCGAATAATGTCAGCTAGGTACTGGGGGGTATCCAAATGAAGAGCTTTGTGGTCAAGGATAAGCAGCTTGAACATGAACCGGTACTTAACGGGGAGCCAGTGTAAGGATAAGAGACACGGTGACACATGAGCACGAATAGAAGACGAGGTAACAAGACGGGCGGCAGCATTTTGGACAAGTTGAAGACGGCGAAGTTGGTAGGAGGGAAGACCAGCATAGATAACATTACAATAGTCAAGACGAGAAATAACCAAAGACAGGACGAGAGTGACAACAGAGGATGGAGGGAGAATGGAACGGACTGCCTTGATACGGCGTAGGTGAAGAAAAGAGGAACGTACAACAGAAGAGATATGATCGTGGAAGGAGAGGGACGAGTCTAGGGTAACACCCAGGTAACGAAGGGTTGGGGCAGAGGGGATGGGGTGAGGGCCCATGACGGGTAGGAGGAGGGGGGGGAGGGAGACCAAAGGTAATCCAAAGTGCCGAGAATTTTGCAGGATTGACACGCATAAAGTTAGAGTCAAACCAGGAGGCGATAGAAGACAGACAGAGGTTGAGTGGATTCAGATCTGCGGAAGAGGGAGAAGTGTGGTGAACCAAGAGGATGTCATCGGCATATATGTAAAAGGAAAGAGCAGATTGTTGAATTATCATGGCCAGGGGAGCAAGAAAAGCATTAAAAAGCAGGGGGGCAAGAATGAAGCCCTGGGGAATACCACACGTAGCGGGGGTGGGGGGGGATGCTAGAGTACCAGAGTGAACTGAAAAAGTACGACAAGAGAGGAAGGAGTGGAACCACCGAAGAACAGTGCCACGAATGCCAAGGTCGGACAGACGAGACAGAAGGGTGCGGTGATCGACTACATCAAACGCAGAGGACAGGTCCAGAGAAACCACGAGAGAGATATCACCACGGTCGTGAGAACGGTGAAGCTCGGAGAGCAAAGCTGTGAGAATGGTTTTGGTGCTATGACCGGTGCGGAAGCCAGATTGGCGGGGGTGGAGGGCGTGGGTGGAATCGAGGTGAGAAGCCAACTGGAAGAAGACAAGTTTTTCAAGGACTTTAGACAGGAAGGGAAGGTTGGAGACAGGGCGCCAGTTGGCAGGGGAGGAAGGGTCAAGGGAAGGCTTTTTCAGGACAATAGTGTGCTTCCAGCGGGAGGGGAATAGACCGGAGGAGAGACTAGAGTTGAAGATAGAAAGAATAGAAGGCACAAGCGCAATATCGGGGATGAGCAACCAGGAAGATGGCAATGAATCAAGAGGGCAGGTAGTTTGGTGGGCAGTAGAAATAGCTTTGATGAGTTCAGAAGAGGAGATGGGAGAGAAGGAACACCAACTGTGAGGAAAGGTGTGGGAGGGAGACAATGGGAACGCAGACTGAGAGGAGGGGGAAACAGGGGAGGGAGGGAGGGGGGGAGAAGGGGGGTGGACAGGTGGAGAAAGAGGAACGAAGGGAGAGAATTTTGTTAGTGAAGAACGAAGCAAGAGTGGAGGGACTGGGAGGGGGATTGGCGGGGACAGAAGGGATAGAGGAGATAGATTTGAGGACAAGAAAAAGACGTCTGGCGGAGTTTGATGACGTGGAAATGAGGCGCGAATAGTGGGAGAGTTTAGCAGAGGAGATTGCGGAACGGTAAGAGAGATGAACGAGCTGGTAGTTGGAACGAGAGGCAGGAGTACGGAGCTTCCTCCAGTGCCGCTCTGCACGGCGAAGATTAGAACGGAGAAGGAGGAGACCAGGGTGAAACCAGGGATGGTGGGAAGAAGGACGGGGAGCCATGGGACAAAAGGATGCTACGGCGTCAAGAGCAGCTGAGAGAGAGGAAGACCAAAGTTCAACCTGGTGATCAACAGAGAGGGAGGGGAACTCTGGGGGGAAAAGAGTATGAGCTGAAGGGAAGGAGAGCAGGGAGTTCGAAGTAAAGCGACGTCTAAGAGACGGAACGGAAGAGGGAGTGGGACCAACCGGCCCGGAAGAGGGAAGGAGGAAGGTGAAGAAGAGACAGTGATGATCGGACCAGGGAATGGGAGTAGAGAAAATATTGGAGGGGAGAAAAGGTGAAGAGTCAGGGGTGAGGATCAGGTCCAGGGATCGACCGGAAGCGTGGGTTAGGAGGTGTGTTTCTCACATTCTCAGCATAAAAGATCATGTAAGATCTTATGGATAGGCAAAGTAGCTGCCTCTTTGGGAGCCTTAGGGTACTGGAGAATCTCCAACTCCTTTGCCCTAGGCTCTTTTTCAGGAGCTACTGTGATAAGGCCTCGGGCCACATCAAGGATAAAATCCTGAAAGGACATATCCTCTGGCGGAGACATCCTGTGCTGAGGAGAAGAGGAATCCTCTGGGAGAAGTACTCTTGTATCGGCAAAGTCTTCAGAGTCAGACTCAGAGGATTCAAAATATCTCCGATCCCAGTGATCGTGCAGGGTACGGTACCGGTACTGATCGAAGTCGGTATCGGGTTGCTCCGGTACCGATCTGTCGATGCCGGAGACAGACGCATGACTTTGTATGGGTAGCATACCCATCGACGTAGATGCTGTCGGTACTGGTATCGGTTGAGGTGTCTGAAGCGGTTTCAACGGTACCAAAGTCATGAGAAGAGCCGCTAGACGGCATTCGATAGCAAGAAATCTCTGGTCTATCGACGCTGCCGATGCTTGGGTGTCGGTACCGGTAGAAGCGGCCGGAACCCCAGAGCATGGCACCAGTATTTCTGCCAAGGTTGAGGCCACGAGAACATCCTGGAACCCCGTTGAAGCGTTGGAAGCCGAAGCCTCCCGCCGGGGAAGTTTTGCCGGTGAAAATTCCTCAAGGGCAATGCCAGTGGCATCTTGATACTTAGAAGGAGATCTACCCTTTGAGGACCAGCTTGATCTATGTTTAGTTACCTGAGATCCATGGGAGGAAGATGAGCCCCCCCGAGGACGTCGAAGCAAAAGACGCCACGTCTGAGGGAAAAAGGGTGCTAAGTTTTGCAGCTCGATTCCGACGACCCCTTTTTGACATCATTCCACAGGAGAGGCACTCCGAAGTAGAATGGTCAGGACCTAAAGATTTGAGACACCAATCATGGGTGTCGGTGACGCGGATGGTACCGCCACACTTAGAACATTTTTTAAAACCAGATGTTGGTTTTTCCATTTTTAAGGAAAAATTGGGCCTAGTGCCCAAAATGGCGCCTAGCACTAAGGAAAAAGGTTTCGGAAGTAAAATAGCTCAGAAACTATAATTAGGTTTTTTTTGTTTTGTTTTTTTTTAGAAGAAAGAAGAATGAACCGGCGGTACCAGTATAGCGTCGAGGGAAGGCAGACGCAACCACAAAAAACAAAGATTAAAGATGAAAATTTTCTGCGGTGACAGGGTATGGGACGACATTCCTGCTATCTCCAGGAACAAGCAATCTCAAGCTAAGTGGAATGATCTGTGTGTGTATGAATTCTATATTGATTAATCTCTGGTAGAAGTGCACACAAAGCACACTATGGAGCACATTTACTAAAATGCACTAAATAGTACACAGTTAGGCCGGAAATCCAGTTCCAAGGCCTGCCCTCACCTCAGGGGTGTGTATCCCTATCCCCCTGCTGTTAGCGCATTGTAAACGCATGGCACCATGCTAATCAGGACATGGGTGCACTTACCACCACCTTAATGGGTAGTTTTATGTGCACCTGCATGGAACAGCAACAGCCACACACAGCACATACCAAGATGTCCACACTAACCATGCTGCACTGTCAAGGCCCATGTTATGCCCCTAATCCGCCAAATTGTAGGCCAACCACTTAACACAGGATTTTTACTGCAGGGCTCTCTACTAACTTTCAGAATGGTCCATTTAGTGCACTACATGGAAAGCATCACGCTAATTGTTAGCACATTTTAGTAAACATGTCCTATAGGATCTGAGATGGTTTCCTCTACCTAAGCTTAAAAGGTACTATACTCCCAAAATATACAGAGTGTTGGCTGACCAAAAACTGCTGCTGTAGCTAAGCTCCCAAGGCAGACGCTGCAAGATGGCTGACAAGCTACTGCTGTAGCTAAGCTCTATAAGAGCAATGAAGGCTCCCATTGCTGCCAGCCTACCAGGTCCTCGTGATCAGGAGGCGGCCTTCCCCTCGCATAATGGGGGCTCGAATAGTCTTCTTGACCAGGAGCTCAACCAGATCTCCAAGGTGATGAGCTCGGAAATTTCAGAGGGGCACCTCCTGTGCGCCCTGAAAACGTCCAGCTGAAATTAATAACGTAAAAGAAAAACCTGAAGAGAAAAAAAGAACACCAGCATCTGCTGGAGACAGAAAATACTGAGGGCGACCTCTAGGGGTACAGCTATATGTCTACCAGGGCTCAACCAATCAAGCTTCTGGTAGTTTTTCTCTGTCTCCAACATCTGCTGGCAGGGGGACTTAAATCATTTGTCTGGACTGGTCTAGCAGGATGACTTTGAAAAGCCATCCAACTTCATAAAAAGGCAATGTGTTCACCTTATTTATGAATATCCTGCCACCTGCAGCACACAGCAGAGTGGGGGGGGGGAGAAGCCCAGGCCCCACCAGCCACAGCTGCAGTTCTAGTGGAACCAAGTTAGAAAGGAATAGAAGTAGAGAACACAAGGAGGAAATAGTACATCCTCTCCCATATCCATCTCCCCATACACAACCCACCTACTCATAAGACACACATACTCCATGTTGCAGTTTGTTTTGGCTTTGCAAATTATATATTGCATTTACCACAATTCTACGGGTCAAAAGCCAAGCACACTTATGCCAACTTACATGAGCAAAGATGGAAGCTGAAGGAAGATACTGACCAGGTACAGCGATACTAGCAGTTCTCCACGGAAATTCTATGCAGACTCACAAAGCTGTAGTGTTTTTTTCTCCTCCTATTCCAAATGAACTGGAAACACCTCGCAAAGCTATAAACAAATCCTGGAGTGGAAAACTACAGAGACACTGTCCAAAGTACACACAATAAGACTCTTGCTTAACAGACGTATTTTTTATACCTTTCCAGCAGTGCTTAACAATGGAATTTTAGAGTCATCACCACCATCATGAAATGAAAGTGGGTGCAGATATCTGAACTTTCCACCTGCCCTATATCCTCAGGGAGCAGCTGACCAGTGTCAGTAAACCTTAGCTTGCAAAAATAATTAGCAAATTCTCCAGAGATACAGGGATTAAAAATATCTAAAATTTCTGCACAAGATATATGCAATAAGCAAATTATTAAAAAAAAAAAAAACCTGTAACCCTTTATTATGAACTATTAGCATATTTAATGAAATAATTACCGTAGATCATAGTCATCTAAGTCTTACTACTTATTTTGGCAGCATTACCATTCACATGGCTAATTCCCCTCACAAATCTGTAGTAGGGCGAGTGTAATTGGAATTGTTACCCGACTCCACCAGGCTACAGCTGCACTCCCACTCTCAAGCAGTTCATGGCTCAGAAACGGCCAGCAGGCACAGGAATAAGTTTAGTCATGGGTGATCAGGATGTTTCCAGCCCTGCCTTATGCTGCCTTCTATTAACACGTGGCAGAAAGACAGAAGTAGGTTTATGTTTATGCAATTTTTGATATACCGCCCAGGCTGCAGGGCATCAGAGCGGTTAACAATCACTATATAAGCAGGTACTGAATACATTCCCTCGTCCCCAAAGGGCTCACAATCTATGTGTACCTGAGGCAATAGAGGGTTAAGTGGCTTGCCCAGGGCCACAAGGAGTGCCTATAGGACTAGTAACCCCAGTCCCTCCGGCCTGAGATTGCTGTCCCCAGATGGGAATTGAACCCCTGGCCCTCCGGCCTGAGGTACCCTGTCCTAACCACTAGGCCACTCCCGAGTCACACATTGTCTACTGTACGATTCAATAAATGCAAATGGATCCACCAGGGCTGGTCTGTCCACTAGGTGAGCTAGGCAGCAGCCCACATGGGCGGCCGTGCCTCCCTCCCCCCCTAGCTACCACCGATTCTGTTTTGGGGGGAGGAAGGCAGCATTTCTAAAAGCGGCAGCAGAAACCCTTGGGCTGGCCCTGGGCTCCACAAGTCTCTACATCACAAAAGTTCTGGTAAAGAATATCTCTCAAAAATCACTCTATCATATTTGCTGTTACTGCATAACTAGGGAGATGAGTAGGGCAGCCCTCTGGGGACAAGGAAATACCTACTGTACCTGAATGTAACTCACCTTGAGCATCTACTGGAAAGGCACGAGCTAAATACTAATAAATAATCATACACAGAAGGCAGAATGGTGGTAAGTATTCAAATATGATAAGCCCATGCCCAAAAGAGCATAGTATCTAAATGGGTACTTTTTAAAGTAACAAAATAAATATTGTGACTTATGTGTCAGTGGGAAGAGAGATTTGAACCCCAATTTCCAGCCCAATGCTCTTATCTGATTACTTCTTACTTTAAAAGCCTCATTCACTAAAACTTCCCAGGGTCGGCACTACCCCAAATACTACTGAAGTGACAGAACTATGCAGATGTAATCTAAGATTTTTTTCTCGTCTATTTAATTTAGCCTTCACCAGGAAGTACATCTAAACATCATAAGGACACTTGTATGTCCAAAACAAAGTATGACAAAGCATGCATTACACTAAAATCCTACATATTTACTCTGATCTATCCACAATTACCATCTGCTAAATCAACCCTTCCCACCTAGATCAGCAGAGAACCATCAGTAAGGGGCATGTTTACTAAACTGGGATAACCGTTAGCACAGGCTATTTGTAACAAGATCCCCTTGAACAACATGGGACCTGGTTACAAATAGCCTGTGCGAACCATTAGCCCAACTTAGCAAACCTTACTCTCTCGACTCATACCATCTGACCAGACATTTCAGTTTTCTTCCCCACTCCTTCCCAGCCTCGTATACTAACCCTTCCCTTCCCTCCATTCACCTTTATCCGATTCCTCTGAATGCCCAGATTGGAAGCAGCTCCAAAGGAACAGATACTTAAACCATCAAAGGAGTTCCGAGTGTCTGTCTTGTACATGTAGCTCTGCACTCACCCATTTCAAACATCATAGTCGCCCAACACATTCTAAAACATCTGTCTCACACCCAATACTTCCAAATCATTTTCTTCACTACCAGAATTGTTGACACTCTATGAAGGGCCAACAGGTTTTGACTTGCTTTCAGGAAAATACCATTCTGCCATACTCCAAGATACAATCACTGTACTTCCAAATGCATTATGTACAAATAAAAGCCATTAACTGCTGTTTGCTCAGTAACTCCAAAATTTAATCTCCAGCTTCATAAAATTTGTTGGGGAATGCCACTGCCTTGAGAGAGAACATGATCAGGCTATAAGTCCACTCAATCACCTTCCGCAGGCATTTATGCATCAACCTCTGCACTTGTTGCCACAATCCCCAATCCCAAACACTCCAAGAATGTGGGTTGATAGATGGCTCTCCCCGCTTTACACTTTTTCCCAGCTCTCACACAGCTTTAATTGGGCAGCTAGCTCCCTTGTTAAATACACCCTGTGTGTAATTTTATATTGCATCTCTTGGAGCCCTGCAATGACCATTGTGTCTCTGTATTCAAACCACCCCACCAACTGCTCCAGTGTTAAGACTTTTTAAGCTAACATGGCATGTTAGTGCAAACAGCACCGTGTTAGCTGCAAAAGCTGCATGGTATCTGTTAGGGCTTGCAGAGCATTCCCCCACAGCAAAAATGCAGAGAGGGGGTAGGACAGCAGCCGGAATGCAGCTAATGCCACCTATTGAGGTGGTGTTAGTTGCACCAGCGCTATCTGCAAATCTGACGGTTGCCGCATGCTGTTGCGGTGTGTGGTAACCATGTAGTGCAGACACACCCACTCTCCGCTCTCATCCCATCCACACACAGTTAATGCATATTCTGCATATAGCACAGAAAGAAATCGCTGCCCTATTTGCATTTGCTCTACGTTAGCACTTCCCAAGCACACCACATTGATAGCTATCTGCCGTGTTAACACCTAACGTGATTTAGTAGACATGCTCCAAACTTTTAGTGAAAAAAAAATCCCATCAGTTTAAAAATATAGCATCAATATAAAATAACCAGAACAAAACACAATGTATTTATTTATTTAACTTTTCTTATATACCACGCTATTACAATATCAGCGCGGTTGTAATCTTCATAATGTAATCTTCATAAAACCCAGCATGTTTTTGTCAGTGCTTGCTTCAAGGGTACATATCTTAAAAACAAACATGCATGTGTATTCACAGAATCTGGCAAATAGATTAAACAAAAAAGAGCCGATTTTTGCTAAAAACACCAAACAAACAAACACTGACTTGATATTGTGTGCCAATGAAATAGGTGCCATAAGTTTGGTTTGGTTTTGTCCTTGCACTACGCCAAGGTCATGCTGACAATCAACCATGTAAGGTGGAAATGCTGGCATTTAGAATGCAGACCATGGCTCTGCTGCATTTTTTAACAATGATCTGGTGGTGCAAGGTAAGTTTTCCATGGAGGTGCTAATAGTTTTCAGTTCTTTCCTGTTGGCAATGTATTCTTGTTGGTATTTTGGTGCATTTGTGCCTTGCTCTGTGTTTTGGCCACCATTGGGAGGCCTCAATGGATCTGCTTTTTTTTTTTTCAGGTGATAGTTGATATTACTAAAGGGAAACACATATGTCCCCTCACTCACTAGTGACGGCCCCAGATTTAAACAAGCAGATAGCTGACAAGCATTCCTCGGAGCAGGTATGTATGTTGAAAGGAATTTTGCCATGCCACCACCCCCTCCCCCAGCCTTATCCATCATTTTACCTTGGGGGGATGGGGGCAGTGGGAACACACCCTTCCAACAATTTGAAATGGCTTTGTGACGCCACTTTGGCGTCCATGCACACATTGATTGTCTGCTGCTCCTTGCCCCCCTCTGATTTTCATACCATGGGTGCCAAAGCACATGGCCTGTCACAGGTGGCAAAATGCAGCACAAAGCCGCCACTTTAAGAAATCATATCACGCTGCCCACCAGGGTCTGCCACCCTAGGCAGCCGCATAGTCGATGGGCCAGCCCTGTTCCCATTGTATCTACATGGGGAAACAGAGGTATTGTAAAACTGGTTTTATGGCATTTACATGTGTAATACCATTCTTAAATGGCTTTATATAGAGAGCTAGATATACACATATGAAGATACATACACATGCACTTATAAAATTGAACACATATTGTTATATATCCAGATATATGTTAACCAATTGTTAAACTAATAAGAGGCTTAACTTTGCAAGCTGAAAAGTCTGATTTTATAAAACAAATCTAAAAAATATGTGTATGTCTTTATAAATTAGGCAATCAGAACCAGCCCCTGAAAGCAAATGCCAATGCACACATTTATACATATTCTGAAGTTAAAGTAAATGCACATATTTAAGCTACGTGTAACTGCATATTTTATAAATTATGCCATGTACTTTGCAACCCCACCCCTAGGAATTCCTATACACAGTGCATGTACATGCATGTGCTGTCTTCTCTCCATATGTATTTGTGTATGCATATCACCGTGCAATTTTATAAAAGGCCTTTTTCACATGTAAATGCTAAAACAAAAATTTTAAAATGCTGGATTACATAAATCTTCACACCCTTGGTCATAGCCAATCCAAATTAACTATTTCCAAAAATTGCTTTAAACAAGACCAGTAAGTTTGGTCAAAGCTGCGCTCTGTTTATCTCAGTAGGTGAGCTGATTCCAGTACTCCTGGCTGCTATAAGTCCCTTCCTCACTGCCCAGGAGGAGGTGGCAGCCACAAGGCCTGCTTAGGCAGCAATAGCAACAGCCCTAAGCCCACAGACCACCGATACCTCTGAGCGTTCACGGCATCTCCTGATCCCATCTACTCGCTTGAGCAGAGCCCTTTGAATTACTGTGGAGGGAAAAAGGGATTAGGGAGCTGATGGAACCCAGTATCCCTCCAAGTAAAAGTAGGCACTACAGAAAAAAAAAAAAAAAAGAGGACTGTGGGAGGGTCTTGGGCCACTCCCAGTCACAGCAAGGGTAGAACCCAGGAGCCATTCCTCATGCACACTCCAGCAGCTGTGAGAGAGTGGGAAGGTACTAGACCCCCTTCTCCATCCCGAGAAGCAGAGGCCAATGTAAAATAACAGGTACAATATATGTACTCTACAGATGGTAATTATCAACAGAGAAACAGTGCAACCAGCTGCAAATTATATTCATTAAAGCACCCATGTAACTTGCAGCTATGCAGGCTAGTAGCCTATTTGAAGGCCATGTATAGATATGTTTAAAACATGCACTTATAAACCTAATCAGAAGTTATTCTAAGGTAAATGAGATATATACATATACATACACAAATATGTTCCTCTTGTGAAAACCCCTGGAGTTCCCCCAACCATGCTTCCTGCGTGTGTTTCTGGCTGATTTCCCCAGGGACAAACCTCTAGAAGATCCACCCATAAAGCCTCTATGTGGCCATTCTGACACCACAGATCGGGCAGGCACCAGGGCCGGCCCGTCGACTAGGCAAACCTAGGCGGCTGCCTAGGGCAGCAGACCTCCATGGACGGCACAGCACACATGGCTTGGCTCAGCAAGAGAGCGGCAGGCCATGCTGTGCCACTGCTCCCCACTGCCACTGATTCTGTCAGAGGGGTAGGCTCAGCAGCAGCAACAAGCCATGTGCTTCAGCAAACATAGCCTGCCACTTCTGACCACCAAAGGTGTGTAGGAGGGGGTCAGAAGCAGCAGGCCATGTGTACCGAAACATGTATGCCGAGCTGTCCATGACCCTGCCACCAGAATCAGTGGCAACGTGGCTCAGTACAGGGAAGGGAGCGGCGGTGTGCAGGAGGGTGGGGGGGGGGAGCAGCAGCATGCCAGGGCTTCTGCCTAGGGTGGCAGAAATCCTTGGGCCAGCCCTGATAAGCAGTGTGGAAATGGGATGAAATCGGAGACAATGCCTAAAACTGCCCAACTGACACTAATAGTCAGGTTCTCTTTAGTCCCCTCTTGCAGGTCTGCTTGCCTGCAGGCACTATGTAAAGGAAAACAAATCCTGCTTATCCAGCCCTTGCTATACTTTCCCCAGCCCCTCTCGCAAACCACTCCTCCCCCTTAGGAGAGGCCTGCTTCTCAGGCAGGCTTAGGGTTTGCCTTGGAGCCTGCCTTCTTTGATAGCAAGCCCCATACAGTACAAACTAGAGTTCCAAACAGTACACAGGCAACAATTCACAGCTGTTGAATTGATGTGCTTCTCTTAGGGGGAGAGAATAAAGTTCCCTCCTCAAGTCTTGCTGAGTACCTTCAGGTGATGTCCCCATTGTATAATCTCTATAGCAAATCTCAGCAAGGCGACACTACCATTAAAATATGGTAGGAACAAAAAAGATAGATATATACTGGTCGCACATCACCCAGGACAAAAAGGTGCCCACCCATAGCTTACACACTAGGACTAACAATAGTGGTTGTGATAGTGCAAGTGCTGCAGATGCAGATAACATCCCTGCCACAAATAAAGACCTTGGTGAGCCCGTTCATGGACCCAATGTGGCAGGAGATAAACCACAGAAATTAATGAAAAAGTTAAGGATTAATTGCGGTTAAGTGGAATTTTGCAGATAAAGAAGAGATAATGTACTGCTATTTTTATGCTATAAACCCTAACATACCCACCCCTATAAACCCTAACATACCCTGGCTTAGACGTGAGGTTCACGAGTGCCATAGTATGCACAAAACTAACCAATCTGGAGAAACTACCCGGAGTAACAAACTTTTATTCCTCCAGTTTATCCCAAAACAAAGCACTTTAACAGCAAAATAAAGTAGACGTCTTATGCAAGTTTCTGCAATTCTTAAATACATCTTAGACTCTTTCTTTCAGACTTAACTGTAGTCTGCTCCCCCCAGTGCTTCCTTTCTCTCTCTCTCTCTGAGATTATGGAGTACTGTCCCTTCCTGCTTCCAGGAGGTGTCTCCCCTGCCAGCATGGCTGAAAGAACCACACTCCCTCTAACCCCTGCCGGGAGGTTTCTTCCCTGCTCATCTTGTGGCTTTGAGGCCTACAACCGCTTCTTTATCACTCCTGAGAACTTCAGGCCCACTTCTGTTTTCCACTCTGATTGGTAGAGGCCATCCCTGGGTGGAGCCAGAAACTCTGCTGTGACAGTCACTAGCCTGGCTTGAGAGTTCCCTCCCCCAGCTCTTAAAGGGCCACTGTGTTCCTTTAACCCAGGGAATGTGGTGATGCAGCGACCACCACCAAAGGGGTGTCAAAAGCATCACATACCCCCCCCCCCTACACACACACACACACACACACACACTTTTAAAAGAAATTGCTGCTCTCTAAATCAATTCCCTTGCCTAAGAGAGCCAGCAATCTCCCCAAATCTTGCTCAGCATTTTCATCTTTACCATTCCCAGACTCCAACGCTTTATTTCTTCTCATGGGGCTCTGATCCTGAGGATTCTACTTTTATCCTCCTATTTTTCCTTCACCTTACCATACCCCATTGTTTTATTTCCATGCCTGGGTTTCGGGCTCTGAGTTTTTCATGTCTCCACACTAATTTCTTTCTAACTCTGCTTGTACCACGAAACTACCTTGCCTTTCTCTTATAGCCCATTAGGCGTCTACCTGGATCAACTCTACACCCAAGCTGCACCACGTCCTGCTTATTTGAACGTCCTGGTTTCAGGACTCTTTGGGTGTCCTGTGCTTGGATAGTGTTTCTCTTTTCCTTGGGGATTCCTATCCTTTGCTTAGCACAGGTCCATGTTCCATTTCCTTTCCTATATCTGGTCTGCCTTTACTGGGTCTCCCAGCTCTGTAATCTAGAATGGCCTTTTCCTTCTGTGCCCTCTCGGTTCTATGGACACTAACCTTGGTCCTAGGGAAATAGTTCCAAGGCTCTCAGCTCTATGAGCTCTTGCACTTTTACTTCTTCGTATTGGCTGAACCCGGTCTTCTGTAACGTGCCTGAGGGTCTCACACAGGTTCCTATTTTTGCTGCTTTTCCTGTTGCTCTGCTTGTACCTCCTTTAAGTGGATTTTCACTTTCCCTAATTCCCCGCTTAGGGCCTCAGTATTGGCCCCATGAGACTCCCTCTCAGATCATAACTGTTTCTGGAGTTCTTTCAACTGGGCTGTTTTATCCACTTTCGTTATCCAGCTGCCTCTTGGCCCCTTTCTCGTCTGACCACTTGAGCCTTAATGCCCCACAGACCTCTCTGCGTAACCCCGCTTGTAGCTGCTTTTCCAAGTTGCTGTTTGGGATAAGGCATTTATCTGAGCCACCTGCTCTTCAAGGCTCCCTACAGTGTTTACCTTTGCCATCAGTTCTAGCTGAACCTGCACACTCTCACTAAGCCTCATTTGGAGAGACTGTATACAGGCCCCAGCCTGCTCCCTCTCCAGCTTTCCCTTGAGACAGTTCATTTACCTCCTGGGCTAATGCCCCTTTTCGGCTTTCCAGGTTTTGCCTGACTCTGTATTGCTCCAATTGCTTGGACAGTTCAGCTACCACTAGTGCATGCCCATGTCCCAATTCCTAGACCTCTCTTTCATGCTCTTCCCTTAAGCTTTGCTCCAGCTGCTGTACACTGGCTTCCCCTTCCAGCTTGCATTCAGAAAACTTGTCTCTCTGGGCAGCTAAATCTTTACACTTTTTCTCCAGGACTTAGTCATCTATCTCCAGACTTGTGGCTTGACCTTGGGCCTGATCAAGCTGCTCAGATCTCTCTGTTAGAGCCAGTGCATGGGCTTGTCTCAAATCCTGGACATCCTGCTCATGCCTGTGCTCTATGTCCACCCACACTGCTCTTGTGTTAGCTCAACCCTTAGTGCCTCTGATGTTGCGTCAGAGCAGGGAGGGACAGATGTGCTTAGCATGCCGCCAGAAGGCTTAAGGGGTGCATTTCAAATGTCTGCCATTGCCTGCCGCCACTGAGTGAAGAAAAAGTGGCGGCGGCGGGCAACAGCAGACAGCCAAAATGCGCCCCTTAAGCCTTTGTGCCCTGTGCGGCTGCACCGCTCGCACAGGGCTAAGTATGGTCCTGTCTGAGCACTACTGCTGGTGTTGGGTCTCCTGACTATAGTAGGCCTTCTGGCATGTAGGCTCTGTGGATCCCCTCCTAACACCATGTGTGGGTGGTTTCTCTTGTGAAAACCCCTGGAATTCCTTCAACCATGCTTCCTGAACATGTTTCTGGCTGGTTTACCCAGGGGCAGACCTCTAGATGATCTACCCTTAAGGCCTCCACTCGGCCATTCTGACATCACAGATAGGGTAGGCACAGTCTCTGGTTAAAAAAACATTTCCACTCTGCTTAACACTGCCCAACCAGCACTAATAGTCAGGATCTCTTTAGTCCCTTGTTCCAGGTCTGCTTGCCTGCAAGCACCAAAGGAAAACAAATCTTGCTTTTCCAGCACTTATTATGCTTTCCCCAGCTCCTCTCTAGGGCAGGACTAGTACCTTTAGCCCACCTTGCAAACCATTCCTTCCCCCTAAGAGAGAGGCCTTGTTTCTCTAGCAGACTTAACAGGCCAATGCAGAAAACTAGCACGGCCTTTAAGTACTTAAGCACACTTTGCTACCACCAAATGCAGAAAGGAAGACTGACACGTGCGTAAACAGCGAAGGAAAAACTAGTGTACAATTAATGCCGAGTATTTAAATGTATTTAAAATCATAGGCAAACGAGCTGCACACAATGAAATTGTATGCAAATATTGGCTGCGCCCAATGCAGAGAAATGCATAGAAGATTTTGCAAACCAACCTTAGCGCCAATATCTTTATGCCTGGGTCTGAGGCAGCTTAAACATCTAGTGCATGCCGCCAACAGTATTACGATGGCATCAAGTGCTTTCTCCGATGCCTGGATTATCTGAAAAGAAATGTCAAAGATGGTCCAGGCATCAGGGAAAGGCCCTGCTGCCATCAAAATATCGGTCGGGGACCGATGCCCCTGACAAAAAGTGAATCCCTGGTGGTCTGGCAGCCCCAAACCCCACCCCTCCCTCCCAACCAAAAATAATCCTGGTGGCCCAGCCACCCAAACTACCCACCCACCTCCCTTAGAAACAAACAGGAGCGCTGCCCACATGTTCCTAGGTCTTGCCCCTCCATCTTGAAAAATGACAGCGCCTGGCCCCACATGGTGCATCCTGGGATGCACCAGATGAGGTCAGACTGCCATGTGCCTTATATAGCAATCTGACTCCAACCAGTGTATCAGAGGATGCGGCATGGCGGGAGCGCATAGACAGTGCTCCCACTTGTTTCTAAAGATACTGGGAGGTGGGTGAGGGGTTCGAGTTGCTAGGCCACCAGGCTTATTTTTGGTTGGGAAGCAGGAGTAGGGGTTCGGGGTCACAAGGTTATTTTTGGTTGGGTGAGGGTTACTGGGCCACCAGGTTTATTTTTAGTTGGATGGAGGGTTTGGGGGGTCGCTGGGCCACCAGGGATTCGCTTTCTGTCAAGAGCATTGCCCTGGCAGTATCTTGGTGGCATCAGGGGCCTTCCCCCTCAGAAGATCCAGGCATCAGAGAAAGCCCCTGATGCCATCAAGGTTCATATGCAAATTGGCCAAGTAGTGCCCCTGTTTATCATCTCGGAGAGCATGCGTTTGGCTTGCTCTCCCAGTTTAACGCTGCCATTTTGCACACAGTTTAACACGTGGTTCATTTCTATATGAGCCCCTTTCTGCATGCCAGAGCTGAAGTCGCACGTTATCGGTGCACTGCAAATAGGCATAAAAAGTTGCTAGAGCGTGACTTCAGCACTGGCTTTCTGCATCAGCCTGCTTTCTTTGCTAACAAGCCCCTTTCCATACAGCACAAACTAGCATTCCAAACAGTACACACAGGTAACAAACTTTTATTCCTCCAATTTATCCCAAAACAAAGCACTTTAACAGCAAAGCAGACTTCATATACAGGTTTCCGTAATTCTTAAATGCAATAAGACTCTTTCTTTCAGACTTAACTGAGGTCTGCTCTCCCACTGCTTCTTTTCTCACTCTCTCAGATTATGGAGTACTGTCATTCTTCCTGCTTCCAGGAGGTTTCTCTCCTGCTCTGCTCCTGCCACCAAGGCTGAAACACCCTCCCTCTGGCCCCTTCTCACCTTGTGGCTTTGCCTGTCCCAAATCCAACAGAACTTTGCAGCCTGCAACCGCTTCTTTCCCAGGGCCTCTCTCTTCTTCTGTAGTCTATGGGAGCCAGAAACTCTGCTATGACAGCCACTAGCCTGGCATGAGAGTCCCCCTACCCCAGCTCTTAAAGGGCCACTATACTCCCTTATCCCAGGGAATGTGGCGATGCGGCAACCATTACCAAAGGGGAGTCAAAAGCATCACAATATAGCACAAAGTGCAAAAGTGAATATGCTACAATTAACAGTATTCTACAAACTGCTCTTCAACATCAATTTTTGCTTTTAAATGTTTTACTTTTAAGTATGTGTGGATGGCAGGAAAGAGGAGGACGGAGAACAGGTGGCTGTTGGGTCAAATATTAACCTACTTCCCCCACACCATCATCCAGGATGTATGTTTATAAAATGCAAATGGATAAGAAGATACTTAAGTTTTGCTCCTACTTCACTGGATGTTCTGTGAAACCATACAATGTTCTGGTTGCTGTGGTTTACATAGGAGGTACGATTATAAGCTGGCAATACTACAGCACAAACAGCAGACCTGAAGGTAATGGTTTGAGTTTTCTTCACGGCTGGCTGACCTTGAGCAATCCACTTAATCGCCCTTTAAATATGAGCATTAGCACTATAAAACTTAGTTATTTACTGTGTACATCTCTGTGCATGTCACCATTTAATACTAGTACTTTCATATAGTTTGGCTTGGTGTAATCAAGTTCAACTTTATATCAATTAGTAATATTTGTCCAGTTATCTATTTTAGCATGATTTAGGACAAGAGAAAAATAAATAGGCCCAGTACTATGGAATGCATTACCATCGTTTCTCCGACTGGAACCTTCCTATTCTCAATTCAAAACACTACTCAAGACCCATCTGTTTCAGCAAGCCTTTCAACTTTCACCCGATGGTCCTCCCTGATGTTCTTCAGTTGATATGAGTTGCTGTTTGTTTGTATATTTGTCTTGTCTTGCACTTTGTTTACCCATAGGCTGTTTTGTCTTCCCCAATATGGGCCTATTACTCTTGCTGTAATTTTTATGTTTTTAGTAACCTTATGCTTTTAAAATATTGGCCCTTTTGTTTGTTTTGTTGTTATGTTCTGTCCATTTTATCTGTCTATGCTTTTATACTTTTACTCTCCTATCTTGCTTTGGCGTTCCTTTTCCTTATTTTTACATTGCCAACCTTTTATTGTACACCGCTTTATGTTTCGATGGAAAGCGGTTTATCAAATTTTAAATAAAGATAAAGATAAAATATCAGAATAATATAAGCTATGTATGTTTTATAGTCAAGTTAAATTCCTTACCAGCCCAGTCAGCAATTAAAACTTTTGCTGGAATCATATCTACACATCATTATTAGAAACAGTTTGGTCATTAAGAGTTCTCCCTTTAGTCAGTTAGCCTTAGTGAACAAAGATTTCTTCCACAGACACAAAATGGGAAAAGTCCTTTTTTAATAAAGCCCAGTTATTCTTAACATTCACACAGAAAGACACTCTGAAGGGCCAACAGGTTTTGACTTGCTTTCAGGAAAATACCATTCTGCCATACTCCAAGATACAATCACTGTACTTCCAAATGCATTATGTACAAATAAAAGCATTAACTGCTGTTTGCTCAGTAACTCCAAAATTATACTTTTCTACTCACAATGCAATCGCAACTATTTCAACAAACGATAAGCATGTCTCATACAAAACAGTGCTTACGAGATCTGATTTTGAAGACAGATTTGTATGTTCTTTAATGAACATTACAATATACATCTTTCCATAAAGCTCTTGAGAATCTGATCATGTGCAGAACGACCTGTTCTCATTCCTGTTTACACAAATGTCACCCTGAAGCGTATTAACATATTTGTTAATTCCCTTATAGTAACCCTTCTTTTAGTGTCAAAACTTGCAAAACTCCTCCCCCTCTCCTCCCCAGAAAAGCTCTGCGTAAATTATCTCCCAGGAATTATGGTCAATATTCTCTTTGGAAGTTCAAATTAAAATCAAAATACGCCACTAAACATATGGTGTAACTATCCATTTTAAGTATAGTATTAACTTCCGCGATAATGGGGGCAATTCACGGACACGTGCATTTTTCTTTACTACCAAGAAAGGAAACTTCCCTGAAACCTTTTCAAATGGCCCGGGGCATCTTTTATAAGGAATCGGTGCAGTAAATCAGCTTACATGAAACATTTAGCTCTCCTTTGAGATTTTCAAAACAAAAGCTGTCATATCATTAACAAGTCTGTCCTTTTATAATCAATCGGATAACACGTCCCAGCCCCAGGAGTACAGGCAGGAAACATAATCTGTTACAGGTATTGTTTTCTTTTTTTCCCCCAAACAATCTATGCCAGGGGAACAATAGGGTGTCGATCACATGAGGTCCACCCATCCCTGGAATTCCGACGTCAACCTAGCAGCAGCATAAAAGTAGAAGTTGACAAACATCTGGTTTTCCCAAACGTCATTTTATACCCAGAGATACTCAGATGAGTGTTTCTGGACGCGCCTCACACTGACAGAAAAATATAGTAGATCAGAAAGAAAGTGCACGGCCGATGGGAAGTGCATCGCCCAGGTGCCTTAGGATCTTACCGTGAGGGCGGTGGAGCTGCTTGTGCAGTACCGCCCGGCTCGTCCATTGCCCTCAGAGCTCGTGCAAATTAATCCTTCGCGGTGTCCCCTCTTCCTGCCGGCTGCACGTAGAAAATCGTAAAGAAAGAAGAAAGTTAACTAAAAGTTTCCACGAACAGCGCCAGAGCTACTCTCGCAGGTAAACTAGGCAGCGACCCTTCCTCTTTTCACCTGTTCAGGGCTTCTTCCCGTGTCTGCTGCTACGCTTTCCTCTCTCTCGCTCACACAGTGCCAGCGGCTCGGGCGGAGAACACGGAAAGCTCATTAGCAGCCGAAAGCGCAAGTTCAGGAAGGAGTCCGCAGGGCGCCACTACTCCGACCGGTCCGAGCCACTGTGGCACGGCTTTCCAACCACACCTCAGCAAACTTTCTGGGAAGAAATTTGAAACACTGGCCTTTTTTTTCCACTGCTGCACAAACAGAGCCCGTCTATTCTCTCTTCCCCGCAGGCTGCCACTCTCTGCTTGCTGGCTCTCTTTCCACTGCAGCTTTCAAGCCCTGACTTGATCCACTAGAGCGGCTGAAACATGCCCCTCCCCGGAGCAGTGCTGGGCAGACCGTGCAGCACTAGGGAACGGGGCCACCCCTGCCCGTGCTACGAAGCAACGTGAACCCCCCTCCGTTCACTGAACCCACAACAACAGCAGCAGCAGCCCGCTCTCCGAGGGGATTCTCGCC
Organism: Ichthyophis bannanicus; assembly: GCA_033557465.1. Taxonomy (NCBI): domain Eukaryota; kingdom Metazoa; phylum Chordata; class Amphibia; order Gymnophiona; family Ichthyophiidae; genus Ichthyophis; species Ichthyophis bannanicus. The sequence continues at coordinate 642,219,108 of CM066036.1, read as the reverse complement.
TTTTGTTTTGTTTTTGCATTGGTTGTTGGAGGGAGGAGAGGAAGCCGAGCAGCTGTCACGAGGTGAACTGTTTCGTTTCAGCTGCTAAACCGACGGGAGGCAGGGCTTGGGAAGAGTGCGCCAGGTGGCGGGACGGGGGGAAAGAGGCGGTCAAGGTGCAGCGTTCCCACAGGCAGGAGCAGCCACGTGCACTAGAACAACGACTAGAAGCGGGTGCGCTGCATCTCTCCCTCACTAGGAGCACAGCCTCTGGTATCTTTCTGCACGTCCTCATCCATTCCCCAGGTTCTTCAAGTGCCATCTTTTTTAAACTATTCAAATAGTTTCTTTTTAAAGCGTATGTAGTGGTGCCATTACAACGACATAAACACTGTGAGTAACGCGACTTAACAAGCCCGGGAAGGGCGAGTAAACATTACCTGACAGAGTAGCGCTGCTTGCAGCCCCCCGAGCTCTGTAAAGACAGTTTTACGTTTGAATAACAAAGAGCAGCTGTAAGAGAAAATGCCTCGGAGAGGAGCGGGCATTAGGGCCCAGGTGCCGTGCGACTGAGACTGTGTTCTGGGGCTGACGCTCCTTCTGTGCTAGCTGGATCATTTTTCTAAAGTTAGATCATTTATGCTCTTTAAATTCGCTGATGTCCATTTACTTTCTCTTTGAAGCATACATGGCATACAGGAGAGTATTTATGATGCTTATATAACTAGCAGTCCTTTAAATATTTTGAGACGGGTATATAAAGAGTTTCTGCTTAGTTACCTGATACAAAGAACTCTTTGTCAGTGCCAGTGAGATTTGGCCAGGTTTAAGGCTCCTAGAGAGAGTGCGGCGAAGGCCTGCAAAGTCAGTTTGCTTATTTGGAAGAGCAGAAAGAACATATTCATAGATCCAGTTATTTGTGCAAACAGCATTTCCTTCCTCGTGCCATATCCCTAACTTCAGTCCATACTACTGGCGTCTTTTTTTCATAGCTGCCAAGCGATCCGGTTTCTGCAGTAGAATAAATGGGATTGATCAAATCAATATAAACCAAAAGAAAAGATCAGTCACTAACATTGTCTTGTACTTGCCAGGTGTGTTCAAAAGGTATTTGTTGCTTTCTATTTCTATAGTATCGTTTTAAGGTGCGCTCACAAATTCTGTCCCATTTTAATGTAGCCCTGACATGAAGCATCAAATCTATTTAATAATATCGCATCTATAATTTTCTCCACCCCCGGATGTGCATATAGAAACAACTAATTAGAGCCCTTTTACAAAAGTGTGGTAAGTTTTTGCACTTCCCCCACACATTAGCAGCAAAACCCAAAGCGTTGTAAGCTCAAAGGTCATGTAGTAACTGGCGGGAGCATGCACAGCCCTTACTGTGTGTTATATTAATTTCCAGTTACCGCGAGTTCATTTAACCCCACCAGTTGAGGTGGTGTTAATGTTAACTGCAACACTGACAGTGTATCACTAACGTCCAAGTGCAGCCCACGCCTATTCTCCGCCCATAACCCACCCAGTCCCCACTCCTTTGCACAATGAGCAGTTCATGCAGGAATTACCATGTGCTGTCATGCGGCCACGGTAACAGTTACCACAAGCTAAAACGCATGTTAACTGTTTAATATACTTGTTAAAAAAAACCCCTAAAATGGGTTATATCAGCAGTAGGACTAGATAGCAATTACAACAAGATAGATAGTATTTTCTTGAAAGCATAATGAGAAAATGTATCAAAATATTTGTTGTAACTTATCCGGTGCCTCTAATGCTATACCCCATTTTTAATTAGTTATTTACCCATGCACAGTTGGCTGGTGGGGAAAATTTTAGCTGTAATAGGATTCAATTGATCTGATTTTTCATGTCATGGCTACACCAAATTTGTGGTTAAAATGTGATCAGCTACTGATTTACTCTATTTTTTAATTAGTTATTTATGTGTATACAACCAGATGGTGGAAGAAGTTATAGATGTTGTATCACAAGAGCATGAAACATTAAATGATACCACATTTTGTGTTAAAACATGACAGCTGCTAGAATTTAAGAGCATGCCTAGTATGATCCTCATTCCAGGTCTCTGTCTCTTTTGGTTCTAATTATGGTAAAACTGTGAACATGGTAAATAAGCCTGTGTTGATGGGGAAGTATTTGTTAAGGTGTTTAAGCATTTAATAACATACACATTAGGTAAAGTGCTCCAATCACATGCATATCAGATACACTTACATGAATCAGAATACATACATCTGTCAGGATGTTGTCTTTTTGGCATAGTTTGTTTAGTTATGTTTGAAAACAGCTCAAGCTATTATAAATCATTTAAAACACGTTAACCAGTGGAGTGGAGTAAAGGAGTAGCCTAGTGGTTAGAGCAACTGCCTAGATAGATCAAGGGGTCGATTCCCATGGGTACTCCTTGTGGCCTTGGGCAAGTCGCTTTACCCTCCATTGCCTTGGAAGAAAAGGCCTGGCAATCTACCTCCGGTGATACATTGCCAAGAAAACACAGAAGCAGCTGGGTCGCCAGGAGTCAGCACTGACTTGACAGCACTAAAAAAAAAACAGTCAGAAAAAGATCTCTAGATATAATAGATACAGTATGTGTGTGATCATATGTTCTGGGCAGTTTTCAAAAGGTATTTCCATGCATACAGCAGAATTTTATATGCAAAAATGGGGCTCTTGATAACTACCCTCTAAAGATGCAATTTCCATATTTTTGGCATTAGGTCTTTGCATTTATTGCACAGGCATAGTTTGCTTGCTTTGTTTCGGTGGGGAGACGGGACGGGACGGGACATGGGGAGAGCTGAGATTGACATCAGAGGGAGGTAAACCTTCTCCTCCTCTCAATAGGCATTGATTAGCTTTCCTTCTCTCCCCCCCCCCCCTCCACAGGCATGTTCTTTTCCACACTCAGTCACAGTCTGTCATTCTCTCAGCCCCCATCTGCTCCTCCTAGGCCTGTCACCATCAGCCTCAGCCTTCCTACCTTGTCAGTTGCAGCTATGGCAGGGTGGCACAATAAAATATATTCAGACCTTTGTATTTCTGTTTCTTTTTTGATTTCTTTCATTTCTCAAGCTTTTCTTAATTGTTTTTCCTTTTTCCACATTTCCTCTCCCATCCAATTTCTAATTTTCTTCTTCTGTTACCCATCTTATTCTTAGCATTTCCTCTCGATTTTTTTTCCATCCTGTGGTTTGTCTTTTACTTAAGTAACCGGTTCAATTTCTTCGTTTTGTTTCCTTTTATCCGACCTATAATACTTCCATTCTGCTCTCACATCTTCCTTGTTTCTCACCTCCCCACACATTCACTCTTCCTGACCTTTTCATAATTTCTTCATCTTTCTCCACTCCTCCCTCTTTGCTTCTCTTCTCTCCTCCACACCACCCTCTCTGTTCTTTCTTCCCCTTCCCATTCATCTCTCCTTCCCAACTCTTCTTTCAGAACTTCTTCCTTTCCTCTCATCTCTCTCCTTTCCCCCTTCATCACCCTCCTCGCCTCTTTTTTTTTTTATCACTACCCTCCCCTGTTACCTCTCTTCTCTTCACCTTGTACACTTTCTCTTTCTACTTTCCTCCCTCCTCCAGGCACTCTCTTTTCCTCTCACTCCTAGCACTCTTCCTCCCTCCCTCCCTCCTCGCCTCTCCTGGCACACATTCTCTCTCTCCACTGCCAAACACTGGGTAAAGTAACACAAAACCTTGCAACTAGATTCTCAGAAGCTTACCATATCATACCCATTCCATGTCCAAGAACTCAAACTGCACCAACTCGTCCTATGAAAAGTCAACAGTCTATAAAACACTACACCTCTCGTTTGAAAAGAGAACAAGCCGGACTGCTACAAATTTATACACCGTTACCTATATGTTAGCATAATCCAGGACATAAAAACATAAGAAATGCCACACTGGGTCAGACCAAGGTCCATCGAGCCCAGTATCCTGTTTCCAACAGTGGCCAATCCAGGCAAGTTCCCAAAAAGGTACTCAGGTTCCACAATGCTTGTCCTGAGGTAAGCAGTGGATTTCCCGGGTCCCTTTTAATAATGGTTTAGGGACCTTTCCTCCAGGAACTTGTCCAAACCTTTTTTGAACCCAGCTACACTAACAGCTTTTACTACATCCTCTGGTAACAAATTCCAGAGTTTGATTACACGTTGAGTGAAAAAATATTTTCTCTTATTAGTCTTAAATGGTTTATGTTGTAGCTTCATTGCATGTCTTCTAGTCTTTCTACTTTTTGAGGTCTTAAACAGCTGATCTATGTTTACCCATTCCACTCCATTCATTAATTTATAGACCTCGATCATATCTCCTCTCAGCTGTCTATTTTCCAAATTGAAGAGCCCTAACCTTTTAAGCCTTTCATCACAGAGGTATCCTTCCATCCCCTTTACAATTTTGGTGGCTTTTTCTCTGTACCTTTTCTAATTCTCATATATCTTTTTAAGATATGGCAATCAGAATTGCACGCAATATTCAAGGCACCATGGAATGATAGAGAGGCATTATAATATTCTTTGTTTTTATTTATTTATTTAGTTAACAATTCTTATATACCGCACTATTTGTTATCAGTGCGGTTTACATTTAACAAAGAATACTCAGATCAGAGAAGAATGATTGAGTTTACCTTATAACAGGGAATAGAACTTGGAGAACATGGGTAACTATTTACATATTGACATATATCAGGATAGATGCGGAATACATGAAACTTCTATTTTATTCTCCATTCCTTTCCTTATGATTCCTAGCATTCTATTTGCTTTCTTGGCCACCGCTGCACATTGGGTAGACTTTTTCAATATATTATCCATAATGACGCTTAAATCCTTTTCCTGGGTAGTGATTCCTAATGTAGAGCTTTGCATTGTGTAAATAATATGAGACTACAAATATGCTTACAAAAAATGAAATAGAAAACCGAGACAGAAATAGCATTTTCTCCTGTACAAAATAAACTACAAAGAAAAGCAGATTTTCAAAGCTGACATATTCGATTCTCTAAAAACTGAAAATAAATATTTTATTTCTTTGTCCAATCATTTTTTTTTTCCAGCTTGGTTGGTCCTCGTATCTCTTTACCACGTACTCTTGTTTTATCCTAAGTCCTTTTCTAGTATCTCATTTCCATTTTCTCTTTCTTTCTTTCTCTTTCCAGTCCCTAACAATTTTTTTCCCTTCCCCTACATCTGTCTCTGACATTAATCCTTTTGTTTCATATTTTTCTCCATTTTCCTTATTTACTTTTTTATCTACATTTGGCTTAATTTTATCCTCCTCCATCCCTGTCTCCCTCCACTTCCTACCTTTCTCTCATCTTTTTTCCATCTGTATCTCCCATTCCTTTTCCAGCCTCCTATTCCTGTCTTTTGGCCATTTCTATCACCTTTACTTATTCCCTCCTCAGCCTCATCTTCGTCTGCCTCTCATTCCCTTATTAACTCAGTTCATTCCCTGTCACTCATCCCTTATCAACCTCTGGTCCATTCTTATGTCATAGTCCCTATTCCCCCTTTTATTTCCCAATTACTACTCTCTCTCTCACCACCTCCTACTACTGTTACTACTTATCATTTTAAATAGTGCTACTAGGCATATGCAGCACTGAACAAATGTAGATAAACTACAGTCCATTCTCCACAGTGCTTACAATCTCAAAGACCTGTCCCTTTCCTTTTGTTTCTGTTTTCATAGCCCTCTGTTTCCTTCTCCACTTTCCCCAGCATCTAATGTCCCCGCATCTCTAACATTCCTAACACCCATTACCCCATCTCTTCCCTTGCATCCATCCACCTACCTCTTTTTCCACTATTCATTCACCCTACTTTTCCTCCTCCTTGCCCCTTGCTTCCATCTTCACCTTATGCTGCAAATGCCCTTATTTTGCACCCCTCTGCTGGTTTCTGTCCTCTTCTATTCATTCCTCTATCAACCCCCTTCTCAATGCCACCTATTAGCATTTGCTGCCTTCTCACATGTCATCCCCTAGTCCCCTTCACCCACCCTATCATCTGCCAGAGTCATCGTCCTTGTCTCTCCAGCCCCCCCCCCCCCTCCAATCTAGCATTTTCCCTCTCTCCATCTCTCCCCAAAATAGTCTGGCATCTTTCCTTCCCTCCCCCCTGCAAAGTGGTTCAGCATCTCCTCTCTCCCCCCTTCAGCTTCTTCCCCCTCAAACCTTCCCTCCTTGCTGTTAGTGGCTCTCTCCTGTTGCTGCCACAGTGTCAACACAAGCAAGAACATGCTGCGGAGCTTCTCAGTGAAACTCTGTGCATGGTTTTGTCAGTCCTGCCCCCATGGCAGCAGGAAATCTGGTTCAGAGGTGCGCAGAGGCCCAGCAGAGCCTTGCAATGTTTCAGTGAGAGGCTCCGTGGCACATTATTGTTAGTGCCGATGGTGTCGTGGCAACGGAAAAGTGCCATTGCCAGCAAGGAGGAAATGTTTGAGAGGAGCTATTGGTCGATGGGGTGGGAGAAAAAAGGGGAGTTGCATACTGAAAATGAAATGCCTCCCTCCCTCCCATGATTCAGCATTTGGAGAGGCAATGTCCCTTCTCGCCTCCCAAATTACACCTATGAGTTAAGGGTACTGACTCTGGTATGCCACCTTTAGAGACAGATCCAGTCCCAGTTTTGCTCTATTGCATGTATATAAGTGTATTTCTGATTACCATGACAATGAAACTTTCAGCTTTTTATGGAGTTTAGATCCCATTTGAATCTCAGTTTGTGGATCACCTCAGCCTGGACCCCAGTTGTCATCTCTTCTTTCTGATCCCCCATAGGAAAGTTGACCTATGCTATGCAAGACCCTGGGAAAATCAACTGGAGCATCTCTCTACCAAGACTGGCATTTCTGCGGTTGAAGAATGGGCCCTCTCCAGTCTAGCAGCAAGTATACTGACCAACTTTGCTATGTGAACTATTGCAGATTCTGGCCCATAACCACTCGGGAATGACCACTCCAATTTGTCTTACTTTTAAAGATGGCCCCATCCTGCAGTTCCTCTGACCATAATGGTTGTCTCTTCCTCCACTCAATAAATTTGATTTCCAGAAGTCCTCTGTTTCCCCACCCCCATCTCGAGCCATGGTAGCTCCCTCTCCTCATCTCCTTTATCCCCAGAAGTCATCTCTCTCTTTCTCACTCCCTTGATGTTTCTCTCTCCCAGACAATGGTCTCCTATCTACTTGATCCCCAGAAGTAGTCTTTCTATCTTGTACTGGTCCATGATAATCCTCCCTCCCTCTCCTCCATTGGCTTGATTCCTGGCAGTTCTCTCTCTCCCTCCCCTCTTCCCATCAGCTTGATACCCATCAGTTTTTTTTCCCCTTCCTCCAGTTTCTGTTGGTCCCTTTTCTTCTTTACCACATAAATCACAGTGTCCTATCTCTCTCTTTATCCTATTCTGATGTGTACTCTTCTTTTATATCCATCCTTGCTGCCTCATTTCTTCTCCCCCTCTGTCTTTTTTTCTTATGCTTTCAACCCCAGTTCATCCTTTTTCTCATCCATATTAATCACTCAGGCTAGCAAGGGCAGGATCGGAGAGCATGTGCTAGTAGCAGTAATATAGATACCCTGGATGCCCTGATCAAGCCACTTTTCTACTTCTGGTTCCCCAGAGGAATCATGATTCCTCTTTCTGCCTCCTCTTCCCTGGATGTAGTAAGGGTGGTTCAAACAGGATCACTACTCAGCCACTCTGGTTTTTACTTCTGGTGCCTTCAAAAGTGGTGGAGCAAAAGGTTTGTGATCAGTTCGCTCCTCTTCTTCCAGGGGCCTATGAAAGCAGCAGATCTGATGTATGACAGTGGCTAAAAGAATATAGGTAATAGCAGCACAGCATCATTTCCTCCACCCGCAAGACCTGGTGCTCTCTAGACCCTATCCCTTCCAATGGCTGCTAGAACCCTCCCTATGTCTTCTTCCCTCGGTTCTTACTATGCTGAACTCCTCTTTGTCTACTGATTGTTTTCCTTCTTCCTGGAAGCGTGGTCTGGTTTGTCCCCTCCTTAAGAAGCTTTCTCTTGATCCTACTGTTCTCTCTAGCTGGCATCCGCTCTCAAATCTTCCATTCTTTCTAAAATCCTTGAACATTTTGCCTTCACGCAACTCTCTGCCCACCTTGTGTCTACTAATTCACTTCACCCCCGTCAATCCGGCTTCCGCTCTGGGCACAGCACTGAAACCATCCTCCTTTCTCTTCTTAACGAGTTGCATATTGCACACGACCAAGGTGATATTACTCTTCTTGTTTCTCTGGCTCTTTCTGCAGCGTTCGACTTTGTCGACCACCCTACTCTCTTTTATCGTCTTTCTGACTTTGGGGTCTCTGGTGTTCCTTGGCTCTGGTTTTGTTCTTTTCTCTTGGCTCGCACCTTTTCCATCATGTCCCCTTCCTCCCCTTTGCCCCCTATGCCTCTTTCCTGTGATGTCCCTCAGGGCTCTGTCTTGCCTCCGCTCCTCTTCAATGTGTTCCTGGCCCCTCTCGCCGCCCTTGTACAGCAGGCTGGTATCTCCGCATATTATTATGCAGACAATTTCATCCTCCTCCACCTCACCACTCCGACTGTTCCTGATATTGCAGCCCTCAATACTTGTCTGTCTTCTATCTCTGACTGGATGTCTGCTAACTTTCTTCAGTTTAATCCCCTCAAGTCCACTGCCTCTTGGGTTACGTTTGGGTCCCTATCCCTGTCTCTGGCCCCCTCAGTTGCTTCCACTGCCATTCCCTTGGTGTCTTCTTTCCGTTACCTTGGTGGTGTTCTTGACTCCTCCTTCTCAGATTCTGTCTCTCGTCATGCCGCCTTTTGCCTCCGTCAGTTGCGCACGGTCCGTCCCTTCCTCACATCATCCTCCTTAACCACTCTCCTTTTGTCTCTTGTTGTTTCCCGAATTGATTATTGTAATGTCTCCCTTGCAGATCTTCCCCTTTCCCAACTCCATCATCTGCAGCTCTTTCAGAACACTGCCGCTCACATTCTCACCTCCTCCCCCTTTATGAGCACATCATCCCCCTCTTGGTTCATCTGAATTGGTTACCAATTTGTTTCAGGATGCAATATAAAATTCTCATCTTCACACACCGTACCATTCATTCCTCCTCACCTCAGTACTTGGCTGATCTCCTACAGTTCCATATCCCCCCTCGTTTGCTCTGCTCTGTCTATAATTACTGGCTGGTGCTTCCCCCTCCCTCCCAGGCACACCTTGAGCACATTCGTCCCTCTGCTTTATTCTTCCTGGCCCCCCTCCCTCTGGACCTCTCTTCCCCTAAACCTTCGGTCTGAGTCCTCTTTCCCCCGTTTCAAGACTGCCTTGAAAACCCATCTGTTTCAGTGTGCTTTCAGTCTCCCTTTTCCCCTCCCCCCTCCCTAGAGTTCCATGCTCCTTCTCTCTTGCTCTGCTGTCCATCCTTTCTGTCCTGTCGATTTTGGCATTCCTCTCCATTTCCTCAGCAGTCTTTTTTTGCATTGTACATCGCTTTTAGTCGTCTGATGTAAGCAGTATAGCAAATTCTGAAATAAAGATAAAGCAGACATCCTCAGGGCTCAATGATCAGCCTTCTCTTTTTCTGTTCGTCTGCACCAGTTAATTCCAGTGGAGCCTCTGTGCTGGTCCTGTAGAAAACAAATGGGAAACCATTGCCCAGAATAAAAATAATATGACATCTCCATGCATCTAAGTGGGCAAACTGAAGACTGGGTCTGCCTCTTCCAGTAAGATAGCAAACCTGATTACCAGTCACCCTGTTCTGTTTTATGTACCTTTTGACAGCCACATTTCCAATTCCTATAGTATACTTTGGACTGGTTCTGTTTTTACATATCACCTGTCAACCATGGCTGTTTTTTCTTCCTTTGACCTCTCACTGCTGCTTAGGGGTATGCATTTGTAAGTGTGCATTTGGTTCATTAGTGCAGCGTTTTTCAACCACTGTGCCGCGGCACACTAGTGTGCTGTGAGATATTGTCTGGTGTGCTGTGGGAAAAATTCCAATTTCATCCGTAACATGTGGCCTCGGCTCACAAATTAGGGTTGCCAACAGGCCGGTTTTCAGCCGGCCTGGCCGGTTTTTCCATGGCCAGGCCGGCTGCCAGCACAGTTGTAAAACCGGCCATTGAAAAGCCGGTTTTTTGCTCTGGCCGCAAGATCAGGAGCGGCCAGAGCAAAAAAACGGCTTTTGTGCCGAAGTCCGCGGCGCGAACGCGATCGCGATTCCCTATAGCAGTGCAGCCGCTGGTTCTGCTTTGTACAGAGCAGCGGCTGCACTACACTTACATTGAAAAGTAAAGAGAAACTGTGTCAGGAGCCCTCCGATCATGCAGAGCCCGAGGAAGTGATGTCATGGGGGCGGGCTCCTCACAGGCTGTCTTTCCTTTTCAAATTAACTTTAGCTGCAATAAAGTTAATTTGAAAAGGAAAGACAGCCTGTGAGGAGCCCGACCCCATGACATCACTTCCTCGGGCTCTGCGATGACCGGAGGGCTCCTGACACAGTTTCTCTTTACTTTTCAATGTAAGTGTAGTGCAGCCGCTGCTCTGTACAAAGCAGAAGCAGCGGCTTGGGCAGAGGGGGGGGTGTGTGTGTGTGAGTGAACCAGCAAGGGGGGGGAGTGTGAGTGAACCAGCAGTGGAGGGGGGGGGGTGGTGTGAGTGAACCAGCAAGGGGGGGGGGGGGGCGATGGTGTGAGTGAACCAGCAAGGGGGGGGGGGCGATGGTGTGAGTGAACCAGCAAGGGGGGGGGGCGATGGTGTGAGTGAACCAGCAGGGGAGGGGGGGTAAGTGAGTGAGTGACCCAGCAGGAGGGGGTGAGTAAGTGACAGGGGGGTGGGTGAGTGAACCAGCAGTGGAGGGGGGGGGGTGGTGTGAGTGTTTGATTCCTATTCAAGAGAATTACTTTATATATAGTCAATATAGGCACAGAGGTAAATTTTTTTAACATTTTCTAATGGTGGTGTGCCTCGTGATTTTTTTCATGAAAAAAGTGTGCCTTTGCACAAAAAAGGTTGAAAAACACTGCATTAGTGTACCTTAATTCCCCATTTAAACAAATGTGTGACATTAACAACTCCCCCCCCCACCCCACCCCTCTGAAAACTGGGGAAACATTTGTAAAACAAAAACTAACTGAATTTTTCTTGTCTGTACACATCCCTACTGCTGCTGCAAATACAATGGCCAAAGTTATGCATCAGAAAAAAGGAGAGTGATTTGTGACAGGCCGAAGACAGGGCAAAAACTTATACATTCCATGGCAAGATTCAGCTGGCAAACATAAAACTTATCCAGAAGGGTTGATGGTTAAATAGCAGTTATAACTTTTAAACATTCATTTGTATTTGGCTAGCATCTTTCCTGTAGTAGTTCCAGGCAAATTATGATCAGGTACATTTGGTATTTCCCTGTCCCCAGGGGTCTTATGACCTAAATTTGTACCTGAGGCAGTGGAGGGTTAAGTGGCTTGCCCAAAGCCACAGGGAGTGTGAGCGGGATTTGAGCTCTGGTGTGGTGGCCCCAAGCTACTATTTTAACCACTGGGCTATTCCTTCAATCCACTTCTTTTAAAATGTATCTCTCTATTCAAAGTTGTACATGTATTGCTGATGAAAATACGTATAACTTTAAATGGCCAGTTATACATTTTAAAGAATAAATAGCAGTCACAATACTGAATACTGAGCTCAGCGAGTTCCTGTTCTAAATTGCAGTGTAATTGGGTGCTGAAGGCATTGGAAGATAAAGGAGCTGATTTTAGAAGGGTTAGGCACCACTTGCGTGTGTAAAAAGCTGATGTAAATGGGAATAGATGGGTGAATAGTAATTTTAGTAAAATCGCTACCTATACATGTTTACCTGTGACATGCACAGATTTCAAGGGGGCATGTTATGGACAGCAGGAGGATTTTAAATATATAAAAATATAGATATAGATATAGATATATATATAGAGAGAGAGAGATACACACAAACACACACTATTTTTTAACAGCACTACATGTATACCTCAGTTTCCTCCTTAGCATTTATACCTGCTCTGAGTCACACATAGGTGTCAGCTAACTAGTTCCTGCAGAGTTTACTCTGACATACTTTGTGTGCTTGCATACTACAAACAATTACTAAGCCTTTGCACCGTTGGGCATTTATATGCTACTATTTGATGCTTGTGAGAAATTGAGCATCATTTTTCCATTGTAGTCTGATTCCTGATGAAGGCGTCCAAGCTGAAATTTGGCCGTCAGTTGTTTTAAATAAAAGGAATTTTGCATGTAACACAAATTTGGTCTTTCATCCCTGGTTTACCTCCACTCTCTGTGTGCGTACAGAATTTTAAAGTTATGCATGTATTTCCTAGTTTATAACAGCAATACAGGTCTACCTCAGTTTCTTCATCAGCATTTACACCTGCTCTGAGTCATACATGGGTGCCAGCTAACAGCTGATTTGGACGTGGGCTTGGAAGGATTGATTGAAGGAGCAATTGCATTTACCTCTTTGGTGTTTAAAAGCTATCCAAAAAAAATAGAGTTCTAGAGCTCGACTCCTTCATTGTCGCCCTTGGGTATACAGTTCTGCAAAGTCATGTATTTGCATGAGTAAGTGCTGGTAACAAAATCATTTGCTTTCATGGGCTGGCACTTATATGTACAAATGCAATGTGTGCTATTGAATCAGTGCTGACATCTGGCAACCGAACAGCTGCTGTGTTTTTCTGGCAAGGTGTGACCAGAAGTAGATTGCCAGGCCTTTCTTCTGAGGCAGTGGAGGGTAAAGTGACTTGCCCAAGGCCACAAGGAGTGCTATTGGGAATCAAATGCTGGTTTCTTGATCCCCAGGCTACTGCTCTAATCACTAGGCTACTCCTCCACTCCTTCATGTCCCACAGTTTTATTATAAATCTGCAAACAACAAACTTACAATAGCTAGTTGAAATCAAGAGTGGTGCACTGATACTAGTTCAATAAAAGTGATGAGTCTTTCAATAGATATTTCTGTTGAATATAGGGTAAAAAGTAAATGCTGCCTACGTGGTCAGAGGGAAAGGAAATGCAGTGAGCCAGTTTGTAATTTGTGGAGCATGTTTACTAACCCCCTTACTGGGAATGTGGGTATGTAACTAGCACAGGGCTTTGCAGCTACATGCAGAGGGGAAGGCGGGTATGTCTGTACCCCTCCGTTTACCATGCTGCACCATAGTAAAACTGCGGCAGGAGCAACTAACGCAACCCATTGAGGTGGCATTAGTTGCACCCTTGGTATTTGCACCAAGTACAGTTAGCATGTGTTCCAAAAGCCCATGCTACTTGCACTATAGCGGGAACACTCCATCCCATCCAATCTCCACTATGATTCATGCTGTTTGGGTAGCGCAGGGTTTTTAGCATGGGGCCCAGCACTACTTTAGTGCGGTGCTGATATTGCATGCCAAAAGGATTGAATTACATGTGGAAGCACATTCTAATTTGTGTGTCCAGGCCCCTGTGTGCCCCATCAGAATCGGGATGCACAGAGGCAGACCCGATTCTGATCCTGCGGGGGCTAGACGTGCAGGCCAGGACCCGATTCAGATCGGCCTGCACGTACAAACCTTTGCCCAGCTAACTCAGTCAGGCTCCTGAATGGAGCTGTGGTGCCATGGTATTCTGTTGCCATGGCACCACGGCTCCATTTAGGAGCCGTAATCCCCGGCCGCTGACCACAATCTTTGTTCCCTGTTGCCCAGCCCCCAATCTGGCCTTCCATGGCTAGGGTCAGGTTGTGATCTACTACCTGCACCCCCTCACCTCTCTGCCGCTGCCCAGGCCTGCTAGATTAGAGGCCCCGGATGTAAAGGGCCGACTTCAGAATCGGTCCTGTATGTCTGGGGCCTTGGACCGCCCACTGCCCGCCCTCACTTCTCCACAATGCCCCCCTCCCCTGTCTAAGCCCCCTCATACAAACACCTTGTTCATACGGGGAGGCTTTTGCCGGGGATGGACGTCCCAACAGGATGTCCATCCCCGCTATTCGCAGTACAGAATAGACCCCATAGTATTCAACCGATAAACATAAAGATTATATGACCTTTGTGGGTCACAACTATTTAATTAAAAAAAAAATAGGAATGTGCATTCGCTAGTGTGCATTTGGCTCATTGATGCATGCTAAGTTAATACAATGCACACTAAGGGACGTGTTTATTAAGTGACATGCCAATAGCAGGAGTTTGAGCTCCAAAACTAGTGCAGAGGCCAGCTTTAAATTTAGGGAACATGTGCATCCATCCCCCTGTCATTAGCTCATTGCTAATTTATGGCACTGTGCTAATCAGCACGTGGGTGTACCATCCAGTCTCTGCCAACTGCACACTCGCCAGTTAGCGTAGGACCCCATGCTGTTAGCTTGGTGTGTGCTAAACCCCATGAGCACAGTTAGTGCATAATAGTAAACGTCCTAATAGACTTAGGGGTATGTCTACTAAGCCAGGCTAATAGTTAACCCAGATTTTCTGCAAATAGATCAAATTGAATAATATGGAACCTAGTTGCAGATAACCGGGTTAACCGTTAGCCCGGCTTAGTATACATATCCCTTGAGTGCACTTTAATTTGTTAGTGCGTGCTAAATCGATTTAGAACACACTAAAAATTCCCAATTAGAACAAATGTGACACTAACAGAAAACAAACTTGTGAAAGAAAAAGAAAACTAACCAAATTTTTCTTGTCTGTGCACACTAAAAAAAAAAATGTTCAAAAAAGAGCTGTCTGCACAGCTTATGTTTGCATATTTTGTATTATGCTAACAACTTGCAACTTATGCTACCTACGGCAACTCAATTCCTGCTGTATGTACTGCGTTAATGCATGCATTTGTACCACAGTCTTCAACATCCTAAGCACCCTACACAAAATTGGACTTTAAAGACAAGTCACTTCAATGTCAGCTGGAGAAATGGGATTTGAACTTGGGCACCAGCCCATTGTCCTAACCACTAGGCTACCTCTGGGATACACTACTGCAGGATCTTAATTTGGAAATCAGAATGCTATTAGTTTGACAGTTTTCAGAAATAGCATTAAGAACTGATGCAGGATAGAAATATTGTGATCCGAGTCATATATTTGTTTTCCCAAACCTAGGTCTCTGCTCAAATGCAAAGGAGATATTTTATGACCTTAAAAAAGAAGCACTTTTTACAAGAATGGTGTAGCTGTTGGTTTGTTTCTTGCAACATACAGGTGCAGATTTAACTAGGTCTGTGTCACAGTAAATTTGTATCTGATATGTAATACGCACAAAATGTCATTCATACAAGTGTAAATTTAACTATTTGTCCTTGTGCTGGCATGAGTCAAGGGCAAATCAGTCACCTACAACAAATGTACAGGTAATGCTTTGAGCAAATATTGTATAGTCTCACTTGCAAATCATGGAATACAGCACCATCCATTGTGAATATATTGCATTGCTGTGAATCAATAATGACAGGTGCAAGCTTTAGAAAGCCCCAGCCCCAGCCCCATGTTGACCAACTGTTGGCAGTGACATTCTTTTTCATTTTTCATTTTTCAGATCAAGCACGAGCAGCAGAATGTGTTTTTGGTGGGGAAACCCAAACAAATCAACCTGCTCCACCCTCAACTCTGGCCCTGGCTCGTACTACTGATTCTTTGTTTTATGTTTACATTTATTATTCTTTGCGCAAATCATAAAAAATATTGGCCTAATATTAAACAGCCGCAGCTGGTGTTTTTAGCTGATTGCACGTGGTGGGGAGGCTTCAGTCAACTGGATAAAGTACACTGGCTGTCCATACACTTATAGCCCTTTTCCCTCCCTCCCCCAAAAGCAGCAGATTGAAGAGCAGGGCTGCAGCCAGAAATTGTCGGCATAGTACCTGGCTCCTGCTGGCTTGAAGAGGGGTGGGTAAGAAGGTGGAGAATGGGAGAAGGGGCAAGTTTAGAGTTGGAAGGCAGGGAAAGAATGAGGGAATGGATGGGGCTAGAAAGGATGGAGGGATATAAGAGGGCAGTGCATTGGGGAGAGGTGGGCTTAGAAGAGGGACTGAGACTTGAGAGAGTGCAAGTGAGGGAGTGAAAGGCAGGGAAGGGAGACTACAAAGTTGTTTGGGAGGGGAGAAAAAGAGCTTTTGAGAAAGGCATGAACTATTAATTCCTAATATTCTGTTTATTTTTTTGGCTGCTGCCTCACAGTGGGCAGAATATTTCCACTAAGAGGCCGATTCCGTATTGGCCGTCCATGGGTTCAGAATCAGGTTTGTGGCCTGGACGTGCAGACCGGGCCCCAATTCTGATCGGTCACATGTCCAGCCCACATATCCGGCTAACTTAGCCAGGCTCCTGATGGAGCCTCAGTGCCATGGCGTCCCGTTGCCATGGCACTGTGGCTCCGTTCAGGAGTTGCGATCCTCAGCCGATGGCGACACTGTCCTTATCCCGCAGACTGACCCCCGATCTGGCCTCCCATGGCCATGGTCGGGCTGCGGGGATCCCCCTGCACCCCTCACCTTCCATCTTTGCCCGGCACCATGGTACTCTGACATCCCTGTCCTGGTGTGCATCATACCTGACAGACAGATGGCAGCATGTCCGCTCCGGTCCTTCCACCTCCACACCTTTCCCCCAAGAGAAAGGCGTGCCACAAGGATCCTCACTCTCAGCCCTACTGTTCAATGTCTAAAGGTATGCGATGCAGAGCTCCTCAGCAAGCCCACGATACGATACCTAGGAGTCACGCTGGATCAACAGTCTTGAAGGACTTGAAAAAGGGACTGTTACTTCTGGAGAGAGATCTGCAATTGTGAGTATATACTTCTGGGAATTTTTTGAAAGGAATTCTTTTTATTAAAGCTATTTAATCCGTGAACCCACTATTTTTTGTTAAATCAGTCAGGGCCTAGTAGCAGCAGTTTAAGTTTAAATTTAAAACACAGAAGAGAACTTTCTGGTTACATTTCATACCCAGCAGAGAGCTTATAGTTTTAATTTAATAGTCACTCAGGGCCTAGTATCAGCAAAGTATTTTTAGTTTAAATTTAAAACACAGAAGAGAGCTTTCTGGTTAAATTTAGAACCCAGCAGAGAGCTTGTAGTTTAAATTTCATAATAAGTTAGAGCCTAGCAGCAGCAAAGAGCTATAATTTAAATCAAATAAGAATATAGCTTACCTCAGCAGCACAGGACAGGGTACTGTGTAGCAGCCCTCTTTTAATAAGTGTTATTCTGGGGAAAGGAGGGGCTCTTCCGAAGGGATGGGCTTCACCTTAACCGGGATGGAACCAGGCTGCTGGCTTTAACCTTTAAAAAGGAGACAGAGCAGCTTTTAAACTAGATAATAGGGGAAAGCCGACAGTCGCCCAAGAGCAGATGGTTCGGAAGAATGTATCCTTGAAGGATGCTACCAAAAGCAGAGAGGTTCCAAAAAAGAGTAAAGTAGCCCAAATGCCCTCGAGTATGGAGCAGAGACAGAGCTTAAAGATCCCAAATTACCCATGTCTACCAATAGCCAAATTAATATGAATAAAAAAAAGTCTCTAAAATGCTTGTATGCAAATGCTAGAAGTCTAAAAAATAAGATGGGAGAGTTAGAATATATAGCACTAAATGAGAGGTTAGATGTGATTGGAATATCAGAGACATGGTGGAAGGAGGACAACCAGTGGGACACTGTGATACCTGGGTACAAACTATATCGTAATGATAGAGCTGATCAAATTGGTGGAGGGGTTGCGCTCTGTTAGAGAGGGCATTGAGTCAGAAAGGATTAAAGTTTTGCAGAAAACAAAATTTGCTGTAGAATCTCTATGGATTGAAATTCCATGTAAAAAGGGGAAGGCGGTGGCGGTGTACTATCAACCGCCTGGCCAGAATGAACAAATGGATGATGAAATGCTCAAAGAAATCAAGGAAGCTAACAAAAGTTACAGCGCGGTAATAATAATGGGCGATTTCAATTACCCCGGTATCGACTGGGTCAGTGTCACGGCAGTACATGCTAGGGAGATAAAGTTCCTAGATGACATAAATGACTGCTTCTTGGAGCAGCTGGTCCATGAACCGACAAGAGGGGAAGCCATATTAGACCTAGTCCTTAGTGGAACACCAGATCTAGTGCAAGAGATAAGGGTGTTGGGGCCACTTGGCAATAGTGATCATAGCATGATTGCCTTTGATTTAATTAGTGGAGGAGGGATAGTAAGGAAATCCACAGTACTACCTTTTAACTTTCGAAAGGGAGACTATGATAAAATGCGGAAAATAGTTAAGAAAAAACTAAAAAGAGCAGTTGCAAAGGTTAAAGATTTACATCAAGCTTGGGTGTTGTTGAAAAATACTATCTTGGAAGCCCAGACCAGCTGTATTCCACGCTTTAAGAAAAGTGGAAGGAAGTCCAAAAAACTGCCAGCATGGTTTAAAGGTGAGGTCAGAGAGGCTGTTGTTGCCAAGAAAGCATCTTTCAGGAAATGGAAAAAAGAGCCAAACGATGAAACCTGGAAACAGCAGAAGCACTGGTAGGTCAAATGCAAGGCATTGATAAAGAAGGCAAAGAGAATTTGAGAAGAAGCTTGCTGCGGAAGCAAAAACGCGAAATAAAGATTTTTTCAAGTACATTCGTAGCAAAAAACCTGTGAGAGAGTCAGTTGGACCATTAGATGATAGAGGAGTTAAAGGGGCACTAAGAGGCGACAAGGCGATAGCGGAGAGACTGAATGAATTCTTTGCTTCTGTCTTTACTGAGGAAGATGTAGGGATGTTACCCATGACTGAAGTGGTATTTAAAGGTGTGGAAGAATTGAAGGAAATATCGATACATCAGGAAGATGTATTACAACTATTAGATAAACTGCAGAGTAGCAAATCACCTGGGCCGGATGGTATATATCCAAGGGTGTTGAAAGAACTGAAATATGAGATTGCAGACCTGCTATTAGTAATCTGTGAACTATCATTAAAATCATCTCTAATACCTGAAGATTGGCGGATCGCCAATGTAACACCAATTTTTAAAAAGGGTTCGAGGTGTGATCCGGGAAACTACAGACCGTCAGTACCGGGAAAAATGGTAGAAACCATCATAAAGAATAAAATTACTCAGCATGTAGATAGTCATGGTCTAATGGGAGACAGCCAACATGGCTTTAGACAAGGAAGATCTTGCCTTACTAATCTGTTATGTTTTTTTGAAAGTGTGAATAAACAGGTGGACAAAGGTGAGTTGGTTGATATAGTGTATCTGGACTTTCAGAAAGCCTTTGACAAGGTCCCTCATCAGAGACGTTTGGCAAAACTAAAGAGTCATGGGATAGGAGGCAGTGTACTACTGTGGATCATGAACTGTTTAAAAGATAGAAAGCAGAGGGTTGGGCTAAATGGCCAATTTTCCCAATGGAGAAAGGTGAATAGTGGTGTACCCCAGAGATCTGTGCTGGGTCCGCTGCTTTTTGACATATTCATAAATGACCTGGAAAGTGAAATAACGAGTGAGGTTATCAAATTTGCAGATGACACAAAACTATTTAAAGTTGTTAAAACCCAAGAGGATTGTGGGAAATTGCAAGAGGATCTTGATAAATTGGAAGACTGGGCATCAAAATGGCAGATGAAATTTAATGTGGACAAGTGCAAAGTTATGCACCTAGGGAAGAACAACCCAAACTATGGTTACACGATGCAAGGTTCCACATTAGGAACCACCACCCAGGAAAAAGATTTAGGCGTCATTGTGGATAACATGTTAAAACCCTCGGCCCAGTGTGCAGCGGCAGCCAAGAGAGCAAATAGAATGCTAGGTATCATAAGGAAAGGAATGGAAAATAAAACAAAAGATATTATAATGCCTCTATACCGTTCCATGGTGAGACCGCACCTTGAATATTGTGTGCAATTCTGGTCGTCGTATCTTAAAAAGGATATAGCGTTATTAGAAAAGGTTCAGAGAAGAGCCACCAAAATTGTAAAGGGGATGGAAGGATACTCCTATGAAGAAAGGCTAAAAAGGTTAGGGCTCTTTAACCTGGAAAAGAGACGGCTGAAGGGAGATATGATAGAAGTCTATAAATTAATGAACGGAGTGGAACGGGTAAACGTAGGTCGCCTGTTTACGTTATCAGAATATAGGAAGACTAGGGGACATGCAATGAAGCTACAGGGTAAACTATTTAAGACTAATAAAAGAACATGTTTTTTCACTCAACGTGTAATCAAACGCTGGAATTTGTTACCGGAGGATGTATTAAAGGCTGTTAATGTAGCTGGGTTTAAAAAAGGTTTGGACAAGTTCCTGGAGGAAAGGTCCATAAACCATTATTAAGAAGGGACCCAGGATATCAATACTTGACCTAGTACAAGCATTGCAGAACCTGTGTCTTTTGGGGAAACTGCTAGGTACGTATGACCTAGATTGGCCACTGTTGGAAACAGGATACTGGGCTTGATGGACCTTGGTCTGACCCAGTATGGCATATCTTATGTTCTTATGTTCTAACAGCTCAACATGATGGCCCAGATAGGCAACATGGTAAAGGCGATCTACCACAAAATCTGGACGCTTCGCCACCTGCGACAGTTGCTAGAGCCAGAAGACTTCCGGACAATCTTCCAAGCACTAATAATGCCACACTTTGACTATGCCAATACAATACCGTACGGCCTCCCGAAAAGCACGCTTAACCCTCTACAGCTTGTAATGAATGCAGCTGCCAGAATCCTGCATGGAGCATCCAGGAGGGACCATATCACTCTAGTTCTGAAACAATTGCACTGGCTGCCGGTACAATGCAGGATCTCCTTTAAGATCTTAACAATGACCTACATAGCCATCAACAAGTGCTCCTCCACCTCCCTCACAAATCTCATCCAGACCACCCCCCCTTAACAGAGTAAGGTCAGCTGCCACCAATGCTCCTATATGCCTGAAGGCGATCACCAAGTGCTCTCAGTCCACGAGAAACAGAGCCTGAGCCTTCTATGCACCCTCCTGTTGGAATGCCCTGCCACCGGCCATACGGGCCATCAATGACCTCGCCCAGTTCAGAAAGGCACTGAAACACCATCTGTTCCTCCAGTATTATACTGTGGTAGGCGAAGGCCTATGATCCACGCTGAATGAAGGCAGGCAGGCCTAAGCAGCTTGACCTGTAAATGAAGCCTGTGGTTAGGCCCTGAGGAGTGAAAATCCCCCCCCCCCAATATTGCCTCCATAGAACTGAAACTTAATTCAGCTTAAATGAACCTAGCTGAGCAGAAACGAAACTCAGAGAAAACAGTAAACCATTTTAATTAACACTGATAAATGTGTGCAGCTTCTATGGAATTAATTAACTCTGTTGAGAAAAAGGTTACAGTGCCCTGCTTTCCCACATATTCCAGCTGGATAGTGACCTTGGAGGAGAAAAGTAACGAAGTTGGTGAACTGACCATTGTAATTGGGACTGTAAGGGGGGCAACCAGGTGCTGAGCCCAGACCAAGGTCCCCATTGGATAGCTACGTAACGGTACCGGAACCAATAGAAGGTGTAAGAAGGGTTACCGGGGCCAATGAAAAGTTTGCCTATGCTTAGAATGGGAAAGAAAGCTATAAAAGTTGTTTTGCTATAAACCATTGCTCAGCCATTTTGAATGTGATTCTGCTTGAGTCTTGTGCACAAATAAATGATTTGGACCTTCTGAACAGACTCCTGGTATTATTGGGTTGTCTGCGCTCTGCTGCTACATATTCTTGGTGCGTTGGCCGGGAAGGTGTGGTAATAGAGGGTATACAGGGCAATATACCACGACTTTCCGCCTCTACAGGTTTGGTCCTGCCGGGATCGTGCCCTCCCGACGTGGGCTCGGCTCCCAGGCGCCACCGGTCCAGTTGCATCGGAGGGAGTTGGGCCAGGCCTCGGCGGGTGCCGGACCCGGTTGGAGCCAACACCTCGAACCCGTGGGGGGAGTCCGAGGTCCAACTCATGCGCTTGCTTGGGAGCGGGAACCGGATCCGGTGAGTATAGTTTTGATTTGACTAGACAGCTGAGTCAGAGCAGAACTGTTGTTTGAACTTTGAAACTTTGGAATTTGATATTTGGTAAGAGAGCATGATCAACTCTCAAGACGGTCCGATTAACCCTGCATGAGTATGCGCGGGGCGAAACCACCGTCTTTTTGATTTGGAATTTGATATAGCCTAGTCAGAAGAGACAGGATTGGGCTATTTTTGGGATACGTTGCTAGCATGATTGTGTGAATGAAGTGTGAATGAGAGGTCTTGCAGCACGGACCAAGCAAAGGCGGACTCCTGAGTAACGCATTTCCTGGCCGGGCGACCGCGTCCAGGTCGTAAAAAGGAGGAAGCGACCGTCGTCTTGTCTGGTTACTTGTTTCCCCTAAATGTTTCTAGGGCCGTGAGGACCCCTTACCCACGGTCCGCCCTCCTTTTTCCCTTCTGTTTGTTGTTGCGCACACATCGATATGGGAGGGGCGGGGTCTACTAGGCACACTCCGTTAGAATGTATGATCAAGTATTTTAATAAAGGATATTCAGGAGATTATGGAGTGAAAATGACTGCCTCACGATTGCAGCTTTTGTGTACTAGGGAGTGGCCCATCATAGACCCCCCTGTGGCCGCGAGATGGCACATTTAGCCTAGGAATTATTCGATCAGTTCATCAGAAGGTGCGGGTAGCGCACCCTGATCAGTACCCTTATATAGACTCTTGGTTAAGTATTTGTGAGAATCCGCCCCCTTGGGCGAAGCGTTGCTATGAAGAGCAGTGCAGGATATTGTTAGCACTGACAGATCAGACCCCGAAGGCAGGGACAGCTGAGAAATCTAGTCAGAAACCTATTCTGGTAGATCCTGAGTCCCCGGGAGTTGTAGCTAGACAGCCCCGAGCCCAGCATCCAGTAAAAGTACCCCTGCATCCTGCGGCAGTCCCGCAGCGACAGCGAGACCCAACTCCGGAACCACACCCGGAAGAGCAAATAGAGGATCCCCCTCTTGATGAGGATTCAGGCACGCCTGAGGATCAAGAAAAGGCTGAGTCAGAAGAAGAAGAAGAGGAAGAGTCCTCTCAAGGCGACACAGACAGTGTAGTATCAGTGGCCAGCGTAAGCTCACCCGTAGCGAGCGAAGCGCCCCAAGCCAAACGCGCTGTGCACAAGAAACCCATTGCTAAGAAAGTTTCTGTGAGGCTACAGAAAACATCTGTTAAGAAAATGATGCCACTACGGCAAGTCCCGGGACTACCCGTGCGAGATGAGCATGACCAGATAGTAGCGGGACCCCTGAGTCTAGTATATGTGCCTTTCTCCACTGCTGATTTGTTGAATTGGAAAATGCATTATGCTTCTTACACTAATAAGCCCCAAGAGTTAACAGAATTGATGCATACAATTATGGAAACTCACCAACCCACTTGGGCAGATTGCCGTCAGCTCCTGTCTACTTTATTTACCACTGAGGAGCGGACACGAATTAAGCGAGCAGCTATCGACTGGCTAGCAGATAATCCTGTAGCAGAGGGAGTTGGAAGAGCAGGAATAGACAATCGCGAAGCAGCTCAGAAAGAATTCCCTAACGAAGACCCCAAATGGGATCCAAATACTGAATTAGGATCCAGAGCCCTGTCACGGTTCCGCCAAGGCCTCATGCAAGGTCTGAGGAAGGGGGGTCAAAAAGCCATGAATCTCTCTAAAGTGACCGAAGTTAATCAGGGCATAGATGAGAGCCCTGCAGTATTTTATGAAAGATTGACTGAAGCGTATAGGATGTACACTCCCTATGACTGAGATGCACCAGGAAGCTTATGCATGGTGAATTCTGCTTTTGTAACCAGTCACAACCAGATATTAGACGTAAGCTACAGAAATTAGAAGGGTTTGCGGGCATGAATGCAACACAGTTACTAGAAGTCGCTCATAAAGTGTATGTGAATCGTGATAATGAAAGACAGAGAGAAAGTGATCGAAGGATGAAGAAGAAAGCAGATTTTTTGGCTGCGGCCTTAGTGGAACAGAAAAGGGGAGGTGTCCCTAGTCGAAGGAGCAGAGGAAGAGGGCGGGGCCGAGGAGATGACCGGCCCCCATTAGGCGCGAACCAATGCGCTTATTGCAGGGAGGAAGGACATTGGAGAAGTGCATGCCCGCGACTCGAAGAAGCCTCTCAGGATGAAGGGGAACACGCCCCTTGGAGGGAAAGAGAGAGAGGCCGGCCCCAAAATCGTAGAGGAACCAATCGAACAATCTCAACGCAAACGCACAGAGGCCATCCAGGGAGTGGCAGCCGCCACAGCCTATGATCTGGATGAAGCAGATTAGGACAGACTGGGCTCCGAATTCGCTTTAGGTCTCCAGGAGCCTATGGTCAGTATACAAATAGGAGACCAATTCATCGACTTTATGGTTGACACTGGAGCAGAACATTCTGTAGTAGATAAACAAATAGCCCCTTTTTCTACAAGAGCAGTCACCATTGTAGGAGCGACTGGCGCTAAAGCCACAAAGTCTTTTCTTCAAAATCGTATATGTAATTTAGGAGGACAGCAAATAACGCACCAATTCCTTTACATGCCTGAGTGCCCAGTGCCATTACTGGGACGAGATATGCTAGCCAAACTGCAGGCCCAAATATCCTTTACTGAGAAAGGAGAGATGCAAATGACAGTAAATTCCCAGTCAAAACCTGCTGGACTGATGTTGCTTACTGTTCCACGAGAAGAAGAATGGAGATGATATAGTACAGAGCCAAGTACTGAGCCAATCATTGATACCTATTTTGCACCTACTTTGAAAAGCATTGATGCCCCTCCTGGAGTATGGGCGGAGGGCAATCCACCAGGCCTGGCCAAACATATAGCTCCAATAATTGTGAACCTCAAGCCTAGTGCACAGCCAGTACACGTCAAGCAATACCCACTTCCAAGAGCAGCAATTGAAGGCATTCATCGCCACTTGCTAAGGCTGCTGGAGTATGGCCTACTCAAAGTTTGTCAGTCACCATGGAACACTCCTCTCCTGCCAGTGAAGAAGCCTGGGACAGGTGACTACCGCCCAGTGCAAGATTTAAGGAGAGTGAACGAAGCATTTGAGACCATACATCCAGTTGTGCCGAATCCTTACACACTCCTAGGACTGATTCCTGCTGAAGCTACCCATTTTACTGTTTTGGATTTGAAAGATGCATTTTTCTGCATAAGATTAGCCCCAAATCTCCAGGAACAAGCAGGAATAAGTCCTCACATATGGGTACGTCGGAACCAACGGAGCCTGCGCGGGAAAGCTCCCCAGCTTCCCAGAAAGGAAGCTTTTGGGGCCTCCCACAGCGCATGCGCGCTGCCTTCCCGCCTTCCTGACCAACTCTCCTCAGTTCTTCTTTTTCCGCGGAGCCAGCAGGACGTGTTCCTGTCACCGCTGAAGAAATTGTTATTTTAATTTGTTTCTTTGACCGCGTGTCTGCCTTCCCCGATTCCGGACCGGTACCGCCGGTCTTTTTTCATTTATTTCTTAAAAAAAAAAATAATAATAATTACTTTTTCCTCACTTGGTGTGTTTATTCTGTGAGGCCTCCAGGCCTTCTCAGATTCTCCCTCATGGAGAAACCAGTCTCTGGTTTTAAAAAATGCACCAAGTGTACCAGTACTATTTCAGTCACAGATACCCATGAATGGTGTCTTAAATGTTTGCGGCCTGACCATTCCATTCCGGATTGTCCATCCTGCTCTCTGATGTCCAAACAGGGCTTACAGAATAGAGCAGCCAAGTTTTATATGCTGTTTTCTGCGGATACTCCAGCATCAACATCCTCCAGGTCTTCCTCTCCTGATGGATCTCAGGTAACCAAACATTCTTCAGGCAGGTCCTCAAAGGGCAAATCTCCCTCTAAGCAGCGAGAGGCCCTTGGCTTTGACCCTGAGGACCCTGCCCCAGCCAAACAACCCCGGCGGGAAGCTCCGGCTTCCAAAGCTCCTCCTATGGGGTTACAGGTAGACATCGATGGCACGTCCTCGACCGATCACCTGTTAGATTGCTCTGGGGTACCGGCTAACACCAGTACCGACATCCAGGCAGTTGTGGCGTCTATGGGTACTACGGTACAATCCATGCAGCAGGCCATACTGGCTTTCATTAATGCTGCAACGCCCTCGGTACCGCGACAATCGGTTCCGACTCCGGTTCCGGTACCACAACCGATACCGGTACCCAGAGCATGTACTTCCAGTAGTATGCCGGTTCAGGTCTCCGGTTCCGGAGATTTTCTCGATACCGATCCGGTTCCCGGTACGCCCGATGTCGATACCGGTCGGTACGCGTATCGATCTCTGGAAGCTAATAGGCGGCGGTACTTTGAATCTTCTGAAGATTCTGATACCTCAGATGATTCTGCTGATGTCTCTTTTACTCTTCCTGAGGAGCCCTCTTCTCCAAAAAGGAGAATGTCTCTTCCAGAGGATTTGTCCTTTCAAGACTTCATTATTGAAGTAGCTAAAGGACTCTCCATATCTGTAACCTCTGAAAAGGAACCTAGAGCAAAAAAATTGGATATTTTAGGATACTCTAAGGTTCCCAAAGAGGCAGCCACCTTACCCATACATGAAATTCTTCAAGAACACAGGATGGATTTGTGGGAGGCTCCTCTCACCCTATCTCCACATTCTCGACGTTTGGACACCATGTATCAGGTTCCTCCTTCTCCTGGTTTTCAAAAAACTCAGCTCCCTCACCACTCTATTGTGGTGAAGTCTGCTATGAAAAAGATAAAGAGTACCAAAAGGCACTCTTCTACCCCTCCAGGAAGAGAATGTAGGACTCTGGATGCTTTTGGTAGAAAAATCTTCCAAGCTAGCATGCTTATTGCCAGAATCAATTCATACAGCCTCTATATGGGCATGTTTTTGAAAGAGATTGCACTGAAGATACGTCATTTTCTCCCCTTTATCCCAGAGGATAAAAAGGAGGAGTTCCTCCTTTTGCTAAAGCAAACTCAAGATGTTTCAAAGTTCTCCAACAGAGCAGCCTTTGACTCTTTTGAGGGAGCTAGCCGAGCCTCCGGCATTGCCATAGCTGCTCGCAGACTTGCTTGGCTCCAGGCCTCTGATTTGGAACCCTGGGTACAAGAAGGCTTGGGCAATCTGCCCTGTACAGGTGAAAATCTGTTTGGCAAGGAGTGGCAAATCAAAGCCACTCAAATGGATGCAGAAAATGCTGCTTTAGATAGACTTTCTAAGTCTACCTCTACCCCTGCCAAGAAAAAACCTTTTAAGAAACCCTTCTATAAAAAGACCAGATTTTCCACAAATACTGGCCAGCAATCTTCCCAAGTTCGCTTTGCTCCTAAGCGTCAGCAATCTAAACAGGCCAGGACAAAGTCTACAGGGGCTGCTACAGTCCAGCAGTCCCAACCCCCTCAGAGTTTTTGACTTGATTCTAGAGAACTTAACCTTTCTGGCTCTGCAACAACCAGAGCCTCTCACCATTCCAGGAAGGTTAACTCATTTTGCTCCCAGATGGGAACAAATCACATCAGAACACTGGACCCTCTCTATCATCAGAGAGGGCTACAAACTACATTTCTCCAGCCTTCCTCCCCATACCATGGTGAGACAATTCAATTCTCCCCCATCTCTCCTGTACCTGTTGGGTCAGGAGGTGACCACTCTTCTCGCCCAAAAGGCAATAGAAGAGGTTCCTCTTCCTCAACAAGGGTCATGTTTTTACTCCCCTTATTTTCTCATTCCCAAGAAAACAGGGGGGTACAGACCAATTCTGGATCTCAGAGAATTGAACAAATTTCTATACAAGGAGAAATTCAAGATGCTTTCTCTAGGCACTCTCCTTCCATATCTACAGAGTCAGGACTGGCTTTGTTCTCTAGATCTCAAGGATGCGTACACACATATACTCATCCATCCATCCCACAGAAAATTCCTACGGTTTCTGTTCCAGGGAAAACATTTCCAATACAGAGTACTTCCCTTCGGTCTAGCCTCTGCTCCAAGGGTATTTACCAAATGCATGGCAATAGTAGCTGCATTTCTACGCACTCTGGGAATCTTTGTCTTCCCATACCTGGACGACTGGCTCATCCGAGCTCCATCTCAGTCCGAGGCTCAGACTTCCCTGGACCACACCAGACGCATACTGCAGTATCTGGGACTCGTCATCAATCTGCCAAAGTCTCAACTCACCTCTACTCAGTCCCTAGAATTCATAGGGGCCTGGCTAGATACCACCACTGCAAGGGCCTATCTTCCTCAGGCCCGTTGCCACCGTCTGGTGCACTTGGCCTCTCAAATTCAGTCCAGAAGCCACTTGACTGCCAGAGAGATGCTACAACTGCTAGGCCACATGGCATCCACAGTTCATGTGGTGCCCTATGCTCGCCTACATATGAGAGCAGCTCAATGGACTTTGTCCACCCAGTGGACCCAAGCATCAGGAGCTCTCTCAGACCAAATAGCAACCTCAAAACGTCTTTTTTGGTCTCTCCAATGGTGGATATCCACTCAAAATCTGTTGTTGGGGGCCCCCTTCCAACCTTTGTTACCCCAAGCAACTCTCACTACAGATGCCTCCCAAACAGGTTGGGGAGCTCATCTCCAAGACCTCTCCACTCAGGGCACTTGGTCTCCACAGGAGACCACCCTTCATATCAACCTTTTGGAGCTGCGAGCAATTTTCCTTGCTCTCAAGGTCTTTCATACCCTCCTCATCAACATGATAGTCCTTGTTCATACCGACAATCAAGTAGCCATGTTCTACATAAACAAACAAGGAGGGACTGGCTCTCTGTTGCTTTGCAACGAAGCTCTAAAATTGTGGGCCTTCGCCAGAGAGCATCAAATCCATCTCCTGGCAGTATACCTCCCAGGAATCCAAAACTCTTGGGCAGACAGACTCAGTCGAGTTCTGCTTCCACACGAATGGTCCCTGCACATGGATCAGGTACTCAGAATCTTTCAGAAATGGGGAACCCCGGACATATACCTCTTTGCAAGTCCGTGCAATGCCAAACTTCCCCGGTTCTGTTCCAGAATTCCGTGTCAGGGAGCTCAGGCCAAGGATGCCTTCCTCCTTCATTGGGGTCAGGCCTTCCTGTATGCCTTTCCACCCATTCCTTTGATTCCCAAGACTCTGTTCAAACTTCAGAGGGATCAAGGATCTATGATCCTCATAGCTCCACGCTGGCCACGCCAAGTGTGGTACCCTCTACCTCTGCATCTCTCCCGGGCACCCTCCCTGGATCTGCTCCAGACCTTCTGTCTCAAGAGGAGGGGACTTTGTGGCACCCAAACCCCAAGTCCCTTCACCTCAGAGCTTGGTTACTGAAGGCCTAGACCTTCAAGACTTCAATCTTTCTCAACAGGTGAAGGATATCCTCCATGCATCTAGGAAACCTTCCACCAGGCGTTCTTATGCTTTTAAATGGAAAAGATTTTCCATTTGGTGTGCTGAAAAAGGTCTTAACCCTCTAGCACTACCTTTGAATTCTTTACTCGAATATCTCCTGCATCTTTCCAATGCAGGACTTAAAACAAATTCTATAAGGGTCCATTTGAGTGCTATTGCAGCATCTCTTCAGCCTATCAATGGACAACCTGTTTCCTCTCATCCTCTTATTGCAAGATTCATGAGAGGTCTAACTTTAACTAAGCCTCCCATTCGGCCTCCTCCGGTGGCATGGGACTTAAACGTGGTTCTTGGTCAGCTTATGAAGCCACCCTTTGAACCCTTAGCCACTACCTCCTTGAAATTTCTTTCCTGGAAAGTCATTTTCCTTATTGCAATCACTTCTGCTTGCCGCATCAGTGAACTGCAGGCTTTAGTGGTTAATCCACCTTATACAAGGTTCCATCATGATAAGGTAGTCCTTAGGACAAATCCTCACTTTATGCCTAAAGTGGTCTCACCTTTTCATCTTAATCAAGAGGTATATCTACCTGTCTTTTTTCCAGCTCCTCATGCATCCAGTGCAGAGAGGAACCTACATACGTTAGATTGTAAAAGAGCTCTTGCCTTTTACATCCACAGGACACAGCAACATCGAAAGTCTTCTCAGCTTTTTGTTGCTTTTGATCCTTCTCATTTAGGACTTCCAGTCTCAAAAAGAACACTGTCCACTTGGATTGCTCAGTGTATTTCTTTTGCTTACCAGAGTAAGAACCTTTCTCTGGAAGGCCATGTCACAGCTCACAATGTGAGAGCCATGGCCACATCTATGGCTCATCTTCATTCTGTATCCATCGATCATATCTGTCGAGCAGCCACCTGGGCCTCGATTCATACCTTCACAGCCCATTACTGCTTGGACAAGGACTCCCGCCGGGATGCCTTGTTTGGTCAGGCTGTCCTCAAACACCTGTTCCATTCTTAAACAACTCCTGCCCACCTTCCCTGAATGGATGCCTGAGATCCATAGGAAGATGAGGAACCCTAGGGGGGGGGATCTCCCCGGCATCTTAGCTAGGGAGTCCCCATATGTGAGGACTTATTCCTGCTTGTTCCTGGAGATAGCACAGTTACTTACCTGTAACAGGTGATCTCTGAGAACAGCAGGAATTAGTCCTCACAACCCACCCACCTCCCCTAGGAGTTGTATATCTCTCTCTCTCGCTCGCTCTTTCCTTTCCTCTCTCTATTGTCTCAGCTTTAAACTCGAACTGAGGAGAGTTGGTCAGGAAGGCGGGAAGGCAGCGTGCATGCGCTGTGGGAGGCCCCAAAAGCTTCCTTTCTGGGAAGCTGGGGAGCTTTCCCGCGCAGGCTCCGTCGGTTCCGACGTACCCATATGTGAGGACTAATTCCTGCTGTTCCCAGAGATCACCCGTTACAGGTAAGTAACTGTGCTTTAGCCAACTGCTGTTTGCCTTTGAATGGCAGGACCCTGTCTCAGGGAGACGGGGCCAACTCACTTGGACACGATTACCTCAAGGATTCAAGAATTCACCCACCATTTTCAGTGCTGCACTAAACCAAGATCTTTCAAGCTACCCAGTGGCCCCTGAGAGAAGAGTACTCCTCCAATATGTGGATGACCTACTGGTAGCTGCCACATCGGAAAGTGAATGTATACAAGCCACTACTGACCTTTTGCAACTATTGGATGAAGCTGGATATAAAGTCTCCAGAGCAAAAGCACAGCTATGCCAAAAAGAAGTAAAATACTTGGGTTTCTGTCTAACCAAAGGAAGCCGACAGTTGGGACGCGAGAGAAAAGAAGCCGTGTGCAGTATCCCAACCCCAACTACCAGAAAGCAAGTCAGAGCCTTTCTGGGAGCAGCAGGATACTGCCGGATATGGATACCCAACTTTGCTCAGATTGCCAAACCACTATATGAAGCCACCAAGGGAGAAGAAAAGTTGCCACTCAAGTGGGGACCTGAACAAGACAACACTTTCAAGACCCTGAAGGAGGAATTGATTTCGTCACCAGCACTCGGGTTGCCAGATGTCCACAAGCCATTCCATCTATTTGTACATGAGGTGCAAGGAAATGCTCTAGGCATGTTGACTCAGAAATTGGGACATTGGGAGAGACCCGTAGCATACCTATCAAAACAATTGGATACTGTGGCCAAAGGGTGGCCACCATGTTTAAGAGCAGTCGCAGCCACAGCATTATTAGTGAGTGAAGCAGACAAACTCACCTTAGGACAGAACCTACGTGTTACCGTACCACATGCGGTACTTGCCCTTATAGAACAGAAAGCAAATCATTGGCTCACCAATTCTCGAATGCTGAAATACCAAAGCATGTTATGTGAAAATCCACAAATACAATTGGAAGTGAGCCATGCCTTGAACCCAGCTACACTGATACCAATCAGCGAAGACCCTCCAGAGCATGACTGTATAGAGGTCATGGATACTGTATTCTCAAGTCAACCTGATCTGACAGATGTGCCCCTAGAGAATCCTGACCAGACATATTTCGTGTATAGAAGCAGCCTCATCAATGGACGACGCTGTGCCGGGTATGCAGTAGTCACCCGGGATGAAGTCATTGAATCATCAGCCCTTGCATCAGGCACATCAGCACAGAAAGCAGAGTTGATAGCACTCACCAGAGCCCTAGTATTGGGTGCAAAACCTTTGTTGAATGTATACACCGACTCGAAATACGCCTTCACTACTTTACATGCACATGGAGCTCTCTACAAAGAATGAGGGCTCATTACGTCAAGAGGCAAATCAGTCAAATACGGCCCAGAAATATTGATGTTATTAGATGCAGTATGGGCCCCTGCACGTGTGGCCGTCATACATTGTAGAGGACACCAAGCAGGAAAAGGAGAAGTGGCCCAAGGAAACAGATTCGCTGATGCTTCAGCACGAAAAGCAGCCATGACAGGCCAAATTTCACCACAGGCCACACCAATACAAGCAGCATTGTTTCCAGTACCTCTTAATCCAGGGGTCTCAAACACGCGGCCCGCGGGCCGCATGTGGCCCGCGAGAGACCTTTGTGCGGCCCGCAATGCAGAGGCCAAAAAAAAAAAACGGCTGCTGCTGCCGCTGCATGGCAGCGGCAGAATCAACTGTCCCGTGGCCCCTTCCCATCTGCCCGGCAAAGCATCTGACTCCATCAGCGGCAGCTTTCAGGGACCCAGAACAAAGGAGCATAAGAAAACTGCTGGGCCAGGAAAAAAAAATCCTTGGACTGTGTGGACGAGGCTGTAGAGTCCAGAGCGCTAAAAGCCCTGGACGTCCCATGTTAGGGTTACCACCGGACTCCACGTCGGCTCGGGCCTGCACTCGCTCTTAGCTCTAGAGTTCCCCATACAAGTGACAACTACAAGTCCCAGCCTGCCACGGGCTAAGAGCAGGCCTGTGTCCCGGGCTCCCGCCGGCTCGTGTGACTCACCCCGCAGGCAGCCCCGGCCGACCTAGAAAGACAGCAGGCACGGTCTTGGCGTCCTCACTCGCACGCGGCGCTGTCGTCGTTTCCGGATCCGCGAGGCTCAGACCTGCACGAGGGGCAGCGGCTCGCGTCCGCTTCCGCAAGAAGAGAGTCCCGATGCTTGCTGGAGGCTTCAGTGGGCTTGACGGGCAGTGCTAGTGCCTATGGAAACCTGCAGCCTTACCGGATGGCCATGTAACTCGCAACAGCAAATCCACTAGACAGGCTAGACCACTGCCTGGGGCGGCAGACAAGGCCCGTTGCTTCCGACCCCCTCCGGCAGCAACTTGTGTCAGAGGCAGGGCTGTCCTAAGAGTTTCAGCCGCCCCAGACAGAAACCGTAGCCATGCCCAGCCACCCCCCCATCACCAAGGCGATAGTGGCATTATTTTAAAATTGGTTTTGCACCACCACTTTGCTGCGTGTGGCAGACCATGTGCTTCAGCATACATGCCCTGCCACTTTTGACCCCCCTCCAATAGTAAGTTGCATTGGACTGGAATCAGAAGCAGCAGGTCATGTGTCCTGAAGCACATACAAATATGACTGCAGAAAAAGACCACATGGCCTATCTAGTCTGTTCTTCCATATCAACCACTACAACATTCTCCTTTTTTCCTTTAGAGATCCTCTGTGTTTGTCCCATGCTTCGTTGAATTCAGTTACTGTCCTCATCTCTACCACCTCCACTGGGAGACTATTCCACGGATCCACCACTCTTTCCGTAAAGAAATATTTCCACATATCACTCCTTAATCTATCTCCCTTCACCCTCATCCCAGGTCCCCTCATAGCAGAACTTGCTTTCAGTCGAAAGAGGCTCTCCCCATGTACATTTATGCTACGGAGGTATTTAAACATCTCCATCATATCACCTCTATCCCGCCTTTCCTCTCAAGTCTACATATTAAGGTCCTTAAGTCTGTCCTCATATGCTTTATAATGAAGACCACTAACCATTTTAGTAGCCACTCTCTGTACTGACGCCACCCTGTTTATATTCTTTTGAAGGTGCGGTCTCCAGAATTGCACACTATACTCCAAATGAGGCCACACCAAAGACTTATACAGAGGCACTATCACCTCCTTCCTTCTGATGGCCATTCCTCTCCCTATGCATCCAACCATCCTAGCTTTCATGCCGCTTTTTCTACCTGTTTAGCTACTTTGAGATCGGCAGACACAACCACGCCTAGGTCCCATTCTTCTTTCATGGACAAAAGTACTTCACCCCCTATACCAGGGGTCTCAAACACGCGGAATTCCCATCAGCCCTGGCAGGCTAACAGAGCCGCGAGAGGGAAATCACTCTTCTCTTCGCGGGGGGGGGGGGGGTGCTAGGACTGGAAATGGGCCAAGTAGAAGGGGGAGCTTGAACTGCAAATAGCTGATGGGGACAGGGTCTTGGAATGGAAATGGGCTGAGTGGAAGGGGGCTTGGAATGGAAATGGGCTGATGGGGAGGGGGGCTTGGAAAGGAAATGGGCTGTGAGGGGAGGGAGCTAGGACTGGAAATGGGCTGATGATGCGGGGACTAGAAGGGAGCGTATGCTGGGTGGGGCAGGAGCTAGAAGGGAGTTGATGTTGGGGGACGATTAGAATGGGATGGGGCTGGGAGAGTGAAATTGAGAGGAGAAATATATTTTGTGTGGGAGGGAAGAAAAATCTACAGTTGGCCGGGTATTGGGAGAGTAAGTGGGATTGAGGATGGAGGGGTAAAATTTGAGTGGATGAAATAGGAATGAGGAAAGAGCAAAAGGAGAATGATTAGATGATTAGTATGTTAAAGCAGATGTAGAGAGAGAATGGAAAAAAACTAGGAAAGAAGAAAGGACAAATGGACAGCAGACAATGGAGCGTTAGCAGAAGACACAAAGAAACCAGAAGAAAGTGGCTGGAACAATTGCAACTGAAAAAAAAATGCACAAAAGGTAGAAAAATCTCTCTTTATTTTGAATTTATTAACTGAAATATGTCAGCTCTTGGAAATGTGCATCTTTAACGTCTGCACTTTATTTAATACAAGAGGAAATCAATTTATAGTTTTATTTCTACAGTGTTGTACATTCTAAGTTTGGCTTTTGGGGTTCCCAGTTTAATTGTCTTCCTGTTTCTCAATTGTGATTCCTTGTTTGGTGATGGTGTATGTTCTGCATGTTTACTAAAAGTTAGTGTATGGTAACATTATGCAAATATTTATGCAAATGATTCCCTTATGCAAATGATGCCCTTATGCAAATGAGGCCTGCGTCTTGTGCGGCCCCCGGGTTACTCTACAAGTCCTCATTTGGCCCTCAAAGCAATTTGAGTTTGAGACCCCTGTCTTAATCTATGGACACCACGATATACCACCAACGAATTGGATTACTACTGTAACAAAGAAGGAGTACTGAAAGATGGATGGATTGAACTGCCACCGCCAGAGGGCAGTCAACCTCCAGGACGCATAGTGATTCCTGAACTCTTGGGATCAGCCTTTGTCAAAGCCTTTCACCAAGCTACGCACTATGGGAAGAGTGCTATGGAAAAAGCACTTAGACCACATTTTTGTATCACTTCATTGGGAGCCCTGTCAGCCTCAGTGGCTCGCCAATGTCTAATTTGTGCCAAGAATAATGCCAAACAGGGTCCCACGCCACCACCCCGAGTTCAGAAGGGAGGTGTTACTCCCATGCACCACCTGCAGATAGACTTTACCGAAATGTCAAAGTCTGGCGGATACCGCTATATGTTGGTATTAGTCTGTACCTTCTCTGGGTGGGTAGAGGCCTTTCCTACCAGGACTGAGAAAGCTCGAAGTTACTAAAGCGTTGCTGAAAGAAATTATCCCCAGATTTGGAATCCCAGCAGTAATAGGGTCAGACAATGGGCCCTCATTTGTATCACAGATTACTCAACAGTTAGCAAGTGCTTTGCAGATACAATGGAAGTTACACACAGCATATAGACCTCAGAGTTCAGGGAAAGTTGACCGAATGAATCGAACTTTGAAATCTCAGATATCCAAGCTATGTCAGGAGACCCACCTGAAGTGGCCCCAGGTTCTCCCCATAGCCTTACTTAGAATACGCTCAGCCCCCGTGAAATCATCAGGATTTTCCCCTTTTGAAGTTATGTATGGCAAACCTTCACCAATAGTCCAGGGTGTGAAAGGTAGTTTGTCACAGATAGGTTCAGAAATAACCAGACAAGAACTTCTAGCTCTTAGTTCTGTTCTGCAGACTCTCCATACGTGGATACAGGACCAGTTGCCCATCAATTTGATGGAGCCATTGCACCCCTACAAGCCTGGTACCTCGGTGTGGGTCAAAGATTGGAAGAAGACACCGTTGGAACCGCATTGGAAGGGGACTTATACCGTCATCCTGTCTACCCCGACTGCAGTAAAGGTAGCAGAAATCGATTCCTGGATCCACCACAGCAGAGTCAAGCCAGCAGCAGTTCCAGATCAGGACCGGTGGACAGCAGAGCCGCATCCTGACGTCCCTTTGCGTCTCACCCTACGGAGGCAGCCAGCAACCTAGAACTCATTGAGGACACCTATGAATTGCAGTGTCCTACAGCAGCCAAGTCTTTCGAAGAGGATTGCTGTTTCTAATACAGCAAAGACATTTGTTTTCTTCATCGAATAACTGTGCTTCCATAGACTTTCGTCAGGCCAACTGTAATTGATAAGTTGGCGCCATAGCAGGACATTTGAGGATCTTCAATCAACATCGACACCCGTTGAATTGCTTCATTAGCAAACGGGTCAGCATTGTGCCAAGAAGAAGAAGACGTCGTGGTCAAGATTTTCCAGCGGAGACCCAGAAGGATTACAGTCAACATGCATCCTTGTTTCTATTTGGTTCTGGTTGCTTGTATGGGGAGTTTTGAACTTGTTCTTGCTTTACCCCCATGTACTGCCGGCATTACTTCCACTCGGACTGGTATGAAAGTAACTCAGACTCTGCTTTACCATTCTTACTATACCTGTACTGGTACGGTAAGCCGGTAACCACTGAACTAAATGTTTGTACTAAGGGAAATACTAAAGTTTGCTACAACCCGCATCAGAACCCATCTTATTATACTTTGGAAATACGATGGAATGATGCAGATGGTGCTTTACTTAATGCTACCTCCCCACTCGCCGACCCTACGAAGTATGCTGTGTTGTATTTTGATGCTTGTGATGCTATTAATAGAGATAGTCGTTCCAAATGTGCTAATTGGGAGAAAACGTATGCTCTTAATGATAAGTATATGTGTCCAGAAGGAACGACTGGATGGGGAGAATGTACAGGTAAACGAGCTTTAGCCAATGAATATAGTACAGCCCCCATTGCAGACTATTATTGCCCAAAGTGGGAATGTGTTTTCTATGCCACATGGAAAACTGGTATGGTAGAGAATACCAGAGACAATCGAATGGCTGCCTTAACCAAGCCATATGTGAGGGATATAGAAAAACATTGTAAGAAAGGTGCTTGTAACCCATTAGAATTGCTCATAGTCAATCCTAGTGCGTGGAAACAAGGATATAAGTTTGGCCTACGTATTGCAGGTTCTGGATCAGATCCAGGAACCATTGTATATATAAGATTGAATACCCAAGCCCATCGCTCATCACGATACCATATACATAACACTTTCTATGAGACTATGCATATAAATAAGTTTGATATCTCTCACCCTTCCCAGAATTTGTTTCTAGAGTTAGCAGGAGCAGTAGTCTCCAGTCTACATATTTCAGATTGCTATTTTTGTGGTGGAACTAAGATGGGTGATCAATGGCCCTGGGAGGCCCAAGAATTGAATTACTCAATAACTTACAATCACACTGAATTGCATAAGACCACCAGTGAATGGGTCTTAGCACACTCAATAGTTGGACGTCTGTGTTATGCTCGAACTGGATCCCAGTTCACCTTGCAGGTGGGACAGCTGGTCTGTCTCAGCCAGAAGTTCTGTAATGACACTACGAAGCAGACGTCTTGGTGGTCAGGAGTTAATGAATCTGAACCCACCAATCCCTTAGCAAAATTTCCTGAACTTGCTGATCTATGGACAAATCTCGCCCCCACCTGGCTTGTATTGGATCTGTGGAACCCGAGCATATGCCCGACTTCCTCTCCACTGGGGAGGAGCATGTGTCTTAGGAACCATTCGACCTTCTTTCTTTTTGTTACCTACAGAACACGGAGAGCAATTAGGATACCCAGTATACACTAGGAGACAGAAAAGAGCAGCTCTCCAGATAGGCAAGTGGCAGAAGTGGGATGGGGAAGATTGGCCACCTGAGAGGATTATTGCCTATTATGGACCTGCCACTTGGAATGAAGATGGCATGTGGGGCTATCGGACCCCTGTGTATATGATAAATCGCATTATACGTTTACAAGCCATAGTTGAACTAATCACTAATGAAACTAGTCAAGCACTCACACTTCTAGCTAGACAAAGCACACAAATGCGCACTGCAATATATCAGAATCGCCTGGCCCTAGATTATTTACTAGCAGCTGAAGGAGGGGTATGTGGGAAATTAAATCTAACCAATTGTTGTTTGAAAATCGATGATAAAGGTCAAGTAGTCGAAGATATTGCTGAAAATATGCGAAAACAAGCTTATGTGCCAGTACAAACCTGGCATGGGTTTAGAATACCTAACTGGTTTGAATCTATCTTCTCTGGATTAGGGGGATTTACCACTTTCTTTATGATAATCCTAGTGATTGTAGGATTGTTTCTATTGTTACCATGTATAATCCCTTGTTGTATGCGGTCTATTAATAGTGTGATTGAAAACACTGTAGAACAGAAAACTGCTACTAAGATTTTAGCTTTATGGCACCCCACCCCCAGAACCATTGGTAAGAACCCTACTCCTGTGTAGGAAAGTGATTTACATCTCACACCTTATTAGCATTCGGGTGAGATTAATCAAAGGGGGGAATGTGGTAGGCGAAGGCCTATGATCCACGCTGAATGAAGGCAGGCAGGCCTAAGCAGCTTGACCTGTAAATGAAGCCTGTGGTTAGGCCCTGAGGAGTGAAAATCCCCCCCCCCCCCCAATATTGCCTTCATAGAACTGAAACTTAATTCAGCTTAAATGAACCTAGCTGAGCAGAAACGAAACTCAGAGAAAACAGTAAACCATTTTAATTAGCACTGATAAAATGTGTGCAGCTTCTATGGAATTAATTAACTCTGTTGAGAGAAAGGTTACAGTGCCCTGCTTTCCCACATATTCCAGCTGGATAGTGACCTTGGAGGAGAAAAGTAACGAAGTTGGTGAACTGACCATTGTAATTGGGACTGTAAGGGGGGCAACCAGGTGCTGAGCCCAGACCAAGGTCCCCATTGGATAGCTACGTAACGGTACCGGAACCAATAGAAGGTGTAAGAAGGGTTACCGGGGCCAATGAAAAGTTTGCCTATGCTTAGAATGGGAAAGAAAGCTATAAAAGTTGTTGTTTTGCTATAAACCATTGCTCAGCCATTTTGAATGTGATTCTGCTTGAGTCTTGTGCACAAATAAATGATTTGGACCTTCTGAACAGACTCCTGGTATTATTGGGTTGCCTGCGCTCTGCTGCTACAATACTGAACCAGATGACGTCTCACAGCCAGTCACACCCAGGACCCAGATCAGTACCCCCAGTGTAGACACCTCATACACCTCCAGCCCTGCCCTTGAGAGCCCCTCCCCCTCAAATTTACCACCTTGTGTATAGAAGACCCTAACAGTAGACAGTAGAACTGTCCACGCACCCTGCGACAGCCAGATAGAATGTACATAGTTATGCTGTTAACCCTGTAGATAAGGCTGAGCTGCCCTATAACCTGCTATAGCCAACGTGTACATAGTTACCCTGTTATCCCTGTATATAGAACCCCGTTCATTGTAAGTTCCTTGCAGACCTGCCTGCACTGGACAAATGTGTTACATGTAAACCACACTGATTTCAAATAGCACGGTATAAAAGAAACATTAAATAAATCCAGGGGGACTTATTCCCTTTCTGAAGTAGGCTGACTTCAGAATCGACCCTGTACATCCGGTGTCACTCTCCGCCCATCCTCGCTCTGCCTCTATCCCACCCCCTCCCTCTCACAAACAGTGCTCCCTGTACATATTACCTATTCATATAGGGAGCTCTGTCCCCGTCAGGCTGCCTGGCCGTTTAGCAGGTCTGGACTTCTGGATCGGACATCCAGACCTGCTAAACGGAGTTCAGAATGACCACCATACTGTCCGTGATGACACCTAGTTCCTTTTTCTGAGTGGAGACTCCTAATGTGGAATCTAGCATCGTGTAGCTTTAATTTTTTATTCTTCCCTATGTGCATCACTTTGTGCTTGTTTATATTAAATTTCATCTGACTTTCGGATGTGCAGTCTCCCAGTGTTTTTTTCAAGGTCTTCCTGCAATTTCCCACAATCTGCATGTGATTTAACAACATTGAATAATTTGGTATCATCTGCAAATTTAATGACCTCGCTCATTTTTCCCATTTTCAGATCATTTATAAATTTGATAAAAGGCACAGTCCCAGTACAGATCCCTGCAGTATTCCATCGTTTGCTTTCCTCTATTGAGAAAATTAGCCATTTAATCTTATCCTCTGTTTTTTTCTCTTTTAACCATTTCCTTATCCACAATAGGACATTGCCTCCTATCCCATGGCTTTTTAATTTCCTCGGGATCTTTCATCAGGTACTTTGTCTAAGGCTTTCTGAAAATCCAGATCTATCAACTGGCTCACCTTTATTCACATGCTCGTTCACATGAGACTTGAGGCTTTGGGAAAGTCATTTAACCTTTCATTGCCTCAGATACAAATTTAAGGCTATGTTTACTAAAGCACATTAGCTATCTTTGTAATGTTACCATAGGCCTTTTTCAATTGGAGTAGCCTAGTGGTTAGAGCAGTGGTCTGGTGCCCATAGAGACCAAGATTTGAATCTCACTGGTACTCCTTGTGGCCTTTGTCAAGTAACTTAACCCTCCTTTGCCTCAGGTGCAAACTTAGATTATAAGTTCTCTGGGGAAGAAAGTCCAAAAAACTGTCAACATGGTTTAAAGGTGAGGTCAGAGAGACTGTTGTAGCGAAAAAGGCATCTTTCAGGAAATGGAAATAGGAGCCAAATGACAAAAACTGGAAACAGAAGCATTGGCAAGTTAGATACAAGGCATTGATAAGGCAGGCAAAGAATTTGAAAAAAAGCTTGCCGTGGAAGCAAAAATGCATAATAAAGACTTTTTCAAGTACATTCGTAGCAAAAAACTGGTGAGAGTCAATTGGACCATTAGATGATAAAGAGGCACTAAGAGGGGACAAGGCTATAGCAGAGAGACTGAATGAATGCTTTGGTCTTTATTGAAGAAGATGTAGGGACATTACCCATTGCAATGCAATGTGTGCCTTCGAGTCAGTCCTGACTCCTGGCGACCCAGAAGCTCCTGGGTTTTCTTGGCAGTGTCACCGGAAGTAGATTGCCAGGCCTTTCTTCCGAGGCAGTGGAGGGTTAAGTGACTTGCCCAAGGCCACAAGGAGTGCTAGTGGGAATCGAACCCTGATTGCTTGGTTACCAAGCCAATGTTCTAACCACTAGGCTACTCCTCCACTCCTTTACCTCCATTACCCATTACTGAAATAGTATTTAAAAGTGATACATCGGAAGAACTGAAAGAAATACATATCGATAAACCGAGAAGATGTATTGCATAAACCACCGTGACTAGTAGATATGGCGGTATAAAAGAGTTGTTAAATAAATAAATAAATACATCAGCTAAAGAATAGCAGATCACCTGGACTGGATAGTATACATCCAAAGGTGTTGAAAGAACTGAAATATGAGATTGCAGACCTAATATTAGTAATCTGTGAACTATCATTAAAATCATCTGTAATACCTGAAGATTGGCGAATGTCTAATGTAATGCCAATTTTTAAAAAGGGTCCCAGGGGTCATTCGGGAAACTACAGACCGGTGAGCCTGATGTCAGTACTGGGAAAAAGGTAGAAACCATTATAAAGAACAAAATTACTGAACATGTAGATAGTCATGGTTTAACGGGAGACAGCCAACAGGGCTTTAGCTAAGGAAGGTCTTGTATTACTAATCTGTTATATTTCTTTGAAGGTGTGAAATAAACAGGTAGAAAAAGGTGAGCCAGTCAATATGGTGTACCTGAATTTTCAGAAATCCTTTGACAAGGTCCCTCATGAGAGTCTCTTGGCAAAATTAAAAAGTCATGAAATAGGAGGCAGTGTACTGTTGTGAATCAGGAACTAGTTAAAAGATGGAAAGCAGAGGGTAAGGCTAAATGGCCAATTTTCCCAATGGAGAAAGGTGAATAGTGGAGTACCCCAGGAATCTGTGCTGGGCCCGCTGCTTTTTAACATATTCATAAATGACCTGGAAATAGGAATAACAAGTAAGGTAATCAGATTTGCAGATGATACAAAATTATTCAAAGTTGTTAAAACACAAAAGGATTATGAAAAATTGCAAGAGGATCTTGATAAATTGGAAGATTCAACGTTCAAATGACAGATGAAATTTAATATGAACAAGTGCAAAGTTATGCACCTAGGAAAGAACAACCCAAACTATGGTTATATGATGCAAGGTTCCACATTAGGAACCACCACCCAGGAAAAATATTTAGGCATCATCGTGGATAATATGTTGAAACCCTCCATCCAATGTGCAGTGGTGGCCAAGGAAGCTAATACAATGCTAGTAATCATAAGGAAAGGAAAACAAAAGATATTATAATACCTCTGTATCATTCCACGATGTGAATGCACCTTGAATATGTGCAATTCTGGTGGCCATATCTTAAAAAGAATATAGCAGAATTAGAAAAGGTACAGAACAGAGCCACCAAAATAGTAAAGGAGATGCAAGGATAGCCCTATGAAGAAAGGCTAAAAAGGTTAGGGCTCTTCAACCAGGAAAAGAGATGGATGAGGAGAGATATAATAGAGGTCTATAAATTAATGAATGGAGTGGAACAGGTAAACATAAATTGATTGTTTATGTCATCAGAAAGTAGAAAGACTAGGGGCCATGCAATGAAGCTACCGTTTAATAAGAGAAAATATTTTTTCACTCAATGTGCAATCAAACTCTGGAATTCGTTACCGGAGGATATAGTGAAAGTTGTTAGTGTAGCTAGGTTTAAAAAAGGTTTGGACAAGTTCCTGGAGGAAAGGTCCATAAACCATTATTAAAGAGAACCCAGGAAATCCACTGCTTGCCCCATTACAAGCATTGTTGAACCTGTGTGTCTTTCTGGGAACCTGCTAGCTACTTGTGATTTGGATTGGCCACTGTTAGAAACAGGATACTGGGCTTGATGAACCTTGGTATGACCCAGTATGGCATTTCTTATGTTCTTATGTCAGGTATGCGACATGGATTGGACACTGTTGGAAATGGATCTTTGGTCTCACTCAGTATGGTAGTTCTTATGTACATGAAAAGTTCAGTATATTGCAAAAACTTTGCATGTATTAATATTCATTTAAACCACAAGAAAGGAGAATACAAATCCAATCCATATTTTTATCTAACATGGTGGATCACAGTTATGAAAATATTGGGATCCTTTGGGAATTTTTTTTAATTGTATCTCCAGTGAGTCCTTTTTGCTTGTTATGATTTACTGTGTTAGAATAAAAGATGGGTGGATTTGAATTCTTCCTTGTATTTTAAATGCATGTCAACAAATGTAAAACATATGTAATATATTAAAAAGGTTTTTATATCACTTCTTATTTGCTAGTCAAACAAGGAAGGGGAAAGCATGCAGAAGTATGGGGCTTCTGGGGTTCTTTGCAACGTGCACATGTTTTCCTCAATGCCTGTGATATGGGAGAGTGACTAGTAGATGTTTTCTGCATAGAGTATACAGTGCTTCTGTGGAGAATAAGGAAAGTGTACTGTCCAAGCCATTCCCCCTCCTGGCCAGTAGCCATCTTTTTGTAATTTAATAAGGATTACAATAACCTTGATTTATACCAGAATTATGACCTAATTGATATAAGTGAACAATTAAAGTGTTTACCTATTAATTCAGTTACACTAGATGTTGTCTAACAATGAATTTTTCCACAATACTTGATCAATACAAGAAAGAACTGTTCAGCCTTTTATACAGTCATGGATGGAAATCAGTAAGGACATACAATACTCTGTCCATCACATGCTGCCTACTTCTCTCACACACAGGGCTGCTTTAAGCACTTAAAGGGCCCTGAGCAAACTTGTGTGGATGGGTCTCCTTTTATTTTATCCCTACTGAACACCCTTCTCCTTTTCCTATCTGCTCCCCCCCCCCCCCCCCCAAGCTCCTGTTATTCTCCTTGGACAAGCAGGATTCGTCAGCCACACCTGGTGACGTCCCCCAACGGCGCCATATACGGAATTGTTCTCTAGAGCTCAGAAACTTCTGAGCATGAGCCAGAGGCCCAACCCGCTAGCCTGCCCCTAGCCAGCCAGTCTTTTTTCTTCCGCCATACCTACCACATGCAGATCCTGCTCTCTCACAGCCAGAGAAGAAATTTAAAGATAAATACTTACGGTAAGAAGATGCCATCTACGAAACCTGGATTTAAAAAATGCAGCCACTGCTCAAGGAAGATGAGCAGCTCAGATGCCCACGACTGGTGCGTTCGCTGCCTAGGCGCCAACCACCAGGTCTTGGATTGCCAACACTGCTCTCAGATGTCCCCCAGAGCACTAAAGTCCAGAAGCCACGCTTTAAAGGACTTCCTCGCATCCCAGAAACCGGAGTCTTCAAAAACTACTTCACCGACATGGGATGCGCCCCTAGGGGCCTCCATCCCCAGTCGCTCAGTTCTGGAATC
Source organism: Ichthyophis bannanicus (assembly GCA_033557465.1). Classification (NCBI taxonomy): domain Eukaryota; kingdom Metazoa; phylum Chordata; class Amphibia; order Gymnophiona; family Ichthyophiidae; genus Ichthyophis; species Ichthyophis bannanicus. The sequence continues at coordinate 642,174,346 of CM066036.1, read as the reverse complement.
CACAAGTGACATGGACACTCCCGCGGCGAAAAAGCACGACAGCAATATTGCCAAAAGAAAAAAGGTAACGAAAGAACATGCTCCCAAGGACTCCTCCAGCCTCCGCAGCTCTCCCTGTGATCCTCTGAACCCCCGTGGAGAACAAGCACGCCATCCTGACCATGCTGCTTCTGGGGGATGCCATCTTAATGATGTCACAGCCGCAAGCCCCGCCTCCTCTACTCTGATTGGCCAGCGGCACGGGTCATTGAGCTCCGTCCACCAGACAACCATTGGCCGGCACAACGGACCCTCCCCTCGACCTCATAGGGCTTCCCCTTCCCTCGGCGCAGAAGCAGTATCCCCAATCAGCGCCGGCACTGTCTCCTCTCCGGCACCACAGCCACAGAGCAGTGATCGCCGCAGTGAATGGGGCAGTCTTTATGGCGGTGACCTGATCCAGTGGAAGAAACGCTCCGGGGATCAGAGCAGCGATCTCCATCGGGCCAGAGACCAGAGCCGGGAGCACAGCAGACACAAGCATAAGAGGCACCACCGCTCCTGTAGCCCTGGCGCCTCCAGGAAAGATCGCAGATCAAAACGCAAATGGTGCACAAGCAGCCCTAGCCCTGGAACCAGGCCACACAAGAGGGCCTCATCAGCAGCAAGGGACACAAAAGCAGCACAGCCAGCGGAAGCAACCACCACCTCTGTGGAAGTGCTTCCTAACCAGGGAGCCATACTACAGCTGCTTTCTAGTCTCACTGACCTTCTATGTGGTGGCTTCACAAATACCTCCGCCACAAATGCAAATTCAGAGGGAACAGGGGACTACATCCTTCCCACCCCAGACACAAGTACCGGGAATCCACGGAACTCCAACCGCAGCTTTACCAGCAACGCCTCAGAGAGTTCGGAATCTCCATCCTTCCTCAGTATAGGTGAGGAGGAGAGGGATGTGACCCCACTTGGATCAGAGTCCCCTACTAAGGCCAAAGTGGCCTCAGTACCGAGTTCAGCGGGGGGTTCCACCGGGGCATCTGCCAACACGGAACCATCCTCATCAGCTCCGCCACCTGAGGACCTCACATACCCCAAGTTTCTGTGCAAAGTGGCTTCCACCCTAAAACTTATACCCTTGGAACCTGAACAAGCTGGACCGGAGGTCCTCATGTACCTCAATGCTCCTAAGATGCCTATCAACTTGCCAATCCATCAGCGTCTCTTGGATACACACGTCAAACTCTGACAGAGCCCAGCTTCGTCTATGGCGTGCCCCAGGAAACTCGATGCGAAATACCAGGTCCAGCAAGCGCCTGGGTTCAGCAAGAGTTAGCTACCGCATCACTCCATCATGGTGTCTTCAGCCCTAAAGCGCATCAAGTCGTCACGCAACCACGCCAACTGCCCCCCAGGGAAAGACCCTAAACTCCTTGACGACATTGGGAAGAAGGTCTTCCAAGGGGCCATGCTTAATGCTAAAATTTCCGAACACCAGTTCCAGCATATACTCTTCCAGGACGCCCTGCTGGCGACCCTCATGGACACCTTGACTGCCCTTCCTCCAGAGGAGAAAGCAAAAGCATTATCCACAATAGGGGACCTTAAGGAATGTGGAAAGCACCTCATCAGCACTGTACATGATGCTTTTGAAGTTGCCACACGCACAGCTGGCACCACCATCTCCACCAGGCGGTTAGCATGGCTGCGGGCCTCGGGCCTGCACGAGGACACACATGAGCGCATCGCGGACGCACCCTGCAACGGCGAGTCACTCTTTGGAGAAAAAGTCGCTGACACAGTCAACGACATGAAAGAACATTGCACCACCTTACAGACCCTCGCTGAGGAGGGCTTCGAGCGCAGCTCTAATAACAAAGGAAATTACAGCTGCAAATCACACCACACTCACAAGGGATATACTGCTTACCGAAAATGGCAGCAACCTCGCTACAAGCAGATGGCATACCGAACCTCTTATGGAGCTCCACATCAGCAGAAGCACCAAAGGGACAGAAAGCAAAAGAAACACCCGCCCCAGCCAGGAAAAGGCACCCCGTCCTTTTGACAATCAACCTAAGGAGGAACGGGCAACCCTTTGGGTGGAAGGACGATTGACCGCCTTCTGGGACTGCTGGTGTCTTAATTCTACAGACACATAGGTCTTGTGGATCGTTCGGGAAGGCTACCACCTACTCTTCCTGTCTCCCCCTTACCAGCGCTCTACCCAAGCACCATCCAACAACACCGAAACACCTCCGCTGATGCACCAAGAACTGCTACACCTCTTGGCATCCCAGGCTATCGAACCGGTACCCCCCGATCAGATCAATCTGGGCTTCTACTCCAGATTTTTCCTGGTGCCCAAGAAATCGGAAGGGGTGCACCCCATCCTCGACTTAAGAAACTTAAACAAGTTTATTGTCAAGGAGAGGTTCCGCATGTATTCACTAGGGTCGATCCTCCCCCTTCTCCAACCCGGGGACTGGATCGCGTCCCTGGACCTGCAAGATGCTTACACACATGTCCCAATCCATCCACATGACAGACAGTACCTGCGCTTTCAAGCCCTGGGAGGCCATAATCAATACAAGGCCCTTCCATTTGGCCTCTCCCCAGCACCACGGGTATTTACAAAGTGCATGGCCGTCGCAGTGGCACACCTGCGGAAACAGGGCATCCAGGTCTTCCCTTACCTGGATGACTGGCTCCTATCATCACCATCACCGCGGGAAACTTTGTGGGCAATCAGACGGACTATCCGCCTCCTCACCTCCCTCGGATTCCTGGTGAACCACCAAAAATCACACCTCGTTCCCACTCAACGCTTGGAATTCATAGGGGCCGACATAGACACCATGAAGGCGAGAGCCTTCCTCCCAGCACAGAGAGCGGAGAAGTTGGCCGCTCTAGCTATGACAGCCTCCCTTCAGACAGTCTCCACGGCCCGGACCCACCTTCGTCTTCTGGGGCACATGGCCGCCACCACCCACATACTACCCCTAGCGCGGCTACATATGCGCACCCTTCAGTGACGCCTAAGCTCATGCTGGAACCAGCGCACCCAACCTCTCTCCACCAATGTTGCTCTCGACACTCACACCAGAAGGAGCCTCCGGTGGTGGACAGTCAAACAAAACCTCACTGTGGGGAAGCAACTCCGACAACCCAGTCACCAGATCACCATTACTACCGATGCGTCCCAGACAGGCTGGGGAGCCCACATGGGTCAGCTATGCACTCAAGGGGCCTGGACAACAGCAGAGGCAAATCGCCACATAAATCTTCTGGAACTCAGAGCCGTGAGGTACGCACTGCAGGCATTCCAACCACACATCAAGAAAACGTCCATTCGAAAGACCTGGGGAGTTTCAAGATGGCGGTTCGAGTCGTCTCTGAGTGAGCACGCTGTTTCTTTCTCATGGGGAAGAAGCATAAGGGGAAGGCTGGGCAGGGGCTCTCGCAGCCCGCTCTTACCTCGACGCCTCTTGCTTCAGTATCTGGCCCTTTGGATTCTTATTTGGTGCGTGCTCCTCGGGATCCGGGTCCTACTGGTGGAGAATACCGATTGGCAGTGTCATTGGAGTCGGAGTGCTCGGGGGTTGCCTCGGCGATATCTTCCTCCCCAGTTGTGAGCCCTGCGCCTAAGATCCTGGTGGTTCGCTGCCGGAAGGCTTCCTGGAGGTTTCCTCTCCTGCTGTGATGGGAGGGGTCTCTACCTCGCGAGAGCCGGGAAAAGGTGGACCGGAGGTGTTTGAGTGGGGCCGGTCGTGCCTCTCACGCCCCTTTGTCATTGGCGCTTCTTGGAGTTGAGCACACAGGAAAGGTTTCTTCTCCTGTGCGTCGAGAAGTTTCATTGCAGCCTGGGGAGATGGCAAGTGCAACGGTGTCCCCTCCGGACAGAGTTTTCTTTCTTCAGCGTCCTATAAACTTTACATTAGAAGCAATGTGGGATGCTATTGTTTCCCTTGGAGAAGTTTTACTCCCACAAATTACATCTTTATCTTCTAAAGTGAAGACTGCGATGGAAACCGTAGCAGATTTAGAGAAGAAAGTATCCGGGATTTCCAGGGAACTTGAAGTTGAACGGATGAGAATTATAAATTTAGAAGATCAAGCAGATGCCTTTAAAAAGAACTTTTCATCGGTACAGGTCAAACTAGAACAGTTAGATAATTTTTCACGTCTGAATAATTTAAGAGTTGTTAATTTTCCTAAAGTGTTTTCTGTTTCCGCCAGAGATATGTTTAAAGAATATTTAACAGAGATACTGGGGGTCTCTCCTGACCTAATTCCACCTTTGGTAAAAATCTATTATCTTCCTAAAGCCAAACGTGTTCCTCTCACGGGGAATTCTGGGGGTGGGTTGGTGCAAGGAGAGAGGCTCTCAATGTTACTGATTTATTGGAAAATTTGGGTCTTGATTCTCAGGAGTCTTCAACTTTATTAATAACTTTTGCCCTGTTGTCTGACAAAGAGTGGATGTTAAAATTGTTTTTTCAGAAAAGGAAGCTCCTGTTTCGGGGTTTAGCTGTTTGTATGTACCCAGATTTGGCAAGAGATACCCAGAAACAGCACAGAGAGTTTTTACTGCCCTGTCCTGGGATCTTGCAGTTGGGCGGGCTATTTTTTCTAAAACATCCATGCAAATGTTTGATTAAATATCAATCTGTTTCCTATGTATTTTTTGAGCCCTCTCAATTGCTTGCTTTTATAAATGCCAGGCGCTTAGAATCTTCTATCAACTCCACTTAGGCTCATATTAGATGTTGGTCTGGATTTCGACTTCAAACTTTTTTTTCTCTATTATGTATTCTATTAATTTGTGAGACGATCCCCTCTCTGTAGTGGACTAGAGAGGGTTGGCACATTAATTTATATTTTGCTTAATTTGCTTTGATAGTGCCTTTTATATCTTGGTTCAAGATATTTTCCATGTGTTGCCCTGTTTCTTAGAAGGGTTTTGTTTAAACCTTCTTGAATTTACTGTAAAATTGCATAAAAAAAAAAAAGAACAAGTCCATTCTCGTGCAGGCAGACAACCAAGTGGCCATGTTCTATATCAACAAACAAGGAGGGACATGCTCACGACCCCTATGCAAGGAAGTGCTCACCATCTGGGCACTAACCCTAGCAAGCCACTGCTGGATAAAAGCGACCTATCTCCCGGGCGAGCAGAATTTCCTGGCGGACAGGCTGAGCCGGCAACTGAGCCCACATGAGTGGACCCTGAGTCCCCAGGCCACCACCAACATCTTCCACCGCTGGGGCCAACCAGAGATCGACCTCTTTGCGACAGACCAGAACACGAAGTGCCACCTGTTCTGCTCCAAACGCCCATCAGCCCACAGCGTGGCTTTGGATGCCTTCGATGTGTGCTGGGGGGAGTGGTCTCTTGTGTATGCCTTCCCACCCACCCCCCCTGATCTCCAAAACGCTGCGGAAGGTGATCCAGGACAAGGCCCATGTCATCCTCGTGGCCCCATACTGGCCCCGACAAATGTGGTTCCCAACTTTGCTACGCCTCGCACAGGAGCAGCCCGTTCACCTCCCTCTCCAGCAGTCCCTACTCACCCAGGACGACGGACTCACCCTACACCCCAACCTGAAGGCCCTGGTGCTAACAGCATGGAGATTGAACAGATGACCCTCTCTTCACTTAGCATCTTGGAGGAGGTGCAACACATCATCCTGTCAGCCAGACGACTATCCACCAGAAAATCATACGGACTCAAGTGGAAGTGGTTCAGCAGGTGGTGTGCTGCCAATGGGCTTAGCCCATCCAGCTGCCCCATTCCGTCTGACTTGCAGTACCTTGCCTTGCTCTCCGAACAGGGACTTAAGACCAACTCTGTCCGGGTGCACCTTTCCGCCATCGCGGCCTACCATGATCGCGAAGGTGACGAAACCATTGCCTCCTTGCCCCTGGTGGTAAGCTTTATGAAAGGTCTAAACAACCTATGATCTCCAATACATGCCCCGGCCCCGACTTGGGATCTGAACATTGTCCTACAACAGCTGACTCAGGCTCCCTTCAAGCCTATACGTGCAGCCTCAATGAAGCATCTAACATGGAAAACTGTTCCTGGTAGCCATCACCTCCGCACGCAGAGTCAGCGAGCTTCAGGTGCTGGTGGCACACCCTCCGTACACTCAGTTCCTCCGGGACAGAGCCGTCCTTTGCACGCACCCCAGGTTCATTCCTAAGGTGGCCTCCGAGTTTCACATCAATTAAACCATCGAGCTGCTCACATTCTACCCTGAGCCTCACTCCTCCCCCGAGGAGCAGAGGCTACACATCCTCGACTGCACCAGAGCCCTCCGAGCCTACATCCTCAGAACAGGCCCTCTCCGGAAGGGCTCCCAGCTATTCGTATCCTATGATCCCAACAGACCAGGGCGCCCGGTCACAAAGCGTACTATGGCCCAATGGATCTCGGACTGTATCTGCTTCTGCCACAAACAGGCGGGCGCACAGGCGCCGCCGAATGTGGGACCACACCAGCTCAGGGCGTTGGCAGCCACTATCGCAAACCTGCGCTCCATTCCTCTTACCGACATCTGCAGAGCTGCCACTTGGTCCTCTGCCCAGACCTTCCAGAGACACTATTGCTTGGACTTGGACACTCAGGCGCGTTACGCCTTCAGCCAGGCGGTCCTTTCTACCGCCAACAACAACAGCCTCGATAGGGGACACTGACAATATTCCAGCCATGTTGGCCTCACATTCAGTGTTATGACAGAAACCTAGCCTCCAGCCATATTGGCCTTGCTGTTCGGCCATGTTGGCCATTTACTTGCTGTTAGGCCATGTTGGCCATTTACTTGTTGCAGTTACCTTGTGCAGTTACCTGAGTCAACCTGTCAAGTGTGAAAGTTGAAAACCTGTCAATTGTGAAAATTCATGTGGGCAATAAACACTAATTGGCTTCACTAGTCTCGGCCTCCCTCTCCACTGCCACTCCGCGCTATCGCGCAGCTAGGGAGGCACCAGGTGTGGCTGACGAATCCTGCTTGTCCAAGGAGAAAACAGGGTTACTTACCTGTAACAGGAGTTCTCTGTGGACAGCAGGATGAGTCAGTCACACATTCCCACCCACCTCTCCGGGCCAAGGTCGGCCTCCACTCACCCCTAGCCACTGACACGCTGGGCACAGCTTGTGACTTACTGGCTGGCTAGGGGCGGGCTAGTGGGTTGGGCCTCTGGCTCATGCTCAAAAGTTTCTAATCTCTAGAGAGCACTTCCGTATACGGCGCCGTTGGGGGATGGCACCAGGTGTGGCTGACTCATCGTGCTGTCCACGGAGAACTTCCGTTACAGGTAAGTAACCCTGTTATCTGCTTCTACTGTCCCACTGCTGAAGATTTCTTCCTCTTTGCCAGCTGATGGGAGGACAGCTACATATACTGGCCCATCCCCCTGCTAAGCATCCCCCTGCCTTCTTTTGGCCCAGGCAGGCCAATGCAAATATGCAAGAAGTGTCTTCCAGTTCCTAGCCAGTGCGGGCCAATGCAAGTATGGTACAAGGTGGTTTCTTCTTTTTGGTCTGTGTGGGCAGGTGTGAGAATGGTGTTAAAAGTACTGTGTTATGAGCGGGGCTGATGCAAGTATACCAGGAACCCTAGGTGAATTTCAAGTTTTGCACTTTCAAGTTTATCTCCCCCTACCAAATTTTGAAAGTGAACTAAAAAAGATCATTATGATCCCACCACCAATGCTCCCAGAACAATCCTGTAAAAATATGTAATTTGGCATCATGAGGTCAATATTCAAAAGTCCTTCTATAGACAGCAGTGGTGCTCATCACATAATGGCTATACTGTATGACCAAATTCTGGCCATATAAATAGCTATATGGGTGAAATTCTAGCTTTATAGAAAGAGGTTGCATTTTGGCCTATTTTGAAGGTATTCAGCCACTGAGGGCCCGGTTCTGTCCTGGAAGTCCCAGTCAGGACTGGGCACACAGAGTTAGATGGAGTTCTGATCCTGCGTGGCACGTCTAGCCCCATGGGATCAGAATCGCATCCAGGCCTGTACATATAGGCCAGGACCCTGATTCTGGTCAGCCTGCACATACAGGCTAGCCCAGCTAACTCAATCAAGGCTCCTAAATGGAGCTGTGGTACAATGGCGTCTGTTTGCCATGGCACCGCAGCTCCATTCAGGAGCTGCGATCCCTGTCCGCCAAAAGATTTTTCATTCCCTGCAGCCCGACCCCCGATCTGGCCTCCCAAGGCCCGGGTCGGGCTGTGGGGAATCTCCTCTACCCCCTCCCGACTTTGATGTGCCCCGGGTCTGCCAGAACCACCTGTCTAGGGGAACGTATTCCACCTCAGAGGTGGAATAAGTTCCCCATTCAGTCAGCCGGCCCCAGACATACAGGGTCTTCATTGGAATCGACCCTGTACATCCAGGGTCACGGACCGCCCACTGCCTGCTGTAATTCCGTCCCTGCACTGCCCTTTTCTCGCCCTATCTAACCTCCCCATACAACGTAAGGGGAAATTAGTTGAGGTCGGCAGAGGTGCCGCTATTCGTAGCTTGGAATGACCCCCTGAATGGATTAATTTATTGATGTAGCTGGCCTGCTAAAATAGCTTGCCTAATTTTAAATGGTTAACGTACCCATTTAAAATTATGGTTGAATATTCAGCCACTCATTTTAAATTCATAGGATGTCCGACTATTATGTATTAGCCATTCTGATGAATACCTAACCCCCATGCTTTTAAATGGTAAACCACACCATATACAGATATACAGTATAATAGAAATACATTTAGAAATTGCATTATGATGCCTGAGGTCTCATCTATAAGTTTTCTGAGTTAATTGCAAAAAAAAAAAAAAAAAGAATTCAGTGCATACACTTATACATTGAAAGATATCCATACTGCATTGGTTGAAAGTAATCCCTGAAATTCCTGGCTGGCCTGAACTACTACTACTACTGCTTATCATTTTATGGCGCTACAAGGCATACACAGTGCTGCGCATTACTGTGTGTTAGTTTTGGAGATGTTATAATTTTAAAAAGCACTAGTGAAAAAATGGTACAATTTCATGTGGCAAATCAACAACTAGCTTTAAATTTTGTGTAATATGTTATGTACCTACCTGTAATTTCTAGGAAATTACACAAAAATACACACATTACTGAAATATGTTTAAGTGCTTGCATTGCATATTAATGCCTTTTGTGCCTCAATTATCAATTTATCTTACTTATTTCTGTTTTGGGGTTTTTATGGTAAACTAGTTCAATATAAAAATAAATAGCAATTGGACACAAGGTCCCAGGCATCTCCTTTTCCAGCTGTAACTGTTGAAAGAACAGTGTGAAGAGGTAAGGAAGATAGTCATGCCTACAGTGAGAAGGACAGCTTGGTATGGTTACAGCAAGTCTGTTCTGCAAGCTGTGTTGTGCAATGAAGAGGAACAGGAGAGAGGCAATGAAGTGGAGAAGTTATTGAAGATCAGAGGTGAAAGAGATGAGAAGACTCAGCTTGGAGACAGCAGTGTGAGACCCAGGAAAACACCATCCATCAACACTCACCCAGTTACTTTACTGGAGCCCCGGAGTGTCTGAGCTACCTCTTATCTGTACCATGACAACAACAGAGATCAAGGCATTTCTTAGCAAGCCCATGGTGCGTTCAGACTGGCCATCATACAGCCAGTCCATAGAAAGGTGTGTAAAAATGACAACTGAGGCTGCTGGTCATGTGTACAATCAGTTTTGCTTCCTATAGCTGCCTGGGAGTAGAGGAACTGGAACAAAAGCAAAGAGCTGTTCTTTGCTGTTTGAAATTCATACATAAGTTAATAATGAGGACAGAGCACTGTGTGCTCATTCAATGGGTCTCCTGCCATGCAGAGCCCTGGGATAACTTCCCCTTCTGCCCATAGGTATAAGCGGTCTTGCTTACACGTATACTAATGCACATGCTCCTTCTCTTGACATACCTAGACATTCTCTATTTCATCAATACCCTCTACACAAACGGCCATATTATCTATCCATAATACTAGGGCTGGTCCAAGAGTATCTAACACTTTAGGAAAACCTTCAAACTATGTATGCCCCCCTCCTCCGAACAGCTCAAGCAAATTTGCTCCCTGAGGCAAGGGATGAGATGATGCAAGGCACCCAAAAGGGAGGGCCCCCTAAGAGCTTGGAAACTCAGACCGTATTTCACGTTCATCCTGTGCAGCCAAATCCCAACATCATCTGCACCCCATGACATGTTCGACCTCATCTCCATCTTGTTATGGAAGTGCTCATCATAAGACAGCCAAGTGTGCCCCTCTTATTCCTTAGAGGCACTGATGATCATGTCAAGGTAGGCTAGCAAGTGTCCTAGCTGTGTAGGGTCTTACCAGCAGGTAATGCTGATCATCCAAGCAAAAGTCAGGCTCCAATTGGTGATGTTCTGGGGCATATGCCGGTCCAACAGGTACAAGAGATCATCAGTCTTGGCCCTCTTCTTGTCATTACATCTTCATTGACCCTTGAGCAGTTTGAAAATATTAAAATATTCACGTCATATAACTTTTTTCCTGAGTGACCAAGGAACCATCCCCCATAGCTGCATGGGAGCCGTGGTTGCGAAGGCTTGCGGGTTCGCTCCCCTTGCATATTTGGCCTCAATGGAGGACAAAGAGGATGTGGATGAAGAAGAGGAGAAAGTGGACGACAATGATGATGATGATGACAGAAACATAGGAAAATGATGACAGAAAAAGACCACATGGCCTATCTAGTCTGTCCTTCCATATCAACCACTACAACAGTCCCCTTTTTTCCTTTAGAGATCCTCTGTGTTTGTCCCATGCTTTTTTGAATTCAGATACTGTCCTCATCTCTACCACCTCCACTGGGAGACTATTCCACGGATCCACCACTCTTTTCGTAAAGAAATATTTCTGCATATCACTCCTGAATCTATCCCCTTTCACCCTCATCCCATGTCCTCTTGTAACAGTACTTGCTTTCAGTCGAAAGAGGCTCTCCCCCTGAACATTTATGCCACGGAGGTATTTAAACGTCTCAATCATATCACCTCTATCCCGCCTTTCCTCTAATGTGTACATATTAAGATCCTTAAGTATGTCCACATATGCTTTATAATGAAGACCACTAACCATTTTAGTAGCCACCCTCTGTACTGACACCATCCTGTTTATATCCTTTTGAATGTGCGGTTTCCAAAATTGCACACAATACTCCAAATGAGGCTGCACCAAAGACTTATACAGAGGCAATATCACCTCCTTTTTTCTGCTAGCCATTCCTCTCTGTATGCATCCAAACATCCTTCTAGCTTTTGCTGTCGCCTTTTCTACCTGTTTAGCTACTTTATTTTATTTATTTATTTATTTAGCTGCATTTATATCCCGCTTTTCACCAGGTCAAAGCGGTTGGGGGATACATTTAACACGAGGGTATATGAGACACATACACTAATACTTACAGGGAACATGGGCAATGGAGGGTTAAGTGGCTTGCCCAAGAACACAAGGAGCACCTGTGGGACTAGGAACCCCAGTCCTTCTGGCCCAAGGTTGCTGTCCTCTAGTGGGATTTGAACCACCGACCTTCTGGCCTGTAGTACCTTGCCCCAACCACTAGGCCACTCTTCCCTTTAAGATCATCAGACACAACTACGCCTAGGTCCCGCTCTTCTTTAGTGGACAAAAGTACTTCACCCCCTATACTATATTGCTCCCTTGGATTGCTGCAGCCCAAATGCATGACCTTGCATTTTTTAACATTAAGGGGCTTGTTTATAAAGCCACGGTAGTGGCTCCTGCCTGATATCGGAGCCGTGGCCCCACAATGGGGCTGCGGCTCCGATATCAGGCGGAAGCCGCTACCGCCGCTTTCTAAACAAGCCTCTAAATCCCAGCTGCCAAATTCTAGACCATTCTTCAAGCTTAGCTAGATCCCTCCTCATGTTATCTACACCTTCCTGGGTGTCTATTGCAGATTTTGGTATCATCCGCAAAGAGGCAAACCTTACCCGACAACCCTTCTGCTATATCACTAACGAAGATGTTAAAAAGAATCAGACCAAGGACAGATCCCTGGGGCACACCACTGGTAACTTCCTTCTCCTTAGAGTGAGCTCCATTTACCTGTACTCTTTGTCGCCTCCCACTCAACCAATTTCTAACCCAAACAGTAACTTTAGGGTTCATCCCTAGGGTGCTCAGTTTGTTTATAAGTCGCCTATGAGGAATGGTGTCAAAGGCTTTACTGAAATCTAAATACACCACATCTAGGGCTCTCCCTCGATCCAACTCCCTGGTCACCCAGTCAAAGAAATAAATCAGATTTGTCTGACAAGACCTACCTCTGGTGAATCTATGCTGCCTCAGATCCTGCAATCCACTGGACTCCAAAAACCTCACTATTTTCTCTTTCAGCAGCATTTCCAATAATTTACTCACTACCGAAGTTAAACTAACCAGCCTGTAGTTTTCAACCACATCCTTACTTCCGCCTTTGTGTAAAGGCACCACATGAGCCTCTCTGCAGTCCTAAGGCACCACTCCTGACTCCAACGAGGCATTGAAAAGGTTAGTCAGTGGAGCTGCTAGAACATTCCGAAGTTCCCTCAGTATTCTAGGGTGTATCCCATTCGGTCCCATCTCTTTGTCTACTTTACGTTATCTAGTTTCTCACAAACACAGTCTTCTGAAAATTGTTCAAGACATCCCTCGCTTCTGTTCCTGTTTGTGGGTGTTTTCTGAGGTCCTGTTCCTGGTTCTTCATCTGTGAACATGATGACGATGAATGGGACCGCCTGCATCTCTTCTTGCATTTTTTGCACCAGACACTTGGGAGTGAGATGACACAGAAGCTTCAGAGGGGGCTGACGCAACCGCGCTGCTGCCAACATGAGTAAAAGTAGAAATAAGAGGAGGGTTTTCACTTGAAATCACGGGTTCTCCGGATCCAGTCACCCCTTTCCTGACTGTTGGTGGTGTCATTGTTTTCACTGGTGGTGGCTCTTCGAGTTGTCGAGGTGGTTGATTGCCCTCTGGAATGAGATGCACTGCCAAATGGATGTCCTTGCGAGTCACCCTCTCGGATGAAGGCAGGTGATGTCTGACCTTGTAGTGTTCCTTTCTTCTCTGGGATGATGCATGACGCCCTCTATGGGGTTACCCACTGTGGGAAGATCCACTGGATGAGCTGGGTGATGTGGTGTACCTTTGTCATCTGTGTTGCTTGTGGTGCGAATAATGCCGCTGTCTCCATGATGATCTGTGGTGACGACTGTGACATCTCTTCCTGTCACTTATATATTACCTGCTGCTTTGACTTGATGAGCTGGAATGGTGTCTCCGGTGCTTGTGGGAGGGGTTCGATGAACATGTCCACTACATCGGTATCTCCAGAATCTACAGGGTGTCCACTGAGTGGGCTGGATGGAGGCCGGAATCTGAGTCAGCCACTGGCAGCAGCTGACAAAGTGGGTCATTTTGGTGCGCAATCGGGAGTCCGGCTGAGGAGTCCATTGGCTCAGGTTGAACCTTATAGCCCATCGTATGCTTGTGAGCATGTCTCAAACTTCATAGTGCTGCACTGGCCATATGGTCCTGATAATGTGCTGACAGATGGCAGGTCCTAGTGGGGTGGCTATGTGCCTCCTCTGCCTGTCCTGGAGTAGCCACATGGTTCTCTGTGTCATCTAGTGACTCCTTTGGCTTCTTCCTGTTCATTGTGGCCCCTGATGGCAAGCATTAGTCATGGCGGGACTAGAGCAGCAGAGATCTCAACCTCAGCCGCCTGGTTGCCGTAGGGGGCATCCTCAGTACCTAAGTAACAGTGGCAGCAATATGGAATGGCCATAGGCATTGCCAGTCCCTCCTCACTCAGCCCTTTTTCCACGCTCTCATGTGATGTCATTTTCAATGCTGGGGATTGGGATCGTAGCTTCTTTGGAGGCATTAGTGGCTGTAGCGTGCAGGCTTATGTTCGGCAGTGAGAAGGTCCGGAAGTGTCTTGCCCCAGTGGAATTGGTGACTCCTAGATACCCCAACTGCCCCTAAACTGTACCAGCAGGGTGCGACCAGAAGCAGGCACCTAGACTTCTCCTCAGAGGCAATCAAGGGCAAAATGGCTTGACCCAAGCCACCAGAAGATGATGGCTCAATTCTCTTGCATGCTCACATGCTCCCCTTCCAGTTCCAGGAGGAAAGGTGCAGTATTAAAGCTGCAGTGCTATGCAGTGCCTGACTTAATGGCTGTTCTGCAGATCAGTGGCCTGCAAGCAGGCCACATTTCTGATCAACCCAGTGCAGCATGTGCAAGATCCGCAATCCTGCTTCCCCAGAGGAGCACAGCACAGATCCTCAGCTCCAAGCTTGAACTGGCGGTCCACGTGAAACACCTCTCGCACGCACAACCCCCCCCCCCCCCCCCCGTGCACTGACCGCAGCTGCAAGAGGAAAGGGCTAACCTTCTGGCTGCAATCTCGGCCAGTCACTCTCCACTCTGTTGAAAGGAGGGGCAGGGAACGTGAGTCCAAGGCCAACCGTGGAGAGCGTGCCGGCACAGGTTGCAAATGAGAGCGTCAAATCATTCCATTCCCATGGGGCCGACAAGACAGAATGGGTTCACCTATAGCTGCTACCATGTTTGGGGCAGTGAAGACAACTGCAGATGATTGCGAGACCAGAGCCGATGGAGGGCAACACCTGATGCAAAAGATTAGAAGGTGCAGAGGACAATTCCTAGGCAAGCAGGAGCTTTGTGATCGATCAAAAAAGGTAGGCCACAATGCTTCTGCTCCCCTTTTATTTTAGCCACACTCCTGCTGAGCCCCGACATCATCCCACGATGACATGCCCACTCCAGGGAACTTCCAGGATGCTCATCAGTAGTGCGGCCCAAGAACTGTGGCTCATGGCAGATTCGCTTCTACATTAAGCAGCGGGCCCATCGCATTCCCTCCGGCCTTTCCATAAATCTTCTCCAGTACCAGGCATATCATAAAGTAATACAAAACCCTAAAGTGATACTTAGGACTAGAACTCAAACAAGGAGCCCACCCAGAAAAAAGCAGCCTTAAAACATTGTTATATTTACTGGGAAAACGGAATCCGGTCAATTTCAGTTGTGGTCAACATTATTGGCACCCTCCCATTATAGGTATACTGTATTGTGTAGAGTATTTTGAGAAATAATTGGTAATATTCCAACTTTGTCATTAAAGGTATACAACAAAAAAAAAAGATGTCTGCATCTGAGACACCTGAGGAAAAAAAGTAAAATATGACCTGGACAGAATTCATGGCACCCTTCACTAATATTTGGTTGTACAACTCTTGACAGTGATGATAGCCTTCAAACATTTCTTGTAGCCATCTATAAGTTTCATACATCTGTCTGCTAGTAGTTTCTCCCACTCTTCAACTGTGATTTGTTAAGCTCATGAATGTTTCCAGGATTCCTTTTATCAATGGTAGATTTCAGCTCTTTCCAAAGGTTATTGATTGGATTGAGATCAGGACTTATTGTTGGACAGTTTAAAACAATCAGTTTTTTTCCTTTTTAACTATATTTTTGTACTTTTGGATGTATATTTTGGGTCATCTTCCTGCTGGAGGACCCATGGCCTTCAACTCAGACCTATCTTTCTGATACTAGGTAGCACATTTCACTCAAAATACCTTGGTAGTTCTCTGACTTCCAAGGTATTTGATTCCTTTAATATGTTCCAGGCCTCCAGTTCCTGAGGCAGCAAAACAGCCCCATAACATTACGGAACCTCTACCATATTTATTGATTTAACAGGCTTTTTTTATATCACTTTATCATTTAGCCAAAGTGGTTTATATATTTAACTGTAAGAAGGGTGTTTTTTTCCTTCTAAGCTTCATTTCTTCTCCTGTGAAAGCATCACTGATCTGCATTGCCATAGAGCTCAAGTTTGGTTTCATCTGTCCACAGAACATTTTCCCAGAAGGATCATGGTTTCTCAAGGTGGGTTTGGGCAAAGATCAGGTGTGCCTTTTTATGTCTGTCTTTGAGAGGTGGGATTCTCCTTGGCCATTTCCCATGAATTCCTTCTTTGTTTAGTGCGCGGCATATGGTGCAGGTTGAAACAGCCACTTCAGTTTGCTCCAGGTCAACCTGAAACTTTTTGGATGGTATACGTGGTGTTTTTCCAACAGTTCACACTAACCTCCAAAGATTTCTTGGATTAATTTTTCTCTTCCCAACACATCCTGGGATGTTCTTGACAATTCCATGAGCAGAAAACATTTTAATAATATTGTGAACTGTAGACAGACACAAGATCTTTGGTCTTGTACCCCTTTGAAGTTTGATATTTGGTGATAATGACTTTTCTGATGGTCTCAGGCAGCTATCTTTTCTTCACCATTGTAAAAATGGAAGAGGGAGTGAATGTGGCCATTTTAAATATTACAGCCATCATTCAAGCAGGAGTGGCTCGAAAATGAGGCTGAGTGAGGCAGTTGCCTCAGGTGGCATATTCTGGAGGCAGAAAAAAATGCCCCCAAAAGGCCACCTCACTCTGCCTTTAAAATTTAAACAAACAAAAAAATAGAGTGGACTGGCTGCTGCTGCTGCTTCTTCTTGGCAGCAGCAGAATCAACCACTCTGTGCCTCCCCCCCCCCCCCCCACTGCCCCAGGAAAGCCCTGCATTTCCTGATTGGAGCCCTGGCTCACCTTTGCATAGCCATAAGAAGGAACAGTGTTTCCCTTCTTTCCCATGGCTCTGTTAAAGTTGAGCCCACCAGTGCTGAGAAAAATGAGCCGAGACAGGAAATACCTCGTTTACCCTCAGCACCGGCAGGTTCAACTTTAACAGAACCGTGGGAAAGAAGAGAAACACTGTTCCTTATCGCGGCAAGATGAGCCGGGATGCTGATCAAGAAGTTCAGGGCTCTTCCCCGGAGGAGCGTGGACTGGAAATGGGCTGAGCGGGGCTGGACTAGGCTGGGGTGTTAGCACTGGAAATGGTGTGAATGGGGGAGTTAGGACTGGTATGTTTATGTTTATTCAATTTGATATACCGCTCAAGCCAGAGGCATTAGAGCGGTTTACAATACTATATCATTTGAAGAAAATGGAAAAGAACGCCATTTATATGATAGGACAGAGAAGAGGACAGAGACAGTCAAACAGATAGGAGAAGAAGAGGAACATGGAACAGCAAGTTACCACAAAATAGCAATGGACTGATCAAGGGAGTTAGGATTGGTAGTGGGCTGATGGAAGGGCTAGCCCTAGAAATGGGCAGATGGGGAGGGGCTAGAACTGGAAATGGGCACATAAGGGAGGCTGAGACTGGAAATGGGCTGATTAGGGTGGCTAGGACTGGTAATGGGCTGATCAAGTGGGGTTAGGACTGGTAGTGGTCTGATGGAAGGGCTAGCACTAAATATGGGCTGATGGGGGGTAGAACTGGAAATGAGCACTTAAGGGAGGCTAGGACTGGAAATGGGCTGATTAGGGGTGCTGGGACTGGTAATGGACTGATCAGGGGGGTTAGGATTGGTAGTGGGCTGATGGAATGGCTAGGACTGGAAATGGGCTGATGGGGGGAGGAGAGAGCTTCTGGCACTGGAAGAAAACTGGAGGCTAGGGCTACCAATGGGCTGATGCGGGGGCATGGGAGAATGGGACTGGAAGGGAGCGGATGCTTAGAGGGTCTGCCAGGGGAAGGATGGGGCAGGAAAGGAGCTGACATGGGAGGGGAGGGAAGGTGGGGGCAGGAAGGGAACTGACACGGGGAAGGGAAGTAGGAGCAGGAAGGGAGCTGATACGGGGGGGGGGGGGAAATTGATTACTTGAGTTTATTTTGACATTGATCAATGACATGAGGGCTTCCCCGATGACATGGGGAAGCTTCTCTTTTCCCATTGGTGGTTCAAGTGAATGACAATGTCCTTTTGCAGCCAATAGACAAGTGAGCAGATTCTCAAAAGCACATCCTTTTTTATTTGGTGTTTTCTGGCGGTTGTGTTGGTTTATGGAGGGAATTGTTACACTCTCCCATGGTGCTTGAGGCAGAGTTGTCAGTGAACTTGAAATGTGCATGCCGCGATCGGGGGTGTCCTTTTGAAAAAAACATTTCATGCCATGTGAAAAGACTTGAGAAGTGTTTTGATTCATTTATAGAACCATAAAGTGATTAAAATGGACATGATCAACATTTGAGAGTGAGCAACGCTCTTCTCCTGTTGATCTGTCCAACAAAAAATTAATAGATGGGGTATTCTGCGCTATATACGTAATTTTTTGGATATTGTATAATCATATCCTGGCAATGTTCCAGTTTTTATATTATTTCCTTTTTAATTGATCTTGTTTTATTTGATTCTTTTATATGACAAATATGTGTGCATATATAGTCCAAAACCATTTCACTGGCCACTTCTTTTTAGGAGATATTGGACATTAAGGTGTTGAATTGCAAGGGTGCTAATGTTGTTGATCACAACTGTACTACAGATCCCTACATAGAAAGAGCAGGGTCTTTATTTAAGAACCATCCTCATGCGTAAATAGCAACCTGTAGATTGGTATAGATGTGTAAGTGACATTTTAGAAAGGGACTGTAGGAAGGGTGTTGAGATCAGGTGGGGATGCTTAGTACGTGTAAATATCCAGGGGGTGTGGTTAGGGTGGGGAGAGGGAGTAGTTAGGGTAGCCCTACAATATAGACATGGATTCCCCATTTTACAAGGAGAATTCACTTCTCTAGGAAAGGGCTGGAAGGAGCAGTTTTCAGTGACGAGGTCCCCCACCCCAAACCCAACCTCATTCCCTCCCGATCATCTCCCTGACTTCATTCCCCCTGATCACCTCCCTGATCTCAAGGTCTTCCCTAATCACTTCCCAAGCCATCTGATCCCCTCCACGACGCCTCCAACAGGTGATCCCCCACCATGTCTGATCTACCACAAATAAACCCCTCCACTGAACCCCCAGGCAGACCTCCCCACTCCTCAATCCCTATCTCTGGCCTTGCCAGGGTTCCTGATGTCTAGTGGGAGCAGGAGCAATCCTCAGTCACTTACACACATATGGGGGAGTATCTGCATTGTTTTTTTTCCACACGTGCAACTTTTTAAAATCAATGCTACTGCTGGATTTGGGGAGAGTTCAGTGTGCAGTCCTGTACATAGTTTACAAGAAGTTGTATGTCTGTCTGAGCCTATTGTAAAGGACAACAGGAATTTTCCATATTCCGAGCTAGATGAAGGAATTTCCCTTTCCATTTTCTATCCAAAATCTGCCTTCCTGCTAACATTATACTTGTCCGTCACACATGTTGAACACAGAAAGACACTCGCCAAGTACAGAATAAAATTGCTACAAAGTAAAAATAGAAATAAGTGGACAAAAAATGAAACTGAAACCCTAGAAGCCACACACTGAATGCAATGAAACATCATAGAAATAGAAAACAGCAGTTTTCCCCGGTACTATGTAAATATAAATGGTACTAATTCTCAATGATCCATATGGGTTAAAGCATGTAAAAAGCAACATCCTGACTGAGCCCAATATGGTATAGGGGCCCTTTTACTAAATTCCAGTAACCCATTAATGTGCATTTTAACATGCAGCAACTGGCAGCCGGGAACGCTAACATAACGGCATGCAGTGACCATGCGTTAAAATGCATGGCAATCGACCACCACGGTGTGGGGAACAGGCAGAATGTGAGCGTGAAGAGTGCATAGCTGCTAGAATGAGGGCACTTGCCATGCGTTCAGGGGCAATGTGGCAGTAAGTGTGAGTGCACCTAACAACACC
The DNA here is from genome assembly GCA_033557465.1 of Ichthyophis bannanicus. NCBI lineage: Eukaryota > Metazoa > Chordata > Amphibia > Gymnophiona > Ichthyophiidae > Ichthyophis > Ichthyophis bannanicus. The sequence goes on along the minus strand of CM066036.1, from coordinate 642,154,555 downwards.
TCTATCGGTGTCGTTAGGTGCACCCGTGTTAAGTTAGTCACATGTTAGCATTCATGATTATGTGCTTACTGCTGGGAACATGCTGGACATGCCCCAACAGTTATCACACGAGGGGTGCACTTACCGTGTGATGGCATTACCACTAATTGCATGGTAATTGCACTCCCTGTTGTGTCCCAATATTGCCATGTAGTCTTGTATTAGATCTAACAAATTCACCGCCAACACAACACTCTTGTTTTGGGCCACTTCAACTTTTAACAGTCCTGTCTCAGTGAACATATATACTTACCTTTTTCTTAACCCGTTTTGGACCAGCGTATGTTTTACATACATAAGGTTTCCATACTTACTACTCAACTGTTTACTAATTAATGGTTATAAATTCAATGGAACTATGTTTAGCTATTATCGTTATGTCAAAAAGCATTATATACAGATTTTTTTATCTGAGATCTAGTTAGTTTAATAGGTATTCGCTGATTTTGACGGTACTGGCGGCTCAACATAAAAAGATCACAAAAAATAGTAAGTAGCTTATAATGCTGTAATAGCTACTATTTTGCAAATAAAAGTATTTGTAGACTTTAGAAAATAGGTTTAGATAACTGTAAGTTACTTAGTGTCAGAGTTATTGGTGTTTATATCGGCCTTGTATTAGCTGGGCTAATATGTTGTTGAAACTAATTGCTGTCAAGCATTCTGTTCTAGGTGTTTCACTGGTGCAATATCAACGCACTGCATCAGAAGTGTTGTCATGTGTATCATATTCTGCCGTCAGAATGGACTGTTGACAAACTATTATATCGTAATAAAGTGTTTTAAATGAAAACTGCAGTTTCAATAGTATCATACAGTATGTTTATGTCAATGAATATTGGAACTGAATCCTATCTTTTCTGAAGACGGACAATATACTATATTGGACCAGTGTATGAAAAACATACACTATGTGAAACTTCTATTTTCTGCAAAGTTTTAATATTTTTTATTATTGCCGGTATTTCATAGTTGTTTGAGTGTAACAAATCTAATAAATCATCCAGAACAGAGAAAGAATATGCGAGCTGTCCAAAATGGGTTAAGCCACTACCATGTGTTGTTCAACATTTATCTGACAATTTCATTCTGAATGGCAATAGATTGCTGTAAGTCTTGCAAAAAAGATGACAACAATGACAATACCTCACCACCCATAAGTATTCTAGCCAATCAGTCCAACCAAAGATCATGGTCTACAAAGTCAAACGTGCACTGAGATCCAGTAACACTAGCAGACAGTCTGTCCCTTCATCTAACAACCATAGATCATTCAGTATAGCTGTCAGTACAGACTATAGGGATGTCTAAAACCCAACTGGCACGTATCCAGAATCTTATGCTCGTCCACAAAGTCTTGCAGTTGAACTAGGAATAGCCTAATGGCTGAGAGCTAGGGTTCAAATCCCAGTGCTGCAGCTTGTGATCTTGGGCAAGCCACTTAACCCTCCATTGACCCAGATACAATAGTATATCGTAACTCTCTGAAATCAGGAAATACCTGTTGTATCTGAATGTAGCTTGCCTTGAGCTACTACTGAAAAAGATTTGAGCTTAATACAAAATCGTTTCCCCTCTCTGTCAACTTTGCAAAGAAAAGAACCATCAAAATTGGGTGAAAATGCTGTGCTCTAGTTAGATCAAGATTATTATTATTATTATTATTTTTAATAAAGGCTTGATCACGGCCTTCTGTAATGATTGAGGAAAGACCTTCTACCTGCAAGGAATAATTTAGAATCCTGAAAAAGGACTGGATAAAGTACTGCCAATTTTGCCATTATCAGCCCAGAAGGGCACGGATTCAAAACTGAAGTTGGTGGATGCACTGCCTCATCTAAAAATGGAAGAGCCCTCTCTCCTTCCCTTGTCTCATCCTAACCTGCTCCCATACCAAATTAGTTCATATCCCACATGTCTTATAAAAATATTTTGCCATAACCTCACTTCCCCAAATCATATTTCAATCTCTTGTTTTCATTTCTTTAGCCTTTCTTTATGTATTCCTTTTTTGCACATTGAATTCTAACTTTCCTTCTGCTGTTGTCCATTCTATCTCTCAGCCTTCTAGATTTTTCCATCTGCTGCCATCAAAGGTCACATTTCTTTTGTTTCTTTTTATCCTATGTTTTCCTTTCTCCTCTCCCTGCTCTGCTCCTCTCCTCCTCATATTCACTTTTTCCTGACCCTCACACACGCTTTCCTCCTGCTGCTATCATACATCCATGATACACTTCCCTCATCTTTCCTCCTCCATGCCACCTCCTTCCCTTTTATTTCTCCTCGTCTCTTTGTCTAACACCCCTTTTGCTTATCTCTCTTCTCAATGCCTCCTTCAACCCCTTTCATCTCACTTCATCACGTCTTCCCCTCGCTATCTCTTTTCTTTTGCCATTCACCTTCCTTCTTCTCTCACCTTCCATACTTTTCTAACCTTCTTGTTTCTTCCTGCCTCATGGAGGGAGATATTGGACCATAGGGTAGGGAAGGGGAGGTGACGGAATATGGGGGTTAGGTTCTGGGTCACCTGGGGGAGCGGGCTTTCTCCACTTGTTAAAAATTTGTGTTACATTGGACATCTACCAATTTTCATTTACTATAGACATTTTTAATGATTACTATTGGTATAGTGCTGCAAGACATACTGTATGCAACATTGTACACCTCTATTATGTGTTCAGTAATTTTGTTCTTTATAATAGCTTCTACCGTTTTGCCCCGTGCTGACATAATGCTCTCTGGCCTGTAGTTTCCAGGATTACTCCTGGAAACCTTTTAAAAAATTGATGTTACATTTGTTACTCTCTAATCTTCAGGTACTGTAGACAATTTTAATGATCATTTACAAATTACTCATAGTAGGTTTGCAATTTCATTTCTCAGTTCTTTTAACACCCTAGGATGTATGCCATTCAGTGTAGGTGAGTTGCTACTATTTAATTTATCAAATTGCCCTATTATATCTTCCAGTCTATCCTATTACATCAATCTACCTACCAGCTTACAATTTCCAACTGTCACCTCTACAGTTCCTTCATTTCCCCTCTCTTTCACTCTTCCCACTGCCTTGTAATCCCTTCTTTCACCCACTCTCAAGTCCCCCATTGCAGAGTTGCCAAGTTACCCAGTTCCAGAAATGAGAATTTTTGCTATTTCTGGTTTTAAACGTGCACTGCAGTGCAGTATGGTTTTTGTAGTCCCTGATTTTACCCATTGGAATCTAGAACTGGCTTAAAATCTCAGTCATGGAACTGGGTAACTTGGCAACTCTGCCTTTGTCACGTACTATACTTACTATATTATCTTACTACCTCTGTCTCTCAGTTCCTTTCTTATCACTCATTCTCTCCCCTGCTTGAAGCCTTTCTTCTGTCTCTTACCCTCTACCCAGCTTCCCATGTTTTCTTTCACCTTCTTTTTCCACCCTTTCTCACTCCCTTCAGACTCACTGCCTTCCTCTGTCTCTCGCTCCACCTACAGCACCCCCCCCCCCCCGGTGGATTATCATCTGTGCTCATTGGAGTGAACCCATGAACTTCCAAAAGCCATTGCTCAGCATTTTCCTCTTCAGCTGTTAAGGGAACCAAATTTATGGTAGTCGGGGAGCGTGTTTGTACTTTTTCTTGTGTTCTTTTTTTGCTCCTGTTTAAAAGCATACTACTTTTCCAGGTAGTGGCTCTACAACCAGACTTTGGACCACCACACCCTCCTTGATCTTGCAACGAATCTCACGAAAAGAGATATGTGAATCCTAAACATGCCACCTGCTTTCATTTTTCTGTGTGAATGTACAATGCAGCCTCCTTTCCTTGCCCTAGTCTCATTGACTCTCCTCTGCCTGCCTACCTGTTGATTGAACCAAGGAACTTCTGAAGTGTACAGTGCTTACCACCTGCGTCAGCAGGCTCAAAATTTCAGCACTCTAAAATAATTTTAATCAAAAAGGCAGTGCCCTGGGCTATCAGTAGTTGTACAGTACAAGCTCTAGTTAGTGAACCAAAACAGAGGTATTGTACCGTAAAAGAAAAGAACAAGAAAAGAAAAGCAGTACCAATGGAAGACAAAAACAATGTACTTTAATAAAATGCATAAATCCAAAAATAGAAAAAACAAAACATTCATATGAAACTCGACATAACCATGTTTCAACATATGAATTCTTTTTGTACCTGTTATTTATTCCAGAATTAAACCATTTTTTCATGTAAGTATTCTGTTTGTTAGTGCACTTTTCAGTTTATTAGCTCTGTCTGTAGCTGGTCAGTATTGTGTTGATTTGTAGATGTAATTTCTAGGTTTTGTGGAAGCTCAATGTCCCTAGAAAACTACAGGAAATAGCTTGTGAAATAGGATAATTCGCCAGAGGGAAGTGTAAATCCATTTTGTAGATGAGTGGTTGTGTGTATAACGGGCATATAGGCCGGGCCTACCAAGTGTCTATGGGATTTATTTTATTTATTTAACTGTTTTTCTATACTACTTTTCACCAGGTCAAAGCAATTTACAATCAACTGAACTTTTCTGGATACAATGAATAAAAATGAATGCACTAAGAACCAGGGGCAGCTCAAGGCAATCTACTGCCTGAGGTGAGAGATGAGCTAGTGCCCCCACCCCTCAGCAGCCAAAATGGAGGTGCCTCCTCAGAACTCTAGTCAGGAACCAGAAGGTCCCCTTTACCCATAGCACTGATTAGGTTCTTGCTTCAAGAATAAAGGAAGTAAAATATTTCCGGGCCATATAATTTTTTTTTAACTTTCCCTGCTTTTATGCAGCAAAAGTTGTAGCAGCTTAATTATGTAGCTTGGAAATCTAATATAAAACATGCCAACTTCTGGTATTGTATACTGAACCAGAAAAATATTAAATGTAAATGTATATTCTGCAAAAAGGAGGTGAAAGGTAATCACACACCAAGCAGCAAAATAGAAAAAATGAGAACCACAGTTAATTTTATTTTGGTGTTATAAACTGTGATGTGAGTCTCACATTGTATTTTTGAACATAAAAAGTGGTGTTTTAGAAAGGACGTCTTAGTTAAATCTGAGATGCCCAGGGCAGATTGTGCCAAGAAATGCCAGAGATGTCTATGTCTCCGCCCAATTGTAGTAACATAGAAGTCCTCAATGTGGACATCCACGCTGGCGGCCGCATAGATGTGCCCCTTAGGAAATGGTTATGGTTATGCTTTATTTGCTATACCACAACACTGTTTGCAAGCTATGTGGTTGTATGGGGAGGGTCATCCATTTTGTGCAAGCTAGCATAAAGGGATATTAAGAAGTATAGCAAAACTAAAACATAAGCCTTAATGGAGTGGAGGAGTAGCCTAGTGGTTAGAGCACTGGCTTGGTAACCAAGAGACCAGGGTTTGATTCCCACTAGTATTCCTTGTGGCCTTGGGCAAGTTACTTAACCCTCCATTGCTCAGAAAAATCCAAGTTATCAATGTCCCTGTTTAATGTACATTTACCAAATTTAAGTTACAAAGTAAACCACTTTGATTGAAATGATAAAGCGGTATAAAAAGCTGTTAAATAAGTAATTCTCTGTCAGTGTTCCTTGTCAACATGACAAATATAGAAGACATGCACAGACATCCTTCTCCACACTCTCCAGATGTCTGTATGACAAAATTAGCACTTTTCTGATGCCTATTTGTGCCTGGAGCAGGTATATATTTGGACATGACTCAGGACATCCAGGCCATTTCTGAAATCAGGAGAGGACATCATAGTTCTGCGAACACCTCAGACACATTTAATCCACACCCCCATTTGGACTTGGATATCCTCGCCTCGGGGTCATCCACAGAGCCGGCTTCCAAAATGCTCTGAGGATGTCTCCATGCTTTGGACATCTCCATGCCCGTTTTCAAGCATCCAAAGTACGACTAGGGAGTCTAATATAACCCCAATATTCTACATCCAAAGAAACCTCCAACAATGGGTGCAGAGGACATTTTCCCGTTGAACTCAACATACAAAAAATAATTTTTGATTCTGATGTCATCTTAGTAACAGCAATATAAACCCTCTCCAGTACTGGGCATATTGTGAAGTAAAACTCTATAACAATCACTCAGGACCTATAGAGAAAATCTATCATAACAGCATCAACTTCTAAAACTCACACAAGAAGCCTTCCCAGAAAATAGCAGCACTGTAAATATTGCAGTAGGCCCTAGAACATCCATAAACCTATTTAGAAAACAAAATAAGCCAGATTGCTGCTGATAACTACATTGAAACTCCATACTAACTGAATACCTGACCTTGGTCACACACTCAGAATATAGGCAGATCCTTAATAAGTATTGTGATGGCGCAGCCGAGAGAGAGCATAAGAAAAGAGGGAAAAATCAGTCATTTTCCCCAGAGAAAGGAACCAAATCCAGGAGTTTAGGGGTTAAAACTCCTGGTTCAGAAAAAACTCCCTGCATAAAGTTTGTAGTGAAGAGAGACGCCCTAGCTCCATAGTTACTAGCCCTGCTCACGAGGGACAGCTGGGGGAGTGGCTAGGAGGCAGAAAGGGAAATCACAGATATAAACGGCAGGAACTTGGAGAAAAGCAGGGAGGCTTTGAAAGGCTAAAGAGGCTAGAGGGCCTAGAGAGCCTTGGAGAGAACCGAGAAGGGTTAGAGAACCCAGGAAGGCTAAAGAGGCTAGAGAGCCTGGAGAGGAAGTGCATTGGGAGACGGACTGCCAGAGAAGGTGAAACTTTCATTGAGAGAGGAAGGACAAGGAGGAGTCCTAGCTCTGATTCTAGAACCGGTTGGAATAGGGCAGAAGGTCCCAGAAGGGGAGGAGGCCCTAGGAGCTCCAGAGCACTAACCAAGGAAGGAACATGGAGAGTCAGGAAAACTTCACCAGAGACCTCTTGGAGGAAGGCAAGGCCAGCCAGAGGTATTGAAGTTAGCCCAGTGACCTGTAAGAGAGACAGGAGAACTCCGTTTAGAGGGAAAGCTTACCCAGGGGAAATTGCAAGCCATGTGAGTAGCAGAAATTTATATGGAAACAGAGCTTACAGCAGAAAAGCCTGCCAGAAGCTTACTTCCACAAACTAAGGTGAGCCATTTAAAATCCTCTACTAATGTCTCTGAATCTCTCTCACAGCAGGCCTTATCCGGTTAGCAGGTCCTGCTAACCAAATAAATCCTTTTGAATATTGGGCCGTACATAATTTAAATTTATACTTTGCACAGTACAGGGTCATCTGCAGATTTCTGTTTCTCTTCTGTTGTATTGCATGCAAAGTCTGGGGGTTTTTTGGAGTTTCAATTAATATTTGTCTATATAATTTTATTTTTAGTTTGTGATAATTTAATATATACTGTGGCGCCTCTGTCGGCTAGGCAGTCGCCTAGGGGCTGGAGACGTGAACTTTTATATGTTTCCCTCGATGATTGCCTATAATTGTAGTTGTGCGGTTGAAATGACTCAGCCGAGAAGGTTTATAGGCTCGCAGGATTTTTATTATTTTTTTCTTTAGCCAAATGAACTTCTTATTTATAGTTCAATATATCAAACATAAGTGCGGGTGTTTTTCCCAGAGTAACCAACAAAAATAAAGTGCTTTTATATTCAGCTTGCCAAACAAATCAACAGAAAGTATTTCTTCATACAAAAACAGCAGTGAAACTCTTGTGCAGACAGAACCAGCTTCCCACGTGGCTTTCAAACAGGTACAGTTTGCAATTCTCCAGTATTGTACAAACTCTATTGCAGACTGTTTCCTTCTTCTCACAATCAATTAGTTTCTCTATTTGCTGTATTGCAACTCTATACTTCTTAGCCAACAGTCCTTTAAACACACAGTCAGAGCTTAGAATCTCAGCAACCTCATTTGCATATTCTGCTCAGCCGTGCTCTTCTTGAAAGCAGCTGCTAGGTTTTTAGCGTATCTAGAAACCTTCTAGCTTTCAGTTATAAACTAGAGAGCAATCCATTTCTATGTCTGAGCTTGCTTCATGGCGACCCTCTGGATAGCTATCCTAAATTGTGTTCGGTCTTCAGTCAGGCGGCTCATTGTTGACAGACTGGTACCCGTAGCTGCTGTTATTGTATCGATCCATCTCATTGCTGGCCTTCCTCTTTTGCGTTGACCTTCTATCTTGCCAAGCATAATGTCTTTCTCTAATGATCTCTCTCTTCGCATGATGTGTCCAAAGTATGAAAGTCGAAGTCTTGTCATCTGAGCTTCTAAAGAAAGCTTAGGTTTGATCTCCTCTAGTACCGACTGGTTTGTTCTTCGGGCAGTCCATGGTATACACAGTATTCGCCGCCAGCACCATAATTCAAAGGCATCAATTTTCTTCCTGTCTATCTTTTTCACTGTCCAGCTTTCACATCCATATGATGTTATTGAAAATACCATGGCTTGAACAAGTCGAATCTTTGTATGGAGAGAGACATCTCTGCTCTTGAGAATCTTATGTAGGTCTTTCATAGCCATTCTGCCAAGAGCAATGCGTCTGATTTCTTGACTGCTTGTTGCTTCTTTATTGATAGTTGATCCAAGTAGGTCAAAGTTGTTCACAATTTCAATTTCTTCTCCTTCAACGATGAACCTGTTGATTATGCCAGTTGTCATGATCTTTGTCTTCTTTACATTAAGGTGCAGGCCCATTTTGAGACTATGTTCTTTGATTGTGAGAAGCAAATGTTTCAGTTCATCTTGACTTTTAGCCAGTAATGTGGTATCATCAGCATAACGAAGGTTGTTGATGAGTCTTCCACCAATCTTCACACCTCTGTTGTCTTCATACAATCCTGCTTCTCTGATGATTTGTTCTGCATATAAATTAAACAGGTAGGGGGAAAGTATGCAGCCTTGTCTTACACCTTTGCTTATTTTAATCCATTCTGTTTCTCCTTGTTCCGTTCGAACTGTTGCTTCTTGATCAATGTACAGATTGCGCAAGAGAACGATCAGGTGTTCTGGTATACCCATGCTCATTCTCATAGGTGAATATTTTTTCCCTTCTTTCAATGTGACACACGGATCCAGGTAGGGACTCCTTCACACATTTCTGTGGTGTGTATTTCTGAGTTCTTGGGATGGTCTGTTCCATCTGGACTCTGGCCAATTCTTTCTGCTGGACTCTCTGGATTGCAATTGGTGACATGGCTCCAGGCCTCATTCAGAAAAGCAGCACCAATGTTAAGTGAAAAGACTAAATATTCTAGATTAGATTTCACAATGAGACAATGCAATGCGACAAACTTAATTTCATCCATATTTACTAAGATCATATCCTATAAATATTGCTTTATAAACTTTCAATGGTCTACCAGTAACTATCTCGTATGGTGTCAATTTTGTCTCGCAGTTTGATTAACTCCTTGTCTCTCTATCACTGGAGATTCATTTGCTGATAGGAAATATTCCATTATGTCCTTGACTGATCTTTACATGTTTACAGATCAGACAAGTTGCACACACATGTCCTGCAATTTTGGCAAGTTTTAGAATTATACCAATTTTGTGAGAATTTGTTATCAAATCATCCCCCTTTGCCCATGCATGCCTGGCCAGGACATACAGAGGCAAAAAGGAGGCAAAAAAAGCATCTGGAAGTACCACATGGCCAGTGTAGGTTTTCCAAAGCTCATCAGGGTGCAAGATGCACCTAGCCTGTCTCCAGGTGTCTATTTCTAATTGTTGAGTATGTGTTGGGGCTTAGATGACTTCCTAAATTGAAGATTCTGGAGACGGCATAGTTGAATAAAGTGCTCATCATTTTTTTTCTTTGTTTACATATTCATTAGCCAGATACATCACTTCACATCACTAAATTACCTTCATCAGTTTACTGTCCATCAGAGTCCCTCCTCTTAATATCCATCTTCATCCCTCACAACACTCCTTCATCACCTGCATCATTCCACCAACTACATACATAGGTCCTTTTCATGTTTTTTTATACCATACTAATGTATCCTTATTTGGCAAGGCTGCTAAGAATATCAAACAATTGTTAACTTAGTATTGGTGTAGTTCTAAATGGACATATGTGCTCATTTTCAATAGCAACTATCTAAACAATCTAGGTAAAGTCCTTACAATATAAAACTATTATTTTGCAACATTTTATAATATCAAACCCAATCTTGAAATTGCAGTGTCCACAAGGATTTGTGTAAGCTATTCATTAATTATGGTGTCAAAAGAGATCCTTTTGAGGTTAGATACCTAAGAGGGTACAAGGCATTGGTGGTTGGGCCTCATGGCGATACTTCTTCAGGTTCTTCTTGGCCTGCAAGGCATTTGTGGCTGGGCCTCATGGTGATACGTCCTCGGGTTCTTCTTGGCCTACTCTCCCCTGCCTATTCATGTCTCTTCAGAGGCATAAATATACAAGGTTCATGTTCTTCAGGCCTTGTGGGTCCTCGAGGAGTCTTAGAGCAGTCAGAATTCTGGTGGCCCAGATCATCACTCACCTTTTGCCCCCCTCTTTCTCTCTCTCTCATTCTTTTTCTCAAACCTCTCCTGGATCATTGCTAACAAGCAAGATTTGGTTTTATCCAATCAACTCAAGTTAATGTTATTGTTTTTATTTGTAACTAACTTTACAAATATTCTCATATTTTCTGGGACCTCAGTTCCATCTTGCCACTAAATGTGCTCTATATACTTGGGAATAAAGCAATTTCAGATCAGCCTCTTTCCAAAATTTCAGCAAACTTATTAATATTTACTCATCTTGTAATTGCTGTATGTGTACTGGACCTCTGCATAATGTACTACTACAACAAGTGTATTTGGTAACATAAGTGCAAGTGTATAAACTACAGAAAATTAATATCTCACAGTGCTGCAACATTTATCTGTTTTCTCAGGAACTGTACTCCTGAAACTGAAATAAAAACTTTCAAAACAAAGTGCACTTTTTCTCTGGACACCAACACGTAAAATTCAAATACAGAAAAACAGGTGAATTTATCCTAAAATCCAATATTGTAACAAATAAAACTGTGATGTTACTGTCCTGTTCATCAGTCATCAGCACAGAGCTTAACAAGGCAAAGTAATTATCTTGAATATTACAGTTCAGGAAACAGGCATTCTCAAATGACATGAAACTGCAAAGAGGTGAATTCAAAATCATGCTTTGTCACATTTAAATTAAAACCTTATACCTGAAACTGATATCAAACTGATCTGAAATGTTATCTTCAACACAGACAGCAGAACAAACAATAGGTCTCTCTTGTGTCCAGATTCTTTCACAATTGAAAACACTTCAAATTCACTCAATTGTATTTTCTTAATTTCAACTCATTCTCTTACTTGCCAGCGGTCTCAGATAAACGATATTTGTTTGACACTTTTATCTGGGTAATTTAACTCTCCCCGTATAGTGTCCGTTCACATCAGTGACCATAGGCAAGTATATTTTTTCAATTATTTACCAGTTGTATTGCTTATTTCTTTATCTTTTTTTCTTTTCTTTAAAAACTTTGAATAATAATCACCACTCCACTTATCTTATGCCGAATGGTGCCGAAAAAGCCCCTTTCAACTTGATGGAAAAACCCCGTTGGGTTTGTCAAGGGGATAAATACATTGCTTCTCTTGGGGACTACTTGAATACTAGTTTTCTTCAATGTTCTTGTAATGTTTTCTATGGCAACACAAACAAAAGCAACAATGTTACATGGTTGAATATTATTTCATACTTCGACTTATTCTCTATAGACATCACTATCATTCATACTACCAAAGTACCTCTGATGGCGTCCCAGTTCTCATTACTTTTCACCGGTCATGAATGCTGTCTATCGTTGTATTGTTGTTGTTAAGTGCCGTCGAGTCGGAGTCGACTCATGGCGACCCTCTGGATAGCTATCCTAAATTGTGTTCGATCTTCAGTCAGGCGGCTCATTGACGACAGACTGGTACCCATAGCTGCTGTTATTGTAGCGATCCATCTCATTGCTGGCCTTCCTCTTTTGCGTTGACCTTCTATCTTGCCAAGCATGATGTCTTTCTCTAATGATCTCTCTCTTCGCATGATGTGTCCGAAGTATGAAAGTCGAAGTCTTGTCCTCTGAGCTTCTAAAGAAAGCTTAGGTTTGATCTTCTCTAGTACCGACTGGTTTGTTCTTCGGGCAGTCCATGGTATACACAGTATTCGCCGCCAGCACCATAATTCAAAGGCATCAATTTTCTTCCTGTCTGTCTTTTTCACTGTCCAGCTTTCACATCCATATGATGTTATTGAAAATACCATGGCTTGAACAAGTCGAATCTTTGTATGGAGAGAGACATCTCTGCTCTTGAGAATCTTATCTAGGTCTTTTCATAGCCATTCTGCCAAGAGCAATGCGTCGTCTGATTTCTTGACTGCTTGTTGCTTCTTTATTGATAGTTGATCCAAGTAGGTTAAAGTTGTTCACGATTTCAAGTTTCTTCTCCTTCAACGATGAACCTGTTGATTATGCCAGTTGTCATGATCTTTGTCTTCTTTACATTAAGGTGCAGGCCCATTTTGAGACTATGTTCTTTGATTGTGAGAAGCAAATGTTTCAGATCATCTTCGCTTTCCGCCAGTAATGTGGTATCATCAGCATAGCGAAGGTTGTTGATGAGTCTTCCACCAATCTTCACACCTCTGTTGTCTTCATACAGTCCTGCTTCTCTGATGATTTGTTCTGCATATAAATTAAACAGGTAGGGCGAAAGTATGCAGCCTTGTCTTACACCTTTGCTTATTTTAAACCATTCTGTTTCTCCTTGTTCCGTTCGAACTGTTGCTTCTTGATCAATGTACAGATTACGCAAGAGAACGATCAGGTGTTCTGGTATACCCATGCTTCTTAATGTGGCCCAGAGTTTCTCATGGTTTACACAGTCAAAAGCCTTGCTATAGTCGATAAAGCACAAATAGATATCCTTTTGGTATTCTTTAGTCTTTTCAAGGATCCATCTCACATCCGCAATGATGTCTCTCGTTCCTCGCCCTTTCCTGAACCCTGCTTGCACTTCAGGTAGTTCTTGTTCTAGGTATGGCTGTAGTCTCTTTTGAATAATCTTCAGTAGAATCTTGCTGGCATGTGGGATCAGAGCGATTGTGCGATAATTTCCACAGTCAGTTGGATCACCTTTCTTTAGTATTGGTATAAACACAGATCTTTTCCAGTCAGTTGGCCATGATGTTGTCTTCCATATTTCTTGGCAGAGCCTTGTAAGTACGGTAACAGCTGCATCAGATTGCTGCAATACTTCTATGGGAATGCTATCAATGCCTGGTGCTTTGTTCTTTGATAAGGCTTTCAATGCTGCTTCAACTTCTTCTTTCATCACCAATGGTTCCTGATCATAAGGTATAGGTTGAAACGGCTGTTGGTCCACTTGATCTTTATCATATAAAAACTCTGTATATTCCTTCCACCTTTTCTTGATCTTCTCAGCATCATTCAACATAGAACCTTGAGCATCTTGTAACATTCCAATTCGAGGCTGGAACTTTTTCTTTAACTCTCGCAGCTTTAGGAAAGCCGATCTTGTTCTTCCTCTAATAGTTTCTGCTTCTATTTCCTTGCAAGTGTCATTGTAGTATTTTTCCTTGTCCTGTCTTGCTGCACGTTGGAAATCTCTGTTGAGTTCTGCGACTGTCTTTCTTTCTCCTTTGGCTTTAGCTTCTCTGCGTTTCTGGGCAATTTTCAGAGTTTCTTCCGTCATCCATTTTGGCCGTTTTTGCTTTTTCACCTTTTGTAGAGACTTCTCGCTTTCTTCCAGCACAACCTTCTTGATGTCATTCCATAACTCTTCTGGAGCTCTGTCATTTGTATCTAAAGCAGCAAATCGATTTTGCAGGCAGTCTTTAAATTCCAGTGGTATATTCTCAAGGTCATATTTTGGTGCATTCATGAGTGGTTTGCTCTTTTTCAACTTTAGCTTGAGTTTGCATACTAGTAGTTGATGATCTGTACCACAGTCAGCTCCAGGTTTTGTCTTTGTTGATGTTACAGAGCTTTTCCATCGTTGACTTCCACAGATGTAGTCAATTTGATTTTTATACAATCCATTGGGTGAAGTCCATGTGTACAGTCGTCGCTTGTGTTGCTGGAAGAAGGTGTTTGAGATGAATAGATCATTGGTCTTGCAGAATTCTATCAATCTTTCTCCAGCTTCATTTCTGTTGCCAAGCCCATATTTTCCAACTACTTTGCCTTCTTCTTTGTTGCCAACTTTTGCGTTCCAGTCACCCATGACTATCAGGATATCCTGTTTGCATGTTCTGTCAATTTCAGCTTGTACTTGTTCATAGAACTCTTCAATTTCATTCTCTTCTGCAGCTGTTGTTGGGGCATATACTTGAATTATAGTTGTGTTGATAGGCAATCCTCGTAGACGAATAGAGATTAAGCGTTCGCTGACTGCATTGTATTTCATTACAGTTCTTGCAAGTTTCTTCTTTATTATAAATGCAACACCATTTCTTCTTTGTCTTTCATTTCCAGCATAGTAGACCATGTGATCATCTGATGCAAAGTGCCCGATGCCAGTCCATTTCAGTTCGCTGACACCCAACAGATCAAGTTGTACACGTTCCATTTCATTCTTGACCACCTCCAACTTCCCTTGGTTCATGCTTCGTACGTTCCATGTTCCAATGTGTAAGACATCTTTACAGCTTCTGACTCTCATTTCATGCGCAGCTACATCAGCAGTCAGACTTCCCGAGGGCTTTGATCCAACCACATCATAAATGCTGGCTTTACTCTGAAAAGTCTTCAGCTCTTCCCCAGTAGCTAGTTGAGTGCCTTCCGACCTAGGAGTCTCATCTTCCAGCACCATAGCACAATTTGTTTTGTTGTAACTATCCATTGGGTTTTCATGGCAAGATACAGAAGTAGATTGCCGGGCCTTCCTTCTGCGCAGTTTAAGTTTGGTGTTGTTGCCGTTGTCACAGAAATGTGATCCTCCGCCGTCAACACTATCCCATTCTGCTGCTGCTCAGATGGGTGGTTTGTCTTCGTCTGGCACCTCAGCTGAGACCTGTCCATCTTGGGAGACCCTGCCAGTAGTTAAACTACCGATAGTTTAGCTCTCAGCATCACTGATGCACGCAAGCCCTCACAGCACGACAAGCTGCAAACCAAGTGAGTATTACTCTAAACAAAAGACGCCGCACATGCGTCCAATGGTGGATTTAAATACCTTTTTTCACACCCGATTTATTGAGGCCTCTCAAATACACGCTAGCCAATCAACGCTAATGTTGAGTCCTTCTGGTTGAACTGATCTCAAACGGTGTATCCATCTTTGCTCCCGATATAATAGTGTTTGTTCCCGTGATCTACCATAGGATCCTTGCAGCATTACTTCAATGCACCAGCATTATAACATAGCAAAACTATGACCAAAATCTAAACAGTGCTGTACAATCGGGGCTTCTATGCGTCGGCATCTTAATCTACTCTCATGTTCCTTCAGGCGAGTTTTAAAAGCTTGGATCGTTTTCCCTATATACAAAAGAGAGCAGGGACATCGAATTGCATAAACCACTGATTGGGATTCACAATTAGTGGAATGCCTCAGATGATATGTTTTCCCACGATGTGTAAATTCTGAAATTTCCAGTGTAATTGAACAAATACTGCAATGACCACATTTCATATGTTTTCCTGTTTTTTCACACACCGGAACCCAATCCAATGGTCGTAATACAGTGGGAGAAAGATATTCTTTTAAACTTCTACTTTTTTTCCAAATACACCGTACTGCTTTATCTTGCAAACCCGGTACTACTTCCAAAACTGCTTTATGTTTTTTTTAAATTTTTTGAATTTTCATACTTAAAGGTGAATAAGTGGTGACTAGATTTACTTTCTGATCTTTTGATTCTATGATGGATTTATCCCTCAAAATTAATAGAAGCTCCCTATTGTTATATAGCGCCCGTCGATAGGCACGTTGAATTATTATATATGGATATCCCCTACTCAAAAAACTCTTCTTAAAATATTTGGAAGCCTGTTTGTACTCTGCTACCATAGAACAATTTCTTCGGTATCGTAAAAACTGCGATATAGGAAGACTGTCTTTAAGACCTGTGGGATGAGCACTCGAATAGTGTAAAAATGTGTTCCTATGAGTGGGTTTTCGAAATACCGTAGTTTTCCAGCTACCAGAATCTCGAATTATCAATATATCCAGATAAGTAATCTGTTGGCTGTGGCTCTCAAAAGTGAACATTAAGTTCTTATCACAGCTGTTTAGCCAACTTACAAAAGTGTGTATTTCCTCTTGTTTTCCTTGCCATAACATGAATATGTCATCAATATAGCAGTACCACGATTTCACATTGTCAAAAAAAGGAGATGATGGCAGAAACTGTTTTTCAAAGGAACTCATATAAAAATTAGCTATTGAAGGAGCGCACGTGGCTCCCATAGCCACCCCTGCAATTTGGTGATAAATGCACTCCTCAAATACGAAAAAATTTTCAAATAGAGTAAGTTCAGTTACTTGATGTAAAAACAGACGTTCCGGAGATAAATCTCCTCTTTCCATCAACACTTCCTGTACAATCGCATACGCTGAATGTTGTGGTATGCTAGTATATAAAGATTGAACGTCTAATGTCACCAAAAAAATATCCTGCCTGGTCGCCCATGGTCAGCCCTGCCTGGTCGCCCATGGTCAGCTCTTGTAATACGGGGAGCTATACGGGGAGAGTTAAATTACCCAGATAAAAGTGTCAAACAAATATCGTTTATCTGAGACCGCTGGCAAGTAAGAGAATGAGTTGAAATTAAGAAAATACAATTGAGTGAATTTGAAGTGTTTTCAATTGTGATTGTAGTTCGCTCATAAGATAGACCTGACTCAGTCTTTTGTCTAGTACAGATTCTTTCAGGCAAATGCAGATTACTATGTAGCTGAACAATTAACCTATAGTTATAGCTGTTTATGGTTCTGTAAAATATAAACAATAACTATGCCCTCTTTGAGGTGCTTGCCACAAAATATAAAATCCCCTTTTAACTTTAAAGTTTGCTTGATAGCATATACAGTCAAAGACAAAGAATAGATGCATAACATACTAATGAAAAAGATTAACCAGGATTACCTTCTTATTTACTCAGGATTTAAATCATTTGCAAACTGGCTCAGGATGCCCTATTGTCCTGTCAGGGCTCTTAACCTCTACTTTGAAGGTCAAAGAAAAACAAAAACAGTTTTTCTTAGTTTCATGCCTTGTTTGTTTGGTCTAGTCACTTCAGCATCAAGGGGCACTTGAGTAGCCAGCAAGGAAAGAAAAACAGTATTCACTTTTAAACACAGGACATATCAAAGCTTACAAGTGCTTTATGTCTAACAGCCTATCTGATCAGAATATAAGAAATTTCACTAAACCCTCCCCCCTGGGTAGTTCTGAAAAGTAACATGCTTTAACAACATCTTGGGAAAAACAGGGACCTTAAAAAAAGTAAAAAAGTCTTTATTTCTTCATAATCTTATAAGGATTTTTCTCTCTCTTTTTTATAGGCTGTAACAAATGGTTTGCAGGCTAGCTCTTACACATGAGCTTTGCCCTACAGATATTCCCCACCCCCTACATCTTTGCTAGGGCAGTGAGCCTAACTCCATAGTCACCCCCCAGGCAGTTTTAAAATGGCTTAGCATGCATTTCAGCGGAGTCCTATTCTTGGATCCACTAGACCCCATACTGTAATTATTCTCCTAATTCGTATACAACACTCGCGTTTATAACACAGAACGAGACAGCAGAGGGGAGACAACAGGCAGGGACACAGACAGACACACACATATATATATATATACCCTCCCAGACTCCCGTTTCCCGAATCAAGACTCCAGGACAGGTGGTGGTTTCAGAACCCAATATCTCAGACTATGGTTCTTACTCGGACCGCCCGTAGGGGGTGGCCAATCCCGTACCAGACCTTAACGCGTTTCAGAAAAACAGACTTTTCAACCCGTTTCAGAAAATTAAGAGAGTGAGTACTCACCGTCCTGAAGAGTTTGGATGCCAGTCTATCAAGCCGGATTTCTGTACCCAGGGAGATGGCCATCCAGGACCGAGTGTGCAGGATACGCCGAGGGATCCCTCTGGAACAAAGGGCCCAGTGGCGCTGGGGACCGTCGACGAACAGGAAGCCGGTCCCGGATCGGGCGAGTCCTGGTTGCGCAAACCGCGATGCCTTCACCTGGGGGTGCGAGGAGACAGACGGAGGTTTCCCGGCCAATGCACCAGGAAATGTTGCAGGAGATCTATTATCTATTCGAAGTCTGTCCCTCCAACCCTCAGATGAAAATACAGAGACAGACCGGTTTGCAAACACATGCTGTTTATTGTGCGCACAGTCTCAGGCAGAGCCGGCACCCTGAACAAAACGATTTGAGAGCCCAAGTGGTGTCACACACTGTCTTATATACAGTAAGTTTTCAAACCCATACTAGCTTCTCATTTGTCTCAGGTATCCCCTCTCCACCAATCAGTAGCCCCTAGGGGGGGGGGGGGTTTGTGGGCTATCATATAGCATGTCTAAATGACCTGTCTAAACTGGTATGCTCCAGTCTGCTGGACTCTGGGCGAAAGGGTATGTGTTTAAGCTTTGTTTCACTGTAACTCAGGCTGAGAGGGGAGGGGTTATTGTGCTCAGGTTTGTTTCACTGCAGCTCAGGCCTGGGGGAGGGTGCCTACTGAAACCTCTATGTCTTCTCTTAGTAAGCTGATTATTATGTAAAACCTCATGGCCTGGGGGAGGGAGAGGGTTACCCACAGCTATCTCCCTGGCTGCCTCACTCTTACTCTCTGTCTCTCTATCCTTTCCCCAGCCACTTATTCCCCTTTCTCTTTATCTCTTCCACCCTTCCTGTGTCCAGCAGCTCTCCCCGTCTCTCCTACTATAAGCTATGTCTCTCCCTCTCTCTCACACCATTCAGCAACTCCTTTTTTTCTCATCCTTGTCCCATCATGTCCAGCATTCCTCCTTTTCCTCTCTCCCTAACCCTATGTCCGGCTTCTCCTCATCTCCCCCTACTTCATGTCCAGAATTTTCTTTCTCTTCCCATCCCATGTGCAGCATCTCCTCAGTCTCTCCCACCAGCATCTCTTCTATCACCCCATGTCCAACATTTGCCCTCTGCCCCCTCCCACTTTGTGTCCAGCATCTGTCCTCCACCCTATCCTGTGTCCAGCCTCTGCCCTCCATTCCCTATACCTCAGTTCATGTACAGCAACTGCCCTTCATTCCCCTATGCCCCCAGCTCATGTCCAACATTTGCCCTCCACCCCATGATTTCTACCCCATGTCCAGCATCTGCCCTCATTCCATCACTCCTACTCCATATCCAGTATCTACCCTCCACACCCCCACCCCATATCCACCATCTGCATTCCATCCCCTTATGTCCCTCATGCTATGTCCAACATCAGCCCTTTGCCCCCACTTTTGACCAGCCTCTGCTCTCCCCAAGTTGTGTCTGGCATTTGTGTCTATCCCCCACTTAAGTCCAACATCTGCTCTCCACCCCCCACTTGTGTCCAGCATCTGCCCTCCACCTACGTGTGTCCAGCATCAGTCAACTACCCTCTCCACTTGTGTCCAACATCTGCTTTCCATCCCCCACTTATGTCCAACATTTACCCTCTTCTCCCCATTTATGTCCACCATAGGCATCGGAAGGGGGTGGGCCACATGGACTCTGGCCCCATGAAAACTTTGCTGCTGCGATCATCTGCAGGGATCCAGTCTTCTGCAAGCAGACGTACAGGAAGGCTGTGACCAGCCAGCAGCAGGCTGGCCATGGAGATCCCATTCCCTGTGGGCAGAGGAGGGCTGCAATCACCAGCCTTTCCCACTTGTCTGTCTGCAGAAGATCGGATTAGCAGGCCTAGGGGTGGAGCTTGACCCCCCATAGCAAAAGCCATTCCTCTGCCCCTGGTGTCCACCAGCTTCCTTTCAGTTCCCCCCCTCCCCACTTGTTTCCAGCATCTGCCTTTCATCCCCTCACTTATGCCTAACATCCATCCTCCACACCCTCCATTTGTATCCACCATCTCCCTTTCAGTCCCCCACTTATATCCAACATCTTGCCTGCCGCCTTGCCCGCTTGTGTCCAACATCTGCTCTCCACTCCCCCTTATATCGAACATCTGCTCTCCATCCCCCTCACACTTGTGTCTACCATCTCTCTTTCAGCCCCTTCTCCCCATACCCCTCCTCCCGCCTGCCAACGTTGCTGCTTTTCCTGTGTCAGGGTCGGCAGCGGAAGAGGTAGGCTATTGAAACTGTGACTTTGAAAAAAAAAAGCACGGGTCTGTGCATCATTCCGCTCATGTGAGCAGCCCAGCTGGTCTTGCCCCCTCTGATGTCGCGTTAGGGGTCGGGATCAGCTGGAGCAGAATGATACACAGGCTCACGCTTTTGTTGTTTTTTTTTTTTTTTTAAGTCTCAGTTTTAGCGGCCTGCCTCTGCCACTGCTGACCTCAACACAGGAAAAGCAGGAGCAGCAGCACAGAGCTGCACCAAATCGCTGATCTTCTGGGGTTTTGGAGTTTTATTTTTTGGCAGTGTGAGGTGTGTGAGGCCCTGTATCCCACAAAATTAGCCTAATCACCAATCATACCAATTTTTCCCTAATATGCCATACAGTCCAGAAACCAAAAGTAGGTACAGGTGCAAGCAGAATCTTAGTTTATTAAGTAACCGATGGACAGTACAGGCAATGGAGAAGAGTGCTTCTCTTGGGCACTAGGCACCTACAGAATTCCTCCTCTCCTCCAATTTCTCATCACATACATATATATATATTTTTCTTGCCCTCATTTCCACTGCCTTATATGGGCCTCCCTGTCTACATTGTTTTTGGACTCTTGTATTACTTTTGTACTTTCCCCTGGAATTTCCCCTTTCCATCCCAGTACACTTGTATATGTTTCCACCAGCCGTTGCTTACCACTTCCTGGTTCTCGCCCTCTGCTTTCTTCAGGGTTCTGGCTTTGTGCTTCTTCTGTTGTTCCATGACGCTTTGTGGTGCTTGCTGAGACACGCCTGTCCCAATCGGCACACTACAGTTGTTGTCATGAAGATTATTTTCTGTTCTGCACATTCGTTGTAGCCATTCTACCCACATGTTCAAGCAGCCGGGTGAATAGTGTGGAAATATCAGTTAACCATATCTAATGTGGAAACAGTACAAGTTGTCCTACGGGCTCAGGTATCCAACAAAACATCTGAAATCCCATACAGGTGCCAGCCGCTGGCATAATTTGGGGCATATTTTTGCGGCCCCCAAAAAGTTGTCGCCTAAGGCGGCTGCCTCACCCTACCTAATGCTAAGAATGATAAATGCATGTACAGTGGTTCGCACAATGCAAGCAATGGAACTGTTAAGAGTTACATTTATTTACTTATTTATTTATGTGAGGGTTTTCTATACTGTCTTGTCATGGTTTCAAAGCGGTTTACATTATAACAATTAGAAACATACAATGGAACACTAAAGTAACTTGAGAGTAAATAATAAGCAATGTAACAGGGATAACAAACTTGGAGAAAAATATGGATTGCATGGTGTCATTTGTTAATGGTATAAGGGGAAATTGGGGTGGGGAACTGCTGGAGGGTTTGGGTTGGGTATGTCTTAATTAGTACCATTCAGTAGGTCCATAGTGTTCCTTGAATAGGAGAGTTTAACAGTATTAGTAATTGTTACATTGAACTATATGTATGTATATGGTAGATACAAAAATTTAAGGGGGAGGTAAGGTGCAAGCATTCGGAGGGGAGGAATGGGTAAGGTTGTTAACATGACATGGCTCAAGGGGTGTTGAGATGGGGGAGGGAGGGATCTCAGAGGGGAGGGGAGGAGTAGAGTGGAGTACTTGTTATGTGATTGGTCCAAAGTGTTCTATGAATAGGTGAGTCTTTAGTTTTGTGCAGTAAGGTTTGCAAGTGAAAGGCTGATTGGTTGAGGCTGATTTTAAAGGTTAATAGCAGAATTTTCTACTTGATTTGGCTTGGTAGGGGAAGCCAGTGTAGGTGTTTTAGGATCGATGTTATGTGTTCACATCTTGTAGCTCCTTGTATGATGTGGTCATTGTGTTCAGGGCTGTGTGTAGCAGAAGCAGGGTAGACTTTGGTAGACCATGGTATATTATGTTACAGTAGTCTAAATGTGGGGAGATTATAGCCTGGAATACTGTGTGAAAGGAAAAGATCAATGTTGGAGTTGGAAGGAAGTGAAGAACACAGGAGGGGAGAGAAGTGACAGATGGACCAGAGACCCTAGAGGTTGAATTAAGAGAAGATTGAGGAAAACAGAAATCAGAAGTTGGGATCAACAGGATTAGAACATAAAATGGCTAGACAGCAAAGGTAGAAAAATTAATTTTATCTAATGGTTCAAGTAGGGGGCGAAGGTGCTGAAGGATTCCTATTTTGTGGTAAATTATTCTGGTTGTGTTAGCTATGTATGATTTCAAGTTTAGACACTGGTGCAAGGTTATGCCTAAGTATTTGACTTCAGTCTGAACTATCAGATCAATGTTGATTATTGTTAGGGTAGTTGGAGGGATTAATGTTTCATCTCTAGTGATTAATATCTTTGTCTTCCTGTAATTTATTGCTAGTGAGTTTGCTGTTAGTCATTGGGTGACATTTTTGAAGCATTCTAGTATTTTTGCACATGAGGGTTTGACTTTGTTGAAGGGTGTGTAGAGCATGATGTCATCAGCGTATATGTGGTAGTATATGTCGTGGGTTTGTAAGACTGCACATATTGGTTGTAGCTATACTGTATGTTGAAGAGGAGTGAAGATAGTGTTGAGCCATGGGGGACCCCCTGGTATTGTAGGTATAGGGGTGATGTATTGGGTCACATTTTTTTTTGTTGCCATCGGTTTGTTAAGTAGGAGTGGAACCATTCTAAAACTTTGTTTTGGATCTTAATAGTCTGGAGTCACTGTAGTAGTAGGCTGTGGTTGACGGTATCAAAGGCTGCTAAGAATATTAGGATGAATTTTTGTTCTGTTTTTTTGGTTTCTTTTATTATTCTGTCCATTAGAGAGGTTATGAGTGTTTCTACTCCATGGTCTGGCCAAACTCCATGCTGTTGTGGATCTAGTGGGGCATGTTTGTCGATGTGTTCTTGTAGTTGCTGCTACATTGTTTTTTCCCCTTATTTTTGTCAGAAATGGGTGGCTGGCTATAGGTCCCAATGGGATGTCCATCGCCGCTGTTTGTGCCTTCCCCACTGACATCTAACCTCTCTGCCGGTTGTATGGGGAGGTTAGATAGGTGCGGGGAAGGGGCAGATTGGGGACGGAGTTAGGGCAGGTGGTGGGCAGTCACTGGCCTTGGACGTACAGGACCGATTCTAATGTAGACCCTGTACGTCCAGGGCCGGCAACTTGTGCGGGGAAGTTATTCCACCTCCGATGTGGAATAACTTCCCTGGACGTCCGGGATCGGCAGACCCGGGGCCGGGAAAAGGCGGCAGGGGGAAGAGAGCATTCCCCGTAGCCCGACCCTGGCTCTGGGAGGCCAAATCAGGGGTTGGGCTGCAGGGAATAAACTGTTTGTTTCGGCGGCCGGGATCGCGGCTTTTAAATGGAGCCAGGTGCCATAGCAATCGGACACCATGGCGCCACGGCTCCATTTAAAAGCCCTGACTGAATTAGTCGGGCAGTGCCTGTATGTGCAGGCCAGGCTGAATCACAGTCCCGGCCTGTACATACAGGCCTGATCGCGATTCTGATCCCACGGGACTAAACGTGCCCCACGGGATCAGAATCGCAACCCCCTCTGTACGTCCGGGATGGAATGAGCCTGTTAGGGTCCAGTTTTGAGCTTTTTAGAAACATAGAAACATGATGACAGAAAAAGACCACATGGCCTATCTAGTCTGTCCTTCCATATCAACAACTACAACAGTCCACTTTTTACCTTTAGAGATCCTCTGTGTTGGTCCCATGCTTTTTTGAATTTAGTTACTGTCCTCATCTCTACCACCTCCACTGGGAGACTATTCCATGGATCCACTACTCTTTCTGGAAAGAAAATATTCCGCATATCACTCCTGAATCTATCTCCCTTCACCCTCATCCCATGTCCCCTCGTAGCAGAACTTGCTTTCAATTGAAAGAGGCTCTCTCCCTGAACATTTATGCCACGGAGGTATTTAAACATCTCAATCATATCACCTCTATCCCGCCTTTCCTCTAAGGTGTACATATTAAGATCCTTAAGTCTGTCCTCATATGCTTTATAATGAAGCCCACTAATCATTTTAGTAGCCACCCTCTGCACCGACTCCATCCTGTTCACATCCTTTTGAAGGTGCGGTCTCCAGAATTGCACACTATACTCCAAATGAGGTCGCACCAAAGACTTATACAGAGGCATTATCACCTCCTTTTTTCTGCTAGCCATTCCTCTCCGTATGCACCCAAGCATCCTTCTAGCTTTTGCTGTTGCCTTTTCTACCTGTTTAGCTACTTTAAGATCATCAGACACAACCACGCCTAGGTCCCGCTCTTCTTTAGTGGACAAAAGTACTTCACCTCCTATACTGTATTGCTCCCTTGGATTGCTGCATCCCAAATGCATGACCATTCTTCAAGCTTAGCTAGATCCCTCCTCATGTTATCTACACCTTCCTGGGTGTCTACTCTATTGCAGATTTTGTTATCATCCGCAAAGAGGCAAACCTTTCCCAACAGCCCTTCCGCTATATCACTAACAAAGATGTTAAAAAGAATCGGACCAAGGACAGATCCCTGGGGCACACCACTGGTAACATCCTTCTCCTCAGAGTGAGCTCCATTTACTTGTACTCTTTGTCGCCTCCCATCCAACCAATTTCTAACCCAAGCAGTAACTTTAGGGTCCATCCCTAGGGTGCTCAGTTTGTTTATAAGTCGCCTGTGAGGAACAGTGTCAAAGGCTTTACTGAAATCTAAATACACCACATCTAGAGCTCTCCCTCGGTCCAACTCCCTGGTCACCCAGTCAAAGAAATCAATCAGATTTGTCTGACAAGACCTGCCTCTGGTGAATCCATGCTGCCTCGGATCCTGCAATCCGCTGGACTCCAGAAACCTCACTATTTTCTCTTTCAGCAGCGTTTCCAATAATTTACTCACCATCGAAGTTAAACTAACCGGCCTGTAGTTTTCAACCACATCCTTACTTCTGCTTTTGTGTAAAGGCACCACATGAGCCTCTCTCCAGTCCTTTGGCACCACTCCCGACTCCAATGAGGCATTGAAAAGGTCAGTCAGTGGAGTTGCTAGAACGTCCCCAAGTTCCCTCAGTATTCTAGGGCGTATCCCATCCGGTCCCATCGCTTTGTCTACTTTAAGTTGAGCTAGTTTCTCACGAACACAGTCTTCTGAAAATTGTTCAAGATGTCCCTCGCTTCTGTTCCTATTTGTGGGTGTTTTCTGAGGTCCTGCTCCTGGTTCTTCATCTGTGAACACAGAACAAAAATATTTGTTAACCAATTCCGCTTTATCCTTATCAGCTTCTACATATTCCCCCCCCCCCTGCACCCTTGAGTCTGACAATACCACTTTTGCCCTTCCTCTTCTCACTAATATATCTGAAAAATGTCTTATCCCCCCATTTTATTGCATTGTCTATTTCCTCCTCCTTTTGAATCTTTGCCTTTTTGACTACTTTGCTAGCTTCTCTAAGTTTTTCCAAATACAGATGCCTGTCTTCCTCTCTCTGTGATCTCTTGTATTTCATGAAGGCCTCCCTCTTTTTCTTCACTTTTTCTGCTACTTCCTTCGAAAACCATAGCGGTCTCCTGTTCCTTTTGCCTTTATTTACCATTTTAACAAAAAGGTTGGTTGCCTTTAAAATACCCCCTTTCAGTTTTGCCCACTGTTTTTCTACATCCCCCAGCTGTTCCCATCCCACTAACGACTCCCTGAGGTATTGGCCCATCTTCACAAAGTTAGTCTTCCTAAAGTCTAAGATCCTCACCTTGGAATGGATTCTAACAGCCCTAGTCCTAATACTGAACCACACCATCTGGTGATCACTGGATGCAAAATGATCTCCCACTACAACATCAGAAACACTTTCACCATTGGTAAGCACCAAGTCCAGTATGGCCCCTTCACGTGTGGGGTCTGTTACCTATTGCCTGAATAGTTCTCCCTGTAGAATCCAGGATCTCCTTACTTCTAGATGATACTGCAGCAGGAATGTGCCAATCAACATCTGGCATATTGAAATCTCCTATCAGTAGCACTTCCCCTTTCCTAGCAATGCTGCGTATGTTTTTAATTAACTCTCTGTCCACCTCTTCCTCTTGTGAGGGAGGTTTGTATATCACACCAATGCAAATAGATTTCTCATTCCCTCTTTCTAGTTTAACCCACAATGCCTCCTCTCTCCCTTTTAAGCTCTGTAATTCCAAAGCTTTAATAGTAGTTTTTACATATAGTGCCACTCATCCTCCCCTTCTTCCTACCCTGTCCTTTCTGAATAAAGTATAGCCAGGTATAGTTACATCCCAATCATGGTTTTCTGTGAACCAGGTTTCTGTAACTGCCACTAAATCCAAGTCAGCCACTCCCACCAAAGCTTCAACATCAGGGATCTTATTTCCCATGCTACGGGCATTTATACACACTGCTTTCCATATGTTACCCCTGTTACCCATTTCCATAAAGGTATTTAATGTATCACCTACCTGGGGGCTTTCACTTACCTGGGGGCTTTCTTCACCCATCCCTAACGAATCTAGTTTAAAGCCCTCTTCAGTAGATTAGACAGTCTACTACTGAAGACGTGCTGACCTTTCTTGTACAGATGGATGCCATCTATGCTCTGCAACCCTTGGAACAGCATCCCATGGTCTAGGAAACCAAAACGCTCTCGATGACACCATCCATGCAGCCATGCATTCTTCTTTAGGCTAGGATGGATGGAGGTGGTTTTATGCTGGTAGGTATCCTTGGAGTAGGGATAACTGAGTTATCTTTTTGAGGATTGGGCTTAGTTCGGTTTTGGCTGATTTAAACCAGCTAACTCGGAAAGGGTCCGCGGGGATGTTGTTGTACTTAGTGTTGTAATGGTGTTTTCCATGTTCTCCTGATGGAGTTGAATGATTTCCATGAGGTGGTGGTGGTGGGGGTGAGGTTTGTTGTGGCATTGTGATCTGGCGAGGTACTGATAAAATGAGGCTTTTCATTAAGTTGAAAACAAATGAATAAAAGTTAATTTTCATATTGATAAAGTATATCTAGCAGGGGTTTTTCTGACCGGTGAGGATTTGTGCCTACTCTTTGCAAAGCAGATCCATTGTGGATTCAAGGGACGGACTGAGGTCTTCTCCTCTTCATATTTATTTATTTAGCAGTATTTATATACCGCCTTTCGCTGGGTCAGGGCGGTTTACATGAACCAGGAATGGTACATTGGAACAAATTAACTATAAACAACATGTGTTGGTACATTGAAACTGGTTAAACTATATACAACGTGCACTGGGTACAGCTATATACAGATATATACAACATTCTATATATAGTGGTTTTGAGTGGGGTGACTTTGCTTGGGGGGGGGGTTATGCAGTGGGGTTGAATAGGTGTATCTTCAGGTGTTTTCTGAAGATGGAGAGATCTGGGATGTTCCTGAGTTTGTCTTGTAGGGTGTTCCAAATTGAAGGTGCATATAGCTGGAAGGCTTGTTTACAGGTCTGTTGGTTGGATTTGGTCTTAGTATGGGGGATGATCAGGGGGTTCATCGTGGAGGCACGCTGTGATCTGCTTGGTGGGGCAGTGTGTGTAGATGTGGAGCAATAGCGAACTTCCCTCTCCCCTACTTATCCCCACTGCCTATTCTTCCACCCCTCCCCCTTCCCTTCCCTCCACTCCCCTTCTCCCCCTCCCCCTCCCAAGACACACCATAGCTTCCCCCAACCCAACTCAAATCTATACATCTTTTGCCTCCGAACTGCTGTTAACTTTTCTATAAGCACTACATGTATAAGTCTCCCTTCATACTTCTCTATACTGGGGGCTTCCACCTGTTTCCATGTTGCTGCCAATTCACAGTGTGCCGCACTTAGGCAAGCAATCACTGCCCTTCCTTGGCAATGCAACTGGAGATCCCTCCACCATGATAACAGATAAATACTGGGTTCCATTTCTATGTCCACTCCCAACTTTGCCTACATCCACCTCTGTATCTTCCTCCAATACTCTTGTATCTTTGGGCACTCCTACCAAAATGCCAGAAGGAGCCCAACCCTCCACACTCTCGCCAGCAAAGTGATGGTATAGAGGAAAATATCTGATGCAACCTCTCAGGACTGTAGTACCACCTAAACAAGATTTTATTGCAATTCTCTCTAATACTACTAGACCGTGGTGCCTTTTTAACCTGATCCCATATTGTCTTCCATTCCTTCTGTGACACAATTCCCCCTAGATCAGCTTCTCAATCTGTCATTTTTTTTTAAATTTCCCCCCCTGTTCTCTAACCCCTTTATATAGTGCAGAGATTAACCCTTTTAAGAATTTCTTCCCATACCATATTATTTCCATTGCTGATAACTCTCTATCTAAACTTCCCCTCCCCACCACCCCCCAGAGGTAATGGCAAGTCTGAATATATGCAAATCTATCCTTTTCCTCCAAAGCAAAGTCTGCCCAAATCTCCTCAAAACCCTGAATCTCCCCGTCCTCCAATAATTGGTAGAAACATTCTAACCCTTTGCTCCTCCACACAACAAAAATCCCCCCTCCCATCCAGGGGCGAAGTACGTCCTCCTCTCCAAGATGCAATCAAGGAAAACCCCCTTATTCTCCCTCCCCATCTTTGGGCTCTCACACCATCCCAAACTCGTACCACCTGCCTCATAGCTGGCGTTCCCATCCCCAATAATCTCCTATCACCTCCTGTAGCCAATAACCATGCGTCCAATCGTCCCCCTCTGACGTAGGTTTTCTCAAAGGGCCACATAAGGTTTCTCCCCCATATTTAGACGCCAGTCCATGACATGCCTTATTTGGGCTGGTCTATAATAATCCCTAAAGTTGGGAACTCCTAAACCGCCCCCCCCTCCTCCCTAGGCGCATTCATCACCTCTCTCGCTATTCTCGGCGGCTTCCTTCTCCAAATATATTGAAAGACCTTCCTCTGCAGTGCACACAGGGCTCCTTCAGACACCGCTACTGGCAGGGTCTGAAACAAATACAGCAAACGCGAAAGGATAATCATTTTTACCCCCACTATTCGACCCAACCATGAAGTTTCCAGCCACATCCACCCATCTAACTCCTTATTTAGCGTCCCAATAACCCCAGATAATTAACCTTATAAACTTCCTCATACTTCGCCAGGATCTGCACTCTCAGGTATGTAAGCGATTTAGCTATCCAGCGCAATGGATAATCCCTCCTTAATTGTTCCTTAACATCCTGTGGCACCGTCACATTCAATACCTCTGTTTTATCCATATTCATTTTAAATCCCGAGACCTCCCCATATCGATATATCTCTGCCATCACCACTGGGAGCACCCGCTGTGGCTTTCACAAGTACAATAAAATATCATCCGCGAATAGTGAGATTTTATGTTCTTCACCCACCCCCACCCCCCACTCCGATCCAACCCCTGAATTTGCTTGTTGTCCCAGATCCTTTGCGCCTGCCGCGTCTCTCGACCCAACTCAAAATCCCCCGAATAGCTCACATTCACTTTGACACGTGCTCTAGGCCCCCCTCACCATTTCTCATAATTTGGCCCAAACCCCATCTTTTTCATGACACCCAGTAAGAAACCCCAATGGACCCTATCGAATGCCTTCTCGGCATCTATGGACATCAGCATAAAACCTTCTTTTTCCTGCTGTGCTGCCCAGGTCACTTCTGATGCCCACTATATATTATCGGCTGTCTGCCTACCTGGTATAAACCCTGCCTGATCCTTATGTATCAGTTCTGGCAGCCACGGAGCCAACCTCACCGCCAATATTTTCGCTAAAATTTTTACATCCACATCAAGCAAAGATAAGGGGCTATAAGAACTACAGTTCAGGGGATCCTTCCCAGGCTTTGGCAAGATCGTAATTCCAGCGGTAAGCATTTCTCCTGATAACTCACCTTCCACCTCCAACATCCCATTGAAAAGGTGACCCATTAAATTCACAAGGTCTTCCAAAAATATCTTGTAAAAACAGGAAGCCCATCCAACTCCGGTGCTTTGCCCACTATGAACTCCCGCACCGCCTTCCCTATTTCTTCTCCCGGAATCTCCTCTAACCGTGCCTGCACTTCCTCCGGCAATACCAGTAACACCACTCCATCCAAATACCTCTGAATTTGCTCCCCCCTAATCTCTTCCTGCTGTTTATAAAGCCCCTGATAAAACTGGGCAAAAATCTCCCTAATTTTATTTTCCTCCCGATAAACCATCCCATCCTTCTCCTTAATTTGATATAGCATGGATTTAACCTTCTTTTGCCTCAACCTCCGGGCCAACAGTAGACCTGCTTCACTTGCTGCATTTCAATAGCCACCTTGTCCGCTTGCAAACCTTGCAATTCCCCCCGCAACTGCTCTACCTTCCTCCGATCCTGCTTTGCCTGTGCGTTGATAAGAAGCAACTGTGTCTTTAATCGCCACAGACAGTGCTACCTCTCTGTGGTATCTGGCTTTTTTAAAATTTTGCTGCCCATGTAATAAATCACCCTCGGACAACTGCCTTGAGCCCCTCCCAAAGTGTTACATCCCCAAACTTCCCCTCTATCATTAAAGGAAAGGTATTCCCGTATTGCTCCCCTAATGTCCTTCACTACCTCCTTCCGCCTAAGTAAACTCTCATTAAATCCCCAGAATTTATTTATTTATTTTATTTAATGTCTTTTTTATACCACGCTCTTTAAAATCAGCGTGGTTTACATTTAACAACTCGTGCAGCGCAGGCAGGGCCCACAACTGGACTTACAATGAACAGGGGTTTCTAAACAGGACCGACAGGGTAACTATGTACAGGCAAGCTAACTGTCACAGGCAACGTGGTCAGCTCGCAACTAT
This sequence comes from Ichthyophis bannanicus, assembly GCA_033557465.1. Taxonomy (NCBI): domain Eukaryota; kingdom Metazoa; phylum Chordata; class Amphibia; order Gymnophiona; family Ichthyophiidae; genus Ichthyophis; species Ichthyophis bannanicus. The sequence goes on along the minus strand of CM066036.1, from coordinate 642,123,473 downwards.
TTAGAGATTTATTTATTTAATATATACAGATTGACTGGTCTAAGCATGTGCACAATTCCATCAGCAGATTGTCTCGTGATCTAGTGAGTGGGGTTGCAATCCTGCAGGGTGGCTGCGATGGAGGTGGTAGTTTTGGTTCCTGGGTGCGCCTGGTTGAGAGATGTCGTATGAATCAGAATAGTGCTGGATGAAGAGATGGTGCTTCAGTGCTATTCTAAACTGGGTGAGGTCGGTGATGGCTCAAATGGCGGGTGGAAGAGCATTCCAGCATGTGGGTGCGTATAAGGTGAAGGCTCTCTTTCTTGTTGACTGGGAGCATTTTGTGATCGCCTTCGGGAGTATCAGTGTATTAATGGCAGCTGACCTCCTAGCTCTGTTGATGGGGGTGGGCTGGATGAGGTCCGTGAGGGAGGTAGAGGAGCACTTATTTATGGCTTTGAAGGTCAGCAGTAGCATTTTAAAGGAAAGTCTGCAGTGGACCGGCAGCCAGTGCAGGTGCTTCAAGATTGGCATTATATGTTCCCTCCTGGAGGCTCCATGCAAGATTCTGGTGGCTGCATTCATTGCAAGCTGCAGTGGATTTAGCGTGCTCTTCGGGAGTCCGTATAGTATGGCATTAGCATAATCAAAATGTGGGATTACTAGGGCCTGAAAGATTGTCCTGAAGTCATCTGGCTTGAGCAGCTGCCAGAGTTGATGGAGCGACCTTATTTTGTGGTAGATCGCTCTGACCATGTTGCTGATCTGGGCCTTCATGTCGAGCTGTTGGTCAAGCGTCACTCCTAGGTAGCGTACTGTGGGCTTGCTGAAGAGCTCGGCATCTCGTACCTTCAGTGAGGCGGGGGGGGGGGGTGTGTTAATGCTGGGTTCCTGGTGATAAAGAGGACCTCCGTCTTGTTGAAATTTATTTTGAGCCTCTGCATATGCAGCCAATCAGTGACGGCGTCGAAACAGGCTGTCAATGGTGAGAGATCTTGGTGTTCTATTGAGATAGGCATGTAAAGCAAGATGTTGTTGGCGTAGACCAGGAAGTTAATATTGAAGGAGCGGATGAGAGCACAGATGAGTTGCATGTAGACATTGAACAATAGAATAGGGCTGAGAGTGATGATCCCTGCGGCACGCCTTTTTCTTGTGGGAAAGGTTTGGAGGTAGAGGAGCCAGTTTGGATGTGCTGCCATCTGTCTGACAGATATGACTCACACCAGGTTAGTGCTGTACCATGGATACCCTTCTCCTTAAGACGCGTCAGGAGTATTTCATGGCTTACAGAGTTGAAGGCTGCGGCGATGTCCAAGAAGATCAGGGCAAACCCCTGCCTGATGTTGTCCAAGCCGATGGTTAAGGAGTTGAACAGAGTGGTTAACAGGGTCTCAATGCCATGCGGCTCCCTGAAGCCATGCTGACATGGGTCGAGGGGTGCGTTTGTCTCGATGTGGTGGTGAAGTTGATGTTGGACGACCTTCTCAATAATTTTTGCCAGAAGAGGGATACTTGAGATTGGTCTGTAGGAGTCCACCTTTGCCGGGTCCAGCTTGTTGTTTTTTAGAAGAGGTCTGATAGATGTTTGCTTTAGGCTTCGAGGGAAGGTTTCAGTTGAGAATGATAGCTCTATGAGTTTGGCCAGGAACGGGCTACGGTCAACACGCAGAGATTTTACCCAAAATGCTGGGCAAGGGTCGTTTGGAGCTGTGGTGGTGTTTATTGCTGTGATGATGTCTTGAATGCCTTTCTCTGTTGGGGCCCAGAAGGTGGTGCGTATGTCACGGGTGTCCTTCATGACTGGAGAAGGTGGATGGTTGGGGTCGGTGGTGTGCTCCTTGTGAGGGAGAAAGGTTTGTGGTCCCGCCGGTCTGGCTTGATTTGGCCTGCAGGTAGTCAGCGTATTCCTGTAGGTCTGGCAGGCTTGGTTGGGTAGGGGAGGGGTCCTTTGTTAGGGACTTCACAATGTTAAACAGCTCATGCGATTTGTTTAGAGCGCGCTGTAGCATCTCTGCATGGAATTGCCTCATTTTCGCTGTGACTGCTTCACGGTGCCTTCTTAGGTGGGCTGTGTACTCTTCATTGTTCTCGGTTGTACGTGAAATACGCCAATGTCTCTCAAGCTTTCTAAGGTGGAGAAGTGATGCCCGTAGCTCGGGTGAGTACAATGGAGAGTTCCGCCTTCTTCCTGGTGGCTTGTTTGTGGGTGGTTGATGGACGATGGCATCAAGGTTTGAGTTCCATGTGGCGATCATTTCATCAAGACTGTGTGCTGGCGGGTTACGGAGCAGTTGAGCTCTGTTCAGGATTTCCTCCTTGTTGAATGGCTGGAAATGTCAGGAAGAAGTTGTGGGAGGATTGGCTGAGGTCTGGGGGACGATGTGGATGGGGTGCATTGGCATCTGGAATCTTATCAGGCAATGGTCAGATCATAGCACTGGGGTGATGGATAGGGCAAGGTCATGCTTGGGGTCTAAGACTGAGCGCGGGGCAAAAATCAGGTCCAGCATGTTCCCCTTTACGTGGGTGGGGGTATTAACTATCTGTGTGTATCCTAGCTCATTGAGTGCCTCGAGGAAGGCCTTGGCATGGGTGTCTTGGAGAGCAGGGAGATTGAAATTGCCCAGCACCCAGTTTGGTGTGCGAGGGTTCTTGGGATTGCAGGCGAGGTTGATTATTGTTGATAAGTCCTCTGAGGAGGGGAGGGTACTCTGTAGACTACGTTGATGGTGCTGTGCTTATTGGCTATGGTAAGGAAGTCGAGGTGCACTGGCAGAAATCAGCTGGAATTGTAGTTCTATCTTCGACAGGACGAGTGCTCCTCCACCTCTATGATTGGTCCTGTGGCAGGTGTGGATGGAGAAGTTGGGGGGGGGGGGGACAAGATGGTGAAGGAGGACTGTGTCAGAGGTGGACAGCCATGTCTCAGTGACTAGTAAGATGTCCAGGTCATGGTTGGATACCAAGTTAGCCACGGATGGCCATTTTTTACGGATCGAGCGTGCGTTTATGAGGGCACACTTCAAGTTGCGGGGAGGTGCGTGCTTCTCTTGCAGGGGTGTTTTGGTCTGCTGAATGGAGAAATAAAGTAGGTGTGGGTGTGGCAAGCACCTAGCCCCAGCTGCTTGATGGTGGGGGGTGCCAGACCACCTCCTCCCTGAGCCCCGTAGGACTGGTATGGGGTTGTGGAAGGATATGAGGGGGAGGGCACTGTGTAGTATACCTATGAGAAAACAGCAGCTGGTTAAGGCCCGGGGGTAGGGCGCCATCTTAGGTATTTCCTTTGTGGTCCCAGGTGGTAGCAACAAATCTCCCCTGTGACTGGGCAGGGAAGGGCGTACTGGTGTGTTTAGGTAATCAGGTAGCCTATTTAGGCAGTAAATATGGTTAGTGTATCAACTGGTGCAGCTCAGAGCATCAGGTGGTGAATCAGCTAGTACCACAGACAGTGTGTCAGGTGGATAGAACTAGCTTAGCTTGGCGCTTCCCACTTATATACACCCAGACTGGCCCATGATCTGACCATGTTATGGGGTAATACTCCCCTCCTTGACATCCAACATCCATTCCTGAGATCCTGCCTGATGTCTTTCAGGTCGGCTTTAATTTCTTTCTTAAAAGTTTGCAACCAGTTCTTTATGTCGGAGCCTTCTTGCTCCCCCTCACTCTCCAATCTTTCGTCCACCGAACTCTCTAGACCTCCACTCTCTGCTTGCTTCGCCATGCTCAATGCCGTCGCTTTCTTCCTGTGAGCATACATTGACTGGAACCCTACCAGTTTCTTTCGCACCGACATCGGGGGTGTCTGGGGTCCGCTCCTGTCTACTTTGCTGGTGGAGAAATTGCGTTTACACAACTATAAGTGTGGGATTCGGACGGAGCTCAGCTAATGTGCTGCCATGAGGCTCTGTGATGTCACCAGAAGTCTTGATTACCTTTTCTAATATGGCTGAGAAATCATCAGTTGGCATGGGGGAGGACCTATATACAAGACATAGTGTTATGAGTCTGTTTGAAATAGTAAGCATATCAGGCCTGATATTGGATTGGGCAGTCTATACACCCCTATGGCTCATAGACCTACCCACCGACCCTTAACCCCGGATATTCAATGCCAGGGTCATATGTGGCCCTGGCATTGAATATCCAGGGATTGCCACAGACACTGGAAGCCACAGTAGCTCCTGCTCCTTAAAGATAGGTGAGGTTTTTCCTATATTCTATGTGGTGGGTCTGTGTTCTCTTCGGCGTGTGTGTTGTATCTTTGTGTTGGTGGTTTGTTTGCTTAACTTCTGTTTCAAGGGAACTGAGTCATTATCATGCGTGAATGCATTGTGTGTTAAGGTCCACTCTAAGGGCCATGCCTAAGGGCCATTTGGCATGGCCCTTAGGTGCAGGTGCACCTAAGAGGCTTGTCTCTTTCAGGCTGCTTGTGACGTGCTATGCTGTGGCTTCCCCCACGTGGATGTCTGCGTAGTTGGATGTTGTTGCCAGGCTCCTTTTTTCAATTCTCTGCTGTTGGGTGTCTGTGTTGCAATGTTGGCGAGTCTGGTGCAGCAGGAGAGGGCCAAGTTCCGGAGGGGCTGCAAAGAGCATGCCAATCGGGATGCTTGAGAGGGGGTGCGCCTAAGAGGTTGTCTGCATGGCTGGATGTTGTTACTGGGTTCCTTTTTTCAGTCCTCTGCTGCTGGGTGACTATATTTGTAGCACCAGAAGGTCCAGTGCAGTGGGAGAGGGCCGATTTCCCGAGGGGCTGTGATGAGCGTGCCGATCAGGATGGAGTGGGCTGAGGTGTTATCTGGCAACTCCTATTTCATTTTCAACCGAGTACTGTCTCCATTTGGTCTTTGTTTTGCAAAACCTGGAGCACAGTATTTTTCTGCAACATAAGGGAAAAATGCTTTAGACAGAATATCATCAGATACCTGCTCATATATGCTGGTCAGCAATTTTGGCAGACATGAGGCTCTAGTGCTGATGTGGAAGCAACAGTACATTTCCACTGGCATTTTTGAGTCATTGATTAAACATTTCTATTTCAAGCTGGGATCTGAACATAATGTGCTAGATATGCATTCTGCCATGGGCATGTTTCTAAACCACATGAATTACACTATGGGCCAAATTCAATCTTTTGAGCTGGCTGTGCATCTGACTTTTTTTAGCGGAAAATCCTAAATCAGCCAATTGGTATGACTAAGTCAGGGTTTTGTGATGAATAAAATATTGTGGCTAATAAACTGGTGCATAAAATATTTGCATCAGGTCCTCCATGTTTTTGTGCTTATGTAACATATCGAAATAAGAAAAATGGAGCTGCTGAAATAGCATGGGAACCTACATACAAATAATGAATTGTGCATTAATAGAAATAACAACATCTTTTAGTTCACATGTATTATTTTTGTGGAAAATGTTATTTTAAGTTTCTACCACACCTACCGTATTGGATTGGGAGAGATCTCTAGATGTGGTATAGTTAGATTTCAGCAGGGCCTTTGACACCATTCTGCATCGGTGACTTATAAATAAACTGAATGCCCTTGGGATGGACTCTAAAGTGACTAATGAGTTAGAAATTGGCTGAGTGAGAGGTGATAGAGTAGATTGGAGAGTTCCCAATAGCATGCAGTAGGAATTGGTCCTTGGTCCTGTTCTTTTTAACATTTTTGTAAGCGAAATTGCAGTAGGTCTATTGGGAAAAATAGCCTCTTTGTGGATGATACCAAATAAGCAACAGGATAGACACTCTGGAATGTGTGGATAATATGAGGCAGGTTCTAATGAAGCTTGAGGAATGGTTGAGAATTTGACAGCTACAATTTAATGCTAAAAATGAAAAGTCATGCATTTGGACTGCAAAATCTCAGAGGAGCACTATAGTGTAGGGGGTGAAGTACTTGAATACATGAAAAAGGAGTGGGAGCTGGGGGTGATCATAAGGGATAATCTTTAAGTGGCCAAACAGAAGAGGCGATGCAAAGGCCAGGTACTTAGTAAGAGGAATGGCCAGCAAGAGAAAGAAGGTGATAGTGCCTTTGTATACGTTTTTAGTGAGACTTAATTTGGAGTACTGTGTGCAATTCCAGAGACTGTGCTTTCAAAAGGATATAAAAAGGTATAGAAGGCAGAAATTGGTCAGTGAACTTTGTCATGAGGCATATGGGAATAGACTGAAAAATCTCAGCATGTCTACTTTGGAAGAAAGGTGTGAGAGGGGGAGATATGATAGAAACATAGAAATATGACGACAGAAAAAGACCACATGGCCTATCTAGTCTGTCCTTCCATATCAACAACTACAACAGTCCCCTTTTTTCCTTTAGAGATCCTCTGTATTTGTTCCATGCTTTTTTGAATTCAGTTACTGTCCTCATCTCTACCACCTCCACTGGGAGACTATTCCATGGATCCACCACTCTTTCCGTAAAGAAATATTTCCGCAAATCACTCCTGAATCTAGCCCCCTTCACCCTCATTCCATGTCCCCTCAAAGCAGAACTTGCTTTCAATTGAAAGAGGCTCTCCCCCTGAACATTTATGCCACGGAGGTATTTAAACATCTCAATCATATCACCTCTATCCCGCCTTTCCTCTAAGTTGTACATATTAAGTTCCTTAGGTTTGTCCTCATATGCTTTATAATGAAGACCACTAATCATTTTAGTAGCCACCCTCTGCACCGACTCCATCCTGTTCACATCCTTTTGAAGGTGCGGTCTCCAGAATTTGCACACTATACTCCAAATGAGTTTGCACCAAAGACTTATACAGAGGCACTATCACCTCCTTTTTTCTGCTAGCCATTCCTTTCCGTATGCACACAAGCATCCTTCTAGCTTTTGCTGTTGCCTTTTCTACCTGTTTAGCTACTTTAAGATCATCAGATACAACCACGCCCAGGTCCCGCTCTTCTTTAGTGGACAAAAATACTTTACCCCCTATACTATATTGCTCCCTTGGATTGCTGCAGCCCAAATGCATGGCCTTATATTTTTTAACATTAAATCCCAGCAGCCAGATTCTAGAGCATTCTTCAAGCTTAGCTAGATCCCTCCTCATGTTATCTACACCTTCCTGGGTGTCTACTCTATTGCAGATTTTGGTATCATCTGCTAAAAAGGCAAACCTTACCCGACAGCCCTTCCGCTATCGCCTTTTTGCAGATGATACCAAAATGCAATTCTGGAGACCGCACCTTCAAAAGGATGTGAACATGATGGAGTCGGTGCAGAGGGTGGCTACTAAAATGATTAGTGGTCTTCATTATAAAGCATATGAGGACAGACCTAAGGATCTTAATATGTACACCTTAGAGGAAAGGCGGGATAGAGGTGATATGATAGAAACACTTAAATATCTCAGTGATATAAATACACAGGAGGTAGCCCTTTTCCTGTTGAAAAGAAGCTCTGTAAGAAGGAGTCTAGGATGAAGGTGAAAGGGGATAGACTCAGGAGTAATCTGAGGAAATATTCCTTTATGCAGAGGTTTGTGGATGTGTGGAACAGTCTCCCAGTGGACATGATGGAGATGAGATCTGTATTTGAATTCAAGAAAGCATGGGACAAGTAAAGAGCATCTCCAATGGAGAGGAAAGGATTGTAGAACTTAATAGTTCTTATTGATGGATAGACTGGATAGGCCATAAGGCCATATGGTTTTAATCTGCCATCATTTTCTCTGTTTCTACCAGAGAACAATCTGAAAGTTAAAATCTGACAAAATTGGAAATGATTGTCTTTACCTTTGGTCACCATCACCCCTGCTTGTTTTCTGCAGACAGGAGGACATGAACAGAAGATGGAATTTTTACCTAAACAGTAAATATCTTTGCATGTTCATGGAAACGAGATGGAACTCGCTGAATACTGCCTGGAGTCCTTCTGCAAACAGATCTCATCATGTTTATTTATTTTTCTTAGCATTGACATAGCACCTGATAAAATCAAGTTTCTTTTAATTTAAAAAAGAGAAGCAAGACAAGAATATTGCTAACTGTATATCTAAGAATATACCCTAACCTACTTTAATTGAATTCTGCAGTTTTTCTTTATTACATCAGCCCTTAAATATGGACCATGGACAGGCCACCATCTGTCCAGATTCAAACAGATGCTGACCTGTTCCAGAATTTTGTGTTTTTTATTCATAAACGGCACATTCGTCTTTTATCTGGGAGTTAATTGGCCAGCCCAGAGTGGTGCGCGCATGTTGATGAGTCTGCGAAGAGAAAGGAACTGGTGACCACTGGCAACTTCTCCTGCGGACACTGCTGCTCTAGGCATTCCCAGGGCTGTCACTTGATACCCCAAGGCCAACCTCCCCTTCACACTTCCAACAATCCTTCTCAAACCCTTTGCTCACTGCAGCCATAGTGTCACCCATTTACTCTAGCTCCAGTTCCATCAGCCAATGGTCCACAATTTATCAAACACATTGCTTATTTATTTCTACAGCAGTTATTAATGCATATATAAAAACTGTGAATCACTCTTGTCCATGCTCACAAGCTGAGTTGAAATTATGAGTCCAAGCCAAGTTAAGGGATTGTTATGGATCTTGGAAAGCTGATGTAAATTAGTTCAGATTCAATTCAAGCAGCATTGAGGCAGCAGTATAACTCATTGCATAATACTCCTTCCCCACCCCAGTTTGGATATAACGCTAATTAAAACTGAGCACACTCATTGAGAACTGATAGGAAAAGGGAATATAGGCATCATTTTCTAGCAACAACTATCGGCCATCTCTCTGCAATTTCAAAATATTTAGAAGGGGGTCTGTTTCTCTTTGGGTCCGTTCATGGCAGAGTCGGCACCGTGAGCTGAAGATGGTCCTTTGTTAGTCTTTTGGCTAAGAATAGGGTGGGGAGAGAGAGAGTTAATGCTTTTCCACTTGTCACCATGGGGAGTTGATTAAATCATGACTGTTACCAAAGCAGTAGGCTTAAACCTAATGCAAAAGGGCCAATGTAATAAATTGTGTTCTAGGGCCGTGTGCTGAAGTTCACTGTACGGTTCCCTAACGTGCGCACACAAAAATTCTTACACCCAATGTAATAAAGGGGTTATTTTAGAAGCCTTATTCACAATTTACATGGGTATAATCAAGTATATATATACCTTTAAACTGCATCAACGTGTAAATTGCCATTTTAGAAAGGATGCAATTCACACGTGACTGTTCATATCATGCTGATATTGCTTGGGGACATGTTCTGGATGGGAGAAAATCTCCTCATCTATTCATCATTTCATACAGGGAATCCCAAAATTGTCCACATCAGGATTTACAACTGCTCTCCAACATGAATAGGTACTAAAATAGTGCTCCTTTGGCCATCCCTTTACAGGTGGTATTAAGGAGGATATTTCCCTTAATTACCCATTGCTTATTTTCCCCTCCAAATTGAATTGAGGTCAATATGGAATTCCCTGTAGTAAATTAAAAGCATCTGCATGTCTAGGTTTGAAAAATGTCTCACTGCACTTTCAAGTGCTGGAAGTTACACATGTAAATTGCCAGGTTTTCCCCACTGGTTTTTCTCACGAATTCATTTGTGAAGTGTCTCTTCCTGCTGCACATGGATGTACATCCCCATGGGTCCCTGCATCTTGTTATTCGTATTTTAGAAAGGACTCCACCTCAACACCCCACTTCTAATCTCCATGTCCATTCCCACTATTCATGCCCCCCTCCCCCCCCCCCCGTCAACGTCTAACTTCCACTCTGGTAGTACAGGGAAGTTAGATGGGGCGGGGAAGGGGTGGATCGGGGACGGAGTTAGGGCGGACGGTGAGCATAGAAACATGATGACAGAAAAAGACCATATGGCCTATCTAGTCTGTCCTTCCATATTAACCACTACAACAGTCCCCTTTTTTCCATTAGAGATCCTCTGTGTTTCTCCCATGCTTCTTTGAATTCAGATACTGTCCTCATATCTACCACCTCCACTGGGAGACTATTCCACGGATTCACCACTCTTTCCATAAAGAAATATTTCCGCATCTCACTCCTGAATCTATCCCTTTTCATGCTCAACCCATGTCCCCTCGTAGTAGAGCTTGCTTTCAATTGAAAGAGGCTCTCTTCCTGTGCATTTATGCCACGGAGGTATTTAAACATCTCAATCATATCACCTCTATCCCGCCTTTCCTCTGAGGTGTACATATTAAGATCCTTAAGTTTGTCTTCATATACTTTATAATGAAAACCACTAAACATTTTAGTAGCCACCTTCTGTACTGACTCCAGCCTGTTTATATCCTTTTGAAGTGTGGTCTTCAGAATTGCACACAATACTCCAAATGAGGTCGCACCAAAGACTTATACAGAGGCACTATCACCTTCTTTCTTCTGCTGCTTATTCCTCTATCTGTGCACCCAAGCATCCTTCTAGCTTTTGCTGTCACCTTTTCTACCTGTTTAGCTACCTTAAGATCATCAGATACAATCACGCCTAGGTCCCGCTCTTCTTTAATGGACAAAAGTACTTCACCCCCTATACTATATCGCTCCCTTGGATTGCTGCAGCCCAAATGCCTGACCTTGCATTTTTTAACATTAAATCTCAGCTGCCAAATTCTAGACCATTCTTCATGCTTAGCTAGATCCCTCCTCATGTTATCTACACCTTCCTGGGTGTCTAGTCTGCTGCAGATTTTGGTATCATCCGCAAAGAGGCAAACCTTACCCAATAGCCCTTCCACTGTATCACTAAAAAAGATGTTAAAAAGAATCGGACCAAGGTCAGAATCCTGGGACACACCACTGGTAACATCCTTCTCCTCAGAGTGAGCTCCATTTACCTGTACCCTTTGTCACCTCCCACTCAACCAATGTCCAACCCAAACAGTAACTTTAGGGTCCATCTCTAGGGTGCTCAGTTTGTTTATAAATTGCCTGTGAGGAACAGTGTCAAAGGCTTTACTGAAATCTAACTACACCACATCTAGGGCTCTCCCTTAGTCCAACTCCCTGGTAACCCAGTCAAAGAAATCAATCAGATTTGTCTGACAAGACCTGCCTCTGGTGAATCCATGCTGCCTCAGATCCTGTAATCCGCTGGATTCCAGAAACCTCACTGTTTCATCCAGGGCTGGCGTCTTGTGCGGGGAAGTTATTCCACCTCCAAAGTGAAATAACTTCCCTGGACGCTTTATTTCGGTGGGCCCGGGGCGTGGATGGGGCAGGAGTTCCCAAGGACATTCCCCACAGACCAACCCTGGCCTTAGGAGGCCGGATTGGGGGTTGGACTGCGGGGAAAGACTTTGTTAAGCCGGCTGCTGGGATCGCAGCTTTACAATGGAGCTGCGGTGCCATAGCAAATGAATGCCATAGTGCTGCAACTCCATTGTAAAGCCGTGACTGAGGTAGTCTGGCTTTTCCTGTATGTGCAGACTGGGCTGAATCACAGTCCTGGCCTGCATGTACAGGACTGTTTTGCGATTGTGTATTAGTAGCTAATCACTTTTGCAGAGATTGTACTGGGACCTGGAGGAGCATGCGGATAGATTGGTGTTTCTGGACTGCTAAAAATGTATACGATTCTCATGTTAAAAACTTTCTGTTTTAATAAATTTGTTTAATATCTACAAAAATGCATCAAGAATTGCTGAAAACCGTTCACTTATCTGAAACAAAGGTATCAAAGGCTCACGGGAATAAGTCCAAACTTGATGCAGTACTGCATTTTGAACCAATTATTTCATAAAGTTCTGCGTCAGGAATTGGTCAAAGTAATCACCACACAAAAGCACCTCAAAGGTCCAAGCTTTCTTATAAATGCTGACCATTCTTCAATAGAAAAGGCATGGCGCTCTTCATTAGAGATCTCTTGGGGTTCTGCTATAATGAGGCAATTAAGTGTGGTCTTGACAGGTGGCTCATTGTTGATCGAGTGGCACCCATAGCTGCTGTTACTGTAGCGATCCATCTCATCACTGGCCTTCCTCTTTTGTGCTGACCTTCTACCTTGCCAAGCATGATGTCTTTCTCTAACGATATCTCTCTTCGCATGATGTGTCGAAAGTATGGAAGTTGAAGTCTTGTCATCTGAGCTTCTAAGGAAAGCTTAAGTTTGATCTCTTCCAATACTGACTGGTTTGTTCTTCTGGCAGTTCGTGATATTCACTGTATTCGTGTCCAGCACCATAATTTTTTTGACCAATTCCTGACGCAGAACCTTATGAAATAATTGGTTCAAAATGCAATACTGTTTCGAGTTTGGACTTATTCCCGTGAGCCTTTGATACCTTTGTTTCAGATAAGTTATTGGCAACCACAAAATTTGATGGATAGGATACTGAGGGCTTATTTTTTGTTTATCTCAGATATAATTTTGTGATATTCTCTGCTATCATTGACTATGCAGGCTTTTTTCCAGGATGCATGCTGAGTGTAGGCCTCATTAAGAAGCTAAAACTATAAGCAAACTCCTTTTGCTTTGGAGTTGAAATTGCACAAATAGCTACTACAAAAGCTCAGATGAATGGCAGCAAATAATAGTAACAGCTGTAGGAAAGGGAAGGAGTTGACAGAGACATGAAGACATATTGGCAGATATGAGGCACTGAAGGGAAAATCATAGATAAACCAGTACACTGATACAGGCAGCTGAGTCCTATAATTTACAGATGAGAGAATGTGACAAATTACAAACATAGAAGAAGCAGATGGGATTTGGTGCAGGCAGAGAAAGAAGACTGCTAAGATCTCCTAGCTAGGTCAGATTGTCATGGCATTAAAAGCCGAGGACACATTAAAGGTTTGGGCACCCATAGGCACTGGTTGGGAGTGGGGAGCGCCTTCCCCTCGCCTCCAGACCTGCAGCTGCTGCCACACTCTTCTGCCCCCTGGCTGCAGTAGTAGTAACAAGTTGCAAAACCTTAATGCTGGGCTCTGGGGTCAGTGCACATACGTAGGGGTATTTTTACAAAGCAGCGGTAGTGGCCTCCGTGCAATATCGGAGCCATGGCCCCCACTGAATTCAATGGGGTTATAGCTCCAATATCACACGGATGCTGCTACCGCTGCTTTGTAAACATATCCATATGAGTCATCTGCAAAACTCTGTGTTCAGGGCTAGTCCAAGGATAACTGATGCTCTAGGCAAACCTTTAGTCGTATGTCCCCCATCCAGTGGCTGCTTAAGGCAATCTGCTGCCTAAGCTAAGGAATGAGATGACACCTCCCCAAGTCACCCAAAAGGGAGAGCCCCCTCAGAGCTCTGGTTAGGGATTAGGGAAGGAGAGGGATTCTCTCACTCCGAATACTGGCTGGGTGGTTGCCCCAAGAAAAAGTAATGCAACTTATATACCCAGAGAATTCAAACTTTGGAATCACTGTGTATACACAGCAAAAAATTGTAGCAGTTAAATTATATAGCCTAAGAAACTAATATAAAAAATATTGACCCCTGTCTCAACACATCATCGTGGTGTTAACTGTAAACATATAAATGCACATTTTGCGAATGACATCCAAGTGCAATCTGGGTTGTCCAAGCCAGAACGTCTGAAAAAAAAAGCAAACAGGCAAAATTTGACAAATGTGGACGTGCCTGATATGGACTTCTATAGGGCCGCCTACATAGATTTCCCTGGAATTGCATTTAAGCCCAATGATGTCTAATAGTCTAATGTTTAGAGTAGTGGGCTAAGACCAGGGAAGCCAGGGTTCAAATCTCACTGCTGCTCCTTGTAGTCTTGGGCAAGTCACTTAACCCTTCATCTTCTCTACACCTTCTGAATGTTTTAAGGCCAAAACGAGCACTTTTCAGATGCCTATTTGTGCCTGTAGCAAGTCTAAACTTGGAAAGGGTCACAAACGCTTCCAACATTTCTGAAAGTCAGTAGGGACATCTAAGTTCATTGTACAGCCCCAGTCATGTCTCCACAATGCCTCCTGCCTACTTGGATGTCCCTACACTGAAAATGTATTTAAAAGCCATTTGTGCACTAGGCCGTCTCCATGGTTTGGACATCCAAATGCACATTTTCAGATGTCCAAATAATGATTAAGGCTTTTAAAATTATCCTCTTAGGGGCTTGTTTACAAAGCCGCGGTAGCGGTTCGCGGTCGTTATCGGAGCCGCGGCCCCATTAAAATCAATGGGGCCGCGGCTCCGATAACGACCGCGAACCGCTACCGCGGCTTTGTAAACAAGCCCCTTAGTCTGCATCCACAATAGTCCCTCTCACCTAACAATAGGTACAGAACAGAATTAGGACATTTCCCCATACAACTCATCAGTATTCCCTCTAATTTGTGATGGGCTATGGATATGGGTTTAAGCTAAGACAACAAAAACAGCTGAGAACTTCTCAGCTGTACAGATAGAGGCTACATATTGCCGTTAGCCACATAGTGCTGGCAGTTGGTGCTGTCTTTGGTGCTAATAACCTTTATAATAGGAAGGGTAAAATATCCAAGAATAGTCCAAAAAAAACCCTTTCCTATATACTCAAATATTTAATTAAATTCAAATGACCTCAGATCATCTTTATCAGGCATACCAAGTCCAGAGAATATAGGCTATCGGGCCAGATCTTTAAGATTCATCATCGGTCCAATGAACTCATTGTTAATACTTTCAGAAATAGCCAAATAGTGCACAACTTTAAAACATCCGATGCGATATGGTGTTTCAGTACATTTAGGGATGTAGCCTATTATTCCAAAACACCTATCTGCTTCAAGAATGGAGCTTAGTACTCAAGTCTCTTACAGATCCTTCCAAACACTAGCAAAACAAGCTTCAAAACCCTTGCAATATAAAGACAACAGAATGCCGCCCAAAATCAAACACTGTGCTGACCATGAGGTTTAAATATTGACCCATTACTGCTTATTTTTGACTCCTTATTGATTAGTTAAATTTAGTATTAAAGGGCCTGATATTCAGCGTGGCAGCTAGCCATTCTAAAGTGGCTAGCCATCGCTGCTCAACCTAAGATTCAGATATTCAATGCTGGTGGCCATATCTGGCATTGACTATCTGGGTCAGTCATGGAGCGGCTGAATATCATTACTCAGGGCCAGCCCAAGGGTTTCTTCCTCCACAGGATATTTGTTCCTCTGGGGTGTACTCTGTGCAAACCATAAGTCTAACTTATTATACCCACCAACAGGAATATGATGATAATTGTATGATAATTGGCATCAAAGAATCACGCAAGCCTCACTGTAAAGGATTGGGGCACTCAGCATTCTATTTAAACAGTTTATCCCCTTCACATTAGGTCAATTTTTCAATTTTTAAAATATAGGTTAGGTCACACATATATTTCAGGCTTGCTTTTTACTATATGGCCTAGTCAAGGAGATGCATTCTTCTTTTCTTTTCCTGTTACACTTCCTCCACATTTAATGTAAGGAAACTGCAACCTCTGAGATACAAATGATTGATCTACAGTATTGTAGTCCATCCACAGTCAGAAAAGCAGAAGCTGCCAGGCCATATTGTTAATCAGATATTTATTTTTTAAGTTTGGTTATCTTTATTTTCTGTTTTGTGCATTTCCCTTCCCATAGATAGAGGACATAGTGTTTGCAAAAGTTTAACCACTGATGTACTGCTGCTGAAAATCATCAGTTTACAAGAGAAGTGACCAATTTGCACATCCATTAGACAATTGTGCCATTTTATGTAGCATTTGCCTTTCTGGTTGTTACTTATGTTTGAAAATGGCACAGTGACATCATTCCCCATCAAAAATACAGATGATCTGGGGAACAGACGCTGCTGTTAAGGAACAAAGCGAGCTGTGTGTGATTTTTCTTGAGGGGTTGCTATGTACAACAAATTAAAGAAAGTAAAACAAATTTTTCAAAAACTGAATATGTTTATACAAAGTATATGTGTACTTTTTATCTACACTCTTTGCACTACTTTTCAAAAGGAAAATTATGCGCAGACTTTTACTTAGAAAATTGCCAAAGAGCAAAGGCCTTTCCTCTCATGACATAAACAAGCCTCCTTTCAATGCAGTTAAAAGTATCTGCATTGTGAAACAACACAGACTTTTAGCCACAATGAGATGGGGACAATTTTCAGAAAGCCATTTTCCAAGGGTAAAATGTTCAAATTGCTTTGAAAATTGCCCTCTATGAGATCAAGAAGAATGAATAATAATTCATACTACTTCTTGTACCCAAAGAAAATTCACAATCACATTACTATTATTGTTAAAAAGAGTTGAGTAAGGTGAGATGTAGGAAGATACAATGATTTAAGGTCACACATGTTAGAAGTGAAATTCAAAGTATTTATGCAGTTTGCAGGCAGCTCAGCAGATGAACTGTTCAGCAGAAAAACCTGCATGGGAAAGTCGGACTGGTTGATTAATTAAAAGCTTTGTGGTGAGCTAAACCCTGATAAGGAAGTCTGTTTTGGCTATGTAAGTTTGAATCATGTAAAAATAATTTTGGAACTGATATACTATAATCATGTTAAAAACATGAGATGAAAATTTAGTGCACCTATAATTTTATTTATTTATTTATTTAGCAAGCATTTGTAGCCCGCTCCTTCCAGCGATCAGAAGCGGGTAGGATTACTATTGTGAAACTGCCGAATCAAGGCAGGTACAAATTTTGTTTACATACAGATTGTCAGAAAAGCACATCATACAGAGTTAACACTTCTTAGCTATGGGGCAGTTCATTTACATATATACATAAATACATATATACAGGATAAGCTTTTTGGCCACAGTGGTCAGGGGCTGCTCCATCTGTGGATTTAGTTCAGGTTGAAATGAGATTGGAAAATGTGCGTTTTGAGTTTCTTTCTGAAGTCTAGAAGGTCATTGCTAGCTCGTAGTTCTGGTGGGAGTTGGTTCCACAGTGTTGGTGCCACATATGAGAAAGCCCTGTGGCTGGTGTTAGCTTTGGCAGATCTTATATCTGTTGGAGTGTGAAGGATGTTGGAATTGTGGGTTCTTCTGTTTCGGGTAGGAGGTTGCGATCTTACTAGGTTGTTGAGGAAGGAAGGTGCTAAGTTGTGGATGAGTTTGAAGGTGGTTGTTAGTATTTTGTATTTTGTTCGAGCTGTTATGGGTAGCCAGTGTAATTGAATTAGCACTGGTGTGATGTGGTCACTTAGATTTTTCTTCATTATGACCCTGGCAGCTACATTTTGTGCCATTTGTAATATGTTTAGGTTTTTTTTAGGTAAACCTTGTAGGATGGCATTGCAGTAGTCAAAATGTGGCATGATGAGTGCTTGGGCCACTGTTCTGAAGTCTTGGGGATCAATAATATTCCGAATGGGTTGGAGCACTCTAAGCTTGTGGAAAACTGCTCTGTTGGTCTTTCGGAGGTGTTTTTCCATCTTTAGGTCACAGTCAAATGTGACTCCTAGATACTTTATTTCTTTTTTTGTTTGGTAAGTGTTGTTACATAGTGTTATTGATGTGGGTGGGTCAAAATTCGGTTCTTTGGAGATATACATTACTTCGGTTTTTTTGTGATTAATTGACATACTACTTTGTTGCAACCAGTCTTGCATCTCTCTGATACATGTCTCTAGTGGGTTGTAGTCTGGGTTTTTAGTGTCTAGTTGTGAGTATAGCATGATATCATCGGCATAGATGTGGTAATTAATTTTGTGTCGTGAGAAAATTTTGCATAGTGGCTGCATATATATGTTAAACAGAAGTGCTGAGAGTGCAGGGCCTTGGGGGATTCCCTGCGTTTGGGAGAAAGATTCTGCTTTTTCTCCGTTGAATTGAACCTGTTGTGTTCGATTTGAGATGTAGGATGAGAACCATTTTAGTGGTGTTCCTGTTATTCCTATTGATTTTATCCTATTTATGAGGGTCCCATGATTGACTGTATCAAAAGCAGCGGAGATGTCAATGAATACAAGAATGTACATTTTCTTTTTGTTTTCAAGGCCCTTTAGGAGGTTGTTAAGTAGGACTAGTAACAGGGTTTCAACTCCATGATGTTGCCTGAAGCCATATTGCTGGTCATCAAGAGGAGCATTGTCAGTCAGATGGTCTTGGAGCTGTAGAAGGACCGTTTTTTCTATGATCTTTGCCAGGAATGAGATACTTGATATGGGACGGTAGGGCGCTGGGTCTTCTCCGTTGAGTGTAGTGTTTTTAGGATCGGTCTAATGACTGATTTCTTTAATTCTGAGGGCATGATTCCTTGTTGTAGGGATAGGTTAACTATGTGTGCTATGTGAGGTGCTATGTCTTGTTTCACTGCCTTGATCCAGGATGCAGGACAGGGGTCTAGTGGGGAGGTGGTGCTTTTTAGGCTTGTGACAATGGTTGTGATTTGCTGGGTTCCTATTTTGTGGAAGTGCTCCCATAACTGGTTTTGCGTTGTGTTATTCTCACTTCTGATTTGTGGTGTTGGTGGGGGGGGGGGTGGAGGACTAGGGGCCGTAAGTTTGGTCGCGTAGTGGTTTGCCAGTGTTTGGACCTTGATGGAGTTGTTGAGGTTGGCATTTTGATCGGTTTTGGTTAGTGATTTGACTAGTTCAAATAACTCTCGCGGGCGATTGATCGCCTTGTTTAGGATGTTGGTGTGATGTAATTTTTTTGCATTGTTCACGTCGTCTTTGTACTTTGCGAGATGGGCCATGTATTTAGTTTTGAGATCGGAGGATTTGGTTTGTCTCCATTTTCTCTCTATTTTACGGAGCTCCCTTTTTGATTTTATTAGAGTTCCTGTGTACCAGGGTTCCGAGTTGATCTTATGTGGGTTTGTTGTGTGTTTCAATGTTGGGTTAGATGTATTTTGGATGTGTGTGTTCCATCTGTTAGTTAGTTCGTCGAGGTCTGTGGAATCTAGGTTTATGTGGGATGCAATGGTGCTTATGAGGTGTTCCTCGTTGAGTTTGCTGAATTTCCTAATGGGGTTGGTCATTCTCATCTCCTTTGAGTTTTTGGGTTGGCACTGTAGTTTAAGTTTACAGTTGATTTGGTGGTGGTCTGACCATGGTACTTGAGTTATGTTTATTATAGGTGGTTCATTGCTTTGTTGTGGATTTCTGGGTATGAAAATCATATCTAGGATGTTGCCTCTATCGTGTGTGGGGTTGCTTACTATTTGTTGGAAACCCAATTGGTCGATGGCTTCATAGAAGGAGTCCGTGTGGGACGGAGGAATTGATGCTAGGTTCAAATCTCCGAGGATGATTTGGAATTTTTTGCTTTGTGTGGATGTGATGGTTTCTAGTGCTGTGGCTAGTGTTTCGTGCTGTGGTGAGGGAGGTCGATAGATTAGGCAGATGGATAATGCCATGCTCTCGACTTTGAGTAGGTCAAGATCGGGATTTGTGACCGTAGATGTGGTTGTGAGTTGAAGGCTGGTTTTGGCTGCTATAAGGACTCCGCCTCCTCTTCTGTTGATGCGTGGGCAGTTGTATAGTTGGTATCCGGGCTTCTGTATTTGGTTCATTGTTGCAGGGTCTGAGTCAGTGAGCCATGTTTCTGTTATGCATAGGATATCTGGTTGTTCGTCAGTTAGAATGTTGTGGATAATATGCGTTTTATTCCTTATTGACCTAGCATTAATAAGGATAATGTTACATGTGTGATGTTCTGGGTGTGTTGTTCGTGTGAGTTGTATTTGGGATCCAATAGTGTTCTTTGCTTTGGTTTTAGGGTGTTTTTGTGATCTATTTCCTTTGATATGGGTGTGTCGTTGGGGTAATTTGCTTGGCGTTTGTGTGGTGGTGATAGGATTTAAGTTGTATTGATGCAGGATGGGTAATGGTGGGGGGGGGGGTGGAGAAGGTAGATTGGTGTATATAGTAGAGGAATGCAGTATTGTGAGTGTGGGATGGTTCTATATGAGGATGTCAGTATACACATGCACAAAATCAGGAAAGTGTGAGCAGGCTCCATTTTATGTCTGCCAGAAATACTTGGGTTTTTGGATTCGTGTGGCGCAGTGTGGGGTGTAATCAAGGCAGCTGGCCTAGAGATGGGTTAGTGTAGGCCGGCAAGATAGTTGTTGGGTACCAACAGTTTAGCAGGGATAGATGGGTTGGGGTACAGTGTTTCTTATTACTTTAAACAAAATAGGGATACAGTCCTAACGTTCCTTATCACTCAGTATAAACAGATACAGTATTGTGCGATACAATCCTATCGTTACTTCTCACTCAGTATAAACAGATACAGTATTGTGCGATTCAGTCTTAAGGTTAGTGCAAGAAGGTTATTGGGTTACTGCATTGAAATGTAACAACTTGCTGGTTAGAGACACTTTGTTTCATTTAGCTCTAAATAAACAGTAGTAGCCTTTATAGTTGGTAGGGGTTTACAATGTAACAGCTGACTTGAGGGGAACAAGGCTTGTGACAGTGGGGAATTTAACACATTATATATACAGTGGTATGTTGGCTCCTACTTGGGGGGAGTTAGGCCAGGGTTGCACAGTGGTCTTTTGCGTCAGGAGGTAGATAAGTCCAGTAATTGTTTTACCTGGGTGATATCATTGTAGTTGAAAGCTCTTGATATCAAATTTTGGTCCAGCTATGTGAAACTCGTGGAGCGTGGTGGTCGGGACCGGCGAGCTCAGACCCGGCCTGGGGGGAGCTCAAGCCATCAGTCATTTGATTGTTGCACTTTCGCTTTCTGGACGTTATCGGAGTTTTGGTCATGTGAGTCAGGCTTCTTGATACTTGCAGCCTTGTCGCGGTTGAGAGGGTGATGTTTCAATCGCGCCTAAGCTCCACCGCCTAAGGGCCACCGCCAAAGGGCCCTCTGGCGAGGCCCTCAGGCGCGGGCCCGCCCTATAGGGACGCCGCTTTTATGCGGTTCTGCCTGCGTGCATGTGAGCCTCCCACTGCCCGGATTGGGCAGGAGTGTGTGGAGGGAAGGCTCCCACTGCCCGGATTGGGCAGGAGTGTGTGGAGGGAAGGCTCCCACTGCCCGGATTGGGCAGGAATGTGTGGAGGGAAGGCTCCCACTGTCCGGATAGGGCAGGAGCTTCACCAAGGCGGTTGGAGGGCTAGCGGCGCTCAGCTGTTTCCCCGAAGTAGGGACGCCGCTTTTATGCGGTTCTGCCTGCGTGCGTGTGAGCCTCCCACTGCCCGGATTGGGCAGGAGTGTGTGGAGGGAAGGCTCCCACTGCCCGGATTGGGCAGGAGTGTGTGGAGGGAAGGCTCCCACTGCCCGGATTGGGCAGGAGTGTGTGGAGGAAAGGCTCCCACTGTCCGGATAGGGCAGGAGCTTCACCAAGGCGGTTGGAGGGCTAGCGGCGCTCAGCTGTTTCCCCGAAGTAGGGACGCCGCTTTTATGCGGTTCTGCCTGCGTGCGTGTGAGCCTCCCACTGCCCGGATTGGGCAGGAGTGTGTGGAGGGAAGGCTCCCACTGCCCGGATTGGGCAGGAGTGTGTGGAAGGAAGGCTCCCACTGCCCGGATTGGGCAGGAGTGTGTGGAGGGAAGGCTCCCACTGCCCGGATTGGGCAGGAGTGTGTGTGGAGGGAAGGCTCCCACTGCCCGGATTGGGCAGGAGTGTGTGGAGGGAAGGCTCCCACTGCCCGGATTGGGCAAGAGTGTGTGGAGGGAAGGCTCCCACTGCCCGGATTGGGCAGGAGTGTGTGGAGGGAAGGCTCCCACTGCCCGGATTGGGCAGGAGTGTGTGGAGGGAAGGCTCCCACTTCCTGGATTGGGCAGGAGTGTGTGGAGGGAAGGCTCCCACTGCCCGGATTGGGCAGGAGTGTGTGGAGGGAAGGCTCCCACTGCCCGGATTGGGCAGGAGTGTGTGGAGGGAAGGCTCCCACTGCCCGGATTGGGCAGGAATGTGTGGAGGGAAGGCTCCCACTGCCCGGATTGGGCAGGAGTGTGTGGAGGGAAGGCTCCCACTGTCCGGATAGGGCAGGAGCTTCACCAAGGCGGTTGGAGGGCTAGCGGCGCTCAGCTGTTTCCCCGAAGTAGGGACGCCGCTTTTATGCGGTTCTGCCTGCGTGCGTGTGAGCCTCCCACTGCCCGGATTGGGCAGGAGTGTGTGGAGGGAAGGCTCCCACTGCCCGGATTGGGCAGGAGTGTGTGGAGGGAAGGCTCCCACTGCCCAGATTGGGCAGGAGTGTGTGGAGGAAAGGCTCCCACTGTCCGGATAGGGCAGGAGCTTCACCAAGGCGGTTGGAGGGCTAGCGGCGCTCAGCTGTTTCCCCGAAGTAGGGACGCCGCTTTTATGCGGTTCTGCCTGCGTGCGTGTGAGCCTCCCACAGCCCGGATTGGGCAGGAGTGTGTGGAGGGAAGGCTCCCACTGCCCGGATTGGGCAGGAGTGTGTGGAAGGAAGGCTCCCACTGCCCGGATTGGGCAGGAGTGTGTGGAGGGAAGGCTCCCACTGCCCGGATTGGGCAGGAGTGTGTGGAGGGAAGGCTCCCACTGCCCGGATTGGGCAGGAGTGTGTGGAGGGAAGGCTCCCACTGCCCGGATTGGGCAGGAGTGTGTAGAGGGAAGGCTCCCACTGCCCGGATTGGGCAGGAGTGTGTGGAGGAAAGGCTCCCACTGTCCGGATAGGGCAGGAGCTTCACCAAGGCGGTTGGAGGGCTAGCAGCTAAAGTTAATTTGAGTTATTGCAGCTAAAGTTATTGCAGCTAAAGTTATTGCAGCTAAAGTTAATTTGAAAAGGAAAGACAGCCTGTGAGGAGCCCGCCCCCATGACATCACTTCCTCGGGCTCTGCATGATCGGAGGGCTCCTGACACAGTTTCTCTTTACTTTTCAATGTAAGTGTAGTGCAGCCGCTGCTCTGTACAAAGCAGAACCAGCGGCTGCACTGCTGTAGGGAATCGCGATCGCGTTCGCGCCGCGGACTTCGGCACAAAAGCCGTTTTTTTTGCTCTGGCCGCTCCCGATCTTGCGGCCAGAGCAAAAAACCGGCTTTTCAATGGCCGGTTTTACAACTGTGCCGGCAGCCGGCCTGGCCCTGGAAAAACCGGCCAGGCCGGCTTAAAAACGGCCGGTTGGCAACCCTAATTTGTGAGCCGAGGCCACATGTTACGGATGAAATTGGAATTTTTCCCACGGCACGCCAGACAATATCTCACGGCACACTAGTGTGCCGCGGCACAGTGGTTGAAAAACGCTGCTCTAAATTATACCAGGAGGATCAGCATAGCACCTCAATCACCTTAAGGCTCTAAAATAAACCAACAGGACTATCACAGTGCCTAGAACATCCACAAGGCCTTAAACATCTTAAGAGATCAGCACAGCACCAAGATCTGCTGCAAGGCCCTAAAACACCAAAGGAGAGTCAATACAAAATCAGAAGAGATAGCATGAATCCAAGCTGCAGGCGTGGGGTGAGTTTAGCTAAACTATGTGCCTGCAAGTTACAATCCTGGCACTGAGGACTTTGATCCCACCATGGTAACCTTAAATACAGAGGAAGATCACCCCTGGGATGGAAGAATCATTTATGGACTGCCTAGATGACATGCTAAGGGATTTAATTAAGAATCAGAGGATTTGCTGTGCTGGCCTGGAGTACCATTATCCCAAGTGATGTTTCTTAGATACACTGCCCAATAAGAATAGAGGAAATGTATTTGACTTGCTGATGCTCCTATTAGCAGGGCCGGCCCGTCCATTGAGCGAGAATGTTTTTTGCACAGGGCCCCACGTTTCAGGGGGCCCCGCGCAAAAAACATTCTGATCTAAAAGTAAAATTTAAAAAATAAAAAAAAAGCTCAAGTCCTAACCCCTCCCCATCAGCCCCCGCGGGCTTAACAGAGCCGCGAAAGAGAAACTAGTTTCTTCGCGCTCTGAAAGCCGGTGCGTGTGACTGCAGCTGTAAAGAGAGAGGTGATATAGGGGAGGGCAGGCTCTGCTGGGCAGGAGGTGCCCCGCGACACACTCAATTCTGCCGCGGTGGCCCCGGCAGCGGCAGCAGACAGCTTTTTTAAAAAAAAATTTCCCTAGGCTAGGCTGGGCTGGGCTGGGTTAGGAGTGGTGATGGGCTGGGGGGGTTAGGAGTGGTGATGGGCTATGGGGGGGCTGGGGGGGTAGGAGTGGTGATGGGCTATGGGGGAGCTAAGTCTGTATATGGGCTGATGGGATTAGGACTGGGAGTGGGCTATGGGGGGCAAGGACGGGTAATGGGTAGGGGGGGTTGCTAGGAGTGGAAATGGGCTGATGGGGTTAGGATTGGTAATGGGATCTGGGCTGTTGGGGGGGTTTAGGACTGGTAATGGGCTATGGGGGGGCTAGGACAGGAAATGGACTGATGGGGAGGGGTTAGGACTTGAGGTGGGCTGTTGGGTGGGGTTAGGACTGGTAATGGGCTATGGGGGGCTAGGACTGGAAATGGGCTGATGGGGGGGTTAAGACTGGAGGTGGGCTGATGGGGTTAGGACTGGTAATGGGCTGTGGGCTGTTGGGGGGGGTTAGGACGTAATGGGCTATGGGGGGCTAGGACTGGAAATGGGCTGATGGGGGGGTTAACACTGGAGGTGGGCTGATGGGGCTAGGACTGGTAATGGGCTGTGGGCTGATGGGGGGTTAGGACTGGTAATGGGCTATGGGGGGGGGTTAGGACGGATAATGGGCTATGGGGGGGCTAGGACAGGAAATGGGCTGATGGGGAGGGGTTAGGACTTGAGTTGGGCTGATGGGGTTAGGACTGGTAATGGGCTGTGGGCTGTTGGGGGGGGGGTTAGAACTGGTAATGGGCTATGGGGGGGTTAAGACTGGTAATGGGCTGTTGGCTGATGGGGGCTGTCTGGTAATGGGCTATGGGGGAGTTAGGACTGATAATGGGCTATGGGGGGGGCTAGGACAGGAAATGGGCTGATGGGGAGGGGTTAGGACTTGAGGTGGGCTGATGGGGTTAGGACTGGTAATGGGCTGTGGGCTGATGGGGGGGTTAGGACTGGCAATGGGCTATGTGGGGCTGACTGGAAATGGGTTGATGGGGGTTAGGACTGGAAGTGGGCTGATGGGGGGTTTAGGACTGGTAATGGGTTATAGGGGGGCCTTAAACTGAAAATGGGGTGATGGGGGGTTAGGACTGGAAGTGGGTTGATGGGGGGGGCTAGGGACTGGTATTGGGTTGGGGGGTTGCTAGGACTGGAAATGGGCTGATGGGGGGCTAGGACTGGAAATGGGCTGATGCAGGGACTAGAAGGGAATGGATGCTGGGTGAGGCTGGAACTGGAAGGGAGCTGATGTTGGGGGAGGATTAGAATGGGATGGGGCTGGGAGAGTAAAATGGAGAGGGGAAAATATTTTGTGTGGGAGGGATAAAAAATCTACAATTGGCCGGGTATTGGGAGAGTAAGTGGGGATTGAGGATGGAAGGGTAAAATTTGAGTGGATGAAATAGGAATGAGGAAAGAGCAAAAGGAGAAAGATTAGTATGTTAAAGCAGATGTAGAGAGAGAATGGAAAAAAAAACTAGAAGAGAGAAGAAAGGACAAATGGACAGCAGACGATGGAGAGTTAGCAGAAGACACAAAGAAACCAGAAGAAAATGGCTGGAGCAATTGCAGCTGAAAAAAATGCACAAAAGGTAGAAAAATATCTCTTTATTTTGAATTTATTAATTGGAATATGTCAGCTCTGGTAAATGTGCATCATTAACGTCTGCGCTTTGTTTAGTACAAGAGCAATTTAATGTATAGTTTTATTTCTACAGTGTTGTACATTCCAAGTTTGGCTTTTGGGATTCCCAGTTTAATTATTGTCTTCCTTTTTCTAAATTGTGATTCCTTGTTTGGTGATGGTCTATGTTCTGCGTGTGTAACTGAGCTGAGGTATTCTGTTTATGTAATTCCTATTTGACATTGCCACTTGTTCTCTTTCCCCAGTAGGTCATGTATTGTTATTCTCTGAAATGTATTGGTTTAATATTTGCAGTGTTGCCTTTTGATAGGTAGGGTATGGTGCTTTGTGAGTCCTGGTAGTGCTGTTAGGATATGGCGGGTTTGCTATGGGTTCTAAATGGGCAGTGTTTGTAGTAGTTCCTAATGTGTCTGGTGGTTGGCACTGGATTATAGTAATGTAGAAATCTTTTAGTCTTTCTTTATCCATACACTCATTAAGAGGCATGTTTACTAAAAGTTAGTATATGGTAACATTATGCAAATATTTATGCAAATGAGGCCCTGCACCGAGTCTCCGCACATGGCCCCGCACCCCCCTTGGGCCGCCCCTGCCTATTAGACTGGATTCCTACCTCTTGGGGGCAGGAACTGCTTATTTTTTAGTACCCTGTGCCGCCTACCAGGCCTGTTCCAAAGAATAAGATTGAAGGCCAAACAGTGAGATTTTTGAAATGGTGGATCTGGGGTATAAATCTAGAAAGATTTAAGCATACAGTGTGGCTTTGCAAAAAATTAAAAATTAAAAAAAGCCGCATAAAATGATACTTACTTTTCTTTGATGCATCTGAAGGGATATAGACAGCGTGCAGGTAATACAGGATGAGACAATTTTCAAAGGAATTTGCCCAGAGGCTGGAAGTATACTTAAAGATACTTTTTAGTGCAGAGGAAAGAATTGGGGCAGGGAGAGGCAGTGGGCAGGCAGATGTGCTCAGATTTCTTCTACCAGTAGGGGAGGGGCACTTGACTTTTCTCCTGTTAGACTTGCCTCTCATGAAAGTAGTAATTAGATTCAATGCAATATGTCTAAGGGTCTAATGAGTGAGAGAAGAGGCTCAGAGTGTGAGTGAGAGAGTCTTCAAATGAATGTGACATACTCCTAATGAATGAAACTTGCTATCTCTGCCTTCCCTCCTACCCTCTCAGCTGCTGTAATAAACAATAGGTGAACACGATTGTTACAAAAAATCATTTTACTGTATTCTTTCTCTTAACTCAGTATACTGTTCACTTCGCTTTTACCCACCATGTCCAAGTACCATTGTTTCATATATACCGTGTAATCTATATGGACCAATAAACATTATTTAGACTTTATCCTGTTACCTATATTTTCTTAGCTATTTGTATTGACTACTCAGTTTATGTTAACTACGTTATTATTTGCCTTGGTAACTTGTATTGATCATTAAGTTTATGTTAATTACGTTATTTGTATATTTTTGCTCCCTGTAAACCACTTTGATTCACTGATTAAACGATATAAAAAACATATACAGTAAATAAATCTTCTGGTTGTACAAAGGAGTAAATTAGAAACAGTAAATTCTCCTCCTCCATGGCACTGCATGCTTTGGAAGTAACCAGGGTATCCCGGATGCCCATTTCCACATGCCCACAAGAAACACACCACCCAACTCCTGCAACAAAACACGCTCACACAGTATTCTGGAACAACTTTTTTGGTCACAGCTTTATTAACCAAATTATAACACCGGCCCAACCCGGGCCAACAAAACATTCATAGTTACCAAACCTGCCCCCCCACAACCCCATTCCAGATAATGCCCCCCACCAGCCATTTATTAGCAAGGTGGTGCATCGTCCTCCCCCCTTGCCCCTACCGCCCGCCTTGCCATATTAGTAGCAAAGGCCGGCTCGACTTGCCTTACACCGGGCAGGGACCCCAACCGATATGTCTCAGCCCACCCTGGGGAGCACTTCGCTCCCCTCAATGCGCCCTCAGCTATATCTGCCCCGCCGTCTCGGCGAGCACTAGCTCGATACCCTGCCACCGGGACAAGGTAGCACACCTAACCTTGTGCCGCTCCCCCCAAAAGAAACCTGCGACCAACACAACCCTTCCAATGCCTCCTGCCAATCATTCAACAACAAATCTTGTCCCACCGGAGAGAGGTGTACACCTTCAGTGCGATATAGGCCCGCACACTTCACCTCCACCCAAGGATGTTGCACCTGAAGCCCACCAGTCTGTTGGACCCAGCGCCCAATCTGTCTATTGACCTTAACTAGGCCTCGGGACCACTGACACTGCAACCAACAGGAAGGGCGTGGAATGACCAGACAATCACAACCCCGGGTAACAAGTACCGTAACAGTCCAATGTCTCGCTGCACCGCCCGAATGAGTTGCCTGCATGACCAGCTGGATAGGTCATTTCCGCCCAGGTGAATTAGAAGTCCAACTGGCCGCTGCTGCTCTCCGGCCCTCAGCTGCACTAACGATACAAGCTGCCACCAGCGCATGTTGCGTGCGCCCATCCAAAACAGCCGAATGCCGGAAGTCGCTAGTCCCAGTTGCAATCCAAGAGGTCGCGCCATGGCCCTGTGCTCTGCCCAGTAGACAAACGAGTGACCCACAATCCACCAATCTGCAGAGTGCGCACCATCTGCAATGAGACAAAACCGACTGGAACCAGCTGGAAGCTCTGCAAAATGAATAAAATTGTTAGTACCACCCCCCCCCCCTTGCCCTCACATAGCAAGAATGAGGTCAAACTTACCGTGACAAACCTAGCACACAGGCCCCCCCGAACAGCATCTTTCATCTAGACTCCTCTGGGCGGACAGAACCCTCATATGCATCCAAATGCCACCTGCCGATCCACTGAATCACCTTCCCCCCTGAGCCCTGCTGGCACAGCACTTGTGGCAGCACCAATCTGAAAATAATGCGACGCAAATCGCTTCTCATCACAACCAAGGTGCCGCAGCACCAGACGCAAAACAGCAGTAAACTGGAACTGCGTTACGGGCTTACCATCCTCATGCAAAAATAAGTAGCTTGGTGCCCCCGGCCAACAGTGCAAATAAAGATGCAAATTATGCACTGGGCAGGAGGGTAATGGGAAAATTGCATTTAGTGTCACCCAGCTCCCCTTTCTTCCCTGATTAGTTTTTGACTGGGGGAGAAAAATACGCACCTGCGCCGCTTCCATAGCCACATACTTGACATCCAAACCCCCAAACGTGCCCCTCCTCCCCGACCTTGGCACAAGCTCGCACACACGGAATGCTCCAAAAAATGAAGTCACAAACAATGCTTGAAACAACACTGACTCAAACTCGGAGACCGCAACCACCGACAGCACCTCAGAAATTCGAAGAAGGAGCTTGTATGACACTGGGAGCCGCCAGCCTTGCAACTTGGGGCGCCCCCTGGCCCAACCCACCATCAAGCGCTGCACTAAGAATGACACTCGAGGATTATCCCATCCTGCAGCCTTACTAAAAAAGGAAAACCCTGCTAGCGCCGATGTGACTGCCGATCGGGACTAGCCTTCTCCTCTTGCCCACACTGCAAACAAGCCCAGGAGCTCCTCAGAACCTCTCCTGCCACACCAACCTTTCCCCATCAAAACGTATTCACGCAGATATGCCAACCATGTCCCCTGCGCCACCGATGCATGCAACAATGCCATCACATCAGGGTCCCAATGTGCCAAAGATGATCCGGAACCGCCGAGGCTGCCTCCTCTGCCCCTGGAGCCAATAGACGAAACTGCGACCACTGAAAACGGGACAAAGCATCAGCAATTGAATTCTGGATGCCAGGGACATGACGCACCCCGGCAGTAACATTAAGACGTAAGCAAGCCAACACAAAGACTCTCATCAAAGCTGCCACTCGAGGGCACTTGGGCGAATGCCGATTGATATAATTTCCACCACCGTCGCATTATCACACCAAAATACAACCCTCCTATTCCGCAAACGCTCTGGCCACACCCAAAACACAACCACAATAGGAAATAACTCCAGGAAAGCAATGTTACGTGTCAACCCGGAAACCCTCCATTCCGACGGCCACGCCTCCGCGCACCACACCCCTTGACAGTATAGACCAAATCCCGAACTACCCGCAGCATCAGAAAACAACTGTAAATCTGCATTTGACACCTCTGGCAACTGCAATACCGTGCAACCATTGAGGTCCGATAGAAACAAATCCCATACCCACAAATCCTCCCGCATTCCAGAAGATAGGCAAATACGATGATAAGGGCGTTGCACCCCTGCCATAGCCAGCGATAACTGCCGTGCAAAGGGATGCCCCATTGGAATGACCCGACAAGCAAAATTAAGGTGCCCCACTAATGACTGCAATTCCTTAAGCATAGTCTTGGTGGATGACCCCACAGATGCCACCAAGCCTTTTAGGCATTCGACTTTTTGCGCCGGTAGGCACACTAACATTTCCACCGAATCTATCTCTACCCCCAAAAAGGTGAGGCACATCACCGGTCCACCGTCTTTTCAACTGCTAAGGGGATACCGAAGCCACTGGCCAACCTTTTAAACGATGCCAATAAGGTGGAACAAGTCTCAACCTGTCTGGGTCCCACAAACAAAAAAATCATCCAAATAATGGACAATGGTGGAGAACCCTGTCCGCTGCTCCAAGACCCAATGTAAAAAAGTACTGAAGGCCTCAAAATACGCACAAGATATAGCACAACCCATTGGCATACACTTATCAAAATAAAACTGAGAACCAAGCTGGAAAGCCAACAACGGAAATGCCGATGGGTGGACCGGCAACAACCGAAAAGTGGATTCAATATCCACTTTCGCCATCAATGCATCACACTGACATACCAAAGCAACTGCCACGTCGAAGAAGGCATAGTGAACCGTGCACAACTCATGAGGAATGTGATCATTAACTGAATTCCCAGGCGGAAAAGACAAATTATGAATTAGTCTAAATCGACCCGGCTCCTTTTTAGGGACCACACCCAATGGAGAAACAATAAAAGGCAAAAATGGGGATTTAACAAAAGGGCCGGCTATTCTGCCCAAAGCACATTCTGCCTCAATTTTTTTACAAACAATGTCCTCCAAAAGCCTCACTGAGCTGGAATTCTTGGCCACTACCTCCACCACCTCACCCTGAAATGGAATACGAAAACCTTGTAAGAAACCTACCAATAGCACCCTCCACGCCTTACCCTGCCGACTCCCCCTAAAATGAAGCAACCAAGGACGCAATGCTTCAACCCTTATAGGAGTAGGAGCCAATACCCGACTCGACTCCTCACTTGCCCCCCCCCACCGCTGGAGCTCCCACCACCCCCTTTTGACTACACTTCGTGGCTGTATGTCCTCCCCCGCAGAGGGAACAGGCATGCCTGAACTTACAGTCCGGGAAAGGACAAGAGGATTTGTTGAAGTGCCAGCACAGATCTCCCCCTCCTGATGGGACGGTGGGTCCGACTGGAACCCAAAATGAATGGGGACCCGCAGATGCTGCTTGAGATCCTGCCCGGGGTCCACCTCCCCCCGTCCCGTCCCCCGAACCTTTCTTAGTGGACATTTGTGTAAGCCACAAATTGATGTCTTTCGTCCCCCATGACAACTGAGCATTTTCTTTCATCATGTCCCTAAATTCCTCATCATAATTTAGCCAAGCCCAGTCCTCATGAGCCTGAGAGGCCGCCAATATAGCATCCACATAGGCTAGCAACACACCATATTGGTCTGGAAAATAATGCCCCCACACACTCGCTAACCTTAAAAAGGCCCGCGTCCAATTAAGGGTATTGTGGGAAACCTTCTTCACCATGCTCGCTTTCTCGTCTTCTTTACGCTTTTTCCTGCTCTCTCTAGAAAGTTTCCTCTCCTCCAAAAGGCGAAAGATATCAATATACAGATGCCTTCTGATCCGGTGCCTCAACTTCTGTGGTACTCCCTCCCAGAGCTCGAAACAATGGACCACAGTTGGAGCAGTACCCACCCCTTGCTCCATGGTCGCTACTGCAACTCCTATCAAAGAAGCCCCAGATGAAGTCGATGACAACGACGAAGATGACTCGCGCCGACAACGGCGCCCATGCCTATGCTTCACCTTGGCCTTACGGCCAACTTCAGCCCCAAAACAAGGGAAACACCCCCCCCCCCGCCCAGGCCAGTATCTCCGCCTACATACTCACCAGCTTCCGAATTGAACGACTCCTGCTTGCTCGTGACCTGCGAACTGTCGACAGGAATGGCATCTGTACTGTCGAGGCTGCTCCACTTGCCCATCCGGGGTCAGCCGTACTGGCCATTACAGCAGCACTCCCAGGACCCTGCACCGAAAATGAAGAAGAAACACCAGCAGCAGCGGCTCCGGATGCACTAGCCACCCCACCCTCCCCATCTCCCCAGCTCCATGCTGAAGAACCCATACCCCCCCGCATCCCACCCAGCTACACCCCTAACAGGCAGAGACCCTTCACCACTAAACCCTGCACCCGGCCAGTCACTCTACCCATAACCCCAAGGCCCAAATCCACTATATTGCCCTGCCCCAAGAGACCAATGCCCAGGTACACCAGTAAAGAATGGGTGCATAAAATGCCTACTAGGACGACACGGGGTATAGCTCCCCGGAAAAGGGGTAGGAAACGAAGCTCCCAATGAGTCAAACCCCTCCACATCAGCATTATGCCCCTCCCCTACTGCTCCCAGATCCCCAATTGTTCTACCATCATGTTCCAACCACCCAGCCCCCCCCCCGACTTCCCAAAACTAGCCGGCCTGTCCAGCCTGGGCACACCTGAACCCCCATCCTCCCGATGGGCAAGCCCGGTTCCCCTGGAGCCCAATGCCTCTACCGCAGGACCACTCGCCTCCCCAGGTGGCACTAAACTACGCCCGGGCCTCCTATTTCGCGACCTCCTCAATACTCCCCCACGGCACCCTGTCTTGGGTGAACTTCCGACACCCAGCACCTGCAATGCCAATGCCTCCGAGCCTCCACGCAGCACTGCACCCCATGCACGACTCTTTTTTCCACCAGACTGCGATCCCGAGCCTCCACGCCGTCTTCCCGCCCCCTGCCCCTTTGGAGTCCGCACCATGGCCACGCCAGCAGCCTGCTCACCTGGAGAGACCGGATCTGCAACCCCCCCCTTTTTTTTTAATATATCCACTCCCTAGGAACCTTCCCCCCCCCCCCAACTACAGGTATATGACCCCTGCTTGAGGCCTCCACAAGTAATGGATTTTCCCAAGAACCACCAACAGTTCCTAACGAGCTCCAGTGGGACTGTAAACCCACACTCTCCAGCGCAAAGCTGCTGTCCCAGAAGGACTTGCACCCAGGTCCCTACGGCCTGAGGCTACTGCCCCAACCAGTAGGCCACTCCTTCTACACTTACAACTCTCAAGATGCCGAATCCCCGCAGGACCCACCAACGCACCGCCCCCCCCCCCCCCGCTAAAATTGCCTCCTCACTTTTCCTCTTCTCCTTCTTTCTCTTATTTTTTTACACAGCCTGCCTCCAACAAAACCCTCCTTTCTCACGCCAAACCTGCACCAAAGCCACCCACCCGACAACTCCCGCAGCCAAAAGAGGACCCCCTTTTAAACCGACCTTCGATAACCAGCAATAGAGCCCTCGTCGCTGTCGGAAACCACTGCTGCCCGGAGCCTCGCCGCCACAAGCTTCGTCTGCCAAAACCAGCAGGGGCAGGAAGACCACGCTCTAAAGGTCTTCCTCCCGCTCTGCCTGCCCCGCCTCTTGTACTGACCCACCAATGTAATCGCCCCACGTGTCTGACATGGGGCGATTTCAACATCGCAATGATGCTCCTCCTCCCCCCCCACACCCGCGCAAAACACATGGCAGCGGACTGGGCCACGGGAACCCGGTTACTACTGGCCTCAGGACCCGGACCTGCGGTCTGGCCATTATTCTACAAATAATCTGTGTGCAGTGTGCATATCTTCCACCAATGTTTAAGGCAGTAAGCAATTGCCAACTGGCAAACTGTAAAGGCAGAACTTTCCAAGCCTCTCCCTTACTTACCTGATCCCCTGCCCATGCTCCAGAGACACTCCCTGGGGTGTGGGGAGGGGATCAGGTAATTAAGAGAGAGGCTAGGAAAGTTCACCCTCAGTTCAACTAATCTGGTCACAAAGTCAAAGAATTTGATCAAATCCATCTTACAAGACCTACTACTAGTAAAGCCATGCTGCCTCAGAACCTGCAATCCATTGGATTCCAGAAACCAAACTCATCTCTGTTTTATCAGCATTTTATTAATTTACTCACCACAGAGATCAGAATAGCCAGCCTGTAATTCCCAACTTCCATCCTTTTCCAGTTCTCTGGGACCACTCCCAACTCTAAAGAAACATTGAAAAGGTCAGATAGTAGAGACACCAGAACTTCCCTATGTTTCTTCAGTACCCTTGGAAGTATTCCATCTGGCTCCATCTCCTTGTTTACTTTAAGTTTAGCCTACTCCTCACAAATGTATTCTTCAGAAAATCATTCAAGATCCACCTCACTTTCATTCCTATTTGTGTTTGTATTCTGAGGCCCTTCATCTGTGAACAGAGAACTGAAATATTTGTTAAGCAATTCCACTTTATCCTTATCAACTTCTATATATTCTTCCCCGTCACTCTTGAATTTGACAGTACCATTTTTGCTAGCCTTCATAGTTACAAAAAGTAGCTAAGTAAACATAGGTAACAAGGTAAAGCCTAAATAATGTTGATTGGTCCATATAGATTACACGGTATATATGAAACTATGATACTTGGACATGGTGGGTAACAACTACGTGAACAGTATACTGAGTTAAGAGAAAGAATACAGTAAAATGATTTTTTTCCTGTCACATTTAAAAAGCATTCTTGCCCTCTGCTATTTTATTGGCTATTTTTAATTCCATTTGCATCTTTGCTGTCCTATTTTCCCAGCTTCTTTTAACTTTTCCAGATATTGTTGCTTGTCTTCGTCTTTCTGTAACTATGACGTCTAGCTTATTTTTCCTTAACTTTTCAGCTACTTCTTTCAAAAACCATAGTGGCCTCCTTTTCGTCGTAGTTTTATTTATTTTCCTAACAAAAATGTTTGTTGCCCTAAAAATATCTCCTTTCAGTTTTTCCCACTACTTTACTACTTCCCTCAGCAGTTCCCATCCAGGTAATGACTCTTAGAGGTATTTCCCCATCTTGACAAAATTAGTTTTCCTAAAGTCTAGCATCTCCCCACACCAGGCCACCTGTCAAATAAAGGGGCTTAGGGTTGCAGTGTCCCACAGCAAACTCTGAGGGGAAAATTTACTTACGTGATCCCATTAAATCATGCCTAACACATTCATTTTTAGCTTCACCTTAGAAGTAAAGATTAACATATGGGCTTCAAAGAACTGCCCAATGAAGTTATATCTGTGATCCAAGCATTTCTGGGGAGGAGGTCTGTACTGCGGAGACTTTGGTCTGGGATTCCTCTCTCTATTTTTTGAAATTTAAATGTTGCTTAAGTTGGCTTTGATTCTTCTTGCTATAAAGAGGTCCTTTGTGTCTGCCCCACATCTTTTTGAATTCCGTCCCTGTTTTTGCCCTCACCACCTCCACAGGGAGGGCATTCCACCCCTTCCGTGAAAAAGTATTTCCTGACATTGCTTTTGAGTTTACCTCCTTACAGCTTCATTTCTTGTCCTCTAGTTCGACAGATTCTCTGTCTTCGAAAAAGGCTAGTTTTTCAATGACAGCGTGTAAGTGTTTAAACATCTGTATCATATCTCCCCTGTCCCCCCATAATTAGATGTTCAAGTTTCTCCTCATACATCTTCTGGCCAGGGCTAGCACTACCATTAGTTGAGCTAGGTGGTTGCCTAGAGTGTCGGCCCTTCTTGGATGTCCACTGCTACTGTTATCGCCCCTCTCAGGACAGGCAGTAGTAATAATGGGCACAAACAGCCCTGTGGCATTTACCCTTAAACTTTGGCATTGTGAGGCTGTTTGCTTCTGTTCTTCTGATGCTAACTTCAAACAGGAAGTTGGTATCAGGTATCAGAGAGGGGCAGAAGCAAACAGCTCTGCGGCACCGAAGCTCAAAGGTAAACACCTTAGGGCTCTTTGTGTCCATTGCTGCTTCTGCAGGTCTTGGAGAGGGGAGGCAGTGACAGCAAAGGGTGCCGGAGGTAGGCACAAGTGATAAGGTTCACTTAGGGTGCCTCATCTTCTTGTTCCGGCCCTGCTTCTGGCGCAGGTCCTATATCATTTTGATCATCTTCCTCTGAACAGTTTCGAGCCTTTTCATATCCTTTGCGAGGTCCATTCTCCCAAACTGAACGAAGTACTCTAAGTAAGGCCTCACCAGTGATTTGTATAGCAGCATTATTCCTCCTTTCTGTGGTTATTCCTCACTGTATGCAGCATAGCACACTTCCTGCTTTGGCCACTGCCTTGTCACACTGCTTTGCCACCTTGATATCCTCAGACATTATCACCCTGAGATCCCTCTCCTGGTCTGTGCACAACAGCCTCTCGCCCCCTAGCGCATATTGCTCCTTTGGATTTCTGCACCCCAAGTGTGTCATTCTGCACTTCTTCACGTTAAATCTTAACTGCCAAGTCATTTTTGTAAATCTTTTCTCATGTTGTCTTCTCCCTCCGAGGTTTCCATTCTGTTGCAAATCTTTATGTCATCGCAAAAAGGCAAACTTTCCTTTTAACCCTTTGGCAGTATTACATTGAGTAATGCTGGCCCCAGGACTGATCCCTGAGGTACTCCACTACTCACTTTCCTTTCTTCTGAGTGATTTCCATTTGCCACCACCCTCTGTCGTCTATTCGTCAAATAATTTCTGATCCATTTCACCACTTTGTGACCCATCCCCAGGCTACTCAGTTTATTCATAAGCTTCCTATGAGGAATAGTATCAAAGGCTTTGCTGAAATACAAATAGATCATATCCACTGTATGCCCTTCATCCAGTTCACCCACTCAAACAAATCAATCATATTTTTGCACAATTTTCATTTGCTTAAATCACGTTGCTTCAAATCCTGGATTGGAGGAATAGCCTTATGGTTAGAGTACTGGCTTGGGAACCAAGAAATCAGGGTTCATTTCCCACTAGTACTCCCTGTGTCATTGGGCAAGTCACTTAGCCCTCTGTTGCCTCAGAAAAATCCAAGTTATCAATATCCCTGTTTAATGTACATTACCAAGTTTAAGTTACAAAGTAAACCAATTTGACTGAAATGATGAAGCAGTATAAAAAAACCTGATAAATAAATAAATCCTGCAATGGATTAGATTCCAGAAATTTCATTATCCTTCAGCAGCATCTTGTTTACTTTTCTCACCTTTGAGTAAGGGTTACCAGTCTTTAGTAAGCCATCTCTCATCTCTGCTACCACTTTTGTAAAGAGGGGCCACATCAGACATTTTCCAATCTCATGGAACATTCCTTGTCTACAAGGATTTATTAAACACATCCTTTAAAGGTCCTAACAGAATCTCACTGAGCTCTCCCAATATCCCAGGATGTATCTCACCTGGTCCTATGACTTGGTTCACTTTCATTTTTGCAAATTGTTCATAAACACCTTCTTCCGTGGATGATGTGGTGTCCACTCCATTCCCATTAGTACCTTCAACAGTCCTCCATGGTCCTTCTCACAGGCGACTTATAAACAAACTGAGCACCCTAGAGATGTACCCTAAAGTTACTGCTTGGGTTAGAAATTGGTTGAGTGGGAGGCGACAAAGAGTACACGTAAATGGCGCTCACTCTGAGGAGAAGGAAGTTACCAGTGGTGTGCCCCAGGGATCTGTCCTTGGTCCAATTCTTTTTAACATCTTTGTTAGTGATATAGCAGAAGGGCTGTCGAGTAAGGTTTGCCTCATTGCGGATGATACCAAAATCTGCAATAGAGTAGACACTCGGGAAGGTGTAGATAACATGAGGAGGGATCTAGCTAAGCTTGAAGAATGGTCTAGAATTTGGCAGCTGGGATTTAATGTTAAAAAAATGTAAGGTCAGGCATTTGGGCTGCAGCAATCCAAGGGAGCAATATAGTATAGGGATTGAAGTACCTTTGTCCACTAAAGAAGAGCAGGACCTAGGCGTGGTTGTGTCTGATGATCTTAAAGTAGCTAAACAGGTAGAAACGGTGACGGCAAAAGGTAGAAGGATGCTTGGGTGCATATAGAGAGGAATGGCTAGCAGAAAAAAGGAGGTGATAATGCCTCTGTATAAGTCTTTGGTGTGACCTCATTTGGAGTATGGTGTGCAGTTCTGGAGACCGCACCTTCAAAAGGATATAAACAGGATGGAGTCGGTGCAGAGGGTGGCTACTAAAATGGTTAGTGGTCTTCATTATAAAGCATATGAGGACAGACTAAAGGATCTTAATATGTACACCTTAGAGGAAAGGCGGGATAGAGGTGATATGATTGAGATGTTTAAATACCTCCGTGGCATAAATGTTCAGGGAGAGAGCCTCTTTCAAATGAAAGCACGTTCTGCTATGAGGGGGCATGGAATGAGGGTGAAGGGGATAGATTCAGGCAGGGCCGGATTTACCTATACGCCATGTACGCCATGGCGTAGGGCCCACAGCTGGCAAGGGCCCACCTGGGGCCGGCCCACACACCGCAGGGCTTCAGAAGGAGTTGGGTAAGCTCGCGCGAGGCCCCGGCTCCCTCTGTACAGCCGCCAGCGTGAAGAGCCTTTTCCTTCACGCTGGCGGCTGTATCTGTAAAGCCGCGATTGCTGGGAAAGGTTAAAGGCAATGCCCTTTAACCTTTCCCAGCATTCGCGGCTTCACAGATACAGCTGCCAGCGTGAAGGAAAAGGCTCTTCACGCTGGCGGCTGTACAGAGGGAGCCGGGGCCTCGCGCGAGCTTACCCGGCTCCCTCTGAAGCCTCTCAGACAGCCGCGGTGCTGGTCGGGGGGGCCAAGGACTGCATGGGCTGTGATTGGGGGGGGGACCTGGACCGGAAAAGGGCTAGGGGGGGGGACTTGGACTGGAAAGAAATGGGCTGTGATATGGGGGGGGGGGGAACCTGAACTGTAAAAGGGCTATGGGGGGGGGGACTTGGACTGGAAATGGTTGTGATGGGGGGGGGAGACCTGGACCGGAAAAGGGCTATGGGGGGGGGGACTTGGACTGGAAATAAATTGGCTGTTATGGGGGGGCGACCTGAACAGAAAAAAAGCAATGGGGGGGGGACATGGACTGGAAAAGTGTTGTGATTGGGGGGGGGACATGGACCGGAAAAGTGCTATGGGGGGGGGGGGGACTTGGACTGGAAAGAAATGGGCTGTGATGGGGGGGGGACCTGAACTGTAAAAGAGCTATGGGGGGGGGGGGGACATGGCAGGGAAATGGGTTGTCGTGGGGAGGGGGCCCTGGACCGGAAAAGGGCTAGGGTGGGGGGACTTGGACTGGAAATGGGTTGTGATGGGGGGGGACCTGGACCGGAAAAGGGCTATGGGGGGGGGTAACTTGGACTGCAAATGGGCTGTGATGGTGGGGGGGGGGAACTAGGACTGCAAATGGGCTGTGATGGTGCAGGGGGACTCGGACTGCAAATGGGATGTGATGGTGGGGGCTAGGACTGGAAATAGGCTGTGATGGGGGGGGGCTAGGACTGGAAATGGCCTGTGATGTGAAGGCTAGCACTGGAAATGGGCTGATGAAGAGCTAGAATAGGACTGGAAATGGGCTGATGTGGGGCATGGGAGAATGGGACTAGAAGGGAGTGGATGCTGGGTGGGTCTAGAACTATAAGGGAACTGATTTTGGGGGAGGACTAGAATGGATGGGGAATGAGAATGGAGAGGGGAAAATATTTTGTGTGGAAGAAAAGTCTATGATGGGCTGGGTATTGGGAGAGTAAGAGGGGCTTGAAAATGGAAGGGTGAAATTTAAATGGATGATAAAGGAATAAGGAAAGGATTGGGGGAAAGAGCAAAAGGGAAACAATCAGTATGTTAAAGCAGAAATAGAGAGAGAATGGAAAACATCTAAAAGAGAAGAAAGGACAAATGGATAGCTAGCAGAAGACACAAAGAAACCAGAAGAAAGTGACTGGAGCAATTGCAACTGAAAAAATGCCCAAACTGAAGGTAGAAAAATACTTTTTATTTTGAATTTATTAACTGGAATATGTCTTTTTTAATGTATTTCTTGAATTCCGATGCTGATTTTGTCCCTATTGCCTCTTTATGTCAGGCAATTCTATACATCTATTGCCATTTCTGTTTTGGTAAGTTGATCTCGTTTTTATTTTTTCTGGGGGCCCACAATTTTTGTTGGCGTAGGGCCTCACTCAAGGTAAATCCGGCCCTGGATTCAGGAGTGATATGCGGAAATATTTCTTTACGGAAAGAGTAGTGGATCCATGGAATAGTCTCCCAGTGAAGGTGGTAGAGATGAGGACTGTATCTGAATTCAAAGAAGCATGGGAGAAACACAGAGGATCTCTAAAGGAAAAAATGGGACTGTTGTAGTTGTTGATATGGAAGGACAGATTAGATAGGCCATGTGGTCTTTTTCTGTCGTCATTTTTCTCTGTTGCTATGTTTCTCTAGGATTTTCTTTCTTGAACATAGAACAGCAATATTGGTTTAGCGTTTCTGTTTTTTCTTTATCATTTTCCAAAAATCGATCTTCAGCACCTTTGAGTCTCACAATTCCACATCTATCTTTCTCATCTCATCCCCAATATACCTAAAAAAACCCTGTTTTCACCTCATTTCACATCTTTAGCCATTTTTTCTTCTATGTGCTTTTGCCATCCTGATTTCTCTCTTTGCCTCTTTCAGCATTATCTGGTATTAGTTTTAAAGAAAGAATATAGATCTTTGGAAAGGAAATGGAGAAAATCTTATTAAACTGCTAATTGACAAAACTGGCAAATTAAGTATAAAAGATACAAAAGTGGTCATTTGTCAGGTGCACAAACAGTATTATGCAAATATAATTGTGACTGTTTCTTCGCAGACTTGTTCTCTGTTTAAAATAACTTACTTTTTAATAAGGGATAAAATTAAGTTAAAACCAGCTCTAACTTTATCGGCCCAACTATTTGCGGATTATTTCAAACAAAAAGTAAAAAATGTACAAAATGTTTTTGATAAAGGGCAGATAAATGTAGCAGTTGTCTGGAAATTTTTAAATGATAGGACTCTGGATAACTGTTTTGTAGACTTTGGGGTATGTTTACTAAACCGGGCTAACGGTTAACCCGGGCTATCTGCAACTAGGTCCCATTGAATAATATGGGACCTAGTGGCAGATAGCCCGGGTTAACCGTTAGCCCGGTTTAGTAAACATACCCCTTTGTGTGTTCTCAATTTACCATCCAATCTTATGGAATGGTAAATACACTTTTCAGCAAACACACTAGAAAGTTTCACTTGCAGACCACTGTCCTACTTATTTTTTCACACAAGCACCGCAAGATTTTAGGACATGTTTTTATGGAATTATGATTGAGTAGATGACTCAAGGAATTTATCCAGCTATTCTGGGAGATATTATTCTGACACCTATTCCTAGAGTTAAGAAAGTGAATTTATCTGAAATTATTAACTTTCACCCTATAGCTAATATACCTTTTTTTTAGCGTTACAGAATCAATTGTGGCAAACCAGCTAATTTCCTATTTGGACAAATTTGAATATTTTGAAGGAATGTCAATTTGGGTTTAGGAAAGCTTATAGTACTGAAATGTTATTAGGAGTTTTAGTGTTTGATATAAATGTTGTGTTAGCAAAGGGTCATTTAGCAGTTCTGCAGTTTGATTTGAGTTCAGCTTTTGATCTAGTAGACCATGATGTGCTAATGCTCCTATTAGAGTGTATACAGATAAATGGTGTAGTGCTTGGGGATAAATAGTGTAATGCATGGTTGGTTTTATGATTTCTTGAAGTACCAAAAATATCAGGTGCAGTTAGGTCACAATTGTTCTTCTGAGTGGAATGCTTGCTGTGGGGTCCCGCAGGGTTCCCCATTGTTGCCCATTCTATTTAATTTGACTATGACTACCTTAGGGTCTGGTTTTGAGCAACTGAATTTAAAACTGTATACTTATACAGATAATATCTCACTGCTGTTGACTTTTTTTCCTTCTTCTAAAGATTTTTATAAAACTATTAATGTTGCTTTTGGAAATTTGGGCAAAATCGTTATGTTTACAAGTCAATATTTAAAAAACAAAGGTTATGTGCTTTAATAATAATAAACCTGTACCAGATTCTTTAATGTGTGCTTTGTCATAATTAGGGCTGAAGTTAGATCCGGTCTTAAAAATTTCTTGGGGTTTGATAGATATAAATTTAACATTTGAGACCTATGTAAGTTCGATTGTCTCTAAAACCTTTTATAAACTACGCCAACTGATTAGATTAAGGGGCTATTTTTCTACAAAACATTTTCAAATTGTGGTGTGAAGTGCCATCTTGTCATATTTGGATTATGGAAATTTATTATTTCTGAATTGTTCTCAATTTCAGATTAGACGATTACATCTGTGTCAATCCATGGCTGCTCGCCTCATTTTTGGCATCTCCCGGTATACTAAAATAACCCATCTGCTACATAAATTATATTGGTTAACCAGATTCATTTTAAGTTTTCTACATTTTTATACAAATTCTTTAATGATTTTGTTCCGGAATATCTTTTGCTGTTATTACTTCTGCTAATGACTTCTAAATCTAAGCGCTTACAATCTATTAGCACATTACTGTATCCATCATGTAGAGGTGTTTAATTAAAATTATGTTTTAGGCACACCATTCCTTATTTGGTGGTCTGAATGGCCCAAATATTTGAAATGTATCTCTTCTTTTCCTCAGTTTTGTAAAAGGTTGAAAACATAATTGTTTTCAAAATTAATGGTTTTCTTACATGGATTTTTTTTTCTTTGCTGTAAACCGCGCTGAACCACTATTTAGTATGGGATTGTTACAGTATATAAAATTGTGTTAGATTAGATTAGGTTCTTTTCTGTGTTTCTCGTTTTCTGATCTTTTGAATTTTGTGAATGC
Source organism: Ichthyophis bannanicus (assembly GCA_033557465.1). Taxonomy (NCBI): domain Eukaryota; kingdom Metazoa; phylum Chordata; class Amphibia; order Gymnophiona; family Ichthyophiidae; genus Ichthyophis; species Ichthyophis bannanicus. The sequence goes on along the minus strand of CM066036.1, from coordinate 642,080,863 downwards.
TGCCTTTTTTGCCTTTCTTTTTGTAGCCACTACTTTGGAAAACCATATTGATTTCCTTATCCTCTTGCTTTTATGTACTTAAGTTTAAGTTTATTAGTTTAATATACCGCTAAACGTAAAGTAACATCATAGCGGTGTACAGAGTTCAAATCATAATGGTCACCGTAGGGTGAAGGGAAAAAAGGAAAAGAAGTTACATCGACTGATAGGAAAGCAAACTAGGCAGATTCATACAACAGGACGGTAGAGGGGAAAGTGAGGGGAGGGGGAAGGGAAGACAAAGTCATGTGGGAAGTTCAGGAAGGTCAAAGGCAAGGGTAAAGAGGTGAGTTTTAAGGTGGTTCTTGAAGGTGGCATGATCTTGTTCGAGGCGGATAGAAGAGGGGAAAGAGTTCCACAGGGCAGGGGCAAGGAAGAAAAATGCAGAGGAACGAGTGGATTGGAGGCGAGCACAGGTGGGTGAGGGAAGATGCAAGCGATTCAGGTGAAAGGAGCGTAGGGAACGAGTTGGATTGTGAAAGTGAACCAAGTCAGCTAGGTACTGAGGGGAGTGGGTGTGGAGGATGCGGTGGAGAAGGACCAGAATCTTGAAATGAGTGCGGAACTTGACAGGGAGCCAGTGGAGACGGATGAGGAGAGGAGTGATATGATCACGGATAGATGCATGAAAGATGAGCCGGGCAGCAGTGTTTTGGATACGTTGAAGACGGAGCAGTTGGGAAGCGGGGAGACCAGACAGGACGGAGTTGCAGAAATCAATGTGAGATATAACCAAGGAGAGAAGGAGGGTAGAGAGAGCCTGTGAAGAGAGAAAGGGCCGAATGGCACGAATCTGACGCAGAAAGTAGAACGAGGTACTTTCCTTACATATAGCTCTGTTGCCCTTGTTATGGCCTCTTTCATTTTAGCCCACTGCCTTTCCACTTCCCTTATCTCCTCCCACCCTGCCAGCTCTTCCTTCATGTACTTTCACATTTTACTGAAGTTGGCATTCTTGAAATCTAGGACTGAGTTTGCTGTGATTGGACTGTGCCTTGGCTTTTACCTCAAACCACACCATGGGCACTCACATGGACATTAGACATAATATCCCCATTAGTGTGTACTAAATCTAGCATCAACCATTACCTAGTGGGTTCCATCACCAATTGTCTGAGCAGAGCCTTTTGTAAAGCATCCATGAACTTCCTACTTCTTTCAAGATTTACAGATGGGATACTCCAATCCACATCACATTAAAATTACCCAGCATTATCATTTTCCCTTCAATACCACCTTTGAAATATCAAGTCTCTGTCCATTTCTTCTGTTTGAATTGTTTAAAATTAGATGATGCTACCATCCATATTGGTATAATCTACAGACTTCCAGTTCAGAGTGCTTGAAACCCTCTGCCCAATATGCAGTGGTGGCCAAGAAAGCAAATAGAATGCTAGGAGTCATAAGGAAAGGAATGGAGAACAAAACAAAGGATATTACAATGCCTCTGTGTCGTTCTATGGTGCGACTGCACTTTGGATATTGTGCGCAATTCTGGTCGCCATATCTTAAAAAGGATATAGCAGAAATAGAAAAGTTACAGAGAAAAGCCACCAAAATGGTACATGGGATGGAAGGATACCCCTTTTAGGAGAGGCTTAAAAGTTTAGGGCTCTTCAACTTGGAAAAGAGATGGCTAAGGGGAGATATGATAAAGGTCTATAAATTAAGGAGTGGAGTGGAACAGGTAGATTGTAGATCGGTTATTTACTCCTTCAAAAAGTAGAAAAACTAGGGAACACGCAATGAAGCTACAGTGTAACCCATTTAAGACTAATAAGAGAAAATATTTTTTCACTTAACATGTAATCAAACTTTGGAATTCATTACCAGAGGATGTAATAAAAGCTGTTAGTGTAGCTGGAATTAAAAATGGTTTGGACAAGTTCCTGGAGGAAAGGTCCATAAACCATTATTAAAGAGGACCCGGGAAATCCACTGTACAGGCATTTGGGTTATTTTTATCTTTATTGGAACCTCTCTGTCGATATGTCCTAACTTCAATCTTTTGCTAGTATTCTTCATGGATACATTGTTCCGAACCATTTGCTCTTGGGCGACTGCAGTCTTTCCCCTATTATCTAGTTTAAAAGCTTCTCTATCTTCTTTTTAAAGGTTAATACTAGCAGCCTGGTTCCATCCTGGTTAAGGTGGAGACCATCCCTTCAGAAAAACCCCTCCTTTCCCCAGAATGTTCCCCAATTCCTAACAAATCCAAAACCCTTTTCTTTGCACTATCGTCTCATAGACAGATATGGTGATCAGGGGCAGCCTGGGGGATGCAGAGCCATGTGCGGAAACTCATTGTGGGACCTCATTTGCATAATTATTTGCATAACCATAGAGCTTTATACCTACACCTCCAGCACATACATACCCAGACCTCTCTCAAATCCTTCCCCCCTCCCCTCCCCCCTGGCTCATTTCACACCATAGTGTTATCTCAATCAACACCTGCCCCTCAGAACTGATTTTTTGGGGGCCCAAGGTTAATATAGGTGGACACTAAGCATACAGATTAGAGCCAGGCTAGTTACTCTCTTACCAAAACAGCGTCTTTAAAATTTACCCTACAACGACTTTATAAATATACTGCAACAGCTGTCATGCATTGTGGGTAATACTTTAAATATTTTAAACTCAACTCTTTCTACTCTTTACCAATGCTAAGCCATATATACACTTATAATTGAACTGTTTTCATAGTTAAAGCTGTCTCAAGAACAATATTCCATAGTTTAATTTGAACTTGAGCATATACAATTCTGTTATAAAGACAAACATTTCAAGAGAAAATATCCACCAAAGTGTTCAAAAACCTCATCTAATGTTTTTTTTTTTTTTTTTTTTTTAAGTCTGTTTATTGAAAGAACAGAAAAAGACAACCAATAACAACCACGTCACAGAAATTTCCTAAATACAACATAACTTCCTCCCGGTGGGGCTATCTCTTGTCCACCACTACGGGAGCAAACAACAGTTCAAAGGAAAAAAACAAATATACAATATCAGAATTAATTCCCCCTCCCCCCCCACTCTACCCCCCCCCCCCCCCACCCCAACCCCAAGCAGGAAGCACACATATCAAGAAAGTCATTGGAGCCGCACAACCGAAGCATGTGCAACCACTATCCGACCTTCAAAACCTCACTGCGGGCTTTAGGTCCCAAACTCTGAATGTAGGGCATCCAGATCAGCAAAAATATAGCCCATCGCCGAGGGTGTCCCAGCGCACTCCTCCGCTCCATAAGCAACAGCTGATGAAAGCTATTGCGCCACTCAGTAAAGGTAGGGACCTCTGGCTCCCTCCACCGGCGAAGAATAGGTCCCTTCCCCACCAGACAGGCCTTCCGCACCAGCAATTTCTCCCACCTCCCCTTAGGGCGGAGTGGTCCCAACTGATCAAACACCACTAATAGCCCCGTCCAACAAAGTCACTGCCCCAGCAACCCACCTAAGTACGCCTCAATGCGCAGCCAGTATCGGCGAATAGATGGGCAGCACCACCACATGTGGCCTAGATCCGCTAAGGGGGAGGAGCACTTGGGGCAGCTACCATCGGAAGGGAGGCGGCTGCGAAACGCCCGCCTCGGCGAAAAGTAGGCTCGGTGAATACACTTAAATTGTATCTCGCGCCACCTGGCGCCCTCCACCAACTGCGCAATCCGACCCAGTGCCTCCCTGGCAGTCCCCGGGGCGATCTCACGGCCCAGTTCTCGAGCCCATCGGCTTTCCAACAGAGCATAGTCCGGAGGTGCCTCCAACCGATCCACCCTCTTCTTTAAATCCGCTATAGTCGGCGGAGCTTCTGCTCCCAGTGCCAAAAAATCAAGAATCCGCGCAGAATGCTCCGCGGTGAGCTCCCGCCGAGGCAGGGAACGAACATAGTGAACAACCTGCGCATATGCAAAGGCATAGCCCCCCGGGGATAAACCCATACTCCGCACAAAGCGTCTCCAAGGTCTTACAACCCCCCTCGGGATTAAGGACATGCCCCAAATACCGTATACCCAACCGCTCCCACTTCCGAAACGGGACCGAGTCGGAACCGGGCAGGAAATGAATGTTGCCCCGTAGGGGCAGCCAACTTGAAACCGTAGAGTCACTACCCCAATATTTATTGAGCTGTTGCCAGGCGTGTCGCGTCGCCTGTATTAGCACATTCCGCGTCAGACGGGTCGGCAGGTCCACCTGCCGCACCTGCAGAACCGCCTCCAGAGAGTGCGGGGCCACCACAGCCGCCTCCAACCCCCGAGGTGTGTAGACCTCTGTCCCCCCCAACCAGTCGCCAACATGCCGCGCCTGGCAGGCCAGCGCATACTTCCAAAGGTCCGGGACTCCAATCCCCCCTGACCGCCAACCCCCTTGCATTCTAACCAACGGTATACGGGCTCTGGTCCCCCTCCAAAGAAACCCGCGAAAAGCCCGTTCCATATGGAGTATGTCCCAACGCAATAACCATACAGGGAGAGTCTGCATCCAATACAGTACTCTGTGCAGAATCACCATCCCCAATGCGGCCACTCTGCCCAACAGGGATAGTGGAAGTGGTACCCACGCCCGCAACTGGGCCTGGACTTTAGAGAAAATCCGCTCAAAGTTCACACGGTATAACGATGCCGGTTGCTTGGTCAATAGGATGCCCAAATAGACAAAGGACTCATCGGCCCAACGGAGCGGAAATTCCCCAGGCCAACTCGCATGTAGGGTCCCCCCCACGTCCAGGGCCTCTGACTTATCCATGTTAATACGCAACCCCGAGAACTTACCATAGAGAGAGAACTCCTCAAGTAAGCAAGCCAGAGACTGCGGGGGACACGTAAGATGGACAAGCAGGTCATCTGCAAAGGCCGCCACCTTGAACCCATAGGACCCCATCCGGACCCCGCAAATATCCACGGACGCCTCTATCCTCCGTATCAGCGGATCCAGGGTCAATACAAATAATAGAGGGGACAGCGGGCAACCCTGTCGGGTACCCCGTTCCAAGCTGAATTTATCGGAAAGCACACCATTACAGAGTATTCCAGCGGTGGGGTCCGAATAGAGTAGCTCCACCATCCGGCAGAATGAGTCCCCCAGTCCATAGTGAGGTAAAAGACACTTCAAATAATCCCATTGAACCTGATCAAATGCCTTTTCAGCATTGAAGCTGATCAACAGTGACTGGAGGTCTCGCTCCCGGACCCACTCCAGGGACGCCAAAATCCTCCGCAAGTTCCGCACCGCATAACGCCCCTTAACGAACCCGACTTGCGATTCGTGCACCAGCTCCCCCAAGACTGGTGCCAGGCGGTCGGCCAAGACTTTGGCCAGAATCTTCAAATCGAAATTCAATAGGGAAATAGGCCTGTAAGAGGCCGCCTTGGTAGGCTCCTTTCCCGGTTTAGGTATGAGGGTTATATAGGCGTGATTAGTGCCCCAGCCAAACGTCCCCCGAGCCACGCGCCACTGATAGACCTCCGTTAAGGTCGAAGGCACCACGTCCCCCAAAAGCTTATAAAATTCAGCCCCAAACCCATCAGGGCCAGGTGCCTTACCGCAGCTAGCCTTCTGAATGACTCGGTGAATTTCCTCCACCGTCACCGGGGCATCCAAAACCGCCTGTTGGTCCACCGTTACCTTGGGCAACTGCACCGCCCCCAAGTAATCCAGCGCCTCGGAGGGAGCCCCGTCCCTCCTCGCGTAAAGTTGCTGAAAAAAGGAGCGAAGAAGCCGAGCTATGGCATCGCTTTCTTTATGTAAGTGACCCTGGTCGTCACGCAATGCCGCAATCAACCGAGAACCCCCACAGCCCCGCAGGCAACGCGCCAGAAGCCGCCCCGACTTGTCCCCGTATCGATACAGTTGGTACCGGTAGTACATGTGGGATTTCTTCGCCCGCTGGTGAAGCAGTTCGTTAAGAGAGGTTTGTAACTCCCAGAGTCTGCGTTTATTAGCCGCACTCGGGTCCCCGGCACACCTACGTCGGGTTCGCAACACCTGCTTCTCCAATTGAACAATCTGCATCGCTATAAGTTTCCGCTTCCGCGCCACATAGGCAATGGTGTCCCCGCGCAGTACCACCTTAGCCGTTTCCCAGAGCAACGCCGGCTCCTCCCGGTGCCGTTCATGATGAGCCATAAAGTCATGCCAACACTGCCTAAGGTGGCTACGGAAGCCTGCATCGTAATAGAGCCCCGTGGGAAACCGCCAAATACGTGTTGGTAGCGCCGCCCTCCCCCATCCGAGCTCCACCCAGACTGGGGCATGATCTGACACCATGTTAGGGCCTATTTGTGCATCTCCCACCTGTGCGAAAAGCCTCTCCGTGAGCAATACATAGTCAATTCGGGCACTGGACCCGTGAGCTCGCGACTGGTGGGTGAAATCCCTCTCAAAGGGATGCAGCAATCGCCAAGGATCAACGAGATGCAGTCGGGCGCACAATCCTCGCAACACTTTGGTGGTGGGAACTCGCCCACTCTCCACCCCACTACCAGATGTATCCATCTCTGCATCCAACACTCCGTTCAGGTCCCCAGCCAAGAGCAGCGGGACCTCAGGCAGTTGTTCCACTCTGGATGCCAAGCGAGCATAAAATGCCCTATCTAAAACATTAGGACTATACAGGTTACCTAGTATAACAGGTCTGCCCTCAAGGTTACCATATAGCAAGATATATCTACCTTCCGGATCTGAGTACTCCTTTTCTAGTTCGAATCGGAGCCGTTTGCTAATCAGTATGACCACTCCGCCCTTTTTCCCCAAAGCCGGGGCCCCCCAGCTCTGCCCCACCCAATCTCTTCGCAGTTTCGCATGTTATGGCGCCGTCTGGTGAGTTTCTTGTAGCATGGCGATATCGCAATGCAACCTGGCCAAAGCCCTCAGCACTTTGTAGCGTTTGATCGGGTTACCCACCCCGCACACATTCCAAGAAACAATCTTCAGGTCGGATAGTGGTTAAATAAGTCCAGTTCAACAGTTCTGCACCTAGTAACGGGGGGGACCCTCCCAGCCTGGAGTCCCACCCCACTCCTGAGAACGCTCCAACCATCCAAGCATAACTTGAGCCGATAGGGCCAGTGCGCTTCCTGCCAACCCCCCCTTTTCCCCCCCTCCGCTACCCCTCCTCTATAACCCAGATACCCAGAGCCCCACCCCCTACCTTCTACCCCCCCTACCTCAAACATCCCCCATAACCGCCACCCCACTCCCATCTGGAGCCACTTGGGATGTGAGTAGGACCCCCCCCCCTTCCCTAAGGCTTCCTGTTCATGGTGTGTGGACCTAAAATAGCCACGCCCGGCAAGAAGGCCTAGCTACCGGGGGGGTTACCAACCAATGCTACCTAGTGGGCAACCTCCCAGGGGTTCCGACAGTCCCCCTTTCATATCTGCAGGTCCCATCACCCTCTTTAAGAAACCCCTCCCAGCCCATGGACCCGATACCCCCCCCCCACGCCAACTCTTACCTCCAATTAGGATACCAGCGTAAGGCGCTTATTAAAGCTGCATATAAAGCTGCATATAAAGGGGGGCAGGAGAGAGAAAGAAAACAGGCTCATCCAACCCTAACGGAGTATCCCCCACTCCACCCTGCCCCCACCCAACAGTGCACATTGCTAAAAGAGCTACAGGCAACATAGTGTATACAAATAGCAACCAGGTATATACCTAACAGAAACAGTATACAGTATCCTACAAAGGCTTAACAATGTATCAAGTCCGCTCTCCAGGGTACCTCTTGGCAGCCTAAGTATATCCAAGGCAAAGCTGCAATCCCTGAATGCTCCTCAGTGCAAGCAGGCAGACAAGGAGAGAGTCCTGGCACCCAGCCCCATAAGTCAGGCCGGTACAGGCCGCCTCCCGCACCAGATGGACTATCCTCTCCGGTCCGGTTGCAGCTGCCCAACGGCAGTGGAAGCACCCACCATCTTAAAGCCGTTAGGCGGGCCCCCTTCGAAGGACTAACCTGCGCAGCGGGGCCCAAGTAGGATATCAAAGCAGCTCAAAGTCCAGCTCAGCTGAAGGTATCCTGGGCGTAACAGCTCGGGCTCAACGATAGTCCCCCAGGAGCCAGACAGCACTCGGCTGAAGCCAATCTCGAAGGTTGGGAATTAAAACACCCACCCGCTCTGCTGCCGGAGGCCAACCAACACACCACATGGAATCTGCGCCGAGTCCTCAGTTCCCGGCGGGGCTCACCGTTGTCTGCACCAGCAACTGCTCCACATAGGTACCTGCCTCCGCCGCCGATTCAAACACTCGGTGGGTGTTCTGGTGTGAGATGTGGAGCCGGGCCGGATACTGCACACTGAAACGGATCTGGGCTGCAATCAAACGCTGACAAATCGGGGCATAGGCTTTGCGGCGAGCACTTAATGCCGCCGAGTAGTCTTGGGTAATGCGAATCTTCGCCGTTTCCCACTCCACGATCCCTCTCTTCTTGGCCGCCCGCAACACCGCATCTTTCTGCACGTGGCAAAGGAATCTGGCCAGAACCACTCTAGGTCTGCGATCTCCCGATTGCTGCTTCGGCCCCAATCTGTGGGCCCTTTCCACTATAATGGGCCCGATTGATTCAGCCTCTTCAAGCAGGTAAGCAGCCAAGTTTTCCACATGCTGCCGCAGCTCTTTATCCGGGATAGTTTCAGTAATTCCCAAGAAGCGCAGATTGTTGCGGCGCGATCTATTTTCAAGATCGTCGAGTTTTGTGGTATGCTCCTTGGACTCCCTTTGCAGCGCGGCTAGCTCCCGCCGCAGTCCCTCCACTTCCTCTTCAGTGTGGGAGAGACGCGTTTCAGCCTCCTGCACCCGGGTACCTAAGAGCTCCAGAGAGCTCTGAAGGGTGTCCATCTTCGCATGTAGTGCTTCAAACTGCAGGGACATTGCATTGGTGACAGCGGCTGTAATTTCTTCCGCCATAGTGGAGGTAGCCGCGACCCCAGGCTTCGGGGGTGAGTCCACCATCTTGGAAGGGCCTGCCACCCGTTCCTTTTCTCTTCTCCCTGCCTTTGCCGCCATCGCCATCCCACTGTGTGAGCAACGCCGGGCAGTTCTCGATCCCCAGAAAGGCACTAGGTCCACAGCAACCCAGGATTCGTTTAGATCACGGCACGATAACCACTTTTAGGGGAGAGGGGTCCGGAGCTCAAGTAACTCACGTCCTCCCAAGCTCACCACATCACGTGACTCCTCCCTCATCTAATGTTATGATGAAATAACTATTTTGCTTTAAGATACCAACTCTTATTTCAAACAGCAAAAGACTAGATAGGAAAAAGCCAAAAGGCAGCAATATAAAATTAAACCAAACCCTAGAGAGCATGATCTCCCACACAGAAAACAAAATGCAAATACCTCACAGGCAGAATAAGGGACTACAAATTAGAAACAGAAGCGCACACAGCAAAATCTGAGATGAAAGCCCAAGAAACCAGACTTTCAGCCATGAAACACTGAAGAGAAAGAAAAAGAAATGCATAAAGCCTTGAGCAAAATGCAAAAATATAAGAAATGTACATTCCCAAAGCGATGAATATCCGGGGATCGCCGCACACACCGGAAGCTGCAGTAGCAGCAGCGATATTCCATGCTGCTCGGTTAGCTCCTGCGCCTAAAAGATAGGCGAGGTTTTTGTCTCTATGCTAAGCAATATACATTTGTTATCTTTGTTATCTGATCTTATTATTTTTCTATGGTCCTAGTCTCTTTCCATTTCTCCTTGTTGATTGTTTCCTCAGTCCCTTTCCTGAGTCTCGCCTCAATGTTCTGTTTCTTCTCCCTCTATGGGGTTTTTTCTTGCCCTTAATTTCTCTATGACAATTACTTTCATGTTTTTCTTTTTTGTTTCATTTCTGTAGTCTGCTTTGTCTACCCATAGCTAAATTTTCACCTCTTTCACCCGTTCTCCCTTCTGGTCTTTTACTCCTTCCACATTCTTCAATTCATCTTCTTTCGCCCACTTTTGAGTGCCCCATTTCTATTCATTGTACTCACCCTCTCTCTAGCTCTTATTTGCCTATCATCTTCTCATCAGCCCCAATTCTGTCTCATTTGCTCATTCCACCCCTGCCTTCAGCTAATGGCATAAATTTTGTCTAAGTAACTCCCACAATGCAGGGGGCCCAGGCAAGAAGAAGGTGCACATATCCAGGGCCAGCTCCAGAGTTGGGCAAGGTGTTGGTGCCATAGGCAAACCGTAAGCCTTAAACTCCCCTGGCTATCAGAATCTATTGTTTATTTACTTATTTATTTATGTATTAGCTTTGAATACCCTGCTCTGACCCCGGCATTGAATATCCAGGGTTAAGGGTCGACGGGCACGGTTATGTGCCGTAATGGCGCACAGCCTGCACACTGAATATTGGGCCCCCATTGTCTGTTATCCTGTCCCTTTTACCACTTCCCCAGCATCTCCTGTTGTCTTTCTACCAGTTTCTCATGTAGCTTCCATCCTGCATTTCTCCCTCTGTCCTGGGTGCCCCCTCACCAGCATCTAACATTTTCTTCCAGGACCTGTCTGGACTTTGCACCGTCTATCTTTCCCTCAGTCTTCAAAAGCCTCCAAGTTCCTGCTGCTGCATAGCATCCAAACAGTAGAATGCTGCTTCTACCATGCTTTACTTTATGGATGGTGCTAGCAGGGTAATGTGCTGTGTTTGTTTTGCACAATGGGCCTGATTCCCATTGGGGCCTGTCCAGACGTCCAAAATCTGGATGGGCCGAATTGGCAACCCATTCTGAATCTGCGGGAGCTAGACGTTCCCGCGGGATCAGAATCGGGTGCAGAGGGCCTGCGCAGGCAGGATGTGCCCCAATTCTGACCTGCTGCACATCCTGCATATTCCCCGTCCGACCCTCCCAATGCTTCTGCATGGCGGTGGCTGCCATGGTGTCCCATCGCCCTGGCACCATGGCGCCATCCGGAAGCCCTGATCCCCCTCAGGACTTTAAAAGATGATTTCCCCACCGCCGGATCCCAAACGGGCCTGACGAGGCCGGGATCAGGCTGCGGAGAACCCCTTGCTGCTCTTCTCCTGATGTGCGGGGGCCGATGGGTCCGATCACCCTGACTGGAGGGACTTATTCCAGCTCTGAGGTGGAATAAGTTCCACGGCAATCTCTGCTTCCCAGACATACAGGGGCACAACCAGAATCGGCCCTGTATGTCTGGGGTCAGGGCCCGCCTCTGCCCCACCCATGTTCCTCCTTCAGCCCTCCCCCTCCTGCTCCCATCCAGGTTTCCCCACAAAATGCAGCTGTACGTGCAGAGAGCCTGGAGGTCGGAATCTGCTCCCTGCTATCCGGGGATCAGAATGACTCCCAATGTATATTGCTTAGCATAGAGACCAAAAAATTCCATAAAACCTTCTCCTGCATGCATGCAGTGTTATTTCTTTGCAAATGCTTTGTGGCACATCATGTGACTTGTCTTCAGCAGTGGTTTATTTCTTGGCTGGCACCCTCCCTTACAGACTGTGTGACTTTGGAGGGATGTCCTGATTGAAGTAATGTCTTTGTGGTGCCAAACTCTTTCTGTTTTATAATGATGGACTGAACCTGATAGAGCCCTTAGAGATATTAAAACACACTGAAATTTTCTTATAGCCTTCCCTCGATGATTACCTTTAAATCCCTTTATCCTGGAGTTCTTTCAGAAGCTTCATGTTCAGCATGTTAAGACCTTTGCTTCAACTTCACTCCAACAGACACAGCTTGATTGTTCATGATGGAGTGCTACAATCAACTCATCTATGGTGACTGGACACAGATTGGCTCTCTATAACTTATTATGTGCCTTGTTAAAGACAGTTTTTGTAAAATGAGATAATCTGGGTTTGCTGTGATAAAGGGTGTGAAGACATATGCAATCAAGATTTTCTGATTTCTTGATCTTGTTTACTTTTTAAATATTTCTGTAATTGTTCTTTCATGTTGAAAGTCTAGTATATATAATATAGATTAGTGAAATAAATTTCTACTTTAATGCATTCTGAATTGTATTTTTGATATCATAGACGGGAAAATCGTACAAAGGTGTGAATACTTTTATAAGGCTTTATATATGAAACCTTGTGCAGGGCTTCATGAAGATTTTGCATGGAAATTGAATTGATGGTGGGGGGGGGGGGGGTTTCTATGATGTACAGTATTTTTCTCCTTTGTAAATAATGTTATTGCCTGGCACCTGGTAATTTTATTTAATAACAAGAGAAATTGGGACTACACAGCACTGTGTTTTCACTCACACTTCTTCACACAGCTTAAAGCAAGGATATGAGATATCCTGGGTGAACCTCATCTCTTGTGCCCCTCGGCTCCCAGCCCTGCCCCATTACTGCCACTGCCACTCCTCTCTAGGATCCGTAGTGGCAGCGATGGCTTCAAAAAACCCCAAAGCACTTACCTAAACCTCCAGCACTGTGGGACTGTTTGTGCTTCTGCCTCCTCCGATGCCTACTGCAGACGTCCTTTTCCATGGGGCGGAGGTTTAGGTAAGCACTGTGGAGCTGTTTGATGCCATTGCCGCTGCTGCAGGTCCCCGAGAGAGGTGGCAGCAGTGACAATGGGTCATCCTTGGACCAATGGCATGCTAGGTGAAAACCTAGTTTGCCTAATGGTTGCACCGGCCCTGCTGTCATCCATTGTGATAGACCCAAATTATCAGCAATGATTTTTGATCAATTATAGTTGGGAGGGTTGCCAACAATTAAAGATAATTTTCATTACAGAACCACAGGGACACAAAAGAGGATGAGTGTCACATGGTACCTTTCCCTTATTACATGGGGGAACAATTCCTTCTAAGTCCCTGTATGGTTATTAACCCTACATAAGGAGGCAATTTCCTGCTTTCTGGATTGAACCACATGGACAAGTGCCATCCTGTTTAAGTGATGGAGTTCTTTTCCTTTCCTATATTTATTGATTTTATTGTGCACCGCTTCAATGTCTGAGAACTGGTATATCAAGTTTTAATAAACCATAAGCAACCATAAACCATTTGGTGCATTCATTAATTCTCTTCCCCCAGTGGGAACTCAAGAGGGTTGAAAGAGTCAGAGGCTGGGTCCAGCATCGTGTTAGCAAATCCAGCCAAGCTCTCTGCCTAAAAGTATAGGAAGAATAGAAAGTATAGAAAGAGAGAAAATAAAAAGGAAGTTTGAGAAGATTAAACGAGTTAATCATATAGCTATGATTCTGGCAAGTTCATATTTTAAGCATTGTACTGCTGTTTCAGCATACGCACTTCAAAAGCTTCCAAACTATTCTTAAGATTCAATAAGTAAATCCATTATAGTAATGGGTTGGAGAATTTTCACAAGCTATATAAGGGGGTAGTTACAAAACTCTCATAAAATATCACATTTTAACGCAGCTTAATTTGCTGCGGGAGTCACTAACCTGCAGGAGTCACTAACCTGCAGTAAGTCAATACTCCAGGTTAGTAACTCCTGTGGTAAATAAATAATGCAACTTTCCTTCAACCTCACAAGCTGTGCTATTCATGGAAAAATATCACTACTGATGTTATTTATCCTCTCTGGAAGCATCCTAAAGGGGCTAGAGTTTCCCCATACACTCCTCCACCCACTCCCCAGCCCCCCCAAGAAAAACGTTCTCTGATCATAGGCACCACCCAAAGATGGCCTACCACCCCAAAAATAGATCCCACTGGACCCCTCTCCTCCAGGAAAAGACACCCTCCCACCTCCCAAGGACACCCCCTGGACCTACTGGAGCTATTCTTGATGTCTAGAGGCAGGGACAGGAGCAATCTCCAGCTGCTTCGTCCCCATAGGCAGATGGCATCAAAATTGTGCCAATTGACCCCTAGTGGTAGTCTTGTGATACTACCATTAGAGGATCAAGCTGACAAATTAGGACAAAAGAGGTTCCATGAGGGTCTGTATTTGGGCCCAAGAGTTGTCTTTGGGTTAGCTCTTATTGGGGGACAGATTTTGCTGGAGTATCAGGGGTGGGTACAGGGAATTACATTACCTCCATCTCCTTTAAGATGACCCCTGGGAATATTAGGACATGTGTTAGCAACCTGATGTTCCCAAAGAGGAAAAATAATGCCAGCTCAAATCTGAAGTTATTTTTCCAGGAATAATACAGCTTGCAAAGTTAAACACAGGTTGCATTATATTATTTGCATAATAATGAGGCGCTTTTCATGCTTTGCATTATTATGTAGCGCACATTACGGTAAACTAATATGCATTAAGGTAAAATAACACATGATTTTGCCATTTAGCATGAATCATTCAGCAATACCCTGCATGCATGTTAGTAACTACCTTCCTTACTCAGGCAAAAGGACTTATTGAATACTGTCTATCCTCCATGGGGCTAAAAGTATGTATGTTCCACATTAAATGCACTCTTGCCCATCTTGTATGGAGGCATTTCCAGATGTGGGGTTAGTTTGGAAAAACAATCACATGTATTTTTTTTACTATGAGAAATTAGGTGCAAATCTTATAAGGTACTTTTTCCTGGAACAGTTTCCAAAGGGAAAATATGCTCATGCCTTCCCTTTAAGGATTACTGCAAAATCTATGGGGAACCATAACCTGTGGGCTCTGAATCAATGTCTCAGTCTGGAAAATTGCCCCTTATAGAAGTCCAACTATCTCAGAACAAGTGTGTTAACTTTCAGAATGAATGAAACTGAATAGGCAAGGAATGCATTTAGCAGGTTTCAAAGTTAAATGAAAAAATACCTACAGTACAAAAGCTTATAGATGAAACTGGGTGCAGACATTTAGAGGATTATTTTAGAAGCCTTATTCATAAGTTACCGTGGAAAATTTGGCACTTACTTGTGTAAATGGTGATTTTAGAAATGGCTCAGTTCCCATGTGGCTGTTCATAATTCTGTCCCACAAATAGTGGGGATGAATGCCCCTTCCGTTCCCAGCAGAAGCCTCCCCATACGAACAAGCAGTTTGTATGGGGAGACTTAGGGGCAGGAGGGGGCATTGAGGAGGAGGAGGAGTGAGGGCGGGGCATGGGTTGTCTGCGACCCCGGATATACAGGGCTGATTCTGAGGTCGGCCCTGTACATCCGGAGTCAGCAAATTGGACGGGGAACTTATTCCACCTTGGAAAAGTACCCCTGGATGTTGGGGAACAGCAGGCCCGGGCGGAGTCAAAAAGGTGAGGGGTGCAGGGATTCCCCAAGCCTGACCCTGGCCATGGAAGGCCAGATCGGGGGTCGGGCTGCGGGAAAAGCAGAATATGGTCGGCAGCCGGGGATCGCGGCTCCTGAATGGAGCTGCAGTGCTATGACAACGGGACGCCATGGCACTGCAACTCCATTCAGGAGTCTGACTGAGTTAACCAGGCAGGGGCCTGTACGTGCAGGCTGATCGGAATCAGGTCCCGGCCTGCACGTACAGGTCCAGACCCAATTCTGATCCCACGAGGCACATCTAGCCCCCACGGGATCAGAATCAGGTCTGCCTTTGTACGTCCCATTCCAATCGGACACACAGGGGTCTGGATGTGCTCTATGGAATGTGTCTCAATATGTATAAACTGCAAGGGTGGCATGGTTAAGGCATAGCTTTGGCGGGTCAAAAATCTATATGTGTATTCGCAGTTTAATGTCGGAAATGCACATCTGTCATCAAAATTGCATCAGGATTTGCAGCTGCTCCCTGGCATATATAGGTTTTTAAAAAGTGCTCATTTGGGCCAGCTGTTTTCAGGAGAGACTTAAGAGGGTCCTCCTCCTTCATCCCACGTTATTTATTTTCCTCTCCAAATTGAATTTAAAGAAAGTATATGGCCTCTGTAGTTAGATGGTGGCATTGTACGGTTAGATTTGCAAACCGGCCTACATACACGTGTAAACACCAGCACTCACAGGCGTAAGTTGTGAAATACCAATTTTACACATGCATGTGTCAGCATTTACACAATACGTTGCTGAGTTTCCTGTGGATTTTTCTCATGTCTAGGTTTGTAAAATGGCTCCTCCCACTGTATGTGGATGGATACGCACATACACTCCTGCACGTCGTTATACGTATTTTAGACAAGCTCCACGTTTGTCAGAGCTTTTAGTAAAACATGACTGGAATGGTCTATGTCCGGATCTAGACAACACAATTCCAATTCTACGTACTATCTAAATGTGCCCTTTAACCTGATTACTATAAAGTTGAAGTCTGACAAAATTTGAAATGGGAATAACTGAGAAATATTTTTAGCTAGCTTTTAAAGAATTATGCTCCCATCATCTAGTAGCCTGCAGAAGCTAGGTTTTATTGTGATTAAATGAATGTCAGATGTTCTTGCTGAGTATTTGCCTTTTTTAGAGTGAAATAGCATGATCTCATTTGAAAAGTTTGGCTTCACTTACCACCTGTAGTTTATTCAGATCATTTGACTTACTCTGAAAGGTAAAGTGTAAAAGGGGACAGCAACTGATGTGATTGCAGAGTCAGCGCTGAAAGTCAGAATAATGTCAGTGCTGAGAATGGCAAACTCATCAGGCGGCTGCCTAGTTGTGACAAGCTTATGGTGGCAATGTCATTAAAACTCATCGCTTATCCACGGTCTCTAATGCTGTGTGCTATTGGTGCCGCACTTTGACCAGCTGCTTCCACTCTCGTGCAAACAGAAAGCCTTCATTGGAGGGTGGAATCAGCTGGTCAAAGTGCAGCACCAACAGCACACAGTCTTGGAGGCTTTGGGTGAGCACTGAACTGCGGTTTTAACGTTAGTGCCGCCGCTGCAGGTCTCAGTGGGGGGGGAACAATAATGAGGTTCACTTAGGGCACCTCCTGTCCTTGCACTGGTCCTGAGTGTGTGCTCTTCATTTCAGCAAGGTATACATTTCTAAGTCTCGTCTACCTGCCAAGCAGTTTGTTTGTTCTTGCTCCAGGTTGACATTCCTCTTTTAAATCTTAATGATTCCTTTCAGTTACTTTACACTAACCTGAGTTTCTTTCATGGAAACTCTTCACATACTGTTATGATTTGATGGTCATCTCAGACTTTTTCAGAGAACCATCTTTTTTCTCCCTTTAAAATCTGTTGACGTTGGGAGATAAACATGGCCTTGAGGCTTTGAACATAAAGATGGCAGTGCAAGGAGACATATTTTTAGATAGTTCATTTTAAGCAAAAGAGAGATCACATTTTGGTTCAATTTTTATTTTATTCCTTAGGAGATACTGGTGGTTGAACTTAAAGGTTTTCCCTTCCTTGCAAATCTAAATAAACTGGGGTGCTGCTCTACCCTCAATGAGAGCGCCATACATCTGCAAAGTATGAAACGCTCATCTAGAGGCATATTTACTACAATGTGCTAATGCATAATGTGGGGTTTACTGTGTGCTCATCACACTGTTAACAAGGGACAGCGCAGTCAAAGTCCCATGCCAACCTCTTAGTGTGGGATGGGCTGGTGACTGGACAGGATAGGGGCAGAGTGTGGGCACTGACGGCACACCACAGTTAGCATGGGTATGACTGAGATTGTAGCCATCAGCATGGGTACACTTACCGCCTCCTCTATGAGTAGTGGGACGTGCACCTATGTTAGGTGTGCTCGCTGGTTAGCGTGATGAGGTGCAAGTTTCCATGGTAACTGCTGAGAGAAATGCCCACCATGCCCCCAACAGTTAGCGCAGGTCTACGCCACCTCCCACGCTAACGTTTGGTCTTAACATGCGGTAAACTATTGCAATTTAATATACATACTCCTTAATTTATTCCACAAGAAATGTGAAAATAAAGCCATGAAAACATAACATTTAAGAAATGAAATTTAAATAGGGTTATGCTGCTGCACTGACTTGTTTTGTTACACAGTCTGACTTTTCCTCATGGTACTATTTCTAGAAAATATTTCTTAGGGCAAATGACTTTCCCTGATGATGTCAACAACATCTGGATGTGATGGAAGTGATATCTCCTCTTCCCAAACTCACATAAGCTAAGCCAATCGGCAGCCATCATCCTGGGGATTAGCATTCCTGCTCTGTAAAGGGAAGCAAGCAAAGCTGTTAGTCAAAATGCTCTCAACAGCGCTTCAAAAACCTTCACATTCCCCTTTATCTCTTTTGAGTTAAAACAGGCTGTAATGTTTCACATTTACAAATGGTGTATAAAAAAGTGCAGTGCTATCATGCTTTATGGTTTATAGCTAGGGCTTCCAATTTTAGTTTTTAACCAATAAACACGGATAAAAAAGCTCTATGCAAAAAATTAAAATAGCTGTTTATTGGAGTAAAACACCACTTCCCCTGACTTCTTTTGTATCTTCCACTCAGTTTTTATGCCTTTTCTATGCTGACCACACCGGTCACAGAAACATACATATTTGATCTCACCAGAAAATATAACACGCAATAATGCCTATGATGTACTCTCAAAAAGCCCCTAATTAGCTGGAAAATAAACATTTATAAATGGCTAAGATCTGAAGTCTTATTTATAGCTCAGAAATACCATATACATTCAAAGTGGAAATGTATATTTTTTTATTTGATTAACCAATACATGATTTACCCCCGGTTACAAAAATCACCACTTTTTAACCATATTATTATTCACCTATTAAATACAGCAGGATTTTCCTCTGTGATAAAATGGAGAATATTGTTAGAGAGAGTGGGGATAATTTTGAAAGCATTTTCCTCATATAAGGCATGTTATATACATGGAAAATGTGTGAGTATATATGCGCCTATAAGTAGGCATGTGAAGACCATGTGTACTTTTATGCAATCTGTGTGTAGGTATTCCCTGGGGCATAGTTTGGACAGAGCAGGGGCAGATTTTTGATGTATGGTTGTACATGCATAGGGTACAGGCACACAAAGTTACACCTGCTTCAGAGCAGGTGTAACTTTGTGTGAGAGCTTCTAGTTTGGGAAAGCATATGTACTCGCGCACCTTCCTCTCACAGAGTAAAGACCGTACATACTAACTGATGATAGAAACAGGGTTGCAGCTTTATATCCCAACTTTACTAACAATTTACAGCAGCAACATATGAACGTTCGCAGATTTCCTAATTATCAAAATTAAACTCATCCTTCCAGCTAGTCGGTACTGATCTAGCCATGGCGAGGGTCCGGAGAACTCTGTGGACAGCCCACTCTTCATGCTCTCCCCTGCATAACCTAAGGTGCCACCAAGCCATGTCCTCCCCCTGCAGCTTGCAGAGGGAGATGCACACTAACCTTTATTCCCGCTGTTATTAACTTGTTCCCCATTTCTGGCCAATTCTGGGCTTAAGCTAGGCTCCTCTCAACCCCCCACAAGCAGTGACGTCTCCAGCTGGAACTGTGGCCTTTGCCACTCTAACAGGCCTCTCACAGAATGTGGGCTGCATTCATAAAGATATTCAGACCAGTATTCGAAAGATGCGTCCCGTCCGAGCAAATATAGCCTCAAAGAGTCAGTTATCAGCAGCTTGTGGGTCAGGAGCAAGCCCTCCAACAAAACTATGAACCTGGAGATCTCTGCATTCACCCTGTGGCAAAGTATATCAGCCACCTTGGGCCTCCTGGCATCCCTCCACACAATCTAGGCATAATCTGGGATTACACCAGCCACACATAAATGAAATAACACCAGCATCAGCACGTAGCTCTTCCTCTACTGAATCAAGTCCACTCCCTTGACAGAAAACAGATCATTATCCCAAGTAAATAAGCAATAACTGAGTGATGGGAAACACTATGCTTGAATTAGAGAAGGAAGGAGCTGGTTCCAACACATGCCCTGAATTCCAAGCCAGTAAATCCGGACACCCAACACTAGCAGTCCCAGGTACACTCCCACCCATGACTCCGCAGCCTGCTTCTGTGACCAAAAGTGGAAGAGTCTGAACATTCATAAGCAGACCTCTGGAGGCAGTGACCCTGGCAAAGAAACTGCAACAAAAACAACATGTGAGGAACTCTATATGAGTGCACATAATCCAAGAACTTGTCAGAATACTAGTGCCCTACCTTGCTGAGTAAATGAAGGCAAACCATCTTGCTCAGCAGTGAAAGTGACTGTACCGATGCGGAATCAGTTTGGGCCATAATGCTGGGGGTCAAACCCAGCACTTCCGAAGCTCTGCTTCAGCATTACAGCAAACTAAAATTTAGTCAACAGGGTGCCACTCTCTGGCTGTACCAAATCCTTTGCACAGCATACTGGGCAAGTCATCAAGTCTGGAGCTGCCTCTGCCCCCCCCCCCTTGCCATTTCCTTACTATAAAAATTGGTGGTAGGGACCCCAAACTCCTGGACCTTACTAACAAATGTCATACTTGCTAAAGCGATAACCATTACCCCAGTTAATATACTCTCCCACGTAGCATATATCACAAAGCTCGCAACTACATGCTTTTGGAAAGGCAGGCATTTTTATACCACATCACACAAAGAAGTCTGAATCTTTTTTTCAAGTCAGTTCTTTGCAGCTAATACATTCCTCAACAAATTCTTGAAGACTCTTGTAAAGCTGTCCACAGCTCTTCTGGCATCTTGGTCAGGCTGATTTCTGCACTGGGAGCCAACTCCCAGAAATATGACCAATGAAAACATGAGCAATCTTGTTACAGATACCTGGGATATGGCTTGTTGTCAGCATTACACTTGGTTTGCAGCTTGTCGTGCTGTGAGGGCTTGTGTGCATCAGTGATGCTGAGAGCTAAACTATCGGTAGTTTAACTACTGGCAGGGTCTCCCAAGATGGACAAGTCTCAGCTGAGGTGCCAGACCAAGACAAACCACCCATCTGGGCAGCAGCAGAATGGGATAGTGTTGATGGCGGAGGATCACATTTCTGTGACAACGGCAACAACACCAAACTTAAACTGCGCGGAAGAAAGGCCCGGCAATCTACTTCTGTATCTTGCCATGAAAACCCAGTGGATAGTTACAACAAAACAAATTGTGCTATAGTGCTGGAAAATGAGACCCCCAGGTCGGAAGGCACTCAACTAGCTACTGGGGAAGAGCTGAAGACTTTTCAGAGTAAATCCAGCATTTATGATGTGGTTGGATAAAAGCCCTCCGGACTTCTGACTGCTGATGTAGCTGCGCATGAAATGAGAGTCAGAAGCTGCAAAGATGTCTTACACATTGGAACATGGAACGTACGAAGCATGAACCAAGGGAAGTTGGAGGTGGTCAAGAATGAAATGGAACGTGTACAACTTGATCTGTTGGGTGTCAGCGAACTGAAATGGACTGGCATCGGGCACTTTGCATCAGAAGATCACATGGTGTACTATGCTGGAAATGAAAGACAAAGAAGAAATGGTATTGCATTTATAATAAAGAGGAAACTTGTAAGAACTGTAATGAAATACAATGGAATCAGCGTACACTTAATCTCTATTCGTCTACGAGGAATGCCTATCAACACAACTATAACACAGGTCTGCAAAAACTTTTTTTGAGAGCTGTTTTGGTTATTCCACATAATCTTTATGTTTTTTGGTGCGCTGAATCCGAAAATGACCTCCATTTTGTCATAGGACATCACGTTTCCTGACAATTTAGGTAACTATGTTAAATAAGGCTATACCTCAAAATAAATGGAAATAGACTTATAAAATTAAAGTTTTATTACAATATTTTCATGAAAATCCTTTTTTGAACTGAAATGAGCTCACCTACACACACTAAACTCGATTCTTCTTCCTTGTGAGGCTCCTCTTGGTGCATTTACGCTTGTGAGTAGCATCTGGAATGTCTCTCTGAAGCATCCAGTAGTAGTCTGCCATCATTGTAATGCTCCATTTTCCCTGGTATCTCCTTTCCATCTCTTTAATGTCTTGGTGGAATTGTTCACCTTGTTCCTCACTCACAGCTCCCAAATTTTCAGGAAAGTAGTTAAGGTGGAACTGGAGGAAATGTACTTTCAAACTCATCAGGCAACCTAAAGCTTGAAATGCTTTCAGCATTCGTCCGACGATCTTTTTGTAGTGAGGATCTTTGTTATTGCCTAAAAATTTCTGTACGACTTCTTTAAATGCAATCCACCCTTCTTTTTGAGGATCCGTCATGGTATTGGCAAACTCTTGATCAACTATAAGCCTTCTAATGTCTGGTCCGACGAACACACCTTCCTTCAATTTTGCCTCCGACAGGCCTGGAAACTTGGTGACCAAGTATTTGAAGCATTCTCCATCTCTTGGAAGTGATTTTACGAATTGCTTCATCAATCCCAATTTTATGTGGAGAGGTGGTAGAAGAACTTTATGGGAAGGTACCAAAGTTTCTCGGAGGACATTTTTTTCACCGACTGTTAGCACCCTCGGCTGGCAACTCTTCTTAGTCCAGTGATTTTGTCGGCCTCGACTGTCCCATAGACACAGAAAACAAGGATATTTGGTATACCCAGCTTGTTGCCCGAGCAGCATGCACAAGACCTTCAAGTCCCCACACACTTGCCAACCATGGTCTTCATATTTAAGTTTACGAAGAACCAATTCCAAGTTCTCGTAGGTTTCCTTCAAGTATACGGAATGACCTACAGGTATGGAAGCGTAAAAACCATTGTGGAGTAAAACTGCTTTGAGACTTCTTTTTGAAGAATCTATAAAAAGACGCCATTGCTCTGAATCATATTGGATTTTAAATTGACCCATCAGACCTTCGACATCGATGCAATAAACCAACTTGTCTTCCTGGGCGAAGTAAGGAACGAACTCCTTTTCACGATGTCTGAACCACAAAGATGACACTCCTGGCAACAATAAATTCCTGCTTTTCAGCCTTGATCCGAGTAACTCAGCGGCATCTTTGGGAAGATTCAAGTCTCTTACCAAATCATTCATCTCCTCCTGAGAAAACAATTTTGGTCTTGTATCATCTTCAAAGTCAGAACTTGATTCGTCATCTGGTTCAGGTTTGACTTCACCTTCATCGGAGCTAGGTATCTCTTCCAAGGTAGCAGGGGGTTGGGTACTGGTATATCTGTGCCATGGGGAATGGGACGAATTGCTGAGTGAAGATTGGGGTATGAAATGGAATGCTTCCATTTGGAATTAAACCCTTTCACATCGCATGAACAAAAGTAACAGTTCTTTTTTTTGCTCTCGCCATACCATAGGAATCCCATAACGGAAAGATTTTTTCTTACCCTTGAACCAGTTTCGGAGGTCCTCAACACACCGTTTGCACACTTTATGAGGCGCCCAGACTTTATCTTGATCTCCAATTTTGAGTCCAAAGTATGCAAAGTATACTTTTTTCACAAAGTCTGTAATATTCTGCTGTTGCTTCAACACTGTATATTCACCACAGATGAAACAGAAACTGTCTGGTGAATTAATACACTTTCGCGGAGCCATAACATAATGGTTGAAGAATGACGAGCTAACACGAATTGCGATGAAAAAGTGTGAACAGCCTAGAACCAAGAACCTGATGATGATTCGTGCACAAGTGTGGCATGCAGGAGAGAGCAGCTCTGTGTCTGTACACGAGACGTCACAGTGCTGGCCACACCCCCCTGCACTGACCGGAGCTGCTGCTATCTGCCCCCTTGTCTCCCTCCCACTGGATTCTTCAGGAAAGATTAAGCCCTTCTACCATTAGAAGCACGGACTTAAAACTTGCTTAGCTTATGTATATATTGCTGACCATCAGATTTACAGTGCTATATTTTTTTTTACATAACTCGGACAACCCCTTTAAGGTTTTTTTGACATTTTATATCTTAAATGCACTTATATGAATTAATTAATAGTAATTTGAAAAAATTTGATAAATTTGAAGACAACTTTGCATGTTGTGGCAAATCATGACGTCTAGGAGTTTTTTCAGTATTTTATTTGTTTTCAGCACACCAAAATACATGGAAATTAGATGAAAATAATCAAACAGCTTTTTAGTCACAGACCTGTGTAATTCAAGTCTATGCCCCAACAACAGCTGCAGAAGAGAATGAACTTGAAGAGTTCTATGAACAAGTACAAGCTGAAATTGACAGAACATGCAAACAGGATATCCTGATAGTCATGGGTGACTGGAACGCAAAGGTTGGCAACAAAGAAGAAGGCAAAGTAGTTGGAAAATATGGACTTGGCAACAGAAATGAAGCTGGAGAAAGACTGATAGAATTCTGCAAGACCAACGATCTATTCATCTCAAACACCTTCTTCCATCAGCACAAGCGGCGACTGTACACATGGACGTCACCCAATGGATTGTATAAAAATCAAATTGACTACATCTGTGGAAGTCAACGATGGAAAAGCTCTATAACATCAACAAAGACAAAACCTGCAGCTGACTGTGGTACAGATCATTAACTACTAGTATGCAAACTCAAGCTAAAGTTGAAAAAGAGCAAACCACTCATGAATGCAGCAAAATATGACCTTGAGAATATACCACTGGAATTTAAAGACTGCCTGCAAAATCGATTTGCTGCTTTAGATACAAATGACAGAGCTCCAGAAGAGTTATGTAATGACATCAAGAAGGTTGTGTTGGAAGAAAGCGAGAAGTCTCTACAAAAGGTGAAAAAGAAAAAACGGTCAAAATGGATGACTGAAGAAACTCTGAAAATTGCCCAGAAAAGCAGAGAAGCTAAAGCCAGAGGAGAAAGAAAGGCAATCACAGAACTCAAAAGAGATTTCCAATGTGCAGCAAGACAGGACAAGGAAAAGTACTACAACAACGCATGCAAGGAAATAGAAGCAGAAACTATTAGAGGAAGAACAAGATCGGCTTTCCTAAAGCTACAAGAGTTAAAGAAAAAGTTCCAGCCTCGAATTGGAATGTTACAAGATGCTGAAGGTTCTATGTTGAATGATGCTGAGAAGATCAAGAAAAGGTGGAAGGAATATACAGAGTTTTTATATGATAAAGATCAAGTGGACCAACAGCCGTTTCAACCTGTACCTTATGATCGGAAACCATTGGTGATGAAAGAAGAAGTTGAAGCAGCATTGAAAGCCTTATCAAAGAACAAAGCACCAGGCATTGATAGCATTCCCATAGAGGTATTACAGCAATCTGATGCAGCTGTTACCGTACTCACAAGGCTCTGCCAAGAAATATGGAAGACAACATCATGGCCAACTGACTGGAAAAGATCTGTGTTTATACCAATACTAAAGAAAGGTGATCCAACTGTCTGTGGAAATTATCGCACAATCGCTCTGATCCCACAGACCAGCAAGATTCTACTGAAGATTATTCAAAAGAGACTACAACCGTACCTGGAACAAGAACTACCTGAAGTGCAAGCAGGTTTCAGGAAAGGGCGAGGAACGGGAGACATCATTGCGGATGTGAGATGGATCCTTGAAAAGACTAAAGAATACCAAAAGGATATCTATTTGTGCTTTATAGACTATAACAAGGCTTTTGAATGTGTAAACCATGAGAAACTCTGGGCCACATTAAGAAGCATGGGTATACCAGAACACCTGATCGTACTCTTGCACAATCTGTACATTGATCAAGAAGCAACAGTTCGAATGCAACAAGGAGAAACAGAATGGCTTAAAATAAGCAAAGGTGTAAGACAAGGCTGCATAATTTCCCCCTACCTGTTTAATTTATATGCAGAACAAATCATCAGAGAAGCAGGATTGTATGAAGACAACAGAGGTGTGAAAATTGGTGGAAGACTCATCAACAACCTTCGCTATGCTGATAATACCACATTACTGGCTGAAAGTAAAGATGATATGAAACATTTGCTTCTCACAATCAAAGAACATAGTCTCAAAATGGGCCTGCACCTTAATGTAAAGAAGACAAAGATCATGACAACTGGCATAATCAACAGGTTCATCGTTGAAGGAGAAGAAATTGAAATTGTGAACAACTTTAACCTACTTGGATCAACTATCAATAAAGAAGCAACAAGCAGTCAAGAAATCAGACGACACATTGCTCTTGGCAGAATGGCTATGAAAGACCTAGATAAGATTCTCAAGAGCAGAGATGTCTCTCTCCATACAAAGATTTGACTTGTTCAAGCCATGGTATTTTCAATGAAAAAAGAAACCTCCAAATTGTGATGACACACTAACAAATCACAAACCAAAAGTCAAAACAGAAAATAATACCCGTGAATCCATTTATCAAACCAGTTTGTTTTCTGTCGGGATCCGTCGACTTGAGGGGGGGAGAAGGAAAAACTCCCCTCTCCGTGTCGACAGAAGCCGTTTTTTGATAATTTTTTCAAAAGTTTCAAAAACAGTAAATTAATAATAGTGAGAATCACTTATCTGACATTCCATAAAAAGGGCAGCACTTGGCATCAAAGTAACAGCGACATACATGTTTTGAGCCCAAAAAGAGGGCCCTGTATCAAGCCCTTAGAGGCACAGAAAATGATGGACTCAGCTTGATACAGGGCCCTCTTTTTGGGCTCGAAACATACATGTCGCTGTTACTTTGATGCCAAGTGCTGCCCTTTTTATGGAATGTCAGATAAGTGATTCTCACTATTATTAATTTACTGTTTTTGAAACTTTTGAAAAAATTATCAAAAAATGGCGTCTGTCGACACGGAGAGGGGAGTTTTTCCTTCTCCCCGCCTCAAGTCGACGGATCCCGACAGAAAACAAACTGGTTTGATAAATGGATTCACGGGTATTATTTTCTGTTTTGACTTTTGGTTTGTGATATGGTATTTTCAATAACATCATATGGATGTGAAAGCTGGACAGCGAAAAAGATAGACAGGAAGAAAATTGATGCCTTTGAATTATGGTGCTGGCGGCGAATACTGTGTATACGATGGACTGCCCAAAGAACAAACCAGTCGGTACTAAAGGAGATCAAACTTAAGCTTTCTTTAAAAGCTCAGATGACAAGACTTCGACTTTCATATTTTGGACACATCATGCGAAGAGAGAGATCATTAGAAAAAGACATCATGCTTGGCAAGATAGAAGGTCAATGCAAAAGAGGAAGGCCAGCAATGAGATGGATCGATACAATAGCAGCAGCTACGGATACCAGTCTGTCAACAATGAGCCGCCTGACTGAAGACCGAGCACAATTTAGGATAGCTATCCAGAGGGTCGCCATGAGTCGACTCCGACTCGACGGCACTTAACAACAACAATAGCCAAAGCTGTGTGCACCATTACCCCTGGAAACAAATCAAAACCGTGGCTCCCAGAAGAATCTGAAAACAACTCCAAATCCTAATGGGTTATTAGGGGTGCCTGCCATGCACAGGTTCCATTAAATGTATCCAAAAACGGGACCCAGACTCCCAGTTCCTCTCTCACACTGCATGGAACCCTTGCCAATAATGCTTCTGCACTAGAGCTGGAAGATATGGAAAACATGAAGGGGGATCTAGTGAAGCTTCAATTGACCAGAGTTTGGCAGCTAAGATTTAATGCTAACAAATACAGGGTCATGCATTTGGACAGCAAAAACTTAAGGAAGTGATACAGTGTAAGAACATTAGAACATAAGAATTACTATACTGGATCAGACCAAAGGTCTATCCAGTCCAGTATCCTGTGGCCAATCTTGGTCACAAGTACCTTTGCATATCCAAATCATTTATTTATTTAACTGGATTTGTCATACCGTTTTTCTACCAGTCAAAACGGTGTACAGTCAAAGCAAAATGCAACAGTTGGGTTAATAGGGAAGTGTAGGCAAGATACAATGCCACGTGAACAAAACAACAAACATTTTAACAGTGAGGTCACCAATGAGGTGTAGGCAGGTTGAATTATAAAGTGGACAAGACAACTTATACATTTTAACAGTGGTGATGCAAACGAATAGTGACAAACAGCAGAAGTGAAGGGGGGAACATCATGTAACATAGTATATGACGGCAGCTAAAGATCAGTATAGTCTATCTAGTCTGCCCAGAAAGACAGCAAGAGTAGGTGCACTTGCCACTCCGTGCAGGTCACCTCTCCCCATGCCTTTATTTAGGGGTGTACCTACCGCTCCGTGTAGGTCACCCCTATTTGTTCAGATATAAGAGATAGTTATGCTTATTTTGATTTTATCCTGTTGCTATAAAGGGATACATGTCTGTCCCATTCCATTTTGAATTCTGTTACTGTGTTTGTCCCCACCACTTCCATCGGGAGGGCATTCCAAGCATCCACCACTCTTTCATTGAAAAAGTATTTCCTGACATTGCCTTTCAGTTTACCCCCTTCAGCTTCATGTTATGCCCTCTAGTTTTACAGCTTCCCCGTCTTTGGAAAAGGTTTGTTTGTCCATTAATACTCTTTTAAGTATTTAAAAGTCTGAATCATATCTCCCCTGTCCCTCCTCTCCTCCAGAGTGTACATATTTAGGTCTTCAAGTCTCTTCTCATAAGTCTTATCACGCAGGCTCCAAATCATTTTGGTCGACTTCCTCTGAACCGTTTCCAGCCTTTTTATATCCTTTGTGAGATATAGGGGTATGTTTACTAAACTGCGGTAAACGTACATAACGCGCATTATGTAACGTTAATGATCGTTAGTGCGTCATAACGTGCGCTATGTAACTTTAACGATCGTTAGCGCGTCATAACGCGTGTTATGACGCGCTAACGATCGTAATGCTCTGCGGCGCGGTAAAACACCGCAGAAGGTGGAGAGAGGGCGGAGAGAAGGGGTCAATGGGCGGAGAGTGGGTGGGGATAGGCTCCCCTCTCACTAACTTGCTGAATTTCAGGGCTGAATTCCAACGCGAATGAAAACCTGCCGTTAAAGGCACATTACAGGGGAGAGAAACCATTTCAGTGTCAGCAATGTACAGCCCAGGCAGGGAAACCAAAAAACAGTGATAAGTGTGATACATGTGCACAGAACAAAAGGGCACAGAAACACTGAAAATGACCCCAACAGACTGGAAAAAAACAATAACCAAGCGAGCCAATAGTAGTATCAATGAGAAACATCAACCCCTCCCCCCCCCTGAGTAAGCTCCATAGAACAGATATAAATCGTGGAAGGGTCTATACGCCGTCCCCATACAAGGTGAATGAGCCCACAGTGACATAGCGCTGCTCAGGGTTTTCCCCACCATCGGACAGGTGCACATGTCCCGCAACATCAGGGTGGGCATGTCGGAATGGCAACTGGACAGATGCCGGAGAAGGGGATACAGAGGGCCGCAGGTGGCACATGCTGTGGTGGAGCTGGGCCACAGTGCGGACTAGGGTGATGCCTAGGTGGCCCATACGAATGCTGAAACAGCGGAGCAGCCAGACAGCAACTGCTGAAGGTCCAACATGGGCACGAGTGGGTTTCCCAAAGTGTCACAGGGGATAATACCCAACAGCTACCCCCAAGGGCACGGAACATTGGCAGGCGGGGCTGGGGGGGAGCGAGGACGTCTATGCAGGCACCCCTACCCCAGAACCCACACCATAGGCAGCCGCCTACCTGCACACTGGATGCTTGAGACTGTGCACCACCAGCTCCACCAGCAGAAGGGCATGTCAGCATGGTGGCTGAGGGATACTGGTGGTGGAGGGGGCAGTGGCAGCTGCCCAGAGCAGACCGTGGCCTAGCCCTGTGTAGGTAGGTGCCATGCACTGCAACAGACAGGCCCTGTCTGACCAACAGTCATGGTATCACCAGGGAATGCACCAGCTCTGTGATAACATGGTGGTGCAGTGCACAAAACCAGTGTATTCAGAAGCAGAAGGTCACAGGTTCAAGTCCCAGCTGTGGTTTCCACCAACCCAGTCCTCATATTTTACCCACTACTATAACGTGCTAATACAGACAAAACCTTTCTTGCAGATGACGTAAACACGCCCAAAACACCTACATTTTACCCTACAGAGCACAGACACCATAAACATGCACATTACCTAGAGCAGAGCCTCCCAAATGCAGTCCTGGAGGGTCAAACACCATTCAGGTTCCATGCTGCCTCTGATAAAGATGCCTGTGCTGCATTTCTATGCGTCACCCCCATGGTATGCAGATGTATCTCATGCATATTCATGAGGGACAGCATGAAAACCCGAACAGTGTTTTGCACCGCAGGACTGGAGTTGGGAACCTCTGCCGTAAAGCAGCAACCAACAGGGGCAGACACACCCACACCCACAGGCCCCATTATCCAAAGCCTCCTGGAGAGGCAGGACTTTGGGCTCTGCGTGCATCTCCCAATACTAGCACTTGCATACCTTAGTAATGCCACCCTAAACCTGGGAATATGGTACACAGCTATCAAAAGGTTGCTATGAGTACTGGCAGATAGCAATTCCTAGGTTAAGTACAATTTTCGGAGTGAGCTGCATCATAGCAACCTTTCTGATGTCTGTGGAGTGTGCTACAGGTCTTGTGTCTGACAGTGTTTACCAATCTGGGGGGTGACTCCTACAGTATTGCATACCATAGCCATGCCTGCACTGTGCCCAGGACTGGTGTGGTGGCCTGGGCTGCCCAACACCTCTATAGTTGCACAATGCTGGCATAGGTGTGGGGAGTGTGTGTCTGTCTATCCAGTGTGTGGTGGCTGCCAACACCCTCCACAGCCCACACTGCTAGCACTGTTGCCAGTATTGGCCTGCCAATGTGCATAATGAGGAGCAAGGTACCGTGGGAATAGCCTGGATAGGGTGGCCTGGCCTGGCCACATCTGCACAGGGCATAGGGCAATGGCCGGACATTGTAGTGCCTGGAACCACCTGCACGGACAGGGTGGCCATAGCATGTCCTGCTGGGAGGTCACTCTCACCCTGACTGAGCAGTGACCATGGAATGGCTAGGTTCCCCCATAGTGTTATATGGTATTTCTCTTATGTGATATTTATGGGTTTCCTTTTGGGGCCCAATCACTGACTTATCTGCTTGGTGTGTATGCTGGTATCCCCGTTCTGGGTATATGCATCTCCTCCAGGACCATGCACTATGGACTACCTGGCGGACTGTCTGCAGCTAGTATGTGTCTTGCTGGAACACCGTGCAGCGGCTGGAGGCTTGCTGCTGGAGAATGTCAGATAATGGTGGGGGGCAACTGAGCATTTCCAGACCTGCCGTCTGTCTGCTATTGCGTTATGGATGTGTACTGCTCTGCATTGCCTGCCCTGTAGGGTGTTTGATCCCTAGCAGGACTGGGGTGATGGTCCCCTCTACTGCCACCATTGCAGGGGGGTAGAAAGTGGATCTGTAGGCGGGAGATCCTGTCCCCCACCCTGAGCCCCAGAGGGTGGGTTGGGTGGTGGTATGTAATCTCCCTGGTAACCACAGCAGAATGTGGGTGTGGTGCCGTGCAGTCCTCCTGTAGCCAGCCAGGTGTTTATTAGCAGCTCTAGCCCACTGGTGACTTCACTGCCCATGGAGCCAGAGGTCATGGGTTCACAACCCACAGTGGGGTTCATCGATAGGGCTGTCTTAGGCATTGTCTATTTTTATTATATATTAGTGCTACCAGCAGAACCACCCTCAGGGTACTGTCACCTTAGGGTGGCTCATAAGGCGCCCTATAAAGCGTCTTATAAGGTGCCTTATATGCTGTCCTATAGGGGACATTATAGGGTGCCTTGGCAGACAGCGCACTTTATAATGTGCCCTATGGAGTGCCTTCTAGGGTGCCTTATGTGGCACCTTAGGTTACGCCACTGTGAGGGTGTGTTTGCTGGCAGCACTATTACAGTACAACTAAACTTCCTCACAGCCCAATACTTAACCCTTTCCAGGCCAAACCCAAAACTTTCGGGATCCAAACTTCTGCCTAAATATTCCTATCAAATGGTATATAATACATGACCATGGCAGAGGGAACGTCACTATTGGGACATATTGAATAAGACGGGTACAATTTTCCTGACATATGCAAACATTAACCCGGCTGCAGTTTAAAATATTATAGTAGGCTTTCAAAGGGTTACACATGACGCCTCAGCCAGCCTTATTCATTAGGCATACTGGGGAATCGAACCCATGACCCTTGTACCATCGGTCTGTGTAGTAACCATTGTGCTACAGCTCTGTTTCTGTATTTGGGTGTCTGCATGCCTTCTTACGCTTAACGTGCAGTAACGCGCCCTGTAACGATCGTTGCTGCGCGGCGCGTTATAACGCACGTTATCACTAACGATGTACCGCCCATGTCCTTTTTTGGCATTTCTTCCACTAACGTGGCTCCTAACGCGAATCACACTAATGCAGTTTAGTAAACATACCCCATAGTCTCCAAAACTGAACACAATATTCCAAGTGAGGCTTCACCAGTAACTTGTACAGTGGTATTAGTACTTCTTCCTTTCTGTTGGTAATTCCTCTCTGTATGCAACCCAGCATCCTTCTGGCTTTTGACACCTCCTTGTCACACTGTTTCGCCACCTTGAGATCATCAGAAACAATCACACCGAGGTCCTTCTACTAGTCCATGCACACCAACCTCTTGCCTTCCTATCGCATACATTTACCTTGGATTTCTGCTTCACAAGTGCATGACACTGCACTTCTTCACATTAAATCTTAACTGCCAAGCATTAGACCATTCTTCCAACTTTTGTAGATCTTTCCTCATGTTCCCCACTCTCTCAGGGGAGTACAGTCTGTTGCAAATTTTCGTGTCATCTGCAAAAAGACAGACTTTTCCATTCAGCCTTTTGACAATATCACTCACGAATATATTGAACAGTACCGGTTCCAAAACCGAACCCTGGGGCACACCGCTAATCACTTTCTTTTCATCTGAGTGAGTTCTGTTTACCGTCACCTTCTGTCGTCTGTCAGTCAAACAATTTCTGATCCAGTTCACCACCTTGGGACCCATCCCCAAGCTGTTGAGTTTATTGATAAGCCTCCTATGAGGAACAGTATCAAAGGCTTTGCTGAAATCTAGGTAGATCACATCCATCGCATGCCCTTGATCTAGTTCTTTGGTCACCCAGTCAAAGAACTCATTCAGATTTGTTTGGCAAGATCATCCTTTGGTAAAACCATGTTGCCTCGGATCATTCAACCTGTTGGTTTTGAGGAAGTCCACAATTCGAACTTTCAGGAGCGCCTCTATAACTTTTCCCACCACCGACGTAAGGTTAGAGGCCTGTAGTTTGTCACTTCTTCCCTATTACCACTTTTGTGGAGAGGTTCTACATCAGCCATTCTCCAGTCCTGTGGAACTAATCCTGTCTCCAGGATTCTATTAAAAACATCATTAAAAGGCCCTCCTAGCTCTTTCAGTATCCTGGGATGTATCCCATCTAATCCCATAGCCTTGTTCAATTTCAGTTTTGCAAACAGTTCTAACACATCATCTTTTGTGAATGGTGTGGTATCTACTCCATTCCCATTTGTATATTTGTCAATCACAGGTGGTCCTTCTCCAGGATTTTCTCTAGTGAAAACAGAGCAGAAGTATTTGTTTAGCATTGTCGCTTTTTCAATATCACTTTCCAATATATTGCACAGTTGGGCTTTCTGCCATGGCGGTGGACTTACCACTGTCAGATCTACCTGAGAGGGAGAGGCCAGAGGGGGACTTATTAAGGGGTGGGAGCTTGTGATGGTGGGGGGAGGGACATTCTGTGCTAGGTTGTACCATTGTGTGTCTGTAGGCTAATCTGCGCCGAAGTGTTCCTGAAAGAGGTATGTCTTCAGGTTCTTTCTGAAGGGATTGGATACAACATAATGTGAGGGATAGTGAGTTCCAAAGGGAAGGGGTGTATAGCATGAAGACTCTTTGACGAGTGTGCTGGGTACTTTTGCATATTTGTGATGGCAGACCGAGTTGGTTATGGGTGCTTTGTCTTCATGGTCTGTTTATCACAGAGTTGTGGATAAGAGTCTGAAGTTGAGCGGAGGTAAGCTGATGGTGAGCTTTATGGATGATAGTGAGAGCTCTGTATTCGATTTGAGAGGCAATTGGCAGCCAGTGGAGGGCTTTTAGAATGGGTGTGATGTGGGTGCATCTGGAGGATCTGAAAATGGTGCGTGCAGCGGTGCTTTGAACGAGCTGGAATGGAAAGATGGTGGATTTGGGGAGCCCCTGGTAAACTGTATTATAGTAATCGAAGATGGGGATGATGGATGCTTGGCATACTGAGCGGGTATTCTGAGGACAGGAGGGGGTCTAGGTTGCGTAGTGATCTGAGTTTGAAATATATAGAGTTGGTGATGTTCCAGATGTGGGTCTTGAAGTCCAGATGCTGGTCCAGGTTGATGCCAAGATATCTGACCTGTGTCCTGACTTGGAAGTCAAAGTTGTTGAATTTGATAAGAACATAGGAACATAAGAAATGCCATACTGGGTCAGACCAAGGTCCATCAAGCCTGGTATCCTGTTTCCAACAGCGGCCAATCTAGGTCAGAAGTACCTAGCAGTTTTCCCAAAATACACAGGTTCCACAATGCTTGTATTGGGGCAAGCAGTGGATATTCTGGGTACACTTTAATAATGGTTTATGGACCTTTCCTCCAGGAATTTTTCCAAACCTTTTTTAAACCCGGCTAAACTAACAGCTTTTACTACATCTTCCGGTAGCAAATTCCAGAGTTTGATTAAACGTTGAGTGAAAAAATATTTTCTCTTCATTGCATACCCCCTAGTCTTTCTATATTTTAATGGCATAAACAATCAATCAACGTTTACCCGTTCCACTCCATTCATTAATTTATAGACCTCTATGATATCTCCCCTCAGCTGTCTCTTTTCAAGGTTGAAGAACCCTAACCTTTTTAGCCTCTCTTCATAGGGGTATCCTTCCATCTCCTTTACCAGTTCTTCTCTGTACTTTTTCTAATAACACTATATCCATTTTTAGATCTTAAAGTAGCTAAACAGGCAGAAAAGGCGACAGCAAAAGCTAGAAGGATGCTTGGGTGCATACGGAGAGGAATGGCTAGCAGAAAAAAGGAGGTGATAATGCCTCTGTGTAAGTCTTTGGTGCGACCTCATTTGGAATATAGTGTGCAATTCTGGAGACCACACCTTCAAAAGGATGTGAACAGGATGGAGTCGGTGCAGAGGGTGGCTACTAAAATGATTAGTGGTCTTCATTATAAAGCATATGAGGACAGACTGAAGGATCTTAATATGTACACCTTAGAGGAAAAGCAGGATAGAGGTGATATGATTGAGATGTTTAAATACCTCCGTGGCATAAATATTCAGGGAGAGAGCCTCTTTCAATTGAAAGCAAGTTCTGCTACGAGGGGACATGGGATGAGGGTGAAGGGAGATAGATTCAGGAGTGATATGCGGAAATATTTCTTTACGGAAAGAGTAGTGGATCCGTGGAATAGTCTCCCAGTGGAGGTGGTAGATATGAGGACAGTAACTGAATTCAAAAAAGCATGGGACAAACACAGAGGATCTCTAAAGGTAAAAAGGGGACTGTTGTAGTTTTTATGGAAGCCAGTCAGGAGATGTGGCAGGAGGTTCTAAAATTGCCTTTATTGTTCCACGGATCAGGTGTGCCAAACCCAACACAGGCCGTGTTTCGTATACCACTTCCTCAGGGGTTAAAGGCTCACTATAAAACATTCATATACATGTTAAAAAAAACAACAGCAAATAAAACATATATGTTAATACATTAAACAACCGCAAATGATAAAATATGTTCCATCTCAACAGATAAAACAATAAATACAAAAATAATTATAATGCGATAACTTATTGATAAAAGACATATATTACAATAAATATTTAATAAAAAGCAGATTACAATAATCAATACATCATTATGAAGATAAACGAACCAAACTTAAAATACTTGTACCACAAATATATATGAAACAATCAAAACACAAGTAAAATTACGTAAGAAGGAGGAAAAAAGAGAGATGAGGAGGATTGGAAGGATGTGCCATGGGCACTAACCATTATCTGGGAGTAAAAAAATACTGCATAATACACTTAAACGAACAAGGATTAAAAAAGGGGGGATTAGAGAGTGAATCAGTAAAGACATCTAAAAACCATAAGAATCTATGGAGACTACTATAAAAATGATAATAAACAACAATAACAAAATTTAAAACACTCACAGAATGTGAATTAAAAATTAAAAACCTACCACTATAGCCAGCCAATATGAAACAAACCTCTCCTTGATTGGCAGCAGCGTGGAAACCACCTGCCTCTATTGCGTGATGTATTGCAAACTGTATAAATAAATAAATAAACAAATAAATAAAACAAACATGACCATTCTCCAAACTAATTATGTGCTCACACAAATATCCCCAGAAATAATATCTTTACAGGATAGGAAGAGGCCAATGTCCAAATGATGTTAAGTCAAAAAAACCCACCAAACATATTTAATTGTGAGACACGGTGCCTAAAACAAAATTCAAAATCAGCTCGTTGATAGATTTCACAGGATAAAAAGGAGAATCATTTGCTTCTCATAATACTGCTCAGAAACATATTATCACACTCAAAAATGAACCTTTTGAAGTGATAAAATATAAATAACTAAGCAAGTATGGGGGTAATGAGGACAGTAACTGAATTCAAAAAAGCATGGCCATGTGGTCTTTTTCTGTCGTCATATTTCTCTGTTTCTATGTTTCTAAGATACGGCTACCAGAATTGCACACAACATTCAAGGTGCGATCACACCACGGAACGATATAGAGGCATTATAATATCCTTTGTTTTATGATCTAATCCTTTCCTTATGATACTTAGTATTCTATTTGTTCTCTTGACTGCCGCTGCACACTGGGTGGAGGGTTTTAACATGTTATCCACAATGACGCCTAAATCTTTTTCCTGGGTGGTGGTTCCTAATGTGGAACCTTGCATTGTGTAACCATAGTTTGGATTTTTTTTGGATGATGGGGGTGTGAAGGCGGGGTCCCTTGTGACATGTAAGATCTCTGACATTCCAAAGTTGACTGCAAGGTTGTGGAGCTGGAGCCAACTAACAATTTCTTTGAAGCAGGCATTGAGTTTGGTGTAGTTCGGGTTGTTTATGGAGAATGGGGTGAAGATCATTATTTCGTTAGCGTAGATTTGATAACTGACGTTGAAGCTCTGGATTGTTGTGCACAGGGGGAAGATGTAGATATTGAAGAATAGGGAGGAGAGAATGGATCCTTGTGGATTCTTGCCACCTTATCTACCTGTTTAGCCACTTTAAGATCATCAGATATGATTACCCCCCAGATCCGGCTCTTCTTTTATGCACAGAAGAAATTCAATTTGGATAAAAATTTACCTGTTTCACTCCATTCAGTATTTTATAGACGTCTATCTTGTTTCCCCTTAGCTGTCTCTTCTCCAAGCTGAAGATCCCTAACCTCTTTAACCTTACCTCATAGGGGAGTTGTTCCATTCCATTTATTGTTTAATTGCCCTTATCTGCTATATCATTTTGAGATACAACTACCAGAAATGCACACAATCCTTAAAAGGATGAAGTTCTTCTGTGCATAAAGGAAGAGGCAGATCTGGGGGTAGTCATATCTGATGATTTTAAAGTGGCTAAACAGATAGATAAGGTGGCAAGAATAGCCAGTGATGCTTGAGTGCATAGAAAGAGGAATGCCCAGCAGGAAAAAAGAGGTGATGATGTTTCTAGTGAGACTTAATTTGTATTACTGTGTGCAGTTCTGCAAACCAAACCTTTGAAAAGATAGAGATGGTTTGGAATCAGTCCAGAGAGCAGCTATTATAATGGTAAGTGCTCTTTATCATAAAGCATATGGTAAATTTATTTATTTATTTAGCTGCATTTATATCCCGCTTTTCACTGGGTCAAAGCGGTTGGGGGATACATTTAACACGAGGGGATATGAGACACATACACTAATACTTACAGGGAACATGGGCAATGGAGAGTTAAGTGGCTTGCCCAAGACCACAAGGAGCACCTGTGGGACTAGAAACCCCAGTCCTTCCGGCCCAAGGTTGCTGTCCTTTAGTGGGATTTGAACCACTGACCTTCTGGCCTATAGTACCTTGCCCCAACCACTGGGCCACATACCGTGAAGAAGATTCAAGCAGGTGGAGATATGTAGAAACATTGAAATGCATCCAAGGTAGAAACAGGGCCGGCCCGTCCATTGAGCGAGAATGTTTTTTGCACAGGGCCCCGCGTAAAAAAACATTCTGATCTAAAAGTAAAATTTTAAAAAAAAAAAGCTGTCTGCTGCCGCTGCCGGGGCCGCCGCGGCAGAATCGAGTGTGCCGCGGGGCCCCACCTGCCCAGCAGAGCCTGCCCTCCCCTGTATCACCTCTCTCTTTGCAGCTGCAGTCACAAGCGCCAGCTTTCAGAGCGCGAGGGGAGAGTTTCTCCCTCGCTGCTCTGTTACGCCCGCGGGGGCTGATGGGAAGTGCCCAACCGCCCCCGCGGGCTTAACAGAGCCGCGAAAGGGAATCTAGTTCCTTCCCGCTCTGAAAGCCGGCGCGTGTGACTGCAGCTGCAAAGAGAGAGGTGATACAGGGGAGGGCAGGCTCTGCTGGGCAGGGGGGGCCCCGCGGCACACTCGATTCTGCCGCGGCGGCCCCGGCAGCGGCAGCAGACAGCTTTTTTTAAAAAAAAGTTTCCCTAGGCTGGGCTGGGCTGGGTTGGGGGGGGGGGGGGTTAGGAGTGGTGTTGGGGGGGGGGGGTTAGGAGGGGTGTTGGGCGGGGGGGGTAGGAGGGGTGATGGGCTATGGGGGAGAAAAGTCTGTATATGGGCTGATGGGATTAGGACTGGAAGTGGGTTGATGGGGGGTTAGGACTGGTAATGGGCTATGGGGGGTTCTTAAACTAAAAATTGGGTGATGGGGGATTAGGACTGGAAATGGGCTGGTAGGATTAGGACTGGGAGTGGGCTGATGGGGAGGTTAGGACTGGTAATGGGGTATGGGGGGGCTTAAACTGAAAATTGGGTGATGGGGGATTAGGACTGGAAATGGGCTGGTGGGATTAGGACTGGGAGTGGGCTGATGGGGAGGTTAGGACTGGTAATGGGGTATGGGGGGCTTAAACTGAAAATTGGGTGATGGGGGATTAGGACTGGAAATGGGCTGGTGGGATTAGGACTGGGAGTGGGCTATGGGGGGCTAGGACTGGTAATGGGTTGGGGGGTTGCTAGGACTGGAAATGGGCTGGGGGGGTTGCTAGAACTGGAAATGGGCTGGGGGGATTAAGACTGGAGGTGGGCTGATGGGGTTAGGACTGGTAATGGGCTGTGGGCTGTGGGCTGTTGGGGGGTTAGGACTGGTAATGGGCTATGGGGGGCTAGGACAGGAAATGGGCAGATGGGGAGGGGTTAGGACTTGAAGTGGGCTGTTGGGTGGGGTTAGGACTGTCAATGGGCTATGGGGGGCTAGGACTGGAAATGGGCTGATGGGGGGGTTAAGACTGGAGGTGGGCTTATGGGGTTAGGACTGGTAATGGGCTGTGGGCTGTTGGGGGGGTTAGGACTGGTAATGGGCTATGGGGGGCTAGGACTGGAAATGGGCTGATGGGGGGGTTAACACTGGAGGTGGGCTGATGGGGTTAGGACTGGTAATGGGCTGTGGGCTGATGGGGGGTTAGGACTGGTAATGGGCTATCGGGGGGGGGGGGTTAAGACTGGTAATGGGCTGTTGGCTGATGGGGGCTGTCTGGTAATGGGCATGGGGGAGTTAGGACTGATAATGGGCTATGGGGGGGCTAGTACAGGAAATGGGCTGATGGGGAGGGGTTAGGACTTGAGGTGGGCTGATGGGGTTAGGACTGGTAATGGGCTGTGGGCTGATGGGGGGGTTAGGACTGGCAATGGGCTATGGGGGGCTGACTGGAAATGGGTTGATGGGGGTTAGGACTGGAAGTGGGCTGATGGGGAAGGTTAGGACTGGTAATGGGTTATAGGGGGAGCATAAACTGAAAATGGGGTGATGGGGGGTTAGGACTGGAAGTGGGTTGATGGGGGGGCTAGGACTGGTATTGGGTTGGGGGGTTGCTAGGACTGGAAATGGGCTGATGCAGGGACTAGAAGGGAATGAATGCTGGGTGAGGCTGGAACTAGAAGGGAGCTGATGTTGGGGGAGGATTAGAATGGGATGGGGCTGGGAGAGTAAAATGGAGAGGGGAAAAATATTTTGTGTGGGAGGGATAAAAAATCTACAATTAGCCGGGTATTGGGAGAGTAAGTGGGGATTGAGGATGGAGGGGTAAAATTTGAGTGGATGAAATAGGAATGAGGAAAGAGCAAAAGGAGAAAGATTAGTATGTTAAAGCAGATGTAGAGAGAGAATGGAAAAAAAACTAGAAGAGAGAAGAAAGGACAAATGGACAGCAGACGATGGAGAGTTAGCAGAAGACACGAAGAAACCAGAAGAAAGTGGCTGGAGCAATTGCAGCTGAAAAAAAAATGCACAAAAGGTAGAAAAATATCTCTTTATTTTGAATTTATTAATTGGAATATGTCAGTTCTGGTAAATGTGCATCATTAACGTCTGCGCTTTGTTTAGCAGAAGAGCAAATTAATGTATAGTTTTATTTCTACAGTGTTGTACATTTCAATTTTGGCTTTTGGGATTCCCAGTTTGTCTTCCTGTTTCTAAATTGTGATTCCTTGTTTGGTGATGGTCTATGTTCTGCATGTGTGACTGAGCTGATGTATTCTGTTTATGTAATTCCTATTTGACATTGCCACTTGTTCTCTTTCCCCAGTAGGTCATGTATTGTTGTTCTCTGAAATGTATTGGTTTAATATTTGCATGTTTCCTTTTGATAGGTAGGGTATGGTGCTTTGTGAGTCCTGGTAGTGCTGTTAGGATACGGCGGGTTTGCTATGGGTTCTAAATGGGCAGTGTTTGTAGTAGTTCCTAATGTGTCTGGTGGTTGGCACTGGATTATAGTAATGTAGAAATCTTTTAGTCTTTCTTTATCCATGCACTCATTAAGAGGCATGTTTACTAAAAGTTAGTATATGGTAACATTATGCAAATATTTATGCAAATGAGGCCCCTTATGCAAATAAGGCCCCGCACCGAGTCTCCGCACATGGCCCCGCACCCCCCTTGGGCCGCCCCTGGGTAGAAATATGTCATAAATACATGGGAGCCAGGCCTTTTCATAGGGTGAAAAGGGGATAGACTCAAAAGCAATCATGGAAATATTTCTTTGAAGAAAGGGTAATAGGCACATGGAAGAGACTTCCAGTGGAAGTGGTGATGACAGGGACAGTACAAGAATTCAAAAAGGTATGGGACAAGTTCCTGGTGGAAAGGTCCATAAACTATTATTAAAAAGGGTCCCAGGATATCACTGCTTGACCCAGTACAAGCATTGTGGAACCTGTGTCTTTTGGGGAAACTGCTAGGTACGTATAACCTAGATTGGCCACTGTTTGAAACAGGATACTGGGCTTGATGGACCTTGTTCTGACCCGGTATGGCATATCTTATATTCTTATGACTGAAGATCTCTGAGGGAGAAGGGGTTGTGGACATTGGGCTTTTGGTCTGAATGGTTAGACTGGATAGGCCAGATAGTCTTTTTCTGCCATCGTTTTCTATATTCTTATCTTTCCGTTTCACTCCCTTCATGAAATTGTACAAATAGAACCTTTTGTTTTGCTTTTAATACTGTGAAGATACATTTTAGAAGGGCTGTTTAGGTGGTTGCAGTGATGTCCAAATGAAAACATCTGCAATCTAGGTCAGTTTTAGAGAAGAGGGTAATATTGACATATCTCTGCCCCCTCATCTCGGATGTGCATTTTGTATAAAAGAAGGAAGTGTAGAACATACTTGGAAGGGCATTCACGTGCAGCAGGAGGAGTAATTTCACAAAGATACATGTGGGAAAAATCACCTTTGGAAACCCAGCAACTTACATGGCTAAGTACCGACATTTTACAACTGCCACATATAAATATCCTCACTTACACATGTAATATAGTAACATAATATATGACGGCAGATAAAGACCAGTATGGTCCATCTAGTCTGCCCAGTAAGGTGGCTAGAGTGGTCGTAGCCACTGCTCCGTGCAAGTCACACCCCCTCTATGCCTTTGTTTAGGATTGTACCCGCCATTCTGTGCTGATCACCATGCCGCCTCTATTTATTGAAGTATAAAAGATATTTGTTTGCTTTGATTTCATCCTCATGCTATAAAGGGATCCACTATGTCTGTCCCATGCCGTTTTGAATTCTGTCACTGTATTTGCACCCACCACCTCCATTGGGAGGACATTCCAAGCATCCACCACACTTTCAGTGAAAACGTACTTCCTGATGTTGCTTTTAAGTTCACCGCCTTCCAGTTTCATCATATGCCCTCTAGTTTTACAGCTTCCCCTTTTTTGAAAAAGGTTAGTTTGTTCATTAATACTCTTTAAGTATTTTAAAAGTCTGCATCATATCTCCCCTGTCCCTCCTCTCCTCTAGGGTATACATATTTAGGGCTTCAAGTCTCTTCCTATACGTCTTTTAGCGCAGGCTCCAAATAGGGTTGTCAACTTTTTTGAAAGAGAAAAACCCGCCACCTGGGGCTAGTCATGCCCACCCTGCCCTTTCCTCCCCCACTGTCCTGCCCCTACCCCACCCTTGTCCCACCCCCTGTCCCCAAAAAATAATTACCGAGAGTGCAACATGCAAACTGAACGAGCAAGACTGCTACACATTCTTAACCAGAAATTCCATACTAACAGAATTCCCAGCAATACACACACAGTACAGACAGGCCTTCATCAATAAATGAGCACAAAATGAAGAGAGAAATAAATCGACAAAAATTAAACTGAAACCCCGAGAAGCCAGACTCCGCATGCAGCGCAACATTAGATAATTAAGAGATGCAGTTCCCCATACTGTGTAAAATATAAAGATAGCACAAAGTCCAATCACTAAATTGAAAATAAAATTATTTTTTCTACCTTTGTTGTCTGACCATTTTATTCTCTGATCATACTGGTCCTGATCTGAGGCTTCTGCTTTTCTGTCTTCTCTTAGCTCTCTTTCTATGGTCTATAGTCAATCTGCCATTTCTTGTCTCTTTTTTTTGTTTTCTTCACTTCCTTCCATCAGCCTATTTCCAGTCCCAGTAACACTCCCCAGTATCAGCCACCTTCCAGTCCTCCCCTCCCATTACCTTCCAATGTCAACACCCTTGCGTTCCCAGGACTGCCAGTGGTGTCCATTCCCTTCCAATCCCCCTCCTTCCACACTGTCCAGCAACTTCTAGTCCAAATACCATCCCAAGTATCATCACTTCCACTCTCAGTGTCACCCCGTGTCAGCTCCCTTCCAATCACCCTACCCTCTGTCCATCCCCCTTTCAGTACCATCCCCATGTGCCCTCCCCTTCCATTCCCCCATTACCCAGCCAACTACCAGTCCTATCCCCAAGTGTCATCTCCCTCCAGTCCCACCCCAGATGTCAGCTCCCTCTTTCCCCTCTCTGTCAGCTCTCTTCCTGCCACCTCCTTCCTCCCTCCTGCATTAGCTCCCTTCCAGCCTCCACCTTCCCCATGTCAGCTCCCATCTTCCCCCCATGTCAGCTCCCTTCCAGCCACCTTCTTCCCCCCTCTTTCAGCTGCCTTCCAGCCCTCACCTTGCCTCATGTCAGCTCCCTTCCAGTCACCTCCTTCCCTCCACTTTCAACTGCCTTCCAGCCCTCACCTTTCCTCTTTCAGCTCCCTCCCACCCCCACTTTCCCTCATGTCAGCTCCCTTCCAGCCACCCCTTTTACC
Organism: Ichthyophis bannanicus; assembly: GCA_033557465.1. Lineage (NCBI taxonomy): Eukaryota > Metazoa > Chordata > Amphibia > Gymnophiona > Ichthyophiidae > Ichthyophis > Ichthyophis bannanicus. Next base: position 642,037,270 of record CM066036.1, on the reverse strand, counting down.
CCTCTTTCAGCTACCTTTGTGCTCCCTGCCCCCGCCCCCGGTATCAGTCGCTTCTGCCACTTCCTTCCCCTTCCAGCCACAGCTCTTGCTTCTTACAGAGCAAAAATGCAATTCAATGTGTGCCTTTGAATCAGTGCTGACTCCTGGTGATCCAGAAGCTCCTGGGTTTCTTGGCAGTGTAACTGGAAGTAGATTGCCAGGCCTTTCTTCTGAGGCAGTAGAGGGTCAAGTGACTTGCCCAAGGCCACAAAGAGTGATAGTGGGAAATGAACCTTGGTTACCAAGCCAGTGTTCTAACCACTAGGCTACTCTTCCACTCCTTCTTACAGAGCAGTAACTGCAATAATGCTAATTTAAAAACAAAATGAAACTGGTGCGGAGCCCACCGGCCCTATAGAACCCCTGCTGCAGCGTCCTGCACTCAAAAGGAAGTGACGTTACAGGGGGCAGGACTGTAGCAGGAGCTCCATAGAGCAGGAGGGCTCCACACCGGTTTCATTTTGTTTTTAAATTAGCTTTATTGCAGCCGCTGCTCTGTAAGAAGCAGGAGCCGCGGCTGCAAAGGGAAGGAGGTGGCCGGAAGGTATTGACAGAGGAGGAGAAGGTGAGGTTGTGCTGGTGGGGACAAGGACCCCAAATGAAAAGTTGTTTTTCTGCTCTGGCCACTCCTGGTCCCGCGGCCAGAGCAAAAACTGGCTTTTCAAGGGCCAGTCTTACATCTCTGTTGGCAGCCGGCCTGGTCATGTAAAAACCGGCCTGGCTCGCTGAAAATCGTCTGTTTGGCAACACAGTGTTCTAACCACTGCTCCAAATCATTTTGGTCGCCTTCCTCTGAATTGTTTCAAGTTTTTTATATCCTTTGTGAGATATGGTCTCCAAAACTGAACACAATGCTCCAAGTGAGGCCTCACCAACGACTTGTACAGGGGCATCAATACCTCCTCTTTTCTGCTGATTATTCCTCTCTGTATGCAGCCCTGCCAGAATCTCTTTGAGTTCTTTCAATATCCTGGGATGTATCCCATCCAATCCCATGGCCTTGTCCACTTTCAGTTTTGCAAGCTGTTCAAACACATCTTCTTATGTGACTGTTGTGGAATCTACTCCATTGCCATTTGTATATTTATCATTCATACGTGGTCCTTCTCCAGGATTTTCTTTAGTGAATACAGAACAGTAGTATTTGTTTAGCAGTTTTACTTTTTCAATGACGTTTTCCACAAATCTGTCTGTGGCACTTTTGAGTCTTGCAATTCCACCTCTGTTCTTTGCCATTTTGCACATCTGGACAGGTGAATGCCACCAATTGACTATAGAGATCTCTATCTTTCCCTTGTTGCAATTAAAAGATGGAAATATAGACAGGGGATGAAGGAAGATATCCCCCTTAATCCCTGCTGTAAAGGGAAGGGCAAAAAGAGCACTTTATTTTTCCTATTCGCTTTGGGGAACTGGTGTAAATATGGATGGGGGAAATTTCAATCTGACATTTGTATCCTCTATATGAAATTTATGTAGATTTTGCTGCCACCCTGGCAATGCCCTCGATATATCCCCATGCAGCACAGACGTGATATGAACATTCATGTGTAAAATGGGCCTTTCTAAAATAGCCTTTTACACATGGATACGATTTACACATGTACATGGTCGGATTTACACGTGTAAATAGTGAAAAAGATATCTAAAAAACCCTTTAGGGTTTTAATTCCTGATCACATATACATTTTGCAAAGCAATGCACATACTTTAGGTCACATTTCTGCAAGGCATTCCCAGGGCAGGAATAATGTTTCTAAATGAGTTAATTTTGCAAATACCATGACAGGAATGAACCTTACCCCTATACCACTGTATCGTAGAGGTGATCGCAGTCTCTCAGGTTCACTGCAAATTCTCTTTTCAATACTTGCATTTTTCCAAAGGGAGCTGCTTTCTGGCAATCATAAGGTGCAATATGCACAGGTAACATATCACCTGAAATTAGGGCAATTTCTCAATCTTTCTGACATTTTCTTGGTCTCTGATTGCATTTGTTGGTATTTAAGGATCTTCTTTTTCTCCAGTGTAGTACAGAATAATCACTTGGATACGTCTATTAGCTGTGCTGTTCTTATATTTTTCTCCCGGAGTGTGGTTAGCATGGGATTGCAAAAAAATGCACGTGAAGGCACATTTTATAAAGGATGTCCAAGTGCAATCTAGGACGTGAAAGTCAGAACGTCTGGAAAAATAAGCAGGCACGCGCTAATATAGGTACGATTTCACAAATGTGGACGTGCCCGATATGGACGTCTATGAAGACATCTACATTGATGTCCCCAGAATAGCATTTCAGAACAGGGATGTCTAATAGCCTAGGTGGCCAGGGTTCAAGTCACATTGCGGGCCTCTGTGATCTTAGGCTAATCACTTAACTCTCCATCTTCTCTACAGTCTCTGGATGCTTTAAAGTGAAAACAAGCACCATCCTGATGCCTATTTGTACGTGGAGCAGGTTAGTGCCACAAGATATCTGTGGGTACCGCTGCTACATACCCTGATGCTAAGTGGTTAGCACTGGGGCAGATCGGGGCATTCTGGAGTGGAAACATAGGGGTCTGTTTACTAAAGGCCGGTGTTGTGCGGTCCGCGGTACCGAGCGGGTGCCGTATAAGGAGTGGGCGTTCCGTCGTGAAGAACAGAAGCTGTGATTGACAGATGCGCTAAGGTGCGCGGCGCCCGTGTGGTTAGTGCCCTGTGACATTACGGCGTTTGATCTGTGCACATAGATCACACTGCTCACGGTTTTTGGGCTTCCACTATTGTGCTGCACATTGCTGACGGAAACGGTTTCTTTTCCCTGCACAGCACCTCTAACGCGAGTGTTTCACTGGCGGTAAATTTCTTTGCAGATTCGGGCACGCTCCTGTGCGGCGAGTCTCTCCCCTCCCACATTCCGCCCACTGACCCCGTCTCTCCGCCCCTAGGGGGCCTTCCTCCGCCCTCATTTCGCCTTGGCACGCCTCTTTCGCACATTACCGCCCCGCAAATGTGCGCGTTGTCGGCGCACGCTTGCGGGACCCGTTAATGTGCCGCGCACTCGTACGGGGCGCTTAAGAGCACTTAAATACATCTTTTAGAGCGCTCATGTGCGCCCCGTACAAGTGCGCCGTTTAGTAAACAGACCCCATAGAAACATAGAAATATGACGACAGAAAAAGACCACATGACCTATCTAGTCTGTCCTTCCATATCAACAACTACAACAGTCCCCTTTTTTCCTTTAGAGATCCTCTGTGTTTGTCCCATGCTTTTTTTAATTCAGTTACTGTCCTCATCTCCACCACCTCCACTAGGAGACTATTCCACGGATCCACCACTCTTTCTGCAAAGAAATATTTCTGCATATCATTCCTGAATCTATTCCCCTTCACCCTCATCCCATGTCCCCTCGTAGCAGAACATGCTTTCAATTGAAAGGGGCTCTCCCCCTGAACATTTATGCCACAGAGGTATTTAAACATCTCAATCATATCACCTCTATCCCGCCTTTCCTCTAAGGTGTACATATTAAGATCCTTAAGTCTGTCCTCATATGCTTTCTAACGAAGACCACTAACCATTTTAGTAGCCACTCTCTGCACCGACTCCATCCTGTTCACATCCTATTGAAGGTGCGGTCTCCAGAATTGCACACCATACTCCAAATGAGGTTGCACCAAAGACATATACAAAGGCACTATCACCTCCTTTTTTTCTGCTAGCCTCTCCGTATGCACCCAAGCATCCTTCTAGCTTTTGCCGTTGCCTTTTCTGCCTGTTTAGCTACTTTAAGATCATCAGACACAACCATACCTAGGTCCCGCTCTTCTTTAGTGGACAAAAGTACTTCACCCTCTATACGAACACATGACCAGCCTGTAAATTGTATATATTGTTATTGTATATAGTTACCCTGTTAGCCAAGTTGAATTTCCTGTTCATATGTAAACACAAAGTACTATTGGAAATGTGTATGTTCGTTGTTTATTGTAAACCGCACTGATGCTGAATAGCGCGGTATAAAAGAGACTTTAAATAAATAAAATGAATAAATACTATATTGCTCCCTTTGACTGCTGCAGCCCAAATGCATGACCTTACATTTTTTAACATTAAATCCCAGCTGCCAAATTCTAGACCATTCTTCAAGCTTAGCTAGATCCCTCCTCATGTTATCTACACCTTCCTGGGTGTCTACTCTATTGCAGATTTTGGTAACATCCACAAAGAGGCAAACCTTACCTGACAGCCCTTCCGCTATATCACTAACAAAGATGTTAAAAAGAATCGGACCAAGGACAAATCCCTGGGGCACACCACTGGTAACATCCTTCTCAGAGTGAACTCCATTTACCTGTACTCTTTGTCGCCTCCGACCCAACCAGTTTCTAACCCAAGCAATAACTTTAGGGTCCATCCCTAGGGTGCTCAGTTTGTTTATAAGTCGCCTGTGAGGAACAGTGTCAAAGGCTTTACTGAAATCTAAATACACCACATCTAGGGCTCTCCCTCGGTACAACTCCCTGGTCACCCAGTCAAAGAAATCAATCAGATTTGTCTGACAAGACCTGCCTCTGGTGAATCCATGCTGCCTCAGATCCTGTAATCCGCTGGACTCCAGAAACCCAACTCTTTTCTCTTTCAGCAGTGTTTCCAATAATTTACTCACCACCGAAGTTAAACTAACCGGCCTGTAGTTTTCAACCACATCCATACTTCTGCTTTTGTCTAAAGGCACCACATGAGCCTCTCTCCAGTCCTTTGGCACCACTCCTGACTCTAATGAGGCATTGAAAAGGTCAGTCAATGGAGCTGCTAGAACGTCCCCAAGTTCCCTCAGTATTCTAGGGTGTACCCCATCCGGTCCCATTGCTTTGTCTAATTTAAGTTGAGCTAGTTTCACACGAACACAGTCTTCTGAAAATTGTTCAAGATGTCCCTCACTTCTGTTCCTGTTTGTGGCTGTTTTCTGAGGTCCTGCTCCCGGTCCTTCATCTGCAAACACAGAACAGAAATATTTGTTAAGCAATTCCGCTTTCTCCTCATCAACTTCTACATATTCCCCCCCTTCACCCTTGAGTCTGACAATACAACTTTTGCCCTTCCTCTTCTCATTAACATATCTGTAAAAAGTCTTATCTCCCCATTTTATTGTATTGGCTATTTCCTCCTCTTTTTGAATCTTTGCTTTCCTAACTACTTGCTAGCTTCTCTAAGTTTTTCCAAATATATATGCCTGTCTTCCTGTCTCTGGTATCTCTTGTATTTCATTAAGGCCTCCCTCTTTTTCTTCACTTTTTCAGCTACTTCTTTCGAAAGCCACTGGTCTCCTTTTCCTTTTACCTTTATTTACCATTTTAACAAAAAGGTTGGTTGCCCTTAAAATATCCCCTTTAAGTTTTGCCCACTATTTTTCTACATCCCCCAGCTGGTCCCATCCCGCTAACAACTCCCTGAGGTATTCGCCCATTTTGGCAAAGTTAGTCTTCCTAAAGTCTAAGACCCTCACCTTTGAATGGATTTTAACAGCCCTAGTCCTAATACTGAACCACACCATCTGGTGATCACTGGATGCAAAATGATCTCACACTATAACATCAGAAACACTTTCACTATTTGTAAGCACCAAGTCCAGTATGGCCCCTTCACATGTGGGGTCTGTTACCAATTGCCTGAATGGTTCTCCCTGTGGAGAATCCAGGATCTCTTTACTTCTAGATGATACTGCAGCAGGAATGTGCCAATCAACATCTGGCATATTGAAATCCCTTATCAGTAGCACTTCCTCTTTCCTAGCAGTGCTTCATATGTCTTCAATTAATTCTCTGTCCAACCTCTTCCTCTTGTGAGGGAGGTCTTTATATCACACCAGTGCAAATAGATTTCTCTTTCCCTCTTTCTAGTTTAACCAACAATGCCTCCTCTCTCCCTTTTAAGCTCCGTAATTCCAAAGCTTTAATAGTATTTTTTACATATAGTTCCACTCCTCCTCCCCTTATTCCTCCCCTGTCCTTTCTGAATAAAATATAGCCAGGTATAGTTACATCCCAGTCATGGTTTTCTGTGAACCATGTTTCTGTAACTGCCACTAAATCCAAGTCGGCCACTCCACCAAAGCTTCAACATCAGGGATCTTATTTCCCATGCTAAGGGCATTTATACACACTGCTTTCCATATGTTACCACTGTTACCCATTTCCATAAAGGTATTTAATGTATCACTTATCTGGGGGCTTTCTTCACCCATCCCCAATGAATCTAGTTTAAAGCCCTCTTCAGTAGATTAGTCAGTCTACTACTGAAGACGTGTTGACCTTTCTTGGACAGATGGATGCCATCTCTGCTCTGAAACCCTTGGAACAGCATCCCATGGTCTAGGAAACCAAAATGCTCTTGATGACACCATCCACACATTCATCCATGCATTCATCTCCAGGATGTGAGCGTCTCTGCCTTGGCCTTTACCCTCAACAGGGAGGATTGAAGAGAACACCACCTGTGCACCTAACTGCTTCACCCTCTGTCCCAGAGCCATGAAGTTACTCTTGATACGCTCAGAGGGATACCTGGCAGTATCATTTCTTCCGACATGGATTAGCAACATTGGGTAATAGTCAGTGGGCTTGATGAGTCTCGGCAAACTCTCTGTAACATCTTGGATTTTGGCACCAGGTAGACAGCATACCTCTCTGGACATCAAGTCTGGTCGGCGGATGGACGCCTCAGTACCCCTCAGAAGAGAGTCACCAACCACTACTACCCTTTGATTCCTTGTTGTCACTGATTCTGCAACTTTGGGGGACTTGAGCTCTGCTTCTTCCTTTTCCAGGGATGCTTTCACCTCCTCCGCTTTCCAGGGATGCTTTCACCTCCTCCGCTTCCAGGGCTGCACAATGGTTCTCCAATTCAAGGGCTGGAGAAGTTGGATTGGTGATTCTGCAGACCCTGGTGACTTGTGTCCAATCTTCGTCATTCTGTCAGCACCCATTTTCTCCTCTGCTGGAGAGCTTGGTTGCTGCAAGAAGCATATCATCAATGTACTTCTCACTGTCTTCAATGCTCCTCAGCTTCGCCACCTCCTCTCTGAGCTCCTCCACTTGTTTCCTCAGAGCTTCAGCATGCAGGCACCCTGCACATGGAACCGGTCCTTCAACTGGCTTTGGAACCTCTGTCTGGACAGAGGCAGAAGCTGTAATGGGGGCAACAGCATTAGCGATACGATTTTTCCCAGCCATTGTTCTGTTCATGGAGCTTAGGTATCTGTTAAAGCAAAAGAGAGATTACCAAAGTACCAGCCGGTTTCCCAGCTGTCCTTTCAGAGAAAAAGCAGTTAAATCTCTTTAATTATATTCAAAATGTGCTGCTCCAAGTCCCTGTGTTTTGTTAGATGGGGAGGTGCCCTATAAAGCAAGACTGCTCACTAGGGGTTTGTGGGAGTTGGGGTGGGTAGGGAGGGAACTAAGACCTCATTAGGTGCCAGCAGTTCCCAAGAGCTGAGAACATTACCAGAGTTTAAAACCTACCCCACTAGAAGATCGCCCTGGGGAGGCTTCCAAGATGGCGGACTGATGGGAGCATTGTGCGGCAGCGTTGATTTCTTCATAGGCAAACGGAAGGCTAAACGGGCTAAGAAACCCTCTCTTGCCCCTGCAGCCTCATCCCCCTTACCTTCTCAAGTGGTTGGACCGCTTGATCAATTTCTAGCACCGTGGCAGCAGTCGGGAGAGCCGGCGGTTCAAAGCCCTTGGGACCTTTTGGCGGAGTTGGGTAGCTCGGCGGGAGGCTCCGGGCCAGACATCTCACCGCCGGAGCAGTGGCATCCTCCTAAGGAACCTCTACGTGTGTCAAGCTCTGCGCAGCTGACGGAAGTGTCCCCCGTCCCCCCGGTTCGGAGGGGGGTGTGGAGAGAGGAGGGTCGGCTACGCTGGGAAGTGGTGGTGACGCTGCCTTGTCTCCCCCCAGTGTTACAGAGGCTCCCAGAACAACTAGGAGGTTTTCTGGCAGGTCGGCTGATGCCTTACCTGCCCCTGGTGCTTCGGTTGTGGAGCGGCGACGCATAGAGGCTGGCACAGATGAAGTACAGAATAAGCTAACTTTTTCCTTTGAAAGACCTGCTGAGTTTACTTTGGAGTCCATATGGTCAGCGATTGTGAAACTTGGGGAATTTCTTGCTCCTCAGGTCACTGCTTTGTCCACTCAGCTTCAGTCCCATACGGTTCTCCTTCAGCAACACACGTTAGAAATTTCTGCAGCACAAACTTCTGTGACTGAACTCCAGCAGAAAGTTTCTCGGATTGACAATGCTAGTCTTTCATATCAAAAGGATATTGGCTACTCAGACAAGGATTGAAACGTTGGAAAATTTATCAAGATATTCAAACCTCCGTCTTGTGAATTTTCCTAATTCTCAGTGTATTAGCTTGAAGGAGATGTTTAAAAAGTATATGGTTGAAGTGTTAGGGGTCCCAAATGAATCCCATCCCCCTATGTTGAAACAGTACTATCTTCCAATAAGGAAAAAGGTGGTGGGTGGTGGGACTATTCCTGGAGTGGATCAGGCTGATTCTTTAGATGTTTCTGCTATTTTAGAAGGCTCTTTAACTGAATTAGTTGTTCCCTCCACTTTAATTGTAACTTTCGCTCTATCCTCAGATAGGGATTGGTTTCTCTGAATGTTCTTTCGGAAACGGGATGTAATATTTCAAGGGTTAACTATCCGTGTCTTTCCAGATTAATCTAAGGAGACTCAGAAATGCAGAAAGAGTTTTTTGCTTCTTCGTCCAGGTGTCTTGTTGTTGGGGGGTCAGTTTTTCTTGAAGTTTCCTTCTAAGTGTATGATTAAGCTGAATTCTGTTTCTTATGTCTTTTATGATCCATCTCAGTTGCTGGCTTTTATTAGTGCTCTCCGCCCCTCTGAGGCAGCTCAGGAGCCACTGCAGTAGGTTTTTGGCCTGATGGTTTTCCCTTAGTTGATTTTCCAGCAGGTTTGGATTACAATTGTATGCATGTTTGAAAGTCTCCCTCTAATAGTGGGCTATAGTAGGGTCAGTAAATGTATAATTTTCTGTTAATTTGTTTCTAGAAAGCGATAGTTGTTTATCAACTTGTTTTCTTTCTGTACCCTAATTTCCATTCAAGCATTGTTGCTTGGACTTATTGTAAAATGATATATATAAATAAAACAAACAAACAAACAAAAAAAAACCCTACCCCACTAAACAAAATATTTCTACTAAAGCACCAAAAAGAATGTAGCTTTATTTTAAAACTTTACCAAAACCCTTTTAAGAGCTCCCAGTCAGAGAGCTAGCAATTTAATAAAAATAAACCCTCAAATCCTTACCATTGTTTGACCAGTAGAGCCCCTGTTAGGAATGCCTCAACCGGGCAGGGCTCTGAAGCCTTTTATGCAGGCCTCAGCTGCTCTCAGTTTATTCACAGGCTAATCAGGCCCCTAACTCCTGATTAGGTGTCAGCAGTTCCCAAGAGCTGAGAAGGTTACCAGAGTTTAAAACCTACCCCACTAAAGAAAATATTTCTACTAATGCACCATAAAGAATATAACTTTGCTTTAAAAATATACCAAAACCCTGAAGCCTTTTATGCAGGCCTCAGCTGCTCTCACTTCATTCACAGGCTAATCAGGCCCACTAACTCCTGATTAGGTGTCAGCAGTTCCCAAGAGCTGAAAAGGTTACCAGAGTTTAAAACCTACCCCACTAAAGAAAATATTTCTACTAAAGCACCAAAAAGAATGCAACTTTGCTTTAAAAATATACCAAAACCCTTTTAAGAGCTCCCAGTCAGAGAGCTAGCAATTTAATAATAATAAACCCTCAAATCCTTACCGTCGTTTGACCTGTAGAGCCCCTGTTAGGAATGCCTCAACAGGGCAGGGCTCTGAAGCCTTTTATGCAGGCCTCCATTGCTAAGCAGTTGGAACCCGTTGCTAAGAGTTGGCACCCGTTGCTAAGCAGGCAGCATCGATATTGAGTTGCTGCCTCATTAGCGACACATGGGTAAAGTAAAGTGCAGAAAAGACTGGCCTAACTTTACCCACGAAAGCTAACCGGGCAGCATTCAATATCACCACTGCCTGGTTAGCTTCTGGGTTCTGCAGCAGATTGAATATTCAGTGCCTTTGGTCGGATATGGCCCCGGCATTGAATATCCAGAGTTAGACTTCAGCGGCGACGGCTAGCCATTTTACAAGCCATCGCTGCTGAATATACCCCCCCCCCCCCATGATATTATATGGCATGATATGACTCCTGAGTGTCACTATGAGTTGGACTTGACTCAATGGCACTTAATCAAATCACTTTATATGGTTTTCAGATAAATCCTAGGGAGCACCAGCCAGCCATGATTGCAGGAAATCCACAATGAATATTCATAAGAAATTTGCAAGCAGTTTAGACAGTGTATGCAAACTCATTTTATGCATGTTCACTGTGGATATCCTAAAAAATCTGAATGACTGGTGCTCCTCTAAGACAGGTTTGAGTAGCATTGTTTCATAAGCAGAACTATGTGGGCAACATGATCAATGTACCTTTGGAAGGTAACTTAAGCATTATTTAGGAGAGTACCAGTATATCATCTTACTTTCAATGAGATCTTGAGTGTTATAGCCAGCATTATAAAAATATGTATGCAGCTATCTCAAGGTTGGAATGGCTGTACTGCTCACACACTTCATGTAGCCCAGGGCTAGAAATAAATATACTTTAATTTACTTAAATCTTCCTGGGGGGTGGGGGTCAGGTGGGGGTTAGAAGAGTCACTGGAGATTACAGTCACAAAGCCCAGCAGAAAGGAGCAAAGCCGAGACAGCACAGTAGTGGACTGAAGCAGGAACTGCCTTGGGAGCTGGTCAACACAGCCACAGTGGTGGCTGGACCACTGTGGAAGATCTGGAACTGCACCGGTAGCAGTAGCAGCTTAAAAAATCACAGCCCACTGGCAGTTGGGAAGCTTCAGCAGCTCCAGAAAGAAGAAAGCCATAGAGGAAGCAGCCATGGGGATGTCTGGTGTGTGCTGAAGGCAAGCTGGGACACACGTTGCCAGCTAGCGCGTTGCCACGACAGTGCGAGATGATTCCTACGCTAACTATGCAATCTGTGTTAAGGTCATGAGTGGGTGGATTAAGGGAGAAGAGTGGGCATAGTGAGCTCAGTGCATTTAGCGCTAAGCTCACACTGCGCACTAACTGCATTAGTGTGGGTTCACCTAATGCCACCTCAATAGGTAGAGTTAAGTGCACCCAAGCTAATGCAGTCTGTGTTAGGGGAAAGTGCTCTGTATTACCTGCCTGGAAAATGCTTTCAACACCCTGACAGTTAACTCAATGGTGTTGCACCTAACATGCCATAGTTTCGGTGCTGTTGGCACGTTGGATGCAACACCTTACTGTCCTTTCGTAAAAGACCCCCATAATTTATTCTGTGCTCCATATAAAAGCATTAATCTTATAAAACCACACTTTTTTATTTGTATTTACTTTTTTTTACCGTTATTAGACATACCAAAGAAAAGATGTCTCCTTGATGAGATTATTTGGGGTAATTTTATAACTGCCTGCAGAGGTGAAAAGTACACGCATACTTTTCATTCCGTGGCATTCCCAGACTATTAAAGTACATGCAAAGTTTTATTTCATAAATTATCCCAGAAATAAATCCCATACACATTTCTACCTACTGCCTTGTACAGATACATTTCCAGAGGAAAAATAAACATATACTTTGGAAAATTCATAAGTTCCAAACCCAACTCCAGACCTGCTCTCAGGAACACTTCCCTACCACAGCAGATACAGTCTAAGCATGCCTGACATGTGCTACATACATGCTTTTACCTGCACAGAGGGTTGACAGTTTTATAAAAACTCATTTCCCTGGGTAATTCACTGTTATACCCATAAAAATATCTGTTAAAATTGTCTTGTTTATCTTAAAAAAATGTATTAGTCATAATATATGGAAAGTAGCTGCAATACCAGCTTAGCAAGACTAGTTTAGCCAGCTTTCACGGTGTCTCTGCCAAAATCACAACTACAAGGAAATGTTTCTGTTTCACTTAATCCCCTCAATAAAAGGTTCTATTAAATTAATGTTTAATTAAAAAATCTACAACTTAATAAAGATTTCCTTTATTTAGCCTGACAGCTTTCTCTTTTGGGCTAACAGCTCAATCAGATGCAACCTTTATTGTCTTATGCAACTATGAGCTTCCATCTGCAATTATCCGGGATGGAGAAGGGAGATGTTTCTCCTATTTTTGATATCTCCTTTTCTATGACCAAGTGATCATAATGGTAGTCCTTATCCAGGGGCTATTAGTCACAGCTCCTTCTGGAATCCAGCTAATATAGACCAGATCATGGGTAAAATGGGTTGGCAGGGAACGGGATCTGGATAGGGAGTTGGAGGAGGGCTAGTGGCGAAGCCTCCTGGACCAGGTGCGATACTTGCCCCTATCAGTAGCTATTCGGGAGAATTGGTATAAAGTGGTGATGCGTTGGTATTACACGCCCACCCGCCTGAATAAAATGTTCCCCGGAGTGTCCCGTAGCTGTTGGAGGGAATGTGGGGAGGAGGGAACCTTCTTCCACGTATGGTGGAGCTGCCCCAAGATTAGGGGTTTTTGGAGGGAAATTCAGCATTGGATTAGGGAGGTGGTGGGAGGCCGAGAGGTGGCCTTAGACCCCTGCGGGTATTTGATGGGGTGGTGGAGTGAGGGGGGCCCGGAGCAGGACAAGAGGCAGATCATGGCGTGCCTTAGCGCTGCTCGATGCGAGGTGGCATATAGATGGAAGCAGAAGGACACCCCACAGGTGATACGCTGTGTGGATAGACTCAGGCAGGTATATTTAATGGAAAAGCTAACCACCGTATGGCGACAAAAGATAGATCGATTTGAGAAGCATTGGAGCAAGGTGCTGGGGTATCTCCGCTTAGAATGTGGAGGTGCTGAAGGGGGGGGGAGGGGAGGGGAGGGGAGGGGGGCTGCAGGGGGGGTGGTAGGGGGAAGGGGGTGGGAGGGGAGGGGGGCGAAGCCTCTGAATCAGGTTGAATGATGTATTAAGGGGGTGGGGGGAAGGGGGAAGGGGAGTGGAGGAAATGGCACACTTCAGGTTGGGGGGAGCAGCATGTTTAGGGCTTGATGTTATGAGGGAGTTGGAAATGTACCCGGCACCATATGGTGCTGGCTGTTGGAAGAGCTGTGCTCTTAGCGTTGTTTGCTGTGTTTATAAACTGTTTATAAAATATAAATTTAAAAAAAAAATGGGTTGGCAACAGTAGGCTACAGCTGCCCAGAAATTAACTGGGTTGGTGTCTGAATGAATGTTTGAATTTATTTGATATACTGCAAATCATAAATATATTCTAAGTGGTTTACAATAATTAAAATTCAACATATGAACCAGATTTAAACTATACAAATGCTAATCAACTAAAAGGCGAAACTCACATTAAGCATCAAAAAATAATCACAAAAGACATGGTACATATAAACAAAATAAAAACAAAACATTATAAGCAAAGAATAAAAAAATACAAATAATAATATAATTAAAATATTAATGAGTCAAGTATATATAATATAATAGAAATCAAAAATAAAATTCAACAAAGATAAAAAATAATAATGAAAATAAAAACAAAAATAATTGGGCCACTATTTAAAAGGAATAGAATTGGAGGTGGGCGTTACCAAGATTGCGGCGTTGTGAAGTTGAGCTGGAGAGCGGTTTCTTCTATGGGGCATAAACAGAAGGCACGGGGCGGGTTGCAGCCCTCACAGCCAACCCCTGGCTTACCGCTTGTTTCTGGAGGTCCGATGGATCAATTTCTTTTTCAGTTTCCGCAGCTTCCAATGAGTTCAGGGGAGGTAATGTCGGCTGCAGCTGTACTGGGGCCAGTGAGCCCGGCTTCTGCTTCGGATTCTTCAGCTCTCTCCCCTGATTTGCGGCTGGTGATAAAACAGGCATGTCTTCATCAGTCCCCTGGGGCCTTTTTGCAGGAGCTACCCCCAGGAGGGAGTGAGCTGATTGCAGGAAGAGGGCCGGGCCTGGGGATAGGAGAGACGGAGAGTTTACCCATCCCGGAGCAACTAATGCACGCCGAGTTTTGAGCCTTATCAGTTGGAGTCCAGACTTCAGGTGAAGCTGCGTCTGTGCGAAGGGCCCTATTATCTGCCGGGATGGAGGCAACCACAGTAGAAACAGGAGACTATGGTACCTTTACATTTGTTCAACCAGAGAAGTTTACCTTGGAAGATATTTGGAAAGCCATTGTCTCTCTTGGCCAGGCTTTGATTCCTCAAGTGTCCTCGCTGTGGTGCGAGTTTCTGCTAATGAGTCTGGGATTCAGCAGGTTGCTGCTTCGATGGAAAATGTAAAACTGAGGTGTGTGAATTGCGTGATAAATTTACCTCTATTGGTTCTCATGCTGATGCTTTTGTTAAGAACTTTGAACTGGTAGAAAAAAAGTTGGAAGTTCTTGAGAATGCTCACAGAGTGTGTAATCTCCATTTAATTAATTTTCTTAGACTGCCTACTATGTCTGCAAAGGATATGTTTATGGAATACTTGGGAGTGTCTCAGGATACCCTCCCTCCTTTAGTTAAGTGCTTTTACCTTCCACCGGGGAAAAAGCAATCCTCTTCACCAGTTTCTCAGGTGGATGTTTTCAATATTACTGACATCCTTGAGTCTTCCTGAGATGAACTATTGGTTTCAGCCACTATGATTGTGACATTTGTGCTTCTTTCTGACAGAGAGTGGCTTTTGAAACTCTTTTTTCATAAGAGACATTTGTTGTTTCGTGGTCAGCGGGTATACATATATCCTGATTTGGCTAGGGTGACCCAGCGACATCGTAAAGAGTTTCTCTTGATGCACCCTGGAATTCTGCAGATGGGGGGGGGGGCTCTTTTTCTTAAAGCATCCTTGTAAATGTTTAGTGAAATACCAGTCTATAGTATACAGGGTGGCCCCAAAAAAGTGAGAACATCTCATAAATTAAAAGCTTAAATAATTTACTTATTTACCTTTTTTAGCTATATAACATCTTTATTTCGACAATTTCTGGTCGCCATCTTTTTTTTTTTTAAATTTGTCAATCATTTACATCTGTCTTTTTGAATTTTTAAATAACTTATATGCTACGAGATGTTCTCACTTTTTTTGGGCCACCCTGTTTATATATTATGAGCCCTCCCAACTGTGTGCCTTCATGAACACGAGAAGACTGGAAGCCCCCACTGCTCCATTCCAGATGAGTCGCACAATGTGTAATGCTCTCATTGGAATATCTCTTATTTCGTTTATTTTTTGTTTTTGTTATTTCCTACTTGGGTAATCCCTTCTATTGTGGGCTAGTGTGAGTGGGCATCTATCTATGTTGTCATAATGGAAGTTGGTTTTCCTTTTCTTTCTTTTGATTTTCTTGATGCAAGCTCTTTTTCTGTACAGGATGGTTTTTGTTAACATTCTTGGATTATTTGAAAATTCATTAAATAAAAAATAAATAAAAAGAATAAAAGGACTGGAATAAGTGCCACTGTGAAAGATATTGCCATTTAGTGTAATATCTTGCTTCACAGATCACCTCAGCATTATCTAATTAGCCCCCAAGTAGAGACTTGAGTTATCCATATAGCAACAATTTTCAGCATCGCAGTTCAGATAACTGTCTGGATAACTAAGGATAACAAAAAAAGCTGTCCCAAGTGCTATCTAGATAAGCTATCTGGAGAGCAACTGAATATCTCTGCTATCCGGATAATGCTGGCACCACACTTCTGTATCCAGATATTCTGTGTCGGCCGCTATCTGAATTCTGCTGCTGGATAATTGGCATTTTTGAAGAACTGACTACAATAGGCTCAATATTACCCTAAAAAGGAACTTGTCGGACAACTGGGTCTCCCTTGTCGAAAATATCGGGTCCAGCTAACAAGCCCAAACCCAGAACCTATTTAAAAGATAAACAGGTAATAGGTTTATTCACTACCCTCCCATTTTAATCATCTAACTGATAAGCTGTATGAAGACATTAGCTTTTAAATTAGTTTTAAATTTCTGACAAGAGGTTCCGACCTTAAGTAATTAGGAAGATCATGTGACAGTTTTGGGGCCATTATTGCAAAGCACAATATTGTAAGCCAGTGGTTCTCAACCCAGTCCTCTGGGACCCCCAGTCCAGTCAGGTTTTCAGGATATTCACAGTGAATATGCATGAGATAGATCTGCATACACTGCTTCTATTGTATGCAGATCTATCTCATGCATATTCATTGTGAATATCCTGAAAACCTGACTGGCTTGGGGGTCCCAGAGGACTGGGTTGAGGACCACTGCTGTAGGCTAATAAATTCTACTTATTCTTGTATATGAGGGTACTATTAAAAGTTTTTGTTGTGCAGAGTGCAAAGAGCAAGATGGCACATAAAAGATGAAAAGACATGCCAAGAAAACTGATAGACACCAAAAAAAACATTCACCGGTGTAGTCCCTAAGCAACTTTAGATTTTTGTTGGAGCGTACCGAGGGAGGAATGAACTGTGTATCATCTATACCAGACGGTGCACTTCTTTTATTCATACAAGGTTCATCACCCACAATGATATGTTAAATGCCACTTATCTGAAGTTGAATACTGCAGTTAAAATTCATAGAACAGCACGACGTGCACGTTACGGGACTGATGCCCTGTCTCAAGTGCCCATTTGATCCATACTAACAACAACTGTTGAAAAACACCAGACTAACATGCAGCCGTCTTTATGGGACTCCAAACTCATGCGATTGGCTGATTAGCTTTTCAATCAAGGGGGAACCTCCAATGAAAAAGGGAACACCCCACTCACAGGGGAATCCCAACTTCCATTGGCCAAACAGTCAAAATTCAAAGGAGGAGATAATAATACGTCAGGGGATTTCTAATTCAAAAAAGGCTGCCCCATTCAATCTCCCGATTTAAACCATGAGGTTGAACAGTATTTAAGATGAATATCCAGCATTGCTCAAGCCACTGGAGTTGGCCAATCCGATCACCCCCACGGGGGTCATAAGGTACCTGGTCCACAATCGTCCAACTGAGCTCTTCAAAAGTATGATGGTGAGCCAGGCAATGTTCCACAATGGGCGCTGACTGAACTCCCAGACGTATGCGAGATGCATGCTCACTAAGTCGCAATTTAATAGGTCGAGTTGTCCGTCCAATATATAACAGCTTACATGGGCACTGTAGAATATAAACCACTAAAGAAGACAGACAGCTCGTAGACCGCTTCCATATATGAGAGTAAGTTGTAATTGGGTGCTGCCAAACTAATCCCGATAAGCACAATTATTGCAAGGCTCATGTCCCCCAGAACCCTGTGGTGGAATAAAGGGTCTGTCTACTGGCAGAGTGGATTTAGCCAAGAAATCACTCAAATTAGAACCCCTTGAATAAGCTATCATCAAAGACTTGTCAAAACACGGATGTAGTTGTAATGTAGACCAGTGATGATGAAGAATCCGAACAATCGCAGAACTGCGATCCGTGAATGGTAGAACCCCCACAATCTCTTCAGAACGTTGTGATCCAGCTGTGGGGCGATCAAAGTTCAATAGCCATTCTCGTTGGACATGGTAGGCACGGCAATAGGCACAATCAACTACTTGTTCGGGATAGCCTCTACAAAGAAACCTGTATTTTAAATCTGAAACATGTCGTTTGAATTCATGTAATGAAAAGCATAATCTGCGTAACCTTAGAAACTGACCAAATGGGAGTCCTCTGCGAAGCGGACCTAGATGAAAACTTTGAAAGCTAAGGAGACTATTTCACTGTACCGATTTTCTAAACAAAGTAGTATGTAATTCACCTTCCTCCACAAAGACCAACATGTCCAAAAATTCAATCTTTTGTTGATCAATATGCTCCGTAAAGCGAATGTTAGGTTTTAAAGAATTCGACCAAGTAATGAAATTATGAAGTGATGATAAATCAGATGTCCAGATAAAAAATATGTCATCTAAAAATCATTTCCAAATTAGGACGTGATCAAAATATGATGAACCAGATATGTATCGATCCTCCATGTCAGCCATATACAAAGTGGCCAAAGAAGGAGCCACTGTTGCACCCATGGCTATACCGAAGATCTGCTGGTAAAACACTCCCTCAGATACAGTAGTAGTATCTGAGTCAGGGCCGGCCCGTCCATTGTGCGAGTGCGCCAACAACATCCTGCACATGTTCAGCTCTCAGCTCATCTCTCTATAGGGGCTTGTGGCTCTCGGCAAGTTCAGCAACAGCTCCTTACAGATGCCGAAGAGGTTTTCCTTCACTTCGGCAGCTGTGTTGTAATATAGATGGAAGGGTGAAATTTGAGTGGATGATAAAGGAATAAAGAAAGAAATGGGGGAAAGATGTCCGATCCGGATGTCCAGCACTGATAAATTCCAGGGTGCCGATTCAGGTTGCATAGCTCCCCTCACGTAGATCCGAGATGTGTGAGGAGTTCTCTTTGTGGGCAGGAGGGGGTGGGATGGAAGTGAAGTGAGGGTGGGCAGTGGGCGGGCACCTGACCCCAGATGTACAGGGTTGATTCCGGGGTCGGCCCTGTTAGTCCAGGGTCAGCTATTTGGATGGGGGACTTATTCCACCTTGGAAGTGGAATAAGTCCCCCTAGATGGAGGCACTTGCAGCAGCCGGGCATGGAAAGCGAGGTGAAGGTGTTCCCCGCAGCCTGACCCTGGCCTGATCGGGGGTTAGGAAGCAGGGAAAGGGATATTTTGGGTTTGCTGGGGATCGTGGCTCCTGCATGGAGCCACGGTGCCATGGCAACAGTTCACCATGGCACTGCAGCTCAATGCAGGAGCCTGGCTGGACGTCTGGGAGCTCATTTAAGGCATTTACACAATTTACTGGGCTGTAAACCTTTTGAATATCGGGCCCTAAGAGATTAGCAGTGTGGAAAGGTAGCTAGGTAAACTAGTATGAAATGCCTTGTGGACAAGGATGAGTACTTTAAAATGGAAATGATGAATGAAAGGGAGCCAATGATGCTTGAACAGAAGAGGGATGGCATTTACTTCATTGCCAGTGCTATTTCTTCTAATGGCATTAGGCTGACACCAAGCACTCCTTTTCCCTCTAGGAGAGTAATCTCTTGCATGTGCAGGTCTCATCAAGCGGTAAAATGTACATGCTCAATGACTGCACCACACCTATGTCTTGTGGGGCTATGTCATTGTGCTTCTGTTGTACATGTATGCCCCAAAAAATATTAGTCCACACTATGAGAACACCAACATGTCTGTGAACCAACAGCCAAACTTTTCTTGGCAGAGACCATGCTCCTGCTTCAGTTGGTACTAGCTTAGAAAGACATTCTCTACCAGCCTGGTGGGCGCAGCACACCCCATGCTGCAGCAAGGAGGGTCTGGGAGAGAATCTGCATAGCCCTGGACAGCTAAAAAAGGTATTCTCGCACCTGTACCAACATCTCATAGGGCAGCGATGGCGAACCTATGGCACGCGTGCCAGCTGTGGCACGCGAAGGCCTTGCAGCTGGCACGCGGGAAGGTCCGCAAAAAAAGAAAAAGCTGGCTCTGACTGCTGCCGCGGACGCGGCAAGGGCAGAATGCAGCGTCCCGCGGGGCCCCCTCCGCCCGCTAAGCCCCTCTGCAAGAGCTTTCAGATTCGCGAGGGAGAGCGTCTCCCTCGCGTCTCTGTTAAGCCCGCAGGGGCTAATGGGAAATTTCCCATCAGCCCCTTTAGACGCGAGGGACTGATGGGAAATTTCCCATTAGCCCCTGCGGGCTTAACAGAGACGCGAGGGAGATGCTCTCCCTCGCGAATCTGAAAGCCCTTGCAGAGGGGCTTAGCGGGCGGAGGGGGCCCCGCGGGACATTGCAATCTGCCGCGGCAGCAGCCAGAGCCTGCTTTTTTTTTTTTTAAATTTGCCAGGGGGGGTTAGGACTGCTAATGGGCAGGGAGGGGGGGGGGTTAGGACTGCTAATGGGCAGGGAGGAGGGGGGGTTAGGACTGCTAATGGGCAGGGAGGAGGAGGGGGGGGTTAGGACTGCTAATGGGCAGGGAGGGGGGGGTTAGGACTGCTAATGGGCAGGGAGGAGGAGGGGGGGTTAGGACTGCTAATGGGCAGGGAGGGAGGGGGGTTAGGACTGCTAATGGGCAGGGCAGGGAGGGAGGGAGGGGGGGTTAGGACTGCTAATGGGCAGGGAGGGAGGGGGGGTTAGGACTGCTAATGGGCAGGGAGGGAGGGGGGGTTAGGACTGCTAATGGGCAGGGAGGGAGGGAGGGGGGGTTAGGACTGCTAATGGGCAGGGAGGGAGGGAGGGAGGGGGGGTTAGGACTGCTAATGGGCAGGGAGGGAGGGAGGGAGGGATGGAGGGGGGGTTAGGACTGCTAATGGGCAGGGAGGGAGGGGGGTTAGGACTGCTAATGGGCAGGGAGGGAGGGAGGGAGGGAGGGAGGGGGGTTAGGACTGCTAATGCTAATGGGCAGGGAGGGAGGGAGGGGGGGTTAGGACTGCTAATGGGCAGGGAGGGAGGGAGGGAGGGGGGGTTAGGACTGCTAATGGGCAGGGAGGGGGGGGGGTTAGGACTGCTAATGGGCAGGGAGGGAGGGAGGGAGGGGGGGGGGGGGTTAGGACTGCTAATGGGCAGGGAGGGAGGGAGGGAGGGAGGGAGGGGGGGGGGTTAGGACTGCTAATGGGCAGGGAGGGAGGGAGGGGGGGTTAGGACTGCTAATGGGCAGGGAGGGAGGGAGGGAGGGAGGGGGGGTTAGGACTGCTAATGGGCAGGGAGGGAGGGAGGGAGGGGGGGGGGTTAGGACTGCTAATGGGCAGGGAGGGAGGGGGGGGTTAGGATTGCTAATGGGCAGGGAGGGAGGGAGGGGGGGGTTAGGACTGCTAATGGGCAGGGAGGGAGGGAGGGGGGGTTAGGACTGCTAATGGGCAGGGAGGGACGGAGGGGGGGATAGTACTGCTAATGGGCAGGGAGGGAGGGGAGGGGGGGGTTAGGACTGCTAATGGGCAGGGAGGGGGGGGTTAGGACTGCTAATGGGCAGGGTGGGAGGGAGGGAGGGAGGGGGGGTTAGGACTGCTAATGGGCAGGGAAGGAGGGAGGGGGGGTTAGGACTGCTAATGGGCAGGGAGGGGTGGGTTAGGACTGCTAATGGGCAGGGAGGGGGGGTTAGGACTGCTAATGGGCAGGGAGGGAGGGGGGGGTTAGGACTGCTAATGGGAGTGCAGTGAGGGAGGGAGGGGGGTTATGAAAGCTAATGGGCAGGGAGGGAGGGGGGGGTTAGGACTGCTAATGGGCAGGGGCGGGCGGGCAGGGGGGGTAGGACTGCTAATGGGCTGGGGGGTTAGGACTGCTAATGGGCGGGCGGGCGGGGGGGGTAGGACTGCTAATGGGCTGGGGGGGTAGGACTGCTAATGGGCTGTGGGCTGATGGGGGCTGTCTGGAAATGGGGTGATGGGGGTTAGGACTGGTAATGGGTTATAGGGGGGGCTTAAACTGAAAATGGGGTGATGGGGGTTTAGGACTGGAAGTGGGTTGATGGGGGGGCTAGGACTGGTATTGGGTTGGGGGGTTGCTAGGACTGGAAATGGGCTGATGGGGGGCTAGGACTGGAAATGGGCTGATGCAGGGACTAGAAGGGAATGGATGCTGGGTGAGGCTGGAACTAGAAGGGAGCTGATGTTGGGGGAGGATTAGAATGGGATGGGGCTAGGAGAGTAAAATGGAGAGGGGAAAAATATTTTGTGTGGGAGGGATAAAAAATCTACCATTGGCCGGGTATTGGGAGAGTAAGTGGGGATTGAGGATGGAGGGGTAAAATTTGAGTGGATGAAATAGGAATGAGGAAAGAGCAAAAGAAGAAAGATTAGTATGTTAAAGCGGATGTAGAGAGAGAGAATGGAAAAAAAAACTAGAAGAGAGAAGAAAGGACAAATGGACAGCAGATGATGGAGAGTTAGCAGAAAACATGAAGAAACCAGAAGAAAGTGGCTGGAGCAATTGCAACTGTGTAACTGAGCTGAGGTATTCTGTTTATGTAATTCCTTTTTGACATTGCCACTTGTTCTCTTTCCCCAGTAGGTCATGTATGTTATTGTCTGAAATGTATTGGTTTAATATTTGCAGTGTTGCCTTTTGATAGGTATGGTGTGGTGCTTTGTGAGTCCTGGTAGTGCTGTTAGGATACGGCGGGTTTGCTATTGGTTCTAAATGGGCAGTGTTTGTAGTAGTTCCTAATGTGCCTGGCGGTTGGCACTGGATTATAGTAATGTAGAAATCTTTTAGTCTGTCTTTATCCATACACTCATTAAGAGACATGTTTACTAAAAGTTAGTGTATGTTAGCATTATGCAAATATTTATGCAAATTGACGTGCTGGCACTTTGAGGAAATTCTTTGGTTTTGTGCGGCAGTTTGGGCACTCGGGCTCAAAAAGGTTAGCCATCACTGTCATAGGGAGTAACCTAGCTGCACATTGACACCCATTGAATAGGCATGGAAACATGGGAATCAGGGCTGTCCCAAGCATTAGTTTAGACTAGGTAGTTGCACAGGATAATAGTTTTTGATAGTCAGTAAAGAACAGCAGTAGTCAAAGTAAAAAAATAGATCCTGACACCCACATACATACACAGAGCCATCAGCACAATTGTATACCTGTAGGGAGAAGGGACACACACATGGAGAGGAAATTACATCATAGAAAAATACAATGAGCAATGAAGCATACCACCAGAAGCAGTGTGGGGAGGGTGGAGTCCTAATGATAATGATTATAGAGAATAATTGCCATACTCTCAAGAGAGGGTTATGAGGATGTTGGAAGATCTAGGGTGCCCAATTCCCTAGCACTGGCTGTGATGGAACTGCCACAATCCATTGGGCTGCCTGCAAAAGAGTAGCCCCCCCTCATAGCCACACAGCTGCATAACCACATCCTATAGCATGGCAATCTACTCTGTGACATTCCTCAGGTGGATAGGGCTGACATGTGACAAGAAGACAATGTGTCCCAGGTGCAAACACATGGAGATGTGTGGACCTGGGACACACTGTGGCAATGCAATGCATGCATACAGGCATCAAGACAGGGAGGGCCCATTCCACCATACATGACATATGCAGATAAGAAAGATCACATGACATATGCAAATAAGAAAGATCATATAGGCATAGATCCTTTAGGCACACAGATCTGCACCATAACTCTTCTAATCATAAAGGGCATTCCTATCAGGGGCTATACAGTTCAAACAATGGTAAGAATTTGAGGGTTTATTTTTGAAATTGCTAGCTCACTGACTGGGAGCTTTTAAAAGGGTTTTGGTATATTTTTAAAACAAAGTTACATTCTTTTTTGTGCTTTAGTAGAAATATTTTCTTTAGTGGGGTAGGTTTAAAACTCTGGTTTGGTAACTTTCTCAGCTCTTGGGAACTGCTGACACCTAATCAGGAGTTAGTGGGCCTGATTAGCTTGTGAATGAACTGAGAGCAGCTGAGGCCTGCATAAAAGGCTTCAGAACCCTGCCCTGTTGAAGCATTTCTAACAGGGGCTATACAGTTCAAACAACGGTAAGAATTTGAGGGTTTATTTTTTTAAATTACTAGCTCTCTGACTGGGAGCCCTTAAAAGGGTTTTGGTATATTTTTAAAACAAAGTTACATTCTTTTTGGTGCTTTAGTAGAAATATTTTTTTTAGTGGGGTAGGTTTAAAACTCTGCATTGGTAAATTTCTCAGCTCTTGGGAACTGCTGACACCTAATTAGGAGTTAGTTCCCTCCCTACCCCCCAAATCCCACCCACCCCTAGTGAGCAGTCTTGCTTTATAGGGCACCTCCCCATTTAACAAAACACAGGGACTTGGAATAGCACATTTTGAATGTAATTAAAGAGATTTAACTGCTTTTTCTCTGAAAGGACAGCTGGGAACCGGCTGGTACTTTGTTAGATCTCTCTCCTTTGCTTTAACAGATACCTAAGCTCCACGAACAGAACAATGGCTGGGAAAAATCGTATTGCTAAAGCTGTTGCCCCGTTACAGCTTCTGCCTCTGTCCAGACAGAGGTCCCAATGCCAGTTGAAGGACCGGTTCCATGTGCAGGGTGCCTGCATGCTGAAGCTCTGAGGAAACAAGTGGAGGAACACAGAGAGGAGGTGGCGAGGCTGAGGAGTATTCAAGACAGTGAGAAGTACATTGATGAGATGCTCCTTGCAGCAACCAAGCTCTCCAACAGAGGAGAAGATGGGTGCGGCCAGAATGATGAAGGTTGGACACAAGTCACCAGGGCCTGCAGAATCACCAATCCAACTTCTCCAGCCCTTGAATTGAAAAACCATTATGCAGCCCTGGAAGTGGAGAAGGTGAAAGCATCTCTGGAAAGGGAAGAACCAGAGCTCAAGTATCCCAAAGTTGCAGAATCAGTGACCACAAGGAAGCGAAGGGTAGTGGTGGTTGGTGACTCTCTTCTGAGGGGTACTGAGGCGTCCATCTGCCGACCAGACTTGGTCCAGAGAGGTATGCTGTCTGCCTGGTGCCAAAATCCAAGATGTTACAGAGAGTTTGCCAAGACTCGTCAAGCCCACTGACTAATCCATGTCAGAACAAATGATACTGCCAGGTATCCCTCTGAGCGTATCAAAAGTGACTTCATGGCTCTGGGACGGAGGGTGAAGCAGTTAGGTGCACAGGTGATGTTCTCTTCAATCCTCCTTGTTGAGGGTAAAGGCCAAGGTAGAGATGCTCGCATCCTGGAGATGAAAGCATGGCTGCGTTGATGGTGTCATCAAGACCGTTTTGGTTTCCTAGTCCATGGGATGCTGTTCCAAGGGTTGCAGAGCAAAGATGGCATCCATCTGTCCAAGAAAGGTCGACACGTCTTCAGTACTAGACTGGCTAATCTACTGAAGAGGGCTTTAGACTAGATTTGTTGGGGATGGGTGAAGAAAGCCCCCAGGTAAGTGAAAGCCCCCAGGTAAGTGATACATTAAATACCTTTATGGAAATGGGTAACAGGGGTAACATATGGAAAGCAGTGTGTATAAATGCCCTTAGCATGGGAAATAAGATCCCTGATGTTGAAGCTTTGGTGGGAGTGGCCGACTTAGATTTAGTGGCAGTTAAAGAAACATGGTTCACAGAAAACCATGACTGGGATGTAACTATAACTGGCTATACTTTATTCAGAAAGGACAGGGTAGGAAGAAGGGGAGGAGGAGTGGCACTATATGTAAGAAATACTATTAAAGCTTTGGAATTACAGAGCTTAAAAGGGAGAGAGGAGGCATTGTGGGTTAAACTAGAAAGAGGGAAAGAGAAATCTATTTGCATTGGCGTGATATACAGACCTCCCTCACAAGAGGAAGAGGTGGACAGAGAGTTAATTGAAAACATACGCAGCATTGCTAGGAAAGGGGAAGTGCTACTGATAGGGGATTTCAATATGCCAGATGTTGATTGGCACATTCCTGCTGCAGTATCATCTAGAAGTAAAGAGATCCTGGATTCTCTACAGGGAGAACTATTCAGGCAATTGGTAACAGACTCCACACATGAAGGGGCCATACTGGACTTGGTGCTTACAAATAGTGAAAGTGTTTCTGATGTTATAGTGGGAGATCATTTTGCATCCAGTGATCACCAAATGGTGTGGTTCAGTATTAGGACTAGGGCGGTTAGAATCCATTCAAATGTGAGGGTCTTAGACTTTAGGAAGACTAACTTTGCCAAGATGGGCAAATAGCTCAGGGAGTCATTAGCGGGATGGAAACAGCTAGATCCCTCCTCATGTTATCTACACCTTCCCGGGTGTCTACTCTATTGCAGATTTTGGTATCATCCGCAAAGAGGCAAACCTTACCCAACAGCCTTTCCGCTATATCACTACCGAAGATGTTAAAAAGAATCGGACCAAGGACAGATCCCTGGGGAAACACCACTGGTAACATCTTTCTCCTCAGAGTGAGCTCCATTTACCTATACTCTTTGTTGCCTCCCACCTGTCTGACAAGACCTGCCTCTTGTGAATCCATGCTGCCTCGGATCCTGTAATCCGCTGGGCTCCAGAAACCTCACTATTTTCTCTTTCAGCAGCGTTTCCAATAATTTACTCACCACCGAAGTTAAACTAACCAGCCTGTAGTTTTCAACCACATCCTTACTTCCGCTTTTGTGGAAAGGCACCACATGAGCCTCTCTCCGGTCCTTTGGCACCACTCCCGACTCCAATGAGGCATTGAAAAGGTCAGTCAGTGGAGCTGCTAGAACGTCCCCAAGTTCCCTCAGTATTCTAGAGTATATCCCATCCGGTCCCATCGCTTTGTCTACTTTAAGCTGAGCTAGTTTCTCGCAAACACAGTCTTCTGAAAATTGTTCAAGATGTCCCTCGCTTCTGTTCCTGTTTGTGGGTGTTTTCTGAGGTCCTGCTCCTGGTTCTTCGTCTGTGAACACAGAACAGAAATATTTGTTAAACAATTCCGCTTTATCCTCATCAGCTTCTACATATTCCTCCCTTTCACCCTTGAGTCTGACAATACCACTTTTGCCCTTCCTCTTCTCAATAACATATCTGAAAAATGTCTTATCCCCCCATTTTATTGCGTTGGCTATTTCCTCCTCTTTTTGAATCTTTGCTTTCCTGACTAGTTTGCTAGCTTCTCTATGTTTTTCCAAATATAGATGCCTGTCTTCCTCTCTCTGTGATCTCTTGTATTTCATGAAGGCCTCCCTCTTTTTTTTCACCTTTTCAGCTACTTCTTTCGATAGCCATAGCGGTCTCCTTTTCCTTTTACCTTTATTAACCATTTTAACGAAAAGGTTGGTTGCCCTTAAAATATCCCCTTTCAGTTTTGCCCACTGTTTTTCTACATCCCCCAGCAGTACCGGGAAAAATGGTAGAAACCATCATAAAGAATAAAATTACTCAGCATGTAGATAGTCATGGCCTAATGGGAGACAGCCAACATGGCTTTAGACGAGGAAGATCTTGTCTTACTAATCTGTTATGTTTTTTTGAAGATGTGAATAAACAGGTGGACAAAGGTGAGTCAGTTGATATAGTGTATCTGGACTTTCAGAAAGTCTTTGACAAGGTCCCTCATCAGAGACTTTTGGCAAAACTAAAGAGTCATGGGATAGGAGGCAGTGTACTGTTGTGGATCAGGAACTGGTTAAAAGAGAGAAAGCATAGGGTAGGGCTAAATGGCCAATTTTCACAATGGAGAAAGTTGAATAGTGGTGTACCCCAGGGATCTGTGCTGGGTCTGCTGCTTTTTGACATATTCATAAATTACCTGGAAAAAGGAATAATGAGTGAGGTTATCAAATTTGCAGATGACACAAAACTATTTAAAGTTGTTAAAACCCAAGAGGATTGTGCAAAATTGCAAGAGGACCTTGATAAATTGGAAGACTGGGCATCAAAATGGCAGATGAAATTTAATGTGGACAAGTGCAAAGTTATACACCTAGGGAAGAACAACCCAAACTATGGTTACATGATGCAAGGTTCCACATTAGGAACCACCACTCAGGAAAAAGATTTAGGTGTCATTGTGGATAACATGTTAAAACCCTTAGCCCAGTGTGCAGCAGCGGCCAAGAGAGCAAATAGAATGCTAGGTATCATAAGGAAAGGAATGGAAAATAAAACAAAAGATATTATAATGCCTCTATATCGTTCCATGGTGAGACCGCACCTTGAATATTGTGTGCAATTCTGGTCGCCGTATCTTAAAAAGGATATAGCGTTATTAGAAAAGGTTCAGAGAAAAGCCACCAAAATGGTAAAGGGGATGAAAGGATACTCCTATGAAGAAAGGCTAAAAAGGTTAGGGCTCTTTAACCTGGAAAAGAGACGGCTGAGAGGAGATATGATAGAAGTCTATAAATTAATGAATGGAGTGGAACTGGTAAACGTAGATCGATTGTTTACGTTATCAGAATATAGAAAGACTAGGGGGCATGCAATGATGCTACAGGGTAAACTATTTAAGACAAATAAGAGAAAATATTTTTTCACTCAACGTGTAATCAAACTCTGGAATTTGTTACTGGAGGATGTAGTAAAGGCTGTTAGTGTAGCTGAGTTTAAAAAAGGTTTGGACAAGTTCCTGGAGGAAAGGTCCATAAACCATTAAGAAGGGACCCAGGATATCAATGCTTGACCCAGTACAAGCATTGTGGAACCTGTGTCTTTTGGGAAAACTGCTAGGTACTTATGACCTAGATTGGCCACTGTTGGAAACAGGATACTGGGCTTGATGGACCTTGGTCTGACCCAGTATGGCATATCTTATGTTCTTATGAGGTAATATGATTGAGATGTTTAAATTCCTCTATGGCATAAATGT
This sequence comes from Ichthyophis bannanicus, assembly GCA_033557465.1. Taxonomy (NCBI): domain Eukaryota; kingdom Metazoa; phylum Chordata; class Amphibia; order Gymnophiona; family Ichthyophiidae; genus Ichthyophis; species Ichthyophis bannanicus. Next base: position 642,008,846 of record CM066036.1, on the reverse strand, counting down.
ACAGGGGGAGAGCCTCTTTCAATTGAAGGCAAGTTCTGCTACGAGGGTGCATGGCATGTGGGTGAAGGTAGATAGATTCAGGAGTGATATGCGGAAATATTTCTTTACGGAAAGTGTGGTGGATCTATGGAATAGTCTCCCAGTGGAGGTGGTAGAGATGCGGACAGTATCTGAATTCAAAAAAGCATGGGACAAACACAGAGGACCTCTAAAGGAAAAAGGGGGTCTGTTGTAGTTGTTGATATGGAAGGACAGACTAGATAGGCCATGTGGTCTTCATATTTCTATGTTTCTATGTAGCACACACCCAAACAACAGAGGCATAAAAGATGTACTGAGCAATAGGACAAAGCAAGTGCATCTATGCTGTTGTGCATGGAAGCTGTTTGCACGGTACAATTTATGTACTCATGGCACAGCTGCCACTCATTTGGACAGTGATGATCCCTTAGATGAATGCTTTTCAAACATTAGTCTAACAGGGAAATTGAGTGGATCTCTAATTGTGTGCACCCTTCTCTTTCATCATAGAAGATTCTCCCTAATGTGGGATATTGATGCCCTGAAGACATGCTTCTGGGCCATAAGGAGGACCTGGCTCCACTTTCGGCAGTGATTAAGAAAGGAGCTGCCCAGCAAGATGGTAAGTGATGGTACCTGAAGCATCAATGACATACACAGGGGAGGCCCCAGGGAAAACCATGCGTTCCTCTACAGACCATGAGATGCATGCTGACACCATGGTCCTGATTCTATCCCACGAATAGCAGGGATGGACATTCCGCTATTTGTGCCCTCCCCGCTGGTGTCTAACCTTCCCGTCTGTTGTACGGGGAGGTTAGACAGGAGCGGGGAAGGGGCGGATCAGGGACGGAGTTAGGGTGGGCAGTGGGCAGTCGCTGGCCCTGAATGTACAGGGCCGATTCTAATGTTGGCCCTATAAGTCCAGGGCTGGCGATTTGTGCGGGGAAGTTATTCCACCTCTGAGGTGGAATAACTTCCCTGGATGTCTTTTTTCGGCGGGCCCGATGTGCAGATGGGGCAGGGGGGCCTGAGGACAGTCCCCGCAGCCCAACCCTGGCCTTAGAAGGCTGGATCGGGGGTTGGGCTACGGGGAAAGCCTTTGTTCAGCCGGCAGCCGGGATTGCGGCTTTACAATGGAGCCGCGGTGCCATGGCAATCGGATGCTATGGCACTGTGGCTCCATTGTAAAGCCCTGACTGAGTTAGTCAGGCATTCCCTGTACATGCAGGCCGGGCTGAATTGCAGTCCCAGTCTGCATGTATAGGTCTGTTCGCAATTCCAGTCCCATGGGGCTAGATGTGCCCCGCAGAACCAGAATCGCAACCCCCCCTGTAGTCCAGTTCAAACCGGACATACAGAGGGGCTGTACGTCCGGGATGGATTGAGCCTGCATGCATCCACATCATGGAGAGTCAAACTGGAGCATAAGACAACCCAGCTTGTCGGATATTGGGATAGGTGGGAATGGGGGCACCTGGCAGAGAAGCATAATCAGTTGTCGGGCAATGTCTGTGAGAGTCAGAGAGGCATTTAAACGAGGATAATGAGACCTATCACCCATGTAATGGAAGCAAGAAAGGCTTGGAGGCAAGGAAGAGTCCTCATCTTTACCACCTCCACTGGGAGACTATTCCATGCATCCACCACTCTTTCCGTAAAGAAATATTTCTGCATATCACTCCTGAGCCTATCACCTTTCACCCTAATCCTATGTTCCCTCTTAGCAGAGCTTGCTTTCAAATGAAAGAGGCTCTCCTCCTGTGCATTTATGCCATGGGGATATTTAAACGTCTCAATCATATCTCCTCTATCCCACCTTTCCTCTAAGGTGCACATATTAAGATCCTTAAGTCTGTCCTCATATGCTTTATAATGAAGACCACTAACCATTTTAGTAGCCACCCTCTGTACTGACTCCATCCTGTTTATATCCTTTTGAAGGTGCGGTCTCCAGAATTGCACACTATACTCCAAATGAGTTTGCACCAAAGACTTATACAGAGGCACTATCACCTCCTTTCTTCTGCTTTCCATTCCTCTCCCTATGCACCCAAGCATCCTTCTAGCTTTTGCTGTCACCTTTTCTACCTGTTTAGCTACTTTAAGATCATCAGACACAATCACGCCCAGGTCCTGCTCTTCTTTTGCGGACAGAAGTACTTCACTCCTTACACTGTAGCGCTCCCTTGGACTTTTGAAGCCCAAATGTATGACCTTGCATTTTTTAGCATTAAATCTCAACTGCCAAATTCTAGACCATTCTTCAAGCTTAGCTAGATCCCTCCTCATATTATCTACACCTTCCTGGGAGTCTACTCTTTTGCAGATTTTGGTATCATCCTCAAAGTGGCAAACTTTACCTGATAGACCTTCTGCAATATCACTAACAAAGATTTTAAAAACAATTGGACCAAGGACAGATCCCGGTAGCACTCCACTGGTAACCTTCTTCTCTTCAGAATGTGCTCTAATTACCTGTACCTTTTGTCACCGCCCAATCAATTTCTAACCCTCAACCAATTTCTCACTCAGCTTGGTTTTAAAACTGCTTGAATGAATTACAGAGCTTCCTCAGCCTTGTTCCAGTCACTAAGGGAAAAAAAGTTCTCATATTTACATTTATTTTCTCTCCAGCTTTCATCCAAGCTTCTACACACTTCTCCTGTAAATAATTCTTGATTACTTACATTTCTGATTTTAATGAAATTCTTTCACAGCTCTTCCCCTTCCATACAGAGATTCATTCTGTGACACTTACCCCTTCAGAATCTTCTTCCCCAACCTCTGACTACAGTTCCCGCATAGGTATATCTTCTCTATGAAAGTGTTCTTCTACCTAGCTTTGTTTTAAAATTGTCCCCTATTACTAGCTCTGCTTCAATTCATAGAGCACTCTATTAGTGTTTTAAAGCCCCTAACAGACATATGTATACATAAAAGAAATTTTATGAGCCATTTCCTTTAAAATTCGCTGAGTATCTGCATTATTTGAATTATGTCATGGACTTTAGTCCCTATGAGATCTTCCCACGTGCTTTGCACTCTCAGCTGATAGCTTGCATCCTGCACATGGACACCATAATTCAGCACACAATATATAACACTCTCATATATGCAATATAAACATAGATATAAACACTGTGCATGCCCACACATTAGCAATTTAGAGAGTAGAGGAGTAGCCTAGTGGTTAGCATACTGGCTTGGTAACCAAGCAGCCAGGGTTTGATTCCCACCAGCATTTCTTGTGGCCTTCAGCAAGTCCTTTACCACTCCATGGCCTCAGAGGAACGGCTGGTCACACTGTCACAAACCCAGGAGCTGCTGGGTTGCCAGGAGTCAGCACTGGCTCAAAGACACACATTGCATTTTGCAGTTTATTTACATGCTTTCCTTTTATTTTAGGTTTATTTCCTTTATTTGAAACTTTCCTGCCCATTTTTATGGATTTTTATTGCTGCAGTCACTCGATTTTATATGTTTTTCATTTTGGTTATTTTTCCTTTAATTTTGCCCTCTGGGGCTCTATCATTTATTTAATTATTTTATTTATTTGAAAACTTTTATATACCACCCCTTCCCAAGATCAGAGGTGGTTAACATAGAATATTGGAACCATACATAGAACATTATATAACATTGCAACCATTTACAAAATACAGTATAGTCATAAACTTAGTAACTATTTACAACTTTCATCATAACTTTAGGGTTCAGGATTGGGCATGGTTAAATACTTTTTGTATGAGGTGAGACAATGTTTGTCAGCGATATAGTGGAGATGAGACTGTTATTGTATGGGAAGGGTATTTGGGTGGGCTTGTCAACTCGTGCTAGGGGGGGCTAGATTCGAGCTATGGTCTACGTTATAATAGTGCTGTGTGAATAAATATGTTTTCAGTTCCTGACCCGATTCAGGTCCTTTGCAAGTTTTTTCGGTACTTTATTTTAACTTTATTGTATATTTTTTTCATTTCTCCATACTCCTGCTCATTTGCCGGTCCTTCCTCTCCTACCCGGAGTACACTCGTGTATGCGTGATTGCACAATCATCCATGCACAAGCACTTCCGGGTTCAGGCTTGGAACTTAAAACTTTAATTTTCAGGTGACTGAGCTCCAGGGCAGCACGGGGAGCCTAGGGCTCACGTTCCTGTGCCTGCCCAATGCCCTTGTAGTCATGTGAAGCCCCTTGGTGCATCATTGCGGTCACACCCCAGCAGGCTTTTACGGTGCTACGGGAGACCCGGGGAGCTGGCAAATATGCTCCCTTGCCTCCCTGTGGCACCAAATTGGCCCAGACCTGCAAAAGCATAATGGCAGGGCCAGGTACAGTTTTCCTCTGCCATTAAATATAATTTTGGATTTTCTACATTGCCCCTGATGCAAGCAGACCGTGCCGAAACAAGGCCATGTCGGGCTGAAAGATTTACCCTGTTGTTATTTATCTGCTCTGCGGCTTTTTTAATTACCCCTTTCTGTTTTTCTTTTTGTTGTTAACCTTGGCTACACCACTGCCTCTAAACACACTTAACTTACCACCTCACCACCATCATCTCAGTCAGGATAGCCTCTCCCGCCCAATGGACTGTCTTTATCAAAAACAAGTCCCTGGGGTTTTCTCTTCCCTTTCTCCTGCCCACCTATAAGTATTATATTTTTAACACAAGCCCTTGCTAGTTTCATTCCCTCCACCTCCACTTACATGACAGTATTTTATTTAAAATCTGTCTCTGTGGCTTCCCTTCCCTCCCACCCACCCACCCTACAGTATTTTATCTAGAAAACAAAAATCCATTGATTTCCCTTCTCCCTCTTTGGTTTTCCTGAAGCACACAAAAAAAATCATTTGCAAGGGATCCCCCTTCACTCCCTCAAGTCAAAGTGTTTTATTGAGCTGAAGGGAGAGAGGCGTGTTCCCAGTCCTCACTTTATCCCTATTTGGGCTACAGAATAGTAGGGAGGGAAGGAGATTTCCTGCCGATTAAGAATGTGCTTTTGTTTTGGAAACGAAACAGAAGACGTTAACATTTCCTGTTTTCATTTCCTTTCATTTTTAGAATGAAAGAAAATAAATGCTATTCATTTTCATTGTTAAACTTTGCCCTCTCCAAAATAGCCGCCACCCAATCCTCTTACCTCATCCATTGACAGGAGAAGACTCCATGGGACAGAGGCAGGAGCTTCTATCCCATTAATGGAGTAGTAGACAATGATACTGGCTGACTTGAGGTTCCCACTACATTTAGCAGTCTAAGACTTCAGAGACATGCAGACAGCCACATCTGTAGTTACAAGCCAGACTACTGACTTTGGTGCCTGATTTATGTACTAATTCAATTGGGGAGAGGGAAAGGAATAATGTTTATTATTATAATTATCCAATTACAGTATGACAAAGATTAAGTGACTGATATCAAGTTACAAGGATTAAATAAGAAGGTCTAATATAAAATTACAAGGCCCAACTCACAGTCAACTGCTTTAACCACTAAAGAACATTTCCTCTCTATATCTTTGTACGGTCCTTTTATCTGATTCTGCAGTTTCATAGTTGGTGTTTGAAGCATATTTTGAAATACTTCGTAGCTAGCATAAAGATAAGGATTATTGTGTTACAGATTTCTATACACAGAACTAAAAAATGGAAGAGGCCATATTCAGCAACCAGTGCAGTTAAAGCATCTGGCTGTCAATGCTTTAAATTATCCCTTTATAAGCAGTGCCAGCAGCACCGAATAACCAGTTTCTTTGGATAGTGTTTCAGCGGCGAGATTAGCCATGGAGTCCTGCATTAAAAAAAATGCTAACCACTGTGGCTCAATATTGATCCATGTGTTTTGAAAAGATGGCAAAAATTAAATACTGTAGGTGAATGTAATTTACCTTGAACGTCTGAGAAAGGTATGATCTAAATTCAATACACATAACTACAGTTCTTGTGGCAGACTATTCAATAATGCAGATTTCTCCAGTCTAACCAAGCAAAAAGCACTTAGAAGAGGAATTTTGAAATAATCTATCTGATTAGAGCGCAGTATGTGTGATGGCTAGTATTTAATGAATCTAGTATTTAAATACTCCGGTCTTTTCTCATGAAATGCCTAAAGGTTTAGGCATAATAATTTAAACTTAACTTACAGGGCAAGAAGTAGCCAATTAAGTGCTTTCAAAATGGAGGAAACTTAGGGGTATGTTTACTAAACTGCGTTAGTGCAATTCGCGTTAGGAGCCGCGGTAGTGACAGAAACCCCAAATAAGGACATGGGCGGTACATCGTTAACACTAACGCGCGTTTCAAAAACTAACGAGCGTTACAGGGTGCCATGGCGCGTTACTGCGCGTTAATCGTAAGAAGGCGTACAGACACAAATCACTGAAACAGAGCTGTAGCACAATGGTTACTGTACTGACCGCTGTTACAGGCAGCATGGGTTCGAGTCCCCAGTGTGCCTAACGCAGAAGGCTGGCCCAGGCATCACCCTGTACATTACATAAGGAATGAGGAGGCATGTTTTTCTTTACGTTGAGTAGTGGTGTCAGAAACACACCCTCGCAGTGTGCGCAGCCACGTACGTTGGTGCGTGCGTTGGTAGGGGCATAGCTACGTGCGTTGGTGCGTGCGTACAATTGTGCGTGGGTACATGTGTTTTTACCAGTGTGGGCACCTTATATTACAGACTCTTTAGGGTGTCTTGCACCTATGCATTATGCTAACAGATGTACGTGTGATGGCCTATGGTTTATCAGAGCCTGTGAGCAGGTGCTGGATTTTCCCAGGGTTGGATTGTGCCAGTCACACCCATGATGCACTGCACATGCAAATCAGCTGTCCACAGATACACACCATGGGGAATGCACCCCCACAGCACCTCGGCCTGGTAGGGGGAAGTGACCATGTGCACCCCCACAGCACCTCGGCCTGGTAGGGGATACTGACCGTGTGTTGTACTGGCACAGAGTAGCTACACACCGTCACATTGTGCGGGTACTGTGCTCACCCTGAGGGTGCAGTGAGGCGCCCAGCACCAGGTCCACAGCACCGTCCATGACTGAAAGAGGCCATGGCGCAGGTCCAAAGCAGTGTTAATGTGTGAGATAGGTAGCTTCTGCAGAAACACCTTGGATATCTCTGTCTGTTTCAGTCAGGTGTAGCCCCCATGGACCCCTAGGTGGCCCATGTACCACCACCCCCTCCCCCAGGGCCGAGGGTGGCAAACAGGGTCTCCTAACAATAGATCCACATTCTACCTCTCTGCAAAGGTGGCAGTAGAAGGGAACAGCAACCCCGGTCCTGCTGAGGAACAGACACCCCACAGGGCAGTCAATGCAGCTCTGTACACATCCATAACACAATAGCAGACAGACATTAGGCCTGGATATGCTAAGCTGCACCCCACCACTATCTGATATTCTCCTGCTGCAAGCCATCAGCCGCTGCACCCTGCAAGCCACTCCATCAAGACACATACCAGCTGCAAACAGTCTGCTAGTTAGTCAATAGTGCATGTGCCCAGTGGAGATGCATGCACCCAGAACTGGGATGTCAGCATACACAGCAAGCAGATAAATCAGTGACTGGGCCCCAAAAGGAAACCCATATCTATCACATGAGAGAAATATTATATAGCACTATGGGGGTGCCTAGCCATGCTGTGGTCACTGCACAGTCAGGGTGAGAGTGATCTCTCTGCAGGACATACTGAGGTCACCCTGTCTGTGTAGGTGGTGGCCGGGCACTAAAATGTCCCAGTCAGTGCCCTATGCCCTGTGCAGATGCACCCTGGCCAGGCCACCCTGTCCGGCCTATACCCATGGTACCTTGCTCCTCATTATGCACATTGGCAGCCCAATACTGGCAACATTGCTGGCAGTATGGGCTGTGGAAGGTGTTTGCAGCCACCACACACTGGATAGACAGACAGCCACCCCCACACCTATGCCAGCATTGTGCTACTATAGAGGTGTTCAGCAGCCATACCCACCACACCAGTCCTGGGCACTGTACAGGCATGGATATAGTACGCAATACTGTTGGGGGTCACTCCCCAGGGTGGTAAACACTATCAGAGACCAGACCTGCAGCACACACCGCAGACATCAGAATGATTGTTATGGTGGAGCTCAATGAGCAAAATGTGCTTAACGTAGGAATTGATATCTGCCAGTTATCAAAGGAAACGTTTGATAGCTGTGTACCATATACCCATGTGTAGGGTGGCATTGCTAAGGTATGCAACTGCTAGTATTGGGAGATACAGGCAGGGCCCAATGTCCTGCCTCTCCAGGAGGCATTGGCCAATGGGGCCTGTGGGTGTGGGTGTGGGTGTGGGTGTGTCTGGCCCTGTTGGCTGCTGCTTTACGGCAGAGTTTCCCAACTCCAGTCCTGGTGTTCCAAACACTGTTCGGGTTTTCATGAAGTCCCTCATAAATATGCATGAGCTACATATGCATACCATGGGGGTGGTGCATAGAAATGCAGCACAGGCATCTTTATTAGAGGCAGCATGGAACCTGAATGGTGTGGGGCCCTCCAGGACTGCATTTGCGAGACTCTGCTCTAGGTAATGCACCTGTTTATGTTGTCTGTGTTTGGTGTGGTAAAATATAGGCGTATTAACCATGCGTATGTTCTCTGCAATAAAGGAGTGTCTTTACTATCACCGTTTAGTGGTGGGTAAAACTATGGGGAGCCCCAGCTGGGATTTGAACCTGTGGTCCTCTGGTCTTATAGGCACTGGCTGTGTCTGTTGCACCACACTGTGGCCACAGAGAAAGTGCAGTCCCTGGAGATAGGAAAACTGGCCTGACGAGTCAGAAACCCTGCTCTGCACAATTGTACTGTGGGCTCATTTACCTTGTATGGAGACAAGAGTGCAAAGAAACCTCACAAAAAACCTCGAAAAAAGGGGCAAACACCCATAACCAAGCTGGGCAACAATGATATCATTGGGCAACATTGAAAAACACTCCCAGGAAAGCTCCAATAAAATGAAATGATTTTTGAAAGGGTCTACGGAGCGTAGACCCTTCCAAACATCATTTCTTTTTTTGGAGCTTTTCTGGGAGTGTTTGTTATTGTTGCCCATTGCTATCACTGTTGCCCAGCTGAATTATAATTTTTACCATTTTTCTTGTGGTCATTTTAACGTTGTATTTGATATTTTGTTCTGTGCACATGTATCACACTGCTCACGTTTTGTAGGTTTCCCCGGTTTTGCTGTACATTGCTGACGGAAATGGTTTCTCTTCCCTTTAATATGCCTTTAACGACAGGTTTTCATTCGCGTTGGAATTGAGCTCTGAAATTCAGCGCGTTAGTGTGAGGGGAGCCTCTCCCCGCCCACTCTCCGCCCATTGATCCCTTCTCTCCGCCCAATCTCCGCCTTCTGCGCTGTTTTAACGCGCCGTGGGGATTTACGATCGTTAAATGCGGTTAACGCGCGTAATGTACGGTTAACGATCGTTCGCACGTCAGAACGCGCGTTATGACATGCGAACGATCGTTAATCGTACATTACGCGCATTATTCACGATTACCGCGGTTTAGTAAACATACCCTTTAGTCTCATTTATCACTTTGGGTCACTAATTTTGCACCCAGGTTCCGTACTCTCTTTACCTTTTTAAGAATCTTGGGTAATCATGTTCTAAAATATTGTGAGCACAAATAAGGGAACAATTGCTGCACTGTTCGTAGTGTAAACCATGCTTTCCTAACAGCTGACACGTGAAGAGCCAAGGCCAACTTTGAATCCATAGGACAACCAGGCCTTTGTTTGCCTCATCTTGAATATTAAGACAGACCCCATTTCCTATTAATATCTTCAGGTCAACCAATTAGACTAACTGATCCATAAGCAGCCAGCTTTCCAGAGAGTACAGGCAGTTCTCATGTTTTGCAATCACTTATGTAGGGTTGATTTACAGGAATGGGTGCGTGGGGAATCCTAAAGAGCGTCATACAATGTATGGGTTATAAAAACAAATTCCCCCACTAATGCCACACAAGAGTGGCCCAAGGGGGGTGTGGGGCTATGTGCGAAGACTCATTGCAGGGCCTAATTTACATAAGGGGCCTCATTTGCATAATATTAACGTGCACTAACTTGTAGTAAACATGCCTTGTAATGAGTGTCTGGATAAAGAAAAACTACCAGATTTCTACATTACTATACTCCAGTGCCAACCACCAGGCACATTAGGAAGTACTATAAACACTGCACATTTAGAACCCATAGCAAACCCGCCATATCATAACAGCACTACCAGGACTCACAAAACACCAAACGCTACCTATGTAAAAGGCAACACTGCAAACATAGAAACATGACGACAGAAAAAGGCCACATGGCCTATCTAGTCTGTCTTTCCATATCAACCATTACAACAGTCCCCTTTTTTTCTTTAGAAATCTCTGTGCTTGTCCCATGCTTCTTTGAATTCAGATACTGTCCTCATCTCTACCACCTCCACTGGGAGACTATTCCACGGATCCACCATTCTTTCCGTAAAGAAATATTTCGGCATATCACTCCTGAATCTATCCCCTTTCACCCTCATCCCATGTCCCCTCATAGCAGAACTTGCTTTCAATCGAAAGAGGCTCTCCTCCTGTGCATTTATGCCATGGAGGTATTTAAACGTCTCAATAATATCACCTCTATCCCGCCTTTCCTCTAAGGTGTAGATATTAACATCCTTAAGTCTGTCCTCATATGCTTTATAATGAAGACCACTAACCATTTTAGTAGCCACCCTCTGTACTGACTCCATCCTGTTTATATCCTTTTGAAGGTGCGGTCTCCAGAAATGCACATAATACTCCAAATGAGATTGCACCAAAGACTTATAGAGGCACTATTACCTCCTTTCTTCTGCTGGCCATTCTTCTCCCTATGCACCCAAGCATCCTTCTAGCTTTTGCCGTCACCTTTTTTACCTGTTTAGCTACTTTAAAATCATCAGACACAATCACGCCTAGGTCCTGCTCTTCTTTAGTGGACAAAAGTACTTCATCCCCTACACTATATTGCTCCCTTGGATTGCTGCAGCCCAAGTGCATGACCTTGCATTTTTTAACATTAAATCTCAGTTGCCAAATTCTAGACCATTCTTCAAGCTTAGCTAGATCCCTCCTCATGTTATCTACACCTTCCTGGGTGTCTACTCTATTGCAGTTTTTGGTATCATCCGCAAAGAGGCAAACCTTACCCGACAGCCCTTCCGCTATATCACTAACAAAGATATTAAAAAGAATCGGACCAAAGACAGATCCCTGGGACACACCACTGGTCACATCCTTCTCTTCAGAGTGAGCTCCAATTACCTGTACCCTTTGTCGCCTCCCACCCAACCAATTTCTAACCCAAGCAGTAACTTTAGAGTCCATCCCTAGGGTGCTCAGTTTGTTTATAAGTCGCCTGTGAGGAACGGTATCAAAGACTTTTCTGAAATCTAAATACACCATATCTAGGGCTCTCCTTTGGTCCAACTCCCTGGTCACCCAGTCAAAGAAATCAATCAGATTTGTCTGACAAGACCTGCCTCTGGTGAATCCATCTTCTTCTAGGGAAAGAGAACAAGTGGCACTGTCAAATAGAAACTACATACGTAAATAAAATACCTCAGCTCGGTTACACATGCAGAACATAGACCATCACCAAACAAAGAACAAGGGATGACAATTTAGAAATAGAAAGACAATAATTAAACTTGGAACCCCAAAGGCCAAATATGGAACGTACAACAACACTGCAGAAATAAAACTATAAATTAATTTCCTCTTGTACTAAACAAAAATGCAAAGACGTTAGCAATGCACATTTCCCAGAGCTGACATATTCCAGTTAATAAATTCAAAATAAATAAGTTTTTTTCTACCTTTTGTTGTTTGGGCATTTTATTTTTCAGTTGCAATTGCTCCAGTCACTTTCTTCTGGTTTCTTTGTGTCTTCGGCTAACTCTCCATTGTCTGCTGTCCATTTGTCCTTTCTTCTCTCTTTTAGTTGTTTCCCATTCTCTCTCTACATCTTCTTTAACATACTCATCTTCCTCTTTTTCTCTTTTCTCCATTTCTTTCTTTATTTCTTTTTCATCCACTCAAATTTCACCCTTCCATCCTCAATCTCCACTTACTCTCTCAATACCTGTCTAATCATAGATTTTTCTTCGCTCTCCATCCTCACTCCCCCAGCCCCATCCCCTTCTAGTCCTCCCCCAACATCAGCTCCCTTCTAGTTCCAGCCCCACCCAGCATCTGCTTCCTTCTAGTCCCATTCTCCCATCCCCCCGCATCAGCCCATTTCCAATCCTACCCCCCATCAGCCATTTCCAGTCCTATTCCATTCTCCCATCAGCCTATTTCCAGTCCAAGCTCCCCCCATCAGCCCATTTCCAATCCTAGCCCCACCATCAGCCATTTCCAGTCCTATTCCATTCTCCCATCAACCCAGTTCCAGTCCAAGCTCCCCCATCAGCACATTTCCAGTCCTAGCCCCTAGTCAGCCCATTTCCAGTCCTATTCTAGACTCCCATCAGCCCATTTCCAGTTCTAGCCCCCATCAGTCATTTCCAGTCCTATTCCAGCCCCCCATCAGGCCATTTCCAGTCCAAGCTCCCCCCCATCAGCCCATTTACAGTCCTAGCCCCCCATCAGCTCATTTCCAGTCCTAGCACAGCCCCCCATCATCCCATTTCCAGTCCAAGCCCCTCATCGGCCTATTTCCAGTCCAAGCTCCCCCCATCAGGCCATTTCCAATCCTAGCCTCCCATTGACCCATTTCCAGTCGAAGGCCCCCCCCCAATCAGCCCATTTCCATTCCCATCCCCCATTGGTCATTTCCTGTCATATTCTAGACCCCCACAAAGAGCCCTGTAGCTGTCTAAGCTGCTGCAGAGGGAGCCGGGGAAGCCTGCGCGAGGCCCCGGCTCACCTCTGTACAGCCGCCAATGTGAAGATCGCTGTTTTCCCTTACGCTGGTGGCTGTGTTACTGTGAAGCGTGCTGAATGCCGGGACAGGTTAAAGGGCATTTCCCGGCACTCGTGAGCTTCACAATAACACTGCCGCCAGCATGAGGGAAAACACTACTGTTCACGCTGGCGGCTGTGCAGAGGTGAGCCGGGGCCTTACACGGGCTTCCTTGGCTCATCTCTGAAGCCGTCCATTGTGTGCGAATGAAGTTTGCGTGGGACCCCTTGAAGCTCAAGGCACTGTGCGTACAACATTCTCACACAATGGATAGGCCGGCCCTGATGCCACAAAAGACTCTTCCTCAAAATCCTTTCAAAAGCTGTCTTCCTTCTAACAACAATTATAACAAGAGACTCTAGATCAGTGATTCCCAAACTTTTCCAGCCTGCCACCCCCTTAGTTCTATAAATTTATTACAGTGCCTCCCTCACCCAGTGAGGCTATTACTCAAAACAAATCATTCAAAATTTTGATAAAAGTTTTTATTTAATTAATAACATAAAGGGGGTTATTCTGTGCTACGAATAGCGGGGATGTCCATCCCTGCTATTTGTGCCTTCCCCCACCACGTCTAACCTCCCCACTGGTTGTGCGAGGAAGTTAGACGGGGCGGGGAAGGAGCGGCTCGGGGCGGGTGTTTGGGTGGGTAGTGGGTGGTTGCCGGCCCTAGACGTACAGGGCCAATTCTAATGTCAGCCCTGTATGTCCAGGGCCAGTGACTTGTGCGGGAAAGTTATTCCACCTCCGAGGTGGAATAACTTTCCTGGACATGTTTTTTCTTGTGCTTGGGGAGCGATTGGGGCAGGGGGGGGGGCCAGAAGGCATTCCCTGCAGCCTGACCCTGGCCTTAGGAGGCCAGATCGGGGGTTGGGCTGCGGGGAATAAGCTTTTTTTTCTGGAGGTCGGCATTGCAGTTCTTCAATGGAGCCGAGGTGCCATAGCAACATGATGCCATAGTGCCGCAGCTCCATTGAAGAGCTTTGACTGAGTTAGCCAGGAAGGTCCTGTACATGCAGGCTAGACTGAATTGCAGTCACAGCCTGCACATACAGAACTGATCGTGATTCTGATCCCGCGGGGCTAGACGTGCCCCATGGGATCAGAATCGCCATCCCCTCTGTACGTTTGGCTCAGACCGGGTGTACATAGGGGATCTACGTCTGGGACAGAATGAGCCCTAAATAGTATCATTTAATAACATTAATGATGGAATTTAAATGTTCATTTAATTTACAACACAAAAGCAATTAACATTTTTCAAAAAACAATTTTAATAAAATAGTGTACCTACTCTATCTATTGAGCATGTTTAATGGGATGAATGGGGTTGATGAAGCGATGCCAGTTTCTCAATGTCTCATTTAAAGATAACTGAGTAGGAGCCTTAAATTTCCACGTTCACTATTTGGAGTAGATTTCTTTGTCCTTATCCCTCCAGCGCCCTCCTAGGGAAGTATGGCACCCCCATACCGCCACCTTGTCTTTCAATGCCCCCCTAGATAACCCAACGCCCCCGGGGAGCGATGCAAGCCACTTTTGGAATCACTGCTGTAAATTCTTCAGGTTCCTTCACTCCCCCTCTAGTGGCCATAGGGGTTAGACTCAGCACAATCAGCAGTGAGCTTCATTATTCCTTTGGTTAGTCTTCATTTTAAACAAAGCTTTTATGATTTTGGGTGGGGGTTTTCATGTTTTTGTGCACATTCATCTTAATTGTGCACTTTATATGCATACTAAAACATTTTTGTATGCAAAACTCAATTATACATGTGTTAATTCATAGGTATACATGAGTACAAACAATCTCTATGCACAAACATTTTTTAGGCGCCCTAAAGGACCAAATATGTGCTAAATGAACATCTCTAAATTTTTGGGCTACACTAACATATCTTTTTAAGGTAGAGGCATGAGAAAAGAATATCTGTGAAGCTAAATCCATTTCCCTTTGTTTGATAGCATTCTGACAAGAGCCAAATGGGAGCCTAGTCAGATCCAGACCATATTCCCAAGCATGTTGCTCTCACTGCTTGGTAATACAAGGATGTCAAACACAGGATGCATTGGCCATTTTTGGCTCACCCAGCCCCTTCATCTAATTTTCAGCAGTAGTCTGCTGTTCTTTTTCTCCACTGATGGCCAATGTTGGCTGAAGTCTCTTTTAAGAAGTGTTCAATTTATATCAGCCTTAGGGGCCACAGTCAACATCAGCTCATATTTCCTCCTTGTGATCTTGATCATGGCCATTGAGAATCGAGAACACTGTTGACAGCTCCCAGTGCAATCTGCTTCAGCTGCTGTTTCAGAGGAAACTAGAGAAAGTAGTTCAGGAGATGGTGCAGGAGTGACTAAGCACAGAGCATCAGCAGTGGTGAAATCTTCCTTCCCACTCTATGCCATGCACATCTGGGCTTGCTAGGAAGAAGTGGACAGCAGTAGTGCAGTGATTTGGGCTTTGTCTTCTTCTGCTGCCTACACAATTCAAAGTGTAACACATCAGGTCTCGGCAGCAGAAGAGGAGGAGTGGTCTGAGGTACTTCCTCCTCCTCTTCCTTTTCCTAGGAAGCTGTGATGGGAGCATGAGTGACGCAAGGGGTGGAGAAGCAGAGAGTGAGGGAATCGGAAGAGTTGTGGGGAGAGGGAGGGAAGAGCGAGTGAAGGGATTAGAGGGGTGTGTGGGTAGAGAGTGTTAGAATAAGAAGGGTTTCAGCAAATTGGGGAGAGAGAGAGTGAGGGGATTAGAGGTGTTGTACAATTTGAGTGAAAAAATTGGAGGTGCTGTGGGATGTGATTGAGAGGATGGAAGCGGCTGTGGAGTGCCAAGTGACTTATCCCTCAGGATCCAAGATCCCCTTCTCCAATTCAGAATCCCTTGGAGAATGAATTGTCTTCTCACTCTGACAATCACAATGAATCCAGTATTCTTTTCCTGTTCAGGAAGGACGAACTGGAGGCCCTGATTGCTCAGGTGTCATCTACCCTATGTTTGACTGACCCTCCAAGGGCTGAACAAGGGCCACAGATCCACTCCCTCCTGCAAGGGATTCAGAAGTCCAAGAGGGCCTTTCCCTTTCTGAAGGTTATCAAGAGCATGGTAAGCAAGGTGTGGAACTTGCCTGACTCCCCCATGAAGGGGCTGAAAGTTTGCAGGAAGCTTTACACCCTGCCATAGGAGGACTGCACTGAATGGTTTAACGCACCAAAAGTGGATGCACATGTTACAGCAGTTACAAAGTGGACCACCATATCGGTGGAGGGTGGAATGGCCCACAAGAATCCCTTAGATCGTAAGGTGGACTCTCTCTTGAAGAATTAATTTGCAGCCTCTGCTGTTATCCTTTAGTTGGCAGTGTGTGTGGGTATGACAACTCGAGCTCTGCTCCAGTGGATTCAGTCTGTTCTGCCAGAGGATGTTCACTCCTCTTGGAGTCAGCAACAGACATTGCTTTGTTGACTGTGGTATGACATTAGATCTGGCTCTGCCATTAGGCAGCAGATTCATCCTCCAAGTGACTCAGCTCACCTTTAAAGGGAAGCTCTTGTTTGGGGCGGACTTGGAGAAGCTGGTTAAGGACTTAGGCGAGTCCAAACCTCATCGCCTCCTGGAGGATAGGCCAAAAGGGACATGGGAGGCGTAAGCATATGTCTTCCTCTTTGATGTACATCTGCGTTCCTCGCACACGCTACTTGGACTCCTGTGGGTCCTGGAACTTCCATAGATACCACCTCAGGATCCCTCCTTCTTCTCTTCTTCTGGTTTCCGGTCTTGGACTCATCCCTTTCATGAACCGACCAGAGGGGAAGCCATATTGGACCTAGTCCTTAGTGGAACATCAGATCTGGTGCAAGAGATAAGGGTGTTGGGCCCGCTTGGCAATAGTGATCATAGCATGATCGCCTTTGATTTAATTAGTAGAGGAGGGATGGTAAGGAAATCCACAGTACTACCTTTGAAATTTTGAAAGGGAGACTATCATAAAATGAGGAAAATAGTTAATAAAAAACTAAAAGGAGCAGTTGCAAAGGTTAAAGACTTACATCAAGCTTGGTTGTTGTTTAAAAATACTAGCTTTGAAGCCCAGACCAGCTGTATTCCATGCATTAAGAAAAGTGGAAGGAAGTCCAAAAAACTACCAGCATGGTTTAAAGGTGAGGTCAGAGAGGCTGTTGTTGCCAAAAAAGCATCTTTCAGGAAATGGAAAAAAGAGCCAAATGATGAAAACTGGAAACAGCACAAGCACTGGCAAATTAAATGCAAAGCATTGATAAGACAGGCAAAGCGAGAATTTCAGAAGAAACTTGCTACGGAAGCAAAAACGCGTAATAAAGACTTTTTCAAGCACATTCGTAGCAAAAAACCTGTGAGAGAGTCAATGATAGAGGGGTAAAAGGGGCTGTAAGAGGGGACAAGGCTATAGTGGAGAGACTGAATGAATTCTTTGCTTCGGTCTTTACTGAGGAAGATGTAGGGATGTTACCCATGACTGAAGTGGTATTTAAAGGTGATACTGCAGAGGAATTGAAAGAAATATCGCTACACCAGGAAGATGTATTACAACTATTTAATAAACTGAAGAGTAGCAAATCACTTGGACCAGATGGTATACATCCAAGGGTGTTGAAAGAACTGAAATATGAGATTGCAGACCTGCTATTAGTAATCTGTGAACTTTCATTAAAATCATCAGTAATACCTGAAGATTGGAGGATCGCCAATGTAATGGCAATTTTTAAAAAGGGTTCCAGGGGTTATCCGGGAAACTACAGACTGGTGAGCCTGACTTCAGTACCGGGAAAAATGGTAGAAACCATCATAAAGAACAAAATTACTCAGCATGTAGATAGTCATGGCCTAATGGGAGACAGCCAACATGGCTTTAGACAAGGAAGATCTTGTCTTACTAATCTGTTATGTTTTTTTGAAGGTGTGAATAAACAGGTAGACAAAGGTGAGTCGGTTGATATAGGGGCATGTTTACTAAACTCCGAAATTGTGCGGGTCCCCGTTAGTGTGCGTGTGCCATATAAGGAGTGGGCGGTTCAGGCAGAAAATAGCAAAAAACCGGGAGTAAGCGACCGGACCTGTGCGCGTCGCGCTAATGTGTGGGAGTCGACATTAGCGCGTGGGAAGGCAAAGTGGCGTGCTGCTGGGTATACAAAACAACAGAGCCGTAGTACAGCGGTGAAGACACTGACCAATGGTGCAAGGGCCATGGGTTTAATCCCCCATTGTGCGCAACAAAAAAGGCCAGCTGAGGCAGCAACTGTAATGGGTAAAAGTGGTTTAGGAGGCAAATTAATTTTGAACAACATAAGGCGGCGCACAGTTCTTTTTGGGCGGCATAAGGTGGCGCACTGTACATTTTGGGCGGCATAAGGCAGCGCACAGTTCTTTTTGGGCGGCATAAGGCGGCGCATTGTACATTTTGGGCGGTATAAGGCGGCGCACAGTTCTTTTTGGGCGGCATAAGGCGGCGCACTGTACATTTTGGGCGGCATAAGGCGGCGCACAGTTCTTTTTGGGCGGCATAAGGCGGCGCACTGGTCCTCTTGGGTGGCAGAAGGCGGCGCGCTGATGGGCACAAGGCAGCGCACTGATGCACAAGCACAGGAACAGAGCCACAGCGCAATGGTTAAAACACTGACCAATGGTGCAGGGATCAGGGGTTCAATCCCTCACAATGCCCACTGAACAAGGCTGGCTGAGGCAGCATGTATTATGGTGAGGAGTGCTGTAGGAGGCTTTTTAATTTTATTTTGCTATCACTACTAGCAAACGCACTCACACAGCGTGTACACATACAGTGGCCCATAAGGCACATGTCACAGTGCACTGTCCGCCAAGGCACCCTAGAATGTCCCCTATAGGGCACCATATATGTTGCGACACAGGATAATGTACAGTGCACCTTATATGGATGGCAACCATAAGGTGGCCTATAGGGCGCCCTATAAAGCACCCTCAGAGGCACCTAATGGGTATAATAAGCTGAGGGTGGTTTTGCCGGCATTAACATATGTACAGTAAATAAAAATAAAGCTGTGGACTGCCCTATCAAAGAACCCCACTGTTGGTTTGAACCCATGACCTCTGGCTACACAGGCAGTGACATAACCATTGGGCTACAGCTCTATAGCTGTCAGCAAGCCCCTGGCTGGCTGCAGAGAGCCGGCATATCACCTCACAGACAATCTGCTGTTGTAAACAGGATAGGGTTAGGCCACCCGCACCCATGATGCACTGCACATGCAAATCAGCTGTCCACAGATGCACACAAGATGGGGAATGCACTCCAACAGCTCTCGGCCTGGTAGGGGGATATGGCCGTGTGCACCCACACAGCACCTCGGCCTGGTAGGGTGTACTGAGCGGGTGTTGTACTGACTGGCACATAGTAGCTACACACCGTCACACTGTGCGGGTACTGCGCTCACCCTGAGGGTGCGATGAGGCACCCAGGACCAGGTCCACAACACCCTCCATGGCTGAATAAGGCCATGCCAGAGCTCCAAAGCACTGTTACTCTGTGAGAGAGGTTGTTTCTGCAGAAACACCTTGAATATCTCTGTCTGTCTGAGTCAGGGGAACCCCCTATGGCCACCTAGGTGGGCTATGTACCACCATTCCTCCCTCTTCTTTCTCCCCCCCCCCCCCCAGGTGGAATAACATTGGCTCCCATCAACATGCTACCTCCCTGCAATGGTGGCAGTAGTGTGGACCATCAACCCAAGTCCTGCCGTGGAACAGACACCCTACAGGGCAGTCAAAGCAGCTCTTTACATATCCATAACACAATGTCTGACAGACATTAGGCCTGGATATGCTAAGTTGCACCCCACCACTATCTGCTATTCTCCTGCAGCAAGCCATCAGCCACGGCACAGCACTCCATCAGGACACAGACCAGCTGGAAACAGTCTGCTAGTTAGTCCTGGTGGAAATGCATGCACCCGTAACTGGGATGGCAGTGCACACCAGCAGATAAGTCAGTGTCTGGGCCCCAAACAGAAACCCATATATATCATATGGGAGAAATACTATATAGCACTATGGGGGTGCTTAGCCATGCTGTCGTCACTACACAGTCAGGGTGGAGTGAAACCCCAGAGGCACATACAGAGGTCACCCTGTCTGTGTAGGTGGTGGCCGGCCACTACAATGTCCCAGCCAGTGCCCTATGTCCTGTGCAGATGCATCCTGGCCAGCCCACCCTGTCTGAGCTATACCCATGGTACCTTGCTGCTCATTATGCACATTGGCAGGCCAATACTGGCAATAGTGCTGGCAGTGTGGGCTGTGGAAGGTGTTTGCAGCCAACACGCACTGTATAGACAGACACACACTCCCACACGTATGCCAGCATTGTGCTACTATAGAGGAGTTTAGCAGCATTGCCCACCACACCAGTCCTGGGCACAGTACAGACATGGATATCGTATGCAATACTGTTGGGGGACACTCCCCAGGGTGGTTAACACTGTCAGAGACCAGACCTGCAGCACCCACAGCAGACAGCAGAAAGATTGTTATGATGGAGCTCAAAGAGCAGAATGTGCGTAACGTAGGTATATCTATCTGCCAGTACTCATAGCACACGTTTGAGAGCTGTGTACCGTTTACCCAGGTGTAGGGTGACATTGCTGAGGTATGCAGGTGCTAGTATTGGGAGGTGCACACAGGGCCCAATGTCCTGCCTCTCCAGGAGGCATTGGCCAATGGGGCCTGTGGGTGTGGGTGTGTCTGCCCCTGTTGGCTGCTGCTTTACGGCAGAGGTTCACAAATCCAGTCCAGGTTTGCCACACACTGTTCGGGTTTTCCTGCTGTCCCTCATGGATATGCATGAGCAACATCTACATGCCATGGGGGTGGTGCATAGATATACAGCACAGGCATTTGTATGAGTGGCAGCATGGAACCTGAATGGTGTGTGTTCCTACAGGACTGCATCTGTGAGACTCTGCTCTAGGTAATGCCCCTGGTCATGGTGTCTGTGCTCCGTGGGGTAAAAGGAAGGCGTATGACCCCAGCAATAAAGGATTGTCCTTACTATCACAGTTTAGTTGTGGGAAAAATATGTGGACATGATTGGCAGGGCTTTGAACCTGTGACCTTCTGTTCTTGCACACACTGTCTGCATGCACTGCACCACCATGTTGCCACACATGTGCTAGATTCCCTGGGAGGTCCATGACTGTACATCCGACAGGGCCTATCTGTTGCAGTGGATGGTGCCAGCCTGCACATGGCTAGGCCACTGTCTTCTGTGGCTAGCAGCCACTGCCCCCTCCACCACCTTTACCCTTCCGCCAACATGCTGGCATGGCCTTATCTTGGAAAAGCATATGACCTGATTGACATGTGGCACTCCAGGACTGCATTTGGGGGACTCGGCTGTCGGTAATGCCCATTGTTATGGTGTGTGTGCGGTGTTGGGTACAAAATGGGTGTGTGAACCATGCTTATGTGCTCTCCAATAAAGGGGTGTCTTTACTATCTCTGTTTGGTGGTAGGTAAAATATGGGGACTGGGTTGGCAGGAGCCCCAGCTAGGATTTGAACCTGTATCCCTCTGGTCCTAGGGGTACTGGCTTTGTCTGTTGCACCACACTGTGGCCACAGAGATAGTGCTGTCCCTGGGGATGGAAAACCTGGCCGGCGGAATCCTAAACCCTGCTCTGCACATTTGTACTGTGGGCTCATTCACCTTGTCTGGGGGCAAACGTGCAAATACACCCCGCAAATGACCGTGAAAAGAGGGGGAAAAATATAACCAAGCTGGGCAACAGTGGTATTAATGGGCGCCCATAGAAAACACTCCCAGCACAGCTCCCAAAAAGGAAATGATTTTTGGAAGGGTCTCTGCTCCGTAGACCCTTTCAGAAATCATTTCTTTTTTTTTGGGGCTTTCCTGTGAGTGTTTTTTATTGTTGCCCATTAATATCACTGTTGCTCAGCTGGGTTATAAGTTTTTAGAATTTTGTTGTGGTCTTTTTCAATTTATACTTGCTATTTTGTTCTGTGCACATGTATCACACTGCTCACGTTTTGCAGGTTTCCCCGGTTTTGCTGTACATTGCTGACGGAAATTGTTTCTCTTCCCTTTAAATGCCCCTTCCCCGCCCATTAACCCCATCTCTCCGCCCCTCAGGAGCCTTCCTCTGCCCTCCGTTAGCCTTTCCACGCCTCTATCGGACATTTGTGGGCCCGTACTTGTGCGGGGCCCGTTAGTGTGCCGCACACTTGTGCGGTGGTGACACGCACGTGTGCGGGGCGCTTGAGAGCACTTAAGTACCGCTTTTAGTGCGCTATTGTGCGGATGCGCAAATGTGCGGTTTTTAGTAAACATGCCCCATAGTGTATCTGGACTTTCAGAAAGCCTTTGACAAGGTCCCTCATCAGAGACTTTTGGCAAAACTAAAAAGTCATGTGATAGGAGGTAGTGTATTATTGTGGATCAAGAACTGGTTAAAAGAAAGCAGAGGGTAGGGCTAAATGGATAATTTTCCCAATGGAAAAAGTTGAATAGTGGAATGCCCCAGGGATCTGTACTGGGTCCGCTGCTGACATATTCATAAATGACCTGGAAAAGGGAATAATGAGTGAGGTTATCAAATTTGCAGATGACACAAAACTATTTAAAGTTGTTAAAACCCAAGAGGATTGTGGAAAATTGCAAGAGGATCTTGATAAATTGGAAGACTGGGCATCCAAATGGCAGATGAAATTTAATGTGGACAAGTTATGCACCTAGGAAAGAACAACCCAAACTATGGTTACATGATGCAAGGTTCCACATTGGGAACCACCACCCAGGAAAAAGATTTAGGCGTCATCGTGGATAACATGTTAAAACCCTCCATCCAGTGTGCAGCGGCAGCCAAGAGAGCAATTAGAATGCTAGGTATCATAAGGAAAGGAATGGAAAATAAAACACAGGATATTATAATGCCTCTGTATCTTTCCATGGTGCGACCACACCTTGAATACTGTGTGCAATTCTGGTCGCCGTATCTTAAAAAGGATATAGCGTTATTAGAAAAAGTACAGAGAAGAGCCACCAAAATAGTAAAGGGGATGGAAGGCTACTCCTATGAGGAGAGGCTACAAAGGTTAGGGCTCTTCAACCTGGAAAAAGAGACGGCCAAGGGGAGATATGATAGAGGTCTATAAATTAATGAATGGAGTGGAAAGGGTAAACGTAGATCGATTGTTTACATTATCAGAATATAGAAAGACTAGGGGACATGCAATGAAGCTACAGGGTAAACTATTTAAGACAAATAAGAGAAAATATTTTTTCACTCAACGTGTAATCAAACTCTGGAATTTGTTACTGGAGGATGTAATAAAGGCTGTTAGAGTAGCTGGTTTAAAAAGGTTTGGACAAGTTCCTGGAGGAAAGGTCCATAAACCATTATTAAAAAGGGACCCAGGATATCAATGCTTGACCCAATACAAGCATTGTGGAACCTGTATCTTTTGGGGAAACTGCTAGGTACGTATGACCTAGATTGGCCACTGTTGGAAACAGGATACTGGGCTTGATGGACCGTGGTCTGACCCAGTATGGCATATCTTATGTTATCTTATGACCTCAAGAGTCCAGAAAACTCCAACATCTCCAGAAGTGCTTCCTCCCATCCAGCGCAATTACAGACTGGGGGCCCATTCCAGAAGGCCTCCAGTGAGTGGAAGGCTCCACTCTTTTCTTTAAGGAGTAGACGCAGGTCTCCAAGGATCACTAGATGATGGACACCATTCAACATGGCTATGTTCCTGAATGCAAAGATCCTATTCTGGGCGCCTTTTTCTTCTCTCCTTGCAGCTCTGCGGTCAAGAGAACCGCAGTTCAGTGTACCCTAGACAGAGTACTCCATTTGCAGATGGTGATCCCAGTTCTCCTGGCATATCGGGGCCAGGGACAATACTCAATCTATTATGTGGTGCCAAAGCAAGACGGTTCCTATCAGCTGATCCTTGACCTCAAGAAAATCAATGTCACCTGTGCACCCTTCACTTCTGTATGGAGACCCTGTCATCAGTGATCCAGGTGGTACATCGTGGAGAGTTCCTCATGCCTCTGGACTTAGTCAAGATTTATTTCCACATCCCTATCCAGGAGGATCAATAGTGCTTTCTCCATTTCACCGTGCTTGGCTCTCCTTTTCAGTTTGCCACTCTCCACTTTGGCCTCTCCATCACCCCGAGGAAGCTCTCAAAAATAATGGTGGTGGCAGCAGCTGTACTGAGGCACCAGAGGATCTGGGATCATCCACATCTAGATGACTGGCTCATTTGGGCCAAGTTGCAGTCCAAAGCATCTTGGGCTTTGGCCCAGGTGGTGCAGTTCCTGAAGAGTCTTGGTTGGGTGATAAATTGAAGAAAGGGATACTTGGTGCCTTCCCAGTCACTGAAATACCCTTTGAGCATGTTTCTACACTTGGCTAGACAGTTTTCCTGCCTGAGGAGAGAGTGAAAAAAAAGAAAAAAGGTTTCTGGCCTGGTTGGTGGCCTTTCCAACTCAGCAGGCTCTGAGAGTTTAGGATTATCTACAGCTTCTCAGATTGATGGCAGCGGCAATCAACATGGTGCCCTGGGCACGAGCTCATATGAGGCTGCTTCAGAGGTTCTTGCTTTCTCAGTGGTCTCTCTGCTCTCAGGAGTTTGAGGTCAGGTTACCCCCTCCAGCTGGATGTGGTGTCCAGCCTGCAGTGGAGACAACAGCTGCAGCACCTGAGGAAGTATGTGTCACTGGTTGATCACTCTTGGCTTCTCCTGTTGACAGATACCAAACTGTTTGGCTGGGGAGCTCATTACAAGAACCATACAGCACAGAAGTAGTGAAAGAGCCACGTGTCAGCATGGCCTATCAACCACCATGAGGCAAGGGCCATTCAGTTGGCCCTTTTGCCCTTTCAAACCCTGGTCAGGGGCAAAGCAGGTTGGGTGTACTTGAACAATGCTACGGCAGAGGCATACATCTATCGGCAAAGGTGCATGAAGAGTTCTGCAGTAGCCATGGGGATGACCCTCCTGTTTTCCTGGCAGAAAGAACTTACTAGCTCTATCAGAGTCAACAATATGGAGGCAGATTTCCTCAGTCATCACCCTCTTGATCCCAGGAAGTGGTAACTGAGTCAAACGGCCTATTGGCAGATTCTGTCTCACTAGATTCACCCCGAGATGGACCTGAGGTGGCCCAGTCCAATGCCAAAACGGAAGCAGAGTCCAAAGATGTTGACGCCCTAGTTCCACTCTGACTGAAACACAGCCTGCTGTATATATTTCCTCCGTGACCCCTCATGTGCTTTGATCAGGGGCGGCTCAAGGCAATCTGCTGCCTGAGGCGAAGGATGAGATGGCGCCCCCACCCCCACCTGCCCCGTAGAGGGGGGCATGGTATTTTCAGAACTCCAGTCAGGGACTGAACCAAACCAAAAAGCCAATTAGATTATATGGAGGAAATGCAAGATGTTTGCACACCAAGGAACTAAAGAGAGCAAGAACCAACAACACAGTTTATAAAACTAAATTATAACTCATTTTTATTTTGTTGTTATAAACTGTGTTATGGTTCTTGCTTTTTCTTTTTCAACATATATTTTGCATCCACAGTGGGTGCAGAGCAGAACCAGGACATTCACCCACAGAACTCAATATCTTAAAAAAAAAAATCTGGTTCTGATCATCTCACTAACAACAACAATGACAAATATTCTCCCGTACCAGGCATATTGTGAACTAATACAAAATCCTACAACAAAAAGCATATCTACCATACCATACCATTTCAGCACAAACTTCCAAAACTCACATAAGGAACCCATCCAAAAAAAGTGTCACTGTAAATAGTACAGTGGGCCCTGGAACATCCGTAAACCAATTTGAAAAACTAAACAAGTCAAATTACTACAGTACAGTATAGATTTTTATGAACAAAGTAAAGTGACTTGCGGGGCTGTCCTTGCTGGTGGAACGTGCAGCCCTGCAAGCCATCCTGCCCCGACTCCACATTACTCTCTCCCTGCTTGCACAGAGCCACTATGCGAGGAGAGCAGGATGGGGGCGGGGCAGGGGCAGGCCAGGCACCCGGATGTACAGGGCTGATTCAGGTCAAGGCCCTGTACATCTATGGAGTGCTGGGAGGATGCCAGCTTGTTCCACCTCAGAGGTAAAATAAGCGTGTGGCGCCCCCTCTCACCAGCCTGACAGCCCCCCCAGGAGCAACGGCGCAGTTGAAGGTGAGGCTTCGCCACCTGATCCCGGCCCTGATGGACCTCTCCAAGGGTCGGGCAGCGGGAAACCTGCTCATGGGGGTGTCCGGCCTGCAGAAGCAGAGGGGGCCTGGCTATCCTGCCACCTGGCCATCTCCTGCAGCCACTGAAGGGGCATACTGGGCCATTCCCGGTGCCTGATCCTGCTACCATGGGGATATTTAGCTCCTGCAGTGCAGAATCGGGTATAAAGGAGTCCTGCTCCGGGACATCTGGACGGTCCGGATGTGCCCCTTCCAGGATCGGGCTCCACGTGGAACCTGCCAACAATACTTTAATCAACCCCCTCTCCTGCTTTCTTTAAAAATTCATTTAGTTACAAACAGGCTACATTTTGGTTCTTCCCAATGGACAGTTATTCCCCTGACCTGAGGGGTGAAACCAATAGAAATAAATTTAAAGCCTACTTAAAATGCACCTCTTTAGTGAAGCTTTGGACAGCTGAGGATGGAATACCTTGGCTAGAGTGGCTGTTTTCCTTACTGTTTATTATTTCTCCTTTTTACCCTTCAATCATTATATATTTCTGTTTTTCTTTATTAATGTTTAATGTAACCACTTTGTTGGGCTCTAGCATGCCTCAGAAGTGGTAGATTGAAAATTAAACTAAATTAAAAGGAAAGAATGTCACATGAATACAGTCGTTATACTTGGTAAGTGCAAGAAAATAAAAAAGACTGATCCTGCTAAAGGAATGTCACTGAGAAATGTATATAATCCTTACCTAAAGGATATTGTAATCTCCAAATATCCTGAAACATAGATATAGAGTTATTCTTCTGAACGCCTGCCAGCAGTAGGGAACCCATCGGATCATCCTGAGAGTTAATGAAGGGTTGTAGAAAACCCTCCCTGCCATATAGACGGAATTCCTGGAGTTTGAGAAAAGAAGGCAAACAGTACATTAGACTACTTTAGATAAAATATGCTGTGACCTTTGTAGGGGCCATAGACATTTGTTAACATAACTTAATATAATGAAACACACAATCTAATATAGCAATTTTACCTTCAGGGTCAGAGCATGCTTTGAAACTAGTCACAGGAAGAGATTTCTAGAGTAAAATGCATACGCCTTTGCTCATACAATTCCTCGTATATGACACCTGATACATTTGCCCCACTCATTCTTTACTAAGCTTAATATGTTTAGCATTCATGAGCTACACTTCCAACAATAGTATTATCAAACCCTTTTGGGATTTTCAAAATGGAAAAATTGTTTATAATTTAATAGGAGATGAAGCTCTTTGAATTTTAATTCTCATTACACAAAACTGTAAAGCACTGCACATGGTAAAAACAGCAACACAGCAAATTCACTCACGTGAAAACAGATATGTCCATTACATAAGAGTAGATTACAACAGTATAATCAAGTGCCTTCCTAAACAATCTGTTAGCACACTGAGCAGGAATTGTGCTCTTTCATCACCAACATACCTGATGAAGACAGCTCTTGAATACTAGTCACAGATGGATTACCTGAGTTCAATAACAAAGTATCACTTTCTTGTTTGTCAACATTTATTTTTACATAAACACTATGGGGGTCATTCTGAACCACGAATAAGGTGCATAGACATGTCGTGTAGACATCCAAATGATGTCAACGTCGAAAACTGTATTCTGGAATGGGAATGATGCACATGCACAAGCCAGGTGAATGTGGAAACCTGGACATCCAGAAAAGGTGCGGGACGGGGTTGTGCCCAAGGGCAATGGTGTCCAAGTGATATTCTGTTTGTGGCCATGTACGTGTGGCAGCCAGAGGCTAGATGTGCAAATTAGACCAACAGAAACATGGAATAAGAGCAGGAGATAGACCAAAGAAGACCAGTGTACAGGCAAGGCACAGGCACCATGGCAACAGACACAAATGAGCATGTCTCTGGGGAATGCTGCCATAGGAGACATGGAGACAGGCAGATGATCAACCAAAGTGTATATTGAAGTGCAGACAGCAGACATACAAATACAGTAAGCAGAGCATATATCACTTATAGAGGCCTGCACATACCATGCCACCCTGCATATGACCCCCACCCATGTGACACCCCAACAAAATACTGCTCACACCACACACCCATGTGACCCAACACAGCCTATGCACAGCACTCCCACTCATCTCCCACAAACCCCACTCACAGAAACCCAGTGAAAGCACACTCCAGGCACACCCATTGAGACAATGGGCCAGGACTAGTGCTGTCCCCCACGTGCCCTTGCCCACCTCCTTGCCCTCCCCTGCCTTGAGGCCCTCCTGCTGGCTCCCAGTGCTGGAGAATGTTCCTGAGGGGAGGGAGATATGTCCCCTGAGGATGAGCTGCCACTGTTTGTGTCCCCACTGTGCTCTCTCTGAGCCCCATGGAAAGGGGGGAATACCATAGGTGACCCTGCACCCCGAGGCATGGGACCCAGGATGTTGGACTGCTCCCTGGCAATGCACCCTCAGCTGATGCCACCCATGCAGTGGCGCATGTGGCCACCCTGCTGGTGGAAGGCATGGCTGCAGGCACAGGAGTGTGGGCAGGTGCCACAGCAGCAGTGAACAGTGGTGGAGGTGGTGTCACATGCCCAGGGGCCGCAGATGGCAGCCCAGGGGTGGGGATGGGGTCTGGAGTACCCTGTGACCTGCCCAGCTAGCTGACAAGGGCCACAATGTTCACTGCAAAGTGGCCTATGGAGGCATCAAGCCGGGCTGTTGCAGCCAGCTGCCACTTCTGGAGGGCCAGCTGCTGCTCCTGGAGTGAGATACCCCGGCAAAGAAGCTCCAGTTTCATGTGCATGTGCCGTGAATGTGCCTCATTGCAGGAAAGCAGGCGCTGGGCGCACTGTACCAGCAGCACAATGTGTGCTGCTGTGACTGCTTCCAGTGTACGTCTCCTCCCAGTTGCCCTGGTGACCCTGGTGACAGTGAGGCCTGGCCCTCCCCTTCCTCTGATATGGTATCCCCCTTCCCATCTTTATCAGCAGGCCCGATGGCCAAGCCACTAGGGATGCCCAAGAGTGATCCGTCTGCCTCTGCTGGTGCCACAGAGGCTGCAGCCTGTGCAGGTGACTGAGGGCAGTGGTGAAATGGCTGGTAGCATGGCTGGCAAGGGAGCAGTGCTGGGACAAGCAATGTCATCACCTGTTGGGAGAAGCAAGACCGAGCAAACCATTACAGATACATGCAGCCAGTGTGCACAAACACACACATGCAGAGGTGTAGGGAGAAGGAACCACAGACACAGCAGTGCAGATGTGTGGGCGCAGCAGAGACTAAGACACACACCACAATGAAGACTGCAACCACAGAGCCCCCCACAGAGGCAGCAGAGGAAAAGGTGGAAGTGTGACATGGCCATGAGTGGGCAACGAACACTCTGAGGGGGGACATGCGAAAGGTGCGGTGGGAGGTGAGGAGGTGGCCCAAAACCATAGATACAGGGTGCAGAGAGAGACCATATAGGAGGCGGAAGATAGATCATGCACGTACCCCTGTACCCTGCCATCCTTGTGGTATCCAAGTCACTGATGCCCTCCAATGTCGCAGAATCAACTGTTGCCAGGACCCGCCTCTCCAGGTTGCTCTGCTGTGGCTCCGACCATCTGGACCTCCACTGTGTGCCTTTGCACACATCTCCTGGTACACCTGTCGCCACTTCCGCTTCAGGTCCTCAATCTCACGATTGTTGTGGCATATGGCACTGTCAGCGACAGATGGCTAGCCACTGCCACTGACGATCATAGGCACTCAGCTTGCATTCCTCTGTACCCATGAAGGCAGCAAAGTCACCAAGAACTGCCTCTATGAGGAGTGTCAGTTCATTATCGCTGAAGTTGTGTTTCCGTGTTGAGACCCTGGGGGCCATTGCTGAATGCACAGATGCACAAGGAAGCCCCCAAACACAGATGTAGCTGCCCAGGAACACATCCAAACCAGCACAAAAGGATGGGAAGACGTCTAAGCCACAGGGATATGTCTGCAGACGTGATGTAGTCCTATGACAGGCAGACATGTAGCGGTATAGACATACTGGCACACAGAATATGGGCCATGTTTGTGCATGCATTCACATTTAGATGTACAGACACACATAGGACATCTACGTACCCATGTGTGGCAATGCCCAGACATGCCGGCAGGTATAAAGTGCATCCACGACTGGGCCTTTGCCCTTTCAATGATCATATAATTGGCGATGGTGCAGGACATTACTGAGGCAATATCCTGACCTCTAGATGAACCTCTGTGGAGTCCACAGCCCAGTGACCACACACAGATAAGTGTCATGTGTGCCTGATATACAATGTCTGCCAGAGCCATGCCTACATGATGTGACAGTGTCCCCCAGGATGACAGTGAGGGTACCCTATGTAGATGTAGACAGGGATCTGTGAGGTGACGGGTGCATAGCACCCAACAGGGGCAAAGGCAGGGCCGCAAGGAGGGTGGGCTGCAGGAGAGGGGAGAAACTGAAGGGTATACTGTGGGGGGAATGGTGAGATGGGGGCGGGCAACATAGGTCACACACAGCTGATGGGAATGGGAGATGTAGGCCAATGGTGCCACGGCCCCAAACCTGCTGCCCTTCAGAAAGGACATTGCATCATGGAGCAGTGAAAGGCCATATGGCCAGCAGGTCCACACCCCAATGTCAGGCACCATGATCCCACTGATCCCCTTGGGTGGGCAGCTGTGTCTGTCCCACGCTGCCCTGCAGGTGTGGCCTGTCCACCCCAACACTATCATCCTGGGAGATGGCCCCATGCAGCCACCACCCCCTGGGTAGTTGATGTTGGGGCCAAGGGGCCTACCTTGTTCAGAGAATAGTGGGTCAGGCCAAGCAAACATGATAGCCAGACACGCAATATGTGCGGCCAGTAATGGTGAAACAGAGCCCCCTGCAGGTGGAGCTGCATGTGTGGGGAGCACAGGCTGTGTGGGGGAGTGTGTGGTCCTCAGATGGGGCAAGTGCACGATGGGTATTCCGCAAGGACCATGGATGTACAAGGCAGACCCCAAGGGCAGCCCTATTCATCTGGGTCGGTGACCTGCACGGGAGATTATACCACTATGGAGGTGGACTTTGTCCCCCTGGATGGTAAATGGTAGACGGTCAGGGACAGGATGGGCAAGTGAGGGTGTTCATTGGGATCATCCCTGTCTAACCTTAGGCTCTGCAGGCCCAGGTGAGGGCAGGGCTTGTGGATGGTGGGTGGCTGGGGTTCACCATGGAGTGCCACCACTGCGTATAGCCATGGTGACTTGGCATTGTGGTCCCATGTAGGAGAAAGGCTGGGCAAGTCGGTTGGTGGACAGGATTTCTGGGGCACCAGGACCATGTTGTGTCCCAGGCACCTGCCCACCATGCCACACCCTGCCTCTGCAGGATCACCTAGCACATGCTGGGCTTGGGTGGGTGTATCACCAGCCTGCCCAGATATGTTGGTGTACGTAGATGGTGGCTCCAATACCTATACTACACATGGCCTGACCTGTTGCCTCCCCCCACAGGAGTGAGATGCTGTTGCAGCCAGACGCATGATGTAGCGGGAAGAGACATCCACATGGCTTGCCACAGCCCTGCTTGCATGTGCAGAGAAAGATCATTGGAGGGGCAGATGGCGACACCCATATCCCAGAATAGCCAGGCTGCGCTGCCAGTACTGGACCTGAGTGATGAGCTCTGCATGGGCCGCTACAGGTTTGATCATGCTGCCATCCATGACCTGTGCCTGGTGCTGCAGGCAGACTTGGCACTGCACGCACACAGGCAAGACATAGTCCCCATCCATGTGAAGATGTTCACACCCTTGCCTTCCTGGGAGCTGGCTCCTTCCAGCCGGTGCTGACAATGGCAGTGGGCCTTAGCCAGGCAGCAGTGTCATGCTACATCACTGGGGTCCTGAATGTGCTTGTGGCACATGCTGCACAGTACATCTCCTTTCTGCATGCCCCTCAACAGCAACAGTGGGTCATGCTGCAGTTCAACGAGCTTGCTGGCTTCCCGGCTGTCCTGGGTGCAATTGACTGCACACATATGGCCATCCATCCCCCGCACTACCATGTCGCATTTTGCAACCAGAAGGTCTACCATTCGCTGATTATGCAGGTCATCTGCAATGCCGTCATGCTCATCACTGATGTCGTGGCATGCTTCCCTGGGACATGCCATGATGCCTATACCTAGCCCAGTCAGGGATTCATGAGGCCTTCGAGAGTGGTGCCATCACTGGTGGCTGGCTGCTGGGTAAGTTATGACAGCACAGAGGGCCACACACGTGCATGTGGGTCACCATGCAGCACAGGTTTATGGGCTTCCATGTGCATTCTGGCCAGCCATAGCCACTGTGGAAATAAGCATGGGTGTGGGGCACACACCAATGATCAGGGGCACCAGTCTGCCACTACCACCACATGCCTGCAAGGGGGGCCACACACCTGTGACAAGTGGGCACAGGGATGATAGCACATCAGCACAGCAAGTTCTACGCCACTAGGTGGGATGTACGGTATGGGCACACTGGCCTGCAAGGGCTGCATAGCCTGGCACAGGTTGGGCATGCATGTTGGGCAGGGTGGGCAGGGAGGTGTGCACATAGGGATGTATGATCTGCCACACTGGGCCAATCAGTACCCTGATAGTACCCAGTACCCTGGTGTTAATAGTGGCCACCCCAGCCCACAGGTTCCTAACAATTTCCACACGTGACACACAGGTCCCATGGAGTCCAAAACCGATGTTCAGGACCTGCACATAGGGGGTGGGTCAGAGCTGGGGCATGCAGTGGTACCACCTGGCACCTACCCCATGGGGCCCGAGGTACCTTCAGGACAAGCTCAAGGTCCACTGTCCTGGACAGGCAGTGGGGCGGATAGCAGGGGTGGCTGTCACATCTGGGTGACCATCCCTGCCAGTTGCAGAATAGATTGACCCTGTTTGTACCCTCCCCCCCAACCCTGCAGGTGACAGAGCCTATCCACTTCGCCACTGACTAATGACCCCATTTGTCAGACCACTCATGCCGGAGGAGCAGCAATACAACCGGACACACCAGCAGATACACTCCATCATTGAGCAGACATTCGGTCTGCTGAAGATCCGTTTCTAATGCCTGGATCAATCTGGTGGCAACCTGCTCTACAAGTTTCTCAAGGTATGCAGGATGTTCCTGGCCTGCTGCATGCTATGCAATTATGTCCTTCACAGGGAGGCAGCCAGAGCTCGATGTGGCAGAGAACGTGCCAGAGGATGAGAATGATGAAAGCGTGGCTCCACTGCAGGCACATGGTGCAGCATACCAGAGGGGTGTTGCAGCACACCTGGGCCCCTGCAGTCACACTTCACTTGAGGTAGACCTGCCCCACTGGGATGATTGGGTTGGTGTTGAGATGGCCAGGTGGGTGTGGGAAGAGGGACGAAAGGTTTTCCCGGTACACACAACCATAGCAGGTGACTGTTACAGGTCCAGGACCCAAGGGACCCGACCCACATGGGGGCTCCCTCCAAGCCATCCATCCAGCCCCTTGTGTGAACAATTGGGATCGGGACAACCAGAGGTTTACCCCACTCTGCCCCCGTGGGGGCTAGAGGTGTCCATGGGGGCTGAGCAAGGGATTGGGCCTGGCGTGCATGCCAGGCCCTGGTTCCATTCGCCCACATGCATGACCACATGCTCGGCTACTTCAGTGTGGCTCCTGCATGGGGCTGCTGTGCCATGGCAACCCATCACATTGGCCCCACGGCCCCATACATGCCACATGTGTCAGCCACAGCCATTGATATCACTTCCCAGAGCCCCCAGTTCAGTCAGACATGGGCAGTGTCTGGCTTGTAGGTATCATACGCAGCCACCTTACCCTCTTTCCAGACCGGCATCAGGGTCTCCCAATGTCCAGGGGGATCTCCTCCACCTCTGCAGCTAACCTCATCCCCCATCTACGTCCACAGCCCCAGACATACAGGGCCGCCCTATGGGCTGGACCTGTGTGCCCAGGGTTGCTGACCGGCCATACCCTGCCCTGCCCTCGATCCAGCGCAGCTTCACCCTCCCACCCCATCTAGTCCTCCCCATACATATGTAGTTGTTGTACATTCCTGTTGCCATTCCTGCCTGTGCTGTACCATCTTCCATTTGCAAAGTTTGGCATGGCATCATCTGGGGGTGTTGATTCACTGTTACATATGTGTGGGATGGTTGGTGTGCTTCACAGTGTTCTTTCCTTGTGGTTTATCCCATTCTCTGCCTTATGGTGGTATTTCCTCTTCGGCATTCCACATTCCACAGGGACATTGTTGTGCGTGTGTGTGTTTTTCTATGTTTCTCTATGGGTCATCAATCCCTGGTACCTGCTTTACCTACATACTCTTCTCTGAGGCACATCTGTGTGTACTGTCTGGGTCCTCCACACCCTCATTCACTTTGCTTTGGGTCTGCTCCCCTGACTCTGTGTACTGTTCATGTTCCTGCCCTTGCCCGGCCTCCCTACCACCCCTCTTTTTAATGCACTCTCTGTCCCTCCCTAGTGTTTGCATGTCTGTCTGCTTTCTGCTTTCTCTACTTACTGCGCTAGGGTGGTCCTGATGTGCTTCCAGCTCCTGCATGCTGCAGCAAGGGCTGGCCTTCTGTGCCCCATGGGTAGCAGAGCTGCCTCCTCCTCTAGTACTTGCCTGCAGAGCAGGTGTGTTTCAGCCTCGGAATAGTTTGGGCAGCATGTGGTCATTTTCAAACTCTACTCTGTGCTTGCCCGCAGGAGGGCATCGCTCCATCCTGTTTCCTGTTGCACATGGGCCACAGTGCAGGTCTGGACCTTTTCAGACATCCACGTGGACATGCCGGCCGATGCACGGTGCATGTCTTGTTTGTTTGTATGTGTCTGCCAAGTAGATGCACATCACGCTTTGTATATTTATTCATGTATACATTTTACCATGTATTCTGTGTTCACATGTACTTAGATTCCTGTGCGCATGGTATAGTATGTTAGTTGTGCACGTTCACATCTTGTACATTTTTCCCGGACCTCAACATCCTCATCAGAGTAGGCCTCCACAAGAATGGTATAATATATAAATTTACATTAGAAATAAGTTTAAATCAAGCTAAATGATGCTGCCAAGCCCTGAAAGCAGTGCCAGATTTAGGACAGGGTAAGTATGGGGGTTGCCCAGGGGGTTGTGTAACAAGAAACACAGTTGGGAGATCCAAGCTGTGTCTGGCACCAGAGAAGAAGGGAGATAGAGTGAAAGTATATGCAAACTAGAAAAGGAAATCCTCATCGCAGCCTACGTCAATCTGTTGCCTACCTTTAGTATGAAGCAAGTGCTTATCTTTAACTAGCCTGCAACCTCTCCTGCCTTGCCATTGCTTCACTGCAACCTTCTGAGCTGCCACTACTCATGTCACAAAAATAGTGGTGAATGAGGTTGCAAGAAGGCTTCTTAGCTCTGAGAGCAGACCAACAGGGAGGGAGAGGGGTGTCATTCCTGATTGGCCCAGCAGGGCATGCCATCATCTTTTCCATGCAAAGCCAGTCCTGTGTGGAAACAAACAAAAAAAAAAGACTATAACACCCTCTAAGGTTTATATATATAAGCAGAAAAAGATGACTGAGAACTTCACATCGTACTCAGGTTTCTGTGGCTTATGATGAATGAATGAATCAAACACTTAGGGCCCGATATTCCATAGCAACGGTTATGCGCCGCTATGGCACATAGCTGCCGCCTCTGAACCTTAACCCCCAGACGCCCACAACATGCCCCGATGCTAAGCGGTTAACATCGGGGCATGTAGTGAAGATACTGTTATATGTTATATGTAACTTATTCTGACTGCAAAATAGAACAGTATATAAAATTGGTTAAATAAAATAAATTGGGGATATTTAGCAGTACTAACCATGTTAGTGCCGCTGAATATCCGGCTAAGCAGCTTTTACAAAGTTTACTGTAAATCGTGTAAATGCTTTGAATATCGGGCCCCTAGCTTTTGCTATATCAGCTGGGAAATTACTGGCTATAAAGAAAAGAAGCTAAAAAATGAAACATCCCAGTACGGAAAAATTGTGAGGCTCAGAGCTACCACTGGCAATGCTGTCAAATGTATTAATGGTTTCAGGGATTAAGTCAGTCTCTGCTAGCAGTGACTATAGTGATGTGGGTGTGTATTCAAATAACCTGTATTTCTAAGGCTTAGGAGAGATCACTTCAAAGGAGCACCTGACTTCAGATCCTATATGAAAGGCTCTGCATCTTCCACAATGTTGACAAAGTGTAGCATGACATCTCAAGCCACTTCATTTATTTAACAGGTTTTTTTTATACTGCTTTATCATTTCAGTCAAAGCAGTTTACTATTGTAACTTAAACTTGGTAATGTACATTAAACAGGGACATTGATAACTTGGATTTTTTTTTCTGAGGCAATGGAAGGTTAAGTGACTTGCCCAAGGCCACAAGGAGTGCTAGTGGGAATCAAGCCAGTGCTTTAACCATTAAGCTACTCCTCCACATCGCAGGAGCTCCCTCTAGTGACAGAAACCTGGGATTGCCATGATGTGCCTCTGCACATCACAATAGCTACCCATCATCATTTAAAGCGGGGGTATAGTTTTGTGAATTCAACCAGTCTTGATGGTACTGCTTGTTTCATGACCCAGGATTTTGGAAAGTCATTCAAAAAAGAAATGAACCAGTTTACACCCTGTGTTCTTTCAAGAAACCCTATAATAAGAATATTGAGCCTGATATCCAGCTGTGGTGACGGCCATATAAAATTAAGTGCTAGTGTATAATTTAATATGTATATTTAGCAGCAGTATCTCTTTAGTGCCACTGAATACACATCTAAGAAGAGGCTGCCACTAGAGAAGATCTAGTTAGTTAAAAATTAAATGGATAGCTTCTGTTTAACATCTGAATATCACTGCTAAGTGGATAGTTCCATTGCCACATCTGCCCCGTCCCTCAACTGGTCGGATATTATCTGTATAAATCTTAAAAATATCAAGATGATCAAGCTATGCACTTGCCACCAGCTGGTGAACATAAAACGTGGTGGGATTATCTGTCACACTGAACTTAATTTAACCCAGTTATCTGGAGATGAATGTTTGGTGAAACCCTAACCAGCTGCATTTGTGGCTGAAAATTTCCTAAATCTAGCCTGACAACTTATAGCCTGTTATTTTTCCAGTTGGTATAATTCAATTCAATTTAGCCAGTTAGCACAGAAAATATACTGTATATTAATCAGCTAAATCTCTACCCCTCAGAGGAGACCTCTGACCTTGTCACTTTTTTGCCTGGCTAAATGCTTGCCTCTTGTGTATGTAGATGGACAATTCTAAAGAGGGAAGGGGAATTGGATTTAGTTCCCACCTTTCTAAGAATTTCAAGGAGAGTTGCACTCAGGATCCGTAGGTATTTTCCTGTTCCCAGGGGGCTTATAATCTAAATTTGTCCCTGGGACAATGGAGGGTTAAGTGACTTGCCTGAGATCACAAGCAGCCCTCAGCCCCCTGCTCTAACCCTTAGGCTGCTCCTTTTGGCCAACCAGAGAGAACATTTTTAGTCACTTAGGGCTTGATTCCGATCCCGATGTACATCTCCTTTGTACATCCGAGCTGAACCGGACGTACAAAGCAGATTGTGATTCTGATCTCGGGGCACGTCTAGCCCCACGGGATCAGAATCGTGAACAAGCCTGTACGTGCAGATTGGGACTGCGATTCAGTCCTGGCCTGCATGTACAGGCACTGACCGGCTAACTCAGCCAGGGCTTTTAAATGGAGCCGCAGTGCCATGGCGTCATGTTGCCACGGCACCCCGGCTCCATTTAAAAGCCGCAATGCCGGCCACCAGACCAAAATGTTAATTCCCTGCAGTCCGACCCCCGATCCGGCCTCCTAAGGTCAGGGTCAGGCTGCTGGAAATTAACACTGCCTACCCCTCCCCCCCCCCCAAGCCCCTTCCACACCCTGGAGCAGCAAAACTGAAACATCCAGGGGTGGAATAACTTCCCCGGCCATTTCGCCAGCCCTGGACGTACAGGGCTGACATTAGAATTGGCCCTGTAAGTCCAGGGCTGGCAACCGCCTACTACCCACCCATTTTCTGCCCCCATGCCATCCCTTCCAAACCTCTGTATAACTTCCCCGCACAACCAGCAGGGAAATTATATAAGGGGCAGGAGCCTTCAGGAATAGCGGGGATGGACGTCTATTCCCGCTATTCATGCCTCAGAATGACCTCCCTTAGG
This sequence comes from Ichthyophis bannanicus, assembly GCA_033557465.1. Classification (NCBI taxonomy): domain Eukaryota; kingdom Metazoa; phylum Chordata; class Amphibia; order Gymnophiona; family Ichthyophiidae; genus Ichthyophis; species Ichthyophis bannanicus. Next base: position 641,970,323 of record CM066036.1, on the reverse strand, counting down.
GTTTACTAGGAAACTACCAAAGTTATCTGGTTAAGCCTTTGAAAATCCACCCTATTGTTTCTTCTGCTCTTATCTTCTCTTGCGGATGGCTTTCTTCTGGTTTTTTGGCTTATCTTTGAGATCGCCATTTGATCACATCTATCTTTTGTTTAGTAGAAATTAATGATTCTTGTACTCTTCTTCTTAGCCTCATCAATTCTATTCAGTTTATGATGCAACCAGTTGCATTATTTTATTTTTCACAATCTCAAATCTAATATCCAGATTTGCCAAGACTTTTCTTCTAACTTTTCCATCATATGTGTGGTTTCAAGCATACCCATGAACAGCTGAATTTTGGCTTGTTCTCCTCGCCCATACCTGGAACTTCTGCTTCATTTGATTCTCCCCAGAAAAAAATTTGCATCCAAAGTTTTTAGTTTTCATCAGCTGATCAGCCCCTATTGCTGAAGTTGGCCATTTACTAGGTTCTCTGGCCATGGCAACAAAAAAGGCAATTCCTGATGTGTGGATCCGAGCGGAATCCATGAGAATCAGAGCGGAATCCATGAGAATCAGAACAACAGGAGCACAGCTAAAATGCTGGAAGACCAATTAGCACTTTTATTATTGCTTTGTAGGAATATATAATGCACAGGAACAAGCACTTTACTGCTCTTAGAAGCTCTTACATGACTTCTATCATTATTTCGCAACACAAATTTGGTCCATACTCAGCAGACGTTTTGCACCTTGGATGCAGGAGCAGTATGCCATGCATAACTCATATACACCTTGGGCAAACATAGCGCTCAAATTCATTTTCAGTTTCAGTGCAGATAGCTTGGTGGCTGAACACAGAAAAAACATATTTGGGTTTTTATATGCTAAGAGCTGAAGTCTGCTAAACACTCATTTTCAAGTGCAGTTATATTGTGTTCAGTGTAAAAAAGAAAGCAAGAAAAGTGTAGGTTGAGTACTGTTATGTAGATTAATTAAATAAGGAAGGACTGTGCTAAATTCAAGGTTACATTAATTTATTCTAGTACCACAGTGAGATGATGTAAATCATATGTTATTGAGCCTAATGCCATAGGCTGTATTATTCAAAACCAACAGAATACCATAGATGCCCTCCACCATCCACTATTATTTTTGTCGGGCATAAACCACAAGAGGGAGAGAAACACTCTTTCCCTCACACATAGTACATGCCCCTTTTATTCAAAAGGTTCTTGTAATACGTAAGTTAGAAACCAACAGGAAAAGTAAGACCACACTTAGCTGTGAATGTGGGCACACACTGAGTTTCATCGGGAGCACTTGATACAGGGGCTGTGGCCTCGAAACGTGCACATCGTGCGGTGGATCAGCTAAGTGTGGTCTTACTTTTCCTGTTGGTTTCTAACTTACGTATTACAAGAACCTTTTGAATAAAAGGGGCATGTACTATGTGTGAGGGAAAGAGTGTTTCTCTCCTTCTTGTGGTTTATGCCCGACAATAATAATAGTGGATGGTGGAGGGGAGATCTACGGTATTCTGTTGGTTTTGAATTGTTTCACATTTTGAATACTGTTTATCCAGGTATTTGGCAATAGGCTGTATTATGACATTCTGCATGCAAGGTGTAAGGTGTGTTTGTCAATACAGTAGATGGGATATGATCACCACATTCAAATTTTGACAATTATTAGTATGAAAAAGGCATTTTGAAACAATACTTGAAAGCATAGCTTTTTAAAACATAGTAACATAGGGCCTGATTTTCATATAGGCAGGCTATGCGCCGTATCGGCGCATAACCTGCCCGCTGACACCCTTAACCCAGATTTTCACTTCTGTAGTGACGGAAGAGAAAATCCAGGTTTAACTGGATATGCTGGCAGCTGCTGAGGCTAAGTAGGTAGCAGCGGTTTTCGATGCTACCCAGTTAGCCCCAGCGCCTCAAAGATAAGCGAGGAAAACCCTTGCCTATTTTTAAAGCACTGAGGGCTAACCGGGAAGCATCGAAAATTGCTATTACCCGCTTAGCCCTTTCCTCCGCCCCGAAATGCCCCCGACACAACCCAATGCTAACCACATAGCATCGGGGCACGTGAGGGACAAACCAGGGAATTTTCAAAGGCATTACCCGTATAGGTGCCTTTGAAACTTCCCTGTGAAGGCATTTACATGGGTAGCTTTCGAAAATTGGGCCCATAGTAAATGATTGCAGAAAAAGACATTCTGACCCATCCAGTCTGCTCAGTTATTCTGTCCCCACCAACAGGGTTATCTCCTAACTGCCAACCACAGAATGTGACCACATGCAAGTTTCTGTTTAGGACTCAATTCATCTTACTCCTTTCACTTCAGCATCCTGGGTAGAAGAGTATAAAGGTTTTTTATATAGTTATTTTCAGCCTCCCACCTTTGCCATACCTAAACACGAGCTTCTTTAACAGTACTGTTAGCCAGAAACATGAAACCTTCTAAGTCTCCCACTATTTAAGTGCCTGCATTTCTGCTAGGCGCCTGCATTAATATGAAAATGTAATGAAAAAGGCAGTTTTATTCCAATTCATTTCAACTACAGGCCGGATAATTTGACCTTTATGATGAGTAAATTAATGGAAACGCTGCTAAAACAAAGGATAATGACATTTCTGGAGTCCAGTGGATTGCAGGATCTGAGGCAGGATGGGTTTACTAGAGGCAGATCTAGTCAGACAAATCTGATTGACATCTTTGACTTGGTGACCAGAGAGTTGGACCGAAGGAGAGCCCTAGATGTGGTATACTTAGATTTCAGAAAAGCCTTTGACAGGGTTTCACACAAGCAACTTATAAATAAATTGAGCACCCTAGGGATGGATCCTAAAGTGACCGACTGGGTTATAAATCGGTTTATTTTATTTTTATTTTTTATTTATTTATTTCTTGCTTTTATATATGGTTGGTGGTGTTAAATTACTGGGTTGAATTACTGGGTTGAGAGTAGTGTAGGAGAAAGAGGTGATGCTTTAGTGCTTTTCTGAATTGGGCGAGATCTGTGATTGCTCTGATGGTGTTTGGGAGTACATTCCAACAGCTGGGGGCATAGAATTTGAAAGCTCGGTTTTTTGTTGCCTGGGTACATTTTGTTATTTCGTTGGGGATCTGAAGGGTGTTGGTGGCAAATGTTCTCCTTGCTCTGTTCGCTGGAGTGGGGTGGAGGAGATCCAATAGGGAGATGGCTGACGTCTTGTTAATGGCCTTGAAGGTCATCATGACTACTTTATAGGTGAGATGGCAGTAGATTGGGAGCCATTGTAAGTCTTTTAAGATGGGGGTGATGTGATCTCTTCTAGAGGATCCATGTAGGAAGCGTGCTGCAGCGTTCATTGCCAGCTGTTTAGCGTGTGTTTGGGTAGTCCATGCAGGATCACGTTGGCATAGTAGAAGTGGGGGATCACCAGTGCCTGAAAAACTGTTCTGAAGTCGTTCGGTTGCAGCATGGGTCGGAGATGTCGCAATGTTTGTAGTTTGTGGTAGATTTGTTTGATGGTGTTGCTGATGCGCGTTTTGAATTTGAGCTGCTGGTCTAACGTTACGCCTAGGTATCGGATGCTGGGTTTACTTGGAAGTTCAGCATCTCTTGTCTTTAATGTCGGCGGTGGGGAGAAGGACTGATTTCTAGTAATGAACATTACATCAGTCTCGCTAAAATTTATCTTGAGGCTCTGTGAATGGAGCCTGTCAGTTACGGCCTCAAAGCATTTTACTAACAGGGAGAAGTCCGGACGATTGACCGTGAATGGGGTGAAAAGTAGCAAATCGTGAGCGTAGATGAGACATGATATGTTGAATGATCGGATTATTTCACATATGGGCTGCCTGTATATGTTGAATAGGAGGGCGGAGCATGAGGAGCCTTGCGGTACACCATGTATTTGCTGGAAGGACTTAGATGTTGTGGCTCCTGTTCGTACCTGCTGCCATCTTTCTGTTAGATAGGATTTGCACCAATTCAACGCTGAGCCAATAATTCCCTTGTCCTGCAGCCATATCAAGAGTTGTTCATGGTTTACGGAGTCAAACGCAGCAGCAATGTCAAGGAAAATTAAGGCATATCCTTGTTTGATGTTGTCAATCCCCGTGATCAGTGTGTTGATAAGTGTGGCGAGGAGGATTTCGGTGCCTTGGGATTCCCTAAAACCATGTTGGCATGGGTCCAGTGGAGCTGTGGCATCAATGTGGTCCTGTTTCTGGCATTGTACGACCTTCTCAATTATTTTTGCTAGCAGCGGGATGCTCGATATTGGTCGGTATGATTCCACCTTCTGGGAATTTAGTTTGAAGTTCTTCAGAAGGGGCCGGATTGACGTCTGCTTGAGACATAGTGGGAATTGTCCTGTAGAGAAGGATATGTCAATGATTTTGGCTATTATGGGGCTGAGCTCTTTACATAGGGATCTTATCCAGAACGCTGGGCAAGGGTCATTTGGCGCAGTGGTGGCGTTGATGACAGCGATGATGTCCTCGATACTTGTAGCTGATGGCATCATGAGGGAGGTAAGTGGCTTGGGTGGGTTGCTGGTGGGGCTGGACAGTGTGGCTTTGCTAATGTTTTTGGCTTTGGCTAACAGGTAATCTGCATAGTCCTGGGGGTGTATGGTGGCTGGTTGTGATGATGATGGTTCCTTTGTTAAGGTCTTGACTAATTTAAACAGTTCGTGGGGTTTGTTCAGATATCGGCTTAAGAGTGCAGAGTGATGTTCTTTAATTTTTGTTGATATTAGGTCCCGGTGTGCCTGCAGATGGGAGTTGTATATTGCCTGGTCTCCTGGTGACCGTGTGCGTCGCCATTTTCTTTCAAGTTTCCTCAGTACTTGTAGTGAGGTTCGTAGCTCGGTGGTGTACCAACATGCGGGTTTTCTCCTTCTTGGATGTGGCTTGTCTTGTATAGGGATGCGTGCAAAGGAGCTCAGGCTGTGGTTCCATGCAGTCATCATCTCTTCAAGGTCCAGTGATGCGGTTGTGATGTTGGGGAGGACATCTTTGATGATCGCCTCTTTGTCAAAGAGTCTGAAATGTTCTGAAGGTGCTGCTGGTTTTTCAGTTACTGTCATTGTTCGTTCGTTGTTCTGGTGCATAGGTATTTGGAAACTTATTAGGTTGTGGTCGGACCATGGGACAGGGGATATGGTAATGTTGAAGTTGTAGTTTGAGCTTACATCTGATCAAGGGATGAAGATAAGGTCTAGTATGTTACCTTTTTGGTGTGTAGGGGTATCCACTAATTGTTCGTAGTCCAGGTTGCTGAGTGCTTCCATGAAGGCTGTGGAATGATTATCCTGCAGGGCTGGTAGGTTAAAATCACCCAGTACCCAGTTTGGCTTGCATGTGTTCTTGGGGTTAGAGGCTAGCTCAATTATAGTTGCGAGGTCTTCATGGGATGCAGTTGGGGATCTGTAGATGAGGTTGATGGTATTGTAGTTGTTGGCTATAGTGATCACATCAAGGTGTGTTGAGCTGTTAGAGCTGATTGTTTGGTACTGGAGGTCCGTTTTCACCAGGATGAATGCACCTCCTCCTCTGCGGTCCGCTCTGTGGCAAGTGTGGATTGAGAAGTCAGGGGGGTGATTTGATTGAGTAGGAGGCAACAAAGGGTACAGATAAATGGAGCTCACTCTGAGGAGAAGGATGTTACAAGTGGTGTATCGCAGGGATCTGTGTTTGGTCCAATTCTTTTTAACATTTTTGTTAGTTATATTGCAGAAGGGCTGTTGGGTAACGTTTGCCTCTTGAAGGATGATATCAAAATCTGCAATAGAGAAGACACCTAGGAAGGAGTAGATAACATGAGGAGAGAGCTAGCTAGGTTTGAAAAATGGTCGAGAATTTGATAGCTGAGATTTAAGGTTAAAAAATGCAGGGTCATGCATTTGTGCTGCAAAAGCTTGATTGTTTCTGATTATCTTAAAGCGGCTAAACAGGTAGAAAAAGCGATGGTGAAAGCCAAAAGGATGCTTGGGTGCACAGGGAGAGGAATGGCCAGCAGAAAAAAGGAGGTAATAGTACCTTTGTACAAATCTTTGGTGAGACCTCATTTGGAGTATTGTGTGCAATTCTGTAAACCACACCTTCAAAGGGATATAAACAGGATAGAGTTGGTGCAGAGGGTGGCTACCAAAATGGTCAGGGGTCTTCATTATAAAACATATGGCGGCAGACTTAAAGATCTCAATATGTATCCTTTAGAGAAAGAGCGAGATACAGGAGATATGATAGAGATGTTTAAATACCTCCATGACATAAATGCACAGGAGGAGAGCCTCTTTTAATTGAAAATAAGCTCTGCAATGAGGAGACATGGGATGTGGGTGACAGGGTTATAGACTCAGGAGATATGCAGAAATATTTCTTTACAGAAAGAGTGGTAGATGCATAGAATAGTCTCCCAGTGGAGGTAACAGAGATGAGGACAGTATCTGAATTCAAGAAAGCATGGGACAAGCACAGAAGATCTCTAAAGGAAAAAAAGGGAGTTAATATGGAAGGGCAGACTAGATAGGCCATGTGGTCTTTTACTGCTGTTATGTTTCTATGAACGATGAAAGGAGCAAGACCAATTTCTTGCAAGCAGGTTTCCAACCAGCCAATCCCATCTTGTTTCAAAGTCAAATACTAAATCAGAATTTACCTCAGCTGTCATTTTGCAGTTAGTTACTTATATGAGAAGCTCCTTTCTTCTCAGCACTTAAAGATAGGGAAAAACATTAAAAGTATTCAGAGAAAGGTGTTATCTCCAGGGCAGACGCAAGGAGATTAGGTGCCCTTGGCGAACGTCATCCCTTGCGACCATGCGCCGCCCCCCCCCCCCCCCAGCGCCCATTGCTGCTACTGCTGCTCCTTTTTGGGACCTGCAGTGGTGACAATGGCCGCAAACAGCCCCGAAGCACTTATCTTATAACTTTGGTGTCATGGAGTTGTTTGCTTCCGCCCTCTCGGACTGCCCGATGCTGACTTCCTGTTGCAGGGCTGTTTGTGGCCATTGCCACTGCTACAGGCCCTGAGAGGGGTGACAGCAGTGGCAATGGGTTCTCCTGGAGGACCAGCACTCTAGATGACCATCTAGTTCACCTTGTGGTAGCATTGGCCCTTTTACTATATTAGTAAAAGGGCCAATGCTATATACTATATTAGCAGTACTATATTAGCAGTGTGCCGCTTCTTAGTGAGCACTGGACATTGTGTACAAAGATACTAGCAGCAATAAGTCTAGGCCCTAAACTTAGCTTGCAACTTTACTTTAGGCTGATAAAGTACATCAGAAGAACAGCTGAGAGACAGTTTTCTAGCATGTGTTTTTAAGAAGGTACACAATCTGAAAGAGATTCTCTTTTCAGTATGCAACGTGACAGTCTGATCTCTTTCACTCTCTACATGTAAAAGTGATTGTATCACTTTCTGTATGTAAAGGTGATAGTGTGATATACAATACACCACGGTAGTATTCTCATTTAGTAGGGAGTGAATATGTAGTCAGCAATGCACTATTGTTTTTCTGACAGTAGTGACTGTGTGTGTTCACTGACTCTACTCTGTGTGTATAAATTGTAATTCTCTATGACTCAACAAACCCCCCCCCCCCCCACTAGTGATCTATTTTTTTTGTAGACAGTATCTAATATTAAGATGTAGCAATGAGAGAGCCCAAAAGCCAAAAGCTTGCAGGAAGGAGGGCTATGCCAGCAAGAACTTTGTGTTTGGGGGGGTGGGGGGGGGGGGGAGGGGGCAGTATTAGCAGCTGTAGGGAAGGTGAGGATCAGTCCCCTAGTTAAGATTGTGTGATGTTTTTAAGAAGGGGAAGCCAGCCATTAGGTTGGGTTTTGCTAAGACAGGAAGAGCAACTGCCTTCTTCCATCTCAATTGTTAAGATTCAGGGCCAAAAGGAGGCACTCAGTGGAGCATGCCAGCAGCAAGAGGATATCAGGACAGCAGCTGATGGTAGCACAGCATTTCATCTTTCATTGTGACTCTTGTCTGCAGCAGATATTTCAAAAACCCATTGATACAGAGGAATCATATTTGGTAGTTGAAGATTTAGAGCAAACGGCTATTGAAAGTCTGGGAAAGCTGGTTAGTAGCTTGCTATTAAGTAGACACAGGTAGGTAGCATAGTCATAAAGGTAATGACTAATACTGCTAGGTCCAAGAACATCCCCCAGGAAGAGCTGGTGGTTCAGAGAATGAAAAGTACCTAGCCTTTTGGTTCCTCATTTGCCTTCATCCCCAGCCTCAGTAGCAACTTTAACCATTCTCAAAGATCCAGAAAAAGAATCCTGCAAAAATAAATTACAGGTTTGAAGTTATTTTAGTGCTAGAGAGAATCTGCAACAAGATCGGCTTTCCTAAAGCTACAAGAATTAAAGAGAAAATTCCATTCTCAAATTGGAATGCTACAAAATGCTCAAGGATCCATGTTGAATGATGCTGAGAAGATCATGAAAAGATGGAAAGAATATACAGAGTCATTATACCATAAAGATCAAGTGGATCAACAGCTGTTTCAACCTTTACCTTATGATCAGGAACCATTCACAATGAAAGAAGAAGTCAAAGCAGCATTGAAAGCATTATCAAAGAACAAAGCACTGGGTATTGATGGCATTCCCATTGAAGTATTACAGCAATCAAATGTGGCTGTTACCATATCTGCAAGGCTCTGCCAGGAAATTTGGTAGACAACATTATGACCAACTGACTGGAAAAGATCTGTGTTTATACCAATGCTGAAGAAAGGTGATCCGACTGACAGTAGAAATTATCGCACGATTGCTCTGATCCCACATGCCAGCAATATTCTACTAAAGATCATTCAGCAGAGACTACAACCATACCTGGAACGAGAACTATATGAAGTGCAAGCAGGGTTCAGGAAAGGGCGAAGAATGAGAGATATCATCGCAAATGTGAGATGGATCCTTGAAAAGACAAAAGAACGCCAAAAGGATATCTATACGTGTTTTATTGACTACAGCAAGGCTTTTGACTGTGTAACCCATGAGAAACTCTGGGTATACAGAACACCTGAGAATTCTATTGCACAAGCTTTACATTGTTCAAGAAGCAATAGTTTGAACGGAACAAGGAGAAACAGAATGCTTCAAAATCAGCAAGGATGTACAACAAGGCTGCATACTTTCCCCTATCTGCTTAATTTTTATGCAGAACAAATCATTAGAGAAGCAGGACTGTTTGAAGACAACTGAGATGTGAAGATTGGTGGAAGACTCATTAACAACCTTTACTATGTTGATGATACCACAGTACTGGCTGAAAGTGAAGATGATCTGAAACATTTGCTTCTTAAAATCAAGTAACATAGTCTTAAAATGGGCCTGCATCTTAATGTAAAGAAGACAAAAATCCTGATAACTGGCAAAATCAATAAGTTCATCATTACTGGCAAAGAAATTGAAATGCAGGCTTATTCCATTCCAGACACAGATCCCCTCTGTACGACCGGTCTGAACCGGACGTACAGAGGGGATCACAATTTTGATCCCGCGAGGCACATCTAGTCCCGTGGGAACAGAATCACGAACAGTCCTGTACATTGTAGGGGTTAAGTGCGAGGTTAAGTGTTAGCGGATTACTTTAAGGGTTAAGGGATTATAATGTTCTTGGTTCATAATCACTCAATGGCCTTTATTCTGCTCTAATAAAAATATATATCAACCAGTCTGTCATTACAGTGGGCAAGGAAAAACAGGCCAGCATAAGGATATCATAAGCCTTAGCAAAGTGTATGCATGGATTGGAGAATCCATGCAGAGGCTTTGTGCAGAGAGCATGTACACAGGAAACCATGCAAAGAAGAATATGCTGAGCACATCAGCCCTGAAGAAGAAAGACAGTTGATAGTTGGTAGGTATGGAGTAAGAGCAAACGAAAAGGAACCTGAGTGGGTATCAAAACAGGAACAGAGGGGTCAGAGAGGTCAGCAGCAGGAAACGAAGGGAGGGGGGAGAAAAGACACAGAGAGGCCTCACAGAGGGATGAATGTGGAGACTGCATACACGGAAGCAAAAAACGTATATATGTAACACGACTATTGTACTCAGTGGGAGGAGGGATTCTGATGTCTGATGACTGACAGAAATTCTCCTCTCCTGCCTGTATTGTTCATCAGTAATCTAATAAACAGAGATTCTGATTGCACCTGTACTGACTTTTGGATCTGGACTATACAGGAAATTAGTGATAATTAGTAATCGGTCTCTTGTAAGTAACAGGGCCTTACAACATGCAGGCTGGGACTGCGATTCAGTCCGGCCTGCACATATAGGACTGTACCTGGCTAACTCAGTCAAGGCTCTTCAATGGAGCTGTGACGCCATGGCGTCATGTTGCCATGGCACCACAGCTTCGTTGAAGAGCTGCGATGCCAGCTGCCAGAAAAAAAAGCTTATTCTTTGCAGCCTCCAGCTCCCCGCCCTATCTGTGCCCCGGCATTGCAAAACAAACACATCCAGGGAAGTTATTCCACTTCAGAGATGGAATAACTTCCCTGCACATGTTGCCAGCCCTGGACGTACAGGGCCGACATTATAATTGGCCCTGTACATGCAGGACTGTGACCGCCCAGACTCTGCCCCCGAGCCACCCCTTCCCTGCCCCCGTCTAACTTCCTCGCATAACCGGCGTCCATCCCCGCTATTCGTGGCACAGAATCGGGCCCATAGTGAACAACTTTAACCTGCTTGGATCAATAATAATCAATAAAGAAACTACAAGCAGTCAAGAAATCCAATGATGTTTATGTTTATGTTTATTCAGATTTGATATACCGCTCAGGCCCAAAGGCATTAGAGCGTTTTACAATACTATATCATTCAAGGAAATAGGAAAAGAACACCATTTATATGATAGGACAGAATAAAGGACAGAGACAGTCATACAGGTAAGAGAAGGAGAAATACACAGAACAGCAAGTTACCATAATAAATAAGCACGAACAATCCAGCTGAAGCCATCAGTGTAACTTCCAGCAACAGATGCCACGGACCAACGCCTAAGGGCCACGCCAAAGGGCCCTCTGGTGAGGCCCTCAGGCGCGGGCGTGCCTCCGCAATGGCAGATTTTGTGCCGTTCTTCATGGCTGCTGATTGGCGGCTTAGGGAGGAAGGGGGAGCTCCTGCTCTCACCCCCGACAAGATTGCTGTTCTCCTCGCACCTCTGCAACGGCAGATTTTGTGCCGTTCTTCATGGCTGCTGATTGGCGGCTTAGGGAGGAAGGGGGAGCTCCTGCTCTCACCCCCGATGAGATTGCTGTTCTCCTTGCGCCTCTGCAACAGCAGATTTTGTGCCGTTCTTCATGGCTGCTGATTGGCGGCTTAGGGAGGAAGGGGGAGCTCCTGCTCTCACCCCCGACGAGATTGCTGTTCTCCTCACGCCTCCGCAATGGCAGATTTTGTGCCGTTCTTCATGGCTGCTGATTGGCGGCTTAGGGAGGAAGGGGGAGCTCCTGCTCTCACCCCCGACGAGATTGCTGTTCTCCTCGCGCCTCCGCAACGGCAGATTTTGTACCGTTCTTCATGGCTGCTGATTGGCATGATGCATTGCTCTTGGAAGATGGCTATAAAAGATCTAGACAAGATTCTCAAAAGCAAAGATGTCTCCCTCCATACAAAGATTCGACTTGTCCAAGCTATGGTATTTTCGATAACATCACATGGATGCGAAAGTTGGACATTGAAAAAGATAGACAGGAAGAAAATCAATGCCTTTGAATTATAGTGCTAGCAAAGAATACTGTTTATACCTTGGACTGCCTGAGAAACAAACCAGTCATTACTAGAGGAGATCAAACCTAAGCTTTCTTTAGAAGCTCAGATGACAAGACTTTGACTTTCATGCTTTGGACACATCATGCAAAGAGAGATCATTAGAGAAAGACATCATGCTTGACAAGATTGAAGGTCAACGCAAAAAAGGAAGGCCAGCAATGAGATGGATCGATGCAATAACAGCAGCTATGGGTGTCACTCTATCAGCAATCAGCCTTCTGACTGAAGACTGAATTCAGTTTAGGACAACTATCCAGAGGGTCGCAAATGAGTTGACACTGACTTGACAGCACTTAACAACCGAGGATCAGCACTTTGCTGAATGCCTTTATTGTCAGAAGGCCTTCAGTAGAAGAAAGATTGTAAGTTACCTTTGAAACAGTGCTCTGCAAAATCATGTGTGAAAACAAATGAACTCTCTCTTAGTGTTGTTTTGAAAGGATGCTGGTCCTAGTTTGGGTATCCCATCCTCCCCTCTAAGAAACAGCAGCATCTGTACCAGGAAGGCTACAGGAAAAGGGAAGTCCATTAGCCAAGCTGACTCTCCTGAGATCTTCTTCCAGCGAGGTGGCAGTCCTGCAGATCCTAGCTTCATATCATCAGTAGCAAGGCATCATGAAACTGATGATGCGGAGGTCCACATCATGTGTTCAAGGACAATAGGCATGTAGTATCAAAAGTGATGACACAGTGCATCTGTCAAATAATCACACTTGATGTACAGCCCCTACAGATGGTGGAACATAAGGGATTTAACAGCTCCTGCAGCTGTTAGCCCCAGAATACAAAATACCTTCCAGAACAACTTTTAGTAGGAGAGTGATCCCCAGTCTGTAGGCTCAATGTCTTGGCTAGATACAGGCATAGCCAGCTACAGGCATCTACTTGTACAATAGGCAGGTACAGGCATTCAGTGTCAAGACCTATCTACATGTTTAAATTCTGCTATTTATGCATGGAGGTGTTTTCAAAATGACCTCCTTAGTTTTGGGAGGTGGGGGAGTAAATATTTTGTATACACTTTTTTGCTCTGTCATCTCTGGTCAGTATTGAAAATGCTTATTCATGTAATTTATAAAGCTGCTCAGATAAGTCCTTTGTTTTCAAATGTATGCACCTCTGAGGGTTGCACACATTTTGCACTACTTCCATGGTCTTTGAAACTCGCACATGCTTCCATGTCCTGCTGGTCCTGTTCACCTCTGATGCATACTTTTCAAATCAAGGGGGGAGGGGCAGGACCAGCAGAGCTTTAGAAATCCACAAGAGCCTCAAATACCTTGTACTTAGGGCTCATCTTATTGCCACTACCACAGATCTCAGGACAGTGGTGATGGTAGCTAGCTGGGGATACTGAGGGTTTATGATGGACATGTGGAGCCACAGAGAGACGGAGAAGCAGTAGAGAATAGGCAGATGGAAGAGGATACTGTATACTGGAGGGGGCCTTAGGGAAATGGAGGGAGGATGTTGATGGAAAGGGGGCCTTAGTGAGATGGAGAGAAGATGCTGGACATAGGGGAAGGAGCAGGGGGTGTAGACAGATGGAGGGGGATGCTGGACATGGGATGTTATAGGGAGATGGGAGGATGCTGGACATGATAGGGAACCATAAAGAGATACAGAAGAAATTCTGGATATGGGAGGGGGCCATAGAGAAATTTATTTATTTATTTACATTCTCTTATATACCACGCTATTCTGCATCAGTGCGGTTTACATTGAACAGACTGAAATTACATTGAACAGGGCATTATAACTTGGAGATAAATATTACAGGGAACATGGGCTATGGAGGGTTAATCCCACTAGAGGACAGCAACCTTGGGCTGGAAGGACTGGGGTTTCTAGTCCCACAGATGCTCCTTGTGGTCTTGGGCAAGCCACTTAACCCTCCACTGCCCATGTTCCCTGTAAGTATTAGTGTATGCATCTCATATCCCTGCGTGTTAAATGTATCCCCCAATTGTGCTGTGACTGCTTTGATTGAAGGATAAGGCGGTATACAAAACTGTCTAAATAAATAAGTGGCTTGCCCAAGACCACAAGGAGCACCTGTGGGACTAGAAACCCCAGTCCTTCTGGCCCAAGGTTGCTGTCCTCTAGTGGGATTTGAACCCCTGACCTTCTGGCCTGAAGTACCTTGCCCCAACCACTAGGCCACTCCTCCACTCAAATGGATGTGGATAAAGGATACTGAATATGGAAGGAAGCTATAGGGGGATGCCAGGAGATGCTGGACACAGGAGGGAGCTGGAAGGTACAAGCAGATGGAGGGAGATGTTGAATATTGTAGGACAATAAAGGCATGGGGATACTGGGCATGGGAGGGAGTCATAAGAAGATGGAGGGGGATGGTGGACAAGGGAGAGGGACATAGAGAGACATAGGGGGAGGCTGCACATGGAAGGGCCATAGAGGGATGGGGGATGCTAGACAATGGGGTGCAAAAGGAGATGGAGGGGGATACTGGATATGGAGGAGGCCATAGGGAGATGGAGGGAGGATGCTGGACATAGGGGGAAGCAGGAAGTATTGGCAGATGGTGGGGAGGCAGGATATATAGAGGCACATTCCATTGTGTGCATCCCGACCAACGTGCATCTGGTCAGAACCGGACGCACAGAGGTAGACGCAATTCTGATCCCGTGGGACACATCTAGCCCCCGCGAGATCAGAATCGCATCTGGGCCTGTACGTGCAGGCCGGGACCCAATTCCTATCAGCCTGTACGTACAGGCCCCTGCCCGGCTAACTCAGTCAGGCTCCTTAATGGAGCCATGGCGTCTGGTTGCCATGGCACCGTGGCTCCATTCTGGAGCCGTGATCCCCGGCTGCTTACCACTTTCTCCTTTCCCTGCAGCCCGACCCCCGATCTGGCCTCCCATGGCCAGGGTCGGGCTTTGGGAAATCTCCAGCACCCCTCACCTTTTCTTTGCTGGCCAGGCCTCCTGTCATCTGACATCTAGGGGGACTTATTCCACCTCTAGGGTGGTATAAGTTTCCCGTCCAGTCTGCTGGCCCTGGATGTAAAGGGCCAACTTCAGAATTGGCTCTTTACATCTGGGGCCGCAGACCGCTCACTGCCCGTCCTAACTCTGCCTCCGCACAACCCCCTCTTGCCCCATCTAAGCCTCCCCGTTCATACAGGGAGACTTAGTTGGGGACAGCATGGGGGGATTAATGATAGGGGACAGAATAGACCCCATAGTCCCCTATCATTACTCCAGAACAGTAATGGTTTCTGGATTCCTTAAACATAAAGAGTGAGCAGCATTTATGTTTCTACCTTATTTAAGGTTCTGATAACTGAGCCTCAAGCATTTTCTCACTAGTTGTTTCCTCCTAAAACCATCCTCGCTTGTCTGCCTCTTTGCAAACTTCAAATTGCTTAATTAGCTGCAAGTGCCCAGATGTCTTCACCCATGGGCTGAGCCCTTGCTTCTCTCCTACTACCAGACTAGTTATCTCTGGATGCTCACTTTCTGTCAATTCAGGATTCCCAGGCACTACAGCACCCAGTGGTCTTACTGATATAAACAAATGTGATATGTTATTTTCACAATGTAATATAATTCCTGTATTCCATTCATTTACCACTCTGTAAAATAATTTTGTATGTAATGACTTTCTGACTCCCTTTGCTGTATGTCTGCATCCTGGAAGAAGAGACTACATGGCTAGTAACACATAGCCTGCCACAGGTGCAGAAGTGGAGTGAGAAAGTATTAACCAATGAGTTATAGACATGCTGGAAGAGGGAGAGGACATAGGGGCATGTTTACTAAAATCCGCAAAATAGCGCGCCGCAAAATAGCGCACGGCAACGCGGCACTGAAACGCGCAGAAACGCGTTTAAACGCCCTGCACACGTGCGTGTCACCCCCGCACAGGTACGCGGCTCACTAACGGGCCCCGTACAAGTGCGGGCCCGCAAATGTCCGATAGAGGCGTGGAACGGCGAAAGGAGGGCGGAGGAAGGCTCCGGAGGGGCGGAGGGACGGGGTCAATGGGTGGAGAGTGGGAGGGGAGAGGCTCCCCGCACAGTATCGGGCCCGAATGTGCATGTAAAAACTACCGCGAGTGAAACACTCGCGGTAGAAAGCATTTAAAGGGAAGAGAAACCATTTCCGTCAGCAATGTACAGGAAAACCGGGGAAACCAGCAAAACGTGAGCAGTGTGATATATGTGCACAGCACAAAAGTGAAAATAAAAATAGAAAATGACCACAACAGAACTATTAAAAATAGTAATTCAGCTGGGGAACAGTTATAGTGATGGGCAAATACAGAAATCACACCCAGCAAAGCTCCAGAAAAAAGAAATGAATTTTGGAAGGGTCTACTGAGAGGAGACTCTTCCAAAAAACATTTCCACGTGTTGGAGCTTTCCTGGGAGTGTTTGCTATGGTTGCCCATTAATATCACTGTTGCCCAGCGTGGTAATATTTTGTCCCACATTTCCCGTGGTCATTTCCGGGGTTTATGTGCACGTTTGTCACCAGACAGGGTGCATATGCCCACAGTAGAATTGCGTAGAGCAGGGTTTGTGACTCCATCCTGCCAGGCTTACTGCCTCCAGGGGCTGCACTGTCTCTGTGGCCAAAGTGTGGTACAGCGGACAGAGTCATTACCTCTAGGACCAGAGGGCAGAGGTTCAAAACCCAGCTGGGGCACCTGCCAGCCCAGTCCCTATATTTTACCCACCACTAAATAAAGATAGCGCAGACACCCCTGTATGCATGGGGAAAACACCCATATTTTACCCAACACCGCACACACACCACAACAATGGGCATTACCTACAGCCAAGTCCCCCAAATGCAGTCCCATACTGCCACATTGCAATCAGGTCAACTGCTTTTTCTGAGAGAAGTTCATGCCAGCATGTTGGCGGACAAGTACATGTGGTGCAGGGGGCAGTGGCTGCTAACCACAGAAGACAGAGGCCTAGCCATGTGCAGGCTGGCACAGTCCACTGCAACAGACAGGTCCTGCCGGATCCACAGTCATGGACAGTCCAGGGAATCCAACCAATCTGTGGCTACACAGTGGTGCAGTGCACACAGACAGTGCATACAAGAACAGAAGGTCACAGGTTCAAAGCCCAGCTGGGGCTACTGCCAATCCTGCCCACATATTTTTCCCACAACTAAACAGTGATAGTAAGGACACACCTTTCATGGCGGGGACATATGCAATGGTAAGACATCTATCTTTTACCCCACTGAGCACAGACACCATGAACAGGGGCAGTACCTAGAGCAGAAGCACCCAAATGCAGTCCTGGTGGGCCACACACCAGTCAGGTTCCATGCTGACACTCATACAAATGCCTGTGCTGTATATCTATGCACCACCCCCATGGCATGTAGATGTAGCCCATGCATATTCATGAGGGATAGCAGGAAAACCTGAACAGTGTGATGCAAACCTGGACTGGAGTTGGGAATCTGTGCCGTAAAGCAGCAGCCATCAAGGGCAGACACACCCACACCCACAGGCCCCATTGGCCAATGTCTCCTGGAAAGGCAGAACATTGGACCGTGCATGCAGCACCCAAAACGAGCACTTGCATAACTTACCAATGTCACCCTACACCTGAGGTATACGGTACACAGCTCGGAGACGTTTGCTAGGAGCACAGGCAGGCAGTTATCCATACGTTACGTACATACTGCTAGTTGACCCCATCCAAACAATCTGTTAGGTGTTTGCGGGGCATGCTCCAGGCCTGGCCTCTGACGGTGCTTACCACCCTGGGGAGTGACCACCAGCTGTAATGCGTACCATATCCATGCCTTGCCGTGCTCAGGACCGGTTTGGTGGGCAAGGCTACTTACCCCCTCAATCGTAGCACCATGATGGCAGAGGTGTGGAAGTGTGTGTCTGTCTATACAGTGGGTGTTGGCTGCAAGCCCCTTCAACAGCCCGCACTGCCAGCACTGTTGCCAGTATTGGCCAGTCAATGTGCATAATGAGGTGCAAGGTACCATGGGTATAGCCAGGGCAGGGTGGCGTGGCCAGGATGCATCTGCACTGGGCATAGGGCCCTGGCAGGGACATTGGCTGGGATATTGTAGTGTCCGGCCACCACCTACACAGACAGGGTGGCCAAAGCATGTCCTTCTGGGGGATCACGCTCACCCTGACTGTGCAGTGACCACAGCATGGCTAGGCCCCCCCATAGTGCTGTATAGTAGTTCTCTCATGTGATAGATATGGGTTTCTCTTTGGGGCCCAGTCACTGATCTATCTGCTTGCTGTGTATGCAGACAGCCCAGTTCTGGGTGCATGCATCTCCATTGGGAACATGCACTATGGACTAACCAACAGACTGTTTGTAGCTGGTAAATGTCTTGCTATAATGGCTTGCAGGGTGCAGTGGCTGTTGGCTTGCTGCAGGGGAATATCTGGTGGTGGAGTGCAGCTTACCATACCCTGGGCTTATGTCTGTCTGCTATTGTGTTATGGCTGTGTATGGAGCTGCCTGCCTGCCTGGGGGGGGGGTGGTGGTGGTGTTCCTCAGCAGGACTGGGGTTGATGTTGCCCTCTACTGCCACCTTTGCAGGGAGGTAGAGTGTGGATCCCTTGATGGGGACCATGTTTGCCACTGGGGGGGGGGGGGTGCACCTGATGGCGGCAGACAGGGATATCCATCGTGTTTGTGCAGAAACTAGCTATCTTACACATTAACACTGCTTTGGAACGCCTCTTGGCCTCCGTCAGCCATGGCAGGTGTTGTTGACCTGGTCCTGGCCACCTCATTGCACACTCAGGGTGAGCACAGTACCCGCACGATGTAACGGTGTGTGGCTACTCTGTGCCAGTAAAACACCCGGTCAGTGCCCCCTACTAGGCCAAGGTGCTGTGTGGGTGCACCCGGTCACTTCCCCCAACAGGGCCGAGGTGCTGTGGGGGTGCATTCCCCATCTTGTGTCCATCTGCGGACAGCTAATTTGCATGTGCAGTGCATCATGGGTACGGGTGGCCTAACCCTATCCTGTTGACACCAGCAGACTGTCTGTGAGGTGACGTGTAGGCTATCTGCAGCCAGCCAGGGGCCTGCTTACAGCTATGGAGCTGTAGCGCAATGGTTACATCACTGCCTGTGCAACCAGAGGTCATGGGTTCAAACCCACAGTGGGGCCCTTTGGTAGGGCTGTCCACAGCTTTATTTTTATTTACTGTACATATGTCTATGCCGGCAAGACCACCCTCAGCTTACTATACCCATTAGGTGCCTCTGAGGGTGCTTCATAGGGCGCCCTGTAGGCCACCTTATGGTTGCCATCCCTATAGGGTGCACTATACATTATCCTGTGTCGCAACATACATGCTGCCCTATAGGGGTCATTCAAGGGTGCCTTGGCGAACAGTGCACTGTAACATGTGCCTTATGGGCCGCCGTATGTTAACATGCTGGGAGAGTGCGTTTGCTAGTAGTGATAACAAAATAAAATTATACAGCCTCCTACAGCACTCCACAACATAATACATACTGCCTCAGCAGGCATTTTTCACTGGGCATTGTGAGGAGTTGAACCCCTGATCCCTGCACCATTGGTCAGTGTTTTAACCATTGTGCTGTGGCTCTGTTCCTATGCTTGTGCATCAGCGCGCCGCCTTGTGCCTATCAGCGCGCCGCCTTCTGCCGCCCAAGGGGACCAGTGCGCCGCCTTCTGCTGCCCAAAAATAACTGTGCGCCGCCTTATGCCGCCCAAAAAGCACTGTGCGCCGCCTTCTGCCGCCCAAAAATAACTGTGCGCCGCCTTATGCCGTTCCAAATTAATTTGCCTCCTAAAACAATGTTAATCATTACAGTTACTGCCTCAGCTGACCTTTGTCGTTGCGCACACTGGGGGATTGAACCCATGGCCCCTGCACCATTGGTCAGTGTCTTCACTGTTGTACCACGGCTCTGTTGTTTTGTATACTCAGCAGCGCGCCACTTTGCCTTTCCACGCGCTAATGTCGACCCCCGCACATTAGCGCGACGCACACACGTCCGGTTGCTTACTACCGTTTTTTTTCTATTTTCTGCCTGAACCGCCCACTCCTTATATGGCACAGGCACACTAGCACGGCCCCGCACGTTAGGAATGTTTAGTAAACAGACCCCATAGTGTACTATAAAAGAACTGCAAGAATGTAATGCAATTAAAGTAACCCTTTGCTTCACTGAGGAGTCTGTTATTGTGTAAAAAGTTATGTTTATTACACTTACCTTTTTTCAGAGATCTACTGTTTGCTCTGGAGCTCCGTCTACTGTCCAACATATATATAAGGAGTGGTGAACTATGTGCCGCCTGCCAATAGATATCTCCTTTCTCTATGTATCATTTCCCCCGTCACCTCCATGTCATCCTGTGAGTTCAGTGCAATTTGATGTACGTTACTGGGGTAATTTTATGAAACTTTTTTGGGTGTGAAACATAAAAAGTATGCATGCTGAAAGAGGGTGTCTACTTTTATGTGATGTGTTTACAGGCATTCCTGAGGACATAGTTTGGGTAGAGTGGAGACAGAGTTGCAATGGCTGCATGTATTTTATAAAGTACATGCATACATTTATACCTTTCAGGGCTGGCCCAACGATTAGGTAAGACTAGGTGGTTGCCTAGGGCAGAAGCTTCTGAGGGGTGGCAAAGGACTGCAGTGTCAAAGCAAAACAATGGGCTTCAACAACCACAGAATCTCAAAGAACAATCAGCACTTTCGTTTACGTGCAGGAAGAGTTGGCACACATACACATACAAAGCAAAGTTTGATATTTAGAAGTATGTAGTCCAATTACGTAGTTTTACAGGATTATTGTGGAAGGGATGGTGCTGCAATGATCATGATTTTTGAGTTTTATTATCAAAATCTTGGTGGGACGGGGGCATAAGGCTGAATGTTCGTCTAGGGCCCCCACTATTTATGCACCAGCCCTGATAGATTTTTTGGAGCAGGTATAAATTTGTGCATTGGCATTTGTGTGCTATTATGTTGCCCTTATAAAATAAGCTTAAAACAGGCACATTTTGAACTTCTCAAATACGCACCCTGTTGTAATATTCCTCTCTGCCAGACCAATATAAGAACATAAGAACATAAGATATGCCATACTGGGTCAGATCAAGGACCATCAAGCCCAGTATCCTGTTTCCAACAGTGGCCAATCTAGGTCATATGTACCTAGCAGTTTCCCCAAAAGACACAGGTTCCACAATACTTGTACTGTAGCAAACAGTGGATTTCCCGGGTCCCCTTTAATAATGGTTTATGGACCTTTCCTCCAGGAACTCGTCCAAACCTTTTTTAAACTCAGCTACAGTAACAGCTTTTATTACATTCTCCGGTAACGAATTCAAGTTTGATTACACATTGAGTGAAAACATATTTTCTCTTTTTAGTCTTAAATAGTTACACTGTAGCTTCATTGCATGTCCCCTAGTCTTTCTATATTTTGATGGCATAAACAATTGATCTATGTTTACCTGTTCCACTCCATTCATTGATTTATAGACCTCTATCATATCTCCCCTCAGCCATCTCTTTTCCAGGTTGAAGAGTCCTAACCTTTTTAGCCTCTCTTCGATCCCCTTTACCATTTTGGTGGTCCTTCTCTGTACCTTTTCTAAGAATGCTATATCCTTTTTAAGATACGGCGACCAGAATTGCACACAATATTCAAGATGCGGTCGAACCATGGAACAATACTCTTCGCTGCCGCTTTCAGATCTTGATTCACCTGATCTCCTTGTCTTTCCCTTGTGTTGTTTGTCTTGACTAGATTGTAAACGCTGATGAGCAGGGACTGTCTCTTGCATGTCTGTGCAGCACTGCATATGTCTTGAAGCACTATACAAATGCTCAGTAGTAGTAGTAGTAGTAGTAGCAGATACAGAGGCATTATAATGTCCTTTATTTTATTCTTCATTCCTTTCCTTATGATTCCTAGCATTCTATTTGCTTTCTTGGCTGCTGCTGCACACTGGGTGGAGGGTTTCAAAATGTTATCTACGATGACGCCTTGCATCACAGTTTGGGTTGTTCTTTCCTAGGTGTATAACTTTGTACTTCTCCACATTAAATTTCATCTGTCATTTGGATGCCCAGTCTTCCAATTTATCAAGGTCCTCTTGCAATTTTTCACAATCCTCTTGGGTATTAACAACTTTTTTTTTACTTTATTTATTAAATTTACAATTATTTACAATCAAAAAATAATCAGCAATATTTCAAGAAAATACAAGAGAATAAATTATTCGGAAAATTACCAATACTCTAGTCCACATCTGAGAAAATCTTAACCTAAATTCAAAAGGAAAAACATAACAAAAGAAAAAACATATCAAATCCCTACCTGGACAATATCAGTTGAACCCATTATATTCTAAACTTCTGCTATAACATACCTAACACAGCCATACCAATCTATAACAACTATTATAATACTTTACAAAGCCTCTTTTACTCTCAAGAAAGCCTCTAATTGCAACATCTTAAAAAAAAATAACTATTATTCCCTAAGGTCACCAAGCATTCACAAGGAGATTTAAGAAAGAAACTTGCTCCAATTGCAAAACCCTTAGGATTCAAGGTTAAAAAAAGCCTTGCGCCTAAGCTGCGTTTGCCTAGATACGTCTGGAGAGATGTTAATTTTTTGTCTACAAAACAACTCATTATTTTTTTTAAAAATAAATGCAATATCATGTTCGTATCCATTTCAGGACTAAAGGAAACTAGGAGAATCGCCCAAGAATTAATAGTATCTATAGAGGACTCAATATATTCAAAAACATCCACCCACTTGAGATTTCTTTGCTCTAGGTATATAATAAACATTATTTAACAACAATGTTGCCCACCCCTCAAATCCCAGAACCTCTTTCAAATATTTTTGAAACAACAAAACAGCAGAAATATTTTGAGTCCTAGGAAAATTAAGGCAATGCAAGTTTTTTACACGGGCAGAATTCTCCAAATATTCCTGCTGATGATGCAACATTAAGGTATCCTTAATTGCAGAGGTCATGGCCCCATGAACAGATTGAACCAAACCGTCAGTCTTTTGAAGCCTAGAGTCCAAACTCTCAAAATATTTGTCATGTTGGGACAGTTTCTCTACAGTGTCCTTAGAAA
Source organism: Ichthyophis bannanicus (assembly GCA_033557465.1). Taxonomy (NCBI): domain Eukaryota; kingdom Metazoa; phylum Chordata; class Amphibia; order Gymnophiona; family Ichthyophiidae; genus Ichthyophis; species Ichthyophis bannanicus. Next base: position 641,947,397 of record CM066036.1, on the reverse strand, counting down.
AGACAGAAAAGTGGGATATCGTAGTAGAAAAAGAGGATTCCATTTGGGCAAGTTGTGGACCTGGTTTCCCACAAAAAGTTCCCCAAATATCACCAATTACCAATGAATTGCTTAGACGACAATTGCATGGCTACAAAGACTTTTTATTTAGCATAATAAAAATAATTGTAAATGCAGAATAGCAAATGCCTGTCTAAGAGATGGCGGACAGTATGCTCTCTGCAAGGGGAGAAAGTACTGCCCAAGATCCTTTAAAATTGCTGGTTTATCTATACATCTTTGCTTCAAAATGTCTGCTTCAAATTTCATATAGTTTCAGCAAATTCAGCATAAATTCTTAGGTGTTTGCAGGGCCTCCTGTAACGTTTGCAGGCTTCCTGTAACACTCTTCCCCAGGGGAGGACCCTCTTATGTTTATACATCTGAATCTGCTTATCAAGGTCTGCTTATCTATGCATGGCCTGTGACCTCTGCCCCTTCCTGTGTTTTTCATCTCCTGGCACTAATTGAAACCTTCAGGGCAAGAGTGCTCATTAGTTTGAATTCTTTGAATTCCTAGCTGGGCCTGTATTTTCTTGCTCGGCTCCAATATTTTGCACACTCCTATACAAAATATGGTTACCCAGACTCCTTCATAGTAGGCCGCATTATACCGCATATACTCTTTTATAGCCCACATGCTTGTCTTCTGTGCCTTCCATATGCTGTGTAGTTTCACCAGGCAAGGGTGCAGTCATATAAAGCCAACATATAAAGCAGACTTAAGCCAAATTTCCCAACAAAGTGCAGATCAAATATCAATCAAAGTAATATCAGATGGTTGCATACCTGCAACTTCAGAAGCAACAGACAAGAGACCGGAAGCCCGAGAAACCACAGCCACAAGGTCAACCAAACCTCTTGTGGGTCCAGCCCCCAATATTTGTATGTAAAGTTCCAACTTCTCTAGGTGAGGACATAACAGGCCCCAAATTAAATTTACCAGAGGGTGAGGATGGGTTTAAATCCCCCAAAGATGACAAGGTAGAATCAGGGGTTGCTTGGATGTCTTTCAGAGGTGCTGTCAGATCATCTGGGCATTTTGCCATAAACACCACATGCTTATCCAATGGACCAACAGCCTTAGCCATCTTAGCTGGAGTACTCACATTGAAGACACACTTCTTCCACTTCCCCATTCTGCATTGTCAGCTTCCCCAGTTTCTCCTTGTTGTTCCGAAGGAGCACCAAAGGGGCAGAGCATGCCGCTTTGGTCACGCCACTTCGTACACGCCTGATGGCATCAGGGGGCGTGGCAAGCTGGTCTCAGCAGCGGCTGTGGCAGGCTCCTGCAACTTGCCTGCTCACCGCACACAACAACAGTCCAGGTAAAAACTCCTTTCCAAGCAAAATCTTCTAGCCCCTGCACTTACTAGACAGCATTTTAAACCCTCTCCGATGGCGTCAGGAGGTGTGGCAAACTGGTCCCTGCGGCGGCAATGGCTGGGCTTCTGCAAACTGCCTGTTCACCGCACACAACAACAGTCCAGGTAGAAACTCCTTTCCAGGCAAGATCTTCTAGGAGTTTTAGCAACTTTGAATAATTTTGTGTCATCTGCAAATTTGATTACCTCACTTGTTATTCCCATTTCCAGGTCATTTATGAATATGTTAAAAAGCAGAGGACCCAGCACAGATCCCTGGGATCAGGGCCATACCGAGTGTAAATCCCGTGGCGGGAGAGAAGAGGCGCACCCGATGTGCAAGTCGCCGGCATGCTAAGCAGATCTGTCCCTCCCTGCTCTTTCAGGGAGGGACAGATCTGCTTAGCATGCCAACGAGAAGACTTAAGGGGTGGATTTTAGCTGCCCGTTGTTGCCTGCCACTGCTGAAAGAAGAAAAAGTGGCAGCGGCAAGCAACGGCAGACAACTAAAATGCGCCCCTTAAGCCTTTGCGCCCTGTTCAGCTGCACCGCTCGCACAGGGCTAGCTATGGGCCTGCCTGGGATACTCCACTATTCACTTTTCTCCATTGGGAAAATTGGCCATTTAGCACTACCCCCTGCTTTCTATTTTTTAACCAGTTCTGATCCACAGTAGTACACTGCCTCCTATCCCATGACTTTTTAGTTTCGCCAAGAGTCTCTCATGAGGGACCTTGTCAAAGACTTTCTGAAAATCCAGATACACTATATCAACTGACTCACCTTTGTCTACCTGTTTATTCACACCTTCAAAAAAACATAACCGATTAATAAGATAAGACATTTCTTGGCTAAAGCCATGTTGGCTGTCTCCCATTAAGCCATGACTATCTACATGTTCAGTAATTTTGTTATTTATAATGGTTTCTACTATTTTTCCCAGGCTCACTGATGTCAGGCTCACTGGTCTGTAGTTTCCCAGATCACCCCTGGAGCCCTTTTTAAAAATTGGCGTTACATTGGTCATTCTCCAGTCTTCAGGTATTACAGATGTTTTTAATGACATACTTGACAGATTATTAATAGTAGGTCTGAATTCTCATATTTCAGTTCTTTCCACACCTTAGGATGTATAGCATCCAGTCCAGATGATTTTCTACTCTTCAGTTTATCAAATAGTTGTAATACATCTTCCCGGTGTATTGATATTTCTTTCAATTCTTCTGCTGCATCACCTTTAAATACCATTTCAGTCATGGTAACATCCCTACATCTTCCTCAGTAAAGACAAAAGCAAAGAATTCATTCAGTCTCTCTGCTATGGCCTTGTCCCCTCTTTGTGCCCCTTTTAACCCTCTATCATCTAATGTTCCAACTAACTCTCTCACAGGTTTTTTTACTACGAATGTGCTTGAAAAAGTCTTTATTACGCATTTTTGCTTCCACAGCAAGCTTCTCAAATTCTCTCTTTGCCTGCCTTATCAATGCCTTGCATCTAACTTGCCAGTGCTTATGTTGTTTCCAGTTTTTGTCATTTGGCTCCTTTTTCCATTTCCTGAAAGATGCTTTTTTGGCAACAACAGACTCTCTGATCTCACCTTTAAACCATGCTGGCAATTTTTTGGACTTCCTTCCACTTTTCTTAAAGCGTGGAATACAGCTAGTCTGGGCTTCCTAGATAGTATTTTTAAACAACACCCATGCTTGATGTAAATTTTTAACCTTTGCAACTGCTCCTTTTAGTTTTTTCTTAATTATTTTCCTCATTTTATCATAGTCTCCCTTTTGAAAGTTTAAAGATAGTACTGTGGATTTCATTGCTGTCCTTCCTCCATTTATTAAATCAAACGCAATCATGCTATGATCATTATTGCCAAGTGGCTCCAACACCCTTATCTCTTGCACCAGATCTTGTGTTCTACTAAGGACTAGGTCCAAAATGGCTTCCCCTCTTGTCAGTTCATAATGCAGCTGCTCCAAGAAGCAATCATTTATTTCATCTAGAAACTTTATCTCCCTAGCATGTCCTGCCATGACATTGATCCAATCGATACCGGGGTAATTGAAATCACCCATTATTATTACTGTGCTGTATAGTAGTGGCCAAAAAATTAAGGCAGTGTCAAAAATATCAGAATTTTATTAGAAAAATACGTGTTATTGTCACTTTCATGGTCAAAAGCTTTAAGAACCAAAGATAAATATGTCATTTTCAAAGTTTTATTCAGGAAACAATATATGTGTCAATATTTGATAGGATGTCCATGATTTTTCAGCACAGCCTGGATTCTTGTAGGCATACTGTTAACTAGCGTTTTACAGTATGCCAGAGTGATTTCGTTGACCCATACATGCTTGAGTATGTCTTTTAAATCTGCTTCTGAAGTTGGACAGTGTGATGCCACCTTTTTCTTCATAAGATTCCAACAGTTTTCAATTACGTTACGATCTGGAGAGGTTGATGGCCAACTTGGTAGCAGTTCGATCTTATTGTCCACGAACCATTTTTTGACTGTTTTTGCAGTGTGGCACGGTGCCGAGTCCTGCTGAAATATAGTTGTGCCAGAAACATTCATGTGTATTTTAACTTTACTATTCAGCACAGATATGTATTTTGCAGCATTTACGCTTTCACCTTTCTCAAAAATGTGCAGGCCACATCGTCCATTCGCCGAGATACCACCCCATACCATGACCAATGGTGGGTGTTTAACAGTCTTGATCGTGTACTTCGGATTTAGTCTCTCACCTGCTGATCGACGGATGTAGTTGTAACCACTCCCACGTACTTGCTGAAATGTACTTTCATCTGTGAATATTACCCTCTCCCACCATTCAGCAGATTTGTCTTTCATCTTGCTACAAAACTGTATGCGGGCAGCAATTTGTTTCCTGGTCATGATAGGCTTCTTGGCAGGTCTTCTGGCCACAAGTTTGAATTCATCCACAAGCCGTCGTCGGACAGATCTGGCACTTATCTTTATTCCTCGATCATTAGCTAACTGAGCCACATGTTAAGATGAAGTATGTGGACTAGATATAATAATGCTTTTGAGGAATTTGTCATCTCATCCAGTAGTTATTTGTCTGCGCCCACATTTCAAATGACGTGTACGGCCACTTGATTTCAGAACATTCTGAACTGCACACCTTGATATATGCAAATGTTTTGCAATAGCACATTGCGAATATCCTTCAGCATGGAGTGTGACAACTTGTCCCTTTACAAAGTCATTAATATCGCACTTTCTACCCATCTTGATTGTATAATTTACATGTAACTTTCAATCTTTTCCTAGTTGTAAAAATTCAAAACTTCATCCAAGAAACCTACTACAGAGTGTAAGTAAACTAAAATGGACGCCAGACGCATGGTGTGACTAATCGCCATGCTGATTAAATAAGTAAGCACACGTGACATCTCCACAGTACATTATTTAACAATAAATTGTAGAAAAATATACCTGCCTTACTTTTTTGGCCACTACTATAACATTTGTTAGCTTCCCTGATTTCTTTGAGCATTTCATCATCCATTTGTTCATTCTGGCCAGCCAGTCGATAGTACACCCCTACTACCATCGCCTTCGCCTTCCCCTTTTTACGTGGAATTTCAATCCATAGAGATTCTACAGTGAATTCTGTTTCCTGGAAAACATTAATTCTTTGTGATTCAATGCCCTCTCTAACATAGAGTGCAACCCCTCCATCAATTTGATCTGCTCTATCATTACGATATAGTTTGTACCCATGTATCACAGTGTCCCACTGGTTGTCCTCCTTCCACCATGTCTCTAAGTTACCAATCATATCTAACCTCTCATTTAGTGCTATATATTTTAACTCTCTCATCTTATTTTTTAGACTTCTAGCATTTGCATACCAGCATTTTAGAGGCTGTATTTTATTCATCTTAATCTGGTTACTAGTAGGCAGAGTAATTTGGAATCTTTAAGCTCTGTCTGCTCTGTACTCAAGGGCATTTGAACCTCTCTATTGATATGCCCTAACCATAATCTTTTGCTAATATCCTTCAAGAATACATTGTTCCAAACCATGCGCTCTTCGGCGACTGTTGGCTTTCCCCTATTATCTAGTTTAAAAGCTGCTCTATCTCCTTTTTTAAGGTTAATGCCAGCAGCCTGATTCCATCCCAGTTAAAGTGGAGCCCATCCCTTCGGAAAAGTCCCTCCTTTCCCCAGGATGTTCCCCAATTCCTAACAAATCCAAAACCCTCTTGCTTGCACCATCGTCTCATCCATGTATTGAGACTCCAGAGCTCTGCTTGCCTTTTGGGTCTTGCATGTGGAACGTGAAGCATTTTGGAGAATGCTATTCTGGAAGTTCTGGATTTCAACCCCTATCTAAAACCTAAATTTGGCCTCCAAAACCTCCCTACCACACTTTCTTATTTCATTGGGACCAACATGTACCAAGACAGCAGACTCTTCCCCAGCACTATCTAAGACCTTGTCTGGGTGGCATGTGAGGTCTGCTACCTTCGCACCAGGCAGACATGTTACTAGGTGATCCTCACATCCACCAGCCACCCAGCTATCTACATGCCTAATGATGGAATTACCAACTATAATATATATCATATTGTACTCAATTAAACAAGTGTAAACTAGCCTGAACTAGGGCTACTATCTCTCTTTTATTAAGAGTGAAGGGGAAAAATGAATCCCCCTTCAGGTACCTTTGTTACAGGTTGAATCCATCTTGTGCTAACATCTATAGCTCAGGCCTAAGAAAGAAACAACTTTTTGATGTTTTCACACTGAAACTGCAAAATCAGCAAGATTGAGCAATGAAATTAGCTAATATCCTGTCCCAGAGAGCTGACACAATGAGAGGCTCTGAAAACTACACAGCTAGTGAAAAAGCTGTCACCTGGGCATCTTGAATGAACAAAGGGGAACATAAGAAAGATGAACATCAGTATCTACAATTTATCTGCAGGAAACATGACTAGCACAAGGCAAATGAGAATGGAGAGACAGGATGCTACAGAGAAAACAGTGGGTAAAAGATTGCGAAGCAAATTTGCTTGAGATAATAAGAAACAGAAAGGAAATCTATTTATCAGCAATTTGAGCCTAAAAATGAATATAAATATAGAGAAGAAATTCTAATAAGCAGACAGACATTAGCTGATCTCATTGGAGTGAGGCTGTCTCTGTCTCCGGGACCTTTTTACACTTAAGTCAGGTGCTTTGCTTGTTATAGATGTATTGATGCTATGGATTGATATTGAAATTTGTACCTTATAAATCAAAAGTAAAGCTTGTGATGTTACAGACCTGACAAGATAAAATAAAATAAAAAAGTTTCCATGCTTTTATGGTGGCATGAGCAATTTGTTTAAAGCCAGTCCTGTATGTATGTTGGGGTTGAACACAAACAGCCAAACAGAAATAGAAAATTCCCCAAATAATCTTAGGGGAAGTCCAGAAAAACCCCAACATGAGGCAGTCTTCCTTTAGGCTCCTTAAGATGTGTGATTCACATTTTCTTGCTTTTTAGGAAAACCATTTTCTTTTTCATGGGGCAAAATCTTTTTATGTGCTCAAGAACAACACACCTATCCACATCATACGAAAAACCATCGTCTGCCTATTAGCCTGGATACATGAGGATGCTAAAGAGCAAGAGAGAGGCACCAGATTCCAGAGGCAATGGCATCACTCTGCATAGCTGATCTCTTCTCTGGTTTTACTCTGGAACTCTCTGGGTCCCTTGCTTCCTTGGTTAAGAGAAAGAAACAGGACTTGGGTCAGGTAGAAAGTGATTCACTAATATACATGGCTCATTTTTGTTTTAAGGTGATGTATTCTAGAAAGAAAGAAACTGAAAACCCAACGCCTCAGCCAAGCACATACACCAACATGGGCAACTATCTACAGGATCGCTAGGAATCAACATCAACTTGATGACTCTTAACAACAATGTATGTCCCACTGGAGAAGAGAATAAAATGGCAGATCGCAAGATTCACTTTATTGAGGAAATGAGGACAAAATGACAAAGTGTTATTCTAGTTAATGTTCATAACGTGTTCAATGTAACAAAACGTGTATATAGTTAACACACGTTCCATGTAAAATATACAGATGTATATTGATTTTTGTTCAATGTGAACCGCCCCTGATCTCTGGAAGGGGCGGTATATAAAAAACTGTTAATTAAATAAATAAATAAATATTTTCAGAAGGGCTGAAATGACGAGGAAGCTGAGTGCTTAATTTGCACATCTGGCACTTCTGTCTCTGTGGCAAATAAAGGTGTTAGGATTGTTCTTGGATTTTTCATTTTTTCCAGATTTTCGGACTTTTTGGGGGGATCATTTCAAACATTTCTATTAGTACAATTTTTTTAATTTATGCAACTCGATTTTACATGTTACTTACTGGGATTCCTTAATCATCTTCAACAGAAGTCTTGAGGTGATTTACAAGATAAAATACAAAATTAAAACAATTAACCTCACACATTGGACTTCTCCCAACATTCGTAGGCCCCCTCTAATAACCCAAATCAACCTCAGACTGATCAAACAATGGGCTCTCCACATCTCATCTGCTATAACCATGAGAGTATCAGTTTTTGAAAGCACAAATAACTGGTCTCCTAACAAATTTAAGATGGCAATTTATTCTACCAAATAGGACCTGCAATGGAGAATGCCTTCATCCTGCTCCACTGCAACTTCAGTTCTTTGGTGGAAGAACCTTGCAACAGATTTTGGGATGCCAATTGAAGATTGCAACTGGGACAGTAGTGAATTACCCTTTCACACATGAAAACATTTAAAAACCTACATTTAAAGTTTAAGTTCAGGAGCGAAGGTATCATTTGTTCGAGGAAGGAGATGGGATCAGACGCTTCTGCTCCTTCTAGCACTCTGAGTATTCTTATGTTGTTTCTGTGTGATCTATTATTTTTATCTTCTACCTGACAGTTGAGTTGTGTAAGTCGCTTGGAGTGTTTCCCAATCTGTTGTAGCAGCTCCTTATGGCACTGTAGCTTCACATTGGTTGGGTCGATCTGGGTGGTCAGAGTCGCAAATTGGATCTTTACCTTAGATAGTTCAGATTGAACAGTTCCGAGAGCCTCTGCATTGGACGCTTATTTATTTTTATTTATTTATTTAATGTTTCTTTTATACCGCGCTATTTAACATCAGTGCAGTTTACAGGTAACACATTCGTGCAGTGCAGGCAGGTCTGCATTGGACTTACAATAAAACGGGGTTCTTTATACAGGGCTAACAGGGAAACTATGTACAATTTGGCTGTCACAGGCTATATGGGTAGCTCAGCATTATCCACCATCCATCCAGCTCAGCATTATCCAGCTTCTAACTTCTTTATTGAAGACCTAAATATGTACACTGGAGGAGAGGAGGGACAGGGGAGATATGATTCGGACTTTCAAATACTTAAAGAGTATTAATGAACAAACAAACCTCTTCCAAAAATGGGGAAGCTGTAAAACTAGAGGGCATGACATAAAGCTGCAAGGGGGTAAATTGAAAAGCAATGTCAGGAAATACTTTTTCACTGAAAGGGTGGTGGATGCTTGGAATGCCCTCCCAATGGAAGTGGTGAGGGCAAATACTGTGACAGATTTCAAAATGGCATGGGACAGACACAGTGGATCCCTTTATAGCAACAGGATAAAATCAAAATAAACTTAACTATCTCATATCTCAACCAACAGGGGTGCCCTACATGGAGCGGTGGATACACCCCTAAACAAAAGCATGGGGAGGGGTGACCTGCACGGAGCGGAAGGTGCACCTACTCTTGCCACCTTGCTAGGCAGACTAGATGGACCATACTTTTCTTTATCTGCCATCATACAAGATGTGACAAAAAAGAAACTAGACTGTCCCATAAATGTTTTATCACAAAATCTACAGAGAAATTATTCATTGTCCCCTTCAAAGTAATCCCCCCCCCCCAGAGTTAATGCACTTCTGCATTAGCTTCTGCCACGTACAGAAGCACTCGGTAAAGTCCTCCTCCTTGAGGTCCCTCAGCTCCCTCATCACAGTGACCTTGATCTCTTCTACAGAGGCAAAATGAGTTCCTTTGAGCACAGTCTTCAGCTTGGGGAAGAGCCAGAAGTTGCACGGTGCGAGATCTGGGGAATAAGGAGGGTGGTCGAGAGCTGTGATCTGTTTGTTGGCCAAGAACTGCCTCACACTGAGCGCGGTGTATGCAGGCGCATTGTCATGGTGGAGCAGCCACGACTTGTCTCTCCACAGAGCCCGCCTGTTGCGCCATACCCAGTCATGGAGGCGATTGAGGACCTGCTGGTAGAAGTGCTGGTTGACTGTCTGACCCTCAGGCACAAACTCATGATGGACCACTCCTTTCTGGTCAAAGAATGCAAACAGCATGACCTTTATCCTTGATTTGGACATGTGCGTCTTCTTGGGTCTGGATGAAAGTTGAGTCTTTCACTGCAGGCTCTGTCTCTTGCTTTCAGGGTCGTACTGGAAGATCCTAGTCTCATCTCCTGTGATGACTCAGCCAATGAACTCCAGATCTTCTCTGAATTTCTCTAGCAAGTCTCGACAAACATTGACCCGGTGCTCCTTCTGGTCGTCCAATAAAAGCTTGGGCACCATCTTGGTGCACACCTTCCGCATCCCCAGCTCCTGCACCAAGATGGTCCGCACTGACTCCCTGTTCAGGCTGAGCTCCTCAGCTATCATCCACACCATCAATCTGTGATCACTCCGCACCAGCTGGTTCACTCTGTCAGTGTTCTCAGCCGTCTTTGTCGTGGAAGGCCGTCCTGACTTGGGGTCATCCTCCACCTCCTCGTGACCAGTCTTGAAACATTTCTGCAACTCGAAGACTCATGGCCTTGACATTGCATCTTCTCCATAAGCCTTTTGGAGAAGTTCGAGACACTCAGTTGGGTCCTTCTCCAACTTAACCAGAAATTTGAAGTTGATTCTTTGCTCCATATTTCTGCCACCTCCAGTTGCATGACAAAGCGATGGAGCAGTGTGCTACAAAAAAACCTGAAAAAGAAAAACAGAGTGAGCGAGATGAAAAATATTACAACAGAATAGTGGCAAGATGTTGCACAACACAGTGACATAAGCGGTTAGCCAATTGGCATTGAGTCATGGGCGTGGCTGCCACAGTCTCGTTTCTTTCTTGCCATACCCCATATACAATGTTACTATATTTATTTATTTATTGGTTGTTATATACCGCTTTATCATAGTAAAGCGGTTTACATATAACATTTCAACTACTGCACAAGTCAGTTTACAAGGAACAGTTATATAACAGTTTACAGGGAACAATTGTACAAAAGTTGTAACCTGTCTGATTTTATTAAGGATTTTCTGCAGGCCCTCTTCAGTTTCCTTATTCAGTGCCATTTTGTGCAGGGCTGGTGGCTCCGGTTTGGAGCATTTTAACCCTGTGTTACTGCTGCCGAATACTCGCGATGAGGAGGTTTAAGGGTGGATATCTTATGCCATCTTCAGTGATGGATAAGGCCCCATTTAAGTGTGAGGGAAGGGAGGAACTGTGGAGAGCCAGGAGTCTATATCAGGCTGCCAGAACAAGCCTCTCAAGCAGCCATTTCGTTACGTGATTGGCTCCACCCCCCTTAAAAGCCAACATTAAAAGTTTAAAATTCCCATGGTAAGCCACTGATAGCCAATGTAGCTTTTGAAGCATTGATCCCTCACACCCAAGCCTCTTAAACATATTGCAGTATTTTGAAGCAACTGAATCTGTGATAAAGTCCTCTTTGGCAACCCCACGAAAAGGATAAAAAGTTGATAGGTGATCTGGGAGCTGCACTACCACTTTAAGAGGAAGAACAAGAAGAAGCAACAAAGTATCTGTAGAATATATAGGCACAAAGGAACAGACACCAAGGGGTATGTTCAGGGCCGGCCCGTCCATTGAGCGAGAATGTTGTTCGCACGGGGCCCCGCGCGAACCACATTCTCGCTCAATGGACTGCTGCAGAGGGAGCCGGGGAAGCCCGCGCGAGGCCCCGGCTCCCTCTGCACAGCCCGCCAGCGTGAAGAGCCTTTACCTTCACGCTGGCGGCTGTTTCAATGAAGCCGCGAATGCTGCGAGAGGTTAAAGGGCATTGCCTTTAACCTTTCCCGGCATTCGCGGCTTCATTGAAACAGCCGCCAGCGGGAAGGTAAAGGTTCTTCACGCTGGCGGGCTGTGCAGAGGGAGCCGAGGCCTCGCACGGGCTTCCCAGGCTCCCTCTGCAGCCCCTTAGACGGCGCAGGGCTCTTCGGGGGGCGGCTAGGACTGGATGGGCTGTGATGGGGGGAGGGAACGGACTGGAAATGGGCTGTGATGGGGGGGGGAAACGGACTGGAAATGGGCTGTGATGGGGGGGAGACTGGAAATGGGCTGTGATGGGGGAGGGGAACGGACTGGAAATGGGCTGTGATGGGGGGGGGAAACAGACTGGAAATGGGCTGTGATGTGGGGGGGGGGAGGGAACGGACTGGATTTGGGCTTGTGATGGGGGAGGACTGCAAATGGTCTGTGATGGGGGGATAGGACTGGAAATGGGCTGTGATGGTGGGGACGGACGGACTGAAAATGGGCTGGGATGGGGGAAACAGACTGGAAATGGGCTGTGATGTGGGGGGGGGGGACAGACTGGAAATGGGCTGTGTTGGGGGGAACGGGCAAATTGGGCTGGGATGGGGGAAACAGACTGGAAATGGGCTGTGGTGGGTGGGTGGGGGGAGAACAGACTGGAAATGGGCTGTGATGGGGGGAACGGACTACAATTGGGCTGTGATGGGGGAGGACTGCAAATGGGCTGTGATGGTGGGGGGGATAGGACTGCAAATGGGCTGTGATGGTAGGGGGGAATGGACGAAATGGGCTGTGATGGGGGGGAACTTGGACTGGAAATGGGCTGATGGGGGCTGGAATAGGGCGAAGTGGGCTGACGAGGGGGCTAGGATTGGAAATTAGCTGATGGGGGAGCGTGGAGGAAATGGGCTGATGAGGGACTGGAATGGAACTGGAAAAGAGCATATGGGGGCTAGGACTGGAAATGGGCTGATGAGGAGCTAGGATAGGACTAGAAATGGGCTGATGGGGGGAACGTAGACTGCAAATGGGTGATGGGCTGGAATAGGACACTGGAAATGGGCTGATGGGGGCTGGAATAGGACTGGAAGTGGGCTGATGGGAGTTGGAAAAGGGCTGGAAATGGGCTGATGGGGAGCTTGGAGTGGAAATGGGCTGATGGGGGGGCTGGAATGGAACTGGAAAACAGCATATGGGAGGCTAGGACTGGAAATGGGCTGATGTGGAAGATTGGGAGACTGGGACTAGAAGGGGGCAGATGCTGGGTGGGTCTAGAACTATAAAGGAGCTGATTTTGGGGGAGGACTAGAAAGGGATGGGAAATGAGAATGGAGAGGGGAAAAGATATTTTGTGTGGGAGGGAAGAAAAGTCTACGAAGGGCCGGGTATTGGAAGAGTAAGTGTAGATTGAGAATGGAAGGGTGAAATTTGAGTGGATGATAAAGCAATAAGGAAAGAAATGGAGGAAAGCGCAAAAGGGGAAAGATCAGTATGTTAAAGCAGATATAGAGAAAAAATTTGGAAAAAAATCGCAAAGAGAGAAGGAAAATGGATAGCTCGCAGAAGACACAAAGAAACCAGAAGAAAGTGACTGGAGCAATTGCAACTGAAAAGAAAATGCACAAGCAACAAAAGGTGGAAAAATACTTTTTTATTTTGAATTTATTAACTGGAATATATCAGCTCTGGGAAATGTGCATTGTTAACATCTTTTGTGTTTTGTTTAGTACAAGAAGAAATTAATTTATAGTTTTATTTCTCCAGTGTTGTTGTACATCCCAAGTTTGGCTTTTGGGGTTCCCAGTTTAATTATTGTCTTCCTATTTCTAAATTCTGATCCCTTGTTCTTTGGTGACAGTCTATATTCTGCATTTTAACCAAGCTAAGGTATTCTGTTCATGTAGTTTCTATTTGACTATGTCACTTGTTCTCTTTCCCCAGTAGGAGATGCATTGGTATTCTCTGAGATGTATTGGTTTAATATTTGCAGTGTTGCCTTTTGATAGGTAGGGTTTGGTGCTTTGTGAGTCCTGGCAGAGCTGTTATGATATGGTGGATTTGCTATGAGTTCTAAAAGGTCAGTGTTTATAGTACTTCCTAATGGGCCTGGCGGTTGGCACTGGAATATAGTAACGTAGAAATCTATTAGTCTTTCTTTATCCAGACACTCATTAAGAAGCATGCTTACTAAAAATGCATGTTAACATTATGCAAGTATTTATGCAAATGAGGCTCCCTATGCAAATGAAGCCCCGCAATTAATCTCCGCACATGGCCCCGCACCCCCCTTGGGTCACCCCTGGGTATGTTTACTAAACCTTCTTAATGTGCGCGCTGTGCAATTATCGCGCACTAAGGTACCTTAGTGCGCGATAATGACGCTTTACGGGGCATAAATGTGGCTTAGCGCGCGCTTACGCGCACAGCGGCACAAACAAGCACTGAAGGCAGGGAAAGACTCCGGGAGGGCGGAGGAAGGCTCCCCAGGGGCGGAGAGAAAGGGTCAATGGGTGGAGAGTGGGAGGGGAGAGACTCCCCGCACACTAACGATGTGAAATTCGAGGCCAAAACTAACGCAAGTGAAAACCTCGCGTTAGAGCTGATTTAAAGGGAAAAGAAACCATTTCTGTCAGCAATGTACAGCAAAAGCAGGGAAACCTACAAAAAAGTGATGTGTGATACATGTGCACGGAACAAAAGCGCAAATAAACATTGAAAATGACCCCAACAAAATAAAAAAAATCATAATCAAGCTGGGCAATAGTGATAGTAATGGGAAACATCAGAAAACACTCCCAAGAAAGCCCCAAAAAAAGAGATATGAATTTTGGAAGGGTCTACGCTCCGTCCCCATACAAGGTGAATGATCCCACAGTGAAATAGCACTGATCAGGGTTTCCCTCTCCATTGGACAGGTTTCCTATGGCATGCACATGTTCCACAACAGCAGGGCGGGCATGTCGGAATGGGCAACTGGACAGATGCTGGGAAAGGGGATACAGAGGACTGCAGGCGGCACATGCTGTGGTGCAGCTGGGGCACAGTGCGGACTAGGCAGATGCCTAGGTGGCACTTACGAATGCTGAAACTGTACAGCAGCCAGACAGCAACTGATGAGGGCCCAACATGGGCACGAGAGTGTTTATCACAGTGTCACAGGGGATAGTACCCAGCAGGTACCTCCAAGGGCACAGAACATTGGCAGGCGGTGTTGGGGGGAAGCATGGACGTCTATGCAGGCACCCCTACCCCAGAACACGCACCATAGGCAGCCGCCTACCTGCACACTGGATGGCTTGAGACTGCACACCACCAGCACCACCAGCAGAAGGGCATGTCAGCATGGTGGCAGAGGAGTACTGGTGGTGGAGGGGGCAGTGGTAGCTGCCCAGAGCAGACCATGGCCTAGCCCTGTGTAGGTGGGTGCCATGCACTGCAACAGACAGGCCCTGCCGGACAAACAGTCATGGTATCACCAGGGAATGCACTGTCTCTGTGGCAACATGGTGGTGCAGTGCACACAACCAGTGTGTTTGGAGGCAAAAGGTCACGGGTTCAAGTGCCTGCCAACCCAGTCCCCATATTTTACCCACTACTACAACGTGCTAATACAGACAGAGCCTTTATTGCAGATGACGTAAACATGCCCAAAACACCTACATTTTACCCTACAGAGCAAAGACACCATAAACAGGTGCATTACCTAGAGCAGAGTCTCCCAAATGCAGTCCTGGAGGGCCAAACACCATTCAGGTTCCATGCTGCCTCTAATAAAGATGCCTGTGCTGCATATCTATGCACCACCCCCATGGTATGCAGATGTATCTCATGCATATTCATGAGGGACAGCATGAAAACCTGAACAGTGTTTGGCACACCAGGACTGGAGTTGGGAGCCTCTGCCGTAAAGCAGCAGCCAATAGGGGCAGACACACCCACACCCACAGGCTCCATTAGCCAATGCCTCCTGGAGAGGCAGGACATTGGGCCCTGCGTGCATCTCCCAATACTAGCACTTGCATACCTTAGCAATGCCACCCTATACCTGGGTATACGGTACACAGCTATCAAAAGTTTGCTATGATTACTGGCAGATAGCAATTCCTACGTTAAGCACAGTTTGCTGATTGAGCTCCATCATAGCAACCTTTCTGATGTCTGTGGAGTGTGCTTCAGGTCTGGTCTCTGACAGTGTTTACGACCCTGGGGAGTGACCCCCACCAGTATTGCGTACCATATCCATGCCTGCACTGTGCCAAGGACTGGTGTGGTGGCCAGGACTGCTAAACACCTCTATAGTAGCACAATGCTGGCATAGGTGTGGGAGTGTGTGTCTGTCTGTCCAGTGTGTGGTGGCTGCAAACACCCTCCACAGCCCACACTGCCAGCACTGTTGCCAGTATTGGCCTTCCAATGTGCATAATGAGGAGCAAGGTACCATGGGTATAGCCCGGACAGGGTGGCCTGGCCAGGATGCATCTGCACAGGGCATAGGGCACTGGCTGGGATATTGTAGTACCCGTCCACCACCTGCACAGACAGGGTGGCCACAGCATGTTCTGCTGGGAGATCACTCTCACCCTGACTGAGCAGTGACCATGGCATGGCTAGGATCCCCATAGTGCTATATAGTATTTCTCTCATGTGATATTTATGGGTTCCCTAGAGCATTACCTAGAGCACAGTCCCCCAATGGCAGTTCTGGAGGGCAACAAATCATTCATGTATATGCTGTATGTAATAAAGATGTGTGTGCTTCATTTCCATGTGCCGCCTCCATGGTATGCAGATGTATTCATGCATATTCATTAGGGACACTAGGAAAACATGAACAGTGTTTGGGCCACCAGGATTGGAGTTGTGGACCTCTGCCCTAGAGCAGCGGCTAACAGGAGCAGAAGGAACCACACCCACAGGCTCCTTTATGCAAAGCCCACAGAGAGGCAGGATATTGGGCCTTGCGTACATCTCACAATACTAGTACGTGCATACCTCACCAATGCCCCCATAGACCTGGGAATATGGTACACATATATCAAAAGGTTGCTATGATTACTGGCAGATAGCAAATCCTAAGTTAAGCACAATATGCTCATTGAGCTGTATCATACCAATATCTCTGATGTCTGTGGAGTGTGTTTCATATCTGGTTTCTGACCGTGTTCACCACCCTGGGGAGTGACCACAACAGTATTGCATACCATAGCCATGCCTGTGCTGTGTGCACGACTGTTGAGGTGGCCTGGACTGCAAAAGCTCTCTATAGGAGCACAATGCTGGCATAGGTGTGGGAGTGTGTGTCTGTCCATCCAGTGTGTGGTGGTTGCAACACCTTACTCAGTCCACACTGTTTGCACTGTGTCCAGTGTTAGCTTGCCAATGTGCATAATGAGGAGCAAGGTACTGTGGGTATAGCTCGGACAGGGTGGCCTGGGCAGGATGCATGAGCACAGGGCATAGGGCAGCGATGGCGAACCTATGGCACGCGTGCCAGCTGTGGCACGCGAAGGCCTTGCAGCTGGCACGCGGGAAGGTCCGCAAAAAAAGAAAAAGCTGGCTCTGACTGCTGCCGCGGACGCGGCAAGGGCAGAATGCAGCGTCCCGCGGGGCCCCCTCCGCCCGCTAAGCCCCTGTGCAAGAGCTTTCAGATTCGCGAGGGAGAGCGTCTCCCTCGCGTCTCTGTTAAGCCCGCAGGGGCTAATGGGAAATTTCCCATCAGCCCCTTTAGACGAGAGGGACTGATGGGAAATTTCCCATTAGCCCCTGCGGGCTTAACAGAGACGCGAGGGAGATGCTCTCCCTCGCGAATCTGAAAGCCCTTGCAGAGGGGCTTAGCGGGCGGAGGGGCCCCGCGGGACATTGCAATCTGCCGCGGCAGCAGCCAGAGCCTGCTTTTTTTTTAAAAAAAATTTTCCAGGGGGGGGTTAGGACTGCGAATGGGCAGGGAGGGGGGGGGGTTGGGATGCAAATGGGCGGGGGGGAGGGGGGGGGTTAGGACTGCTAATGGGCAGGGAGGAGGAGGGGGGGGTTAGGACTGCTAATGGGCAGGGAGGAGGAGGGGGGGTTAGGACTGCTAATGGGCAGGGAGGGGGGGGTTAATGGGCAGGGAGGGGGGGGGGGGTTAGGACTGCTAATGGGCAGGGAGGAGGAGGGGGGGTTAGGACTGCTAATGGGCAGGGAGGGAGGGGGGTTAGGACTGCTAATGGGCAGGGCAGGGAGGGAGGGAGGGGGGGTTAGGACTGCTAATGGGCAGGGAGGGAGGGGGGGTTAGGACTGCTAATGGGCAGGGAGGGAGGGGGGGGGAGGACTGCTAATGGGCAGGGAGGGAGGGGGGTTAGGACTGCTAATGGGCAGGGAGGGAGGGAGGGAGGGAGGGGGGTTAGGACTGCTAATGGGCAGGGAGGGCGGGAGGGAGGGGGGGTTAGGACTGCTAATGGGCAGGGAGGGAGGGAGGGAGGATGGAGGGGGGGTTAGGACTGCTAATGGGCAGGGAGGGAGGGGGGGTTAGGACTGCTAATGGGCAGGGAGGGAGGGAGGGAGGGAGGGAGGGGGGGTTAGGACTGCTAATGGGCAGGGAGGGAGGGAGGGGGGTTAGGACTGCTAATGGGCAGGGAGGGAGGGAGGGAGGGGGGGTTAGGACTGCTAATGGGCAGGGAGGGGGGGGGGTTAGGACTGCTAATGGGCAGGGAGGGAGGGAGGGAGGGGGGGGTTAGGACTGCTAATGGGCAGGGAGGGAGGGAGGGAGGGAGGGAGGGGGGGGGGTTAGGACTGCTAATGGGCAGGGAGGGAGGGAGGGGGGGCTAGGACTGCTAATGGGCAGGGAGGGAGGGAGGGAGGGAGGGGGGGTTAGGACTGCTAATGGGCAGGGAGGGAGGGAGGGAGGGGGGGGGGTTAGGACTGCTAATGGGCAGGGAGGGAGGGGGGTTAGGATTGCTAATGGGCAGGGAGGGAGGGAGGGGGTTAGGACTGCTAATGGGCAGGGAGGGAGGGAGGGGGGGTTAGGACTGCTAATGGGCAGGGAGGGACGGAGGGGGGGTTAGGACTGCTAATGGGCAGGCAGGGAGGGAGGGAGGGGGGGTTAGGACTGCTAATGGGCAGGGAGGGGGGGGTTAGGACTGCTAATGGGCAGGGTGGGAGGGAGGGAGGGAGGGGGGTTAGGACTGCTAATGGGCAGGGAGGAGGGAGGGGGGGTTAGGACTGCTAATGGGCAGGGAGGGAGGGGGGGGGTTAGGACTGCTAATGGGCAGGGAGGGGGGGGTTAGGACTGCTAATGGGCAGGGAGGAGGGGGGGGGTTAGGACTGCTAATGGGCGGGCAGGGAGGGAGGGAGGGGGGGTTAGGACTGCTAATGGGCAGGGAGGGAGGGGGGTTAGGACTGCTAATGGGCAGGGGGGGCGGGCGGGCGGGCGGGGGGGTGGGACTGCTAATGGGCTGGGGGGTTAGGACTGCTAATGGGCGGGCGGGCGGGGGGGGGTAGGACTGCTAATGGGCTGGGGGGGTAGGACTGCTAATGGGCTGTGGGCTGATGGGGGCTGTCTGGAAATGGGGTGATGGGGGTTAGGACTGGTAATGGGTTATAGGGGGGGCTTAAACTGAAAATGGGGTGATGGGGGTTTAGGACTGGAAGTGGGTTGATGGGGGGGCTAGGACTGGTATTGGGTTGGGGGGTTGCTAGGACTGGAAATGGGCTGATGGGCTAGGACTGGAAATGGGCTGATGCAGGGACTAGAAGGGAATGGATGCTGGGTGAGGCTGGAACTAGAAGGGAGCTGATGTTGGGGGAGGATTAGAATGGGATGGGGCTGGGAGAGTAAAATGGAGAGGGGAAAAATATTTTGTGTGGGAGGGATAAAAAATCTACAATTGGCCGGGTATTGGGAGAGTAAGTGGGGATTGAGGATGGAGGGGTAAAATTTGAGTGGATGAAATAGGAATGAGGAAAGAGCAAAAGGAGAAAGATTAGTATGTTAAAGCGGATGTAGAGAGAGAGAATGGAAAAAAAAAACTAGAAGAGAGAAGAAAGGACAAATGGACAGCAGATGATGGAGAGTTAGCAGAAAACATGAAGAAACCAGAAGAAAGTGGCTGGAGCAATTGCAACTGTGTAACTGAGCTGAGGTATTCTGTTTATGTAATTCCTTTTTGACATTGCCACTTGTTCTCTTTCCCCAGTAGATCATGTATTGTTATTGTCTGAAATGTATTGGTTTAATATTTGCAGTGTTGCCTTTTGATAGGTATGGTGTGGTGCTTTGTGAGTCCTGGTAGTGCTGTTAGGATACGGCGGGTTTGCTATTGGTTCTAAATGGGCAGTGTTTGTAGTAGTTCCTAATGTGCCTGGCGGTTGGCACTGGATTATAGTAATGTAGAAATCTTTTAGTCTGTCTTTATCCATACACTCATTAAGAGACATGTTTACTAAAAGTTAGTGTATGTTAGCATTATGCAAATATTTATGCAAATTGACGTGCTGGCACTTTGAGGAAATTCTTTGGTTTTGTGCGGCAGTTTGGGCACTCGGGCTCAAAAAGGTTAGCCATCACTGGCATAGGGCAATGGCTGGGACATTGTAGTGGCCGGCCATCACCTGCATGGACAGGGTGGCCCCTTCATGTCCTGCTGTGAGGTCACACTCACCCTGACTGAGCAGTCACCATGGCATGGCTAGGTTCCCTATAGTACTAATAGCATCTCTTTCAAGTGATATCTATGGACTGCCTTTTTTGGGGCCCAATCACTAACCTATCTGCTTGGTGGGTGTGTTCACATCCTGGTTTTGGGTGCACACATTTCTTCCAGCAGTATGCACTATGGACTAGCTAGCAGACTGTTTGCAGTTAGTATGTGTGAGGCTGGAACACCTTGCAGGGTGCAGCGGCTGCAGCATGTCAGATAGTGGTGGTGGGCAGCTGAACATTTCCAGGCTTCTTGTCTGTCTGTTATCACCGTATGGATGTTTACAGAAATGCATGGACTGCCCTGCATGTTGTCTGTCCCCCAGCTCAACTGAGGTTGATGGTCCCCTCTACCAGCACCATTGCAATGATTTTGAATGTGGATCTGTTGGTGGGAGATCCTGAGCTCCAGAGGGCAGTTTGGGTGGTACTACAGAATCCGCCTATGGGTCCAAAGAGCTGGCCTGGCCTGGCCCGGCCACCCCCTCGCCGGCCCGGCCACCCCCCCCCCAGCCCGGCCCAGCCCCCCCCCGTCCCGGCCCGGCCCCCCCCCCCGGACAGTTCTATACATTCTCCCTATCCCCAGGGGTCCTGAGAGCCCATCAAAGTGGGATATCACTCACCCTGGTGATATGGTTCTGTGTACCTAAACAGTTGAATACATTCCCTCTATCCCCAGGGTTCCTGAGAGCCCATCAAAGTGGGCTATCACTCACCCTGGTGATATGGTTCTGTGTACCTAAACAGTTGAATACATTCCCCCTATCCCCAGGAGTCCTGAGAGCCCATCAAAGTTGGCTATCACTCACCCTTGTGATATGGTTCTGTGTACCTAAACAGTTGAATACATTCCCCCTATCCCCAGGGGTCCTGACAGCCCATCAAAGTGGGCTATCACTCACCCTGGTGATATGGTTGTGTGTGCAAAGACAGTGGAATACATTCCCCCTATCCCCAGGGGTCCTGAGAGCCCATCAAAGTGGGCTATCACTCACCCTGGTGATATGGTTCTGTGTGCCTAAACAGTTGAGTACATTCCCCCTATCCCCAGGGGTCCTGACAGCCCATCAAAGTGGGCTGTCACTTACCCTGGTGATATGGTTGTGTGTGCAAAGACAGTTCTATACATTCTCCCTATCCACAGGGTTCCTGAGAGCCCATCAAAGTGGGCTATCACTCACCCTGGTGATATGTTTGTGTGTGCAAAGACAGTTCTATACATTCTCCCTATCCCCAGGGGTCCTGAGAGCCCATCAAAGTGGCCTATCACTCACCCTGGTGATATGGTTCTGTGTACATAAAACAGTTGAATACATTCCCCCTATCCCCAGGGGTCCTGACAGCCCATCAAAGTGAGCTATCACTCACCCTGGTGATATGGTTGTGTGTGCAAAGACAGTTCTATACATTCTCCCTATCCCCAGGGTTCCTGAGAGCCCATCAAAGTGGGCTATCACTCACCCTGGTGATATGTTTGTGTGTGCAAAGACAGTTCTATACATTCTCCCTATTCCCAGGGTTCCTGAGAGCCCATCAAAGTGGGCTATCACTCACCCTGGTGATATGTTTGTGTGTGCAAAGACAGTTCTATACATTCTCCCTATTCCCAGGGTTCCTGAGAGCCCATCAAAGTGGGCTATCACTCACCCTGGTGATATGGTTCTGTGTACCTAAACAGTTGAATACATTCCCCCTATCCCCAGGGATCCTGACAGCCCATCAAAGTGGGCTATCACTCACCCTGGTGATATGGTTGTGTGTGCAAAGACAGTGGAATACATTCCCCCTATCCCCAGGGGTCCTGAGAGCCCATCAAAGTGGGCTATCACTCACCCTGGTGATATGGTTCTGTGTGCCTAAACAGTTGAATACATTCTCCCTATCCCCAGGGCTCCTGAGAGCCCATCAACGTGGGCTAACACTCACCCTGGTGATATGGTTCTGTGTGCCTAGACAGTTGAATACATTCCCCCTATCCCCAGGGGTCCTGACAGCCCATCAAAGTGGGCTATCACTCACCCTGGTGATATGGTTGTGTGTGCCTAAACAGTTGAATACATTCTCCCTATCCCCAGGAGTCCTGAGAGCCCATCAAAGTGGGCTATCACTCACCCTGGTGATATGATTCTGTGTACCTAAACAGTTGAATACATTCCCCCTATCCCCAGGGATCCTGACAGCCCATCAAAGTGGGCTATCACTCACCCTGGTGATATGGTTGTGTGTGCAAAGACAGTGGAATACATTCCCCCTATCCCCAGGGGTCCTGAGAGCCCATCAAAGTGGGCTATCACTCACCCTGGTGATATGGTTCTGTGTGCCTAAACAGTTGAATACATTCTCCCTATCCCCAGGGCTCCTGAGAGCCCATCAAAGTGGGCTAACACTCACCCTGGTGATATGGTTCTGTGTGCCTAGACAGTTGAATACATTCCCCCGATCCCCAGGGGTCCTGACAGCCCATCAAAGTGGGCTATCACTCACCCTGGTGATATGGTTCTGTGTACCTAAACAGTTGAATACATTCCCCCTATCCCCAGGGGTCCTGACAGCCCATCAAAGTGGGCTATCACTCACCCTGGTGATATGGTTCTGTGTGCAAAGACAGTTCTATACATTCTCCCTATCCCCAGAGGTCCTGAGAGCCCATCAAAGTGGGCTGTCACTCACCCTGGTGATATGATTCTGTGTGCCTAAACAGTTGAATACATTCTCCCTATCCCCAGGAGTCCTGAGAGCCCATCAAAGTGGGCTATCACTCACCCTGGTGATATGGTTGTGCGTGCAAAGACAGTTCTATACATTCCCCCTATCCCCAGGAGTCCTGAGAGCCCATCAAAGTTGTCTATCACTCACCCTGGTGATATGGTTCTGTGTACCTAAACAGTTTAATACATTCTCCCTATCCCCAGGGGTCCTGAGAGCCCATCAAAGTTGGCTATCACTCACCCTGGTGATATGGTTCTGTGTGCCTAAACAGTTGAATACATTCTCCCTATCCCCAGGAGTCCTGAGACCTGCGTAAGGTGTACTGTCAGTCACCCTCTTGCTATGGTGTATGCAGCTGATGATGTGTGCTAGGACACCCAACCCCCAGGGGGCCAGAGACCTGATTGCAATGGTGGGTATGTCATTCAGATATTGTGTTAGGTTATGGCAGGTAGGTTGCACATCTCCCGTAGTCTGTGAGGTCAGCAACTCATCACACTCGTCTGTGATGTATCCAGATGGTATGCTAAGTGCAGATGTGGATGTGTGTAACAGCACCCCACCCCCATGAGCTATGAGATGTGATTACAAAGGCCTGTAACAGAGCTATGTGCCCAGAAATGTATGCTGAGTCAGGTGACACATCTGGCCACTTGCTACAAATCCCAAACCTTGTTGCAGATGAAATTACTGATGGTGTTGGAAGGATACATGCACCTGTTGTGGTTGCACAGCACAGACAGAAACCCTGACATGAGCATAGGTGGCAATAGACTGTTCTGGTGCAATGGCCCCTGCCCCTGGTGTTGGCAACCACACCTGCCGTAAGCATACAAGGCCCAGGTCATAGGAACATAACAACATAAGATAGCCCATACTGGGTCATTCCCTCTTCCTCCACGCCCAGTATGGTCTTTACAACAGTGTACAAACTAGGTTATACGTACCTAGCAGTATCCCCAAGAGAGACACGTTACACAATGCTTGTAGTGTGTCAAACATTGCTATCCTGAGCCTTGTACAAACCGAAATGTCATGGTAGTGGCCCCTGGCAAGGTGAATAGGGCCACCCACACAATGTTCCATGTATGGACACAGCACCCATGATTGTTAGGATATCATGTTGCCAGTGGGGTTGGGTCCCAGGATGTGCATAGATCATGACAACACAAATGTGTTAAACAGACCACATACGGGGTTAGCGGGGTTACCATGGACACCATCATTGGCAATCAAAATGTGGCATGGTCATGCAATGTCATGCATGGGGGCCACAGGGGACTGGACTGATGTGTTCAGGGTGCCAGGCACACTGCACATAGGTGTCACTGCACACATGTCCAGAGACACAGCTACGCATGCAGGTGGCACTGGGAACAGGTCATCGGCTGGAACAAGCAGGAAGTAGTCCTTACATGTGGGTATCATCGGTACCAACGGAGCCTGCGTGGGAACGGTCTCCAGTGTCCAATAGGAAAGCTATTGGAAGCAACCCCACAGCGCCTGTTTGCTGCCATCTTGCTTTTCCCAAATGGCTCTATCCAGTTCATTGTTTTCCACAGAGCCAGCAGGTCATTGTTCCTGTCATTGCTGAAAAACAGCTATTGTAGTGCCACTCCTGTGGCAGTGTCTGCCTGTTTTTCTTTACTGGTACCACTGGTCTTCTAATTTAATTTTCTAAAAGGTCAGATTCCCCCACACAATGAAACCTTATTAAAAAAAGAGCAACAATCCCCTTTGTAGGTCTCCCCCCGGTTTGGCATTAGGCCCTAATCCCTCCTCCATCATGGAAAAGCACTCCTCGGCTGCAGAACATATGCTGATAATGTGCTGGTACCTTCTCAGTCACTGACAACCATGATTGGTGTCGCAAATGCTAATGGCCAGATCAATGCATGTCTGAATGTTTGGCCTGTGGGAAGTTATCCAAGAGTGTTTGGCAGAACAGAGCAGCCAAGCTCGCTACCCTCTTTCCCTCCAACGTGGCCTCAGTGGCAGCCATGTCGTCAAGGGCCTCCTCTTCCTCCCGTGGATCTCAGGTAACCAAACACAAATCTGTCCATTCCTGAAAGGGTACATCCCCCTCAAAATATCAGACTGGCACTGGCATTGCCCTTAAGGAGCACGCTCCGGGCAAACAGCCCCTGTGGGAGTCCCTGGCCTCCAAAGCCACTTTTGGACTCCATGAAGTTCTGGAGGCCTCAACCTGGTCCGACCACCTGGTGCTATGCTCTGGGGTCCTGACTTTGGCCAGTACTCATACACAGACATCATCAGTGTTGATTGACCAGAGGATCGTGGCCATCAAACCCAGTCTGGCTGCTCTCCTTGCAGCATCAAAGACCTTGGTTCCACCCCAGACCCTGCAAAGTGCAACACCGGTATGTGCAGCAATTGCAGGACCGGCATTGGCAAATGCACCATTGGTGCTGATGAGTACCGGTATACACACAGCGGTACTGTGTCACTCCAATACTGAGGCAAATTGGTACTGATACTTCACTTTACCTGAGCCTCCATAGAGAAGATACATCCAATCTCCTGAGGGGTGTGATGACTCTGACAGCTCAGAGGGTAATGATGTACCTCTCCAGGACAAGCCTGCCTCTCCCAAGAGGAGAATGTCCCCTCCTCAGGATATGTCCTTCCTGGATCTCCACACACATGTAGTCAAGGCCCTCTCCATTTCATTAGTAACTCAATATGAGCACAGGCCACTGGAGACAGAGATTCACCAAATATCACCAAACGTCATAGGAGGCAGACATCCTGCCAATACATCAGATCTTAAGGAATCCTCTTTGGAGAATGTGGAAGATTCCTCTTGCCACCTCTCCACATTCTCACATGTGCCTACTATGTATCGTGTGTCTCCGTTGCCTGGTTTGCAGAAAGGACACCTCCCTGATCACTCCAGCATGGTGGAGTGTGCTAGGAGAAGAATTAAACGTTACAAACAACATGTCACCAACCCTCCTGGTAGGGAGTGTAAGACATCATATGCCTTTGGTCACTGTGTTGTCCAAACATCCATGCTCTCAGGCAGGACAGGTTCCTATATCATGTACATGGGAATGTTCCTGACCAAGGTCACACGAGATCTACAACTGGTAAGTCCACATCTCGCAGATCACAGAGGTCACTACTATGTAGCACCTGTCAAGCATGCCCAGAACATTTCAAAAGTTGTGAACAGGGCAGCTTTTGACTGTTTTCATGCAAAGGCAGAGTCTCTGCCATTTCTATTGGGGCAAGGAAACCTGGGTGGCTGCAAGCCTCTCACCTGGAACACTGGGTACAGGATAAACTGGCCAACAACCCCTGTAGTGGTGAAAACTGGTGTTTAAAAACCGGCAGGACAAGTATACCTTGACAAGGCTTTCAAATATTGTTGATCCTACAAAGATGAGAGCCTCAGAAAAGCGCTTCCTCGCCAAAAATAAAGGATACTATCAGTCCTATGCTCAGCAAGGACAACCTGCAGTACAAGCTGCTAGAAAGGGTCAACAAGCTACTAAGCAGAGGAAATCGAGAGCTACTCTGGCTCAGCAGACCCAGCAGCCTCAGCCCCCACAGGGCCTTTCACTCCGTGATGGAGTACCTGCCCTTACTGGCCCTCCAGGGAAAGCAACTGTCAACAATCCCAGGAAGATTAGGTCACCTCATCCACAGATGGAGGCAAATAACATCAGAACCCTGGACTGTGTCCATCATAGAAGAGGGTACAGGCGTCCTTCACACAGCCTGCCGCCTCCTACAATAGTAAGGACATTCAGTTAGCAAACATCCCTCCAAATGAATCCTGAGGTAAAACATCTTATACCTCAAGGAGCAATGGAAGAGTTTACCTCATCTCCATCAGGGTTCTGGGTTTCCCCCCCCAATTCCCTCATACCAACGGAAAAAGGAGGTCACAGACACATCTGACATTTCAGAGAACTGAACAAGTTCCTGTTCCAAAAGACATTCAAAATGATTTCACTAGGAAAAGTACTTCCTGACTTACACAGGCAGAACTGCCTTTGTTCTCTAGATCACAAGGATGCGTACACCCATCTTCTCTGCCAACAAGCACAGCGAAATTTCCTTTGGTCCCCCCATCAAGGAAACCACTATCCAGAAAATGTTTTCCCTTCAGCCGTGCCTCAGCACCCTGAGTATTCACAAAGTGCATGTCTGTGGTAGCCGGTTTGGTCCGTACCAGGGGAATTTGTTTGTGGCCCTACTTGGACGATTGCCTCATCCAGGCACAGTCACATACACATGCCCAGGCCTCTCTCTCTTACACAATGCGTGGACTCCAATATCTAGGCCCTGTCAGAGATCTTGTGGAATCCTTTCTGACTCCCACGTAAACGCTGGAGCTCATAGGAGCAAGGCTAGAGACCAGACTGCCAAAAAACTACCTGACTCTGCCTCGCTGTCCGTGCATTGTGCAACGTGTTTGGACAGCACTACAAAAAACTCACCTCTCGCCTCGAGAGATGTATCAGCTGCTGGGTCACATGGCAGCTACAGTGCATGTGGTCCCCTACGCTTGTGTCCACATGACACCAGCCCAATGGGCCCTCTCTTCCCATTGGACGCAAGCAACAGGCTGTCTCTCAGATGTGATAGTAAACTCAAACCGCCATACCCTGTCCCTGGACTGGTGGCGGTCAGCACAAAATCTGTTGGAGGGGTCACCTTTCCTGCAAACCCCTCCTCAGATCCCACAAACAACAGCTGCCTCCAAAGTGGGGTGGGCTGCACATGTACTGGACACCTCCACCCAAGACACCTGGAATTGTCAGGAGAGTCATTTCCACATCAATCTGTTTGAGCTCTGAGCAATTTGCCTGGCTCTTCATGTATTCCATTCCCTTCTACAGGCCAATGGAATACTACTTTACGCAGACAATCAGGTAGCCATGGTCTATGTGAACAAACAAGGAGGAACAGGCTCTGTCCCTTTGCAACGAACCTCTTCAACTGTGGTCGTTTGCCAGACAGCAGCAGATCCATCTCCTGCCAGTCCATCTCCCTGGCAATCAGAACTCTTAGCCATACACACTCAGTCGTGTTCTGCTTCCACACAAATGGTCTCTACACATGGACCAACTCTGTAGAGTATTGCAACTCTGGGGAACTCAAGATTCATACCTCTTCGCAAGTCCATCATATGCCAAACCTACCCGGTTCTGTTCACGAATCCCAGCTCAGAGCTACAAAGCGAGGGATGCTGTCCTCCTCAACTGGGGGCAGGAATGCCTATATGCCTTTCCTGCCATTCCCTTGATTGACAAGACTCTATTGCAATTCCTGAGGGACAGAGGCAACATGATCCTCATAGCCCCACGCTGGCAACAGCAGGTGTGATACCCTCTGCTTCTACATCTGTCCGAGGTTGCACCCCTGTATGTAGGGTCAGCTCCAGACTTACTGTTGCAGGAGGAGGGGAATGTATGGCATACAAACCCCCCGTCTCTGCACCTCAGAGCCTCGCTACTGACGGCTCTAACTGCTTTGGCCCTCCCCTCACTCAGGAACTACATGATGTCTGTTATGCTTCCAGGAAACCTTCCACAAGGCAGTCCTATGCCATCAGGTGGACGTGACAGTTCATTTGGTGATAACAAAAGGCCTGCAACCCTCTTGTCATCCGTATATAAACATGTTTTTGACAAACTCCATTACTTATCAAACAATGGTCTCCAAACTGAGTCAGTCAGAGTCCATTTAAGTGCCATTGCTGCTCCTTCTGAACCCATCAATGGACAACCCATTTCATCCCATCCTCTCATATCCGGAATCATGAGAGGCCTGCATCTACCAAAACCTGCCCTTAGACCACCTCCAGAGGCATGGGATCCCAATCTGCTTCTAGGGCAGCGTATGCTGCCGCCTTCTGAGCCCTTAGACACTACTTCCTTAAAGTCTCTGACCTGGAAAGTAAAATACCTTCTTGCAATCACATCAGCAAGTCGTATCAGTGAATTTCAAGCTCTAGTGGCTGATCCACCTTACACACCGTTTCACCATGATAGGGTAATGCTAAGGACACATCCACACTTCATGCCTAAGGTGGATTCCTCCTATCATTTGAAACAAGAGGTGTAGTTACCTGTAGTCTTTCAACAGCTGCATGCTTCAAATGCAGAGAAGAATCTTCATACCTTGGACTGTGAAAGAGCTATGGCTTTTCATCTGCAGTGGACCCAGCAACACAGAAGGTCCCCTCAGCTATTCTGAGTCGCTGATCCCTTGCATTTTGGTACACCAGTTACAAAATGATCTTAATCAAACTCGATTGCTCAATGTATTACCTTTTATCTATCATAGCTAACACCATTCACTGGTGGCCCATGTTCCCGCTCACAATGTGAGAGTCATGGCAGCCTCACGGGCTCACCTCCATTCCGTCTATATGAACGACATTTGTGGAACAGCTACCTGGTACTCGGTTCACGGGCCACTACTGCTTGGAAAAAGTCTCCTGCAGGCATGCTATGGTTGGTCAGGCTGCTCTGAAAAACCTCTTCCATACGTAATGCACTCCTAGCTGCCTCTCTTACAGGATGCCAGAGATCCATGGGAGGAAGTGGAAGCCCTCCACAGGCCCTCACCACTCTGGGGATCCTTCCCTGACCTCTACATCTAGGGTTTCCTCACATGTGACGACCACGTCCTGCTTGTTCCTGGTGATAGCATAGTTAATCACCTGTAACAAGTGATCTCCGGGAACAGCAGGATGAGGTAATCACAACCCACCCATCTCCCCTAACAGGTTGTGTGTGTGTGTGTCTCTCTCTCTCTCCTTGTGTCAGCTTTAAACTCAACTGGAGAGAGGCAATTTGGAAAGGCGGGAAGGCAGCACGCATGCACTGTGGTATGCTCTCAAAAGCTTGAATATAGGATGTTGGGGAGCGTTCCCACACAGGCTCAGTTGGTACCAAGACCACCCACATGTGAAGACTTATTCCTGGTGTTCCTGGAGATCACCTGTTACCCGTGACTAACTATGCTGTACATGACACACACAGCAGTGGAGCATGAGCAGCAGGATGCTGGCCACACAGATGTTTGTTTATGTTGGCCACCCACCAGAGGTAAGCAGTCACTGATGCCCCCACACATTGTTTTCACAACCACAGGTAGAGGATCTCCGGAAGAAGGGGCGCGAGTTGCGTCTCCACCACCATGAGTATCTAGCCCGCCTCCAGAGGGCAGCGCAGGCAGAGGGTGATGGTGAGTATTGACAACCTTGCTGATGAGTAGCAAATGTCACATTGGCCCACCAGCCTGTGTGTTGCCTGCATATGTACATGTGTAATGTGACACACTTGATAATGTGCTGATGACTGTCATCTTCCACAGAGGGTCATGACAACGATGCACAGCCAACAACATCGGCATATGCCCTGAGGCATCCCCCTGCCCACCATGGCCCAAAGGTGGAGGTGGTGGTGGTGGAGGAGGAAACAGAGGTGGAGGCGGAGGACGAGGAGTCTGAGCCGGTGCAGAGTGCAGCGGAGGAGGAGGCTGATGGGGGCATGGAAGGGGTGGGTGGCGGCGTGTCAGGGGAGGGAGAGGGTTTGTCTGATGTGGGTGTGGGGGGAGGGGTGGAGGAGGGTGTGGAGGGTGGGTGGGAGATGGAAGGGTGGGGGGAGGAGGGGGATGTGTGGGGATGGGAGAGTGATGGCGAACACAGTGCAGCACAGGGCACTGTGGGCTCCTGCCAGCCATTGCATGTTGCTCCACCATCCAGGGCCACACACAGGTCGCATGCACATGCCACCACCCAGACCCCTGGGACCATGTGTGTGTGTGGTGGCAGGTGTGTGGCGGACCTGTATGTGGCCCTGGATGCCTTGGAGCAGCGTGTGCACCTCCTTATGCACTCGCACCAGTGGCTGGTGGCAGCCATTCAGCGGGTGGCCGCCGAGGTGCAGCGGCTGCCATGTCGGCGGCCATCCCCTGAGGAGCGTCACAGGAGTCATTGATGGCTCCTGTGACCTCCACACATGTGCCCTGTGCTGTCCTGTGTTCCATCACTGGGCATGCAGAATGCAGGGAGAGGGTGTGTCTGATGTGGGGGGAGGGGTGGAGGAGGGTGTATAGGGCGGGTGGGGTGGCAGGGGGGAGGAGGGGGGTGTTTGGGGGGGGAGGGTGATGGGTATTATCCCCATTCCAAATGTTTTATTATATTTGTATTATATGTATTTTATGTTTTTGTATTATATGTTTTTTCTAATATACACACTGTTTGTTCATTGAAAAATGGTCACGTGTCTCCCTTAGCAACACACTATGGATGCAAGCATGGGATATGTGTGTAACACAGTACGAAAACGTAGGCAGGTGTGGGTTCTCACCAATACTTTATTAGTCCGTACATGTAAAAGGGAGACCTGACCCGACACAGGCCGTGTTTCGATTAATTCTTCTTCAGGGGTTGGCTCACCTTATACTAAAAACACATTACAAATAAATTAAAAACACAAGTATAAAAAAACTAAATAAACAGAATACATCAAGTTAAACACCATGAGGAACGCGATAAAAATAATAATAAATAAATAAATAACAAGTTTAAAAGCATAATACACAAAAATTATTATTCATAAACCCATAAATATGCACTTATATCAATGTGTCACACTCAAAAAAGTAAAACATAAGATATTTAAAAGTTCCCTATTAAAACTAAAATGAACACAATGTCTATATAAAAAAGGCTAATAACGGCAAATACATAACATTCAAAAGTAGAAAAAAATAAAACATATTATAGATACTTATCATGCCACATAGATAAAACCAAGAATTCAAAAGGACATGTAAATGTGGCACGGAGAAATAAAAACATGGAGAAAAAACAGAGGAGATGGAGACCAAGGAGCAGGAGTGAAACAACTTTACCTGAAAAAACCGTATTAGGAGTATACTAACACAGTTGATACGTTGCACTGAATTTGAAACCACCTTTTATGGCTGGAAAGGAGATGAAAGAAGCGAGAAAAGATGAATGATTACATTAATGATTTTGTCCAAAAAATGCATTACTCTCATCAAACTATTAAAAACTCTGAACTTTCTAAAAACTGTCACTAGTTATAAGTATGTCAAACCATCAGAAAAAGCCTTTCTAAATATAGGATACATGGCAATACTGCAAACTGTCACTAGTAATGAGTATTCAGACAGGTCCTTATAATTCTTAAAGGATACCCCCTTAGTCCTTTGTTTTTTCATCTGAGAGGAGATATATATTTTTAAAATATAACAGTTGCAGCATTGCCGTGTATCCCATACTTAAAAGGCTTTCTCTGATGGTTTGACATACTCATTACTAGTGACAGTTTGCGCATATCCCAGAAGAGCAGTCTGCAGAACAGTCATGCCTGCCAAACCTACCAATGTTTACATCTATGTCTCCCATGAGCCATCCCCATGTCTGGAAGGGGTCTGGATGTGGGGTCGTGAGAAACACAGATCTCACACATGGCACATTGCCACAGTTTAATATGACTATTCCAGGTCTGCACACTGCTTGTCTGGGATTGGTCAGATGATCTGAGGGGGCCTAAGACACACATACACATATCTGGGGTGGCCCAATTTCTATAATGCTGGCGCACCCTGCAGATTATGTTGTTAAATGATACTGTGTGACAATACCCATGATGAGGTCTCTGTCACATAGGGTGTCTGGTTGACCTGCGATCATTGCTCTTCTCATTGGGCTTATGTGGGGTATATGGGCAAGCACAGTGTGCATGTGTGTGAGGCCCTCACAAATGCTGACACCTGACAAGACATGCTACAGGAGGTAGAATCACAGAGCACAGAAGACAACCCCCCAAAATCAGAACTATATGCTATGTGGGCAATATACAATAATTTTGTGGATGTTAGGACAACCCCGTCGGGATCGTGGGGTATGCTGTTACCCACCTTCTGCATTGCGCCGTGCTGCAGCACAGTGTGTGCGCAGTTCTTCAACAATTGGGTCCAATTCTGGTGGAGAGTTCTCATCTGGCGCTGGTGCATGACTGGGGTGTTGTCTTCTTATGTCCTCCCAGCCCTCTGTGTCAGTGACGTCTGGGGTGTGGTCCTCTGGTTCAGGCTGGACGTGTGTGGTTGGGGTCCCATCACCATTGCTGGTGCTGCCCCCAGACATTGTGGGCTGGGGCTCTGCCACATCCTCGCCCAATTGCACCTCCTCCTCCTCAGCTGGGGCCATGGTTGTGTAGTCAACTGGGTTGTGGAAACCATACACAGCACAGATTGGTTTGCATGGTTCAACTACATACAACTGTTTAACACATCCACCCCACAATCAATGTGTGTTTGGCCGTGGCCTGTACATGTGCTAAATAGCTACCACTACAGCTCCTGCTAACACAATTAGGCATATTCAGGCCAGTACCTAGCAGACACATCGATGTGTACATCAGGGGTCCTTAAACTACGGGACGAGGGCCACATGTGGTCCGCCAAGGAGATGTATGCAGCCCGATGGGTGTTTATGCCGCCGCTGCCAGTCCTCAGGTGCAGCTCTACACAGGACCGCAACATTTATTTAGCAACAGCCCAGCTAAGTTAACACCTCACAAACCTGCTGCTGCCGCTGCTGCTGCCACCGTGCTAGCGGAATGATCCAGTATCCCACTGGCCTCCCCCTGCTCTGCAGTGTCCTCCATGCAGCCTCAGTGTTGGCTGTCAGACCCACGCAAACAGAAAGAGCCTCTCCTCTCGTGGCTCTGTTAATGCCGCTATGGGCCTGATGGTATTTTACATAGGGCCCGTGGTGGCATTGACATGGCCGTGAGAAAGGGATACTCTCTCCTCACACGGCTCTGACAAGCCCACACTGAAGCCGCATGGAGGACGCTGCAGAGCAGGGGGGGGGGCCCACGGGATGCTTGAATCTCCTGCTGCGACGGTGGAAGCAGCAGCAGCAGGCGTGGTTGGGTTATTTCATACCCTATCTTTCCTGATGGGGGTGGGGAGGTTTGGAGTGGTAAATGGCTATGGGGGGGGGGGGAGAGATAAGACTGGAAGTGTGCTGATGGGGGGGAGGGGTTTAGGACAGGTCGTGGCCTATGGGTGGTGGTAAGATTGGCAGCGGGATGATGGGGGGCCTAGGATAGGGGTCAATATGTGCTGCTGGGGGTGCTATGATTGCAAATGGGCTGATGGTGGGGCCAGGAGAGGGCTATCAGTAAGCTTTTGTGGGGGCTGGGGTTTGGAAATGCACTTCTGGAGGAACTTGGATAGGACTCGACCTGGGTGTGGAGCTAGGACTGGTACTGGTCTGATCTTGGGCCAGGGATAGGATTGAAAATGGGCTGATGGGGGGCTAGGACTGCAAATGGGCTGATGCACGGACTAGAGAGGAGCGGATGCTGGGTGTGGCTGGAAATATATGAGAGGTGAGGTTGTGCGAGGATCAGAATGGGATGGAGCTGGACAAATGAAATGGTGAGGGAAAAAAACATTTTGAGGGAGGTAAGAGATATCTACAATTGGACAGATAGTGGGGATTGAGGATGGGGGTCTAACATTTGAATGGATGACCTAGGAATGCAGAAGGTGCACAAGGAGAGAGAATACCATGTTAAAGCAGATGTAGATAGAAATGGAAACAATACTAGACGTGTGACAAAAGGACAAATGGAAAACAGATGATGGGGAGTTAGCAGAAGACCCAAAGAAACCAGAGTAACGTGGCTAGAGCAATTGCCACTGGAAAAAAAACAACAACAAAATGTTTTGAAACGTTCTGTGTTTTTTGTACTTCTGCAGTGTTCTTTGGGCTTTGTTCATAATCTTTTTTAAAAACTATATTCCAGGCCTCCAATGGTCTGAGGGACAGTGAACTGGCCCCCTGTTTAGAATGTTTGAGGACCCCTGGTGTGCATTATCCCACAGAAGGACCATCCCTGTTCAGCAGTGCTTAGATTAGACACAGACAAAACACGTACAGGTCTGAGAGGGGGCTTGTAGCAGACAAGTAGCCACATGTGCAGGGCAGATATAAAAAGGGATGATGCTAATGAAACATGTGTTTTGAGGGCAGCAAAACACAGAGTAGAAGGGGTGGAATGGGGGACAGCACACTAATGAGCCAAAGGCAGAGGGTGGGAGATGATCCAGGGGAGCAGGTATGAGGAGGTGTTAATAAGAAGCCTGATGCACCATCCAAAGGGCAGGTACTCAATGGGTTGGGAGCAGCAAGGTGTGATTTGGGTACCTACCTGCCTGGGGATGGGCAGTGTCCAGTGCCTCTGGCAGTCCATGGAGGTATATTGGTCCTAGCCGCTCTGTCATCTCCTGCTCCAGGGGTGTTAGGGAGGGTGTAAAAGGGCCTCCCCCTCCAGTGCCCACAGCATGCCGCCGCTCTGCCATCATGTGTGCACGCACACCCCTCTTTATGTCATTAAACCTCTTTCTGAGGCTGTCCAGGTCTCTGCTTGGGCCCCCTCTTTGTGCCACCGCCTCCTGCACCTCCTCCCACACCTGGGTGCGTGTTGCAACAGTGGTGGTGTTGCTTAGGCGTCCGTATAGGAATTTTCTAGAACAGAAGCCAGCAGGATGTGATTTTCCTGTGGTGAGAATTTCTGGGCCCTCTTCCTTTGCAGAGC
This sequence comes from Ichthyophis bannanicus, assembly GCA_033557465.1. Taxonomy (NCBI): domain Eukaryota; kingdom Metazoa; phylum Chordata; class Amphibia; order Gymnophiona; family Ichthyophiidae; genus Ichthyophis; species Ichthyophis bannanicus. The sequence continues at coordinate 641,911,870 of CM066036.1, read as the reverse complement.
TGGCACCGGTATGCGTTTACGTTTTGTAGTGAGAGGACCCTGTGTGGGCTGGGCCGATGGCCCTGCAGCCTCCACCACACTCCCTGCCATATCTGTCTCGTCCCCAACAAGTGGGCCCACCTCCCTCTCCCTCTCCCTCTCCCTCTCCCTCTCCCTCTCCCTCTCCCTCTCCACTCCTGCCCTGTCCTGTGGCTCCATCTCCCTGTCCTCTCCCTCCCTGTCAGACCTTCCTTCTCTTGCTCTTCTCAGCTCCACCTCACACCTCCCTCCTCTCTCTGCTATCTGCTCTTTACCTCACCTCCTTTCTCACTCACCTGCTCCTTGACTCCCCTCCTCTCTGTATCCCCTGCTGTACCTCACACCTATCCTCCACAACCAAGCCTCTAACACTCTGACCCTCACCACAAAACCTTAGCTCTCCTAGAAACCTGCTTCTCTCTATCTCTATCTCTCTCTCTCACTAACACCTTCTCTCTCCCTCGCCTACCAACAACCCCTCAACGTGCAGCACGTGTAGAGGTGTATTTATAGTGTTTTTTACGTTGCGCGTGCGCAGTTGCGTGTGCACGTTGGCTGCGTAGGTGCGAATGCGCAGTTGGCTGTGCGCATTGCGTATGCCCCGGCCAGAGGCGGGAAATGGGTGCTTGCGCGTTGCGCATTATACTACGCAGAGTGTGCGTGCACCCCCGCCGCCGTTCACGCTGCGCATGCGCAGTTTGCTGTGTGCATTTGCCACGCAGAACGTGGATGCATACGTAGCGCATGAGCCGTGGTGCATGCGCAGTGCTGCATGTGCGCGGCACACGCGCACAGCCACCTGCCCATGCGCAGTGGTCACGCTCACGCAAATGCGCACGCGCAACACGCATAACGTAAAAAAACTCTATAAATTGTCCTCAGCACATGTTGCACGTTGAGGGGTTTTTTGTAGGCGAGAGAGAAAGAAGGTGTGTGTTGGCAGTGACGGAAGGAGCGAGTCTGAATCAGGTGTATTGTGGAGCGTGACTGGGTTTGTGATTGTTGTTGGTTGTATTGTGTGGCTGTGGTTCTGTGTGGTGTGTAAGGTGTGTGTCTTGATTAGGGAAGTGTTGTCTGTGTTTGACTGATTTTGAGGAGTAGGGTGGGTGGAGCTTATGGCAGCCTTTGTGTTTGCTGCAGCTGCAGCGCGAGGTGGGCAGGTGGTGCGGTTGCGTGACAGGGGAGACGGTGTCTATGGGGCTGAGGCACAGGGTATGAGTGTAGTCCCGCAGCAAATGAGACCTGCAGCTGTGGGGGCAGGGCAGGCAGGGGCTGTGCCCGCACGGTGCAGGAGGCGTGCTGAGGTGCAGGCTCACCAGCCACGCCTCTACAGGCCCAGGCCCCAGCTCCAGGGCATGCGAAAGGACCAGGTCATCTCCCTGTACAGACTGAGCACAGGGGCTATTAGGGAGCTCTATGAGGATCTAAGACCTGACCTCGAGCCCCTGACTGATCGGTCACATGCCATACCAGGTTTGGTCAAGCTCCTTGCTGCCCTACATTTCTTTGCCTCTGGCTGTTTCCAGTCATCTGTGGCCACAGTGGGTGGCATGAGCCGCCCCACCTTCTCACGCTGTCTCCACCAAGTACTGCGTGCCATGGTCAGCTGGGTGCGGAATTATATTGCCATTCCACACACTAGGCAACAGTGGTGGACCCTGAACCAGGCCTTTGAGGCGTTAGCCGGGATTCCACACGTGATGGGAGCTATTGATTGCACACATGTTGCCCTGGTCCCGCCTAGAGACAGGGAGGTAGTGTTCCGCAACCGCAAACACTATCATTCCCTGAATGTTCAGGTTGTATGTGATGCAAATATGCATATTCTGAATGTGGTCCCCAGGTTTGCAGGGTCCACCCATGACGCCTATATCCTGCATCACTCGGCACTATTCCAACAATTTGAGGCAGGACAGTATGAGGACTGCATATTGCTGGGTGGGTGTTTCCCATTTCTGACATGCACATGGTGCTCATGTGACTAGGCGTATGTGCAAATGTGTGTCTTGCAGTACATCACTCATTGTGTGTGTGTCTCATCTGCCTGTGTGGGATATAGGGGGAAGGGGGGGGGGTTGCCCTCCAAATGCGCCCTGCTATGTTGCTGTGTGATGCTGGTTGATTGGATGCAAGCATTTGTGTGGTTGTTACATATTATGTTGTTGCCACTCCATACAGCTACCCCTTGTCTGGTGTTTCTTAGGTTCACACACTCAATCTGTAATAGGGTAGACACCCAGGAAGCTGTAAAAAACATGAGGAGTGATCTAGCTAAGCTTGATGAATGGTCTTAAATTGGCCAGCTGGGATGTGATGGTAGGAAATGTGAGGTCAGGCTGTTGGCCTTAAACAATCCAAGGGAGCACTATTGTATAGAGGGTGAAGTACTCTTTTGCACTACAGAAGAGCGTGACCTAGGTTGTATCTGCTGATGTCAAAGTAGCTAACCAGGTTGAATAGGCGGGGAAAAAGCTAGAAGGCTGGCTGGGTGCATACAGAGATGAATGGCTAGCATAAAACAGGAAGGGAGAATTCCTCTGTATATGTCTTTTGTGAGACCTCATTTGGAGTAGAGTGTGCAATTCTGGAGACTGCACCTTCAAAAGGATGTGCACAGGATGGGGTCGGAGCAGAGGGTGTCTACTAAAAGGATTAGTGGTCTTCATTATACAGCATATGAGGACAGACCGAAGGATCTTAGGATGTACGCCTTGGGGAAAGGAGGGATAGAGGTGATATGATGGAGATGTAGAAATACCTCCGTGGCATATATGTTGCGGGAGAGAGCCTCTGCAAATTGTACGCAAGTTCAGCTACGAGGGAACATGGGATGAGGGTGGAGGGAGATAGATTCAGGGGTGATATGCCACCATATTTTTTTTAATGAATAGGTGGTGGATCCATGGAATACTCTCACAGTGTAGGTGGTAGAGACGAGGACAGTAACTGCATTCCAAACAGCATAGGACAAACACAGATGATCTATAAAGGATAAAAAGGGGACTGTTGTACCTGTTGATATGGACGGACAGACTAGATAGGCCATGTGGTCCTTTTGTGTCATAATATTTCAATGTTGCAATGCTGCATAGCTGTGATGTCATATGTTTCTTACAGAATGTGTAATGCATTTGTTTTGCACATACATACCTGTGTCCATTTGAGGCGACATGAGCTCATGCTTTAACTTACCTCATGTCTTTCTACAGGTGATGCAGGATATGGGTGTCGCCCCTGGTTGCGGACCCCTGTGCGTCAACCACGGACACGTGCAGAGCGGAGGTACAATGAGGCCCATGCCACCAGCCGCTCTGTCATAGAGCGCACCTTTGGCGTTTTGAAGAGTCGCTTCAGGTGTCTGGATAGGACAGGCGGCGCCTTACAATATACTCCACAGACTGTGGCAGAGATCATCATAGCCTGTTGCATCCTGCCCAACATTGCTCTCAGGCACAATATCCCTGCAGAGATTAATGAGGGTCTGGAGGATGATCCGACGTGCCCCCCTGTACGTGCCCATGAGGACACACGTGAGGGCACAGCAATCAGGCGGCAGGTGATTGCACAGCTCTTCTCATGTACGTATTGCATATGTTGCCACATTTTTTCCTATATGTGTGTAGTGCTAATACAGATTAACATTTGTAGACCAATATCAGTAGGATGCAACACTGCACTGACATGTGATAGACACTGGCTGGCCATCCCAATGTCAAATATAAGCATGGCTGTGAACCAAACCATGTGGGCAGGGCAGAACTGAGGGCTAAGGTGGATGATGTGGGTGGGTGTTTTTAGGCTTCTGGGAGGTTTTGGGGTGACATTCGTGGTTTGTGGATGATTGTGATAGCGGATGCTGTGCAACCACTGTTAGTTTGTGTTATGCTTTGGGTGCAGCAAGGTGAGAGGCATTTTGTATGGGTTTCACACTGGGAGAGAGGACCATGTTTGGGGTCACTTGTGCAGCTGTGTGTGGTTTTCATTTGGTATTTTGAGCTGATTGTGTGTGTGGTATGCTCTTGTAAGCTGGATGTATTGGTCTGTACTTTTTGTATAGCGCTACATGTGCTATGTAGTACTATATACATGCTCAGTACTATCTGTCATAATGGTAATTGAAACCCTTACGGGGAGTTAGTGGCACAACACAGTGTGGCAGACTGTATAAGTCATCGCGTAGCCCTAACATGGATGCGGAGAAGGATAGGGAAAGTGTGCATTGTCCAGCCTGGGGTTTTTTTGCTTTTAATTTTCCATTGCAGAATAGACATGCAGTGCAGTGTTGCATATGTACACACAAACAGAAGTGATTCAGGCAAGATCAACAAGGTGTAGGTTACAGTAAGCAAGCTGAGAGATCAATGTGGGGGTAGATTGGGTTTTAAGGTTGTTTTCATGGAAATGAAATATTTTATTTCAACACCTTTTTTTAAGAAAATCTAGCTGATGACATGTCAACATAAACCCATGACTCAACTAAAGGCTGTATAAGTGCATAGAGGAGGAGAGTGCATGCCAAGACACCAACTACATTGCATACCCTAGAGAAGGAACGTAATGGCCACATACACAAAGAGGCTCTGATGGGAGGGGGGTTATTAGGTGCACATATAGGCTATCCATGCTTTGCCATTATCACTTTCACACAGTGGGCTGACATGCAGCCATCAGGGTCACGTCAAAAGCAGACATCGGGGTGTGGTTTAGCGGACATTACGCAGACATTGAGATATATGTTTAGCAACTCAGTAGCACACAGCTGTTAATGTTAGTCAAGGTATGAGATATACACACCAGGAAATGTGTTTGGACAGAGGATCCCGGAGGTGCCCCTGCATATTTCCATGTGTTACAGCAATTGACAGCGGGGTAGCAGACGACATTGGGACACCAGTACACACAGTGAAGGGCCATTGGGAGCAACATGGGGGACCCAGGATAATACTGCAGCCTTGGAGTGAGTTCGGAACACGGTAGGAAAAAAACACTCATGTTCACCAGTGTGTGTGACAACAGGGAAGTGAAGGAGGGGACAGACAGAGTACGGACCCCTGTAGTTTAGCAAAGACATGTCCTTGATGCTTCTCACATGGGAGAGATGTGTACAGTGTGATGGTGAACAGTGAGTCTGTAAAGGATGTTGGGGGGTGTGGAAGCTGGGGACAGGAATGTGCATTGTGTGTTGCACAGCTAGAACATGACATATGTATGTTTCCCTTGTGTTTCCCAATGCACAGGACATAGTTGTTGAAGCTCCTGGTGCTGTGGTGCATTGGCAGGGGACTGTACATCAGCCAACATGCTGTGGGCTGGGGTAGGTGGAACTACAGGTATATTGTCTGTGCCAGCAGTCAGGGGGAACACATGTTCTCGGTGATCTTTCCTATTGTCCAGATGTTGTGGTTCACCTCTTTTCCCTGCACCTGCCTAAACCATATTTTGCTGTTGACACACATATCCCCATGTGTTCCTATTCCAGTATGTCTTCAGCAACACTGTCTCTGGGACATGTCCAACAGAGCTGCATGTGTGTGGAGGTTGTAGGTTTATGGGTGGTGGCCTACACGTGCACCCTTCCCCGACATTGTACCATGAGCCAACACCAGGGTATCATTGCATTTCACAGGGCCTTTATGTGTACAAATCTCCACTTGTGGACATACAGGCCATATGCTACTGCTGGCATGCTGCCCTTTGCATACTGTGTGTGTGTGTGTGTGTGTGTGTTCTTGTGTTGGCTGTGTGATGATACATTGTTCAGGCTTTTTACATTATCATGTGTTGTGAGAGGTCTGTACACCTGGGGGGTGGTGGTGACTGTGCTATCTCTACCTTACAGGTGTTTACCGTGTAACCATTGTGGACATGTGTTGTGTGTTGGGAACAGAACTGTGTGTTGTGTTCTGACATACCACTGTTGACCTGCTTTTTGTATCACAGATATTGGTGTGACATGGTGACATGGAGATTCTACATATTTCGCTGACATTGTGTCCCTTCAGTGTGGCCTGTTATGGCCTTTGAGTGGCTCAGAGGATCCAAGACATACACCTGATGCAAGCACAAGGTAGTTTGCACCTTTGTTCTTTTGGTAATGACATCAGCCTTTACATGTTAATGATTTACTGTTTGTGTCATATACATTTCATGTTGGCTCTGTGTTCACGAACACTGATGCACATAGGATGGAGCTGTGAAATGCCTGTGTCACATGGGCATGGACAGAAACATATCCATGTGACACCCATGTGTATGCTTCCAATTCTAAATGTCCCCAACATGCAATGTTTATTGTGTTGTGATCATGTCATGTTTGCCTGTGTGTCCCTTCATTATGTGCTTCTTAATGATTGACTCTCTGCAATTTGTGCTGATGTTGCAAGGCGCATACCAATACAATATGTCTCCTCTTCTGACACAGGGCAGAGAACAAACCAGACACATCTATTACAGTGCATGTGGCATCGCCATCACCCACCTGTTGGGGGACAGAACACCATGGAACTTTCCCTGGAAAATGGTGCCATAGGATGTTTGACGTGTGCGAGTGCGACACATGCCTAGGATGGACACTATTAATTTTGGATTGCTACTTTGCCCATGACAGACCTGTCCAACACGCTGTTGCTGCCGTGCTCTGGTTGGGAGTCGTGCTCATCGCAGGAGACACACAGGACCTTTCATGTACTGTGGCATATTGGGATGTGACACTTGACTATGCATGCCCAGGGTTGCAAGGATAGTCTTAAACTGACGTCTTGGATTGCAGATACGCTTTGGACTTTGCACACTGTGTACTGGTCCCCACATGTGAATCCGGGACTGCCATTGTCACTGTATGTTGCACATTCCTCCACAGTTGTTTCTTTTGGCCATGTGTGTGACATGGAACACAGGATATGCTCTTCTGTTTGTTTCAACACAAGCATACAGCCATACGTGTGGCATAGGGGTAGCGATGGAGAGGTCCTGTTGTCTATGTCCACCTAATCTCCACCTGGAGCTGATACAGGTTTTGCAACAACACCGCTTTAATGCACGCCAGCATCCTGGATTGATGTTTTCAATCAACAAGGGTCTTTGCGTGCATGTGTGGCATCACTGAATCATGTTAAAATATCAATGGTGCATGTGCATATGACTGACTATGTTGGGAAAACACAGTACGTGGCAATATGGCTTCTGTGTGGTTTACTGTAACATGTTTGCCCTTAGTTTCCCTCTCTATATGCTGTTTCTTGTGTTTGTTTACTGTACAGACGTGACGCTCTGCATTGATTTACAAACCTTGCATTGCATGTCTGCACAGTCCTATTTATCCCCTGAGGTGACAACACTCACATTGCCCCGTTATATTTGGAGTGTCGCAGTGTGAGTGTCCGTTGTCTTCCTTCAATTGTGCATTCCATGTACGGTGATATATGTGTACAGACACTGTCTACTCACCAACCGGTGCAGGGGGACCTCCTGCATGGTGTTATCTCTGCATGTTGCTGCAGGTAGTTTTCATTTGAATTCTGTCTGTGTTCATGTGCCTCTGCTACCTGTTAGCATATCCTCATTGTGCATTTGATGATTGTTTAGGGTTACATTGTTGCACCTTGGATTCCTATATCAGGCATTATGTGATAGCTGTAACATGATTTTCAATCTGTGGTTCTAAAGTTACAACGTTTCAACAAAATATGCTGTTTTCATTTGTGTGCCTCCTGTGTTGCCAGATAGATATATTTTAGGCAACAGATCAGGACTGATGTGTGTTGGTCCCTCATCATGCACCGCCTACTGTCTACATGCACTCATATGTGAGTAACACATTTGAGGCGTGCGTCAGCATGTGGGGGGTGAGGGCCTAATGCATAGTGCTGCACATTATGTCTCCTGCCCCTCATTTGTAGACGGTCTAGTGACCTTTCTGTCTTTCACCTTGGATCCACTCACCTTGATATTAAGATGGCGGGATCTACACTATCTGTGAAGATGAACCCAAATAAACTTATGTGTTTGATATACATTTGTCTCTGCTGCTGCTTGATCATGGTGACAAACTTGCAATACAATGTGTGCCTTTGAGTCAGTCCTGACTCCTTGTGACCCAGAGACTCCAGGGTTTTCTTGTCAGTGTCACAGGAAGTAGATTGTCAGGTCTTTCTTCCAAACTAATGGAGGGTTGCGTGACTTGCCCAAGGCCACATGGCATGCTAGTGTAAATTGAGCCCTGGTTGCTTGGTGTCCAAGCCAGTTTTCTAAACACTAGGCTACTCCTCCACTCTTTGATCACATTGACACTTGTATCTACTGATTTGCTGGTCATGTACATGGCCCACCTGTGCTCACATCCTTGTACGGTGGCAGCTGTGTATCTGCCAGCCATTTGCCACATCACTGGGTATTACAGGTTCCCATACACACCCTCCCTTTGGGGTATTTTTTTTCCATTGTGCTCAGTGTGCTGTTTGGGGTAGTGGTTAGAGGCATGTGTTCTAAGTCCCTAGTTTGCAGGTTTCATCCCCACATGTGGTTTATCTTTTTCTTTTCTGTTGTGCTAACTGGACCATTAGGTACCAGCAGCTTCATCACCTCTACACACACCCTTCCCTCTCTTCACTGTACACCAAGGTGTGCCCTCTGTGCTGCCTAGCCATCAGATATTATCTGTTAGATAGGTCTCTTTCTTTATGGTGTTTACATGGCAGTGCACTTGAGGGTTTTGTATTGCTATGGTTCAGCTGCTGTGTGGTACACCTGTTTGCATGTTGAATTCTCTCCTGTCCTGTTCCAGAATTTTCACCAGCTCCACAAGGCATCCTCTGCTGCCCTTGGGGTTTAGTTTCTTTCCTCTTTTGCATGCTGTATCCACTGCATAACATTTCATTGTGTGTGTGCATGTGTCTCTGGCCCAATTACAGACTGTGATCTGATCTGTGCACAGCAGATCTGCATGTGCATTTGGTCATGGTTACTGTTGGGGGTTTGCCTGTCCTGATAGCCAGCAGGCGTCTTGTGTGATGCCCTGCACTATTTTTGTATGCAGCCTTTGCTAATGGGCTCACATTGGTGGTGTGGCCTATCGGTTTGTGCATTGCCATTTGTGGTAGTGGTCATAGGTGTGATTCCTCTCTGTTCTCTTTCATTTGTATGCTTGTCCTGCAGAACTAGTTTTCATTCGTGTGACAGTCATATCTGTGCAGATCTGTGCTGTGAGCACATTGTACCCTCATCAGAGTTGAGAATCATCCTTCTGTCCATCTTCTGTCTGCCAGCTGTGTGCCATCCTACCCTGATGTGCATGCTGCTACCCCACGTCCTGCACTCCTACACATTCCTGCATTGCAGCTCTCCCTGGTTGCCTCTCCTGTGTGTGCTCTGCATAGCACTGCTACTCCACAGTCCTGATATTTCACCTATCCTGCCATTTCTGGCTCCTCTGCTGCACACATCTTCCCATCCTCTGTCACACACTGTCATTATAGCATGGTACATTACCATCACTCTGTGCATAGCTACAGCTGCCCCTGATATGTTTGTCCATTTTTCTAGCTGCCACATGGGCTGCAGCTGATTTGTGTGGTCCATCAGCTCTGATCTACGTCCTTCTTTTACTTATGCATTGTCTTTCCTTTCTGCTCTGTTCAGTGTTTGGGTTACGTGTGTGTTTGCCACATACCTCTCTTGCCCTTCAAATTGGGGGACCTTACTGCTCTTGGCCAACGTTTTTGGGTTCACCTATACATCCTTGGGGCATCTTATGCCACACCTTCTATTCAGGCAGCTTATGGGGTGCCTACTATGGTATCTTGGGAGTTGGCAACCTTTCAACATGGCCTCTGGGGAACATTATAACTCGCCTTTGCTGACATGGTTGTTTAGGATGTGCCTTCTGGTGCACCCTAAAGGGTGCATTAATTTATGGCACTGGGGTGGGGTTCTTTTTAGATGGCAGCACAGATTGTTGTACAGTTGCAAGCAGAGGAAGGAATTACTTCAGCCAACCTTATTCATTAGGTACACTGGGGACTTGAACTCATGGCCCCTGCACCATCAGTCACTGTCTTAACCATTGTGCTACACTGCTGTTCCTCCTTGCATGTCAGCACACCTACTTAAGATTTTCATGTGTTAAAATGCACAGTGCTGCTATCAAAAACAGTGCTATGACCTTGCGGCACCTCATACGGCACCCTATAAAGCGCACTATAAGGAACATTCTAGGGTGCCTGGGCGGACAGTGCACTTTATAGTATGCCCTCTGGAGTGCCTTATAGGGCGGCTGATGCGGCACCTTATGTTACAGCACTTTGAGAGTGTGTTTGCTAGCAGCACTAATTAAAACAATATTAAATTGTCTCATAATTCAATATTACACATAACAGGTAGTGCCTCAGCCAGTCTTATTCATTGGGCACAGTGGGGGATTGAATCCATGACCCCTGCACCATCAGTCAGTGTCTTAACCATTGTGCTACACTGCTGTTTCTCCTTGCATGTCAGCGCTCCCACTTAGGATTTCCATGTGTTAAAATGCACAGTGCTGCCATCAAAAACAGTGCTATGACCTTGCCATGCCTCATAGGGCACCCTATATGGCGCCCTATCGGCCACCCTTTAAGCAACATTGTAGGGTGCCGTGGCGGACAGTGCACTTTAAAATGTGCCCTCTGGGGTACCTTATGGGGTGCCTTATGCAGCACCTTATGTTACAGCACTTTGAGAGTGTGTTTGCTCGCAACAGTAATTAAAATAAAATTAAAATGCCTCATAATGCAATATTACACATAACATGGTAGTGCCTCAGCCAGCCTTATTCATTGGACACAGTGGGGGATTGAACCCATGACCTCTGCACCATCTGTCAGTGTCTTCACCATTGTGCTGCAGCCCTCTTCCTCTGTTTGCACATCAGCGCACCTGCTTATGCTTCCTGCGCGCGTTTCTTGGGCGCTAATGTGCACGGCACACACGAGCGCGCAGCGCACAAGAGCGCGCGTGATAATCCCGGTTTGCTTGGTTAAGACTGACACGCTCACTCCTTATATGGCATCCTGCACATTAGGATGGTTTAGTAAACATACCCCTAAATTACTGTTACTATAAATATTTATGAGAAAGTGGGAACTCTTTTTCAATATAACAAAAAAATAAAAGTGAAAATAAAACTAATTCGCTGTGAGGCACGTTCAAAATGTTGTCCATCATAAAGACCACTGAATCAAAAAAATAATAAATAAAAAATATACTTTATAGTATCTTTCGATAAAAATTATAATATAAAGGTAGGAATTTATTTTGTCGCAATGGCGGAAAATATTTTGTGCAACAGTACTGGTTTAGAAAAATGCTGGTTACAAAAAAATGTTTAGAAAAATTGCGATGAACCTCTCTGCCGGCGTTATTCTGCCAAATTGACATAAAAAGGCAGAAGCCATTTTGTATACAAGTAGTGTTAACCAAATAGACATTAAATCTATTTATTGTCGTTATACTCCCAAATACAAAAAAACCCAAATAATATTACCACTGGCAGTGCAAGGATTTTGCATCGCGTCGGCACAGAACCAGCCTGTGCAGATAGTATCACATGAAAGGAGAAGAAGGGGAAGATGTCATAAATCTTTTGGCATTTGTACGGAGCTTTTATATTATATATATGTAACCATTTGCTTATCTTTCATTCCATTCAAATATAGTCCGCCCTGAAACTAAGGCATAATATGCTAACAAATCCTGTTTAGACTAAAAAATCAAAAGATTTTCTTATTCCTTCAACGTGACACTTATTCTTACTACTCTAGCGTGGCACCGTTCTTATTATTTCAGCGTGACACTGTGCTTGTTACTTTAGCGTGACATTTCAAAGATTTCACACCGCACCTGAAATAAACTAATCCTATGCGAGCGGTATGCGAATCAACCAGTAAGTTATACCAAAACGGACATTTTTAAAGATGTAAAATCGCGGTGACACAAAGTGAACCTGTATAGGCGATATTAAATAAAGGGAAAACCACGAGTCTCTTTATCGCCATTTGTGCGAGTCTGTTATGTTGTGTATATATAACTGCTTGCTTGTTTTGAATTGCATTAAGGTGTAATTTAAAAAGAAAAGATTAACTTACCGCTTCTGTGTGACAAATCTTGTATGAGAATGGGAAAGAAAGATGACTAGCGTGACCCTTTTGATGGCGTTTTCCCGCCGAACCAGGGTGAAAGTTCATTGGGCATAGTTCATGAGAATAAAATGTTAAAAACAAATTAAGCACTTGTTTTAAAAAAGGGATACAAGTGAACTGTTAATACAATCATATATATTAAATTTTTGGCTCTTGTTATGACGTATCAGAAGACAAGTATGTTGCTGTAGTTACTACTACCGATATAATAAATTAAATTCAAGTGAATTGTGACTGTGAAAAAGAAGGGGGGGAGGGAGGGAAGGGAGAGGGGGGGAGGAGGGGGAAGGGGAGGGGTAGAAGGGAGGGGGAGGGGTGGAGAGAGAGGGATGAGGGGGGAGGGGGGAGAAGTGGGGAGAGAGAAAAGAAGAGAAGAAGAGAGAGGGAGGGGGAGAGAGAGAGAGGAGAGAAGGAGGGGAAGGAAAGGGAGAGGGGGAAGGTGAGGGGGGAGGAGGGAGGGAGGGGAAGGGGAGGGGGAGGGGGGAGGGGAAGAGGGGAGGGGGAAGGGGGAGGGGAAGAGGGGAGGGGGAGGGGGGACTACAAAAAAGCAGATAAGTCAATATCTTGATTTAAGCCTTGTGGGTGTAATGTCCGCAACTCATATATCAAACGTTGCTCTATCCTTAAAAGAATTTTACTGATATTATCTCCTCTCCAACGGGGTCTTACTACTTTCAAAACAAGAAAGCGTAAATCTGAAACGGAATGTTGGGCTTCAATCCAATGTTGTACCAATGGTTTCTCCGCAACTTTCCTGCGAAGACAACTTTTATGTTCAATGATGCGTGTTTTGATACTTCTTTCAGTTTTTCCTACATAGCATAACTTACAGGGACACTGTATTAAATAAACAACATTTGATGTCTCACAGTTTGAAAAATCGCAAAGTTTCACTTTATGAGAAGTGATAGGATGAATGAATTCATCTTTAGTGACCATAATATTCTCACATACTGTACAACTGCCACACTTAAAATGCCCATGGGCCTTAGGTGAAAAATGTGGTTTACTGAGAGCTGATGGAACCAAAATATCTCTTAAATTTGAATTTCTCTTATAGGCTACTAATAACTTAGGGGCTTGTTTACAAAGCCGCGGTAGCGGTTTGCGATCGTTATCGGAGCCGCGGCCCCATTGATTACAATGGGGCCACGGCTCCGATAACAATCGCGAACCGCTACCGCGGCTTTGTAAACAAGCCCCTTAGTGTCCTTTAAAAAAGACAAAGGTTCCAAGATGTGCCATGCATTCCTTAAAATTCGGGTAATCTCTCTTGAATAGGCAGAAAAGGTAAGCGCACATACTATGTTATTAGTCTTCTCATGGGTGTGTTTTTTCAAAAGCGACTCCCTATCTGAAGAACGGGCGCATTGTAATGCATTTTCGACACAGTCCACTGGATGTCCTCGATCTAAAAACCTATTACTCATTATTGCGGCCTGATTTTCAAAATCATCCTAGGTAGTGCAAAGTCTGCGAACTCTTAAAAATTGACTTACTGGCACGTTTTCTTTTAGGGAACGATTATGAAAACTGCTGAAATGTAATAATGAATTCCTATCGGTAGGTTTCCTAAACAGAGTAGTGATAAACCCATCTGGCGTATTCTTAATTAAAATATCAAGATATGAGATTTGTTCTGGACTACATGCGTGTTCAAACTGCAAATAAGAATCTAATGAATTCAATCAATTGATAAACACACCTAATTGATTGTATGTACCTTCCCAAATGAAAAATATGTCATCTATATAACGCCTCCATAGATGCACCTGTTTTTGAAAAGGATATGAAGTAAGAAAACTTTTTCAAAATTTGAAACATAAAGATTTGCAACATCATGTGCTATCGAAGACCCCATGGCAACACCCCTAACTTGATGGTAATAGAGGTCTTGGAAACAAAAAAAGTTGTTACATAGTATCAAAGTAGCAAGCTGCATTAAGAAACAAGTAGGTGCCCTTACGGGTCTAAGTCTTGTGATTAGGATGCTCTCTAAAACTGTTAAAGCTGCCTCTTGAGGTATATTGGTGTATAGTGATTTTATGTCTAAAGTGACCAATAGAATTCCAACATGGGTTCCTTGATAAGTCCTTAAACATTGTATCATATGGGATGAATCTCGAACGTATGAAGGAGTCAGTTCTACAAAAGGACGGAGAAAGACATCTAAGAATTTTGAAACAGGCTCAAATAAAGAGCCAATTGCTGATATTATGGGTCTTCCCGGTGGGTTCACTAAAGATTTATGTATTTTTTGTAAGACATATATAGTTGGCATTACAGGATGGTTTACTGTTAAAAAATCAACTTTTTTTGGTGCAAGATATCCAGCCTCTTGGCCTACATAAATTAATATATCAACTTTACTTTTAAGAACTTGAGTGGGATGGTCTTTCAATCATACATAGTAGGTGGTATCTTTTACTTGCCGTAAAATCTCTTGTATATAAGAGTCCCTATCTTGAATAACAAGAGCTCCTCTTTTGTCAGTTGGTTTAATAATGGTTTCATAATTATTTTTAAGTTGCATCAATGCTGCTTTCTCCTCCCGACTTAAATTGAAATAAATGCATGGTTTCTTCTCATTATATAATTTTTGTATTTCATGATATACCACCTTTTGAAAGGCCTCTATCATAGCATTATTTGTTCTGGGAGGAATCCAAGTTGAAAGGTCTACTAATTATGGAAACATCATGCGGTCCTGTTGTGTGGCTGTCAAAAAATTCTTTTATCTGAAGTTTTCGAAAAAACTTGAACAGCTCCACTTGTGTGATAAAAGGGTCATATTTTTTCGTGGGAATAAAGGAAAGTCCTTTACTTAGAACTGACATTTCCAAGGGAGAAAGATCATAACTAGAAAGACTGAAAATTCCTTCTAGTGTTCCAATTGGTATTGGTGATATTGACCTCTGCCTCTGCTTCTCCCTCGAGAGTGAAACTCCATTGGTTTCCATATGTGATAAGGGGAATCTTTGGAAGAATACGGATTGTCTTGAAACCAAGACTCTTTTTTGTGTGTATTCCCTCCACCTTTCCATAAATTGTCCATATAAAAATCCTGCTTATGTTTATTTTGTTGATTTGGAGGTGGATGAGAAGAAAAAAGGGGGGGGGGCAGAAGGATCAGGAGGGTCTAAATGGTCACTGCGACTCCTTTTCTTATTGTTTTCTGGATTCCCTACATTCGAGGGATATCGAGACCTATTACACAGGTACACTACCAAAAAACTGCCTCCAGTTTTGCAACTGATTCCTATAGATTTTGGGGTGCTGAATCCAGGAAAAATAGCCAAAATGTTCCATCACGTCACGTTTTCTTGCAAAATTAGATTTCTTACCCATATAAGGAATGTTCACATAATTTCTTTTTAGCCGACTGCAGTTTATTTTCTTGGCCCAAAATAGAGGTTGTAATGGTTAACTAACTAGAAACACTCCCTCATGATATTTTAGAGTGTTTTGTATTCATTTTATACATTAACAGGACAATTGGGAGGCGGGGGGCTAAATCCAATACTCGCGCTGGCGCATGTTCTTTCCTGTTCGCCTCGCCTCGTTCGCTCGCTCGCTCAAACACAGTGGTTGCGACATGAACGTTCCTGTCAAATTTCAGTTTCTTGCAAGTTCATTATTACCTTTTGTTTGCTCAGTCGTAATCCAGCTTTATTCCGAAGTGGTTCACTACAGTTGTAGTTTGCAGTGCTGTGTATTTGTGATGGCTCACAGAGCCAGAGGTTGCGTCAACTCTCCGGACAGTTTTTGTTTTATTTGTGGGGAATATACCGTGAAAAAGCGGCAGAGGAACATTTCTGCATTTATTAAAAAAGTATATTTCGCCTATTTCGGTTTGAAGTTAGGCGATCAAGACAAACCGTGGGCTCCTCACAAAGTGTGCAAGACATGTGAGGAAGATCTACGCTTATGGATGAAAGGTAAAAAACAAGCATTTCGTTTCGGAATACCTATGATGTGGTGTGAACAAAGAGACCACAGCAGTGACTGCTATTTTTGCTCTTGCATTGTGAAGGGATACAAAAAAATAAGAACGTAATAAGTTACCCCAACCTTCCCTCAGCAATTAGGCCTATGCCTCATAGCAACGAAGTACCTGTGCCTGAACCACCAAAATCTTTGGATCATATTTGTGTGGACGGTTCTGATCATGATGAGACTCATCAGATGGCTTTTCCCGATGAGTCCAGTACTTCCGAGTTTGAAACTGAACCAGATCCGAAACCTGAACTTTTCTCTCAAGCTGAATTGAATGATTTAGTCCGGGATTTAGGACTCCCAAAAGATGCTGCCCAACTGCTAGGTTCTCGGCTTAAACAGAAAAATCTATTGTCACCAGGAACAACTTTTTATTGGTACCGCAACCGCGAGACACAATTTTTGAAGTATTTCAGCAAAGAGGAAGATTTGGTATTTTGCAACGATATATACGGAGTGATGGAAAAGTTTAAACTCAAGTATGATCCTGCTGAATGGCGGCTGTTCATTGATTCGTCAAAAGACAGCATAAAAGGTGTTCTTCTTCATAATGGCAACACATTCGCTTCAGTTCCTATTGCTCACTCTGTTATTCTCCAAGAAAAATACAAGAATTTGGCCCTGATTCTTCAGAAGATTCGTTATGATGAGCATAAGTGGATGATTTGTGGAGACTTTAAAATTCTATCCATGCTATAAGGGCAGCAATCCGGTTTCACCAAATATCCCTGCTTCCTTTGCTTGTTGGATAGCCGGGCCCGCGACCTACACTGGGGGAAAAAAGACTGGCCAATTCGGGAGTATTTGAGACCCGGTGAGAAAAATGTTCTTCATGAGAGCTTGGTACCTCGTGATAAAATTCTATTACCACCTCTCCACATTAAGTTGGGTCTCATTAAGCAATTCATCAAGTCCCTTCCAAAAGATGGTGAGTGCTTTCGGTATCTTTGCTCAAAGTTCCCCCGACTTTCTGAAGCAAAGCTAAAGGAAGGAGTGTTTGTTGGCCCTGATATAAGGAAACTCATTTCAGATGGAGCATTCGCTGAAACGATGTCTGAGAAGGAAAAAGAAGCCTGGGATTCCTTCAAGGATGTTGTTCTCAAATTCTTGGGGAACAGGCGGGATGAGAACTATAAGGATATTGTTGCCAGGATGCTCAATGCCTTCAAAGAACAAGGCTGTAACATGAGCCTGAAAGTCCATTTCTTGCACTCCCATGTGAACTACTTTCCCGAAAACTTGGGGGCGTACAGTGAAGAACAAGGTGAAAGGTTTCACCAGGACATCAAGGACGCAGAGAGAAGGTACCAAGGAAGATGGAACACCACTATGAGGGCTGATTTCTGCTGGTTGCTGCTGCGGGAAACCCCAGATGAAAAATACGCCAAGCAGCGCACCAAGAGAAGCATTCGGGGGAAAGAAGAAACGGGCCCACCAGGAGATTGATTGACCCAAGAATGACTTTAAAATCTAAACTGTGTTGACAAATATCGTGTTTTTACTAAACTTTGAAATAAAAATTTGCTAGTTATTACCAGTGTCGGATCTCATTTATTAGAATTTTATTTTCACACCATCGGGTGTTTGTCTTCATGTATTGCAATGGTGCGGTTTGCGTTTTCTATTCTTACATACATACCTGTACAACATTTTTTGCACATTTCTTTGCTTTGCTTTGTGTCTAACCTTGCTCTTATATGCTCAATGTTTGTGCACATGTATGTGGCTGTTTTAAGTGCAGACAATTTTGCTACCATCACAGTGTGTTTTGTTGACATTACTCTATTCTTATGTGCTGCCTTGTTACAATTTTCTTTATTCTTATTTGAATAACTACTAAACAATTAGTATAAAGAATTCATCCAAGAAACTTTCGCACTCAATCTGAAACGTTCACCTCAAACTGCTAACCCAATGTAGCAAAAAATCTGTACGTGATGGAGCAAATTGGTTACCAGATTTGGATTCAGCACACCAAAAAACGTAACAATCAATCGAAACATTAGAGACAGTTTAAAAAAAAATTTTTTTAGTGTACCTGTGTTATACCTGTCAGGTTTAGAATCATATTTTCTTTTTCTAGAAATACTTCTAGTAGTAGTTGTTTCATTAGTCCAAAAATATACATTACCAGTTTTGTAATCCTCCTCATCTCTTTTAAATTTCTTAAGTTTTCTATCTTTTATTATTTTCTTATACTCTAACATATTCTTATCATAATCATTTTTTGATTTTTCAAAATTCCTGTCCGTTTCTTTCATCGTGGCTCCACGATAAAACTATCCAAAAGTACAGATTAGAGGAAGGCTATAAAAATTTTTCACTGTGTTTGAAAATCTCTTGAGGCACTGTCAAGTCTATTGTAAAGCAGAAATAGTTTGTCAGCCATCAAGATGTTGCTTTAATAAAGCTGTTCCTTTGAAGTTAGCAGCTTTGAATTAATTAAACTGCTGAAAAAAGATCACTGTGAAGCTTAAAATCACTTTAAAAGAACTACAGAAGTCTCTGTCTGAGAATGTAGAAATATTGACTGTTTAACAATTTCAAACTTAATCCACACACATGCCTGTATGAGAGAGTAGCAAGATGCAGAGCCAGCCTGAGGGTGATGTGGGACGATGTGCGGAGACTCATTGCATATCCACTGGACTTCATTTGCACAAATTTAATTTATTTTAAAATGTATATGCTACCCAAAACTTAAGATAATACTGCCCTACACCCTCTGTAAATAGTTATTTGTTACCTTACCATGTATATAGTTTGAATATATCAAACCCTTAATTGTAACCCTGACTGTTTTGATTTGTTCTATGTATTAATGTTGTTCACTGGAAACTGTCCCTAATCACTGGAAGGGGTGGTATAAAAATAATACCAAATAAATAAATCTAAAATTATAGGTGCATCCAAAGGAGCCCTTCACAAGCCCATCTTCTGCCCTGCAATGATTAAGGGGCATGTTTACTAAACATGAATGTGCGCTAAGTGCCACTGAGCCCATAGAAATAAAAAGGCGCTACTGCTATTAGAGCCCATTTAACGTTTGTGAATGCACATTAACTTTGAGTAAACATGCCTCTTAATGAGTATCTGAATACTAAAACAATTGCACTGGCTACCCATACAAGCCAGGATCTCATTCAAGATCCTAATTATGACCCATAAAGCCATCAATAAATACCCTGCTACTGCCATTACTGATCTAATTTCAATCACACCTCCCAATCGAGCAAGGAGATCGAATGCCGCAAATACTCTCATATTACCTAAGGCTAGCACAAAGTGTTCTCAATTCACTAGATCCAGAGCCTTCTCCTTCTTTGCTCCATCCTGCTGGAACGCACTACCAGCAACTATCAGAACCATCAGTGAACTCTCCCAATTTAGGAAGGCACTGAAACGGCACCTCTTTCTTCATCACTACGATGATGCAGTCTTCTCCCCACACTTACCCACTCTCACATCTCAATGCAGCACCTCAAACTCATGCACGTCACATTCCCAGACTGATCACTCGCAATCACACCTTCCCCTCCAACCACCATGAGAAACTTATGCAGTGCCGCATAACTCATTATATTGTTGCATAAAGCAAACTGTATTTATTCATCGTGTCTCCTTGTTAAGGGACTGGTTATTTATACCCTATTTTACCTGTTATACCTGCTTAATGCATACCCAAGTTTAATTTTCCTGTTTAATGTATACCCAAGTTATTATACCTGTTTTCACTGTAAGCACAAATCACGAAATTGAGATGTGCAACTCTTATGTTCATTGTAAACCGCACTGATGTCGAATAGCGCGGTATAAAAGAGACTGCAAATAAAATAAATAATAAATAAATTTGCATGTACAGAAAGGCTACCAGATTTCTGCATTACTATTCTCCAGTGCCAACTGCCAGGTATATTAGGAAATATTACAGAAATCCTGCTTATTTAGAACCCATAGCAAACCTGCCATATCATAACAGCACTACCAGGACTCACATGGCACCAAACTCTACTATCAAAATGCAGCACTGCACACATTAAACCAATACATCTCTTCTTAGGAAAAGAGAACAAGTGGGCTGCTACACAGAAACTATACGAACAGAATACCACAGCTTGGTCACACACACAAAACAGACAGACCATCACCAAATACAAAACAAAGGATCAAAATTTAGAAATATGAAGACCATAATTGAACTAGGAACCCCAAAAAACATTCTTGGAATGTACCACAACACAGGAGAAATAAAACTAGAAATTCCTTTCCTCTTGTACTGAACAAAACACAAAGATGTTAGTGATGCACATTTCCCAGAGCTGACATATTCCAGTTAATAAATTCAAAATAAAATATTTATTCTACTGTTTTGTTGTTTTGGCATTTTATTCAATTGCAATTACCCCATTCTCTCTCTTCTGATTTATTTGTGTCTTCTGCTAACTCTCCGTTATCTGCTGCCCATTTCTTCTTTCTTCTCTTTTTTATTTTTTTCCAATCTCTCTCTACATCTGTCTCTGGCATATTAATCTTTCCCTTTTTGCTCTTTCCTCCATTTTTTCTTTACTCCTTCATCCAGTCAAATTTCACCTCTTATCCTCAACCCCCTTTTGACTTTTCATCTATCAACTTTTCATCTACTCCTCTAACCTCCAGCCCAGCCCATTTCCCCAGCTCTCTCATTTCCCATCTCACTCCTTCACTAGCCCTTCTGTCTTTCACCCACTCCCCATTATCACATTTCCACACTCTGTAATCACCATCCTCCTTTCATTCATCTTGCCAACTTCCCATGGCCTCTCTCACATAGTTCCACCATGTCCACTATATCCACTCCCCCCTCTCTCTCAATCACCACCCCAATTTAGCATCTCTCAATCTCCTCACCCTTTCCTTTTACACCTAAGGTCCAGCATCTCCCTCTTTCTTTTCTATTTCCCCAGCCCTTTTTTTGCTCCCCCCCCCCTCCATAGACTAGCAGCTAAGAACATAACATAAGAAAATAAGATATGCAATACTGGGTCAGGCCAAGGTCCATCAAGCCCAGTATCCAGTTTCCAACAGTGGCCAATCTAGGTCACAAGTATCTAGCAGTTTCTCCAAAAGAAACAGGTTCCACAATGCTTGTATTGGGTCAAGCAGTGGATATCCCAGATCCCCTTTAATAATGGTTTATGGACCTTTCCTCCAGGAACTTGTCCAAACCTTTTTTGAACCCAGCTACACTAACAGCTTTTACTACATCCTCCGGTAACGAATTCCAGGGTTTGATTACACATTGAGAGAAAAAATATTTCTCTTATTAGTCTTAAATAGGTTACCTTGTAGCTTCATTGCATGTACCATAGTCTTTCTATATTTTCATGGTGTAAACAATCTTTCTATGTTTACCGTTCCACTCCATTCATTAATTTATAGACCTCTACCATATCTCCCCTCAGTCGTCTCTTTTCCAGGTTGAAGAGCCCTAAACCTTTTAGCCTCTCTTCATAAGTGTATCCTTCCATCCTCTTTACCATTTTGGTGGCTCTCCTCTGTACCTTTTCTAATAATGCTATATCCTTTCTAAGATACGGTGACCAGAATTGCACACAATATTCAAGGTGCAGTTGCACCATGGAACGGTATAGAGGCATTAAATAATATCCTTTGTTTTATTCTCCATTCCTTTCCTTATAATACCTAGCATTCTATTTGCTCTCTTTTCTGTCTCTGCACACTGGGTAGAGGGTTTCAACATGTTATCCACGATGACACCTAAATCTTTTTCCTGGGTGATAGTTCCTAATATGGAACCTTGCATTGTGCAACCACAGTTAGGGTTTTTCTTTCCTAGATGCATAACTTTGCACTTGTCCACATTAAATTTCATCTGCCATTTAGATGCCAAGTCTTCCGATTTATCAAGGTCCTCTTACAATTTATCACAATCCTCTTGGGTTTTAACAACTTTGAATAATTTTGTGTCATCTGCAAATGTGATTACCTTACTCATTATTCCCATTTCCAGGTCATTTATGAATATGTTAAAAAGCAGCGGACCCAGCACAGATCCCTGGGACACTCCACTATTCACCTTTCTTCATTGGGAAAATTGGCCATTTAGCCCTACCCTCTGCTTTCTATCTTTTAACCAGTTCCCGATCCACAATAGTACACTGCCTCCTATCCCATGACTTTTTAATTTTGCCAAACGTCTTTCATGAGGAACCTTGTCAAAGGCTTTCTGAAAATCCAGGTACATCATATCAACCAACTCACCTTTGTCTACTTGTTTATTCACACCTTCAAAAAAACATAACAGATTAGTAAGAGAAGATCTTCCTTATCTAAAGCCATGTTGTCTGTCTCCCATTAAGCCATGACTATCTACATGTTCAGTAATTGTGTTCTTTATAATAGTTTCTACCATTTTTCCTGGTATTGACCTCAGGCTCACCGGTCTGTTGTTTCCCGGATCACCCCTGGAACCCTTTTTAAAAATTGGTGTTACTTTGGCCATCCTCCAGTCTTCAGGTATTACAGGTAATTTTAATGATAATTCACAGATTACTGATAGTAGGTCTGCAATCTCATATTTCGGTTCTTTCAACACCCTTGGATGTATGCCATCTGGTCCAGGTGATTTGCTACTGTTTACTTTATCAAATAGTTGTAATTCTCCTCTCTGTAATCAGTCTGTATGCTTAAATTGCACTGTACAGCCTCCCTCTCAAGTAGACCGCTGCTGATCGCTGGAAGTAGCGGTATACAAATTTATAATAAATAAATAATATAATAAATAAATACATCTTCCCGGTGTATTGATATTTCTTTCAATTCTCCTGCAGCATCACCTTTATATACCATGTTAGTCATGGGTAACATCCCTACATCTTCCTCAGTAAAGACTAAAGCAAAGAATTCATTGTCTCTCCACTATCGCCTTGTCCCCTCTTAGTCCCCCTTTTACTGTTTAGTTTATCAAATAGTTGTAATACATCTTCCCGGTGTATCGATATTTCTTTCAATTCTTCTGCAGCATCACCTTTAAATACCATTTTAGTCATGGGTAACATCCCTACATCTTCCTCAGTAAAGAATTCATTATCTCTCTGCTATCGCTTTGTCCCCTCTTAGTGCCCCTTTTACCCCTCTATAATCTAATGGTCCAAATGACTATCTCACAGGTTTTTTGCTACGAATGTACTTGAAAAAGTCTTTATTATGTATTTTTGCTTCCACAGCAAGCTTCTTCTCAAATTCTCTCTTTGCCTGCCTTATCAATACCTTGCATCTAACTTGCCAGTGCTTATGTTGTTTCCAGTTTTTTCATTTGGCTCCTTTTTCCAATTCCTGAAAGATGCTTTTTTGGCAACAACAGCCCCTCTGACCTCACTTTTAAACCATGCTGGCAGTTTTTTGGACTTCCTTCTACTTTTCTTAAAGCATGGAATACAGCTGGTCTGGGCTTCCAAGATAGTATTTTAAACAATACCCATGCTTAATGTAAATCTTTAACCTTCATAACTGCTCCTTTTAGTTTTTTCTTAACTACTTTCCTCATTTTATCATAGTCTCCCTTTTGAAAGTTAAAAGGTAGTACTGTGGATTTCCTTACCGTCCTTCCTCCATTTATTAAATCAAAAGTGATCATAGGATCACTATTGCCAAGTGGCCCCAACATTTATTTATTTTAACAGTTTTTTATACTGCTTTATCTTTTCAATCAAAGTATTTTACATTGTATCTTAAACTTGGTAATGTACATTGAACACTTGGATTTTTCTGAGCCATGGAGAGTTAAGTGACTTGCCCAAGGCCACAAGGAATGCTATTTGGAATCTTGGTTCCCAAGCCAGCTCTAACCACTAGGCTACTCCTCCACTCTATCCTTCTCTTCCACTAGATCTTGTGTTCCACTAAGGACTAGGTCCAAAATGGCTCCCCCTCTGGTTGGTTCATGAACCAGCTGCTTCAAGAAGCAGTCATTTATTTCATCTAGAAACTTTATCTCCCTAGCATGTCCTGCCATGACACTGACCCAGTCGATACCGGGGTAATTGAAATCACCCATTATTATTACTGTACTGAAACCTTTGTTATCTTCCCTGATTTCTTTGAGCATTTCATCATCCATTTGTTCACTCTGGCCAGGCGGTCGATAGTACACCCCCACTGCCATTGCCTTCCCCTTCCTATATGGAATTTCAGTCTATAGAGATTCTACAGTGAATTTTGTTTTCTGCAAAACTTTAATTCTTTGTGACTCAATGCTCTCTCTAAAATAGAGTGCAATCCCACCACCAATTTGATCTGCTCTGTCATTACCATATAGTTTGTACCCAGATATCACAGTATCCCACTGGTTGTCCTCCTTCCACCATGTCTCTGAGATACCAATCATATCTAACCTCTCATTTAGTGCTATATATTCTAACTCTCCCATCTTATTTTTTAGACTTCTGACATTTGCATACAATCATTTTTCAACATTGCTTTTTCAATCTACAAGCAGAACTGAGTCAGATAAATAAGTGGGGGCTTTTTCAATCTACAAGCAGAAATGAGTCAGCCCCAAGCTTAGGGCTGCTCATTTCTTTTGCATTGTCCCATTTTTGAGCAGCCTGCAGAGACAGGATGCAAGAGTTGCTAGTTCACATGGATGGCTTAGCTAGCGCCACTGGATCAAAAAGCACTGTTCCCAGGGCTGAAGCAAGGAATGGAGGTGCCCTAGGTGGGCCCTCCATTCTGCCTCCCCCTCCACTGCCTCCCGCCCCCATTGCTGCCACCGCTACTGCCCCTCTTCAAAAATGCAGCAGTGGCAATGGCTCATAAACCGCGATAAAGTGCTTACTTAAAGGCTTTGGCGCAGCATCTTGGTTTCCATGTGCTCCTACTTGCTGCTTCCATCCTCCTCCCATGCAAACTTCCAGTTTGGAAGAGGCTGAAGCAGTAGGTAGGAGCACATGGAAATTGTGACGCAGAGCAGAAGCCTTCAAGTGCAGCATCACAGTTTTTGAACTATTACCACCACTGCAGGCACCAGAGAGGAGTGGCAGTGGTGCCCCCAAAAGGCCAATGCTCTAGGTGACCGTCTAGTTCGCCTAATGGTAGCTCCTGTCCTGACTGTTCCTTTATAGAGGATTGGCCCGAGCAGTAGTATGTTGAAAAAATATGAAGCAAGGATCATGGTGCAAACTAGCAGAAGGTATTCAGCAAGTCAGATCTCATGAGAGGAATCTTTACTATGATTGCGCTATTCTGATGAGACTTTACTTTGGACCTGTGAGAAGCACCCATTTATTTATAACAGAATAGAAACAGACTATCAATCAATTTTCTAAAGATGTCCAGATCTTTTGGGATCAACGGAAGCAAAAATTTGCACACTTCCTAAACGATTTAGATCTTCTAGTATACAAGAGCCTGTTTTCAGTCCTGAACATGAAAGGCTTTTCCTCTTGGATCTCTGTATGGTTTTTGGGCAACATGTAGGAAGTTCTATTTTTCATGTATATGGAAAATATATTATTATCTTAGTTAACAACTTAAAGTGAGTTTTCAGAATAATATTGTTATGATGAAACAGAGCGTAGGACACGTGGATTACCAACATCAGAAGGTCACTTACTCTTCTAACCGAGGTAAATGGTACTAGGAAGAGTACCTTCCATGTAGGAACTGAAGAGAAGCAGAGTGCAGTGGTTCAAAGGGCGGCTTCATAAATGCTGTCAGAGATCCCAAAGATTAGAGAGCCAGAAGAGGAGCAGACGAATGCCATAGAGCTACAGTGGCAACCCTTTGAAGCAGCACATACACATGGCTTAAAGCTAAGTAAGAGAATGTTAATCTTTAGCCTGGGTATTTGATTTCTTCAAAATTTGGAGCTCTAGCTAGTTGCTTTTGAATATATCCAAGGCTGTTAAGATATACAGTCTTGGAATATGTTAGTTCTTCTAGGTTACCTGGTAGACATGAAGGAGTTTTCTTGTTTTTATATCCAATTGTTCAAGATCTTTATAAGGCTAGTCTATGGGCCATGTTTACTAAGTTTGGCTAATGCTTAGCATGTGCTTTTTGTAATTAGGTCCCATGTTATTCAATAGGACCTAGTTACAAATAGTGCATGCTAATCTTTGACTCCACAACTGGATGAGAATATAGGGATTGTAAGCTGATTGATAACTTGAATCTTATTTCATACCAATTTCAATTTAAGCTTCAATCTTCCTTAGTACTTTTTGCTACTCTGTTATTTCAGTAATTTGTTCTGGATTGTTATACCTTTTTCTAGGCATCTATTCACTACCCCCGTCTCTATGTTCTAGGTGACTTTAATATTCATTTTGATTCTCCGTATAGGACCCGTGACAAACAATTCCTCTCTCATCTCTCAGATCTCAGCCTTGTGCTATTCATCCGCTTCCCCACTCACTCTGCTGGACACACTCTAGATCAACTTGCTTATCCCCATAATGGGTCCTTTCCCCCTTTTTTCTTTCACAATCTCTCACTCCCCTGGACGGATCATTCTTGCATCTTTTTCTCTCTCCAACAGGCATTCACCACACCCAATGGCCTTCCTCCCCCTCCAACTCCAAACTACACAGCCATCTGGACCTGGAAACTCATCCCTGTAGCTCCAGCTAACTTTCCCTCCTCTGACACACTCTTCCCTACTGATTTCTATTCTCTTTCTGTTGACAATCAGATCCACAATGGCATTCCCTCCCAGATAACCTAAAAGCAACAGCAGATATAAAGGATTTCCGGAAACTACTAAAAACCACCCTATTCATTGAACAATTCAATGAAGACCACCGATCCACCCTAACCACACTACAAAACGAGTTACACAAGAAATGACATCCACAACATTAAAACCCCCAACCACTCTAAGAAAACCGTATATAGCCCAATGTAGATAGCTCAAACTATATATATTGTACCCCAAATGAAAACCTACCTATCCATGCACTCATGAACACTAAACACACAGCCACTGCATGCTTACACCCCCGCACTACTCTACTTTATTGGTTTGCAGTGAAATCCGCTTTGATTCAAGGATAAAGCGGGATATAACTACTTTTAAATGAAATAAATGAATAAATTCCCAGCTTCAGTCAGCTCTTAACAAAGAAGTCCCCTTCCGTCTCAAAAGGGTTTCAACAAAACGCCACAGCCCCTGGTATCATTCTGGACTCTACTCCTTCTGCTCCCATCTGCACCACACTGATCACCATTGGCACAAGCAGCGTACTGCCAACTCGTAATCTGCCTTTTGACATTATCATCACCTCTACAAGACTGTGATAATTTCTGCAAAAAGGACTATTACTCTAATCTCATCAGTTCCTCCTCTAATCATCCTAGGGCCCTTCACTCAGACTTTTTTTAGTTAGTGCCCCCCCTGATATCCTGTGTGCCCTTTTCCCTGCCCTCTCCAGACCAATTCTTCCAAGCCTTCCTTGATAAAACCAACCAACTGCGCTCAGCTGTCTCATCCATCCTGCTTCCCCAAGCCTTAATCTTTGAATCCACAGATTCCCCATTCCCTCCTTCTTTGGCCCACACTTGGAGCTCCTTCAACCCTATCTCATCCACTGCTCTTTCCAAACAAATTTCCTCCTCCCATAAAGCTACTTGTTCCCTTTATCCTATTCCATCCTCTTGACTTCTAAATAACCCTTTGGTTCTTCTTCCCGCTCCCCCCCCCCACCCCCACCACCACTGTCCATTGTCAATACTAGTCTCTCCTCCAGGACCTTCCCCAAGTTTGGAAACATGCTTTATTTGCCCCATTCTCAAAGGCCCCTCACTAGCTCACACCTCCCCAACCAACTACAGACCAGTCTCCAATCTACCATTTCTGTCTAAGATTTTGGAGAAGGTTGTTTTCATGCAATTTGTTACTCACCTGCACAGTACAAATGCTCTACACCCCCGTCAGGCCAGTTTCCAGCCAAGCCATAGTACTGAAACCATCTTACTATTCCACCTCAATGAAGTTCACAAATCTTTCGACAAGGGCAATATTACAATACACTCGCGGTCTCTCTTGATCTGTCCTCTGCTTTTGATCTCGTTAATCACTCTATTCTTCTCTTCCATTTGCATCACTTTGGTCTCTGCAGCACAGTCCTTTGTTGGTTCCACTCTTTTCTTTCTGATCGAACTTTTTCAGTCCACTCAACTTCTCTACTCCCGACTTCTTATGCATTAGATTGTGGTGTCCCACAGGGTTCAGTTCTCGCCCTGCTCCTTTTTAATGTTTTTCTCTCCCCTCTAGCACTCCTTATCCAACAACTTGGTGTTTCTGCATACTATTATGTTGATGCTATCCTGCTCCTGTTGAACACTGACCCATCCTCACCTGATCTCTCTGTACTAAATACCAGTCTTTCTCAAGTGGCTGACTGGCTTCATGTAAACCAGCTTGCCCTCAATCCTAGCAAAACCTCAGTCAACTGGCTAACTGAACACACCTCCTCACCCATTATCACCCCCTTCTTCTTGGTGCCCCAATTCCTTTGGTTTCTTCACTTCACTACCTCGGTGTCGTCCTGGACTCAGCCCTAATCTTCCACGATCACATCACTACCACTGTCTGTAAGTCCCTTTACACATTTCACCAAATAAGAGCCATGCACCCTCTTCTTTCATTCTCAGCTTTAACTACCCTAATACTCTCCCTTGTGATCACCCGCTTAGACTATTGCAATCTCATTTATGCAGGACTCCCTCAATACCTGCTCCACAGAATCCAACTGATTCAGAATACTGCTGTCCACTTTCTTGCTCACGCCACTTGTTATGATCATGCCACCACCCTCCTGCTACGTTACCATTAGCTTCCCATACAGTATTGTATCCACTTTGAGATCCTTTACTTCACAAAATCCTTCACAAAATCCTCTTATCTCACCGACTTCATCATTCTCCATGCTACACACTGCTCCCTCCGTGCACTTGACTCCTACTGCTTGCACCTCCCCTCTGCCTCCTAAGCCAGGTATGAATCCACCCGACACTCTGCCTTCTATTTCCTCAGCCCACATCTCTAGAATGCTCTCTTCTCTGATCTCAGAGTGGTACTTTCCTACAACACCTTCAGATTTCAACTTTAAACATTTTTGTTTCAAGCTGCCTATATAACATCCCTATTACATGACCTGCTGGGCCCGCTGATGATGATATCTGTTCCACCCCCACATCTCTCCCTCCCTCCCTTACCTAGTATGGCAGTGCTCTTCTATCATATGATTTTATGGAGGTATTTTCTGCCTTTCCAACTATTTTCTTTTATTGTAAACCGCTCTGCCATTTCCTTGAAGGGCGGTATATCAAGTTTTAAAACACATAAATATAAAATATCTCTTATTTATGCTGCATGCCAGAATTCACACGTCATTTGCCATCGATCAGAGAAAGGTTATTAGTGTTGCTTAATTTTCTATTAAATAAGTTGCCATACTTGCCTGGGATCCCTTTGTGAGTTCTATGTTTGCAGCACTAGCTTAGCATAGTTGCACTCTTTTCCAGGATTTTGCAAGACATAGAGCATAGCAGGATTTTTTTTCATAGAACTTTCTATGAAAACAAACCCTTAGGGCCTAATTCTGTCCCTGATGTAGAAGCCCTCTGTATGTCTGGTCTGAATCAGATGTACAGAGAGTATCATGATTCTGATCCCACGGAGTTGCATGTCTAGCCCCTTGGGATCAGAATTGCGATCAGGTCTGTACGTGCAGGCCAAGACTGCGATTCAGCCTGGCCTGCATGTACAGGCACTGCCCGACTCACTCAGGCAGGGCTTTTAAATGGAGCCACGGTGCCATGGTGTCTGGTGGCCATGGCACCGTGGCTCCATTTAAAAGCCGCTATCCTGGCCACTGACTCCTGCAAAGCATTCCCTGCAGCCCGACCCCCGATCCGACCACCTACAGTCAGGGTCAGGCTGCAGGGAATATCCTCGGCTCCACCTGCTCCATCCATGCCCCGGGCCCACTGATCCACAACATCTGGGGAAGTTAATTCCACCTTGGAGGTGGAATAACTTCCCTGTACAAGTTGCCGGCCCTGGACATACAGGGCCAACATTAGAATCGGCCCTGTACATTCAGGGCCGGCGACCACCCACCAACTGCCCTAGCTCCACCACCGATCCGCCCCCTTTCCGCCCCCATCTAACTTCCCCATCCAACCAGTGGGGAAGTTAGATGCTGGCAGGGAAGGCCACGAATAGTGGGGATGGACGTCCCGTTGGGACATCCATTCCCGCTATTCGTGGGACAGAATAACCCCATTAGTATCAGAAATTCTGAGTACTGAAATATATTTTTTACAAGTGAATTTGCTCTTAGTACAAGACTGTTAAATTAAACTTTATAGAAAGTTACATGAAATGCACTTACCAGTTAAGTGCTCTATAACAATGCAGTTGTTTTCTAGTCTACATAAATGCTTTAAAAATAGTCATTCTAAGGTATTCATGTTCTAAACACTATTACACGGTCATTATTTTTACACTCTTTTTTGTAAGGCTGTGGATAGTATTCCAGTGTCAGCATGGGCTTTATTGTATAAAATGAAAAAATAAGTACCTGCGATAAGTGTAACTATCAATAAAAGTAAGATTCCCAGAGGAAAGCCAGCTTGGGTCACAGAGTAAGTCAAATTTATGAGAAATATGGGGTTGAGCTAAAGGATGGAAAATAGGATTTTTAAGGGATTCTCTCTGGTATGTTTTCAATTCTGTGCTGCAATAATGGAAACAGGAAACATGCGGGCAAATATTGAAAGAGAATGCTTTGCAGTAGGCACTAAACATATGAGTCCCCTATCTGTGAATATTTAGCAGCACTGTCTGGATAGTGCCATGGAAAAGACCCTGTAAACGCTCCAGCACTATCCGGATGGTGCCCAAGGTTGAGCAAAGGCATTTTGCAGTGGTGATATTCAACTATTATCTGCATAGCTAAATGGTGTCATTTAGAGCAGGAAAATAGCTGTCCTAATTTCAAGCGCTTAGCTATATATATA
This sequence comes from Ichthyophis bannanicus, assembly GCA_033557465.1. NCBI lineage: Eukaryota > Metazoa > Chordata > Amphibia > Gymnophiona > Ichthyophiidae > Ichthyophis > Ichthyophis bannanicus. The sequence continues at coordinate 641,880,659 of CM066036.1, read as the reverse complement.
GCAGATGAATCACTGCTAAATATATAGCTGCCAGTATTCAGTCATTATGTTTTTTTAAAAGTAGAGGCCAACCTTTAAAAAAACACACTAACTACCACGGTTGCATATTTACCCAGTGGGGTTTATTCCTGGTTTTCCTCAAGTAGGAGCCACCAGAACAGGACTTGTAACTGCTACACAATAAATAAGATCATCAATCATCAAAAACATAACATAAACAAATTGATAATATGGTTTTACTATCCTAAGAAAGCCTGTTTTTCCAACTTTCTAATAATTTCCTCAGAAAATGTATTTTCTGTGTAAGTGTAAAGTGCATTATCTAGAAGAGACAATACATCTTAGCTAAAAATATTTTTAATTAATGCATGCATCTGCAATGCCCTACTGTCTTTTAGGCCTCCAGATCAATTGGAACCAATCTTTTGGGCTGTAGTGTCATGAGAATTAATTTGCATCGGATATTTTTGTAACAGCCTAGATGGTGGAGTGGGGGGGGGGGGGGGACCTTTACACCAGGGCTACAGGATGGGATATGAAAAAAACTCCAGATTCCTGATCCCAGTATTATTCTCAAATTTTAATAATTTGTGACAATTCCCACCCCTGGCCCTGCACTTGTTCAGTCACCCCCCAACGGAGGTCTGTAAAGAATGCTGATAATGTAAGCGCTGCCCAACCACAGGTGTTCAAGAATTGCTAGTATGCAGGTGACTGCGATATTAAGCCAAACGTATTTTAATTTTATGTTTGGTCCACCCCACATAGATTTTAGGACTAGGACAAATAAATCTATAAACCCCACTTCAGAATCGCAAGTAGTATAGTTATGAATGGGACGTGTCCATTGAGATTCCATATATTTTTGATGACGATTTTAGATTTTCAATTTAAATGCTGCTGCAACTTTTGGATTGAATACTACAGTTGAATGTGGAGTTTTTTAAAATAGTTTTTTGGGTCGGTATGATGTTGTATTGATGCAGATGTCTTTGATTAGTAGAGAGATCTTTTTAAATCAAGTCACCACATTTTTTTGTTTTGGAGACAATTAAGTGAAAACGTGCTGTGAAGAATGTTTCATATTTTTGCCATCATCCTGCCGCAAAACACAGACTGTGTTGGGTATTACTTCAACAGAGGGACTGCTTCGATTTCATCTAATCATTGCAAATATAGATTTTACAGTAGCTTGGAAACAAAGGAACTCCACAGCAGTTTGGATGCACACACAATGATAAGTATTCTCCAGTTTGTGGTTTTGTGATAATGCAATATTATGGAATACATATGAAACAGAATGATGTTGTATGAATTTCTGCATGTTTGGGTATGGAGTGTTCATTTGATTTCCCAGATCACCCCTGGAACCCTTTTTCAAAATTGGCCACTCTCCAATCTTCAGATCTGCAATTTCATTTTTGAGTTCTTTCAGCATCTGGGATGTATACCATCCAGTCCAGATGATCTGCTACTCTTTAGTTTATCAAGTTGCTGCATTACTTCTTCTTGGTTTATCAAGCTTTGTTTCAATTCCTCTGATATATCACCTATAAATATAATTTCTGGCATGGGAACTTTCCTACATCTTCTTCAGTAAATAATACAAGCAAATAATACATTCAGAGCCCAATCCCAGTAGTGGCACATCTGGGCCATCTAGATAGCCCTGAGCAGGATGGCCCATTAGGACCCAATTCTGTATCACAGAAGACAGACATTCCCGTGGGTGCAGGATCGGGCCCTAAGGTGGCCCAGCGTGCCCCTGCATACCTGCGGAGACATGCACCCTGCCACTCAGTTGGTCTGCTGCAGTAAATACCCACAATTTCCTCACCGCCTGACCCCTGATGGGGCAGCCAGGGCTTGGATTGGGTGGCAGGGATCTGCTTGCATCCGTCCCTGGCCCTGAGTGTGCTTCCTGGGCCTGTTCCCCATCATTCCCTCTGCTTATTCCAACTCCCCGATGGAATAAGCAGGATGTCCATTCCCCTTCCACAGGACATACAGGGCGTGTGACCTGAATCGGCCCTGTATGTTCTGCTGTCTCGGCCCGCTCCCTCTCCACCCACTCTCCGCCCCCTCTGGCCCTGCCCATACTGTGGCTCTTGCCATGCGGGGAGGGAGATATGCGGAATCGGGGCAGGGTGGCTAGCAGGGCTGGATGTCCCATCGGGACATACAGCCCCACTAGGTGCCTTTCAGAATCGGGCTCTCACTCTCTCCACTATGTAGAGCAACATACATGTGTAAGATGCAATTTTGCTAGTTCTGCCTGGGGGAAACTGATCAAGGAGCTGTCCTCCAAAACTAAAACATTCACAGTTCAAGGTAGTTTTGAAAACCAGATGAGTGAGTACAATTCTCCCCCTTCCCCCCAAGCATTCCTTAAATTCCTAGATCCAGAATAGAAGATAGCGAGAGTTATACATGATTTGAAGCAGATGTATATAGTGGCAGGGACATTTTCTGAAGTATATTCTAAAAATGGAATGACATACTTTGAAAGATCACCCAAACAATGCTCAGAGCGCACCGCCTTCAAATTTCTGCAGAGCGCTTTCCTTAAATTGCTACTTACATGTACATGCCACTTTACATATACAAATACACTTTTTACAAAAGCAAATTGTTTATGTTTGTTTGTCTGCAATAATTTTGCTTTACCTATTCCTTTGATATTTTCTATATTTGGTCCATTGTTCTCGTTGTCATTTTCGGTGAAATTAAAACCAGCAGAGTATAAATTAAAGGGCTGATATTAAAAAGGCCTTATCTAGCTAGCAGGACCTGCTAAAGGGATAAGTGCCAGTAAGCCCAATATTCATGGCACTATACAGGTGGAGGCCTATTCCATTCAGGCTGTGGGATCAGAATTGGATTTAGTGCCTGAATGTGCAGGCTGGGACCCGATTCTGATTAGCCGCACGCCCAGGCACAACCCGACTAGCTCAGTCAGGCTCTTGAATGGAGCCGCAGAACTATGGCGTCCCATCTTCATGGCACCGGGGCTCCATTCAGGAGTCACAAATGCCAGCCGCTGCAGAAATGTTCCTTTTCCCGAGCCAGACCCTTGATCCTGCCTCCCAGGGCTAGGGTCCGGCTGCGGGGAACTTCCTGCATCCCTTCCTCACCAGTCTTCGCTGGCCGTCACCGAAACACCATGTCCAGGGGGACTTATTCCACCTCTAAGGTGGAATAAGTCCCCCGTCCAGATCTGAGACCCCAAACGTACAGGCCCATGTGTAGCAGCGAAGTGCAGACAATGAATAAATCCAGGAGTCAATTTACAGGGTCCAAGCCAATTTATTGTGCACAAGGCCCAGTTAGTCAAGCTTCAAAAAGGACTGAGCAAAGTTCTTACAGAGACATATTCATTTATACATTTCTTTCCAGTTTGATACATGCAAACTTTCTATTGGCCCCAACGCCCCTGCGTTTGTCCAATCGGAGATCCCTCCTGGGCCTAGCACCCAGCTCCCTCCTCTAGGACTGTTCTAACAATGGTACAGTTTCTAGGTTTGGATACTTCTCTACTGCAAGGTCGTTTCTGGCTCTAGGAATGCATGTATTGAAACATGTCTACCTTCACAGCACAAGAGAATAATGAAAGATTTATGCATTCATGAAAACGTCTTTTTAAGCAGTTTAAAACAGTTTTCTCAAACTTTTACAGACTTTGGTTCTTTCTCTTAGATGGGGGTTGGAATCAGGGCCTAACTTACAGGCCTTTCATATTTGCAGACTATTATAGGCCATAGCCTGCCACATTCCCCCCTTTGATTATTCTCACCCGCAAGTGAGAAAGGGTGAGAATTAAATCACATATTATACTTGCGTAACAGCATCATCTTGGGATATTGGGGAATATTGCCACATAGCTAATATTTTCGTAGCTGCCTTCCGTTCTACAGTGTTATCAATAACTGAGGTTATCATGCGTAAGCAAAGGGGTAGGAGACATGGGAACAACAAGCATACAGCTATTATGAGTAATACGATAAACACAAGGGTCTTCAGACCACCTAACCATGAAAATGCTGAACCAAACCACCCATCGAGCTTCAGGCCATGCCAGGTCTGAACAGGCACATATGCTTGTGTGCGCATTTGAGTAGCTATATCTTCAACAACGTGTCCATTATTATCAATCTGCAAACAACAGTTGGTTAAATTCAATTTTCCACACACTCCACCTTCAGCTGCTAACAAATAATCTAGAGCTAAACGATTCTGATAAATAGCTGTACGCATTTGTGTACTCTGCTTAGCTAAAAGAGTTAGTGCTTTACTGGTTTCAGTGGTTATTATTTCAACAACAGCTTGTAAGCGGATAATACGATTTATCATATACACAGGAGTACGATATCTCCATGTACCATCTTGCTCCCAAGTAGCAGGTCAATAGTATGAAATGATTCTCTCAGGTGGCCACTCTTCATCATTCCATTTGTCCCATTGGCCTATTTTCAAGACCTCTCGTTTCTGTCGACTCCTGTACATGGGAAAACCCAGTTGTTCTCCATGGGATATAGGCAACAGGAAAAAGGAAGGTCGTATGGTTCCCAATGCACATGCTCCTCCCCAGTGGTGAGGAAGCCTAGCATATGCTCGGGTTCCACAAATCCAGTACAGTCCAGGTGGTGCTTGCCAGGTATTATAAAATGCTAGATTAGTCCAGATGCTGGCAAGATTAGGGAAATGGACTAAAGGGTTGGTGGGCTCTGAAGTGTTGATTCCTGACCACCAGGACGTCTTCTTGGTGGTACTGTTGTAGAACTTCTGATTGAGACAGACCAGCTGTCCATCCTCCATGGCAAACTGTGGTCCAGAGCGAGCAAAACACAAGTTACCAACAATGGGGTGGACCAGTACCCACTCACTAGTAGCATTATGTAAGTCAGTCTGATTATAAGGCATAGAATAGTTCACTTCTTGTGCCTCCCAGGGCCATTGGTCTCCCATCTTAGTTCCTCCACAGAAGAGGCAGTCCGAAATGTGGAGACTAGATGCTACTGCCCCGGTGAGCTCAATGAACAAGTTTTGGGAGGCATGAGGAATCTCAAACTCTGCCTTCATGGCTTCATAAAAAGAGTGATGTATTCGATAAGGTGCAGATGCATGAGTCTTAGTATTCAGCTGTATATGTATAAAAGTTTCAGGATCTATGCCTCCTCCTGCTATTCGTAACCCAAATCTGTACCCCTGCTTCCACTGGCTGGGGTTAAGTATGATGAACCGCACCGGATTATAGGCACCTTTCTTGCACTTTCGAGGTTCTGGTAAGGATAATTTTTCCAGGCTTGCTATGCGTTTATCTCCCTCTTGTCCAGTAGGTGCACCAGACCAGGTGGCATAGTACACGAATTCCCACTTGGGACAGTAGTAAGCATCTTTGGATGATGTACTGTAGACGGTTGGGGAAGATTTCCCAGTACACTTTCCCCATCCGTATGCTCCTTCAGGACACATATATTTATCATCATAGTAGTAGGCTTGCTCCCACTATCCACACTTGTGATAGACATTTCTGTTGATCACCTCACAAGCGTCAAAACTCAGGGTAACATGCTTCGTGGGATCAGGGAGCTGTCGTGTGGCATTTATGAGGGCTCCATCCTCATCATTCCATCGTATCTCAAGTACATAATAACAGGGGTTCTGCCAGGGGTTGTAACAAGTCTTACTTTTCCCCTTCGTACAGATATTTAACTCTGTACCATTATATAGTGTGATGGGGAAAAGATATCCTGTGTTATGAAAGCAGAGGAACCTAGGACTAATAGGGCTGTTTCTAGCAGGAAGGAAGATATCAGGACACCCAGTTGCCAAGAGCAACACAAACATTCCCAGCCACGAGGGAGAGAACCCTGCACAGCTGATAGGCATTCCCCAGCTCTTGGCTCTGATAGCCTTCACCTGGGAGGGGGAGGAGTTGGAGTAGAGCCTCAGCAAACGTATAAGGGACGTTCATTAGAGAATAAAGAGAGAGGTGGAAGCAGCAACAGTAGCAGTGGATGGAGCAACAGCTGTAGCTGGAGAAGGAGATCTAACGTGGGCTTTGGCCGCGTTGATAACTTCAGAGAAAGCAGTTTTAAGGATACAGTGAGACCAGCAGTTGAAAGCAGGAGAGACGTGTTGGATCAAGACCAGCTGAATAATGAGTGCAAGCTGAGGTCTGAACCTGGGAAACAACGTCTGCTTTGGGCTGGTAGGAAAACTGATATAACTGACTTTGATTCTAATTGTGAGAGAGGCTGGCAGAGAACAGCTGAGAGTGGTAATTGGAGGAGAAAGGAAAAGAAAGCTTTTAACCAAACCTCCAAACATATACCTTATGCTGAAGATAGTTATAAGGGGAAATTACCAGTCAGGACAGCTGGAGAGCCAGTACAAGCCTCAAGAAAGAAAGGATACACAGTGTCAGACATCTGCATGTGGGAAGAGGGTGACAAACAGCTAAACTCTAGAGAAAAGCCTCTGAGATTTAAACCCTTGCTGGAAGAAGCAGTGCCTAGCTTTTCTCCTGACTCAAACCCAAGAGATAGGCTGTTTTACAAGGGTAAAGCTGTGCCCAAGTCTTTTCCTCGTAGAGGTTATAAAGGACATAAAGCCCACTGGAATTATATACCAGGATATGCTGACAGTGACCCTTATCTGCTGGAGGAACTAATAGGGAAGTCCAGAAAGCTGGCAGAGGAGAATAATCTGCCAACATCATATAAGCAGCAATGTATTACAGATGATAGTCAGGTTGAAGCAATGATCATTGATCCTCCTGAACCGGACGTGTCTGACTATCAAATGGATTGTACATTGGCTGTGTTTAATGAGGAAATTTCATTGTGCTGAAGAGATACAGTGTTAGAAGTGAGTTAACTGCCTGTTATAAAGCACAAGACTTTATTTTTGTCCTTATTCTTTTTGGCCAGAGCATGGCTTATGTTCTTTTGTACTTGTGTTGAATCCAAACCCCGGGAGGGGAAATAAAACCCTGATTTAAACTTTACCACTCGAGCTTCAACTACCTTATTGAAAAGGAATCCTTTCAGTAAAAGGTCCCCCTGTAGCCCAACCAGCCTGCCACGCTGCTGGTGGACCAGGGTGTGACAATAGACACCGGCTAACTATACCAGTGCAAGTATAGTAGGAATGATAAAGTAAAGTCTGAGTGACCTTTAGTCCAGTTCGGGTGGTAGTTATACAAGCTGCACAAGGGGGTAAATAATATGAAAAAGCCTAAAAAAAAAACCCCAGTGGAAAAAATTAAGCTCATCAAAGAAGACATCCACCAAGCACACCAAATCCCACGGTAAATTTTTTTACATTTGTCGGAGCTAACCGAGGGAGGGCTGGGATTGCACACCAACCCCCTCCAGACGGTAACCTCCTTTTATTATTTTTTCACCCCAATAGATATATTACTCAGTCACTTATCTTATCCTGTCCCATAGAAAATCTTATTCATGCCCAAAAGGGTAGTCGCCAGAAATGAAGCTGCACGACGTGCACGTTTCGGATGAACTCCTGTATCAAGTGCAAAACACTTCTCTTTTGGCAACAAAAACGCCGTCCTCACGGCTTGGGATCACTTGGGATCACTTGGGATCCCAAGCCGTGAGGATGGCGTTTTTGTTGCCAAAAGAGAAGTGTTTTGCACTTGATACAGGAGTTCATCCGAAACGTGCACATCGTGCAGCTTCATTTCTGGCGACTACCCTTTTGGGCATGAATAAGATTTTCTATGGGACAGGATAAGATAAGTGACTGAGTAATATATCTATTGTTGGGGTGAAAAAATAATAAAAGGAGGTTACCGTCTGGAGGGGGTTGGTGTGCAATCCCAGCCCTCCCTCGGTTAGCTCCGACAAATGTAAAAAAATTTACTGTGGGATTTGGTGTGCTTGGTGGATGTCTTCTTTGATGAGCACAAGGGGGTAAGGCAAAAGTCTTTTCCAGGAATCCCAGGACCATCACTCCCACAAGGCACATTGGAACATTGTGATTACAGTCTTTGGAGGTCAACTGGAATATTGGGTACGATGAACTTGTAGAGTCTTTTCTTCTTCTCTACTTTAACTGCTACCCTTGCGCGACGGGGGTAGATGATAGCATCTAGAGACTCTTACAACGCTGGTTGTCTTCGCAATGTGAGTCGCAATGGAGTCTCAGGGTCATTTACTGAGGTCCATTGACCAGGTTTAGGAGCAGCTGCCGGCTTCACTCGACTGTGATGGATCCAGGGTTCGAGTTCTGCAACTTTTACTGCAGTTGGGGTTGACAAGATGACAACATAAGGTCCCTTCCAATGCGGCGCCAGCGGGGTCTTTCTCCACTCCTTGATCCACACTGACACTCCTGGCTTGAAGGGATGTAGAGGCTCTGTTAGGTTAATGGGCAATCGATCTTGCACCCAGGTATGAAGACTCTGCAAAACAGAACCTAAAGCCAATAGTTCTTGTCTAGTTATTTCAGATCCTATTTGTTTCATATCTCCTTTAATTCCCTGTACAATGGGTGGAGGTCGCCCATACAAAATCTCAAAAGGAGAAACTCCTAAGGACTTGGTTGGAGCAGAACGTATCCTAAGAATAGGGAGAACCTGGAGCCACTTTAGGTGTGTTTCTTGACAAAGCTTGGTCAACTGAGATTTCAGGGTTCTATTCATGCGTTCTACTTTCCCTGAACTCTGGGGTCTATAGGCAGTGTGCAGCTTCCATTGTATCTGTAGAGCTCGAGCTAACTGTTGAGTCACTTGGGACACAAATGAGGGTCCATTGTCTGATCCTATAGTCAATGGTATTCCAAATCGAGGAATGATCTCATGGAGCAGTATTTTAGTGACTTCTCGAGCTTTCTCAGTTCGGGTGGGACAGGCTTCTACCCACCCAGAAAATGTGCAAACTAGAACTAACAGGTAGTGATATCCGTTTGTCGTGGCATTTCAGTAAAATCTACTTGAATATCACTCATAGGGGTCACCCCTACTGACTGAACTCTTGGGGGTGGAACGGGACCTTGCTTAGCATTATTCTTGGCACATGTCAAACATTGCTGTGCCACTGAAGCAGACAGGGGTGCTAGTAGTGAGATGCAAAAATGGGGTCTTAGGGCTCTTTCCATGGCCGTTTTCCCATAATGTGTGGCCTGATGAAAAGCCTGAACAACGGCTGGCGCTAATGCTTCAGGAATGACTGTGGGACCTGGAGGTGAGCTACCCTCTGGAGGTGGCAGCACTATCCAACCTTTTTCTGTTAGGACCCCTCCCTCCTTTTCACAGAAATAATCTAACTCTCTTGGAGTGTATCGGGGAGCCCATGAGCTAAGGGGCACAGGGAATAAGGATGCCTGCACTGAAGTGTCTTGGGTCACAACTCGTCCAGTTGTGGCTGCTTTTCGGGCAGTGGCATCAGCAAATCTATTCCCTCGGGTAACTTCTCCTACTCCTGTCTGATGACCTCGACAGTGCATGACTGCAACTTGCTTAGGGGCCCATACAGCATCTAATAATATCAATATCTCGGGCCCATACCTAATGGACTTGCCTCCTGAGGTGATCAGCCCTCGTTCTCTATACAGGGTTCCATGTGCGTGCAAAGTCGTAAAAGCATACTTGGAATCTGTGTACACATTTAAGCGGAGTCCTTCTCCTAATGTCAGTGCTCTAGTGAGAGCTATCAGTTCAGCCTGCTGTGCTGAAGTTCCTGGGGCCAAAGCTGAGGACTCAACTACCAGATCAAGGGTCACCACTGCATATCCAGCACAACGATGTCCATTGATGACAAGACTGCTTCCATCTACAAAGAAAGTCTGTTCAGGGTTCTACAAAGGAACATCAGTCAAATCCGGGCGACTTGAAAATACAGTGTCCATAGTTTCTAAACAGTCATGATCAGGGGGCCCAGGACCAATTGGGAACAACGTAGCAGGATTCGGAGCTTGACTGACTTTTAACTGTATTTGGGGGTTTTCACACAGCATACTCTGATATTTCAACATTCGTGAATTCGTTAGCCAGAAACTTCCTTTGTGTTCCATGAGGGTCAGAACAGAGTGTGGTACAGTAACTTGAAGATTCTGTCCCAGAGTGAGCTTGTCTGCTTCACTCACCAAAAGGGCTGTTGCTGCAACAACTCTCAAACAAGGGGGCCAACCTCTTGCTACCACATCCAACTGTTTTGACAAGTAGGCTACTGGCCGTTGCCAAGATCCAAGAGATTGAGTCAGTACCCCTAGAGCATTTCCTTGTGACTCATGGACGTAGAGATGGAAAGGCTTCTGGACATCTGGGAGACCCAGAGCTGGTGATGACATCAGAGCGCTTTTCAAAGATTGGAATGCTGCATCATGTTCAGGTCCCCACTCCAGTGGAGACTTTTCTATTCCTTTGGTAACTTGATACAATGGTTTTGCTAGCAGCGCAAAATTGGGGATCCATATGCGACAGTATCCTGCGGCCCCCAGGAAGGCTCTTACTTGCCTCCTGGTGGTTGGAGTGGGAATACTGCATACAGCTTCTTTGCGTTCAGGTCCCAAGCGTCGAATTCCATTGGACAACTGGAACCCTAGATATTTAACTTTAGTTTGACATAGTTGCGCCTTGGCTCTTGAGACTTTGTATCCAGCCTCATTCAGAAGGTACAGAAGTTCACTGGTGGCTTGTAGACATTCACTTTCTGAATTGGTGGTTATGAGCAGGTCATCCACATACTGAAGGAGAACCCTTTGTCCTGGGTTCACTGAGTAACTTGAAAGATCTTGATTCAGGGCAACACTGAAGAGAGTAGGTGAATTCTTGAATCCTTGAGGTAATCGAGTCCAGGTAAGCTGGCCCCGCCTCCCTGTTGTGGGGTCTTGCCATTCAAAAGCAAACAAAAGTTGACTTGTGGGGGCTAGGCGTATGCAGAAAAAGGCATCTTTCAGGTCCAGGACAGTGAAATGAGTAGCCTCAGCGGGGATCAGTCCCAAGAGAGTATAAGGATTTGGTACCACTGGGTGTATAGTTTCAACTGCATCATTTATATGATATGCAGTATCTGAATGGCTTCAATCCCAGAACCTACGAATTCAACACAAAAAGACTGAGGTTCTCTTCATCACTAGGGACCCACTTTTCACCCCCCCCCCCATCCCATATAAAGGTGAAAGAAGCCGAGCTCCAATCAAAACCTTCCATTCGTTACCTTGGGGTCACTTTGGACCAACGCATGGATTTGAAACTACATATAACCAACGTAGTCAGAGCAATCTACCTCAAGATCCAGACACTCCGCCACCTTCGCCCCCTGCTTGATCCTGATGACTTCCGAACTATATTTCAAGCCTTAACCCTACCACACCTTGACTATGCTAATGCCACTCTCCAAGGCCTCCCACACTCCACATTAAACCCTTTGCAACTCGCCATGAATACCGCTGCTAGAGTCCTCTACGGAGCATCAAGAAGGGACCATGTAACACCCATCCTAGAGCAACTCCACTGGCTCCCCATACATGGCAGAATATTGTTCAAAACATTATTACTAACCTTCAAGGCCACTAAAAGCATCACCTCCTCCTCTCTAATAGACCTCATTCAGGCCGTTCCACCCAACAGATCCAGGAGAACGATATCAACTAATGTTCTAATTATCCCTAAAGCAGCGACAAAATGCCTATCAGCGACATCTAACAGGGCCTTCAGATTCTATGCCCCTAAGTGCTGGAACACCCTACCTCCAGAGATTCGGGCTATCACTGATCTATCCCTTTTCAGAAAGACACTCAAATCCCACCTTTCCCCCCAATATTACTAGACCAGCTAACCAATCTCGATCACTACCCAAACTAAGAACAAATCCTGTTATGTATATACATGTAAATACTCATGTAAATAGTTGCAGTAATGACGTCCCATGTTTTATCCAAGTTCTCTGACCTGTTCTCTGTAAAACCAAACAGTTTGTTGTTCTGGTCTGTTGTTATATTGTGAACCGCGCTGATGCTGAATAGAGCGGTATATAAGAGCCTGTAATAAATAAATAAATAAAATAAAATAAATAATAAATAAATTTACCCGCCTTAGATCTTGTACTGGGCGGTAATCTCCTGTCCCAGGTTTCTTAACTGGGAGAAGAGGGGTGTTCCAAGGTGACTGGCATTCTTTGAGAAGTCCATACTTCAACAGTTTCATCAGATGGCAGTGGATTCCTTCAATGGCTGGTCGGGGAAGAGGATACTGCTTCACATGCACTGGTTCCACTCCTGGCTTGAGGGTGACAATGACAGGGGCTATGTTCTTCGCTAGGCCAGGTGGATTATCTTCTGCCCATACTTCAGGCGGGGCTATAAGGTTGGTGGGTATACAGGAACTGGTTGACTTAATTGGAGGTGTACTATAGAACCACCACTCTTCTTCTCGGGGAACAGTTATCACCATCAATCCAGCAGGCTTTGGGTTCACAGTCATTTGCATTTCTCCCCCTTCAGCAAAGGATATTTGTGCCTGAAGTTTTGCAAGCATATCTCGGCCCAAAAGTGGAATAGGGCACTCAGGCATATATAAGAACTGGTGCGTTATTTTCTGTCCCCCTAGTTCACACATACGGTTCTGCAGGAATGGCTTGGTGACCCTGTTCCCAGTGGCCCCAACAATGGTGACAGATCGAGAGGAAAGAGGAGCCACTGGCTTTGCCACCACTGAATGTTCTGCTCCTGTATCTACCATAAAGTCCATATATTGGTCCCCTACTTTCAAACTGACCATAGGCTCCTGGGGACCCAGGGTGAACTTGGAGCCCGGTCTGGCCTAGTCTTCATCCACTTCATCCATGTCATAGCCCGTTGCTACTGCCACTCCCTCAATGGCTTCTCTCTCTCGCTGGAACTGTGCTCGGTTCATTCCTCCACGACTCTGAAATCGGCCTCCTGTTCTCCAGGGACTCCCTCCTCCCCTCCTGGGGGTGGAGTCAAGATGCGGGCATTCATTTCTCCAATGTCCTTCTTCTCTACAATGGGTGCACTGATTCGCACCCAATGGAGGCCTGCTATTTCCGCGGCCTCTTCCACGTTCTCTGGTCCTTTGGTTAAGAAAACCTTTTCCACGTCGTTCAACTAAAGCGGCAGCAAGAAGATTTGCTTTCTTCTTCATCTTTCGTTCACTTTCTCTGTCACGTTCATTTTCATGATTCACAAACACTTTCTGAGCGACTTCCATTAACTGAGCTGTATTCATGCCCACAAATCCATCCAGTTTCTGTAATTTTCGTTTTATGTCTCTCTGGGACTGACTAACAATCACAAGAATGATAAGACTATCGTTCACAACTGGATCCTTCCCCTCAGCACTCAAACAAACATCAATTAGACCACTTCTAAAAAACCCCAAGCTTGACCCTAGTAAAGTGGAATCGTACAGACCCATAGCTAGCATACCATTTCTAGCTAAAATATTTGAAAAGGAAGCACAACGACAAATACAAGACCATATCGACACTGCATCCCCACTAGACCCTCATCAACATGGCTTCAGGGAGTTCCATGGCGTGGAAACCCTTCTTATCTCCCTTCTCAATAATATCATCACATGTATTGACAACATCCACCAAGGTTGTGTACTTATATTCATAGACATAGCTGCAGCCTTTGATTCGGTACACCACGGCCTGCTCATAGAACGCCTAAAAGAAAAAGGCATTAATGGCCTCGCCCTTGATTGGTGCAAATCATACCTTGAAGGAAGATGGCAACAAGTAAGATCAAGATCAACAAAATCGGAGCCCTTCCACCAAGATCAGGGTGTTCCTCAAGGCTCATCATTATCATCTCTCATGTTTAACATTTACGTACAACCTGTCTGCAACATCATCAGATCTTTCAATGTCCAATGTCAGATATACGCCGATGATATCCTTCTTTACATGCCATTCTCCACAAAGCAAATGGACCTCTCACCTCTCATTGAATGTTTTGATGCAGTATCAGAATGGTTTCTATCTCAAAACCTCCGTATTCAACATAAGAAAACGGAGGTACTCTTCATCACAAGAAATCCGAATTTTACCCCACCACCTCATATAAAAGTGAGAGAAGCTGAACTCCAAACAAAGTCTACAATTCGATACTTAGGAGTTACTCTAGATCAACACTTGGACATGAAGCTTCACATATCCTACATTGTCAGAGCCGTATATTTCAAGATCCGGACACTCAAACACCTCAGATCTTTATTGGACCCAAGTGACTTCCGGACTGTATACCAAGCTCTTATCCTACCCCACTTTGATTTCGCCAACGCCATTTTCCAAGGCCTCCCACAGTCTACTCTGAACCCCCTTCAGCTAGCCATGAACGCCGCTGCTAGAGTTCTTTCTGGAGCATCGAGATTTGACCACATCACACCCATCTTAATTCAACTCCACTGGCTCCCAACACACGGAAGAATACTATTCAAGACTCTGACGCTTACCTTTAAAGCCATCAACGGCATAACCGCTTCACAACTAGTGGATCTAATTCAGCCCACCCCACCTAACAGATCCAGAAGATCCACATCAGCAAACACTCTAACTATCCCAAGTGCATCAACAAAATGCACACTAACAACGTCAAACAGGGCTTTCAGTCTTTATGCTCCCAAGTGTTGGAACATATTACCACCAGCAATCCGAGCCATCACCGATCTCACACAATTCAGGAAAGCACTAAAACATTACTTATTTATACAACATTACCAGATCAACCATACTCCACCATAGCCACATCTTCCTTCCAGAAACCTCTACATATTAGTCCCTATACTTAATATCTTTCTGTAGGTTCATAACCCACTATGCAAAGCTTACTGCTACATATGTAAATAGTTGATGTGCATGTTTCCCTAAGTTATCCAAGTTGTATTTCCTTGTTCTCTGTAAAACTAACGTTTGTTCATTATGTTTCACTGTTCCATGTAAACCGCGCTGATACTAAATAGTGCGGTATATAAGAAACTAAAATAAATAAATAAATAAATAAACAAAGGCTGCATTTACCATGCGCAAATTCTCCTGAGCGGCGGGATCGTATGGGGTATATAATCTATAGGCTTCACACAACCGCTCATGAAAGGCCGCTGGGCTCTCATCTGGACCCTGGATAACTTCAGATACCTTCCCGATATTCATGGCCCTCTGGCCTCCCTTCCTCAGGCCCTGCAGCAAGGCCTGGCGAAATCATGTTAGGACCGCCGCCCCCCTTTCATCATTTGGATCCCATCTAGGATCTTCATTTGGGAAAGCTGCAGCGGCTGCTTGTGGGAGATTCATTTTCCCCGCCTCTACAGGATTCTCTTCTAACCAGTGGATGGCTGCTTGCACAATCTGAGCTCGCTCCTCAGTAGTAAAGAGAGTGGACAGGAGCTGGCGACAATCAGTCCAGGTAGGCTGATGAGTTTGCATTATACTAGACATTAACTCTGTCAATTCTTGGGGCTTCTCAGTATAGGATGCATAATGCGTTTTCCAGTTTAATAAATCAGTAGTGGAAAAAGGCACATAGATTAAACTAGTTGGTCCTGGCGCCATCTGGCCCTGATCATTTAGGATAGGTAAACCAGGCACTTGACGCAATGGCATTAGGCGCCCTGCTTTCTCCTTCTTCTTCGGGGGTTATACTTCTTAAATCATATGGCTCCCGGGTATAAGCTTCCTTGGTGGGTGACCCTAAACTGGCATGAGAGCCTCCTCTTTCTATATCGTCGGAGGACCCTGGCCCTCCCGACGTACTTGGGCCAGACTCGGGGCTATCACTCGGGGAAGTGGGCTTCTTTTGCTACTGCAGCGGTAATTGCTGAGGTACCTCATCAGGTTCAGCTTCAGGTAGTGGAGCTGGGGGAACTAACCTATGTGAGTACTGGGGTAATCGGGCCAGGATTTCTGGGGACTCTGAGGCAGAATATACAGGCGGCTTCCTTTCCTCAACCTTCTGGGTCCCCCTAGTGGTTGCTACTAATATTCTACACTGTTCCTCATAGCAGCGCTTTACCCAAGAGGGCTGCCTTTCGCAAACACCCAACCAGGAATCTATGTAGGGGAACTGGTCAGGGTGCACTTCTTGTACAAGCTGATGAACACGAGAAACTATTTCTACATCAAAGGTGCCCCCACAGGGCCATGAAGTAGCTAGCACAGGCCACTCCCTATCACATAACATTCTTAATCTAGACGGAGACATTCTTATGCCGTAGTCTCCTGAAAATCTTTTATGGAAATTCTTGATCATACATTCCAGCGGAGTTTGCGTGGACTCCGTCCCTCACATAAACGTAATGGCGTACATGTAATGATGTACAAGACGACAAACAGTAAGGGTAGGTAGTATGGCTGTAGGTAAGGGGTCCGTACAGCCCACAAAACACTGAGGGGAACAAACACCACACGCTTCCTCCTTTTCGCGACCTGGGCGCGGTCGCCCGGCCAGGAACTGCGCTACTCAGGAGTCCGCTCTCGCTCGGTCTGTGTCTCAAGACCTCTCAATCACACAGGCACTCATATCATTACAAGAAATTATTTTTCAAATGCCCAAGGTTTTCTGACTGACTATTCCCAACCAAAGGGTCGATGGCTTTGGCTTCCGCTAACCCTTATGCGGCGCGTACTAGGACCGCCCTTATGAGAGGTGATCAAGCTCTCTTGTCTTGCGCACTCATGCAAGACTTTCCCAGTTAGTCTATACCAAATCAGTCTCGCGCACTCATGAAAGACTTTTCCCCAGGCTTCACTGACTAATAAACAAGAAAATGTCTACTCACCGGATCCGGTTCCCGATACAAACCAGTTCTTGGGATGGATCCTGGACTCCCCTCGGGTTCGGAGGTGTTGGCCGGCCGGACCCAGTGGCCCGCTGAGGCAAGGCGGAACCCTCTCCGATACAAAAGGACCGGCGGCCCCTGAGGTTTCCCCTGCGGTCGGACAGACACGGTTCCAACCGGGCCAAACCTGGAGGCGAATTGCCCGGAATATTCGCTTGAATACCATTCACTACCCGCACATTCCTGGCCAACGCACCAAGAATATGTAGCAGTGAAGTGCAGACAATGAATAAATCCAGGAGTCAATTTACAGGGTCCAAGCCAATTGATTGTGCACAAGGCCCAGTTAGTCAAGCTTCAAAAAGGACTGAGCAAAGTTCTTACAGAGACATATTCATTTATACATTTCTTTCCATTTTGATACATGCAAACTTTCTATTGGCCCCAACGCCCCTGCGTTTGTCCAATCAGAGATCCCTCCTGGGCCTAGCACCCAGCTCCCTCCTCTAGGACTGTTCTAACAATGGTACAGTTTCTAGGTTTGGATACTTCTCTACTGCAAGGTCATTTCTGGCTCTAGGAATGCATGTATTGAAACATTTCTATCTTCACAGCACAAGAGAATAATGAAAGATTTATGCATTCATGAAAACTTCTTATTAAGCAGTTTAAAACAGTTTTCTCAAACTTTTACAGACTTTGGTTCTTTCTCTTAGATGGGGGTTGGAATCAGGGCCTAACTTACAGGCCTTTCATATTTGCAGACTATTATAGGCCATAGCCTGCCACACATGCTCCACCCTCGCTCCACCTCCGGAACGCCCCCTCCCGCCTTCATCTAGGCCTCCCCATACAAACCCGCTGTTCGTACAGGGAGGCCAGAATGACCTCCATAGTGTCACCGAATATTTATTTCCTCTGACCACCATGGTACTATCTAGATAGTGTCAGAGTGGTTCTTGGGCAGAGCTAGAGAAGAGCCAGCATTTATCTGGGTAGCAGAGATTATCCCAGTTTACGGTCGGTGCTGCAGCTATATTCAGCTGTTATCTGGATAGCAAATCTACATACCTTGGACAAGGAAAAAGCTGTCGTAAGTTATGCAGATCTGGATAATGGCGCTGAAAATTCAGCGGCAGCCACTGTCTGTTGTGATGGCTGCCATTTTAAAAAATGCTTACTCTCATGGGCTCAATATTGCTGCTTTCGTTGCTATGGTCACAAATCAGAGCTTTCCCTTCCACTGATTTTACCTAAACATGATGATAAAAAAGAGGAATCACCACGCATTCAGAATCATCAGTCAAAAAACGGATACAGGCATCATCAAAGACAATACATTGAAATCTGCCCAGTGTGCAGTTGCAGCCAGAAGAGCAAACAGAATGTTAGGAATTAAAAAAGGAATAGAGAATAAAACACATGATGATGTCATAATGCCTCTGTATTGCTCCATGGTGTGACTGCACCTTGAGTTTTGTGTGCTATCCTGGTCCCTGAATCTCCAAAACAATATAAGAGAATTAGAAAAAGTACAGAGAAGGGCAACTAAAATTATGCTAAGACTAGAATGGCTTCCCTATGAGAAAAGATTAAAGAAGGTAGGGCTCTTCAGCTTGGAGAAGAAACAACTGAGGAGAGATATGATAGAGATTTATAAATTCCTGAGTGGAAGGGAATGGGTAAACATGAATCGATTGTTCACACTTTCCAAAAGTACAAAAACAAAGGGTCATGACATAAAGCTGCAGAGTAGTACATAAAAGACTAATAAGAGAAAATGTTTTTTTGCTCAGCATGTAATTATGCTCTGGAATCCATTGGCAGAGGATGTGGTAAAATCAGTTAGTGTAGCCGGGCTTAATAAAAGGTTTGGACAAGTTCCTGGAGAAAAGTCCATAATCCATAATTAAAATAAGACTGGGGAAGCCACTGCTTATCCTTGGGGGTAGGCAACATGGATTTGCACTCTGTTTTAGGTGCCTACCAGGTATCTGTGAGTTGAATTTGCCACTGTTGGAAACTGAATACTGGTCTTAATGGTCCGACAAAAAAGCACGGTACCACATAAACCAATGAAGACCCAGTTCAGGCATGGTAACTGAAAGAGCCTTTATTGAAAATTCCGGGGCACAGTATGAACCCCCACAAGGGGTACCTCAGCCAACCCAACCCGACACAGGCCGTGTTTCATCTATGCCTTCCTCAGGCGTTCTCTTGGCGTACGTAATGGAATTTTCCTTCTGATTAAGACCCCTTCTGTTATGTCTCGTAACTTTTTACCATGTGATTCTGGGCTTATTTCTCTTATGAGAAGAGACTTGAAGACCTAACTATGTACACTCTGGAAGACAGGAGGGATAGGGGAGATATGATTCAGACCTTTAAATACTTAAAGAGTATTAATGAATAAACAAACCTCTTCCAAAGATGGGGAAACTGTAAAACTAGAGGGCATAGTATGAAGCTGCAAGGGGGTAAAATGAAAGGCAATGTCAGGAAATACTTTTTCACTGAAAGGGTGGTGGATGCTTGGAATGCCCTCTCGAAGGAAGTGGTGGGGGCAAATACAGTGACAGAATTCAAAATGGTATGAGACAGACACAGTGGATCCCTTTATAGCAACAGGATAAAATCAAAATAAACATAACTCTTATATCTCAACAAATAGGGGTGACCTGCACTGAGCGTTGGGTACACCTCTAAACAAAGGCATGGGGAGGGGTGACCTGCATGGACCGGCAGGTGCACCTATTTTTGCCGCCTTGCTAGGCAGACTAGTTGGACCATACTGGTCTTTATCTGCTGTCATATACTATATTACTATGTAAGAAACTTGCAAGAACTGTAATGAAATACAATGCAAACAGTGAACACTTTATTTCTATTCGTCTATGAGAAATGCCCATCAACATAAGAATAATTCAAGTATATGCCCCAACAACTGCAGAAGAGGATGAAGTTGTTAAGTTCTATGAACGGGTACAAGCTGAAATTGACAGAACATGCAAACAGAATATCCTAATAGTCATGGGTGACTGGAACACAAACGTTGGCAACAAAGAAGAAGGCAATGTGGTTGGAAAATATGGACTTGGCAACAGAAATGAAGATGGGGAAAGACTGATAGAAGTTTGCAAGACCAACGATCTATTCATCTGAAACACCTTCTTCCAGCAGCACAAGCGACGTCTGTACACATGGATTGTACAAAAATCAAACTGACTACGTCTGTGGAAGTCAACGATGGAAAAGCTCTATAACATCAACAAAGACAAAACCTGGAGCTGACTGTGGTACTAGGGTGTTTTAGTTTTGAAGATGTCATAATTTTAAAAAGCACTAGTGAAAAAATGGTACAATTTCATGTGGCAAAACTAGCTTTACATTTTGTGTAATATGTTATTTATCTACCTGTAATTTCTAGGAAATTATGCAAAAATACACAAATTACTGCATATTAATAGATTTTGTGCCTCAATTGTCAACTTATCTTACTTATTTCTGTGTTGGGGTTTATATAATGAACTGGTTCAATATAAAAATAAATAGCAATTGGACACAAGGTCCCAGGCATCTCCTTTTCTAGCTGCAACTGTTGAAAGAACAGTGTGAAGAGGTAAGGAAGATAGTCATGCCTATAGTGAGAAGGTCAGCTTGGTATGGTTACAGCGAATCTGTTCTGCAAGCTATGTTGTTCAGTGAAGAAGAACAGGAGAGAGGAGATGCAGTGGAGAAGATATTGAAGAACAGAGGTGAAAGAGATGAGAAGACTCAGCTTGGAGACAGCAGTGTGAGACCCAGGAAAACACTATCTATCAACACTGAGGCAACTACACTCATCCAATTACTTGATTGGAGCTCCGGAATCTCTGAGCCTCCTCTTACCTGTACCATGAACACAGCAGAAATCAAAGCATTTCTTAGCAAGACCATGGTGGTTCCAGACTGACCATCACACACCCAGTCCATAAAAAGGTGTGTAAAAATGACAACTGAGGCTGCTGGCCATGTGTACAATCAGGAGAGGAGGGAACATTATATTAGGGGTCAGATGGTCAGCAGGGAGCTGATGAGCCAAAACAGAAGCAAACAAGAAATGGCCTCTTTGCTGGATTTTGTTAAGTAACATTAAATTAATTGCATAAATGACATTTTAAAGACAATTATATGGCTACAGGTGTTGTTCAGACTATTTGTACGTTCAAAAAAATATTATTTAATTTCCACATATTTCAACTGTGATTTGATATAGGTAAGACTCACTTTAAGCAGTTTCCGAAGATAGTTTTAGATTCAGCATGCAAAACGGCATAATTTGGTCACAAGTACTGTAGTTTGTAAAGTTTGGAAAAATAAAAATCTACCACTAAAATTGACACGCCCTACTGTGGTAGAGATCACCAACTGCTGGTGTGCAAACTCAAGCTAAAGTTGAAAAAGAGCAAGCCACTCCTGAATGTAGCAAAGTATGATCTTGAAAATATACCACCAGAATTTAAAAACTGTCTGCAAAATCGATTTGCTGCTTTAGATACAAATGACAGAGCTCCAGAAGAGTTATGGGATGGCATCAAAGTTGTACTGGATGATCATTCAGATTTTTAGTCTGACAAAAAATATTTTATGTTACTTTGCTATTGGGGGAACTTTTTCTTCTTTGGATTGTTTGTGGACCTTCTGTGTGGACTTTAGGATATTACCACCAGGACCTTGCCAAGATCAGGCCTTCCCTCCAACATGGATGACTCAGCAAGGAAATGAATCAGGGATGCAATGAAGGGGCCAATGGCAACTTTGAAAGAACTGTAGGCTTCCATGACTAAGACTTGTCAAAGAGATGCATGTGACAATAATATACAAAGAAATTCACAAATTTGGCTTCTGTGGTAGACTCACAAGAAGGAAAATATTCAGGATAGACTACCTTACATCCTATGCCTGTCCTTGCTTGGATTTAGGGGCTCCATTCTGTCCTTGTTTTCTTCTTATCTCTCCCATCACACTTTTAGTATACTGTATGTTCTAGTGGTTCCTCCTCTACTGCCATCCCACTTTCAGTTGGTGTACCTCAGGGCTCTGTCTTGGGACCTCTCCTTTTCTCGCTCTACACTCTGTCACTTGGTGCACTTATTTCCTCTCATGGTTTTCAGTAACACGAGGAAAGATCTACAAAAGCTGGAAGAATGGGCTAATACTTGGCAGTTAAGATTTAATGTGAAGAAATGCAGTGTCATGCACTTGGGAAGCAGAAATCCAATAGGGGGCGAGAGGTTGGTGTGCATGGACCAGGAGAAGGACCACAGAGTGATTGTTTCTGAGGATCTCAAGGTCGAGAAACAGTGTGACAAGGCGGTGGCAAAAGTCAGAAGGATGCTGGATTGCATATAGAGTGGAATTACCAGCAGAAAGGAAGAGAACGTAAGAACATAAGATATGCCATACTGGGTCAGACCAAGAACATAAGAACATAAGATATGCCATACTGGGTCAGACCAAGGTCCATCAAGCCCAGTATTCTGTTTCCAACAGTGGCCAATCTAGGTCATACGTACCTAGCAGTTTCCCCAAGGGACACAGGTTCCACAATGCTTGTATTGGTTCAAGCATTGATATCCTGGGTCCCTTCTTAATAATGGTTTATGGACCTTTCCTCCAGGAACTTGTCCAAACCTTTTTTAAACCCAGCTACACTAACAGCCTTTACTACATCCTCCGGTAACAAATTCCAGAGTTTGATTACACGTTGAGTGAAAAAATATTTTCTTTTATTAGTCTTAAATAGTTTACCCTGTAGCTTCATTGCATGTCCCCTAGTCTTTCTATATTCTGATAAGGTAAACAATCGATCTACGTTTACCCGTTCCACTCCGTTCATTAATTTATAGACTTCTATCATATCTCCCCTCAGCCGTCTCTTTTCCAGGTTAAAGAGCCCCAACCTTTTTAGCCTTTCTTCATAGGAGTAGCCTTCCATCCCCTTTACCATTTTGGTGGCTCTTCTCTGAACCTTTTCTAAAATTGCTATATCCTTTTTAAGATATGGCGACCAGAATTGCACACAATATTCAAGGTGCGGTCTCACCATGGAACGATATAGAGGCATTATAATATCTTTTGTTTTATTTTCCATTCCTTTCCTTATCATACCTAGCATTCTATTTGCTCTCTTGGCCGCCGCTGCACACTGGGCCGAGGGTTTTAACATGGTATCCACAAGGACGCCTAAATCTTTTTCTTGGGTGGTGGTTCCTAATGTGGAACCTTGCATCGTGTAACCATAGTTTGGGTTGTTCTTCCCTAGGTGCATAACCTTGCACTTCTCCACATTAAATTTCATCTGCCATTTTGATGCCCAGTCTTCCAATTTATCAAGATCCTCTTGCAATTTTCCACAATCCTCCTGGGTTTTAACAACTTTAAATAGTTTTGTGTCATCAGCAAATTTGATAACCTCACTCGTTATTCCACTTTCCAGGTCATTTATGAATATGTCAAAAAGCAGCGGACCCAGCACAGATCCCTGGGGTACACCACTATTCACCTTTCTCCATTGGGAAAATTGGCCATTTAGCCCTACCCTCTGCTTTCTATCTTTTAACCAGTTCCTGATCCACAGTAGTACACTGCCTCCTATCCCATGACTCTTTAGTTTTGCCAAAAGTCTCTCATGAGGGACCTTGTCAAAGGCTTTCTGAAAGTCCAGATACACAATATCAACCGACTCACCTTTGTCCACCTGTTTATTCACTCCTTCAAAAAAACATAACAGATTAGTAAGACAAGATCTTCCTTGTCTAAAGCCATGTTGGCTGTCTCCCATTAGGTCATGACTATCTATATGCTGAGTAATTTTATTCTTTATGATGGTTT
Organism: Ichthyophis bannanicus; assembly: GCA_033557465.1. Lineage (NCBI taxonomy): Eukaryota > Metazoa > Chordata > Amphibia > Gymnophiona > Ichthyophiidae > Ichthyophis > Ichthyophis bannanicus. The sequence goes on along the minus strand of CM066036.1, from coordinate 641,857,018 downwards.
CTACCATTTTTCCCGGTACTGATGTCAGGCTCACCGGTCTGTAGTTTCCCGGATCACCCCTCGAACCCTTTTTAAAAATTGGTGTTACATTGGCGATCCTCCAATCCTCAGGTATTAGAGATGATTTTAATGATAGTTCACAGATTACTGATAGCAGGTCTGCAATCTCAAATTTCAGTTCTTTCAACACCCTTGGATGTATACCATCCGGCCCAGGTGATTTGCTACTCTTCAGTTTATCTAATAGTTGTAGGACATCTTCCCGATGTATCGATATTTCCTTCAATTCTTCCACACCTTTAAATACCACTTCAGTCGTGGGTAACATCCCTACATCTTCCTCAGTAAAGACCGAAGCAAAGAATTCATTCAGTCTCTCCGCTATCGCCTTGTCGCCTCTTAGTGCTCCTTTAACCCCTTTATCATCTAATGGACCAACTGACTCTCTCACGGGTTTTTTGCTACGAATGTACTTGAAAAGGTCTTTATTTCGCGTTTTTGCTTCCGCAGCAAGCTTCTTCTCAAATTCTCTCTTTGCCTGCCTTATCAATGCCTTGCATTTGACTTGCCAGTGCTTGTGCTGTTTCCAGGTTTCATCATTTGGCTCTTTTTTCCATTTCTTGAAAGATGCTTTTTTGGCAACAACAGCCTCTCTGACCTCAGCTTTAAACCATGCTGGCAATTTTTTAGACTTCCTTCCACTTTTCTTAAAGTGTGGAATACAGCTGGTCTGGGCTTCCAAGATAGTATTTTTCAACAACACCCAAGCTTGATGTACGTCTTTAACCTTTGCAACTGCTCCTTTTAGTTTTTTCTTAACTGTTTTCCTCATTCTATCATAGTCTCCCTTTCGAAAGTTAAAGGGTAGTACTGTGGATTTCCTTACTATCCCTCCTCCACTAATTAAATCAAAGGCGATCATGCTATGATCACTATTGCCAAGTGGCCCCAACACCCTTATCTCTTGCACTACATCTGGTGTTCCACTAAGGACTAGGTCTAATATTGCTTCCCCTCTGGTCGGTTCATGAACCAGCTGCTCCAAGAAGCAGTCATTTATTTCATCTAGGAACTTTATCTCCCTAGCATGTCCTGTTGTGACACTGACCCAGTCGATGCCGGGGTAATTGAAATCACCCATTATTATTACTGCACTGTAACTTTTGCTAGCTTCCTTGATTTCTTTGAGCATTTCATCATCCATTTGTTCATTCTGGCCAGGCGGACGATAGTACACCCCCACTGCCATCGCCTTCCCCTTTTTACATGGAATTTCAATCCATAGAGATTCTACAGCAAATTTTGTTTCTTGCAAAACTTTAATCCTTTCTGACTCAATGCCCTCTCTAACATAGAGCGCAACCCCTCCACCAATTTGATCAGCTCTATCATTTCGATATAGTTTGTACCCAGGTATCACAGTGTCCCACTGGTTGTCCTCCTTCCACCATGTCTCTGATATTCCAATCATATCTAACCTCTCGTTTAGTGCTATATATTCTAACTCTCCCATCTTGTTTTGTAGACTTCTAGCATTTGCATACAAGCATTTTAGAGACTGTATTTTATTCATATTAATTTGGCTATTGGTAGACATGGGTAATTTGGGATCTTTAAGTTCTGTCTGCTCCATACTCGAGGGCATTTGGGCTACTTTACTCTTTTTTGGAACCTCTCTGCTTTTTGTAGTATCCTTCAAGGATACATTCTTCCGAACCATGCGCTCTTGGGCGACTGTCGGCTTTCCCCTATTATCTAGTTTAAAAGCTGCTCTATCTCCTTTTTAAAGGTTAATGCCAGCAGCCTGGTTCCATCCCGGTTAAGGTGAAGCCCATCCCTTCGGAAGAGCCCCTCCTTTCCCCAGAATGTTCCCCAGTTCCTAACAAATCCGAACCCCTCATCTCTGCACCATTGTCTCATCCACGCATTGAGACTCCGGAGCTCTGCCTGCCTATTGGGTCCTGCGCGTGGAACGGGAAGCATTTCGGAGAACGCTACCCTGGAAGTTCTGGATTTCAACTTCCTACCTAAAAGCCTAAATTTAGCTTCCAGAACCTCCCTACCACATTTTCCTATGTCATTGGTACCAACATGTACCAAGACAGCAGACTCCTCCCCAGCACTATCTAAGACCTTATCTAGGTGGCGTGTGAGGTCCGCTACCTTCGCACCAGGCAGGCATGTTACCAGGCGATCCTCACGTCCACCAGCCACCCAGCTATCTACATGCCTAATGATCGAATCACCAACTATAACTGCTGTCCTAACCCTTCCCGCATGGGCACTTGGCCCTGGAGAAACTTCCTCGGTGCGAGAGGGGTTTACATCACCTGGAGGACAGGTCCTAGTTACAGGATCACTTCCTGCCACACCAGGGTGATGCTCTCCTGTCACGTGACCTCTCTCCTCCATGGCAACAGGGATGCTGCCAGACTGGAGGTGGGACTTCAGGACTATATCCCTGTAGGTCTCGTCTATGTACCTCTCTGTCTGTCTTATGTTTTCCAAGTCTGCTACTCTAGCCTCTAGAGAACGGACTTGTTCCCTGAGAGCAGAGAGCTCCTTGCACCTAGTGCACACGTAAGACCTCTCACCAGCTGGGAGAAAATCATACATGTGACACTCAATGCAAAAGACCGGAAAGCCCACATCCCGCTGCTGGACTGCTGTCTGCATCTTAGTTTTAAGTTTGTGTTTAGATCTTTAAGTTCTATATGTACTAAAGGATGCAATGGATATTTATACCACTAAAACTGTACCTAAGAAGTTTAATATACCTTGTTCACCTGAAGCTTAATTAATCTCAGGTCCATCAAGCCCAGTATCCTGTTTCCAACAGAGGCCAATCTAGATCATAAGTACCTAGCAGTTTCTCCAAAAGACACAGGTTCCACAATGCTTGTATTGGGTCAAGCAGTGATATCCTGGGTCCCTTTTAATAATGGTTTATGGGCCTTTCCTCCAGGAACTTGTCCAAATCTTTTTTAAACCCAGCTATACTAATAGGTTTTACTATATCCTCCGGTAACAAATTCCAAGTTTTGATTATACGTTGAGTGAAAAAATATTTTCTCTTATTAGTCTTAAATAGGTTACCCTGTAGCTTCATTGCATGTCCCCTAGTCTTTCTATATTCTGATGATGTAAACAATCGATCTACGGTTACCCGTTCCACTGTACAAGTCGCTGGTGAGGCCTCACTTGGAATATTGTGTTCAGTTCTGGAGACCGTATCTCGCAAAGGATATAAAAAGGCTGGAAATGGTTCAGAGGAAGGCCACCAAAATGATTTGGAGCCTGCGTCAGAAGACTTATGAGAAGAGACTTGAATACCCAAATATGTACAATCTGGAGGAGAGGAATGACAGGGGAGATATGATTCAGACTTTCAAATACTTAAAGAGTATTAATGAACAAACAAACCTCTTCCAAAGACAGGGAAGCTATAAAACTAGAGGGCATAACATGAAGCTGCAAGGGGGTAAACTGAAAGGCAATATCAGGAAATACTTTTTCACTGAAAGGGTGGTGGATGCTTGGAATGCCCTCCCGATGGAAGTGGTGGGGGCAAATACAATGAAAGAATTCAAAATGGCATGGGACAGACACAGCAGATCACTTTTTAGTAACAGGATAAAATAAAAATAAACATAGCTATCTCTTATATCTCAACAAATAGGGGTGACGTACACGGAGAGGTGGGTACTCCCCTAAACAAAAACATGGGGAGGGGTGACCTGCATGGATCTGCAGGTGCACCTACTCTTGCCACCTTGCTGGGCAGACTAGATGGACCATACTGGTCTTTATTTGCTGTTATATATTATATTACTATGTTTTATGCTGATGACTCTCAGATCTACCTTTCTTTGCCTGAAATCTGTCCAGGAATCCAGGCCCAGATCTTTGCCTGCTTATCTGATATTGCTGCTTGGATGTCTCACCGCTATCTGAAACTGCATATGGCCAAAACTGAGCTCCTTATCTTTCTTCCTAAACTCACCTTCCCCCTTCCTCCCTTCTCTATTTCTATGGATAATACTACGTTCTTCCCTGTTTCCTCAGCTTGCAATCTTGGGGTCATCTTTGACTCTACTCTCTTTCTCTGCACACATCCAACAGATAGCTTAAACCTGTCATTTCATTCTGTATAACATTGGCAAAATTTGTCCCTTCCTTTCTACACACACTACTAAGACACTTATCTACTTTCTAGTCACTTCCCATCTAGACTATTGCAACCTCCTCCTTGCTGGTCTCCCTCTGAATCCTCTCTCTCCAATCTGTTCAAAACTCAGCTGTGTGGCTAATCTTCTGCCAGCCTCTACATGCTCATATATTCCCTTTTCTCAAGTCGCTTTGCTGGCTCCCTATCCGTTTCCATATCCAGTTCAAACTTCTCCTACTGACCTATAAGTTCACTTATTCTGCTGCTTCTCACTACCTTTCCTTTCTCATCTCTCCCTACACCCTTCCTCGGGAACTCTGCTCTTCTGGCAGATCCCTTCTATCTGTGCCCTTCTCTTCTACTGCCAACTCCAGACTTCGATCCTTCCTCCATGCTGCTCCTTACGCCTTGAAAAACTACCCGAGTATGTGCATTAGGCTTCATCTCTGGCTCTTTTCAAATCCGGGCTGAAACTCACCTCTTCGAGTCTGCTTTTGGATCCTGGTCCGCTTGGTCTCCTATGTGTTTCCTTGCCACTCCCCTAGATGTGTCCTTGTTCTCAGCTGTTGTGTTGTCTGTCTTGTCTAGATTGTAAGCTGTGATGAGCAGGGACCGTCTTTTACATGTGTCTGTACAGCGGGCCTTGTAGCGCTATACAAATGGCAGGTAGCAGTAGTAGTAATATGAAGTAAACAAAGCAACACTCAGGAGATACCGTAGCCAGGTAGCAAAAAGAGAGCCTCTTTGGCCTGAATGCTGAGCACATCACTTCGGTGGAACACTTTAGTACAAAGAAATAATGAATGAAGAAAAGTACAGAAAAGTCCGTGAGGAAAACATACTGCACTCTGCATGAAAGCCTTAAGTGGGAGAGACGTTCGCCTTTCAGTACTGCAGTGACCTGCGTCACATAGTCAAAGCTACAATGGAGCTGCTAAGGAGAAAAAAGGAAAAGGTCCACGAGTGATGCATTCAGGGCCTCAATCTCAATCCAGTCAGAAATCAGTGGCATGGCAGATTGTTATTTATATGGACCAACTTAAGTAGATAACTTTAAAGGAATAGCACTGAATATCAGCCTTTAGCCCCACCCCTGTAACACCTCTGAACTCTTCCAGACTCTCAATGCCTGGCCAAAGGCTGTGGTCAATAAAGGTTTATGTGGTTAATTCCAATATTAATAATATAAATAGTTTTGCATATCCACCTCTAGAAGTATACAGGGGAGGGCTGGCAGCCCTGTTAGCTTGAAATCTGAACAGTTCTGAGGTATTAGTGTTTGATTTGACAAGATGGTTGGGGGGGGGGGGGAGACTTGACTCAGGGGAGAAAACTGTGAACAACTCCAGGAGGGGGCAGAGAGCTCTCACCCTGGTGTTCTCCCCTTGTCCATGCCAAATCCCATGAGGCCCATGCTCACCAGATCCATCTCTTTAGGCTGTATAACGTGGGCTGTAGGGTACAACACAGATCACAGCTACCTTAAATTGGCTCTATTTTCTTTCTGATCTTGTCTCCTCTGTTAGCTTTTATTCTTTCCTGTCAATGCAATGGATTTCCTTTCATATTTTCAGAGTTCTTTTAAACTATGTAATCTGCTCTGTAGTAACGAAGGGCGGTATACTAAACATATGGTTTATGGTTTATTTAATTTTGATATAATGCAGCTATTTTAACATGACAGTGACCTACTTCTCATTAGTGTCGTAGGTGCCATGTTAAACTCTGCTGATTTTAAGGTAGCTTAATAGACCTTATAGTCTGTTTAATTTGACTTCTTCATCATTCGGTAGAGGGCAGCATTTGACTTCATGTGTTCAAATAACTAGCTAATGGCAATCAGCATCAATCAGGATTGATCCTGTGAAACAAAAGGTCTTTAAACTTTCATGAAATAATCTCTCAAACGCGTTTTCTCAACCCAGTCCTCGGAACACACCGAGTAAGTCATGTTTCCAGAAAATCCAAAAAGAATATGCATAGGATACAGTAGTTGGCCTGATTATAAATGAAATACTGTTTAACTCATTGAGTGACAAAAGATGCAGTCATTAATCAAAACTCCTGAAGTAAAACAAATCTTTCAGTTGCTCTGTCCAAACAATCTTTTTGTAGATCAGAGATTCTGTAAAATATAAGCGGTCCAGCCAGCTACTGACCTTTTACAATCTAAAACACAGAGGTCCCGATTCCATCCCATTCGTCCGGGCCCTCTGTGCATCCGTCCGTAGCCAGATGCACAGAGAGTTTTGTGATTCTGATCACGGGGGGCACGACTAGCCCCGTGGTATCAGAATTGCGAACAGCCCTGTACATGCAGGCTGGAACTCCGATTCAGTCCGGCCTGCACGTACAGGCCTTCCCCAGCTAACTCAGTCAAGGCTCTTCAATGGAGCTGCAGCACCACAGCGTCTGGCTGCCATGCACCGCTGCTCCATTGAAGAGCAACAATCCCCGGCCGCTGGCTCCAGCAGTGATTTTCCCACAACCCAACCCCCGATCTGGCCTCCTAAGGCCAGGGTCAGGCTGCGGGGAGTGTCCTCGCCCCCCCCCCCCCGACCCATCCGCGTCCTGGGCCTGCCAATCCCTGGCAACTAGGGGAATTATTCCACCTCGGAGGTGGAACAAGTTCCCCGTGCAAGTCGCCGGCCCCAAACGTACATGGCCGATATTAGAATCGGCCCTGTACATCTGGAGCCGACAACCGCCCACTGCCTACCCTAACACTGCCCCCGATCTGCCCCTTTCCCACCCCCATCTACCTTTCCCATACAAGACGCAGGGAAGATAGACGGGACCGGGAAAAGGCACAAATAGCAGGGATGGACATCCTCAGAATAACCCCCAGAGTGAAAGGGATCCTAATTGTAAGAAATGACTACTCTGTGATCACAGCCCAACTTTTAAAGAAAACTGCAGATGCTTAGATTTCATGGGCTAAACTACACAGAGGTTTGGTGTACAAGATAAGCACACCAGTGTATATTTGGGGCCCCGATCAATAGGGAGACGCTCCTTAGAGCTAGGGAGGAGCTCCAAGGCTTAAATGATCCTGAAGATAACTGAGTAGTGTAACTCCTGAGAATAGGCAGAACTAGGTGCAACTGGTGCAGAGTTGCCAAGTTACCCAGTTCCAGGAATGAGACTTTTGGCCAGTTCTGGTTTTAAAAGTGCATTGCAATGTATTTGTAGTTCCTGATTTTACCCATTGAAATCATAGTATCATAATAACATGGTAACATAGAATATGACGTCAGATAAAGACCAGCATTGTCCATCTAGTCTGCCCAGCAAGGTGGCAAGAGTAGGTGCGCTCACCACTCCATGCAGGTCACCCCTCCCCATGCTTTGTTTAGGGGTGTACCTACCGGTCCATGCAGGTCACCTCTGCTTGTTGAGATATCAGAGATAGTTAAGTTTATTTTGATTTTATCCTGTTTCTGTAAAGAGATCCACTGTATCTGTCCGATGTCACTTTGAATTCTGTCACTGTATTTGCCCCACCACTTCCATCGAAAGGACATTCCAAGCATCCACCACCCTTTCAGTGACGTTGCCTTTCAGTTTATCCCCTTGCAGCTTCATGTTACGCCCTCTAATATTACAGCTTCCCCGTCTTTGAAAAAGGTTTGTTTGTTCATTAATATTCCTTAAAGGTCTGTATCATATCTCCCCTGTCCCTCCTCTCCTGTAGAGTATACATATTTAGGTCTTGGAGTCTCTTTTCATACGTCTTCTGGCAGGGGCGGGCCAAAGGGGGTGCAGGGCCATGTGCGGAGACTCATTGCGGGGCCTCTTTTGCATAAAGGGCCTCATTTGCATAAATATTTGCAAATGTTAACATACACTAACTTTTAGTAAACATGCCTCTTAATGAGTGTATGGATAAAGAAAGACTAAAAGATTTCTACATTACTATAATCCAGTGCCAAATGCCAGGCATATTAGAAACTACTACAAACACCGCCCATTTAAACCCATAGCAAACCCGCCGTATCATAACAGCACTACCAGGACTCACAAAGCACCATACTCTACCTATCAAAAGGCAACACTGCAAATATTAAACCAATACATTTCAGAGAATAACAATACATGACCTACTGGGGGAAGAAAACAAGTGGCAATGTCAAATAGGAATTACATAAACAGAATACCTCAGCTCAGTTACACATGCAGATCATACACCATCACCAAACAAGGAATCACAATTTAGAAACAGGAAGACAATAATTAAACTGGGAACCCCAAAAGCCAAACTTGGAATGTACAACAACACTTTAGAAATAAAACTATAAATTAATTTCCTCTTGTTCTAAACAAAGCACAGACGTTAATGATGCACATTTCCCAGAGCTGACATATTCCAGTTAATAAATCCAAAATAAAGAGATATTTTTCTACCTTTTGTGCATTTCTTTTTCAGTTGCAATTGCTCTAGCCACTTTCTTCTGGTTTCTCTGTCTTCTGCTAACTCTCCATCGCCTGCTGTCCATTTGTCCTTTCTTCTCTCTTCTAGTTTTTTTCCATTCTCTCTCTACATCTGCTTTAACATACTAATCTTTCTCCTTTTGCTCTTTCCTCATTCCTATTTCATCCACTCACATTTTACCCCTCCATCCTCAATCCCCACTTACTCTCCCAATACCCAGCCAATTGTAGATTTTTCTTCCCTCCCACACAAAATATTTTTCCCCTCTCCATTTCACTCTCCCAGCTCCATCCCATTCTAATCCACCCCCAACATCAGCTCCCTTCTAGTTCCAGCCCCACCCAGCATCCACTCCCTTCTAGTCCCCGCATCAGCCCATTTCCAGTCCTAGCCCCCCCATCAGCCCATTTCGAATCCTATCCTAGCCCCACCATCAGCCCATTTCCAGTCCTAGCTCCCCCATCAATTTCCAGTCCTATCCGAGTCCCTCCATCAGCTCATTTCCAATCCCAGCCCCCCATCAGCCCATTTCTAGTCCTTTCCTAGCCCCACCATCAGCCCATGTCAAATCCTAGCTGCCTTCCACTCAGGCCATTTCCAATCCAAGCTCCCCATGAGCCTACTTCCAGTTCTAGCCCCTCCATGAGTCCATTTCAATCCAAGCCCCCACCACAGCCTATTTCCAATCTTAGCACCCCCCAACAGCCCATTTCCAGTCCTATCCTAGCCCCTCCATCAGTCCATTTCCTGTCCTAGCTCTCCCCACCACTCAGCCCATTTCCAGTCCTATCTCCCTCCCCTCACAGCCCATTTCCATTTGAAGCCCCCCTCCCCATCAGCTATTTGCAGTTCAAGCCCCCCTTCCACTCAGCCCATTTCCATTCCAAGCCCCCCTCCCCATCAGCTATTTGCAGTTCAAGCCCCCCCTTCCACTCAGCCCATTTCCATTCCAAGCCATTTCCATTCCAAGCCCCTGTCCCCATCAGCTATTTGCAGTTCAAGTCCCCCTTCCACTCAGCCCTTTTCCAGTACTAGCAACCCCCCCCCCCCAGCCCATTACCAGTCCTAGCCCCCATAGCCCACTACGAGTCCTAAGCCCCCCATCACCCCATTTTCAGTCATAGCTCCCCATAGCCCATTACCAGTTCTAACCCCCCATCACCCTATTTCCATTCCTAGCCCCCCATAGCCCATTACCAGTCCTAACCCCCCATCACCCTATTTCCAGTCCTAGCACCCCATAGCCCATTTCCATTCCAAGCCACCGTCCCCATCAGCTATTTGCAGTTCAAGTCCCCCCTTCCACTCAGCCCATTTCCAGTACTAGCAACCCCCCAGCCCATTACCAGTCCTAGCCCCCATAGCCCACTACCAGTCCTAAGCCCCCCATCACCCCATTTTCAGTCATAGCCCCCCATAGCCCATTACATCCTAACCCCCCATCAGCCCACCTCCAGTCCTAACCACCCATTAGCCCATTACCAGTCTTAGCCCCCCCAAAAGCCCATTACCAGTCCTAACCCCCCATCACCCTATTTCCAGTCCTAGCCCCCCATAGCCCATTACCAGTCCTAACCCCCCATCACCCTATTTCCAGTCCTAGCCCCCCCATAGCCCATTACCAGTCCTAACCCCCCATCACCCCATTTTCAGTCATAGCCCCCCATAGCCCATTACATCCTAACCCCCCATCAGCCCACCTCCAGTCCTAACCACCCATTAGCCCATTACCAGTCTTAGCCCCCCCAAAAGCCCATTACCAGTCCTAACCCCCCATCACCCTATTTCCAGTCCTAGCTCCCCATAGCCCATTACCAGTCCTAACCCCCCATCACCCTATTTCCAGTCCTAGTCCCCCCATAGCCCATTTCCATTCCAAGCCCCTGTCCCCATCAGCTATTTCCAGTTCAAGTCCCCCCTTCCACTCAGCCCATTTCCAGTACTAGCAACCCCCCAGCCCATTACCAGTCCTAACCCCCCATAGCCGATTACCAGTCCTAAGCCTCCCATCACCCCATTTTCAGTTTTAGCCCCCCCCTATAGCCCATTCCCAGTCCTAACCCCCCCATCAGCCCACCTCCAGTCCTAACCCCCCATCAGCCCATTACCGGTCTTAGCCCTCCCCATAGCCCATTACCAGTCCTAACCCCCCTCCCCCCCATCAGCCCAGGGAAACCTTAAAAGAAAAAAGAAACTTGTTGCTGCTGCTGCTGCCGCTGCCGCCACCGCCGTAGCAGCGGCAGAATGAAGTGTCTCCTGCAGTCAAGTGTCTCCCGCGGGGCCCCCCCGGCTGCCCGGCAGAGCCTGCCTCAATCACTCTCCTCAGTACGGCTTTCAGAGGCACGAAGGGAGAGTTTCTCTCACGGCTCTGTTAAGCTCGCTGGGGCTGGTGGTGGTGGGAATCGAGGAGGAATGTGACAAAGTCTATCTACCCTTTTGATGTCTAGGACATCTGTACCTTGCCCACTCATAATCTTAAATGACAGAGGTGTAAGGCAGGGGTCTCCAAATCCAGTCCTGGAGGGCCACAAACCAGTCAGGTTGGCAGGATATCTCTAATGCATATATATATATATATTTTTTTTATTTATTACATTCTCTTATATACCGCGCTATTCTGCATCAGTGCGGTTTACATTGAACAAACTGAAATTACATTGAACAGGGCATTATAACTTGGAGATAACTATTTTACAGGGAACATGGGCTATGGAGGGTTAAGTGGCTTGCCCAAGACCACAAGGAGCACCTGTGGGACTAGAAACCCCAGTCCTTCCAGCCCAAGATTGCTGTCCTCTAGTGGGATTTGAACCCCCGACCTTCCGGCCTGAAGTACCTTGCCCCAACCACTAGGCTACTCCTCCACTCCACATGCATATTCATTAGGGCTATCCCAAAAACCTGCCAGGATTGCGGCCCTCCAGGACAGGGTTGGACACCCCTGGCCTAGATCCATGAACAGACTGGCAGAGCAAAGACTCACAGAAGATAAAGGGTACCAGAGCATATATAAGAGGAGCCAGTCTGGGGGAGCCTAGGTGGACCTGGTTTTGTTGTAAGAACTGCATCTGGGCTGTCTTCTCTTTTATTTTAGAACCATGGATCCAGTTGCAAGGATTTTGGAACAGCAGGTCCAGCTTCAGCAACCTCTATACCAGCTACTGGAAGCTCAGACCTGTGAACTGCACAAACTTACTATAGCAGTGAGGGACTTCCACCAGTACAGAGGTGGGAAGGGGTCTGGATATGATATTGCCGGGGTGGCCATCTGAGGGAGCTAAGGGACTCTCGTTAACTAAGATGGGACCAGATGATGACCCTCCTTCTTATTTGGTGACTTTTGAAGAGGTGGATTTATCATTGGTGTGGCCAGCCGAACAATGGGCTATTCGTCCCGCGCCCTATCTAACGGAGAAGGTGCAGACTGTCTACCAAGCCTTGCACAATGCAAAAGCCCTGGACTATGCTGAAGTGAAAAAGAACATCCAAGATAGACTGAGGTTGAGTCCTAAGAGCTATAGAAAGTAGTTCCGGGCTCAGGTGTCACAGAAGGGAGATCACCCAATGGCCATTGCCTATCAATTGACAGACCTGGCCATACGTTGGCTAGAGCCTGAATCAGCTACCAAACAAGAACTTGTTCACAAAGTGGTTTAGGAGAAATTTTTGAATATTCTCTAGCCCACAATGAAAGCCTGAGTTTCCCAAAAAGGCCCAAAGACTATTAACGAGGCTATTACCCTGTATGCCCCTGCAAGGACGTTATGCTCTGTACATGGCTTTTGGTTGATTATTTCATCCCCAGCCATCATTAAATATGAGTCCACTTTTCCACAGTGGCTCCTACATTTGTGGAATTGTTTGCCTACTACTTTACAAACCACCTTGGATTTGAAGAGTTTCAAGAAGTCCCTGAAAACTCATTTGCTCAGTAGCTTCTTCAAAATAAAATGGCTTGAACATAGGAGAGGGGTCATGGCTGCTGGCCTACATCGTGATCTACCTAATACCTCAGCCTGGCTGTCTGTCTTTACTGAGTCTGTTTTAGTTGGTCTGTTTTCTTTTTCTGCTGTATCTTTCCTGTTTACTATGGCATTCTTTTTCTGTGATATGTGTTTTTGGTTAATTTTTGTTAATGTAAACCACATAGGTATGGCAGATATGCTGTATATCAAATAAAGAGTAACATAACATAACATAATATTAGCAAAAAAAACTTTGACACTAAGGAAAGAGATCCTAAACAGGTCCCAGGAAATCCCGGGGAAAAGCCTCAACTGGGGCATAAGGAGAAGAGGCTGACCAGTCCAAAGAGTTCCTTTAACAGGGGATAGCATACCCTGGGATGCTGGCTAAAACAGGAAACCCGAGAAGCCCTCAAATGCTTCTCCTTTGAGGAGGAAGGGCATTTCAAACGGGAATGTCCCAAAATGGACTGCTCCTTTTTGGAGATGGGATTAGGCCAAACTATGGGGGTTTACCAATAGCTGGGTGCCTTAAGGAAGGGTGTTCAGATTGGGGGGGGGGGGGGACGGGTATAGAGGCACTTATAGATATGGGTAGCAACCAATCATTGATGTCAAGTGGCTTGGCTCAGTGCCTACGTATTAGAAGGGGCCAGGGCAGATATAAGGGGCCAGTACAGGTGTGCTGTGTCCACAGAGATGTCAGGAAGTAAGGGTTGCCTAGGATGAGACAAACCAACTGCTTCCCATTGCCATAGTTGAGAAACTATCTTTTCATTTTATCCTAAGGCGGGATTGGAAGGGAATGGCAGGAGTGGTAGATCCAAAGTTAGCCTTAGTTTCGACCCAGAGATGTTCCTACACTAAAGTGGGTGAACCTAAGGTAACCCTTGGAGAGCAGTTTCCCTTCACAGATCCGGAGGTGATCAGGGAGCCAGGGAAGTCCCAGAATGCTAAGGCCTAGAGGAAAAGGGGAAAGTGGAAAGGTCTAATACCTCTCGGAAGAGTCAAAGTCCTAGGGGAAGAGGTATTATCCTTACTGAAGGATTTTCCTGGGGAACAGGCCAAAGATCTGACCCTGCAGGAATATTGGGGTAAAGTGGGGTACCAGGAGTCAGGAGAGGGAGAAGAACCCTTATATCCATATTATATAAAGAAAAACAATTTGCTGTATTGAGGGATCACCGGGAGGGAAAGGGAGCGTGAAACCAGCTGATGATAAGAACATAAGAACATAAGACATGCCATACTGGGTCAGACCGAGGTCCATCAAGCCCAGTATCCTGTTTCCAACAGTGGCCAATCTAGGTCATACGTACCTAGCAATATCCCCAAAAGACACAGGTTCCACAATGCTTGTACTGGGTCAAGCATTGATATCCTGGGTCCCTTTTTAATAGTGGTTTATGGACCTTTCCTCCAGGAACTTGTCCAAACCTTTTTTAAACCCAGCTATACTAACAGCCCTTACTACATCCTCCGGTAACAGATTCCAGAGTTTGATTACACATTGAGTGAAAAAATATTTCTCTTATTTGTCTTAAATAGTTTACCCTGTAGCTTCATTACATGTCCCCTAGTCTTTCTATACTCTGATAGCGTAAACAATTGATCCACGTTTATCCGTTCCACTCCATTCATTAATTTATAGACCTCTATCATATCTCCCCTCAGCCGTCTCTTCTCCAGGCTAAAGAGCCCTAACCTTCTTAGCCTCTCTTCATAGGAGTAGCCTTCCATCCCCTTTACCAATTTGGTGGCTCTTCTCTGTACTTTTTCTAATAACGCCATGTCCTTTTTAAGATACGGTGACCAGAATTGCACACAATATTCAAGGTGCGGTCGTACCATGGAGCAATACAGAGGCATTATAATATCCTTTGTTTTATTCTCCATCCCTTTCCTTATGATACCTAGCATTCTATTTGCTTTCTTGGCCGCCGCTGCACACTGGGTGGAGGGTTTTAACATGCTATCCACGATGACTCCTAAATCTTTTTCCTGGGTGGTGGTTTCTAATGTGGAGCCTTGCATCGTGTAACTATAGTGTGGGTTGTTCTTTCCTAGGTGCATAACTTTGCACTTGTCCACATTAAATTTCATCTGCCATTTGGATGCCCAGTCTTCCAATTTATCCAGATCCTCCTGCAGTTTTCCACAATCCTCTTGGGTTTTAACAACTTTAAACAGTTTTGTGTCATCTGCAAATTTGATAACCTCACTAGTTATTCCCTTTTCCAGGTCATTTATGAATATGTCAAAAAGCAGCGGACCCAGTACAGATCCCTGGGGTACTCCACTATTCACCTTTTTCCATTGGGAATATTGGTCATTTAGCCCTACCCTCTGCTTTTTATCTTTTAACCAGTTCCCGATCCACAATAGTACACTGCCTCCTATCCCATGACCTTTTAGCTTCGCCAAAAGTCTCTGATGGGGGACTTTGTCAAAAGCTTTCTGAAAGTCCAGATACACTATATCAACCGACTCACCTTTGTCTACCTGTTTATGCACACCTTCAAAAAAACATATCAGATTAGTAAGACAAGATCTTCCTTGTCTACAGCCATGTTGGCTGTCTCCCATTAGGCCATGACTATCTACATGCTGTGTAATTTTGTTCTTTATGATGGTTTCTACCATTTTCCCTGGTACTGACGTCAGGCTCACCGGTCTGTAATTTCCTGGGTCACCCCTGGAACCCTTTTTAAAAATTGGTGTTACGTTGGCGACCCTCCAATCTTCAGGTATTACAGATGATTTTAATGAAAGTTCACAGATTACCAATAGCAGGTCTGCAATCTCATATTTCAGTTCTTTCAACACTCTGGGATGTATACCATCCGGTCCAGGTGATTTGCTACGATTCAGTTTATCAAATAGTTGTAATATATCTTCCCGGTGTAGCGATATTTCTCTCAATTCCTTTGCAGTACCACCTTTAAATACCACTTCAGTCTTGGGTAACATCCCTACATCTTCCTCAGTAAAGACCGAAGCAAAGAATTCATTCAGTCTCTATGCTATAGCCTTGTTTCCTCTTACTGCCCCTTTTACCCCTCTATCATCTAATGGTCCAATTGACTCTCTCACAGGCCTTTTGCTACGAATGTACTTGAAAAAGTCTTTATTTCGTGTTTTTGCTTCCGTAGCAAGTTTCTTCTCAAATTCCCGCTTTGCCTGCCTTATCAATGCTTTGCATTTAACTTGCCAGTGCTTGTGCTGTTTCCAGTTTTCATCATTTGGCTCTTTTTTCCATTTCCTGAAGGTTGCTTTTTTGGCAGCAACAGCCTCTCTGACCTCACCTTTAAACCATGCTGGCAGTTTTTTGGACTTTCTTCCACTTTTCTTAATGCGTGGAATACAGCTGGTCTGGGCTTCGAGGATAGTATTTTTAAATAACACCCAAGCTTGCTGTAAGTCTTTAACCTTTGGAACCGCTCCTTTTAGTTTTTTCCTAACTATATTCCTCATTCTATCATAGTCTCCCTTTTGAAAGTTAAAAGGTAGTACTGTGGATGCCTTTACTATCTGTCCTCCACTAATTAAATCAAACATGATCATACTATGATCACTATTGCCAAGTGTTCCCAACACCCTTATTTCTTGCACCAGATCTGGCGTTCCACTAAGGACTAGGTCCAGTATGGCTTCCCCTCTGGTCGGTTCATGAACCAGCTGCTCCAAGAAGCAGTCATTTATTCCATCTAGAAACTTTATCTCTTTAGCTTGTCCTGCTGTGACACTGACCCAGTCGATACCGGGGTAATTGAAATCACCCATTATTACTACTCTGTTGTGACTTTTGTTAGCTTCCTTGATTTCTTTGAGCATTTCATCATCCATTTCTTCATTCTAGCCAGGCGGTCGATAGTATACTCCAACTGCCATCACCTTCCCCTTCATAAATGGAATTTCAATCCATAGAGATTCTACAGCAAATTTTGTTCCCTGCAAAACTTTAATCCTTTCTGACTTAATGCCCTCTCTAACATAGAGCGCAACCCCTCCACCAATTTGATCAGCTCTATCATTACGATATAGTGTGTATCCAGGTATCACAGTGTCCCACTAGTTATCCTCCTTCCACCATGTCTCTGAGAGTGCAATCATATCTAACCTCTCATTTAGTAATACCTAAAGTCTTTAGGAAAACACTCTTAACCATGGCAGGGCACCTAGGGTAACATGGTGTAGTAGAGAGAATACTTCAACGGGTTCTTTTGGCCAAATATCTACCAAGAGGTGAGAGATTTCTGCCAAGCCTGTCCTAAGACCTTACCTAAGAAAAGCTCTCTCATACCAGAACCCGCCGTAGAACACCCATTGGATCGTGTAGCAGTGGATATTGTGGGGCCCCTGGACAAGAGCTTGGGTGGATATCAGTATTTACTGGTAGTTTTGGATTATGTGACTAGGTACCCCTGGGTGGTGCTGTTACGAAATACAAATGCCACCATGCTAGGGAGGGGATTACTAAAAATCTTTTGTCAAGTAGATTTCCTGAGGGAGTTGTTAACTGATAGGGGAACCAACGTTTTATTCAAACATCTAGACACAGTGTAGAAGATTTTTGGTTTAATAAGAACCTAGTACAGATGATGGGGAAGTGTGTGGGTGAGAATACTAAGGGGTAGGAGCACATAGTGCCATTTGTTTTATTTGCCTGTCGAGAGGTTTTGCAGGCATTCTTGGGCTTCTCCCCTTTTCAATTGATGATGGGCAGACAATCCCGAGGGTTGATGGATATACTGAAGGAAATCTGGGTAGAAGTGAAGAGGAATCTAGGTTCAGTGACAGAATATGTCTGACAAGTGAAGACCACCCTAAAGATCTCCATAATCCTGGCTCTCGAGAATTCAAAGAAGAGTCAGAGGAAGCAGAAACTGTATTATGATAGGAAAGCCCAGGAAAGGACCTTTAGAACAGGGAACAAAGTACTAGCTTTAATTCCTACTTCCAGTAACAAATTACTGGCACAGTGGAAACGCCTATTTGTGATTCATAGGAAACTAGGTCCGGTAGTCTATGAAGTGTCCCAAGACAAGGGACGATTTCAAACCTTCTATGCCAATATGTTGAAACCATGGGTATGCCATGATGGGTGGGGGACTGAAGTCCTAGAATAGGATGAGAATTAAGGACACGATGGACCTGATATTGAACTGGAATGGCTACAGCGCATAGCCATAGCCACCGACTCTTAACTCCAGATATTAAATGCCAGGGTCATATGTGGCCCCGGCATTGAATATCCAGGTGACTGCACAGTCTCCACAGCCGCAGTAGCTAACCAGGTAGCAGCGATATTGCATGCTGCCCAATTAGCTCTTGCGAGTAAAAGATAGGCACAGCAAAAACTGGCCTATCTTTCACCTGCAGAAGCTAACCGGGTAGTGGTGCAATATCACCTCTACCTGGTTAGCTACTCTCACCACCCCTGGAATGCCCATGACATGCCCCAATGCCAAGCAGTTAGCATCGGGACATATAGTAGCTTTAGTTGGGGATATTCAGCAGCAGTAACCATGTTAGTATCCCGCTAAGTAGCATTTAGATGGTTTACAGGTCTGTAAACCATGTAAATGCCTTTGAATATCAGGCCCGATATTACTCAGACCAAAGGAGAGCCTATCATGGCTATAGGGGAGGCCCTAAGACCGACTCAATGGGTTCAGGTACATATCTCAGTTTTCGTATGTGTTCTCTCCACTTCCTGGATGCACACATCCAGTATATGTCCCTGTGATGGGACATATACTCCATCACATGCCTCCCTTCTTCATAAAGACCCTCCCAGTCCCTTTCCCTGTTCTGGAGATTCTTCGGAAAGGTTACCCCCCTCTCGAGACAGATAGTTGGTATTGACATGTTGTTTCCCTGCCCTATGCTCCACTGAAAAATCATATACCTGTAAAGACAATTACCAACACATTAACTGATTTTTCAGTGGAGCACATGAAACCTTAGCTCTCTATATATTTATTCACTTATTGTTTGACTACCTTTTTAAGAGCTCATGACTTGAAATAACTTTCATGGAACAACTGACCTATCATTTATTTTATTTATTCATTTCTTTTAAAATAATACAATCTAGCCTAGAAGGAGGAGAAAAGACCTCAGTTCAAAAGCGAATATCTTCTCTGCAGGAGTCTCCTGCTAAGGGGAGAAAAGACCTCAGTTCAAAAGTAATATCCCTCTCTGCAGCAGGCTCCTGCCAAGGGAAGTCTCTTCCGTCATCAGAACTTCACATTCAGCTATGAGGTGAGTCACTGTTTCCAGGTCTTTTTACAGAATCGACATATGTCTGTGTTGCCAGTTTTTTAAATGCTCGCTGTAAACCATCTTGTCCATAATCCACTGTCCTGGGCTGCAACTCAATCTCTCATCCTTCGGTTTCACTTCATCTCTCCTTAACCATTCATGTGTCTGTTCATGATTGACAAAGAGTTCCTGAAGTAACATTTTGTACTTCCCACTGTATTTGTGCATTTGCCACATATTTTTCCTCATTTGCTGATCTAATTCTTTGAAGAGTTTTTTCTTTTGTTTTGCAAATTCTGTTGCTTCCTTTCCTGTGGTGCTTGTAGATTCTCACTCATTCCCTCTGGTCATCGGAACGCTTCTCCAAGTTTGACGATGGAGACAGATTCTGGACATTTACTTTCACACTTCAGCACTTTTTGTGTATTTGGATCCAGTGAAGCTGTTAGGTAGGCCTGGAGCCCTTTGATAGTAGCTCTGTATGTGTAATCAATCTCTATGAGGCCTAGTCCTCCTTCAGCTCTAGGAATGTACAGTCTTGGCATACACTGATTCTTGTAAATTATCTCATGGGCATGTGGGCGAGGAGGAGTTTTCTTGTTCGCACATCCAGTTTTTCAAGATCTTTAAGAGGCCAATCTACAATCCTAAAGCTATATGAAAGGACAGGAATTACCAGCTGATTAATGGCTTGTATCTTATTCTATGATGTTAAGGCACTTTTCAATAATGATTTTAATCTTCTATAGTATTCTTTATTATCTTTTCTCTCAGTAATTTCTGCTTGCGTGTTGTTCCTTCCTCTACTCTGAGATATTATATATGCCTTCCTGTTCAAATTTATTGATACCAGAGCCCTCAGCCAGGAAGATGTTTTCTGTTTTGCTCAATTTTCCTCTAAAAGAAAGTTGCCTTAGCACATTTGTCTAGGCCAAAAGTCATCCTAATGTCATCAGAAAAGCTTTTCACTATACGGAGTTGCTCTGCTAATTGTTGGTCACTGGAACTGTAGAGCTTGAGGTTGTCTACAAATAATAAATGAGATGTTTCTGGGTTGTTACCTTCTTTAGGATTCAGGCTAAATCCGTATCTCAAAGAGTTGATGAGAGTATTCATTGGATTAAGCACCATACAAAACAAAAGTGGCGATAAGAAATCTCCGTGAAATACTCCTCACTGGATCTTGATATTAGGAATGATGTACTGACTATCTTCATACTTCAGAAATAGGGTAGTTTGCTACATTGTCACAGTGAACTTAATGTACTTTATCAAACCAGGATTTATCTTATACATCTCAAGGCAATTTATTATTTAAGAGTGTGAGACGCTGCCAAAAGCTTTCTTATAATCAATCTATGCTATACTGAGATTTCTGCTTTTCTTAGCGCTGGCCATGATGGCCTTATTTAACATTAACGGGTCTTTGGTTCCATATGTTCCCCTCTTATTGCCCTTTTGCTCTGTTGCCATGATGTTATTGTATTAGATATGATCACATATTCTGTCTGCATCAATTGCAGTGAACAGATTATAAATTGTAGGTAAACAAGTTCTTGGTCGATAATTATTGGGAATATTTTATTTATTTATTTGTTTTTTTAGCCAGTTTTGTATACCACCTTATCCTTCAATCAAAGTGGTTAGGGATATGACAAGGGTTCTACATTAAACATAGGTGACAAGACATACATATATTTCTGGGGGTTGAATCCCAGGTTTGAGATGTTGGGGTGTGGTGGCTGTGTCGGCAAGGCTGCATGGTTTGGGAGTTAAGGTACTTGTTCATATGAGGCCATGAACAGGTGGGTTTTGAGGGATTTGCGGAAATCCTTGAGGTCCTTTTGTGCTCTTAGTTCCTCAGGGAGCGAGTTCCATAGATCCAGCGCTGAGAGTGAGAAGGCTCTTCTGGAAGTTGATTGCTTCGTTTTGTGGTATCCGGCCGGGGTGATGAGTCTGTTGCTGCCTTGGGTTCGCCTGGGTCTGCTGCTTGTGTCTTTGGTTATTGTGGTCTGTAGAATTTCTGCTGAGCAGTGGTGTATGGTCTTGAAGATGATTAGTGTTGCCTTGAATTTTGCCCGTGCCGTTATGGGTAGCCAGTGCAGCTGTCGGAGTACTGGTGTTATGTGTTCGTATTTGGACGTGCCTGTGATTATGTGTGCTGCAGTGTTCTGAACCAGTTGAAGTGTGTGTACAGTGTTTGGGTAACCCCTGATATAGTGAATTTCCATAGTCCAGTATGGGGGTAATGACTGCCTGGCATACTGTGCGGTAGTGTTCTTGGCTGAGGAGTGGCTTGAGTCGTCTGATGATCTTTAAACAATGGTATGCTTTTGCTGCAGTCTTCTTGATGTGGGAATGGATATTACTTGGGTCCCCCTTTGGAAGGAGAAATTTTCTTCCTGTAGTAAGCCATTGTGGTGCTAAGTCTGGCTGCTTGAACAATTGATTTTTGCATTTCACCAGGTCTTGATGAAGTGATGTTAACTGTTTTAGCCAAAGGTTGGTCACCCCATCTGGACCAGGTCTCTTCCAGTTGGAGGCTCGTTTTAACCTGCTTTCCAGCTCTTTTGTTGTTACTATAGGCCTTTCCATAGGTTTGATGTTTGATTTTTCTAAATGGTCCTGTGTGCAGGGTGACCATTCTGCTTCGTGACTGTGTTCTATATGGTCCTCGTTTAGGCTTCTCCAGAAGATTTCTGTTTTGACTTTGGTTAGTGGTACTTTTACCATATTAATGCTCTTTCCCAATTCCCTGTAGGATTGTTTTGGATTCTCTCTATTTTCATATCTTTCTTTTCTGTCTTCTTCATATCTTTTTGATATGGAGCTCAGTTTTTGTGCTTCTGCTGCTACTTTCAATTTATTGTTTGAACATATAAACTTCAGGTCTTCTTCTGTTAATGCAACATGCTTCAACTTGATGTCTTGGATCTTCCTCAGTATCTTTGATAATCTTACTCCTTTTAGATACCCATCTATCAGGGATACCTCTACACACAATGACTGTGTTTTTCCTTCAATGTACTTTTTCCAAGGAGGAAGTGTTATTCTCTTTTTTTTTTCTAGCTCTGCGCTTTAGTTGGTAGTTTTCTTGTAGTAATAATTTTAGCTGCACAATAATGTAATTGGTTTATTTCAGTAATGTCAATAAATGGTCCCTTTATACTGGATATGACCTTGTTCATCTTAATTATCATACTTCTAACCTTAGGTGTTAAATTTAACATGGATAATCTTTCCCTTGCATGGAATCCAGTATATTCATCTCTTTCCATATGGACAAGGAGCTCAATCTTGGATTCCTCCACCTCTAGGTCTTTCTCATCCCTTTCTTCCTGCTCTTCAGTTGATTTGTTAACCCATCCTTTATTCAGTTCATTCTCCTGCAGTTCCAGATCTTTCAACTCTATCTCCCCCTCAACTGCTCTTTCTTTTTCTGTGTATTCCTTTCTTCTGGTACTCTCACCTAGGTCTCCTTCTCCTTCTCCTCCCTCTATTTCTTTTTCCAATGGAAGCCCTTAGTTGCGTCAAGATATTATCATTCACATACTTCTTTACTTTGATCCGTGAAAGTTAAAGATCTTAAATTTGCATCCATTGCTTTTTGCAGTTTTTCTAGTGGCAATTTTCATCTTTCTTTCAGTTTTTGGAGGATTCTCTTTGTATACTCTCTTGATTTAAATATAGGGTTTGTAGCATAAAAAATCAGTAGATTATCTCCTCTTTATGTGTAGTTAATGCTCTTAACTCTTTAATTAATTTCTGTGGTTTATCTCCTGCCACAGTGGGTCCATGAACATGCTCACCATGGCCTTTATCTGTGGCACGGATGTTACCTGCATCTGCAGTGCTTGCACTATTGCAAGCACCATCATTAGCCCTAGTGCATAAGCTATGTATGGGCACCTTTTTATCCTGGGCGGCATGCGGCCAGTTTGTATTTTTCTTTTTCATTCCTACCATACTTCAATTATAGTGTTGCCTTGCTGAAATGTAGTATAGATGTTATTCAATGGGGTCACCATGTGAAGGTACTCAGCAAGACTTGAGTAGGGAAATTTATTCTATCCCTCAAGAGATGCACATCAATTCACCAACAACTGTTAGTGAATTTTTATGCTGCACACCCCTTTGACCCTTGATCTTTCCCTCAGCCAAAAGAAGAGCCCCAGTCCCGTTAGCTATGAGCTTTCAAGTAGGTGTCTTCTGGCTGTGCTCACTGCCCCCATGGAGGAAGCAGTCTGTCTGCCAGTACACCCTGGTGTGAGTTGTTCCTCCTGTTGGGTGTTGCTATATGGCTTTCTTTGTCTCTCCTCTCTCCTGTTCTGTCAATACACCTGGAGTTCCTTTTGCTTTTTCTAAGGACAATTGTTCTGATCTTTGTTGTAAACCGCTTTGCATACCCAGAAAAGGCGGTATAGGGAAAACGAATAGACCATAAACTATTGTTGGTCCTGCTCCTTAAATAGCTCTAAGTTTGTGTGGTCTGGCACAATGTTCAATACAGCCCCTACATATGTAGCTATTTGAATTTAAGAAATCTAGTAGTCAATATATACTCCACTTACTGATATGTTGCCATGGTCGGGGGCCAGTCACCCTATGAAAGCATGTATTTGTACATACTCAGAGACATTTTCCACACCCAGACAAGATCCTGGTTCTGCACATAGTGCAGAGGATGTACTGGAACACCTGATATAGATTCTCCTAGGAAAAGGTTGCAGCTAGTCTACACTTACATGCTATCACAGACTACCTGGCAAATGATCATGCTGACATCACATTGCAGTATATCTCCACAGCCGCAGTCTAAACATCCAGAAGATGACATATGCTGTTAGTATCTTCTATAGGATCCCCTGATTGTACAAATCTGGGGCCATTCAGGAATGGCAATCCATAACAATATAGAGGTCACTGGTTTGAGGCCTGCTTCTGCTAGTGACCAAAGTGCTGCGATGAAAGTTGTAGTATTGAGGTAGAAATCCAGGCAGGGCTGAGAGCTGTAGGGGTTAATAATAACTGAGAAAGGTACTGAGACATCTCTCTCTCCTGTATGCTGTATGAAAAGGATACACACCCCTTAGTGACGTCATACCCTGATACATGCTCGTCCCTCCCCTATTCCTTTGTCCTGTGGTTCTCTCTGCCTGCTAGAGATAACTCCTCTTCCTCTGCTTTGCTAGAGATAAGAGTACAGTAGACTTTTTCCAATCAGGACTACACTGTAATAAAGCAGGACCAATCATTAAGAAATGCTGTGATGAATTGATAACATGTCTATATAGTCTGGATTATTTCTCTGGGCTGGGCTCAGACTTTGGAAAAATTATTTTCTCTGAGTCTGTGTGCACATTAAAGGCTTGCTTCCGAATAGAGACTCCTGGGTAATTCTTTCTTCACTCGGTTTCCTATTACATTTGGTTCCCTGACCGGGAAAGAGAGAGCGAGATAAGAAAGAAACAGTTTGTCTTGCTGCCTCTAGGTTCGATCAGTTTGAGCCGGTGGGGTGGCAAATATGGAAGGAAATACCAGGCGCCCCCAGACCAATTGTTCTGGAGAGTATTGCTTCCTGATTCGCCATGGCTGCTGGCTCTGTCCGAAAGAAACCTACGAGCCCGTTGGGGAGTTCAGGAAACAACCCATTCCAGAAGACATCTGAGTGGGGTAAGTGATAAAGGGGATCTGTTTCTGTATCTGCAGGTCAGGAAAAAGCTGTCCTTCCTGCAGGAAGAAGGAGAGCCTAATCAACTCTCGAGAAAACGCCTTGGTAGCCCAGGGGTGGGTGAAACAGTTTTCCTCATAGTCAGACTGTTTTCTGGGGTGTCTGTGTGTTGGTGTGTGGTTGATTGATTTGTTTGGAACAAGCAGAGGCTTGGGGAGTGAGAGTGCGCAGTTCCTGGCTGGGCAACCACGCCCAGGTCATGTGAAACAGGAAGCGCCATTTTGTTAGTCACCCTTCTTGTGTCTAAGGCAGCAGGATCCCTTACTGGCTTCATTCCTTTCCCTTGCTGTTTGTTTGTTCTGTGTTTTCAGAGACTGGGGGAGAGATATGGGCGGCTCAGAGTCAAAACACAGCCCCGTAGAGTGAATGATAACAAATTTTCGGAAAGGATTCTCTGCAGATTATGGGGTTCGTATGACCCCCTCCCTGTTAAAGAAATATTGTCAGAATGAGTGGCCAAGTTTTAATACTGATTGGCCCTGGGAAGGAACCTTTGATTATGACCTGGTTAGCAGAGCGCACAACGTTGTGGTAGCTCATCACCCAGATCAATTCCCTTATATTGATTCCTGGCTAGATGTATGTCGGAAAAAAACCCAGTGGATCAGGAAATACCATGAGGAACACTGTCACATACTTCTGTCCCGTAGTCCACAGGAAATGCTGCCGAAAGTAAAATCAAAACTACCAGTTTTAGTACAGAAGCAAGAGACAGAAGAATTCCCTCCCCTTATGTTTTCAGGCAGATTCAACGGAGTTACTTACCTGTAACAGGAGTTCTCCGAGGACAGCAGGATAAGTCAGCCACACCTGGTGACGTCATCCGACGGCGCCGAGACGGAAGTACTCTCCATAGCTCAGAAGGGCTTTTCGCCCCTCTGAGCATGGGCCAACTGGCCCCGCCCCCTGTCCCGCCCCTAGCTAGCCAGTTCGTCACTAGCTGAGCCTTAGCCGCTAGGAGGCGGGTACTAGACAGAAGCCGAGACCTTTTCCAGGGGAGGAGGGCGGGTATGTGTGGCTGACTTATCCTGCTGTCCTCGGAGAACTCCTGTTACAGGTAAGTAACTCCGTTTTCTCCAAGGACAAGCAGGATGAGTCAGCCACACCTGGTGCCTCCCAAGCTGTAATGCGATGCGGTGGAAAGGGGGAGGCCGAGATCAGGTTCTGAGACACGATATCAGGGCTGGAAGGTTTAAGATGTGCTCTGAATACCTGGTGGTGGCGTCAGTGCGCCATGTGCCAACCTGCACTGTGTACGCACACCGGACAATATGCAGTGTGCAGTGCTAATGGGTGTGCGCCCATGAGAAGTGAGCCTATAGCAATACCGAGCGTGTGGACGCTGGGTGTGGATGTGCCATCACACTTGGTTGTGAGGGACCATGGTCTGAATGGGCAGCTGCCGAGAAGGTCTAACGGCAGAGATGCAGCCGCAGAGGTGGTCCTCAGTGTTGAGTTACCCACTGCGTGCAGGAATAACCACGGTATCAACGCTGGAAGCATGTGGCAAGACCCGGGCATGAGACATGACTAAGTTCATGACTTGGTTAGGAGTGTCTGGGTAGCAGCCTAGACCTTAAGACTGCTAGGCGACGCATTTGTCAATGTAGTGTGCCGCTTTGCAGGTGTCCCTGCCCAAGGTATGGGGACACAGGTTGTCAATGCATCCTTGACAGGCTGTCGATGGATCCTTTGGCGCAGCTAAGCCCTGTGCTTGGCTTTGGCCTGGTATGAGCCTCTGCGCCTGGCCATGACTGTTCCATCCTATGGCGGGGCATGCAGAATTTCTATCGGTAGGGGGCGCCATGACCGGTTGGCCAGGTTTAATGAAGGACGAGTTGGGCCCCTTTACTGATTCTGGGCAAAAGCTCCAGAGGTGCGTAAGCGCGACCGCCCTGACTGGGCCCAGTGGCTTGTGTAAGCCTTGCAGGAGAGGGACTGAAGGGCAGATTCAACAACGACGGATTGGTGGCAGGAGTCACAGCTGGGACTTGAACCTGTGACCTTCTGCTCCTGAGCACACTGCCTGTGTTGCCACGGTGGTTGTTGCTTGTCAAATCCAGGCATGAGTTTAACGACATACTTAGAGTCCAATTTGCGTGGGCAGGAGTGGTTGGATGCTATTGTCTGCCACGTCTTTGTGGGACTGTCCCGGAGGAGCTGATGGACGGGTAGCGGGATGGTGGAAGACAAGACTGGTGTGCCGCAATCCTGGCATTCAGCAAGGCTCTTTGATAAAGACGCTTCGCTACCTCACCGAGGAGCTTACTGTCCTTGTCCGGTGAAAACTCCAGTTGCCATTCCAACTACCTAACCCAGCCGGGCCCAGTCCTTCCCGTCTCAGGGTAAGACGGCACCGGGGTCCTAGAGCCATAAGTTAGGAAAGAAAACAAACACGCAGGTGCAGATGGCCTGGCTCTGACTGTCTGAAAACAGTTGCCCTTCCTGCTCCCCGTGAGGTGGGCAGGGCGCTTTGTGGTCAGCCCACCGATGGGAGAGGAGATCTGATGGCCAGGGGTTGCGAGTTTCTACCTGCAGGTTAGTAAGGAGGGATATGTGACATGTCCAAGTCCCCAAGGGTATTTGTGGGGAATGGACCCAGGTCTCTTACTACAAGGTTACTCCTCCACTCTTGCAGTCGAGTCGGGGGCCTGCCTGGATGGATGGGTTTGAGTCCTTCTTGTAGAGAAGAGGGAAACTGTTCCCCTTCTGTGAAGGGGTGAGACTACGGCTGGGCCTGTAGTCAGGTATTGAATATGTGATCTTATATGCAATGTGATCCCATGAGCGGCCTCGACCTCACCACCTTGCACTCATGCCAACAGAGAACTGGGTTTAGTGTGCAGGGCTCTGTCACCGTGCACTATGGGCCATAGTGACCTGGGTTCGGTGCCATAGGACTCTTGCGTTCAGGGCCACAGATTTCGTCGATGGGGCATGCGTAGTGCAGGGTTCCCTTCTGCAAGGGAAGCAGGTGGTGGCAAGCATCCCGGAGGACTTGAGCCATAGCCTGGAGCTCTAGGGTTAATTCCTTGGACGTTCTTCGCTGGCACCCCACTGTCCTGAGTGCAGAGGTGACCACAATGTGGAGGCACCCGTTTCGAGGATCCCCTCCGGTGTAGGTGTCTGGGAGGGCGTTCCAGCCCATAGATGCGGGAGGGTGTCGGTGCAGCCGAGTGCTATTGGTGTTGTTGTTGTAGGCTAGGGAGCCTATGGTCTGTGACCACTGAGAGCAGAGCGCCGACTGCACTACCCGCATGGGAAGACGTCTGGGGTGATGTGCACCATTGAAGACGTCCTGGGTGACGTGTACCATTGATGCTATACGTCCCAGTAGAAGAGCATGTGCTGGGCAGATGTTAGGCGGCAGTGCACTCTGCAAGTGCCTGGAGCGCACTGTGCAAGCCCCTGGAGTGCACTCTGCAAGCACCTGGAGATGCAGGGCTCTGTCCCAAAAAGAAAGCCTTGGTCTTGATGGTGTCCAGCTGCCCTTACGAACTCCATGTTTTGGGTTGGCTGGAGATGAGACCTTGGGTAGTTGACTAAGAACCCGAAGTGTTCTAGAACAAGGATAGTGCGTCCTGTCACTTGTTGTGGTTTTGGCGGCTGTGCTGGCCATTACCGGTGATAGGGGAAGACGAAGACCCCCTGCCACTGTATGTGATACAGTAGTCCGAGGACAAAGCGGTGATCCATTCATGTGTAGGAGCAGTAGCGAACTCAGGAGGGGCCCTGCAAGCCCACTGGCACTGCGCCCTTGCCATCTCGGGTCGCAGAAATTCCAGTCAGTGTATTGCTGCTGCTGCTGCTCCTCAGGATCGTTCTAAGGGTGAACCTCAGACAGCCTTACTAGTAACCCCACTGGTGAATCAACCATAGTGCTACATTTATTTTATTTATTTATTTGAGTGCTTTTCTATACCGCCCCTTCCAGAGATCAGGGGCGGTTTACAAGGAACTTAAACAACAATATAGCAGAACAGTGCAATATTGAATTACATTAAACATTAGTTGAGCAAAAAACAAGGAACTTAAACAACAATATAGCAGAACAGTGCAATATTGAATTACATTAAATATTAGGTGAACATAAACTAGGTTACATAATAACTAGGTTAAATGGAAAACAATGTGAGGGTTATTAACATAAAAGGAAATATAAAACTATGTTACAAGGAGTCATAAAACTATGTTACAAGGAACCAGAAGGGTAGATTTACATGGTTAGTAAGAGACTATAATAGTTATTTGTGATCATAAATAAAGTATTGGGAGTAGACTAACTTGGGTGGATGAGAAAATGAAGTCCGGCATTAGGTGGGGTAGACCTGTGTTTGGTTTGTTGCATGTTTTTGTGTAGTAAATTTGGTTCCAGGTTGTAGGTTGCTATAGTGTTGACTAAATAGGTAGGTTTTAAGTTCCTTCCTGAAAGATGTAAGATCTTTAATCTCTCTGAGGTATAGTGGGAGTTTATTCCATTGGCTGGGAGCATAATATGAAAAAGCAGTGTTGGTGGTTATTTGCTTTGATTTTGTCACTGCAATGGGAATTAATAGCATGTTGAGGTTAGTTTTTCTTCTGGTTCTGTTTTCTTGTGGGGTTTGGAGTAGAGTGGCCAACTGTGATGGGGCTAGGTCATTAATGAGTTTAAAAGTGGTGACAAGTGTTTTATATTGAATCCTACTATAGATAGGAAGCCAGTGGAGAGCGTATAGGATAGGAGAGATGTGATCGAATATTTTAGCTTTCATAATTATTCGAGCAGTGACATTCTGAGCTCTTTGAAGGATGTGTAAATTCTTTTTGGATGTTCCTTGGAGTATGCCATTGCAGAAGTCTAAATGTGGCATAATAAGAACCTGGACAACTGTTCTGAAGTCATTGATGTCGATGAGGGGTCTGAGTTGCTGTATAGTTCTCAGTTTGAAAAATATAGTTTTGGCAGTCTGTTTTATGTGGTTAGTCATGCTTAGGGTCTTGTCTAGTGTAACTCCAAGGTATTTAATTTCAGACTTGACTGGGAGAGTAATGTTCATAAGGTTGATGGAAGTTGGAGGAGTGAAGGTGGTATTTCTGGTTACGAAGAGTGCTTCGGTCTTTTTGAAATTGATATCCATATGGATTGAGTGAAGCCATTTTTCAGCTTCAAAGAGGCAGGTGGCGATTTTGTTGAAATTAAGGTTAGCTATGTCTAACGGGGCGAATAGCATGATGTCATCTGCATAGATGAAATATTTTAGATTGTGGCGTTGAAAGATTGTGCAAATAGGTTGTATGTAAAGGTTAAAGAGTAATGCAGAGAGTGAGGATCCTTGAGGGATACCACGCTCTTGGGGGAATGGTAGAGAGGGGGAATGGTCTAAATGGACATATTGGAAGCGATTAGAAATGTAGGACTTAAACCAGTTAAGAGTGGTATCTTTTAAACCTAGTTGGGATAGTCTAGATAAGAGCGTAATATGATCAACGCTGTCGAAGGCTGAAGAAATGTCAAGGAAAATGAGCAAGAAGGTCTGCTTTATATTATCCATACCTCGGATAAGTGAATCAAGAAGGGATATGAGTAGGGTTTCTACTCCGTGATATGAGCGGAAACCATATTGGTACTCATCTAATGGGAAGTTCATATCAATATGATCCTGAAGTTGTGTCTGAGCTACCTTTTCAATAATTTTAGCTAAGAAAGGTATGCTTGCAATGGGGCGGTATGAGGAAGGGTCAGAACTGTTAAGGGTTTTATTTTTTAGTAAAGGGCGAATAGCCGAGTATTTCAGATCATCCGGCATGAATCCTTGAAGTAGAGATTGGTTTACCAGCTTCAAAATGTATGGGGCTAGTTCAGATTTTGTTGCTTTAACCCAAGACACCGGGCAAGGGTCAAGTAATGACGTGGTAGTATTAAGGTTTGATATAATCTCTATCAGTTGTTTGTTGGAAATTGTATGGAATGAGCTCCATTCCGTGATGGATTTTGGTGTGGGAGAGGTCAAGATAATGCTTGGACGGGCGCTTAGTTTAAGTTTATTAGCAAAATGGTTTGCAAGGAGTTGTGGATCTATTGGTGTTTTGTTAGGAGTGTTATCGGGAACCTTAGTTAGAGATTTAATAATCTCAAAAAGTTCTCTGGGTCGATTGATGGCATTAGCTAATGTTTTAGTGTGGAATAGTCTTTTTGTGTTGTTAATGGCTTCCTTGTAGGTTTTAAGGCTTGTGAAGTATTGAACCCTGAGTTCAGTGGTTTTTTTCTTCCTCCATTTAGACTCTAATTTCTGAAGGTTTTTCTTTAGTGTAGCAAGCTCAGAGGTGTACCATTTCTCAGTCAATTTAGATCTAGATTTTCTTTTATTAGAGGTTGAATATTTAGCTTCTGCTTCAATAATGGAGTTCCAGGTAGAAACAAGATCGTTAAGATTGTTTGAGGTGTTGTCTAATTTTGGGGAAATAGATTCCAGAAAACTTTCCTTGTTAAACTGGCGAAATCTTTGTTCTGTGAATTTGTTGTTACCATGAGTAGAGTTGGTGGGTTGGAAAGGGAGAGAGAAATGTATCATGAAATGATCTGACCATGGTACCTGAGTTGTGGTGGGTGGTGTAGGAATCGATGAGAGTGTGAAGTGTGATGGTATGAATATTAAATCAAGGGTATTACCTTTGCAGTGAGTGGGGTGGGTCATTATTTGTTTAAATTCCATTTCCTCCATTGCTTCAAGGAAGGATAGTGCATGGCTATCTGGTAATGAGGCAAGGTTAAGGTCTCCTAAGATAACAGAGGGCTTTCTCAGTGAGGAGTTACATGCAGCCTCAAGTATTATGTCTAGACTATGTATGTCAATTGTGGGGGGTCTGTAGATAAGGCAGATGGCCATGGTGTGACTTTCCACTCTAAGGATATCAATACCATCATGTTTATCTAGTAAGGTAGACGAAAGATTGAGATGCGATTTTGCTATTATAAGAACTCCGCCACCTCTTTTTCTGTCTCTGTTGTTGTTGAGTATGGTATAACCATGTACTCTTAGTTGGTTAAGGAGAACTGAGTCAGATTCATTTAGCCAGGTTTCAGTTATGCAGAGTAGGTGAGGATTTTCGTCTATGATGAGATCTATTATGATAGGTATTTTATTCCTAATTGACCTGGCGTTTATAAGTATGCAATTTAATTGTGTTGAATGTGTAGTGTTTTGTATGGGGTTATTTATTGGTGAAGGGTTCAATTTGATAAGCCTTTGAACACGAATTTGTTGGTTTGTGCGTGGACTGTTTATGGAGGGGTCACTAATAGTATATTTTTGTGTGTTGTGTCTGGGCTTGTATGGAATGATAGGAATGTGTGCTGGCTTGAGAATGTTTGTGGTTGGAGTTAAAGAGTGAATGGGAGGGGTGTGAGAGAGTAGAACCCATAGTGTGAGCATAAGAATGTTTAAGGTGAGTGTAAGAAATCTTTTTAGATCCATAGTTAGTTATGCAGGTGAGGATAAAAGGTCGGAAGTAAGTGTACTGTGGGTAATTGGTGCAAGTTAGTACTGCACCAATTGGTGCAAGTTAGTACTGCACCAATTACCAATTGCAGGTAAAATACTGACAAAAGTAATCACAGGATAAAATACTGACAACAGTAATTACAGGGCAAAATACTAGCAGCAGAAACCACAGGGTAAAATACTGACAACGGTAGTTACAGGGTAAAGTACTGATAGCAGTAATTACAGGGTAAAGTACTGATAGCAGTAATTACAGGGTAAGGTACTGATAGCAGTAATTACAGGGTAAAGTACTGACTGTAGAAACTACAGGGTAAAATACTGACAACAGTAATTAAAGGTAAATTAATTATTTGATATCAATATTGATAACATTAATTACCAGGCAGAATACTGACAGCAGTAATTACAGGATAAAAATACTGACAACAGTAATTACAGGGTAAAGTACTGATAGCAGTAATTACAGGGTAAAATACTCACAAGATGTGGGTTGGGGAAGCAGGTCTGCCTGGATGAGTTTTCGAATTGAAACCGAGGGAGTGGGTTTCGTTGCAAAGGACACCTAACTAATAGCCCTCTGGGCGGGAGGTACCCATGTAAAACCGATCTGGGTGGAGGGCAGAACCAGCTGGCGGTGCCATTCAGATCTCCCGTGGAAACTTGTTTTTCGGGATGGCCGAAAGAACATCAGGAACAGCCTCTGGACTCACTGCTTATGGAGGACCAAGGCTGCTAGAGTCAAAGACCAGCGCAAGCAGCAAGAGAGCAACAGGCACCAAGGAAGATATCGACCAGTACAACGCCAAGAGATGATGTCTGAACCCGCTTTAAGACGACTTCGGGATGAAGGCAGAGAGACAGTGAACTCGTTCCTTAATGCGATTTCCGACCTGGCCTCTCCTACGCAATGGATCTCTCTGACCTGGGATTACAGGGAGAGAGTGGAATCCCACCTAGCAGCTTTTCACCTCATTGTATGTAATGCCTCAGCCAGCCTTGTTCATTGGGCACTGTGTGGGGATTGACCAGTGGTCAATGTTTTAACCATTGCTGTGGTTCTGAATGGGCGAGCAATTTCCGTTCTCGCGGCTTCTATCGCTGCTTACATAAAGGAAGCCAAGCATATGGTGACCGGTTGGCAGGAGCCACAGCTGGGCTTTGAACCTGTGACCTTCTGCCCCTGAACACACTGTGTGTGTGTGTACAGAACCCCACTGTGACCACTGGCGTAACACGCTGGTCATAGTACTGGGTGGGAAGAGAGAATTAAGGATTTGCATGCAAGAGTCGCAGGGACTGGTAACACTCCGGTAAGCATACGGAACTCAGCGGTAGTGGCTGCTGGGCTTCGCCTCCTCAGCGTGGGGGATCTGGAGAGAGGCTAGACAGGCACCACCAGCGCTCTGTCAAGCACCCAAGCCCAGAGGTGGGACAAGGAACTGCTATAGTAGAGTGGAGTGTAGCTGCATCAGTTCAGCCAGACCCTCCCACCTGCTCCGGGTTTGCCGTAGCACGTGGATGCGAAGTTCTGACTTCTTACTGGGATCTGACTTGCACTTCCATGCAAGGGGGGGGGGGGGAACTCAGCATAGAGTGCATCAATTAACACTTCAGGGGAGGGCTAAGGCAATATTACCATAACAGGTAATGCCTCAGTCAGCCTTCTTTGTTAGGCAGGTGGGGGATTGAACCCATGACTCCTGCATCATTGGTCGGTGTCTTAACCATTGTACTGCCGCTCTGTTCCACTGGAGGCAGTTCGGTCCTGGAGCCGTGCGAGGAGGGGCCACACCACACAGCGCACTGCATCTCCTCCCCGGCCCATTTTGTCCCTGAATCTCTGCTTGTCTGAGGGTACAAAGGCTGGGTAGCGCAGTCACTTCCTACGGGTGTTTGGCTACTGGGAGGGACCGGTGCTGGCGAGGGATAGATGCCGGGCAGAAGTCTCAGCCTCTTGGAGTAGCTCTTGGATTTGCCCCCATAGGCGCTGAGGCAGGCGCAATCGGCACCGAGGCAGAGCCACAGCCGATGCCGATTTTTCTCATTCCTTCCTGCTCGGGCAGTGCCGATGCTTGGAACGGTGCCGACGCTGCAGGGGAGGAGCCAGTGCCCGCGGTTCTCCGCGCCGAAGTTCCTCTTCAGAGATCACAACGGAATCGGAGGAGGGCAGTTAGAAGCGGACTCCCGGCGCAGAAGTTTTCAATGCGGATCGCCTCATCGGGTGGTGCTGAGGCCGGCGCTGAAGCCTTCAGCAGCTGAGTCTGCTGTTGCGGGACTGCACGATGCAGAGCATGAGTCGGGTCTGTCGGCGCCATCGCTGCTTGCGCCCTGACCCTGACTTCTTGAGATCGGCGCCGATCCGTGTTGGGACGGCCGCCCAATGGCGCCGCAGGAGAGGGACAGCGATGTCATCGGGTTATAGAGTCTCCCCATCGGCGCCGATGCTAGAGTCCCCCAGACTACCGAGAGGCTCCCCCTTCGCAGACAACGATTGGATCGGCACTGACCAATAGCGGCCAATGGGAGGAGCCGGGAGCTGTGATGAAAGCAAGATGGCCGCCGCCATGGGAACCACGAGGCTGGTAGGGCTGCCGGCTGTGAAAAGGCAAGCTGATCACCTGGTGTGTCCAGGGCCACGTGGCTATGAACGGAGGCCCGTGAGGGCGCGCTCAGAGCCACCGGGGTGGGCTGCAGAGGCCGCATCAACGTTGAGGATCCAAACCCCGGAAGGAGCATCCGAACAACCTTCAGGCACGCAGCAATAATACCGGAGGGACCCAGGAGGCTGGCCGGGGACGGAGGCCCTAGGCACGTCCCGGGCTGCCGTGAGGGCTACCTCATGCGATTATTCCTCACTCAGGGTCTTCTGCCATTGGGGAAGTCGCGGTGGCATGCTAGCCGGGAACGGAGGCCAGATTGGCACGTCCTGGGCTGCCGTGGGCTGCTGCTGCTGGGAGCCAGCTGCTTCTCTACCAGCCTTATTCTTTCCGATGGAGATGATCGGCATTGCAGCGGCGGGGAGACCTCTAAGCTGCTAACTGTGCTGAGACCAAGGGCACATGGCCTGTGGTAAAGCTGTAGAGACTGGGAGCACATGGCCCGCAGGAATCCAAGCTCCGCTGGAACAGCTCTGGAAAAAGAAGTTTTGAAAACATCAATGGCAAGTAAAACTGACTATAAGAGAATTAGAATTTCATAATGTTTAAATTTTGGTGGAGAGTAGAAAAATCCGTCTTGCTGGCAAGGCGGAAGAACTGAAACTGGCTAGCTAGGGGCGGGACAGGGGGCGGGGCCAGTTGGCCCATGCTCAGAGGGGCGAAAAGCCCTTCTGAGCTATGGAGAGTACTTCCGTCTCGGCGCCGTCGGATGACGTCACCAGGTGTGGCTGACTCATCCTGCTTGTCCTTGGAGAACTATGACTCCAGCTCAATTACCAGGCTCAGCAGGGACTCCGGCTAGAACTGATACAACTTCTCCCCCACCCCTCTCGACAGATACTACTTTCTCTGATAGTCAAAAGAGCAGTGAGGCAAGAATACCATTTTCAGATACAGACCTGCCCAGCATTTCAGAAAGTTCCCTGAGTCCCAGATCTGAAGGAGGTCCGTCTCAGTTTAGTACCCCTCCTCCCCCAGTACGGGAGCATTACAACCTCAGGAGAGACCACCACACAATATGTGCTAACAAAAAGACTCCAGAAGTTAGTCTCCCCCTACCCCTCCGAGAGTCTCGAGGACCAGCTGCCTTTAATGCCCAAGGAGAGCTCGTCGAGGACCCTCAGATCTTTGTGTATGTACCTTTTTCTACCAGAGACTTGTTGAACTTGAAAACTCATTATCCTTCATATACTGATAAACCTCAAGCTATGATAGATTTGTTTTCATCTATTATTCAAAGCCATCGTCCAACTTAGGCAGACTGCCGTCAGCTCCTTTTAACCTTACTCAGTACCAAAGAGAGATACCGGGTGACTAGGTCAGCCATGAAATCGTTGGAAGAGAACCCCCAGGTGAACAAGATCCCCAGCAATCAGCGCTGAGATACTTTCCTGACCTAGAACCTAACTGGGATGCAAACAGTGCAGCAGGATGCCTTGCCCTGAATCGCTATCATCGGGCTCTTCTGGAAGGCCTTAAAAAGGGGGGCCAGAAAGCGATGAATGCAGGGAAAATATCTGAGGTCCTGCAAACCCCTGATGTGAGCCCTGGCCAGTTTTATGAAAAACTCTGTGAATCTTTCCGTGTTTATACTCCATTCGACCCCGAGGCACCTGAAAACCAGCAGATGGTGAATACAGTGTTTGTGGGACAATCACAGGGGGATATTCGAAGGAAACTTCAGAAGCTTGAGGGTTTTGCTGGAATGAATATAACCCAGCTGATGGAAGTTGCTATGAAAGTATTTGTGAACAGAGATCAGGAGATGAAGCGTGAGTATGAACGAATGATGAAAAGAAAGCTGATTTGTTAGCAGCAGCGTTAGTTGAGAAAGGACAAGGAAAGTCGACGTGGGAACCAAGGAGCCGAGGCCGGGGTAGAGGAACCCGGCGCGGATCGTTGGAGCGAGGACCATTGGAACAAAATCAATGTGCCTATTGTAGAGAAATGGGCCACTGGAAAAACGAATGTCCCAACAAAGGCGGCCGAAGTGATACAGGAAAAGGAAACCGTGGTCGACCAGCATTCCGAGGGCGAGTTGAAGGAGGAAGATATACTCAGAGACCAGCTGAGGACACCAGCGAGGAGCGTGAGGGTCTAGCGGGGTTCATTGGATTGACCGCTATGGCCCAGAACCAGGATGATCAGGAATAGGACAGACCGGGCTCGCAGATTCTTCTCGGTCCCCATGAGCCCATAGTCACAATCAAAATTGGGGACCAGCAAATACCATTTATGGTTGATACTGGGGCAGAGCATTCTGTTGTGTCCCAACCGCTAGCAAGTGCTTCTGGAAAGACTGTCACAGTGGTGGAGGCGACTGGAAACCGGGCAGTCCGGCCCTTTTTCCATACCCGAGTCTGCGAAGTAGGAGGACAGCAAATCACCAATCAATTTCTGTACATGCCTGAGTGTCTGGTACCACTTCTGGGCCAGGATCTCCTATCAAAGCTACATGCCCGGATCTCGTTTATCCCCACAGGAGAGGCTCAGATGGTTTTGGGGCCGCCAGTATCGGGATTATTTTCTCTACAAATTCCAAGGGAAGAAGAGTGGCGGCTGTACTCCCAAGCTGATCGGCAACAACCCCTCCCACCAGAACTGCAAAACTTCCCTGGAGTATGGGCAGAAGGTAATCCTCCCGGCCTTGCCCGGAACATCCCGTCTATTATAGTGGAACTAAAACCAGATGCCTGTCCCATTTGTGTCAAGCAATATTCCCTGCCCCGAAGAGATGTTGAGGGCATTCATAAACATCTCCAGCGATTACTCAAGTTTGGACTCCTGAAACCATGCCAATCAGCCTGGAATACCCCTTTGCTGCCAGTTCAAAAATCGGGTACTAATGATTACCGACCTGTATAGGACCTATGGAGGGTTAATGAAGCTGTTGTTACCATTCATCCAGTTGTGCCGAACCCTTACAACTTACTAAGCTTGATTCCTGCACAAGCTACCTGTTTTACTATTTTGGACTTAAAGGATGCCTTCTTCTGTTTGAGAT
This sequence comes from Ichthyophis bannanicus, assembly GCA_033557465.1. Lineage (NCBI taxonomy): Eukaryota > Metazoa > Chordata > Amphibia > Gymnophiona > Ichthyophiidae > Ichthyophis > Ichthyophis bannanicus. Next base: position 641,819,310 of record CM066036.1, on the reverse strand, counting down.
TGGCCACTCCTAGCCAGCACTGTTTGCATTTGAATGGGAAGACCCTATTACTGGTAGTAAGGGACAATTGACATGGACACGATTACCCCAAGGATTTAAGAACTCCCCCACACTGTTTGGGAATGCACTTAGTCAAGATTTGCATCAGTTCCAGTCATGCCCGACTCAACGTGTATTGCTGCAATATGTGGACAATCTACTCATCGTCGCTGTTTCCCAGAAGAATGTCTTGCTGCCACTTCAGAACTTCTGCATTTACTTTGGATGTCTGGCTATTAGGTGTCTCGAAGTAAAGCCCAGTTGTGCCAGACTGAAGTCAAGTACTTGGGATTCCATGTTGCCCAAGGCCTCCGAAGACTGGGCTCTGAGCGGAGGAAGGCTGTTTGTTCTATTCCTGAGCCACAAAATCGCAGGCAGTTAAGAGGCTTCTTAGGGGCTGCCGGTTTTTGTCGAATCTGGATACCCAACTATGCAGTGTTAGCAAAGCCCCTGTATGCAGCTACAACAGGGGGAGAACGAGATCCTTTCGACTGGGGCCCGGACCAAAAGGAGGCCTTTGCTATCAGCCCCCAGTCTAGGACTGCCCAACGTGGAAAAACCATTCCATCTGTACGTCCATGAAGAAAGGGGGATGGCAATTGGTGTCCTCACTCAGAGCCTAGGTTCCTGGCAATGACCGGTGGCTTATCTGTCCAAACAGCTGGATCCAGTAACGAGGGGGTGGCCTTCTTGTCTCCACGCAGTAGCAGCGATAACTCTTCTGGCAACAGAGGCTGATAAATTGTCCCTTGAGCAAGAACTGTATGTTAAAGTGCTGCATGCAGTACTGACACTGATGGAGTACAAAGGCAATTATTGGTTTACCAACGAGTGGATGACAAAGTACCAGAGCATGCTGTGTGCAAATCCTCGAGTTCACTTGGAGATAGTGAAAACACTCAGTCCTGCTACTCTACTCCCCGTAGCACTTGGGCTACCTGAACATGATTGTATCCAGGTTATGGATGAAGTGTATTCCAGCCCCTCAGATTTGAAGGATGTACCGCTGGCCTCTCCCGATGTTCAGTACTTTACCGATGGCAGCAGTTTCGTGGAAGATGGATAAAGGAAGGCCGGATATACTGTAGTCACTCCTGAGGTTGTTGTGGAGGCTGAGCCCTTACCCCTGGGGACTTCTGCCCAGAAAGCTGAACTCATTGCCCTTACTCGAGCCCTCCAGTTAGCGGCAGGTTTGAAGGCAAATATTTTCCCTGATTCTAAGTATGTATTCACTACACTCCATGCCCATGGGGCCCTCTATAGAGAAAAGAGACTCATAAATTTGAGCGGGAAATCTATAAAGTATGGGAGGGAGATTTTGGAGTTACTAGAGTTTGTGTGGGCACCAAAAATGGTGGCTGTTGTTCACTGCAAGGCACACCAGCGAGGAGACACTCTGGTCATCCAGGGTAACCGCAGGGCAGAAAGGGAGGTCAAGCTAGCAGCCCAACGAGGAACAGTCCCAGTAAGTGTTCAAGCTCCCCTGTTTGCAATTCCTATGTCATAGTGGGACCCTCATTATGCCAAGAAAGAGATGGATTTCTTCACTCAGGAAGGGGCTACCCTTACTACTGCTGGGTGGTTGCAGTTACTGGGAGATCCACCCCAATATGTTATCCCTGAGAGTCTAGCACCTGCTTTTGTCCGGCGATTTCATGAGACCACCCACTTAGGTAAGACCTCCATGCAAACCATTCTAGTCTTATTTCTATGTCCCACATCTGTCTGCCTTGACGGCAGCCACAGGACGTCGCTGTCTCCAATGTACCAGGAATAACCCCCGCCAAGGTCCTCTACCCCCAGTTTCCATACAGGCGGTTGGTGCTGCCCCTATGGAGAATATTGTAGTTGATTTCACTGAGTTACCCGAGTAAGGGATTATCGATATCTGCTGGTGATAGTATGTACCTTTTCAGGATGGGTTGAGGCCTACCCCTGTAGAACAGAGACAGCCCGAGAGGTTACTAGGGCCCTGCTGAAAGAGATTATTTCCAGATTTGACCTACCTCTTACTATAAGGTCAGATAATGGCCCTGCGTTTGTTGCTAAGTGCCTCCAGGACCTTTCTAAGGCCCTCCAAATCACCTGGAAACTTCACACTGCTTACCGCCCACAGAGTTTGGGAAAAGTGGAAAGGATGAACCGAACCCTGATGCTCCAGTTGTCTAAACTCTGTCAGGAAGCTCATCTTAAGTGGGATCAGGCCTTGCCAATAGCCCTTCTCCGTGTCCGGTCCTCTCCAACTCGGACTCTGCGAATATCCCCTTATGAAGTACTGTATGGTCGACCACCACCCATTGTTCAGGGCCTTAAGGGAGACCTAGAGCAGATAGCTAATGAACTTACGAGACAACACCTACTGGCATTGGGATCTGTTTTTCAGTCTTTGAACAGGTGAATACAAGAGCGACTGCTTATCTCTTTGTCAGAGCAACTCCACCCCCACCAGCCGGGAGATTGTGTGTGGATTAAGGAATGGAAACGTGAACCACTGTGCCCTACTTGGAGAGGTCCTTACAAAGTTCTCCTGGCCACACCAACCGCAGTCAAGGTCGCAGAGATTACCCCGTGGATTCATCATACTCATCTCAAGAAAGCTGCTCCTGATCTGGACGACAAGTGGACAGTGCACAAACATTTGCAGGGTCCCTTATGCCTCACACTGCGGAGAACCAGGGAATTGGCAGACAATGGAGCCCTGTGCTAGTCGCACACCGGAAGCCAGCTAGTCTACGCATGGTGGAAGCTTGAGAAGTCATCTTCAGATACTGTTACGGAACAGAAGTGTATTGGCACACCAGCTCTATGGTCAATATGCACCTGCTTATGCTGACTTTTGTTCTGGCATTCGTGTGGGTCCTTCCCTTGTTGGCCTCAGGAACTATAAATGTAGTAACACTACTTGCCGGGACTGCTTTGAATACTTTGGACTTAGTGTATGCAGCTCATCGCAGCCTGGAGTTTTTTTTATCAACATGCCTTATTGCTGTACCTACTACTTTGTGTGAAATGCAAAAGTTTACTGTAATGCATAATCTGAACTGCAAACAGCCAAAGCTAATATTTTCTACATTTTTCTACTTCATTGGTGTTACTCGTCCTTCTTCAGCCTATTTTAATAAGATCCCTTTCTCCTTGCAGGTTTTCTCCATGCTCAAAACCACAGATTGCTTTATTTTTGTAAATGCAACTAAAGGGGTTTTTAATTTGTCTAACACTGTATTATCATGCAAGTCTATTACAAAGGTATCTTATGCTTACTCAGAAATGTATCTTCCCTTAGGATGGTTTTTGTTATGTGGTAAAACTGCTTGTACTTATGTTCCCATAAACACTACTGGAAGTCCTTGCACTTTTGGCAGACTTACTACTGCTGCTTTCTCCCATACCCCCAGTAAGGTTAGTTCCCACTCGCGCTATCCTCGATCAAAACCTATGCCCCCTACCTGTAACTCTAATGTAGAACCTTATAGTGATCAGACAGCTCTGGGACTGGCAATATCCATTGTAGGAGCACCTGTGTTAGCTTTACATAATGCTATGGAAGTAAGCCGTATTGCTTGTTCCTTGGCCAAATCCATTAATCTTACCTCAACCATCCTAACCACTATGAATCATGAGATGTCCGGTCTGCGGACGGCAATTCTGCAGAATAGGATGACCATTGATTTTCTGCTCCTACGTTTAAATCATGGCTGGGAGGAATTTGAGGGTATGTGTTGTTTTAATCTCACTGATGAGAGTGTTTCTATTAAACGCTCTATTCAAGACTTACGTGATCTGGCTAATCATATCACTGCCCCTTCCACAGGTGCCGGGTGGTTTGGGAGATGGTTTAATTGGTTAGGTGGACTTAAAACACTAGTGGTAGGAGTTCTTCTCATTTTCCTGCTATGTTTTATCCTTCCATGCTGTATCCCTATCCTTATGCGGTTTATTACCTCCACCATTGAGACCATGGAGGAGTGGAGAACTGCTGCCCATGTGATGGCAGTATGCAAATACAAGTCCCTACCACAGTCAGATGAACTCATATGAGAAAATTGGCTTCCTTCATATTGAGGACAAATTTTTCCTTTAAAAAAGGGGGAATGAGGTAGAAATCCAGACAGGGCTGAGAGCTGTAGGGGTTAATAATAACTGAGAAAGGTACTGAGACATCTCTCTCTCCTGTATGCTGCATGAAAAGGATGCACCCCCCTTAGTGAAGTCATACCCTGATACATGCTCATCCCTCCCCTATTCCTTTGTCCTGTGGTTCTCTCTGCCTGCTAGAGATAACTCCTCTTCCTCTGCTTCGCTAGAGATAAGAGTACAGTAGACTTTCTCCAGTCGGGACTACACTGTAATAAAGCAGGACCAATCATGAAGAAATGCTGTGATGAATTGATAACATGTCTATATAGTCTGGATTATTTCTCTGGGCTGGGCTCAGACTTTGGAAAAATTATTTTCTCTGAGCCTGTGTGCACATTAAAGGCTTGCTTCCTAATAGAGACTCCTGGGTAATTCTTTCTTCACTCGGTTTCCTATTACAGTATAGCCCTTTTACATGTTCTGTTTGCATCCCACTTGAATGCCACAATGTTGTTAGTATGGTTGTTGTGTCCAATGTCCCTTCACAAGACTGCACAACCCCTGTTGCCAGCCACTTCCACAACCACAATGCCCAGTAATGAGGACAGCGGTCTTAGTGCACGGTGCACATCTGATCTGATGTTGTGGAAAGCATGTTGACATAGTGGCCCTGAAGGATGCATGTAATACCCATTAGCGTCATAGGAATAAACTAGCTGATTGCACCTCCAGCAGCTTCATTACATGCAGTCACAGAATGAGAGATGCTCTCCCTTGTTCTGGCCTCCCTCCTATGACCTGTGTAGAATAAGTATAGACTCTGACTCGAAGCCCAGTGTTGCAGAGCTGGTAGAGTGGGGAAGTACGCTTGATACCCATGTTTGTCTTCAATTTCAAAACACCTATGGCCCTATTGCACTTACACCTACTCCAGTGCACCCTGATGCTGCCAAAGATGCCCCTTATCTTTGATAGATAAAGGCGAAGGAGGCTATAAATTAAATGGGAGCCAGTCAAACTACTGGCTTCACAATCCTCTGTGGGGCATTGCTGTAGTCTGATATGTACCGATGAATATGTACTGAATGACAGCAGACCTATAAGATCATAGTCCACATTCCCATACCACTATAGATACAGATAACAACAAACTGGGGGGAAATCTGTTGACCATATATTCCAACTATGTACAACCACCCCCTTGTCACTATAGATACAGTTAAAAACAGGCCATGGGCGGCTCAACCATCCACATATTCACACCATGTTATAGCAGTTCACATTCACTCTCCCAGCAGCATCTCTGCAGACTCCAAGCCACCACCTGCAGCAGACACAGACGACTTTATGTCAGTTACAGGTACATGTGCGTGTATACAATTGCACAGTAAACCACCTTCATCACCTCTCACCGTGCATCTGACAGTGGCCTGATATCGGAGGGTTGGAAGGACCATCCAGACAAACACCTGTAGTTGTGGTGTTTCCACACAGTTTATATACATACCTGCTATGTCCACCCCTAATATACAGATGACTCTGAAACAGCATATTGCTATTAACCCAAGGCAGGTGGGAGGCACCAGGTTACAGAGATGGATGGAAGGAATGCACTGTGAGAGCAGCAAACTGGATGTTCCCACAATGCAATGTCTGCATTAATGGTCATGCCCACATTTGTGCGCTATTTCACAAACTTGGATGTTCACTTTGGAGATGTTTCTGCCCTACCCATAAGGACATGTATTTATGGCCTATTTGAATGTGGGCGCACTTATTTTATAAACATCATTGGTAGGGCTGACATTCACATAAGCATGCCACCAAAACTAAAGTCCTCACCTGCAAAGTCAACTTCAGCAAAGAGAAGGTCAACATCCTAATACAGGAAGTCCTGGCTGACGTGGAGGGTTGTTTGAACAATGAGGGCACCTGGATCAGTGCTTATCACAAGCAGAGGCAATGGTTGGACATATGTAGGAAGCAAAATTCCATATATCAGAAAAACTGTGACATCGAGGATGTAAAGAGAAATGGAGCCAGATGTGCAGAGACTCATGCAAGAAAGCCAAGGCCATTGGTCCTGATGGGAAGCCTCTTCTATTCAGTGAGGTGGAATAGCAGGTGCTCAAAACTATCAATGTTGCCACTGTGGAGGGAATGGGAAGCCTGGACATCCCAGGATCAGAGTGAGTATATGCTGGTTATTTACCACATTGGACACCTTGCATGCCTCCTCACCTGTGCTATCTGCCAACACCACCCACCCATATTCTGTGACTCCATGCTCACCATCATGCATTTACCCGCTGCATGGCAGATTTTTGTCTAAGATAGATCATACAATGAGGACTATGCATTTGGGGATGAGAGTGGACATTGTCACACTCTAGTGAGATTATGCAGAATTATAGGTGGCCCCCACCCCAAACACCTCTGTCTATACCACACTACTCCCTTCTCTATCCACTATACAGTACCTGCAGTGTCCATACAGTGCTCCTATGATCCCACCACATATGCTTCCAGTCTGACCTGTGAGCTGGTAACCTAGCACAGGTCTCCTCCATTTAACATATCTACTACAGCACAATACAAGGGTGCCATCTGGGCACAGATATGACCTGCTGGCACCCTGGCTATAGCACTGCATGTGAAGCATGCTGTAATGCCTCCTCCTTCAGTACACCTATCAAATATTACTTTTCATTTTGTTTGCAGGGTTTATCTTTTGACTTCTTATAGGAAATTTTCATTACCTTTGTCTGCGTTTATATGTATATTGTGACAGGGTGTACGTCCCATCACTGCTGGAGTCCTGAAGGACCCCAGCCAGTCCTTGCTCTGGGGGTATGGACCTGTCTAGGAGGAGTCCCCTAGAGTGGCAGACGAGGGCACCCAGGGGCCGAGAAAGGGCCCAAACCCCTGCTCCTTCCCCAGCCAAGAGCCCTAGGGCCCGGTTCCCTGACAACACCTAGAATGAGAGAAAGGTGGAAAGGGAGGTGAGGGATTTTCCGTAGACCCCCATGGAGGTAGACCCCTTAGGGAGGATCAAGGGGACCCCAGCGGGAGGAGAAGATGGAGCTGGGAAATAAGCAACAGCTAACCCCTGAAGAGACATCCATGGACATTCAGCCAGTGGATAATCAACCAGACGTAGGGTGGTAGTAGCAACAAGTAGCTATATGGGAGGTGGCGGGGCATCCAGGTAATTCCACACCTGGGTGGCACCTTGGTTGAATCCGAAACTTAAGGGGGGAGGGGGTGGAATTTATTATAATGTTCGATGTATATGTTTGTCTAAACTGAAGGACATTGGGAAGATATCATTTGCATATTCCTGACCTAATTTGAATATCATTCACATTTTGTGTTGTTACAAAAGACCATGGTGAGGGCTACTTTGGACCCAGGGAGGGGGCAGACCTCAGTGTGGGAAGGGATCACTCACCCTAATGTACAGGGGAACCCCAGAGATAAACCTCCCTGGTAGGAGAAGCCATAAGGTGGTGGTTCCTAGACTCTTTTTTGAGAGTGGACTTAGCCAGGAGGACCACCTGAGGGACCTGAAAGGACTACTAGATGCCTGCATGCTGGACTTGAAGATGGATGATACTGGACTGGACCTGAGATGGAGCAACAATATTCATTTCAGGGTAATTTTTTTATTGTTGAGGTAGCTGTAGCTGCAGCCCAAATGTCTTTTTTACACAGCCAGAGTCTGGTCTCACACCAGTAACCTTTGGGTTAGAAGACAGGCAACTCACAGAGGATCCATCACAACTCCATGGAGGTTGATGTTAGCCAGACTGCTATATTGTGAGTGATCGTCTTTCCTGTGTTCTGATTGGCCAAAGATTAGTCTGGTCTGGAACTCCATGTAAAAGGCTGACTGTACTTTTTTCCCTTGTATATCTGTAGAGATTTACTCCAAAGATATTTCTTTTGCCATGGTCTTCTGCCAGACATTCTGTGAAACCATGTCTACGAATACCAACAGAGACATGTACCAAACCAAATGCAGATCCTGGTTGATATCACTAACTGGACCACCAGGATCTGGATTAGGCATGCTAAATATCTCTGCTAGCATGCTTAAACAGATGTAGATGTGATAGCTCTTCTGCAAGTTGCCTATCTGCCAACATGAAGGTCACTGGTTCTAGAACAGTCTCTGGCTGTGAATAAAATTCTGGTTGGATTTCTTTATTAGCCTGAATCCTCTGGTATCCTTTCAGCAATGTTTTTCATTTTGGCAGTTGCCACAGCTACCTATTCATTTGACACAATTGCTCTGAAATTACAATATATCAAAACAACACAACACAAAATTAATATTTGTTACTAAAAAAATGAAAATAAAACTGCAAATCAAACTGAAAACAAATTGTAATAAAATATTTGTGCCTGCACACCTCTATTTTCAATGGGGGGCCCAGTGCAGGCTGGGTCTCAGACGGCCAGTTGCCACAGCTCCCAGGTATATGGCAGGATGCCTTGGAAAGTGTATGTGTGTGTGGGTGGGGGAGTGCTCAGTGACATCTTACTAGTAACCATCCACCAGATAATAGCACTACTCTCAAATCATTTGTAGATTCCAGACTAAATGAGGATGTGGGCATCATGACGTGACCCAAGGAATCTGGTAAAGACATCTGCTATTTTACCAGTGCATTACTTACTACTTGCATGTTGAGGGAGTGGAATGCCTTTATTGCAGAAACGTGGGCTCCCTCCCAGCCACCTCCATAGAATTGTAGCATTGTTGCCTCTGTTACACTTTCTGTGGGAAGTACTGCTCTGTAACCTAGACCCTCCTCCCCTTTTCCACTGTGGTTCTCTCTCCCTCCCCATACCATGTGTCATTTTGTTTGTCCTCCCTCTTGTTATTTTCTTTTGTAAACCACCTAGTTGTGATACTATAGGCGGTATATCAAGCCAAATAAAACTGTAACTGTACATAGTCAGCTGTGTGGGTTAAAAAGGCCCTCAGGAACTGGGAGATGCACTGTGATACTGCAGATTGGCTGAGAGCTGCAGTGGCTGCCAACACAGATTCTTAACCAGTTGCTAAGAAGGAATGGCCATGGTGACCTTTAGATGGATAGGCATTGTCTAGCCCCTGGGTATGGCTGAGCTGAGGAGCAGCTGCAGCTCCTTGCAGAGCTGGTGCATTGCTGCCTTATCAAAGGGGAACCTGGTGAGGCACTGCTCATCAGTCAGATCCATGTATAGGGTTCTGGGCCTAAAATCTCTGTGATATGGATGCCTCCTTGCTGCCTTTCTGCTCTCCCTATAGACTTCATGCAGCATTGCCAGCGCTAACAATGTGTTCATTTCCTCTGACCTCCAACCCCCTTGTGTACCCCAACCACCTAGTGATTTCCTCACACATTTTATAACTCTCACTTGTACAGGAACTCACCCGTCAACAGACACACACACATACATGGGCTGATTGGACAGCACAAGCACTGGGTAGGGAGACACACAGACTCAAACAGATGTCTGCAAGCTGAAGCTCTCATGAAACAAATGGAGGAGCTCAGAGGTGGTGAGGCTGAGAAGCATTCAAGACAGTGAGAAGTACATTGATGAGATGCTTCTTCAAGCATCCAAGTTCTCTGACAGAGGTGAGGATGGGATGCTACAGAATAAAGAGGGTTGGGTATGAGTCACCAGAGCCTGCAGAATCAACAACCCAAATCCTCCAGCCCTCGAATTGAAGAACCAGTATGCAGCCCTGGAAGTGGAAGAGGTGAAAGCATCCCAGGAAAGGGAAGAACCAGAGCTCAAGCACCCCAAAGTTGAGGAATCAGTGACCACAAGGAAGCGAAAGGTAGTGGGGGCGTTGGTGACTTTCTTTTGAAAAGTAATGAGGTGTCCATCTGCCGGCCAAACTTGATGTCATGAGAAGTGTGTTGTCTACCCTGTCCCAAAATCTGAGATGTTACGGAGGGTTTGTCAAGACTCATCAAGTCTACTGACTATTATTCGATGTTGCTCAAATGATACTGCTAGGTATCCCTCCGAGTGTATCAAAAGTGACTTCATGGCTCTTGAATAGAGGGTGAAACAGATAAGTGCACAAGTGGTGTTCTCTTCAATCGTCCCTGAAAAGGGTAAAGGCTGAGGCAGAGAAGCTCGCATCCTGGAGATGAATGTATGGCTGCGTGGATGGTGTCATCAAGAGCATTTTGGTTTTCTGGACCATGGGATGATTTTCCAAAGGCTGCAGGGCAGAGTGGCGTCCACCTGTCCAAGAAGGGTCAAAGTGTCTTCCAGAGCAGACTGGCTAACATACTGAAGAAGGTTTTAAACTAGATTAATTGGGATGGGAGAAGAAAGTCCTCAGGTAAGTGAAAGCCCTCAGGTAAGTAAAATATTAAATACCTCTGTAGAAATGAATAAAAGGGGCAACATCTGGAAAGTGGTGTGCATAAATGCCCATAGCATGAGAAATAAGATTCCAGATGTTGAGACTTTAATGGAAGAGGCAGATTTGGATTTAGTGGCGGTTACAGGGACATAGTTGATAAGAAGATAACATAAGAACATAAGATATGCCATATTGGGTCAGACCAAAGCCCATCAAGCCCAGTATCCTTTTTCCAAAAGTGGCCAATTTAGGTCACAAATACCTTGCAGTTTCCCCAAAAGACATAGGTTCCACAATGCTTGTACTGGGGCAAGCAGTGGACATTCTGGGTCCACTTTAATAATGGTTTATGTACCTTTCCTCCAGGAACATGTCCAAACCTTTTTTAAACCTGAATACACTAATAGCTTTTACTACATCCTCTGGTAGCAAATTCCAGAGTTTGATTACGTGTTGAGTGAAAACATATTTTATCTTATAAGTCTTAAATAGGTTACCCTGTAGCTTCATTGCGTGCCCCCTAGTCTTTCTGTATTTTGATGATGTAAACAGTCGATCTACGCTTACCCATTCCACTCCATTCATTAATTTATAGACCTCTATTATATCTCCCCTCAGACGTCTCTTTTCAAGGTTGAAGAGCCCTAACCTTTTTAGGCTCTCTTCATAAGGGTATCCTTCCATCCCCTTTACCATTTTGGTGGCTCTTCTCTGTACCTTTTCTAATAACACTATATCCTTTTTAAGATATGTCGACCAGAATTGCACACATTATTCAAGGTGCAGTCGCACCATGGAACGATACAGAGGCATTATAATATCCTTTGTTTTTTTCTCCATTCCTTTCCTTATGATACCTAGCATTCTATTTGCTCTTTTGGCCGCCTCTGCACACTTGATGGAGGATTTTAACATGTTATCCATGATGACGCCTAACTCTTTTTCCTGGGTGGTTGTTCCTAATGTGGAACCTTGCATTGTGTAACCATAGTTTGGGTTGTTCTTTCCTAGGTGTATAACTTTGCACTTGTCCACATTAAATTTCATCTGCCATTTTGATGCCCAGTCTTCCAATTTATCAAGATCCTCTTGCTATTTTCCACAATCCTCATGGGGTTTCAACAACTTTGAAAAGTTTTGTGTCATCTTCAAATTTGATAACCTCACTCGATATTTCCATTTCCAGATTATTTATGAATATGTTAAAAAGCAGTGGACCCAGCACAGATCCTTGGGGTACACCACTATTCACCTTTCTCCATTGGGAAAATTGTCCATTAAGCCCTACCCTCTGCTTTCTTTTAACCAGTTCCTGATCCACAATAGTACACTGCCTCCTATCCCATGACTTTTTAGTTTTGCCAAAAGTCTCTGATGAGGGAGCTTGTCAAAAGCTTTCTGAATGTCCAGATACACTATACAGTATCAACCCAACTCATCTTTGTCTATTTGTTTATTCACACCTTCAAAAAAACATAATAGATTAGTAAGACAAGACCTTCCTTGGCTAAAGCCATGTTGGGATGTAATTAAATTTGGCTATACTTTATTCAGGAAGGACAGTGCAGGAAGAAGGGAAGGAGGAGTGTCATTATATGTAAAAAAATAATATTAAAGCTATAGAATTACAGGTCTTAAAAGGGAGCGAGGAGGCACTTTGGGTTAAACTAGAAAGAGGGAAAGAGACATACATTTGCATTGGTGTGATATACAGATCTCCTTCACAAGGAGAAGTGGACAAAGGTTTAATAGAAGACATATGCAGTATTGCCATGAAAGAAGTGCTACTGATTGGTGATTTCAATATGTTGGATGTTGATTGGCACATCCCTGCTGCAGTGTCACCTAGACGTAAGGAGATCCTGGATTCTCTACAGGGAGAAATATTCTGGCAACTGGTAACAGACCCCACACATTAAGGAGCCATACTGGACTTGGTGCTTACCAATGAGGAAAGTGTTTCTATGTTATAGTGGGAGATGATCTCGCATCCAGTGATCACCAGATGGTGTGGTTCAGTATTAGGACTACAGCTGATAAAATCCATTCAAAAGTGAGGGTCTTAGACATTAAGAAAACTAACTGTGCCAAGATGGGACATTACCTCAAGGAGTCAGTGGAATGGGAGCAGCTGGGGGATGTAGAAAAGCAATGGGCAAAACTGAAAGGGGAAATTTTACCAAAAGTGTAGTAGATGCGTGGAATAGTCTCCCAGTGGAGGTGGTAGAGACAAGGAAAGTATCGGGGTCATTTTGTCCCACGAACAGCATGGATGGATATCCTTTTGGGATGTCCATCCCTGCTATTCACCCCCCTGCTGGCCCTGGCAAAAGCCTCCCCTGTACGAACAATGTATTGGTACGGGGAGGCTTAGACGAGAGCAGGAGGTGGTTTCTGGAGGTGGAGCGAGGGTGGGGCATGGGCGGTCCATGACCCCGGATGTACAAGGCCAATTCTGAGGTTGGCCCTGTATGTCCGAGGTTGTAAACATAGATGGGGGACTTATTCCACGGCAGAGGTGGAATAAGTCCCCCTGGATGTCGAGGGTCTGGCTGCGGGGAATGAAATAAATTGGCGGCGGCTGGCATTCACAACTCCTGAATGGAGCCGCGGTGCCATGGCGTCAGGACACCATGGCACTGCAGCTCCATTCAGGAGCCTGACTGAGATAGCCGGGCATGTGGCTGTGAATGCAGACCAATTGGAATCGGGGCCCAGCCTGCATGTTCAGGCCCTAGACACGATTCTGATCCTGCGGGAATGTCTAGCCCCTGTGGGATCAGAATCGGGTCTACCTCTGGGCATCCTGATACTAGATAGGCTATTTGGTCTTTTTCTTTTGTTATGTTTCTATGAGTCTCATGGCACAGTCCAAAACAGTACACAGGGAGCCACACAGACACAAACGGGAGTCTAACAGCAGGGCACGGTCACAGAACACATGGAGCCACACAGGCTTGATTAAGAGGATTTTCCAAGCACACCTTGATAAATTACCCATACATGTTACATCTTATGAACTCCAGAAGGAGGCTCTCTTTGGCACGATGCAAGTACTACGCTGAGCATTAGCAGTACATTTGAGAGAGTGAGATCCTACTCAATATACCTTGGCTTAGGTTCATGACTGTCATGGTATGCATAAAATTAACAATATCCAACAGGCCACAACAGGTGTAAACTAATATCAAACAGCAAAAATCACTTGGTAAAAGTCTCCCAATACCAAATATAAATTCAGACTATATAAATTATTTCAAAAGGTGCTGTCACCATAAAATTCAAAGATACTTATAAGCAAATGTCACTATAAATTGAATAAGAAGGGGAAAAGACTATCCCTATGGTCCAGAAAACTGGATCCATTTTGCAGATCAAGAGCACAACTCCTCACAGGTCAGAAAAACCCCTCCATATGTATATTTCAAATTTTCATATTGTTTTTAATTTATTTCTAAATTATTTTTAAACCCCATTCCACATCCTGATTTTCTTTTATAAACTGTTATTTAAAAAACTCCAAAGGACTTATCTTCATTCATCCAGGATGAAAGTACTTAAATGACACTCAGTATTGCTGGCAGTTGGTAAAGGCACTCTGAACCATTGGCATTATTGGAAACTGATGAACTGTCCAATTGATTGTAGATTCTACGTCATCAGCAATATTAACAGTTGGTGGTACACCCGACCTAACCACGTTTGCCACTGGGCTGCCTCAGGAGTGTAGCCAAGTAACTAAACAATGAGGTATTAAAAAATCATTGTTATCTTTAATAAAGACTGGAGAAAAAATTTCAAACATTCTAAAGGAAATAACATTTAGCAAAGAAAGCTCCACAACAGCGTCAAGGGAACCCAAAGCACCCTGCCCGATGCTTACTCTATAACAAGCAATAATACACGGAATGCCTACTGATAACTTCTTCAAATAAGTTATATGATTTTAATTGTATAAATCACCGACTCACTGGTCTGCACCTCTAATTAAATGCTTTAAGGGGCAAATGCTAAAGCAGTAGTTCCCAAACTAGTCCTTGGGTATCCCCAGGTCAGTCAGGTTTTCAGGATATCCACAATGAATGTGCAAGAGATAGATCTGCATGCACTGCTTCCACTGTATGCAGATCTATCTCATGTATATTCATTGTGGATACCCTGAAAACCTGACTGGCTTGGGGGTACCCGAGGACTGGGTTGGGAACCACTGTGCTATAGGAACTAAAAATACACATTCAACATGGACTGCACCCCACATACACAACAGTTTGTACTGCAGAACAGTCTCAATCAGTTCATAGCACCAAGCTTAATTTCCTGGGCTATCACATGCCCAAAACAACTGAAGGCTACATAAAATCTAGGCAAGAAAATTCTATCAGTCCCTTTGTTCTTACCTGAATGCGATATCTCAAACTGTTATAATGTGATGCAATCACGGCTGAGAAGGGCAAATGCTCCAATACTCCGACGTATGTTAGAACTTACACTTACCGATGCAGAAAGAGTCTTTAAAAACTGAGGTCATTCAATGCATGTAACCGGAATTCACAGAGCAATCAAAATCATCTGTCATGGGTGTGACTGCACCTTGAATATTTTGTGCAAGTCTGGTCGCCATATCTTAAAAAGGATATAGCAGAATTAGAAAAGGTACATAGAAGAGCCACCAAAATGGTAAAGGGAATGGAATGATACCCCTATGAGGGCTCTTCAACCTGGAAAACAGACAGCTGAGGGGAGATAATGATAGAGGTCTAGAATTTGTCCTGTTAACCAGTTAAACCCTTTTGAATATACCTCCATAATTATTTTTATAGGCAAATCATTTATAATCTTAACTAACATAGTAACTGTCCCAGCAGCTAATGGCTGGAATACAAGAAGATGTTATACTATTTAAGCTTGATCACTTTGTGCATTTTTTATTTATTTTTTATATACAATAGAGGAAGCTTTCTATCCTCCCTTAAGGCTTTTCGTTAAAATCCTTTATACTGTTTTCCTGTTTTAGGGCTAAAGGACTACTAATAGTTACTCTTGTAAAAGAAATTACAAGGAAGAAATCATTTACAGTTAGCTTATAATAAAAATACAATTATGACTATTACAAAAGCAATGAGCAGATGCTCTCTGCAGTGTCAAACATAGCAAAATTGGATCAATACACTCCATTACCTTTCTCATAATGCTTTGTCTAAGATTTAGCAATGGATGCTGAGCTGCTAGCACTCGATTTCTTTTGCAAACTATTCTCTTCTTCCTTCTATTCTGGTACATAGTGCATGAAACACTATTAGAGTTTAATATTTCATTAGAGTTTAAGGCAACGGCATTCTCATATGTTTTGATCAACACATAATAAAACATATTTCTCTCTCTTCTGTTTATAAAATATGTTCATGCTTAACCCTTTTGAAAATGGAAATAACAAACTTTGAAATGAATCCATTCTGTAAATAAGGACAATCTAACTTTCCTACTGCTGCCAAGGGGTGTTATATTGCAACAGAAGAGACCCTGCAGTCTTCAGTGTGAAGATATAGTATAGTCTCCTTCAACAGTACTGTCAAGTGTCAGTGTAAGAACAGAATAAAACTCCAAATAAATGGATTAGGCTAACAGATTTTAGGAGATAGCTACTAAGCTGTGGCAGAATCATGGATTTTACCACAGCTTTATTTACTACAGGAGTCATTAAACTGTGGTAACTTGGTCCTGCAGATTAGTGACTCCTGCAGTAAAGGAATAACGCAACTTGCAGTGATCACTGCAAACTGTGTTACTCCAAGGGAAAATAACTCCAGTTCAAAGCTACTGCTACTACTACTACTGGCGCTATTTTTCCTGGCCAGGAGCATTGGGCCTCTAACACATGGCCCAATGCTTCTGGCTGCCATCTCAAAGGGGCCATGCTTTAAAGAGTGCACTGGTAGTCTGGGGGAGTCCTTATCCGATGGCACCACCATGGAGGCAGGACACCCTTCCATATAACCAGCTCCCACACACCCTCCCAAAGGTCCAATCAAAATCCCATGCCTCTCTTAAGGCCCCCCATCCTTGGACCCTGATCTGACCCCTCCTACCTCACTAAGCACCCCCCCCCCCCACATCTGCCTTAAGCAAGCCTGGTGGTCTAGTGAGCTCAGACAGGAGTGACCCCAGCCTTGATGAGGCATATTAAGGAATGGACCATTGGCTCGTCCCACTTTATTCCAATTGCATTGGAACAGTATTTTATAGGACCCTTGGATTTCCGCCCATGATTCCTTTGCAGTTTCAATTTTTGCAGGTTTTTTTGCTGCCTGCCTTCAATCTTCCTGGAGCCGGCGGAGGGGGGGGGGGCCGAGGTCATCTTCCACTGCCCTTCTGCTTCTGTTGCTTTCAGCAATGGAAGCGGAAGGGCGGTGGAAGCGATGACCTCGGGCACCTCCCACTCCGCTGGCTCCAGGAAGATTGAAGGCAGACAGGCAGTGACCCGGCAGTTTGAAAGCAGAGCCACGGGAACGGAGAAATGTTCACGTGGTTGCTTTTATTTTAAAGGTTAAATCAGTGAGGTGAAGGGGGGGAGGAGGGAAGGGAGCAGACACAAGGGGGGCCTGGTAGGGAGCAGACCCAAGGGGGGGGCCGGGAAGGGAGTAGACACAAAGGGGGGGCCTGGAAGGGAGCAGACACATGGGGGGCCTGGAGGGGAGCAGACCCATGGGGGGGGGCCTAGATTGGAGCAGACATTGGGGGGCCTGGAGGGGAGCAGACAAGGGGGGCCAGGAGGGGAGCAGACATGGGGGGCCTGGAAGGGAAGCAGACATGGGGGGGGGGAGCTGGAGGGGAGCAGACATGGGGGGCTGGAAGGGAGCAGACAGGGGGGCCTGGAGGGGAGCAGACAGGGGGGCCTGGAGGGGAGCAGATGGGGGGGGGGAGCTGGAAAGCAGCAGAGCAGACATGGGGGGGGGGGGTGAAGCTGGAAGGGAGCTGACACCCAGGGATGGCACTGGAAAGCAGATGGACAGGGGAGAGGGGGAGCTGGAAGGGAGCTGACATGGGAGGGGGCACTGGAACTGGAAGTTCGCTGATACCTGGGATGGTATTTTAATTAGAAGGGGCTGGACAATGGGGAAGGAGGGGGACTGGAAGAGAATAGACACCAGTAGCGGTACTGGAAAGGCTAGGGGGTTGGTACTGGGAGGGGATGCTGTAAAGGGGGCTGATACTAGGGAGAGTTACTGGGACTGAAAAAATGCTGATGGAAGAAAATGAAGAAAGCAAAAGGACAGACAAGAAATGGCAGATGGACTATAGACCATAGAAAAAGAGCTAAGAGAAGACAGAGGAAAAGGGAAACCTCAGATCGGGACCAGCATGATCAAAAATCATCAAAGGTAGAAAAAATAATTTTATTTTCAATTTAGTGATTGGACTTTGTGCTATCTATATTTCACACAGTATGGGGAACTGCATCTCTTATCTGGTGTGGCACCGCATGCAGAGTCTGGCTTCTTGGGGTTTCATTTTAATTTTTGTCTACATATTTTTATTTTTGCTTTAGGTTGTGGTCACTTATTCTGTACTTGGTGAGGGTCTGTGTTCTGAGTATGCGACCAAGGCCAGGTGTTCTGTTAACATGGAGTCTGTATGTAAGGATCTGTACTGTAGTAATTTGACTTGTTCAGCTTTTCAAATAGGTGTATGGATGTTTTGGGGCCCATTGCAATGTTTATAGTGCTGCTTTTTTCTTGGTAGGCCCCTTATTGTATGAGTTTTGGAAGTGTATGCTGGTATGGTATGGTAGAATTGGCCTTGCAGATCTTAGTGACTTTAGTAGGGTTTTATATTAGTTCCCAATGTGCCTGGTACTGGAGAATGTTTCTTGTCGGTGAGATGATCAGAATCAGCTTCTTTTTTTATATATATATATATATTGAACTCTGTGGGTGAATGTCCTACCTCTGCTCTGCACCCATTGTTGAGGAGGGGGTTCTGTGAATGCAAAATTTATTTTCAAAAAGAAAAAGCAAGCACCATAATGCAGTTTATAACAAAATACAAATGAATTATAATTTGGAGTTATAAACTGCTGTGGTTCTCGCTCTTTCTTTTAGTTCCTTGGTGTGTGAACATCTTGCATTTGCTCCACATTATCTAATTGGCTTTTTGATTTGGTTCAGTCCCTGACTGGAGTTTTGAGAAAGATCCCCACAGGGGGGAGGAAGGGGGGAGGGGCATGTGCCGGGGTGGGGGGGGGGGTGCACGCGCCGGGGGGGGGGGGTGCCATCTCATCCCTCGCCTCAGGCAGCAGATTGCCTTGAGCCGCCCCTGTATGCAGTGCTATACAAATAGATGTAAAAGACAGTCCCTGCTCATCAGATCTTACAATTTAATCAAGATGAACAACATCAGAAAACCAGGGACTAGAGTATGGTAAGATACACATAAGAGGTGAGTAAGAGAGTGAGGGCATTAGGATCCAAAAGCAGCCTCGAAGAGGTGGGTTTTTAGCCTGGATTTGAATAGGGCTAGAGAAGGAGCCTGAGGTACTGACTCAGATAGTTTGTTCCATGCATATGGATCAAAGTAAACAAGCTCATGAGTGATAACATCTTAAAACAATTGAGGGTTTCTGTGTTAAAAGAAAGAGAAAGAGGAGACCTAGTAGGTGCACCAGAAAAAAAGTATATGTAGAAAAGAAAGAGCAACTTCAGAAAAGAACAGAAGAAGAGCTGGTGCAGAAAAAGGGAGTCTAGAAAAGAGTATTAGAAGAAAGGATGGAGTACAGAGAGAAGGAGGGGGTTTGGAGAGAATCACAAGAAGAACTGAAGTATTGAGAGAAAAAAAGGTTCAGAAAAGAATATCAGAAAAAAAGGTTGATGAGAAGAAAGAAAAAGAAGGCTTGAAACTGAGTTCTAAAATGAAGGCTGAGATGTAAATGAAAATAGGAAATCTAGAGATACAGGAGAAAGAGAAAAATGAAGAACAGACCAAGAAGTCAACTGAAGAGGCAGGAGAAAGGTAAGGCTGCAGGCTGTTGTTGTTGTTAAGTGCCGTTGAGTCGGTGTCGACTCATGGCGATCCTCTGCATAGTTGTCCTAAACTCTGTTCAGTCTTCAGTCAGGCAACCCATTGTTGACAGACTGGCACCCATAGTTGTTATTGTATCGATCCATCTCATTGCTGGCCTTCCTTTTTTGCGATGACCTTCTACCTTGCCAAACATGATGTCTTTCTCTAATGATGTCTCTCTTCGTATGAGGTGTCCGAAGTATGAAAGTCGAAGTCTTGTCATCTGAGCTTTTAAAGAAAGCTTAGGTTTGATCTCCTCTAGTACTGACTAATTTGTTCTTCGGGCAGTCCATGGCATACACAATATTCGTCGCCAGCACCATAATTCAAAGGCATCAGTTTTCTTCCTGTCTATTTTTTTCACTGTCCAACTTTCACATTCATATGACATTATTGAAAATACCATGACTTGAACAAGTCAAATCTTTGTATGGAGAGAGACATCTCTGCTCTTAAGAATGTTATCTAGGTCCTTCATAGCCATTCTGCCAAGAGCAATGCCTCATTGGATTTCTTGATTGCTTGTTGTTTCTTTATTGATAGTTGATCCAAGTAGGTTAAAGTTGTCCAATATTTGAATTTCTTCTCCATCAACGATGAACTTATTGATTTTGCCAGTTGTCAGGATCTTTATCTTCTTTACATTAAGGTGCAGGCACATTTTAAGACTATGTTCCTTGATCTTGAGAAGCAAACTTTTCAAATCACTTTCATCCAGTAATGTGGTATCATCAGCATAGCGAAGGTTGTTGATGAGTCTTCCACCAATCTTCACACATCTGTTGCCTTCATACAATCCTGCTTCTCTGATGATTTGTTCTGCATATAAATTAAACAGGTAGGGGAAAGTATGCAGCCTTTTCATACACCTTTGCTGATTTTAAACCATTCTGTTTCTCCTGTTGCTGTTGCTTCTTGATCAATGTAAAGGTTGTGCAAGAGATATACCCATGCTTCTTAATGTGTTACAGATTTTCTCATGATTTACATAGTCAAAAGCATTGCTGTAATCAATAAAACACATATAGATATCCTTGGTATTCTTTTGTCTTTTTAAGGATCCATCTCACATCCGCAATGATGTCTCTCCTTCCTTGCCCTTTTCTGAACCATGTTTGTACTCCAGGCAGTTCTCGTTCAGGTATGATTGTAGTCTGCTGAATAATCTTCAATAGAATTTTGCTGGCATGTGGGATTAGAGAGATTGTGCGATAATTTCCATAGTCAGTTGAATCATCTTTCTTTAGTATTGGTATAAGCACAGATCTTCTCCAGTTAATTGGCCATAATGTTGTTTTCCAAATTTCCTAGCAGAGCTTTGTAAGTATGGTAACAGCTGCATCAGGTTTCTGTAATACTTCAATGGGAATGACATCAATGACCAGTGCTTTGTTCTTTGGTAAGGCTTTCAGTGCTGTTTCGACTTCTTCTTTCATCGCCAATGGTTCCTGATCATAAGGTACAGGTTGAAATGGCTGTTGTTCCACTTGATCTTTGGTATAATGATTCTGTATATTCTTTCCACCTTTTCTTGATCTTCTCAGCATCATTCAACATGAATCCTTGAGCATCTTGTAACATTCCAATTCGAGGCTGGAATTTTTTCTTTAACTCTTGTAGCTTTAGGAAAACCAATCTTGTTCTTCCTCTAAAAGTTTCTGCTTCTATTTCCTTGCATGCGTCATTGTAGTACTTCTCCTTGTCTTGTCTTGCTGCACATTGGAAATCTCTGCTGAATTCTATGATTGCCTCTCTTTCTCCTCTGGCTTTAGCTTCTCTGTGTTTCTGGGCAATTTTGAGATTTTCTTCAGTCATCCATTTTGGCCATTTTTGCTTTTTCACCTTTTGTAGAGACTTCTCACTTTCTTCCAACACAACCTTCTTGATATCATTCCACAACTCTTCTGGAGCTATGTCATTTGTATCTAAAACAGCAAATCGATTTTGCAGGCAGTCTTTAATTCCAGTGGTACAGTATACTCTCAAGGTCATATTTTGCTACATTCATGAATGACTTGCTCTTTTTCAACTTTAGTTTGAGTTTGCATAATAGTAGATGGTGATCTGAACTACAGTCAGCTCCAAGTTTTGTCTTTTTTGATGGTATAGAGCTTTTCCATCATTGACTTCTACAGATGTAGTCAGTTTGATTTTTGTACAATCCATTGGGAGGAGTCCATGTGTACAGTCGCCACTTGTGTTGCTGGAAGGAGGTGTTTCGGATGAATAGATCGTTTGTCTTGCAGAATTCTTGCAGTCTTTCTTCAGCTTCATTTCTGTTGCCAAGTCCATTTTTCCAACCACTTTGCCTTGTTCTTTGTTGCCAACTTTTGTATTCCAGTCACCCAAGAATGGTTCCTTGGACCCCTCTTCCTCTTCAAATTGGCGCCCCATATCTAATCTTCCTTTCCTCTCTAAACTCTTAGAGAAACTGGTTTTTCTCCAACTCTCATCACACCTTGAGGCTTCTCTTACCCTTCACCCTTGACAATCTGGTTTTCGCCCCAGCCACAGCATTGAATCTGTTCTCCTTTCACTTCTCAATGAGCTACACACTGCTCATGACCATGGTTCTATCTCCCTTGCTGTCTCACTGAATCTTTCCGCTGCCTTTGATCTGGTTGACCATCACAATCTCTTGCTTCGCCTCCAGGATGCCGGCCTTTCTGGTTTGGTTCTACAATGGTTTCATTCTTTCCTGTCATGTCGCTCTTTCTCTGTTCTATCTGGTTCTGCTTCCTCTTCTTCCACTCCCCTCCCTTGTGGTGTTCCTCAAGGTTCCGTTCTCTCCCCTATTCTTTTTAACATCTTTCTGGCCCCCCCTCACTCTCCTAGTTCAACAACATGGTGTTTCTGCTCACTATTATGCCAATGATATCTTTCTCCTGTACCATACTGATTCTTCTGCCCCAGATATCACCCCTCTCAACAACTGTCTCTCTGCCGTTGCCTCTTGGATGTCTTCTAATTTTCTTCATATTAATCTTGCAAAAACCTCAGAGATCTGGTTCACCTTCGGTTGTCCCCCTCCACCTCTTACGCCTGTACTTTTTTCTTCACCTATCCCTCTGGTCTCTTCCCTTAGATATTTTGGTGTCACTCTTGACTCTGCTCTCAGCTTTAAAGGTCATATTTCATCCATTGTTCAACGTTCCTTTTCTGCTCTAAGACAACTTCATGCTGTCCGTCCTTTCTTTTCTTCTTTTTCTGTGTTTACATTACTTCTCTCTTTAGTCCTCTCACGTCTTGATTACTGCAATGTCTGCTTGGCTGGTCTTCCTCAATCTCAGCTTTCTTGCATCCAACGTGTTCAGAATACCGCTGTCCGCATTCTTACCCATGCATCCCATTTCGATCATGTTACCCCTCTTCTCTTACATCAGCACTGGCTCCCCATTCCATATCATATACAGTTTAAAATTCTTATTTTTGTGCACAGAACTATTCACACTGGTGTTCCTTTATATCTTTCCGACCAGGTACGTCTTCACACTCCCCACCGTTCCCTCCGCTCTATTCACACTAACCGTATGTTTCTATATCAAACTATATCGTAATGATAGAGCTGATCAAATTGGTGGAGGGGTTGCGCTCTATGTTAGAGAGGGCATTGACTCAGAAAGGATTAAAGTTTTGCAGGAAACAAAATCTGCTGTAGAATCTGTATGGATTGAAATTCCATATAAAAGGGGGAAGGCAATGGCAGTGGGGGTGTACTATCGAGCACCTGGCCAGAATGATCAAATGGATGATGAAATGCTCAAAGAAATAAAGGAAGCTAACAAACGTTATAGTGCAGTAATAATAATGGGTGATTTCAATTACCCCGGTATCGACTGGGTCAGTGTCACGTCAGGACATGCTAGGGAGATAAAGTTCCTAGATGAAATAAATGACTGCTTCTTGGAGCAGCTGGTTCATGAACCAACCAGAGGGGAAGCCATTTTAGACCTAGTCCTTAGTGGAACGCCAGATCTAGTGCAAGAGATAAGGGTTTTGGGGCCACTAGGCAATAGTGATCATAGCACGATCGCCTTTGATTTAATTAGTGGAGGAGGGATAGTAAGGAAATCCACAGTACTACCTTTTAACTTTCGAAAGGGAGACTATGATAAAATGAGGAAAACAGTTAAGAAAAAACTAAAAGGAGCAGTTGCAAAGGTTAAAGACGTACATCAAGCTTGGGTGTTGTTGAAAAATACTATCTTGGAAGCCCAGACCACCTGTATTCCACGCTTTAAGAAAAGTGGAAGGAAATCCAAAAAACTGCCAGCATGGTTTAAAGGTGAGGTCAGAGAGGCTGTTGTTGCCAAAAAAGCATCTTTCAGGAAATGGAAAAAAGAGCCAAACGACGAAACCTGGAAACAGCACAAGCACTGGCAAGTCAAATGCAAGGCATTGATAAGGCAGGCAAAGAGAGAATTTGAGAAGAAGCTTGCTGCAGAAGCAAAAACGCAAAATAAAGACCTTTTCAAGTACATTTGTAGCAAAAAAAATGTGAGAGAGTCAGTTGGTCCATTAGATGATAAAGGGGTTAAAGGAGCACTAAGAGGCGACAAGGCAATAGCGGAGAGACTGAATGTATTCTTTGCTTCGGTCTTTACTGAGGAAGATGTAGGGATGTTACCCATGACTGAAGTGGTATTTAGAGGTGCGGAAGAATTGAAGGAAATATCGATACATCGGGAAGATGTCTTACAACTATTAGATAAACTGAAGAGTAGCAAATCACCTGGGCCGGATGGTATACATCCAAGGGTGTTGAAAGAACTGAAATATGAGATTTCAGACTTGCTATCAGTAATCTGTGAACTATCATTAAAATCATCTCTAATACCTGAAGATTGGAGGATCGCCAATGTAACACCAATTTTTAAAAAGGGTTCCAGGGGTGATCCGGGAAACTACAGACCGGTGAGCCTGACGTCAGTACCAGGAAAAATGGTAGAAACCATCATAAAGAATAAAATTACTCAGCATGTAGATAGTCACAACCTAATGTATCTGGACTTTCAGAAAGCCTTTGACAAGGTCCCTCATGAGAGACTTTTGGCAAAACTAAAGAGTCATGGGATAGGAGGCAGTGTACTATTGTGGATCAGGAACTGGTTAAAAGATAGAAAGCAGAGGATAGGGCTAAATGGCCAATTTTCCCAATGGAGAAAGGTGAATAGTGGTGTACCCCAGGGATCTGTGCTGGGTCCGCTGCTTTTTGACATATTCATAAATGACCTGGAAAGTGGAATAACGAGTGAGGTTATCAAATTTGCAGATGACACAAAACTATTTAAAGTTGTTAAAACCCAAGAGGATTGTGAAAAATTGCAAGAGGATCTTGATAAATTGGAAGACTGGGCATCAAAATGGCAGATGAAATTTAATGTGGACAAGTGCAAGGTTATGCACCTAGGGAAGAACAACCCAAACTATGGTTACACGATGCAAGGTTCCACATTAGGAACCACCACCCAGGAAAAAGATTTAGGTGTCATTGTGGATACCATGTTAAAACCCTCAGCCCAGTGTGCAGCGGCGGCCAAGAGAGCAAATAGAATGCTAGGTATGATAAGGAAAGGAATGGAAAATAAAACAAAAGATATTATAATGCCTCTATATCGTTCCATGGTGAGACCCGCACCTTGAATATTGTGTGCAATTCTGGTCGCCGTATCTTAAAAAGGATATAGCGATTTTAGAAAAGGTTCAGAGAAGAGCCACTAAAATGGTAAAGGGGATGGAAGGATACTCCTATGAAGAAAGGCTAAAAAGGTTAGGGCTCTTTAACCTGGAAAAGAGACAACTGAGGGGAGATATGATAGAAGTCTATAAATTAATGAACGGAATGGAACGGGTAAACGTAGATCGATTGTTTACGTTATCAGAATATAGAAAGACTAGGGGACATGCAATGAAGCTACAGGGTAAACTATTTAAGACTAATAAAAGAAAATATTTTTTCACTCAACGTGTAATCAAACTCTGGAATTTGTTAGCGGAGGATGTAGTAGAGGCTGTTAGTGTAGCTGGGTTTAAAAAAGGTTTGGACAAGTTCCTGGAGGAAAGGTCCATAAACCATTATTAAGAAGGGACCCAGGATATCAATGCTTGAACCAATACAAGCATTGTGGAACCTGTGTCCCTTGGGGAAACTGCTAGGTACATATGACCTAGATTGGCCACTGTTGGAAACAGAATACTGGGCTTGATGGACCTTGGTCTGACCCAGTATGGCATATCTTATGTTCTTATGTTCTTCCTTCCCCATCTCAGGCCCGCTTAGAGTCCACACGATCCTCCGCCTTCTACTTCCTTGGACTGCGACTCTGGAACTCGCTCCCCCCTCCCCCCCCCCCCCCCCCCCCCCCGCCCTCGGATTGGAGCCTTCCTTCAAATCATTTAAAACTCAGTTAAATACACACCTCTTCTGCACAGCTTTTGATCTTCCTCCCCCTTCTTCTCTTCCTTCCCAAGGAGCAAGAATAAAATAAACTAACATCTCTCTCTTCTTTTTCTATTACTGGTTGTCTTGTCCTTTTCTTCTCTGACTCTGTTCTTTCTCCCCCTTTTGAAATGTTCAGATTGGCATTCTCTTCTCTCTTTCTGCTGCGCTTTTTGTGATTTTTAATATGTAAACCACTCTGATACCTTGTAATGGGCGGTATATAAAGTTTTAAATAAACATAAACCCATGACTATCAGGATATCCTGTTTGCATGTTCTGTCAGTTTCAGCTTGTACTTGTTCATAGAACTTATGAACATCATCCTCTTCTGCAGCTGTTGTTGGGGTATATACTTGAATTATAGTTGTGTTGATGGGCATTCCTCGTAGATGAATAGAAATGAAGCGTTCACTGATTGCATTGTATTTCATTACAGTTCTTGCAATTTTCTTCTTAATTATAAATGCAACACCATTTCTTTTTTGTCTTTCATTTCCAGCATAGTAGACCTTGTGATTATGAGATACAAAGTGCCCAATGCCAGTGCATTTCAGTCCACTGACCCTTTACTATTCTGCTGCAGTTCTTTTGCAGCCATGCGTACAGTATCACAAATAAGACAGAGCAATGCATCTAACTGCCAGTTTGCTTCCTAATCATCTGGCTTGGACAGACTGTTCCAGCCCAAAGATTGCAATCAGCTGGGCTGCAGTCTCTGTCTTTATGGGAAGAATCACAGCTACCCTTCACAACTTTGCTCCGGTTTATCTCTACCACTTGTGCACAGCAAACAAACAATAAGCAGAAACACTTCAGTAATGTCAGCAATAAATTTAAAACATTCAATACTTTGCTCAAGACTTTCCATTCCATCTTGCTCCACCTCTCAGGGTTAACAGTATCCATGAACTTTCCTTACTTTCAGGCATTTAACTTGCATTAGCTGGGAGAATGCCTGAGAATTATGAATAACCCCAAAAGGATTGTGAATGATCCCAAGAGGACCTTGATAAATTGGAAGACTGGGTGTCCAAATGATAGATGAAATTTAATGTGGACAAGTGCAAAGTTGTGCACCTAGGAAAGAACAACTCAAACTTTGGTTATACGATGCAAGGTACCACCTTAGAAACCACCACCCAGTAGAAAGATTTAGGCATCATTGTGGATAATATGTTGAAACCCTCCACCCAGTGTGCAGCAGTGGTCAAGAAAGCAAATAGAATGCTAGAAATCATAAGGAAAGGAATGGAGAATAACACAAAATTCAGGCATTATGTGGACAGGCATTTAAACTAGGGAAAGGGGGTGACGGATGGAAAAGAGCCAGTTTAGGGGGTCACGCCCAGCAAAAACATAATAACATTGAAACAGCCACAGTATTAACCCACACATCAATGTCAAGTGAGAAGAAGCGTGTAAAACAAAACCCATGCAAAATACAGGCAAGCCAGTCAACAAATGCTGGAAAGCAATGAGCACAAATGCTCGAAGCCTAGCCAACAAAGTTCCTGATCTGGAAGCCTTAATGGTGGAATGGACTTGGACATTGTGGCCATTACAGAAACATGTTTTAATGAGTCACATGAATGGCATATAACCATAGCTGGCTATAATCTATTTAGAAGAGATAGGGTAGAAAAGGAGGAGGAGCAGCCCTATAAGTCAAAAGCAATATTAAAGCTACTGAAATGCAGGGGACATGGGGAAAAGAAGAAGCGCGGTTGATTATGTTGGAAAGAAGAGATGGCACTGTCATCCATACTGGTGTAGTCTTCAGGCCTCCAACTCAAACCGAAGAAATGGATAGCAAATTGATTATTGATATTGCAAAGGTAGCCATGAAGGGGGAAGTGATCATATTAGGTGACTTTAATCTACCCGATGTGGATTGTAGTATTCCTTCTGCAAATCTGGAAAGAAGTAAAAAAAAAGTGGCTGCCTTCCAAGATGTATTACTTAGACAAATGGTGATGGAACCGGCCAGGGAAAGCTTGATGCTGGATTTAGTACTCACCAATGGAGATAGCATGTCGAATATCTGGGTGGGTGCCCATATGAGCAGCAGTGATCATCACACGGTATGGTTTGAGATAAAAGCCAAGGCGGAGTCCAACCACAGCAAGCTCAAAGACCTAGACTTCAAAAACACTGACTTCGGTAAAATGGCCAAGTGCCTGAAGGAGGAGTTGGCAGGGTGGCAGGGGATAAGAGAAGTGGAATTGCAGTGAGATAAAGGAGGCAAAAAAAGAGGCAACAGATACATATGTAAGGAAAGTAAATAAAAACAAGAGGAAAAGGAAATCTATTTGGTTCTCCAAAGAAGTGGCTGCACAAATAAAAGCAAAAACCACAGCTTTCACAAAATTCAGAAGTTCGCGAACAGAGGAAACACAGGATAAAACTAAAAGAGACAAAAAGAGAAATAAGAATAGCAAAATCAAAGGCAGAAGAAAAGATGACCAAAGATGTGAAGTGTGGCAACAAAACATTTTTCAGGTATATTCAGGAGAGGACGAAAATCAGAGGTGGAATTGCAGGACTCAAAAGTGCTGGGAAGAAATTTGTGGAAAGTGACTTTGAAAAAGCGAAAATGTTAAACAAATACTTCTGCTCTGTTTTTACTAATGAAAGACCACTTGTGAGTGACAAATATACAAATGGGAATGAAGTAGATACCACACCATTCACAGAAGATGATGTGTTAGAACAGCTTGCAAAACTGAAAGTGGACAAGGCCATGGGACCGGATGGGATACATCCCAGGATACTGAAAGAGCTCAGAGAGGTTCTTGCAGGACTGTTAAAGGATGTTTTTAATAGATCCTTGGAGACAAGAGAAGTTCCAAGGGACTAGAGAAAGGCTGATGTGGTACCTCGTCACAAAAGTGGTAATAGGGAAGAAGTGACAAACTACAGATCAGTAAGCCTTATCTCGATGGTGGGAAAAGTAATGGAGGCTCTCCTGAAAGAGCGAATAGTGGACTTTCTCCAAACCAACAGGAGAATCTTGCCAAACAAATCTGATTAAGTTCTTTGAATGGGTGACCAGAGAACTAGATCAAGAGCATGTGATGGATGTGATCTACTTAGATTTCAGCAAAGCCTTTGACACTGTTCCTCATAGGAAGCTTATCAATAAACTAAATAGCTTGGGGATGGGTCCCAAGGTGGTGAACTGGATGAGAAACTGGTTGACTGACAGATGACAGAAAGTGATGGTAAATGGATGCAAAGAAGGTGATTAGCGGTGTGCCTGTAGGAGATATTGTCAATAGAAGATAAATATACATGTATAAATACTCAGTATGTCTAGGGAAAACTACTATTTTCCCAGGATTCCATAGGACTATCTGGCAAACAAACCATGAGATAAAACAAGAACCAACCCTGTATTTGTATATAAATTAGACGTTATTACTGATAGCAAAAATAGTGTAGCTATTAGCATAAATTAGTTTTCTGAGGTAGTATGTTATGCAGCCCTATGTTACAATTACCAAGAGACCTAATCTCTGTTTCAGGAAACAATGTCACTGATTTGCTCTGCACTCAGATATACAGTACATTTTCTGTCTGTCTAAGCTAGCCCTAACCTCGGGGGGGGGGGGGGGGGTGTTTAAATACCAGTACCTTAGCACTTGCCAGAACACTTGTGGCTGGGTCCAAGAAATTGTCTCAGGAACAGCATGAAGTCAAAATATGGCAGAGGTACAACATCAGCTGAGAAGAACTGCATGGTCACACCAAGCTACAGGTCTGTGGTAGAGATTCACTCCGTCCCAAGGTTTTGCCCTTGGACACTATCAGACTTTCCAGCCAGAGAGACAGGTAAGCGAAACAGTCTGTGTAATAAGTTAAAGTTCCTATGTGTTCTATAAGCCTTTGTGCATGTTCTAGTATACTGCAGGTCTGTCTTGGGCTGCATCTGTGTCCTCTCTCTGTGTCCAGCTATAATTCTTTGTCCTGACGGCCCGGTGATTGGCTGGTCTCAAATCCTGTATGTCATCTTCAGCAAATTTGGTAACAGCTAATAGATGGTCCTTCTGCAAATAAATGTCCATGGTGCGAAAGTTGCTGGTATGCAAGTCCATACATTGTTGCAAATGCTAGTACCAGTAGCATAGCAAAGGTCTCAGCAATGTTCTTCTGCACATAGTCAGCTGGAATAATATTTCTGCGGTGAAGTACATAAATCTGCAAAATTACTTGATCTGCAAGTTTTAAACAGGAATGCATCTTTTTTATTTCAGACTTTGGTTCAGAACTGGCCCCATCTTGTAACAGGAAGCCATGCTATTGGTTTAGACATTAGTTTCTGAACAGGTACCAGTCCTACATTTTTCCCTCTTTTAAGATGGGAATAGCTACAAGGGAGCATATTCTCTCTTAAAACCTAACTAACTAGCAGGCTACTGTGCAGGTCAGAACCAAATACTGCATGAGTAATTATATTGTGCATACATACAAGCGGTAAAATAAGTTAATATTGAAATGATATATGTAAGATCAAATCAACTCAATCAGTATAATGAGTATAACTTCAAACATAGTAGTACTGTGTACTTAACCTAAACTCAATGTATAACTTTGTATATAGGTTATACAATAATGTGCCAGTGTAACTTCAACTGAATACCTAAATGCATCAGTGTGTTAGTACACAAAACACAATCATTCATTGATGAATGGAACAACTCAGTTGAAAGTAGTGCATAATTGAACAGTTAATGGCGTCACTAGTCAATGAGATGACGTTCCATTAAATCCTGCAGACGCATGTTAGGTAGTGGAGGTCCATGGCGTACAAGAAAATGCAGGGTACAAATCTGTCTTTGCTGATATAAGGAAATCAAGAATTAGATTGCCAAGAGAAGGACAAAGACAGGCACAATGACATGAGACTTAAAATCAGTCTGTAAAATGTCCACATCATGTGAATCAAAGTTTTAATCAGTGACATCAAGGATCTTCTGGCCAATGGACAGTTCAACTGTCCTTATAGTCCAGTAGATAGTTCAAGAAGGCTTCAGTGAAATTAATGTCATGGCCTTGAAACACATCCAGCACCTGGATTTCAGTAATAACAGCATCTACATCTAAATAAAACAGGGCTACTCCACCACAGTAATAATGGAGTGCTTAGGAACATCAATTAAGCAAACATAGTAGGGTACTTTATTAATGATGTCATGTTTATTTTTGGTAACCAGACGTTTCTTCAGAGGGGTGCTGACTAACCATAAATTATTTACCTCAGCAAACCTTGTTTCAGAGAAATCATCATACTTAGTCTTGGTAATTGCATTTCTCTTTCACATTTTCAGTAGTCAAATCACAAAGAGCTTCAGTAGTGTCCTTCAGGAAAGGTTTACCTGGGCACAACCAATGAATGTCCTTGGTGTGCTGGCACGTGCCTAAATTAGGAACAAGATATTCCTGTATCATGGTGATAAGTTAAGCACTCAGGAGTGTTAACACGAAGGTAAGCATTTTCAGACCAGGTGCCAACATTAACTACTTGTTTCAACTGGTACACCTTATCAGGCACAATAAATGGCAAATTCAACAGAAAAGCAATTTCCATGTTCTGTACATCTACGTATAATGGAATAGCATTTCCCAGTTGGAAATCGATCTGAACTTGAAGTGGCTCAATGCTAGTTCTAGTTACCTTAGCAAAAGCTTCAGCAATAAGGTCTGTGGATACCAAGTATGTAGGAATCTATCCTTGCATCAAGTTACTGATGCTGCTATCTAGCTCCCTAAACAAATCATAGGTAAGTTGATGTACTGGTGGCATAAAAGTATGCTCCTCATTAACTATACCTTTGAGCATAGCTAATTCTGCTCTTTTCTGGTTAATCAACTTAGAATGAAGATTAGCCACAGTGACAGTATTACATAGGGTCTTGCCATGGGCAATTAATTGACCTTGTTGTGAATGGATCTGTGTTTTGATATTTTTAATATCAGCCTTTAACTCTTGAATATTGCTCTGGAGTTTACTTACAGACATTGCATTCACTACAGACATTGTGGATGCAAACAAAGAGCCTAGGGCCGTAAATAATGCTCCCACAGCAAATCCTACAAATCTTTTCTCTCTAGTGTGTTCTTGCTGTATAGGTTGGATCATAACCTTCTCCAACTGGCTTAAAATATTCTGTACATCAGCAGTTACATAGCCCATGTGTGCTTTAAAGGTATGCATGGGGCAGACATGTTGAAGTGTTTCTGTAAAACATGTGGATCCAGTGACACAAAGGGGCTTGTTTACAAATCAATGGGGCTGCGGCTCCGATAACAATCGGAAACCGCTACTGCGGCTTTGTAAACAAGCCCCTAAGACTTTCTGTGTGACAGTCTGGGACTGTGTGATCAGGAATCCAGGTGTATCCTGCAGCACGACACCAAAATCAGGAAGAGGACCTTCAAGGTTTGGTTCTCCATCTGTAAAACAAAACAAACAGGCTATCCTGTTCTAGGTTAGTATTTGTTATTTCAAACAGTAAAAGATGGAATTATTTAATAAATCCAGATCTTTGTGCAATTTCTGCATCTGTAAAGGTTCAAGAGTTCTCTTTTTTTTCTCTATGAGTTACTTATAGATTCATAAAATCAAACGTCTGATTTACAGAAGAGACCCTTGAAAAATCACTTGGGCCAATTCCATATTTCACTAAGGGGTATGTTTACTAAACCTTCTTACCTTAGCGCGCGATAATGATGCTTTACGGGGCACAAATGTGGCTTAGCGAGCGCTCACGCGCGCAGCGGCGCAAACAAGAGCTGAAGGCGGGGAAAGGCTCCCGGAGGGCGGAGGAAGGCTCCCCAGGGGCGGAAAGAAGGGGTCAATGGTTGGAGAGTGGGAGGGGAGAGGCTCCCCGCACACTAACGATGTGAAATTCGAGGCCAAAACTAACGCAAGTGAAAACCTCGCATTAGAGCTGATTTAAAGGGAAAAGAAACCATTTCTGTCAGCAATGTACAGCAAAACCAGGGAAACCTACAAAAAAGTGATAAGTGTGATACATGTGCGCGGAACAAAAGTGCAAATAAACATTGAAAATGACCCCAACAAAATAAAAAAAAATCATAATCAAGCTGGGCAATAGTGATAGTAATGGGAACCATCAAAAAACACTCCCAAGACAGCCCCCAAAAAAAGATATGAATTTTGGAAGGGTCTACGCTCCATCCCCATACAAGGTGAATGATCCCACAGTGAACAGGTTTACTATGGCATGCACATGTTCCACAACAGCAGGGCGAGCATGTCGGAATGGGCAACTGGACAGATGCTGGGAGAGGGGATACAGAGGGCTGCAGGCGGCACATGCTGTGGTGCAGCTGGGGCACAGTGCGGACTAGGCAGATGCCTAGGTGGCACTTAGGAATGCTGAAACTGTACAGCAGCCAGACAGCAACTGATGAGGGCCGAACATGGGCACGAGAGTGTTTATCACAGTGTCACAGGGGATAGTACCCAGCAGGTACCTCCAAGGGCACAGAACATTGGCAGGCGGTGTTGGGGGGAAGCGTGGACGTCTATGCAGGCACCCCTACCCCAGAACACGCACCATAGGCAGCCGCCTACCTGCACACTGGATGGCTTGAGACTGCACACCACCAGCACCACCAGCAGAAGGGCATGTCAGCATGGTGGCAGAGGGGTACTGGTGGTGGAGGGGGGCAGTGGCAGCTGCCCAGAGCAGACCATGGCCTAGCCCTGTGTAGGTGGGTGCCATGCACTGCAACAGACAGGCCCTGCCGGACAAACAGTCATGGTATCACCAGGGAATGCACTGTCTCTGTGGCAACATGGTGGTGCAGTGCACACAACCAGTGTCTTTCGAGGCAGAAGGTCACAGGTTCAAGTCCCAGCTATGGTGCCTGCCAACCCAGTCCCCATATTTTACCCACTACTACAACGTGCTAATACAGACAGAGCCTTTATTGCAGATGATGTAAACATGCCCAAAACACCTACATTTCACCCTACAGAGCAAAGACACCATAAACAGGCGCATTACCTAGAACAGAGTCTCCCAAATGCAGTCCTGGGGGGCCAAACACCATTCAGATTCCATGCTGCCTCTAATAAAGATGCCTGTGCTGCATATCTATGCACCATCCCCATGGTATGAAGATGTATCTCATGCATATTCATGAGGGACAGCATGAAAACCCGAACAGTGTTTGGCACACCAGGACTGGAGTTGGGAACCTCTGCCGTAAAGCAGGAGCCAACAGGGGCAGACACACCCACACCCACAGGCTCCATTAGCCAATGCCTCCTGGAGAGGCAGGACATTGGGCCCTGCGTGCATCTCCCAATACTAGCACTTGCATACCTTAGCAATGCTACCCTACACCTGGGAATACAGTACACAGCTATCAAACGTTTGCTATGATTACTGGCAGATAGCAATTCCTACGTTAAGCACAGTTTGCTGATTGAGCTCCATCATAGCAACCTTTCTGATGTCTGTGGAGTGTGCTTCAGGTCTGGTCTCTGACAGTGTTTACCACCCTGGGGAGTGACCCCCAACAGTATTGCATACCATATCCATGCCTGCACTGTCCCCAGGACTGGTGTGGTGGCCAGGGCTGCTAAACACCTCTACAGTAGCACAATGCTGGCATAGGTGTGGGAGTGTGTGTCTGTCTATCCAGTGTGTGGTGGCTGCAAACACCTTCCACAGCCCACACTGCCAGCACTGTTGCCAGTATTAGCCTGCCAATGTGCATAATGAAGAGCAAGGTACCATGGGTATAGCCCGGACAGGGTGGCCTGGCCAGGATGCATCTGCACAGGGCATAGGGCACTGGCTGGGATATTGTAGTGCCCGGCCACCACCTGCACAGATAGGGTGGCCACAGCATGTTCTGCTGGGAGATCACTCTCACCCTGACTGAGCAGTGACCATGACATGGCTAGGCTCCCCCATAGTGCTATATAGTATTTCTCCCATGTGATATTTATGGGTTCCCTTTTGGGGCCCAGTCACTTACTTATCTGCTTGGTGTGTATGCTGACATCCTAGTTCTGGGTGCACGCATTTCCATCAGGAACATGCACTATGGACTAGCTAGCAGACTGTCTGCAGCTGGTATGTGTCTTGATGGAACGCCTTGCAGGGTGCAGCGGCTGAAGGCTTGCTGCAGGTGAATATCAGATAGTGGTGGGGTGCAGCTTAGCATATCCAGGCCTAATGTCTGTATGCTATTGCGTTATGGATGTGTACAGAGCTGCATTGACTGCCCTGTAGGGTGTCTGTTCCCCAGCAGAACTGGGGTTGATGGTCTCCTCTACTGCCACCACTGCAGGGAGGTAGAATGTGGATCTGTTGGTGGGAGACCCTGTTTACCACCCTCAGCCCTGGAAGAAAAGGAGGGTGGTGGTGGTGCATAATCCTCCTAGGGGTCCATAGGGGCTAAACCTGACTGAGACATACAGATATATCCAAGGTGTGTCTGCAGAAACTACCTATCTCACACATTAGCACTTCTGTGGACCTGGTGCTGGGCGCCCCACCTCACCCTCAGGGTGAGTGCAGTACCTGCACAATGTGACGGTGTGTAGCTACTCTGTGCCAGTACCACACAGGGTCAGTTCACCCTACCAGGCCGAGGTGCTGTGGGGGTGCATACCCCATCTTGTGATCATCTGTAGACTGCTGATTTGCATGTGCAGTGCATCATGGGTATGGGTGGGTTAACCCTATCCTGGTGACCTCAGCAGACTGTTTGTGTGGTGATGTGCAGTCCTTCTGCAGCCAGCCAGGGGCTTGCTAGCAGCTATGGAGCTGTAGCAACTGGTTACTTCACTACTTGTTAGAGTCAGAGGTCATGGGTTCAAACCCACAGAAGGGGTTATTTGATAGGGCTGTCCAAAGCATTGTCTTTTTTTAATGTACATTAGTGCTGCCAGGAAAACACCCTCAGGGTACTGTAACCATAAGGTGCCTCAGAAGGCGCCCTATAAGGCGCCTTATAGGGCACCCTATAAAGCGCCTTCCGAGGCACCTTATGGTTACAGTCCATATAAGGTGTCCTATGGAGCGCCTTATATAGGGTGCCCTATAGGGGACATTATAGGGTGCCGTGGCAGACAGTGCACTTTATAATGTGCCCTATGGGGTGCCTTATAGGGTGCCTTATGCGGCACCTTAGGTTACGGCACATGAGGGTGTGTTTGCTGGCAGCAATAATTAAAATACAAATAAAATGCCTCAGGAAACAATACTTACATGTCAAAGCTGATGCCTCAGCCAGCCTTATGGCACACTGGGGGATTGAACTCATGACCCCTGTATTACCAGTCAGTGTATTAACCATTGTGCTACACTTCTGTTTCTATGTTTGGATGTCTGTGCGCCTACTTAAGATTACCGCGCGGTAACGTGCTTAGCGGCGCTTTGCCCGATAATGTGCGCAGCAGCGCGCATTATCGCGTGCTAATCCCGTTTTGCAACTTTAAACTGAAACGCCCACTCCTTATATGGCATCCTGCACACTAACGCTGGGCGCACATTAAGAAGTTTTAGTAAACATACCCCTAAGTATGCATGTGCTCAGTGTCTTATGAGACAGACTGAGCAAGGATAAAGGGTTGAACTAAGATCTCTTGCAGAGAACAATTAAAAAGGAAGTTAAAGATTCTTGCTTCACTTCAAACTAGGTATAAAATGAAGTCAAAACTACTTCTGGAGGTTTGCCAGTTCTAGGGAATGACAGATAAATTCAGATGTAGGTTCCAAAACCTCTGCACCTTTCCTTTCAGGTATAGAAAGCTGTATAGGAAATATTTACAGACAGTAAATGAGTTAGACTGAACCCTTTTTAGTGTAACTACTTGTAAACTTGGACATTCCATGTAGGATAAAGTACTTCAGTCTATGGAATGAGAACTTCACTTGCACGCTATCTTAAGAGTACTCATAAATTCACTTTGGTCCAAATGTAACCATGAATGGAACCCTTAATGTCAGTTTCCTATAGGAACTAAACAAAACTTTTTGTTTTTATGTGGTCAAATGACCTCAGAAATGTCCATTCTTTCTGTATGCATTCCCTTGGGAATGGCTTTAAAAAAATTAAGATAAAACAATGTTAGTTTTATTTTAACAAAGAAATTTCTTCTCAAGAACTTATGAACAGAGAAGAAAAAGACATAATTAGTTAAATCATGAACATTTTTACATCACTAACAGTGGTGGAACATGACGAGTGTCAAAATCTCCCACATTGAATGGAGCTGAAATCAAATTCAGACTGTTACTTAACTTTAATATTTCTCAGCATAAAATTTAAAACTTACATGCACAGGACTTTTCCTAGTCTGTTTGCAAGCATGTTTTAATTTATTTTGGGTATGGACAGGTAATTCATTATTTCTGTCAATCTGTGAAAGCAGTCTTATTGGCAGTGCACCAAGAAGAAAAGTTTTAAACTTTGGTTTTCAATGGCATTCAGGAATGGATTCTGGTACAGATTCCAAATTTTCCTGCTGCACAGAGAACAATGGCTCCATGTCTTTTATAAACAAGTTCCAATCTGGAAAACTGGCCAGCTGAGCAGTTATCTGCATTTTCTCTGTATGTGAAAGCACCTCTCCCACAATAGTGAACTGATTTGAAATTTCCTGACTTCTGTTCATAATAAAAGGCAATGAAACATAATGCTTTAACTTCAAGTCAGAATTCCGAAGCTGGGCTGTTTCGGGAGAGAAGCCTAGAGATTTTTCTTCCCCCTCTGGCAAAGGCTCTGGAGTGAGGCCAGAAAGACTTTGTTTTTCTCCCTGACCATCCCTCACTACCAGGGTCAGTGGAAAGAATTCATGGAACTCTGCTTCCAAAGTTGTAGTATTGGGAGATGGGAGGGGCACTTCCTCGAAGCTAACCTGCTCAAGGGTACCCTCTAGACATTTCCTAATCTCTGCAGTTTCTAAAGGCAGGAAGGAGTTAAAATCAGGCTCTGCCTGTCTCTCTGGCCATGATTCAGAGGAAATTATCGATGTCTCCCTAATTCTCTTTTCATCCTTCTGAAGTTCTGATCCAAGGGAGGCTTGTATCTTTTCTAATGTATCCCTAAATTGTTGAAGCCATCCTTTTAACAGATCCCTGTGTTCTGCTAAAGAA
This sequence comes from Ichthyophis bannanicus, assembly GCA_033557465.1. Classification (NCBI taxonomy): domain Eukaryota; kingdom Metazoa; phylum Chordata; class Amphibia; order Gymnophiona; family Ichthyophiidae; genus Ichthyophis; species Ichthyophis bannanicus. Next base: position 641,781,170 of record CM066036.1, on the reverse strand, counting down.
TCACACTTAGACACAGGTGCTTTTTCAAGCAGCTTAAACACAGCTCCTTCAGGCCCACTGAGCTTGCAGTAGATATGCTTCTGCATAAACCATTCACATTTTGAGAGCTGCTGCTTAGTGACTAGAGGGAGTTCCTTAACAAATTGGAGCATACCCCTCATTTAATTTGCCTCAGTCATATGTGACAAAAGCTGTAATCTTTCAAATTCACAGGCATGAAATTTGGCAGTCACCTCATCTAACTGTATCTAAGCATTGTACAAACAATCAAGACATAGCTCCCATGCTGCTTGTATAATTGTTAAGTATGTTAAGTACTCATTTTTACATACATGGGATTGTTCCATATGCATATTAGAGAGTCCTGTAAGGATCACTTTCATTATGGCAAGTACCTTGGTCCACATAACAAGACTATTTCTGTCAGCAATGCTAGCTATCATAAATCAGACAAACAGTTTTACAGGGAAACTTCCGGATTCATGTTTGAGATCTCTGAAATGTGGTTCATTCAAAACTGCCTACCCCGAAGACAAGCTCCAATATGTAAGATATAGTTTATTCAGAATTGCCTATCGCAGATGAAAGCCCCCACTATGTAAGAGGCACGGGTGGCTCAATTACTCATCCTGAATGAGCCCCTAATTATGTAGGCGATATTGATACTGTTCCTCATAGGAGGCTTATCAATAAACTAAACAGCTTGGGGATGGGTCCCAAGATGGTGAACTGGATGAGAAATTGGTTGACTGACTAACAGAAAGTGATGGAAAACAGATGAAAGGAAGGTGATTAGCAGTGTGCCCCAGGGTTCGGTCCTGGGACCGGTACTATTCAATGTATTTGTGAGTGATATTGCTGAAGGACTGAATGGAAAAGTCTGTCTTTTTGGAGATGACATGAAAATTTGCAACAGAGTGGACTCCCCTGAGGGAATGGATAATGTGAGGAAAGATCTACAAATGCTGAAAGAATGGTCTAATGCCTGCTAGTTAATATTTAATGTGAAGAAGTGCAGTGTCATGCACTTGGGAAGCAGAAATCCAAGGGAATTGTATGCGATAGGGGGTGAGAGGTTGGTGTGCATGGACCAGGAGAAGGACCTTGGAGTGATTGTTTCTGAGGAGCTCAAGGTGGCGAAATAGTGTGACAAGGCAGTAGCAAAAGCCAGAAGGATGCTGGGTTGCATACAGAGAGGAATTACCAGCAGAAAGGAAGAGGTTCTAATGTCACTGTACAAGTCACTGGTGAGGTCTCACTTGGAATATTGTGTTCAGTTTTTGAGACCATATCTCACAAAGTATATAAAAAGACTGGAAATGGCTCAGAGGAAGGTGACCAAAATGATTTGGAGCCTGTGTCAGAAGAGACTTTTAAGACCTAAATATGTACATTCTGGAGGAGAAGAGGGAAAGGGAGAGGGAAACATGATTCAGACCTTTAAATACTTAAAGAGAAATAATGAACAAACAAACCTCTTCCAAAGACGGGGAAGCTGTAAAACTAGAGGGCATAACATCAAGCTGCAAGGTGGTAAACTAAAAGGCAATGTCAGGAAATACTTTTTCACTGAAAGGGTGGTGGATGCTTGGAATGCCCTCCCGATGGAAGTGGTGGGGGCAAATACAGTGACAGAATTCAAAATTGCATAGGATAAACAAAGTGAATCCCTTTATAGCAACAGGATAAAATCAAAATAAATATAACTATCTCTTATATCTCAACAAATAGGGGTGACCTACACGGAGTGGTGGGTACACCTCTAAACAAAGGCATGGGGAGGAGTGACCTACATGGAGCGGTAGGTGTACCTACTCTTGCCGCCTTGCTGGGCAGACTAGATGGACCATACTGGTCTTTATTTTCTGTGATATACTATGTTACAAAGGATTTTATAATGCCTCTGTATTGTTCCATAGTTCAGTCGCACCTTGAATATTGTGTGCAATTCTGGTCTCCATATCTTAAAAAGGATATAGCGGAGTTAGAAAAGGTACAGAGAAGAGCCACCAAAATGGCAAAGGGGATAGAAGGCTACCCCTATGATGTAAGATGTAAAAGGTTAGGGCTCTTCAACTTGGAAAAGAGACGGCTGAGGGGAGTTGTGATAGAAGTCTATAAATTAATAAATGGAGTGGAACGGGTTAACATAGATCAGCTATCAAAAAGTAGAAAGACCAGAGGACAAGCAATGAAGCTACAATGTAACCTTTTTAAGACTAATAAGAGAAAATATTTTTTTTACTCAATGCATAATCAAACTTTGGAATTCGTTACCAGAGGATGTAGTAAAGGCTGTTAGTGTAGCTGAGTTTAAAAAAGGTTTGGACACGTTCCTGGAGGAAAGGTCCATAACCCATTATTAAAGAGGACCCTTGAAATCCACTGCTTACCCCAGGACGGGCATTGTGGAACCTGTGTGCTTTTGGGAACCCACCAGGTGCTTGTGAACTGGATTGGGCACTATTGGAAACAAGATACTGGGCTTGATGGACCTTGGTCTGACCCAGTATGGCATTTCCTATGTTCTTATGATCATCCCATTGTCTCCCACTGACAGTGTAAACTTAATCAACAAGGGCTCTGTTTTTCTACTCCTAGACAGCCTAAACCTGCACTTCACTTCAGTAGCCCTGCTACAGCAAATTCCCCTTCCTGCAGCATATACCAAGCCATTAGCTTGCCAGGAATACTTTCCCACTGTCTCCCTTCCCCTCCCACCCCTGCTCAATAGGGTAAACTTCACCAGCAACAGCTGTATCCTTTCTCCTAGACATGCTAAACCAGCTCTTCACTTTAGTAGCCTTGCTGCAGGCTATTCTTCCAGCTGCAGCATACAGCCAAGCACCAGGGAACAAAGCAACAGGATTTAGAAAACAAGAGAAAAAATTCTTCAGAGGTAGATCAGTAAATGAGGAACAACAAATGGCAAATGCATAAATTCAGTAGATAATAAGAAGTGTTACTCCAAGAACCTTTCATCAATCAAAACCGGATATATGAATGGCTAAAGAGAAGTGAACTGAAACTGAAGGATGAGGACTGATAATTGCATCCTAGGATAGTGATTTATAGATTAAATGGTTTACAGAAAAAAATGGGAAAATGACATGTAGATTCTGTACAAAAGAGCTGGAAAAGGTCACTCATCTTGCATCTGTGAAGTTGTGATGGCAGAAAATTTTTATACAGAAAAGCACAATAAAGTAGCATGTTTCATTCATTGGAAATTAAAGCCCTGATTGGTGGGAAGGACTGAGAGCAGCATGGGAGCAGCATCTATCCCTGGAAGCAGAGAGCGAGGAGGTGAACTCCTCCCTGCTCCCCCGCTCACCCAACCAGCAGCCTCAAGCACGTTTAAAATTAAAGCCCCGATCAGCATACCCATGCCTAGCAGGGCCCCGCCTAAGGGCCACGCCAAAGGGCCCTTAGACATGACCCTTGGAGTGGCATGAGGAAATAGAATACACTAACATCAGGTACCACAGCCTATAGAGTCAAAAGCCCTCCCGACTGCAACGTATACCGGCACCATCCTCTGCACGCCTACCTTTTATCATCCACCCACACAAGTGCTCGGTGCACAAAAGAACTGTCCTCAAGCCTTGAGGTAAGCCCCTACCCTGACATACCACATCATCCAGAGCAAATAAAGAAAACCCACTTAGGAATATACACAGGAGGGAACAACCTCACACACATTCCTTCAACATTGAATAGGATAACAACACTCTCCTGTGGGGGCTCACACAACATCTGAATCTCTCACAGTAAAAACTAGCAACATGCATAAGAAACTATTCAAACTTAGCCTCCTTGCCCTAATACTATGCAAGCTCCCAGTCTTAAGTGCTGTATATCCCACCCTCCTCCACACAGGACAACGAATCCCAACAATACAGAGATAGATATGAAGTGCAAAGGTTCTACATCCACCAAAATAGGCATAGTAGACCTCATAGGCTTATCCAGATCTTTATCTTTATCTTCTTTATCTTTATTAAAATTTGATATACTGCTGTGGCAAAGCATTAAGCGGTGTACAATAAAATTGATTAGCACCACAATCCAAGAAACAGAACGCCAAAATTTAGGACAGGAAAGAGGGTTAAAGAAAAGTGAACAAATCAAATTAGAGACACTGAACAATAACTCATAATAGGTTGGACACAACTTATTTTAACAGAGAAATACAAATCATAACAAATCATAAAGATGATGTTAACCAACCAGGGTACAGAAACACAGAAACATAGACAATACGTGGGGTAAACATACAAACAAATCATTTAGGGGATTTTTCGGGGGGAAGGTCAAAAGCTTTCTGAAAAAGGTAAGTTTTGAGCAGAGACTTAAACTGAGGGTAGGAAGACTCTAGACGTAATGAGGTGGGAAATGTATTCCATAGTGAGGGGCCAAGAAAAAACCAGGCCGAGTGTCGTGTTTGCTCCAGACGGGCTTGTGAGGGTGACGGAAAAAACAGACGGTTCGTTTGAGTGGAACGGAGTAACCGATGGGGGGTGTAGCGGGAGATACAGTCTGCCAAATACCGGGGAGTGCACGTGTAAATGGCTCGGTGAAGAAGAATCAGAAACTTATAATGGATAAATCCTGCCACCCCATTGGATATAGTTCCAAACAGTAATCAACAGCATATCTTACTCAAGTGTGCATTAATTAATGTTTACTCTATCTGGAACAAATTCCATACTATAGAGGACTAAATGCAGGACTAAAACATCAATATAATGTGCATTACTGAAACATGGATCTCAGACACAGACAAAGTCATCATAAACCAAATGGCCTCCCTACCATACACTGTACTTAACTGCACAAGGCCTACAGGTAGAGGTGGTGGAGTCCTCATTATAGCAAAAGCACACCTGAACTTTACTAAAACCTCCTCCTATCACTCAGAAGGAAGCAATGTGATAACAATAGCAAACAGGAACCTAGCAATATGCTTCACATACAGAGCACCAAATTCAGATGAGGAGGAACTCTCAGCCATCCTAGAAGCAATATGTACTCACTCAACAGTGACCCAAACCTCCTTTCATTATCACCAAAGGAGGCAACTACATTCTCAAATACACTATACCCAGATATTAGATACCCCAACTCACAAGAGAGGGGGAACTCTGGACCTTATATTTGTACCAAATCAGTATCTTGATCAAGACCTCATGACACACCCAACCATCACACCCTGATCAACTTCACCATTAAAGCACCAGTAACGAAAAAAGCACCGGAAGGCATACTGAAGGAGAGAAGAAGATTAAAAAAATACAACATGAAGGAATTCTTGAAACAAGTACTACCACATCTTGAGCATACTACACCAGACCTTGACTCAATCATCAATAACTGGAATCTCACAGTTCATAATGTGGCAGTAGCCCCAAACAGGGTGGTCCACGACAGGAGAAAACACATGCACCATGGCTCTCAAGTGAAATCAGTGATCAAAAGAAACTGCTACGAAAGCTAGAGAAACAATGGTGTCAACCCAAAGACCAAGAGCACCTACTCAAATATACCGAAATGCAGTACAAATACAATGACATGATAAACTATAGCGTTGCACTAGAGTGTGCCCTACAAAGTTAAAAGCCTATTAACTACAAGTAAGTCTGTGATCTCCTTGTCATTTGATGAGCCCCTCCCCTCCTTCTCAGTATTACATGGAATGATATGAATGCTCAGATGGTACACATTCTTCAATGGATGGTTTATGGCGGTTCATGTTCTTTGCCTGGCCTATTTTAACATCTGCTTTCCTTTAATTATTTATTATTATCTATTTATTTTACTTTTAATGTTTTAGTTGAACTGATCATCATTTTAACTTTTTGCTTATAGATGTTTATATGTTTCTTTTATTCTCTGTTATTCTTTATTATGAGTATATATAATTTTTAATTTGGCTTATTAACTTGTGGCATTATTTATGTATTATGTGTATTTGTACATTACAATTTGTTTTGCATTCATTTTTAATGTTTTTATAAGATTCTCTATGAGGTTCCCCCTGACAAAGGCATTGCCGAAATGCAGCCGTGTTGGGGTAGTCAATAAAGGACTTCTTGCATCACTTTCTCGCCCTTTTCTACTTCTTGGTTTCCAACGAGATTGTACGTGTAACATAGGAGTATGTTTACCAAAGGGTCTTAACGTCGCAGCGGTGGTATTATTGCACGATAAGTGACGTTATTGCATGATATTACCGCGTGATAATGTCACTTATTGCGTGATAACGCAGCAGTGGCGTTAAGGCACACTAATGCTGTGAAATCCGGGTCTGAAGGGTGGAGTAAGGTTTCCCAGAGGGCGGAGAGAAAGGGTCAATGGGCATAGAGTGGGTGGGGAGAGGCTCCAGGCACACTAACGCTGTGAAATCCGGGTCTGAAACTAACACCAGTGAAACCCTCGCGTTAGGCACATTTGCAGGAAAGAGAAACCATTTCAGTCAGCAATGTGCAGCAAAGGCAGGGAAACCCAAAAACGTGATAGTAGTGATACATGTGCAGGAACCAAAAAGGCAAATAAACACATAAAATGACCAGAACCACATTTAAAATCCCAATAACCAAGATGGTCAATAGTGATATTAATGATAAACATAAAGCAACACTACTGACAAAGTGTAAAAATTAAGATATCATGTTTGGAAGGGTCTATGCTCTGTCCCCCTACAAAGTGAATGATCCCACATTGAAATAGCGCTGATCAGGGTTTCTGTCATTTAGATTGGGCAGGTTTGTTATGGCATGCACATGTGCAGCAACAGCAGAGTGGGCACATAGGAAAGGGCAACTGTACTGAAGCTGTAAATTGGATACAGGGAGCTGCAGGTGGCATATGCTGTGGTCCAGCTGGGGCACAGTGCGAACTAGGCAGATGCCTAGGTGGCACATAGGAATGCCGAAACTATAAAGCAGCAAGACAGCAACTGACGAGGGTCCTACATGGGCACGAGTGTGTGTCCCACAGTGTTATAGGGGATATTACCCAGTAGGTACCCCCAAGGGCACATAACGTTGGCAGGCGGTGCCAGGGGGAAGCGCGCATGTCCATGTAGGCACCCCTAACCGAGAACCCACACCATAGGCAGCTGCCTACCGGCACACTGGATGGCCTGGGACTGCGCACCACTGGCATAATGGCATGGCAGCATGGTGGCAGAGGGGTGCTGGTGGCGGAAGGCCATTTAGGTGGGTGGCGTGCACTGCAACAGACAGGGTCTGTCTGACGAACAGTCATGGTATCCCCAGGGGCAACAGTGTGGTGCAGTACACACAGCCAGTGTGTTCAGGCGTAGAAGGTCACAAGTTTAAGTCCCAGCTTTGGCTCCTGCCAACCCTGTCCCCATATTTTACCCAGTACTAAACCGTGGTAATAAAGAAGGAACCTTTATTGCAGATAAAATAAACATGCCTGAAATGCCTATATCTTACCCTACAGAGCACAGACACCATAAACATGTGCAATACCTAGAGCAGAGTTTCCCAATTGCAGTCCTGGAGGGCCAAACACCATTCAGGTTTCATGCTGTCCCTAATAAATATACCTGTGTTCCATTTGTATGTGCCGCCCCCATTGTATACAAATGTATCTCATGCATATTCATTAGGGACAGCATGAAAACCTGAACAGTGTTTGGCCCACCAGGACCAAAGTTGGGAACCTCTGCCCTAGAGCAGCGGCCAACAGAGGCATAAAAACCCACACCCACAGGCTCCACTATCCAAAGCCTCATGGAGAGTCCGGCTGTTGGGCCCTGCGCGGAGCAGTATCTCCCAATACTGGCACCTGCATACCTTAGCAATGCCGTCCTAAACTTGGGAACACGTTCCACATATATCAAAAGGTAGCTATGATTAATGTCAGCTAACAAATCCTAAGTTAAACACAATTTGTTGATAGAGATTCATCATAGCAACCTTTCTGATATCTGTGGAGTGTGTTTCATTTATTGATTCTGACAGTGTTTACCACCTCAGGGAGTGACCCTAACAGTATTGAGTACCATAGCAATGCCCGCACTGTGCCCAGGACTGGTGTGGCGGCCAGGGCTGCCACAAACCTCTATATTTGCACAATGCTGGCATAGGTGTGGGAGTGTGTGTCGGTCTATCCAGTGTGTTGTGGCTGCCTACACCTTACTGAGCCCACATTGCTTGCACTGTTTCCAGTGTTAGCCTGCCAATGTGCATAATGAGGAGCAAGGTACTGTGGGTATGGCCCGAACAGGGTGGCATGGGCAGGATGCATTTGCACAGGGTATAGGGCAATGGCTAGGACACTGTAGTGCCCGACCACCACCTGTATGGACAGGGTGGCCACAGCATGTCATGCTGGGAGGTCGCTCTCACTCTGACTGAGAAGTGACCACGGCATGGCTAGGTTCCCCCATAGTGCTATGCAGTATTTTTCTCAAGTGATATTTATGGGTTTTCTTTTCTGGGGTCCAATCACTGACATACCTGTGTGGTGTGTGTGTGCTGACATCCCAGTTTTGGGTGCACACAGTTTCTCCAGGAACATGCACAATGTACTAGCTAGCAGACTGTCTGCAGTTAGCATCTGTATGGCTGCACCACCTTGCAGGGTGCAGCAGGTGCACACTGACTGCTCTGTGCTGGTGAATGTCAGATTGTAGTGGGGGGCAGCTGAGCTGACTGGGCCCACTATCTATCTGCCAGTAGCCCTGTCCCAAGTGCAGATCTTCAGCAGCTGTCCATTCGCCACCAGGACTGGGGTTGCTGGTCCCACAGCCTGTCCTCATGTACCTCCACTGCCCCCCTTGCAAAGGGTGAGAGTGCAGGTCTGTTGGGGGGCAGATCATGTTCCCCCACCCTGCCCCAGCGAGGACAGTTTGTTAAATACATTGTCACCATGTGAGCCCTGTGCATGACCGACGGTCTTCCTGTAGTTACTGATACGTTCAGTTTTACTGACGAATTTATTTCTGGATTATGCAAAGAAGTCACTCCTTTTTCTGGTTTGGATGACCACTGTATCAGCAGTCAATATATTTACCATTGTGCTACACCTCTATTGCTATGATTGCAGGTCAGCGTGCCTAATTAAGGCTAACGCGTGTTAACGTGCCACGGCTCCCTCTATCACGCGATAACGGACTTTATCGCGCGATAACCTGAAATGCTACCTTAAGACCGGAACGCCCACTACCTTATATGGCGTTCGTCACAGTAAGACTGCAACTAACACCGGTAACATTAAGATGGTTTAGTAAACATACCCCACAGTAACATAGTATATAACGGCAGATAAAGACCAGTATGATCCATCTAGTTTGCCCAGCAAGGTGGCAAGAGTAGGTGCACTTGCTGCTCCGTGCAGGTCACCCCTCTCCATGCCTTTGTATAGGAGTGCACGCACTGTTCCATGTAGGTCACCCCTATTTGTTCAGATACAAGAGATAGTTGTGCTTATTTTGATTTTATCCTGTTGCTATAAAGGGATCCACTGTGTCTGTCCCATGCCATTTTGAATTCTGTCACTGTGTTTGCCCCCACCACTTCCATCGGGAGGGCATTCCAAGCATCCACCACCCTTTCAGTGAAAAAGTATTGTGGCTCATATAATGAAAGTGCACTCTGCTCATGCATTCCCCAAACTCTGCCTCTGTGCACGCCTACTGGCAAAGTACACACCATTAAGTTAAAGCATATTCTTTGACACCAGAAGGAATTTTATAAGAGGCTATTTACTTGCATATGTTCCAACATGAACATGGAAATGACTTTCAAAAAAATACCTCCCATATGTCTGCTTTCTGGATTTCAGCACCAGTTGCTTACAAATTCCTCATATTTCTTCAGTGCCTTCTGCTGTTTTGTCCTTTGTGCTTCCTGTAATCTGTTATATCGCTTTGTGAAATGCTATTATTCCTGTTAGAGCTTGACCCCTTATACATAATTGTGTTAAAAGAAAGTCACTTGAAATTTTGTAAATGGATATCTGAAAATCAGAATATGAAATATTGCTGGGTGTATCAAGCTTTACAGGCTATTACAGCAGCACAAAGATCCAAGCAATGCTATGGTTTGAAGTAAAATGAATTTCTTCATATTATAATACCATTAGCGAGAGTCCAGAGTCAGACTACTAAGTACTTTCCATATACTATCAAAATGTGCACAGGTAATCAGAACATTTGACCCAGTTAATGCATGGAAATTGCTACTGGGCATTTGGTGCTCTTAACTAATTATCTGAGAACTGCTGCTGGAGGTTAAATGTGTTTCAGCACATCCGGTACCACGGAGAGGAAAAAAAAATGTATATATATATATATATATATATATATATTACATGTGAAGTGGTTTTCCCATTCTACACTGCAGTGCCTAAATAAAACAAGTTTTATGTCTAACAAACAGAGGTCGACAGCAAGATCTCTTTCGAGAGTCAGGCATCATTCCAATGAACAAAATATGCAATCTTTTGAAATGTTTTACCAGAAATGTTTGGCAATGGATATTGTGTCTAGCAGGATTTCTTGGGGGCTTGTTTACAAAGCCGCGGCAGCGGCTTTCGCTCGATATCGGAGCTGCGGCCCCATTGAATTCTTTTCAAAAGGCACTGACAGCCATGAAGAGCTTTTCTTATAAAAATCTACATGATGAGGTAAAATGCAAAGTGTTATGGGCAAAAAATACCGCATTTCAGTAGAAGGTCCCCTAAAGTGCGCTACAGTACATGGTAACAATGTGCTGATGTGGTAACACACTTTAGTAAATCTAGCCTGTAATGTCTGATGTTCCAATGATGTGAAAAGTGAAAAGATAAGAATACTTATTCAGTTGTCCCAGCTACATACTTACACTGGCCACGTATCTATCTTGTAAGTGCAGAATATAAATTGAAACAGGCACATCACTGCTTTAATGAAAATATGGAAACAGTTTGGAGTCAGCTTATGGATTTCTTAGAGGATGATGAGACACTTCGCCCTGCCCAGTTAGGCTTTAGGACTGCCTGTACTACCATGAAGGATGTGCCAGAAGGTGGACTGATCAGGGGTATGATGCCTTATAGGTACAACTGGACCCTTCATCCACTCTCAACAACATCCATCATGGGAGACTGTTGGATTGGCTGAAGGATTAGTGGTAGGGTATTGAAGTGGTTTTCTTCTCACATGAGTGAGAGGTCCTAATGTGTTGTATGGGCTGGAAAACTGTTAAAATTTCACCACTTTGGTAGAGAGTGCAACAGGGGTCATTATTATCCCCTACTTTATTTAATTTGTACTTGTCCCTGCTTGAATGGAAATTGGATGTCTATGATGTGGATTTCCATTTCTATACCGACAATATACAGTTGATAGTATATTGTAAAAAAGATCAGAAGTCATTTATCAAGCAGCCACCCCACTATCAAGTTCAAACAACTGTCTAAACATTTATTTTATTTAATAAATTGAAAAAATAGATAAAATAAATATTTAGACAGCTGCATTGAAAACATAGATAAAATAAATAAGTATTTAGACAGCTGCACTGTTGTTCAACTCTGATAAACTACCATCCCAGGATTTTTCAATAGACAGACTATGGAAAGGAGGAGAGAAGGGACTCCAAATTCAAATACAAAGAGAAAGATCAACACAAAGAACAGGATCAACACAAGTTGAATTATCAGTCCCATTACCCTGGCCAGGGGAGGGGGCGCAGGAGGAGATAGCAAGAGGGAACACGACGTAATGTTTTCAATCTCTCTGGTATCCCCTTGACACACAATCAGGTGGAAATTTTAGATAAGGGGCTCACCTTTGTCCCCACTGTGCAATACTGAAAAAATAGATAAAATAAATAAGCATTTAGACAGGTGTTTGAAAATCATAATGGGGTGGCTGTGGGAACAGTGCACTTCATGAGAATATTCACAAATCGGCTGCAATGTGCGCAGTGAGGTGAGGTAAACCTTTGCTGCATAGGACTTCACTATGGAAAGCAATTATTAAAGCCTGCAAGAAGCTCTTTTAAGTCTTGGGGGTATGTTTACTAAACCGTCTTAATGTCACCGGCGCTAGTTGCAGTGATAATGTGAAGAATGCCATATAAGGAATGGGCGTTCCGGTCTTAAGGTAGCAATCGTGGGTTATCGTGCGATAAAGTGCGCCGTTCTGTTATCGCACGATAGATGGAGCCGCGCACGTTACCGCGCGTTAACCTTAACTTCGTGTGCTGACCTCCAATCACAGCAATAGAGGTGTAGCACACTGGTTAATACAATGACTGCTGAAACAGGGGTCATGAGGTCAATCTCCCAGTGGGCTTAATGAATAAGAGTGACCAAGGCAATTCCTTTTCCTGCTCGTAACAGTCCAACAATCTGTGCTGCCAGCTAAAAATACCCGCACCCCAGCGCCATAAACTGATGCACCTTTCAGGGTGCCCCAGAAGGCACATCCTAAACCACCACGTCAGCCAAGGTGGGTTATAATGTGCCCCAGAGGGCATGTTGAAAGGTTGTCAACCCCCAAGGCACCATATTAGGCGCCCCATAAGCTGGCTGAATCTAAGGTGTGGCTAAAGATGCCCCAAGGATGTATAGGGCACTCATGAAATGTTGGCAAAGGGCAGTAAAGTTCCCCAAGTTGAAAAGCAAGAAAGGTATGGGCCAAACACAAATGTAATCCAACATTGCACAGAGCACCAAGGAAAGACAATACACAAGTGATGGAAGGAAGCAGATCTGAGCTGATGGATCAGACAAATTTGCGTTCAGCCCATGTGGCAGTTTGAAAAATGGACAAACATATCGGGGCCAGCTGTAGTGATGCACAGGGTGATGGTAATGTACCATGCAACAATGACAGTGTGTGGCAGAGGATGGGAAGATGTGTCCAGCAGAGGAGGTAGAGGTGGCAGGATAGGTGCAATGACAGGAGGACAGAGGAGAAGCAGTGCCATGCAGAGCACACACAGGAGAGGCAAACAGGAACAGCTGCAATGCAGAAACATGTACCAGTGCAGGACATGGGGTAGGAGCTTGCACATCAGGGCAGGACGGCACACAGCTGCCAGACACACATAGAAGGACAGAAGGATGGCTGGCAATTGTGATAAGGGTACAATGTGCTAACAGCACAGATCTGCACAGATATGACTGTTACAGGAATGAAAAGTAGATGTGCAGGACAGGCATACAAATGAAAGATAACAGAGAGGATCAAACCTATGACCATTAGCACAAATGTCAGAGCACAAACCGGTAGGCTACACCACCAATGTGAGGTCATTAGCAAAGGCTGCATACAAGAATACTGCAGGGCATCACACAAGAAGCCTGCTGGCTGCCAGGATAGGCAAACCTCCAACAGTAACCATGATGGAATGCATATGCAGATCTGGTGTGTACAGCTCAAATCACAGTCTGTAATTGGGACCAGAACCACATATAACTACATGCACACACACAATGAAATGTTATGCAGTAGATACAGCATGCAAAAGAGGAAAGAACCTAAACCCAAAGGGCGGCAGGGGATGCCCTGTGGAGCAGGGCAAAATATGGAACAGAACAGGAGCATGTGAGAATTGAACCTGCAAACAGGTGTGCCACAGACCAGCTAAACCACAGCAATGCTAATCCCCCAAACAGACTGCCTATGTGAACAATACAAAGAAAGAGACATATGTAACAACTAATATGTGATGGATAGGCAGCACAGAGGGCACACTTTGGTGTACAGTGAAGAGGTGGAAGGGTGTGTGGATAGGTGATGAACCTTGTAGTTAGCGCATGGTCAGGTTAGCATAACACAAAAAAAAAAAAAAACATGTGGGAATCAAAACTGCAACCTATGGTGTTATAACACATGTCTATAACCACTATCCCAAACAACCACACCAAGCACAATGCAAAGATATTACCTCAAAGGAAATGTGTGTATGGGAACATGTAACACCCAGTGATGTGGCAGATGACTGGCAGATAGACAGCTGGCACCGTACAAGGATGTGAGCAAAGGTGGGCCATGTACATGACCAGGAAATCACTAAATACGTGTGTCAGTGTGTTCAAGCAGCATCAAAGACAAATGTACGTCCAACACATATTTTTATTTTGGTTAATCAGAGATAGTGTAGATACTGCCTATCATAATATCAAGGTGATTGGATCCTAGGTGAAAATCTGAGAACACATTTTGCAGGGCAGTAACCCACATGTTACAGAAAAGTCACTGGCCCGTCCACAGATGATGGGCAGGAGAGATAATATGCATCAGGTGCATGGTGTGCAGTATGCATTATGTCCCCACCCCCCACATGCTGCTGCATGCCCCAAATGTGTTAGTTACATATGTGTGCATGTAGACAGTAGGTGGTGCATGATGAGGGCCCAATACACATCAATCATGATCTGTTCCTTAAAACATATCTTTCTGCCAACACAGGAGGCACACAAATGAAACAGCATATGTTGTTAAAAGTAAGAAAGTGTAAACACACATATTGAAATATATGTTACAGCTGTCACATAATGCCTGATATAGGAATCAAAGCTGCAACAATGTAACCCTAAACAATCGTCAAATGCACAATGAGGATATGCTAACAGGTAGCAGAGGCACATGAACACAGAGAATTCAAATGAAACCATCCGCAGAAACATGAAGAGATAACACTATGCAGAAGGTCCCCCTGCACTGGTTGGTGTGGATACAGTGTCTGTACACATATATCACGGTACATGGAATGCACAAATGAAGGAAGAAAATGGACACTCATACTGCCACACTCCAAATATAACGGGACAATGTGAGTGTCGTTACTTCAGGGGATAAATAGGACTGTACAGACATGCAATGCTAGGTTTGCAAATCAATGCAGAGCGTCATGTCTCTACAGTAAACAGACACAATAACCTGTATATAGAGATGGAAAGAAAGGTCAAACATGTTACAGTAACCCACACAGAAGCCATATTACAACATGCTGTGTTGCACCAACATAGTCAGTCACATGCACATGCACTGTGTACGTTGAAACATGATCACTGATGCCACACATGCACTGTAACACCCTTGGTGATTGCAAACAGCAATCCAAGATGCTGGTGTGCAGTAAGGTGGTGTCGTGGTAAATACTGTGTCATGTCCAAGTGGAGGCTAGGTGGACATGGACAAGAGGACCTCTCCATTGCTCCCCCTGTGCCACATGCATGGCTGTATGCTCGTGTTGAAACAAACAGATGAGCGTATCCTGCATTCCATGTCACACACATGGACAAAACACAACAACAGAATGTCAGAAGGATGTACAACATACAGCGACAATGTCAGTCCCTGCTGCACACGTGGGGACCAGTACACAGTGTCCAAAGTGCAAAGGGTGTCTGCAATCCAACAAGTCATGTTATGACTGTCCTTGAAACCCTGGGCATGCATAGTCAAGTGTGACATCCCAATATGCCACAGTACTGGAAAGGTCATGTGTGTCCCCTGCGATGAACACGACACCCAGCCAGAGAACAGCAGCAACGGTGTGTTGGACAGGCCTGTCATGCCCAAAGTAGCAGTCCAACAATAATACTGTCCATCCTAGGCAGGTGTCCCACTCTCAGAGGTTAAACATCCTATGGCACCATTTTCCAGGGATAGTTCCATGGTGTTGTTGTGTCCTCCAACAGGTGGTTGATGGTGATGCCGGATGCACTGTAGTAGATGTGCTTTGTGTGTTCACTGCTCTGTGTCAGAAGAGGATAAACAATGTATTGATATGCTGCTTGCAACATCAGCCCAAATTGCAGAGAGTCAAACATCAAGGAAACGTCACCCAGGCAAACATAACATGATCACAACACAGAACACACTGCATGTTGGGGACATTTTGAATTGGAACCACAGATGAGGGTGTCACATGGATATGGTCATGTCCATGCCCATGTTACACAGGCGTTTCACAGCTGCACCCCATGTGCATCAGCGTTCGTGTACAGAGACCCAACAGGAAATGTCTATGAGACAGACAGTAAATCATTAACATGTAAAGGCTGATGTCATTCACAAAAGACCAAAGGTGTAACCTACCATGTGTTTGCAGCAAGTGTATGTTTGGGATCCCCTGAGGCACTCAAAGGCCACAACACGTCACAGTGAAGGGAGAAGATGTCATCAAAATGTGTAGTCACCATGTCCCCATGTCCAGCCACTGTTGATGCATGTCCACATTATGGCGATATCTGTGATACAAAAATGCTGTTGCGCAGTGGTCTGTCAGCACACAAGAGATAGGTTAGCTCACAACACACAACACATGTCCACAATGTCCACAAGGTAAACAGCAGTAAGGTAGAGATAGCACAGTCACCACCGCTCCCCAGGTATACAGACCCCTCACACCACATGATAGTGCAAACTGCATGCACACTGTATTATAACAGAGCCACCCACCCACACCCACCCCCCCACACACACAGAGTATGAGAAGGTGAGCGTGGCATATGTGCACAATGGATGAATAGTGGAGATAAAGGCCTGACAAATGCTATGATACACTGCTGTTGGCCGATGCTACAAGGTCATGGAAGAGTGTAAGTGGGGCCCACCACCGGAACACCTAGGACCTGTAGACACACACAGCCCTGTTGGATGTGTCCTGGAGACAGTGCTGGAGAAGACAAACTGCGCATGAACATATGTGGATATATGTGGCCAACATCAACATATGGGGTACCGGGGAGCCCAATAAATAGGTCACCCACAACATATGTGCAGTAGACAGATAACCTGTGACATGTGTTGCTGCTGACTGTCCACACACACACAAATCACCTGTATGTCACCTGCCCCAGTGTCCTGCACGTTGAATGAGGTACACACAGCTGACACTGCACTACAGCACCTGGAACGTCACCAAGCATGTCCTGTGGATCGAGAAACACAAGGGAAACATACATATGTCATGTTGGAGCTGTGCAACAGACATACCAGCTTCACGTCAACATCTCTCATAACCCCCCACACACCTGTCATCTTGCAGCACCCAATGCCTGGAACTAACTACCTGTGGCTGCAGGGCAGCCATCCTTAACAACCATCCAAAATCCTGTCTGTCAGCCTACCACATCACCTAAGCCTAACAAACCTGCACACATTAATCACCTCATCCTGCTGTTGTCCCCTGCCCACACTGTCTGTGTAAGCAGTTGGACCACATTCTAAGCTCAGATGGCCAGGCATTGTGTCAGCAATGTCAGTGCAGTGCTTTGTACGATGGGTAGTGTGATGCCAATGCTCAGTAGTAGTAGCAGTAGTACAGATATCTATACAAAAGTGTCA
Source organism: Ichthyophis bannanicus (assembly GCA_033557465.1). Classification (NCBI taxonomy): domain Eukaryota; kingdom Metazoa; phylum Chordata; class Amphibia; order Gymnophiona; family Ichthyophiidae; genus Ichthyophis; species Ichthyophis bannanicus. Next base: position 641,763,844 of record CM066036.1, on the reverse strand, counting down.
TTCGTAAACATCCATTACTCACATGCAAATAGCTCCTCAATCAGCTGGCGCCTGAGTGCTGCACCCTCACGTGTGTCACCACGGCCAAGGACAGGAGGGCATGTTGGATCGTCTTCCAGATCCTCATTAATTTTGACATTGATATTGTGCCTGAGAGCAATGTTGTGCAGGATGCAACAGGCAATAATGATCTCTGCCACTGTCAAGGGTTGGTATTGTAAGGCCCCGCCAGTCCTATCCAGACACCTGAAGTGACTTTTCAAAATGCCAAAGGTGCGCTCGATGACGGAGTGACTGGAGGCATGGGCCTCATTGTACCTCATCTCTGCACGTGTCCGTGGTAGACGCACAGGGATTAGCAACCACGGCTGACACCCATATCCTGCGTCACCTGCAGAAAGAAATGTTGAACGTTAAAACAGTACCTGATGTCCGCACACATGCACACATGAATGTACATGCAGACCCACAGCAACTACAGGTCAGACAGAAACATAAGAGAACACATGATGGGACACAACCACTATGCGCCAGTGTCTGGAGGTGTGAGATACAGAGCACGGGTGAGGTAGACGGAGTGCAAACAACAGTAACCTGACCACAGCAGACACATGGGCAGACACCAGAGGCCAAAAGGTATTTGCAGCAGGCCTGAACATATCAGAGACACACATGCAATGCACCCTGGACAAGGGCAGAGATGCACACATGTGCAAGCATGTGACGGTCATGCTATTCCCCACAAACAGATGATGTGACAGGAACAGTCAACCCACCATGGCAGACAGGATGTCAAAGACGTGTACGTGCCTGCGCATGTGCGGCGCACAGCTCCGCTAACCCCTGGCACCTATGGGATGGCCGTAGAGCCGTGCACTGCACATGCGCAGACACGTACATGTCTTGCGCATGTGCGGTGCACGGCTCCATGTACGCACCCTACACATCGCCTGTGCACATGCGCAACGTGCGCACACACACACGCAGATGTCCAAAGGTCCATAAATTAATGCGCACACATGGTACACGCTGAGGGTTTAGTGCTGGTGAGTGAGGTTGGAGGTGTGCGTTATTGGTGTTGAAGCGAAAGGGGGGTCAGAGGCAGGTTAGGTGTGTAGTGTGGCAGGGTTGGTGAGCGGTGAGGGAGGGAGGTAGCAGGGTTGGTGTGTGGTGGGGGAGCTGAGTGGCAAGGGTGGTCGGCGGTGGTGGTGGTGGTGAGTGGCTAGGTTGGTGCGTGGCGGAGGTAACAGCAGGCAGGGCTGGTGAGTGGCTAAGGTGTTGAGGGCTGGTAAAGGTGATGGGGGAGGGGCAAGGCCACAAGAGGTAACAGAGGTCCGGGATGCAGAGGGAGGACAGGGAGAGCAGGGACATGCTGCGGCAGGAAATGATAGGTGGGGTGTCCGGAGAAACGGAAGAGCCGCAGTCCCCAGAGACGGGAGGGTTGGAACACCCTGCGTCTGAGGTTGCCGGGCCATCAGGTATGGCTGGCACTACCCAGAAATGGCCTGAGGAGCATACCACAGGCAAGCCTGTGCCGGATGGGGAGAGGAAGAGGGCAATACAGTTTAGCCAGCAGGAAAACCACAACCTGCTTGCAAGTGTCCTTGAACACTATGAGGAGCTGTATGGGTGCATGAGCTCATGCACAACAGTTAGTGTATGGACCCAGGTGTGGGTGGAGGTGCAGGGGGCCGTGGCACAGGCTGGGGGCCACCAATGGACCTTGACAGCTTCCGTAAGAGGTTTAATGATATCAGGAGGGAGGTCTGTGCACAAATGACTGCAGAACGCCGACATGCTAGTGGCACTGGCAGGGGCGGTCCCTTCATCCCCAGCCTCACGCCCCTGGAGAAGCAGCTGGCTGAGCACCTAGGTCCCATCTATATCCATGGCCTCTCACCGGCACTGGACACGGCTGATCCCCAAGCAGGTATGTTCAGGACATGCAGCACACATACAGCTATCTACCACGCACACGCTGGGCATGCCACGGGGGGTAGCAGGCCCATGTCCTAGGAGCAGGTGTGTCTGATCTAGGGAAACACATACCTGAGTCCACATTCCCTGTTAGTGTTTGCATGTGGACATTATAGGGGATAGAGTCAATCCTCCTTCCCAAAACCTTCCACATATCTGTCTGACAGAATGAGCTCCCTCCCATCACCCCTTCTTGCTCTGGGCAGATGTAGGCATGGATATAGGTCAGGATGTCCTGGACATATCTGAGATGCGGTGAGGACATCCAAGGTCGGGGTATGACCCACACATGCCTACTCCACGCTCCAAGTCAGACTTGGATGTCCGCACCCCAGATGTGGGTTAGAAAATGGGGCATCCCCATCAAATGGGTTAGTTCTGTGCATACAATGGGTGGTGGAGGGGATACAGGGGGTGAAGAAGGAGCAATCAGGAGAGTTCCTGTCCCCATGGCTGACCAGGTAAGAGAGACAGAGGAACGCAAGGGCTACATACACAAATATGTGTCTACATTACAATGTGCTCTACGTCTCTGTCTGTGATACCCCATATCTACTGTGTACCTTGTTTCCCCCCCCCCCCCAGGTAACATCCAGGCCATCGAGGCGGCTGAGGAGGACAGTGGCGGTGAGCCAGATCCTGCGGAGGTTGATGAGGCACCACATGACGAGGTTGCCATCAGCAATGCCTCAGACACCCCATGGGCCGAGGTGCTGTCTGAGGAGGTGGCCACCCAGGAGGATGAATGGTCACCCCAGCAGAGCGGGGAGACAGGCACCACAGTGGCTGGGAAGGGTTCCGAGGTTGAGGGGGTGAGTCCCACATTGCCACCGCCAGGGCCATCCACTGCAACAACAGGCGCAATGCCTGTCGTCCTCCAGGAGTTGCGGGCACATACGGTGTCCGCACACAGGGATGCTGCAGGTAGGCAACTGGCAGGATGGTTGCATGTGCTGTTGTGGCACACCAACACCCAGACACAGCGGTGGTGCCACACACGCGCACGATGACAGTGGGCCTCCACACATAAATATGCCCCCCTGGCCATGCCTGGGGTGGTTGGTGTGGCTCAGTGGGGAACAGGCATGTCATACACAGGGTCTGGGCAACAGATATCTCACAGGTCACCTTGTTCCCCTCCCACAGGCACATGCCAGGTGCTGATTGGTATGCGGATGGAGATGCGTGGCCAGCAGCAGCTCCAGCGTGCCCAAATCCAGGTGGTGCAGGCCCTCACATGGGCGGTGTATGGGCTCCGCAGGGACACCAAGGAGCACACCCAGGAGACACGGCAGCTGCGAGGGACTGCTTTGGATATCGCAGCTGGCATAGGCCAGGTGGCGGATGCCCTTGAGGCCATGGCGGGACATATCATGCGGCCTGCAGCGGCACCAGAGGTGGCGGCGGCAGCAGCAGCAAGGGGTGTGGGGGACATGGGAGGGGGCGGGGCATGGGTGGTCACACAGGCTGTAGGTGTGTGAATGCAATTTGGACTGTAAACCACATTAAATTACACATTACCTTTGTTCACTGATGTGCACATGTCCTTCCTTTGTGTTGGGGGTTCCCTGAGTGGGCTGTCCCAAGTGGGGTTAGCATGGTCACCTGTGCTCTACCATGTCACAGGTTGGTGGGGTGTCTGCACCAGCATCAGTCATTACAGAGCGGTGCACACATGCCCTGTGTCCCATGCACCGTGCCATGTGTTCATGGCCATACATATGCCTGGTGTTAGACCCTCACTCCTCCTGCCCCCTGCTGTACATGTCTGATTGTTCAGCCCACATTGTGGAGTATGTCCCCCTCTGTCCCCGCATATCAACCACATCAGGCTATCTACATGGGTGACCTGTCTGTCGGACACACACCGGGGACACGGTGGCATACTAGACACACATGCTTGGCGGGCAGACACGACATACAGATATACCTAGCTACTGTCAGTTGTTTACCCCCCTCCAGTGCTTGTAGTGCGCTGCTGCTCCTTCACCCCACCAAACCCCATCTTAGTGTGTCCCACCGACTAATGCACTGACTGACACATGGGTCCCCGCATACATCACATATATGCTGCATCATGGGTACCACACCCGCACCTCCTCACCATCCTATCATGTGCTGCACCCCTGCTACAGACTATCTGTGACAACATGCCTGTGTCCATGTCTGGTGGACGGTGCAGCGCATGTTTACATCAGTGTCAGTAGGGGATATGTCTGTCAGTGCACATGGCGCTCAACACAGCCTGTTGTGGGGCAGGGACAATGTATGTATCACAAATACACACTGAGACACGCACACAGGTGGTACACTCACTGCTACAGCATGCATGTACAGAGGACACATGACCATTTCAGAATTTGGTTGCCCACACAGTGTTTTAATAAGGATATGTGTTGGTAGGTGCCATACAAATGTTAACATTTGGAACCCAGAAACACTCTCCCACAGGCGGATCAACTGTATAAACTGTTTCACATTAGGCATTATCCCAGCATGGACATCCATCTCCAACATTAGTGGGGACACAGTTTGCTCTTGGGGTTGCCACTGGGAGATGGCCACAGCTATAAATGTGAGTCACACACCCGGGGGCCTGCCATGGGGGTATGGTTGCATGAACAAGCCATGGTAATGATGGCGGCGCATCACCTCAGCCATACCCTGCACAGCAGCTGTCAGCTTCTTGATGGCATGGCCATGTTCGCCCAGGGTCCACATAATGGTGCCCATCGCCACACACAGGAGACCCACACATTTGCCACCACATCCACACCATGTGGCTGTGGTCTGGGTGGTGGAATCTACATGGGCTCTGTGCGTGGAAATGTGTAGGGGGCCCACGCCCGGCCTGACACCGTGGCCATGTACATGGGGCAGGTGGCAGGGGCTCCCAGTGCCCTGTGGTGGTGTGCGACTGCCCTCAGGCACAGGAGCCCCCTCCCCACCCTCTGTGCCCCACCAGCCCTCCCCATCCTGGCTGCTTCCCTCACTATCCCCGCCACCCTCCTCGCCCTCCCACTCCACCTCCCCAGCACCCTCCACCATCCCCTCCTCCCACCCCTCCCCACTCTCCATGTCTTCCTCCCCCACATCCATGGCGTCCTTCACCGCTGAAGGTATGTCCTCTGCCTCGGGACCTCCAGTGGTTACGGGGGGCTGCCACCAGGTTGTGTGCCCGCAGAGGTCCCTTCCCCAGCATCTGCAGCCTCTGTGGAGAAGACAGAAATGAACAGGGCATCATGCATTTGTTACGGCACAGACACATTATGTGTGGCATCACAGGCTGCCGTGCCACTGGGACATGGTATGGCACAATGCATAGGCTGGGACACTCACCGTCCCTGACAGCCATTGCCTCCCGCTGCATGCGGCGGAGGTACCCCGGGCAGTGTAGCCACATCTCTCTGCCCTTCTTCTGTAGGTCCTCTACCGGGGGGGATAAGCAATGTTTGCAAACATTAGTGCCCTGTATCCCTGCCCATGGCGAACCACATGACACACATGTCTGCGTGCAATGGTGGCCGCTCCTGCTATGGGCAGCGGGTCCCAAACCTGCTGTTGGCAGCGCCACCTGCATGTGTGGGTGTGAGGCTAGGCATTTGTGTTGCGACACCTACGTGCCCTGTGTACCTCACAGCCACCCCATACCATCTCCTGGCATGACATGTGGGCAACATAGCATGTGGGGCATTGCAATTGTGGTCTACAGGGGGTGTGACTCCATACACTCAGCAGTCCAGCACACACCTCGGTGTTGGGCAGGCCATCCCACATCAACAGGACCCATCACCATGACACATGGACACTGATGCAGCCTCTTTGGTGCGTGCTCAGACACCTGGGGGGGTGGGGGGCTGGGTACCTGCACCAGCATCAGCTACCATTACACCGGGTTGCTTGTTGGACCACTGGAATCTGGTGTGCTGCCTCCTGGGGATGTGGTGGAACTGGAAACCTGCAACACAAACAACCACCATAATACCAGGATGTTGAATAGACCTGTGTCAGCTGGTCTGATGCCTCCTGGGGTTAGGGCAGAGCTGGGAACCTGCAACACAAACAACCACCATAACACCAGGATGTAGAATAGACCTGTGTCAGCTGGTCTGATGCTTCCTGGGGTTAGGGCAGAGCTGGGAAACTGCAACAACAACAACATCCATAACACCAGGATGTTTGATATGCTCCTATGCGCAGGTCTGTGAGCGTTCGGGGCCAACGGTGATGTTCCACACATCAGCAGCACTAACACACCACCAGGATGACTGATGGACCTCTGTCATCAGATCTGATGCCTCCTGGGAATGGGGCAGGCCTGTGGTACTCCGACTGCAGCAGCTACCAGTGCACCATGATGACTACTTGGCCTCTGTGATCAGGTCAGATCTCTCCTGGAGATTGGCCAGAGCTGGTAATGTGTCATAGCATCAGCCACCATGCCACAGGGATGCCTAATATAGCTCTGTCATGGGGACTGCAACTCCTTGGGGTTGGGCAGAGGTGTGTACTACAACAGGAGCAGCTTACATCACAGCGCGCTACCCTCTGCACCTCTGATTTCATGTCTATGCCTCCTGGGGATTGGCATACGTGCACACAGCAACATAGACAGATAGCTTGATCACAGATTTGCCCACATACACATGTCTCACACATGTGGTGCATATCTTATGTGTTTTGATTGCTAGATATTGTGTTGCACACCTTCCATTTAGTGACCTGTCCCCATACACTTACCTCACGTGGGTAGTCTGCTGCACGGTTAAAGCGCCTTGTGATGCGCACCCACGCCCTCCTTATGCATTCCAGATCCTGGCGTTTTGAGGCACCTGGGAAGAGGCATGGCTGCCTGGTGCATATTAGGGCTGCCAGCTGTCGTAGATCGTGGCGGCTAAAGGCTGGCTTGCGGGATCGCATCACCATTTTGAGGGATGCCCATGTGTTGGTGATGCATGCACACACACTGCGCAGTATCAAGCATATGCCATACCGCGCACTACTATGCCACGCACACGACATGCATGTGTCACGGACGCCACATGGAAAAGTATCTCTGGGGCCGCATTACTACATGTTAGATACTGAGATTGGCGGCTACAGTGGCTGGCTTTGTTTTACAACATTGCATTACTTATGCTGTTTGGCCTGGGCTGCATCTGCTGTGGGCACCTTCTGCTGTGCTTTTGGAGATGCAATGCCACGCCAGGCCTCTCCTTTGGGGCACAGGACAAAGGTTATAGTGTATTTGGCTTGTGTCACTGTTTGTGGGGATGTGTCTGACTGTTACTAACACTCATCTTACTGTTGGTGCAGTGGGTATTCAAACCCATGAGCAGTGACTCTGAGGGCATCATATTAACCAGTGTGCTATGCCTCTTCTCATAGCACAGGCTGACTACGCAGCAACTGCAGGTCAACCCAGTAAATGTCAGCTGTGCTTACCGGGATGGGGTAGACCCACAGCTATGGCACTTTACAGGGTACCTTATGTTTCCCAGCTGCGGTGATAGTTTTGTTTTGGGGGACACACTGCTATTTGCTATGGGGTATGTGTGCACCATCCTAATGTTGGCGGCGAAACCCCCAGCCATGACGTGATCAATGCCATATAGGGAGGTCAGCGTGCCGGCATCCACGTAGCATGCATTGTGTATCGCACAATAGGGGGTACATTGGCTGTTTACGCGTGGTAACGTTAACTTCATGGCAGTGCTATGAGAAGGTGTATAGAGCTGTAGCCTACTGGTTAATACAATGACCAACAAGCCAGATCTCATGGGTTCGATCCCTCGGGGCGGGGGGGTCTCATCTGCTATGGCTGTCTGAGGCAATCTCTTTTGCTGCGTGTGACACATCTCTACAATCTGTGCTGCCAGCAGAAACACCCTCACCTCATTGCCATCACCTACTGCGCCCTATAGGGCAAGGTGGGGGGTGTCTGGACCCACATGTGGATTAGGGGGCAGCGCCTACAGACCCGCCCTCTTGGGGCCAGGATCTGCCTCCAACAGCCCCACACTCTACATCTTTGCAATGGCAGCAGTGCAGTGACATGATGAAGGGCTGTGGGACCAACTACCCCAGTCCTGCAGGGGAGAGGGTGCCCTCCAAAGCACTGCATGCAGATCTGTTTGTATCACACAGGGCACTGGCAGACAGGCAGTAGGCCTGTATATGCTCAGATGCCCCCCACCCCCATCTGACATTGACCTGCAGTGGGCACTGTCAGTCTTCACCCTGCAAGGTGCTCCAGCCATACACACACTAACTGCAGACGGTCTGCTAGCTAGAACATAGTGCATGTTCCTGGAGGAACTGTGTGCACCCAAAAATGGGATATGAGCACACACAACAAACAGGTATGTCAGTGATTGGGCCCCAGAACAGGGAACCCATAGATATCACCTAAAAGAAATACTGTATGGCACTATGGGGTAACCTAGCCATGCCATTGTCACTGCTCAGTCAGGGTGAGAGTGACCTCCCAGCATGACATGCTGTGGCCCCCTGTCCTTGCAGGTGGTGGTCGGGCACTACAATGTCCCAGCCATTGCCCTATGCCCTGTGCAGATGCATCCTGCCCAGGCCATACCCACGGTACCTTGCTCCTCATTATGCACATTGGCAGGCTAACACTGGAAACAGTGCAAGCATTGTGGGCTCAGTAAGGTGTAGGCAGCCACAACACATTGGGTAGACACACACTCCCATACCTATTTCAGCATTGTGTAAGGATAGAGGTGGTTTGCAGCCCTGGCCGCCACACCAGTCCTGGGCACAGTGCAGGCATTGCTATGGTACTCAATACTGTTGGGGTCACTCCCTGGGGTGGTAAACACTGTCTGGAACATACACTGAACCACACTCCACAGATATCAGAAAGGTTGCTATGATGAATCTCTGTCAACAAATTGTGTTTAACATAGGATGTGTTATCTGACATTGATCTTAGGAACCTTTTGATATATGTGGAACATGTTCCCATTTAGAACGGCATTGCTAAGGTATGCAGTTGCTAGTATTGGGAGATGCTAGTCTGTGCAGGGCCCAACGGCCTGACTCTGCATGAGGCACTGGATAGTGGAGCCTGTGGGTGTGGGTGTTTGTGCCGCTGCTCTAGGGCAGAGGTTTCCAACTCCGGTCCGGGTGGGCCAAACATGGTTCAGGTCTTCATGCTGTCCATACTGAATATGCATGGACACATGTGCATACAATGGGGGTGGCGCATGTAAATACATCTCATGCACATTTATTAGGGACATCCTGACAACCTGAATGGTGTTTGGCCCTCCAGGACTGCAGGTTGGACACTCTGCTCTAGGGATTGCACATGTTTATGGTGTCTGTGCTCTGTAGGATGACATATAGGCATTTATGGCATGTTTCATTTCTCTGCAAGAAAGGTTCTGTCTTTATTACCATGGTTTACTACTGCATAAAATATGGGGACATGGTTTGCAGGGGCCACAGCTGGGACATAAACCTGTGACCCTCTGCCCCTGAATACACTGGCTTTGTGTACTGCACCACACAGACAGATCATTCCCTGGGGATACCATGACTGTACGTCAGACAGATCTTGTCTGTTGCAGTGCACGGCACACACCTAAACGGGGCTTGGCCGTGGTCTGCTGTGGGCAGCTGCCACTGCCCCCTCCACCATCAGCACCCCTCCGCCACCATGCTGACATGCCCTTATGCCAGTGGTACTGGTGGTGCGCAGTCCCAGGCCAGCCAGTGTGCCGGTAGGCAGCTGCCTAAGGTGGGGGTTCTCAGGTGGGGGTGCCTACATGGACATGCGCTTCCCCCCGGCACCGCCTGCCAATGTTCTGTGCCTTTGGGGGTACCTACTGGGTAATATCCCCTGGGACACTGTGGGGAACACACTCATGCCCATGTTGGACCCTCATCAGTTGCTGTCTTGCTGCTTTACAATTTTGGCATTCCTATGTGCCACCTAGGCATCTGCCTATTCTGCAATGTGCCCCAGTGGGACCACAGCATGTGCCGCCTGCAGCCCTCTGTATCCCATTTCCAGCATCAGTACAGTTGCCCTGTCCTACGTGCCCACTCTGCTGTTGCTGCACATTTGCATGCCATAACAAACCTGCCCAATATAAACGACAAACACCTTTATCGGCTTTATTTCAATGTGGGATCATTCACTTTGTAGGGGGACTGAGAATAGATCCTTCCAAACATGATATCTTCTTTTTTATGCTTTGCCAGTAGTGTTGCTTTATATTTCTCATTGATATCATTATTGGCTAGCTTGGTTATTGGGATTTCAAATGTGGTTCTCGTAATTTTATCTGTTTCTTTGCTTTTTTGGCTCCTGCACATGTATCACTACTATCACGTTTTTGGGTTTCCCTGCCTTTGCTGTACATTGCTGACTGAAATGGATTCTCTGACTTGCAAATGTGCCTAGCGCCAGGTTTTCACTGGCGCTAATTTTCTGAGCTTCATTTCACGGTGTTAGTGTGCAAGGAGCCACTCCACGCCCACTCTCCGTCCATTGACCCCCTTCTCTCCGCCCCTGGGGAGCCTTCCTCCACCCTCTGGGGGGCCTTGCTCCACCCTCGGCGCACCTTACTGCCGCAGCAGACAGTATCGCACGATAAGTGACGTTCTCGCACGGTAATGCTCCATTATCGCACAATAACGTCACATATCGCGTGATAATGTCGCAGCTGCGCCGTTATCGCCGTTTAGTAAACATACCCCTTGGTGTTCATTTTGATTCCCAACTAAATTTTAGAGATGTATATTTGTTGAAAGAAAATGGAAAATGTCAGCGATATTTCCCTTTTCATTCATATCATTATCTAGTGAAACCCCCTTCTAATGAAAATAATAGAGGAATTGATGAAATTTCAATACTTCCTGGTTTTTGGCAATTTTGCAAAAAAGTGAGTAATAGCGAGCACTATTGCCAAAAACCAGGAAGTGATAAAAAACCTTCGAAGAAATGAAACAAAAATTTTAGCACTTTTGTCAGAAAACAAATCAAAATAGAATTTGTTTTGCCTACATACCCCTACTAAACAGATTGGTTTTGTGCTTCGGTCATGTTTTTCTCAAGTACAACAGATATGAAAAATTAAGCCCTATTTGACGGGAGAACCCGGGTGATGGCACTGATGGTGGGGAGAATGGCTTGTGGTATTTATCTGCCACCTGAATGTTCACAATACAGCCTTCAAAAAGTTCAATTGATCGAATACATGGTTGGGCAGTCACAAGTGGGATCAAGATGCAGTATCTGCAGTGGCTACCGATATCATTTTGGTGCAATTTAAAATTATTTTTTTGGTGCACCAAGCTGTATCCAGGGACTAGATGCCTTTTTTGACAACTAGGTTATCATTTTACTTCCACAGGTGCATTCCTCACAAAAAAGATTTCTTGGATATCCCGTCTTTGGAGAAGGTTCATTTATCATTGACCAGACATGAAGGCATATTTTAGAAGCGACATATAGACTGGAATTGAAACACTGAGGTTGCAAGGTTTACAGTTCTGCTAGCATTTTAGAAAGGGCTCTGCTAAACATGGAGGCATTTCTAAAATACGTATAAGGACGTGCAGGTGTGCACATAGATATGCATCCATGTACAGCAGGAGGAACCATTTTACAAGCCTACACATAGGAAAAATAAGAGCGGAAACATGGCAAGGTCTTACATGAGTCTTACATGGCGGAACTTACATATGTAGGGCTGGTATTCTAGTGCACCTGGATACTAGTTTCCCCAAGTTCTTCCATTGAAAGCCCCGATACATCGGGGCATTCAATGGCAGCACCTGGGGCTATTCAGTGGTGCTAGCTGCATTAGTGCTGCTGAATTTCCTGGTCGCCGTGTCTAATGCAGTTAGCAGACCTACTAACCTCATCGATCACTTTGAATATTCCACTGAGGGCGAGGTAACTGTAAGGGGATGTTTTATTTTGATTACGCTGTGAAGCAATGATGGGAAAAATAGGAAGAGTCCAAAGCTTCAGTGACTGAAGAAGAAAGAGAAGAAAGGTTTCTCAATCCATTAAATTCAGATTTAACAGCACAGACGTCAATTAGCCCTCTGGGGAATTACAAATCATAGAAAGATTGAACGATTTCTTATTGAATCAGCATGAGGAACTAGTAATACAGCAACTTGATTGCGCTACTCCGAGAACAACAATAAGAGGAAATTGATGGCTAAGTGCTAGCTCTAGCATAATAATCAAGAATAACATACATTAATATTTAAAGTATATTGTAAATAACAGTCCAGAAAGTAAAAAGGCTCAAGAAAGTTTGAATAAGATTAGAGTAACACTGGTTTAGATGCACAAAAGGGCTGCTTCTATTTTGCTTCTGTGGCAAAAGATTTAGTACATCTGGCTGATTTTGTCTCTAAAAGAACAACAGTCAGGGGCTGATTAGTCTGACAAATGTTGGTCCTGAATTCTGTCCACTGTAGAATGCAGGAGATGTGAGAGAGATTTATTTTTACACACTAGCTGCTATGTAGCAAGCACTATCTCTAAGGGCCTAGTATCAGCTTTTACCATGTTCGATAAGTTTATTTCTTTATTTAGCTGGATTTATATACCGCTTTTTGCAAAGGTCAAAGCAGTTTACATGGAACCTTGAACAATTCAAACAACATTTACATTGAACAAGCAACTTTGTACAATAAAGAAATAGTTGTTATAGGTTAGGGTAGACTTAGTTGATTTTAACTATATGCAGAATTCTCTTCATGGTGTTTGCTCTTTTACTATATACAGAATGCTCTTCTAGGGAGCTAGAGGGGGGTTGTTAGGAGGGGATAGGTCCAAAATGGAGGATGAAAAGGTGGGTCTTGAGGAGCTTTCGGAAGGTGGGGAGCTCTGTGATGTTCCTTATGGAGTTGTGATAGGCTATGGCCTAGCATAGCCTGTAAATGTATGTTAGGTAGCAGAAGCAAGCCTGTAGGTTAGGCCTGAGTACCCAACCCCCACTTCAGAATATTATAACTGAGCAGAGATGAAAACCAGAGAAAATAGAAATCTGCTTCAAGCTGCTTTTGCTGATAAGAATGTAAAACTTTTCCATTGAGTGTGTTATGTTATTCACAGATGTATTTCAGAATCCTGCTTTTCACACAGTGTCTGTGCTGCGAGTGACCTTGTAAGCAAAAAGCAAGGCAGAATGTTATGTCTAGATACTGAGCCATGGCTAGGAAGGCCTGAGAGCAGGGGGAAATGCAGTGTGGGCCCGGTCAGAAAATTTCCATTGGATGGGGGGGGGGGGGGGTGAGGGGTGAGGGGGCCACCAGGACCAATGAGGAGTTTGTCTGTATAGAGCTAATGAAGAAAGCTATAAATGCTGTTGTTTTTCTGAATGCCATGCTCAGACCATTTTGAAAGTGACAATTGACAGGTGTCTGAGCCTGTGCACAAAATAAACTGGTTTGAATTCTAGAAATAGACTCCTGGTGTATTCATTGCGTGCACTTCGCTACTACATTGGTGAATGGTGCGCAAGTGAATACTACCACGTATTACCGCCTCCAGGTTTGGTCCGGCTGGGACCGCAGCCGGCCGACAGTGGAGAGGAGCCCAGGCGCCGCCAGTCCCTTGCATCGGAGGGTTCCGCCCTGCCTCGGCAGGCTTGCTGGGTACGGCTGGCCAACACCTTGAACCCGGGAGGGGAGTCCAGGATTCAACCCAAGGTGGAACTGGTTGCGCAGCGCATTAGCTACCGGATCCGGTGAGTATTGATTTTTCTGGTTCTTAGTCAGTTAGCTCTGGGAAAGTCTCGAGACTAATATGGTATGGTAACAGGTAAAGGGAGTCTGATCAACTCCCAGGGCGGTCCTAGTAACCCTGCATGAGTATGCGCGGGGCGAAGCCACTGACCCTTTTGGTTTGGTAAATTTGGTTTAGTCAGTTAGCCCGGGAATTTGGAATTTGGGATATGCTAGCATGTTTGGTTGTGTGAAGTGTGCTTGAGAGGTCTTGCAATACAGGCCGAGCGAGAGCGGACTCCTAAGTAGCGCAGTTCCTGGCCAGGCGACTGCGCCCAGGTCACGAAAAGGAGGAAGTGTCTGGTGTTTGTCCCCCTCCTTGTTCCGTGGGCTTTGCGGACCCCTTACCCGCAGCCATCCTACCCATCCTTTCTGTTTGCTGTCTTGTCCGTCATATGTCATAATGGGAGGGGCGGAGTCCGTACAAACTCCGTTGAACTGTATGATCACGAATTTTAAGAAGGGGTTTCGTGGTGATTATGGGGTAAAAATGTCACCGACCCGCTTAGAAATATTGTGTAGTAGGGTGTGGTTGGCGCTGGACGCCGTGTGGCCACCAGAAGGTACTTTTGATATTCAAATTGTGTCCCAAGTGCACCAGGTGGTGCGCAGATATAGTTCCGAACAGTTTTCCTATATAGATTCCTGGCTAGCTATCTGTGAGAAGCAATCCCCTTGGATAAAGCGTTGCCATGAGGGGCAGAGTAGAATTCTGTTAGCAACTGCAGCGGGAATCCCTGCTAAGAAGGAAAAGCCCCCTATTTTTGCAGCCCCAGAGCCTCCAGAGGTCCCGGGTCATCCACCCACATTTCTGTATACACCAGTCCCGTCAGCTCCATCAGTACCCCGAGTAGAGCCAAAGGTAGTGAGAGTACCCCCAGCTGAGGTACCTCCACCCAGTCACCCACCACCCGAGGACCACCCCCTTCCCCAGAGTCGGAGCCCTAGTCCTGAGCAGAGCGCTGCAAGCCCTGGGCAGAGCTCTGCAACAGAATCATCAGTCCCTGAAGGATCTGCTAGCAGAGGGTCAGATGTCAGTCCAGGGCCACCCACTAGTCCAAGCACCAGTAGCAGCACTACCCCCGCTAATCTGCGTTATGCCTTCAGAAGCAGGACAGTGGGCCAGAGAGAAGTTCGCCAAATGCCACTGCGGCAAGTCCCAGGATTACCTATTGTAAATACAGAGGGTCAGGTTGTGGTCGAACCGACCAGTCTAGTTTATGTGCCTTTCACCACAACAGATTTATTGAACTGGAAAACACATTATGTCTCCTATACTGAAAAGCCCCAAGATCTAACAGAGTTAATGTCCAGTATTATGCAAACCCACCAGCCCACCTGGTCTGACTGTCGCCAGCTCTTGGCTACCCTTTTTACTACTGAAGAGCGGGCACGGATAGTGCAAGCAACCACTAGATGGTTGGAAGAAAACCCTGAAGATGGGAGAGACCTAGATCCCCGACGGGCAGCAGCCGCAGATTTCCCAAATGAAGATCCTGGATGGAACCCAAATAGTGATGATGGAGAGAAGGCCCTCACCCGGTTCCGCCATGCCTTACTGCAGGGCCTAAAGAAGGGAGGGCAGAGAGCTATGAACGTTAGGAAAGTAGCGGACGTTCTTCAACGCCCAGATGAAAGTCCAGCTGCTTTCTATGAACGATTAACTGAAACCTATAGACTTTACACCCCATATGATCCAGTAGCCCAGGAGAATTTGCCTATGGTGAACGCCGCCTTTGTGAGTCAATCCCAAGGAGAAATAAAACAAAAACTGCAGAAATTAGAGGGATTTGCGGGCATGAACTCAACACAGTTAATGGAAGTCGCACAAAAGGTATTTGTGAATCATGATCAAGAATGCCAACGGGAAAGTGAAAGAAAGATGAAGAAGAAAGCGGATCTGCTCGCTGCAGCATTAGTGGAAGGACGCGGAGGAGGATATCCTAATAGAAGAGCCAGAGGATGGGGAAGGGGCCGGGGGAGTGCTCGGCCCCCCTTAGGTGCAAACCAGTGCGCCTATTGTAAGGAAGAAGGACATTGGAAGAACGAGTGCCCGAACATTAGCTCCACCCCCTGGAGGGGAGGCAGGAGCGCTAGGAGAGCGGGGGGGGGCGATTCCAGCAGTGAGGGGGGATGCAGCACGCGCAGTTTCAACAGCAAGAAGAGACTGCCATAGCGGGAGTGGCAACCGCCGAGAACAATTTTATGGATAATGAGGGCTAGGCCAGACCGGGCTCCAAGTTCGTCTTAGATCTCCAGGAGCCTATGGTCAAATTAAAGATTGGAGACCAGCATATGGACTTTATGGTAGACACAGGGGCCGAGCATTCAGTAGTAGCCAAACCTGTGGCTCCTGTGTCCTCTCGATCTGTCACAATTGTGGGAGCTACTGGAACGAGAACCACAAGACCTTTTCTGCAGAACCGCGCCTGTGAACTAGGGGGACAGACGATAACACACCAGTTCCTGTATATGCCTGAATGCCCAGTTACCCTTTTGGGCCGAGACATGCTTGCAAAGCTTCAAGCACAGATATCCTTCGTTGAAGGGGGAAAAATGGAAATGACTATAAATTCAAAACCTGCTGGCCTGATGGTGTTAGCTGTCCCCCAAGAAGAATAATGGCGGTTCTATTTACCTGCATCCAAAGCAGCAAGCTCCAGTATACCTACCAGCATTGCAGCCCCGCCTGGAGTATGGGCAGAGAATAATCCACCTGGCCTAGCAAAGAATATAGCTCCTGTGCTTGTCACCCTTAAGCCAGGAGCAGAACCAGTGCATGTACGTCAGTATCCCCTCCCACGACCAGCAATTGAAGGTATCCATCGCCACCTGAAGAAACTACTGCAGTATGGACTCCTTAGAGAATGCCAATCACCCTGGAACACCCCCCTTCTCCCAATCAAGAAGCCTGGGACAGGTGACTACCACCCAGTGCAGGATCTACGTCGAGTGAACAGTGCAGTTGAAACCATACATCCAGTAGTACCAAATCCTTACACCCTCCTGGGACTGATTCCAGCGGAAGCCACACATTTCACTGTTCTGGACTTAAAGGATGCCTTTTTCTGTATACGCCTGGCATCTGCCAGTCAGCTTTTGTTTGCATTTGAATGGGAAAACCCTACCACAGGACGACGAGGACAACTCACTTGGACTCGACTACCACAAGGATTCAAGAATTCACCCACTATCTTCAGTGCAGCCCTCAGTCAAGATCTGTCAAGTTACCCTGTAACGCCAGGACAACAAATTTTACTCCAATATGTAGATGACTTGCTTATAGCCACCAACAACGAAACTGATTGTGTGCAAGCTACCAGCAATCTCTTGCACCTCTTGAATGAAGCTGGATACAAGGTCTCGAGAGCCAAGGCACAACTGTGTCAGACAGAAGTGAAATACTTAGGGTTCCATCTGTCCAAAGGAACCCGGAAATTAGGACTTGAACGAAAGGAAGCAGTATGCCGCATCCCATCCCCCACCACTAGAAAGCAGGTGCGGGCTTTCCTGGGAGCTGCAGGTTATTGCCGCATATGGGTACCGAATTTTGCGCTCATGGCAAAACCCTTGTACCAAGTCACAAAAGGAGCGGAACGATCCCCCTTGGAATGGGGCCCAGAACAAGATAAAGCATTCAAATCCCTAAAAACAGCGTTGATGTCATCCCCGGCTTTGGGACTACCAGATGTGCAGAAACCCTTTCGCCTATATGTCCATGAGTCAAGTGGAAACGCTTTGGGAGTCTTGACTCAGCCTCTTGGGTCTTGGCAGCGGCCTGTAGCCTACCTGTCAAAACAATTGGATCCTGTTGCCAAAGGATGGCCACCTTGCCTGAGAGCTGTAGCAGCCACAGCCCTCTTGGTGAGCGAAGCGGACAAGCTCACCCTGGGACAAGAGCTTCAAGTCACCGTACCACATGCTGTCTTAACCCTGATGGAACACAAAGGAAACCATTGGCTCACTAATGCTCGAATGTTGAAATATCAAAGCATGCTATGTGAGAATCCTCGATTGCAAATGAGTGTCAGTCAAACTCTGAACCCAGCAACCCTATTGCCAACCGGTCCAGGCCCTCCTGACCATGATTGCTTGGAAGTAATGGACACTGTATATTCAAGTCGTCCAGACTTAACTGATATGCCTTTGGACCACCCAGACAGCACTTTCTTTGTGGATGGAAGTAGCCTCATAGTTGAAGGACAGCGATGGGCTGGTTATGCAGTGGTGACCCTGGACATGGTAGTAGAAGCGTCAGCCCTGGCCCCAGGAACCTCAGCGCAAAAGGCTGAATTGATAGCCCTCACACGCGCACTCAGACATGGAACAGGAATCAGCCTGAATGTCTACACAGACTCCAAATATGCTTTTATAACATTACATGCCCATGGAGCCCTGTATAAGGAGCGTGGATTAATCACCTCAGGAGGCAAGTCTGTCAAGTATGGCCCAGAAATATTGACTTTGTTGGAAGCAGTATGGGCCCCCAAACGCATTGCTGTAATGCATTGTCGAGGCCATCAAACTGGAGATGGAGATGTGTCCCGAGGAAATAGATTTGCCGATGCCACAGCCCAAGAAGCAGCCATTGCTGGACAAATCACTACCCCTAGTGTAACAATTCAAGCAGCCATATTTCCAGTATCTCTTAGTGCATGGACACCCAGATATACCCAGACAGAGATGGACCATTACTGTCGACATGAGGGGGGCAACTATCGGAAACTGGATGGATAGTGTTGCCACCGCCTGAAGGGAGCTCACCCTCTGGTATGACCGTGATTCCCGAAGCCCTAGGCCCTGCCTTTGTCCAAGCCTTTCATCAAGCCACACACTATGGAAAAACCAAAATGGCAGACGCTCTAAAACCATACTTTTATATCTCGTTGCTGGGACCTCTAACCACCTCAGTAGCCCGAAGATATGTGACTTGTGCCAAGAACAATGCCCGACAAGGTCCTGTCCCACCACCAAGAGCTCAGTCAGTAGGAGTTACCCCTATGGGGAATATTCAAATAGACTTTGCAGAAATGCCACGAGCGAATGGATATCGCTACTTGTTAGTCCTAGTCTGTACCTTTTCTGGATGGGTGGAAACTTTTCCCACTAGAACTGAGAAGGCCAGGGAAGTCACTAAAGCCTTGCTCCATGAGATCATTCCCCGATTCGGAATACCTTTGACCATGGGGTCTGACAATGGGCCCTCTTTTGTATCACAAGTAACCCAGCAGCTAGCCCATGCCCTGCAAATACAATGGAAGTTACACACAGCTTATAGACCCCAGAGTTCAGGGAAAGTAGAGAGAATGAACCGAACCCTGAAGTCTCAGTTATCCAAGCTCTGCCAAGAAGCCCACCTGAAATGGCCCCAAGCTCTCCCCATAGCCCTTCTCCGGATACGTTCAGCCCCCACCATGCCATTAGGAGTATCCCCGTTTGAGATTTTGTATGGGAGGCCCCCGTCCATAATTCAGGGGATAAGGGGGGATATGCATCAAATTGGATCAGTAATCACTAGGCAAGAATTGTTGGCTCTAAGTTCTGTTTTACAGGGCCTTCATGCCTGGGTGCAAGACCAGTTGCCTATCAATCTAACAGAGCCCTTGCATCCTTTCAAGCCTTGTGCCTCGGTGTGGGTAAAAGAGTGGAAGAAGACATCGTTGGCGCCTCAGTGGAAAGGGCCATACATCGTCTTGTTATCAACCCCAACAGCAGTTAAAGTGACAGAAATCGACTCCTGGATCCACCACAGTCGAGTAAAGCCAGCAGCAGTTCCTGAGAGTCGCCCCTGGACCTCGATCGCTAATCCTGCATCACCATTGCGACTCACACTGCGAAGACAAGATCCATCATCGTAAAGACATTGCCAACCTACTCCTGGACATCAACGAAAGAGCCGTCCTCCAGTTTTGCATTATTTTCATTGCAGACTCTATCAACCAATCAACCATTATCTATCTACCTCAATCAACCATTACCTACCTCATCAATTATAAGAGACTATGACCATGATGCTTACTAATTACTGTTTTATTCTTGCGGTGGCCCTGGGACACTTGAGAACCCTTGCTTTGCCCCCTTGTGCAGCCTGTATAACCACCACCCGAACTGGAATGCAAGTCACTCAGACTCTACTTTATCACTCTTACTATACTTGTACTGGCATAGTCAGCCAGTGTATCTATAATGGTACAGAACTGAACGTCTGTACAAAGGGAAAGACTCATACTTGCTTCAGACCTCGACAGAATCCATCTTACTATGTCCTGGAACTGAGATGGAATGATGAAGATGGAGCCCTCGTCAACGCCACAAGTCAACTCTCTGATCCCACCCAACCTGCGTACCTGTATTTTGATGCTTGTGACTTAATTAACAGAAATAATTACTACAGGTGTGGATCATGGGAACAAGCTTACTATTATGATGAGAAATATATGTGTCCTGAAGGTGCGTACCGATGGGGAATGTGCACTGGAACACACTCCCCAACAACGTATAGCAAATCATCAGAAGCAGACTACTACTGTCCGAAGTGGGACTGTGTGTACTATGCCACCTGGTCTGGTGGCCCAACAGGACAAACTGGTGATAATCGCAAAGCTATACTGGAAAGATTACCCCTACTAGAACCCAACAAGTGCAAGAAAAGTACATGCAATCCCCTACGACTCCAGATCTCCGACCCCAGTCAATGGAAGAAAGGATTTCGATTTGGCCTGCGCATAGCAGGAGGTGGAACTGATCCTGGAACCATCGTATTCATCCAACTGAATGTAAAGACTCATGTTTCTTCACCTTATCGCATACATCATACCTTCCATGAGGCCATGAAGGCAGAATTTGTAGTTCCCCACGCTTCGCAGAATTTATTCATTGAACTAGCTGGAGCTGTGGCCTCCAGCCTCCATGTCTCAGACTGTCTCTTTTGTGGAGGAACTCAGATGGGAGACCAATGGCCTTGGGAAGCGCAAGAACTGAACTATTCCGTACCATATAACCAGACTGATGTTCATAACACTACCAATGAATGGGTCCTCGCCCACTCCATAGTGGGTAGACTATGTTTTGTACGAGCAGGACCACAATTGACTGCATTAGTAGGACAGTTAGTCTGTTTGAACCAGAAATATTACAATGCTACTACTGAGAAGACATCTTGGTGGTCAGGTGCCAATACTCCGGAACCTTCTAATCCTTTGATCGTCTTTCCTCACTTGGCCAGAATATGGACAAATCTGGCTACGCATAGCATGCGCGGCGTTCTTTACCAGTTATGCTCGATTGCAAAATAAAAAAGGAAGCAAGAGATTGTAACGCGGGCAGCATTCTTATGTTTCAGAAAAGAGCTGTTTACGTGGGAGTTTGGCTAGAGAATCGTTACCCCTGAAGAACCGAAAGGAGAAACGCGATGGCAGTGTCTATGTACTGCGTTGGGTTATAAGCAAGTTGGCGCTTCAATAATATTTGAAGTTATTTTTGTGAGAGCAGCGGACTTGCATTATACTACAGCTTAAGCCATTCTGATTTACCTACGATTGTTTGATTTTACATTTTGGATTGAGAAAAATAGTTTAATATTATCTCCACGAGGGCAGAAAACAAGTGATTTATGCACTATGTTCATATAAATCAGGTCGTTGATGTTATCTTGGGAGTATTGTTGGTCATTGTTGGCCACATTTTTCCCTTTGATCTGAGACCTGTGTGTTTAGCTTTAAAAGTGCGTTGACATTTGTTAGTAGCACCGATCTGGAGTGAATTTAAAATATCTTCAACAAGACTGGTGATATATTTGGAGTGTATTTATATTTTTGAAGCATTTCGCACACTCTAGAAAAATACCCCTGTTATTAGTGTTGTACGCATAGCACCTGGCAAGCTCCACCTGGACTTTATTGGATTTGTGGCACTCGAGCATATGCTAAACTCCCTGCCAATTGGGGAGGGGCATGTGTTCTAGGAACTATACGACCATCTTTCTTCCTTTTGCCCCTGTCCCACGGAGAACAATTGGGATTCCCTGTATACAAAAGCCGACAGAAGCGAGAGGCTCTCAAAATCGGCCAGTGGGACAAATGGGATGCAACCTCTGAAGAATGGCCGCCAGAGAGAATTGTTTCTTACTATGGACCTGCTACCTGGGCACAAGATGGTTCTTGGGGCTACCGCACTCCTGTGTATATGTTGGACCGTATTATACGTTTGCAAGCTGTTGTTGAAATTATAACCAATGAAACTAGCAGAGCGCTAACCTTGTTAGCCAAACAAGCCACACAGATGCGTTCAGCCATTTACCAGAACTGCTTAGCATTAGATTATCTGCTTGCAGCTGAAGGAGGCGTATGTGGTAAGCTTAATTTAACTAACTGTTGTTTGCAAATTGATAATGAAGGGCAAGTTGTAGAAGACATAGCCAATCACATGAGAAAACAAACTTATGTCCCAGTCCAAACCTGGCATGGCTTGCAACTTGATGGCTGGTTTGGTTCATGGTTTTCAGGTGTGGGCGGCTGAAGACACTTGTATTGATAGTTTTCTTGATTGTGGCTGTTTGCTTATGTATCCCATGTTTCCTTCCCTTATGCTTGCGTATGCTGAACTCAACCATTGATAGAATTGTGGAACGCAAGGCAAATTCACAGATACTAGCAATGTGGCATTACTACCCTAACCCTGTATCACACAGTGATCCCTCCACCCTAGTGTAGAGTACCATATGTGATTAAATTCTCACCCTTTTTTACTTGCGGGTGAGAATAATCAAAGGGGGGAATGTGATAGGCTATGGCCTAGCATAGCCTGTAAATGTATGTTAGGTAGCAGAAGCAAGCCTGTAGGTTAGGCCTGAGTCCCCAACCCCCACTTCAGAATATTATAACTGAGCAGAGATGAAAGCCAGAGAAAACAGAAATCTGCTTCAAGCTGCTTTTGCTGATAAGAATGTAAAACTTTTCCATTGAGTGTGTTATGTTATTCACAGATATATTTCAGAATCCTGCTTTTCACACAGTGTCTGTGCTGCGAGTGACCTTGTAAGCAAAAAGCAAGGCAGAATGTTATGTCTAGATACTGAGCCATGGCTAGGAAGGCCTGAGAGCAGGGGAAATGCAGTGTGGGCCCGGTCAGAAAATTTCCATTGGATGGGGGGGGGGGGGGTGAGGGGTGAGGGGGCCACCAGGACCAATGAGGAGTTTGTCTGTATAGAGCTAATGAAGAAAGCTATAAATGCTGTTGTTTTTCTGAATGCCATGCTCAGACCATTTTGAAAGTGACAATTGACAGGTGTCTGAGCCTGTGCACAAAATAAAGTGGTTTGATTTCTAGAAATAGAATCCTGGTGTATTCATTGCGTGCACTTCGCTACTACAGAGTCAGAGAAGGAGTTCCAGGATGATGGGGCATATAGCTCAAAGGATCTGGCACATGCTTGTTGGGTGCTTCTTGTTCTTGCTTGGAGGGTGGTCAGGCTGATCATAGTGGAGGATCTCCATGGTCTGTTTGTCTGCAGTGGTGTGATGAGGGATAGAAGATGCGGGGATGATTGGTGATTAAGGGTTTTGTGTATCATTAGTAGGATTTTGTAGAGTATTTTGCTTTGCAATGGGAGCCAGTGTAGGTGCTTGAGGATGGGGGTGATGTGATCATGTCTGGAGGGGCCTTAGACAGTCCAGGCTGTCATGTGGAGTGCTGTTTGTAGGGGATGGAGCATTGATTTTGTGAGTCCATAGTATATTGAGTTGCAGGAATCAGCATGTGGTATAGTGAGAGCCTGTAGGGCTGAGCTAAAGTCTGATGCGGCAAGGAGAGGGTGGAGATGCTGGAGGGTTCAGGTTTTGTAGTAGATTGATCTTGCTGTGTTCGTTATTTGTGTCTTTAGGATGAGGTGACTGTTAAGGGTGATTCACAGATATTTTACTTCTGATTTGACCTTGATTTCTGTGTTGTTGAGAGTGATGGAGGAGGGAGGGGTGAATGATTCATTTTTGGTGATGAATAAGGATACAGCTTTCATGAAGTTTATGGATAAATGATTTGCAGATAGCCATTGTGAGATGTCTGAGAAGCACTGTTGGAGTTCATGGTAGGATGGTTTGTTCAGGTTGAATGGTGTGTAAAGCATGATGTCATCTACATAGATGTGATAGTTGATGCTGTGTGACTGGATGATGTTGCAGAGGGGTTGCATATAGATATTGAAGAGGACAGCTGAGAGAGTAAATTCTTGGGTAACGCTTTGAGTTTGAGTGTATAGGATTGATGATAGCGGTCTGATTCTTATCTGCTGAAGTCTGTTGTGGGTGGATTGAGGATGGAGTGTTGAGAAATAGTCTGTCAGTTGTTGAGGAGTGATGGAGCTGTTGGTTGTGTTCTTGGAGGGTGCTTTCATAAGTTCTTTTACTACAGTGAACAGCTCTCATGGGCAGTTGAGTGATCTTTGAATTAGTTTTGTGTGGTAGCTCTGCTTTGAGCAGTTTATATCTTGGTCATATTCTCTTAGTAAGGTCATATAGTAAGATTAGTCTGTGAGTAGCGTAGATTTTCTCTATCTGCATTCTTGTTTCCATAGTAGGGATTTGAGCTTTTGGAGGTCTGGGGTGTACCATAGGGTCTGTTTGTGAACAGGGTTCTGAAGATGGGTTAAGGTTTAGGCTGATTTGCTGATAGTTTGGTTCCAGGTAGTGATGATAGAGTCTAGGTCTTGTATTTCTGCGTTGAGAATTGGGAAGATGTGGGCAAGAAAGGATTCTTTGTTGAACTGTCTGAAGCGACTCTTGTGCAGCTTAGGGGATGAGGTTTGTTTTTGGAAGATGCTGATCGACAGATGAAAGATTACTAGCTTGTGGTCAGACCAGGGTATTGGGAGTATTTGGATTGGTAGGGGAGAGACAATGTGGGTGGAGTTGTTGTTTATAAAGATGAGGTTGACGATGTTGCCTTTGTTGTGAGTGGAGGAGTTTACAATTTGTGAAAATTCCATTGCTGCCATGGCTTCCAGGAAGGCTGTTGCTTGTTTGGTTGGAGTTGAATGGAGGTTGAGTTCTCCTAGTAGGATGAGGTCCTTGTGTTTTGTGTTGTTTTCAAGGGTGATATGGAGCACATCGGAGAGGTCGTTAGTCGGCACAGATGGAGAGTGTAGACAAGGCAGATGGTGAGCTGTCTGTTTGAGATAGTGAGTATGTCCAGGGTTGTGGTGGATTCAGCAGCTACCTTGTTGAAGTTCAGGTCTGATTTAATGAGGATGAGAATGCCACCCCCTTTTCTGTATGTACATGGGAAGTGGAAGAGGCTGTAGTTGGGGGGTTGAATTTGATTTAGGAAAATTGTGTCCATTTCGGAGAGTCAGGACTCGGTAATGCAGAGGATGTCCAGGTTGTGGGTGAAGAGGAGATCTCTTATGGGAGAGATTTTGTTTTTTGCAGAGCTTGCATTGATGAGTGTACAGTTGAGAGATACTAGGTTGAGCGTATATTTTTGAGAGGGGGAGGTTTTGTAAGTTGGACTTGAGATGAGGTGTTGTGTGTTGTGAGTGCTAGGGGAGGGGGTAGTTACATATTATGCTGTAGGGAGAGAGGGGGTATGGAGTGTGGTAAAGGGGGGAGGGAGCAATAGGAGGTTTGAGTAGGGGTGTAGGAGGGAGTTTGTGGTGGAAGTGAAAATGAGTAGGGCTAGGAGGGAGTAGATGAAGGCACACAGTTGAAACATGTTGCTGTTCCATTTGTTCAGTTTGTTGTGGAGTGGCTGTGCTGAGTGTCTGTGGTCTATTAGGGCCTCTTCGATCCCTGCCATGGTTCGAACTTTGCGCTGCAGCATGCAGGGGTGCATGGGATTGGTGGTGAGAAGGTCTGTTGTTCCTGCCAGCAGATCTGTTCTGTGATGGAATCGCGTTTGAGTTGGTGCTGCGATCCTGGTGCCAGATTCTGTAAGTTTATCGGACGCATCTGGTCAGTGTCTGATGGTTGCTGTAGTTTTGGTGGTGCATAGCCTTGGACTACACAAAAGGGCCACGCCAAAGAGCCCTCTGGCATGGGCCCGCCAGGAGTAGGCGTGCCTGAGCTGTAGTGGTGGTGGCCTGATTGGTCTTGGCAGTGGGGAGTGGGAAGGAGCTTACCTGCCTACTCCCTTCTGCTGATGCTGATCGGGTCTGGATGTGATGGTTGGTGCCTGAGCATGCTGCTTTTTAAATTGTAGTGGTGGTGGCCTGATTGGTTTTGGCAGTGGGGAGTGGGGAGGAGTTTACCTGTCCACTCCCTTCTGCTGATGCTGATCAGATCTGGATGCGATGGCCAGTGCCTGAGCATGCTGCTGCCCCCACAAGTCCATGCCCTCCCCTCAAAGCTTCCAGACAATGTCAGCATTAAAACACAAGCAAATTTTGGTGCAGCCTTATACTCAAATATGCTGCATGAATCTGCTGGTCCTGTCCCCTCCCTATTGCCCTAGGGGTGGAATCAGCAGACTCTTGAAGCATGTTTGAGCACAAGATTTGCTTGTGTTATGGGCTGACACTGCTTGGAAGGTTTGAGATAAGTGAGAGGGGATGGATGGGGAGGGGGGAAGAGAACAGATAGGCAGCAAGCAAGAGTCGATGATACTAGACCAGTGATGGCTAACCTTTTTGAGCCCGAGTGCCCAAACTGCCGCACAAAACCAAAGAATTTCCTCAAAGTGCCAGCACGTCAATTTGCATAAATATTTGCATAATGCTAACATACACTAACTTTTAGTAAACATGTCTCTTAATGAGTGTATGGATAAAGACAGACTAAAAGATTTCTACATTACTATAATCCAGTGCCAACCGCTAGGCACATTAGGAACTACTACAAACACTGCCCATTTAGAACCAATAGCAAACCCGCCGTATCCTAACAGCACTACCAGGAGTCACAAAGCACCATACCATACCTATCAAAAGGCAACACTGCAAATATTAAACCAATACATTTCAGAGAACAACAATACATGACCTACTGGGGAAAGAGAACAAGTGGCAATGTCAAAAAGGAATTACATAAACAGAATACCTCAGCTCAGTTACACAGTTGCAATTGCTCCAGCCACTTTCTTCTGGTTTCTTCATGTTTTCTGCTAACTCTCCATCATCTGCTGTCCATTTGTCCTTTCTTCTCTCTTCTAGTTTTTTTTTCCATTCTCTCTCTCTACATCCGCTTTAACATACTAATCTTTCTCCTTTTGCTCTTTCCTCATTCCTATTTCATCCACTCAAATTTTACCCCTCCATCCTCAATCCCCACTTACTCTCCCAATACCCAGCCAATTGTACATTTTTCTTCCCTCACACACAAAATATTTTTCCCCTCTCCATTTCATTCTCCCAGCCCCATCCCCTTCTAATCTCCCCCAACATCAGCTCCCTTTTAGTTCCAGCCCCACCCAGTATCCGCTCCCTTCTAGTCCCCTCATCAGTCCATTTCCAGTCCTAGCTCCCCCATCCATTTCCAGTCCTATCCGAGTCCCTTCATCAGCTCATTTCCAATACCAGCCTCCCATCAGCCCATTTCTAGTCCTTTCCTAGCCCCACCATCAGCCCATGTTAAATCCTAGCTCCCCTCCACTCAGCCCATTTCTAATCCAAGCCCCCCATGAGCCTACCTCCAGTTCTAGCCCCTCCATGAGTCCATTTCAATCCAAGCCCCCACCACAGCCCATTTCCAGCTCCCCCAACACCCAATTCTCAGTTCTATCCTAGCCCATCCATCAGCCCAGTTCCTGTCCTAGCTCCCTCCCCTAAGAGCCCATTCCAAGCCCCCCTTCCCATCAGTTATTTGCAGTTCAAGCCCCCTTCCACTCAGCCCATTTCCATTCCAAGTCCCCCTCCCCATTAGCTATTTGCAGTTCAAGCCCCCCACTTCCCCTCAGCCCATTTCCATTCCAAGCCCCGTCCCCATCAGCTATTTGCAGTTCAAGCCCCCCACTTCCCCTCAGCCCATTTCCATGCCAAGCCCCATCCCCAACAGCTATTTGCAGTTCAAGCCCCCTTCCACTCAGCCCATTTCCAGTCCTAGCAACCCCAACCCATTACCAGTCCTAGCCCCCCATAGCCCACTCCCAGTCCTAATCCCACCAGCCCATTTCCAGTCCTAATCCCCCATCACCCAATTTTCAGTTTAAGCCCCCCCATAGCCCATTACCAGTCCTAACCTCCCCATCAGCCCACTCCCAGTCCTAATCCCCCATCACCCAATTTTCAGTTTAAGCCCCCCCATAGCCCATTACCAGTCCTAACCCCCCATCAACCCACTTCCAGTCCTTATGCCTCCAGCCCATTTCCAGTCCTAAGCCCCCATCACCCAATATTCAGTTTAAGCCCCCCCATAGCCCTTTACCAGTCCTAACTCCCCATCAACCCACTTCCAGTCCTAATCCCACCAGCCCATTTCCCGTCCTAATCCCCATCACCCAATTTTAGTTTAAGCCCCCCCAGCGCCCATCACCACTCCTAACCCCCCCAGCCCAGCGCCCATCACCACTCCTAACCCCCCCAGCCAGCCCAGTGCCCATCACCACTCCTAACCCCCCCAGCCAGCCCAGTGTCCATCACCACTCCTACCCCCCCCCGCCCATCCCCCATCACCAATCCTAACACCCCCCAGCCCAGCTCTACTCCGCTCACCCCCCCAGCCCAGCCCATCACCACTCCTAACCCCCCCAGCCCAGCCCATCACCACTCCTACCCCCCCCCCAGCCCAGCCCATCACATCCCCACTCCTAACCCCCCCCAGCCCAGCCCAGCCCATCACATCACCACTCCTAACCCCCCCCCAGCCCAGGGAAAATTAAAAAAAAAAGAAAACCTGTCTTTTGCCGCTGTCGGGGCCGCCGCGGCAGAATCGAGCGTGCCGCGGGGCCCCCCTGTATCCGGCAGAGCCTGCCCTCCCCGTAGCAGCTCTCTCTTTGGAGCTGCAGTCAGACGTGCCGGCTTGCAGAGCGCGAGGGAAGAGTTTCTCCCTCGCTGCTCTGTTAAACCCGCGGGGGCTGATGGGAAGTTCCCATCAGCCCCCGCGGGCTTAACAGAGTCGCGAAAGGGAAACTCTTCCCTTCGCGCTCTGCAAGCCGGCGCATCTGACTGCAGCTCCAAAGAGAGAGCTGCCAAAGAGAGAGCTGCTACGGGGAGGGCAGGCTCTGCCGGGTACAGGGGGGCCCCGCGGCACGCTCGATTTTGCCGCGGCGGCCCCGACAGCGGCAGCAGACAAGTAAAATTGAAGAAAAAAAAAAAAACCTAATTGCGGACCTTCCCGCGTGCCAGCTGCAAGGCCTTCGCGTGCCACAGCTGGCACGCGTGCCATAGGTTCGCCATCGCTGTACTAGACCATATAGGTCAGGGGTTCAAATCCCACTAGAGGACAGCAACCTTGGGCTGGAAGGTCTGGGGTTTCTAGTCCCACAGGTGCTCCTTGTGGTCTTGGGCAAGCCACTTAACCCTCCATAGCCCATGTTCCCTGTAAAATAGTTATCTCCAAGTTATAATGCCCTGTTCAATGTAATTTCAGTTTGTTCAATGTAAACCGCACTGATGCAGAATAGCGCGGTATATAAGAGAATGTAAATAAATAAATAGAGGGCGAGAGTAATTCAAGGCATCTATGGTATGGGGACTGGAGATAGATGTTTCCAGGGAGGCATGGTGCACTGGGGGGAGGAAGATGCCCTAATACCCCAAAACCTGCAGAGGGCCTGTGTGAAAAAAGGGGTGAAATATTGGAAAAAGCCCCAGATGAATATTCTGTGACTGCTGACTCCCTCCTCTAGCACCCTGTCAAGTGTCCCAGGATTGAGTGCAATAGAAGGGAAGAAAATGCAGACACACTCAGCTTAATTAATGGATACCTCCCAGTATATTTGGCACAAAAGTCACAGATAGCAGCTGGAGCAGGGGAAGGAAAATAAGGTTACCAGATATCTCTGATTTTTGGGGATTGTCCTTGAATTTACACAGAAGTCCTCAATTGGTCATGCTCCAAAAAACAGTTGTCCTCGATTGTAAGAAATCCATGTTGCACATGTGCTTTCCTTCTCTTTCTCTCTGCGCATGTGCAACACCAGGCAGCAGTCTGTGGTGCAAAAAATCCATCTCATGCTACCTGCCTGCCTGCCTGCCTGCCACAGAGAGAAGTGAAATGTGACCCTGGCCCACAGAACCTGGTCCCAGCAGCCCAGCTTTGCTGCAATGTGCCAACACTGATGCTACCTGCCTCAGCCTAGGATGAGGAGGAGCCAAGCTTCAGCCAGGCCGCACAGCACTGATTGCTCCAGCATGCAGTGGCACTCCAGCAGCTGGCTGAGGCAGCTCTGTGCTGCAGCTTGGTGACCCCCTGACAAGTCCAGCTCTACCTTTCTCTCTGATTCTGACTCATGGCTTTCCTTCTTTCTGGATTCATTTATTCAGGGATTTTAACATTCATGTTGATAACCCCTCCGACCCTTATGCATTAAAGCTTCTCTCTCTTACCTCATCATTTAACCTCCAGCTTTGCTCTACTAGCCCCACTCACCAGCAAGGCCTCTGCCTTGACCTTGTATTCTTCTTTAATTGCCTACTCTCAAACTTCGGTACCTCACTCCTCCCCTTATTGGACTATCACCTGCTAAGCTTCACTCTTCATCACTCACCGCCTCAGCTTCACACTGTCTCCTCCAACCTCTTTAGAAATCTTCATGCTATTGACCCATTAGTTCTCTCCTCCACTGTCTCATCGCTTCTTTCCTCCTGTATGTCATCTGAATCTCTTGATGAGGAAGTAGCTTCCTATAACGCTGCACTCTCCTCTGCTCTATATGCTTTTGCTCTGCCCACGCCATGTCCTGTGAGGCGTACTGTACCTCACCCCTGGCTGTCTTCCACTACCCGCTATCTATGTTCCCGTGCCCACTCAGCTGGATGTGCCTGGCTCAAATCCCGCACCTTTGCAGATTTTCTATACTTCAAATTCATGCTTGTCTCTTTCCAGTCAACCCTTGCCAAACAAGATTATTATGTCCATCTGACTAATTCTCTGCCTCTGACCCTCGCCGTCTCTTTACAACTCTCAACTCTCTCCTCAAGGTGCCTCCGCCTCTGATCCCTCCCTCCCTTTCTGGCCAAACCCTGGCTGACTACTTCCATGACAAAATGCACAAGATCACACTCCAATTCCCCATGAGGTCTGCTACTCCCCCTCCTCCTCCTCCTCTTCACTCCCAACCTTCCCCCCTACCTCTGCTATCCTTTCTTCCTTTTCTATGATCTCCAAGGAGGAGACCATTCACCTTCTTTCTTCCTCCAAACTCACTGCCTGCTCCTCTGATCCTGTTCCCACCCATCTCCTTAGCTTCATCTCCTCCACTGTAGTCCCTTCCATCTCTCATATTCTCAACCTATCACTCTCCACTGCAACTTTCTCTGCAGCCTTCAAGCATGCTGTGGCCACTTCTCTCCTCAAGAAACCCTCATTAGACCATACTTGTCCTTCTCACTATTGACCCATCTCCCTCCTCACCTTCATTTCTAAACTACTTGAACGTGCAGTTCACTGCCGATGCCTTGACTTTCTCTCCTCTCAAGCTCTTCTGGATCCTCTACAATCTGATTTTCATCCTTTACATTCTACCAAAACGGCTCTTGCCAAAGTCTCCAGTGACCTGTTCCTGGCAAAATCCAAGGGTGTTTACTCCAGCCTCATCTTTCTTGACCTTTCTGCTGCTTTTGACACTGTTGACCATCACCTTTTCCTTGATACCTTGTCCTCATTTGGTTTTAGGGGCTCAGTGCTATCCTGATTCTCTTCTTATCTCTCCCATCACTCTTTCAGTGTACATTCTGGTGGATCCTCCTCTACAGCTATCCTGCTCTCAGTTGGTGTATTCCAAGGATCAGTCTTGGGTCCACTCCTTTTCTCTCTCTATACCTAGTCCCTTGGTGCACTCATCTCTTCCTATGACGTTCAGTACCATCTTTACACTGATGACTCCCAGATCTACCTCCCTACATCTGACATTTCTCCAGCAATCCAGGCCCTGATCTCTACCTGTCTTTCTGAGATTGCTGCTTGGATGTCTCACTTCCACTTGAAACTGAACATGGCCAAAACTGAGCTTCTTATTTTTCCCCCTAAACCCTCCTCTCCCCTTCCTCCTTTCTCTGTCTCTGTGGATAACTCTCTACTCCTCCCTGTCTCCTCAGCTGGCAACCTTGGGGCCGTCTTTGACTCCTCTCTCTCCTTCTCCACACATGTCCAATTGATAGCTAAAACCTGCCATTTCTTTCTGTACAACATCAACAAAATTCGCCCATTCCTTTCTGAACACACTACTAAGACTCTTATCCACTCTTTAGTCACCTCCTGTCTAGACTATTGTAACCTGTTCCTTGCTGGTCTCCCTCTGAGTCATTTCTCTCCCCTTCAATCTGTTCAATACTCTGCTGCACGGCTAATGTCCAACCAGCTTTGTCATGCTGATATTACCCCTCTTCTCAAGTCTCTTCATTGGCTTCCTATCCGTTTCCGCATCTAGTTCAAACTTCTCCTGCTGACCTATATGTGTCTTTACCCTGCAGCTCCTTTATCTTTATATCTTTATCTTTATTTGCAACGTTTGATATACCACCCTTACCAAAGTGTCAGGGCGGTGTACAATAATAAAATATATATATATTGGCTACTGAAAACAAAGCAGGAAAGGAACGTCATTAGCATATAGAAAAGTGATAGAAAAAAGAACAGAGCGAGGGATAGCACAGGGACAGAACCAGACATGAGAACTAACTAACTACCTTTCATCATCTCTCCCTACACCCCTCTTCAGAAACTCCGTTCTTCTGGCAAATTGCTTCTATCTGTTCCCTTCTCTTCTACTGCCAACTCCAGACTTCGCTCCTTTCACCTTGCTGCTCCTATGCCTGGAACAAACAACCTGACTTTGTATGTCAGGCACCTTCTCTGACCCTTTTCAAATCCAGGCTGAAAACTCACCTCTTTGCTTTCAGATCCTGACTCACCTGATGTCTTTTGTGTTTTCTTACCATTCCTCGTAGCTGTATCCCATGTCTACAACTCCTGTGTTGTCTGTCTCTATTAGATTGTAAGCTCCAATGAGCAGGGACCTTTTTTTACAAGTATCTGTGCAGCGCTGAATAGCCTTGTAGTGCTATACAAATGCTCAGTAGTAGTATTAGCAGATTCATGATGGTTGCTGCTGTAGAAGAATTTAAATTTTCAGTCACTGGTTTGCCTGCCATAAGGGAAGTAAGATGGACAGGTGCAGCGGTCTCATAATATTAAAGTGGTCTGGTGTGCTGACAAGTGGGATTCACTGCTGTTTTATTTTTTTTTGGGGGGGGGGGTTCTGATACCAACTGATGAAAGGCAAGGAGACATGCTTAACTGGGAGGAGACAGGGGATGTCCCCCTCCAATCCAGCATGTTCTACATTTGCTGGGTCTGCTGCCTTTTAACATATTTGTAAATGTCAAGGAAATGGGAATAACGAGTGAGGTAATCAAATTTGCAGATGACACAAAATTATTCAAAGTTGTTAAAACCCAAGGAGATTGTGAAAAATTGCAAGAGGACCTTAATAAATTGGAAGATTGGATGTTCAAACGGCAGGATGAAATTTAATGTGGAGAAGTACAAAGTTATGCAACTAAGGGGTATGTTTACTAAAGTGTCTTAACGTCGCAGCGGTGGTATTATCGCGCGATAACGTCAGTTAGCGTGTGATAACATCACTTAGCGCGCGATAACGCAGCGGCGGCATTAAGGCACACTAACGCTGTGAAATCCGGCTCTGAAGAGTGGACTAAGGCTTCCCAGAGGGCGAAGAGAAGGGGTCAATGGGCGGAGAGTGGGAGGGGAGAGGCTCCAGGCACACTAACGCTGTGAAATCTGGTTCTGAACACTAACGCCAGTGAAACCCTCGCGTTAAGGCACATTTGCAGGAAAGAGATACAATTTCAGTCAGCAATGTACAGCAAAGCCAGGGAAACCCAAAAACGTGATAGTAGTGATACATGTGCACGGAACAAAAAGACAAATAAACACAGAAAATGACCTGAACCACATTTAAAATCCCAATAACCAAGCTTGCCAAAAGTGATATTAATGATAAACATAATGCAACACTACTGACAAAGCTCAAAAAAATAAGATATCGTGTTTGGAAGGGTCTATTCTTTGTCCCCCTACAAAGTGAATGATCCCACATTGAAATAGTGCTGATCAGGGTTTATTCAAGTCTATATTGGGCAGGTTTTTTATGGCGTGCACATGTGCAGTAACAGCAGGGTGGGCATGTAGGAAAGGGCAACTGTACAGATGCTGGAAATGGGATATAGAGGGCTGCAGGTGGCACATGCTGTGGTCCAGCTGGGGCACAGTGCGTGTTAGGTAGATGCCTACGTGGCACATAGGAATGCTGAAACTGTAAAGCAGCAAGACAGCAACTGACGAGGGTCCAACATGGGCACAAGTGTGTGTACCACAGTGCCACAGGGGAGATTATCCAGCAGGTACCCCCAACGGCACATAACATTGGCAGGTGGGGGGGGGGGGGGGAAAGCGTGCATGTCCATGTAGGCACCCCTACCCGAGAACCCATACCATAGGCAGCTGCCTACTGGCATACTGGATGGCCTGGGACTGTGCACCACCAGCACCACCAGCATAATGGCATGGCAGCATGGTGGCGGAGGGGTGCTGGTGGCAAGGGGGCAGTGGCATCTGCCCACAGCAGACTATGGCCTAGCCCCGTTTAGGTGGGTGCCGTGCACTGCAACAGACAGGGTCTGTCTGACAAACAGTCATGGTATCCCCCAGGGAATGAACTGTCCCTGTGGCAACAGTGTGGTGCAGTACACACAGCCAGTGTGTTCATGAGCAGAAGGTCACAAATTCAAGTCCCAGCTGTGGCTCCTGCCAACCCAATCCCCATATTTTACCCAGTACTAAACCGTGGTAATAAAGATGGAACCTTTATTGCAGATAAAATAAACAGGCCTGAAACGCCTATATCTTACCCTACAGAGCACAGACACCATAAACATGTGCAATACCTAGAGCAGAGTTTCCTAACTGTAGTCCTGGAGGGCCAAACACCATTCATGTTTCATGCTGTCTCCAATAAATATGCCTGTGCTGTATTTGTATGCGCCGCCCCATGGTATGCAAATGTATCTCATGCATATTCATTAGGGACAGCATGAAAACCCGAACAGTGTTTGGCCCAGCAAGACCTGAGTTGGGAACCTCTGCCCTAAAGCAGCGGCCAACAGGGGCATAAACACCCACACCCACAGGCTCCACTATCCAAAGCCTCATGGAGAGTCAGGCTGTTGGGCCCTGCGCGCAGCAGCATCTCCCAATACTAGCACTTGCATACCTTAGCAATGCTGCCCTAAACTTGGGAATACGTTACACATATATCAAAAGGTTGCTATGATTAATGGCAGATAACAATTCCTACGTTAAGCACAATTTGCTGATAGAGCTGCATCATAGTAACCTTTCTGATATCTGTGGAGTGTGTTTCAGTTTTGGTTTCTGACAGTGTTTACCATGCCTGCACTGTGCCCAGGACTGGTGTGGTGGCCAGGGCTGCCAAAAGCCTCTATATTTGCACAATGCTAGCATAGGTCTGGGAGTGTGTGTCTGTCTATCCAGTGTATTGTGGCTGCCTACACCTTACTCAGCCCACACTGTTTGCACTGTTTCCAGTGTTAGCCTGCCAATGTGCATAATGAGGAGCAAGGTACTGTGGGTATGGCCCGGACAGGGTGGCCTGGGCAGGATGCATCTACACAGGGCATAGGGCAATGGCTGAGCCATTGTAGTGCCTGGCCACCACCTGCATGGACAGTGTGGCCACAGCATGTCCTGCTGGGAAGTCACTCTCACCCATAGTGCTTCTCTCAAGTGATATTTATGGGTTCTCTCTTCTGGGGTCCAATCACTGACTTATCTGCTTGGTGTGTGTGCACACATCTCCTCCAGGAACATGCACTATGGACTAGCTAGCAGACTGTCTGCAGTTAGTATGTGTATGGCTGGAACACCTTGCAGGGTGCAGCGGCTGGAGACTGTCAGATAGTAGTGGGAGCAGCTGAGCATTTCCAGGCCTACTGTCTGTCTGCCATTGCCTTATGGATGTGTACAGATCTACATTGACTGCCCTGTAGGGTGCCTGTTCCCCAGCAGGACTGGGGTTGATGGTCCCCCTGTACTGCCACCATTGCAGGGATGTAGAATGTGGATCTGTTGGTGGGAGATCCTGTCCCCACCCTGAGCCCCAGAGGGTGGGTTGGGTGGTGCTACATAATCCACCTATGGGTCCAAACACCCCCCTTCATTTAAATCATGTGACCATGGCACCCACACAGGATGTGCACTATTCTGGTTGCATCATAGCCCACAAGGGCTAGACGTGACTGGGAAATACAGATTGACACAGGTGTATCCTAGGTGTGTCTGCAAGGAATACCTATTACACACTGGCACTGATGGTGACCTGCAGCATAGCCTATCTCAGCTAAGCCAGGTGCTGCGGACCTGGTGCTGGGCACCCCACCTCGCCCTCAGGGTGAGCACAGTACCCCCCACAATGTGACGGTCTTTAGCTACTCTGTGCCAGTAACACACATGGTCAGTTCCACCTACCAGGCCGAGGTGCTGTGGGGGTGCATACCCCATCTTCTGATCATCTGTAGACTGCTGATCTGTATGTGCAGTGCATCATGGGTACGGGTGGGTTAACCCTATCCTGGTAACCACAGCAGACAGTTTGTGTGGTGACCTGCAGTCCTTCTGTAGCCAACCTGGGGTTTGTTGGTAGCTATAGAGAAATAGCCCACTGGTTATTTCACTGACTGTGGAGGCAGAGGTCATGGGTTTGATCCCACAGTGGTGTTATTTGATAGGGCTGTCTGAGGCATTTCCTTTTTTAATTTAAATTAGTGCTGCCAGCAAACACACCCTCACAGTGCTGTAACCTTAAGGTGCCTCATAAGGCGCCCTGTAAAGCACCCTATAAGGCGCCCTATAAAGTGCCTTATAAGGCGCCATATAGGGAACATTATAAGGTGCCTTGGCGGACAGTGCACTTTATAATGTGCCCTCTGGAGTGCCTTATAGGGTGCCTTATGCGGACCCTTAGGTTACGGCACTGTGAGGGTGTGTTTGCTGGCAGCACTAATTTAAATTAAAAAAGAAACTGCCTCAGACAGCACTGATTTAAAGTAAAGGGTAATGTCTCAGACAGCCTTACTCATTAAGCCCACTGGGGGATTGAAGTCATGACCCCTGTTTCATCAGTCAATGTATTAACCATTGTACTACACCTCTGTTGCTGTGTTTGCAGGTCAGCGCGCCTAATTAAGGCTAACGTGCGTTAACGTGCCACGGCTCCCTCTATCGCGCGATAACGGACTTTATCGTGCAATAACCTGAAATGCTACCTTAAGACCGGAGCGCCCACTCCTTTTATGGCATTCTTCACATTATCGCTGGAGCTAATGCCGGTAACATTAAGACAGTTTAGTAAACATACCCCTAAGAAAGAACAACCTAAACTATGGTTGCATGATGCAAGGTTCCACATTAGGAACCACCACTCAGGAAAAAGATTTAGACACCATTGTGGATAACAGGTCCAGGTAATATGAGCAGGACAAAGCTGGTGGGAGATTAGCCATGCAGCAGAGTGTTGAAACCCTCTGCCCAATGTGCAGTGGCAGCCAAGAAAGTAAATGGAATATTAGGAATCATACGGAAAGGAATGGAGAATAAAACAAAAATATTATAATGCCTCTGTATTGACCATGGTGCAACCAGACCTCGAATATTGTGTGCAATTCTGGTTGCTGTATTTTAAAAATGATAAAGCGGAATTAGAATAGGTACAGAGAAGAGCCACCAAAATGGGCAAAGAGGATGGAAGGATACCCCTATGAGGAGAGGCTAAAAAAATGAGGGTTCTTCAACCTGGAAAAGAGATGGCTGAGGGGAGATATGATAGAGGTCTATAAATGAATGAATGGAGTGGAATGAGTAAACATAGATTGATTCTTCACACTATCAAAAAATAGAAAGACTAGGGGATACGCAATGAAGCTACAGTGTAACCCATATAAGACTAGTAACATAGTAAATGACGGCAGATAAAGACCAGTATGGTCCATCTAGTCTGCCCAGTAAGATGGCCAGAGTAAGATGACAGGAGTAGGTTCCACTCTGTGCAGGCCACCCCTCCCCATGTCTTTGTTTAGGGGGGAACACACCGCTCCATGCAGGACACCCCTATTTGTTGAGAAGTTAGATGGTTCAGTTTATTTTTATTTTATTCTGTTGCTATAAATGGATCCATTGTGTCTGTCCCATGCCATTTTGAATTCTGTCACTGTATTTGCCCCCACAACCTCCATCGGGAGGCCATTCCAAGCATCCACCACCCTCTCAGTGAAAAAGGTATTTCTTGATATTGCCTTTCAATTTTCCACCTTGCAGCTTCATGTTATGCCCTCTCGTTTTACAGCTTCCCCGTCTTTGGAAGAGGTTTGTTTGTTCATTATTTCTCCTTAAGTATTTAAAGGTCTGAACCATATCTCCCCTATCCCTCCTCTCCTTCAAAGTGTACATATTTAGGTCTTCAAATCTCTTCTCATAAGGCTTCTGAGGCAGGCTCCAAATCATTTTGGTTGCCTTCCTCTGAACAGTTTCCATTCTTTTTACATCCTTTGCAAGATATGGTCTCCAAAACTGAACACAGTATTCCAAGTGAGGCCTCACCAGTGACTTATACAGAGGTATTAGAACTTCTTTCTTTCTGCTGGGTAATTCCTCTTTGTATGCAACCCAACATCCTCCTGCCATTTGCCACCGCCTTGTCACACTGTTTTGCCACCTTGAGATCTACAGAAATAATCACACCATGGTCTTTCTCCTGATCCGTGCACACCAACCTCTCGCCCCCTATCGTGTACATTTCTCTTGGGTTTCTGCTTCCCAAGTGCATGACTCTGCACTTCTTTGCATTAAATCTTAATTGCCAAGCATTTGACCATTCTTCCAGCTTTTGTAGATCTTTTCTCATGTTAAGGACTCCCTCGGGCGAGTCCACTCTGTTGCAAATTTTCATGTCATCTGCAAAAAGACAGACCTTTCCATTCAGTCTTTCAGCAATATCACTCACAAATACATTGAACAGTGCCGGGCCCAGGACCGAACCCCGGGGCACCCCGCTAATCACCTTCCTTTCCTCCGAGTGAGCTCCATTTACCATCACCTTCTGTTGTCTATCAGTCAACCAATTTCTGATCCAGTTTACCACCTTGGGACCCATCCCCAAACTACTGAGTTTATTGATAAGCCTCCTATGAGGAACAGTATCAAAGGCTTTGCTGAAATCCAGGTAGATGACATCCATCACATGCCCCTGATCTAGTTCTCTGGTCACCCAGTCAAAGAACTCAATCAGATTTGTTTGGCAAGATCGTCCTTCGGTAAAACCATGTGGCCTCGGATCTTGCAACCTGCTGGTTTTGAGAAAGTTCACTATTTGCTCCTTCAGAAGCGCCTCCATTACTTTTCCCGCCACCGAGGTAAGGCTCACGGGCCTGTAGTTTTACACTTCTTCCCTGTCACCACTTTTGTGTAGAGGTACGATATCAGCCATTCTCCATTCCTGAGGCACTACTCCTGTTTCCAAGGAACTGTTGAAAACATCCTTTAACGGCCCCGCAAGAACCTCTCTGAGCTCTTTCAGTATCCTGGGATGTATCCCATCCGGTCCCATGGCCTTGTCCACTTTCAGTTTCGCAAGTTGTTCTAACACATCATCTTCTGTGAATGGTGTGGTATCTACTTCATTCCCATCTTTATATTTGGGAGTCACAGTTGGTCCTTCTCCAGGATTTTCTTTAGTAAAAACAGAACAGAAGTATTTGTTTAGCAATTCCGCTTTTTCAATGTCCCTTTCCACGAGTCCATTCCCAGCACTTCTGAGTCCTGCGATTCCACCTCTGATCGTCTTCCTTTCCCGAATATACCTGAAGAAAGTTTTGTCGCCACACTTCACATCTTTAGCCATCTTTTCCTCTGCCTTTGATTTTGCTATCCTTATTTCTCTTTTTGTCTCTTTGAATTTGATTCTGTATTCATTTCTGTGTTCCTCTGTTTGCAAGCTTTTGTATTTTGTGAAAGCTGTGGGTTTTTTGCCTTTATTTGAGCAGCCACTTC
The DNA here is from genome assembly GCA_033557465.1 of Ichthyophis bannanicus. Taxonomy (NCBI): domain Eukaryota; kingdom Metazoa; phylum Chordata; class Amphibia; order Gymnophiona; family Ichthyophiidae; genus Ichthyophis; species Ichthyophis bannanicus. The sequence continues at coordinate 641,723,855 of CM066036.1, read as the reverse complement.
TTTGGAAAACCAAATAGGTTTCCTTCTCCTTTTGTTTTTATTTACTTTTCTTACATATTTATCCGTTGCTCCTTTTATTGCCACCTTTAGTTTAGCCCATTGCAATTCCACTTCCCTTATCTCTGTCCACCATGTCAACTCCTCCTTTAGGTACATGGCCATTTTATTGAAGTCAGTGTTTTTGAAGTTTAGGACTTTGAGCTTGCTATAGTTGGACTGCACCTTGGTTTTTATCTCAAACCACACCGTGTGATGATCGCTGCTGCTCACAGGTGCACCCACCCAGACATTCGACATGCTATCACCGTTGGTGAGGACTAATAAGAGAAAATATTTTTTCACTCAACGCGCAATCAAACTCTGGAATTCGTTACCGGAGGATGTAGTAAAAGCTGTTAGTGTAACTGGGTTTAAAAAAGGTTTGGACAAGTTCCTGAAGGAAAGTTCCAAAAACCATTATTAAAGGGGGCCCAGGAAATCCACTGCTTGTCTAAATATAAGCATTGTACAAAACAAAAAAAACACAAAAACACTGCACTGTATGCCCCCCTTCAATCCAGCATGTTCCATTTGTTTGACATGCAACACAGCTCCCCCTCCCCCCCCCCCCCCCAACACACAATAAAGCATCTCCATTTTATGGTCTATTTTTTATGTTGCTCCCTGCTCCTGCCTCCACTGCAATTGGTGCCACTGCAGGTCCCAAAGAGGAGCTGCAGTGGTGGCAATGGGACACCCTCAGACTCTTGGTGCTCTAGGCAATTGCCTAGTTCTCCTGGTGTCTGCACAGCACTGTGTATGCCTTGTAGCTCTATACAAATGATTAATAGTAGTAGTAATAATTTGGCCCTGACCCTCGAGCTGCCTGCTGAAGCAAGGGGACATGCTGGATTAAGGGGAGGGGGGAGAAGCAAGGGGAAGATGGTCAGCTCAGCTGGATAACAAGGGAAGCAACAGGGAGATGATGGGCTGGGGTGGTGGGGGCAGCGGGAGCAAAAGAGAGATGAAGGACCAGGGAGGGGGCAAGAGAAGAAAAGAGGAAATGGTGGATGCCAATGTTCCCAGGCTGCTTTTAGTATTTTATAATTTTATGGTGGAAAATTACTTGAGGGTGTGGGGTTGAGATTTGCAAGCCAAATATCTGGTAACTTAATAGGAAATTAAATGGGAAAATAGTGCAGGTCAACAAAATAACTTATACTTCCATTTACAAAAGATTGGCCATTTAACCTCAGGGAACACTAGAGCCATGCAAAGTGACTTGCTAAGCATAATTTTAGAGATGTACAGCCAAAAGGTAAATGAGGAGTCATCTGAGTTGTAGTAGGAGCAGATTTAAACTTTAGCTGGATAGTGGTAATATTCAATTGCTACCCAATGAAAGTCATTCAGTGGCGGCTCACATTTGGGTGCAGTGGGTGTTTACCACTGGAGGGCTTGCAGTCTGGCTATGTGTCTGGTTAGTGGAGGGTGTAATCTTTCGCAGCTAATGAGACCCCTGCACATGCCTTGAATAAAAAGGCATTTTCTTTTATTTGTTTTCTTTTTGAATTCTTGATAATGGTTTAACATTTGTCTTTGAATATTATACCATGATGCCTCAGGGAATTCCCCTTCAAAGGGACCACCTTTTCTCTTACAGTATGTCAGTACTATTTCTTTCAGTTCTTTAAAATCAAAGGCTTCCATATTTGAGACTGCAGAAAGACTGTAGTTGGTACATGGGCCTAGCTTATGTTTTTATTTGGTTTTATGCGACTATCTCAAATGTGCAACCTTGGAAAGAGGAATGCTCACTTTTATGAAGAAGTGAGACTTAGAATTATAGTTGGAATGGCATAAATTTTATGGGTGTTCAGTAGAGAGTACTGGCATAAAGACCACGCCTTAAAATTATACCTGAATAAAAAGTGCTTACCACCTTTTAACAGGATAGAAGTTTAGGGTGAAATTATAGTAAGAAGGTTGTTAGGAGATTAACAGAATTGTCAGTTACTGTATCAGTTGCAGCAAACTTTAAGCCTGCCCTCACCAAGATACATACTGGCAGGAGACTGAGAAATAAAAGGCAGAGGGACAGGAGGTAAAGTAAAGTAGTGTTAACAGGAAAGATGTATATTGTATTCAATGGGGGACTGTTTACCTGTGTACCACTTCCAAACTAAAGCTGGACTATCTCTCTGTCTATTCTTAGCAGCTCAAATACTAGAGAAAAATCTGTGCCTTGTAACAAACCGTAACAAGCCTCTACATACAAATAAGAAAATTGCAAGCCACTCTATGTAATGTCCCTAGGTGTAGGTAATATTAAAATTCAGGATTATTACAGAGCCTTTTGACAATAAAAATCTCACCTTGTCTAACCCACAAAACAAAGTTATCACTGGAACTTTTCACTAAATAGTGTGTCATCCAGCCTGTAACCCAAAATTGTAAATTGTAAATAGTTACAAGGGCTTTTGATTTTCCTGTCGCACCCTGTCTGAAATCCACTTTAATGTTTAAAACAAAATTGCTACTTACCTAACTGGAGATCTGCTGCGAAGTCTGAGACGGGTCCCCATAAAATGTAATCTTTTGCCACTCTCTACTGTTGGTTACGCTCCATTTGGTCCTGGGTTCATTTCACAGAGACAGTAGGGTAAGTAGCACAATAAGACAACCAAAACTGGTGTGGCTTAGAAAAAGGGTTTTATATAGAAATAGGCTTATTACAAAGGTACAGAACAGATGTAAAAAGCTATTATAAAGCTGCTTCAGTGTACTTCAATGAATCTGTGTGTCTGGGTGTCTGTGTGAGAGAGAGAGAGAGGGAGAGAGAGAGAAAGAAGGGTGGGGGGTAAGAAGTGGGTGTAAGGAGTGTCCGATGAAAATAGGAAGAGCGCAGAAAGGAGGGTGGGGGGTAAGGTGTGTCCGATGAAAATAGGAAGAGAGCAAGATATTTTTGTCCTCTGTATTTTATAGTGAAATTCTTCAGCACCTCCCTCTGTCATAATTTGGTTTGTTTGAGGTCTGCTATCACTTGATTAGCAAGGAGGGGCTGTTAAACTATGCTCATTAAGTCTGGAGACTGACATCACCAGGGTGTCAAAGCTGCTTGCAATCCAAGGTCTGGGAAAAGCCATGACACCTATGCTAGGCATAATGTCATGCTGATGTATGCTGACAGAGGGTTGGCTGACTTGCCTAGAAATATGGGAAGAGTTGGTGGGATTTGAACCCTGGTTTCTCTGTTTTTGGCTACTGCTCTGGTCACTAAACTACTCCTCCCATCCTTGCTATGTATTTGTTATAATTTTACTGTTGTTTTTTTATTTATTTTACATTTGTTATAGTTATTATTTTGTATTGTAAACAAACATAAGAACATAAGAACATAAGATAAGCCATACTGGGTCAGACCAAGGTCCATCAAGCCCAGTATTCTGTTTCCAACAGTGGCCAATCTAGGTCATATGTACCTAGCAGTTTCCCCAAGAGACACAAGTTCCACAATGCTTGTACTGGGTCAAGCATTGATATCTTCGGTCACTTCTTAATAATGGTTTATGGACCTTTCCTCCAGGAACTTGTCCAAACCTTTTTTAAACCCAGCTACACTAACAGCCTTTACTACATCCTCCGGTAACAAATTCCAGAGTTTGATTACACATTGAGTGAAAAAATATTTTCTTTTATTAGTCTTAAATAGTTTACCCTGTAGCTTCATTGCATGTCCCCTAGTCTTTCTATTCTGATAACGTAAACAATCGATCTACATTTACCCGTTCCACTCCGTTCATTAATTTATAGACTTCTATCATATCTCCCCTCAGCCGTCTCTTTTCCAGGTTAAAGAGCCCTAACCTTTTTAGCCTTTCTTCATAGGAGTATCCTTCCATCCCCTTTACCATTTTGGTGACTCTTCTCTGAACCTTTTCTAAAATCGCTATATCCTTTTTAAGATACGGCGACCAGAATTGCACACAATATTCAAGGTGCGGTCTCACCATGGAACGATATAGAGGCATTATAATATCTTTTTTTGTTTTATTTTCCATTCCTTTCCTTATCATACCTAGCATTCTATTTGCTCTCTTGGCCGCCGCTGCACACTGGGCCGAGGGTTTTAACATGGTATCCACAATGACGCCTAAATCTTTTTCCTGGGTGGTGGTTCCTAATGTGGAACCTTGCATCGTGTAACCATAGTTTGGGTTGTTCTTCCCTAGGTGCATAACCTTGCACTTGTCCACATTAAATTTCATCTGCCATTTTGATGCCCAGTCTTCCAATTTATCAAGATCCTCTTGCAATTTTTCACAATCCTCTTGGGTTTTAACAACTTTAAATAGTTTTGTGTCATCTGCAAATTTGATAACCTCACTCGTTATTCCACTTTCCAGGTCATTTATGAATATGTCAAAAAGAAGCGGACCCAGCACAGATCCCTGGGGTACACCACTATTCACCTTTCTCCATTGGGAAAATTGGCCATTTAGCCCTACCCTCTGCTTTCTATCTTTTAACCAGTTCCTGATCCACAATAGTACACTGCCTCCTATCCCTCCTATCCCTTGCCAAAACTCTCTGATGAGGGACCTTGTCAAAGGCTTTCTGAAAGTCCAGATACACAATATCAACGGACTCACCTTTGTCCACCTGTTTATTCACTCCTTCAAAAAAAACATAACAGATTAGTAAGACACGATCTTCCTTGTCTAAAGCCATGTTGGCTGTCTACCATTAGTTTGTGACTATCTACATGCTGAGTAATTTTATTCTTTATGATGGTTTCTACCATTTTTCCTGGTACTGACGTCAGGCTCACCGGTCTGTAGTTTCCCGGATCACCCCTGGAACACTTTTTAAAAATTGGTGTTACATTGGCGATCCTCCAATCTTCAGGTATTAGAGATGATTTTAATGATGGTTCACAGATTACTGATAGCAGGTCTGCAATCTCATATTTCAGTTCTTTCAACACCCTTGGATGTATACCATCCGGCCCAGGTGATTTGCTACTCTTCAGTTTATCTAATAGTTATAAGACATCTTCCCGATGTATCGATATTTCCTTCAATTCTTCCGCACCTTTAAATACCACTTCAGTCATGGGTAACATCCATACATCTTCCTCAGTAAAGACTGAAGCAAAGAATTCATTCAGTCTCTCCGCTATCGCCTTGTCGCCTCTTAGTGCTCCTTTAACCCCTTTATCATCTAATGGACCAACTGACTCTCTCACAGGTTTTTTGCTACGAATGTACTTGAAAAGGTCTTTATTTTGCGTTTTGGCTTCTGCAGCAAGCTTCTTCTCAAATTCTCTCTTTGCCTGCCTTATCAATGCCTTACATTTGACTTGCCAGTGCTTGTGCTGTTTCCAGGTTTCGTCATTTGGCTCTTTTTTCCATTTCCTGAAAGATGCTTTTTTGGCAACAGCAGCCTCTCTGACCTCACCTTTAAACCATGCTGACAGTTTTTTGGACTTCCTTCCACTTTTCTTAAAGCATGGAATATAGTGGTCTGGGCTTCCAAGATAGTATTTTTCAACAACACCCAAGCTTGATGTACGTTTTTAACCTTTGCAACTGCTCCTTTTAGTTTTTTCTTAACTGTTTTCCTCATTTTATCATAGTCTCCCTTTCGAAAGTTAAAAGGTAGTACTGTGGATTTCCTTACTATCCCTCCTCCACTAATTAAATCAAAGGCGATCATGCTATGATCACTATTGCCAAGTGGCCCCAACACCCTTATCTCTTGCACTAGATCTGGTGTGCCACTAAGGACTAGGTCTAATATGGCTTCCCCTCTGGTCGGTTCATGAACCAGCTGCTCCAAGAAGCAGTCATTTATTTCATCTAGTAACGTTATCTCCCTAGCATGTCCTGACGTGACACTGACCCAGTCGATACCGGGGTAATTGAAATCACCCATTATTATTGCTGCGCTGTAACTTTTGTTAGCTTCCTTGATTTCTTTGAGCATTTCATCATCCATTTGGTCATTCTGGCCAGGTGCTCGATAATACACCCCCACGGCCATTGCCTTCCCCCTTTTATATGGAATTTCAATCCATATAGATTCTACAGCAGATTTTGTTTCCTGCAAAACTTTAATCCTTTCTGAGTCAATGCCCCCTCTAACATAGAGCGCAACCCCTCCACCAATTTGATCAGCTCTATCATTACGATATAGTTTGTACCCAGGTGTCACAGTGTCCCACTGGTTGTCCTCCTTCCACCATGTCTCTGATATTCCAATCATATCTAACCTTTCATTTAGTGCTATATATTCTAACTCTCCCATCTTATTCTTTAGACTTCTAGCATTTGCATACAAGCATTTTAGAGAATGTATTTTATTCATGTTAATTTGGCTATTGTTAGACATGGGTAAATTGGGATCTTTAAGCTCTGTCTGCTCCATACTTGAGGGCATTTGGGCTACTTTAATCTTTTGTGGAACCTCTCTGCTTTTGGTAGTATCCTTCAAGGATACATTCTTCCGAACCATCCGCTCTTGGGCGACTGTCGGCTTTCCCCTAATATCTAGTTTAAAAGCTGCTCTATCTCCTTTTTAAAGGTTAATGCCAGCAGCCTGGTTCCATCCCGGTTAAGGTGAAGCCCATCCCTTCAGAAGAGCCCCTCCTTTCCCCAGAATGTTCCCCAGTTCCTAACAAATCCAAAACCCTCATCTCTGCACCATTGTCTCATCCACGCATTGAGACTCCGGAGCTCTGCCTGCCTTTTGGGTCCTGCGCGTGGAACAGGAAGCATTTCGGAGAATGCTACCATGGAAGTTCTGGATTTCAACTTCCTACCTAAAAGCCTAAATTTTGCCTCCAGAACCTCCCTACCACATTTTCCTATGTCATTGGTACCGACATGTACCAAGACAGCAGACTGCTCCCCAGCACTATCTAAGACCTTATCTAGGTGGCGCGTGAGGTCCGCTACCTTCGCACCAGGCAGGCATGTTACCAGGCGATCCTCACGTCCACCAGCCACCCAGCTATCTACATGCCTAATGATCGAATCACCAACTATAACGGCTGTCCTAACCCTTCCCTCATGGGCACATGGCCCTGGAGAAACTTCCTCGGTGCGAGAGGGTTTTACATCACCTGGAGGACAGGTCCTAGTTACAGGATCACTTCCTGCCACACCAGGGTGATGCTCTCCTGTCACGTGACCTCTCTCCTCCATGGCAACAGGGGTGCTGCCAGACTGGAGGTGGGACTTCAGGACTATATCCCTGTAGGTCTCGTCTATGTACCTCTCTGTCTGTCTTATGTTTTCCAAGTCTGCTACTTTAGCCTCTAGAGAACGGACTTGTTCCCTGAGAGAAAAGAGCTCCTTGCACCTAGTGCACACGTAAGACCTCTCACCAACTGGGAGAAAATCATACATGTGGACACTCAATGCAAAAGACTGGAAAGCCCCCATCCCGCTGCTGGACTGCTGTCTGCATCTTAGTTTTAAGTTTGTGTCTAGATCTTTAAGTTCTTACTTACTAGGGGTTGCTATGGGTATTTATACCAATAAAACTGTACCTAATACGTTTAATATACCTTGTTCACCTGAAGCTTAATTAATCTCAGGTCCTTAGCGTATGACTGATTTGGGTAATGAGCTTCACCTGAAAGCACCTCCTGTCTTTTAAGATGTGTAAGTACCTATAAAGCTATGATTATCCCAGGGTTGGGTGGGTGTGGGGAGGGAGGGAAATAACACTTATTAAAAGAGGGCTGCTACACAGTACCCTGTCTTGTGCTGCTGAGGTAAGCTAAATTCTGATTTGATTTAAATTATAGCTCTTAGCTGCTGCTAGGCTCTAACTTCTTATGAAATTTAAACTACAAGCTCTCTGCTGGGTTCTAAATTTAACCAGAAAGCTCTCTTCTGTGTTTTAAAACTAAAAGTACTTTTCTGATGCTAGGCCCTGAGTGACTATTAAATGTAGACTACAAGCTCTCTGCTGGGTTCCAAATGTAACCAGAAAGCTCTCTTCTGTGTGTTAAATTTAAACTAAAAGTACTTTGCTGTTACTTGGCCCTGAGTGACTATTAAATTTAAACTACAAGCTCTCTGCTGGGTATGAAATGTAACCAGAAAGTTCTCCTCTGTGTTTTAAATTCAAACTTTAATTGCTGCTACTAGGCCCTAACTGATCCAACAAAAAACAGTGGGTTCACAGATTAAGTAGCTTTAATACAAAGAATTCTTTTTAGAAAATTACCAGAGGTATATACTCACAGTTGCAGATTTCTCTCCAGAAGTAACAGTCCCCCTTTCTAGTCCTTCAACATGATGTAATTCTCTTATGAATGATGGTATAGTAAATACATTAAATAAATAAAGCAGCATTCAGGTGTGCAGTGCTGGTTTTCCATGACAAGGCATATAGGGCCTGATATTTGAAAGGCTCGTACATAGTTTACAGCATGGTTAGTACCACTGAATATCCCCCGTTATCGCCCCTATACGCCCCGATACTAACCGCTTAGCATCGGGGCTTGTCGTGGGTGTTCTGGGGTAGAGCAGAAATGACAACAGTTGTTAACTGGGTAGCGGCAATATTGCACCGCTACCTAGTTAGCGAACTGCAGGTAAAATTAGGCAAAGCAAACACTGACCTAGTTTTACCCATGGGAGCTAACTGGGCAGTGGTGCACTATCACCGCTACCTGATTAGATTCTGCGGCTCTGCGGCATGTGCAGAGATCCCGGATATTCAATGCCGGTGGAAACGGCTATGCACCGTAGCGGAGCATAGCCGGTTAAATTCAGGATTGGGCCTATAGTCTTCAGCCAGCAATAAGGACTGACAACCTTTCTGAACCTTACATGTTTGTAGGTCAAAAGGGATCCTGAGACTTACGCTTTGATTTCATAATTTCTCATTTCTTATTTTGATGTAATGGCTGTGGCAATTACTACTACTACTGAGCATTTGTATAGCGCTAGAGGACATACACAGCACTGCACAGACATGTAAGAGACAGTCCCTGCTCATCAGAGCTTACAATCTAGTCAAGACATTCAACACATTAGGTGTAGACATGGCATATATCTAGGAGGAATGGTAAAGAAACACAAAGGAGATCAGGTGAGTCAAGATCGGAAAGCAGCAGCAAAGAGGTGAGTTTTTAGCCTAGATTTGAAAAGGGCCAGAGAAGGCGCCTGATGTACAGACTCAGGTAGTTTGTTCCAGGCATAAGGAGCAGCAAGGTGAAAGGAGCGAAGTCTGAAGTTAGCAGATAGAAGTGATTTGCTAGAAGAGCGGAGCTCCCGAGGAGGGGTGTAGGGAAAGATAAGACAGGAAAGGTAAGGAGGAGCTGCAGAGTGAACGCGCTTATAGGTCAGCAAGAGAAGTTTGAACTTGATGCAGAAACAGATAGGAAGCCAATGAAGAGACTTGAGAAGAGGGGTAATATGAACATGACGAGGCTGGCGTAAGATTAGCCATGTAGCAGTTGTTGAACAGACTGAAGGGGAGAGAGATGATTCAGCGGGAGACCAGCACGGTGTATGTTACAATAATCAAGACAGGAAGTGATTAAGGAGTGGATAAGTGTCTTAGTAGTGTGTTAAGAAAGGAATGGGTGGATTTTGTTGATGTTATAGAGAAAGAAACAACAGGTCTTAGCTATCAGATGGATGTGTGTGGAGAAGGAGAGAGAGAAGTCAAGGATGAGCCCAAGGTTGCAAGCCGAGGAGACAGGGAGGAGTAGAGAGTTATCCACAGAGACTGAGAAAGGAGGAAGAGGAGAGGAGGTTTTAGAGGAAAAAATAAGAAGCTCAGTTTTGGCCATGTTCAATTTGAAGTGGCAGTGAGACATCCAAGCAGCAATGTCAGAAAGGCAAGCAGAGATCCAGGCCTGGATTGCCAGAAAGATCTTAGATATACAGGTAGATCTGGGAGTCATCAGCATAAAGATGGTGCTGAAAGCCATGGGAACAGATGAGTGCACCAAGAGACTGGGTATAGAGAGAGAAAAGGAGTGGACTCAAGACAGATCCTTGGAATACAACAACCGAGAGCGGGATAGCAGCAGAGGAGGATCCACCAGAACAAATACTGAAAGAGTGATGGGAGAGATAAGAGGAGAACCAGGATAATACAGAGCCCTTAAAACCATGTGAGGACAGGGTATCAAGGAAAAGATTGTGATCAACAGTGTCAAAAGCAGCAGAGAGGTCAAGACAGATGAGGACTGAGTAAAGGCCCTTGGATTTTACCAGGAACAGGTCACTGGAGACTTTAGCAAGAGCCATTTCAATAGAATATAAAGGAGAAAAGCCAGATTGTAAAGGATCCAGGAGGGCTTGAGAGGAGAGAAAGTCAAGACAACGGCGGTGAACTGCTCATTCAAGTAATTTAGAAACAAAGGGGAGGAGGGAGACGGGTCGATAGTTGGAAGGACAGGTAGGATCAAGTGAGGGTTTCTTGAGGAGAGGTGTAACTACAGCATGCTTGAAGGCTGCGGGGACAGTTTCAGTGGAGAGCGATAGGTTGAGAATATGAGAGATGGAAAGGACAACAGTGGAGGAGAAGGGGCTTAGGAGATGGGTGGGAATATGATCAGAGGAGCAAGTAGTGAGTTTGGAGGAGGAAAGAAGGTGTGCAGTTTCTTCCTCAGAGATCATAGAAAAGGAAGAAATGGTAGCAGAGGTAGAGGGGGAAAGATGGGAGTGAAGAGGGGGAGGAGGGGACGTAGCTGACTTTATGGGGAATTGGAAGGTGATCTTGTGGATTTTGTCATGGAATTAGTCAACCAGGGTTTGGGCAGAAAGGGAGGAAGGGAGGGGTCGGAGGCAGAGGCACCCTGTGGAGAGAGTTGAGAGTAGTAAAGAGACGGCCCGGGTCAGAGGCAAGAGAGTTAGTCAGATGGACATAATAATCTTGTTTGAAGAGGGCTATAGCAGAATGGAAAGAGGCAAGCATGAATTTGAAGTGTAGAAAGTCTGCAAGGGAGCAGGATTTGAGCCAAGAATGCTCAGCTGAACGGGCAGAGGAACATAGATAGCGGATAATGGATGAAAGTCAGGGCTGGGGTATAGTGCACCTCACAGGACATGGCATGGGCAGAGCAAGAGCATCCAGAGAAGAGGAGAGTGTAGCCTCATCAACAGACTCATATGATATAGTGGAGGAAAGAGATGATGAAACAGTGGACAAGAGAACCAAAGGGTCAATAGCATGAAGATTGCTAAATAGGTGGAGGAGACCGGATGAGGTTGAGGTGGTGGGTGATGAACAGTGAAGCTTAGCAGGTGATGGTTGGATAAGGGAAGAACTGAGGTACAGAAAATTGAGGGAAAGCAATTAGAGAAAAATATAAGGTCAAGGCAGTGGCCATGCTGGTGAGTGGGGGCAGTAGAGAAAAGTTGGAGGTCGAATGAGGAGGTAAGAGAAAGGAGTTTTAAAGTATAAGGATCAGTGGAGTTATCAACATGAATGTTAAAATCCTCGAGAATAAGAGTGGGGGAAGAGGATTCCATAAAGAAGGAAAGCTACAGGTGAAAGTCAGTGAGAAAGGTAAAGGTGGACTTGTCAGGAGGTTGATAAATAACAGCTACCTGGAGGAGTAGTGGAGTGAAAAGACGGATAGAGTGGACTTCAAAGGATGGAAAGGAGTGAGACTGAGGCAGCAGGAAGGGTTGAAATTGGCAGGAAGGAGTAAATAGAAGCCCACCACCACCACCACGGCTAGTGGGACGAGGCATGTGGGAGAACTGATAACCACCATGAGAGAGGACAGCAATTGATGCCGTGTCTTCTGGGAGAAGCCAAGTCTCAATATGAATAAGAAGATGGAGAGCATTAGAGATAAAGAGATCATGAGTAAAAGCAAGTTTATTTGAGATGGAGCGTGCGTTCCACAAGGCACATGAGAAAGGGAGAGAGGAAGGGGAAAGGAGAGGGATCTGGATAAGATTAGAGGTGTTGCGTGCAGATCTCTTCTCAGTGAGTGACAAAAGTTTGGGAGGGCCAGGGTTGGGGTTGATATCTCCGGATGAGAGAAGAGTATGGGGCAGAGAGGAGACAGTACGGCGGAAACCAGGGTGAGGTTGCCTTAGAGAGAGAGGAGATGACTGAATGAGAGGGAGAAAATGGTGAAGCTCAGGAGCTGATGACAGGGCAGAGGACAGAATGGAGGGGGAAGTGAGGATGGTAGAAGGGAGATAAGGAGGGGAGGAGTAAAGGTGTTGGTAGGAGGGGAGACAATTAGGGGGTATGAAGAATAGGAAGACAAAGTGATGAGGAGCCACAGAAGAGAGATGGAGAGGAGAACAGAGGTCAGAAGAAATAGATAGGTGGGAGAGAGCCCACAGGGGATAGGTGTGTCTTTGAATAAGTGAGGTAATTAGCAGATGACAGCAATAAGAGACTGAGTGCCAGGGAGTGGGTGGGTAGAGGGGAGGGGGGGTGGGGTATAAGTTATTCAGCTGAGAAAGCTGAATAATAGTTCAAAAGAATACAAACGAGGTAAAAGAGCACACTAACAATGATAAATAAATGAATATAGAGAGAGCGGCAGACAGCACTCACAAAAAGCAAGCAGATTCACTCACAAAAAGCAAAATGCAAGCAGATTCAAAGTTCCAGCAGAGCTTGCAATAGGGCTCTTCTCTTCCCAGAGGTGAGAGAAACAAACAGAGCTAAATGCATGTGGAAGACAGGAAAAGGGGCTATACTGTGGCAGGCTATGGTCTATAATAGTCTGCAAATATGAAAGGCCTGTAAGTTAGGCCCTGATTCCAACCCCCATCTTAGTAAGAACTAAAAATCTGTAAAAGTCTGAGAAAGCTGTTTTAAACTGCTTAATAAGGAGTCTTCATGAATACATAAATCTTCCATTATTCTTTTGTGTTCTGATGATAGAAATGTTTCAATACATGCATTCCTAGAGCTAGAAGCGACCTCGGAGCAGGATAGTATCAATGCCTAGAAACTGCACCTTTGTTAGAACAGTTTGGGAAGGGGGAGCAGGGAGCTAGGCCCAGAGAGGGTCCCTGATTGGACAAGTGCAGGGGGCGTTGAGACCAATAGAAAGTCTGCATGTATCATACTGAAAAGGAATGTATAAAATGAATATGTTTCTGTAAGAGCTTTGCTCAATCCTTTTTGAAACTTTGACTAACTGGGCCTTGTGCACAATAAATTGGCTTGGATCTTTGAACTGACTCCTGGTATTATTTATTGCATGCTTATCAGCTGCTATATATTCTTGGAGCATTGGCCGGGAATGTGTGAGTGGGGGATGGTATGCAAGTGAATATACCACGACTTCTCTCCTCAAAGGTTTGGTCCGGTTGGAACCGTGTCTGTCCGACCGCAGGGGAATTCTCTGGCGCCACCGGTCTTATTGCATCGGAGAGGCTTCCGCCTTGCCTCGGCGGGCCACTGGGTCCAGCTGGCCAACACCTCCGAACCCGAGGGGAGTCCAGGATCCAACTCAAGAACTGGTTTGATATCGGGAACTGGATCCGGTGAGTAGACATTTTCTTGTTTAATAGTCAGTGAAGCCTGGGGAAAAGTCTTGCATGAGTGCGCGAGACTGATTTGGTATAGACTAACTGGGGAAATGTCTTGCATGAGTGCGCGAGACAAGAGAGCTTGATCACCTCTCATAAGGGCGGTCCTAGTACGCTCCGCATAAGGGTTAGCGGAAGCAGAAGCCATTGACCGTTTGGTTGGGAATAGTCAGTTAGCCAGAAAACCTTGGGCATTTGAAAAATAATTTATTTTACTGATATGAGTGCCTGTGTGATTGAGAGGTCTTGAGACACAGACCGAGCGAGAGCGGACTCCTAAGTAGTGCAGTTCCTGGCCAGGCGACTGCGCCCAGGTCGCGAAAAGGAGGAAGCGTTTGGTGTTTGTCCTTCCTTACTGTTTGTTGTTTGTATCTGATTTTTGTTATCTGTTGAAACCGCAGGTTTCCCTTCTGGTATAATGTAAGATTATTCTGTTGGGTAATTTGTGAAACAGTTTACCGATTAAGGAATAATATTAAGAGAAGAAGAAAGAAGAAGGAAAAACCAACTCAGGAGTCACTTTTAAGTAAAGACTGCTGTCTCACTAATTTCAGGTTTTTCTTCAGCACAGCGTGAGACTGGCAAGCAGAGAGAGAAGGGGCGTGTCTGTAGAAAGGAATGTTTAGTATCTTTTAACCCTGTGAAGGCTTATTTTCAACATTCTGTAGCCAGGTTAATTTGTGCTTATTTCAGGAAAATTGTACCTGTTTTATTCAATATGTTCTAATAGTGATGTTCCTTCTGCTATGGTCATGTATTATATATCATTTAATAGGAATGTTTAGTCAGAATTTTGGATCCCGACTGTTTTGGGCTCAGCCTGGAAAGGGTTAAGTTCTTATTAACCCCTTTTTAGCTCCTCAACTGTTCTTGTAAATGATAGAGAAATTAAGGAAACTCCTTTTGTTTTTCCTTTGACCTACGAAGTAGAGGTTAAGAACCCTGACATGACTATGAAGCATCCCGAGCCAGTAGTTACCAGATCGCGATATGAAAGTGATTTAAATCCTGAGTGAATGAGGAGTTAATCGTGCTTGATATACTGCGGCGAGCACCTCATAGAGGACATACTTATTGTTAATAAAACTAAAAAAGGAAGAAAAAGGGGTATATATGTATTCCAGATATCCACCCACTTTATGAAAAAAGTATCAGGAATGTCCTTTGAATATCTGCTTCCTAAACTGTAAGATATAAAGTAATTTCTTTTGCAGAGACATTGTTCAGCTTAAATGTTGATTACGACTGGCAGTTAGTTCCATGCTAAGTATTTTTATTCCAGTCATACGTAACAGATATGTGGCCGTCATGTTAGGAGCCATAGTTCTTTCCATTGGAATTGTTGTTATAACATGTTGCAAAATAATAGTTTTATATTTTAAGGACTTTATCTAAATTGTTCCTATTTAGAATGAGCACACACATCCATTATGTTTAGTCCACAGGAAAATGCAGCCTGACTGCCCGCCCCCTCTGTCTGTTGTCAAGTACATCACCATGGGGGGGGGGGGTCGAGTCCACGCAGATTCTGTTGAAATGTATGACTAGGAATTTTAGCAAGGGATTTGCTGGAGACTACGGAATTAAAATGTCTCCGTCCCTATTAGAAATGCTCTGTGAAAGGGAGTGGCCAGTGTTAGCTACTTCATGGCCCCGTGAGGGCACCTTTGATGTTAATGTAGTTTCCCGTGTTCATCAGATTGTGCAAAAAATGTTCCCTGATCAGTTCCCCTACATAGACTCCTGGTTAAATGTTTGTGGAAAAAAAAAAAAAGCCCTCCTGGATAAAGTGTTGCTATGAGGAACAGTGTAGGAGATTAGTAGCAGCCACAAGGGGGGGTGGGCCCGGAAGTCTGCAAAAAAAAACAAAAACCTGCCTGTTTATTCTGCCCCAGAATCTCCAGACATTCCACTCTGTCCGTCCCAGTATCTTTATAGGCCAGTCCCCTCAGCTCTGCCACCACCCCGGGCAGAGTCTGGGGCAGGGGGGGACACCTCCCTGCAGATGTACCCCAAGTAGTTCACCAGCCACCTCCGCAGCAGGAGGACGCGCACTCTCTCTTGACCGGAAGCCCCGGCTCAGTTTAAAGTACTCCGAGTGGGCCACAGTCCACCGATGACACTACAAACAGGGATTCATTTGCCAGTTCAGGGTCACTCACAGCCAGCACCCAAGAACATGAAGTGGAACCCAGACAGTCCCGATTGCCGTATGCCTTCAGAAGTACAACTACCAGTAAAAGGGATGGTCACGTTATACCATTGCACCAGGTCCAGGGCCTACCTTAATACCGAAGGCCAGGTCATGGTAGGGCCGACCAGCCTTGTTTATGTGCCTTTTTCCACCACTGATTTACTGAACTGAAAGACGCATTATGCCTCCTACACTGAGAAGCCTTAGGATTGGATTGAACTAATGAACAGTATTATGCAGACCTATCAGCCTTGATGGGATCCAAATGGTGCAGGCAGCCCTCACTATATACCCCATATGATCCAGCAGCCCAGGAGAATTTGCGTATGGTAAACGCAGCTTTTGTCAGTCAGTCCCAGAGAGATATAAAACAAAAATTACAGAAATTGGATGGATTTGCGGGCATGAATACAGCCCAGTTAATGGAAGTTGCTCAGAAAGTATTTGTGAATCGTGAAAATGAACGTGACAGAGAAAGTGAACGTAAAATGAAGAAGAAAGCAGATCTTCTTGCTGCTGCTTTAGTTGAACGACGAGGAGGAGGTTTTCCTAATTGAAAGAGCAGAGGACATGGAAGGGGTCGTGAAAATGATCGGCCCCCACTGGGTGCGAATCAGTTCACCCATTGCAGAGAAGAAGGACACTAGAGAAGTGAATGCCCGTATTTTGACTCCACCCCCAGGAAAGGAGGAGGGAGTACTTGGAGAACAGGAGGTTGATTTCAGAGTCGTGGAAAAATAAACCGAGCACAGTTTCAACGAGAAGGGGAAAAAGCTATTAAGGGAGTGGCAGTTGCGACGGGCTATGACATTTATTTATTTATTTATTTATATTTATTTATTTACATTCTCTTATATACCGCGCTATTCTGCATCAGTGCGGTTTACATTGAACAAACTGAAATTACATTGAACAGGGCATTATAACTTGGAGATAACTATTTTACAGGGAACATGGGCTATGGAGGGTTAAGTGGCTTGCCCAAGACCACAAGGAGCACCTGTGGGACTAGAAACCCCAGTCCTTCCGGCCCAAGGTTGCTGTCCTCTAGTGGGATTTGAACCCCCGACCTTCCGACCTGAAGTACCTTGCACCAACCACTAGGCCACTCCTCCACTCCACTACATGAAGTAAGACTAGGCCAGACCGGGCTCCGAGTGCACCCTGGGTCCCCAGGAGCCTATGGTCAGTTTGAAAATAAGGGACCAATATATGGACTTTATGGGGGATACAGGAGCAGAATACTAAAGCCAGTAGCCCCCTTGTCTTCTCGATGCATCACCATTGTTAGAGCTACTGGGGCTAAGGCCACCAAGCCTTTCCTGCAGAACCGCACGTGTGAACTAGGGGGACAGAAAATAACGCACCAGTTCCTGTATATGCCTGTATGCCCTATTCCACTTTTGGGTCGAGATATGCTTGCAAAGCTCCAGGCACAGATATCCTTTGCTGAAGGGGGAGAAATGCAAATGACTGTGAACCCAAAGCCAGCTGGATTGATGGTGCTGACTGTTCCCCGAGAAGAATAATAGCGGTTTTACAGCGTATCTCCAACCAAGCCAGCTAGTTCCTGTATACCCACCAACCTTATAGCCCCGCCTGAAGTATGGGCAGAAGATAATCCACCTGGCCTAGCGAAGAACATAGCCCCTATCATTGTCACCCTCAAGCCAGGAGCGGAACCAGTGCATGTGAAGCAGTATCCTCTTCCCTGACCAGCTAATGAAACTATTGAAGTATGGACCTCTCAAGGAGTGCCAGTCACCTTGGAACACCCCCTTCTCCCAGTCAAGGGGACAGGGGATTACCGCCCAGTACAAGATCTGAGGCGAGTGAATGATTCAGCTGAAACTATACACCCAGTGGTACCAAAATCCTTATACTCTCTTGGAACTGATCCCCGCTAAGGCTACTCAGTTCACCATCCTGGACCTGAAAGAGGCCTTCTTCTGTATACACCTAGCCCCCACCAGTCAACTCTGATACAATAAGACTGGCGACGCCTGAGAATTCCCCTGTGGTCAGACAGACATGGTTCCAACTGGACCAAACCTTTGAGGCGAGAAGTCGTGGTATATTCACTGGCATACCATACCCTGCTCACACATTCCCGGCCCAACGCACCAAGAATATGTAGCAGCTGATAAGCATGCCATAAATAAAACCAGGAGTCTGTTCAAAGATCCAAGCCAATTTATTGTGCACATGGCCCAGTTAGTCAAAGCTTTAAAAAGAACTGAGCAAAGTTTTTACAGAGACATACTCATTTATACCTCTTTTTCAGTTTGATACATGAGAACTTTCTATTGGTTCCAGCTTGATACATGCAAACTTCCTATTGGTTCCAACGCCCCCTGCACCTGTCCAATCAGAAATCCCTCCGGGGCCTAGCAACCAGCCCCTTAGAACTGTTCTAACAATGGTGCAGTTTCTAAGTTTGATACTTCTCTACTGCAAGGTTGTCCCTAGCTCCAGGAATACATGTATTGAAACATTTCTTTCTTTTGCACACAAGAGAATAATGAAAGACTTATGAATTCATGTAAAACTTCTTATTAAGCAGTTTAAAACAATTTTCTCATTTTCCACAGATTTTTGGTTCTTTTCTAGCTATAATGGGAGTTGGAATCAGGGCCTAACTTACAGGCCTTTCATATTTGCAGACTATTATAGACCATAGCCTGCCACACAATGAGGTAAGAGAGGAGGCAACAAAGGGAGGAGTGGCCTAGTGGTTGGGGCAAGTTACCTCAGGCCAGAAAGTCAGGGGGTCAAATCCCACTAGAGGACAGCAACCTTGGACCAGAAGGACTGGGGTTTCTAGTCCCACAGGTGCTCCTTGTGGTCTTAGGCAAGCCATTTAACTCTCCATTGCCCATGTTCCCTGTAAGTATTAGCATATGTGTCTCATATCCCCTCATGTTAAATGTATTCCCCAATTGTGTTGTGACCACTTTGATTTATTTATTTATTTATTATTTTTATTTATTTTACATTTCTTATATACCGCACTATTTACGATCAGCGCGGTTTACATAAAACAAAACAGAATCCGACAATGAACAAGAGTCAGGTCATTACAATGAACAGGAGCAATCAACTTGGATAACGGGGGAAACTATGTACATAAATGGAATACTGAAATTGGTAAACTATGTACACAAATGGGATACTGAAATTGGTAACTGTCTATATGTGAGATGGGGTCATTGTGTGTTGTTCGTACCTGGTGGCTGGGGTTCGAGGGAGGCTGTGAGGTATTTAATAAAGAGGAGGTGTTTTAAGGCCTTCCTGAACTGGCTCAAATTGGGGATAGCTCTGATGTGTGGTGGTAAGGAGTTCCAGAGGCTTGGGGCGCTCAGGCTGTAGGCTCTATTTGAAGTTGATATGGCGCATCTTGTCATAGCTTTTGGTATTGCTAGCATGTTGGTTGCAGCAGTTCTTCTTATCCTGTTGGGCATGGGTTGTTGTATGAGGTCACATATTGAAGAAGAGGATAACCCATTGATGGCCTTGAATGTCATCACTAAGATCTTGAAGTTAATCCTGGCTTGGATGGGGAGCCAGTGCAGCTGCATCAGGAGGGGTGTGATGTGCTCTTTCCTTGGTGCTCCTAAAAGGATTCGCGCAGCGCTGTTCATGGCGAGTTGTAAGGGATGTAAGGTTGCTTTAGGGAGACCTTGTAGGATGGCGTTTGCATAATCAAAATGAGGGATGATGAGGGCTTGGTAGATGGTACGGAAGTCACTCAGCTCGAGTAGAGGGCGTATGTGTCTGAGGGATCTGATCTTGAAGTAGATCGCTCTTACTGTTTTTGCTATGTGCTGCTTCATGTTGAGGTTCTGACCCAATGTGACTCCGAGGTATCGTATGGCTGATTTTACTTGCAGCTTGGCGTTGTCTACTTCCAAGTGGTTAGGTGGAATAAACTCAAGATTTCTAGAGATAAATAGGACCTCTGTTTTCTTATGTTGGATGCGCAGATTTTGAGAGAGGAGCCATTCGGATACTGCATTGAAACACTTAGTTAGTGGGGTGAGGTCTGGGCAATCCAGGGATATTGGCAGGTAAAGTAGGACATCGTCGGCGTAAATCATGCAACTCACATTAAAGTGTCTAATGATGTTACATATGGGTTGGATATAAATGTTAAACATAAGAGACGATAGGGAGGATCCTTGAGGGACTCCTTGACTTTGTAGGAATGGCTCAGATGTGGTTCCATTTGCTCGTACGTGTTGCCATCTTCCAGACAGGTAAGACCTGCACCACTCCAGCGCTGTTTCAGTGATGCCTTTCTCTCTTAGCCGAATCAGGAGGATAAGGTGGCATACAAAACTGTCAAAATAAATAAGAGAGCACACTAACAATGATAAATATATATATAGAGAGACAGACAGACAGGACTCACAAAAAGCAAAGATACTGTATTTTTCTGCAACATAAAATTCTTTAAAATAAACTGAGCTGCATTTGAGAAAAGGAGGGAGACACAAACCTTTGCAAATGCCCACACATAACACGTATGTAGCAAAGTTACCATCGGTGATTGCATTAGAGGCCCTGGGCAAGGCAGTCATTTCTGCCTCCCAAAAATATTAGTTGTGAAGTGGCATTTTAGAAGGCGGTCCAAGTGCAATCTGGGACAACCGGGGCAGAACGTGTAGAAAAACACTGAAGACATCTATATTTCGGCATGATTTTAGAAACATAAGCACTCCCGATGTGGACGTCTATACAGACGTAACCGCTATGGAATCATGAGGCAGGGACATCCATCTCAAGCAAGGTTGTATATGGGAACATCCAGCAGTCTGACAAAACAAAAATATGAGCCCTCATTCCCCATCAGTGTTTGTTGGCAAATTGTAAAATCAAGGGGGATATGAGTGTGCCTCCTTCTCCATACCATCTGGATGTTTGCCAGATAAAACAAGCACTTTTCAGAAACCTACTCATGCTTGGAGCAAATATAACCTTTGATGCAGCTTGGGATATCCCAGGATGTTTCTGAACTTGAGTGGAGATGTCCAAATTCATGGCAATGCCCCAGCAACGCCTATGTCATGCTCCCATTCCAAATTGGACATCCTTGCGCTGGGGACGTCCACAGACCCAGCTTCTAAAATGGCTTGGAGTGCTTTGGATGTCTCAGTGAATAGGGCTTTTAAAATAACCCTTAAGGTTTAGCTGCTTGAAAGACTTCAATTTATATGGAAACAGCTGTCAAATGTAAAAGAGGTAAATTATGAGTTTTAGTCAATCTGCCATTAAAGGAAAAGAGAGATGCTGGGTGTTGAGAGGAGAGGGAAGAGAGGAGAAGATGCTAGAATGCAGGGATGGAGTAGGGGGAAGGGAGAAAGAGAAGATATTGTAGATGCTGAGTGTAGTGGAACCCTGTGAGTGATGTCATGGGGGGTGCAAGGATGAGAGGAAGATGGAAACAAAATTGGGGAGGTGGTAAATCAGGACAATCAGATCTGGGTGGGCATAAGAGACAAAAGAAATGGATTGGACAGAATGACCAAATAAGAAAAGAGCTGGGACTAGTCAGAGGACCTCAGCTCACAACCTTAGGGTCATCTTTACCTCCTCCTTCTCCTTCTCCACACACATCCACAGATAGCTAAAACCCATCATTTCTTTCTCTATAACATCAGCAAAATTCCCTCCCTGGCCCCCATTCCTAGGGATTGAGGTGTTCAATGGAACTGGAGAGCTCTTCTGGGCTTCCAAAGTCCTGTGGGTCTCTGCTTCCCTGACAGCTGGAGTGCCTAGCCTGGACTTGGCCACCTCCATACAGATGTGTGGTGGCCTTCCAGAGCTCTTCCCAGTGGAGTGAGTATTGGTGACCTCTGTTGACTGCTCTCAACCCTCCTCCACCCTTTGTAGATGTCAGACCACAGGGGTGGGTGTCCTATATGGTAGGCCATGGGATGCTTCTTGATCCCATGTGGCACAGATGCTGGCCGGCAGGCTGCCCAGAGCATGTGTTTCCCATCCCCTCCACTCCCCTATATCTGTGTGCTCGGCCTCCTGATCCACTGGCTCTAGCATCCCTATCCCCCTCATGTCAGGGATGTACTCCACAATGGATAGGATGATGACCAAGACATCTAAGAAAAGTGAATGAGGGGGATTCCTTCTTACACACCAAAGGCCTTGTACTGTGTTCCCTGCCACCTAGGTAAACAGAAACACTGGGCACTTCAGGATAAGAGAGGTTCATATATCCAGTCCACATGGTGGACACTGCGATTACCCTGCCTGATCCCATACAAGGCCCCCTATACCATCAGATGCAGGTCCATATCAAGCCATAATTGCACCCTGTGCTATTTCCTAGCACGCCCTCCCCCACCAGTTGCCTGCCCCCCCCCCCCGCCTCCCCCTCCCCCCCCATGTTGCCCTACTGCCACCGCCACTTTTTTGTTTTCTCAGAGGCGGCGTCAGCAGCAGTGAGGCAGACCCACATTTGTAGGCAGGTCAGGTAGGCAGGTCAGGTCCCTCCTTCCCTTTTCTTATGTAGGTCGCATCAGAGGAGGGAGGGAAATTGAACATGGCCAAGACTGAACTTCTCATCTTTCCCCCTAAAACCTCCTCTCCTCTTCTTCCTTTCTCAGTCTCTGTGAATAGCTCTGTACTCCTTCCTGGTACGGTGCTGATCAGATGCTACATTTGCACCCTATTTCTGACAGAAGCACAGCACAGACTCACTGCATGTGTTTGCTTTCCTGATTTGCATGCCCTGCTCTCTTGTATTTAGTCCTATTGCTCTGACCTGTGCAGGCAGTTGCGCCTGCCAGTCACCCCTCTCTGTTTTGCACTGGCTTTTTACCTCTGTCCTCTAGATGGGATTGGGAAACATTTATTACTGTCCGCAGTGGTTTTGTAGCCCACTACCCTAATAATGCATTTGTTGCTTACAATTGTAGGGAGTGCGTTGAAAGCATGTACACTGTGTGCATGCACTATGGTCAAGCATTCACAACTACCACAGAACTAACGTGCCTAGCACAGCAGCATGTCCCTACAATGGCCACAACCCCTGTGTGTACTGCAGCCACTATGCCCTTGCTGCGTTACAGATGTGTGCTAAACATGCATTAGACACAGCGCTGTATCTAGCCCTGTGCGAGTGTTGTAATACCTAGGTACAAATTATATCGCAATGATAGAGTAGATCAAATTGGCGGAAGGGTTAGAGAGGGCATTGAGTCAAACATGATTAAAGTTTTGCAGGAAACAAAATACACTATAGAATCTCTATGGACTGCAATTCCATGTAAAAAGAAGGAGATGGCAGTTGGGGTGTACTATCGACCGCCTGGGAAGAATGAACAAATGGATGATGAAATGCTCAAAAAAATCAGGGATGCTAACAATAGTTACAATACAGTAATAATAATGGGTGATTTCAATTACCCTGGTATCGACTAGGTTAGTGGCACGGCAGGACATGCTAAGGAGATAAAATTTCTAGATGAACTACATGACTGCTTCTTGGAGCAGCTGGTTTATGAACCAACAAGAAGAGAAGACATTTTGGACCTAGTCCTTAGTGGTACACTAGATCTCGTGCAAGAGATAAGGGTGTTAGGGCCACTTGGCAATAGTAATCATAGCATGATTGCATTTGATTTCATAAATGGAGGAAGGATGGAAAGAAATCCACAGTACTGCCTGTTAACTTTTAAAAAGGAGACTATGATAAAATGAAGAAAATAGTTAAGAAAAAAATAAAAGGAGCAGTTTCAAAGGTTAAAGATTTACATCAAGCATGGGTGTTGATTAAAAATACTATCTTGGAAGCCCAGACCAGCTGTATTCCATGCTTTAAGAAAAGTGGAAGTAAGTCCAAAACAAACCTGCAAGCATGATTTAAAGGTGAGGTCAGAGAGGCTGTTGTTGCCAAAAAAGCATCTTTCAGGAAATGGAAAAAGGAGTCAAATGATGAAAACTGTAAACATAAGCACTGGCAAGTTAAATGCAAGGCATTGATTAGGCAGGCAAAGAGACAATTTGAAAAAAAGCTTGCTGTGGAAGCCAAAATGCATAAAAAAATATTTTTCAAGTACATTGGTAGCAAAAAAACCCATGAGAGTCAGTTGGACCATTGGATGATAGAAGGGTACTAAGATGGGACAAGGCCACAGCGAAGAGATTGAATGAATTCTTTGCTTCGGTCTTTACTGAACAAGATGTAGGGAAGTTACCATGATCGAAATGGTATTTAAAGATGATGCATTGGAAGAATTGAAAGAAATATCGATAAACCAGGAAGATGTATTACAACTTTTTGATAAACTGAAGAGTAGTAAATCACCTGGACTGGATGGTATACACCTGAAAGTGTTGAAAGAACTGAAATATGAGATTGCAGACCTACTATTACTAATCTGTGAACTATCATTAAAATCATCTGTAGAACCTGAAGATTGGAGGATGGCCAAGGTAACGCCAATTTTTTAAAAGAGTTCCAGGGGTGATACGGGAAACTACAGGCTGGTGAGCCTGACATCAGTACCGAGCAAAATCGTAGAAACCATTATAAAGAACAAAGTTACTGAACATGTAGATAGTGTCACAGCCCCTCCCGGTGGCAGCGTGCTGAAGGGTCAGGGCGGACATTTATTGTTTGTTGAAGCCGGAAACTTTAACTTAAACCAGGTGCATTATGGTCCTTGTAGTTCCCTTCTTTATAAAGAATAGTTGTGTGAGCCTTGTGCTGGGTTAAATATAAGGTTTTATTCCCTTGATGTGCTAAGGTTCTCCAAGAAGGCAACAGAATTCACCTTGATTCAGGGTTTCTACCAAAGTACGTATTTACAAAGTCCAAAACTGTTATAAGAGCTTCACAGTCTTTTCCATTCAAGCAGGATTTTTCAATATCAACAGGTTAAATAAACACAAAAGCTTCTTCTTTTCAGCTCAACAAAGCAATGACATTTTTTTTATAGCATGTCTTATACTATGACTCTGTGAGAGATTCCATACTCTCAGCTACACAGAGAGTACAGTCCATAGGATATTCAGGTAGCAATGATTCGGATTCTACAAGGTCTGTTTGCATATCCTCTTGCTCAGATATGGTGTCTGCTAAGCCTGAGCTTTCCCTAGGCAAAACTGGTTGTACTTCAGTAGTTCTCTCCAAGACTTTCCCGCCTGGCTGGACCTGGTCTGGCAAACAATTAATATGGCTTTTATCTAGGACCTTCTGCACAGGTTTCCAAAGCTTTCTCCAGGTTTGTTTCTCATAGCTATGGCTCTCGGGTTTACAAGCCTTTCTAGGACCTGGCACACATTCAGGAAAGAAGGTGTGAATGTACCTTTGTTCTCTGAGACGTGCGTTGCTGGTATTCCCTCTACCAGGCACTCTCCTGCTTACACTGTCTTCCCTGGAGACTTCTTTCTGGAGTTTTTCAGCATGGGCTTGTCCTTCCTGGAAGTTGTTCCTTCCTTGTAAGGACTGCAAGCTTAACTGCCTTTCCTTCCGTAGTTGGAGCTTTCCCCTTTCTCTCTCCTTAGTAGCAGGGGTTTCTGTTGCTCTCTGTGTTTGTGGTCCTCTCTGTGTTTGTGGTTCTCTCTGCTCCTGTGGTTGTCTCTTTATTCATGGTCCTCTCTCTATTCTCCTGACCGAGCACTGCTTATAAAGACGTTTCTTTAGTGAGCTTTCTGGCCCTCTACTCAGGTGTGTTTGATTAGCTATTGCATCATTACAATCTGGGTGTGTCAGCCTACCTTCTGCAGCCTCATGCCTACTCCCTCTAGCTGCACTTCTTGGTAACTGCATTCTCTGTAAATCAGTTTCTTTAAAAGAAACAGAGTTTTCTCCTAACTCCATAGCTTCAGTAGTGTCAGCTTCATCACAATAGTCATGTTTTAACGGGAGAAAGCCAACATGGCTTTAGCCAAGGAAGGTCTTGTCTTACTAATCTGTTATAATTTTTTGAAGGTATGAATATACAGGTAGACAAAGGCAAGCCAGTCGATATCGTGTATCTCGATTTTCAGAAAGCCTTTGACAAACTCTCTCATGAGAGACTCTTGGCGAAATTGAAAAGTCATGGAATTGGAGGCAGTGTAGTATTGTGGATCAGGAACTGGTTAAAAGATTGAAGGCAGAGAGTAGGGCTAAATGGCTAATTTTCTCAATGGAGAAAAGTAAATAGTGAAGTGCCCCAGGGATCTTTGCTGGGCCCACTGCTTTTTAACATATTCATAAATGGCCTGGAAATGGGAATAACATGAGAGGTGATCAAATTTGCAGATGACACAAAATTATTCAAAGTTGTTAAAAACCAAGAGGATTGTAAAAAACTTTGCAAGAGGACCTTGAAAAATTGGAAGACTGGACATCCAAATGGTTGATGAAATTTAATGTGCAGCAGAGGCCAAGAAAGCTAATAGAATGCTGGGAATCATAAGGAAAGGAATGGAGAATAAAACCATGGATATTTGTGGTGAGGAAACCACTGCTGAACCTAGAAATACACAGGAAAATGAGTCCTGTCACTTTAAGGCAGAATGTATCAAGGGTTTCCCTAGTAACCAAGAGTCTGTGACTCAGAGAATAGTCATCCCTAAGCCCCGCCCACAGCAGCACGTCAGGGAGAAGCTTGACCCTAGTCACATGTGCTGGGAGCAAGGTGTGGCTCAGGAGGAAGGAAAGTTTAAAAAGCTGATATGCAGTAACACAGAGGGAAGAATAAGAAGACGGAGAAGCAGCAAGGAAAGAGAAGGACAAGGAGAAAGACAAGGAGCATGGAGAGCAAGTGAGAGAGTGCTTGCAGAGCATGAAAGGCAGAGTGTAAGAAACACTGGAAGCCGAAGAGAGAAGCTTGATGAGAGATTGCCAAGCACAGCTGAGGGAGCAAGGAACGAGAGGCTGGTGCAAGCAAACGAAGGTGCTGCAGCTGAGAGACAGCATGACTGGCTTGCAGAGCAGAGAGAGTTTCTAAATACCTCAGGATCAAGGCAAGTGTGTCCTTCTCAATTCCTAGACAGGAAATGCCCACGAGAATTAGCTATAGAAGGGAAAGCTAATTCTAGTTATAGACAAAGCACCAGGATAAAGGGAGACAGTTTATCCAAGCACCGAGTAACTCACTTAACAGAAGAGCTACTGCAAAGGCAGGCTCTACTTAAGAAGTTAAATGAACTAATAGAGAAAGAAAATAGCCAGCTCTCTGTTCAGTTACCTTTTGAGGTAAGTGAGAGAGATAGTGTAGAGGAAATGGACATAACAAGTGTGGAGAACAGTACCATGGATTTACAATGTGCTATATGTCAGGTCTCTGATGTGGAAGAGTCCTAGAGAGCAATTGTATGTATGCCGTGCTTAGGAAGCAGCCTAATTCTGAAGACGTCACAACTGAAAGAAACAGCTGTGTTCAACTGATAAGGTTGAGAGCTGCATGTAAATGTTCAAGGGACATTTAAAAGTTTATTTTGCTGCCAGAAGTTTGTTCCTGCAAAGAAGAAAACCTTTAAGAGTTTAAAAGTTTTGGAAAGTGGCAATTTTGATTTACAAGCAAGATTGTGCCTGTTTCTTTGAAGTTTGGAATATAAAGCAAGTTGTTCCTGATTTCTTTTTGAAGCTGTACTGTGGATTAAAAAACCTCCTTTTTATAATTTACCCCTCACGTCCTGTGTATAAAGGAACCCCTGAATACATTGAATAAAATTCTCTGTCTTACGCCTGAACCCTTGAGTCACAACTCCTTGCTTTAATATAGGACTACAATTCCCAGCAGCCCTCCTGGCAGCCATTTTGAGGGAATCTTATTTTAAAGCCAAAAGGCGACCTCACCTGCTACCAGTTACCTACCTGGCCAGGCGGGGGCGACAATATTATAATGCCTCTATTATCGTTCCATGGTTCGACCACACCTTGAACATTGTGTGCAATTCTGGTCACCTTATCTTAAAAAGGATATAGCGGAATTAGAAAAGGTACCAAGAAGAGCCACCAAAATGGTAAAGGGGGTGGAAGGATATCCCTATGAGGAAAGGCCTAAAAGATTAGGGCTCTTTAAACTGGAAGAGAAGGCTGAAGAGAGATATGATAAAGTCTATAAATTAATGAATGGAGTGGTACAGGTTAACGTAGATCGGTTGTTTACATCATCAAAAAGTAGAAAGACAATGATTCAGACCTTTAAATACTTAAAGAGTATTAATGGACAAACAAACCTCTTCCAAAGACGGGGAAGCTGTAAAACTAGAGGGCATAACATGAAGCTGCAAGGGGGTAAACTGAAAGGCAATGTCAGGAAATACTTTTTCAATGAAAGGGTGGTGGATGCTTGGAATGCTCTCCTGATGGGAAGTGATGGGGGAAATACAGTGACAGAATTCAAAATGGCATGGGACAGACATAGTGGATCCCTTTATAGGGAGAGAGCCTCTTTCAATTGAAAGCAAGTTCTGCTACGAGGGGACATGGGATGAGGGTGAAGGGAGATAGATTCAGGAGTGATATGCGGAAATATTTCTTTACAGAAAGAGTAGTGGATCCATGGAATAGTCTCCCAGTGGAGGTGGTAGAGATGAGGACAGTAACTGAATTCAAAAAAGCATGGGACCAACACAGAGGATCTCTAAAGGTAAAAAGTGGACTGTTGTAGTTGTTGTTATGGAAGGACAGACTAGATAGGCCATGTGGTCTTTTTCTGTCATCATGTTTCTATGTTTCTATAGCAATAGGATAAAATCAAAATAAGCATAACTATCTGTTATATCTGAACAAATAGGGGTGACCTACATGGAGCGGTAGATACATCCCTAAACAAAGGCATGGGAAGAGGTGACCTGCACGGAGCGGCAAGTGCACCTACTCTTGACGCCTTGCTGGGCAGACTAGATGGACCATATTGGTCTTTATCTGCCATCATTTACTACTGTATATTACTATAAAAAGGCATGATTTTTGCCCAAACCTACCTTGAGAAACCACAATCCATCTGGGAAAATGTTTTGTGGACAGATGAAACCAAACTTGAGCTCTTTGGCAATGTAGACCAGCAATATAATTACCGGCAAATAAATGAAGCTTATAAGGAAAAAAAAACACCCTTCCTATCGTTAAATATGGTGGAGGTTCCATAATGTTATAGGGCTGTTTTTCTGCCTCAGGAACTGAAGCCTGGAACATATTACAGAGGACCACGAGGGTATTTTGGGACAAAATGTGCTATATAGTGTCAGAAAGCTAGGTCTGGGTCGAAGGTCATGGATCCTCCAACAGGACAATTATCCAAAACATACATCCAAAAGTACAAAAGAATGGTTAAAAAGGAAAAAATGGACTGTTTTAAACTGGCCAGCAATGAGTCCTGATCTCAATCCAATCGAGAACCTTTGGAAAGAGCTGAAATCTGCCATGGTATAAGGAATCCTGGAAACATCTATGAGCTGGAAGAAATCATAGTTGAAGAGTGGGAGATACTACCAGTGGACAGATGTACAAAACCTATAGATGGCTACAAGAAACATTTAGAGGATGTCATCACTGCCAAGGTTTGTGCAACAAAATATTAGTGAAGGGTGTTATTAATCCTGTCTAGATCATATTTTGTTTATTTTTCTCTCAGAAATTACTGTCTACGTTGCAAAGACCTTTTTTTTTTTTGCTCTATGCCTTTGAACATACTATTAAAATTTTTATTTATTAGGCTTTTTATACTGCTCAGTCAAAGCAGTTTACATTGTAATTTAAACTTGGTAATGCACATTAAACAGGGACATTGATAACTTGGATTTTTTTCTAAGTCAATGAAGGGTTAAGTGGCTTGCTCAAGGCTATAAGGAGTGCTAGTAGGAATTGAATGCTGGTCTGCTGGTTCTTAAACTAGGGCTCTAACCATTAGGCTATCCCTCCACTCCATCCCTTCTCTACTCTATTATGATGACATACAATTATTTCTCAAGATGTTGTATACAACATACCTAACCTTCACCAGCTTTTACCTCCTTGCCAATTCACTCTATGGCACTCTCGCTCTCACCTCCAACCACAACCCCATTCCAATCCTACAAAGCCTAGGAAAGATATATTACGGCAGCACCCGCCATCCATCAACAGAAACCTACCACGGCCTGTACCCACACTTACTCTACATATCGCTCCAACACCCTGTGAAGTCCAAGGTGGTGCAGCTCCAAAATCCCTGCAACCTGATATGCGCCCTCATAAATGCACGGTCAGTCCGCAAGAAATGGCCAGCTATCTCCGAACTTATAACACACCTTGATCTAGACATCCTACTGGTAACGGAATCATGGCTGTCCGATTCAGATTCAGTCCTCCTCAACCAACTCATCTCTCCCAACTTTTCAATCCACACCTGCCACAGAGCTAACCGCAGAATCCTGCAACGCTCTCTAAACAAACCTCATGACCTCTTCAACATAGTGAAGACCCTGACGAAAGAACCTTCACCCTCCCAACCAAGTCTACTACACCCCCAGGAATTTGCAGACTACCTACAAGCCAAAACCAGCCATGCCAATGATGCCACGAAGCCCACACCTGGTCACAACCCACACCTACTAACGCTGCTCACCTCACTCACACCGCCATCCGAGAGATGCATCAAGGACATCATCGCGGCCATCAACACCACCACAGCTCCAAATGGCCCCTGCCCAGCATTCTGGCTAAGATCGCTGCACATGGAACTCAGCCCAATCCTAGCCAAGATAATGGATCTGTCCTTCTCAACAGGAGCCTTCCCATCAAGCCTAAAACAGACATCCATCTGGCCCCTTCTAAAAACAACAAATTGAACCCCCAGAAGGTGGAATACTATCAACCAATCTCAGGCATCCCCCTGCTAGCCAAGATAATCGAGAAAGTCGTCCAAAGTCAAATCCAGCAACACATTGAGATCACTGCCCCTCTTGACCCATGCCACCACGGTTTCAGAAAATCTCATGGCGTCGAGACACTACTCACCACACTACTCAGTACCTTAATCACAGGGATAGACAACATCAGACGTGGTTACGCTCTTATCTTCATGGACATTGCCTCCGTGTTCAACTCCGTCAACCACGAGCTGCTCCTGACACATCTCCATGAGAAGGGAATCCACGGTTCAGCCTGGAGCTGGTGCAAGTCATACCTAACAGACAGATGGCAACAGGTACGAATGGGCTCCATGACCTCCGAGCCTTTTCAACAAAGACAAGGTGTCCCCCAAGGCTCCTCATTCTCTGCTCTCCTGTTCAACATATATATGCAGCCCATCTGTACAATCATCCGCTCCTTTAATATCTCCTGCCTGATATATGCGGATGATGTACTGCTCTTCACTCCATTCTCCATCAACCAACCTGACTTCTCGACATTAGTGAGATGTTTCGATGCTGTCACCGACTGGCTCCACTCACAGAGTCTCAGAATCAATTTCAACAAGACAGATGTACTATTCATCACAAGAAATCAATCCTTTACCCCTCCCATATCAATAAAGGTGAGAGACACAGAGCTCCCAAGCAGGCCCACCATCCGCTACCTCGGCGTCACGCTAGACCGGCACCTCGACATGAAAGTGTATATAAGCAACACCATCAAGGCAATCTACCATAAGATACAAACAGTTCGGCATCTCCGACCCTTGCTGCAGCCAGATGACTTCCAATCAATTTTCCAAGCACTTGTAACCTCCCACTTCGATTATGCCAACACTATCCTGCATGGTCTCCCCAAGAATACACTGAACCCTCTACAGCTAGCAATGAACGCTGCTGCCCGCTTCCTATACGGGGCCTCCAGAAGAGACCACATAACCCCAATCTTAAAAGACCTACACTAGCTTCCGATCAACTGCCGGCTCACCTACAAAGTAGTACTGCTGACCTTCAAAGCCATCATCAAAAGACCTTCTCCACCCCACCCCTCCAAACAGATCCAGAAGGACTTTTGCTACCAACACACTAGCAATCCCCAACGAAATAACAAAATGCTCTCAGGCAACAAAGAACAGAGCCTTTCTGTTCTACGAACCTACATGCTGGAACGACCTCCCAACCACTATCCGAGTGATCACTGACCTCACCCAATTCAGGAAAGCACTAAAGCACCATCTTTTCCTTCTACATTACTCATATAACAGCGATACAACACCACCCACCATACCCCCACCCACCTTGACAACACCACCAGCACACCCTAATCATGTTGAGGCAACCGCACTCATCAGCCCAACTGTCTAAATTGTAAATAACTGACAATCCTGTACATAGTTATTAGAGCACGCCATGTTGCTACAACTCAGGGACACATTGCTCAGCTTGTATATAGCTACCCCAGTTCTAATCCAAGTTACAATACCCGTTCAATGTAAGTACAATGCAGGTTACTTCCTGCACTGTACATATAAATGTTACTTGTAAACTGCACTGATTTTAAAGAGCGCAGTATAGAAAAGCTTTAAATAAATAAATAAAATGCAAGGTGCCAATAATGTTGAGCACAACTGTGAATACAGTATCTCTCATGCATGTTTATTAGGGATAGCCTGAAAACCAAACTGGTTTGTGGCCCTCTAGGATCTGATGCAAATGCAATATGTGCCTTTGAGTCAGTGCTGATTTAACTTTCTTAGCAGTATGACCGGAAGCAGATTGCCAGGTCTTTCTTCCAAGGCAATGGAGGGTTAAGTGACTTGCCTAAGTCCAGAAGGATTACCAGTTGGAAATGAACCCTGGTTTCTTGGTTTCCAAGCCAGTGCTTTAACTATTGACTACTCCTCCCCTCTGCAGTCTGCTATCCCTGGTGATTAACTTTATTGAACAGAGTTGCCAAGTTACCCAGGTCCAGGCGTGAGATTTTAAGCCAGTCCTGGATTTCTGGAAAGCTCAATCTGATGTATTATGAGTCCTGCAGCACTGATTCCTAGGTGTAAAATCAGGGACTACAAATACCATACTGCATTGCAATCCAAATTTAAAACCAGAACTGGCAAAAAACTAATTCCTGGAACTGGGTAACTTGGCAACTCTGTTATTGCAAAATACTGGGACATGGTGCCTGACCCCCATGTTTTGAAGGTACTGATGAGGAGTAACTCTGAGAAGAAATATTACCCATTTGCAACCCCCAAACACAACTATAAAACACTCTTTCCAAAGCCATTCCTGGAGAAGCACTAGTCGATCTGGGTTTAAAGAGATTCACAATGAATATGTACAAATAGATTTGAATGCACCACATGCAAATCTCTTTCAGGTATATTCAGCAAAGATGACAAGTTACCCAGTTCAAGGAAGGAGAGAGACCAATCTTGGTTTTGAACTTCTACCCCAAAAAAGTGTTGAATTTATAGTCTCTGATTTTACCCATTGAAATCTATGCTGCAAGATTCCATAAGGCATCATGACAGGGTTGTCAGAAAGCCAGGACTGGACCTTCTCTTCCTCTGGAAACTCAACAGCTATGATCATAGAAGCCAAGTTACCTAGTTCTAGGAGTGATATTCTAAGCCAGTCCTAGATTTCTTACAATCTCATCATAATGCACTATGGGACCTGCAAGCTGATTCCAATGATTAGTAGTAGTAGTAGAATCAGGGACTACAAATACCATACTGTATTGCAATGTAAATTTACAATCAGAAGTGGCCAACATTTTCTCACCTGGAACTGGGTAACTTGGCAACTCTGTATGATTCAATGCAGATAGAGTTCCAAGTTACCCAGTTCCAGGAGTAAGCTTTTTGCCAGTTCTGGTTTTAAATTTGAATTGCAATGCAGTGTGATATTTATAGTCCCCGATTTTACCCATCGGCATCAGTGCTGCAGGTCCCATAATGTAACAGAATGAGATCGCCAGAAATCCGACTGGTTTAAAAATCTCACTCCTGAAACTGGGTAACGTGAAATTCTGCAGATATCCTGAAAACTACAAGGGATCAGGTAGACAGGACGGGCTTGAGAAACATGTCTTTAAACACCGGATTAGATCAAATTCACTTTCCGCCGTGGGTGGGGATACTCCCAGCTAAAATGTTGATCAAGCTCTTAAGGCTTATCTGGGGCGCACATCTCTAGAGACTTTGAGATATATTCTCCACCAATAAATCTCTCTACGATGGATCCGGTTACAATGTCTTAATAAAACTGATAAATTTGCTGCTCCGGGAAAAGCCCAAGTCTGGCTTTCCTGCAGTTTCTCTCCAGCGACAGAGCGAGCACCGGCTCCTCCCAGGAGCCAGAGCAGACCCGGCAGTGGCTGCGCCTCCGCCCTGCGGCCGCTGGGTGGCGCTGCGTTACCAGGCACTGCCAGAGCCGCTGTAGAGGGCTCGGCCCAGGCTGCAGACTCCCAGGAAAAGCCGCAAGTACTGCATTAGGTTAGCCCGCCCTCTTGCAGATAGTACGGGTGGGGTGCCTTGGCGTTCTCTCCATCACGGGCTTTTGAGAATCGGCTTTTTCCCCCTTTACTTTCTGATAATAAGCAATCATGAAAGCAGAACGATCGAGTTTCCATCTTGTTTTCTAAGATGCTTCCATGACTCAGGGAATCATGCTATTTTGTGGCATTAAAAAAAGAACCGAGAAGAGAAAATAATTCCTATTTATCTCTTTGTTAAATATATGTCTGTATGAGCAATGGGCGGATCTAACTGAAAATAGTGTAACCGCCCGAGGAAGTCCTGGATTCCTCCTATTTGTCCGTTATTATTATTGCAAAAGCATTTTCCTGGCTGGCATCGTGGTTGATTAGCAAGAGGGCGTCTTTCATTGATTTCTTCCATTAAGCAGATTGGTTTGGGTTGTTTTTTTTTCTTCTTCTTTGCACCGGTACTGATGAGTCATTTTTCGTCTCTGGAGAGGTTTTTCTTTACTGCAAAAGCCTTTGTGCTGAACATTTCCCAGGGCCATCAAGACAATAATCTCTCTCTTCTTATTATTTTTTTTTTTGCAGTGTTATACGTCATCCGTGAGAGATTGTAAGATATTAGGCTGCACTTACATTTGGGGAAAATGAATTAATGATGCTCAATATTACAATATCTTTCAAATAAATAATTCTAAGAGGAAAGTTTGCAACTAGAAATGTAAAAGCTTTTTAGAGACTACAGTAGCTGAAAAAAATCGTTTTTGATGCCTATTTCAGTCATATGTCAATTGAAATGCAAGTATGTGTATTTGTCAGATAGTGCAGGGAGACACCAGTCCCCTGTGTCAAAATTCTTCTCACAAGCCATCTTGTTGCACTTAATATGTCGCAGAAGAAAAAAAATCAGACACCCCCTCCCCAGAAAAACCCATTAAACTAGAAATTGAACAGTTAACTTTTCTTCATTTTCCATTGTGCTCATCTCTTCCAGGTGCAGATACAGTAATAGTTACCTTGCACTGTCATTCCAAGGGCTGCCTTGTGATGCCATTATACCAAGGAAAGGCTGAGGCATTGCCAGCAAGTGGTTCATTTTGTATTCCTAGTGCTCCTCTCTTCCCCCTGTATGCTGGATTAAATGCAGAGACAGTGCTCTCCTGTTTCTGTTACCTGTTCTTTTTAATCATCTTTAACCCCTTCTCCTTTATCTTTCTCTGTCCTCCGGCCTCTCCTCCAGCACTTGCTTTTTGCTTTCCATCATCTTCTCAATATATCCCTTCTTGATTCCTTCATTTACCTCTTCTACATTCTTCACTTTTCTGACCTCTCATCCAATTTATCAAAAATTCTAATAGTTAAACTATTCTGTCATGTATACACTTTGTTGTTATGTTGCTTCTGTAGTGTTCATTCTTTTTTTCCTCCTTGTTAACGCCTGTCTGTCTCTCTTTTGTCTTGCTTCCCATATCACCTAAGTGGGTCATCTCTGTACTCCTCCTGCCCTGTTTATATGGGAATGATTATCTCTACTGTTTTATTGGCAAAGAAAAGGCTGCAGCTTTACAGTCACATTTCTTTAACAGGAACGCAGAAAACATGTTGTAGGCAACAGAGAACTGCAACCAATAAAAAGCGCAGAAAGTTTCCATTTGTTGTCTTTGGAACCCCTTCTGTACCCTTGTATCTGGAATGAATGCAGGACTGTGCATATGTTTGCCAGCATGTCCTGAGAGAGCCATGATCATAAAAATCTACATGTGGGGGAAAAAGAGCATGTTGCTCTCTCCCCCAATTGTGTATAAGAGCAGCTTTTTAAAATTGCTTCTGACAACAGCATCGGTCCCCTCACTTCCCCAACACCCCTTGACATTGATGTTTCCTGTCCCCCAGACAGCTCCCTGGCATCAGATGTTCTCCTCATCTCCCAAGATCAAGATTCCTCCCCCCGAGATCAAAAAGCCCCAATTGGCCATTCAGCAGACAACCCTCCCACCCCACGCCCAATCCCACTCCCCGCCCTTACTGGGAGTCCCTGGTGGTGTAGGGGGAGCAGGTTCAAAATGGCGGCCTCAATCCTTAGTGGTAATTTTATCGTACTATTGCTAGGATTTAAGCTGCCTTGACCTCTAGCAGTAGTATCAACATGTGGGCCACCATTTGGAAGTCCTCACTTTTCAAATAGTACTTCAAGCCTCTAATCATGCTTAGTTTGAAAATGGCCACATGAAATTGCTTAATATCTGGGAATGAATGGCTAAAATCGAGTCAAGAATGACACGTTTCGCACGTCAGCATGTATAGGAACATTATGGCTGTCAAGTGGTATGGAAAAACTATTTCATAGAGTGTGAATTTGTCACAATCATGCTTCTGGTGTTTTTTTTTTTATAAATAATACTGAATCCATTATCCATAAACCAACTCAAAATTGGCCTTAAAATTACAGAGTAATGCGGTTTCTATAATATCATCCTTCAGCGAAAAAGGACTGAATAACAGAATATTACCTTCTTGCAAGCTGCACATGATTACACTGTTCTACAAATTTTCAAAAATTGTTTGCTTCAGAAATTAAATGTGCTATTTCTTAATGAATTTGATACACTGAATTAAAATATGATAGTGAAATTGGTCAATTAGCTCCTGTTTCTATGATATGTTGAAGAATGTACATATTACCACTATGTATGGTGAAAATCGAGCCTAAATCCTTAGATGTAAATCAAAATCTTATTACAAATGAAACTTTGCACAATAACAAGCATCTTTTTATAAAATAAAGCTCATAAATGTACTTAGAAGAAACAGAGGAGTAATTATGTCTGCAATTTAACTTTCATTAAGAACATTTGTAAGTACATTCTAGCAATTTTTGTTCTCATTCAGTGGCTTCATGACTCTTCCTGATCTGTTTCTTGTACTGAAGCAATGGAATATCCCTTGTCACTGTCCAGCAGTAGTCTGCAAGCATTGATGGACTCCATTTACCCTGATACCTCTTTTCCATGGCTGCAATGTCTTGGTGAAATCGTTCTCTATGTTCATCACTTACTGCTCCACAATTTTGTGGGAAAAAATCTAGATGAGAGTGTAGAAAATGAATCTTTAAGGATATGTTGCAACCAAGATTTTTGTATGCCTTGAGAAGATCTTGAACAATCTCTTGGTAATTATTTGCTTTGTTGTTTCCAAGAAAATTTTGTGTCACAGATTCAAATGCTATCCATGCAGCCTTTTCCTTTCCACGCAATAAACAAAGAAATTTGTCATCTTGAAGAAGTGTACGAATCTGAGGGCCAACAAAAACTCTTTCCTTAACTTTGGCATCACTCAGCCTAGGAAATTTACTACTAAGATACCTGAAAGCAGGTTTAGTTTTATCCATCGCCTTGACAAAGTTTTTCATTAGTCCCAACTTGATGTGCAAGGAATCTTGTTGCTGTCTACAAGTGCTGGAAACAACATTTTTGCTTCCAGGATCCAGTGACTGACGGAGTGGCCAGTCCCTTTTGACAAAATGACAATCTCTAGCACGACTATCCCATTCACACAGGAAGCAGCAGTACTTGGTGTATCCACCCTGAAGACCAATCAAGAGGGCAACCACTTTGAAGTCGCCACAGATTGACCATAGATGTTGATCATAGTTTATACATTTCAAAAGTTGTTTCATATTGTCATAAGTCTCTTTCATAAAAGCTGCATGGCCAATAGGAATTGATGGTATCAAGTTGCCATTATGCAGCAATACATTTTTAAGACTTGCTTTGGATGAATCAATGAAGTCTCCAATCATCTGCATTGTAATTGATATTGAGAGCTGCCATTAAAGCTTTTACATTGTTGCATGCAGCAAGATCACCTTCTTTGAGAAAGAATGACACCAAGTCTTTCTGATGGTCCCGGAAAAAAGAAATTCGAACGTCACCAGCCAGAAGATTCCACTGCTGTAGTCTGGAACCCAAAAGCTCAGCTTTATTCTTCGGGCAATCCAAATCCCTGACAAGGTCGTTCAATTCACCTTGCGTTATGAGGTGTGGCTCATTAGCAGTGGCCAGAAGAAACTCGGGGTCACGTGAGGTTGACGGTTCATGACTACAAACTTCTTCCTCTTCCTCACTTAATTCTAATGATAATGATTCTGACATTTTGGGAATCGGCAACCCTTCTCCATGAGGCACTGGGCGTTTTGCAGATGGAATGTTTGCACGGTCCACTTACTCTTTCTGGATATGCCTTTCTGAATTGGAGGAACCATGCAGAAGTAGCAATTGCTGACGTGATCTGTGGGCTCTCTCCAGATCATTGGAACTGCAAAAGGCATTGATTGACTTTTCCCATTCATTCATTACCTGAGATTTGTTGCACATATATTGCAGCATATGTGTGGTGCCCAGCTCTTATCCTGATCTTCTATTCTACAGCCAAAATATAAGTTGTAGGCTTTCTTAACCGCCACAGTCCTATTCCGTTTTTGTGATGTAAAAGTCACTTAACCACAAATACAGCAGAAATTATCTGCATTGTTAACACAAGTACGATGTATCACCGAATATGCCGTGATTGACCTATCGGCATAAAATAATGCAAAATAATTAATTTTTAATTTTTCTGTGACTAATACACCTTAAGATTTATACTGTCAAGTGATGCAAATTTAAATACTGATTGCATCCTCTGGTTTTAGACAGATATTTCTATTGGTTGCAAGTAGAGATTATGCAATCTCACACAAATGTTGTACAATACACAGAGGGAGGAGTGGCTCAGTGGTTGGGACAGGTTACCTCAGGCCAGTAAGGCCAGGGGTTCAAGTCCCACATGGGGACAAGCAACTTCAGGTCAGAGGGACTGGGGTCTCTAGTCCCATGGCCACTCCTTGTGGCCTTGGGCAAGCCACTTAACCCTCCATTGCCTCAGGTACTCAAGTGCCTTAGGTTGTGAGCCCTTCAGGGACAAGGGAATAAAAAGTACCTGTTAGTATACATGTGAACCACACTGATTCTAAAGAGCACAGTATAAATAAATAAGTTAATGGCCCCTAATGACTAATTAATAGCATATATCTTAGCAACTAGATCTAATCAGCCATTTTCATTATGATTTCTGTGTTGCAGCCTTAAATTAGTTTAGAACAGCTGCTTTCGTGTCCAAAGCATTTTGGCTGTTGAACAGTGTAATCGGTTGCTGAATAACCATGCAAAGAGGGTTCAAATAAGTGCTAAACAATGTGGACCATAGGGCCGATCCCTGAGGAACACCTCTGTCGACTGAAGACAGTCTGGAAGTCTCATCACAAAATAATACCTGCTGTGACCTATTAGACAGGTAGGTCTGAAACCAGGTTAATACCACACCACCTATACCTACTGCAGCCAATCTTGTCAATAGAATTCCTGGAATGACCAAATCAAATGCAGATGATCAAGAGAAGAGGCAAATAGAGTTTCAGGGTTGTGTCTTCGTTTAAAGACATGTTGCCACGGATCTAAGAGCTGGTTCGTTTCCAGGTAATAATTTCATTGTGGCCTGACCACCTGTTCTAACAACTTAAAAGGTTAAGTTGGAAATTGAGGGATAATTCGGCATATCAGAACAAAATGTATTCTCTCTTCAACTTTGGGCGGACTATGGCATGCTTCAAGCAGTCAGAAAAAACATCTTTCAACAAGGACATCTGCACTATATCACAGCAGAACTTGTAGATTCTATCTTGGGCCATCTTTACTAAACCAGCAGTTAGCAAGTCGATAGAACTGGAAGAATGCATAGAAGTACCCCTTCAATAAAATCACTTGTGACCTAAGAAAGAGTGGTCCATTCTTATGGGACTGAATAGAAGTTGTAACATCGTATGCTAACAGCAGAAGGAACTGATGCTTTTGATCCAAAAGATGTCCAAACTGTAAAAAGATCAGCGGGACGAGAGTTTATTGTGGGAGAAAAGAAGGCACATTTAGCAGTAGTGCACTGCAACTTGTGATCACAAAAAATGAGAAAATGCTGTTCTTTATCTGACATATGATGTGTGACAAAAAAGAAACAAGACTGTCCCATAAATGTTTTATTATAAAATCTACAGAGAAATTACACATTGTCCCCTTCAAAATAATCCCTCCCAGAGTTAATGCCCTTCTGCATTCGCTTCAGCCACGTACGGAAGCACTCGGTAATGTTCTCCTCCTTGAGGTCCCTCAGCTCCCTTGTCACAGTGGCCTTGATCTCTCTTTTACAGAGGCGAAATAAGTTCCTTTGAGCACAGTCTTCAGCCTGGAGAAGAGCCAGAAGTCGCATGGTGCAAGATCTGGGGAATAAGGAGGGTGGTCGAGAGCTGTGATCTGTTTGTTGGCCAAGAGCTGCCTCACACTGAGCGCGGTGTGTGCGGGTGCATTGTCATGGTGGAGCAGCTACGACTTCTCTCCACAGAGCCCGCCTGCTGCGCTGAACCTGCTCATGGAGGCGATTGAGGACCTGCTGGTAGAAGTGCTGGTTGACTATCTGACCCTCAGGCACAAACTCATGATGGACCACTCCCTTCTGGTCGAAGAATGCGATCAACATGACCTTGATCCTTGATTTGGACATGCGCACCTTCTTGGGTCTGGGTGACAGTTGAGTCTTCCATTGAAGGCTCTGTCTCTTGCTTTCAGGGTCATGCTCAGCCCATGAGCTCTGGATCTTCTCTAGCAAGTCTTGACAAACATTGACCCGGTGCTCCTTCTGGTCGTCGGATAAAAGCTTGGGCACCATCTTGGTGCACACCTTCCACATCCCCAGCTCCTGCACCAAGATGGTCCGCACTGACTCCCTGTTCAGGCTGAGCTCCTCAGCTATCATCCGCACTGTCAATCTGCAATCACTCTGTGCCAGCTGGTTCACTCTGTCAGTGTTCTCAGCCATCTTTGTCGTGGAAGGCCGTCCTGACTTGGGGTCATCCTCCACCTCCTTGCGGCCAGTCTTGAAGCATTTGTGCCACTCGAAGACTTGCGGCCTTGACATTGGATCTTCTCCATAAGCCTTTTGGAGAAGTTGGAGACACTCAATTGGGCCCTTCTCCAACTTAACCAGAAATTTCAAGTTTCTTTGCTCCATATTTCTGCCACTTCCAGTTGCGTGACAAAGCGATGGAGCAGTGTGTTACAAAAAAACCTGAAAAAGAAAAACAGAGTGAGAGAGATGAAAAATATTATAGCAGAATAGTGGCGAGATGTTGCACAACACAGTGACATAAGCGATTAGCCAATTGGCACTGAGTCATGGGCGTGGCTGCCATAGTCTCGTTTCTTTTTGTCACACCTCGTAGATCGTGATTTGCATCAATTGTGCTCAGCTTGATGCAAGCAAGGTTTTAATTGACAAAAATGTTTGGAAAACAAAGAGGCATAATTCCTGTGCTTCCATGGATAGTCTTGTCATGTGCTACCACATTGACAAGTGCTGTAAATCCAAGCTCTCGTCAGTATCAAAACCATCTGGTGCACCATCATTATAACTAACAATCAAGAAGTGAAGTGTAATCAAACTTAGAGTGTTGCACATGTCGTTCCCCAGGTTTGTCAATCTCGGTGGTTGATGTGAAAGTAATATTAAAACAATATAAGTGGTTGAACCAGGGAACAGCTTGACTAATTAAGCCAGAAACTAATAAACAGGCATGGTGGCCTTCAGGGGCCAATCACAGATCAATAGTGTTGCCCCTGACATGAGTAAGGGGTGACCTAAGCAGTCATTTAGCACATTAAATTTAATATCACATTCAGTGGTGGATTCTTTTCCAACAAAAATTCATTTATTTGCACACACAAGGAGAAAGGTAACAACTCTGGTTTACTCAGGCTTCACCATTTCCCTCCTGTTCCCTTCAAAATGGGAGGAAAGGGGTGGGGGATGACTGGATTAGGAGGTGTGTTGCTTGCTTTCATTGTCCATCTAGCTTTTCTAGTCTCACCCCCAGCACTGGAACTAGGACAGAGTGTCTGAGGCATTGTCCTGGGCCCCATTTATTTTAGGATGCTTCTGGCGCTGCTTTGTGAGGAGGGGAAGGCGGGCACTACACTTTTAGGTTTCCACAAAAGTTAGTTCTAGCACTGCTCACACTTTACCTTTCGGTCTGGCTGGAAGGGGAGGGGCTGAAGCAGAGGGCTATTCTCTGCTGCCTGAGATTTGGGACACTGACTAGTAGTGACCGCATGCACAATAATGCCCTGATTCCAAAATTCCTGCCCCCTCAGCACCATTAAGCAGGTTTCATGGTGCCGTGTCCAAGAACTTCTTTTTCCTGGAAAAGCCTTAGGGTTTGAAAAAGGCAGCTCTGTTTTACATTTTTATTATTATAGTATTTGAGAGAGAGCCCTAGATGTATTGGATTTCAGTAAAGCCTTTGACACTGTTCCACACAGATGACTTATCAACAAACTGAGCACCCTAGGGATGGACCCTAAAGTGACTTACTGGGTAAGAAATTGGTTGAGTGTGAGGCGACAAAGTGTATAGGTAAATGGAGCTCACTCTGAGGAGAAGGAGGTTACCAGTGGTGTGCCGCAGGGATCTGTCCTTGGTCCAATTCTTTTTATCATCTTTGAGTGATAATGCAGAAGGGCTGGGCTGTTGGATAAGGTTTGCCTTTTTGCGGATGATACCAAAATCTGCAATAGAGTAGACACCCAGGAAGGAAAAGATAACATGAGGAGGGATCTAGCTAAGCTTGAAGAATGGTCAAGAAATTGGCAGCTGAGATTTAATGCTAAAAAAATGCAGGATCAATGCATTTGGGCTGCAAAAATCCAAGGGAGTAGTACAGTAGGGCCAGCCTGTCCACTAGGCAGGCTAGGCAGCTGCCTAGGGCATCAGACTTCTGCGGGCAGCAAGCCAAATGCTTCAGCACACATGAATTGCCGCTCTCTATCTCCCCCCCCCCCCGTATGTCCACCCTTCTCCCCATCCTGTGCTGAACTGCACTGTTGCTCATTCCAGTGGCTCAGTGGCAGCAGCAGGCCAGATGCTTCGATCACCTGAAGTTGTGTCGGAGGGAAGTCAGAAATGGCAGGCCATGTGTGCCAAAGTATACAGCCTGACGCTGAGCTTCCCCCTCCCCGCCATCCCTGACGGTAGAATCGGAGGAAGCAGTGGGTTGTGGTATAACTCAGTATGGGAGTGGGGGGCACTATGAACGGGGCTTCTTGCCTAGGGTGGCAGAAATCCTCAGGCCAGCCCTGCAGTACAGTGTAGGGGGTGAAGTACCCCTGTCCATGAAAGAAGATTGGGACCTGGGCATAATTGTTTCTGATTATCTTAAAGTGGCTAAACAGGTAGAAAAGGTGACGGTGAAAGCCAGAAGGATGCTTGGGTGCATAGGGAGAGGAATGGCCAGCAGAAAAAAGGAGGTGATAGGGCCTCTGTATAAGTCTTTTGTGCAACCTCATTTGGAGTATTGTGCGCAATTCTGGAGACCACATCTTCAAAAGGATATAAGCAGGATGGTGCAGAGTGTGGCTACAAAAATGGTCAGTGGTCTTTCTTATAAACCATATGGGGACAGACTTAAAGATCTTAATATGTATACGTTAGAGGAAAAGCAGGATAGAGGAGATATGATAGAGACATTTAAATACCTCCATGGCATAAATGCCCAAGAGGAGTTCCTCTTTTTTTATAATTATAATCTTTATTGGCATTTATACTAACACTCAGGTATACACATGAATGAAACAAAGAAATATGGGATCTCCACAAATACAAAGTATATTAATACATATACAAAGAAATAAAATAATACACCTTATTTATTTATTTATTTGCAGTCTCTTTTATACCGCGCTATTCGACATCAGTGCGGTTTACAATGAACATAAGAGTTGCACATCTCAATTTCGTGATTTGTGCTTACAGTGAAACAGGTATAATAACTTGGGTATACATTAAACAGGAAAATTATACTTGGGTATGCATTAAGCAGGTATAACAGGTAAAATAGGGTATAAATAACTAGTCCCTTAACAAGGAGACACGATGAATAAATACAGTCTACTTTATGCAACAATATAATGAGTTATGCGGCACTGCATAAGTTTCTCATGGTGGTTATGCGGCACTGCATAAGTTTCTCATGGTGGTTGGAGGGGAAGGTGTGATTGCGAGTGATCAGTCTGGGAATGTGACGTGCATGAGTTTGAGGTGCTGCATTGAGATGTGAGAGTGGGTGAGTGTGGGGAGAAGACTGCATCATCGTAGTGATGAAGAAAGAGGTGCCGTTTCAGTGCCTTCCTAAATTGGGAGAGTTCACTGATGGTTCTGATAGTTGCTGGTAGTGCGTTCCAGCAGGATGGAGCAAAGAAGGAGAAGGCTCTGGATCTAGTGAATTGAGAACACTTCGTGCTTGCCTTAGGTAATATGAGAGTATTTGCGGCATTCGATCTCCTTGCT
Organism: Ichthyophis bannanicus; assembly: GCA_033557465.1. Lineage (NCBI taxonomy): Eukaryota > Metazoa > Chordata > Amphibia > Gymnophiona > Ichthyophiidae > Ichthyophis > Ichthyophis bannanicus. The sequence goes on along the minus strand of CM066036.1, from coordinate 641,679,370 downwards.
CGATTGGGAAGTGTGATTGAAATTAGATCAGTAATGGCAGTAGCAGGGTATTTATTGATGGCTTTATGGGTCATAATTAGGATCTTGAATGAGATCCTGGCTTGTATGGGTAGCCAGTGCAATTGTTTTAGTATTGGGGTAATATGAGAACTTCTTGAGGCTCCTTGAAGGATTCTTGCAGCTGAATTCATTGCAAGTTGTAAGGGGTTAGTCGTGCACTTAGGTAGACCATACAAGATCGCATTGGCATAGTCAAAGTGAGGCATTATTAGGGCCTGAAAGACAGTTCGGAAGTCATCAGGTTCTAACAGTTGACGCAAATTGCGGAGGGTCCGGATTTTATGGTACACCGACTTTGTTATGTTTTTGATATGAGCCTTCATATTAAGTTGCTGATCAAGCGTTACATCTAGGTATCTTACTGTAGTCTTGCATATGATCTCTGCGTCGCGAACCTTGATAGACAGGGGTGGAGTAAAAGCCGGGTTCCTGGTTACGAAGAGGGCTTCTGTCTTTTTGAAATTTAACTTAAGCATTTGTGCATTTAGCCAGTCAGTGACAGCGTCAAAGCACCTGATAAGTGGGGATAGTTCAAAATGTTCTGTCGAAATTGGCATGTACATCAAGACGTCGTCAGCATAGACCAGGCAGTTGATATTAAATGATTGGATGAGATCACAAATGGGTTGCATATAGACATTGAATAGCAAGGCGGATAGAGATGAGCCCTGTGGAACACCTTTAGTTTGGGGGAAGGAATCGGAGTTGGAGGGGCCAGAACGGACATGTTGCCAGCGATCAGTGAGGTATGAAGCGCACCATGACAAAGCTGAAGCTTGAACTCCCTTCTCTCTGAGGCGTAGCAGGAGAACTTCGTGGTCTACGGTGTCGAATGCGGCAGCAATGTCCATGAAGATCAGTGCAAAGCCTTGTCTGATGTTATCGAGACCTAAGGTTATGGTGTTGAATAAGGTTGCGAGTAATGTTTCAACACCATGTGCTTCGCGAAATACAGGAAATTACCCCAATGATCCCAATCTACAATCCTTTATCGAGAGTAAAATTGGGCCAAAGAAAAGAAACCTGTTATTAGCAGGATAAGACTTATGCGTCAGCCGTAATTGAAGCAACGTTCACCTTGACTTCTTCCCTTGCACATAAGAAATCTAGAAGCTGCTTAGGTTCAAAAACCAGGAAATTCTTTCCTTGATAGGAAATATAACATAGATGGATATTTTAACACAAAAGTAGCACCCAAGGAGATGGTCCTGCCGCAATAAGCCAGAAAATCATTCCTCCTTAACTGGGTTGCACGAGACAAATCAGGAAATATACGTACTTTTGAACCTAGAAACATCTCATTAATATTTTTTAAAAAAGACCGAAGAATCAATGACTTATCGGCCTCTAGAGCCAGAGCCACAAGCGTAGTAGTTCTTTCCATAATCACATCCATAGAACTTTCCAGGAATCCTGTCAGGTCCCCAGTTCCACTCACTGATGCCTCCAGATTTTCCCTTCGTGCTCCCAAGGTGTTAACCGACAAGTATTGAGCCCTGGTTATTGGGGGCAAGTGCTCAGTTGGAATTTTTAGCACTTCCCCTAAATACTTCCAGACCATTTCCAAAGGGGACATGAGTGGAGACCTTGGGAAGTTCAAAAGACGTAGGTTGTTCCATTGGACAAGATTTTCAAGGTGTTCAGTTTTCCGTGTTAACACTGCCCTTTCTTTCATCAGAGCAACATGCTCCTCCTGAAGACGACTAACATCGTCCTTCACCTGTAATAAAGAACTTGCTTGCAGCTCCTGGTTCTTAGAAACCTCCACTTTCCTAACTGATATCTCAGTACTTACAGAACCCACAACAGTAGATAAGGTGATGGTCAAAGCGGAGATGGCACAGCGCGTCTAATGTAATCACCACTGGCTTCTCTAACACCCGACTCACAGGAAGTAGCCCTCCTCCAGGCTCCGACAGCTACAGAACCACCGCACAAGGGGACGGGTCTTCTGCACCGCCTCCCTCCAGCTGACTCTCCCCTCCAGAAATAGGGCAAACCCTTGCAGCAATTGCCCCTCACCACTGGGCCACGGAGTGCTCACCCGTAGGCCCGGCAAAGAAGGAGCACAAACGCCGTCGGGAGATGACACACTTCCTGGTTGTGTTGAGGGCGCCCACTGATCTGGAGAAAAACTCACTCCAGATGCGCCCAGCACAGACAACAGCTCTTCACGCCGTGCTGGCAAAGACGCCGCTCCGGATCCAACAACCACGAACCCGCAGAATTCCAAAGTCCTCTGGCCAGCAACAGAAGCCTGAGAGGGAGTTCCGAGTAAGCCCGTTTGCTTCCTTTTCCTCTGTCCCATCATCAACGGAGCAGAGTTAACTGCCAGATCAGAAGCATGGAGCTAACTGGAGCCAACTGGCTACAATCCCAAAATCTAAGGATCCAACACAAGAAAACGGAGGTGTTATTTATTACACGTAACCAAAATTTCACTGCTCCATCCTTTTTGAAAGTGAATGATGCTAACCTCCAGACCAAGACCACCATCAGATACCTCGGTGTCACTTTAGACCAGAAATTAGATATGAAAGCACATATTAGTAATATTGTAAGAGCAGTATATCACAAAATACGCTCCCTTAGACACCTTCGATCCTTGCTAGAGCCAGACGATTTTAGAACCATCTATCAGGCGCTAATCATACTTCATTTTGATTATGCGAACTCAATTTTACAAGGTCTTCCACAAACCACCTTACACCCACTTCAAATGGCTATGAATGCTGCAGCTAGAGTCCTTCATGGAGCTTCCCGGAAAGACCATATCTCACCTATTCTAAAACATCTTCATTGGCTCCCAATTCAAAGTAGACTCACTTTCAAAATTTTACTAATTACATTCAAAGCCTTCAAAGAACTCTCATCTTCATCAATATCAGACTTGATCCAAACACCACCCCTCAATAGAGACAGAAGGTCAGTAACACTCAATACTCTGTTAGTCCCTAAATCAATATCACAGTGTACCAAAACTACTTCAGACAGGGCCTTTTTATTCTGTGCACCAAGGTGTTGGAATAGCCTCCCTCAAAACATTCGAGCAATACCAGACCTTTTGCAGTTTCGCAAAGCTTTGAAACACTACCTCTTCCTTTTATCTTATCCAGTAAACAATAAAGACATCTCAACCAACCCACAGACCTTCCACTCATACACATACAATACAGATACCCCACATACCACATACACCAAACTGAAGCCATGATGATATTATGACTATGTTTATTAATTATATACCCTGTTATCCGAGTTATATTCTCCTGTTTTCTGTAAACACAAAGTACTGTTGAATTGTGTATCTCACTGTTTTTTGTGAACCGCGCTGATGCCTAATAGTGCGGTATATAAAAGTCTATAAATAAATAAATAAATAAACTGTGGGAGCCGCCGACAGTCAGCTTCCTGCCGCCATCTTGGTTCCCCCCCCCCCCCCCCACCGGAGATCCTATTTTTAACACGGTTTCCGATATAAGCTTATGCTAGCAGTCTGTTCCAATTTCTTGGTATGAATAAGGGACATATCAGATAGTTACAAGTGTATGGCCATTAGGGGTGATGTATATTAGAGCAGTTTGTAATTACAGTTTTATTTTCATGTTTTAGAACATTTAATTGACTTTTACAGTCCTATTAGGCAGCTAACTATTGTGCTTTTTATTCTCGTTTTAGTTCAGCTCACTTTAGTATAGTGAGAGCTTTATAAGAATTGGTGTTTTTTGCACTGGTCCTCCTTGTCTCTACGGTGTTTTCGGGAGCCTATAGTTGTACATGGTCTTTTGTTATTAATGTAGTCATTGGCTCTCTTTGATGTCACAATTCATTTTATTTCACTCTTCTTATTTATGCTTTTATAATAAGTGTTCATTGTTTAACTGATATTTTATTTGTTTTTAATTCTTATTGGTGTATAAAATGTGATTGCTTTTATGTTAAGGCATTAATTCTTTATTTCTGTCGCACTATGTGTTGAGTTTTTCATTTATTTTTATTCTTTTCTGTTGGAGGTTATCCTACCCCTCTGAAGAAGGCATATGTGCCGAAACACTGCAAGAGTAGGGGGTCAATAAAGCTGTTTTTGGACTTTTTGAGGTGTTGTACTCCGCTTTGCTCCTGTTGTTGCCTGTTTGCCTGTGGGCGGTTGTACCTACTCTGACTCTCCTTAAGTACAGAGCAGACAGAGCTTAAAGATTCCAAATTCTCCCTGCCTACTGATAACCAGATTAGTATGAATAAAATACAGTCTATAAAATGCTTGTATGCAAATGCTAGAAGCCTAAAAATAAGATGGGAGAGTTAGTATATATAGCACTAAATGAGAGGTTAAATATGATTGGTATCTCTGATATGGTGGAAGGAAGACAACCAGTGGGACATTGTGATACCTCAATCGCAATGATAGATTAGATCAAATTGGTGGAGGGTTTGTGCTCTGTTAGAGAGGACATTGAGTCACAAAGAATTAAAGTTGTACAGGAAACAAAATTCGCTGTAGAATCTCTGTGGATTGAAATTCCATGTAAAAAGGGGAAGGCGATGGCTGTGTACTATCGACCGCCTGGCCAGAATGAACAAATGGATGATGAAAGGCTCAAAGAAATCAGGGAAGCTAACAAAAATTGCAATATAATAATAATAATAATAGGTGATTACAATTACCATGGTATCAACTGGGTCAGTGTCACGGCAGGACATGCTAGGGAGATAAAGTTTCTAGATGAAATAAATGACTGTTTCTTGGAACAGCTGGTTCATGAACCAACAAAAGGGGAAGCCATTTTGGACCTAGTCCTTAGTGGTACACAAGATCTGGTGCAAGAGATAATTTATTTATTTTATTTTAATTTTTTATTTGATTAAATTTTTATACTGCCCCTTCCAGAGATCAGGAGCGGTTTACATTATAACAATGAACTTTAACAATAACAGTTATATGTAACAAAGTTAGGAACTTTATACATAGAACAGTTGATTGAGGGGAAACCTCAAACTATTTATATGAAGCAGTACAATGATAGATCGCTGTAACTATTTACAAAGAATTTACAGTAGTGTTCTTACTGGCGACAGCAAATCAATACACTTATCAACTATAAATTAGTTGAAGGGGAGGAGTAGAGGGACATGGGATAGCATAGGAAGGAGGAGGGAGAGAGGATAGTAGGTGGAGGAATGAGAAAATGGTCTAGGTATTATTGTAATATTCTCAAAATAGGTGCGTTTTTAGTCCCTTGCGGAATGATTGAAGGTCCTTGTTTCCTCTTAGTGTATCCGGAAGGTTATTCCATTGGAGGGGGCTATGTATGTGAATGCTTTGTTACTCGTAAATGTTTTGGTGTTGCATATAGTGTGTGGTACCTTTAGTATGTTTTGGTTGGGGGTTCTTCTGTTTCTATTAGGGGGTTGTATTTCGATAAGTGTGGAAAGGTGCGATGGGGCTATGTTATGTATTAATTTTAACGTCATTATTATCTTGTATCGTACTCGAGCTTGAATGGGAAGCCAGTGGAGCCCCATTAGGGTAAAGGTTTTGAGGTCAATTAGCAATAGTGATCATAGCATGATCATGCTTGATTTCATAAATGGAGGAAGGACGGCAAGGAAATGCACAGTACTGCCTTTTAACTTTCAAAAGAGAGAATGTGATAAAATGAGGAAAACAGTTAAGAAAAAACTAAAAGGAGCAGTTGCAAAGATTAAAGATTTACATCAAGCCCAGACCAGCTGTATTCCACGCTTTAAGAAAGAAGGAAATCTAAAAAGTACCGGCATGGTTTAAAGGTGAGGTCAGAGAGACTGTTGTAGCCAAAAGAATATCTTTCAGGAAATGGAAAAAGGAGCCCAATGACAAAAATTGGCAACAACATAAGCACTGGCAAGTTAGATGCAAGGCATTGATAAGGCAGGCAAAGAGAGAATTTGTGAAGAAGCTTGCTGTAGAAGCAAAAATGCATAATACAGACTTTTTCAAGTTTATTCATAGCAAAAAACCTATGAGAGAGTCAGTTGGACAGTTACATGATACAGGAGTAAAAGGGGTACTAAGGGGTATGTTTACTAAACCGTCTTAATGTTACCGGCGCTAGTTGCAGCGATAATGTGAAGAATGCCATATAAGGAGTGGGTGTTCCGGCGGCAAGGTAGCAAGAATCTGTATCGCGCGATAGTGGGCGCTGTGGCATGTTAACGCGCGTTAACCTCACAGTGCCGTAACCTAAGGTGCCGCATAAGGCACCCTATAAGGCACTCCATAGGGCACATTATAAAGTGCCCTGTCTGCCAAGGCACCTTATAATGTGCACTATAGGGCGCCTTATGAGGCACCTTAGGCTACAGAACTGTGAGGGTGTTTTTGCTGGCAGCACTGATTTAAATTAAAAGGAAATGCCTCATTAAATACCACTGTGGGATCAAACCCATGACCTATGCCTTTACAGTCATTGAAGAAACCAGTGGGCTACATCTCTATAACGCCTAGCACACCGCTGGCTGGCTACAGAAAGACTGCAGGTCACCACACAAACTGTCTGCTGTGGTTACCAGGATAGGATAAACCCACCTGTACCCATGATGCACTGCACATGCAGATCAGCAGCCTACATCTGATCACAAGATGGGGTATGCGCCTCTATAGCACCCCGGCCTGGTAGGGGGAACTGACTGTGTGTGTTACTGGCACAGAGTAGCTACAGACTGACATTGTGTGGTTCCTGTGCTCACCCTGAGGGCAAGGTGGGGCGCCCAACACCAGGTCTGCAGCACCTGGCTTGCCTCAGGTAGGCTGTGCTGCAGGTCCCCATCAGTGCCAGTGTGTGATGGGTAGTCCCTGCAGACACACCTAGGCTATGCCTGTGTCTCTCTGTATTTCCCAGTCACGTCTAGCCCTTGTGGACTATGATGCATTGAGAATAGTGCATATCCTGTGTGGGTGCCATGGTCACATGTTATAAGAGAAGGGTGGTGGTTGGACCCAAAAATGGATTATGTAGCACCACCCAACCTGCCCTCTGTGGGTCAGGATCTCCCACCAAAAAATCCACATTCTACATCTCTGCACTGGCGGCAGTTGAGGGGACCATCGACCCCAGGCCTGCTGGGGAATAGGCACCCTACAGGGCAGTCAGTGCAGATCTGTATGCCTCATATAGGACGTTTTTGTTTGGTGTGGCAGTTTTGCAGTAGTCACCGAAGTGCATTGCGTTGAACCGCTTTGTGAGAAAACGTGGGCAGGATATTTGGTGAGTGTTTATAAATTGGTAGTCTTTTATCTTTGCCTATTGGTGATGGAGAATGTCTTTGTAGATGTGAGGGTGACGGTTTGTTTTGTTTTGTTTGTTTTTTGTAGTATGTTAGCGGTCCCCTGAAGAAATCGTTGTGAAACGTCTTGATGGTACTGGGGCTGTACGTTGGGATCACAGTGTGACACAGAGTGCCTAGTCCTTTGTTTGAAAGTTGAGTACATAACATCCATTGCGTTGGCTAAATTAAAAAAATCATTATTTTTTGTGTGGAATTATAACATGGACTAACACTCAGTTTTAAAGTGTGTTTCTCTGAGGTCGCTGATGTGACAAAGCACTATTGCTGCGATTTGGTGTACGCCTTAGCAGCAGTGCTCTTTTTTACTGAGACCTCTTGGGTTGCTTCTGATCCTTCACAGTGGTTAAAGTGAACAATACTCTTTTGTTTGGTGTCAATTTGAAATTGTTCTTAATATTAGAGACCAATTAAATTTCTTGTGTGATCACATAGGGCAATGGCAGACAGGCAGTAGGCCTGGGAAAGCTCAGCTGCCCTCCACCACTATCTGACATTCACCAGCAGAGGGCACAGTCAGGCTCCACCTGATGCACCCTGCAAGGTGTTCCAGCCATACTCATGCTAACTGGAGACAGTCTGCTAGCTAGTACATAGTGCATGTTCCTGGAGGAACTGTGTGCACCCACAAATGGGATGTGAGTACACACACCAAGTAAGTATATCAGTGATTGGGCCCCAGAAAAGAGAACTCATCAATAACACTTGAGAGAAACACTGTATAGCACTATGGGGGAACCTAACCATGCCATGGTCACTGCTCAGTCAGGGTGAGAGCGACCTCCCAGCATGACATGCTGTGACCACCCTGTCCGTGCAGGTGGTGGTCAGGCACTACAATGTCCCAGCCATTGCCCTATGCCCTGTGCAGATGCATCCTGCCCAGGCTGCCCTGTCCGGGCCATACCCACAGTACCTTGCTCCTCATTATGCACATTGGCAGGCTAACACTGGAAACAGTGCAAGCAGTGTGGGCTCAGTAAGGTGTAGGCAGCCACAAAATACTGGATAGACATACACACACTCCCACACCTATGCCAGCATTGTGCAAATATAGAGGTTTTTGGCAGCCCTGGCCACCACACCAGTCCTGGGCACAGTGCAGGCATTGCTATGGTACGAAATACTGTTGGGGTCACTCCCCGGGGTGGTAAACACTGTCAGAAACCAAAACTGAAACACACTCCACAGATATCAGAAAGGTTGCTGTGATGCATCTCTGTCAACAAATTGTGTTTAACTTAGGATTTGTTATCTTCCATTAATCATAGCAACCTTTTGATATATGTGTAACATGTTCCCAAGTTTAGGACGGCATTGCTAAGGTATGCAGGTGCTAGTATTGGGAGATGCTGCTCCGCGCAGGGCCCAACAGCCTGACTGACTCTCCATGAGGCTTTGGATAGTGGAGCCTGTGGGTGGGTGTGTTTGTGCCCCTGTTGGCCGCTACTCTAGGGCAGAGGTTCCCAACTCTGGTCCTGGTGGGTCAAACACAGTTCAGGTTATCATGCTGTCCTTAATGAATATGCATGAGATACATTTACATACAATGGGGGCGGTGCATACAAATGCAACACAGGCATATTTATTAGGGACAGCATGAAATCTGAATGGTGTTTGGCCCTCCAGGACTGCAGTTGGGAAACTGCTCTAGGGATTGCACATGTTTATGGTGTCTGTACTCTGTAGGGTAAAATATAGGCGTTTATGGCATGTTTATTTAATCTGCATTAAAGGTTCCTTCTTTATTACCATGGTTTAGTACTGGGTAAAATATAGGGACATGGTTTGCAGGAGCCACAGCTGGGACTTGAACCTGTGACCTTTTGCCCCTGAACACACTGGCTGTGTGTATGCACCAAACTGTTGCCACAGAGGCAGATCATTCCCTGGGGATACCATAACTGTTCGCCAGACAGACCTTGTCTGTTGCAGTGCAGGGCACCCACCTAAATGGGGCTTGGCCATGGTCTGCTGTGGGCAGATGCCACTGTCCCTTCAGCCACCATGCTGACATGCCCTTGTGCTGGTGGTGCGCAGTCCCAGGCCATCCAGTGTGCCGGTAGGCAGCTGCCTATGGTGCGTGATATGGGGTAGGGGTGCCTCCCTAAACATCCACGCTTCCCCCCCCGGCACTGCCTGCCAATGTTATGTGCCCTTTGAGATACTTGATGGGCACTGTCCCTGGGACACTGGGAGACACACTCGTGGCCATGTTTGCCCTTGGTCAGTTGCTGTCTTGCTGGTTTTCCGCTTCTACATTCCTATGTGTCACCTAGGCATCTGCCTAGCCCATCCTGTGCCCCAGCTTCCCCACTGCATGTCCTGCCTGCAGCCTCCTGTACCCCATTTGCAGCCTCACAGTAGTGGCCTCTCATACTTTGGCACTATGATGTTGCTGCACATGTATCACTACTATCACTTTTCTCGGTTTCCCTGCCTTTGCTGTATATTGCTGACTGAAATGGTCTCTCTCCCCTGCAAATGTGCCTCTAGCGCAAGGTTTTCACTGGCGCTAGATTTCAGACCTTCATATCACGGTGTTAGTGTGCATGGAGCCTCTCCCCGCCCAATCTCCGCCCATTGACCCCTTATCTCTGCCCCTGGGGAGCCTTACTCCACCCTCTGCGCACCTTACTGCCGCCGGAGATGTTATCGCGCGATACGTGATGTTCTTGCATGGTAATGCGCCATTATCACACGATAACATCGCAGCTGCACCGTTAGCGCCATTTAGTAAACATACCCCTAAGAGTGGACAAGGCCATAGCGAAGAGACTGAATGAATTCTTTGTTTCGGTCTTTACTGAAGAAGATGTAGGGAAGTTACCCATGACTGAAATGGCATTTAAAGGTGATGCATCGGAAGAATTGAAAGAAATACTGATAAACTGGGAAGAGATATTACAACTGTTTGAAAAAACTAAACAGTAGCAAATCACCTGGACCAGATGGTATACACCTGAGGGTGTTGAAAGAACTGAAATATGAGATTAATAATAGTAGGTTTGCAGTTTGTTGATTGACGAATGGCCAATATAACTCCAATTTTTAAAAAGGTTCCAGGCGTTATCTGGGAAACTATAGGCCTGTGAGCCTGACATCAGTACTTAGTAAAATGGTAGAAACCATTATAAAGAACAAAATTACTGAATATGTAGATAGTCCTGGTTTAATGAGAGACAGTCAACATGGCTTTAGCAAAGGAAGGTCTTGTCTTACTAATCTGTTATATTTTTTTGAAGGCATGAATAAACTGATAGACAAAGCTGAGCCAGTTGATATAGTCTATCTAGATTTTCAGAAAGCCTTTGACAAGGTCCCTCATGGCGAAATTAAAAAGTCATGGGATTTGAGGCAGTGTGCTATTGTGGATCAGGAACTGGTTAAAAGATAGAAATCAGAGGGTAAGGCTAAATGGACAATTTTTCCTATGGAGAAAAGTGAATAGTGGAGTGCCCCAGGAATCTATGCTGGGCCCACTGCTTTTTAACCTATTTATAAATGACCTGGAAATGGGAATCACAAGTGAGATAATCAGATTTGTAGATGACACTAAATTATTCAAAGTTGTCAAAACACAAGAGAATTGTGATCAATTGCAAGAGGACCTGATAAATTGGAAGACTGGACATCCAAATGGCAGATGAATTTTTTTTTTAAATGTTTTATTTATGCGATTTTAACATTATACAAGATACAACAACTTGTTCAGAAAAGAATATTGCAGAGGCGTAAAAGGGGGCATCCAGCCATCCTATACAATAGAAAAACCAAATTACAAAAGTCATTCATTCACTAGCCCACAAATTATAGGGGCGGCCTAGACACAATCAAAGGAAAATCCTAAAAAAAATAGAACACAAAACTGATGCAGAATATCCCTATAAATGAATCATCTTCTACCTCTAACTAGAGGGGGTAGTTGAGAGAACCACAGGATGCTGAGATGGAACCATACTCTTGCCCACTACAAACTGAGTTAGGTGTGCAGGCTCAAAGCAGTATAATTAATTTTATTTTGTTTAATTAGATTTTTACACGGATAACGCAGGAAGAATAGCCCTCCTAATTGCAGAACCTTAGGGCACAACAGAAGAAACTTTTGAAACATCAGGAAACATCCTATTTGTTCCCCCCATAAAAGGCACATTCCTAGCCTTAAAATATAATTTCAAAAGCCATTCACGATCAGGCTCGGAGTCAGCAACAGAATAGCTCGTGGAATAAATTCCGGATCTGAAGTCTATAAAAACTCAATCAGGTCCAGAGAGTCAATCGGTGATGAATGGGGTGGCAAAGAAGCTTGTGATAAGGAAGCTTATCATAGTTCAGGAAGAAATAATACAAGAGGTGAATTGGCTCTGAATAAGCAACCTGTGCTGGCTGGTAAAAGCACTAAAACAGAGTGTTTACCTAAAAGACTACCAGACCCAGAATGCACTGGTTTACAGAAAGCCTCTAGGAGAGCTGAAATAGGGAAACGTGTGCCTAATCAGAGAAGCAATGATGTAATCCCTAATCACCCATCTCCTAGGGCAGGGCTTGATTCAGAACACCTGGATTGTGCTAGGGTGGAGTGTCCATCTAGGCATTTTAAAACTAGAAGAAATGCTTCAGACAGACAGCAAGGAGAACAGCAAGAGGAGCGAGAGCAATGGTGGCAAAGACAGCAAGAGAAGGAGAGACGGAGCCTGAACAGAAGGAAGAACAGCAAGACGTCCAGGAGGTCTAAGAAAGGAGCCCAAGGCAGTACGTATGCTGGGAGAGATTCCTGGGGCAAGCATTCTTCATTGGACTGGAAGAAACCAGAGGCTTGGAGATATACAGCCAGGAACCCTCGGACAGCATCTGTAAAGGAGACGGCTGCATCTACAGAAAGAAGGAGCTCTAATACCTATTTAAGGAGGTATGGGAAAAGAGACCTAAAGTCCAGAGATTCTGACTGGAGAGCTGGGCACAGAAGCTTTGCTACCTACTGGCCAAAATACCCAGAGAGGAAACCTAATGACAACGTGATCTCAGGTATGAACGCTGATCTGTTCCCTAGCTTTGCACAAGGAAGACAGCAGGGAAACAGTTTCTATCCTGTTAGAGATCAGTTAGAGAATTCCTCTGAGCCAGTGTATGAAAGTGATCCTATGATATTTCAAGAGCAAGGGGAAATATCAAATGAGAAAGTGGAATGCATGGATTGCTCTCTAAGCTGCTGTTCTAAAGTAATCCTCAGTTAAGCATCAAACACCAAAAGGAACTGTACTGTTTTTTTTTAACTTCCCAGAAAAGTTTCTTTGAGAGAAAGCTTTGGGGAAAGTTGGAGCCACGTGGAGAGTGGGCCAACAATGGTTTGCAGCTGGTTAAGCACCTGTGATTAGAGCAAGGCACAAGTGCACGTGGGACTTTGGAAAGAATACTTCTTCACTGTGTGAAAGGAAGAAAGTTGTTTTTTTGATAAAGAGAATTTTCCTTTTGGGTTTATTTTTCATTCCAGCACTGCTAAGAAAGTTTATTAGCAGGGGCTAGAAGAAAGACCTTTTCTGTTCCATCAAGGTCTTTACTAAGTTGTTGCATAAGTAATTCAGTTGCCTTATTTGTTTCCTGAATACAATTCCTGAAGAAATTATCCTGTTGATGTTACCAAGCATATCTGTGCGAGGGAATAACACCCCATAAATAAAATCTGTTTTCTGCTTTACACTCGAGCAACTACAATTTTTTTTTCTTGTTAAACGGCTGATTTTGTGTGATTGAACTACAACACCCACAATCCTTTGCAAGTCAAGTAAATTCCTGTCTTTGCCAAGATTGTGGAACTTTCACAACAAGCACCCCCATTTACAAGCTCCAAGTTCTTTATGCTTCACACTAAGCAGATAAAAAAATCCTTGCCAAAGGGAAAACTGACTCAGGAGGTATCTTAATATAGAAGTGACATAGGAATTAATCAGCTCCTTTGGCGAAACAGTAGGTACTCGAGGGAAATTTAACAAGTGTAAATTCCTCTTCCTAACAGTGTTCTCTAGCATTTCAATCTTCCTATGGATACTGAATAAAAACTTAATAACAGTACCTGAAAACGTTACAGCATCCTCCATTTTAACTTCCAGCTGGGCCACCTTAGAATTTAGTAGATCCACCTCCTGCTTCTGCTTGTCTGCGGTCTGACCTTTAGTGGAAAGAGCATTTTGGAGAGAACCAAACTGAGACGAAAAGTAAAGCTCCAGTGCTTGTAAGCCTTCTCAGAAAGTATCCAACATAACAGCCACTGGTCATATTAATAGAAACTTTGTGGACTTTACCTCCTGCTCTTCAATAAATGCCAACAAGGGAGCAGACAAACCTTCTGGTTCCGCAGGCATTGAGGGTCCCATGTTAGCAGCAGAACTTCCAAATGCTCTAGCACGAACAACAGTCATGCTGACTTCTGCAGCAGAACTCCCCTCAAGCCTCTGCATGCTGGTCTCAACTTCCCGACTTCAAGGCGAGTCAACTTCCATTGCTCCCACGTTGTGAAATGAGGGCTGAACTGGAGTGAATTGTGTCTCTGGGCTGAGTGTCATCTGTAGCTCTGAGGGGCACAGTGAGCCGCCTTCTGCTCCTATTGCTCCTAACAAGCTTTGCTCCGGAGTTCCTTCTGCACCAGCGGGCCTCATGAAAGTATCGAGAGGACCCTTAGCCACAGTCGTGCTCTTATGCAATGCCTAAGCCTTAGCATTCCGTTTACGAGGCATTGTTAAAAGAGGAAAGGAGGAGAAAAGATAAGATCGGGAGTAGTCAGAACACCAGCTAACAAGTGTTTGCCATCTTGGCAGATGAAATTTAATGTGGATAAGCACAAAGTTATGCACCAAGGAAAGAACAACCCAAACTACAGTTACATGATGAAAGGTACCACCTTAGAAACCACCACCCAGGAAAAAAAGATTTAGGCAACATTGGGATAATACGTTGAAACCCTCCACCCAGTGTGCAGCAACTGCCAAGCAAGCAAATAGAATGCTAGGAATCATAAAGAAAGGAATAGAGAATAAAACCAAGGATACTGGGCTTCATTGACCTCAATCTGACCCAGAATGGCATTTCTTATGTTCTGAATATCCCCTCTCTTCTCCTTTACACATGTCGATGCTAACCGCTTAGCATCGGGGCATGTCGGGGGCATTCTAGGGAGGAGTGGAGGAGATGACAGTCCATAACCAGGCAGCAGCGATATTGCATACTGCATGGATAGGGATCTGCATCTAATTTGAAGCCACAGGACCTAACCGGGCAGCATGCAATATCACTGCTGCCTGGTTAGCTACTGCAGCTTCTCGGCATGTGCAGCAAACCCAGATATTCAAAGCCAGGGCCGCATATGAATATCTGGGGTTAAGGGTCGGCGGGTATGGCTATGCGCTGTAGCAGCACATTGCCTGGCCAAATGAATATCTGGCCCATAATTTCCAATATCTCCTAAAAAACGTGGCCAGTAAAATGGGTTTGGACTATACATGGACAGATATTTGAAACATAAAAGAATCAAATAAAACAAGACCAACTAAAAAAGAAAATAGTACAAATAGTATAAAAACTGGGACATTGCCAGGACATGATTATTAAACCAAAATCTGTTAGCCTGTCCCAAAGAGATGCCTTCGCTTTTAATCGCATACATTCAAAAAATGTTTTTTGTTGGACAATGACTGTGTGTGGGGTTAACCACTACTGCAAGTCTAGTCTTTTTTACTCTAAATTGCAGTCAAATCAAAGCAGGTCAGTCATACTATATGGTATATACTTATCTGAATGCAAGTTCACAGCCTAACGGAACCAAAACATCGGGGTGAGTCAGCGACATAGCACCATGTTTCGGGTTATGAATTTCACAAACCCTGCTTCAGACTGAAATCCCCCATACGGCCACTCTATCATCAGTAAAGAACAGAAACTCGGGAGAACTACTTAAATATATGGTGTCTGATGTCATTTGATGAAACTTCGGGTGATTCCATAGATACGGATGAGGGAATAAATTTAGAAAAGCAAAACCGCAACAAAAATATAAGGCCCACCATGATCAAGGGTTTGAAGGACATTCAGAACAGGATCCCAATCCCCAGGATTTTCTGGAAGGCCGATATCAGAGACAGCCTTGCGCCCAATCTCATACAGGCCAATGGTGGCGCCCAACTACCAGATTACGCCTCAAACACCAATTATCAACCTCAGCAATAAACAACTAACGCAGAGTAGATCCAGGTTCTATCTATGTGGTTATCTTTTATATCCACGACTCCATATGATGCTTTTGCCACAAGAGTTGCTTTATATAAATTTTTCAGAAAACTACAGGTTTGTCTTTATTTTGTCAATGATAAGCAGGTTTGGGATGATTCTAAACCATCTAAATGGATTCCTCCAGGACAGATTGACCCAGCCAGTTACACTTTTCAGAGGTTAGTACTGGCGGAGTTGGAGAAGATGGAAAAATCATCTCATTATGCCGATCACAATCTAACAGTATTGCAGAAGCAAGCACTACAGCAATTATCACAAGTACCTGTTAAGTATACACGTAAACCTCTCTGATGCACAAGTAAAGGGCGGTATATCAAGTGCCTAAACCATAACCATAAGATACAGATTTAGTGATTAGGTGTGCGGATAAGGGGTGTACTGTTGTGCTGCAGTCACATTCCATATATCATCAGATCATCAATCAATTAGGTGACAGTCTATATTATCGACTGTTGGATCATAATACGACTTCAGTTTTAATTGGACAAATTTCAGAGTTATGCTATCATGCATTAACAGTGGGTTGGATCACACAGAAGGAATATCTGAACATCCTAAGAGCCCTTTGATTTATACGGTACCCAAAATTCATAAATCATTGAGCAACCCCCTGGGACGCCCTATTGTGTCCTGTCAAGGATCAATATTGGAACCCTTATTCAAATTTTGTGATAAGTCTTTGCAACCGTCAGCAGCTAAGGTACATTCTCAGGTTATGTTGGTTACCTTAGATGTAGTAGCTTTATATTCCAACATGCCATAGGATGAAACACTATCTGTCATTTCAGCCACTCCATTGTTGCTACCTGCACATTTGCCAAAACTGTTTTGTTTGTCCCTTTGGAGTTAGTTTTAGCTAAGAATTATTTTTACTATGATAGTGTTTTCTATTTGAAAACTTGTGGCATTGCTATGGGGGCGATAGCTGGTCCGTCTATTGCCACATTATTTATGGCTCATTTTGAAGATTAAGGGGTATGTTTATTTTTATTTATTTATTTATTTAACAGTTATTTATATACCGCTCTTTCCCATGTTTCAAGTGCGGTTTACATGTAACAGTAGGTTAATTGGTATGAGATATACCAGGACATTTTACATAGAACAGATAATTATAAATTACAAGGAAAATTGTAACATTACAAGTATAACATATTAGAACATATATACATTGCTAGTTAAATTATTAATCATCATGTAAATGAGTGTGTAGTATGGTTAAATTAGTGTATTAGTGTCGTTTATTTTTGAAAATAGGGTATATAATATTAAAAATAAATGTTAACAAACCCATTCAAAATAGGAACCAACCTTAGATCCAGACAATCTAGACTTATATATATAACAACAACAAAAATATGCAACACACCACACCCACCTCATATACAAAACTACACAAATCTTACCTGCCAACTCATTAATGCAAGATCTATGAAAAACAAACTACCAATTTTTATAGACATTATCAAAGATGATAAACCAGATATCCTTTGTATAACAGAGACCTGGCTCAAAGATACTGATTCAGTATTCTTAAACCAACTAAAGACACCTGAATATGAGATCTTCCATACTCACAGAATACAAAAAAAAGGAGGAGGAGTACTTATAATATTAAAGAAAAACCTCAATGCAAAATTAATATCATCTAATAATATAGACAATGTTGACATACTCACCATAAAAATTAAAAACATAAATATATCACTAATATATCGACCACCAGAATACTACATAGATAAAATTTACAACTTAATTGAATTACTAGCATCATCCACAGACACAAATCCTGTAATACTTATGGGAGACTTTAACCTTCCATCAACACCCAATAATCATTCTAATCACTTCTTAGAAATGATAAATAATTTGGATTTTCACCAAATAATAACTGAACAAACACACAATAAAGGAAAAACACTTGATATGGTCTTCCTACCAAACTCTATATACAACCTATATAACTCTGAATCCCTCTCAAACATTCCAGTCCCCTGGTCTGACCACTATCTTTTAAAATTTACTAAACTGTCTTAATGTTACCGGCACTAGTTGCAGCGTTACTGTGAAGAATGCCATATAAGGAGTGGGCGTTCTGGTCTTAAGGTAGCAATCGTGGGTTATCGCGCAATAAAGTGCGCCGTGTCCATTATCGCGTGATAGAGGGAGCCGTGCACGTTACCGCGCGTTAACCTTAACTTCGCGTGCTGACCTGCAATCACAGCAGCAGAGGTGTAGCACACTGGTTAATACAATGACCCCTGAAACAGGGGTCATGAGTTCAGTTCCTCAATGGGCATAATGAATAAGGGTGGCCAAGGCAATTCCTTTTCCTGCTTGAAACAGTCCAACAATCTGTGCTGCCAACTAAAAATACCTGCACCCCAGTGCCATAACCTAATGCACCTTTTAGGGTGCAACAGAAGGCACATTCTAAACCAACACGTCAGCCAAGCCGGGTTATAATGTGCCCCAGAGGGCATGTCGAAAGGTTGTCAACTCCCAAGGCACCATAGTAGGTGCCCCATAAGCTGGCTGAATCTAAGGTGTGGCTAAAGATGCCCCAAGGATGTATAGGTGACTCAAGAAATGTTGGCCAAGGGCAGTAAGGTACCCCAAGTTAAAAAGAAAGAAAGGTATGGGCCAAACACAGATGTAACCCTAACACTGCACAGAGCACCAAGGAAAGACAATGCACAAGTGATGGAAGGAAGTAGATCTGAGCTGATGGACCAGACAAATCTGCGTCCAATCCATGTGGCAGTTGTAAAAATGGACAAACACATCGGGGGCAGCTGTAGCGATGCACAGGGTGATGGTACTGTACACTGCAACAATGACAGTGTGTGGCAGAGGATGGGAAGACGTGTCCAGCAGAGGAGGTAGAGGTTCCTGCACATGTATCACTACTATCACGTTTTTGGGTTTCCCTGGCTTTGCTGTACATTGCTGACTGAAATGGTTTCTCTCTCCTGCAAATGTGCCTCTAGCACGAGATTTTCACTGATGCTAATTCTCAGACCTTGATTTCACAGCGTTAGTATGCATGGGGCCTCTCCCCGCCCACTCTCCGCCCATTGACCCCTCGTCTCCGCCCCTGGGGAGCCTTACTCCACCCTCTGCACACCTTAACGCCACCGCAGACATTATCGCGCGATACGTGACGTTCTCGCACAGTAAAGCGCCATTATCGCATGATAATTAGCGCCATTTAGTAAACATATACTCTTTATATACTCTTCAGTGTGGTATCAGCATATAGAAACATAGAAATATGATGACAGAAAAAGACCACATGGCCTATCTAGTCTGTCCTTCCATATCAACAACTACAACAGTCCCCTTTTTACCTTTAGAGATCCTCTGTGTTTGTCCCATGCTTTTTTTCAATTCAGTTACTGTCCTCATCTCACTACCACCTCCACTAGGAGACTATTCCACGGATCCACTACTCTTTCTGTAAAGAAATATTTCCGCATATCACTCCTGAATCTATCTCCCTTCACCCTCATCCCATGTCCCCTCGTAGCAGAACTTGCTTTCAATTGAAAGAGGCTCTCTCCCTGAACATTTATGCCACGGAGGTATTTAAACATCTCAATCATATCACCTCTATCCCGCCTTTCCTCTAAGGTGTACATATTAAGATCCTTCAGTCTGTCCTTATATGCTTTATAATGAAGATCACTGATCATTTTAGTAGCCACCCTCTGCAGAGACTCCATCCTGTTCACATCCTTTTGAAGGTGCAGTCTCCAGAATTGCACACTATACTCCAAATGAGGTCGCACCAAAGACTTATAGAGAGGCATTATCACCTCTTTTTTTCTGCTAGCCATTCCTCTCCGTATGCACCCAAGCATCCTTCTCGCTTTTGCCGTCGCCTTTTCTACTTGTTTAGCTACTTTAAGATCATCAGACACAACCACGCCTAGGTCCCGCTCTTCTTTAGTGGACAAAAGTACTTCACCCCCTATACTATATTGCTCCCTAGAATTGCTGCAGCCCAAATGCTTGACCTTACATTTTTTAACATTAAATCCCAGCTGCCAAATTCTAGACCATTCTTCAAGCTTAGCTAGATCCCTCCTCATGTTATCACACCTTCCTGGGTGTCTACTCTATTGCAGATTTTGGTATCATCCGCAAAGAGGCAAACCTTACCCGACAGCCCTTCCGCTATATCACTAACAAAGATGTTAAAAAGAATCGGACCAAGGACAGATCTCTGGGGCACACCACTGGTAACATCCTTCTCCTCAGAGTGAGCTCCATTTACTTGTACTCTTTGTCGCCTCCCACCCAACCAATTTCTAACCCAAGCAGTAACTTTAGGGTCCATCCCTAGGGTGCTCAGTTTGTTTATAAGTTGCCTGTGAGGAACAGTGCCAAAGGCTTTACTGAAATCTAAATACACCACATCTAGAACTCTCCCTCGGTCCAACTCCCTAGTCACCCAGTTAAAGAAATCAATCAGATTTGTCTGACAAGACCTGCCTCTGGTGAATCCATGCTGCCTCGGATCCTGTAATCCGCTGGACTCCAGAAACCTCACTATTTTCTCTTTCAGCAGCGTTTCCAATAATTTACTCACCACCGAAGTTAAACTAACCGGCCTGTAGTTTTCAACCACATCCTTACTTCCGTTTTTGTGTAAAGGCAGCACATGAGCCTCTCTCCAGTCCTTTGGCACCACTCCCGACGAGGCATTGAAAAGGTCAGTCAGTGAAGTTGCTAGAATGTCCCCAAGTTCCCTCAGTATTCTAGAGTGTATCCCATCCGGTCCCATCGCTTTGTCTACTTTAATTTGAGCTAGTTTCTCACGAACACAGTCTTCTGAAAATTGTTCAAGATGTCCCTCGCTTCTGTTCCTATTTGTGGGTGTTTTCTGAGGTCCTGCTCCTGATTCTTATCTGTGAACACAGAACAAATATATTTGTTAAGCAATTCCGCTTTATTCTTATCAGCTTCTACATAGTCCTCCCCTGCACCTTTGAATCTGACAATACCACTTTTGCCCTTCCTCTTCTCACTAATATATCTGAAAAATGTCTTATCCCTCCATTTTATTGCATTGGCTATTTCCTCCTCCTTTTAAATCTTTGCCTTCTTGACTACTTTGCTAGCTTCTCTAAGGTTTTTCCAAATACAGATGCCTGTCTTCCTCTTTCTGTGATCTCTTGTATTTCATGAAGGCCTCCTTCTTTTTCTTCACTTTTTCAGCTACTTCTTTCGAAAACCATAGCGGTCTCCTTTTCCTTTTACCTTTATTTACCATTTTAACAAAAAGGTTGGTTGCCCTTAAAATATCCCCTTTCAGTTTTGCCCACTGTTTTTCTACATCCCCAAGCTGTTCCCATCCCACTAACAACTCCCTGAGGTATTAGCCCATCTTCGCAAAGTTAGTCTTCCTAAAGTCTAAGATCCTCACCTTTGAACGGATTCTAACAGCCCTAGTCCTAATACTGAACCACACCATCTGGTGATCACTGGATGCAAAATGATCTCCCTCTACAACATCAGAAACACTTTCACCATTGGTAAGCACCAAGTCCAGTATGGCCCCTTCACATGAGGGGTCTGTTATATATATTAATGTGGAGACGTTTTTTAGATGACATTTTCTTTGTATGGACTGGCATGATGTCTCAGACCAGTTTATTGAGTGGGTTAAAACCTGTGATCATAACATCAAGTTTACAGCTAAATTCGACCGGTTTTCAATTGAATATTTGAATGTTACTATTTCTCAATATGATTATACATTATCTACTTCACTTTTTTGAAAATGTACAAAGGAACACTCTTCTCAGTTATGGCAGTTTTCATCTTTCAGCACTTAAAAGGGGCCTTCCATATGGTCAATTTTTGCGCATTAAATGCATTTGTTCTTCAACAAAGGATTTCAAACTTCATGCTCAAGAATTAGGGGACCGTCTTCGGCAAAGGAGTTACCCTAGTTTGAATTTCAGAGCCTGGAGGATCACAAGAAGAAAGAAATCAGCACTTGTCTGAGGAACCATCCCCAAGGTAAAGCCAGCAGTTTCAGAGCTGAGAAATCAACAGAGAAACAGTCTGCTATTGCTGAGGTCCATGAAGCAGAGCCCTCACCGTCTACTGCTAAGAGGTGGGTGGAATGTTTTACGTATGGGAAAAGTCATAGCCCTGACAAAAGCAGAACAGCTGAGTCTTCAAAGCTAGAAGCACTGAGAGAGTTGTTTGCTGAGGGAAAAGTTCAATCCCCTAATACAACTGTGCCTTTACAAGCTGAATTACTGTGGAATCAGTTCCAGGAATTTCTAAAGGAGAGAAAGTCTGGGAGAGGTTGTAACTTTGATAGAGATTCCATATATCCTGATACCATAGAAGGAATGCAAATAGATTCCTATTTGCCAAGCTCTGAGTGTGAACCTGTACCAATGGATTGCTCATTGTGTTTAAAAGAAGAGTCTGCATTATTGAACTAAGCTGAGAGTCTGTGAAACAATATAGAGAATAAGTGCAATACCTGCTTAGAATTAAGGAAAGCTAATACTGTGTTTTACTAAAGCTTAATTGCCATCTGAAGCTAAGAAGCAGTGCTTAGAAGAAGTTTGCTTTGAGAAAAGAAAGTCACAGCTGTTGCAAGTTTATCAGTATTTCTGTTGAATGACCACATGAGGCAGTCCTCGGTGTAAGCTTGTGGGAATAAGAACAGCTGAACAGTGAAAAGAGGTTTTTGTTACGTCACTCTCTGTTACCTGATTTATCCTTTATGTTGGAGAAGCATCCTTTTTGCCTTGTTTGTGTATTGAGCTTAAATGCCCTGGAAATCCCCACAAAATAAATTTTCTTGCTGCCTTGAACCATCGACTCACAACTACTATTTGTCCTTAAAGAATAAACTAACTACAAGTCCCAGAATACCACTGGTGACAACAAGGGAAGCTTTATTCAAAAGTGGACAACATAAGGCTGTTTCCTGCTTGTAAGCTCTTGGGTCCAAGCGGAAGCATCGCAAGTGGCGTAGTTGGCAGGATTTCACGCATGCGCAAAAGAAGCCATGGTCTCCATGAGGGACCAGTTGAAGGCCCTAGAAAGTGACGAGGAATCCCTAGATGAACCTGTAGAAGATCTTCCCTCGCATGAGGACTTGATAGCTTCCCCAGCAGATAAGAGAAAAAAGGGAAAAGGAGAGAAGGGTAGGGAGAGGCGGTCTCGCTCCCGGCATAGGGCGGAAGCGCAGGCCGGACAAGGCTTGCCATGGGTACCGGCGGAACTAGTTGACAAATTCCCCACATTGCCCAAGGAGCAACAGGCCGATCCCGCTCTGAGCCAGGCATTTAAGTATGCCCAGAGCGGAAGGGATATCCTACCTAGATTCCTTTTAGGCACAGGGATACTCTACAGGGAAAGCCAGGATCCCCATACAGGAACTGAACGTAAGAAATTAGTGCCCGCAACATTTAAAACTTTAGTTCTAAGGCTGGCACATGACCACCCAGTTGTGGGTCATAAGGGTATACAAGGTACCCTAGACCAAATTTTGGCCTGTTTTTATTGGCCAGGGGTTTTCAAAGAAACGGCCAAATTTTTCGAAGCTTGTCCGGCATGCCAACGTGTTTCTGTGGCTCATCCGAGGGAGGTACCTATGGTACCCTCACCGTTGATTTTGGAGCCCATCCATAGAATAGCTATGAACATTGTAGTACCGCTAACAAAGACACCCCGTGGGTTCCAATATATACTTGTAGTAGTAGACCACGCAACAAGATTTCCCTGGGCTATACCCCTCCGTACCATATCAGCGAAAGCAGTGGCAGGAGAGCTGATAAAGTTGTTATGCGAAATAGGATTCCCACGGGAAGTGCTTACAGATAGAGGGAGCAACTTTATGTCGAGATATCTAGCCCAGGTGTGGGACGCGTTCGGGATTCGGCATATTAAAACCTCCGCTTACCATCCCCAAACGAATGGACTGGTAGAGAGGCAAAATCAAACTCTAAAGAGAATGCTACGACGTAGTATAGAAGGCAATATGGCTAATTGGGACACACTGCTCCCATTTGTCCTTTATGCCTTCAGGGAAAGAAAACAAGCATCCCTAGGGACAGCGTCATATGAATTAATGTATGGCCGATCCCCTCGCGGCATTCTAGATATTTTATGGGAACAATGGGTAGAACCCGATGTAAAAGAAGTGGGAGTGCCCGAATTTTTAAGAGACCTGAAGGGCAGATTACACCGCGCCTCCCAGGTCGCGGAAGGGAATTTAAAGAATAGCCAAACAAAGCAGAAAACCTACTACGATCGGGGCACAAGGCAGCGCCAGTTGGCAGTGGGGGAGAAGGTCATTGTCATGGTGGCTGGTCCCGCTCCAAAATTCGAGAGCCAGTGGAAGGGGCCTTATAAGGTAGTGAAGCCCGTAGGGCCAGTGTCTTATCTGGTTGAGAATAGAAGAGGCCGCCGGCAAGTTTATCACATAAATGTTTTGAAGCCCTGGCATGACAGAGTAGCTTTGGCCCATCTAGCCACAATAGACCCTGGAGCGGAGAGCTTAGAAAGGACACACAAAACCACAGAGGCCTTGAGTTGTATCATGAGCTGTGCTAATGACATTATGCCAGCCCGTGATATCTTAAGGGGGGGATGTGTAGTGATGAAAGCTCCCAGGAAGACATGGAAGTGGAAGAAAATCCTAGTTTCCCCTTTGAAATGAATGACAGTTCACGTGCATAAGACTTGCAAGCCAGATCAGAAAAAACCCCAGCTCCCTGCTAAGGTCAGGCCACACCCTAGTTCAGGGGTGGAGACAAGCTTGCCTGATGATTGGTCAGACAGGTGCAGAGAACAGGGAGTGCCTAGCAGCCAACGGTTCTTAAAACCATGAGCAGAGCAGAAAGAGGAGGGAAGGAGGAAGGCAAAGGACAACAGAGAGAGCAAGGCTGAGCATAGCTGGAGGAGAAAGAAAGAAGAAAACTCCCAGGAAAGCAACTACCTAAGAGGGCCTGGAGAAGGACATAAGGAGGCTGAATTTCAGAGCCTGGAGGATCCCAGGAAGAAAGAAATCAGCACTTGTCTGAGGAACCAACCCCAAGGTAAAGCCAGCAGTTTCAGAGCTGAGAAATCAACAGAGAAACAGTTTGCTATTGCTAAGGTCCAGGAAGCAGAGCCCTCACCGTCTACTGCTAAGAGGTGGGTGGAAAGTTTTATGTATGGAAAATGTCATAGCCCTGACAAAAGCAGAACAGCTGAGTCTTCAAAGCTAGAAGCACTGAGAGAGTTGTTTGCTGAGGGAAAAGTTCACTCCCCTAATACAACTGTGCCTTTACAAGCTAAATTGCTGTGGAATCAGTTCCAGGAATTTCTAAAGGAGAGAAAGTCTGGGAGAGGTTGTAACTTTGATAGAGATTCCATATATCCTGATGCCATAGAAGGAATGCAAATAGATTCCTGTTTGCCAAGCTCTGAGTGTGAACCTGTACCAATGGATTGCTCATTGTGTTTAAAAGAAGAGTCTGCATTATTGAACTGAGCTGAGAGTCTGTGAAACAATATAGAGAATAAGTGCAATACCTGCTTAGAATTAAGGAAAGCTAATACTGTGTTTTACTAAAGCTTAATTGCCTTCTGAAGCTAAGAAGCAGTGCCTAGAAGAAGTTTGCTTTGAGAAAAGAAAGTCACAGCTGTTGCAAGTTTATCAGTATTTCTGTTGAATGACCACACGAGGCAGTCCTCGGTGTAAGCTTGTGGGAATAAGAACAGCTGAACAGTGAAAAGAGGTTTTTGTTACGTCACTCTCTGTTACCTGATTTATCCTTTATGTTGGAGAAGCATCCTTTTTGCCTTGTTTGTGTATTGAGCTTAAATGCCCTGGAAATCCCCACAAAATAAATTTTCTTGCTGCCTTGAACCACCGACTCACAACTACAATTTGTCCTTAAAGAATAAACTAACTACAAGTCCCAGAATACCACTGGTGATAACAAGGGAAGCTTTATTCAAAAGTGGACAACATAAGGCTGTTTCCTGCTTGTAAGCTCTTGGGTCCAAGCGGAAGCATCGTAACTGACATGCATTAGCAAATGTTATTTATCACAGGTTCCGTTTTATGCAATGAGACCTCTTAACACATTGACGAGCACGTTTGCTAAATCCCGCTGTCTGGTAGCACAAGGTTTAGTGTGCCGTTTGGTGCTCGCTAATACATAGCTTGGGCCCTCATGTCAAAAATCCCATACTATCCTGGTAGCACTCATTGGGGCAGGGCCTGGATGGGAAAGAGGCAGAATGCAGGCATTGCCAGTGCATCGTGACTGGTATGGGCATTAGTGGCTTGTGCTAATCACGCTTGTCTTTACCAATGGGTGGTGTTAAGCGCATCCATATGCCGACTTGTGCTGTGCTGCTTCTTGGGCCTGCGCTAACTGCAGGGATCAGAAGCACTTCCCCCTGAAGCTAGCGCTGTTCCCCCTTGCTAGTAACATGGCCCACATCCACGTTACCGGTGAGTGCCTTAGTAAACATGCCCCTAATTGCATTAGCACACACTAGCATTGTAACATGCTACATCTAGGTTTAAGTGTCTGACCGCGAAACGTGAGTTTGTGGTGTTCCCGAGTTGATAACACAATTTGAATATTTATATATTTTCATATGATGAGTTGAAAGAAGAAACATTCTGTTTCCTTTGCTGGGGAATGTAGAATGTGTGTTACAGAACTGGAAATCCAATTCTGCATAGACTTAGGGGTATGTTTACTAAACCGTCTTAATGTTACCGGCGCTAGTTGCATCGATAATGTGAAGGATGCCGTATAAGGAGTGGGCGTTCCGGTCTTAAGGTAGCAATCGCGGGTTATCGCGCGATGTGATGCAGCAGACCAATGGGGAACAGAAGAAAATATTTTAAACACGAAAAAAGGCATGCACAAGCTGCAGTATTTTCAGGAACCTGATAGGGGGAGCAAGAGGGACCTCCGGAAGACTGAGGATCCACGCCCCACAGGGTGTGACCAAAAGCCAGCCAGCCTCCAATCCAGGAAGGCAGGAACTCCTTTTAAAGAAAGTCTGGAAGACTGGAAAGGGGGAAGTGGCGGTAAAAGGGGAAGTGATCATTTGTATAGTGCCACAAGGCATACACAACGCTGTACAGACACATGTAAAAGACTGTTTCTGCTCATCAGAGCTTACATTCTAGTCAAACCAAACACAACAGTTGAGAACAAGGATACATCTAGAAGAATGGTAAGGAAACACATAGGAGACTAAGTGGATCAGGATCCAAAAGCGGCCTTGAAGAGGTGAGTTTTCAGCCTGGATTTGAAAAGGGCCAGAGATGAAGCCTGACGCACAGACTCAGGTAGTTTGTTCTAGGCATAAGGAGCAGCAAGGTAGAAGGATCAACGTCTGGAGTTGCAGTGGAAGAGAAGAGCACAGATAGAAGGAATCTGCCAAAAGAGCAGAGTTCCCAAGGAGGGGTGTAAATGAAATCCAAACAGTAGACCTGCACTCCCCATCAATCCCTTGTCTGCCCTCTTACCAGAGCATAAAGACACCAGCAAGGGTACTCAGACTCCAGTAGTCTGCATGAATTTCCTGTCTTAACAGGAAACCCACGCAGGAGCAGAGGACAGGTCCTGTGAACATTCACTGACTCACAGGTCCCATGCTGCCTTCCACTGCTGAGCAGAGGTCACAGTGAAGATCTAGAAAGAGAGGGTTAGCCAGGGCTGTACTAAGGGCTATGCGAATGGTGCAGCTGCACAGGACGCAAGCTCAGAAGGAGATGTCAATATCATCACTGGGCTTCCAGGAAGCTCAAGATGAGTGAATTACTGAGCATAGCTGAGTGGAATAGATTCGTTAGTCGCACAGGGCGTATTTCTAGCTTGGTACAGTCCTGAGGTTAGCAGCCCTGTTTCTGTGCCACATCTGCTGATGATGGGATCCCATATGGGGTCCCAACCCACAGTTTGGAAGTGGTTCATTCTGCAGGTTTGGGTCTCCAGGAGGCAAATAACAATCAAATATTTAATTTTATGAAATATCTGTTGTTGGAAAAGTCGATATTCTGGCAATATTTGGCAGGATTTTCAACAATCCAAAAATAATCTAAAACGGCCCAGATGAAAATAGTTAGAGTGCACAAAAACATTTGGAGTAATTCCCATGATTGGGCTGTTCACTGTCTTTGTTCTCACTGCAAATAAGTTATTTGCCTACTTAAATATGCAGAAGGCTGTAACAAGAGCTGTGTGATTGGTGCAACCTCACAGGACCAATGTCATCACTGGACTTTCAGGGAGCAAGTTCCTGCATGTGGCTGGGGAGGCAGGGGGGTACCAGGTTCATGATTCGCACAGGGCACATTTCTAGCTTGGTACGGTCCTGAATATGCAGGTTCTATTTGCCTCTAGTGGTTAGGATCTGGGCAGTCTCCCTCTTGCCTGCATAGCTCCCATTTTTCCTATTGAAAGAAGAGGGATGTGTGCAGGCAAAAAAAAATGTTGGTTTGTTTTTGGATGACTTTTTGATTTGTTTCACAACACCTTATAACACACATTAGAACTTGTTAATGCATGCAAGTCAATAGTGTGTGCATTAATTCATAGGTTGATGGGTGTTAAATCAATTTTGTGTGTACTAAGAGGGATATTCAATGCAATGAATATCACCGCTCCCCGGTTAGCTTCTCTGTTATCCAGCTGACCCAGATATTCAATGCTAGTGGCTGAATATTGCCCCGACATTGAATATCATTGCCCCTGACACATTCAGTGGCGATGGCTTGCTGCTTTAGCAGTGCTAGCTGCTGTCGCTGAACCTCAGGCCCTAAATTTTTAAAGTCATGCTAACAATCTGAATGCGTGCTGATGAATGCACATCTCTATGGAAGAACTATATAGTTACTGTTCTTAGGGATGTGCTTTTGTTTAGCATGAAAGCAGCGATCCAGGCGCAAAGGTTCCCATCAGTGGTATGCACTATTGCATATTAATATGCACTATTGCTCCACTGTGCAATGGCGTGTGTTATTGCAGAATTGTGCATGCTATTAATGGGAAATGATATGATACGAAAAAAATAAAAATGAAACAATACAAAACAGATGTTTTTTGACTGCATTCCCCTTTTTTCTTTTCTTTCAGTGAAAAATCATGGAAGCAGGTTTATAGCATCCTCCTCCTTAGGCACTGCAATGGACCTGTAAAGTTTGCTAGAGAATGCTATCAACTTATGAAGAAGTTGACAGCTTTCCAAACCTGTCCTGAGGATTCTATAGCTAGCTGAGTTTTCAAGATCTCCACAATGAGTCACCTGAGATAAATTTGCTTATCTGACTTTCTAGAATATTCAAGTTTATCTCATGCATATTCATTATGGATATCCTGAAAATCTGACTGACTGTGGTTTCCACTAGAATCTCTTCAGTTCTGCAATGAATTTATCTATGCCAGTATTGGTCTGAGACAACCAATTGGAGGAACAGGAGAGGAGGGGGCCATTTTCCAGTATTAACCATCATCTATATAAAAAGTATTTTGAGAAGGGGTGCTTTCTTTCCACCTGTTCTAACTAAGACAAACAGGTGGTATACCTCAGTGACCCATTTATGCACATTTCAAGAGATATTAAGTCTCATGCAGCAGAATAGTCAGCTCTGGGTATATTTCGATGGACTGACTAAGAAAGCGAACCTGAGTAAATTCAAGCTGGCCAGATCTATAATGTCCAGCTCTCTGAGAAGTCATGTGAACATCTGACTTCCTATATATCTGGCCCTTACTGTGCTGCCTTGTGAGGTGAAAGTATTTGGTGCTCTGTGTTATAGACCTCGAACTCCTTCCAGAGAGTGGCAGGATGTCATGACTAGCATCAATTAGATCGATTGTTTACCTTATCAGAATATAGAAAGACTAGGGGACATGCAATGAAGCTACAGGGTAAACTATTTAAGACTAATAAAAGAAAATATTTTTTCACTCAACGTGTAATCAAACTCTGGAATTTGTTACCAGAGGATGTAGTAAAGGCTGTTAATGTAGCTGGGTTTAAAAAAGGTTTGGACAAGTTCCTGGAGGAAAGGTCCATAAACCATTATTAAGAAGGGACCCAGGATATCAATGCTTGAACCAATAGAAGCATTGTGGAACCTGTGTCCCTTGGGGAAACTGCTAGGTACATATGACCTAGATTGGCCACTGTTGGAAACAGAATACTGGGCTTGATGGACCTTGGTCTGACCCAGTATGGCATATCTTATGTTCTTATGTTCTAGTCCTCTCAGTGGTGGAGTAGCCTAGTGGTTAGAACAGAGGGCTGGAACCAAGGACATTAGAATTCAAATTCCATTGATGTTCCTTGTGGCCTTGGGCAAGTCACTTACAGTAACCCTCAATTGCCTCTGGCACATACTCACAGGGCCAGTGCAGGGATATTGGGCACGCTAGGTAAACAGTTTGATAATTACACTCAGTAATCATGATTGACCTAACACTGCCCCTCCCACAACAACTTCTGTAAAAATGAATAATTGGGCATCATAGGAACAGAGGAACATGGCGGCAGACAAATACCACATGGCCTATCTAGTCTGCCCTTCCATATCAACCACTACAATAGTCCCCTCTTTTCCTTTAGAGACCCTCTGTGTTTGTCCCATGCTTTTTTGAATTCAGATACTGTCCTCGTGTCCACCACCTCCACTGGGAGACTATTCCACGCATCTACTACTCTTTCCGTAAAGAAATAGTTCTGCATTTTATTCCTAAGTCGTACTTTTAAAATATTAAAAAGCTTTGCTTTGTACATGTGTGTATGTCCATTCACCCTGCAGATAAAAGAATGTGCTGAAGGCTCTTTAGAAACATGACGGCAGAAAAAGACCACATGGCCTATCTAGTCTGCCATTCCATATCAACCACTACAATAGTCCCCTCTTTTCCTTTAGAAATCCTCTGTGTTTGTCCCATGCTTTTTTGAATTCAGATACTGTCCTCATCTCTACCACCTCCTCTGGGAGACTATTCCATGCATCCACTACTCTTTCCATAAAGAAATATTTTCGCATATTTATTTATTTCTTATATATACCACCTTATCAAGAAATCAAAGCAGTTTACAAATAAACAAAACATGTTACATGTAATGTATTGTGCATTAAACCTTTAACTATATACCTTATACATTACAACTGGTTAGATAGGTTGTAGATTCAGGTATTAGTAAACTATATACAATGGTGAACTATATACAATAGGCATATTATGTCATTACTTAAATGTAGGTGTTGTCTTAGAGTTATGACATTGTCTATGAGAGGAATAGCCTAGTGGTTAGAACACTGGCTTGGCAACCAAGCAACCAGGGTTCAATTCCAACTAGCACTCCTTGTGGCGTTGGGCAAGTCACTTAACCTTCCATTGCCTCAGAAGAAAGGCCTGCCAATCTACTTCTGGTGACACTGCCAAGAAAACCCAGGAGCTTCTGGGTCACCAGGAGTCAGGACTGACTCAAAGGCACACATTGCATTGCATGAGAATCTTGGTATTCCTTTTATGTTGGATCCGTATATGTTCCTACAGTCGATGTTCCAAAATATTCATGAATAAATGTGGTTTTAGCTGCTTTCTGAATGCAAACATGTCATTGACCTTTCTCAATTTGCCAGGGAGAGAGTTCAGAGTATAGATGCATATTGGGAGAATACTCTATTACTTGTGGTTCTATTGGTCTTCCTAAATCGTGTGGAATCGCGAGTGTCATTTGTGCTTGTTCCTTTCTATGTCTGTTGTTCACAGCGATGCTTATTAGCTGAGGTACATGGATGATAAGTTGTGTAGACTTTTGAAAATCAGCATTAGGGATTTATATTTCACTCTACTCTTCACAGGTAGCCAGTGCAGCTGTTGTAGTATGGGAGTTGTATGTTCATATTTCAGTAGTTTGAGTAGTATGCGCACTACAGTGTATTGCGCTAGTTGTAGTTGGTAAATCGATTGTTTTTTTAAGCCTTGGAGTATTGCAAAAATCAAAGTGTGGCATGATAATCACTTGAAGTACTGTTCTGTAGTCCTTCATTGCAATTAATGGTCTTAGCTGCTGCAACGTTCTTAATTTGCTGTAAATTGTGCGGGTTGTCTTGCTAATATGTGTTGTAAATGTTAGGTTTTGATCAAGTATCAAACCTAGATAGTGTACTTCCTTTTTCACTTCTATTGCTGTTTCCTTAAGATTTATCCCTATTGGTGAATTAAAGCTTTTATATTATGATACAATCATTACTTCAGTTTTCTTGTAATTTATCTTTAGATTATGCACTGTAAGCCATTCGGATATGTCTTCAAAGCATGACTGTAACTTTTCGGTTATAGGATTCATTTGGAGAGTATATGAATATGGGGAGGTTAGACGGGGCAGGAAAAGGGTGGATTGGGGGCAGCGTTAGGGCGGGCGGTGGGTAGTCGTCAGCCCCGTACATAGGGCCAATTCCAATGTCGGCCCTGTACGTCTGGGGCTGGCAACTTGAATGGGGAACTTATTCCACCTCAAAGGTGGAATTAAGTTCCCCTTGTTGGTGGGAGATGGCAGGCCCGGGGCTCAGAATGGGCAGGAGGGGGCAAAGGATGATCCCTACAGCCCGACCCTGGCCTTGGGAGGCCAGATCAGGGATGGGCTGCAGGAAATCCATATTTAGAGGCAGCGGCCAGGGATCGTGGCTTTTCAATGGAGCCGCGGTGCCATGGCAACCGGACGCCATGATGCCGCAGCTCCATTGCAGAGCCCTGATTGGGCTATCTGGGAAGGCCTGTACATGCAGGCTGGACTGAATCGGGGTCCTGGCCTGCACATGCAGGCCTGGACGCGATTCTGATCCTGCAGGGCTAGATGTGCCCCGCGGGATCAGAATCCCGGCTACCTCTGTGTATCTGGTTCTGACCAGGCGCACAGAGGGCCGGGATGTCCATGTCTGAATCGGGCCCTATGGAAGGTAAATTATGATATCATCTGCATAGATATTGTACTTCACCTTGTGCTTCTGGAATATTTTGCATATCGGTTGGAGGTAGATATTAAATAGTAGTGCTGATAGAGCTGAACCTTGGGGAATTCCTTGAGTTTGGCTGTATGGTTCAGATGCTTTCCATCCCATTCTGACTTCCTGTGACCTGTCCGCAGGGGCGGCTCTACCATGAGGCAGAGTGAGGCAGCTGCCTCAGGCGGCAAAGTTTTCAGAGCGGCAGAAATGCCCCCAAAACACTCCAGTGACTGCCGCCTCACTCAGCCTTTTCTTAACAACAACAAAAATCCTTTATAAAGACAACCTGCCGCTGCTTCTCCTGGATCTGAAACAGCTGGGAGAGGGAGGGGGGCGGAGATGCTGCAGTGCCTGCCTCAGACCTGGTTAGAAGCAGCAGGGGTGGGCTGAGAGATCACGAAGAGAAAACAAACCGCGAGATCTTTGCGACTCCAGCAGGCTGGAAAGCCCTGCTAGTCTCACTCCCTTCTGACGCAATCTTATGTCAGAAGTGGATGGGACAGACAGGATCTTCCATGTGCGCTGAAGTCATGAAGACCCTGCGTTTTCGTTTTGTACATGCTGTTTTGCAGGCTTTTATGCATATTCGGCCATGTTGTCTGTTTCCTCAAGCCAGCAGCTACAGCAAGTCGCGCAGACGGCTTTTTCTCTCTTTCTCCCTCCCTTCCTCCCGGTCGAGCACTTTCCTCCCTCCCCAAATCTCTTGCCCATGCTATTGTAGCAGCAGAGCGCAGACAAACCAATGATACCAGGAGTCTGTTCAGAAGGTCCAAATCATTTATTTGTGCACAAGTCTCAAGCAGAATCAAATTCAAAATGGCTGAGCAATGGCTGTTAGGCAACAACTTTTATAGACTTCTTCTCCATTCTAGACATAGGAAAACATTTCATTGGTCCCGGTACCCTCCCGTACCCCTTCTATTGGTCCCGGTATTGATAAGGCTATCCAATTATGTCCTTTGACTGGGCTTAGCACCTGCTCACCCCCCTTCTAGTCCCAATTACAATGGTCAGTTCACCAATTTAGTTACTTTTCTCCTCCAAGGCCATTTAACTAGTTAGCACATATGAGAAAGCAGGGCACTGTAACCTTTCTGTCAGCAGTTTTAATTAAATTCTTTGCAGCTGTACTCTCTTATCAGTGGTATTTAAACTTATTTTTCTATATTCTCTGAGTTTCGATTCTGCTCAGCTAAGCTGATTATGCTTTGCTAAGTTTCGTTTATACAATAGCAGCATATTGGGGGATGTGAAATTCCTATGGGCCTCTCCACAGGCTTCATTTACAGGTCAAGCTAGTTGGGCCTGTCTGTTTATTTCAGACACCATGGATCATAGGCCTTCGCCTACCACACTATGGGATTGATCAATAAACAAAGTGGGCCCTAGCCTCTCTCTAAGTTTCTTCCAAACCTCTTGCATCCTTCTGCAATCACTAACCTCCCCCCCCCCCCAAACACAGCTCTGAGCATTGTGCTGAAGCGCTGGGGCAAGGATCTGCTGGTCCCGCCCCCTCTGACAAACACTTCCTATTGTTAAGGAAGCGGGAACAGCAGAGCCTTGCCCCAGCACTTCAGCACGATGCTCAGAGCTGAGTTTTGGTGGGGGGGGGGGATTAGTGATTGCGGAAGAGTGCAAGAGGTTTGAGAGATACTGGGAAAGAGGCTTGGCCCCACTTACTTTACTGATCAAACCCATAGCAGCGGCAAGAGATTTGGGGAAGAAGGGAAGTGCTGGGCTGGGGGGTAGGGGGAAAGAGAGAAAAAACAGTCTGCGTGACTTGCTGTAGCTGCTGGCTTGAGCCTTTTTTTTTAGCGATTCCTGAAGGATGCAAGAGGTTTAGAGGATATTGGGAGAGCGGCTCATAAGAGGAACAGCAAGGAGAGAGCATGTGTATTCTGAAGGGGAGAGGGAGAGGGAGAGGGGGATGGGGAGAGGAAACCAAGGAGGGAGAGAAGGTGGAGGAAAGAGATGGAAATGGCAAGAGGTTAGAGATGATGAGGAAGGGGGAGAAGAGCTGAGAAAAGGGTGGGGAACAGAGATGAGTAGGAAAGAGCAGAAGTGGAGAGAAGAAAGGAGGGGAGAGTGATGTGGAGAAGGCAAGGAAAGGGGGTGAAGGAAGAGGGAATTATGGAGAGATGGAATGGGTACTTGAAGAAGTGATATGTGAAAATGCAGGGGGTGAAGAAGAAGGGGTGAGAGGCTGGGTAAGGGGTAAGAGTGAAGAATGGACAGAGGTCAGGGAGAAAGACGAGTATAGGAGGTTGAAGAAGGAGAGAGATAGATGTAATGGGAGCAGGAGCTGTTAGGTACGTGAGCAGTAAAAAGGAGGAGATGGGGCTGGGAGCAAGAAAAGAGAATGAGAGGTAAAATCTAAATATGAGTGGATAGAGAGATGGAGGAGGAAGAAATGGGGGAAAAGATTAAAAAGAAAGCAGTGTCAAGAACAGGTAGAGAAGGAAGGAAAGAAGATAGAACGAGACATAAGAAGTGGAAAGCAGATGCTGAGAAGACAGACTAAAGGAACTACTACTACTGAGCATTTGTATAGCTCTACAAGACGTACGCAGCATTGCACAGTCCCTGCTCATCAGAGCTTACAATCTAGTCAAGACAGACAACACAAGGGAAACACAAGGAGATCAGATGAGTCAAGATCCAAAAGCGACAGCGAAGAGGTGAGTTTCAGCCTGGATTTGAAAAGGGTCAGAGAAAGCACCCAACGTACAGACGTAAAGGAAGAGCTGCTTTTACCTATTGGCAAAAGGGGCAGGTGCCCTGGGCCCCTGCACAGTGGGGGCCCAGTTTCCTTTCTGCCCATGTGTAAGAACAGCCCTGATCACGCAGATAGCTTGCAACTGGGCTGCGATTTCCCCTTCTCTGCTGCCTGTGGGAGATCAGATCCCAGGGGCAGAAGAGGAGGGCATAGACACAATCATGACCCAGATGCAAGTTCTCTGCCCATGGCGATCCCCTCTTCCGTAGGCAGAAGAGAAGGGGATAGCCATGATCACAGCAAAGATGCTTTCTGTATGCCCACTGGAGATGGGATCGCTGTGGGCACACAGCTTGTATCTGGGCTGCTGTTACAGCCATGCCCTTCTCTTCTGTCCGTGGGGATCCAACCTCCCATGGGCAGACTGTTCTGCTGCTGGGGGAAGCACGTAAATGGGGGGTGGAGGGTGCGGCTGCAAAGGGAGAGGGGATCCATTCTCTTGTTTGCCCAGGGCTCCATAAGGAGTTGAAGCAGTCCTGGTAAAGTAAAGTGGAAGTGAATGACTGGAACCAGCTCAGTCAGAAAAATAACATGTCCAGACAACAAAGGTAGAAAATTAGAAAATGAGTCCAACACTAAAGCACAACCCCACGTACAAATAACAAACCCAGTCCAAAGCGTGGAGTATTCAGAAGGATGAACTTTTATTGAGAATACAAAAGCCACTGGCCCGACACAGGCCGTGTTTCGTTGCCTTCATCAGGGGCTTGAAGTGGACTTAAGAACTAAAAACATATAAAAATAAAACAACATAAACTATAAACGAAATATAACCATTAAGGTCAATTGATCTAGACATGAGGTCCTTAAAATGATACCACAGGTGGTATTTGTTAAATAAGGCTACATGTAGATAAAAAGGGGAAGGAGAGAAAGAAGATGGCATTCCGCAGATAATCAAACCAAGAGAGCAGCGGAGGCAATGACCACGGCCTACCAAAATATTAGATAAAGTTCTTTATTAAGGACCTTAATAAAGAATTTTATCTAATATTTTGGTAGGCCGTGGTCATTGCCTCCGCTGCTCTCTTGGTACATGTAGATAAAACAAATAAATAATAAAACATAATCTTAAAAACGCATGTACATAAAAGAAATCAGGTTGTATACAAATGTAAAACACAATAGAACAGATAAAAAGATAAAAAAATAATTAATTATAAACTATCAAAACATTAAAACATTAAGAACTGGTGAAAAAACTAAGGGGTATGTTTACTAAACCGTCTTAATGTGCGCCCGGCGATAGTGTGCAGGCTGCCATATAAGGAGTGGGTGTTTCAGTGTAAAGTAGCAAAACGGGATAAGCGCGCGATAATGTGCGCTGCTGCGCACATTATTGTGCAAAGCGCTGCTAAGCGCGTTACCGCGCGGTAATCTTATGTAGGCGCACAGACATCCAACATAGAAACAGAAGTGTAGCACAATGGTTAATACAGTGACTGATGATACAGGGGTTATGAATTCGATCCCCCAGTGTGCCTAATGCATAAGGCTGGCTGAAGCATCAGCTTTGACATGTAAGTATTGTTTCCTGAGGCATTTTATGTGTATTTTAATTATTGCTGCCAGCAAACACACCCTCACGTGCCTTAACCTAAGGTGCCGCAGAAGGCACCCTATAAGGCACTCCATAGGGCATATTATAAAGTGCACTGTCCGCCACGGTACCCTATAATGTCCCCTATAGGGCACCCTATAAGGCGCTCCATAGGACACCTTATACGAACTGTAACCATAAGGTGCCTCAGAAGGCGCTTTATAGGGTGCCCTATAAGGCGCCTTCTGAGGCACCGTATGGTTACTGTACCCTGAGGGTGTTTGGCTGGCAGCACTAATGTACATTAAAAAAAGACAATGCTTTGGACAGCCCTATCAAATAACCCCACTGTGGGTTTGAAACCATGACCTCTGGCTCCACAAGCAATGAAGTAACCAGTGGGCTACAGCTCCATAGCTGCTAGCAAACCCCTGGCTGGCTGCAGAAGGACAGCATGTCACCACACAAACAGTCTGCTGTGGTCACCAGGATAGGGTTAACCCACCCATACCCATGATGCACTGCACATGCAAATCAGCAGTCTACAGATGATCACAAGATGGGGTATGCACCCCCACAGCACCTCGGCCTGGTAGGGGGAACTGACCGTGTGTGGTACTGGCACAGAGTAGCTACACACCGTCACATTGTGCAGGTACTGCACTCACCCTAGGGTGAGGTCCACAGCAGAGATAGGCCATGCTGCAGGTCCCCAGCAGTGCTAATGTGTGAGATAGGTAGTTTCTGCAGACACACCTTGGATATATCTATATTTCTCAGTCAGGTTTAGCCCTTATGGACCCATAGGAGGATTATGTACCACCACCCTCCTCTGGGGCTGAGGGTGGTAAAAAGTGTCTCCCACCAACAGATCCACATTCTACCTCCCTGCAATGGTGGCAGTAGAGGGGACCATCAACCCCAGTTCTGCTGGGGAACAGACACCCTACAGGGCAGTCAATGCAGCTCTGTACACATCCATAAAGCAATAGCAGACAGACATTAGGCCTGGATATGCTAAGCTGCACCCCACCACTATCTGATATTCTCCTGCAGCAAGCCTTCAGCCGCTGCACCCTGCAAGGTGTTCCATCAAAACACATACCAGCTGCAGACAGTCTGCTAGCTAGTCCATAGTGCATGTTCATGGTGGAAATGCGTGCACCCAGAACTGGGATGTCAGCATACACACCAAGCAGATAAATCAGTGACTGAGCCCCCAAAAGAGAACCCATAAATATCACATGAGAATAATACTATATAGCACTATGGGGGAACCTAGCCATGCTGTGGTCACTGCTCAGTCAGGGTGAGAGTGATCTCCCAACAGAACATGCTGTGGCCACCCTGTCTGTGCAGGTGGTGTCCGGGCACTACAATGTCCCAGCCAGTGCCCTATGCCCTGTGCAGTTGCATCCTGGCCAGGCCACCCTGTCCGGGCTATACCCATGGTACCTTGCTCCTCAGTATGCACATTGGCAGGCCAATACTGGCAACAGTGCTGGCAGTGTGGGCTGTGGAGGGTGTTTGCAGCCACCACACACTGGATAGACAGACACACACTCCCACACCTATGCCAGCATTGTGCTACTATAGAGGTGTTTAGCAGCCCTGGCTACCACACCAGTCCTGGGCACAGTGCAGGCATGGATATGATACGCAATACTGTTGGGGGTCACTCCCCAGGGTGGTAAACACTGTCAGACACCAGACCTGAAGCATACTCCACAGACATCAGAAAGGTTACTATGATGGAGCTCAATCAGCAAACTGTGCTTAACGTAGGAATTGCTATCTGACAGTAATCATAGCAACCTTTTGATAGCTGTGTACCGTATTCCCAGGTTTAGGGTGGCATTGCTAAGGTATGCAAGTGCTGGTATTGGGAGATGCACGCAGGGCCCAATGTCCTGCCTCTCCAGGAGGCATTGGCTAATGGAGCCTGTGGGTGTGGGTGTGTCTGCCCCTGTTGTCTGCTGCTTTACGGCAGAGGTTCCCAACTCCAGTCCTGGTGTGCCAAACACTGTTCGGGTTTTCATGCTGTCCCTCATGAATATGCATGAGATACATCTGCATACCATGGGGGTGGTGCATAGATATGCAGCACAGGCATCTTTATTAGAGGCAGCATGGAACCTGAATGGTGTTTGGCCCTCCAGGACTGCATTTGGGAGACTCTGCTCTAGGTAATGCGCCTGTTTATGGTGTCTGTGCTCTGTAGGGTAAAATGTAGGTGTTTTGGGCATGTTTACGTCATCTGCAATAAAGGATCTGTCTGTATTAGCACCTTTTAGTAGTGGGTAAAAAATGGGGGCTGGGTTGGCAGGAACCACAGCTGAGACTTGAACCTGTGACCTTCTGTGCCTGAACACACTGGCTGTGTGCACTGTACCACCGTGTTGCCACAGAGACAGTACATTCCCTGGGGATACCATGACTGTTCATCAGACGGGGCCTGTCTGTTGCAGTGCATGGCATCCACCTACACAGGGCTAGGCCACGGTCTGCTCTGGGCAGCTGCCACTGCCCCCTCCACCACCAGTGACCCTCTGCCACCCTGCTGACATGCCCTTCTGCTGGTGGTGTTGGTGGAGCGCAGTCTCAGGCCATCCAGTGTGCGGGTAGGTGGCTGCCTATGGTGCGGGTTCTGGGGTAGGGGTGCCTGCATAGGTGTCCACGCTTCCCCCCCAGCACCGCCTGCCACTGTTCTGTGCCCTTGGGGGTCCCTACTGGGTACTGTCCCCTTTGACACTGTGGGAAGCACACTACTGCCCATGCTGGACCCTCATCAGTTGCTGTCTGGCTGCTCTACTGTTTCAGCATTCCTATGGGCCACCTAGGCATCACCCTGGTCCGCACTGTGGCCCAGCTGCAGTACAGCATGTGCCGTCTGCAGCCCTCTGTGTCCCCTTTCCCAGCATCTGTCCAGTTGCCCATTCCGACATGCCCGCCCTGCTGTTGTGGAACATGTGCACCCCATAGGAAACCTATCCAATGGAGAGGGAAACCCTGATGAGCGCAATTGCACTGTGGGATCATTCACCTTGTATGGGGACAGAGCGCAGACCCTTCCACAATTCATATCTTTTTTTTAGAACCGTCTCGGGAGTGCTTTTTGATGTTTCCCATTAATATCACTATTGCCCAGCTTGGTTATGTTTTTTTTATATTTTGTTGGGGTCATTTTCAATGTTTATTTGCACTTTTGTTCCGTGCACATGTATCACACTTATCACTTTTTTGTAGGTTTCCCTGATTTTGCTGTACATTGCTGACAGAAATGGTTTCTCTTCCCTTTAAATCAGCTCTAATGCCACGTTTCACTGGCATTAGTTTTGAGCCTCGAATTTCACATCGTTAGTGTGCGGGGAGCCTCTCCCCTCCCACTCTCCACCCATTGACCCCTTCTCTCCGCCCCTGGGGAGCCTTCCTCCGCCCTCAGGGAGCCTTACTCCACCTTCAGCGCTCGTTTGCGCCACTGAGCGCTGCTGCACACGTTAGCGCGCGATAAGGCGCCTTATCGCACGGTAATGCGCCATTATCGCGTGATAAGGCGCCTTATCGTGCGATAACGTGTCAGAGCGCACATTAAGACGGTTTACTAAACATGCCCCCTAGTATTAAATAAATATACCTTCTTGTATCTTTGAGTGTATTTTTTATTTATTTATTTATTTTTCTTATATACCGCGCTCTTTGATATCAGTGCGGTTTACATGAAACAAGGAGAGTTTACAGTGGGGGTTACACCGTAATTACATAGAACAGGTATAATAACTTGGATAACAGTGTTAACTATTTACATCTGAATGGCTAACAGAAGGTATTTGTATGTATATATGATACATTGATGGTGGTTACATGTGTCCGTGAGGGATTGTTGTGGGTGAGGGGGTTGTTTTGCCATCTTCTGGGTAGCACTTGAGGAAGAGGTAGTGTTTTAGAGTTTTCCTGAATTTGGTCAGGTCAGGGATTGCTCGTATGTGTGGTGGGAGAGCATTCCAGCATCTGGGTGCACAGAGACTGAAGGCCCTGTTTATAGTTGCCTTTGTACAGTGGGTCATTGCTTTGGGGACAGTCAGGGTGTTTATTGCAGTGGATCGTCTGGTTCTGTTTGGGGGGGTGATGTGCGTGAGAGCAGCAAGTGATGAGGGGGCGAGTCCGTTAATGGATTTGAATGTTAGCAGTAGAATCTTGAATGTGATCCTGTAATGAATTGGGAGCCAGTGAAGCATTTTGAGGATGGGCGTTATATGGTCCCATCTTGGGGTCACATTTAGAATTCTTGCTGCCGCGTTCATGGCCAGTTGGAGCGGACTCAAGGTGGATTGAGGGAGTCCTTGGAAGATTACATTTGCGTAGTCAAGATGAGGGATGGTTAGTGCTTGAAAGATTGTTCTAAAGTCGTTTGGCTGAAGGAGGGGACGTAGGTGTCTGAGGGACTTGATTTTATGGTAAGTTGATTTTACCATGTTGCTGATGTGTGTCTTCATGTCAAGTTTCTGGTCCATTGTAATACCTAGGTATCGAATAGAGGGTTTGGATTGCAGTTTATTCTCTCCGATTTTTAGGCAGGCTGGAGGGGAGAAGTTGGTGTTTCTGGAGATGAATAGTACTTCGGTCTTTTTGTATTGTATTCTGAGGTTCTGGTTTTGGAGCCATTTTTCCACTGCGCTAAAACAGTTGATTAGAGATGAGAGGTCAATCTTGTCAATCTGAAATGGTGTGTAAAGGAGGACGTCATCAGCATAGATCATGCATTCGACGTTGAATGATCATATGAGCTTGCAGATAAGCTGCATATAAATGTTGAACAGTAAGGCTGATAGGGAGGAACCTTGCGGGACACCTTGTTTCTGGTGGAATGGTTTGGAGGTGGAGGTCTCTGTTTGTACATGTTGCCACCTATCTGAAAGGTAAGATTTGCACCAGGATAGTGCTAGGTCGCAGATACCCTTTTCTTTGAGTCGCTTTAGAAGGGTTTCGTGGCACACTGAGTCAAAGGCCGCCGCTATGTCGAGGAATATAAGGGCGACTCCATGATGTATGTAATTTGTATAGTACTACACCTTTTATAAGGGAAGAAGAAGACATGCATAAATGAATATGCATATTGTTAAAGTCAAGGTAGGGACATAATTGGACCAAGGACAAATAATCAAGAAGAAACAAAAACACGTAAAGGAGGTTAAATTTATAGGTTAAATTTCATCCTTCTGAATACTCCAAGCTTTGGACTGGAAAATTAGAAAATGTTCAGGTTCTTTTGTGTTGAATAATGTCAGCACGGGAAATTTTGCATCTCTTCTATTTTCCTGTTGTAAAGTAGAGTAGGAAATAACATTTGCATTTCTCTTTTTCCAGTATTGTTCTTCTCACTTTAGTTTTTTGGAATTTGTATTTCAATTTTAGGTTGCATATCTGTAGTTTGTGGTCCTTTATTCTGTATTTGCCGAGGGTCCATCCATGTTTTGTCTGTGACCGAGGTGAAGGATTCTGAGTAAGAATCTATAGCAGTCCTGTTTGTTACGTTATCCCTATAGGAGGCACATGGCTGTTCTAGGGTCTGGTATATTTCCAATTTTCCTTTTCATAGGGAGGGATGTTCTTGCAGTTTGAATCCTTGGAGTTTAATGTTGATTTGGTATGCTATTTCCTTTATAGGTTTTGAGTCTTTTGCAGGATTTTTTGTTACTTCGCAAAGAACCAGATTTACTAAAAGGTGCTGCCCTAATACCACATACTAACATGCATTAGCAAATGTTACTTAACACAAGTCCCATTTTATGCAACGAGACCTCTAAACACCTTAAGTAGGATGTTTACTAACCACATTATGTGGTAGCACAAGGTCTAGGGTGCGGTTTAAGTGCCATGCTAAAAGGTAACATGGGTCCTTATGTCAACAATCTTAGGCTGCCCTGGTAGCACTCGTTGGGGCAGGAACTGGAAGAGACAGAGGCAGAAATGGCGCTTCGTGATGAGTATGGGCATGAGTGGCCTGCACTAATCGTACTTGCAGCCCTTACCAGTGAGTGGTGTTAAATGCGTCCATGTGCCGGCATGTGTTGTGCTGTGTCCTGGGCCTGCACTAACTGCAGGGGTCAGAAACACATGCCTCTGAAGTTAGTGCTGATCCCCTTGCTAGTGACACAGCCCACATGCACGCAGATGCCTTAGTAAACTTGCTCCTAATTGCACACTTCAGTAAATCTAGATTGTCTGATAGTGAAACATGAGTTTGTGGGGTTCCTGAGATAATACCACAATTTGAATATTTATATATTTTCATATGACGAGTTGGAAGAAAGAACATTATGCTTTCGTTGCAGAACTGGAAGTGCAGTATTCAATATACTTTTAATAGGCAAAACCATTAAAATGTATTTCTTTCAGTTTAAAGAAGCAGCACTTAGATTAAGAGATGACCAGGTAGGGAAAGCAGTGAGGTGTCCATAAACAATGTAGCACCATGTTTTGAGCTTACTGGTGAGGATTTATGTTGCTGTTACTGAGTTAACACCAGAATTAGAAATTATTTTTGGTATTTTGAGTTCTGATTGAAATGTCGTAATCAGCTCTGCACCTATTGTTGGTAGAAGGGTTTCTTTGGATGATGATTATATGTTCAAAGAGAAAAAGCAAGAACGACAGCACAGTTGTTATAATTTTATTTTAGTGCTATAAACTACATTGTGGTTCTCGCTTTTTCTTTTTCTCCTTAGTGTGTTATCATCTGTCTTTTACAGAGTACACTATGGGGTATGTTTACTAAACTGCGCTAATGTGCGCTAAGGTACCTTAGCGCACACTAATGTCGCTTTACAGGGCACAAATGTGCCCCGCACAGGTGCACGGCGCACTAAAGTGCACGCTCATGTGCGCGGCGCGCTAATGTGCGATAAAGGCGTGGAAAGGCTCCCGGAGGGCGGAGGAAGGCTCCCCAGGGGCGGAGAGAAGGGGACAATGGGTGGAGAGTGCGAGGGGAGAGGCTCCCCGCACACTAGCGGGGCTGAAATTCAAGGCAAAAAATACCGCGAGTGAAAACCTCGCGGTAGAGCCGATTTAAAGGGAAGAGAAACCATTTCTGTCAGCAATGTACAGCAAAACCAGGGAAACCTACAAAA
Organism: Ichthyophis bannanicus; assembly: GCA_033557465.1. NCBI lineage: Eukaryota > Metazoa > Chordata > Amphibia > Gymnophiona > Ichthyophiidae > Ichthyophis > Ichthyophis bannanicus. Next base: position 641,635,244 of record CM066036.1, on the reverse strand, counting down.
CAGTGATAAGTGTGATACATGTGCACGGAACAAAAGTGCAAATTAACACTGAAAATGACCCCAACAAAATAAAATAAAATTATAATCAAGCTGGGCAATAGTGATAGTAATGGGAAACATCAAAAAACACTCCCAAGAAAGCCGCAAAAAATAAATATGAATTTTAGAAGGGTCTACGCTCCGTCCCTATACAAGATGAATGATCCCACAGTGAAATAGCACTGATCAGGTTTCCCTCTCCATTGGACAGGTTACCTATGGCATGCACATGTTCCACAACAGCAGGGCGGGCAGGTTGGAATGGGCAACTTGACAGATGCTGGGAAAGGGGATACAGAGGGCTGCAGGCGGCACATGCTGTGGTGCAGCTGGGGCACAGTGCGGACTAGGCAGATGCCTAGATGGCACTTAGGAATGCTGAAACTGAACAGCAGCCAGACAGCAACTGATGAGGGCCCAACATGGGCACGAGAGTGTTTAGCACAGTGTCACAGGGGATAGTACCCAACAGGTACCCCCAAGGGCACAGAACATTGGCAGGTGGTGATTGGGGGACGTGCGGACAGATATGCAGGCACCACTACCCCAGAACGCGCACCATAGGCAGCCGCCTACCCACACACAGGATGGCCTGAGACTGCATACCACCAGCACCACCAGCAGAAGGGCATGTCAGCATGGTGGCACAGGGGTACTAGAGGTGGAGGGGGGCAGTGGCAGCTGCCCAGAGCAGACCACGGCCTAGTGCTGTGTAGGTGGGTGCAATGCACTGCAACAGACAGGACCTGCCGGACAAACAGTCATGGTATCATCAGGGAATGCGCTGTCTCTGTGGCAACACGGTGGTGCAGTACACACAACCAGCGTGTTTGGAAACAGAAGGTCATAGGTTCAAGCCCCAGCTGGGGCTCCTGCCAATCCAGTCCCCATATTTTACCCACAACTAAATCATGATAGTAAAGACGAACCTTTATTGCAGAGAACATAAGCATGGCTCAAACACCTCTATTTTAACCTAGAGAGCACAGACACCAGAAACATGCACATTACCTAGAGCAGATTCCCCCAAATGCAGTCCTGGAGGGCCACAAATCCTTCAGGGTTTATGCTGTCTCCAATCTAAGGATGGAGCGGTACTGGTGGTGGAGGTGGCAGCAGCTGGTGGCCACAGCAGACCATGGCCTAGCCCTGTCCAGGTGGGTGCCGTGCACTGCAACAAACAGGCCCTGTCGGATGTACAGTCATGGACTCCCCAGGGAATGCAGCATATCTGTGGCAACACGGTGGTGCAGTGCACACAGACAGTGTGTGCAAGAACAGAAGGTCACAGGTTCAAAGCCCAGCTGGGGCTACTGCCAATCCAGTCCACATATTTTTCCCACAACTAAACCGTGATAGTAAGGACAAACCTTTATTGCAGAGAACATACGCATGGTTAATACGCCTATATTTTACCCCGCCAAGCACAGACACCATAAACAGGCGCATTACCTAGAGCAGAGTCTCCCAAATGCAGTCCTGGAAGGCCAAACACCATTCAGGTTCCATGCTGCCTCTAATAAAGATGCCTGTGCTGCATATCTATGCACCACCCCCATGGTATGCAGATGTATCTCATGCATATTCATGAGGGACAGCATGAAAACCCGAACAGTGTTTGGCACACCAGGACTGGAGTTGGGAACCTCTGCCATAAAGCAGCAGCCAACAGGGCAGACACACCCACACCCACACCCACAGGCCCCATTAGCCAATGCCTCCTGGAGAGGCAGGACATTGGGCCCTGCGTGCATCTCCCAATACTAGCACTTGCATACCTTAGCAATGCCACCCTACACCTGGGTATATGGTACACAGCTATCAAACGTTTGCTATGATTACTGGCAGATAGCAATTCCTACGTTAAGCACAGTTTGCTGATTGAGCTCCATCATAACAATCTTTCTGATGTCTGTGGTGTGTGCTTCAGGTCTGGTCTCTGACAGTGTTTACCACCCTGGGGAGTGACCCCCAACAGTATTGCGTACCATATCCTTGCCTGTACTGTGCCCAGGACTGGTGTGGTGGCCAGGGCTGCTAAACTCCTCTATAGTAGCACAATGCTGGCATAGGTGTGGGAGTGTGTGTCTGTCTATCCAGTGTGTGGTGGCTGCAAACACCCTCCACAGCCCACACTGCCAGCACTGTTGCCAGTATTGGCCTGCTAATGTGCATAATGAGGAGCAAGGTACCATGGGTATAGCCCAGACAGGGTGGCCTGGCTAGGATGCATCTGCACAGGGCATAGGGCAATGGCTGGGACATTGTAGTGCCCGGCCACCACCTACACAGACAGGGTGGCCACAGCATGTCCTGCTGGGAGATCACTCTCAGCCTGACTGTGCAATGACCACGGCATGGCTAGGCACCCCCATAGTGCTATATAGTATTTCTCTCATGTGATATTTATGGGTTTCCTTTTGGGGCCAAGTCACTCACTTATCTGCTTGTTGTGTATGCTGACATCCCAGTTCTGGGTGCACGCATTTTCACCAGGAACATGCACTATGGACTACCTAGCAGACTGTTTGCAGCTGGTATGTGTCTTGATGGAGCGCCTTGCAGGGTGCAGCGGCTGAAGGCTTGCTGCAGGAGAATATCAGATAGTGGTGGGGTGCAGCTTAGCATATCCAGGCCTAATGTCTGTCTGCTATTGCGTTATGGATGTGTACAGAGCTGCATTGACTGCCCTGTAGGTGTCTGTTCCCCAGCAGGACCAGGGTTGATGGTCCCCTCTACTGCCACCATTGCAGGGAGGTAGAATGTGGATCTGTTGATGGGAGACCCTGTTTGCCACCCTCAGCCCTGGAGGAGGAGGGTAGTGGTACATAATCCTCCTAGGGGTCCATAGGGGCTACACCTGACTGAGACATACAGATATATCTGTATGTCTCAGTGTGTATTAATGCCTGTAGCATGGGAAATAAGATCCCTGAAGTTGAAGCTTTGGTGGGAGTGGATGACTTGGATTTAGTGGCAGTTACAGAAACATGGTTCACAGAAAACCATGACTGGGATGTAACTATACCTGGCTATACTTTATTCAGAAAGGACAGGGTAGGAAGAAGGGGAGGAGGAGTGGTACTATATGTAAAAACTACTATTAAAGCTTTGGAATTACAGAGCTTAAAAGGGAGAGAGGAGGCATTGTGGGTTAAACTAGAAAGAGGGAATGAGAAATCTATTTGCATTGGTGTGATATACAGACCTCCCTCACAAGAGGAAGAGGTGGACAGAGAGTTAATTGAAGACATACGCAGCATTGCTAGGAAAGGGGAAGTGCTACTGATAGGAGATTTCAATATGCCAGATGTTGATTGGCACATTCCTGCTGCAGTATCATCTAGAAGTAAGGAGATCCTGAATTCTATACAGGGAGAACTATTCAGGCAATTGGTAACAGACCCCACACGTGAAGGGGCCATACTGGACTTGGTGCTTACCAATGGTGAAAGTGTTTCTGATGTTGTAGTGGGAGATCATTTTGCATCCAGTGATCACCAGATGGTGTGGTTCAGTATTAGGACTAGGGCTGTTAGAATCCATTCCAAGGTGAGGATCTTAGACTTTAGGAAGACTAACTTTGCGAAGATGGGCCAATACATCAGGGAGTCGTTAGTGGGATGGGAACAGCTGGGGATGTAGAAAAACAGTGGGCAAAACTGAAAGGGGGTATTTTAAAGGCAACCAACCTTTTTGTTAAAATGGTAAATAAAGGCAAAAGGAACAGGAGACCGCTATGGTTTTCGAAGGAAGTAGCTGAAAAAGTGAAGAAAAAGAGGGAGGCCTTCATGAAATACAAGAGATCACAGAGAGAGGAAGACAGGCATCTGTATTTGGAAAAACTTAGAGAAGCTAGCAAAGTAGTCAAGAAGGCAAAGATTCAAAAGGAGGAGGAAATAGCCAATGCAATAAAATGGGGGGATAAGACATTTTTCAGATATATTAGTGAGAAGAGGAAGGGCAAAAGTGGTATTGTCAGACTCAAGGGTGCAGGGGGGGAATATGTAGAAGCTGATAAGGATAAAGCGGAATTGCTTAACAAATATTTTTGTTCTGTGTTCACAGATGAAGAACCAGGAGCAGGACCTCAGAAAACACCCACAAATAAGAACAGAAGCGAGGGACATCTTGAACAATTTTCAGAAGACTGTGTTCGTGAGAAACTAGCTCAACTTAAAGTAGACAAAGCGATGGGACCGGATGGGATACACCCTAGAATACTGAGGGAACTTGGGGACGTTCTAGCAACTCCACTGACTGACCTTTTCAATGCCTCATTGGAGTCGGGAGTGGTTCCAAAGGACTGGAGAGAGGCTCATGTGGTGCCTTTACACAAAAGCGGAAGTAAGGATGTGATTGAAAACTACAGGCCGGTTAGTTTAACTTCGGTGGTGAGTAAATTATTGGAAACACTGCTGAAAGAGAAAATAGTGAGGTTTCTGGAGTCCAGCAGATTACAGGATCCGAGGCAGCATGGATTCACCAGAGGCAGGTCTTGTCAGACAAATCTGATTGATTTCTTTGACTGGGTGACCAGGGAGTTGGACCGAGGGAGAGCTCTAGATGTGGTGTATTTAGATTTCAGTAAAGCCTTTGACACTGTTCCTCACAGGTGACTTATAAACAAACTGAGCACCCTAGGGATGGACCCTAAAGTTACTGCTTGGGTTAGAAATTGGTTGGGTGGGAGGCGACAAAGAGTACAAGTAAATGGAGCTCACTCTGAGGAGAAGAATGTTACCAGTGGTGTGCCCCAGGGATCTGTCCTTGGTCCGATTCTTTTTAACATCTTTGTTAGTGATATAGCGGAAGGGCTGTCGGGTAAGGTTTGCCTCTTTGCAAATGATACCAAAATCTGCAATAGAGTAGACACCCAGGAAGGTGTAGATAACATGAGGAGGGATCTAGCTAAGCTTGAAGAATGGTCTAGAATTTGGCAGCTGGGATTTAATGTTAAAAAATGTAAGGTCATGCATTTGGGCTGCAGCAATCCAAGGGAGCAATACAGTATAGGAGGTGAAGTACTTTTGTCCACTAAAGAAGAGCAGGACCTAGGCGTGGTTGTGTCTGATGATCTTAAAGTAGCTAAACAGGTAGAAAAGGCGACGGCAAAAGCTAGAAGGATGCTTGGGTGCATACGGAGAGGAATGGCTAGCAGAAAAAAGGAGGTGATAATGCCTCTGTATAAGTCTTTGGTGCGACCTCATTTGGAGTATGGTGTGCAATTCTGGAGACCGCACCTTCCAAAGGATGTGAACAGGATGGAGTCGGTGCAGAGGGTGGCTACTAAAATGATTAATGGGCTTCATTATAAAGCATATGAGGACAGACTTAAGGATCTTAATATGTACACCTTAGAGGAAAGGCGGGATAGAGGTGATATGATTGAGATGTTTAAATACCTCCGTGGCATAAATGTTCAGGGAGAGAGCCGCTTTCAATTGAAAGCAAGTTCTGCTACGAGGGGACATGGAATGAGGGTGAAGGGAGATAGATTCAGGAGTGATATGTGGAAATATTTCTTTACGGAAAGAGTAGTGGATCCATGGAATAGTCTCCCAATGGAGGTGGTAGAGATGAGGACAGTAACTGAATTTAAAAAAGCATGGGACCAACACAGAGGATCTCTAAAGTTAAAAAGTGGACTGTTGTAGTTGTTGTTATGGAAGGACAGACTAGATAGGCCATGTGGTCTTTTTCTGTCATCATGTGTCTATATATCCAAGGTGTGTCTGCAGAAACTACTTATCTCACACATTAGCACTGCTGGGGACCTGCAACATGGCCTGTTTCTGCCATGGAAAGTGCTGTGGACCTGGTGCTGGGCGCCCCACCGCACACTCAGGGTGAGAACAGTACCCGCACAATGTGACAGTGTGTAGCTACTCTTTGCCAGTAACACACATGGTCAGTTCCCCCTACCAGGCCGAGGTGCTGTGGGGGTGCATACCCCATCTTGTGTTCATCTGTAGACAGCTGATTTGCATGTGCAGTGCATCATGGGTACGGGTGGGCTAACCCTATTCTGGTGACCACAGCAGACTGTCTGTGTGGTGACATGCAGTCCCTCTGCAGCCAGCCAGGGGCTTGTTAGCAGCTATAGAGCTGTAGCCCACTGGTTACTTCACTGCCTCTGGAGCCAGAGGTCATGGGTTCAAACCCACAGTGGGGTTGTTTGATATGGCTGCCCAATGTACATTATTGCTGCCAGCAAAAACACCCTCAGCGTACTGTACCCATAAGGTGCCTCAGAGGGCGCTTTATAGGGCACCTTATGGTTGCCGTCCATATAAGGTGCACTATACGTTATCCTGTGGAGCGACTTATAGGATGCTCTATAGGGGACATTATATGGTGCCGTGGCAGACAGTGCACTTTATAATGTGCCCTCTGGGGTACCTTATGAGGCGCCTTATGCAGCACCTTATGTTACTATACTTTGAGGGTGTGTTTGCTGGCAGCACTAATTAAAATAAAAATAAAATGTCTCCTAAAGCAATATTACCTATAACAGGTAATGCCTTAGCCAGCCTTCTTCATTAGGCACAGTGGAGGATTGAACCCATGACTCCTGCATCATTGGTCAGTGTCTTAACCATTGTGCTACACTGCTGCTCTTCCTTGCATGTCAGCGCACCTACTTAAGATTTTCATTCGTTACACTGCACAGTGTTGCCATCAAAAACAGTGCTGTGACCTTGTGGTGCCTCATACGGCACCCTATAAAGCGCCCTATAAGCAACATTCTAGGGTGCCTTGGCGGACAGTGCACTTTAAAATGTGCCCTCTGTGGTACCTTATGGAGCGCCTTATGTTACAGTGCTTTCAGAGTGCGTTTGCTTGTAGCAGTAATTAAAGTAAAATTAATATGCCTCGACGGGGGGGCGGAGCCTGATGTCCAGCGGGTAAGACGCTTCGCGCTGAAGCTCCCAAGAGGCCTACTTAGAATCCTGACTTAATACCTATACAAACTTACTATTTCGCTCCGGGCTGACCGGGGTACCTCGGGGGGGATGGCGGCCCATAAACCAGCGCGCTTGGACTTCGGGTCTCCTTCTTCTTCTCACGGAAAACGCTCCAAAACAGAGGTGTCCTCCCCACAGAAGCTGGTTCCATTTCGGGAAAACCCCGAAATGCACCTGGAGATTTTAGAAGAAATACGCGGCGTGAAGGAATTGGTGCAGTCCAATGGAGAAGCGCTTAGAGCCATGCGAGAAGACTTTGGAGTGCTCCAGGACCGACTTGAAAGTCTCTCATTACGGCAGGACAATATGGCGGGGGTCCTCGACTCGCACGCGGTGCGCTTGGGCACACTGGACAAGGCTGAGCGCCAGATACAGCATCTTCAAAAGGAGTTAGAAGATAGCAATAATCGAGCCCGTCGCAACAATGTGAGGCTCATTGGAATACCGGAGGGGGTGGAAGCGGGAGATATGAGAGAATTCCTGCTCAAAACTCTTCCCTCCTTGCTGAAGATCACCTTTCATAAAGAACTGGAAATCGATCGTGCACACCGTGTTCCTACCCACATGGCGCTCAACCGAACGACCCCCCGGCCTATTATCTTTCGCTTGCTACGATATCAACAAGTGGAACAAATTTTAAATGCTGCTCGGGCGAACCATCATTTGGAATTTGAAGGTCACAAAGTCTCCTTCTTCCCTGATTTGGCAAAGCCTACCGTTGACCGACGGAAGAAACTCCTTGCTTTTCGCCCTCGACTTCAACAGCTACAGGCTCGCTTTGGCCTGTTGTATCCCGCGAAGCTCCGAGTGACTCTCCACAACCAAACCAGGACATTCGAAGATCCTGATCTACTATCAACATTTTTAGACTCCAAAGAAGCAGAGCAGATGCGCTAATCCAACGACTTGGACTTTTATTTGCCGGCTCTGTCCGCCATTTTGAAGGGCCCGATGCGGCGGTCATAGTCATGCACAGAGACTACCTGGACTTTCTTTCTTTCTTTCTATGACTTTTTTTGTTTTTTGGTCTCCTATCCCTCCATGATGTGTGCCTCGGTCGGATTCGGAGCACGCACAGTCCTACAGGTTATGTGTTTTTTCAATTTCGGCCTTCTCTGGGGCTTCTCCCCGCAGACACATGGTCGCCAGTAATTTTTGGGGTTCTGCTTCTTCTCTACCGCGCTGCGGTTTTTCTTTTTTAATGTGGGGCGCTTCATTGTATTATCTAAGCTTATTTTCTTTTATGCCATATGTACAGCCAGATACAGTCAATATGAGGGACTTTGTGAAATTATGTGCGCTATCATGCTCAGAATTTTTAACTTGTCTGAATGGCCTTATGTAAAATCTTATCACTCAACGTAAAGGGCATTAATAGTCCAATCAAAAGAAAGAAAATCCTTAGCTATCTTAGCCATGAGCATGCTGATTTAGCGTTTCTTCAGGAAACGCACTTAAACTCTGCTGAAACACTGAAACTCAATGTTAAGCCTTACATGGTGGCTGCCTATTCTCCCGCCGTTTCCAAACGGTGCGGGGTAGCCATTCTGGTTAAGAAATCTTTGCAAGCTACTGTAATTGATACTAGCGCTGACAAGGAGGGTAGATGGGCCCGAGTACATCTTAAGGTTGGAGATAGTGAATTTACATGTATTTGCATTTATGCCCCGAATGTGGACAACCCTGCTTACTATGCAAGTATTGCGCAGTTGGCACAGGCCTCTGCCAATACTCCATTAATACTTGGTGGTGATTTTAATCAAGTGTTAGACCCTCTGATAGATAGACAGCCGCCTAGAACGAGTAGTCCACCCAAGAGTCTTGCTACCCTTACAGCTCTGATGCAAGATCTTGCGCTGGTAGATATATGGCGGCTGCTTCACCCCTCCGACTTAGAGTTCACTTTCTTTTCTGCCCCCCATCACTCCCAATCTAGAATAGATTTCTTTCTCATTTCCAAAGCAATGATTTCTCAAGTAGACACGACTAGGACTCATCCTCTCCATATTTCAGATCATGCTGCCATATCTTTATCATTACATGTCACTGCGCGGGACGATTCTCCCCGAGCTTGGTTTTTTGATAGATCCTTACTGGGTCAAAAAGATTTTCAGGTTGATATAAAGGCCGCTATCCAAGATTATTTTCATTTTAACTCACCCCATGACACAGCGAGCTGGACTTGGTGGGAGGGTTTTAAAGCATCTATCCGCGCAACTATAACTAGCTATCAAATTCGGCAGGGGAAGCAAAGAAAGCAGCATTTACTGATTCTAGAGCAGCAGATACAAGCTGGGGAGCGTCTTCTCACGTCCCGTACTGACCCATGTATTTTACTCCGTTTACAACGCTTGCGTTTTCAATACAATCAGCTTTTGTACACTGCTGCTGTTAAAAATATTGAATCACAACAAGGGCTATATTATCGGGAAAATAATCGTGCTGGCAAATTATTAGCAAATGCCCTAAAAGGTCAAAAAGAAGCCAAGCGTGTTACCGCCCTCCGTAATCCGTCGGGGGGGGGCTTGGTCACTAAAGATACCGAAATCTTAGAACTCTTTCGTGATTTTTATACTCGGCTTTATCAATCTGAATGTGATTTTGAGCCAGATGTATTTGAACGCTTACTTTCAGGGGTACAAAGACCGACCCTATCTGACGAAGATAGAGTGGCCTTGGACACACCATTTACTGTCTCAGAAATTCATTCTGCTATCAAGAAATGTGCCTCAGGTCGAGCCGCAGGCCCAGACGGTCTCCCTGCTGAATTCTACAAAACCTTTCACGCTGACTTAGCTCCAGTTTTGAAACTTTATTTTTCTGCTCTGGCCGAGGAGGGTTCTCCTTCTGGGTCCTTTTCAATGGCAAATGTAGTAGTTTTTGTGAAAGAGAGGGGAGACCCGCAACTAACAGCTAATTATCGTCCAATTTCCCTCCTAAACGCGGACTATAAAATATTTGCCACCATTCTCTCTACCCGGCTCTCTGATAGGATGCCTACCTTAATACACCCAGATCAATGCGGTTTCATTCCTGGTAGATCAACTGCTGACAATGCTCGGACTCTCTGCCATGTACTGACTACCGCAGTTAATCTTGATCGCCCATTTGTTGGCCTCTCACTTGATGCTGAGAAGGCCTTTGATCGCTTAGAGTGGCCCTTCCTGTTTGCAGTCCTCCGCTGGTACGGATTCGGGGAAGGTTTTCTCCGTTGTCTTCGCACCATGTACGCACAGCCTACAGCCAGTATATGTGCCAATGCTTTAAAGTCTCAGCCTTTTCCCCTTCAACGCGGCACTCGCCAGGGATGCCCACTGTCTCCACTTCTCTTCGATCTTGCACTCGAACCCTTGGCTTTACTAATCCGGCAATCGGAGGAGATTCATGGAGTCCCCTTCACCCATAGGGAAATCAAAATTTCAGCGTATGCTGATGACCTTATGCTTTTTGTCTCTATAGACTCAGTACCGGCTGTCCTAGAGCAAATTGGTAAATACTCACAACTGTCCGGTTATAAGATAAATTGGACCAAGTCGGTAGCCTTTCCCTTAAATCCTTTGCTTCATCAGGCAGATATGCAACCCTTCCCCTTTTTATGGCAACCTCGCATGGTCAAATACCTTGGGGTTCACTATTGTTCTCCTTTGGAAGACACTATCTCCTTCAATGCCAAAGACTTAACCTCTAAAGTCCGGGCGCTTACTCACCGCTGGACTCCTTTAACACTTACCTGGTGGGGTCGATTAGAAACCATAAAAATGATGATTGTTCCGAAAGTGAATTATATCTTAGAAATGTTGCCCTGTCTCTTACCTCGACGTATATATAAAGATATAGAGGGCCTTCTGACTAGATACTTGTGGCAAAACAAGACACCTAGGATAGCGAAACATAAGCTGCAAGCAGATAAGGAAAATGGGGGTGTCAGATTCCCTGATTTCCTGAAGTATCATCAATCTTTTCTTCTCAAACAAGGCGCTCGTTGGCTGGAAGATCCAGTACCGAGTAGACCTGTGTGGCTAGACATAGAAGAGGACCTTTGCAAACCGATTCCTCTTACTTTTCTCCCTGGTATGACTCTCCCATCAGACTCCCACTTTCCACCAATGCTTTTAGACACCTTAGGTGCCTTTAATACTCTTATGCAATCTTTAGACTCCCGACTCTGTCCGTTAGACAAGCTCCCACTTTGGTACAATACTCGATTTCGAATACAAAATAAGCCGATGGCGTGGAGCCCCTGGTACACTAGGGGCATTTGGATTCCTAGTCAGTTGTTCCATGAAGGTCGCTGGAAAACTTTTAGTGAATTGCAAATTGAATTTGGTCTCCCAGCGAAACACTACTTTCAGTTGGTGCAACTTCAGCATTGCCTTCGAAGTGCTAAGGTGCTCCCGCCATCGGCCTCCCCTACACAAGGTTGGTTGGAGACTATCCGATCTATCGGTAGTTCACCGGGTGTAGCATCCAATTTTTACAAAACCTTATGTAATGCTATAACTAGAGATACCCCTATAGCGCAGAAAGCATGGGAGAGAGAATTGCATGTGACTTTGACCCCGGAGCAATGGAGCCTTGTCTGGAGTAGAGTGACACGGGTCTCCCGATCCGCCTCACTCACTCAGACACTCTTCTTTCTAGCCCACCGGTGTTTTTACACTCCTGACAGATTAGCCAAATGGAACACTACTCAGGGCAATAGTTGTTGGACATGTCATGCGGCCATTGGTTCACTATCTCATGTTATGTATGAATGTCCCGCACTACAGTATTACTGGCGTCGGGTCTGGGGTCGTATCCAGTCTATTTTGCACTTTCAAGAGCCCCTTTCTTGGAGGATAGTGGGACTTCGCTCAGCTGCGGGGATCCCCTCTCTTCCAAAAACGGCTTACTTCCTTTTGGACTTTATGCTTGGCATTGCTATTTCCCTAATTACGAAATACTGGAAAAATAGCTCTCATCTGAGCCCCAATGAATGGTGGAATCATGTCTGTCTCTACAGTAAATATGAGCAAATACCTCGTATGTTTGCTTCCCCCATTCAGGCTCCTCATCATCGGTCTAAATGGAAGATGCTCAATGACTATGTACATTCTGCTCAATGCTCTCATCTGACTGTCTAAATTTGTATATATCTTTGTCCCATGATTATTCTGTATCGCAGATACTCTTTTGATTGTTTTGATGTATAATCACTGTTGTTTGGAAGCGTTCACATGCTGACATAATCAGCTAGAGAAGAAGCGTGGGGGTGGGGGGTAATTGGGTTTACTTTTCTTTATTGTATACTTGTTTTGTCTCCTTTGGTGTGTTGTTTCTTTTGTTTGTTGCAAAATGAAAATAAAAGTTTAAAAAAAAAAAAATTAATATGCCTCAGACTGCAATATTACCTTTAACAGGTAATGCCTCAGCCAGCCTTCTTCATTTGGCACAGTGGGGGATTGAACCCATGATCCTTGCACCATCGGTCAGTGTCTTAACCATTGTACTGTGGCTCTGTTCCTGTGCTTTCACATCAGCGCACCACTTATGCTTCCCGCGCAAGTTTCTCATGCGCTAATGTGCGCGGCGCATATGAGCGCACAGCGCACATTAGCGCATGATTAATCCCGGTTTGCTTTTTTCAGACTGAAACGCCCACTCCTTATATGGCATCCCGCACACTAGCGCAGCGTGCACCTAACGGGGTTTTAGTAAACATACTCCTATATGTTTACAGTAAATAACATGCAGGTCCAGTCAGGGACGTATCGATCATGAAATGTGCCCTGTGTGACTTGCACATTGGGCATGCCCCCCCCCCGCACCTCCATCTAGCCACTTTATGGGGGCGGGACAGAAGAGGCGCGCACCCGATGTGCAAGTTGCCGGCACGCTAAGCAGGTCTGGTCCCGCGAGAAGGCTTAAGGGGCACATTTCGGCTGTCTGTCATTGCCTGCCGCCGCTGAGAGAAGAAAAAGTGGCAGCGGCAGGCAACGGCAGACAGCTGAAATGCACCTCTTAAGCTTTTGCGCCTGTGTGGCCGCACCACTCGCACAAGGCTAGGTATGGTCCTGGGTCCAGTGTACAGTATCAGGAGTCTATGTGGTTTTTTTGTATTAGATTCCCGAGCTACATAATTAAAGTGCTACATGTTTTGCTGAATATATAGTAAACATCACTGCAAAGTTAAAAAAATATATATATATAGGTTAGAAATATTGCTTTCTGTATTCTTGGGGCAACTACCTAAACAATGTCCTGCGTAAGGGGACCACCTGTTCTCTGACTAGAGCTCTGAGGAGGCCCCTCCATTTTGGCTTCTGGTGGGGGGTGCCATCTCATTTCTCGCCTCAGGCAGCAGATTGTCTTGAGCCACCCCTGCCTGTCCATTAGATAGGACATGAACCAGTGCAGGACGGATCCTCCTATTCTGATACTCTGAAGTCATTTCAATAGTATAGTATGGGAGAGAATCGAACACAGATGCTATATCGAGAAATATTAGAATAAATGATTCTTTCGGTTTTGCAATTCCTTTTATTAGTGTATCGAGTAATGAAATGTATAGTGTCTTTACTCCATGGACGGGCTGGAACCCATGCTGGTGATCGTCCAATGGGGCATGTTGTTCTATGTGATCTTGTACCTGTCTGTGAACTATCTTCTCAATTATTTTTCCCATAAATGGAAGACTAGATGCTGACCTATATGATCAGGGTTGTTTTTATCTAGAGAGATGTTTTTTAATAATGGCCTAATAGTCACCTTTTTTAATGGTTTGGGCATGTATCCCCGTGCTAATGATAGATTGACCATTTTGAACATTGTGAGTAGTGTTTCGGAACGAGTGATCTCTATCCAGCTCGCTGGACATGGGTCTAATGGAGATGTGGTGGTATTGATTGGGGTGCTTGTGTGTTCCAGCTGGTCACTAGAGGCCATGGCGAATTTGTTCCATATTGCAGTCATAAAGGGTCAGTCAGTGGTTGTCAAGTCTATATCTTTGTTTTGCATTTGGAGCTTGCTCTTATATTGGTTAGCAGTGTTTGTGGGCTAATGAGTATATTGCCATATTCATCGCTTTGTGGCTTGGTAAGACTTTTCACGATCTCGAACAGTTCTCTTGGACAATTTAAGGATTTCATTAGTAATTGTGTGTAATAGTTTCTTTTGTGGAGGCTGATACATTCACGGTATACCTCCAAGATGTTCAAGTATTCAACTTTGTCCCGTTGCGACTTTGTCAGTCTCCATATATGTTCCTGTTTTCTTAATTTCTGTTTTAAGCCTCTGATTTCTTGATCATACCATACTTCTGATTGAATTCTTCTCTTATGATTTTAGGTATGTCTACACCTGGAGGCTGTGTTTATGACAGTGTTCCAGTTATTTACAAGCAAGTCAATTTCCATCACATCCGTGTTGATTTTAGGTAGAATATCTTTTAAGAATTCATTCCTGTCAAATTTCTTGAAATGAGAGTCTAAACCTTGTCTGCATTCTTTATTGCTTTTAGTTGGGTGCTGTGCTATTCTAAAATTGATCATTAGGTGATCCGACCATGGAACTAGGATGGTCTGTGTATCATTGGCAGTAATATTTATTTATTTATTTATTTATTTGAAAACTTTTATATACCGCCCCTTCCCAAGATCAGTGGCGGTTTACATAGAACATTGGTGAACAAATACATGGAACATTATGCAACATTGCAACTATGTACAAGGAACATTATGAACAAAAGCAAACATATATAGCTCATAACAAGAACCTTTGATTATTTAGACAGTTAATTATTTACAGAATTATAACAAAAAATCTTGATTATTTGCAGAACTATGGTATTTACAACCTGTGACATAACATCAGCTTTGGGAATGATAATATTATTAAGTGAATGAGTATTTGTTTGGCAGCTTAGCAGAGAGAGCTATGGGGGGTGGGAGGCTAGATCTGAGAATTGGCAGTAATGTTGGGTGAATAAGTGTGTTTTTAGTTCCTTTCTAAACTTTTGGAGATCTTTTGTCTCTCTTAGTTGATCAGGGAGGTTGTTCCATAGTGTAGGTGCTACGTATGTGAAAGCGCTGTTGCTTGTTATTTGCTTTGTTTTTCTTATTGTATCTGGTACTTGCACTGTATTGAGATTCCTCCTTCTTCTTAGTCTACTATCTGAGGGGCTATGGATAAGGGTAGATAGGTAAGATGGGGCGATATTGTTAATTAACTTGAATGTAGTCAGTATAATTTTGTAATGTATCCTGCATGCAACGGGAAGCCAATGTAATGAGTATAAAATGGGAGAAATGTGGTCGGATAATTTAGCCTTGGAAATTATTCTTGCGGCAACATTCTGAGCCATTTGGAGAATATTTTGATTTTTCTTTGTTATGCCTTTAAGTATACCATTGCAATAGTCAAGGTGAGGTGTTATTAAAATTTGAGTAATGGTCCGGAAGTCATCACTTTCTATAAGTGGTCTAAGCTGCTGGATAGTTCTAAGCTTGTAGAAGATTGTTCTGGTTATTTTCTTAATGTGTGAAGTGAAGCTGAGAGTTTTATCAAGTATGACTCCCAAATATTTGATTTCATGCTTCACTGGGAGGGAGAAGTTATGTAGTTTGATTTCTGGTGGAGGTGCGAAATTGGGGTTTCTTGATGTAAACAGTATTTCAGTTTTCTTAAAATTAATGTTCATATTCTTTGAGCGAAGCCACTGTTCGGCTTCGGCAAGGCAGGTTGAGAGGTTATCATAGCTAGGGTCATTTGTATTAATTGGGGTGTACAACATAATATCATCCGCATAAATGTGGTAATTTATATTATGTCTTTTAAAGATGGTGCATATCGGTTGCAGATATAAGTTGAATAATAGGGCAGAAAGTGATGATCCTTGAGGGATTCCCTGTTCTTGTGGAAATGGTGGAGAGGGATCTTGATCTATTTGTACAAATTGTGAACGGTCGGATATAAGATTTAAACCATTTGAGAGCTACTTCTTTTATACCTAATTGGCCAAGTCTTGAGATTAGAATGTTATGGTTTACACTGTCAAAAGCAGCGGAAATGTCAATAAATACTAGTATGAAAGCTTGTTTGATATTGTCCATACCTCTGACAAGGGAGTCAAGAAGGACAAGTAATAATGTTTCTACGCCGTGTGATGGTCGAAACCCATATTGGTGTTCATCAAGGGGTGTTGAGGTGTCTATAAAATCTTGAAGTTGGATTTGAACAACTTTTTCAATAATTTTAGTCAGGAAGGGTATACTAGCTATAGGTCTGTATGATGATGGATCTTTGCTATCTAGTGAGTTGTTTTTCAAAAGTGGGCGGATTGCTGAGATTTTGAGTTCATTTGGTAGTATACCCTGTTGAAGGGATTTATTTACTATATCTAATATGTATGGGGCTAGTTCTTGTTTTGTAGTCTTAATCCATGCTGATGGGCATGGGTCTAAGAGGGATGTAGTTGTATTAAGGTTTGTAATTATATTTAGTAATTGATTTCTATCTATGGGGTGGAAAGATTTCCATTCACTGAGGACATTTATTTTTGTAGGAAAGGGATCAGGTACAGATGGTGTATTTTGCTTGAGTTTGCCAGCAAAATAGTCTGCTAGTGTTTGGGGGTTGATAGGGATCTTGTGGATATTAGTAGGTGGGGCTTTAGATAATGATTTTATAATTTCAAATAGTTCTCTTGGCCGATTAATAGCATTGGATAGGATTGATGTATGGTATTGTTTTTTGGCATTATTTGTAGCTAGTTTGTAAGAATTAAGGGTTGCAAAATATAACTCTCGCAATTCCGGGGTTTTTTTAGTTCTCCATTTAGCCTCTATTTTTCTGAGTTCTTTTTTGTAATTATTTAATTCAGTTGTATACCATTTTTCAGATGATTTTTTATGGGGTCTGTTGGTTTTGGTAGATAATGGTTTGGCAGCTGCTTCTATTGTAGTGTTCCAATTGGCAATAGATTTTTCGAGACTGTCTAGTTTTTTGTCCAGTTGAGGAATAATTGTTTCAAGGAACATTTCTGGTTTAAACGGTCGAAACCTCGGACCGTGGTGTAGTGTATTGTGTAGATGATTAGGGGTATGGGGAATGTGAATGGAGAATTGAATTAAATGATGGTCGGACCATGGGATTTGAGTTATGTTAGGGGTATTATATTGGGGTAATCTGGTTAAGTATTCAGGAAGGAAAACTAGGTCAAGCGTGTTCCCTTTAATGTGTGTAGGGTAGGAGATTGTTTGTTTAAAGCCCATTTCGTCCATAGAGTCAAGGAAGGTTTTTGACTGGTGATTACTTAGAGAAGCTAGATTGAAATCCCCAAGGATAATATGTGGCTTATTCATGGAGGCTTTGCATGCCAATTCTAAAACAGAAGTTATATTTTGAGGGTCTGGCATGGGAGGTCTATAGAAGAGGCAGATGGCTATGTTTTTGTTTTCTATCTTTAGTATATTCATGCCCTCTTGGTTACTACAGATGGTGGGTGAGCAGTTAAGTATAGTCTTTGCTATTATGAGTACTCCTCCTCCTTTCTTTTTATCTCGGTTGCAGTTGAACAATGAGTATCCATTTACATTTAGTTGATTTAGAATAATGGTGTCAGATTCGGTTATCCAGGTTTCAGTAACACAAAGAAAATCAGGCTTCTCATCTGTAATGAGATCTGTTATGAGGGGGATTTTATTTCTAACTGATCTAGTGTTAATGAGAATAATTTTTAGGTTCTGAGATTGATTATATGTTTTTTTTATTATATCTTCTGGTGTTAATTTTATTTGTATTAACCTTTTAGTTTGACTTTTTAGATTTGATTGGTGAAAGTATTTATAGGTGAAAGTGGGTGTGTTATAATGGTTATGGTATTCTTGTCTAGGGAGAAGGGGAATAATATGGATGTTAGCAGAATTAAGGAGATTCAGTGAGGTGGAGAGTGCATGTAGTTTGGGGATAGGTGTGAGTAGTAGAACAAAAGAGAGACATAGTACATTCAGTAAAAACGAGGTTATTGTCTTAGGCCTCATTTTGGTTTAGGTAAATAGATTGCAGTGTTACAATTATGAAGTCAAAAGATTGCAGGGACTGAAACGGTTAGGTTTGTTTCAAGTGTACAGAGGGATATATTGTAGCAGTTTCCAGTAAACAATTTGCGACTTTCAGATATGGGTAGTTAGGTTAGGTGCTACATAGCAAACATTTATTACATTTGTTGTGCACTATTATGCAATTAAAATGACAATATGTCTAATTACTGTGGATGTGAACTCTAACACTAGATTCATTAAAAGATTAAATATCTTAGAGGCTATGGTTCTTGTAGTATCCTGCAGTTTACATAATACAAAATCATACCTTGTATCTCAGGGCTAGTGTTGTAGATATCTTTAGATAGTGTCTTTTCGAGCCCCACCTAAGGGCCACGCCAAAGGGCCCTCTGGCTAGGCCCTCAGGCGCGGGCCCGCCAGGCGCGAGCACGCCTGTCGCGTGCTGATTTTAAAGGCACTCTCCTCTGCTGGCGATGATGCTGTGGGCGGCGCGGCAGACCGCGTGCTAGCGATCAGTGCGATAGGAGCAGTTCAGAAATGGATGGTTCACCTCCGATGTTACAGAGCTTGTTGTAGGCTCTCTGGTGCTGTGGCTGCTTGATGTAGGCTTGCAGAGCTTGCTGTAGGTTCTCTGGTGCTGTGGCTGCTTGGAAAGATGAGAATCGGAGCCCAGATGGAGAGAGGAGCCCCCGGTGGAGTCAGAGAAAGGAAGATCGCTCTGAATCGTGCTGCTTTTAAAGGCACTCTCCTCTGCTGGCGATGATGCTGTGGGCGGCGCGGCAGACCGCGTGCTAGCGATCAGTGCGATAGGAGCAGTTCAGAAATGGATGGTTCACCTCCGATGTTACAGAGCTTGTTGTAGGCTCTCTGGTGCTGTGGCTGCTTGATGTAGGCTTGCAGAGCTTGCTGTAGGTTCTCTGGTGCTGTGGCTGCTTGGAAAGATGAGAATCGGAGCCCAGATGGAGAGAGGAGCCCCCGGTGGAGTCAGAGAAAGGAAGATCGCTCTGAATCGTGCTGCTTTTAAAGGCACTCTCCTCTGCTGGCGATGATGCTGTGGGCGGCGCGGCAGACCGCGTGCTAGCGATCAGTGCGATAGGAGCAGTTCAGAAATGGATGGTTCACCTCCGATGTTACAGAGCTTGTTGTAGGCTCTCTGGTGCTGTGGCTGCTTGATGTAGGCTTGCAGAGCTTGCTGTAGGTTCTCTGGTGCTGTGGCTGCTTGGAAAGATGAGAATCGGAGCCCAGATGGAGAGAGGAGCCCCCGGTGGAGTCAGAGAAAGGAAGATCGCTCTGAATCGTGCTGCTTTTAAAGGCACTCTCCTCTGCTGGCGATGATGCTGTGGGCGGCGCGGCAGACCGCGTGCTAGCGATCAGTGCGATAGGAGCAGTTCAGAAATGGATGGTTCACCTCCGATGTTACAGAGCTTGTTGTAGGCTCTCTGGTGCTGTGGCTGCTTGATGTAGGCTTGCAGAGCTTGCTGTAGGTTCTCTGGTGCTGTGGCTGCTTGGAAAGATGAGAATCGGAGCCCAGATGGAGAGAGGAGCCCCCGGTGGAGTCATATTATATGGTCTTATCTTACGGAGTAAAAGTACTGTTGAGTTGTATGAATATTAGCTTACTCCAAAAAATCTTTCCAGAACTGTTATCTGTTCCCAATGATAACTCTTTACTTATACATTTATATTGAAGCAACAGGTCTCAGACTTCAGAGAGCTATTGGTCCTTATGCAGTATTGACCTGTGCTCCAATTTGCATCAATGACCTATACGTTGCTTCAATAGTTTGGTTAATAATCACTTGCAATTCAATAATATTCTTGCAAACAGAAAAATTAATGAGTGCTTATCTTTAAAACTGCCCGACGCCGATTTCAGCGCTGCCGCGTTTCACAATCAAGCTGTTTCTTCAGGGGCTAGCTTCACTCAGTGCATGTTCTGAATAGCAAGTTCAGTTCTCAACGTTTTTATAAACTTCTCATTCGTAGCTGTGTTGTCAGTTGCTTCTCTCTTTCAAAACCATGTGTCTCTGAACAACGCCGCGCATCGGGCAGCATTGGCGGGCAGCATTGATTTTCGATGCTACCTGCTTAGCCTCTGCGCCTGAAACATAGGCAAGGAAAAACCATGCCTATCTTTAAGGCGCAGAGGGCTAAGCGGGTAGCATTGAAAATCTGTGCTACCCGGTTAGCCCTTTCCTCTACCACCGTTCCTCCCTGATGCTAACCGCATAGCATCTAGGAGTGATAGGGACTTATCTGGGATTTTCAAAGCGCACTACCCATGTAGGTGCCCTTCAGAAATCCACGATATGACATTTACATGGATAACTAGGGCAGTTGTCCATGTAAATGCCTTCAAAAATCAGGCCCATCATGTCTAAAATATTACCCTTGATGTGTGTAGGAGTATTGACTAATTGTTTGTATTCCATATCGTATATTACATCTAGGAAGGCCTTTGCATACTTAGGGTGTGTGGATGCTAGGTTGAAGTCTCCTAGGATAATTAACTGCTTATTTTGGGGGATGTCTGAGAAGGCTAGTTCTAGAATGACATCCAGGTTGCTATTTTCTACAGTGGGTGCCCTATATGTTAAACAAAACATATTGTGATGCTGCAGACCCTCTGAGAAGAGAAGAAAATGTTTTAAACGCAGGAAAAGTCAAGCACAAGCTGCAATATTACGAGGAACCAGATAGGGGGAGCAAGAGGGACCTCCGAGGAACTGAGGAACCACACCTCCTAGGTCATGAGGTAATATCAGCCAGCTTCCAATCAAGGAAGAGAGGAGTACCTCTTAAAAAGAGTCTGGAAGACTGGAGGGCAGGGCGGCCAGGAGGAGGACGGCCAGGGGAAGGAGGACGGCCAGAAGAAGGAGAACGGCCAGAACCGGCAGAACGGCCAGGAGAACCAGCAGAACCAGCAGGATGGGCAGGACATCTGAATGAATGGGCAAGATATCCAGAAGAAGCAGTAACCCCTGGACAAGGGTTTCACAGGAGGCAGTAGCAGCCGCAGTGGCTTGAGGAAAGGAGCAACCGTGGAGAAGCTGGGATAGCTCCATCCAGAGTGAGTGCTTTTCGTCCAGAGAGGCAAAGGCATGGCTGTGACTGCGGTCTAAAGCCAACAGAAAGACGGTTGGAGAACTTAAGGCCTATTGCTCAGGCCAGGCAGGATCCCAGCTGGAGCAGGCCTAAAACCTCACCGGGAGTAGACAAGCCAAGGAGAAAAGGTAACCCATGTTTAACTGAAAGCAGGTTGCAGACTGCTGGTGTATGGGGAGGACAGGGAGCAGAGGAATACTGTCCGTGTGAAACTGCCTATGAGATAAGGTGCAAGAAACACGTACCGAATGAGAGACTTGTTAATGACAAAGCTTTGCATGAGGCTAAGGTAAAACACTTGCAAAAGGAAGACAGTTCCCAGTATAGGAGGGCGCAGGACCGACACCCTACATTCAACCCTGAGCATTGGGAGGTTGTACAGAGGATATATAAAAAGCCTGATTACAATTTGCCAGCAAGTACTGACTTGGTTTCAGAGGCTTCAGAAGGGGAACCGATGCAGGTGGAATTTGCTTCAGATACCGAGATGGACTGTAGTTATTGTAAGACAGGAAGCCTCGAGTCCTTGCTTAGCACATAAGCTCTATCTTGGGGAATAGAGACTGTTTGTTTAGATACACCATTTATTGTGAAGATAACAGCTTTGCTTTAACGTCATGTTTTACTTTTTTCTTTAACCTGAAGTAAGGAACTTGTGTTGATGTTTTTTGTCCAAGCATATGAACCTTTTTGCAAGAAAGGGAAATAAATGCCTTTGTTTCCCTCCACTCGGACCTTTGTATTCTTTGGGATTTTGGTCACAAAGGAAGCTACCAGGGCTGCAAGTCCCTGGGCCCTGTAAGACATTAGCCAAACCCAACCTCATATGTTTTTATGTCCAACCTACCTCAGTCCATTACGCTGCCAAGGTAGGCCCTGTGACAATATATTGCTTGATCTCCACTATTAATAGATTAAGACCATTTAAACTTCTTGCTGCTTTGAGAGATGCTTTGAGCTCCTTTTTTATTATTATTAAGATGCCACCACCGTTTTTTCCTTCTCTAGGGCAATTTATTGTGTCGTAGTCCAGTAGATTGAGAAGTTGAGCAGTACCATGTCAGTATTTGTTAGCCTGGTTATCAGCCACGTAATTTGATATTATTGGGATTTTGTTTCTCACTGATCTTGCATTTATCATGGTACATTTGAGAGCTGTGGTTGTTGGGTTCCCATTTCTCTTATCCCAGTACAGGTATTTGTTTTTTTGAGGAATATCAGTCTACTGTGGTCTGACGTTCTGACATAATCTCTTATTTATGAGTGGTATGCCCTGGTAGGGTAACTACAATGGATAATTGAGATATTTTGAGGTGGCAAGGTGAATTATTTAGGCTGATGAGAGATGAGCATATTATATATATATAACATCATATATGCTAATTTCATTTCCATAGTATGTGCTATGGACTTACATATAAAGACCCTATCTCACATTTGTATCTACCTCCACTCAGTAGTTTGTGCTCTCCTGGATTTCACTTCTCTGCTGCTGGACAATCAGAGGCTGGTGTAGAAGGGCAATGCAGGGTTTGATCTGCCGTCGGTAGTGTTGGTGTGTAGGCTGTGATGTCTATGCGGGTGTGCCTGAATGCGTTTTGGTTTAAATGTCCCACTGCATACGGATGGCTGGTCTCTGTTGGATGTTGCAGAAGGGTAACCCAGGGTTTGATCTGTCACCAGTGCTGGTGGTGTGCAGGTTGTGATGTCTTTTTCTTTGCCCTAATAGTGATACCAAAGCAGATATTGTCCTCACCCCTGGTCCTCGCCTAAGGGCCATGCCAAAGAGCTCTCTGGCGAGGCCCTCAGGCACAGGCACACCAAATTTAAAGTCCTTGATCCTGGTGTATTGATTGGGCCAATCAGCCTTGCAGTGGGGGGCAGGGAGACTCTCTCCCTCCTGCTGTCTTCCCCGATGCTGATCAGGTGAGCAGGGGTCTGCTGCAGTGGCTTTCCGCACCTGGAGGTGCACCAAATTTAAAGTTCTTGGTACTGGTGTGCTGATTGGCCCGATTGGACTTGCGTTGGGGAGCAGGGAGACTCTCTCCCTCCTGCTCCTTCACCGACATTGATTGGGTGAGCATATTAGTCCTGAGTCTATCCTCTTTCACCCTCATCCTATGTCCCCTCGTAGCAGAGCTTGCTTTCAATCGAAAGAGGATCTCCTCCTGTGCAGTATGCCACAGAGGTATTTAAATATCTCAATCATATCTCCTTTATCCCACTTTTCCTCTAAAGTATACATATTAAGAACCTTAAGTCGGTCCTCATACGCTTTATAACAAAAACCACTAACCATTTTAGTAGCCACCCTCTGCACCAACTCCAACCTGTTTATATCCTTTTGAAGGTATGGTCTCCAGAACTGCACACAATACTCCAAATGAGGTCGCACCAAAGACTTATACAGAGGCACTATCACCTCCTTTATTCTGTTGGCCATTCCTCTCCCTATGCACGCAAGCATACTTCTAGCTTTTGCCGTCGCCTTTTCTACCTGTTTTGCTACTTTAAGATCGTCAGACACAATCACTCCCAGTTCCTGCTCTTTTTTGTGGACAGAAGTGCCTCACCCCCTACACTGTAGTGCTCCCTTGGATTTTTGCAGCCCAAATGCATGACCCTGCATTTTTTATTATTAAATTGCAGCTGCCAATTCTAGACCATCCTTCAAGCTTAGCTAGATCCCTCCTCATGTTATCTACTCCTTCCTGGGTGTCTACTCTGAGTCAGAATGGCAGTCAGAATCTATTGTTTTGCTTTGACTACTGCTGTTCTTTGCGATTCCTCACACTGCTGCCCTAAGCAACTGCCTAGCCTTGCCTAATAATTGGGCCCATCCTGAAAACTTAGATTGTAAGCTTTCTGGGATAGGGAAGCATGTACTGTACCTGAATGCAACTGGAAAGGTGTGAGTTAAATAAAAATAAACATTGGGGGTCAATATTCAGCCCGGGGCAGTCAGCACCCCTAAAGTGCCTGACTACTGCGGACAAAAATGAAAATAGATATTCAGCACCGTAGTCTATCCGGCATCTGCTGCTGAATATCCAGTTTTGGCATTGATTGGTAGCCCGTTAGTGGCAATCTTCAACCACTAACTAGATAGCAACAACCGTATAAAGTCACCTGCCCTCCTTATGGGATTTGCCTATCCAGTTAGTAGCTGAATATTGCAGCTCACCAAATAGTTGCCAGTACCGCTGCAGCTCCACCGACGGATTGCTTTGAAACTGACCGCACGTTTCTATGGCTGTCTGTGGGGATATTCACCTGCAGTAACCAGTCAGTGTAGCTGAATATTAGACAGAGCAGGGTTTAGCCAGTTAGCAAGCCCTGCTAACCAGCTAAACCTATTTGAATATCAACCCCATTATTTTTAGAAGACATGTTTGCCTACATTCCTAAATGTACCCCGTGTACTGTGCTGAGCAGTACAGGAAGGAGGAATAGTGAATCTTGTTTGACATAGTTTGCTTCTTTAGTATCACGGAGGTATTGCCTGAACTCATGTTTGGTTCCTCGAAACAGTCACAAAGCCATCTACTGGAACCATAAGCACTACCGCAATCTATTATAATCATTGCTTAGTGATAATGGATTTCTTAGCTGTGGGCTCGATACTGAAAGGGATTAATGTGGCAGCAGACCTGCTAACCGTGTTAATCTTCTTGGCCAGGATATTCAGTGGCACTAACACGGTTAGTGCTGCTGCATGCCCCAGTTCTAAGCGCTTAGCATCACGCCATTGCGAGAGTGTTCTAGGTGCCGCAGCCAAAGATAACTGGGCAGCAGCAGCAGCAATATTGAGCTGCTGCCCGGTTATCACAACATGGTGAAAGTCCAGCGCAATAAAGGCTGGCCTAACTTTAGCCGCTGAAGCTAATCAGGCAGCGACTTAATATGGCCGCTGCCCGGTTAGCTTCATAGCAATCCAGTGTTAGCCACCGCCACTGAACATCATGCCCAAAGTTTCTTCTTTTCGGTCACGGTGGTCATATATTGATGTTTGGAGTAATTTTACAAAGGTTTCTCCATGAGCAAAGCCTGTTTTATGCACAGCATGATTGCTATAGTTTTATCTGCGGCCATGCTAGCTTTTCATATTACAGTTAACTAATTACCATTTACCCACAAAGCATACATAAACATTAAAACAGCGGTATTAATCCAATAGCTTCATTCAGGTATTATGGGGCTTTATAAAATGGTTTGATGGTTGCATAGCTCCATACAAAGTTCAGTATTTCAGAGCAGGAATCATATTTTTCTTTTATCACATCACCTACAGTAATCATTTATATCTGGAAAGAAAATAAAAATAGATGAATCCTGGTGTTTAAATGACAATACAAACATAGCCAAGATGTTTCAGCTCCACAAATGTGGGATAATATTGGCATTTTAATAGCCTGTGTCTCTTGCAAATAATGCTGGCATTTTTCCCAGGCCAGTTATTTGTGAGTGAGCAGCTCTGGAACAAGCATTCAGGCTGCTGTAGGGAGGAGCTTTGCTTGCATCTTGCTACCAGTGGGTAGACGCTGCTGCTGTTACAGTACCATGATCTCTACCTCCGCTTCGCATACTGCAGAGGACCCAGCAGTCCAGCCAGCTTTTTGGTGCAGTTCTTAGCTTATGTAAATTTCATTGAAATATATATGTAAGCCCTATCTCAGACCTGCCTGTTTAGCAAGACCACACTCAGTACCAGACTAAGTCATTCTGTCTTCTCTTGTAAAATTCTTCTTAACCCTGGTGGTGGCATCTCTGCTCCAGAGGAGACTTAATCTCCATTGTCCAAGCAGTGAGGGGGTCATTTTATAATGTTTTTTTTTCTACGTGTAAAACCTGTTTTATTAGTTCTAATATCCACCCAAGGGTTAAACACAAAGGGCCCAAGTCCAGTGTGGACGTAGAAGCCCTCTGTGCTCCCGGCCGGAACCGGATGCACAGAGGGCGTTGCGATTCTCATCCCACGGGGCATGTCTAGCCCCGTGGGATCAGAATCGCAAATAGTCCTGTACGTGCAGATCGGGACTGCGATTCAACCCAGCCTGCATGTACAGGACAAGCCCGACTAACTCAGATGAGGCTTTACAATGGAGCTGCAGCACCATGGCATCCGGTTGCCATGTCGCCATGGCTCCATTGTAAAGCCATGATCCCCAGCTGCCGACTGCAGAGCTGGTTTCACTGCAGCCTGACCCCTGATCTGGCCTCCTAAGGCTGCAGGGAATGTCCTTGGCCCCCCCTCCCACATCTGTGCCCTGAGCCCGCTGATCTATGTTGTCCAGGGAAGTTATTCCATTTCGGAGGTGGAATAACTTCCCCGTACAAGTCGCCGGCCCTAACTCCACCCCTGATCCGCCCCCTCCCCGCCCCCATCTAACTTCCCCATACAAACAGAATAACCCCCAAACCAAATGTCAGCCTGGGTGCATGAAGGACTTTGGGTTTTTAAGTGTCAGGTATGTCAATGGAGGTGCAACTGGCTAAAATCAAAGGGATCAATTTTGAAATCTGTCAGTCAGTGAGTTGTTTTTAAATGCAGGCCGCAACTTTAAAAAAATATATATATTCAACATACCCTTACAGATTGTCTTGGCACTATTCGGATAGTGTTACTGTATACCCTTACAGACTGTCTTGGCACTATCCGGATAGTGTTCCCATATACCCTTACAGACTGCCTTGGCACTATCCGGATAGTGTTACTGTATACCCTTACAGATTGTCTTGGCACTATCCGGGTAGTGTTACTGAATACCCTTACAGATTGCCTTGGCACTATCCAGATAGTGTTACTGTATACCCTTACAGATTGCCTTGACAATATCTGGATAGTGTTCCCATATACCCTTACAGACTGTCTTGGCATTATTCGGATAGTGTTACTGTATATCCTTACAGATTGCCTTGGCACTATCCAGATAGTGTTCCCATATACCCTTACAGACTGTCTTGGCATTATCCGGATAGTGCTACTGTGTACTCTTACAGACTGTCTTGGCACTATCCGGATAGTGTTCCCATATACCCTTACAGACTGTCTTGGCACTATCCGTATAGTGCTACTGTATACCCTTACAGACTGCCTTGGCACTATCCGGATAGTGTTACTGTATACCCTTACAGACTGCCTTGGCACTATCCGGATAGTGTTACTGTATATACCCTTACAGATTGTCTTGGCACTATCCGGATAGTGTTACTGTATACCCTTACAGACTGCCTTGGCACTATCCGGATAGTGTTACTGAATACCCTTACAGATTGCCTTGGCACTATCCAGATAGTGTTACTGAATACCCTTACAGATTGCCTTGGCACTATCCAGATAGTGTTCCCCTATACCCTTACAGACTGCCTTGGCACTATCCAGATAGTGTTACTGAATACCCTTACAGATTGCCTTGGCACTATCCAGATAGTGTTCCCCTATACCCTTACAGACTGCCTTGGCACTATCCAGATAGTGTTCCCCTTTACCCTTACAGACTGCCTTGGCACTATACGGATAGTGTTACTGAATACCCTTACAGATTGCCTTGACAATATCCGGATAGTGTTACTGTATACCCTTACAGATTGCCTTGGCACTATCCGGATAGTGTTACTGAATACCCTTACAGATTGCCTTGGCACTATCCGGATAGTGCCAAGGCAATCAGTAAGGGTATATGGGAACACTATCCGGATAGTGTTACTGTATACCCTTACAGATTGCCTTGGCACTATCCGGATAGTGTTACTGAATACCCTTACAGATTGCCTTGGCACTATCCGGATAATGTTACTGTATACCCTTACAGATTGTCTTGGCACTATCTGGATAGTGCTACTGTGTACTCTTACAGACTGTCTTGGCACTATCTGGATAGTGCTACTGTGTACTCTTACAGACTGTCTTGGCACTATCCGGATAGTGTTACTGAATACCCTTACAGATTGCCTTGGCACTATCCGGATAGTGCCAAGGCAATCAGTAAGGGTATATGGGAACACTATCCGGATAGTGTTACTGTATACCCTTACAGATTGCCTTGGCACTATCCGGATAGTGTTACTGTATACCCTTACAGACTGCCTTGGCACTATCCGGATAATGTTACTGTATATCATTACAGACTGTCTTGGCACTATCTGGATAGTGCTACTGTGTACCCTTACAGACTGTCTTGGCATTATCCGGATAGTGTTCCCATATACCCTTACAGATTGCCTTGGCACTATCCGGATAGTGTTACTGAATACCCTTACAGACTGTCTTGGCACTATCCGGATAGTGTTACGGTATATCATTACAGACTGTCTTGACACTATCCGGATAGTGTTACTGTATACCCTTACAGACTGTCTTGGCATTATCCGGATAATGTTACTGTATATCATTACAGACTGTCTTGGCACTATCCGTATAATGTTACTGTATATCCTTACAGACTGTCTTGGCACTATACGGATAGTGTTACTGTATATCATTACAGACTGTCTTGGCACTATCCGGATAATGTTACTGTATATCCTTACAGACTGTCTTGGCACTATCCGGATAGTGTTACTGTATACCCTTACAGACTGTCTTGGCACTATCCGGATAGTGCTGGAGCACTCTGTGAGTGGAGCAAGTATTTTAGTTAAACTTGAAGGGAAGAGTAGCGAATCAGTTACTTATCTGATTTGTCTTATGCCTCTCATGAGTTCAAGGCGAATCACATTGTGGAAAATCTCTGATACATGTTATATCCTCTGTCTATGGACTGAACTGTAAAAGCTGGTAGTAACTGCAAAAAATGATTTTGTGGTCATGTTCTGTGTTCTTGAAAATCAATATGAATATTTTAAACTAATAACAATCATAACTAAAGTATGTTTTAATTGTTTAAATTCATATAGGAAATGTGGAAAAATTCCTATAATGCAGCTTATTACAGTATGTTCGTGCAGATCCAGATGTGTTGCCATAGCAACTGTGGCCTGATTCATTTTATTTTCATGTCACTTTGAATCATTGTTATTTTTTCCACATTTCTTTTAGAAATCAGACAAAACACTTTACAGAGTACAAGCAGACAGTTAATTTTTGTTTGCACCAATTCCATCCTCCTTCTTAAGGAATTAATTGAAATAGGTAAGAAAAATGGTAATTAAATCCATTGATAATGAGCAGTAAAAGAGTTCTCTTGAGATAATCATACCTTACCTAATGGCTCTCATGCCACAATAAGCAGTCTTTACTGAGAAAAATATATTTGTGTAGAAAATGTAAGAGGTTCAAACATGTGAACAGAAATATACTGTATCTGATTATACATCACTTCATGTGTCAGTGAAAGATGGGTAATGCAGTGCTTCTAATTCTAAGGTCTGTAAATTGTACATTTAGATGTTTATTTTCCAGTTAATGAGAATCCTTATTGGTATCTTTGCATGACAGTTACCTTCTCCGGTGGAATGAAATAGGTATGTTTGTTCCACAACACGGAAAAGGCACAAACACCAAGGATACAAAACAAGACTAGGGGGATGAGAGAGTACAAGTGACAGAGACGTAAGGTAAGTGCTTAAGTTGGTGGTGCACCAAAACATTTGCTGCAATCATGTGACTGAATAAATATGAATTTTGGGATGCTCCAATAGAATTATACTGAGTGTTTCTCTAGTTAAAATTTGTAGCATCTATAACATCAACCTAAGTGAACATATATAGCAACTTACACCAGAGCAGACAGGACGTTCAGAGATCAATGCAAGACCAGACAAGGCAGCAATAAAATGAGAAGTTCAAGGTTTATAAAATGTACTTCTTATGTGAGTAATACATAATTAGGTTATCAGTTTTTTGGTTGGCAGACGCAGGGATGCAGGCTGGGTGGCATCTTCTCCTTTCTCCCCCCAAACCCTCCCCCTCCCCCCCCCCCCCAGTAACATTCCACCATAAAAATTATAATAAACTAAAAGCACCTGGGGAGCACTGACATCCATCATCTCTCCTCCTCCTCGGTCCATGGTCCATCATCTCTCGCTTCTTTCCCTGGCTCCCCTCTTTGCTCCATTATCTCCCTCTTGCCTCCCGTGTGATCTCCCCCTAAGCTGACCATATTGCCCTTGCTTCCCCCCCCCCCCCCCCCCATAATCCAACATGTCCCTTTAGTTCAGTGGGCAGAACCAGGGCCAATGCTACCATTAGGGAAACCAGGCAAATGTCTAGAGTGCCGATGATTTGAGGGCACCCCTTTCCGCCACAGCCTCCCCTCTCTGGGACCCGTAGTAGGGTGGCAGCATGGGGGGCACCAGGAATGACGTTCATCTAGGGCATCTCATATCCTTGCAACAGCCCTTGGGTAGCACGAAAAAATACATTGTGGGAGGGTTTTGTGCTGCCTGCGTAAGAAAGGGAACATGCTGGATTGAAAGGGGGGGGCATTCAGGGTTATGTTTTTGTGGGTTTTTTTGGTTTTGTACTGCTCACTAAAGTAAGGGGACATGCTGGATTGGTGCAGCACTGTTTTGTTGTGTTATTGTTTGTGCTGCCCACTGAAATAAGGAGACATGTTGGATTGGAGAGGACATCCCTCTCTCCCCCCAAGTCAAACTGTCTTCTTACCTTTCTTCAGTGGGTATCACAAAAAAAGCAGTGCAACCCCCACCCCCACCCTCAGCGTACCAGACCACTTTAAAATTATGAAGCTGCTACGCCTGACCGTCTTACTTCCCTTAGTGCAGGCAGGCCAGTGGCTGAAAACAGAAATTCTTCTTCCATGGCAGGAACCATCATGAAACTGGCATGCTAGGCTGCAGCACAGAGCTCTGTCAGCCAGCTGCTGGAGTCCCACTGCATGCTGCAGCAATCAGTGTCGTGCGGCCTGGCTGAAGCTCGGCTCCTCCTCATCCTAGGCTGAGGCAGGTAGCATCAGTGTTGGCACATTGCAGCAAAGCTGGGCTGCTGGGGCCAGTTTCTGTGGGCCAGGGTCACATTTCACTTCTCTCTGTGGCAGGCAGGCAGCATGAGATGGATTTTTTGCGTCACAGATAGCTGCTTGATGTTGCACATGCGCAGAGAGAAAGAGAAGGAAAGCACATGCGCAACATGGATTTCTTACAATCGGGGACAACTGGTCTTTGGAGCATGACCAATTGGGGACTTCTGTGTAAATTCAGGGACAATCCCCAAAATTTGGGGGCATCTGATAGCCTTAAATAGTAAAGAAATGACAAATAGTTGTAAAAGAAGATGAAAACATATAATCCTCATTTCAAGGTACACAAAATATCATGGACAGTCTACGCAACCTATATAAAAAGCTACATAGCTGTTCTACAAATTCATTTGCTAAAAGCAATACACCAAGATGGTCATTTTAAAAGCTTTAGGGGCATGTCTATTAAAGCATGGTGAGGAACACAGGGTTAACACGCAGAATTCACGCATTACTACTGCACCAGAGGCCAGCGGCCGCGGTACACACAAGGGCTGTAGTGGTAGTATGCTACTATTGCCATTCTACTCACATCACTAGTGCAGTAGTAGTGAATGCATGACCCTAGTGCCTGCACGCAGTGCATGTTGGGAAAATAGAAAGCTACAAGCGCCATATTGGGGTGTCTGTGGCCTTGGATTCACTGTGCATAGTAAGAACCGTGTCCCTAGACCCTTACAGGAAGGTAGCAATTGCCCAGTCAGAATAGAGAGATGACTGGGAGTTGGTTGAACACCCAGCACAGCTCAGGGCACAGGGGTTAAGTACAAGAAGG
This sequence comes from Ichthyophis bannanicus, assembly GCA_033557465.1. Taxonomy (NCBI): domain Eukaryota; kingdom Metazoa; phylum Chordata; class Amphibia; order Gymnophiona; family Ichthyophiidae; genus Ichthyophis; species Ichthyophis bannanicus. The sequence continues at coordinate 641,603,338 of CM066036.1, read as the reverse complement.
CAGGGCATGCAAATCAGGAACGCAAACACAAGCAGAGAGTATATACTGTGTCTCAAACTGTAGGTAATAGGGTGCAAATGTGGCATCTGGAGATGCAGGGTTCCATATATGGGATCAGGCAGGATGCCCACAATGTCTTTCATGGGGGACAGGGATATGGCCCCCCTCACCCTGTAGCACCAAGGATGGGTGTTCACCTAGGCAAGTTGGGAGGAACATAGTACAAAGCTTTTGGTGGGGTTGGCTTGGCTCTACGGTTCATTTCCCCTCCTCCCCTCTCTGATCATGGATTGGGCAGCACCTTTAGTCCCTTTTGGACATTTTAGTCCAATCTCAAGTGATGATGTTAATAATAAAGAATCATTTTTAGAGAGAAGAGGACGTAGGAGGGGGAAGGATGGAATGTCTCAGGCCCTCAACAAGAAGATTGACAGGGTCCGTAAACCAGGTTACAACGAAAGAGACATCAACAATACCAAGAATACCAATAAATAGTACTATTGTAAACTTGTCATCGGTGGAGCAGTCACCTTCTCAAATTGTGCTTTTGTCGAAAGGTCTGTCATATGTCCCTGGTCCTTTTTATGATGGGTTTCAGAGTCGGCTTGCAATTGATAGACTAGTAAGATCTTTACATCTGAAGTTATTTTTTGCCGATAGAGCTTCCTCCTTTGATTCATCTGTAGCATGACTTAAGTCTACATGGACCGCCCTCCTCTCCCCTCCCCCCCGCCTCCCCCTCCCCCCGGCCCTTTAGATCAGGCATTACAGACTTTCAAGAATTTATTATTACATGATTTAGTTGAACCAGAACATCAGTACTCTAAACGAGGTTATAACTTGTCTGCGAAAGAAAAACAAGCACTTCAGGAATTACAAATGAACAAGTTCATTGTTATCAAATGGGCAGATAAAGGGGGTGCAACTGTCATAATGAACATCACTGATTATGAAGCAGAAGTAGTGCAACAGCTTAATAATGGAAATTGGAAACTTGGCATGGATCCAACCTCAGCGTTGTGACAAGAGATACGTGATGTTACTGAATCAGCTTACGAAGCCGGCTTTTTATCAGAGAAGGAGCTGGTGTTTCTTTTTTTTTAAATTTATATCTATTACATTTTAAACAGTTACAATAAACAACTTACAAAAAAAGTAAATTTATCAAGTATACAGGAAAACAAACATCAGGAAAGAGTAAAAAAAAAAAATTACACAAGCCCACATTACAAAAGATGATCGAGAGTACACGGAGGTCAAGAGTTAAAAACAAAAATATTCAACCCCTTTTAACTGCACCCAGTCAAATAAAGAAAAACATTTCAAAGGAAAACTACTTATCCAAAAAAAAAAAATCACTCAAGGTGGGAAGTCTCAACAAATACATAGCTGTTGCCAGAAAGATTTTTGATAAAGTTTCCCACTCTGAAAGTGACCAAAAAATGTTTTAGTTCCCACTCTGAAAGTTTACTAAGCATTTACAGGAAAATGGAGATAGTATATCTTAATCCAAATTTTCCGAGAGTCGCTTTCTTTTACTTGCTACTTAAGATACATAAAACATTGGATTGTCCCCCTAGTAGCTCTATTCTGCCTAGTAATGACTCATCATTAGAATGTGTGGGCACGTTTCTAGACATCTTAAGAGATGAAGTCCCTAAAATTCCATTGTATATTAAGGAAACAACACACTTTTTGCAAATTTTACAATGAGTACAGGTTGTTTCCTGCATACAATGGATTGTGACTTTGGAAGTGAATGCTTTATATTCCTCCATTCCACAAAAGGAGGCTTCAGATGTTTTGTGATCAGGATGGTTTGGAAGACTTGTTCCCCATAAAGTACCAACGGAATTTCTAATACAACTTGCAGAGATTACCCTGACTAAGAACTTTTTTCTGTTTCATACAGATATTTTTCAGCAGATTTCAGGTACAGCGATGGATGTGATGTTTGCCCCGTTACTGGCCAACCTCTATATACATGCGTTCAAAGTGAAGTGGATTTATCCATCTATTTACATGCAATATGTAGGGGAATGGCGGAGATACATAAACAACATTTTTCTTTTATGGAGGGGGACACATGAATGTTTGCTACAATTTTTTGAATATCTTAATACCTGCAACTTAGCCATAAAATTTAAAATTATTAGTCACAGGTCTCAAGTACATTTTTTAGATGTGCTTGTACAGAAGGATATGAATATGTTCTTTACAACTCTCTATTCTAAACCTAAAGATAAACATACTTTCCTACAATATAACAGCTTTCACCCTTTCCATCTGAAGAATAGTCTACCTTATTCTCAGCTGTTACATTATAGATGTATCTGTTCCACCAATGCGGCTTTAAGTTGTAGGCTGGTAAGATGTTGGAAACATTTAGAGCGGGGTTATCCAAATCAAGTGCTGCATAAGGCTTTTAAACTAGCATATTTTAATCTTCTAGAGTGGCTCCTGACCCCATCAGTCTCAAGTTCCACTGAAACCTCATGGCAAGAACTTGTCACCTGTGTTTACAATACTCTTGATTGTCAAGACATATGGCCTCTTCTGTCAAGCGGGGATGGCCGACACTTTCTGTCCATCCTTGTTTTTCTGATACAAGCCCTCGCATAGCATACGGAGGTAGAAATCTGAGGGATAAACTTTGTCCAGCAGTCCCTTGTGCAGTGACCCCTTTAGGCCATTTTTGTTGGGGTAAATGAACCTATTGTGAGCTAATGGATAAAGGGGAGAAATTTGTAGTTAATATTTAAGTTTTTTTATTTAAAGTGACTGACATCTTACGTATCTATGTTTGTGGTTTATTTAATCCTCTGTCTTTGTCCCAAATTTTATGTAGGGAAAACTACTCGTCAACTAAGAGCTCGCCTATCTGAACATATCTCTCCAAGACACAAGAAGAAGCTCCTTTGGTCAAGCTTTGCTCACAGTTTAAACATGGGTTTTCTGATTTGCACTGTATGGCAATAGACTTAATCCCCTTTAATACTAGGGGTGGTGATCTTGGAAAGCGTCTTCTGTAGTGTGAACAACATTGGGTGTTTACTCTTAATACTATGGAGCCAGCTGGCCTTAATAGGAAAACTGAGTGAGGATTGTATTTTTAGGTAGTGATGACTGTGTAGCCCCACCTCTTCTTCTTTTCATTGGTATTTAGTCTGTGGTTTGCCTGTCTAATTCTTTTCTGATTGGCTCTGAGTAGTTTAAATACTGTGTCATCAGACACTGATATTTATGAAGGATTCTCCTCAGTTGAAAATACAATGTGTTGCTGAAATAGCCCCAGTGGGAGAAACAAAGATCTTTGTTGGGTGGCTTGAATATCTTTGTGAGACACTGGCAGTTTATGACAGTGATGGCTAACCTTTTTGAGCCCGAGTGCCCAAACTGCCGCACAAAACCAAAGAATTTCCTCAAAGTGCCAGCACGTCAATTTGCATAAATATTTGCATAATGCTAACATACACTAACTTTTAGTAAACATGTCTCTTAATGAGTGTATGGATAAAGACAGACTAAAAGATTTCTACATTACTATAATCCAGTGCCAACCGCCAGGCACATTGGGAACTACTACAAACACTGCCCATTTAGAACCAATAGCAAACCCGCCGTATCCTAACAGCACTACCAGGACTCACAAAGCACCACACCATACCTATCAAAAGGCAACACTGCAAATATTAAACCAATACATTTCAGACAATAACAATACATGACCTACTGGGGAAAGAGAACAAGTGGCAATGTCAAAAAGGAATTACATAAACAGAATACCTCAGCTCAGTTACACAGTTGCAATTGCTCCAGCCACTTTCTTCTGGTTTCTTCATGTTTTCTGCTAACTCTCCATCATCTGCTGTCCATTTGTCCTTTCTTCTCTCTTCTAGTTTTTTTTTCCATTCTCTCTCTCTACATCCGCTTTAACATACTAATCTTTCTCCTTTTGCTCTTTCCTCATTCCTATTTCATCCACTCAAATTTTACCCCTCCATCCTCAATCCCCACTTACTCTCCCAATACCCGGCCAATTGTAGATTTTTTATCCCTCCCACACAAAATATTTTTCCCCTCTCCATTTTACTCTCCCAGCCCCATCCCATTCTAATCCTCCCCCAACATCAGCTCCCTTCTAGTTCCAGCCTCACCCAGCATCCATTCCCTTCTAGTCCCTGCATCAGCCCATTTCCAGTCCTAGCCCCCCATCAGCCCATTTCCAGTCCTAGCAACCCCCCAACCCAATACCAGTCCTAGCCCCCCCCCATCAACCCACTTCCAGTCCTAAACCCCCATCACCCCATTTTCAGTTTAAGCCCCCCCTATAACCCATTACCAGTCCTAACCCCCATCACCCCATTTCCAGACAGCCCCCATCAGCCCACAGCCCATTAGCAGTCCTACCCCCCCAGCCCATTAGCAGTCCTACCCCCCCGCCCGCCCGCCCGCCGCCCGCCCATTAGCAGTCCTAACCCCCCCAGCCCATTAGCAGTCCTACCCCGCCCGCCCCCCCTCCTGCCCATTAGCAGTCCTAACCCCCCCTCCCTGCCCATTAGCAGTCCTAACCCCCCCCCTCACTCCCTGCCCATTAGCAGTCCTAAAACACCCATCCCTCCCTCCCCGCCCATTAGCAGTCCTAACCCCCCCCCCTCCCTCCCTGCCCATTAGCAGTCCTAACCCCCCCTCCCTCCCTCCCTCCCTGCCCATTAGCAGTCCTAACCCCCCCTCCCTCCCTCCCTGCCCATTAGCTGTCCTATCGCCCCCCTCCCTGCCCATTAGGAGTCCTCTCCCCCCCTGCCTCCCCCCCAGCCCCCCCCTTAGCAGTTCTTAACCCCCCCCTCCCTCCCTCCCCCCCTGCCCATTAGCAGTCCTAACCCCCCCCTCCCTCCCTCCCTCCCTCCCTGCCCATTAGCAGTCCTAACCCTCCCTCCCTGCCCATTAGCAGTCCTAACCCCCCCTCCCTCCCTCCCTCCCTCCCTGCCCATTAGCAGTCCTAACCCCCCCCTCCCTCCCTGCCCATTAGCAGTCCTAACCCCCCCTCCCTCCCTCCCTCCCTGCCCATTAGCAGTCCTAACCCCTCCCTCCCTCCCTGCCCATTAGCAGTCCTAACCCCCCCCCTCCCTCCCTCCCTGCCCATTAGCAGTCCTAACCCCCCTCCCTCCCTCCCTCCCTCCCTGCCCATTAGCAGTCCTAACCCCCCCCTCCCTCCCTGCCCATTAGCAGTCCTAACCCCCCCTCCCTCCCTCCCTCCCTCCCTGCCCATTAGCAGTCCTAACCCCCCCTCCCTCCCTGCCCATTAGCAGTCCTAACCCCCCCTCCCTCCCTCCCTCCCTGCCCTGCCCTTTAGCAGTCCTAACCCACCTCCCTCACTTGCCATTAGCAGTCCTAACCCCCCCCTCGCTGCCCATTAGCAGTACTAACCCCCCTCCTCCTCCCTGCCCATTAGCAGTCCTAACCCCCCTCCCTGCCCATTAGCAGTCCTAACCCCTCCCCTCCTCCTCCCTGCCCATTAGCAGTCCTAACCCCCCCTCCTCCTCCCTGCCCATTAGCAGTCCTAACCCCCCCCCCTCCCTCCCCATTAGCAGTCCTAACCCCCCCTGGCCAATGTAAAAAAAAAAAAGCAGGCTCTGGCTGCTGCCGCGGCAGATTGCTATGTCCCGCGTGGCCCCCTCCGCCAGCTAAGCCCCTCTGCAAGGGCTTTCAGATTTGCGAGGGAGAGCATCTCCCTCGCGTCTCTGTTAAGCACGCAGGGGCTAATGGGAAATTTCCCATCAGTCCCTCGCGTCTAAAGGGGCTGATGGGAAATTTCCCATTAGCCCCTGCGGGCTTAACAGAGACGCGAGGGCGACGCTCTCCCTCGCGAATCTGAAAGCTCGTTCAGAGGGGCTTAGCGGGCGGAGGGGCACCGCGGGACGCTGCATTCTGCCCTTGCCGCGTCCGCGGCAGCAGTCAGAGCCAGATTTTTATTTTTCTGCGGACCTTCCCGCGTGCCAGCTGCAAGGCCTTCGCGTGCCACAGCTGGCACGCGTGCCATAGGTTCGCCATCGCTGGTTTATGAGATTAAGTAGAGCAGTCTTCTGCCTTTGTGATACGGCTGTTTGATTAATGTCCCTTTTGTCTATTCTTCTAGGTTCTATGCACTACTGGCTCCTGTTGCTTAGGAATTGTGTTTTTGACAGACTGAGAGCTGTGTTTAGCGCACAAACTACGAGTGATTAATGAATTTTTGAAAAAATAAAATAAGTATAAATAAAGTATTTAATATATATGAGAAATGTTACATTAAACATGTACTTCTTTAATATTGAATTTTGAGGAGTGTTTTACGCCAGTGATGCATGATCAAGCATTTCCCCTATGGTAGTATATCTGCCACAGAGAGGGATAATTCTGCACTCTGAGGTCCTTTCTCCTCTTATTTGAATGAAGTTTGCTGCCTTTTCCCCATAGGTGAGCCCTGTGAGGTTTTATATAATTAAATTAGCTTGTTGCATGTAGTAGGATGGTAAAGATAGTTAGTGTTGTGCGGTTCCCATGAGTGTATTTTGAGAATTGATGTTACATGCTAAGAGCTTTTTGATATTGCTATTTGGGCAGCACCTAAGTCATTGTGGAGGTGAGTTCCCCATATTGGGGGAAGGGGAGATGCAAGGGCCAGAAGGGTCTGATGCCCAAACACACCTGCTCTGGGCAGGATGCATATAAGGGCCATAGGGTCAAGCAGCACCACTATGGCCCACCATATAGAACACTAACCCCTGTGATCTAACAGCAACTAAAATAGGGGGGAGGGGACAGTCACCCATCCACAAAGGGGCCCCCAATCCCCCTCCTTCTGGAAGTACACCACGTGGAGATAGTAAATCCCACACAGCAACCAGGCTAAGCACCCCAGCAGTCATGGATACAATAGCCCACCAGACCTGGGAGGATCAAAAGAGCCCCAACTCCCCCCCCCCCCCATGTAACTCATCTTAAACTTCTGAGGAAGGTGTGAGCTAAATCTAATTCCTTGTTTCATAAACTTAAACCTCAAGAAACCAGACTCTGCATGCAGTACAACATCAGAGAAAAAGAAAGGGATGCATTTACTCCTGTACTGTGTAAAATTCCCAAATTGACATATTTCATTCACTAAAAAAAAAAAATATTTTTTTTTTCTAATTTTGTCATGCGGTGATTTCATTTTTCTAATCATGTTGGTCCCTCTCTGATTATGCTTTGCACTGTCTGTCCTCAAGCTGATTTCCAAGGTCTTCTGTCCATTTGTCATTTATTTTTTCTCCTCCCGTCTTCTTCACTACCTCCCCTCTACCATCCCTGGCAGTGATCTTTCACTTTCAACTTTGTTCAATTTATTTTTCTGCCTCCTTACCATGCAGTCTTCAAGCTTCCTCTTTTTACTGCATCTATTTATATCTTTCCTTCTCTCCCCCATCTAGGTCCAGCCTCTCTCCTCTCCCTTCACTTCCCCTTCATGCATGTCCAACTCATCCCTCCCTTCCTTTCCTCCCTTTTATTAAAGTGAGTTGGGTTTTTGGAACTAATGCGCAATTAGCGAAAAAAACAAATGCACGGGAGCTGCAACTGCTGTGCGCTAACTACCAGGGTATGTCCAGCATATTCATGGCAATTACCACACTGAATGGTACACTAAAGCATTGCAGCAGCATGCACAGTTACAGCAGGTGCACTTAATTCCACCTATTGAGATGGCATTAGCTGAACCATTGCTAATTGCAAGGGTCTGCAATTAGTGCACGGTATTTACCCCTGCGCAAACTGCATCTCTCACCATGCCTGCTCTCTGCCCCACTTGTTCACCTAACACTCCATGGACAGTTAGTATGGAAATCCATCTGCATTCTCATGGCCTCACGCTAGCTGTCAAAGCGTATCCCAGCGTGGCTTCAACATAGGTCTCTTCATTTAAATTGCTTAAAATGTGTTTGCATGTTTCAAAAAATTTTTTTTAAACAAACAAGCAAACAGTGCAGTTATACAGCACCATTCTTGTACAGAACTGTTGTAATAATATATTACTGTGCAATCACTTTATAGTGTTATTTTTCACATGTCTCTTGGTGACCACCAAGCAAGAATGCTTCGCTAAGGTTCCAGGGCAGTAATGACAACAGTAGATATAGGGCTCTAATAACAACTGAAAATCACTTATAAAATTGCAAAGCAATGGAAAAAAGAATACAGCAAAAAAAGGGAGAGGAAAATAATTGAGATAAAAATAAGTGGCGCTAGAAGATCTGCTGTATTTTAACAAAGTATGAGAAAATGTTTTTTTGTTTCTTAGCTGTCTGCCAGCTTTATTATAAGCGTCTCTGGAATTCTTCCCTGCCTTTCCAGTGTTGCTCAAGGCAATTCAAAATGTAAAATTCTAAAGCATAAACTATCAGAATATCACAACACATCAATCAATACAAACATAAAACCCCAAAAAGCAAATAAGTAAAAATAAAGCATAAATGTACAAATGAAATAGAGGAGACGATTTTAGAAGTTACATATCATTTCTTTATTTTCTATTTGCATCTATAGAATTGCATATTTTCTCAATAAGAGTTCCAAGCATGGTACAATAAACTAAGGGCTCAATTTTCAGTTGGGCAGGCTATGTGCCATGTCAGTGCATAGCTTGCCTACTGACCCCCTTAACCCAGATTTTCACTTCCACAGCAACGGAAGTGAAAATCCGGATTTGGCTGGATGTGCCGGCGGCCATCAAAGCTAAAGGGTAGCAGCGATTTTTGATGCTACCTACTTAGCCCCTAGGTCTGAAAAATAGGCGAGGAAAAATCTCACCTATATTTAAGGCATAGAGGGATAAGCGGGTAACATTGAAAATCGCTGCTACTCACTTAGCCCTTTCCTCCGCCCCCGTTCTGCCCTGGAACACCCCCACCATGCCCCAATTCTAACCGCATAGCATCTCGTCGCATTAGGGACTTATCTGGGATTTTCCAAAGGCACTACCCATGTAGGTACCTTTGGAAAATCCCAGATAAGGCATTACACGGGTATCTAGGGCATTACCCATGTAAATGCCTTCTAAAATGCCACCCTAATTATCTCCCTAACTATTACCTGGTCATCTCATTTCCCTCCCACATGTTCTCTGCCCACTTTCCTCTACCCTTATCTTTCTGGACACAACATTTAAACTGAGCAAACAATGAATGGACTCTCTAATTCTTCAGGGTTTTGCCACCTAACCTTGGCCTATCATCTTAGGGAAAATCTGGCCAGGCATGCCTTAACTTTCTTCCTAAAACAAAGACAATATCCTTGTTTCTTTAATTTCTCTGGCAATGAATTCCTTTACTGAGGGCCCCTAGTAGGCCAAGGCTATTCACCTTGTCATTGTAAATCTAATGTCCTGTAATCCTAGAACCACTAAGAGGGTAATTTGATTAGAGTGCAGCAAGGATAGGCCTTTTATAAAGAAAGTAGGCACCTACTTGTCTTTGTAAAACGCAGTGCGATCGTAAAGGCCCTCCACAGTGAGCACTGTGTATGCAAAGGCAGCCCACTGAGGAAAAGAGAATGTAGCCAATCTAGCCGATGATGAGGACTGCTGTCCCTGCTACATGGGAAGCCCTCCCCAGTATGCAAAGGCATGATTTGAAGCAAAACAGGGCCCCCTTTTTATCAAAGTACTGAGGCATCAGCCACACAAGACTCATTCACCCCATCCACAGCCCAGGAGCGTCGGCCCAAGCTGCTTCAGTCTCAGAGCTCGAGGAAGCATTGCGCCACCCAAAATGCCTGTTGTCAAAAAGGGCCACTGCTTCAGTAGTGCTACGGCCATGGTCGTTTGTGAAATTATGTCTGCACCTAGATATGCCTGCTTTTCTTTCAGATGTTCTGGCTTAGATGTCCCAAATTGCACTCCACGTCCCACCTGATCTCCTTTGTGTTTCCTTACCATTCCCCCTAGATATATCCGATGTCTACAGTTACTGTGTTGTCTGTCTTGACTAGATTGTAATCTCTGATGATCAGGGACCATCTTTTACATGTATCTGTGTAGTGCTGTGTATGTCTTGTAGCACTATACAAATGTTCAGTAGTAGTAGTACTTGGATGTACTTTCTAAAATCCCCCCCTCACAGCTACCAGTAAACAACTGTAAATGATCATGCATATTTTACATACATGCATGTGGGAAAGCGCCCCCATTCAAACTAAGTCTGTGTCAGAGGGGGTGGAAGTGGCAGGTCAAAAGAGCAATAAGAACAATGCAGTGTCAGAGGCTTTCCGTAAGCATGCTATGTTGCCGTTTTACTGCCATTGCCACTGCCACAGACCCCAGAGTATTGGCACTGTTGCTGACTACCTTGTTTGCCCAATAGCACCGACCCTGCATAGCAAGCTCTGTCCTCCCTAAGAACCCTCTTCCACCAAAAATTTCCATCCTAGGACTTTCTGCCTCAGTTGGTCATATTTGAGCCAGTCCTGTTTATAGTTGGTCTAAACAACTTTGCCTCCAAGGCTGAGCAGATGTTGCCTCCCCCTGCACCCAGAACTTTAGGATAGCTTTCTGCACCAACAGCGCTATAGGTATGGACATTCTTGGCTTTTTGGAACTTGATTTGGTTCTTCCCCCCAAGCCCCCCCCCCAAAAAAATGCATTGCATATGTGCACTCTACAGCCACCCCCACAATATTTCTATCTTTTTCACTACTTGGCTCCATAGGTCTATCAATGTGAAATATTCCAAAAATGAGGGTAGAAGCATTCCTGTAGAGGGTCGCCTTGAGTCAACACCGACTCAATGGCACTTAACAACAACAACAGCATTCCTGTCTGATTTTGCATTTACCACAGTTCGTCTCATCCCACAGTTTCATCTTGAATCCCTTTTAGGGCTGGATTTAAGAAGCTGGTGCCTTTAGGCAGGACAAGAGAGCACTAAACTTCATAGAGCATGGCCCTGTGATAGTGCTGTTATGATACGGCAGGTTTGCTATGGGTTCTAAATGGTCATTGTTTATAGTTCTTCCTAATGTGCCTGGCGGTTGGCACTGGAGTATGGTAATGTAGAAATCTGGTAGTCTTTCTTTATCTAGACACTCATTAAGAGACATGTTTGCTAAAAGTTAGTGCACGTTAACATTATGCAAATATGTATGCAAATGAGGCCCCTTATGCAAATGAGGCCCTGCAATGAGTCTCCGCACATGGCCCCCACCCCCCTTAGGCCACCCCTGTTGCCACATATTTTGCTTGATATGTTGGGTTTTTTTTATGACACCTTTGTTTTTTAAGCTTTTCCACTTGGCTGTTCTATGACATTTTTAGAAGGCTTTACTTCTGTTAGTGACAAATACAATGCAGTGTGTGCCATAAAGTCAATGCTGTTGCCAGCACCCGCTGGGTTTTTTTGGCAAGGTGTGACTGGAAGTAGCTTGCGAGGCATTTCTTCAGAGGCAATGGAGGGTAAAGTGACTTGCCCAAGGCCACAGGACCCTGGTCTCTTTGTCACCAGGCCACTGCTCTAACCTCTAGGCTACTCCTCCACTCACTTTATGGTGAATTAATCATTAAATTGATTTATTCAACATTTATTCAACATTGCTCTTCAGATTCCTTTCTTTCCTGGCTGTGACTCATCTGCAGAGTAAATATTAGACCGATGTCATCAACAGATCAAGCATTTTTCAAGAAAGGCTTGTAAACCTTGCCGTGGTTGCTGTTGAGAGGCATGTGCCCAGTTAGACATCACTGAATTAATAGCTAAGTGGTTGTAACCTTTGTAGAATCTCCTTTTATGATTAAATACAGTTGTGGTCAACATTACTGGCATCCTTGCATTTTAGGTATGTTGCGTACAATATCTTGAGAAATAATTGGAAATATTCCAACTGTATGTCATCATAATATTTTAATAGTATGTTCAAATGAAAAAAGAAGATGTCGGTGCAACTTAGATGTAGTAATTTCTGAGAAAAAAACAAAATATGATCCAGACAGGATTAACAGCACCCTTCACTAATATTTGGTTGCGTAACCCTTGGCAGTGATGACAGCCTCCCAATGTTTCTTGTAGCCATCTGTAAGTTTTATATATCTGTCTGTTGGTAGTTTCTCCCACTCTTTAACTGTGATTTGTTCCACCTCATGAATGTTTCTAGGATTCCCTTTAAAAATGGCAAATTTAATCTCTTTCCAAAGGTTCTCGATTCGATTGAGATCAGGACTCATTGCTGGCCAGTTTAAAACAGTCAATTTGTTCTTTTTTAGCATTCTTTTGTACTTTTGGATGAATGATTTGGGTCATTGTCCTGCTGGGGGACCCATGATCTTCGACCCAAGCTTAGCTTTCTGACACTAGGGGGTATGTTTACTAAAACCCCATTAGGTGCGCGCCGCGTTAGTGTGCGGGATGCCATAAAAGGAGTGGGCGTGTCAGTCTGAAAAAAGCAAACCGGGATTAATCATGTGCTAATGTGCGCTGTGCGCCCATGTGCGCCGCGCACATTAGCGCATGAGAAACATGTGCGGGAAGCATAACAGGCGCGCTGATGTACAAGCACAGGAACAGAGCCACAGTACAATGGTTAAGACACTGACCAATGGTGCAGGGATCATAGGTTCAATCCCCCACTGTGCCCAATGAATAAGGCTGGGTCAGGCACTACCTGTCATGTGTAATATTGCAGTCTGAGGCATATTAATTTTATTTTAATTACTGCTACTAGCAAACGCACTCTCAAAGCACTGTAACATAAGGTGCTGCATAAGTCACCCCATAAGGTACCCCAGAGGGCACATTTTAAAGTGCACTGTCCGCCACGGCACCCTACAATGTTGCTTAAAGGGTGGCCGATAGGGCACCATATAGGGTGCCCTATGAGGCACAGCAACGTCATAGCACTGTTTTTGATGGCAGCACTGTGCATTTCAACGAATGGAAATCATAAGTAGGTGTGCTGAAATGCAAGGCGAAACAGCAGTGTAGCACAATGGTTAAGGCACTGACTGATGATAGAGGGATCATGAGTTCAATCCCCAGTGTGCCCAATATGTAAGGCTGGCTGAGGCATCAGCTTTGACATGTAAGTATTGTTTCCTGAGGCATTTTATTTGTATTTTAATTATTACTGCCAGCAAACACACCCTCACGTGCCGTAACCTAAGGTGCTGCAGAAGGCACCCTATAAGGCACTCCATAGGGCACATTATAAAGTGCACTGTCCGCCATAGCACCCTACAATGTCCCCTATAGGGCACCCTATAAGGCGCTCCATAGGACACCTTATAAGGCACCTTATACGTACTGGCACCCTATCAGTCGCTCCATAGCATACTGTATAGTGCACCGTATATGGACGGTAACCATAAGGTGCCCTATAGGGCGCCCTATAAAGCGCCCTCTGAGGCACCTTATGGGTACAGTACGCTGAGGGTGTTTTTGCTGGCAGCACTAATGTATGTTAAAAATAGATAATGCTTTGGATAGCCCTATCAAATAATCCCACTGTGGGTTTGAACCCATGACCTCTGGCTCCACTGGTAGTGAAGTAACCAGTGGGCTACAGCTCTACAGCTGCTAGAAAACCTCTGGCTGGCTGCAGAAGGACTGCAAGTCACCACACAAACAGTCTGCTGTGGTCACCAGGATAGGGTTAAACCACCCATACCCATGATGCACTGCACATGCAAATCAGCAGTCTACAGATGATCACAAGATGGGGTATGCACCCCCACAGCATATCGGCCTGGTAGGGGGAACTGACCGTGTGTGGTACTGGTACAGAGTAGCTACACACCGTCACATTGTGCAGGTACGGCACTCACCCTGAGGGTGAGGTGGGGCGCCCAGCACCAGGTCCACAGCAGAGATAGTCCATGCTGCAGGTCCCCAGCAGTGCTAATGTTGAGATAGGTAGTTTCTGGAGACACACCTTGGATATATCTGTATGTCTCAATCAGGTGTAGCCCCTATGGACACCTAGGAGGATTATGTACCACCACCCTCCTCCTCCTCCTCCAGGGCTGAGGGTGGTAAACAGGGTCTCCCACCAACAGATCCACATTCTACCTCCCTGCAATGGTGGCAGTAGAGGGGACCATCAATCCCAGTCCTGCTGGGGAACAGACACCCCTACAGGGCAGTCAATGCAGCTCTGTACACATCCATAACGCAATAGCAGACAGACATTAGGCCTGGATATGCTAAGCTGCACCCCACTACTATCTGATATTCTCCTGCAGCAAGCCTTCAGCCGCTGCACCCTGCAAGGCGCTCCATCAAGACACATACCAACTGCAGACAGTCTGCTAGCTAGTCCATAGTGCATGTTCCTAGTGGAAATGCGTGCACCCAGAAATGGGATGTCAACATACACACCAAGCAGATAAATCAGTGACTGGGCCCCAAAAGAAAATCCATAAATATCACATGAGAGAAATGCTAAATAGCACTATGGGGGTGCCTAGCCATGCTGTGGTCACTGCACAGTCAGGGTGAGAGTGATCTCCCAGCAGGACATGCTGTGGCCACCCTGTCTGTTCAGGTGGTGGCCAGGCACTACAATGTCCCAGCCAGTGCCCTATGCCCTGTGCAGATGCATCCTGGCCAGGCCACCCTGTCCGGGCTATACCCATGGTACCTTGCTCCTCATTATGCACATTGGCAGGCCAATACTGGCAACAGTGCTGGCAGTGTGGGCTGTGGAGGGTGTTTGCAGCCACCACACACTGGATAGACAGACACACACTCCCACACCTTTGCCAGCATTGTGCTACTCTAGAGGAGTTTAGCAGCCCTGGCTACCACAGCAGTCCTGGGCACAGTGCAGGCATGGATATGGTACGCAATGCTGTTGGGGGTCACTTCCCAGGGTGGTAAACAGTGTCAGAGACCAGACCTGAAGCACACTCCACAGACAGCAGAAAGGTTGCTATGATGGAGCTCAATCAGCAAACTGTGCTTAACGTAGGAATTGCTATCTGCCAGTAAACATAGCAAACATTTGATAGCTGTGTACCATATTCCCAGGTGTAGGGTGGCATTGCTAAGGTATGCAAGGGCTAGTATTGGGAGATGCATGCAGGGCCCAATGTCCTGCCTCTCCAGGAGGCATTGGCTAATGGAGCCTGTGGGTGTGGGTGTGTCTGCCCCTGTTGGCTGCTGCTTTACGGCAGAGGTTCCCAACTCCAGTCCTGGTGTGCCAAATACTGTTCGGGTTTTCATGCTGTCCCTCATGAATATGCATGAGATACATCTGCATACCATGGGGGTGGTGCATAGATATGCAGCACAGGCATCTTTATTAGAGGCAGCATGGAACCTGAATGGTGTTTGGCCCTCCAGGACTGCATTTGCGAGACTCTGCTCTAGGTAATGCGCCTGTTTATGGTGTGTTTGCTCTGTAGGGTAAAATGTAGGTGTTTTGGGCATGTTTACGTCATCTGCAATAAAGGTTCTGTCTGTATTAGCACGTTGTAGTAGTGGGTAAAATATGGGGACTGGGTTGGCAGGCACCATAGCTGGGACTTGAACCTGTGACCTTCTGCCTCCAAGCACACTGGTTGTGTGCACTGCACCACCGTGTTGCCACAGAGATAGTGCATTCCCTGGTGATACCATGACTGTTTGTCCGGCAAGGCTTGTCTGTTGCAGTGCATGGCACCTACCTACACAGGGCTAATCCATGGTCTGCTCTGGGCAGCTGCCACTGCCCCCTCCACCAACAGTACCCCTCCGCCACCATGCTGACATGTCCTTATATTGGAGACAGCATAAAACCTGAATGATTTGAGGCCCTCCAGGACTGAATTTGGGGGACTCTGCTCCAGGTAATGCGCATGTTTCTGGTGTCTGTGCTCGGTGGGGTAAAATATAGGCGTTTGAATCATGCGTATGTTCTCTGCAATAAAGGTTTGTCCTTACTATCACAGTTTGGTAGCGGGAAAAATATGGGGACTGGATTGGCAGTAGCTCCAGCTGGGACTTGAACGGTTTGGTAGTGGGCTTCCTTAGCCCCCCCCCCCCCCCTCACCAGCAACCTACTGGGCTCTTGGAGCTACAGAAGACTACATTCAAAACAATGGGAAGGTTATATAAAAGACAGCAATAAAATACACACATCTATATACAAATACACCAAAGCTTTAGTGGAGAGAAACAAACAGAACCAAGTTCTCCTTGTTTACTCTAACTTACTAGCCATGGTTCACTTTATTTATAAGGCTCTTTTGGATGATACAGCATAATTTCACTTTATTATGACACGTCAATTATTACGTCTCTATCACATCATAGGTCAACTTTAATCAGTGTGGGTCAGTATGAGGAGACATACATGGATTCCAAGACATAATTGTTTACTGCTGACTAGGCCAATATGAGGAGACATACACATATTCCAAGACATAACTGCTTACTATCTAATAACCCTGAGACTGCAAGGCTAGAGTACAAGCTGCCCTTTTTCTTATCTACAGGACATGTACCTCTTCCCCTACTTAGTAAGCAAATATATGACGTTTTATTTCTAAGCAAGGTTCTGAACAGAATTAACTCTTTCTCAGGTTTAGTCAGTCTAATAGTGTACACTACCCTGTACAAACAAACATGCTTTCAATCTGCAATAAAGATTCTGTCTGTATTAGCACATTGTAGTAGTGGGTAAAATATGGGGACTGGGTTGGAAGGCACCATAGCTGGGACTTGAACCTGTGACCTTCTGCCTCCAAGCACACTGGTTGTGTGCACTGCACCACCGTGTTGCCACAGAGATTCCCTGGTGATACCATGACTGTTTGTCCGGCAGGGCCTGTCTGTTGCAGTGCATGGCACCCACCTACACAGGGCTAGGCCATGGTCTGCTCTGGGCAGCTGCCACTGCCCCCTCCACCAACAGTACCCCTCCGCCTCCATGCTGACATGGCCTTATATTGGAGACAGCATAAAACCTGAATGATTTGTGGCCCTCCAGGACTGAGTTTGGGGGACTCTGCTCCAGGTAATGCGCATGTTTCTGGTGTCTGTGCTCAGTGGGGTAAAATATAGGCGTTTGAACCATGCGTATGTTCTCTGCAATAAAGGTTTGTCCTTACTATCACGATTTGGTAGCGGGAAAAATATGGGGACTGGATTGGCAGTAGCTCCAGCTGGGACTTGAACTTGTGACCTTCTGCTCCTGAACACACTGGCTGTGCTCACCACACCACACTGTGCTCACAGAGACAGTGCAGTCCCTGGAGATACCATGACTGTCAGACAGAGCCTGTCTGTTGCAGTGCATGGCACCCACCTACACAGGGCTAGGCCATGGTCTTCTCTGGGCAGCTGCCACTGCCCCCTCCACCACCAGTACCCCTCTGCCATCATGCTGACATGCCCTTGTGCTGGTGGTGTGCAGTCTCAAGCCATCCAGTGTGCAGGTAGGCGGCTGCCTAAGGTGCGTGTTCTGGGGTAGGGGTGCCTGCATAGGCATCCACGCTTCCCCCTAACACTGCCTGCCAATGTTCTGTGCCCTTGGGGGTACCTGCTGGGTACTATCCCCTGTGACACTGTGATAAACACTCTCGTGCCCATATTGGGCCCTCATCAGTTGCTGTCTGGCTGCTGTTCAGTTTCAGCATTCCTAAGTGCCACCTAGGCATCTGCCTAGTCCGCACTGTGCCCCAGCTGCACCACAGCATGTGCCGCCTGCAGCCCTCTGTATCCCCTTTCCCAGCATCTGTCCAGTTGCCCATTCCGACATGCCCACCCTGCTGTTCTGGAACATGTGCATGCCATAGGAAACCTGTCCAATGGAGAGGGACACCCTGATCAGTGCTATTTCACTGTGGGATCATTCACCTTGTATGGGGACGGAGCGTAGACTCTTCCAAAATTCATATTTATTTTTTGGGGCTTTCTTGGGAGTGTTTTTTGATGTTTCCCATTACTATCACTATTGCCCAGCTTGATTATAATTTTTTAAAATTTTGTTGGAGTCCTTTTCAATGTTTATTTGCCCTTTTGTTCTGTGCACATGTATCACACATCACTTTTTGTAGGTTTCCCTGGGTTTGCTGTACATTGCTGACAGAAATGGTTTCTCTTCCCTTTATATCGGCTCTAACGCGAGGTTTTCACTCGCGGTATTTTTTGCCTCGGATTTCAGCCTCGCTAATGTGCGGGGAGCCTCTCCCCTCCCACTCTCCACCCATTGACCCCTTCTCTCTGCCCCTGGGGAGCCTTCCTCCGCCCTCAGGGAGCCTTTCCACGCCTTCATCGCACATTAGCACCGCGCACATGAGCGCCGCGCACATGAGTGTGCGTATTTGGGCCCCGTACGTGACATTAGCATGCGCTAAGGTACCTTAGTGCATGCTGTCGGGCAGCGCACATTAGCGCACATTAGCGCGGTTTAGTAAACATACCCCTAGGTAGCACATTTTGCTCCAAAATACCTTCGTAGTCTTCTGACTTTGTGATTCCTTTAATACGTTCCAGGCCTCCAGTTCTTAAGGCAGCAAAACAGCTCCACAACATTATGGAACCTCCACTGTATTTAACAGTAGGAAGGGGTTTTTTTCCTTATAATCTTCATTTCTTCACCTGTAAATTTATTGCTGGTCTGCATTGCCAAAGAGCTCAAGTTTGGTTTCATCTCTCCACAGAACATTTTTCCAGAAGGATTGTGGTTTCTCATGGAAGATTTGGGAAAAGATTAGTCATGCCTTTTTATGTCTGTTTTTGAGCAGTGGAGTCCTCCATGGCCTTTGCCCATGAAGTCCTCCTTTGTTTAGTGTGTGGAGTATGGTGAGGGTTGAAACCACCACTCCAAATTTCTCCGTCAGCCTTAAGCTCTTTGGATGTTGTACGTGGTGTTTTTCCAACAGTTTGCACTAACCTTCGAAGACTTCCTGGATTAATTTTCCTTTTCCAACCACATTCTGCGAGGTTCTTGACAGTTCCATGAGCAGAAAACTTCTTAATAACATTGCAAACTGTAGATACAGGAATCTCAAGGTCTTTGGAGGTGGCCTTTTACCCCTTTGAAGGTTGGTGGTAATGGCTTTTCTGATGGTCTCAAGCAGTTCTCTTGTCTTCACCATTGTGAAAATGGAATAGGGAGTGAATGTGGCCATTTTAAATATTAGAGCCATCATTCATTGGTTGATTCAAGTTATGTGAGTACTGACAATTGATCACAGGTGCGTCTAATTTTACTGCAATAGCAATGTGGTTCTTCTGCTCAAACTGATTTGAATTGTTTCTAAGGGTACCAATAATCATGTCCTTGCAATATCCCAGTTTTTATACTATTTCCTACTATTTCCTTCTTTAATTGGTCTTGTTTTATTTGACTCTTTTATGTGTCAAATATGTGTGAATATATAGTCCAAAGTCATTTCACTGGACACTTTTTTTTAGGAGATATTGAACATTAAGGGTGCCAATATTGTTGACCACAACTGTAAATTGATTTTGTTTGCTGATCACATTAAATCTTAAAACTATCACAGCCTGTTTATACAAAAGTAAATTCTGTTCAGTACTTACTTTGAATCTAGCTATGCATTTGCCCCTTCACTGCAATTGTCTTACAATATTCAATTTGAAAGAGAAATACTAGCATATAAAAAGAGTTCACAAAGGAGTTCTGAAAAAAGGGGGGGGGGGTGGAGGATAACAACCATTAATAGTAATGAAGGAGGGGTGCTAATCTATAGGATGCAGTGAGGTGCCAGAAACCTTAGCACCAGCCTTGGTCCTAATGTTTGGCAACCCCTCTCCTCCCAATCCTGAAAGAGGGAGTTCTGAGAAATCACAGCATGCACTTTTATTCTGGTTAGTATTTTAGAAGATGTCATTTACACGCATATATTAAGTAATGCAGCCCCACACGTTGAACTTGATTCTGAATTCTACTAGCAATCCAGTGCAATTCCAGAAAAACAATATGTTATCATATCATGCATCTTCTTATGTTCACCAGCCTCGCAGCTGTATTGTGAAACATTTATAACCTTCTTATCTGTTTTTGGTAGGCCATCATAGAGACTATTTGTAGTACTCTAACCTGCTTGTTATAACAGAATGTCTTTATGTTGCCAATGACTTTGAATCTTTCAGACTCCATATCCGTCATAAGAGCCACAAGTGACTGAAGGCTGATAGTAAACAACTGAAATCTGAGAATCCATAGTAAGCTCTGACGTCAGTGGAACCCCTAAATTATGGACTACTGAATTTGGTTGTGATATCATGCTCTTATTCACTGGATAGTATGACAGTGTCCAGTTATGACGACTCATCCATAGCCCCTCTGATGTTGTAGGATTAAGTAATAAGTTCTTATCCTCTAGCCACTTAGTCACGGCAGAAAGGCAAAGATTAAGGAGCTAATATTTAAACTCTATTGTCAGCGTTCCTTTTAAACATCAGCTGTGGCATTTAAAGATATTTCCTAATATTCAGCACCAGCCACAATCCAATAGAGATGCTGAATATATGGGAATAGTGCCAACTGCTGCTGCTCTCTAGGTAACAGTGATATTCAGTGCCATTATCTAGATAGCTATCTGCATAACTTAGGGCAGCTGTTTTGCTGTCCTAATTTACTGTATAAGGCGAGCTATCCAGATGGTGACACTAATCAAATAAATTACAGTCCTGCTCTGATTCTGCTCCAATTTTATCCACATGGAACCTGATTCCATAATATGCATATCCAGCCCGTGGACACATCTAAATTGAAAATGGGCCCTGTTTGAACCTAATTTCACATCCATGGGTCTAGACATGCCTGGGGGTCTGGAATCGGGGATATAGATGCATCCAGCATGGCACGGGCAAAACACTATTCAGTCAGCCCATGCACGCATCTGGCACAAGGCCCGCGCATGGGTTCAGGCATGGGCCATGCGATATAATGGAGAAACATGTCCCCCATCAATATGGGACATGGGTAAACGTTTTGGACGTCACTGTGCCCACCATATTCTGAAAAATTTCAAAATTCGGATACTGCCCTTCTCCAGGATGTACCCACAGACGCCATGCCACTTCAGTAAAACGTGCATCTCCTAAGCATCAGTAAAACGTGCATCTCCACTGGAGTGGAGGAGTGGCCTAGTGGTTGGGGCAAGGTACTTCAGGTCGGTGGTTCAAATCCCACTAGAGGACAGCAACCTTGGGCCGGAAGGACTGGGGTTTCTAGTCCCACAGGTGCTCCTTGTGGTCTTGGGCAAGCCACTTAACCCTCCATAGCCCATGTTCCCTGTAAAATAGTTATCTCCAAGTTATAATGCCCTGTTCAATGTAATTTCAGTTTGTTCAATGTAAACTGCACTGATGCAGAATAGCACCATATATAAGAGAATGTAAATAAATAAGCTGCTCTTCATACTGACAGTAGTTTGCTGCTACAAACTAGACATAAATACCAATGACCAATAACTGCTGTTGCAACTCAGACCATCCTCCTCAGGCCCTGAAAAGTGCTAGGTAATCTCAGTGCACCCTAATATGATATGAGAGAATGTAAATATGAACATGTATGTCAGGACATACCTTGCATCAAATGGCACTTGGCATAAGAAAACAGCCCCAGTGATCCCTGCCTTGGTCATCTCTACAAACATGCTTTAAACTGCTAAGGATGGACCCTT
This sequence comes from Ichthyophis bannanicus, assembly GCA_033557465.1. Classification (NCBI taxonomy): domain Eukaryota; kingdom Metazoa; phylum Chordata; class Amphibia; order Gymnophiona; family Ichthyophiidae; genus Ichthyophis; species Ichthyophis bannanicus. The sequence continues at coordinate 641,581,698 of CM066036.1, read as the reverse complement.
ACCAAGTGCACGAAACCTGAACCTGATAGTGCAGTTCCCCAAAAAATGCATAATACTGCTGACAACAATAAATGTATGCCCTTTTCATGCCTCAGGCCTATAAGTGCATAAGTGCACTCATTCTGCTACTACGCACTACCGTTCCTCTTTTATCTCTCCCTACATCCCTCCTCGGGGACTCTGCTCTTCTGGCAGATCGCTTCTATCTGTGCCCTTCTCTTCTACTGCCAACTCCAGACTTTGCTCCTTTCACCTTGCTGCTCCCTATGTCTGGCATAAACTACCTGAGTCTGTATGTCAGGATTCCTCTCTGGCCCTTCTCAAATCCAGGCTGAACTCTCACCTCTTCGTTGCCTCTTTTGGATCTGATCCTCCTAATCTCCCTTGTGTTTCCTTATCATTCCTTCTAAATGTATCCTGTCCACAGCTGCTATGTTGTCTGTCTTGACTAGATTGTAAGCTTTGCTGAGCAGAGACCATCTTTTACGTGTGTCTGTGTAGTGCTACATATGCCTTGTAGCACTATACAAATGATCAGGAGTAGTAGTAGTATGGCCTTCTGGCTATGGCATCTGATTCCTAGATATCTGGGTACTGGCATTTCTCACAGCAGCTGTACCTGTCCCATTGTGGCGTATGTCAGTCTGTATACATCCACTATCTGTGTGGCAACCCTGTCTGCCTTCCCACAGTCTGCTTTGTGGCACTGCTCCCCTGGTCAGGACTGTGTGGGCCCTGGGAGGGGGGATCCCTGTGCTATCATTCCCAGGTAGCCAGACTCCAGATAGATCACTAGTCTCGCAGCTTGCACAGATCCTGGGCTGGGGAAGGATGCAGGCCTCATGGCAGAACCTGGAGGTTGTTGGCACATGTCTCCCAGTGCCTGGTACAGCTACTGTATGGCTGCTCCATCACACTGACACCTGGTGATGCTGAGGTCATCCTCTCGGCAAGGTACTGGCCAGACATTCATGTCCTCCCATTACTGCGGATGAGCACACCAGATCCTCCTGTGCAACCCTCAAACAACACACTCTCTCACTTGCTATCACAATAAACATACAGCTGCCAAAAAGATTCCCTGTACCTATAAACAGCAACTAGTATAACATAATAGCATGGTGTCCCAGGACCAATGTTCCCTCTAATTTTCTGTAGGCTGTGTGCGCATAAAATATCAGCTGTGTGCAGCTTTTGAAGGAAGGTTAAATTTTTGTGCGCCACATAACGACACTCAGAAGTTATATACTTTAAAATTTGACTACACGTCAGAATACAGTATGTACACCACATTGATTTTAATCATATTAAATGAAAATAGACGTTTACTAAATGAAGCGGGAAATTTCTAGTAATTACAATCATAAATTTTAAATTTTAAGATGTCTGTGTTGTTTTCTATCAGAATCAGAGCCGTAATTTTTGTGCGCTCTGTTGTAAAGTATGTGCGCTCACTCGGCGAGGTGTGTGCGCGCGCACATGCACACAGCTTAGAGGGAACAGTGCCCAGGACTACAGCTTTCTCACCCAAACCAGAATCTTTGCAATACTCACTCACATGCTATCCCTACATCACCTGTCCCAGTTTACAGAACATAGGAAATGTTAGGGAACCCTAGCTTTGCTCTTTTAGCACAAACAGCAATTGTCAGCAGCGCTAGCATAAACATAAATGCTCTTCTTCATTTGTCTGTAGAAGTGTTTATCAATGTTTCATTATATTACAACCTTCCCTTATCTCTGCTTTCTGTTCTTTACAATTGCATCTTGTGTTCTTCAAGACTGCAGACACAAGAGTTCAAAACAATAATTGTCACAACCGTTCTTCAATATGGGATGTAATGAAGAGCAGAGCAGAATATTTTCTAAGTCCTGCCCTTATTCCACGTTTCCGCAGAAATATCGTGGATGTCTGCGGGAAACAGTTAAAATGTACACGGGACTTTCCTGAATATGCTTTATACATCGCCATGGCTGACCATGCTCCTGTTCTGCCCACATTCTGAAATCCCCGTACTAGCGCCGTGGACATGCACGTCAGCAGTGTTTCAGAATACGGTCAGGGATGTTTTTGGCAGATAAATGTCCCCGCCGCACATATTCTGGAATGACCTCCATAGAGGGTCATTTTATAAAGTTCTGTCTGCTTAAGTGGGCGCCTACTTTTCTTTATAGAATACTATGAGAGTGACCATATACGTGCATTAATGTAAGGCGTGATCACTTACACCAGCCCTATAGCTCATGTAAATGCCTATGCCTAGATTCATAAAGAATGTGCATATGTTATAGTAATTTATAATTTATGTGCATACTTGTGTGCTCTAGCCATGCTTCTCCCAAACTCTGCCCATGCACTTGCCTACAGTGAAACTACATGCCATTGGGCCAATGTGCATATTTTCAGAATAGCAATCTTGTGAGTTCTGCGCAAAAATACTAATTCATGTGTGCAAATAAGTAAAATACCATAAGTTTAGGAGGCTCCTTATAAAGTTACCTTCATAGTGCCAGGGCAGTCTGCAATGATTTTCAGTGGCATTAGCTGGATAATGGTGCTGAAAATCAGTGAATGACTCCAATCAGCAGCTGTTATCTGGTTAGCAGATGCTGCTAACTAAATAAATACTTTAAAATATTGAGTCAAAGTTAATTTATAGCTGCCTTTGATTCAAATTCATTGTTATGCAAAGGTAGATATCACCTGCATAAAGATAATAGGCAACAGTCAAGCATTCAATTATATGGATTTAAGGACTGAGCCAAACACTGAACAGAATGAAGAAAGCAGCAACTCTTGTGATACCCCGCACAGAGAAAGAGAGGGGCTGTAGCTGAATCCTGACCTATCCTGCCCTGCCTACATTAGACATAGAACATGGTCAACAGTACTCAAAGCTGCTGTCAAGCCTAGAGAAATCAACGAGTCCGTGCCCTGATCTGCAGGTCACTATATTCTATTTAGGGTTGCAAGTAGTACAATTTCCATCCCATGACATTTTCAAAGCCCAGATGGATTAGGATGCATTGCATCCTTATATACTCTAGTGTGATCCCTGTATGTCAACAGGTTGCTGTAGGCCGATATTTGAGCTGTTCTCTCATGATGCTGTCCTTGAACCTTTAACAAAGTGAGGCCCTCATAATACCATGCTATGTGCTACCTATTTGCATTCCTCATCTTGTACCAGCGTAGTGGAAATTTGTTCATTAAATCCTGAAACTTATTATTCTGTGTTCCTACCTGACCATTGAAAACCTTTCAAATAGATTTTCTACTGTTAAAAATAAATTTTCCGGAACTGCCACATCTCATGAAGCTGACATGTCCTTGTATTTTACCACTCCCCCAGTCTCACTTCCTCACTGTGATACAAAGAAGCAATTTAGCAAGTAGTGATCTGTCCAGGAGACGAAATACTAGTCCCAATTTCAATCTAGACTTTTCTGGCTCAGAAATCATATTGATAATATGATCATGAATATGGAGAGTAGTAATTACCCTTTGTAATGTGGAAGTGAGCAGACACATATAATTAGCAATTTTAGAAAAGATGCTACTTATATGTGCAAGCCACAGCATGCAAAGATGTCAAGGAGGTATGTGCTGGGCATTGTTCGGCTGGTTCTTCAAAGTATACATGCATTCTATATGTATGCCCAGGAAAATGACTCCATTGGCATTTACACCTTCTTCAAGTCACACATAACTTTCAATTCACTTCTCATTTGGAACCAAATGAGGGAGGAGTGGCCTAATGGTTGGGGCAAGTTACCTCAGGCTGGAAGATCAGGGGTTCAAATCCCACTAGAGGACAGCAACCTTGGGCCGGAAGGACTGGGGTTTCTAGTTCCACAGGTGCTCCTTGTGGTCTTGGGCAAGCAACCTAACCCTCCATTGCCCATGTTCCCTATAAAATAGTTATTTCCAAGTTATAATGCCCTGTTCAATGTAATTTCAGTTTGTTCAATGTAAACCACCTTGATATCATGAAAGGCAGTATATAAGAAATGTTAAATAAAATAAAACCAAGCTTTGGAGGAGAGCTTGAGGAAGGAATTGTGCTTACCTCTTGAGTTCAAAACCACCTCAAAGTGCAAAACTTTGGAGCTTGACTTATTAAGTACTCTCAGCGGGCCTTTTATTAACAGGCAGTGGCTGGCAGTGCAAGTTCTGGCATGTGCTGAAGGCATGCTGGGACACATGTTGCCAACTAGCACAAGGCCATGATAGTGTGGGATGATTCCCACCTATACGTGCTTTTTTTATGGCAGTATGTGTTAGGGATTTGCATTTTTTTAGTCACGCTATTTCATTTAGTTCACACCAAACAGTGTGTGCTATTCCTCAATAGCACACACTACTTAGTAGGAATGCACTTTCATTTCAAATGAAAGCCGGGATCACTGTGAAACAGGAAATGATGACAATGTCATCATTTCCTGTTTGCTATCAATAGTGTGCCCTCTCGCTCAATGCGTGCTCTCATGAAAGAGGGCACATATTATAAAAAACAAAACAAAGACAAAAAACTGAAAAAAAGAGAATGAAATAAAATTTTTGTGTCTGCACATCCCTACTATTTAGTGATAGCATGCACTATTATGAAACAAGACAATATAAACAAAACCAAACTAAAACACATAGCTCTACTATACATAGTAACATAGTAAATGATGGCAGATACAGACCAGTATGGTCCATCTAGTCTGCCCATTATGATGGCAAGAGTAGGTGCACCTGCCTCTCCATGCAGGCCACCCCTCCCCATGTCTTTGTTTAGGGGTGAACCCAACACTCCATGTAGGACACCCCTATTTGTTGAGAAATTAGATGGTTCAGTTTATTTTGATTTTATCCTGTTGCTGTAAAGGGATCCACTGTGTCGGTCCCATGCCATTTTGAATTCCGTTACTGTGTTTGCCCCCACCACTTCCATCGGGAGTGCATTCCAAGCATCCACCACCCTTTCTGTGAAAAAGTATTTCCTGACATTGCCTTTCAATTTACCACCTTGCAGCTTCCTGTTATGCCCTCTAGTTTTACAGCTTTCCCGTCTTTGGAAGAGGTTTGTTTGTTCATTATTTCCCTTTAAGTATTTAAAGGTCTGAATCATATCTCCCCTGTCCCTCCTCTCCTCCAAAGTGTTCATGTTTAGGTCTTCAAGTCTCTTCTCATAAGGCTTCTGATGCAGACTGCAAATCATTTTGGTCGCCTTTCTCTGAACAGTTTCCAGTCATTTTACATCCTTTGCAAGATATGGTCTCCAAAACTGAACACAGTATTCCAAGTGAGGCCTCACCAGTGACTTGTACAGTGGCATAAGTACCTCTTTCTTTCTGCTGGTAATTCCTCTTTGTATGCAGCCCAACATCCTCCTGGCTTTTGCCACCGCCTTGTCGCACAGTTTTGCCACCTTGAGATCTTCAGAAATAATCACACCAAGGTCTTTTTCCTGATCCGTGCACACCAACCTCTCGCCCCCTATCCCGTAAATTTCCCTTGGATTTCTGCTACCCAAGTGCATGACTCTGCACTTCTTTGCATTAAATCTTAATTGCCAAACATTAGGCCATTCTTCCAGCTTTTGTAGATCTTTCCTCATGTTAACCACTCCCTCGGGGGAGTCCACTCTGTTGCAAATTTTTGTGTCATCTGCAAAAAGGCAGACTTTTCCATTTAGTCCTTCAGCAATATCACTCACAAATACATTGAACAGTACCGGGCCCAGGACTGACCCCTGGGGCACCCCGCTAATCACCTTCCCTTCATCCGAGTGATCCCCATTTACCATCACCTTCTGTCGTCTGTCAGTCAACCAATTTCTGACCCAATTTACCATCTTGGGATCCGTCTCCAAGCTACTGCGTTTATTGATAAGCCTCCTATGAGGAACAGTATCAAAGGCTTTGCTGAAATCCAGGTAGATGACATCCATCGCATGCCCCTGATCTAGTTTCCTGGTCACCCAGTCAAAGAACTCAATCAGATTTGTTTGGCAAGATCGTCCTTCGGTAAAACCATGCTGCCTCGCAACCTGTTGGTTTTGAGAAAGTTCATTATTCACTCTTTCAGGAGTGCCTCCATTACTTTTCCTGCCACCGAGGTAAGGCTCACAGGCCTGTAGTTTGACACTTCTTCCCTGTCACCACTTTTTTGTAGAGGTACGACATCAGCCATTCCCCAGTCCTGAGGAACCTCTCCTGTTTCCAAGGATCTGTTGAAAATATCCTTTAACGGCCCTGCAAGAACCTCTCTGAGTTCTTACAGTATCCTGGGATGTATCCCATCCAGTCCCATGGCCTTATCCACTTTCAGTTTTGCAAGTTGTTCTAACACTTCATCTTTTGTGAATGGTGTGGTATCTACTTCATTCCTATTTTTATATTTGGGAGTCACAGGAGGTCCTTCTCCAGGACTTTCTTTAGTAAAAACAGAGCAGACGTATTAGTTTAGCAATTTCGCTTTTTCAATGTCACTTTCCACGAGTCCGTTTGCAGTACTTCTGAGTCCTGCAATTCCCTCTGATCTTCTTCCTTTCCTGAATATACCTGAAGAAAGTTTTGTCGCCATACTTAACATCTTTAGCCATCCTTTCCTCTGCCTTTGATTTTGCTATCTTTATTTCTCTTTATGTCTCTTTGAGTTTGATCCTGTATTCATTTCTGTGTTCCTCTGTTTGTGAGCTTTTGAATTTTGCGAAAGCTGTGTTTTTTGCCTTTATTTGAGCAGCCACTTCTTTGGAAAACCAAACAGGTTTTCTTCTCCTCTTGTTTTTGTTTACTTTTCTTACATATTTATCTGTTGCCCCTTTTATTGCCACCTTTAGTTTAGCCCATTCCAATTCCACTTCCCTTATCTCCTTTCACCCTGTCAGCTCCTCCTTTAGGTACTCGGCCATTTATTGAAGTCAGTGTTCTTGAAGTTTAGGACTTTGAGCTTGCTATGATTGGCCTGTGCCATGGCTTTTATCTCAAACCACACTGTGTGATGATCTCTGCTGCTCACAGGGGCACTCAAGCAGACATTTGATACGCTATCACCGTTGGTGAGCACTAAATCCAGCGTTGAGCGTTCTCTGGTTGGTTCCATCACCATTTGTCTAAGTAATGCATCTTGGAGAGCATCCACATTTTTTTTGCTTCTTTCCAGATTTGCAGAAGGAGTAATCCAATCCACATCCGGTAGATTAAAGTCACCCAATACTATGGCTTCCCCCTTTGTGGCTATCTTGGCAATATCTATAATCAGTTCATTATCTATCTGTTCAATTTGTGTCGGAGGTCTGTAGACTACAGCAGTATGGATGACAGTGCCATCTCCTCTTTCCAACACAATCCAGAGCGCTTCTTCTTTTCCCCCTGCCCCCTGCATTTCAGTAGCTTTAATATTGCTTTTGACATACAAGGCTATTCCTCCTCCTCTTCCATTTTCTCTATCTCTTCTGAATAGATTATAGGCAGCTATGGCTATATCCCAATTATGCGATTCATTTAGCCATATTTCTGTAATGGCCACAATGTCCAAATCCATTTCCACCATTAGGGCTTCCAGGTCCGGAACATTGTTGGCTAAGCTTCGAGCATTTGTGCTCATTGTTTTCCAGCATTTAACTGACTTGTGTGTATTTTGCATTGATTTTGTTCTGCCTACATCTTCCCACTTGTTTTTGATGTGTGGTTTAAAAGTGTGGCTGTTTCTGATTTTAATCTGCTTTTGCAAGGGGTGACGTCCAGAGCTTGACCTTCCACATCCATCACCCCCTTTTTCTAGTTTAAATGCATATCCACATATTGCTTGAATTTTTCACTTAGGATTCTTTTCCCTGCGACAGAGAGATGTAGTCCATCAGTACAGCATAGTCTCTTGTTGTTCCATCTGTTACCCCAGTCTCCAATAAATCTGAATCCTTCTTGTTTGCACCAGATCTGGAGCCATGTATTAAAGCTGTTAATGCAATGCAGCCTTTTTGCCCCCTTACCAAGAACAGGTAGAACCTCTGAGAATGCAACAGTGTTAACAATGGGCTTGTGTTTCTCTCCCAGAGATTGGAAGTCCTTTTGGACTGTAGAAGTACTGTTTCTAGCCAGGTCATTTGTGCCCAAGTGGATAACAACATTAAGTTTGGAGTGTTCACTTTCTGCGCTAAGTACTTCAACAACGTGGTTTGTATTCCTGCTGGCTGAAGAGCCTGGGAGGCACTTGACTATCTCCTCTCCTTTGAACTGTGTTCCCAAGTTGATGCCACTGATGATGGAATCACCAAGTAGTAGTAGTTTGCTGTTTGATGAGGTTTTCTTCATATTTGGTCCTTTAGCAGGAGACTGGGCAATGTCTGTCTAATTTAAGGGCCCTTCAGTTTCTTTGGATTGGGCATCCTCATTCGCCAAGGCAGAGAAGGCATTATGCAGGGATATCGCCTGATGTATAGGTTGCTTCTGTGTCACAGGTCGCAATCTACCAGAACCCACTGTTATCCATTTGTTCCTGGGGTGTTTGATTCTTTGTGGAAGCGGTGGTGGACATTGTTCAGTTTGTATCCTAGAAGAGGTGTGCTTCATTGCATCCAGTTCCTCCCTCAGTAGGGTCACCTCTTTATGCATGGCAGCTAGGTCTTCCCTTAGTAGAGTCAGTTCTTTATGCATGGCAGCTGACCTGAGGTACAGAGGACAAGCTGTTAGGTTCCAAATGATTTGTTTTGGAATGAATGTACTGCAGTTATTGCACTGAATACACGACATGCTGAATAAGCAGTCCTAGAAGGAGAAGAGGAAGAAGAAGAAGAAAGGAAGAAGATGATGTGGGCTTTAACCCAAGTTAAAAGGATAGATGGCAATGTATGTGATTACTATATAGGCAATGCAGCCCCTGGGGGGGGGGGTGAGGGGTAGGGTGGGCGGGAACCTAAGTGTCTCTGGCCAGAAGACTGTTCCTGAACTGGGGACACAAATATCTGCTCCAAGGCTACCCAGAAAAGCAGTCAGTCAGTTAGATTATCCCCAAGCTTAATGTATAACCACAGTTAAACTTTATATTAGCAATTGCCACAAAGCAGACAGTTAAACTCTATATTGGTGGCTAGAAACCAGCAGAGATAAGAAAGAAAATTATAGTTTTTGCAGGCTTTAGGGCTACTCAGTCAGAATATTCCCAAAGTAAGGTATAACAGTTAAAAATCTATATTAGCAACAAGCCAAAGAAGATAGAAGCTGTAACTTAGCTCTTTGCAGGCTGTAGAAGCTGTGCAGACTGGAACAGAATGGAACTATGGCAGCCAGTAAGCTGATCTAATTAGCCCTTCCCCTGGGAGCTGGCTTGTACCAGAAAATACAAACAATGGAAGCCAAATAGTTAAACTGAACTTTTTCTTTCTTTCCTGTATTACCCACAGCTATCTGATTAAGGGCTACACAGAATATTCCCAAAGTAAGGTATAACAGTTAAAAATCTATATTAGCAACAAGCCAAAGAAGATAGAAGCTGTATTTTAGCTCTTTACAGGCTGTAGAAGCTGTGCAGACTGGAACTACGGCAGCCAGTAAGGAAGGCTCTGGGTTTGCAATCATTTTCTACTATACTAGGGGTTGTATTTTAAATGCATAGACCTAAACATCTGTTTTCTGACCTATGAAAAGTTACATAGAAATGTGACAGCAGAAAAGAGATCATATGGCCTATCCAGTCTGCCCTTCCATACCAACTACTATAGTCCCTTTTTTTCTTTTAGAGATCTTTTTGTTTGTCCCATGCTTTCTTGAATTCAGATACTGCTCTCGTCTCTACTACCTCCATTGGGAGATTATTCCATGCATCTACCAGTCTTTCCATAAAGAAATATTTCCACATATTAATCCTGAGTCTATCCCCTTTCACCTTCATTCTATGCGCCCTCATTGCAGAGCTTTCTTTCAATTGAAAGAGGCTCTCCTCTTGTGCATTTATGCCACAGATATATTTCAATGTCTCTATCATATCTCCTCTCTCCCACCTTTCCTCCAAAGTATACAGCACCGGCCCATCCACTAGGCAAACTAGGCAGCTGCCTAAGGCAACTGGCCCGGGTGGGCAGCGGCACACATGGGCGGCGGCGGTGGCAATGATGGCAGTGTCACACATGGGTGGCCAAGCTGCCTTCCCAGCTGCCGCCCATTCTGTTTCGGGGGGGGGGGGGGGGGAGGTAGGCAGGCAGCGGCAGTATTTCCAAAAGCAGCAGCAAAAAAGCACCACTTTTGGAGATACTGCCACTGCCCATCTCCCCCTCCTGAGACGGAATTGGTGGCAGCATTGGGCAGTGGCAGCAGCTGGGGATTCTACCTAGGGCGGCAGAAACCCTTGGGCTGTCCCTGAAAGTATACATATTGAGATCTTTAAGTCTGTCCTCATATGCTTTATGACAAAGACCACTGACCATTTTGGGAACCACTCTCTGTACTAACTCCATCCTGTTTGTATCCTTTTGAAGTATGATCTCCAGAATTGCACACATTACTCGAAATGAGGTCTCACCAAAGACTTTTACAGAGGCACTAATACCTCCTTCTTCTTGTTGACCATTCCTCTCAATTTATCCAAGCATCCTTCTGGCTTTCACTATCACTTTTTCTATCTGGGGAAGTCTGCCTTCTCAGTAAGGAGATCAAGACTCATTATAATATTCCCTATGGCATATTAGGCACCCAGGTCAATGGCTACCAAAAACCTTTCCTGTAGTGTAAGCCAAATGCCATTTACCATAATAATAGGAAAAACAGCTGAGGGGAGGTATGATAGAGATCTATAAAATAATAAATGGAGTGAGTGGGTAAATGCAGATCGGTTGTTTAATCCTTCAAAAAATAGAAAGACTAGGGGACACACATTGAATCTACAATGTAGCCGATTTAAGACTAATTGGAGAAAATATTTTTGTACTCAATGCATAATCAGACTCTGGAATTCACTACCTGGGGATGTAGTAAGAGCTGTTAGTGTAGCTGGGTTTAAAAAAGGTTTGGAGAAGTTCCTGGAGAAAATGTCCATAAGCCATTATTAAAGAGAACTAGGGAAATCCACTGCTTACCCCTGGATAAGCAACATTTATTTATTATTTATATTCTCTTATATACTGTGCTATTCTGCATCAGTGTGGTTTACATTGAACAAACTGAAATTACATTGAACAGGGCATTATAACTTGGAGATAACTATTTTACAGGGAACATGGGCTATGGAGGGTTAAGTGGCTTGCCCGAGACCACAAGGAGCACCTGTGGGACTAGAACCCCCAGTCCTTCCAGCCCGAGGTTGCTGCCCTCTAGTGGGATTTGAACCCCCGACCTTCCAGCCTGAAGTACCTTGCCCCAACCACTAGGCCACTCCTCCACTCCATGGAATCTATGTACTTTTTTGGAAATCTGATAGGTACTTGTGACCTGGATTGGCTGCTGTTGGAAACAGGATACTGGGTTTGATGGACCCTTGATTGTTATTACCAGAACAGATTGGGTTCTTTATTCTATGTATTAGTTACCCCAGCTGATACTATTTCTTATGTATATCTCAGTTACCACAACTGAGCTTCTATGTATCAGTTACCCCAACTGATATTATTTTCTCTCAGTTACCACAGCTGATGCTTATGATATGAATTTGGTTTCATCTCCCTGGATCCTGCTTCTCAGTACAAGTGCTTGGGAACAGCAAATAAAACATAGGTATGATATAAGCTGCTCAGTTTTATTCAGGGTATACATTAGCTTATATAGCCTAAAGATACGTCATAGAAAGTTACAGACAGATGCAAGGCTGAATTATATTTGGGTAAGGGGTCATCTTTGCACAGCTGTTTGCAGAGTTAAAAAGTTATCGTTACAGAGCCTCCAAAAAAGGGGATCTGAAAGAAAATGAATTAGCATATCTTGTCTCGATTGCTCTCTCTACTTATGTCTCCATACAATGTGTGTGCATTGCTTTCGCAAAGCTAAGTTAAAAGGCTTTTTCTGCAAAGTTAACAGATGACCTGTGTCCTACATACAGCAAGCAAACTAAAAAGGCTTCTTCTGCAGATTTGGTAAATGACATGTGACTAACATTGAGAGGGACATGCGAGAAAACAGCAGTAGTAAGCCTGGCAAAGGTACAAGGGCCACAGTAGCATTTATAGGAACATAGGTGTAAGCATTGTGGCCGCATAATAGAAACCACCCCAAAGAAAGATACATAAGAGAGTAAGCATGAGAAACTGCTGTAGTAGAGAAACAATATAGAGCAGTATTAGACAGGTTAAAAGCAGGAATAGGAACCTTTATAAAATAAAACAATCTGTAGCATTGAGACTAGAGACAATTTGCCATGAGAAAGGGACCTGGTTATATCCTAAGGAGGGGCGAGTAACACCAACGTTATACAAGAAAGTAGAAAATGAAACATGGGGCTGGGTGCAGTTTAAATTGTCAAGTACAGTAAACCTCTGCATTTCACACAGATTTGAAGGTGCACCAATGAGACATGTTGATAGAAAAGCTCCAGTTTATAGCGAGCTGCGCACACAAAAGTCTGATACATTTAAGGCAGTTTGGGCAAGTAGTATTGCCATATTAACAGTTCCAGAGATGGGCTGAAGGAGGCACCACATGAGTGGTAGGAGGAGAGTCAATGCAGTCTTGCGCATGATGGTCAGAAGGCTGGAGGGCTGTCTGGAACCGAAGAAGGTGTCAGTGAAGGCGGTGCACGCTTGATTCTTGATGCATGGATCCATGAAGGGGAGGAGTCACACAGGATGGCTGTCCGTGTGATGGCGATCACTGTAGTTGGAGGACCGTAGGGCGGGTCCAGGGTACTGTGCTTGTGAAGCGCTCTGACCTGCACCTGGTCACCAACCTTGAAGGGATGTGTTGGTTCGGTACCTTCAGGTCGATAGCCACTTTTCTTCAGGAGTCTTCTCCTCTCCTCTCCCTCTCCAGCTGCTAGTGCCTTGGCTGCTCCGGTATCAGCTACTTCTCATCCTGGTCCTGAAGCCTGATCTGGAGATGGAAAATATTTCCAGTGAGGGCAATGGCTCCAGGATCCTTTAGCCGCCACCTTCACTGCAGTCGGTATTATCAGAACTTGGAACGGTCCCATACTGGAAAAGGGGCTTGTAGTGTGTGCTGGTGGTATGTCTTTACCAGGATCCAGTCTCCAGGTTGAAAGGAAAGAGCTGAGACATCCAGCAGAAGGGAATGGAACTGCTGAGCATACCTGTGGAGGGAAGAGAGTTGCTTCTGCTACTAGGACATACAAGAGGTCAAACGTGAGGCTCAGGAGTGTAAAAAGTAGGCAGTCTTCCATATAACAGTTGAAAGGGGGAAAACTTTCAGTCTACCCCCTTAGGACAATTTTTTTTGTTGAACAAAGTCAAAGGCAAGACAGTTTAGTTTCTTTAAAAAGTTTTTTAAGGTTTCAGAGGTCCCCTCGCCCCCCCCCCCCCCCTTTCTTGGATTGCTGCTTGCATACAACAGCCAATCCTACGCAACTCAATTAGCTAATACACTTTTTTTTTTTTTACAGGTAAGAAAAGTTGCAGACAAGATGCCCACATTTTCTCAATTTTTCACAATTTTAGGATTGTACTAACCTTGTAAAAATTTGTGTAGGTATCTTTCCTCCTTTACCTTCACGTATCGGGCCAGGACAAATAGAGGCAAAAAAGAGATAAAAGCATCTGAAAAGCACCACATGGCCAGTATGGGTCTCCCCAAAGCTCATTAGGATGACAAGAACACCCAGCCTATCTACAAGTGTCTATTTCCAATTATTGAGTATGTATCTGGGCTAGATGACTTCCAAAATTGTAGTTAATGGAGATGTCACAACAAAGTTTTACAAAAGTCATGTTACTGAAATAAAAAGTCATTTCTTATAAATTTTTATATGCTGAACACAAATATAACAGTGAAATTGCAAAGTTGGCTCTAGTATTTTTGTAATCTACAAGAATTAATGTTTACATCACGGAATGCATCTCAATAGTAAATATAATAGGCCTTCGGTTAATACCTGTAAAAAACCGTCATAGACTACTTCTTAGATTTTTTTGCCTGTCTCTTGTACAGCTGTTCGGGAGTCTCTCTGGGGAGTGTCCAGCAGTAGTCAGCCAGGATTGTAGTGGACCATTTTCCCTGGTATCTTTGTTCCATCGTTGCGATATCCTGGTGAAAATGTTCGCCCTGTTCATCACTAACCATACCACAGTTGTCAGGAAAGAAATTGAGATGGGAATCAAGGAAATGGATCTTTAGAGACATATTGCAGCCAAGTTTCTGATACTGCATCAGCATGTCTTCTATTAGTTCCTTGTAGTTTTCTGCCCTAACATTCCCGAGAAAGTTTGTTGACACTAGGCGAAAAGCATTCCATGCTTGTTTCGCATCACCCTGCAGCAAGTTGTTGAACCGGCCATCTTTGAAGAGCTCTCAAATCTGAGGACCCACAAAAACTCCCCCTTTAATCTTTGCTTCGCTGAGTCGAGGGAATTTTTCATGCAGGTATCGGAAAGCTGGCAAAGTGCGGTCCATGGCTTTCACGAAGTTTTTCATCAAACCTAGTTTGATGTGAAGGGGTGGTAGCAGGATTTTGTGAGCCTCAACCAGAGCTGCATGCTGGATATTCTTTTCTCCAACTGTTACATTTTGTCTGCGATTCCATTCCTTCCGCAAGTAGTGGAAGGAACCCCTTGCTCGGCTATCCCACTCACATAAGAAATCCCTTGCTCGGCTATCCCACTCACATAAGAAACACATGTATTTTATATATCCCTGCTGCAGTCCCATTAAAAGGGCAACTACCTTCAAGTCACCACAGAGGTACCAGCTGTACTTGTTATAGTTAATGGAAGTCAGTAGATGCTTTAAGTTATCGTATGTCTCTTTCATGTGGACGGCATGCCCTACTGGAATAGATGGAAGATGGTTTCCATTGTTCAAAAGCACAGCCTTCAGACTCAGTTTCGAAGAGTCTATAAATAGTCTCCAGTCTTGTGGATCATGAGTGATTTTTAAGGCATTCATGAGGCTTTCAATATCGGAACAGAATACCAGATTACTTTCCTTTCTGACTGCGTATAGTACACTGCTGACGTCAGATGGCTTCAGCAGCCGTCTGGGAGTAGTATTGCATTGCATCAGAAAATGATGCAATCAACTCTGGATGATGTGTGCATGCTGGTATTATGCAATGTGATGCAATATTACATCATTCAAGGCTTATTTGGGATGTTGTTGATGTCCTACTGGATAAATTTACACGGTGAAACGTCAAAAATGAACTACATGCAATATCTTCAGAACGAGAGCCAATAAAAACTTTTTAATGTTATGTTCGTGTTCAGCTCACCAAGATACTACAGATTAGGGCCTTTTAAAGTCAGTAATGATTTCAATGTTGATCAGTGATATTGTAGAGTGTTTATTGTCAGTTCCTTTTCTTAGGTGGATACGTCATTTCACATCTCAATTTACCTTCACCATTTTTACTGCCAATCTGAGTTCTCTTTTCTGACATGAATATTTCATCACACTCCTCCGCTTACATCATTCCATCAAACTACATGCATAGGTCCTTCTTTTTTTTATACCATACTAATGTATCCTTATTTGGCAAGGCTGCTAAGAATATCAAACAATTGTTAAAAACTTAGGGGTATGTTTACTAAAGGGCGCTATTTGCGCTGCTGTCACGTTATCGCATAATAAGGTGCCTTATCGCGTGATAATGGCACTTTACCGGGCGATAAGGTGCCTTTTCACGCGTTAACGTGCGCAGCGGCACAAATGAGCGCTGAAGGCGGAGAAAGGCTCCCGGAGGGCAGAGAGAGAGGGTCAATGGGTGGAGAGTGGGAGAGGAGAGGCTCCCTGCACAATAATGCTGTGGATTCCTGGGCTGAAAACTACCGCGAGTGAAACCTTTGCTCTGTAATTCCAAAGCTTTAATAGTAGTTTTTACATATAGTGGAGTGGCACTATATGTAAAAACTACTATTAAAGCTTTGGAATTACAGAGCTTAAAAGGGAGAGAGGAGGCATTGTGGGTTAAACTAGAAAGAGGGAATGAGAAATCTATTTGCATTGGTGTGATATACAGACCTCCCTCACAAGAGGAAGAGGTGGACAGAGAGTTAATTGAAGACATACGCAGCATTGCTAGGAAAGGGGAAGTGCTACTGATAGGAGATTTCAATATGCCAGATGTTGATTGGGACATTCCTGCTGCAGTATCATCTAGAAGTAAGGAGATCCTGGATTCTCTGCAGGGAGAACTATTCAGGCAATTGGTAACAGACCCCACACGTGAAGGGGCCATACTGGACTTGGTGCTTACCAATGGTGAAAGTGTTTCTGATGTTGTAGTGGGAGATCATTTTGCATCCAGTGATCACCAGATGGTGTGGTTCAGTATTAGGACTAGGGCTGTTAGAATCCATTCAAAGGTGAGGATCTTAGACTTTAGGAAGACTAACTTTGCGAAGATGGGCCAATACCTCAGGGAGTCGTTAGTGGGATGGGAACAGCTGGGGGATGTAGAAAAACAGTGGGCAAAACTGAAAGGGGATATTTTAAGGGCAACCAACCTTTTTGTTAAAATGGTAAATAAAGGCAAAAGGAAAAGGAGACCGCTATGGATTTTGAAGGAAGTAGCTGAAAAAGTGAAGAAAAAGAGGGAGGCCTTCATGAAATACAAGAGATCACAGAGAAAGGAAGACAGGCATCTGTATTTAGAAAAACTTAGAGAAGCTAGCAAAGTAGTCAAGAAGGCAAAGATTCAAAAGGAGGAGGAAATAGCCAATGCAATAAAATGGGAGGATAAGACATTTTTCAGATATATTAGTGAGAAGAGGAAGGGCAAAAGTGGTATTGTCAGACTCAAGGGTGCAGGGGAGGAATATGTAGAAGCTGATAAGGATAAAGCGGAATTGCTTAACAAATATTTTTGTTCTGTGTTCACAGATGAAGAACCAGGAGCAGGACCTCTGAAAACACCCACAAATAGGAACAGAAGCGAGGGACATCTTGAAAATTTTTCAGAAGACTGTGTTCGTGAGAAACTAGCTCAACTTAAAGTAGACAAAGCGATGGGACCGGATGGGATACACCCTAGAATACTGAGGGAACTTGGGGACGTTCTAGCAACTCCACTGACTGACCTTTTCAATGCCTCGTTGGAGTCGGGACTGGTGCCAAAGGACTGGAGAGAGGCTCATGTGGTGCCTTTACACAAAAGCGGAAGTAAGGATGTGGTTGAACTTCAGTGGTGAGTTTAACTTCAGTGGTGAGTAAATTATTGGAAACGCTGCTGAAAGAGAAAATAGTGAGGTTTCTGGAGTCCAGCGGATTACAGGATCCGAGGCAGCATGGATTCACCAGAGGCAGGTCTTGTCAGACAAATCTGATTGATTTCTTTGACTGGGTGACCAGGGAGTTGGCCCGAGGGAGAGCTCTAGATGTGGTGTATTTAGATTTCAGTAAAGCCTTTGACACTGTTCCTCACAGGCGACTTATAAACAAACTGAGCACCCTAGGGATGGACCCTAAAGTTACTGCTTGGGTTAGAAATTGGTTGGGTGGGAGGCGACAAAGAGTACAAGTAAATGGAGCTCACTCTGAGGAGAAGGATGTTACCAGTGGTGTGCCCCAAGGATCTGTCCTTGGTCCGATTCTTTTTAACATCTTTGTTAGTGATATAGCGGAAGGGCTGTCGGGTAAGGTTTGCCTCTTTGCAGATGATACCAAAATCTGCAATAGAGTAGAAACCCAGGAATGTGTAGATAACATGAGGAGGGATCTAGCTAAGCTTGAAGAATGGTCTAGAATTTGGCAGCTGGGATCTAATGTTAAAAAATGTAAGGTCATGCATTTGGGCTGCAGCAATCCAAGGGAGCAATACAGTAGAGAGGGTGAAGTACTTTTGTCCACTAAAGAATAGCGGGACCTAGGCGTGGTTGTGTCTGATTATCTTAAAGTAGCTAAACAGGTAGAAAAGGCAACGGCAAAAGCTAGAAGGATGCTTGGGTGCATACGGAGAGGAATGGCTAGCAGAAAAAAGGAGGTGATAATGCCTCTCTATAAGTCTTTGGTGCGACCTCATTTGGAGTATAGTGTGCAATTCTGGAGACCGCACCTTCAAAAGGATGTGAACAGGATGGAGTCGGTGCAGAGGGTGGCTACTAAAATGATTAGTGGGCTTCATCATAAAGCATATGAGGACAGACTTAAGGATCTTAATATGTACACCTTAGAGAAAAGGCAGGATAGAGGTGATATGATTGAGATGTTTAAATACCTCCGTGGCATAAATGTTCAGGGAGAGAGCCTCTTTCAATTGAAAGCAAGTTCTGCTACGAGGGGACATGGGATGAGGGTGAAGGGAGATAGATTCAGGAGTGATATGCGGAAATATTTCTTTACGGAAAGAGTAGTGGATCTGTGGAATAGTCTCCCAGTGGAGGTGGTAGAGATGAGAACAGTAACTGAATTAAAAAAAGCATGGGACAAACACAGAGGATCTCTAAAGGTAAAAAGGGGACTGTTGTAGTTGTTATGGAAGGACAGACTAGATAGACCATGTGGTCTTTTTCTGTCATCATGTTTCTATGTTTCTATGTTAGAGCAGATTTAAAGGGAAGAGAAACCATTTCCGTCAGCAATGTACAGCAAAGCCAGGGAAACCTACAAAAAGTGATAAGTGTGATACATGTGCACGGAACAAAAGGGCAAATAAACATTGAAAATGACCTGAACAAACTGGAAAAAAACATAACCAAGCTGGGCAATAGTGATATTAATGGGAAACATCAGAAAACACTACCCGGGAAAGCTCCACAAAAAGGATATCAATAATGGAATGGGCTATGCTCTGTCCCCATACAAGGTGAATGATCCCACAGTGAAATAGCGCTGATCAGGGTTTTCCCTTTCTATTGGACAGGTTTTCTATGGCGTGCACATGTTCCGTAACAGCAGGGTGGGCATGTCAGAACGGGCAACTGGACAGATGCTGGAAAAGGGGATACAGAGGGCTGCAGGCGGCACATGCTGTGGTGCAGCTGGGCCACAGTGCGAACTAGGGTGATGCCTAGGTGGCCCATAGGAATGCTGAAACAGGAGAGCCACCAGACAGCAACTGATGAGGGCCCAACATGGGTACGAGTGTGTTTCCCACAGTGTCACAGGGGATAGTACCTAGCAGGTACCCCCAAGGGCACAGAACATTGGCAGGCAGTGCTGGGGGGAAGCGTGGATGTCTATGCAGGCAAACGCTACCCCAGAACTCACACTATAGGCAGCCACCTACCGGCACATTGGATGATCTGAGACTGCGCACCACCAGCACCACCAGCAGAAGGGCATGTCAGCATGGCGACAGAGGGGTACTGGTGGTGGAGGGGGCAGTGGCAGCTGCCCACAGCAGACCATGGCCTAGCCCTGTTTAGGTGGGTGCCATGCACTGCAACAGACAGGCCCTGTCTGACGAACAGTTATGGTATCCCCAGGGAATGAACTGTCCCCGTGGCAACAGTGTGGTGCAGTACACACAGCCAGTGTGTTCAGGAGCAGAAGGTCACAGGTTCAAGTCCCAGCTGTGGCTCCCACCAACCCAGTCCCCATATTTTACCCAGTACTAAACCGTGGTAATAAAGAGGGAACCTTTATTGCAGATAACATAAACATGCCTGAAATGCCTATATTTTACCCTACAGAGCACAGGCACCATAGACATGTGCAATACCTAGAGCAGAGTTTCCCAAATGCAGTCCTGGATGGACAAATTCCATTCAGGCATCATGCTGTCCCTAATAAAGATGCCTGTGCTGTATTTCTATGCGCCGCCCCCATGGTATGCAGATGTATCCATACATATTCATTAGGGACAGCATGAAAACCTGAACAGTGTTTGGCCCACCAGGACTGGAGTTGGGAACCTCTGCCCTAGAGCAGCAGCCAACAGGGGCAGAAACACTCGCACCCACAGGCGCCATTATCCAAAGCCTCCTGGAGAGGTAGGATGTTGGGCCCTGTGTGCAGCACCATCTCCCAATACTACCACTTGCATACCATAGCACTGCCACCCTAAACCTGGGAATACGGTACACATCTATCAAAAGGTTGCTATGATTACTGGCAGATAGCAATCCCTAGGTTAAGCACAATCTGCTCATTGAGTTGTATCATAGCAACCTCTCTGATGTCTGTGGAGTGTGTTTCAGGTCTGGTGTCTGACAGTGTTTACCACCCTGGGGAGTGACCCCAACAGTATTGCGTACCATAGCCATGCCTGCACTGTGCCCAGGACTGGTGCGGTGGCCAGGGCTGCCAAAAGCCTCTATAGCTGCACAATGCTGGCATAGGTGTGGGAGTGTGTGTCTGTCTACCCAGTGTGTGGTGGCTGCCAACACCTTCCTCAGCCCACACTGCTTGCACTGTGTCAGCCTGCCAATGTGCATAATAAGGAGCAAGGTACCATGGATATAGCCCGGACAGGGTGGCCTGGCCAGGATGCATCTGCACAGGGCATAGGGCAATTGCTCGGACATTGTAGTGCCCGGTCACCACCTGCACGGACAGGGTGGCCACAGCATGTCCTGCTGGGAGGTCACTCTCACCCTGACTGAGCAGTGGCCACGGCATGGCTAGGTTCCCCCCTAGGTTTATATAGTATTTATTTCATGTGATATTTATGGATTCTTTTTTGGGGCCCAATCACTGACTTATCTGCTTGGTGTGTATGCTGGCATCCCAGTTTTGTGTACATGCATCTCCTCCAGGAACATGCACTATGGACTAGCTAGTAGACTATCTGCAGCTAGTATGTGTCTGGCTGGAACACTTTGCAGGGTGCAGTGGCTGGAGGCTTGCTGCTGGAGAATGTCAGATAGTGGTGGGGGGCAGCTGAACATTTCCAGGCCTACTGTCTGTCTGCTATTGCTTTATGGATGTGTACAGCTCTGCATTGCTTGCCCTGTAGGGTGTCTGTTCCCCAGCAGGACTGGGGTTGATGGTCCCCTCTACTGCCACCATTGCAGGGAGGTAGAATGTGGATCTGTTGGTGGGAGATCCTGTTTCTCACCCTGAGCCACAGAGGGTGGGTTGGGTGGTGGTACATAATCTGCCTATGGGTCCAAACACCCCCCCTTTCACCTACATCATGTGACCATGGCACCAACACAGGATATGCACTATTCTGGGTGCATCATAGCCCATAAGGGCTAAACATGACTGAGAAACACAGATGTATCCAAGTGTGTCTGCAGGCACTACCTATCACACACACTAGCACTGATGGGGACCTGCAGCATGGTGCATTTCAGCTATGAAAGGTGCTGTGGACCTGGTGCTGGGCGCCCCACCTCACCCTCAGGGTGAGCACAGTACCTGCACAATGTGATGGTCTTTAGCTACTCTGTGCCAGTAACACACATGGTCAGTACCCCCTACCAGGCTGAGGTGCTGTGGGGTGCACACGGTCAGTTCCCCCTACCAGGCCGAGGTGCTGTGGGGGTGCATACCCCATCTTGTGATCATCTGTAGACTGCTGATTTGCATGTGCAGTGCATCATGGGTACGGGTGGGTTAACCCTATCCTGGTAACCACAGCAGACAGTTTGTGTGGTGACCTGCAGTCCTTCTGTAGCTAGCCAGAGGTTTGTTAGCAGTTATAGAGCTGTAGCCCACTGGTTACTTTACTGCCTGTGGAGCCAGAGGTCATGGGTTTGATCCCACAGTGGGGTTATTTGATAGGGCTGTCTGAGGCATTTTCTTTTTTAATTTAAATTAGTGCTGCCAGCAAAAGCCACCCTCACAGTGCTGCAGCCTTAAGGTGCCTCATAAGGCGCCCTCTCAAGCGCTGTATAAGGCACCCTATAAAGTGCCTTATAAGGCGCCCTATAGGGAACATTATAAAGGTGCCTTGGCGGACAGTGCACTTTATAATGTGCCCTCTGAAGTGCCTTATAGGGCATCTTATGCGGCACCTTAGGTTACGGCACTGTGAGGGTGTGTTTGCTGGCAACACTAATTTAAATTAAAAAAGAAAATGCCTCAGACAGCACTGATTTAAAGTAAAGGGTAATACCTCAGACAGCCTTACTCATCAAGCCCACTGGGGGATTGAATTCATGACCCCTGTTTCATCAGTCAATGTATTAACCATTGTGCTATACCTCTGTTGCTATGTTTGTAGATCAGCGCACCTAATTAAGGCTAACGCGCATTAATGTGCCACGGCTCCCTCTATCACATGAAAAGTACCTTATCGCAGGATAACCCTAAATGCTACCTTAAGACCGGAACGCCCACTACCTTATATGGCATCCTGCACACTAACGCCAGCTGCACGTTAAGACTGCTTAGTAAACATACCCCTTAGTATTGTTGTAAACAAATGGTAGGTAGAAGATATAAATTTAGATTCTTCTCAATAAGTAAAGTATAACAGTATGAGTAAATAGTGCTCCTTTCCCACTCTTAATTGGTCCAGTACTAAGTGGACATGTACTCATTCTAATTAGCAACTGTCTAAACAATATAGGTAAAGTCCTTACAATATAAAACTATTACTTCACGGCATTTTATAACATTAATCCCAATAGAAAGAAGTATGGCTTCTAACAGAATGGCCACATATCTCTCAGGTGTGACTAGAGTCTATTGTATACACTGTTCCCAGTGAGAGTGCTGTAGGAAACTCAAAATATTTGAAGACTGATCTTGTAACTGCAGTGCCCACAAGGATTTGTGTAAGCTACTCATTAATTATGATGTCAAAAGAGATCCTTTTGAGGTGAGAGGCCTAAGAAGGTACAAGGCATTTGTGGTTGGGCCTCATGGCGATACTTCCTCGGGTTCTTCTTAGACTACTCTTCCCTGCCTATTCATATCTCTGCAGAAGCATAAATATACAAGGGTCATGTTCTTCAGGACTTTTGGGTCCTTGAGGAGTCTTAGAGCAGTCAGAATTCCAGTGGCCTAGATCATCACACTCGAAGCAGCATGTTTATTGCCTTTTCCTAGGCTGTGGCCTCACCTTCTGCCTCTCTCTCTCTCTCTCTCTCTCTCTCTCTCTCCCTCTCTCTATCTCTGTTTCTTTTTCCCAAACCTCTCCTGGGTCGTTGCTGACAAGCAAGATATTGTTTTCTCCAACCAACTCAAGTTAGTGTTGTTGTTTTATTTGTAAATAACATTATAAATATTCTCATATTTTCTGGGAACTCAGTTCCATCTTTCCACTAAATGTGATCTATATGCTTGGCAACAAAGCTATTTGTTTGGAGTGGAGGAGTAGCCTAGTGGTTGGGGCAATATACTTCAGGCCAGAAGGTCAGGGGTTCAAATCCCACTAGAGGACAGCAACCTTGGGCCGGAAGGACTGGGGTTTCTAGTCCCACAGGTACTCCTTGTGGTCTTGGGCAAGCCACTTAACCCTCCATAGCCCATGTTCCCTGTAAAATAGTTATCTCCAAGTTATAATGCCCTGTTCAATGTAATTTCAGTTTGTTCAATGTAAACCGCACTGATGTGGAATAGCGCGGTATATAAGAGAATGCAAATAAATATTTCAGATCAGCCTCTGTCCAAAATTCCAGCAAACTTAAGGGCAATGCAAGTTTAAAAGAAACAGTAATGTTTACTCATCTTGTAATTGCTTATCTATAAACTGGACATCTGCATAAATATAGTACTATAAGGATCACATTTGGTAACATACATGGATAAGGAAAGACTAGATAAATTCATAGTACTTAAACATATATCTGTTTTTTCTTAGTTGTTCTTCCAAAACTGAAATCAGGAATGTTTTCAAAACAAAAGTACATTTTCTTTAAAAAAAGGTATAATTCGCACACAGCAAACAGGGTGCTGCTGTTCTGTTTATCAATCCACAATCATGAGAGGAAACAGGATGGCACATACTTCTCTTTTTTATAGCACTGAGCTTTTACAATGCAGCCACAGCAATACCAGAGAACACTTCCTCTTTTTGTTTTTTAAATTATTTGAACTGAGCAAATTCACGTGTGCTTCGTGTTTAAGAAAACAGACTGAGCAAGAGTAAAATCTCACATTAATATCTGGAAATTAAACTTTCTTATTTCAGGTAATGGTTTAACTCACAATACTCTGAACATTGATTAACATAGACATCTCAGCTCACAAAGGACGGACATCAGGACACAAAACAAAAAGGATCAAAATACATATGGTTCATTACATAGAATTTCAAAATAAGCTTCTCAAAAGGTAATGCATTCATAGAAATTCAGTTGTCATTGTTTACAACTTCTCATTGTTAACATTTTATCAGCACAAATATTCTAACAGACCCGGGCATTGCTATTCTAATCTCTTGACACACAGATATCAGCAGACAATTTTTTCTTAACCAGGATACACTCAGATCCCTAACCTAGAAAACAAAACTTACACATGTGGATTAAACTTATTTACTGCACACAAATAAAGAAATGGAGAAAAAATTTGCAACATTCAGGCTGTACTTTAACTATAAACTATTTTTCCTTGTTTTAAGAGAAGTTCTCTAACAAAACATGCAGTCAAGATCTTCCAGCCATATGACTGCACACAGTAGCTAGCAGTACAGAATTAATGTAAACATACAAAACGCTGCCAGACCTGTTATCTGTACGGTCTGCTTCTAAGGTTCTTACTTCAGGGTACAATACATTCCGATCCCAATCCATTGACTCAGAAAATCCTTTCCATGCTACAATACAAACTCATACAGACAGGAAGAAAAGAACTAGCTATCCAAACACATTAGTTCACAATTAATGGATGAGCATGCTATAGCAGACCCTGGGAGATGTTTCATTGTTTTAAATTTTATGGAAGGTTTAGTGGGTCAGTCCCCCTTACCAAGGGACCCTCCCATTATCTAAAGAAGACAGGAAAGGCTTGGAAGAATAGAGAGACAAATAAACAAACAGTGCCTGTCACTTGCATTCCAGGGACTCTGGGTCAATGGTTTTACCCTTGCCAGAGACTGGGGGCGTTTTACAGGCACATAGATAAACTAAGACACAGGATTCCGTGAGACAAGTACTACCGCAGTACAAAAGGCCAAATTGGTTGAGGGCTACCACAGCCACTCTTCTAGTGAGAATTCGAGGAGTGGGACCAGACAAAAAACAATGTGTTACTTACCCACTCCATTGAATCCCAACTTCTGACACCAAAACTGTTATTACCAGAACAGATTGGGTTCTTTATTCTATGTATCAGTTACCCCAACTGATACTATTTCTTATGTATATCTCAGTTACCACAACTGAGCTTCTATGTATCAGTTACCCCAACTGATGCTTATGATATGAATTTGGTTTCGTCTCCCTGGATCCTGCTTCTCAGTACAAAAAAAATAAGCGCTTGGGAACAGTAAATAACACATAGGTATGATATAAGCTGCTCAGTTTTATTCAGGGTATACATTAGCTTATATAGCCTAAAGATACATCATAGAAAGTTACAGACAGATGCAAGACTGAATTATATTTGGGTAAGGGGTCATCTTTGCACAGCTGTTTGCAAAGTTAAAAGGTTATCGTTACAGAGCCTCTAAAAAGGGGATCTGAAAGAAAAGGAATTAGCATATCTTGTCTCGATTGCTCTCTCTACTTATGTCTCCATACAGTGGGTGTGCATTGCTTTTGCAAAGCTAAGCTAAAAAGCTTTTTCTGCAAAGTTAGCAGATGACCTGTGTCCTACATACAGCAAGCAAACTAAAAAGGCTTCTTCTGCAGGTTTGGCAAATGACCTGTGGCCTACACTGGCAGCAAGCATACTTGTAATAACCCTGATATGTCTGATATATATATAAAATTCCTTCTGATATATACATAATATTCCTCCTATCATTGGTCTGACCTAGTATGGCATATCTTATGTAGAGGACCTCAAGAAAAAAAAGGAGGAACCTGCATGGGAGTGCTAGGAAGAAGCTTGGGGAGTATGTCCATCAAGGCCCTGGCCCATTCAGGCCACTGACAGTTTTGTAGCAGGAGGTTCTCTCAACATGTGACCCAGCCACACTATCTGGAGTGAGCCAACATGATACATCCAGGCAACATAGTATGTATGACCCTGAGTGGCATCTTCTATTTCCCTTGGCCAGTTTCTGGGTGCCTTACTCCTTTGGCCTGTGACCAACCCCCTTCTTTCTGTATCACTGACCCCTGTATGACTGGAATGCATGTTCATCTGTCTGGGTGCTGGCAACTCTTGCATACCTTCCTGGCCTGCTTGTGGCACTGGGAAATGGAAGTAAGGCCATGCAGCAGTGACACAGTGATCTATCCCATAGTCATTAGAATATCTGTCCACCCGCTACCAGGGCTGGCCCAACCAGTAGGTAAGACTAGATGGCCACCTAGGGCAGCTGCTTCAGAGTGGGGGGAGACATTCACAGCATAACAATAGATTCTGATAGCCACACAAACCTAAAGAGACATCAGCACATTTTTTAACCTGCAGGGAGAGCAGGCACACATATCTTTATAAAGCAAAATTTAATATTTACATGTATGATGTCCGATTGTGAGTTTTTATAGCATTGTTGGAAGGATGGTGTCCAGATGATCATGATTGTTGACTTATCTGTCAAGATCTGAGGGGGGAAGCCTAAGAATAAAGGTCTACCTAGGAGGCCCACAATTTGCACCAGCCCTGGGATCGGCCCTGATTACTACTGTTTTCACCTTGTACGCCACCACTATGATTGCATATGTGTTGTTGGACAGTCTCTATAATGTTAACATCTAAAATAGCTAGATCTATAATTCTGATACATGCATGGCTTTCTCTTTGCCCATCCCAACCTTGTTCTTTAATGGTGTGTTCTAAAACAGTACATATGTTCAGCCTGCTCCAGCTCTCTATGGGGCTACCTTTCCTGTACAGCTGTGAGGCTATGCATTATGTGACCACATGTTGAAAGGAAACATACTGTCCATGTCTGCAGCAGTCTATAGCCATATGTGCATGGCCCATGCCTGTCACTCTTATGTCTCCATTCCCAATGTTGCTGTAACACAGGGGAGCACTGTCTCTGCTTGGGGTGACTGTCCAGATATCACAGCCCTTGCACTTGCATGGGGCACAGAACAGCATTCATACTTTCTAACCATTGGATAACAGCCAGTGGTCTAACAGCTTCAAAAACAGTCCACACAGGATCACACTGTCCATTAAATCCCATTCCATGTCTACTCTGTTCTCTCCTGCAGTGTGCCATCAGTTGCTGAATAGAATGCTATGCCTGGGAATGAGACGATAGGATCCTTCAATACTCAGCAAGGCAACATGGTTCAGAATCTGGTTGGGATGCCAGCCAAGGAACAGAGGATGGTAGGGATAAAGGTGAGGACATGAATATGCAGAGGATCTGGAGGCATTTGAGGAGGGAGAGCTGGAACTAGCTTGTGAAACAGGTTCTAGAGGAGGAGGAGGAGGAGGACCAGAATGTGCCTCTAGAGGTGGAGGTTGAAGGGAATGTCGGCAGCCAGGACATCTTTACACCTACAAGAAGAGAGGACTCATTACTCAATGTGGCCAGTTCAATGCAAGAGATGGG
Source organism: Ichthyophis bannanicus (assembly GCA_033557465.1). Classification (NCBI taxonomy): domain Eukaryota; kingdom Metazoa; phylum Chordata; class Amphibia; order Gymnophiona; family Ichthyophiidae; genus Ichthyophis; species Ichthyophis bannanicus. The sequence continues at coordinate 641,554,100 of CM066036.1, read as the reverse complement.
CTAAAATGGGCAAGCCCTCTAGGAAGACCTCTGAACCTGTGTCTACCCCCCCCCCCCAATCAAAGGCAAGGTGATAGTTGAGTACAACCACCATTGTCTTCCATGACTGTGAGCACAATACATACAATCACTTACCACCAGGAAATGTGTGTGCACGAGTTCATTCCTTGCTACCAGAGCATGACGATAGGTTTGTGGAAGTATCAGGTTCTACAGTGCTGCTCCATCACCCTCCTCATTACTCTCCATGTGTGGCAATGCTGGGTCTTTTGCTTCAGGCATTCTGTGGGAGAGAGCAAGGTTGTGCAACATGTAGCATGCAACAAATATACCACAGGATTTGAATGGCTGTAGAGTAATTCACCACCTGACCTGTTCAAGTACTTGAATCTGCTTTTCAGGAATCCAAATATCCACTCTATGACAGCCCTGGTCTGTTTGTATGTCTTGTTATAGTTCTGCTCTGCATATCCCTCAGGGTAGGCAATGGGGGCAATCAGTCAGGTCTTGAAGGGATATCTGCTATCACCTGTTGGGGTTGGAGCATAGGATTAGTGGGTACATACGGCATTAGTGGCAATTTACACATGCTTGCATAGGCAGGTCATGTCACCTGCAGAGCTCCTGATGGCTCTAGCTGAGAAAGAGCAGTGCAGTGTGTGACAGCTGCTTTCCGTGGAGTGTGTGTGTGCATACGTGTGTGGCCTTTGCCCACCTAGCAGCCATCACCCAGTGATATAGCTGTTCTGGAAGTAGTCATGTATGCCCAACTGCGACAGAATGTAGGTGTCATGACATAAGCTGGGGTAGCAGGCACACACATCTGTTATGAGGTGTGGGGACATTGCAGACCATCTGCATGTGAGGGTGTGAAAGGCCTTCTGGTTGCAATATGTTGCTTGATTACCTGTAGATGGTCTGATAACAATGTGTGTGCAGTTTATTGCCCCAGGCATAGAGGGGACATGCGCCAACTCATAGACATCTGTTTTTGTTTAATGTTGCTGCTGCTCAGCCTCAGGAAAGGCAATGTACTATGTGCTTCTTCTTAGAAAGCATCTAGGAAATGACCTGCACAGCCTGGCTAATGCCTGCTGCAGCCGCAGGAGGTATTTGAAAGGAGCCTGTGGTGTGGAAGGCCAGGGCTGCTGTCACCTTCAGGTGTACTGACAGGGCTCTGCCCCTCTATGCAGTGGGTTCCAGGTTAGTCTCCAGCTGACTGCACAGATGCACAATGATCTCTTTGTCAAATCTGAACCTACTCATACATTCTTTGTGAGGTTCCAGAACTGTGTCCTGGGTCTATATATCCACTAAAGTTGGAACCTCCTCTTCCTCTGTTGCCTTTCTCTCCTGTGCATGAAAACACACAGGAGCCACCATTGACCCACACTCATGGTTGCCACCACTAATATCACCATCACTCAACACTGTCAGGAAATACCGACAGGCTTTGCACATGGACTCATTAATGGTCACAGAGCAACACACAGGCATGCAAATCCCAAGGCACTGAAAAAGGGTAAAATAGCACAAACACTGTATGAAGACCCCAGAACCTTTGGCTGTGAGGCAAGAAAGCACCAAGAGGTTTAGCTCAGGGTCAGAGTTTGGTGAGTATATGAGCCAATTTGAGGGGTGCATGGAGAAATTGTCTCCATAGACATGTTTGCTTGGGAGAATTTGACAGCAAGAGAGTACTTTTGGTTGTACTGTTAAAAGATCACATGAAAGGACCTGGGACCTTTTCTTTGAAATGAAGATTGAAATGCAGTCTAAACATTCACCTGTACTGTTTGCCAGGTTGTCACAAAGGAACTACTATTGACCAGTCCTAAACATAGTTTTGTCTCGTACTGTCACTGTGGGTATGCAGAGGGGTGGAGTTTTGAGTTGGGCACAAAGTTACATACATACATTATAAAATACTCTAATTTACGTGCATTCTTTAGGAATCTAGATGCAGACATTTACACCAGCTCTAATGGTGGTGTAAGTGATCGTGCCTTAAATGAACCTTCTTTTTCAACCACTTACACTACTGCTATATAAAGAAAAGTTGGCACCTACTTTTCTTTATAAAACAGCGCCTAAGTAGGAACCTACTTTCAGGTGTAAAGTAGGCTCCTGCTTGTAAAATTACCCTCTTTATATTCAAACCTAAGGTACAACGGGCACAAATCATGAGTGTTGGTATTTGTCACCATCCTGCTACACTGCCTGTATTTCTTGAAACCACTGGAGCCTTCTGCTTCTTGGACACAGGAAGAAAAATAGCCAATAAGAAAGCAAACCGTTCAATGTTAAAATGCCGAACAAATCATCAGAGAAGTAGGACTGTATGCAGACAATTGAGGTGTGAAGATTGGTGGAAGACTAATCAACAACCTTCATTATGCTGATGATACCAAATTACCGACTGGAAGTGAAGATGATCTGAAACATTTGCTTATCAAGATCAAGGAACACAGTCTTAAAATGGCCTGCACCTTAACATGAGGACTACAAAGATCCTGACAGCTGGCAAAATCAATAATTTCATCCTTGATGGATAAGAAATAGAAATATTAATATCAATAAAGAAATGGCAAGCAGTCAAGAGATCTGACAACACATTGCTCTTGGTAGAATAGCTATGAAGGACCTAGACAAGTTCAGAGATGTATCTCTGCATACAAAGATTCCACTTGTCCAAGTGTTTTCAATAACATCATAGGATGTTTAAGTTTGACAGTGAAGAAGAAAGACAGGAAGAAAATCAATTACTTCAAATGACGGTATTGGAAGAATACTGTGCATACCATGGAGTGCCTGAAGAACAAATCAGTTGGTACTAGAACAGATCAAGCCAAGCTTTCTTTAGAAGCTCAGATGACAAGACTTCAACTTTTCTCTTTTGAACACATCATGCAAAGACAGAGATCATTTCAGAAAGATATCAATTTTGCCAAAGTTGAAAGGCAGCACAAAAGAGGAAGGCCAGCAATGTGATGGATGGATACAATAACAACAACTATGGATGCCACTCTATCAACAATTCGCTGCCTGACCGAAGCTTGAACACAGTTTAGGACAACTATCCAGAGGGTTTCCATGAGTCTGCACCGACTTGACAGCACTTAACACAACAAATTTATAACCTTTTCATTCTATGTGGCTCCATGCACTTATGCTGGTGAAGGTCATGACAATCCAAAAAATAAATTATGGAAACATTAAAAATATTTGAAAATCAAACAAAGGGATCGCCAAGATAAGGAATCATGAAACTAAGGGGTATGTTTACTAAACCTTCTTAATGTGCGCCCAGCGTTAGTGTGCAGGATGCCATATAAGGAGTGGGCGTTTCAGTTTAAAGTAGCAAAACGGGATTAGCGCGCGCGCTCTTGTGCGCTGCGTGCTCTTGTGCGCCGCGCACATTAGCGCACGAGTAACGCATGCGGGAAGCATAAGCAGGCGCGCTGATGTGCAAACAGAGGAACAGGACTGCAGTACAATGGTGAAGACACTGACAGATGGTGCAGGGGTCATGGGTCCAATCCCCCACTGTGCCCAATGAATAAGGCTGGCTGAGGCACTACCATTTATGTGTAATACTGCATTATGAGGCATTTTATTTACTGCTGCTAGCAAACGCACTCTCAAAGCGCTGTAACATAAGGTGCTGCATAAGGCACCCCATAAGGTACCCCAGAGGGCACATTTTAATGTGCACTGTCCGCCAAGGCACCCTACAATGTTGCTTAAAGGGTGGCCTATAGGGCGCCATATAGGGTGCCCTATGAGGCACGGCAAGGTCATAGCACTGTTTTTGATGGCAGCACTGTGCATTTAAACGCATAGAAATCGTAAGTAGGTGCGCTGACATGCAAGGAGGAACAGCAGTGTAGCACAATGGTTAAGGCATTGACTAATAATACAGGGGTCATGAGTTCAATCCCCAGTGTGCCTAATACTTAAGGCTGGCTGAGGCATCAGCTTTGATATGTAAGTATTGTTTCCTGCAGCACTTTATTTGTATTTTATTAATTGCTGCCAGCAAACACACCCTCATGTGCCGTAACCTAAGGTGCCGCATAAGGCACCCTATAAGGCACTCCATAAGGCACATTATAAAGTGCACTGTCCACCACGGCACCCTATAATGTCCCCTATAGGGCACCCTATAAGTCGCTCCATAGGATACTGTATAGTGCACCTTATATGGACAGTAATCATAAGGTGCCCTATAGGGCGCCCTCGGAGGCACCTTATGGGTACAGTACGCTGAGGGTGTTTTTGCTGGCAGCACTAATGTACATTAAAAATAGATAATGCCTTGGACAGCCCTATCAAACAACCCCACTGTGGGTTTGAACCCATGACCTCTGGCTCCACTGGCAGTGAAGTAACCAGTGGGTTACAGCTCTATAGCTGCTAGCAAGCCCCTGGCTGGCTGCAGAAGGACTGCACGTCACCACACAAACAGTCTGCTGTGGTCACCAGGATAGGGTTAGCCCACCCGTACCCATGATGCACTGCACATGCAAATCAGCCGTCTACAGATGAACACAAGATGGGGTATGCACCCCCACAGCACCTCGGCCTGGTAGGGGGAACTGACCATGTGTGTTACTGGCACAGAGTAGCTACACACCGTCACATTGTGCGGGTACTGTGCTCACCCTGAGGGTGAGGTGGGGCACCCAGCACCAGGTCCACAGCACCTTCCATGGCAGAAATAGGTCATGCTGTAGGTCCCCAGCAGTCCTATTGTGTGAGATAGGTAGTTCCTGCAGACACACTTTGGATACATCTGTATTTCTCAGTCAGGTTTGACCCTTATGGACCCATAGGCAGATTATGTACCACCACCCAACCCACCCACTGGGGCTGAGGGTGGAAAACAGGGTCTCCCACTGACAGATCCACATTTTACGTCCCTGCAATGGCAGCAGTAGAGGGGACCACCAACAGCAGTCCTGCTGGGGAACAGACACCCTACAGGGCAGTCAATGCAGCTCTGTACACATTTATAAAGCAATAGCAGACAGACAGGCCCGGAAATACTCAGCTGCACCCCACCACATTCTGATATTCTCCTGCAGCAAGCCTGCAGCCACTGCACCCTGCAAGGTGTTCCAGCAAGACACATACTAGCAGCAGACAGTCTGATAGCTAGTCCATAGGGCATGTTCCTGGAGGAGATGCATGCACCCAGAACTGGGATGTCAGCATACACACCAAGCAGATAAGTCAGTGATTGGGCCCCAAAAGGGAACCCAGAAATATCACATGAAAAAGGTATTATAGGGCACTATGGGGGAACCTAGCCATGCCGTGGTCACTGCTCAGTCAGGGTGAGAGTGAACTCCCAGCAGGACATACTGTGGCCACCCTGTCTGTGCAGGTGGTGGCCGGGCACTACAATGTCCCAGCCATTGCCCTATGCCCTGTGCAGATGCATCCTGGCCAGGCCACCCTGTCTGGGCTATATCCATGGTACCTAGCTCCTCATTATGCACATTGGCAGGCCAATACTGGCAACACTGCTGGCAGTGTGGGCTGTGGAGGGTGTTTGCAGCCACCACACACTGGATAGACAGACACACACTCCCACACCTATGCCAGCATTGTGCTACTATAGAGGTGTTTAGCAGCCCTGGCCACCACACCAGTTCTGGGCACAGTGCAGGCATGGATATGGTACGCAAAACTGTTGGGGGTCACTCCCCAGGTTGGTAAACACTGTCAGAGACCAGACCTGAAGCACACCCCACAGACATCAGAAAGGTTGCTATGATGGAGCTCAATCAGGAAACTGTGCTTAACGTAGGAATTGCTATCTGACAGTAATCATAGCAACCTTTTGATAGCTGTGTACCGTATTCCCAGGTATAGGGTGGCATTGCTAAGGTATGCAAGTGCTAGTATTGGGAGATGCACGCAGGGCCCAATGTCCTGCCTCTCCAGGGGGTATTGGCTAATGGAGCCTGTGGGTGTGGGTGTGTCTGCCCCTGTTGGCTGCTGCTTTACGGCAGAGGTTCCCAACTCCAGTCCTGGTGTGCCAAACACTGTTCGGGTTTTCATGCTGTCCCTCATGAATATGCATGAAATACATCTGCATACCATGGGGGTGGTGCATAGATATGCAGCACAGGCATCTTTATTAGAGGCAGCATGGAACCTGAATGGTGTTTGGCCCTCCAGGACTGCATTTGGGAGACTCTGCTCTAGGTAATGCGCCTGTTTATGGAGTCTGTGCTCTCTAGGGTAAAATGTAGGTGTTTTGGGCATGTTTACGTCATCTGCAATAAAGGTTCTGTCTGTATTAGCACATTGTAGTAGTGGGTAAAATATGGGGACTGGGTTGGCAGGCAACATAGCTGGGACTTGAACCTGTGACCTTCTGCCTCCAAACACACTGGTTGCGTGCACTGCACCACCGTGTTGCCACAGAGACAGTGCATTCCCTGGTGATACCATGACTGTTTGTCCGGCAGGGCCTGTCTGTTGCAGTGCATGGCACCCACCTACCGAGGGCTAGGCCATGGTCTGCTCTGGGCAGCTGCCACTGCCCCCCTCCACCACCAGTACCCCTCTGCCACCATGCTGACATGCCCTTCTGCTGGTGGTGTGCAGTCTCAAGCCATCCAGTGTGCAGGTAGGCGGCTGCCTATGGTGCGTGTTCTGGGGTAGGGGTGCCTGCATAGGCGTCCACGCTTCCCCCCAACACCGCCTGCCAATGTTCTGTGCCCTTGGAGGTACCTGCTGGGTACTATCCCCTGTGACACTGTGTTAAACACTCTCGTGCCCATGTTGGGCCCTCATCAGTTGCTGTCTGGCTGCTGTTCAGTTTCAGCATTCCTAAGTGCCACCTAGGCATCTGCCTAGTCCGCACTGTGCCCCAGCTGCACCACAGCATGTGCTGCCTGCAGCCCTCTGTATCCCCTTTCCCAGCATCTGTCCAGTTGCCCATTCTGACATGCCCACCCTGCTGTTGTGGAACATGTGCATGCCATAGGTAACCTGTCCAATGGAGAGGAAAACCCTGATCAGTGCTATTTCACTGTGGGATCATTCACCTTGTATGGGGACGGAGCATAGACCCTTCCAAAATTCATATTTATTTTTTGGGGCTTTCTTGGGAGTGTTTTTTGATGTTTCCCATTACTATCACTATTGCCCAGCTTGATTATGATTTTTTTTTATTTTGTTGGGGTCATTTTCAATGTTTATTTGTACTTTTGTTCCGTGCACATGTATCACACTTATCACTTTTTTGTAGGTTTCCCTGGTTTTGCTGTACATTACTGACAAAAATGGTTTCTTTTCCCTTTAAATCAGCTCTAACGCGAGGTTTTCACTTGCGTTCGTTTTGGCCTCGGATTTCACATCGTTAGTGTGCGGGGAGCCTCTCCCCTCCCACTCTCCACCCATTGACCCCTTCTCTCCGCCCCTGGGGAGCCTTCCTCCGCCCTCCGGGAGCCTTTCCCCGCCTTCAGCGCTCATTTGTGCCGCTGCGCGCGTGAGCGCGCACTAAGGCACATTTGTGCCCCGTAAAGCGTCATTATCGCGCGCCAAGGTACATTAGCGCGCGATAATTGCACAGCGCGCACGTTAAGAAGGTTTAGTAAACATACCCCTAAGACCTGCTGCAAAAGTGAATTTTATTCACTCACACTTGAAAAAAGGACCGCAGAAAATGAGTGTGTTGAATGGAAAACATCAACCTGAGATGGAAGCTGATGTGGAAAGTTCCAAACATGCTCTAGAAGGACCCAAAGCTTTACTTACATGTGTCTGTCCCAGATTCCAGTGAATGATGTCACCCATTTTTGAGGACAATGATATTCTGCTTGTCCCTAGAGGAACACTAAAACATCTCAGTGGTATAAATCAGTGTTTCCCAAATCAGTCCTGGAGTACCCCCTAGTCAGTCTGGTTTTCAAGCTATCCACAATGAATGCATAAGGTAGATCTGCATGCGATAGAAGCAGTGTATGAAAATCTACCTATTATGAAGTTATTACAAATAAACTTGAAATTAAATTGGCTAGGAGATACTCTAGGAATGGCTTGCAGAATACTGGTATAAAAACTGCTCAAGAAGCAAAAATGTTTTCAGTGGAAAGGAATTTCTCATGATATGATGTTTGTCCCTAGATAAGCCCAGGAGTTGCATTTGAAAAGGGTGATAAGCATATGCAATAGACATCCAGTTTATTTATTTATTTATGTATTTATCTATTTCTTCTATACCACCCCTTCCAGAGATCAAGGGCAGTTTACATGGAACAGTTAACAATTTTGTATACTTCGGTATACTTTACATAGAACGGTATTTGTAACTATGTACAGGTAACATTGCATGGAACAGTTTCAAAACTATTTACATGGAACTATTTACATAGGACAAATAGACATTAGACAATAGATACTGTGTTGCATAGGACAATAGGCATTAAACATATATTTCAATTGAACATGTGCGAGTTTTGGGTTTTCCTTTTCCATCGTTAGAGATGTGTATTAATAGCGGAGGGTCTGTCTGAGTTAATCATTTGTGATTTCATGAGCTTTGTGGGTATGTTTCTGTGTTTGCTGGCTGTAGGGGAGTTCAAAATGGTCGGAGAAGAGGTAGGTTTTGAGTTCTTTTTTGAATTGATGAAGGTCATTGCCCATGTTCAAGTGCTTGAGGGAAAATACAGAATTCAAGAAGGTATGGCATAAATACAGAAGATCCCTAATTCAGAAGAAATGAAGCAAAAGCCAGAGATTATGGCATTTGCAAAGGAGTAGCAATCACAAACGATCTGGAAAGAGTGCATTTCTAGCGTATCACAATGGCACTTTTACTCTTTTCTCTATTTGCACACTTGTGCTGGACATCATGGAGCAGGGTCATGCAGGAGAAATGCTGCACACTTTGAGGGAGAGGAGGAAGTTAGGGAAGGGAAAGGAAGGGGAACTGCTGCTCTCAGGAAGTCAGATTGCAGACCTGCTCTTCGAGGAGTCCTGCCACCAATTCTCACAGTCCTGCTCTTCATACTGGCAGGACCAGAACCCTGATGGTTTTTCATCCTCCTGCGGCAAGGTGGGGGGCAGACACAACCAGATGCATACAGAAAGACAAACTCAACAACAACAAAAAAAAAGACTCTTCCCCAATAGGCGCTGTTGTTTATGCAAAATGCACCTAAAAAAAGCTCAACAAACTCTTGTCACTTGTGCTCTAATATAATAGACACTTCAACCATACACAAAAAATGTTTCTTTCAATATATGTTCTTTATCTTACTTCGTATAATGCCATTAAGTGATCCTTCAAAGGAGAAAAAGGACCTCAGTCTCCATTATTTCTCATAGCAAGAGGCTATCTGAGGTGTAGAACATCATTGGTTCTTAAAAAACTCCTAATAATTCATTAAAGATTTGCTACTCTTTAGTTTATCAAATTTCTGTATTAGATCTTACAAGTTTATTGAGATTTGTTTCAATTCTTCTGAACATCACCTTTAAATATTACTTCTGGCATGGGCAATTTTCCTACGTCTTCAGTAAAGACCGAAGCAAAGAATTCCTTCAGTCTCTCTACTATAGTTTTGTCCTCAACTCTCTCTTCAAGGTCTCTTCCATCTGTCATATCCTTATCCTTTCGCTTTCCACTGCAGCTGTTCCTATGGCCTTCAAACATGCTGTGGTTACATCTCTCCACAAAAAGCCTTCACTAGATCCTACCTGTCCTTCCAGTTTCAACCTATCTCTCTCCTCCCCTTTGCTTCAAAACTACTTGAAAGAGCAGTTCACCGCCGCTGCCTTGACTAAAGACCTTCTGGACAGAAGGACCCAATGCAGTCTGGCTTTCATTCTCTACATTTCACAGAAACGGCTCTTGCAAAGTCCTCACAAAATTCAAAGGCCTTTACTCGATTCTCATCCTTCTTGACCTTTCTGCTGCCTTTGACACTGTCGATCACCACCACCTTCTCCTCGATACCCTGTCCTTGCTTGGATTTAAGTGCTCTGTTCCATCCTGGTTTTCTTCTTATATCTCCCATCGAACCTTTAGTGTATGATCTGGTGGTTTCTCCACATCCCTCTTCCAGTTGGTATACCTCAGGGCTCTGTCTTGGGACCTCTCCTTTTTTCTCTCTACACTCAGTGCCTTCGTGTACTTATTTCCTCGCATGGTTTTCAGCACCATCTTGCCACGGAATAGAAACATAGAAACATGATGACAGAAAAAGACCACATGGCCTATCTAGTCTGTCCTTCCATAACAACAACTACAACAGTCCACTTTTTACCTTTAGAGATCCTCTGTGTTGGTCCCATGCTTTTTTGAATTCAGTTACTGTCCTCATCTCTACCACCTCCACTGGGAGACACTTCCATGGATCCACTACTCTTTCTGTAAAAAAATATTTCCGCATATCACTCCTGAATCTATCTCCCTTCACCCTGATCCCATGTCCCCTCGTAGCAGAACTTGCTTTCAATTGAAAGAGGCTCTCTCCCTGAACATTTATGCCATGGAATAGAAACATAGAAACAACATCTTTATGCTGATGACTCTCAGATCTACCTTTCTGTGCCTGAAATCTCTCCAGGAATCCAGGCCCGGATCTCTGCTTGCTTATTCGACATTGTTGCTTGGATTCCTCACTGCTCTCTGAAACTGAACATGGCCAAAACTGAGCTCCTTATCTTTCCCCCTAAGCCCACATCCCTCCTTCCTTCCTTCTCTATTTCTGTGAATAACACTACACTCCTTCCTGTTTCCTCAGCTCGCAACTTCGGGGTCATCTTTGACTCTACTCTCTCTTTCTCGGCACACATCCAACAGATAGCTAAAACCTGTCACTTGTTTCTCTATAACAATGGCACAATTTGTCCCTTCCTTTGTACACACACTATTATAACACTTATCCACTCTTTATTCACCTCCTGTCTTTATTACTGCAACCTCTTCCTTGCTGGTCTCCCTCTGAATCATCTCTCTCCCCTTCAATCTGTTCAAAACTCAGCTGTGCGGCTAATCTTCCACCAGCCTTGATAGGCTCATATAACCCTTCTTCTCAAGTCGCTTTACTGGCTCCCTATTCATTTTCATATTCAGTTCAAATGTCTTCTGCTGACCTATAAGTGCACTCATTCTGCTGCTCTTCACTACCTTTCCTCTCTTATCTCTTCATACACCCCTCCCTGGGACCTCCTCTCTAGGCTGAAAAGTCACCTTTTCGAGGTAACTTTTGGATCCTCATCCACTTATCCTTTGTGTTTCCTTACCATTCCCCTAGATGGTATTCCTCAGCTGTTGTGTTGTCTGTCTTGTCTAGATTGTAAGCTCTGATGAACAGGGACTGTCTTTTACATATGTCTGTAAATTGCTGCATATGCCTTGTTGCGCTATACAAATGATAAGTAATAGTAGTAGTAGAATGTACTCGAAAAAGTTTTTATCATGCATTTTTCCTGTTATGGTAAGTTTCTTTTCAGATTCTCGCTTTCCTAGCCTTGCGTTGCATCTAACATGCCAATGCTTATGGTGTTTCCTGTTTTCATCATTTGCCTCCTTTTTCCATTTTCTGAAAGATGCTTTTTTTGGCTATAACCGCCTTGCTGATCTTACCTCGACATAAGAACATAAGATATGCCAGCAGTCATTTGGTCTTCCTTCCACCTTCTTAAAGTGTGGAATACATCTGGTCTGTGCTTCCAAGATAGTGTTTTTAAACAACGTCCAGGCATCAGGTAAATCTTTAACCTTCGCAGCTGTTCCTTTTAGTTTTTTCTTTTTCCTCATTTTATCATAGTCTCCCTTTTTAAAGTTAAATGCTAACACTGTGGATTTCATTGCTGTCCTCCATCCAGTTATTAAATCTAATGCGATCATACTATGAACACTATTGCCTAGTTGTCCCAACTTCGTTAGCTCTTGCACCATATTCTGTGTTCCATTAAGGACTAAGGGGTATGTTTACTAAAACCCCGGTAATGTGCGGGCCGTGCTAGTGTGCGGGTGCCATATAAGGAGTGGGCATTCCAAGCAGAAAAAAAAACCGGGATTAACCATGCGCTAATGTGCGCTGCGCCCATGTGCGCCCCGCACATTAGCGCATGAGAAAGCTGCGCGGGAAGCATAAGTGGCGCGCTGATGGGCAAGCACAGGAACAGAGCCACAGCACAATAGTTAAGACACTGACCAATGGTGCAGGAATCAGGGGTTCAATCCCCCATGGTGCCCAATGGATAAGGTTGGCTGAGGCATTACCTATTATGGGGAAGATTGCTTTAGGAGGCAATGTAATATTGGGCGGCATAAGGCAGCACGCTATTGCTTTAGGAGGCATTTTAATATTGGGAGGCATAAGGCAGCGCGCTGATGTACAAGCACAGGAGCAGAACCACAGCACAATGGTTAAGACACTGACCAATGGTGCAGGAATCAGGGGTTCAATCCCCCACAGTGCCCAATCAACAAGGCTGGCTGAGGCATTACCTATTATGGGAAGATTGCTTTAGGAGGCATTGTATTTATATTAAAATTACTTCTACTAGCAAACGCACTCTCAAAGCGTGTAACATAAGGCACCCCATAAGGCACATTTTAAAGTGCACTGTCCACCAAGGCACCCTATAATGTTGCTTATAGGGCGCTTTATAGGGTGCCGTATGAGGCACCGCAAGGGCATAGCACTGTTTTTGATGGCAGCACTGTGCAGTTTAAGGAATGAAAAGTATAAGTAGGTGCGCTGACATGCAAGGAGAGGCAGCAGTGAAGCACAATGGTTAAGACACTGACCAATGATGCAGGAGTCATGGGTTCAATCCCCCACTGTGCCTAATGAAGAAGGCTGGCTGAGGCATTACCTGTTATAGTTAATATTGCTGTAGGTGGCATTTTATTTTTATTTTAATTAGTTCTGCCAGCAAACACACCCTCAAAGTATTGTAACATAAGGTGCTGCAAAAGGCGCTGCATAGGGTACCCCAGAGGGCACATTTTAAAGTGCACTGTCTGCCACGGCACCCTAAAATGTCCCCTACAGGGCACCCTATAAGTTGCATCACTGGATAATGTATAGTGCACCTTATATGGATGGTAACCATAAGGTGCCCTATAGGGCGCCCTCAGAGGCACCTTATGGGTACAGTACGCTGAGGGTGGTTTTGCTGGCAGCAATAATGTACATTAAAAATAGAAAATGCTTTGGGCAGCCCTATCAAATAATCCCACTGTTTGAACCCATGACCTCTGGCTCTACAGGTAGTGAAGTAACCATTAGGCTACAGCTCTATAGCTGCTAGCAAGCCTCTGGCTGGCTGCAGAGGGAGTGCACGTCACCACAAAGACAGTCTGCTGTGGTCACCAGGATAGGGTTAGCACACCCGTACCCATGATGCACTGCACATGCAAATCAGCTGTCCACAGATAAACACAAGATGGGGTATGCACCCCCACAGCACCTCGGCCTGGTAGGGGGAACTGACCATGTCCACCCCCACAGCACCTCGGCCTGGTAGGGGGTACTGACCATGTGTTTTACTGGCACAGAGTATCTACACACCGTCACATTGTGCGGGTACTGTGCTCACCCTGAGGGTGCGGTGAGGCCCCCAGCACCAGGTCCACAGCACCTTCCATAGCAGAAATAGGCCATGATGCAGGTACAAAGAAGTGTTAATGTGTGAGATAGGTAGTTTCTGCAGAAACACCTTGGATATATATATATCTGTCTGTCTCAGGCACGTGTAGCCCCTATGGACCCCTAGAAGGATTATGTACCACCACCCTCCTCCTCCAGGGCTGAGGGTGGTAAACAGGGTCTCCCATCAACAGATCCACATTCTACCTCCCTGCAATGGTGGCAGTAGAGGGGACCATCAACCCTGGTCCTGCTGGGGAAAAGACACCCTTCAGGGCAGTCAATGCAGCTCTGTACATAACCATAACACAATAGCAGACAGACATTAGGCCTGTATATGCTAAGCTGCACCCCACCACTATCTGATATTCTCCTGCAGCAAGCCTTCAGCCGCTGCACCCTGCAAGGAGCTCCATTAAGACACATACCAGCTGCAAATAGTCTGCTAGTTAGTCCATAGTGCACGTTCCTGGTGGAAATGCATGCACCCAGAACTGGAATGGCAGCACACACAACAAGAAAATAAGTCAGTGACTGGGCCCCAAAAGGAAACCCATAAATATCACATGAGAGAAATACTATATAGCACTATGGGGGTGCCTAGCCATGCTGTCGTCACTACATAGTCAGGGTGAGAGTGATCTCCCATCAGGACATACTGAGGTCACCCTGTCTGTGTAAGTGGTGGCCGGGCACTAAAATGTCCCAGTCAGTGCCCTATGCCCTGTGCAGATGCACCCTGGCCAGACCACCCTGTCTGGGCTATACCCATGGTACCTTGCTCCTCATTATGCACATTGGCAGGCCAATACTGGCAACAGTGCTGGCAGTGTGGGCTGTGGAAGGTGTTTGCAGCCACCACACACTGTATAGACAGACACACACTCCGACACCTATGCCAGCATTGTGCTACTATAGAGGAGTTCAGCAGCCCTGCCCACCACACCAGTTCTGGGCACAGTACAGGCATGGATATGGTACGCAATACTGTTGGGGGTCACTCACCAGGGTGGTAAACACTGTCAGAGACCAGACCTGAAGCACACACCGCAGACATCAGAATGATTGTTATGATGGAGCTCAATCAGGAAGCTGTGCTTAACGTAGGAATTTCTATCTGCCAGTACTCATAGCAAACGTTTGAGAGCTGTGTACCATATACCCAGGTGTAGGGTGGCATTGCTAAGGTATGCAAGTGCTAGTATTGGGAGATGCACGCAGGGCCCAATGTCCTGCCTCTCCAGGAGGCATTGGCCAATGGGGCCTGTGGGTGTGGGTGTGGGTGTGTCTGCCCCTGTTGGCTGCTGCTTTACGGCAGAGGTTCCCAACTCCAGTCCTGGTGTGCCAAACACTGTTGGAGTTTTCATGCTGTCCCTCATGAATATGCATGAGCTACATCTGCATACCATGGGGGTGGTGCATAGATATGCAGCACAGGCATCTTTATTAGAGGCAGCATGGAACCTGAATGGTGTGTGGCCCTCCAGGACTGCATTTGGGAGACTCTGCTCTAGGTAATGCACCTGTTTATGGTGTCTGTGCTCGGTGGGGTAAAATATAGGCGTATTAACCATGCGTATGTTCTCAGCAATAAAGGTTTGTCCTTACTATCACGGTTTAGTTGTGGGAAAAATATGTGGAGTGGATTGGCAGTAGCCCCAGCTGGGCTTTGAACCTGTGACCTTCTGGTCCTACAGGCACTGGCTGTGTCTGCTGCACCACACTGTGGCCACAGAGACAGTGCAGTCCCTGGAGATAGGAAACCTGGCCGAACGAGTCAGAAACCCTGCTCTGCACAATTTTACTGTGGGCTCATTCACCTTGTATGGAGACAAAAGGGCAAATAAATCTCAAAAATGACCTTGAAAAATTGGGGAAAAAACATAACCAAGCTGGCCAATAGTGATATCAATTGGCAACATTAAAAAACACTCCCAGGAAAGCTCCAAAAAAAAGAAATGATTTTTGGAAGGGTCAACGGAGCCTAGACCCTTCCAAAAATCATTTCATTTTTTTGGAGCTTTCCTGGGAGCAGGGCCGGATTTACCTATACGCCATGTACGCCATGGCATAGGGCCCACAGCTGGCAAGGGCCCACAAAAATGAACAAGTTAGGCTTTTTTTAAAAATAAAATTAAAAAAAAAAAACCTGCTGGCTGCCGCCGCGGGGCCCCCTCTGCTGCCGCGGCAGCATGGACTGACCCGCGGGGGCCCCCTCTGAAAGCTCGATCCCTCCCTCCGTGCCTCCCTCCCTCCGTGCAGGCTGTGAGAGACACGAAGGCAGACTGTCTCCCTCGCGTCTCTCACAGCCTGCACGGAGGGAGGGATCGACAGACCGACATTGCAGAGGGGGCCCCGCGGCGACAGTCAGCAGGTTTTTTTTAAAATTAAATTTTACTTTAGGCCGACGGGGGGGGGGGGGGTAGGACTGGTAATGGGCTATTGGGGGGGCTGGGACTGGAAATGGGTTGGGGGATTAAGGCTGGAGGTGGGTTGATGAGGTTAGGACTGGTAATGGACTGTGGGCTGTTGGGGGCTGTCTGGTAATGGGCTATGGGGGGGCTAGGACTGGAAAGGGGCTGGGTGGTTAAGACTGGAGGTGGGCTGATGGGGTTAGGACTGGTAATGGGCTGTTGGGGGGGGTTTAGAACTGGTAATGGGCTTTGGGGGGGTTAAGACTGGTAATGGGCTGTGGGCTGATGGGGGCTGTCTGGTAATGGGCTATGGGGGGGCTAGGACTGGAAAGGGGCTGGGGGGTTAAGACTGGAGGTGGGCTGATGGGGTTAGGACTGGTAATGGGCTGTTGGGGGGGGTTTAGAACTGGTAATGGGCTTTGGGGGGTTAAGACTGGTAATGGGCTGTGGGCTGATGGGGGCTGTCTGGTAATGGGCTATGGGGGGGCTAGGACTGGAAATGGGCTGGGGGGGTTAAGACTGGAGGTGGGCTGATGGGGTTAGGACTGGTAATGGGCTGTGGGCTGATGGGGGGGGGTTAGGACTGGCAATGGGCTATGGGGGGCTGACTGGAAATGGGTTGATGGGGTTAGGACTGGAAGTGGGCTGATGGGGGGTTAGGACTGGTAATGGGTTATAGGGGGGGCTTAAACTGAAAATGGGGTGATGGGGGGTTAGGACTGTAAGTGGGTTGATGGGGGGCTAGGACTGGTATTGGGTTGGGGGGTTGCTAGGACTGGAAATGGGCTGATGGGTGGCTAGGACTGGAAATGGGCTGATGCAGGGACTAGAAGGGAATGGATGCTCGGTGAGGCTGGAACTAGAAGGGAGCTGATGTTGGGGAGGATTAGAATGGGATGGGGCTGGAAGAGTAAAATGGAGAAGGGAAAAATATTTTGTGTGGGAGGGATAAAAAATCTACAATTGGCCGGGTATTGGGAGAGTAAGTGGGGATTGAGGATGGAGGGGTAAAATTTGAGTGGATGAAATAGGAATGAGGAAAGAGCAAAAGGAGAAAGATTAGTATGTTAAAGCAGATGTAGAGAGAGAATGGAAAAAAACTAGGAGAGAAGAAGGACAAATGGACAGCAGACGATGGAGAGTTAGCAGAAGACACGAAGAAACCAGAAGAAAGTGGCTGGAGCAATTGCAGCTGAAAAAAATGCACAAAAGGTAGAAAAATATCTCTTTATTTTGAATTTATTAATTGGAATATGTCAGCTCTGGTAAATGTGCATCATTAACGTCTGCGCTTTGTTTAGTACAAGAGCAAATTAATGTATAGTTTTATTTCTACAGTGTTGTACATTCCAAGTTTGGCTTTTGGGATTCCCAGTTTAATTATTGTCTTCCTGTTTCTAAATTGTGATTACTTGTTTGGTGATGGTCTATGTTCTGCATGTGTAACTGAGCTGAGGTGTTCTGTTTATATAATTCCTATTTGACATTGCCACTTGTTCTCTTTCCCCAGTAGGTCATGTATTGTTGTTCTCTGAAATGTATTGGTTTAATATTTGCAGTGTTGCCTTTTGATTGGTAGAGTATGGTGCTTTGTGAGTCCTGGTAGTGCTGTTAGGATACGGCGGGTTTGCTATGGGTTCTAAATGGGCAGTGTTTGTAGTAGTTCCTAATGTGTCTGGCAGTTGGCACTGGATTATAGTAATGTAGAAATTTTTTAGTCTTTCTTTATCCATACACTCATTAAGAGGCACATTTACTAAAAGTTAGTATATGGTAACATTATGCAAATATTTATGCAAATGAGGCCCCACACCCTCCTTGGGCCGCCCCTGCTGGGGGCCCACAATTTTTGTTGGCGTAGGGCCTCACTCAAGGTAAATCCGGCCCTGCCTGGGAGTGTTTTTTAATGTTGCCAATTGATATCACTATTGGCCAGCTTGGTTATGTTTTTTTCCCCTTTTTTCGAGGTCATTTTTGAGGTTTATTTGTCCTTTTGTACCGTGCACATGTATCACACTGCTCACGTTCTGGAGGTTTCCCCGGTTTTGCTGTACATTGCTGATGGAAATGGTTACTCTTCCCTTTAAATCGGCTCTAACGCGAGGTTTTCACTCGCGGTATTTTTTGGCTTGAATTTCAGCCCCGCTCCTGTGCGGGGAGCCTCTCCCCTCCCACTCTCCACGCATTGACCCCGTCTCTCCGCCCCTGGGGAGCCTTCCTCCACCCTCCGGGAGGCTTTCCACGCCTCTATCGCTCATTTGCGCGACGCGCACATGAGCGGGCCCTTTAGTGCAGAGCGCACATGTGCGGGGCACAAAAACGCATCATTAGCGTGTGCTAAGGTACCTTAGCGCACGCTCAAGTGCGCCCCGCACAGTAGCGCGGTTTAGTAAACATACCCCTAAGTCTAAAATAGCTTCCCTTCATGTTGATTCATGAGCCAGCTGTTCCATGAAGCCTTCATTTATTTCATCTAGAAACTTTATCTCCTTAGCATGTTCTCATATGACATTGACCCAGACAATACCAGAGTAATTGGAATCACCCATTATTACTGTGTTGTAATTTTTGTTAGTTTCCCTAATTTCTGTTTAACATATTGTGTCACCCCTCCACCAATTTGATCTTCCCTATCATTGCGATATAATTTGTACCCAGGTATCACAGTGTTCAAATGGTTATCTTCCTTCTTCCAGATCTCTGAGATGCCTATTGAAGGGATGGACAGATAGAGGGATACCATAATCCCCAATATGTAATTGAAGATGGATGAAGTTCTTGATACAAAATGTGTTTAGAAGTTTGACTTTTCACCTACTTTCTTAAATAGAATAAGATGTCATGGTCATGAGTTCTCTGTGTAACCGTCTTTAAAATAGATGGAACAGTGTTAACGCAAGCAAAAAGAACATAGGCTATGACCTGTGCAACCATAGTTCATTGTACAGTCAGCTGGAAGTCCCTGCTGACACAACATAATTTTTGCAACTTTTGTAATTATAAATTTCATCTAATATACTGTAATCAGATCTTACTTTGTAAAAAAACTTTGGCGACACCTTGTGTTATTTCATGGTTATAATAAATGATTGTAACTTCCTCTTTTTCTCTAATAAAAAGAGAGCTTTTTGGAGGAGGACTTTGAATTCGGCAGGTGTGGAATTATGCCCGTCCATATACCGCTTGCCGTCTTCCCTCTGAGCTCAAAGAAAATAGCACTTTGTGTGTATGTGATTGTGTTCTGTATTACTCTCTGCCTGTCTCTCACTACTGATGGACCAGAGACCTAAAGAGCCGAGGTATTGTGGTCAGATCATGGAGTTTTCTTCAGTTTGTGCCGTGACTCGGATCTCTGTGTTCCTTCAGCAGTTGGAAACAAGCAGACAAGTCTCAAGGACACAGGCAGTGGTTGCCGTGAGTATACTCAAGAATTGACAGATATCTGTGTGTATATTGTGATAATAATGTAAAGTCGGTAAAGTTAATTAGAGATCTCAGTTAGATAAGTGAAGTGAGATGGGGCAAGAGAAAGGAAGCCCTAATTGTGAAATGAGGCGCAAATTTTGGTGTGAAGCGCCCTTATGTTAATATTTGATGACTGCCAGTAACCACAGTTTGCCGTTCCTCCTTTGTGGAACATTTCAGTGGGTCAAATTGAGTTGATTACAGTATGAAATGTGATTAGATTTAAGCAAATTTCATACCAGTCATGAATGGTTTTGTGGCAGTTTAAGGCTGAAAAAGTGCAGCAAGCCACTGACTCTGTGTTTTGAAAAATTTATAAATCAAGTGTTTAGGATGAATAGTGTAAATATGAAAGAAACGGAAGCTTACAGGGAAAAACTTATATCGTTGCTGTATGACTGTAAAATGGAATTAATCAAACAAAGTTTTAACGGATTGATTTTCATGCCATAATTGTAGTGTGAAGTTTGTTTCCTCTAATTTCGTAATTAAGTGTGCTGTGTAGTATAAGTTTTATTGCAGTAATAATTTAGAGTTTCCGGCAAAGATAACGGCTTGGCATGAATGCAATATTAGCAGGAAAGAACGTCTTGAGCAACTGTGGTAAGATTTTCTTTATTAGGGAAGTTAAAAAAAAAAACCTCCAAATGTGATTAACTATTTCTCTTACTTGTGTATGTATAGTAAATAAGTTTGTTTCAAAGGTCTGGATCTGAACTTATTTTAGGTTATGAGAATTTATTTACTGATTCTATTCTATGTGTAATGCTGAAAAATATTATTAGAAACATTACTCCTTGGTGTTTATGTCTCTGGATGCTTTGGAAAATAATGATTGATGATATTTTCCAACTTCTATTTCTAGTTATAATTGATGTGAATGAATGGGAAGATCTTCCATGCTTTGATATATTTAGATATTTGATAATTGTGTGATGTAATAAAGGTTTAAAAAATTGTTTTAAAGGTAAAAGAAGTTAGTAACTTAACTGGGAAAAAATTGAATTGCTAGTCAAGTTAAGTCAAGCAAGTTTGGTTACTTAAAGGGAAAAAGTGAATGATGCAACTACATTCAAACAAGTGAATTAAGTAATTAAAACAGTATGGTAAATATATGTATAATGTTTTATTATTTTCCTTTTGTGAAAAGTTGAAAGTTCATCTATGATAGTGTATGAGCAAATGTTTGAAGAAAAAATGCTGATATTCTCTTAGTCTCTTTTAAACTAATCTGCAGGAGTCGATTGGAGGAGTGATCTTAAATTCTCATGTCGTATATGTTTTAATTATTATGAAAGACCTCTGCAGAATTGATGTTGTTAATTGCAAGTGTGATCCAATATGCTTACCTCTTCTGTTGCTGCTGTTTGTGTTCTCACTCAGAAATTTCCCATTGGACGTAAGCCACTGGGCTGGTAGCAGTAGTCTTTGCAATCCAAATTACTGATTTTTTTTTAGTACTTTAACATGTCTCTCATTAAGTTTTCGTGTCTTCTACACTTGGAAAAAAACCAGTTTTCTTTCAGCTCTTTTCTTGCTACTGTTTAACCTCACGCTGTACTAATGGTTCTGCTTTGCGCAATGAATAAGGAAAACTGATGCAATTGAAAGAATTGATTCTGTGACAGAGTCGGCTGCTTTGCTATTTGTTAATGCTCAACTAGCTGGAGTGTTCGCTCTTCCTAGAGCTCTAGAGTTATCTGCTCACTTGATTAATACTGATTTTGTCTCAGGCTTCTTGCATGAGGAGACCTGTGTGCTGATATTCTACTACTATGCTGTTTTGTTCTGAAAAGAAGTGGTAATTAACAGTTTTAGTTGGTTCAAATTTGGTATTAAAAGGTTTTATAGTTTATGAATGTACACACCCTTATGTAAATTGTTCCTTCCTTTGTGAGCTTAGATGTCTATGTGAATTAGAATGAAATGGAGAAGTAGTCTAATGACTAGAGTACTAGCACTCCTTGTGACCTTGGATAAGTCACTTAACCCTCATTGCCTTACAAAGAAAATTTTCAAGTTATCAATGTTCCTGTTTAATGTGTTGTACCAAGTTTTAGTTGCAATGTGAATTGCTGTGATTAGTGAGGAAAGTAGTATTAGAAAAAAATTAATTAAAAAAAAACAAAGAAGAGTGCAAAAATAATTCATATTATGCTCCCAGCCAATGGAATAAACTGCCACTAAATCTAAGAGAGATTAAGGATCGTACATCTTTCAGGAAAGAACTTAAAACCTACCTATTTAGTCAACACTACAGCAACCTACAACCTGAAATCAAATTTACTACACAAGAATATGCAACTAACCAAACACAAATCTATCCCACCTAAATCTAGACTTCATTTTAATATCCACTCAAAATTGTCCTCCTCCCAACACTGTACTTATGATCCCAAATAACTATTATAAATAGTCTCTTGTCAACCATGTAAATAATCTACACTTTGGTTCTTTGTAACATAGTTTATGTTCCTTTATGTTCTTATGTTAATAACCTACACATTGTTTTCCTTGTAACCCAGTTCTTATGTAATCTAGTTTTATGTTCACTTAATGTGTCACTTAATGTTTAATGTAATGCAATATTGCACTGTTTACTATATTGTTGTTTAAGTTCCTTGTAAACTGCCCCTGATCTCTGGAAGGGGCGGTATAGAAAAGCACACAAATAAATAAATAAAATAAAAATAGATAAACCAGGTCAGTTGGGTGTGGCTGGGAGGTTATATGCTGAGGTGAACAGATGGGATTTAAGTAGGGGCCTGAAATTGGTGTAGTTATCTTCCAGACGGAGTGGAGTGGGAAGAGAATTCCACAGAGCTGGACCAAGGAAGAAAAAGGCAGAATGACGGGTAGACTGTAAGTGTGCACGAGATGGTGGGGGGAAGTGAAGTCTATTAATGTGAAGAGAATGAAGACTACGTGTAGGGATATGGAAGCGGAGAAGACCAGTGAGGTATTGGGGTGTTTGTGTGTGCAGGATGCGGTGATAATGTTTAAAGTAATGTGAGTTGGGGGGCGGAGCCTGATGTCCAGCGGGTTAGACGCTTTGCGCTGAAGCTCCCGAGGGGCCTACTCAGAATCCTGACTTAATACCTACATTAACTTAATATTTTGCTCCGAACTTACCGGGGTGCCTCGGGGGGGATGGCGGCCCATAAACCAGCGCGCTTAGACTTCGGATCTCCCTCTTCTTCACACGGAAAACGTTCCAAGACAGAGCTGCCTTCCCCACAAAAGATGGTGCCATTTCGGGATAACCCCGACATGCAACAGGAGATCTTGGAGGAAATACGTGGTGTGAAGGAACTGGTACAGTCCAACGGAGAAGCGCTCCGAGCCATGAGAGAAGATTTTGGTGTGCTTCAGGATCGATTTGAAGGTCTTTCATTACGGCAGGACAATATGGCGGGGGTCCTCGACTCGCACGTGGTGCGCTTGGTGAAACTGGATGAGGCTGAGCGTCGGATACAGAATCTACAAAAAGAGTTAGAGGATAGCAATAATCGAGCCCGTCGCAACAATGTACGGCTCATTGGTGTACCGGAGGGCGCGGAAGCAGGAGATATGAGAGAATTCCTGGTCAAAACTCTTCCCTCCTTGCTGAAGATTACTTTTCACAGAGATCTGGAAATTGACCGAGCACATCGTGTTCCTACCAGCCTGGCGCTCAATCGGACGACCCCCCGGCCCATCATCTTTCGTCTACTGAGATATCAGCAAGTTGAGCAAATTCTAAATGCTGCCCGGGCGAATCGTCATTTGGAGTTTGAAAATCATAAAGTCTCCTTCTTCCCTGACTTGGCTAAGCCCACAGTTGACCGTCGGAAGAGCCTCCTTGCTTTTCGACCTAGACTTCAACAGTTACAGGCTCGCTTCGGCATCTTATATCCAGCGAAGCTCAGAGTGACTTTCCATAACCAAACTCGCACCTTCGAAGATCCTGATCTGCTAGCAACATTTCTAGCTTCCAAAGAAGCAGACCAGATGCGCTAATCCAACAGCTTGGATGGAATCCGCTGGAACTGTCCGCCATTTTGAATGGCTCGATGCGGTGATCGCTGCTTGAAACGGAGACTGCCTGGACTTTTCTTTCTCTTTATATATACCTTATTGGTCTCCTTTCTTTCCACGATGAGCTCCTTGGTTAGTTTCGGAGCCCGTATAGCTCTGTAGGATTTATATTTCCATTCAGGCCCTCTCTGGGGTTTCTCCCCGCAGACATCAGGCCGCCAGTAACTTCTGGGGTTTTGCTTCTTCTCTAAGGCACTTCGGTGCTTATTTTGTTATATGGTGCGCTTCATGGTTTTCCTTAGTTTAATTCCTATCATGTTGTTTCTGCAGTCATTTACTGGTACTATGAGCGACATTGTGTAACTCTGTGCGCTATTATGTTTCTTTCTCAGATTGTTTAACTATTTTGCATGGCTTTATGTAAGTTATCATTACTGACTGTAAAAGGCATCCATAGTCCATTCCAAAGAAGGACAATCCTTAGCTCTCTTACTCATGATTATTCTGAGTTAATGTTTCTTCAGGAGGCCCATTTACTGGGCATAGCTATTTCCTATCTCCTTCATTACGAAATACTGGAAATTGGCTCCCATCTGAGCCTTAATGATTGGTGGAATCATGTCCATTTTTACTGTAATTATGAGCAACTACCTTGTATGTCAATCTCTTCCACTCAAGCCCTTCACTACTTGTTTAAAAGGAAGGTGTTCCATGATTATGTTCTAACTGCTAAATGCTCTCATTTGACTGTTTCAATTTTATATACATTTCTGCCACAGGATCAGCATGTATCATCAATACCACTTCTGCTTGTTTGCTGTACAATAACTGTTGTGTGTAAGCGCTTATGTGATGACTCTTATTAGCTTAGTGAAGAAGCATAGGGGTGGGGGGTAATTGGGGTTGTTTTCCTTACTGTATGTGTGTATTTGTATCTTTTGGTGTGTTGTTACTTTTGTTTGTTGTAAAATGAAAATAAATGTATTAAAAAATAAAAAATAAAAAAAGTAATGTGAGTTGAATCATCACCTAAGATAAGACAGCCTTCCTAATAATTGTTGACAAACAATTGAAATTAGTTTAACTTATTTGTCATAAACTGCTTGTTATGTTTTAATGTTTGTTACCCCTTGAATAAACCAGATTGACTATATCTTGTATATTGTTAAGGCTGGAGAATACATCACAAACATAATTAGTGATATGAATATATATAATTGTGTTCCTGACAGGAAAAAGCAATGTGACTATCAGGCCACATGCTAACATTTGATTTGGCAAGTAGACAGAATAAGTTTAGGAATGTAGATGAAAAAAATAACAGACTAGCTATGTAATAGTTTAGTGCTAGCTATGGATGTATTGTAATTAACAATGGATAATATAATTCTGTTCAAGACTGTCATTAGGGATGAATAATTGTGCTTGTTTGCAATTGTATGGCATCAAGAGAGATGCTGTAGTGGAGAGTAGGATTTTTACAAATTGTATATTGTATGCACTGAATCCTATGGGCCGAAGAGGAAAACGACTGAATGAAATGCTACTGGATATGGAGACTCCTGATAAAGATCAGCGATTCCAGAGGAACTACTCATGTATGTGCAGCAGTGAAGCCGGGTGGATGGTCACTGAAAAAGATTGATCTAAGATGTGCATAGCACAGCCCATGGTGTGAAAGGATGCAGCTGACGAATCTGAAGTGATGACTGGTGTCATGATATCTACGAGAAGCAGTTGGCCACTGTTGGAAAAGGTAGTGCTTACAAGAATAATTGGTAAAGTCTTGTTCTCTGTACACATTTTTATTGAGGCTAAGCAAAGGTAAACAATGTCACATGATTTTGTATAAGGATTTCTTCCAACGAACAAGATGGAGCTCATCTATGGACCAGATGTGCCTAGGACTTTGACAGAACATCTGCAAAATGAAGCCTACTGTAGAAGATTATTCCGGAATTGGACATGTTTCAGCTACTGTTCTTTAGTAATGATTCTTTTTAGAATCACAGGGAGGACTGAAGGGATGGACAGATAGAGGGATACCATAATCCCCAATATGTAATTGAAGATGGATGAAGTTCTTGATACAAAATGTGTTTAGAAGTTTGACTTTTCACCTACTTTCTTAAATAGAATAAGATGTCATGGTCATGAGTTCTCTGTGTAACCGTCTTTAAAATAGATGGAACAGTGTTAACGCAAGCAAAAAGAACATAGGCTATGACCTGTGCAACCATAGTTCATTGTACAGTCAGCTGGAAGTCCCTGCTGACACAACATAATTTTTGCAACTTTTGTAATTATAAATTTCATCTAATATACTGTAATCAGATCTTACTTTGTAAAAAAAACTTTGGCGACACCTTGTGTTATTTCATGGTTATAATAAATGATTGTAACTTCCTCTTTTTCTCTAATAAAAAGAGAGCTTTTTGGAGGAGGACTTTGAATTCGGCAGGTGTGGAATTATGCCCGTCCATATACCGCTTGCCGTCTTCCCTCTGAGCTCAAAGAAAATAGCACTTTGTGTGTATGTGATTGTGTTCTGTATTACTCTCTGCCTGTCTCTCACTACTGATGGACCAGAGACCTAAAGAGCCGAGGTATTGTGGTCAGATCATGGAGTTTTCTTCACCTATTATATCTATCTTTTCATTTCGTGCTATATATTCTAGCTCACTCATCTTATTTTTTAGAATTCGGGCATTTCAAAATGTTATTTTGTTCATATTAATAATCTGGCTATCAGTTGGCAAGGGTAATTTGGAACCTTTCAGCTCTTTAGTTAAGGACATCTGGGTTAATTTTACCTTTATTGGACCCTCTCTATTGGGATACCCTACTTTTCTTGATTTGTTAGTATCCTTCAAAGACATGTGTGTGCCTTTCTTGGCAGAAGATTGTCAGACCTTTCTTCCAAGGCAATGGAGGATAAAGTGACTTGCCGAAGGCCACAAGGAGTTCTACTGAGAGCCAAACCCTGGTCTCTTGGTTACCAAGCCAGTGCTCCAACCACTAAGCTATTCCTCCACTCCCTTTCAAAGATACACCATTCCAAATCATGTACTCTTGGAAGACTGTCAGCTTTCCCCCATTTTCTAGTTTAATAGCCACTCTATCTCATTTTAAAGGTTAATGGCAGCAGTCTGGATCCATTCTGGTTATGTGGAGTCTATCTTTTGGAAAAGCCACCCTCTTTCCCAGAAATTTGCCCAGTTCCTAACAAATCTAAAACTCTTTTCCATGAACCACCATCTCATCCACACATTGAGACTCCAGAGCTCTGCCTGCCTCTTAATGCTACCCTGGAAGTTCTGGATTTCAGCTTTCTACCTAAGAACCTAAATATGGCCTCCAGAATCTCCTTCCCACACTTTTCTATGTCATTGGTACCAACATATACCAAGATAACAGGTTCTCCCCAGAACTATCTAAAACCTTATCTGGTGATGTATGAGGTCTGCCACCTTTACACCAGGCAGGCAAGTTACCAGGTGATCCTCACTCCACCAGTCACAGCAGGAAATATATGGAATAGCATGATGTTTGTTGCCAAAGGATCTACCTTTCAGATTGCCAGCTCTATGGAGCAACAGAAACATGATGCTCACCCATAGTTTAGCCATCAGGGGTTTGAATCACATGGTTCCAGAACAGCTGAGATGGGAGCACTAGCATTGTGAGTGCATTCATGGAATGTGTGATTGCCGCTTGATATGCCTAATGACTGGTGTTACCTGTCACTGTTGGCCTTCAACCATGTGGTCATCCAACCATTTAATTCAGGTGGATTATGTGTTTGAATGGGCTTCAGTGGTTGCCTCCTTATAGATGTACTTAACCTGCATAGGGACATGGAAATCACGTTGCTCTGCCACCTGTGCTTGGTTGGTTAGTCCTAACAGGAGGGCAATGTCTCTGTTTCACACATGACAAATACAGATTTGTGACCAGGACAGATATCCTATCCTGTATTGTGGCATAAGCTCTTATGGTGACTTGTATTTTTCATGTTCTTGAGCTACCTTGTTGACTGCAAAGAGATCAATAAATAGAAGAAACCACAGATAGAAAGATTTTTTTTTGTTGGACCAAAATTCAGAGATCAAACCAAAACCGTTTGATCAAAAGAAACTAGTCCATTTTAATTTAATATACAAAAATCACTGAAAACATATAGCCCTTGATAATATAGGGCCAATATTCGAAAAGCTAGGCGTGCGCTGGATGCTGAAAGTAGGGAGTTTCCCATGTAATGATGCCATAACCGTGCAACCGTGCATTCAACAAGATGGTTTATTTCAACAATCCACCATAACCGGGTAGCGGCAACCACTAAACCGTGAGGGCATAACAGAGCATGGCTGAATCATGGCTCCGTCATACCTATGTAACATACATATTTGAACACCCTGGGCAGCATTGGAAGACATTATAAACCGCATAAGGCTAGATAAATAAATAATAAGGATTTGTGACACATAGGACATTGCAACACTATCCGTGCACCTCAAACTCGGAAGATCTGCTTCCGCACGATATTGATTACGGCTTAATATCACGATTCCTCCCCCTTTGTCAGCCCGCCGTATGACAATGTCTGATCTAGGCTGCAATGCAATGCCGAGTTTGAGGTGCAGTATCACGACCTGCTGTGGTTTTTCAGTATCGTGTTCCTTGATTTTTGAGAGTTGCTACTGAAAGTTGGTAACCTATGAACTTGTATCTTATTTATTTTTAGTGCTTTACAAGATTCCCCTGATGAAACCTGCAAGAGGGTGAAACGCACTTAGTGGCGCGCCTGTCAGCGTTGGGACAATCTAAGTCTAGTCTTCCTGAAAGTTAAGCACTTTTTTCTTTAAAAGCTAACAACAATTTCTGAATCATCCTTTAAAGCAATGTTTATCTACGCTCTTTGAAGTAAGGTCGTTGATGTTAATCGGTATATAAGTCCATTAGACGATTACATGATAGTCTATTGGCTACCCAAGTGAACTGAGACCTTTTGCTATTATCTTAAAAGAGTGTGGTATTTGTCAATTTGGATACTATCTGATTTCTGCAACGTTATCAAGTCCTAGACTAGTTACGTACTATGCTTTCAAGTTACAGTGCGGAGGTTTTTTTGCTATAGTATTACATTCCTCCAGCAAGAGAGACCACTAAATAAGTTGTATACTTGAAAGGTATAGCAGCAGTGTCCCATGATGTGAGTGTCTGCTATTAAACGCTATGGTGACTAGTTTGACACATGTCGGGGTAAGACCATCCTGAGGTCGTTTATGCCTTATTGAAGTGTATGAAATAGTTATTTATACTGAAAAATTGGTTTATTTATGAAAGTAAAGTCAAGGGTGTTGGTTTGTGTTACAGACCAGTAAACCATGTAAATAGGTCTATGTCCGGGGTTCCCCAAATTTGAAAAATCTTGGCCACTTGGTCCCCATGTAGGGACCATTCGTGCGGAAGCAGGACTCTGCTGAGTCTGTCTGCCCAAGAGATTTGAATGCCTGGGAGATATACTGCCAGGAGATGAATCTGATGCTCTCTGGCAAAGGCCCACAGTCGTAAAGCTTCATTGCAAAGCGACAGAGAGCCTGTTCCTCCCTGCTTGTTGACATAGAACATGGCTACCTGATTGTCCGTTTGAATTAGGACTGTCTTGTAGCTTAGCAGGGTATGGAACATTCGAAGAGCAAGGAAGATTGCTCTGAGTTCCAAGAAATTGATGTGAAAGAGAGCCTCCTGTGGAGACCAGGTGCCTTGGGTGGAGAGGTCTTGCAGATGAGCTCCCCAACCCAGTGGTGAGGCATCTGTTGTGAGAGTAAGAGGGACCCCACTAACAGGTTTTGAGTGGACTGCCACCAATGGAGGGACAAAATAAGATGGTTTGTGTTTACTATTTTGTCGGACAGGCATCCTGATGCCTGAGTCCACTGAGTGGACAAGGTCCACTGGGCCACTCTCATATGGAGGCGAGCATAAGGAACCACATGGACTGTAGATGCCATGTGGCCTAATAGCTGCAACATCTCTCGAGCAGTGAGGAGAGGCTTTAACACTGTTTGAGAAGCTAGCTGCACAATGCGAAGGCAACGGGCCTGAGGAAGATAGGCTCTTGCCCTTGTAGTATCCAGCATAGCTCCTATAAACTCCAGGGACTGGGTGGGAGCTAGGACGGATTTTGGGACGTTTATGACAAGGCCCAAGTATTGAAGGATATGCATTGTGCAAGACAGGGAATTTTTGGTCTCTTGCTCGGATGTGCCTCGAATGAGCCAGTCGTCTAAGTAAGGGAAGACGAATATTCCTAGGGTGCGAAGAAATGCAGCTACCACAGCCATGCATTTTGTGAACACCCTTGGTGCCGAGGCTAGGCCAAAAGGAAGTACTCTGTACTGATAGTGCTTCCCCTGAAATAGGAACCAAAGAAATCTTCGGTGGGTTGTATGGATGAAGACACGGGTGTACGCATCCTTGAGATCTAGAGAACAAAGCCAGTCCTGACTCTGAATGTATGGCAGAAGAGTTCCTAGAGAAACCATCTTGAAATTCTCTTTGACCAGGAACTTGTTTAATTCTCTGAGGTCTAATATGGGTCTGTGTCCCCCTGTTTTCTTAGCAGCCTTAGGTTTCCTTTGTCTTTGTGGTTGCTGATTTTTTTTGGTAGACTGACCTGCAGTATGACCCTGCTGAGCAGGGTAAAACTTCTTCTTTTTGGAGAAGAATGTTGTATATAGGTTCATAACGAATATGTACAAAGTTTCCCAAAGTTATAATCCAAGTTGAATTCTCCTGTTATATGTAAACTCACAACAGCCTGTTGCTTGTAATGAGTATTCTTGTTTAATGTGAACCGCGCTGATGAAAAAGAGTGCGGTATAGAAGAACTGTAAATAAATAAATAAATGTTTTCTTGAAAGATTTCTTTCTTGCAGGATCAGCAGTAGACTTGGATATAATCTATCCAGGGTAGAATTATCAGCATCCAGTTCAATAGCTTTCTCTTGCCAGTTCTTACCAAAGAGATTCTCACCTGTACAAGGGATATTACCCAATTTGCCTTATACCCAGAGTTCTAAATCAGATGCCTGAAGCCAGGCAATCCTACGTGCACCTATAGCAATGGCAGAAGTTCTGCTAATGCACTCAAAACAGTCAAAGGTTGCACGATTGACAAATTTAGAAACATCCTGGGCATGCCTGACCAGAGTAAGAAAATCCTGTCTTTTATCATCAGGAAGGAGAGGGCTCAAGAGCTCCAAATCTCCTGTGACCTCTTTGAGGAACATTCCCATATATAAAATATATGAACTGATCCTAGCAGAAAGCATGGAGGCTTGGAAGGTACGACGACCAAAAACATCCAGAGTTCTGCACGCACCTCCAGGAGGGATAGAGGCATGCCCCTTTACACTCCTGATTCTTCTCATGGCTGACTCCACTACCATGGAGTGATGAGGAAGCTGAGTTTTGTGGAAACCAGGACAAGGAAGTACTCGATACATGGTATCCAGCCTACGAGAGTGAGGAGAGGTGGTAAGAGGTGTTTCCCACATCCTCAACATGAGATCATATAAGATCTCATGGATAGGCAGAGTAGCTGCTTCTGTAGGAGCTTTTGGATATTGCAAAATCTCCAACTCCTTTGCCCTGGGCTCTTTTTCTGGAGCCACAGTAATGGAGAGGCCCTTAGCCACCTCCCTGATAAAATCCTGGAAGGATATATCTTCTGGAGGTGACATCCTACGTTTAGGCGAGGAAGGCTCCTCCTGGAGAAAGACTTCGGCACCAACAGAAGCATCGGAATCCCCCAGTTAATCCTTGTTTTATTCCCCTGTTATCTGTAACTTGGACAAGTTCTCTAAATCTGAGTGTATTTTGTTTAATGTAAACCGCACTGATGTCAAATAGCGCGGTATATAAGAGCTGTTAAATAAATAAATAAATAAATGCCTTAAACAGGAACATTTGACAGTACCTACATGGTTAGTGCCGTCGAATATCCCTGTCTATGTCCCCTACATGCCTCAATGCTATCCGGTTAGCATCGGGGCATGTTGGGGGCATTCTGGGGTGGAGCGGGGGGGGGGGGGGAGATTGCTGGTAACCGGGTAGCAGTGATATTGACTTTTAGCTTGCCTAGTTCTAGCCACAAATGCTAAACGGGTAGTGTTCCAATATCACTGCTACTCGGATAGGCTCTGTGGGTGAATCCACTTGGCGCCAAAACCGGATATTCAATACCGTTGCCACAGCATTAAATATCCGGGTTTAGAGGTCAGCAGGCAGAGCAATGTGCTGATATGGCACATAGCTCGCTCAAATGAATATCAAGTCCGTACAGTCTTGGCATATACTGATTCTTGTAAATCACTTTATGGGCATGGAGAAGTTTTGGTGTTTGCACATCCAGTTTTTCAAGATCTTTAAGAGGCCAGTCCACAACCCAAAGCTGTATGAAAATACAGGAATTGCCAGCTTATATCTTATTCCATGATGAAGTACTTTTCAATAATAATTTTAATCTCCTGTGTATTCCTTACTAATTTTTCTCTGAGTAATTTCTGCTTGAGTGTCGTTCCTTCCTCCATTCTGAGATACTTAAATATGCCTTCCTGTTCAAGGTCCTTGATGTCACAGCCTTCAGCCAGGGAGATGTTTTCTGTTTTGCTCAATTTTCCTCTAAAAAAAGGCATATTTGTCAAGGCCAAAGATCATCTTGATGTCATCAGAAAAGCTTTTCACCACACGGAGTTGCTATGCTAATTGTTGGTCGCTGAAACTATAGAGCTTCAGATCGTCTACAAATAATAAACAAGATATTTTCTCTGGGTTGTTACCTTCTTTAGGATTCATGCTAAATCCATATCCCAGAGTTGATGAGAGTACTCATTGGATTAAGCTCCACACAAAACAGAAGGAGCGACAGGGAATCCCCCTAAAATATTCCTCGCTGGATCCTGATGTTAGGAATAATATACTGACCATCTTCATATTTCAAAACGAGTGTGGTTTGCCACATTGACATGGCAAACGTAATGTACTCTATCAAACCAGGATTTATTTTATACATTTCAAGGTAATTTATTATCTATGAGTGTGGGATGCTGTCAAAATATTTCTTAAAATCAATCCATGCAATACTGAGACTTTATCTTTATCTTTATTATTTTGCTTGACTGACTGCCCAGGCCAATGGCTTCAGTGCAGTATACAAAAAGGTAGGTACTGTGATAAGGAAGCTTATCATAGCTCAGGTAGGAGCTATAGAAAAGATGATGTGACTCTGAACAAGCAACCTGTCAGTTCTGGTAGAAGCAAGAAAACAGAGTTTTCACATAAAAGACTACCAGTCCCAGAATGCACCAGGTTTCCAGCAGCCATGAGGGAGGCTGAAGTGAGAAAATGTGTGTGCAATCAAGAGAGCTATGAGGTAATCCCTAAGCACTCATCTCAAAGGGCAGGACCTGATTCAACACAGCTGCGCTGTGTTAGGGAGGAGCACACATTAGAACAGAATAAGAATAGAGCTTATTCTTCAGATAACAGCTTCAGGAAAAGATACAGCAACAGCTTCAAGCTCAAGCACCAACATCATCTCGAGAAGCAGAAGCCAAGCCAAGCGGATAGAGAGAGAAGGAAACTCTCTGGAAGGAAGAGAAGAAAGGCCATTGGAAGGTCTGGGAGATTCCAAGGCAGTACCTATACTGGGAGGTATTCCAAATGCCAGCAGAGTCCATTGGACTGGAGTCAGCCAGAGGAATGGAATGGCAGAGATAGGAATCACCAGTGGCTACCTGGAAGAGAGAAGACTGCACGTGGAAAGGACTTTCAGACCTATGCCAGAAGGTATGTGAGGAAAGATCCAGTGTCCAGGGATCAAGATTGGAAGGCTGGACATCAGAACTGGATTACATACTGGCCAGGCTATACAGAGAGGAATTATGATAGCAGGAGAGGCTCAGGTATGAACACTGATCCAGACCCTATCTATAATAGTGAATGGCAGCAAGGGAATAAGCATTCTCATGATAGTGCCTTAATGAAAGACTCGTCTGTGCCAGTGTATGATAGTGACCCTATGCTGATTGATGAAGGGGGAGATACAGCAGATGAAACTATTAATTACATGGACTGTTCTCTATCTAAATGCTATTGCTAGCTTTCTGTGAGCAAACACATCAACCATCACAAAGAAACCTAACTTTGTTCTTTATTTCCACTGCAAACAGCTCTTAAAGCAGGATTTGGGTTCACACAGTAGCAGCCAGCCAGCTAAAGGCTTTCAGCTGGTCAATTGATAGTAATTAAAGCTGCACCTGATTGTGTGTGTGAGCAAGGGAGAATCACTGCTGGGATCTGCGTGGAAAATAAGCAGAAGTTAACCTAACAAGCAAAGTTTATTCATTTCTTTGTGCCTTTTTATTTGGTAATTATTTGCTAAGAAAACATTAGCTAATTGCCTGACAAGTTGAAGGTTGTTTTCTGATTTGCTTTGTGACTTTATGTTATCCATTTAAACACTGCAAGCAAGTAACCTCATTTATATTGCTACCAAGCATATTTGTGCTGGGTGAATTAAACCCCATCAATAAAAGAAGTATTTTATTGGCCTTACCACTGGTTTCACAACTCAATTATTGTCTTCAGCTGTGTTTGGGAGTGAATGAACTACATTACCCACAATACCTTGCAAGAATCATATGAATATATGCATCGTCAAGATTGTGTAAGTTCTCACCCTAGGCAGCCGTCTGACAGTACATAAATAGCTGCACTCAGAAAAAGGAAAAGGAACACCAAAATTTATGACAGGAAAGATAGGAGGATAGAACACACACAAAGCATAACATAGATAAAGAGATACCAAAAGTTAGGAAGGGGAGGCGGAGGGGAGGTGAAATGCTTGGTGAAAGAGGAGAGTCTTAAGTAGGACCTTGAATCTTGGGTATAAGTGCTGTGCGTGGAGTAAGGGAGGGAGGGAGTTCCACTGGGCAAGGCCAAGGAAAAAAGAAAGCAGAGTGATGGGTGCACTCAAGGTGGGTCCGAGCAGGGGAAAGAAGGGCACGGGAGGGGAGATGTGTGTGGATAAGTTTGGCGAGATACTGAGGGCTACCTGTGTGGTGGTTTTATGGACAATGGTGAGGATCTTATATTGGAAACAGTACTTTAGAGGGAGCCAGTGGAGTTGGATAAGGAGAGGGGTAACGTGGTCCCTATGGGA
The DNA here is from genome assembly GCA_033557465.1 of Ichthyophis bannanicus. Classification (NCBI taxonomy): domain Eukaryota; kingdom Metazoa; phylum Chordata; class Amphibia; order Gymnophiona; family Ichthyophiidae; genus Ichthyophis; species Ichthyophis bannanicus. The sequence goes on along the minus strand of CM066036.1, from coordinate 641,519,343 downwards.
GGCATGTGTGAGGAGGCAGGCAGAGGTATTTTGGATGAGCTGAAGGTGATGGAGCTGATATTGCAGGATACCCATCAGGACAACATTACCGTAGTCAAGGCGGGAGAGGAGAAGTGACACTGTGAGCATGAGGAGTGAAGGGAGAGGCAGTAGGGAGCGGACTGTGCGCAGTTGACTGGAGGGTACAAAAGGAACATCAGACAAGAGAGGAAACATATTGTTGAAAGGAAAGAGTGGGTCAAGACTGACCCCCAGATACCGTAGGGTCGAGGTGAGCGGGACGTGAGTCCCAGACAAAGAGGGTGAAAGGTCAGAGGTAGGAAAGTCAAAAGTGAGCCACATGGCTGCTGACTTGGAGGGGTTCAAGTGGAGATAGTTTGCAGACAACCATGGAGAAATACTAGAAAGGCAGGAATTGAGGGGGGAAAGGTTGGGACATAGAGGACAGGTACGGAAGAGAAGGATGATGTCATTGGCGTAATAATATGCCGAGACACTGGATTGTTGAATGACTAGAGTGAGGGGGACAAGGAAGACGTTAAAGAGAAGTGGGGACAACACCGAGCCCTGGAGGACCCCACAGGGGAGGGGAGTGGGAGGAGAGGAGGAGGAGCCAACATGAACTGAAAAGGAGTGGGACGAGAGGAAAGATCTGAACCAGTCGAGGACTGTCCCACGGACCCCATAGTCCAAAAGGCAGGTGAGGAGTGTAGGGTGGTCAAAAAGGTCAAAGGCAGAGGATAGATTGAGGGAAACCACCGTGCTCGTGAGCCATGTGGACTTCATTGAGAAAGGAGAGTAGAATAGTCTCGGTATTGTGACCAGGCCTAAAGCCAGACTGACGGAGATGTAGAGAGGAGGTGGAGTCAAGATGGCAGGACAGTTGTGCAAATACTAATGTTTCAAGAAGTTTGGACAGGAAAGGGAGGTTGGAAACTAGTCACCAATGTGCAGGCACAGAGTGGTCAAGGGATGGTTTCTTGAGTATGGGACTGGTTAATCATGGACGTAGGAGAGAAGAGCCAAAGAAGGAACTGAGAGGGAATAAAGTCAAGTGGACAGGTCATCTTAAGAGATTTCTGGAGGGCTGATAAGAGCTCAGCTGCTGTCACCGGATAGAAAGAGTTCCAAGCGTGCATGAGAGTGGAATGAGGGGAAGGAGACAATGAGGGGGAAGGGATGGGGGGACACTGAAGGGGAAAGCTGGGGAGGGACAGATAGAGAAGGCGGATAGGGGAAGGTGAAACGTAGGGACTGGATCTTGTCAGCAAAGAGGGTGACCAGGCAGACAGGGTCCAGCAGGTCAGAAGGGGGAGGTGTGGAGGGGGCAGTGGAAGAATGATGCGCTGACAGTGAGTGAAGAGTCAGATAGAGCTGATGAGAAGAATTAGATGCCGAAGCAATGGAGGTGGAATAATATGAACGCTTAACGGAGCGGATGGAGTTATGATAGTAGCTATAAGCACTGCGGTAAGTTGAGAGAGTCTCTGGTGAAGGGTGCTTGCACTAAAGCTGCTCCGCCCGGCAGAGGTGTGTTCTAAACAGTTAAAGACTGGCATGATACCAAGGGTGATGAGAAGGGGACTGAGAGAGAGGAACAGGAACCCGAGGGGTGAGAGAATCCAGTGCAGTTAATAGTGTACGATTACAGGTTTCCACCTGGAGATCGACAGAGAGAGAGGAGAAATCATGAGGGAAAAGAGAATTGGCAGAAGGAAAGGGCAGAGCAGTGGAAGGTGTAATTCGCCAAATTAGGTGAGTCGGGAGCTGAACTGAGGGGCTTGGGACAGAAGTGGGAGAGATGACGGAAAGGGATAAGGAGAAGAATAGACAGAAGTGATTGGACCAAGGAAGGGGCATAGCAGAAACACCCGAGGGCACGTAAAGTGAGGTAGCAGGGGTAACTATTTGGTCCAGAGTGTGCCCCGCAGCATGTGTAGGGCAGGTCACATGTTGCCGAAAGGCCATGTCATCAATGAGAGAGACAAAAGAACAGTCGCGGGGTCGGGAAGAGGAATTAAAGTGGCAGATGAAGTCTCCCAGGACCACTAACTGAGGATAGGCAAGGGAAATCTCTGAAAAGCTCAAAAGGAACGTGTCCCAGAGCTCAGACTGCAGGGAGGTTGGGGTATATGCTAGGAGAAAGTGTACTGGAGGAGTGACATTCAGGCGAAGGAGGATGGATTCAGGATAATGAGTGTTTTTCTTAGCGCTGGCCATGATGGCCTTATTCAACATTAACTGGTCTTTGCTGCCATATGCCCTTCTCTTGTTGCCCTTTTGATCTATTGCCATGATGTTATTGGACTCGATATGATCATATATTCTTTCTACATCTATTGCAGTAAACATAGATCGTAGGTAGACAGGTTATTGGTCTATAATTGTTGGAAGTCTTACTTTGGTCTCCTTTTGGAAGGAGAATGTTCTTCCTGTAGTAAGTTATTATGGTGTTAAGTCTGGCTGCTTAAACAATTGATTTTTGCAATTCATCAGGTCTGGGTGGAGAGATGTTAACTATTTCAACCAAAAGTTGGTTACTCCCTCTGAGCCAGGACTCTTCCAGTTTGGGCTCACTTTAACCTGCTTGCCAGATTTTTTGCTGTCACTGCAGGCCATTTCATAGGTTTGATGTTTGCTTTTTCTGAATGCTCCTATATGCAGGGTAACCATTCTGCTTCTTGATTGTGCTTTATAGGGTCCTCGTATAGTTTTATCCAGAAGCTTTCTGTTTTGGCTTTGGTTGGTGGTGCTTTTATTATCTTAATGCTCTTTCCCAATTCCCTATAGAATTGCTATGGGTTCTCTCTAAATAGTTCTTTTCAGTTTTCTTCATATCTTCGCAGTCTTTGTGCTTCTGCGGCTACTTTCAATTTATTGTTGGAACATAAATTTTAGGTCTTCTTCTGTTAATGCAGCATGCTTCAGCTTGATGTCATGGATCTTCCTTAATATCTTTGATGTTCTTAATCCTTTTAGATACCCGTCTATCAGGGATACCTCCGCACACAGTGATTGTATTTTTCCCTCAATGTGCTTTTTCCAAGGAGGAACTGTTATTGCTTTCTTTTTCTTCTGTCCCTATACTTTAGCTAGCATTATTCTTGCAGTAATAATTTTAGCTGCACAATACTGTATTCAGTTTATTTTAGTGATATCAATAAATGGTCTCTTTATACTGGATATGGCTTTGTTCATCTTTATAATCGTACTTTTAACCTTAGGTGTTAAATTTAACTTGGGGTAATCTTTCCCTTGTCTGAAACCCAGCACATTCATCTTTTTCCATGTGGACTAGGAGTTCAATCTTGAATTCCTCAACCTCTAGGTCTTTCTCCTCCCTTTCTTCTTCCTCTTCAGTTGATTGGTTGACATGTCCTGTAGTTACCTCACTCAGATCTCCAAGCTCCATCTCACCCTCAACTGCTCTTTCTGTTTCTATGTATTCCTTTCTTCTGGTACTCTCACCCAGTTCTCCTCCTCCTCTCTATATTTATTTTTCCACGGAAGCCCTTAGTTGCTTCAAGATGTTATCATTCACTTACTTCTTTGCTTTGATCTCCGAAATGAAAGGTCTTACATTTGCATTTGTTGCTTTTTGCAGTTTTTCTTGGGCAACATTCCTCTTTCTTCCAATTGTGGCAGATTCTCCTTCTATACCCTCTTGATTTAAATATAGGGTTTGTAGCATAAAAGTAGGAGTATATTATCTCCTCATCTGCAGAAGTCTACTTAACCATAGTTAATCCTCTTAATTTTTTCATTAATTTCTGTGGTTTATCTCCTGCCACAGTGGGTCAATGAACATGCTCACCATGGCTTTGATCTGTAGCAGGGTTATCTACATCTGCAGTACTTGCACTACTGCAACCGCTATCGTTAGCCCTAGTGTGTAAGCTATGGGTGGGCACCTTTTTATACTGGGTGACGTGTGGTCAGTATGTATTTTTCTTTTTCATTCCTACCATACGTCAATCATAGGGGTATGTTTACTAAACTGCGGTAACGGTACATAACGTGCGTAATGTAACATTAACGATCGTTCGCGCGTCATAACCCGTGTTATGACGTGCGAACGATCGTTAACGTTACATAACGCGCGTTAACCGTAGTTAACGATCGTAAACTCCCGCGGCGCGGTAAAACACCGCAGAAGGTGGAGAAAGGGCGGAGAGAAGGGGTCAATGGGCGGAGAGTGGGCGGGGAGAGGCTCCCTTCACACTAACGCGCTGATCTGAAGAGCTCAATTCCAACGCGAATGAAAACCTGCCGTTAAATGCACATTACAGGGGAGAGAAACCATTTCAGTGTCAGCAATGTACAGCCCAGGCAGGGAAACCTAAAAAACGTGATAAGTGTGATACATGTGAACAGAACAAAAGGGCACATAAACACTGAAAATGACCCCAACAAACTGGAAAAAACCATAACCAAGCTGGCCAATAGTGGTATCAATGAGAAACATCAACCCCTCCCCCCCATAGTAAGCTCCATAGAAAAGATATAAATCGTGGAAGGGTCTATACTCCGTCCCCATACAAGGTGAATGAGCCCACAGTGAAATAGCGCTGCTCAGGGTTTTCCCCACCATCGGACAGGGTTCCTATGGCATGCACATGTCCCGCAACATCAGGGTGGGCATGTCGGAACGGCAACTGGACAGATGCCGGAGAAGGGGATACAGTGGACCGCAGGCGGCACATGCTGTGGTGGAGCTGGGCCACAGTGCGGACTAGGGTGATGCCTAGGTGGCCCATACGAATGCTGAAACAGCAGAGCAGCCAGACAGCAACTGCTGAAGACCAACATGGGCACGAGTGTGTTTCCCACAGTGTCACAGGCGATAGAACCCAACAGCCACCCCCAAGGGCACGGAACATTGGCAGGCGGGGCTGGGGGAAGCAGTCGACGTCTATGCAGGCACCCCTACCACAGAACCCGCACCATAGGCAGCCGCCTACCTGCACACTGGATGGCCTGAGACTGCGCACCACCAGCACCACCAGCAGAAGGGCATGTCAGCATGGTGGCTGAGGGATACTGGTGGTGGAGGGGGCAGTGGCAGCTGCCCAGAGCAGACCGTGGCCTAGCCCTGTGTAGGTAGGTGCTGTGCACTGCAACAGACGGGCCCTGTCTGATGAACAGTCATGGTATCACCAAGGAATGCACTGACTCTGTGACAACAAGGTGGTGCAGTGCACAAAACCAGTGTATTCAGAAGCAGAGGGTCACAGGTTCAAGTCCCAGCTGTGGTTCCTGCCAACCCAGTCCCCATATTTTACCCACTACTACAACTTGCTAATACAGACAGCACCTTTATTGCAGATGACGTAAACATGCCCAAAACACCTACATTCTACCCTACAGAGCACAGACACCATAAACATGCACATTACCTAGAGCAGAGTCTCCCAAATGCAGTCCTGGAGGACCAAACACCATTCTGGATCCATGCTAGGAGTGGAGGAGTGGCCTAGTGGTTGGGGCAAGGTACTTCAGGCCGGAAGGTCAGGGGTTCAAATCCCACTAGAGGACAGCAACCTTGGGCTGGAAGGACTGGGGTTTCTAGTCCCACAGGTACTCCTTGTGGTCTTGGGCAAGCCACTTAACCCTCCATAGCCCATGTTCCCTGTAAAATAGTTATCTCCAAGTTATAATACCCTGTTCAATGTAAACCGCACTGATGCAGAATAGTGCGGTATATAAAATAAAATAAAATGCTGCCTCTGATAAAGATGCCTGTGCTGCATTTCTATGTGCCACCCCCATGGTATGCAGATGTATCTCATGCATATTCATGAGGGACAGCATGAAAACCCAAACAGTGTTTGGCACCGCAGGACTGGAGTTGGGAACCTCTGCCGTAAAGCAGCAGCCAACAGGGACAGACACACCTGCATCCACAGGTCCCATTATCCAAAGCCTCCTGGAGAGGCAGGACTTTGGGCTCTGCGTGCATCTCCCAATACTAGCACTTGCATACCTTAGTAATGCCACCCTAAACTGGGGAATATGGTACACATCTATCAAAAGGTTGCTATGATTACTGGCAGATAGCAATTCCTAGGTTAAGTACAATTTTCTGAGTGAGCTGCATCATAGCAACCTTTCTGATGTCTGTGGAGTGTGATACAGGTCTTGTGTCTGACAGTGTTTACCAATCTGGGGAGTGATTCCTACAGTATTGCGTACCATAGCCATGCCTGCACTGTGCCCAGGACTGGTGTGGTGGCCTGGGCTGCCCAACACCTCTATTGTTGCACAATGCTGGCATAGGTGTGGGGAGTGTGTGTTTGTCTATCCAGTGTGTGGTGGCTGCCAACACCCTCCACAGCTCTCACTGCTAGCACTGTTGCCAGTATTGGCCTGCCAATGTGCATAATGAGGAGCAAGGTACCGTGGGAATAGCCTGGATAGGGTGGCCTGACCTGGATGCATCTGCACACGGCATAGGGCAATGGCTCGGACATTGTAGTGCCTGGCCACCACCTGCATGGACAGGGTGGCCATAGCATGTCCTGCTGGGAGGTCACTCTCACCCTGACTGAGCAGTGACCATTGCATGTCTAGGTTCCCCCATAGTGCTATATGTCATTTCTCTCATGTGATTTTTATGGGTTCTCTTTTGGGGCCCAATCACTGACTTATCTGCTTGGTGTGTATGCTGACATCCCTGTTCTGGGTGCATGCATCTCCCCCAGGACCATGCACTATGGACTAACTGGCGGACTGTCTGCAGCTAGTATGTGTCTTGCTGGAACACCTTGCAGGGTGCAGCAGCTGGAGAATGTCAGATAATGGTGGGGGGCATCTGAGCATTTCCAGGCCTGCTGTCTGTCTGCCATTGTGTTATGGATGTGTAGTGCTCTGTCTGTTCCCCAGCAGGACTGGGGTTGATGGTCCCCTCTACTGCTATTATTGCAGGGAGGTAGACTGTGGATCTATTGGTGAGTGCTCCTGTTTCCCACCCTTAGCCCCAGAGGGTGGGTTGTGTGGTGGTACATAATCTGCCTATGGGTCCATACACCCCCCCCCCTTCACCTACAGCAGGTAACCATGGCACCAACACAGGATATGCACTATTCTGGGTGCATCATCGCCCATAGGGACTAGACATGACCGAGACATACAGCAGGACACAGATGTATCCTAGGTGTGTCTAACGGAACTACCTATCACACACTGATGGGGACCTGCAGCATGGTGTATTTCAGCCATGCAAGGTGCTGTGGACCTGGTGATGGGCGCCCCACCTCAACCCCAGGGTGGGCACAGTACCTGCACAATGTGACTGTCTGTGGCTACTCTGTGGCAGTGCCACACACGGTCTGTTCCCCCTACCATGCCGAGGTTTGTGGGGCTGCACATGGTCAGGACCCCCCACCAGTCCTAGGTGATGGGGGGGGGGGGCACACCTCAACATATGATCATCTGTACACGGCTGATTTGGATGTGCAGTGCATCATGGGTGTGACTGCCCCAATCCAACCCTGTGAACCACTGCAGATGGACTGTGTGGTGAACTGAAGTCCCTCTGTAGCCAGCCAGGCATGTAGAAGGAGCTGCAGAGATGTAGTCCACTGGCAAATGCACTGACTGTGGAGCCAGAGGTGATGGGTTTGAACCCACTGTGGTGTTATTTGGTGGGGGTGTCTGAGGCATTTTCTTTTTTTTTTACTTTACATTGCTGCTGCCAGCAACACCACCCTCACAGTGCGGACTCCTCACGGTGCCTCATTGGGCACCCTATAACGTGCCCTATGAGGCACCCTGTACCGCGCCCTATAGGGTGCCCCATGGGAGACATTATAGGGTGCCCTGGCAGACAGTGCACATTATACTGTACCCTCTGGTGTGCCTTGTAGGGTACCTTATGCGGCACCTTGGGTTACGGCCCTGTGAGCGTGTGTTTGCCAGCAGCACTTCTTAAACATACAAAACAAACCGCTTCAGACAGCACCAAATTAGTGTAAAGGTAATGTCTCAGCCAGCTTTAGTCCTTAGACCCACAGGGGGATTGAACTCACAACCCTTGCACCATCTGTTAGTGTATTAACCATTGTGCTATGGCTCAGGCTGCTTCACTGGACACCTTTTCAAGCTCCTTATGGGGCACCCTGTTGGGCTACTGTCTGTTGCTACTCTGTGGCAGTGACACACATGGTCATCTCGCCCTACCGGGCCAGGGTGCTGTGGGGGTGCATACCCCATCTTGTGTTCATCTCTGGACTGCTGATCTGCATGTGCAGTGCACCATGGGTATGGGTGCGTTGACCCAGATCCTGGCCAACACAGCGGGCGGTTTGGGTGGTGGCCTGATGCCCTTCAGTAGGCAGCCAGGGGGTTGTTAGCATCTATGGGGCTGTAGCCCAGTGGTTCCTTCACTACCTGTGGGGCCAGTGGCCATGGGTTCAAACCCACTGTGGGGTTATTTTATAGGGCTGTCTGCAGCATTGTCTATTTTTAATGTACATTAGTGCTGCCAGCGACAACCCCTCAGCGTACTGTAACCTTACAGTGCCTCATAAGGCGCCCCATGCGGCACCTTATATGGCGCCCTATAAGGTACCTTATAGGGTGTTCTTTAGGGGACATTATGGGGTGTCTCAGCGGACAGTGCACTTTATAATGTAGCCTATGGAGTGCGTTATGGGGTGCCTTATGCAGCACCTTAGGTTACGCCACTGTGAGGGTGTGTTTGCTGGCAACACTACTGAAAATAAACGTAAAATGCCTCCTCATTCACTACTTAAATGTACAGGGTGATGTCTCAGCCAGCCTTATGCATTAGGCACACTGGAGAATCAAACCCATGACGCCTGTATCATCAGTCAGTGCAGTAACCATTGTGCTACAGCTCTGTTTCAGTGGTTTGTGTCTGTGCGCCTTCTTAAGTTTAACGCGTGGTAACGCGCCACGGCACCCTCTAACGCTCATTAATTTCTGTAACTCACATTATCGGTAACGATGTACCACCCATGTCCTTATTTGGGATTTCTGGCTCTACCGCGGCTCCTAACGCGAATCAAACTAACGCAGTTTAGTAAACATACCCCATAGTGTTGCCTTGCTGGGATTCAGTATAGATTTTGTACAATGGGGCCACCACGTGAAGGTACCCAGCAAGACTTGAGGAGGGAGCTGAAATCTCACCTCCTAAGAAAAGCACAGCAGTTCACAATCACAGCTAGTGAAGTTCATGCTGCACTTCCCCTTGACCTCTTCTTGTTCCTCCTTTGAGGTTCTAACTTTACTCTTTTCAGAACTTTGCTGAGGAGGAACCTGTTGTTCTGGAAGCCATCTGTTCCTCATGAGACATTTACTCTGTATGCAGTAGCAGTTGATTATTCTTCCAGGGGTCTCTATTGTTTGGGGCCAGGAGCACATACAGATTTTATTTTTAAATGCCATCAAGTCATTGCTGACTCCTGGCATCCCAGCAGCCCCTGGATTTTCTTGGCAAGGTATAACTGGAAGTAGATTGCCAGGCCTTTTCTTCGGAGGCATGGAGTGTAAAGTGACTTTCCCATGGTCAGATGGAGTGCCAATGGGAATCAAACCGTGATAACTTGGGTGCTAGGCTTGCTGCTACCTCTAGGCTACTCCTCCATTCCATACTAAGTCAGACATGCATATTCCTCAAGGTATATTACTGTGTCGCATGTAATGAAACATTTTCTCTTCCCCCCCCCCCCCCTCCCCTCACAATGTGAGGAGTTGAAGAAGGCCAGGGAGCTTAGGTAGAAGCATCCTGAGTATCTGTAGAGCACATCCAGGCCAGACACGATGAGTCCACAGAACACTGCATGCAAGCTTGGGTTTACTTGTGGCAGAAATCTCTTGCCTTTCACACTCTTGTGGAGTTATGATGAGCAACAAGATGGCCTTGTGAAAGGGGGGGGGGGGGTGGAAACCAGGAGGCTCAGGACTCATATCACCACAATGCATGGGACACAGAGTTGGATGCCATTGTTCCCATTAATGGACCCACACTGTTACAACTGTGCCATACTTGTGTACTCGCCTACATGAAGCATGGCCACACAGTTGCTGGCAAGTAGATAGAGCAGCGCCCCATGTCCTGGAACTTTAAGAAACAGATTCAATGGCCCTTATGCTCATTACCTGCCATCAAAATCTGTTTACCTTTTTTATGAATTTAAAAGGTAAATGGTAAATATAATTTTTCAGTCCCCTTTCATAGATATTTTTAAGTAATTTTTCCTAGTTCAGTCTTTCACCTCAACATGTTCTACATTGTTCTTCCCTCTTCAGTATATATGCCTTGGCATAGTTTACAACATTAATCCAAGACAACGCTATGTCTGCTTCAGGCACACACATTATTCTTCATGCAGTCCCTCTATTACATGCTGCCCTGGAATAAAAAATGTGGTAATACTTGAGGCTTTCCCTTAAGTTAATTTGAAAGGATCTGCTGATCATATAACAATTTGTGGAATAGGGATATGTTACTATTTAAAAGGCAGGCAACAGGCAAAAGACATTTACCATGAATATGGAGTCTGTGCATTGCACTGTTGGTTGCCTTAGTGTTTGGAATTGTTCAAGCAGTGTCTTTTCTTAAACACATCAAACAGCGCCTGTACAATACAAAGCATGTGGGCTCTTGCATGTGGCTTTTCTCTCCACTATACACCCTCTTCCTCTCTGGAGGCCTCATAATGTGTCACAGTTTACTGTGACTGAGTTATGTAGTCCTGTGTATTTTCTTAGCCTAGTACATTAAGGGCTAATGATTCATGCGGCAATATTGTTCATACTGCAGTGAATAATTCAGTCTTGAAACTAATAAAGTGTACGCTTTACATGAGAGTGATAAAAGCTGACTTCAGAATAAGGGAAAGCATTGGATCATTATACTTTCTCAGCATCTCATAATCATGCTGACATTTAGCAAAACAAATTCATGACAGATATTGTGTATCTCTTTTTAGCAGATATGCTATCTGTATGTCAGAAGTCATCATATGCTACCAAAATTCCTTGATAGATTAAACAGCTAGAGTAATAGGAGGTAGTGAATTTTATAGTACATAATAAAGAAGCCAACCTGAGAATTACGTTCAATTAAGTGGTCAAGTCACTGATATTGGGAGTTAGAAAAATCAGCGGCCAATGGATGGCTGTTGAGTTTAGTGAAAGAAAGAAATTACAGTATAAGTCCCATTTTGCATAGGATGCTGAGGTAGGAATTAGAACATCCAGGTTGGGAATTCACAAATTCCCCAGTATTTTACAAAAGGCTCTGTTGGACCATAGAGCCTTTTGGTAAAATACGTATAAGCATGCCGGCAAATAGACATATATTTGCTGACACATACAGTGGGAATGTCCATTTCAAACCCTACATATGCAGATCAGGTCACGGCCCTGTACGTTCTGCCAGGACAAAGGGGACATGCTGCCTATTCCACCTCAAAGGTGGAATAAACAGCACCAACCTGGCGATCTGGCCCGGGGATACCTGCCGTCCGATCCAGGCCCTGGCAGGCCAGCTATGGGTCAGGCAGCGGAGAAGAGGGGGGCCTAAACCACAGGAGTTAGGGGCACGCTGGGCCATTCACAGGCCTGATTCTGTGTACTGCGGGAACGTTTAGTTCCTGTGGTCCAGAATCAGGTCCAAATGGGCCTGTCTTCATCAGGGACGTCCAGACGGCCCGGACGTACCCCTCTGAGAATTGGACTCCACATGTATCTTGAATTGGAATATTTACAATTTAGAAAACGGGTGAAGATGAGTCTGCTTGCAAATGCTTTTAGAAATTTTTTGTGGGTATTATTTGTATTTTTAAATGTTGTTTTTCTGAGTGTTCTGTATTATTTCATATGTTTTTATATGATCTGTGGGGTATAAATATTATAAAATAAATATATATACAGTATGTATTCCAAGCCCTAGTTAAAACAAGCACTTTGCAGAAGCTTATGAGTGCCTCAGAGGAGGTGAAGAGCAGATTGGGAAATTTGTCAAAATATGTATGTATTCCTATTGTAAAATGGGAAATCAATTTATAATTTGCAAGAGATGCCCTCTTTGAATCCAGGGGTATCTCTACGTGTAAAGAGCAGCACTGTGAGATTGCCTTTTACATGTGTATGCAATCTACATGTGTAAATGTCATTATGGACACGTGGAGATGTCATGCAAAGGACCTAAAATGGCATCCTCCTACATGTTTATTTATTTACATTCTCTTATATACCGTGCTATTCTGCATCAGTGCGGTTTACATTGAACAAACTGAAATTACATTGAACAGGGCATTATAACTTGGAGATAACTATTTTACAGGGAACATGGGCTATGGAGGGTTAAGTGGCTTGCCCAAGACCACAAGGAACACCTGTGGGACTAGAAACCCCAGTCCTTCCAGCCCAAGATTGCTGTCCTCTAGTGGTATTTGAACCCCTGACCTTCCGGCCTGAAGTACCTTGCCCCAACCACTAGGCCACTCCTCCACTATGTTATTAAAAAAACATATCAGAATCCTTTATATCTCAAAAAAGGAACAGAATGATTTTTATGTAGCTTTTTAAGATCTCTACACTCTCATTTACATAATACATTAGTAAGTAAATATGCTTGTCGCAGTAAGGACATGGGGAAAACAATTTTCAAAGGATTTTCCCTGCCTAAAAGACTTTTAGTCTCCTGTCTGAAAATTACCCACTCTATATGCAGATAAAAGTATATGTATTTTGAACCAATGTGCGTACTTTTACCTATATTGCAATAGAGGCATACTTGTGCTGAGTTTGCCAGTTGGCTAAAATGTGGTGATCCCGATGTTCAGTTCCATCATCCAGCTAGTGTTGTTGAATATCACCACAAACCGCTTAAAAACACCCAGTTAAAACTGGGGGTGGTCTGTGAGTGGATCAGGTGATGCAATATTCAGCCATTAACCAGATAGCAATGTGCTGAATGGCAAACCCAGATATTCAGTGCCGGATGCCAGATAAGTTCTGGTGCTGAATATCCTCGTTTTTTTGTAAAGAGGTGGTGACTAGGTGCTTTAAAATGTCTAGCCAGCAACTCTGAAAATCTAGCCCTATGAACATAGTTATTTTTTTATATAGTTTAGCAAATACATTTCATAATACGAGTGAAACACAAAAAGAATATATGATATCAAAAACAGTCGCAAAAGGGATACCCCACTATTGCCAAAAATCTCTTGGCCCACAACAAAGGAAATAGATCAAGAAAGGTAACTTCTACAATAAAGAAACAATATGAAAAAAACAGAGTGCGCTCCCCCCAAACTTCAGAATTTATTGTACCCCGGGAGCAGAATAGAATAATGCCCAAGTAAGCATTCTATAGGCACCACTGTGACCTTAAAGTGGTGCTTGTAGAATGATTAATTGGGCATTAGTCTCCTCCCGGAATACAATACATTCTGAAAGCAGTTTAGGCTCAAAGAAAACATGATTTCTCCCCTCACATTCAACCAAACAGATACAAGGAAAACACAACACATACTTCATCCCCAGGGCTAAAGTTCCGGGGAGCAGGGTCAAGAATTCCTAGTGCCGCTTCTGTGTGAACCTAGAAAAGTCAGGAAACAGGGTGATTCGCGAGGTAACCACCTCCAATGAGGACTCAAGGAAGACCGTGAAGTTATCCCCCACAATGTCCCCCTGGCCTGAAGCTAGATCATCACCTCCCCCCTCCCCCCCCCCCATAATGAGGTATTGAGCTCTAACCATAGGAGGCAAGTCCATACCCAAAGTTTCGGCCAGATATTTCTTCATCATGTCAGTAGGGGTTATAAGGGGAGATTTGGGGAAGTTCAACAATCGTAGATTGTTCCTTCACATCTGGTTCTCAAGGTGCTTCATACGTTGAAAAACAATATTATTGTCCTTCACCAATACATCCCCTATAACCTGAACCACACTGATTTTTGTCTTGAGGTCTTCCACTTCCAGATAATGAGTCCAGTGCCTGAGAATGCTCCACCACAGCTTGTGATACAGCAGATACGTCACCCACCAGCCTGTTAGATATAGTCTGCAGGGAAGCCTTAAAACCCTGAATAACATCCTACAGTGACTCCATAGTCACAGAATTTGGTTTTTGCAACTCACACAGTGCAAACCCCAAAGCAGTCACACCCAACTCCTGAGTGATGACTTGCACAGGTCTACTCAGCCCCCAGCTGCTTCATACAGTATGGGAGACGATGTGGCAATTGGTACTTCTCCTGACAGGGACTCCACACAAGCTAATACAGACCATGTCATCCCCAGCACTCCAGCTGCCGAAAATCGTCCTGGGTTAGAAGACGGCTCCCGTACAACGGGGCTTAGCGAAGTCCCTTCACTGCTGCCCGTAGCGTCCCTGCTGGGCTGACCCAGAGAAGGCGATGCCAGAGAGGCTGAGGATACCACAAAGCCATTCAGAGTTGTCTGCCGAAGGGGCACAGGACTGGCACCCTTTAGGAGGTAATGCTTGCCTTTCCCCTTCCTCTTGCCCATTGAACAAGGTGGAGGAGACCACCAAACGCAGGACTTTGGAACCAAACAGAGCGTGTTCTCAGAGGCGTGACCTCACAGCGCCAACTTGGATCCCCCCACACTGAGTTTTACCTATGAACATAGTTTGGGATTTTCTAAACTGCACATATTTTTTTTTTGGAAAAATATCCATAGAAAAAGCATGTACAAGTCTCTGGAGATGCTTTTTATTTAGGCAGTTTTTAAGTTTACTTTAGTTTAGTTAATTTAATTTATTTATATATTTGATATACCTCCTTCCATAAGAATTTATATCAAAGTGGTAGACAGAATCCAAATAAAACAAAAATAAACTCATAAGGACGAACATCCCTCTACATTCCCAGCAGACAGGTCAACCATACAGCCAGTCTGGACTAATAACATTCTAAAATACAAAATATATTCCAAAATAGTATGGTTGCCAAAATAAAATTGTAAATTAATGTACAAAAAAAAATAAAAATATAACCAAATTCCTAAACACCCAGTGAGGATAAACCAACCATTCCAGATAAAGACAACCTGCCACTGTATCCCAGAGCCCCCTCTATATATCAAAGCCAAATAAAAAAGAAGGTGCTTAGACTTGTCTTAAATTTACAATAGATAGTCTTTGCCCAGAGAGAACTCTGTAAGAAATTCCAAAACCTGGGGCCCAAATAGAAAAAAGGAGCCTGATGGGTTGGTTCTAAGCGACAAAATGAAATGGAAGGGATAGAAAGAAGTTTGTGACTTAGTCAGATGCTCAAGTAACAGGACTAAATGATTTAACAGATATTGCGGACATCCGGAATATAAGATTTTGTTGCTGGCTAATAAAACCTTCAAGTGAGATCTGTAAACAAAAGATCTGTTACACCACCTGAGGCCATAAAATGCACACGTTCAACAACAGACAGGGCATTCGAATACTACGCACCCAGAAGCTGGAATAACCTACCTCCCACCATCAGAGCAATTACGGACCTCAAGCAATTCAGAAAAGCCATAAAGCACCACCTCTTCCTTCTACACTTCTCCTAAGGCACATCAACAACCCTCTAACGCATTCCAAGCCCTCATAGTAAAAATTGTAAAATTGTAAATACCTGATTTACTCAAGATGTTAATAATAAATGCTATTCATTGTATATAGGTTCATAACGAATATGTACAAAGTTTCCCAAAGTTATAATCCCAGTTGAACTCTCCTGTTATATGTAAACTCACAACAGCCTGTTGCTTGTAATGAGAATTCTTGTTTAATGTGAACCGCGCTGATGGAAAAGAGTGCGGTATAGAAGAACTATAAATAAATAAATAAAAGGCAGCCAGTGTTCTGCCACAAAAAGTGGTATGACATGATCAAATTTTGAAGCACCATAAATAATTCTCACTGTAGTATTTCGGACGTTCTGTAAATGTCTCAGCTTTGTATCACTGATACCACAATAAAGCATGTTGCCATAGTCTAGTCAGTTGATTACAAGGGAGTGTATCGGAGTTCTCAAAGCATGCTGGTTCATACATAAGTGGAAAGATCTAATCTGCCATAGAAAGAAAAACAGCTGCGAATCACAGATGAAATCTGAGAATCAAAAGAGAGTTCAGAAACAAAAAGACAGCCCAGTATCTTTAAGGAATGGATCAAAAGTAGGACCGGCCCCAGAGTTGGTTCAAGTGAAGATGCTGGACAGAGGTGGAGGAGAGAGGGGGAAAGTTAGTGAAAGTGGGCAGGCAATAAGAGACTTGGGAAAAAGAGAGAGATGGGAATCGGAGAACTGGATGAGGGAAAGAGATGGAAAGCTGTGGGTAAATGCAGTAAAAAGCAGGAGACTGAAAACTGAACAGTAAAAGGAGAAGAAAGAAAACAGGAAATAAGTGATCACTTCATTACCTACATCAGTCTGTAATACTGAAGACAGGTGGAGAAAGAAGAAATTGCAAATAGACAGGTGACCCTCAAAACAAGAGTTAAGAGAAAATGGAGGAAAGCAGAAACCAGAACCACAAAATTAGGAAAATAAAATTGATAGAAAACCAAGGTAGAAAAAAGAATGATATTTTCTATTTAGTGACTGGAATATGTGTGCTTTTGGAAGTACATGGTTCGGAAGAATGTATCCTTGAAGGATACTACCAAAAGCAGAGAGGTTCCAAAAAAGAGTAAAGTAGCCCAAAGGCCCTCGAGTATGGAGCAGACACAGCTTAAAGATCCCAAATTACCCATGTCTACCAGTAGCCAGATTAATATGAATAAAATACAGTCTCTAAAATGCTTGTATGCAAATGCTAGAAATCTAAAAAATAAGATTGGAGAGTTAGAATATATAGCACTAAATGAGAGGTTAATATGATTGGAATCTCAGAGACATGGTGGAAGGAGGACAGACAGTGGGACACTGTGATACCTGGGTACAAACTATATCGTAATGATAGAGTTGATCAAATTGGTGGAGGGGTTGCGCTCTATGTTAGAGAGGGCATTGAGTCAGAAAGGATTAAAGTTTTGCAGGAAACAAAATTTGCTGTAGAATCTCTATGGATTGAAATTCCATGCAAAAAGGGGAAGGCGATGGCAGTAGGGGTGTACTATCAACCGCCTTGCCAGAATGAACAAATGATGATGAAATGCTCAAAGAAATCAAGGAAGCTAACAAAAGTTACAGCGCAGTAATAATAATGGGTGATTTCAATTACCCCAGTATCGACTGGGTCAGTGTCACGGCAGGACATGCTAGGGAGATAAAGTTCCTAGATGAAATAAATGACTGCTTCTTGGAGCAGCTGGATCATTAACTGACCAGAGGGGAAGCCATATAGGACCTAGTCCTTAGTGGAACACCAGATCTAGTGCAAGAGATAAGAACATAAGAACATAAGATATGCCATACTGGGTCAGACCAAGGTCCATCAAGCCCAGTATTCTGTTTCCAACAGTGGCCAATCTAGGTCATATGTACCTAGCAGTTTCCCCAAGAGACACAAGTTCCACAATGCTTGTACTGGGTCAAGCATTGATATCTTCGGTCACTTCTTAATAATGGTTTATGGACCTTTCCTCCAGGAACTTGTCCAAACCTTTTTTAAACCCAGCTACACTAACAGCCTTTACTACATCCTCCGGTAACAAATTCCAGAGTTTGATTACACGTTGAGTGAAAAAATATTTTCTTTTATTAGTCTTAAATAGTTTACCCTGTAGCTTCATTGCATGTCCCCTAGTCTTTCTATATTCTGATAAGGTAAACAATCGATCTACGTTTACCCGTTCCACTCCGTTCATTAATTTATAGACTTCTATCATATCTCCCCTCAGCCGTCTCTTTTCCAGGTTAAAGAGCCCTAACCTTTTTAGCCTTTCTTCATCGGAGTATCCTTCCATCCCCTTTACCATTTTGGTGGCTCTTCTCTGTACCTTTTCTAAAATCGCTATATCCTTTTTAAGATACGGCGACCAGAATTGCACACAATATTCAAGGTGCGGTCTCACCATGGAACGATATAGAGGCATTATAATATCTTTTGTTTTATTTTCCATTCCTTTCCTTATCATACCTAGCATTCTATTTGCTCTCTTGGCCGCCGCTGCACACTGGGCCGAGGGTTTTAACATGGTATCCACAATGACGCCTAAATCTTTTTCCTGGGTGGTGGTTCCTAATGTGGAACCTTGCATCGTGTAACCATAGTTTGGGTTGTTCTTCCCTAGGTGCATAACCTTGCACTTGTCCACATTAAATTTCATCTGCCATTTTGATGCCAATCTTCCAATTTATCAAGATCCTCTTGCAATTTTTCACAATCCTCTTGGGTTTTAACAACTTTAAATAGTTTTGTGTTATCTGCAAATTTGATAACCTCACTCGTTATTCCACTTTCCAGGTCATTTATGAATATGTCAAAAAGCAGTGGACCCAGCACAGATCCCTGGGGTACACCACTATTCACCTTTCTCCATTGGGAAAATTGGCCATTTAGCCCTACCCTCTGCTTTCTATCTTTTAACCAGTTCCTGATCCACAATAGTACACTGCCTCCTATCCCATGACTCTTTAGTTTTGCCAAAAGTCTCTGATGAGGGACCTTGTCAAAGGCTTTCTGAAAGTCCAGATACACAATATCAACCGACTCACCTTTGTCCACCTGTTTATTCACTCCTTCAAAAAAACATAACAGATTAGTAAGACAAGATCTTCCTTGTCTAAAGCCATGTTGGCTGTCTCCCATTAGGTTGTGACTATCTACATGCTGAGTAATTTTATTCTTTATGATGGTTTCTACCATTTTTCCCGGTACTGACGTCAGGCTCGCTGGTCTTGGGTGTTGGGGCCACTTGGCAATAGTGGTCATAGCATGATCGCGTTTGATTTAATTAGTGGAGGAGGGATAGTAAGGAAATCCACAGTACTACCTTTTAACTTTTGAAAGGGAGACTATGATAAAATGAGGAAAATAGTTAAGAAAAACTAAAAGGAGCAGATGCAAAGGTTAAAGACTTACATCAAGCTTGGGTGTTGTTGAAAAATACTATCTTGGAAGCCCAGCCCAGCTGTATTCCATGTTTTAAGAAAAGAGGAAGGAAGTCAAAAAAACTGCCAGCGTGGTTTAAAGGTGAGGTCAGAGAGGCTGTTGTTGCCAAAAAAGCATCTTTCAGGAAATGGAAGAAAGAGCCAAACGACGAAACCTGGAAACAGCACAAGCACTGGCAAGTCAAATGCAAGGCATTGATAAGGCAGGCAAAGGGAGAATTTGAGAAGAAGCATGCTGCGGAAGCAACAACGCGAAATAAAGATTTTTTCAAGTACATTCATAGCAAAAAACCTGTGAGAGAGTCAGTTGGTCCATTAGATGATAGAGGGGTTAAAGGGGCACTAAGAGGCGACAAGGCGATAGTGGAGAGAATGAATGAATTCTTTGCTTCGGTCTTTACGGAGGAAGATGTAAGGATGTTACCCATGACTGAAGAGGTATTTGAAGGTGCTGAAGAATTGAAGGAAATATCGATATATCGGGAAGATGTATTACAACTATTAGATAAACTGAAGAGTAGCAAATCACCTAGGCCGGATGGTATACATCCAAGGGTGTTGAAAGAACTGAAATATGAGATTGCAGACCTGCTATTAGTAATCTGTGAATTTTCATTAAAATCATCTGTAATACCTGAAGATTGGAGGATCGCCAATGTAACGCCAATTTTTAAAAAGGGTTCCAGGGGTGATCCGGGAAACTACAGACATAAGAACATAAGACCGGTGAGCCTGACGTCAGTACCGAGAAAAATGGTAGAAACCATCATAAAGAACAAAATTACTCTGCATGTAGATAGTCATGGCCTAATGGGAGACAGCCAACATGGCTTTAGACAAGGAAGATCTTGTCTTACTAATCTGTTATGTTTTTTTGAAGGTGCGAATAAACAGGTGGACAAAGGTGAGTCGGTTGATATAGTGTATCTGGACTTTCAGAAAGCCTTGGCAAGGTCCCTTATCAGTGACGTTTGGCAAAACTAAAGAGTCATGGGATAGGAGGCAGTGTACTATTGTGGATCAGGAACTGGTTAAAAGATAGAAAGCAGAGGGTAGGGCTTAATGACCAATTTTCCCAATGGAGAAAGGTGAATAGTTGTGTACTCCAGGGATCTGTGCTGGGTCCGCTGCTTTTTGACATATTCATAAATGACCTGGAAAGGGGAATAATGAGTGAGGTTATCAAATTTGCAGAAGACACAAAACTATTTAAAGTTGTTAAAACCCAAGAGGATTGTGGAAAATTGCAAGAGGATCTTAATAAATTGGAAGACTGGGCATCAAAATGGCAGATGAAATTTAATGTGGACAAGTGCAAAGTTATGAACCTAGGGAAGAACAACCCAAACTATGGTTACATGATGCAAGGTTCCACATTAGGAACCACTATCCAGGAAAAAGATTTAGGCGTCATTGTGGATAACATGTTAAAACCTTCGGTCCAGTATGCAGCGGCGGCCAAGAGAGCAAATAGAATGCTAGGTATCATAAGGAAAGGAATGGAAAATAAAACAAAAGATATTATAATGCCTCTATATCATTCCATGGTGAGACCGCAACTTGAATATTGTGTGCAATTCTGGTCGCCGTATCTTAAAAAGGATATAGCGTTATTAGAAAATGTTCAGAGAAGAGCCATCAAAATGGTAAAGGGGATGGAAGGATACTCCTATGAAGAAAGGCTAAAAAGGTTAGGGCTCTTTAACCTGGAAAAGAAACGGCTGAGGGGAGATATGATAGAAGTCTATTAATTAATGAATGGAGTGGAACGGGTAAACGTAGATCGATTGTTTACGTTATCAGACTATAGATAGACTAGGGGACATGCAATGAAGTTACAGGGTAAACTATTTAAGACTAATAAAAGAAAATATTTTTTCACTCAACGCATAATCAAACTCTGGAATTTGTTACCGGAGGATGTAGTAAAGGCTGTTAGTGTAGCTGGGTTTAAAAAAGGTTTGGACAAATTCCTGGAGGAAAGGTCCATAAACCATTATTAAGAAGGGACCCAGGATATCAATGCTTGACCCAGTACAAGCATTGCAGAACCTGTGTCTTTTGGGGAAACTGCTAGATACGTATGACCTAGATTGGCCACTGTTGGAAACAGGATACTGGGCTTGATGGACCTTGGTCTGACCCAGTATGGCATATCTTATGTTCTTATGCAGTAAAAAGCAGGAGACTGAAAACTGAATAGTAAAAGGTGAAGAAAGAAAACAGGAAATAAGTGATCACTTCATTACCTACATCAATCTGTAATACTGAAGACAGGTGGAGAAAGAAGAAATTGCAAATAGACAGGTGACCCTCAAAACAAGAGTTAAGAGAAAATGGAGGAAAGCAGAAACCAGAACCACAAAATTAGGAAAATAAAATTGATAGAAAACCAAGGTAGAAAAAAGAATTATATTTTCTATTTAATGATTGGAATATGTGTGCTTTTGGAATGTACATCTGCCAGGATTAATGATAAATATCGCTGGGGGGGGGGACCTTAAAGCCAACTAACTTTCTTCAGCTTCCAGCATATGCACACTGCCCCGGTCACTTATTCCTCACATCTGCACAGACCCACTGCTCTCAGACACTTGGCCCCCAAGCGCACTGCTGCCACATTACAAATAATCAAGAAGCTGTGTCATTACTTTGAAGCCGATATGTGTCAGGCATGTTCAATACATCGGATAATTACTTTAAAAAGCAGAGATTTACATATTTATATGTTCATATTTATGTTGTTTGAGTGATAATTTTATTTTATTAGTATCTGGAGTCATCGGAATTTTCCTTAGCTAAAATGGGGGTCACACCAGAAAAATGTTTAGGAAGCACTGAGCTGGAGGAATTCCAATCACCTGCTGGCTGAGAGAAGCAAGTGTATGTGTGCACATACTATTTGAAAACAAGAGCAAAGCACTTGTGGCAATGGCATAACTAGTGTATTTGTCAGCAGATCATTTCTTAATACCCCTCTCCTCTACATGACAAAATTATTTGCAGTAATAATCATGAAATGAAACAAACAATAATAATGGCCAGAAAAGAAATGCTGTTTGAAATTTTAAACATAAATAAAAACTCAAAGCACTCACATAGAATAATAGGGCCCGATATTCAACAAGGCGTCAAGGTCTGCCATACCCGCAGAAGGTTACCCAGTCAGGAAAAGGGCTTGAATCGTGAGTCAGGTGTCGACAAAATGGGCAAGCAATGAAAATGAAGCACAAACCGAGCACAGCGACAGGCGCCCTCCGCGGCAATGACGGATAAGCACAAGGCACATAACTCGGGCACGACACCGAAGGCAGACGCGATACCCGTGTATGTGGCCACAACAGCAGTGGCTAGAGATGCACGATGGACCGTGCTCAGCAACCTGTGTATCGCCTGACCAACGTACCCGGGTACTGGCCATCCGGCGTACCCGAGCATAGACGACGCCATCATGCAGGCCCTGCAGGCTGCCTGTGCAGCAGCCCCCTGTGGCTGGAAGGACAGACAGATGAGAGAGAATGTCTCGTCCGCTCTGTGCTGCTCCACCCCACGGAGGGCTTTCACCCAAACCTGAGGCTGGCAACAGCCCTATGGAGGGGGATACAACTCTGGCTGCGCAGGTAAGGAGGCTACAACAGGTAGGTGGGGGGCTGAGCACCATGTTAGGCAGATGCATCCTGAAGGGCACAGCTGTGTGTCTGCACAGGAAGATTGGGTATTATGCCAAGACAGATGCTGCTGGCTGCCCCACTGTGTGCCTATCAGGACGAGGGGTTGAGGGAGAGGCCTGCATCGGTACAGGTGCCAGCCCCAAATGCCTGCAGCAGGGGGAATACCCACACATAGCAGGTGGTGAAGGTGCTGCACCCCCTGGTGGTGGTTGGTAATAATGCCACAGGACATGCACAGCAATGGAAAAGCCCGGTGCAAGGGGTGCCATGGCAGGGCTGAGCACTTCAGGGGACACAGGCAGCCAATTTAGATGCCCTGAACATCTGCCTTATCCCTAGCTCCTGTGCCCTGTTGTGGGGGTATGGGGGAATTGGAGGCAGAAACCACACACGTAGTGTCTGTACATCCCTGCAAGCAGCTCTGCCACCACAGCCATGCACCCATGGCTGTGCCCCTGCCCCTAGGAAAGGCATGTCACCAGACCATTGCAGAATACAGATATCCATAGCAGGCAAAATGGTAGCGGCCAACTGAGCACAGTTTTCCCCCTTCTCCCACAAGGAATATGGAGTACGCTGGACACTGGAGTTCCTGAAATACCACTTTGGGATGCTGCACCAGAGGTAACCCAACCAGTTCCAGAGGATCAGGGAGCAGCTGGCAGCTCAGAAAGGTCAGTGGGATGCACAGTGGTGCCCAGCAGATGGAGGGGGCAGCAGCCAGGGCTGCAAGACTAGTGCAAACAGACCACCTGGTGGTGGACACTCTCAATATGGGACTGGGCTGGGGGCAGCTGTGCCATCCCTCAGTGCCACCAGTCTGGCTATGCACTAGCCAGCATACACGACGTGCAAGTGTGTGTGAATCTGGCTGGAGCATGGCACATAAGGGCAGTACAGGGGCATAAACCCCCAGCCGATGTCACAGGGGCACAGTACACCTGCCCATGCTGCCAGTCGTGTATGCCCAGTGACTGGAGGGCCGACAGGGCACAGCCCAGCATGTGAGGGGGAACAGAGCAGGCTGGAGGTGGGCAAAAGGGGGATGCAGTGTTCAATGTGGTGGGGGCAGGCCCCTTTGAGCCGAAGGTGGGTGAGTGATGCATGTGTAGGTCTCCCCAGGGGTGTGCCAGTTTCACCCCAGGGCCATACCAGTGTGTACCAGTAACCCTCCCTCCCCTCTCCCCACAGCTGGCTCCAGGGCTGCCCAGGGAACTGCTGGGACACCATGCCAGCCACCCAGGAGTGGTGGGGCTGCAACAGGTGAGTGGAGCAGCAGCAGCAGTACCACCATTGGCAGTGATTAGGAGGAGGAGACATCGCCGTCATCAGCAACAAGTGGCACTGCATCTGAGGACACCACAATGGAGGAGGGGGACAGCGAGGGGTCCATGGCACAGTGGGGGGAGGGGGATCAGATGAGGAGGAGGGATTAGAAGACCAGGAGCAGGGTGGGAAGGAGGAGTGTCAGAGGAGGAGGAGGAAGAGGGATCAGAGGACCAGGGGTAGGTTGGGAAGGAGGGGGTGTCAGAGGAGAAGGGGGAGGAGGGGGAGGAGGTATCAGAGGACCAAGGGCAGGGTGAGGAGGCAGGGGTGGGAGCAGAGGGAGTGGCAGGGGGGACAAAGGAACCACCCACCTAGCGCCCAAGTTGTGACAACATGGCACAGGGCACCACCGAAGGCAACCGGTAGGGAGGCCAGAGGTGAAGCTGCACCCCCCAGCAGAACCCCACAGACGCGCCCACCTGCTGACCATCCAAGGGGCCATGTGCCCGCCGCATGGTGCAGCACAGGCCAGGGGAGATCTGGAGTGGTGCGGTGGTCCTCCACAGTCACCCTACCACTCAGGGGCACATCCTGGCTGTGTCACAGCCAGACCCACAGCACCACCACCCCCTCATCAATGGAGTAACTGGATCCTGGCCGCCCTGGTAGCAGAGGTGTGCCTCCTCAGGGAGGAGATGCGTATTGCAGTGCAGACTATCAACTGGCACCTAGAGGCCCTCACAGCAGCTGTGTCATGGCAAAGGCAGGGACGCCCTGCACCATAGGGTGACCCCCTGTCCCATACGCCCTGGGCGGGTCAGAAGGAGTCCAAAGTAAACCAATGTCTGCCACTGTTGGCAGGATTGTAAATATGTTGACACAGTTGTCAAACAAATGTTTCCATGTTTGTAAGCACTGTGTCATCCAGTTTGTGAGGGCAGGGCAGCACATGTGTGTGAGTGGTGTGGGGGTCCAGGGGAGGGGGACCAGTGGAGGGGGAACAGGGGAGGGGTCCAGGGGTCCATGGGCATGGTGAAAAAGGGACTACAGTTGTTGGACTGGAAGGTCAAACCGGAACGGCCATCCTGCATGGGTATGGCAGTTGGCCCCTACCCAAGCAGACATCACAACACAGCGGCGGAGCACGTGCAGGATGCCCTCTGACCTGTGAAGGCATACTGTCAGGGTGGCGCACACTGCAGTCGCCATCTCCGCCTGTAGTGCTATGCGTCTTACCCGGGTATCCCTATCTGGCCATCCCTGCATGCCTATCATGCCATTGTTCAGTCCTGTGTGGGTACGACGTCCTGCGGTGGCGAGCTGTAATGCAGATATTCGTAGCATCTGTGCCAAGGGGCCTACATGTGTACCAGATATGCCTTTGGATGGGGTGTGGCCCTGCTGTGCGCTCTACCCACGTATGCATAAGAGGACCTATGTAGGTAAGTGAACGCTGCCTTATCACATTGCTGCTTCACTATGGTCGACAAGGCACTTGCAGCAGCAAAGCACACGAGAAAGGCTAACTTCACTCCTTCTGAGACAGGCATGGCCCTGGGGCTTATCTTGCAGCAGCAAACACTGCCCTCTTCGCAGCTGAGGATGCCAGCAACTAGCAGGCAGCATAGTGGGACATCACAAACAAGGTCAATGTGGTACACCACCACAACTGCGACGTGGAGGACCTCAAGAAAAAGTGTCATGTCTGTCAGGTGGTGAAGGAGAAGAGGGCTAACAACAGCAGGCTGCCGCCTTTATAGCAGCACAGCCTCACCCCACTGGAGGATCAGGTGCTGCAGTAGGTAGAGGAGGTCGCTGTCACAGGGTTTCCAGGCTTCGACATTACAGGCACACAGGGGAGTAAGTAGGGGTGCCCCATAGCATGGTGTGGTTGTGACAGCAATAACTGTACTCCACCATCCCTCTGTCCACCCAACCCATGCCTGTCTGTCTGTCAGACTGCAGGTGCTACGTGGGATAGGTAAAGTGTGGGCCAGCTGCCAGTACTGTGGTGGACTGGGTGCCACCCCTCGAGCCATGACAGCATGCCATCTCACTAACCTCTGCCATATTTGCTCTCCCACAGACCCACCAACTACACTACCGTCACAGCCTAGGACTGATACAGGGAAAGTTGCAGTGGAGAGCAATAGGTTGAGAATATGAGAGATGGAAGGGACTACAGTGAAGGAGACTGAGCTAAGGAGACGGGAGGGACTAGGATCCGAGGAGCAGGTGGTGAATTTGGATGAGAAAAGAAGGTGAATGGTTTCCTTCTTGAAGATCATAGAAAAGAAAGAAAGGGTAGCAGTGATAGTGGGGGGGATTGGAAATGAAGAGGGGGAGGAGGGAGAGTAGCTGTCCTCATGGGGAATTGGAGTGTGATCTTGTGCATTTTGTTATGGAAGTAGTCAGCCAGGGTTTGGACAGAAAGGAAGGGAGGGGTCAGAGGTGGAGGCACCTTGAGGAGACAATTGAGAGTTGAAAAGAGACAGTGAGGGTCAGAGGCAAGAAAATTAGTCAGATGGACAAAATAGTCCTGTTTGGCCAGTGCTATGGCTGACTGGAAAGAGAGAAGCATGACTTTGAAGTTTAGAAAGTCCGCAAGTTTGTGGAATTTGAACCAGGCACGCTCAGCTGAGTGGGCACAGGAATGTAGATAGCGGGTAGTGGAAGACAACCAGGGTTGAGGTACAGTTCGCCTCACAGGATGTGGCATGGATGGAGCAAGAGCATGTAGAGCAGAGGAGAGTGCAGCGTTATAGGAAGCTATTGCCTCATCAACAGATTCAGATTCCATGCTGGAGGAAAGAGGTGATGAGACAGTGAGGAGAAAGCCAATGGGACAATAGCATGAAGATTTCTAAAGAGGTTGGAGGAGATAGGGTGAGGTTGAGGTGGTGAATGATGAATAGTGAAGCTTAGCAGGGGATGGTCTGATAAGGGGACAAGTGAGGTACAAAAGTTAGAGAGTAGGTAATTAGAGAAGAACACAAGGTCAAGGCAGTGGCCTTGCTGATGATTGGGGCAGTAGAGCAAAGCTAGAGGTTGAATGATGAGTAACTTTAAAGCATAAGGGTCGGAGGGGTTATCAACATGAATGATTGGTTACCTCCATTGTCTTTCCAGGACCCTTCTATTACTGTTACTGCTCCCAGCCCCCCAGGAAGTGACGCGGCCACGTGAAGTCAGGACACTTCCATTGCTGTTACCACTTCTGATTTGCTTCACTCTGTCACCTCCTATTCATTGCCTATTAATCTACTCCTCCTCCATCCCTTCCCCTCATCTCTGGGATGATCTGACCGCACTATATCGGACATATCCTTTCAATTTCCCCAACTGCTTATTCTCGGTGATTTCAATGTCCATTTCCACTCCCTGTCCACCACTCATGACCACTCTTTTATCACCTTGCTCCGTGATCTTGCTCTCTCACAGCATGTTGATGCAACCACCCACACTGCTGGCCTCACTCTTGATCTAGTACTGTCATCCTCCACAGCCTCCTTTCAGCTCTCTGATGTTATGATATTCCTCTTCCTTGGACCGATCACTGTCTCGTTCAGTTTCACCTCAACTCACCCATTCCAATGGTGCCACCTTCTACTGCCTTTCCATCACAGTTGCCCTCAATGATGATTCTGCCATGTTACCTCTCAATCAATGCAGAGGTTCCCTACCGGTGATCAACTCCTACCCCCAGATTTCACTACCCTTTCAATAAACTAGCAGGTTTCTTTATGGACCACTTCTCTTGTGACTGCATTTGAACAAGTAGCACCCTTGCACCTTTGCCCCCTCTCAGCTTGCCCCCACCAACCATGGTTTCACTCCAGACTTTGTCTCCTTCGCACTCAACTGCGTCACTCAGAAAGGATCTGGCAGAAATGCTGTTCTCCCTCAGCACTTGAACACTTTAGGTCCTGCCATAAGATTTATCATTCCAACATCCATCAAGCAAAGCAATCCCATTATTCCACCATGATCTCCACTTCAGCTAATTCCGCAAGGCAACTGCACTCAGTCCTAAAGTCCCTATCATCTACGCAGCCTTGTACATCGTCCCATGTCCCCACCAATGTTCCGGCCCCATCCCAACTGGTCATGTTTTTTGACTCCTAGCCGTGCGCTCAT
The DNA here is from genome assembly GCA_033557465.1 of Ichthyophis bannanicus. Taxonomy (NCBI): domain Eukaryota; kingdom Metazoa; phylum Chordata; class Amphibia; order Gymnophiona; family Ichthyophiidae; genus Ichthyophis; species Ichthyophis bannanicus. The sequence continues at coordinate 641,491,229 of CM066036.1, read as the reverse complement.
CATTTGCCAATTGCCCTTCTCCTATACCATCCTCATCCCCCCTCTCCAGTTTCATACCCCTCTCTTTCCCATGTTTGGTCCAACTTTTACCGTCTTACGTCCACTGAATTTCTCAAACTACTCTCCACCTCCCATAATACCTCATGCTCACTAGACCCTATACCCTCATTTTGGCTACTAGAACCCTCACTAGCACTTCACTCCTCCATACTTGCAATTCTGAATTCCAGTCTCTCCTCTGGCACTCTTCCCAGTCTTTGGAAGCATGCACTGGTTCGCCCCCTCCTGAAGAAGCCCTCCCTCAATCCCTTGAACCCTGCCAATTACCGTCCTGTCTCCAACTTGCCATTCCTTTCTAAAATGCTTGAAAAGGCTATCTTTTCCCAACTTTCACACCACCTTGACACCACACACCTGCTTCATCCTTGCCAATCCAGATTTCGTCCTGATCACAGCATTGAGACCATTATGCTCTCCTTCCTTAACGACCTTCACACAGCACACAATCATGGTGACATCACTCTGGCGGTTTCCCTAGACCTGTCCGCAGCCTTTGATCTGGTAGATCACTCCCTTCTCCTCTCCCATCTGAGGGATTCTGGGCTCCATGGGACAGTATTTCGCTGGTTCTATTCCTTTCTGTCCTCACGATCCTTCTCGGTGCATGTGGGCAACTCTTCCTCTAATCCTATCCCACTTTGTTGCGTTGTCCTCAGGGCTCCATCCTTGTCACTATTTTATTTAATGCATTTCTCTCACCCCTTGCCCTTCTTATTCAGCAGTTTGGGATATCCACGTATTACTATACAGACTATATCCTTCTCCTCTACCATACGAATCTGACCTCTCTGTTCTTAATGATTGCCTGTCTCATATTTCTAGCTGGCTCACAACACATTGTCTACATCTTAACCTCACCAAGACTCTTGCAGTCTGGTTCACATTTGGTAATCCCTGTCCGTCAGCTGCTCCAGTCCTTAACAATACTACAATCCCCTTGGCCACTACAATCCGCTATCTTGGCGTCACTTTGGATACTGCACTTTCTTTTCACGATCATATCTCTCTTCTCTCCCACCGATCCTTTTTCTATCTCTGACAAATACGGGCTATCCATCCCTTTCTGTCCTCACAAGCTCTGACCACCCTCCTTTTATAACTAGTCATGTCACGTCTGGATTTTTGCAACCTGGCCCTTGCTGGCATTTCCCAGATCCAACTACACCGGCTACAACTATTGCAGAATATAGCAGCCTGGATTATAACCCACACCACATGCCGGGAACACATCACATCATCGCATTAAGCTTCACTGGCTTCCCCTTGCCTTCCATATTCAATACAAAATCCTCACTCTGACTCATCATGTCATCTATTCAAACAGCCCGCAATACCTGGTTGACCTGCTCCAGTTCCACACCCCATTCCGCAGCCTCTGCTCGGTTCACATCAATCGCCTTGTCCTTCCATCTCCCTCACATGCCCACCTTCAGTCTACCCATCATTCAGCCTTTTTCTTCCTTGGCCCTTCCCTCTGGAATTCTCTCCCACCCACACAACGCCAAGAATCATCTTTTCCCAAATTTAAGACACTCCTCAAAACCCACCTTTTCCAAAATGCCTTTGACTTACCATCCACCACTTCCTGACCACCCAAAATCCCTCCCCCCTCTGCTTTGTATCTTTTTTGACTCCTCCTACTGCTCTATCCCTTCTTACTTTCTTCTTCTCTCACTATGACTGTTACTGCTATCTTGTCAAGCAATGCAATTCTTTTTCCTTTTCCTGGCTTTTAGCCGATACTTTTCTTTTCTTTTGTAAACTGCCCTGGTGTTATGAAGGAGCGGTATATCAAGAAACTCAATAAACATAAACATAAAGTCCCCAAGAATAAGGGAGGGGGAAGATGAATCCAGAAAGAAGGAAAGCCATGAGTCAAAGTCAGAGAGAAAGGTAGAGGTGGACTTGTCAGGGGGTTGATAAATAACAGCTAATCAGAGAGGTAGTGGAGAAAAAGTCAGATGGAATGGACTTCAAAGGAGGAAAAGGAGTGAGAATAAAGCAGAAGGAGGGGTTGAAACTGACAGGAAGGAGAGAGTAGAAGCCCAACACCTCCACCATGGCAAGTGGGATGAGGCATGTGGGAGAATTCACAGCCACCATGACAGAAAGCAGCGACTGAAGCTGAGTCCTCAGGAAGGAGCCAGATCTCAGTTAAAGCAAGAAGATGGAGAGCATTAGAAATAAAGAGATCATGAGTAAAGACAAGTTTATTTGAGATGAAGTGTGTGTTCCACAAGGCACATGAGAAGGGAGAGAAGAGGGGGAGAGGAGAGGGCTATGAATAAGATTTGAGCTGTTGCATAAGGATCTATTCTGGGAATGTGACAGAAGTCTAGGGGGGCCAGGTTTGGGGTTGATATATCCGGAAGAGAGAAAGAGGAGGAGTAGAAGAGTGAAGGGCAGAGAGGAGACAGCACAGCAGTAATGAGGGTGAGGTTGTTTCAGAGAGAGGTGATGGCTGAATGAGAGGGAGAAAGTGGTGAAGCTCAAGAGCTGATGATAGGGTAGATGACAAGATGGTGGGGGGAGCGAGGATGGTAAAGGGGAGATAAGAGGGAGGGGCTTGAAAGTGTTGATAGGAGGGGAGACAATTAGGAAGTATGAGCAATAGGAAGAGAAAGTGATGAGGAACCATAAAAGAGATATGGAGAGGAGCACAAAAGTCAGAGGAAGTAAAAAGGATAGGTGGTAGAGATTGCAGGGGATAAGGTACACCCGTGAGGGGATTCTGGTACTGAGCACAGGACAGCTATAAGAGACTATAAGAGATGGGGAGGGTGGGTTGGGGGAGGGAGCTGAAGATAGAGCAGAACAAGTGGGGCAGGGAAAGTGCTGAATATAAGCAAGTGAAAGCAGCCAGAGTCCACAGAATGTGCCCTGGTAAAAAAAAAAAACAACTGAGGAATGAAAATACCCACTAGAGAGGAATAGGGAGAATACGTTTTGAACTTACTCCTGAAATGAATACATGGAGCTGAGGCCAGTTGTCTTGGATGCCAACAGTATGACTAAAAATTCTCCAAATAAACTTCCATGTAGAATACAATGTTTATTAAAGGATAAGAAATGAAAATGTGCTAATTTGAAGCTTACGTATATATTATTAAAACTCAACAGTGACCGCAGCAATTGCTTAGAATTTAGACCAAAAAAAGACTTTTTCGGGGAGGAGTTGACATTGTTTAGAATTATCAGCTCATGGTGTAATCAAAAGCAGACCAACTTTTAGTTGGATTTATTATTTTTTTAAATTCTCTACAATATAGCCGCTTGTTGCCTTATGGCCTGTATGTGTGGGTGTGCCCGCTCTCCCTGCAGGTACAAGAATGTGCTGATTGCAGCTATCAGGATCTATTGCCTTGCTTTGACTGAAACTGCTTTTTACTGCTCCTCAGAAGCTGCCACCCTAGGTGACCACCTAGTCTTGCCTAATGGTTGAGCCTGCCTTGTAAGCAAAATGTATCTGAACAATCCCAGGAGTTATCTGCCCCTCTTTAGATTAACATTTGTACTTCAATTTTTTTAAAAATCACTAACCATCAGACAATCTCACTGTCAGCCTCCTGGAATTCCCGTTACAGCAAGCTTCCGCTGATGAGCTGATTCTCCCGGTTGGGTCCTCCTCCCAATATATCATCTAGTCTCATGATAGATTTTTTACCTCCTTCATGGCTAATCTCAGCTTTATATAGTACGTTCTCTTCCTTACGCACACAGTTAAGACCTTGAATCTTGTCTTTGCTGACTCTTATCGCCTCACTTCAATTCACTAACTTCCAATATTAAACTGCCCCATTTTCTTATTACTTTTATCCTATCTACACAGGGCCGGATTTACCTATACGCCATGTACGCCATGGCGTAGGGCCCACAGCCGGCAGGGGCCCACAAAAAAAGAACAAGTTCATTTTTTTTTAATACAATTTAAAAAAAAACCTGGTGGCTGCCGCCGCGGGGCCCCCTCTGCTGCCACGGCAGCACCGACTGACCCGCGGGGGCCCCGTCTACAAGCTGAAGCCGTCGGTTCGGTTCGTTCCTCCCTCCCTCCGTGCAGGCTGCAGGCTGTGAGAGACGCGAAAGGAGAGTGTCTCCTCGCGTCTCTGTTAAGCCCGCAGGGGCTGAGGGGACATTTCCCATAAGCCCATGCGGGCTTAACAGAGATGCGAGGCGACGCTCTCCCTTCGCGTCTCTCACAGCCTGCAGCCTGCACGGAGGGAGGGAGGGAAGAACGAACCGAACCGACGGCTTCAGCTTGTAGACGGGGCACCCGCGGGTCAGTCCGTGCTGCCGAGGCAGCAGAGGGGGCCCCGCGGCGGCAGCCACCAGGTTTTTTTTTTAAATTAAATTTTACTTTAGGCCGACGGGGGGGGGGGTAGGACTGGTAATGGGCTATGGGGGGGGTAGGACTGGTAATGGGCTATTGAGGGGCTGGGGCTGGAAATGGGCTGGGGGGGTAGGGCTGGAAATGGGCTAGGGGGGGGAAGGACTGGTAAATGGCTATTGGGGGGGCTGGGGCTGGGAATGGGGCTGGGGGGGGTTAAGGCTAGAGGTGGGCTGATGGGGTTAGGACTGGTAATGGACTGTGGGCTGTTGGGGGGCTTAGAACTGGCAATGGGCTTTGGGGGGGGGTTAAGACTGGTAATGGCCGGTGGGCTGATGGGGGCTGTCTGGTAATGGGCTATGGGGGGGCTAGGACTGGAAATGGGCTGGGGGGTTAAGACTGGAGGTGGGCTGATGGGGTTAGGACTGGTAATGGGCTGTTGGGGGGGGTTAGAACTGGTAATGGGCTTTGGGGGGGTTAAGACTGGTAATGGGCTGTGGGCTGATGGGGATTGTCTGGTAATGGGCTATGGGGGGCTAGGACTGGAAATGGGCTGGGGGGTTAAAACTGGAGGTGGGATGATGGGGTTAGGACTGGTAATGGGCTGTGGGCTGATGGGGGGGGGTAGGACTGGCAATGGGCTATGGGGGGCTGACTGGAAATGGGTTGATGGGGTTAGGACTGGAAGTGGGCTGATGGGGGGTTAGGACTGGTAATGGGTTATAGGGGGGGCTTAAACTGAAAATGGGGTGATGGGGGTTAAGGACTGTAAGTGGGTTGATGGGGGGCTAGGACTGGTATTGGGTTGGGGGGTTGCTAGGACTGGAAATGGGCTGATGGATGGCTAGGACTGGAAATGGGCTGATGCAGGGACTAGAAGGGAATGGATGCTGGGTGAGGCTGGAACTAGAAGGGAGCTGATGTTGGGGGAGGATTAGAATGGGATGGGGCTGGAAGAGTAAAATGGAGAAGGGAAAAATATTTTGTGTGGGAGGGATAAAAAATCTACAATTGGCCGGGTATTGGGAGAGTAAGTGGGGATTGAGGATGGAGGGGTAAAATTTGAGTGGATGAAATAGGAATGAGGAAAGAGCAAAAGGAGAAAGATAAGTATGTTAAAGCAGATGTAGAGAGAGAATGGAAAAAAATCTAGAAGAGAGAAGAAAGGACAAATGGACAGCAGACGATGGAGAGTTAGCAGAAGACACGAAGAAACCAGAAGAAAGTGGCTGGAGCAATTGCAGCTGAAAAAAATGCACAAAAGGTAGAAAAATATCTCTTTATTTTGAATTTATTAATTGGAATATGTCAGCTCTGGTAAATGTGCATCATTAACGTCTGCGCTTTGTTTAGTACAAGAGCAAATTAATGTATAGTTTTATTTCTACAGTGTTGTACATTCCAAGTTTGGCTTTTGGGATTCCCAGTTTAATTATTGTCTTCCTGTTTCTAAATTGTGATTACTTGTTTGGTGATGGTCTATGTTCTGCATGTGTAACTGAGCTGAGGTGTTCTGTTTATATAATTCCTATTTGACATTGCCACTTGTTCTCTTTCCCCAGTAGGTCATGTATTGTTGTTCTCTGAAATGTATTGGTTTAATATTTGCAGTGTTGCCTTTTGATTGGTAGAGTATGGTGCTTTGTGAGTCCTGGTAGTGCTGTTAGGATACGGCGGGTTTACTATGGGTTCTAAATGGGCAGTGTTTGTAGTAGTTCCTAATGTGTCTGGCAGTTGGCACTGGATTATAGTAATGTAGAAATCTTTTAGTCTTTCTTTATCCATACACTCATTAAGAGGCACGTTTACTAAAAGTTAGTATATGGTAACATTATGCAAATATTTCTGCAAATGAGGCCCCTTATGCAAATGAGGCCCCGCACCCCCCTTGGGCCGCCCCTGCTGGGGGCCCACAATTTTTGTTGGCGTAGGGCCTCACTCAAGGTAAATCCGGCCCTGTATCTACAAATTCTTTCTACAAAGGTGTCCCATTTCGGTTTGATGGTAAATACATTTTGCAAAGGAATAATACTAAGGGTACAGTGACTAGGTTTCCTGTCTTGAAATGGGAGGCCGTGGGGCGAAGTCCCCGACGACCGCAGTAACCGGGCCGGCGGCGGGTGCAAGTCCCCGTAGAGGGGAGAAGGGGTGGGGATGCGCGCACGCCGCGTGGGAAGTGTGGCATCTTTCAAATTCATTGGTCCTGCAGCATGAAAGAACGCCGCGGGAGCCAATGGGGGCTTGCCTAAGAGGGCAGGCGAGGGTGCGAATGGGAGGGTGTCTGGCAGTTTGCAATTGGCAGCCCGGGGAGCTGGATCACGGCAGGCACGCAGGTTCAGCAGCCGTTTTTACGAAGAGAGGTCCTCGAGGAGTGGAAGTGCGGGCTAATTTGGGCTGCTGAAGAGCCGAGGCGGACGGTGCAGGGAGAGGAAATGAGAGCATGTGGGGAAGGCGAAGCACACATGGGCCGTGGCGGCGCTCCATGCGAAGACATCATTGCAGGCAAGGCTTTAAAAAAAAACAATTAAGAGAACGGCAGGGGATTATTACAGAACAATGCCTTCTCGAGGGGACGGGGGGAATATCAGAGGTAGGGGGGGCTAACACCGGGAGTAGGGGGGGTTAATGCTAGAGGTAGGGGGGCTAATACGAGGGGTGGGGGTGGAGTTAATAATAGTGGCATTGGGGGGGGAGAATCCCAGGGGTGGGGGAGAGAATTCCAGGGGTAGGGGGAGAAGAAATTCCAGGGGAAAAGGAGGAGAAAATTCCAGGGGGAGGGGGAAGAAAAGAATACTGGAGGGCATAGGGGGTGGTACAGCACCGTAGCACATGACAGGGGCCCGCATCAAGGAGAAAGGTATGGAAGTGATTTGGGCGCACTTCCTGAGTTGCTCAGTCGAGGAAGGAGCGGGGCCCAAGGCCGGGGTTGGAAGACTAGGGGTAATCGTGGGCGCTCCGGGTTAGGGCAGGTGACCATCCAGGACGAGGCTGTGGGGGGGAGGGGGTACAGGAAGGGGCTCCAGGCATGTCCGTATCGGCGGGGGTTGGGAGCGGAGGCCAACAGGGACAACTGGGAGGTCATTTACCCTTTGTGGAAGGAGAGGGGTGGAAGTGGGGCAAGGGGTCCCTGAGTCAGGAAGGTGGGGCCGAGGGCCGAGGAGCAGAGGGTGTTGGACTCCTTCGCAAGGGGGATATTATGCTGCTTATAGTCCTGAGGTATGGGGGCACTGGAGGGAGGGTGGTCAAGGATCATCACGGATGAATTGGGTGTGGCAGCCGTCTTGGCAGTCGTCGTTCCCCCCCCCCCCCTCTGTCTTTTCTTATCTTCCACCCCAGGGAGCTGCGGCATCTCAGAGTGCAGGAGGGCTCGGGATGAGCGGCCCAGCAGGTCTTGAAAACATGGAAGCCGGAGAAGCAGCCAGGTGCCAGAGAATGGAGGAGGCTCAAGAGATGGTGGAAGGATCGCGACAGCAGAGGAAGGCTACTACGGACCGGGAGCCGTCTACAAGTCTGCAAGTGACAGGGGACAGGACAGCAGGTGAGTCTCAGGTTGTGGGACAGGAAGCAGCAGAGAAGAGTGGGTCATGGGAGAAAGTGGGTAAAAAGGCGCGCAAGAAGCGTAAATATTCCCGTAAGCGGCAGGATAGTTCAGGCTCCTCCATATCATCGTCAATGGACACAGCATCTACGTCCTCAGGAGACGATAGCGTCGGACGGCCTCAAGGCAGTAGCATAGTGTTAGGTGCCCAGGTGGGCGGGTCACTGCCTGCCCTGGCATCCTTTTCAGAATTGTGGGAGGGAGTGCCAAAAACGTAACAACGTAAGATACGGAAGAGGCGATATATTGACATTTTTCGGTTACTGGAGGGCAGGAGGAGGTCGGGGGAGAGGAAAAAGAAGAGGAAGGAAGACGAGAAGGCAGGAAGGATTAAAAAAGTGTCAAGGAATGTGGTGAATTGGGAAAGGGCCTTCTTAAGGCTGGCCAGTGTCTGGGGGCATAAGCGCCCATCCCATTATGGGATGCTGTTAGCCTATGCGGACTCCATATTGGAGGCGGCACAGACGCACAAGAGTTAGGGGTGGCTGAACTATGATGAGAAGTTCAGAGATAAGATTGAGGAGAGTAAATCCTTGTTGTGGGGCACTCAGGACATCAATCTATGGCTGACACAGATGTCGGCCAAAGCCGGCTCTGGGGGTATGGGCGGGACGAGAGGTGGGATAGCAAATGCCTTCGGCGGGGGACGGTCTTTTCAAGCAGGCGCGGTCAGGCCACAGCAGAGAGTGGGGAATAGTGGATCCGGAGATGTTTGTTGGAGATACAACAAGTCCTCTTGCCTGTGCCCAGATTGTAAGTTCCGGCATGTCTGTTCCGTGTGTAGCAGAGGTCACACGGACATCAAATGTGTTAAAAAAGGCCCCCCCCTCGTCGGGTGGCAGGCACCCAAGCAGTAGTCATCCTGTGACCTTGGCTGCAACGCCCATACAGATCGAAGCATTAAGACCGTGGCTTCATTAGTATCCAAAGCGTCGGGATAGGGAGGTGCTAGAGGAAAGTTTTCAGCAGGGCTTCATCATACCGGTTATGGGAGGGGTAGTGGGGCGAAGGCCAAGAACTCTCATTCGGTTAGGCAATTTGCTAGTGTGGTAAAAGAGAAGTTGTGGGGCGAGACCGAGTTAGGTAGGATTGCGGCCCCATTTATGAAGGACCCCTTTGCGAATTTTGTGGTCTCCCACTAGGAATCATTCCAAACAAAGAGCCGGGGAAGTTTAGATTGGTTCACAACTTATCCTTCCCAGAGGGGACCTCCGTGAATGATCATATCCCCAGGGAGTCCTGTGTGGTTCGCTATGCGTCCTTGGATGCCACAGTGGGTTTGGTTCGGAAGTGTGGGCGGGGGAGTTTGATGGCTAAGGTAGACATCGAATCAGCGTTCCGATTATTACCGGTGCACCCATCAGCTTTTCCTTTGTTGGGTTTTTCATTTGAAGGAAAAAGTTATTACGATAAATGTATGCCAATGGGATGCTCCGTGTCGTGAGCGTATTTTGAAAAGTTCAATTCATTTATGCATTGGACTCTGGTTAAGAAGGTGGGGTGTTCGAATGTGATTCACTACTTGGACGACTTCCTATTTGTCGGTGAGGCTCAGTCCAGCAGGTGCAGGGAGTTGTTGGATGGCTTCGTGGAGTTGTCCAGAGAGTGGGGAGTGCCTCTGGCCGTTAATAAGACAGAGGGCCCAGTCACTACACTCACCTTTTTGGGGGTGGAATCACCTTCCGGTAGAGAAGGTGGTTATGCTACAGTTGTTGGTGGCTAATGTGCTGGTGTCCAAAAAAAAACCTTGCAGGAGATGCAGGCCTTGATAGGTTCCTTAAATTTTGCTTGTAAGGTTATCCCAATGGGGCAAGTGTTTCTACGTTGGATAGCGGCGGCCACCTCTGGTACGACAAAGCTGCATCATCAGCTTCGAGTGTCTAAGAGCATTCGGGAAGACCTAGCAGTCTGGGATATATTTCTGAAAGATTTCAATGGAATGGTGGTGATGCGGGAAGCGGAGATGTCCAGTGTAGATTTGCAGCTCTTTACGGATGCGGCGGGGGAGCGGGGCTAGGTATTTACTTTGGGGAGGGGGCGTGGTGCATGGGATCTTGGCCGCAGGAGTGGCGTGATGCAGGTTTGACCAGCAACATAGCCTATTTAGAGCTTTTTCCCTTGCTGGTAGTGTTAGAGCTGTGGCCGGCCAGACTGCAGAATCGGAAAGTGGTCTGGTGGTGCGATAATGCAGCGGAGGTAAGTGTGATTAATAACTATTTGCCGCGATGCATGCACGTAACAGCATTAATGAGGGAAGTGGTGCTGGCATATTTGCGCATCAGTGTGTATGTAAGAGCCAGACATATTCCAGGATGCACTAACAGGATTGCTGACGCTCTCTCCCATTTCAAGTGGGACCTGTTCAGAACGTTGGCACCAGAGGTGGACGCCGTGGGAGAGAAGGTCCCGGAGAGATTGTGGCAGGTTGGCCTCAGGAAATGTTGACCCTACTCCGGAGCTCAGTGTCCTCGGTAACATGGGCAGCTTATCAGCATGGATGCGATAGAGTGGTTGCCTTCTTACAGGCGCAGGGATGGAAGAAGGGCAGTGTTTCTGATCAACTAATGGGGCAATATGTAATGTATGCAAAGTCTACCGGAGTGTCCAGGTCAACGGTGCAGACCCAGCTGGCGGGTTTTGCCTTTTTCGCCAGAGCGGTGGGCTGGGAGGCTCCAGGTGGAGGATTTTTGACCCGCAGGTCCGCGATGGGGGGAGGGCTGCATTGTAAGCATGTACAGCCGAGGGAAGGGCAGCTCCGCATACGGTTGGCACGCTTTAAGATGGATCAAAGGGGAAAAGGATGTTGGGTAAGCTTGACAGCAATACGGGGTTCGTTAACATGCCCGGTAGCAGCCATGAGGGCATATTTAGAGCTCCGGCCGAGGTCGCAAGGACTGCTATTTCTGCATGAGGATTCCAGACCATTAACGCGGTTTTAGTTTACAGTTGTACTGCGCATGGCTCTGCAGAGAGTGGGCGAGGAACCTCGGAAATTTGCCCCACATTCCTTTCGAATCGGCGCAGCAACTAGTGCCGCGGTCACGGGTCTAGGGGGGCAGGAGATTCGACGCATCGGCAGATGGCGGTCGCAGGCTTTTCAGGGATATGTGCATCTGTGAATGATAAGAAAAAGACCAGGTTCAGTGGCTAACTGTTTATTTTCTTCACAGATGCGGGACAGTTCCCTATTTGCTGTTGGGTCATCGGTCACTCGTTTGTATATTGGGCGGGGCAGCAAGTGGCAAGGCGTCCAATGGGGCCTAACCTTGGACTGGACGTCAGAGAGGAGTTCGTACTATGGCTGGGTGAGAGGGGGCTTCGGTGGTCTCAGCTGCTGCCTTTGCTTCGGCACCTCGGGCGAGAGAAGGGAGCACCTGCACTGATATTGCTGCATTTGGGCCGCAATGATTTAAGCGCATGGACCTGCAAGCAATTAATTCAAGCAGCCAAGAGGGACTTGGCTGTAGTTAGGGAAATGTTTAAGAATACTGTTATCTTGTGGTCGGACATTATTCCAAGGCCTGCCTGCTGGGCGCAGAGGAGGTGGTCAAGAGTGTTAACAAAGATAAATAGGCAGATCGGCCGATGGGTGTGTGACCAAGGGAGGTATCAAATCATGCACCCATGGGCCGAGGTGGATTGTGCGGGCTTGTTCAGGCAGGACGGGGTGCACTTATCCCCGGTTGGTGGAGATCTGCTCCTAAATGACTGGCAGGAGGCGTTGGAATATGTGCTGGCTCATGAGGGTTGCTTGTCGCAGCTTGTTTAGGGGGGCGGCACAGGGACAATGGGTCGCCCGTGCCGGTGACGGGAACCCGGAGGGTCCAGGGTCCAGAGCCGGAGGCGATACGTGGGTGGGGGTGTGGGGCCCCCGACCCGGTCAGCCCCTGCTGGGCTTTTGCTAATCATATGGCGAAGCTGGGAAGAAAGGGGCGGGTAGTTAAGCTAGCCGTGGGCCTGCCCGTGGCGGTTGCGGAGTATAGGCTCGCCTTGCTAATCACATGGCGGGTGAGGCAGCAATCCACTAGAATGATGTTTATGTTTGAATTGAATTGTTATGATGTTAAAAGCTGCGACCAGTTTTGAATTCCCAATAGTTGTTGCCTGTTTATTGTACAGGTGGGGACAGTGGGTGGAGTGATAAAGGGGGCAGGAAAAGGGGGGAGGGGAAGGGGCGAGCACCGGGTCCGTCGTACCTCGGTTATGTGCTCTTTTCCTCATATTTTGATACCCTTTTGATGTCCCAGCAGGCTGAAATCTGGGATGCAAGCCTATTATCTGCCTTGGATGAGGTTGTCCCCTTGAAACCTTATAAAATTCATACTGGCTATTGCCAACTATGGTTCCATATTGGCTTGCACCTTCTTAGATGCCTAACAAGGAAAGACTTTGGGAGAAAAATAAGTCTCAAGAGAATCTAGCTACTTTTAAAGAATATTGTTATTTTTGTTGTCATAAATTCAGTCATGCAAAGAAAGATTATTATACTTCTCTTATTAATAGACCTGTCAACTGCTCTAAGAAGCTGTTTGCAATCATATCCTAACTACAGGCATTAAAGTTAGGCTCTTTCTCTGACTGATGGTCAGGCCTCCCTCCTGTGGGTCTCTCTCAATACTTTTTTTATAAAGTCCTAAATATTCAGCAGGGCCTTCTTTCTGTTTCCAAGAGTCTAGACACTGCCCCACGGTGGTCCCAAACAGCACCACTCTAATTTCCGACTCCACAATAACCTTGACACACACTTGGGCTACTTTTCATCCTGCTGTTAATTTTTCAGTGTCAGAGATTATCTCTTCCACTCAGAAGACTACCTATCTTTTCAATCCTACTCCTTTCAACTCACTTGCAGAACCATCCCTTGAGCCCTTACCCATCACGCTTACCATTACCTATACTAATCGTTCTGCTGACATAGTTCCAGGGCAATGGAAAAAGGCCCTTATCAGACTAAATTTTGAAGAAATCAAACCTTAATAAACAGAACCCAACTAATTATTGTCCAGTTTCTAATTTATCATGCTTATCTAAGCTGATAGAAAAAGTAGTATTGAATCAACTTTGCAAGCGTAAAAAGAAGAATCTCATTGCATTGGTGAAACTAAAGCTTTCATGGAGAAAAGGCGGAGTGAATTTCCCAGATTTTTTCCCAGATTTTCTTTCCTATCACGCAGCAATACTTCTTCATTATGGTTTATACTGGTTGAAGGAAGATATATCCTTTCCGTGCTTAGAAATGGAAAAAACATTAGTGAAACCTTTTAGAGTACAAGAATTGCCCTCCATGAAGATTCCCCATAAGGTATTAAAATCATCATTGATTACTAGTACCATTAAGGCCTTTAAAAACTTAGATGCTTGTTGCTCTATCACTTATTCTAATTTTATTGCAGCATCTCTTTGGTACAACCTAACTCTCTATATGAAAGGCAAAACAATATTTTGGAAAGGATGCATTAATAAAGGTCTATTTAATTTGGGTCAATTGGCTGAAGGTAACAATATAATTTCAATCCAGCTTTTAATGGAATTATATAATTTATCACTCACTCCCTCAAGTGCATAAGCTTGATCTTCTGTTGTGGGTGTTAATAATTCAACCTCATACTTAAATAAATTGCTAAAAGATAAGGGAGTTCCATTACTTTTAGTATTAAGGAGCACATGAGAGGCTGAGCTACACTTATTGGCAGATAAAGTTCAATGGGAGATTTTCTGGTGGTGAATGATCAGACCAACGATGCCAAGTAGTCTAGCCCAAACCTTATTTTTTATAGCTCATTGCGCAGTGTGGACTCCACTTCGTATGTATAGAGCGTGACTTTCTCAATCTAGTTTATGTTGGCACAGAACCATATGCTTTTTGAATGTCCCCCAGTGAAACAGTTTTGGATTGGAGTTTGGGAATATATTAAGGATATAGAAACACAGAAACATGACTACAGAAAAAGACCACATGGCCTATCTAGTCTATCCTTCCATATCAATCACTACAACAGTCCCCTTTTTTCCTTTAGAGATCCTCTGTGTTTGTCCCAGGCTTCTTTGAATTCAGAGATGTCCTCATCTCTACCATCTCAGTTGGGAGACTATTCCACGGATCCACCACTCTTTCCATAAAGAAATATTTCTGCATATCACTCCTAAATCTATCCCCTTTCATCCTCATCCCATGTCCTCTTGCAGCAGAGCTTGATTTCAATCGAAAAAGGCTCTCCTCCTGTGCATTTATGTCATGAAGGTATTTAAACGTCTCAATGATATCACCTCTATCCTGCCTTTCCTCTAAGGTGTACACATTAAGATCCTTAAATCTGTTCCAATGCTTTATAATGAAGACCAATAACCATTTTAGTAGCCACCCTCTGTACTGACTCGAGCCTGTTTATATCCTTTTGAAGGTGTAGTCTTCAGAATTGCACACAATACTCCAAATGAGGTCACACCAAAGACTTATACAGAGGCACTATCACCTCCTTTCTTCTGCTAGCCATTCCTCTCCCTATGCACCCAAGCATCCTTCTAGCTTTTGCAGTCGCCTTTTCTACCTCTATAGCTACTTTAAGATCATCAGACACAATCACGCCTAGGTCCCGCTCTTCTTTAGTGGACAAAAGTACTTCACCCCCTATACTATATTGCTCCCTTGGATTGCTGCAGCCTAAATGCATGACCTTACATTTTTTAACATTAAATCCCAGCTGCCAAATTCTAGACCATTCTTCAAGCTTAGCTAGATCCCTCCTCATGTTATCTACACCTTCCTTGGTGTCTACTCTATTGCAGATTTTGGTATCATCTGCAAAGAGGCAAACCTTACCCAACAGCCCTTCTGCAATATCACTAACAAAGATGCTAAAAAGAATTGGACCAAGGACAGATCCCTGGGGCACACCACTGGTAACCTCCTTCTCCTCCCACTCAACCAATTTCTAACCCAAGCAGTAACTTTAGGTTCCATCCCTAGAGTGCTCAGTTTGTTTATGAGTCGTCTGTGAGGAATGGTGTCAAAGGCTCTACTGAAATCTAAATACACCACATCTAGGGCTCTCCCTTATTCCAACTCCCTGGACACCCAGTCAAAGAAATCAATCAGAATTATCTGACAAGACCTGCCTCTGGTGAATCCATGCTGCATCGGATTCTGTAATCTGCTGGACTCCAGAAACCTCACTATTTTCTCTTTCAGTAGCACTTCCAATAATTTACTCACCACCGAAGTTAATCTAACCGGCCTGTAGTTTTCAACCGCATCCTTACTTCCGTTTTTGTGTAAAGGGACCACATGTGTCTCTCTCCAGTCCTTTGGCACAACTCCCGACTCCAACGAGGTATTGAAAAGGTCAATCAGTGGAGCTGCTAGAACGTCCCCAAGTTCCCTCAGTATTCTGGAGTGTATCACATCCGGTCCCATCGCTTTGTCTACTTTTAAGTTTAGCTAGTTTCTCATGAACACAGTCTTCTGAAAATTGTTCAAGATGCCCTTCGCTTCTGTTCCTGTTTGTGGGTGTTTTCTGAGGTCCTGCTCCTGGTTCTTCATCTGTGAACACAGAACAGAAATATTTGTTAAGCAATTCCACTTTATCCTTTTCAGTTTCTACATATTCCTCCCCTTTACCCTTAAGTCTGACAATATCACTTTTGCCCTTCCTCTTCTCACTAATCCCTATTATCAGTTCAAATAATTTTTCTCAGATCCTTATGGTTACAAGAAAATTTATTGAAATATAATAAAATGCTATTTGACATTTTGATTTCTATAGCGATGCAACACATTATGCATTGTGTCACACCCTCATCGGGCCCCTCCGGTGGAGGCTGGTATTATGGCTTACTACCTTTTCTTGGCTCTCTATATGTTATAGATAGCCCTGCCTGGCCCTCTGTGGGTGGTAGTTGTACCGTCTTCTTGTAATCACTCAAACACACAGTTCACACTTTAAATCAAGGGCTTTATTCCCCGTCCAATGAGGTATTCTTTTTCTTGAAGAACAAAATAATCAAAAGCCACTCTGGCAAATAACAGAAGCAAACATTGAACAAAAATGCTTTCCTCAGCTTTAACTTTTTAACAAAAGAAAAACAGTTCTCTTCATGAGCACTTAATCCTTTTCTTTTGCTGATATAAATCAATCAGGATTCACTTTAAACCAAGCAACTTCTGCCAGTTACTGTGTTGCTGTTTAAACCTTCCTTGTACATGTATTTTCTTATCTCAGTGAAAACTCTTCCTCTTCAGTTGTCACTAACGAGCATTCCATGGGTTCAGTGTTATCTGGTACATTAGAAATATCATATGGCATTAAAGGATAACCATTTGTACCTACGTTTTCTGTAGCAGCTGTCCTGCCGAGCTCACTCTGGTTAATCACGTCAGCTACGTGACTGCTTCCTGGCTTTAGGCTAAAACACTGCTGGGTATTACCGTATACTCTGGATAATGGCTTGTAAGAGCACTCCTCCTGTGTAAAGCTATGAGGTAACTGCCCATAAACACTGGTATTAGAATCAAACAGCTTGTGTCCTGTCTTGAATGGGTTAAAGGCTAATTCCTCTGATACAGCTGTGGGAGTTTTCAGTGCTGACAACGGCACTCGAGAGAAGTCTGAGCATTTAAAGTTGCTAGCAGAATTATAAGGTAAGAGACCTTCCTTTCTCTTGTAACTGCCCGTACAAGGAAAGAAGTTGTTTCCTTTTCCCTTTATCTCTGCTCTAGGCTGGCTTCTTCTATTAATCCTGGACTTAGCCCATTCGGGTGTAAAACAGTCCTGTTCCACTTTGAATGCCTTGCTTCCTGCAACAGGATTCCTCCCTCTTCTCTTCTGGCTTTCACACACACACTCTGTGTTCAACAGCTGATCTCCACACGTACTCACATAGTCCTGAGACTCATTCAAGCTGTCCTTTGGTATATGTTGCTGACACTCTCTCTCATTTCCTTCCTTCCACCAACTTTGGTCCTGGAGATGAGATTGGCTTATAGTGTTTCTTTCTCTTTCCCTCCGTTCCCACGACTGAGGTTGTTGCTTCCACCTCTGTCCGTGCTCACTCCTCCTCACTGCTTGTGAGTGTGCCTTATGTATCTGTCCCCGGGTTCCACCCCTTCTCAGCTGATCCCTATCAGGTAAATCAACCTCCATTCTCATGCTGGCTGGGTGTGTCTTTTTACCCTTTTTCCACGTGTGCTGTGGTTGCTCATAGCAACTATTTGACATGTTTTTGTTTACCTCATCAGGTTCTGCCTGATTTTCTCCACTAATCTCCATTTCCTCTGGGTCCCCTGGGTTTACCTTGTGACACATTCCCCCCCTTAAAACATTACTTGCTGCCGCCATTTCAGGTGGACAGCATGTAATTCGTGAGAGCGCGTCCGCGTTACCATGCAGTTTTCCCGCTCGATGTTGAACCTTGAAATGAAAAGCCTGCAGAGCCAAATGCCACCGGGTTAGTCTGGCATTGTTATTTTTTCATCTGATGTAGCCATTTTAATGGGGCATGATCAGTTATTAATATGAATTGCCTCCCAGTGAGATAAAAACGAAAAGCTTCAATAGCCCACTTAATAGCCAGGCATTCTCTCTCTATTGTAGCATAGTTCCTTTCCGCGGGAGAGAGCTTCCTACTGAGATAGGCCACAGGATGCTCGCTGCCCTCGAATATCTGGGACATCACCGCCCCTAACCCCGTGTCTGACGCGTCAGTTTGTAGTATAAAGGGCAGGTTAAAATCAATGCCTCGTAAGATCGGGGCGTTACACAATTTCTCTTTAAGGGTCCTAAATGCTATCTCTGCCTCGGGAGTCCACCTAACCTTATTTGGCGCATTTTTCTTTAACATCTCTGTAAAGAGAAGGCTTTCTTCCGCAAAGTGAGGTATGAAGCGGCGATAATAACCTAATAATCCTAGGAAACTCCTCACTTGTTTTTTGGTACTGGGCCTAGGGAATTCCTGCACGCTTTTTATTTTACTGGCCAATGGCTTTACCACGCCTCGTCCGATCATGTGGCCTAGATATTTAGCCTCCTCTGTGGCGAACATACATTTGTCCGGATTAAGTGTGAGGCCTGCCCTTCTGAAAGCTCTGAGAACCGCCTCAACCCTAGTAAGGTGTTGTGGCCATGTTGTGCTATAGATTACTACGTCGTCCATGTACGCAAGAGCGTATTCATGGTGTGGACGTAGAACCTGGTCTACCAGCCGTTGGCACGTGGCCGCGGCTCCATGTAACCCAAACGGCATTCGCCGAAATTGGTACAGTCCAATAGGTGTAGAAAATGCCGTTTTGGGTTTCGAATCCCTGGTCAATGGGATTTGCCAGTACCCTTTACTCATGTCTAATGTGGTTAAGTATTTCGCCTGCCCCAAACGATCTAGTAGGTCGTCTATCCGGGGCATGGGATACGCATCAAACTGCGAGATGTCATTGAGCTGTCGGAAGTCTATACAGAACCTTAAAGTTCCATTGGGTTTGGGTACCAGTACTATCGGACTGGACCATGGGCTCCTGGACTCCTCTATTATGCCTGTAGCGAGCATTTCCTTTACTTGGGCAATTACTTCTTGGGTTCTAGACTCGGCCATTCTATATGGTCGTTGTCTTATAACCCGTCCAGGAGTCGTGATGATTTCGTGGGCTACAAGATGTGTTTCTCCGGGTAGGGTAGTTAATACGTCAGAGAATTTTACTAGTAACCGCATTAACTCCTGTTGTTGTTGAGGGGTTAAGTCCGTGCCCATCTTAGGAGAGGGTCTTTTAGCCCAATCCGCTATTTGGGGTCCTAAATCTTCTTCCAGCCTTTCCTCCCCTAAGGCCGTTAAGCTCTTTACCTCCCGCATCCCCGTGGAGCCAAATCCATTCTTCCCTCTTTCTGTGGATGATAAGGAGGGTACTTCCTCAACAATTGGGAACCCTACGCGCTCACAAATTAGCTGTGCCACTCGATCACCTGTATGTATTTTGAAATCTTTGTCCCCAAAATTAAATAGTAGGACCTTTACCGGGCCTCGATAATCCGGGTCAATAACTCCCGCACCCACATCTATCGAGTACCGTACCGCTAGACCCGATCTCGGAGCTATGCGGCCGTAACACCCTTCCGGCACTTTAACCTGAATGCCAGTGTCTATTAATGCCTTCCCACCTTTAACCACTACCGCGTTCTCTGCACTAAAGAGATCGTATCCCGCAGCTACTGCGGATGCTCTCTTTGGGCCCTTAGCATGTTCAGTAATTTTACAAAATTGTAGAGTAAACTTTGGCTTTACTGGCGTAGGCGATTCCCGGGCCTGTGACTCCCTTTTTAGTGGTTTTCCAAAAAGTGGGCTGGGAATACTAGCTATTATAGCTTCTGCCTGTACTTCCTTAGCTGCTGAGGGACATGGTGTGGCTGCAGGGACCAATATTTCTTGTAAATCCTTCTCCATTTCTCAGCAGAAGGGAAGCCAGTCCCGCCCAAGGACAACCGCATATGGTAAGTTGGGTACCACTGCTATCAGCATTTGGTGGATGGCCCCTAAACCCTGTATGCCTACCTCATACAATGGATAGTGGGACGCTTCTCCATGAACGCATCGTATGCGCACTTGACCCTCTACTTGATTCGAGGGGAATGACCGATGCTTCTCTATGATACCCCAAAAATCTTGCGAGATCATACTTTGATCCGCCCCTGAATCAAGTAGAGCTAAGACCAGTACTCCCTCCACCCGAACCATTTGAACAAATCCCTCAGGTATTGGTTCCTCCTTTTCTATTACAAGGGCCGTCTTAACCTTACATTCTCCTCGAATGTGTCCAGGTTTTCCACATTTGTAACATTTCTTAATGTTTGTGGAGGAAACCTCTTTGGCCATATTACCACTAGGTGCCTTAATTCTTTCATACCTCTTCCATTCATCTGATTCATCCATACCTGCTACTTTTAAAAGGTTTACCCTGGATGTATCAGTTCTCTTAGCTTCCCTGAATACTTCAGCCATCCTAGTTGCTTCTTCCATATTGGAGCAATTCTGTAACGTAAGAAACGTTTTCATCTCTGGGGTTACTGCCAACAAGAACTGTTCTAGAATAATTTCGTCTAGAATTGATTCTAGTGGTTTTCCCTCTGGATCTAACCATTTATAGGCAAGATTCCTAAGCCTTTGATACAATGCTTTCGGGGTTTCAGTTATATGCATGTGTGCCTCTCTAAACAATCGCCTATAATGCCTAGGTGAAAGGCCTAGTCTGTCTTTTACAGCCCTTTTAATTTCTACATAATTATTAGCCAGGCTGGCCGGCATAGCTTTAAATGCAGACAAAGCTTCACCGCTTAGGGTCATTGCAAACCGCATTGCCCATTGCTCAGATGGCCATTGGAGATTACTAGCAATCCTCTCAAAAGCTTCTATAAAATCATCCGGATTGTCCTCCGGTTTTAACTGTCCCAAAGACAAAGCAAAGTTAGTGTTCATCTCTACTTGCGGTATTGATGTAGTACGTGCTACTTCTTCACCAGTTTTTTTCAGCAGAGCGTCCACAGCTTCTAATAGCGGCCTTTGCTGCTCCCTCACAGAAGCTATGTATTGCTCCTGTAAATGCTGCACCATTCGGGCTTGCTTGTCCCACTGTTCAGCTATCCACGACATCACGTCCTGTGGTTCCATCTTCTCCAGACGCTGTTCCTGTAAGAAAAAGAAAAGAGAAAGGCCCACCAAGTGCGGTATCTTTTATACAGGACTTTACTCTAAACTAGAGCGCCCCCTCTTTCCTCACAGGATATCCTATCCCAGTCCACACAGGCTACTATTACCTTAGTCTCCTGGCAGACTCAAGCATGTGAGAAAAGGGTCTTTTCCAGTCCTCTGGCCGACCTGCCAGCGAATATTCCACTGCACTTGTCTTGTGATGCCAATATTCTCCTTTCCTTTGGGCAATGTCTTTTTGTTTCTTCTGTTCCAAAATATTTTGCCCCCCCCAAAAAAAAATCCTCACTCCTACGCCATTTTTATGTCACACACCCTCATCGGGCCCCTCCGGTGGAGGCTGGTATTATGGCTTACTACCTTTTCTTGGCTCTCTATATGTTATAGATAGCCCTGCCTGGCCCTCTGTGGGTGGTAGTTGTACCGTCTTCTTGTAATCACTCAAACACACAGTTCACACTTTAAATCAAGGGCTTTATTCCCCGTCCAATGAGGTATTCTTTTTCTTGAAGAACAAAATAATCAAAAGCCACTCTGGCAAATAACAGAAGCAAACATTGAACAAAAATGCTTTCCTCAGCTTTAACTTTTTAACAAAAGAAAAACAGTTCTCTTCATGAGCACTTAATCCTTTTCTTTTGCTGATATAAATCAATCAGGATTCACTTTAAACCAAGCAACTTCTGCCAGTTACTGTGTTGCTGTTTAAACCTTCCTTGTACATGTATTTTCTTATCTCAGTGAAAACTCTTCCTCTTCAGTTGTCACTAACGAGCATTCCATGGGTTCAGTGTTATCTGGTACATTAGAAATATCATATGGCATTAAAGGATAACCATTTGTACCTACGTTTTCTGTAGCAGCTGTCCTGCCGAGCTCACTCTGGTTAATCACGTCAGCTACGTGACTGCTTCCTGGCTTTAGGCTAAAACACTGCTGGGTATTACCGTATACTCTGGATAATGGCTTGTAAGAGCACTCCTCCTGTGTAAAGCTATGAGGTAACTGCCCATAAACACTGGTATTAGAATCAAACAGCTTGTGTCCTGTCTTGAATGGGTTAAAGGCTAATTCCTCTGATACAGCTGTGGGAGTTTTCAGTGCTGACAACGGCACTCGAGAGAAGTCTGAGCATTTAAAGTTGCTAGCAGAATTATAAGGTAAGAGACCTTCCTTTCTCTTGTAACTGCCCGTACAAGGAAAGAAGTTGTTTCCTTTTCCCTTTATCTCTGCTCTAGGCTGGCTTCTTCTATTAATCCTGGACTTAGCCCATTCGGGTGTAAACAGTCCTGTTCCACTTTGAATGCCTTGCTTCCTGCAACAGGATTCCTCCCTCTTCTCTTCTGGCTTTCACACACACACTCTGTGTTCAACAGCTGATCTCCACACGTACTCACATAGTCCTGAGACCCATTCAAGCTGTCCTTTGGTATATGTTGCTGACACTCTCTCTCATTTCCTTCCTTCCACCAACTTTGGTCCTGGAGATGAGATTGGCTTATAGTGTTTCTTTCTCTTTCCCTCCGTTCCCACGACTGAGGTTGTTGCTTCCACCTCTGTCCGTGCTCACTCCTCCTCACTGCTTGTGAGTGTGCCTTATGTATCTGTCCCCGGGTTCCACCCCTTCTCAGCTGATCCCTATCAGGTAAATCAACCTCCATTCTCATGCTGGCTGGGTGTGTCTTTTTACCCTTTTTCCACGTGTGCTGTGGTTGCTCATAGCAACTATTTGACATGTTTTTGTTTACCTCATCAGGTTCTGCCTGATTTTCTCCACTAATCTCCATTTCCTCTGGGTCCCCTGGGTTTACCTTGTGACAATTGCTGGAAAGACACTCTAGAACTCAATGTTACAAAGGACCACAACTTCACCCCCCAACACACCTCACCCTGGGAACAACACAAATAAAAGTCCAAATTCACATAAAATACCTAGGGATCATTCTTGATCCAACACTATCATTCAAACAACAAATTGCAAAGACAGCAAGAACAATATTTTTCAAAGCCAAGATGTTACAGCACCTCAGACAACTTATAGACCCACAGGACTTCAGATCAGTCATGCAAGCAATGACACTCCCCCACCTAGACTTTTGTAATGCCATATACCAAGGACTCCTGACTGCCACCCTGAACCCACTATGGACAGCCCTCAATACAACAGTAAGGATCATCCAAAAAGGGAAGAAATTTGACCATATCACCCCCATCCTGAGAGATCTCCACATCCACCCTCTAGAAGCACGGATCAAGTATAAAACACTGGTTCTGATCCATAAAGCACTCCATCAGCAACAAGCCACACATGTCAGTACCCTATAACCCAGGTTAAACTCTAGAAGACTAACACGTCAAGCCTCAAGTGACTTGCTGACCATACCACATGAAAGGACTAAGTTTAACCAACAAGCCTGTAACCGCACATTTGAATTATATGCCCCCACATTATGGAACTCCCTCCCAGTCAACATCCGGAGCAACAAGGAACTTTCCTCTTTTGGGAAACAACTTAAAACCCACCTTACATAAGAACATAAGATATGCCATACTGGATCAGACCAAGGTCCATCAAGCCCAGTATCCTGTTTCCAACAGTGGCAAATCTAGGTCATACGTACCTAGCAGTTTCCCCAAAAGACACAGGTTCCACATTGCTTGTATTGGGTCAAGCATTGATATCCTGGGTCCCTTCTTAATAATGGTTTATGGACCTTTCCTCTAGGAACTTGTCCAAACCTTTTTTAAATCCAGCTACACTAACAGCTACACTAAACTACATCCTCCGGTAACAAATTCCAGAGTTTGATTACACGTTGAGTGAAAAAAAAATTTCTTTTATTAGTCTTAAATAGTTTACCTTGTAGCTTCATTGCATGTCCCCTAGTCTTTTTATATTCTGATAATGTAAACAATCGATCTACGTTTACCCGTTCCACTCCGTTCATTAATTTATAGACTTCTATCATATCTCCCCTCAGCCGTCTCTTTTCCAGGTTAAAGAGCCCTAACCTTTTTAGCCTTTCTTCATAGGAGTATCCTTCCATCCCCTTTACCATTTTGGTGGCTCTTCTCTGAACCTTTTCTAATATCGCTATATCCTTTTTAAGATACGGCAACCAGAATTGCACACAATATTCAAGGTGCGGTCTCACCATGGAACGATATAGAGGCATCATAATATCTTTTGTTTTATTTTCCATTCCTTTCCTTATGATACCTCGCATTCTATTTGCTCTCTTGGCCGCCGCTGCACACTGGGCAGAGGGTTTTAACATGTTATCCACAATAATGCCTAAATCTTTTTCTTGGGTGGTGGTTCCTTATGTGGAACCTTGCATCATGTAACCATAGTTTGGGTTGTTCTTCCCTAGGTGCATAACTTTGCACTCGTCCACATTAAATTTCATCTGCCATTTTGATGCCCAGTCTTCCAATTTATCAAGATCCTCTTGCAATTTTCCACAATCCTCTTGGGTTTTAACAACTTTAAATAGTTTTGTGTCATCAGCAAATTTGATAACCTCACTCGTTATTCCACTTTCCAGGTCATTTATAAATATGTCAAAAAGCAGCGGACCCAGCACAGATCCCTGGGGTACACCACTATTCACCTTTCTCCATTGGGAAAGTTGGCCATTTAGCCCTACCCTCTGCTTTCTATCTTTTAACCAGTTCCTGATCCACAATAGTACACTGCCTCCTATCCCATGACTCTTTAGTTTTGCCAAAGATCTCTGATGAGGGACCTTGTCAAAGGCTTTCTGAAAGTCCAGATACACTCGTATCAACCGATTCACCTTTGTCCACCTGTTTATTCACACCTTCAAAAAAACATAACAGATTAGTAAGACAAGATCTTCCTTGTCTAAAGCCATGTTGGCTGTCTCCCATTAGGCCATGACTATCTACATGCTGAGTAATTTTATTCTTTATGATGGGTTCTACAATTTTTCCCGGTACTGACGTGAGGCTCACCGGTCTGTAGTTTCCCGAGTCACCCCTGGAACCCTTTTTAAAAATTGGTGTTACATTGGCGATCCTCAAATGTATACCTATCACCTTTTCTCCATCCACCTCTGAAGCGAAAAGAACAGCAACCAATGAAACATTCCTGTGCTGATTAAAAGACAAACTGAGACTGAGGCAGACTAAAGATCGGACTGTCTGCTCTTCCAAAATGTATATATGTTTGACTCCCCCCTGGTGATGGCAATCCCCCTCTCCAATTAAATATGTTCTAACCTATTATAATGTATCCCCCCCCCCCTTTTTTTTGTAAACCGCTTTGACCTGGTGAAAAGCAGGATATAAGCACAGCTAAATAAAATAAAAATAAATAAATAAATAATGTCACTCTTTGGTGGCCCTCAATTTGTCAAATATGCAAATTTGAAGGTGTTGCATCTGTTTTTTTAAACTTTATTGATAAGGTGGAAAGAATTTGGAAATCACTCTGGCATCAGAAGCAGCCATGCACATCTCTCCCACCACTACTGGCTGCCGCTCTGGCTGTACAAGGAACACATCCAAAGAACCTGACTGCGAAGGTAAATCAAAGGGGGCCTAGCGGGCAGCCAAGGTTTGCTTGCCCAACTTGACCTTCCTCTTGCCCATAAGTAGGAATGTCAGAGCTAGTAGAGTCTGCCATCTGTCATCTTGGAAACTGGGTCAGACCACAGGTCCATTAAGGTCCAGTATCCTGTTTCTAATAGTGGCCAATCCAGGTCGCAAATACCTGACAAGATCCCAAAAGGTAGACAAATTCCATGCTGTTTATACCAAGGGTAAGCAGTGGATTTCTCTAGTCTACATTAATAATGGTTTATGGACTTGTTCAAACTTCTTTTAAACTCAGCTACACTAACAGTTGTTACTACATCCTCCAGCAATGAATTCCAGAGTTGATTACACTGGTCAACATTGAAATCATTACTGACTTTAAAAGGCCCTAATCTGTAGTATCTTGGTGAGCTGAACACGAATATAACATTAAAAAAAAATTTATTGGCTCTCGTTTTGAAGATATTGCATGTAGTTCATTATTGACGTTTTACCATGTAAATTTATCCAGTAGGACAACAACAACATCCCAAATAAGCCTTGAATGATGTAATATTGCATCACATTGCATAATACCAGCATGCACACATCATCCAGAGTTGATTGCATCATTTTCTGATGCAATGTAATACTACTGCCAGATGGCTGCTGAAGCCATCTGACATCAGCAGTGTACTATACGCAGTCGGAAAGGTTGAGCATTTAAAATATTTCAGACTGTGTGCGAGACAGTTTAAGCTACTGTTACATGTAACTTGTCATGATGTGGACACTAATAAAGTTGGTTTTAAGAAAAGAAATCCTGTTTCAGAAGAACTAGATGTGCAGTTACCTCCTGGCACAGCTAGAGGGAGCAGGAACAGACACACTGATCCTAAAGAACCTAATCTCACTGATGACCTGCAGCTGACAGAGAACCAGGAAGTCAGCAGCCACGGATCTCTTTATAAACCAGAGCAGAGATCGGGGGAGGAGCTGTATTCCTAAGATGGCTGCGGAGTGTTTCCACAGTTTGAATGCCTAAACGGAAAGGGAAGTTGCGGGCTGCTCCCTCTGAGCCCCGACAGCCCACTTCGGGTCCTATGGACCGTTTCGTTCATTTACCTGAGGAAAAGAAGCAGGGGATTCGAGCCGGCTTGGTTTCGCCTGGTGGTGAGGTTCGGGCGCTTCCGTCGGATTCAGAGACTTCTCTCTCCCCAGCACAGAGAACTCCGCCGCCACGCCCAGCTGCGTCGGACCCGGTTCAGCTACGGCAGCTTCGGTGTCTTCCGGGAAGGGAACCCCGAGTGCGGAGAGGGTGTCAGCTGTTCGTGTGGTTCCTCTGACCCCCGGTGATCCTGGGGAGGCTTCGGGTGAGAATAGAGCGGCGGCTCTTCAGTCGACACTTTCAATGTGTGAGGAAGGATCCTCTGTGCTTGTTTCGACGCCTGTCTCGTTGAGCTCTCCTCTTCTCCTTCGTCCTAAGGTTTTTACTCTGGAATCCATATGGGACGCTATTGCCACTTTATCTTCAGCGATTATCGCACAAACTATGACTTTGGCCTCTCATGTTCATGAAAATGATGTTGCTATCCAGAGGAATGCTGCTAATATCGACAGTGTTATGTCTGTTAATGATCAATTGAAGAGTCAGACTAATAATCTGGGATCCCAGCTAGATAATCTTTCTACTGTTTCTTCAGCTTTGTTGAAAGATCAGGGGATAATTAAGTATAAGCTGGAAGTGTTGGAAAACGCTTCCAGGGCTGCAAATCTGCGTGTTTTGAATTTTCCACGTGTGTCTGGTGTTACTGCATTAGATATGTTTAAAAGATATATGCTGGAAGTCTTAAAAATCCCTGAGGGCTTAATTCCCCCTTTGGCTAAAGTATATTATCTCCCAATAGCTAAGAAAAATGCTGAGAACCCAGTAGTTGTATCTGAAGTTAATTTTGAAGCTCTAGATATTTCTGGTATGATTTCTGATGTTGAGGGGGAAAATTGTATGGCTTCTACATTGTTAGTTCAGTGCGCTTTAATCTCAGATAAAGATTGGCTTTTGAAGCTGTTTTTCAAAAAACGCTTAGAATCCTTTATGGGTTTTACTATTTCAATGTTCCCGGATTTGACTAAAGAAACCCAGAAGCGGAGGAAACAGTTCCTCTTATATAAGGCAGGTGTGACTCAGTTGGGGGGATCCTTTTTTCTTAGGTTTCCGTGTCGATGTTTGGTAATAATTAAGAATGTTAAATATGTTTTTTCAGATCCAAATGATCTTAATACCTTCATCAATGCTAGAATTTCAACAGCTGTGTCGCCAGGATGATAATGTCAACTGTAGTATGTTCTCTTAAAAATAGTAGTACTTGGGTCCTCCGTGCCTCTTGGATTATCTATTAATTACTTTATCCTATACATTTACTTCCAAAAATACCTCTGTTGGAAGTATTTTTCTTTGCTCTTTCCCCCACCATGTGGACTACTTGGAGTAATGTTTGAATTGTTATTCTTATATTATGTTGGTGAGATTATGGTTTTGTTGACATGTACTCTATTTTCTGGCAAGGAATTGTTAAGTTTCTTGGGGTTTTTTTGGAAAATTGCATAAATAAATAATAAAAAAAAAAAAAAACCAGAGCAGAATGCTTCTGGACAGAAAGAGAGAGAGAAAGAGCAACAGAGGAGATGGCAGCAATGGAGGAATAAGCAGTGGAAACAACAGCAGGAGCTGTGGAAGGAAGAGAAAGAGGAAGAAGGAACTGGAGTTAGAGGTGAAACAGCAGTAAAGCCTGGAAGCTATCAAGGACACAAACCTGATTGCTGTAGAAGAAGCCAAGCTGGAAGCTGGAACAGAAATAGACCTTACAAGGTGGGAAGCCATAAAACCCAAACTAAACCTGTTGTGCAAGGGGAGTTTGGTGGAAGTTACTCCAAGGTAAGAGGCCCTGCCACGCCTAGTTCCTATACTCTACCTGTTTGTGATATAGAGAGAAGAAAGCAAAGAACCAGAGAGGGAGGTTCTGAGAGAGGCTTATCTCTAGAAGATCACTACCCAGTTTTACCTACTCGGAGGGAGAAGCAGTTGTACAAACAACTGAAGTTTTTACCCAGGGAGCCAAGGTATGAGAGAGTAAAGTTTAACTGTAATGATTGCACTGCTAGAAGTCATCCTAAAAGAAACGTTCCTTTTAAAAGAAGCCAGAGTAAAGACTGGTTCACCAGTTTACCGCCAGCTTTGAGAGCCCCTGCTTATGTGGAGCAAAACTCCCAAGCTGAAGATTGCCATACTGGAATAGACAGGGATAGTGAAGGCACATTGGATCTGTATGGGGCAGATGATTTAATGGAAGTGGATTTTCCAAGCACTATTCCCTTACCTTTACCTGAAGACATGGAGTGTAATTGGTGCACTGCCTGTGCTCAAAACTGTGCATGTTACAAAGAAGAATAAATGCAATATATTTTGATTGTTTAACTATTCTGAATATTACTTTGAAGAAGCCTGCTTTGAACTGTGAAGTAACAGTTGATTAGCCAATGAACTTTGGTACCTTTTGAAACAAAGGACTGTTTCTATTATCAAACTGTCTCTTATTTTGAACCTTGCTTTTGAACGGGGAATAAAAGCCTTTATTACCCTGCACTCGGACTTTTCATTCATTCATAGCGCTACCTAGTGGCGCACAATCTTTGTGTCCACGACACCGTGTGACAAACTTTTATTAATCATATAATTTTAGCCATTTAGGTACAATACAGAACGGTAATGCCGCGAAAGTGCGTTAATACCGTTGACAATTTCTGCTACATTTGTGGGGAAGTGACATTTGCCAACCAGAAGAAACGTATCACTTCTCAAATGAAGAAGGCATATCATCTTTACTTCGGATGCAAGATTGGTGACCAAGACAAGCCTTGGGCCCCGCATATATGCTGCGCTACATGTACAACACAGCTTTCACAGTGGTTGAATTGCAAAAGACCATCAATGCCGTTTGCAGTCCCCATGGTGTGGAGAGAGCCAAGCAACCACATAAATGACTGTTACTTCTGCTTGGCTCTTCCTCTTTCCAGCGGAATAACGAAGCAAAAGAAGTCGAGCAGAGTCTACCCAAACATTCCGTCTGCATTGAGACCAGTTCCACATGGTGAGGGACTTCCTATTCCAGAACCTCCATCAGAATATTCTCTTGATTCATCTGATAAGGACAAGGGTGAGCCGACCTGTTCTTCTCCTGGTCCGTCAGCATGCAGTGACCCAGATTTTCACTGGGATGCATATCAACTCCACACAGAATAACACAGGAAGAACTAAATGATCTGGTTCGTGATTTGGACTTATCCAAGAACAAGGCAGAATTGCTAGGATCAAGACTCCAACAATGGAATCTTCTAGAAGAAGATGTCAACATTATTTCATATCGAAAGCGCCACCAACAGCTGGAGCCTTTCTTCAGAAAGGAAAGTAATTTGGTATTCTGTTCCAATATTGAAAGCCTCATGAATGTCTTAAAAATCACTCATGACCCACTCAAGACTGGAGACTATTTATAGACTATTCGAAACTGAGTCTGAAGGCTGTGCTTTTGAACAATGGAAACCGTCTTTCATCTATTCCATTAGCGCATGCCGTCCTCATGAAAGACCATACACAAAAATAGAGTGGGAACACAAGATCATGAGCTAATGTGTAAAAGTATATTAATGTTGGAAGACTAGCCGTGAGAATTCCAACACTCTCTCGTGGCTTTACTTCCGTTTTACTCAATTAGTCAAGGCCCCCACTGGAGCTCTAAAACGTAGGTAAAAACACCATATAATAGTGTGCCCTACACCCCACCTATCAAAATATGAAATGCTTTCCAACATATTAAAAAGTACCCAAAAATGTTACTTATCTGTTGTGAATATTGAGTACAGTCCCAGATAAATATTCAAAACTTTCATGAGACGTCAATCTCTACCAATATCACCAATTTTTGTTCTCAATCCAGGGTCTCCAATGTCCGCAGTCTATTTCAAACAATGTCCGGAGTTTATTTCAAACAGGAACACAGTATTGCGTTTCGGGCAAGCCTAACCTAATGAAGAAACAGTAGCTCCATCTGTAGCCACACTATACATGGATGAGTTTGAATCTTCAATGATTTACCCTTCTTCATGGTTTCAAGATGTGGCCTTGTGGGTTCGATTTTTAGATGACATATTTTTTCTGTGGAAGGGTTCAGAGGAGACTTTAAAGGATTTTATACAATGGTTGAATGCTTTGCGACCTAATTTGTCTTTGTCTATGCATTATCATTTTTCGAAGTTAGAATTTTTGGATGTATTAATTGTGAAACGTGATAATATGCTACATACTACTCTGTTCAGAAAATCTGTACAGCGAAACATGTTATTGAATTATTCAAGTTTCCATCCTACATCCTTGAAAAAAGGTCTTCCATTTGGACAATTTTTGTGCTTACGATGAATATGTTCAAGTATTGAAGATTTTATGGATCATGCACAGGAATTATCTGAATGCCTGATACAAAGGGGATACCCAGAAAAAGTAATAAAAAAGGCATTTTTACATGCTAAATATACTCATCGTGAATGGCTATTCCCTTCAGGAAACTTATGGGGTTTAAATAGCCAATCATCATCTTTACAGTCGGATGTATTAGTCGGAGTATTACCATATATGTCGTATTCGGATAAAATTAAGAAGATCCTTATCAAACATTGGCATATCTTGCAGCTTCATTCATGTTTTCAGAAGAGATTACAAATAGCTCATACTCGAGGTCCTAATTTGCGTGATCTAGTGGGGATTACTTCCTCCCCTATTGACAGACAATCTTTTGAGCAACACACTATTTTGGGGCATTTCTCTTGTACCACATGTGATTTTTGTCCATTGTCTATATTGGCAAACATTGGCAGGTATCTAATTCAGATTTTCTGCATGAAGCTAGATGGTACACTACATGTTCTTCTTCTTTTGTAGTGTATGTTTGGTTTGCCCCTGTAATCTTTTGTACATTGGGAGAAAGATCCGTCCCATACATACTAGATTGTGAGAACATGCATCGAGAATAAAAACAAAAACTACGTCTGCTCCCATTGTCCAACATTTTTTGGACCATCAACATTCATTTCAAGAAATTTTTTGGAGAGTTCTTGATCACGTACCGGAAAACCCACGAGGGGGCAATCGTGAACAATGCCTTCAATTGCGTGAACAGAAGTGGATATTCAAATTATCTATGGTGGAACCTTTGGGACTTAATAAAGAATTGGACTGGAATAGTCTTCTTTAAATTATTGGAAACTAGAAGAGGCATGACGTGTACAACTGTGATTGGTTTGAATTGGGCTTTATATTTTTGGCTTTGCTTTTGTGGCTTTAGATCATTAATGAGCATGCGCTGGCATCCTGAATACTCAGGTAAGCCAGAAGATTGAGTTTGCAGATGGAGAAGTGTTGAAACAGGGCATTAGGTTAGGCTTGCCTGAAACGCAGTACTGTGTTCCCATTTGAAATAAACGGCGGACATTGTTTGAAATAAACTGTGGACATTGGAGACCCTGGATTGAGAACAAAAATTGGTGATATTGGTAGAGATTGACGTCTCACGAAAGTTTTGAATATTTATCTGGGACTGTACTCAATATTCACAACAGATAAGTAACATTTTTGGGTACTTTTTAATATGTTGGAAGCACTTCATTTTTTGATAGGTCGGGTGTAGGGCACATTATTATATGGTGTTTTTACCTACGTTTTAGAGCTCCAGTGGGGGCCTTGACTAATTGAGTAAAACAGAAGTAAAGCCACGAGAGAGTGTTGGAATTCCCATGGCTAGTCTTCCAACATTAATATACTTTTACACATTAGCTCATGATCTTGTGTTCCCACTCTGTTTTTGTATATGATTACTATGGTATGGAGTAACAGTTAGTTTGTATTATTGATCCACATGAAAGAGACATACGATAACGTAAAGCATCTACTGACTTCTATTAACTATAACAAGTACAGCTGGCACCTCTGTGTTGACTTGAAGGTAGTTGCTCTTTTAATGGGACTGCAGCAGGGATGTATAAAATACATGTGTTTTTTATGTGAGTGGGATAGCCGAGCAAGGGATTGGTACTACTTGCGGAAGGAATGAAATCGCAGACAAAATGTAACAGTTGGAGAGAAGAATATCCAGCACCCAGCTCTGGTTGAGGCTCACAAAATCCTGCTACTACCCCTTCACATCAAACTAAGTTTGATGAAAAACTTTGTGAAAGCCATGGACCGCACTTCGACAGCTTTCCGATACCTGCAAGAAAAATTCCCTCGACTCAGCGAAGCAAAGATTAAAGAGAGAGTTTTTGTGGGTCCTCAGATTCGAGAGCTCTTCAAAGATGACCGGTTCAACAACTTGCTGCAGGGTGATGCGAAACAAGCATGGAATGCTTTTCGCCTAATGTCAACAAACTTTCTCGGAAATGTTAGGGCAGAAAACTACAAGGAACTAGTAGAAGACATGCTGATGCAGTATCAGAAACTTGGCTGCAATATGTCTCTAAAGATCCATTTCCTTGATTCCCATCTCGATTTCTTTCCTGACAACCGTGGTATAGTTAGTGATGAACAGGGCGAACATTTTCACCAGGATATCGCAACAATGGAGCAAAGATACCAGGGAAAATGGTCCACTACAATGCTGGCTGACTACTGCTGGACACTCCCCAGAGAAGCTCCCGAACAGCTGTACAAGAGACAGGCGAAAAAATCTAAGAAGTAGTCTATGACTTGGTTTTTTACAGGTATTAACCAAAGACCTATTATACTTACTATTGACATGCATTTCGTGATGTAAACATTAATTCTTGTAGATTACAAAAAAACTAGAGCCAACTTTGCAATTTCACTGTCATATTCGTGTTCAGCATATAAAAATTGATAAGAAATGACTATTTTTATTTCAGTAACATGACTTTTGTAAAAATTTGTTGACCAGTGTTATGTGTCGAGTGAAAAAATATTTGTTCCTATTATTTATTTATTTAACAGCATTTCTGTACTGCATTATCCTAACATCAAAGCGGTTCACAGCAAACAGAACATTATACATAGAACAGAATATTAAAGTTTGAGAAAACTTGAAAGGGAGTATAGATAGTAGAGGGAAAAGAGTTAGGGCAGGGTAGAGAAGGTGGATATAGACAGAGATAATATGCTATGTTACATCTTCAGAGAAGCATATTGAAAATAAATGAGTCTTTAAAGCCTTTCTAAATGAAAGCAGTTCCTTTATGGCCCGGAACTTGTGTGGAATTGAGTTCCAGAGCAAAGGTCCATACAACAAGAAAGCTCCGTTGGACGTAGTGACATTGAATTTAACAAAGAGTGTTGGTATGTGTAGTGTTTTTTGAGATCCAGTTCACCTGGAACGGTTTCTTTGGTCTCATGTATTAAAGTTTGGAGGCAAGTGGGTGAAAGTTTGTTGAAAGCTTGGAAGATGGTGAAGATATCTTTGAATCTCATATGCTCAATGATAGGCAGCCAATATAGCTCTTTAAGCGTTGGAGTAATCTGTTCAGTTATAGATGCATTGTAAAGGATACATGCTGCTGTGTTAAGGGCTAATTGAAGCAGGTGGATTGCTGCCTTCGGTAATCCTTGAAAGATGATGTTACAGTAGTCTATATTTATTTATTTAACCTGTTTTGTATACCACTTTATCCTTCAATCAAAGTAGTTAGCAACACAAATTGGATGTATACATTTAACAAGAGGGAAGGATATGACAGGACATACAAATAGACTATCTGCATTCAGTTCTCATTTAGTCGTGCGGGTTGTGTGTGGGCCATTTATAGCAGAATTCCAGTGCTTGACCATTTACAGTATGTTACTTGTCCATAGGAATCCGTGAATAGGATGGTCTTGAGAGCCTTGCGGACATAGTTTGCTTCATTGTATGGTATCCTGTAGGTGTGCTGAGTCTGTTACTGTTGTTAATTTGCTTAGGTCTGCTGCTTATGTCTTTGGTTATCAAGTCCTGGAGCATGTCTGCTGAGCAGTGGTGGATGACTTTGAATATGTTCAGGGTTTCTTTGAATCTTGTCTGTGCAATTATTGGCAGCCAGTGCAGTTGCTGTAGTATGGGCGTGATGTGTTCAGACTTGGCAGTGCCCGTGATGATGCGCGCTGCAGTATTCTGCAGCAGTTGAAGTGAGTGGATAGCTCGCTTGGGTAGACCTTGGTGCAATGAGGGGCACGGTACTTCAGGCCGGAAGGTCGGGGGTTCAAATCCCACTAGAGGACAGCAACCTTGGGCCAGAAGGACTGGGGTTTCTAGTCCCACAGATGCTCCTTGTGGTCTTGGGCAAGCCACTTAACCCTCCATTGCCCATGTTCCCTGTAAGTATTAGTGAATGTGTCTCATATCCCCGCATGTTAAATGTATCCCCCAATTGTGTTGTGACCGCTTTGATTGAAGGATAAGGCGGTATACAAAACTGTCTAAATAAATAAATAAAAATAAATGAGTTTCCATAGTCCAATACTGGGGTGATAACTGCTTGGCATACTGTGCAGAAGTGATCTTGGCTGAGAATTGGTTTGATGAGCTTTAATTGGTGGCAGGCTTTTATTGCAGTTTTGCTTATGTGCGATTGGAGGTTTAGATTTTTGTCCAGTGTGATGCCTAGGTACCTCACTTCATCTTTTTGTGCTATTGTCTTGTTTAGGATATTGATTGCTTGGGCTGGGTTGTATGTGGAGTTTCTAGAAATGAACATTACCTCTGTCTTGTCAAAGCTGACCATAGGGTTGTTGTTGGCAAGCCAGGTGTTCATGTCCTCGAGGCACTTGGTTATCGGAGTCAGGTCTATATGTGGCAAGATAAGAGGTCTATATGTGGCAAGAGAATTGCACACAATATTCAAGGTGCGGTCTCACCATGGAATGATATAGAGGCATTATAATATCTTTTATTTTATTTTGTTTTATTTTCCATTGCTTAGGCATGAACATCTTGTTTAGAAAGAACATATTTCATTGCATCCCCAGGCAGCTAGGCTGTTTCTCTCACTGTTACAGACCAAGGAGGGGAGGGAGAAAGAGAGAGAATAAAGGCAAAAATACAACAATGGCTTGTCATGGGAGAATAGTTTTTGTTTTGGTTAACACAATGGGACTTAACATTTTATGCTTGATGTAAGCATGATATCAGAGATAAAAACTGAGTCCATTGTAAGGGCACCTAGATGTCTGGCATTGTCTAGGTGCTGGCAGTTCATATATTTTGGCAGAATTATACATACAGCAGGATTTTAATTTGGTGAAGATGGGGAGTTTTGGGCATTTGGAGGCAGGGCCATTGAAGTACATAGTTAATGCATCTAGGAGTCGATTTTTGGCACCTAGATGCCTAAATTATGCATTTGGTTTAAGTACAACAAATCCAGGTATAACCTGGAGCATCTCGCCAAAGGCATAGTCTAAGGGCCCAATATTCAGCGTTGGCGGCAGCTAGCATGATTACAGCATCTAGCCATCACCGCTGGACACTCAACACAGATATTCAATGCCGGGGCCATATCCAACCACCGGCATTGCATATGCGGTTCAGCCGTGGAAACTCAAAGCGATATTCAGCGGCGATATTAGGCCAGTTAGCTTCAGCGGATAACTGGACAGGGGCTAACTATTGTTACTGACCAATTATCCCCAGGTGCCACCCCCAGAATGCTCTGATTCAGCGGCCATAACTGTGTTAGTGCTGTTGAATATCACACTTAGGGACATTTACATGGTTTACAGGTCTGTAAACCATGTAAAAGCCTTTGAAAATCAGGCCCTAAATGTTTTTCTGCACCCAAACGTTTAAACCAGGCACATGCTTTTGAGCATAGTCAGGCACCTACAGTATATCTACATAAATTGAAACATGTTTAGATGTTTCCCTTTATGCCATGGATGTCCTATTGAAAACTGGCTTCAATGATTCTTTTTACCACCTCTTGCTGACCTGTCCTCCCCAGGTTGAGTTTTGTGGGACTCAACAAATGTTTTCATCTGAAGTCTTACATGCACAACTATCCTGCTCACTCCTCATTTTATATATAACTCCTGTCTCCTCCAAGACACTGGCTGCTCTTTAGTACCCAAGCAGGTGACAAGGGCTAGAGATGTGAATCCAGCAAAATATACTCTAACAACAAGTTATTACAGGAGGAGGAATAATTGGAGCCTCCACAGACCTGTGCAGCCAACTGATCCATGCAACTAAAATTTCTACTCTTCAGAAGTCACCTTTATTGAGGGCACATTGATGGAAGCACCAAACTGAATTGGTAGGTATTTTTGACTATTCTACAGAATTAGAAGACCCAACATGACTGATACACATGATCCGAAAGGGGCAGCTGTTGCAAACATACATCATATGTGTGTATAACACTTGACTGGCATGTGAGAAAGGGACCAGTAACATGAAAATCATGAAATAAAATGTAGACTTCTTGCAGAATATCACACAAGAGAAAGCATGCAGTTGAGCTATACATTTGCCATCCTACTCTGGTCTAAGAAGAAATGGAAGGCTTTTGGATCAGGAAGAGGAATTTCTAGTTATGAAGGTGCAGCCTTCCAGCCCCTCACAAGGATCATGCCAGAGGTAAAGTACAGAGAGTATGATGCATCAGTTCTGCTTCTTCCCTCTGTATGTATCCACATCTGCCTTATAAATCAGAACCTCCTGTCTGGTCCTTCTTGAGAATCTGGAAAGTGGAAAATCAAGAGGTAGTCTACTTGAAAAGCTCCCTCATCCACAGGCTTAGTGTTTCCCATTACGTTCACCCTTTGTAAAATCACATCCTGGGTTCCTTTTTCTGCTCACTTTTTTTAGATTATTTTATTTTATTTATTTATTTACATTCTCTTATATACCATGCTATTCTGCATCAGTGTGGTTTACATTGAACAAACTGAAATTACATTGAACAGGGCATTATAACTTGGAGATAACTATTTTACAGGGAACATGGGCTATGGAGGGTTAAGTGGCTTGCCAAGACCACAAGGAGCACCTGTGGGACTAGAAACGCCAGTTCTTCCGGCCCAAGGTTGCTGTCCTCTAGTGGGATTTGAACCCCCAACCTTCCGGCCTGAAGTACTTTGCCCCAACCACTAGGCCACTCCACTCCACTCCAATCTTCTTGTTGTATACCCATGTGCTGCTATTTTGTTGTGTATTCTTTTAAAGCAGTTAGACATTTCCTGACAGTAACTGGTATTGTTCAGAAGACTTGTAAACTTCTTTATACATAGAACTTGATTTCCCTGTGCCATCTATTTCAGCATGAGTTCTTCTAAATATAATTTTTCTATAGACTTTTCCTGTTTTTGCATGACTTGAATGCAGTATTTTAAGAGATATCTTCAGATATGGAGTTTAACAATGTAGACAGTGGAGATATTTTTGATTTGACCTCTAAAGGGTATGTTTACTGAGCAGCGGAAGCAGATTCTGTGCGATATCTGAGCCGCGGCCCCATTGAATTCAGTGGGGCCGCAGCTATGATGTCGCACGGAAGCCACTACCGATGCTTAGTAAACATTCCCCTAAGAATTGTTAGAAGTGACACTAAACTTAAAGAGCACGTGAAGAGTAATTTCATAAACCATCTATGTGTATAAAACAGTATTTTATGTGTATAAATAGGATCTTATAAAATTAGGTCACACCTAAAAGTATGTTTGCTGTAAGTCAGCATGTACTTGCACTATAAGTTTGCACAAGGTTGGAATTGTGATTTACACTTTGTATTTTATAAAATACGCATGAATGCATATAACGTATGCACTGGCATTTACATCTGCTCTTGAGCAGGTATAATGGCCGTGCCTTCAATCTAGTTGTGATATCTGCAGGATTTGCACTAGCATTTAATAAAATCACATAGATGCCTATGTATCTTTATGAATAGGCATAAAAGAGGTGGCTTCCTGCCCAATTAATCTAGGTGCCCGGTTATAAAACTATCCCCAATACATATCTATTTCCAGTGTCAGCATATTTGTAACCATAATTTTGTGCTTGTTCCCCAGGCTTATTGAGTAATCAAAGAACATTAAGAAGTCCTCAGTGACTGGATGTTAATGGTTTGACACAGAAATGAGAAGAATTAGGAAGAAGAAAAACTGGAAGCACCCTGGCCCAGATGAAGTGACCAACCTTTGGCTTTAACAGTTAACATCACTCTACCAAGACCTGACGAAATGCAAAAATCAATTGGTCAAGCAGCCGGACTTAACATCTCAATGGTTTAGAACAGGAAGAAGAATTGTCCATCCAAAGGGGAGCCCAAGAAATGTTCCCATGAATTACAGACCAATAACTTGTCTACCTACAATCTATAAGTTTTCACTACAATAGACGCAGACAGAATATACAATTATATCTATTCTAATTATATGCAAGCATTCCTATCTAATGTATAAAGTTAACCTTTGATCTCGATCTCCGATCATAGTAGTTAGTTCTACTGCCACAGTTGTACCTATTACCTGTTACATAGTTAATTGTTACTTGTTACCTAGTTATATTACTTATATTGTTTTCCTTGTTCCTTGTAAACAGTTGTAATATACTGTATTATAATGTTTCATGTGAACCGTCTTGACTTGTAGAAAGACGGTATATAAAAACTGTTAAATAAATAAATAAATCTATTCTAATAACGTCATGGCAACACAATAGAAGAACAATAAGAGGGGAGCACATGGAAGCAAAGACCAGTTAATGTTGAATAAAGCCATCATGGCCAGTGCTAAGAAAAGCAGGAATCTCAGTATGGCATGGATTGACTATAAGAAAATCTTTGATAGCATCCCACACTCTTGGATAATAAATTGTCTTGAAATGTATAAAATAAACCTTGACTTGATCAAATACATTAATCTCACAATGGAGTATTTTGAAGTATAAAGATAGTTCATCATCTCTAGTATCAAGATCCAATGAGGAATGTTTCAGGGAGACTCTCTGTTATCACTTCTGTTTTGTATGGAATTGAATTCACTGAATGCTCATCAATTCTTTGGGATATGGATTTAGCCTTAATCCTAAAGAAAGTAAAAACCTAGAGGTAACATCACACTTACAGTTTGTAGATGACTTGAAGCTCTGTATTTCCAGTGACCAACAATTAGTGAAACAACTCTGTGTAGTGAAATGTTTCTCAGATTTTATTTTATTTAATGGTTTTATCATTTCTGTCAAAGTGGTTTACATTGTAAGCTAATCTTGGTAATATACATTAAACAGGTACATTGATAACTTGGATTTTTCTGAGGGTTAAGCGACTTGGCCAAGGCTAGTGGGAAATGAACCCTGGTTTCTTGGTTCCCAAGCCAGTGCTCTAACCATTAGGCTACTCCTCTACTCTGCTACTCTGACACTCCACTCCTCGTCCACTTCACGAGATGTTTAACTTTGACAATGTACTAAAGCAACCTTTCATTGAGGTAAATTTAGCAAAACTGAAAATATCTCCTTGACTGTGACATCTAGGGACTTGAACAGGAAAGTATATATAAAGCGTTGAGCAAAAATTACTGAGAGAAAAGATCAGTAAAGAATATTAAAAGAGATTAAAAGCATTATTGAAAAGTGCTTTAATATCACAGAATAAGATACATGTCATCAATCATCTGCAATTCCTGTACTCTCATACAGCTTTGGGATATAGACTAGCCTCTTAAAGATCTGAAAAATTGGATGTATGAACAAGAAAACTCATCCATGCCCATGAGGTAATGTATAAGAACCAGTGCATGCCAAGACTATATCTCTAGAGCCAAAGGAGGACTGGGTCTCATAGAAATCGATTATACATGCAGAGCTATTATCATAGGCCTCCAGGATAACTTAACAGCATTGTTAGATCCAAATACACAAAAAGTGTTGAAATATGAAAATAAATGTCCAGAATCTGTCTCCATCATTATATTCGGACAAGCATTCCAATGAGTAGAAGGGATGGGTGAGAATCCACAAGTACACATAGGAATGGAAGCAACAGAATTTACAAAACAAGATAAAAACTCTTCAAAGAATGATATCAGCAAACAAGGAAAAACAAGTTGTAAATACACATACATTACTCCGAGAACCATTTGTCAATCAAAATTAGGCATATGAATAGTAAGTGAACTGAAACCGTAGAATGAGATTGATAGTGGCAGCCCAGACAGTGGATTATGGATGAGATGGTTTACAGCAAGGATACTGTAGAAAAAAACTGGGAAAACAGATATATGTAGATTCTGTAAGAAAGAGCTGGAAACAGTTATTTATCTTGTAGGTGACTGCGAAGTTCTGATGGCAGAAAATTTCTATATCGAAATGCACAATAAGGTAGCAAGCCTCATCCTATGGAAACTCTGTAAACATTACAACGTTGCTGTTTCAGAAAAGCACTGGGATCACAACCCTAAAAGAATTCATGAGAATGAAGAGGTTATAATCACCTGGGATACTCTCCTTGTATTGAATAAGAAGCTGGATGCAAGGAAACGTGACAAAAAAGAAAAATATTGATAATAGAGGTATCAGTTCCAAGCAATTATCCAGTGAATCGAGTGGAGAAAGAGAAGATCCTCAAGTACTAAAAATTGGAGTCAGACACCGAGAAAATGTGGCAGAAAGACACAGAAAGTTTCCCATCATACTGGGAGCCACAGGCCTGATTAAGAAGAATTTCCATTCACACCTTGATAAGTTGCCTATATCTGTTTCATCTTATGAACTCCCAAAGGAAACTCTTTGGATCAATGCAAGTATTTTGCCAAACATAAGCAGTAAATTTTTAGAGTGAGGTCATATTCAACACAGTGGCGGCACGAGGGTTTCTGCTGCCCTAGGCAGACCCTCTGTACCGCCACACCCCTCCACAAGACTGTTTCTCTGTCCAACCCGCCCCCGCTTTGTGCTGAAAAGGCAGCGGCTGAACTGCTGCTTCAGCGCTGCATCAAGCCTTAAAGTGCATGCATGCATGCATGCGCATGTGCCATTCCTACTCCCCTCTGATGCAACTTTCTTGGATGGCGGGCAGGAGCGGCAGACTGAAACTGTGTGCACATGCATGAGTGTTTTTAAAACCCTCCATGGCACTGAAGCAGTAGTTCAGCTGCTGCTTCCCAGGGGGTTGGATTAGTGATGCTGCCCTCCAGGATCTGCTGCCCTAGGCAACTGCCTAGTTCACCTAGTGGACAGGCCGGCCCTGATTCCACATACCCTAACATAGGCGTGACTAACTTAGCAGTGAGGTTCATTAGTATGGAGAAATTGTCCTTGAGAAAAGCAAGAAGAAATGATCATATATCTGAGGGAATCATGCCACTAATACAAACTACGAATGCATGAACTGTAAACTACTTTTCTAATCCATCCGCAGCTCTGGGCAAGGATTTTCCTGCAAAACCCTCTAGGGAAATCACCATCATGCCATAGTATCCCCAAGGAATATTGGAAAACAATTCTACCCTCCCAAGTAAGGGAGATTCCTGTTTCCACTAATCTATGGCTCCCAGGAAACCAACTCCCCCTTCAGGTTCCCACTAAGGAGAAAAAGAGAAACAGAATCTGATAAGAGTTTATAATTAGACACATAGAGGCACATTCCAACATGTGCATCCAGCCCCTGTGCTGATAGGAATCAGGACACACAGAGCCGATTCTGATCCGCGGGGCTAGATGTGCCCTGCAGGATCAGAATCAGGTCTAGGGTCTGTACGTGCAGGCCGGGACAAGATTCCTGTTGGCCTACATGGAGAGACCAATGCCCGGCTAACTCAGTCAGACTCCTGAATGGAGCCGCAGTGCCATGGCATCCTGTTACCATGGCACTGCGGCTACATTCAGGAGCTGCGATCCCTGGCTGCCGACCACTCGTTCCTTTCCCCGCAGCCCGACCCCCAATCTGGTCTTCCATGGTCAGGGTCAGGCTGCAGGGAACACCCTTCACCCCCTCACCTCACTTGCGCTGCCTGGGCCTGCCGTCCCCCGACATCCAGGGGGATTTATCCCACCTCTGCACATGCATGCACATGCACACACACAGCCAATACTCATACCCTCTGACACACACACACAGCCCAAAACATGCCCTGCCAACACACACTTTGAGCCCCTGCCTGCATCCACCCCAACACACTCTGTCAGTACTTACACACATCCCTCTGACACCCCATCCTCACATTTCTATAGATAAACAGCTAAACTCTCCCCATGGAAACAGATGTGCACCTCATACCACTGATTAACAGATACATACAGTTGTGGTCAACATTATTGGTACCCTTGCATTTTAGGTATGTTATGTACAATATCTTGAGAAATAAATGGAAATATTCCAATTGTATGTCATCATGATATTTTAATAGTATGTTCAAAGCTATACAACAAAAAAAAGATGTCTGTGCAAATTAAGTGCAGTAATTTCTGAGAAAAAAACAAAATATGACCTGGATAGGACTAATGGTACCCTTCATTAATATTTGGTTGCACAACCCTTGGCAGTGATGAGAGCCTCCATCTATAAGTTTCGTACATCTTTCTGCTGCTAGTTTCTCCAATTGCTAATTGTTACAGTTCATGAATGTTACCAGGATTCCTTTTACCAATGGCAGATTTTGCTCTGTACAAAGGTTCTCAATGGGATTGAGATCAGGATTTATTGCTGGACAGTTTAGAACAGTCCATTTGTTCCTTTTTAACCATTCATTTGTACTTTTGGATGTATGTTTTGGGTCATTGACCCATGACCTTCATCCCAGACCTAGCTTTCTGACACTAGGTAGCACATTTCACTACAAAATAGCTTGGTAGTCCTCTGATGTCATGATTCCTTTAATACTTTCCCATTCCTGAGGCAGCAAAACAGCCCCACAACATTATGGAATCTCTATCATATTTAACTGTAGGAAGGGTGTTTTTTTCCTTATAAGCTTCATTTCTTCACATGTAAATGTAGCGCTGGTCTGCATTGCCAAAGAGCTCAAGTTGGTTTCATCTGTCCGCAGAACATTTTCCCAGAAGGATTGTGGTTTCTCAAGGTGGGTTTGGGCAAAGTTCTGGTGTGCCTTTTTATGTATGTCTTTGAGCAGTGGGGTCATCTTTGGCCTTCACCCATGAAATCCTCCTTTGTTTAGTGCGTGGCATATTGTACGGGTTGAATCCACCACTCCAGATTGCTCCAGGTCAGCCTTAAGCTCTTTGGATGCTGTACTTGGTGTTTTTCCAACAGTTCACACTAACCTTCAAAGACTTCTTGGATTAATTTTCCTCATCCCACCACGTCCTGGGAGGTTCTTCACAGTTCCATGAGCAGAAAACTTATTAATAACATTGTGAACTGTAGACCAAAGAATCCCAATGCCTTTGGAGATGGCCTTGTATCCCTTTGAAATTTAATGTTTGGTGATAATGGCTTTTCTGATGGTCTCAGGCAGCTCTGTTGCCTTCACCATTGTGAAAATGGAACAGGAAATGAATGTGGCCATTTTAAACATTACAGTTATCTTTCATTGGTTGATTCAAGTCATGTGAGTACTGACAATTGATCACAAGTGCATCTAATTTTATTGCAATGAGAATGTGATTCTTCTATTCATACTGTTTTGAATTGTTTAAAAGGGTGCCAGTAATCATGTCCTAAATTCCAAATATCAGCATTCTACCTATCCTTAACAAATGGAGATAATTGCTAACTCACATCAATAAGGGAGAAAAAGGAACTCAGCATCCACAAGCTCAATGTCCCGTCTTAGGAAAATTAGGCCATGGACTAGCTCTATGACATCATGGGTCCAAAAACTCCCTTCAGACATGATATACATCTATTCAGTACAATCAATATGCCCTTAAACTCATCACAAACAAAAAGGCATGACAAAAGATATAATACATATTACATATATTACATACAATCCTTATGCCTCAAACCATTACATATATTGCACACAGCCCTTATGCCTTCAACCCTTGTACCCATCATAAAAATACACATTATATATATATATATATATATATATATAACATATACAGGCACTATAATATTGTATGTATTACACACACCCCTTAAGCATCAGCACTTATAATATCTCAACTTATCCCTTATGCTTTAAAAAGCTTTCTCAAGGGTGTCGCTGGATACCACTTATCTCAGCACTTGTAATATCATCTACTGATCCCCCTTTTTTAATTGGTCTTATTTTATTTGATTCTTTTATGTGTCAAATATGTGTATATATATAGTCCAAAATCATTTCACTGGCTACTTTTTTAAATGAGATATTGGATATTAAGGGGTCGAACTGCAAGGGTGCCAATAATGTTGA
Source organism: Ichthyophis bannanicus (assembly GCA_033557465.1). Taxonomy (NCBI): domain Eukaryota; kingdom Metazoa; phylum Chordata; class Amphibia; order Gymnophiona; family Ichthyophiidae; genus Ichthyophis; species Ichthyophis bannanicus. The sequence continues at coordinate 641,446,628 of CM066036.1, read as the reverse complement.
CCACAACTATATGCACTTCACATACACAGTTAGTCACTATGCACATCATACCCAGACACACACCTGCTACCCTACTGAGACACCCTTAGCCATGGTTGTTTTAACCAAGTCCCCCACAGAGACATGCCAGAGTCTGAAAATGGAGGAAAAAGGGAAATGCGCTATGTCACACTCTGTGATTGTATAAAGTCACATGCAGTTAATGCATTTGTTTATGTGCACATTTCTCACCTACTTTATAAAGTCAAGTACATGCGTAATTTAAGGTTTAATCACTTACACCATACTTAGGGCTGATATTTACACCCATAACCTTGTGCTCTGCCCAAACACCACCCATAGGCATGCCCACAATAAAAATACATTCGATCAGATTTGCATGTGTACTTACAGAATTGTGTCTCCACCATTTAAGCACCTAAGGGCCCACTTAAGCATGTATATAACTAAAATACCTTGTTCTCAGCCCAGTATCTTCCAATGAATCCAAAATATACCAATTTAACTGGAGATGTCTCACCAGAATCCAAACCATTGAAGAGATGCAACCAACTTAATCTTCCATGGAGTTTAGTCACCCTCCCTCTCTCAAGCTTCGATGTTCCATCATGCTTCTGCTTTGTTTTAATATTATCATTATTATGAATTCTATTTTCTAAACCGCCTTTATGAAGCTACTCCCCAGGGTGGTATACAACAGCAACAACAAACAAAATACATAAAATACCCCACAACCAAGCCAGCCCAGTCATCCATCCCACACTTCCAACCAAACCAGTATAGCCATCATCTCCTCAACCCCCCTCCCTCCCCCAAAAGCTTTCAAAAACAGAAGTGTTTTTAAGGCCCTCCTAAACATCAGGAGATCATCCTAAAGACACAACACTGGCACCTGAACTCAGAAGGCCCTATTTCTGATGGACCAAACTCCACATCACATTATGAGATGGCACCACCAGATGTGACCACAAAGATTTATCCAGAATATATAGTACAGCTTGGCTGAAAGAAAAGCGGGAGCTATGCCATGAAAGATTTTAAATACCTATAATAGGATTTTGAACTCAGCCCTAAACCACACTGGCAGCCAGTGAAGTTCCCTCAAAATCGGAGTGACATGATCATACTGCCGAAGTTTCCTAATCAGCTTAACTGCTATATTCTGCATCAGCTGAGCGCGCATTTGTTGTCAAACATTCAATTTTACAGCCTCAACTAGTGGCACCCAGTTTCAAACTGGCACCTAACAGTTTTTCTTGGGGCACGTGTTGTGGGGTACTATTGTTTACTACTACTACTACTACTATTCAGCACTTATAAAGCGCCACGCATGCAGTGCTGCACAGCTGACCTACCAGAAGTAGCCAACATACAAGAGACAGTCCCTGCCCGTCAGTCATGCTCATTGGAGCTTACAATCTAATTAGCTATATTAACCTCAAAACCCTTCACTCTAATCTATCCTAATGCCCTACTTCTTGAGTGAATCTTAAGTAACTGATACAATTAACACACCACTATTTTTTGTCGGAGGTTTTTGCCATGAGAGATTGCTCACTCTTGAAGCGTAACTTCCCTTTTAATCAGTTATGTGGTAACCTAACCACTTACATAAAATATTGTGAAATAATCACATTCAACCTTAATGCTATATCACAATAACAACTTCATAACTCAATTCTGCAGATCCTAACAAACACAGTACTGCGTTTAGAGCCATTCTCCTATTTCAGGCCCTGTTTCAACGCTTAAAAATCTGCCAACCTCTTGTACTCATCTTATTAAAGCGTCCAGCCACGGGAGCTTCAGCGTCCTGTCTTATTAACTTCGTTCTTTCTGTTGTTTTTCAGCACTTCTCCCGAAGAGGTAGCACAGTTCACACTCCTCATGTGATGGACCTTTCTGTTGGTTCAGTCTCACTTACTGATCAAGAACTCAGGAACAGCTGGAAATTTCAACCTATCTGCCACTACATGACTCCAACGTCAGAGCAGGCTCATCCAATCCAATTCCAAATTCAATCCCTTAGGTTCCAATGATCCAATACGAAAAATCCAGCTCTGTTCTAACCATTGAAGAAGTTCTCTGTCTCCTCCTCTAGGATTCAATGGAACATGATCAATAATTCGCCATTTAAATTCTGAAAATGTGTGATTAAATTCCTGGCAATGTTGAACTAAAGGAGCAGAAAGTACTACATTCCGTATTCGCGAAGCATGTTCCTGTAATCGAAGTCTAACCTTCCGAATAGTCCGTCCAATATAGAGCTTTGTGCAAGGGCAAACTAATGCATAGACTACATGCGATGTTGAACATGTAGTCGTCCATTTGGAAATCTGTTTCATGGTAGTGTTGGGAATATTCCATTCTTTTCCCTCAATAGTTAATTGGCATAAATCACATGATAAACCTACAGAATAAGCTCAGGATTTGATGCAAAGGTTATTACAACGAGGTTATCCTCCTATTATAGTTAAACGAGCACGGACAAGAGCGAGATATACCCATAGGGAATGGTTGAAGGATTCTGAAGTTAAACAAAATGATTTGGATTTTATAACTGGTATACTGCCATATATGTTTAACATTCAAAGGATCAGGACTATCTTAAGAAAACATTGGCCAATATTAACCCTTCATTCGTGTTTTCAAAAACCATTACGGATAGCCTATACTAGGGGTCCGAATATTGGCAATATGATAGGAAATGCACAATTAAAATCTCTCCAAACCTTGGAAAATTCTCCGGTGGGGCATTTTTCCTTTTCTTGTTCTGTAGGTTCATCATGTGATTTATGCCAATTAACTATTGAGGGAAAAGAATGGAATATTCCCAACACTACCATGAAACAGATTTCCAAATGGACAACTACATGTTCAACATCGCATGTAGTCTATGCATTAGTTTGCCCTTGCACAAAGCTCTATATTGGACGGACTATTCGGAAGGCTAGACTTCGATTACAGGAACATGCTTCGCGAATACGGAATGTAGTACTTTCTGCTCCTTTAGTTCAACATTGCCAGGAATTTAATCACACATTTTCAGAATTTAAATGGCGAATTATTGATCATGTTCCATTGAATCCTAGAAGAGGAGACAGAGAACAACGTCTTCAATGGTTAGAACAGAGCTGGATTTTTCGTATTGGATCGTTGGAACCTAAGGGATTGAATTTGGAATTGGATTGAATGAGCCTGCTCTGACGTCGGAGTCATGTAGTGGCAGATAGGTTGAAATTTCCAGCTGTTCCTGAGTTCTTGATCAGTAAGTGAGACTGAACCAACGGAAAGGTCCATCACATGAGGAGTGCGAACTGTGCTACTTCTTCGGGAGAAGTGTTGAAAAACAACAGAAAGAACGAAGTTAATAAGACAGGACGCTGAAGGTCCCATGGCTGGACGCTTTAATAAGATGAGTACAAGAGGTTAGCAGATTTTTAAGCGTTGAAACAGGCCCTGAAATAGGAGAATGGCTCTAAACGCAGTACTGTGTTCGTTAGGATCTGCAGAATTGAGTTATGAAGTTGTTATTGTGATATAGCATTAACGTTGAATGTGATTATTTCACAATATTTTATGTAAGTGGTTAGGTTACCACATAACTGATTAAAAGGGAAGTTACGCTTCAAGAGTGAGCAATCTCTCATGGCAAAAACGTCCGACAAAAAATAGTGGTGTGTTAATTGTATCAGTTACTTAAGATTCACTCAAGAGGTAGGGCATTAGGATACAATCTAATTAGAACAGTACAGAGCATTAGTCAGTTCTGCGCAAGGTACAGTGTGGTACAGTTTGGCCTACAGTTTGGTCATAAACGTTGATGGGGATTAGGGTAAGATGAGGATGGAGTTAGGATCTGAATGCAACGGTGAAGAGGTGGGTCTTCAACTTGGATTTGAAGAGGGCCAGGGAGGATGGCTGGTGCACAGACGCAGGTAGGCTGTTCCAGGCATATGGTGCAGCAAGGTGAAAGGGGCGCAGTCGGGAGTTCGCGGTACGAGTGAAAGGCATTGATAGAAGTAATTTGTCAGCGGAGCGCAAATTTCAAGAGGGGACTTAGGGGGAGATAAGAGATAAGAGGTATTGAGGGGCCATAGAGTGAATGCATTTATAGGTCAGTAGGAGAAGTTTGAATTGGATGCGGAATTGGACAGGGAGCCAGTGAAACGACTGGAGAAGAGGAGTAATGTGGGCTTGGCGAGGCTGGCAGATTAGTCGAGCAGCATGATTTTGTATGGATTGATGGGGAGGAGGTGGCTCACGAGGAGACCAGTGAGGAGTAGATTGCAGTAATCGAGGCGAGAGGAGATTAAAGAGTGGATAAGTGTTTTGGTAGGGTGTTCAGAGAGGAAGGGGCAGATTTTGCTGATGTTGTAGAGAAAGAAGCGACAGGTCTTAGCTACAAGCTGGATATAAGCGGAGAAGGAGAGAGAGGTGTCAAAGATAACCCCTAGTTACCTCTAGTGCAAGAGATAAGAGTGTTGGGGCCACTTGGCAATAGTGATCATAGCATGATCGCCTTTGATTTAATTAGTGGAGGAGGGATAGTAAGGAAATCCACAGTGCTACCTTTTAACTTTCGAAAGGGAGACTATGATAAAATGAGGAAAATAGTTAAGAAAAAACTAAAAGGAGCAATTGCAAAGGTTAAAGACATATCAAGCTTGGGTGTTGTTGAAAAACACTATCTTGGAAGCCCAGACCAGCTATATTCCACGCTTTAAGAAAAGTGGAAGTAAGTCCAAAAAACTGCCAGCATGGTTTAAAGGTGAGGTCAGAGAGGCTGTTGTTGCCAAAAAAGCATCTTTCAGGAAATGGAAAAAAGAGCCAAACGACAAAACCTTGAAGCAGCACAAGCACAGGCAAGTCAAATGTAAGGCATTGATAAGGCAGGCAAAGGGAGAATTTGAGAAGAAGCTTGCTGTGGAAGCAAAAACTCAAAATAAAGACTTTTTCAAGTAAATTCGTAGCAAAAAACCTGTGAGAGTCAGTTGGTCCATTAGATGATAGAGGGGTTAAAGGGGCAATAAGAGGCGACAAGGCGATAGCGGAGAGACTGAATGAATTCTTTGCTTCAGTCTTTACTGAGGAAGATGTAGGGATGTTACCCATGACTGAAGTGGTATTTAAAGGTGCGGAAGAATTGAAGGAAATATTGATACATTGGGAAGTTGTATTACAACTATTAGATAAACTGAAGAGTAGCAAATCACCTGGGCCGGATGGTATACATCCAAGGGTGTTGAAAGAACTGAAATATGAGATTGCAGACCTGCTATTAGTAATCTGTGAACTATCATTAAAATCATCTCTAATACCTGAAGATTGGAAGATCGCCAATGTAACACCAATTTTTAAAAAGGGTTCCAGGGGTGATCTGGGAAACTAGAGACCGGTGAGCCTGACGTCAGTACTGGGAAAAATGGTAGAAACCATCTTAAAGAATAAAATTACTCAGCATGTAGATAGTCAAGGCCTAATGGGAGACAGCCAACATGGCTTTAGACAAGAAAGATCTTGTCTTACTAATCTGTTATGTTTTTTTGAAGGTGTGAATAAACAGGTGAACAAATGTGAGTCGGTTGATATAGTGTATCTGGACTTTCAGAAAGCCTTTGTCAAGGTCCCTCATCAGAGACTTTTGGCAAAACTAAAGAGTCATGGGATAGGAGGCAGTGTACTACAGTGGATCAGGAACTGGTTAAAAAATAGAAAACAGAGGGAAGGGCTAAATGGCCAGTTTTCCCAATGGAGAAAAGTGAATAGTGGTGAACCCCAGGGAACTGTGTTGGGTCCGCTGCTTTTTGACATATTCATAAATGACCTGGAAAGTGGAATAACGAGTGAGGTTATCAAATTTGCAGATGACACGAAACTATTTAAAGTTGTTAAAACCCAAGAGGATTGTGGAAAATTGCAAGAGGATCTTGATAAATTGGAAGACTGGGCATCAAAATGGCAGATGAAATTTAATGTGGACAAGTGCAAAGTTATGCACCTAGGGAAGAACAACCCAAACTATGGTTACACGATGCAAGGTTCCACATTAGGAACCACCACCCAGGAAAAAGATTTAGGCGTCATTGTGGATAACATGTTAAAACCCTCGGCCCAGTGTGCAGTGGCGGCCAAGTGAGCAAATAGAATGCTAGTTATCATAAGGAACGGAATGGAAAATAAAACAAAAGATATTATAATGCCTCTATATCGTTCCATGGTGAGACTGCACCTTGAATATTGTGTGCAGTTCTGGTTGCCGTATCTTAAAAAGGATATAGCATTATTAGAAAAGGTTCAGAGAAGAGCCACCAAAATGGTAAATATGAAGAAAGGCTAAAAAGGTTAGCGCTCTTTAACCTGGAAAAGAGACGGCTGAGGGGAGATATGATAGAAGTTTATAAATTAATGAAAGGAGTGGAACGGGTAAACGTAGATCAATTGTTTACGTTATCAGAATATAGAAAGACTAGGGGACATGCAATGAAGCTACAGGGTAAACTATTTAAGACTAATAACAGAAAATATTTGTTCACTCAACGTGTAATCAAACTCTGGAATTTGTTACCGGAGGATGTAGTAAAGGCTGTTAGTGTAGCTGGGTTTAAAAAAGGTTTGGACAAGTTCCTGGAGGAAATGTCCATAAACCATTATTAAGAAGGGACCTAGGATATCAATGCTTGACCCAGTACAAGCATTGTGGAAACTGTGTCTTTTGGGGAAACTGCTAGGTACGTATGACCTAGATTGGCCACTGTTGGAAACAGGATACTGGGCTTGATGGATCTTGGTCTGACTCAGTATGGCATATCTTATGTTCTTATGTTCTAATGTTCCTAGACTGCGGGCAGAGGGAACAGGAAGGATAGTAGATCCATCCACATGGACTGAGAGAGGGGGAAGAGGGGGGGAGGAGTTGGATGGAAAGACAAGGAGTTTAGTCTTGGCCATGTTCAGTTTCAATCGGCGATGAGACATCCAGGCAGCGATGTCCGAAAGACAGGCAGAGATCTTGGACTGGGTTGCCGGAGAAATATCAGGTGTAGAGAGGTAGATCTGGGAATCATCCGCATAGAGATAGTACTGAAAGCCATGGGAGGAGATAAGCGCGCCAAGGCCTTGGGTATAGAGACAGAAGAGAAGGGGGCCCAAGACAGATCCCTGGGGTACACCTACATGGAGCAGGGTAGGGGAGGAGGAGAAGCCACCAGAGCATACACTGAATGAGCGATGGGAGAGGTAGGAGGAGAACCAGGATAGTACGGAGTCCTTGAAGCCAAGCGAGGAGAGGGTGGTGAGGAGTAGGTTGTGATCAACGGTGTCAAAGGCAGCAGAAAGGTCAAGAAGGATGAGGATAAAATAGAGGCCCTTAGATTTAGCCAGGAACAGGTCATTGGTGACTTTTGTGAGTGCTGTTTCAGTGGAGTGTAGGGGACGGAAGCTGGATTGTAGTGGGTCCGGGAGGGCCTGGGAGGTGAGGAAGTCGAGGCAGCGATGTGGTCTGCTCATTCTAATAGTTTGGATATGAAGGGAAGGAGGGCGATGGGTCAATATTTAGAAGGGCATGTGGGATCAAGTGAGGGTTTCTTGAGGAGGGGTGTGACAACAGCATGTTTGAAGTCAGCAGGGACAATTGCAGTGGAGCATGAAAGGTTGAGGATATGAGTGATGGAGGGGACAATGGTGAGGGAGATGGAACGTAGGAGATGGGTGGGGATAGGGTCTGATGAACACTTGGTGGGTTTGGAGAAGGAAAGGAGGAGTGCAATTTCTTCTTCAGAGATCGGAGGGAAGAAGGAGAGGGTGGCAGGGGGAGTATGGATGGGGGAGGAGAATTGGGGAGGAGGGGAGGTAGATGAGGGGGTAGGGAATTGGAGCGTAATCTTGTGGATTTTGTCGTGGAAGTAGTCGGCTAGGGTATGGGCAGAAAGGGAGGGGGGATCGGGGCGGGGGGACCTTGAGGAGAGAATTGAAGGTATTAAAGAGATGGCGAGGATCAGAGGCAAGGGAGTTGGTCAGATGGATGAGGTAATCTTGTTTGGCAAGTGCTAAGACTGACTGGAAGGAGCCAAGCATAAATTTGAAGTGTAGAAGGTCTTCCGGGGAGCGGGATTTGGACCAGGCTCGTTCGGTAGAACGGGCGCGGATGCGTAGGTAATGGATTGTGGGTGAAAGCCAGGGTTGGGGAGTAGATTGTTTGACAGGACGTGGGGTGGGAGGGGCAAGAGTGTCAAGGGCTGAGGATAGTGTAGCATTGTATGAAGATAATGCCTCGTTGACAGACTTGCAGGATAAAATGGAGGAGAGAGATGGAGAAATGGTGGAAGAGAGAGTCATGGGATCAATATTATGAAGGTTTCTAAATAGGTCAGAGGAGACAGGACGAGGTTGGGACGGCGGAAGCTGAAGAGTAAATGTTAAGAGGTGATGGTCAGATGAGGGAAGGATTGATTTGTGGAAGTTTGAGGGAGAGGAATTGGAGTAGAGTATTAGGTCAAGACAGTGGCCGTGTAGATGCGTGGGGCAGTGGAACAAAGTTTGAGGTCGAACGAGGAGGTAAGAGCGAGGAACTTTGAGGCATGGGGGTCGGAGGGGTTGTTGATGTGAATGTTGAAATCGCCAAGAATAAGAGTGGGGGAGGAGGGACCCATAAAGGCAGAAAGCCAAGAGTTAAAGTCGGTAAGGAAGGTTGATATGGATTTGTTGGGTGGGTGATAAATAACAGCTACTCGGAGGAGAAGTGGTGTGAGGAGGCGAATGGCGTGGACTTCGAAGGAGAGGGGGGAGTGTGATTGGGGTGGCAGGGGGGTTGGAATTGGCAGGAGGGAGAGAGTAGGAGGCCAACGCCACCACCGCGACCAGTAGATCGAGGTGTATGGGAGAACTGGTAGCCCCCATAGCAGAGAGAGGCAATGGATGCAGTGTCGTCCAGAGGGAGCCAGGTCTCGGTCAAGGCAAGAAGGTGTAGGGCATTAGAGATAAAAAGGTCATGAATAAAAGGGTTTTTTTAGTGACTGAGCATGCGTTCTAGAGGGCGCATGAAAACGGGAGAGCGGAGGGGGGGAGGAGAGGGATATGGATAAGGATAGATAAGTTACGTGTGGATTTCTTATCAGAGTAGCATGGGGGTCTATTTCTAGGGTAATACCAAGATTTAGAGGGAGCAGGGTGTGGGTGGGTATGTCTGGGTGTGTGTGCTCTCCAAGAGAGACATGAGGGAGGGGAATTTAGGGGTAAGATGATGATATCGGGTAGGTTATGTGAGGGATTATTTTTGGGGGTAGGATTGGGGTTGATATCTATGGATGAGTGATTGTGGGATGAATGAGGGAGGGCGGAAGGAGGGAGGAGTGGGATTTGGATGAGATTAGAAAGGGTACGTGAGGAACTTTTTTTAGTGTGAGAAAGAAATCGGGGGGGGGGGGGCAGGGTTGGGGTTGATATTACTTGATGAGAGGAGAAGGAAAATGAGTATTAGAGAGCGAGGTAAAGTGGAGATAGTACGGCGTAAGCGACGGTGGGGTTGCCTTAAAGAGAGGGGGGCTGGTTGAATGTGGGGGATGGTGTGAAGAAGCTAAAGAGCAGATGCTAGGCTCGGGGGCAGAATGGAGGGAGAAGTGAAGAAGGCAGGGGGAGGGGAGGGGAAGAGGAGGGAGGGTGTTGGTAGGAGGGGAGGCAGTTGGGGAGGATGAGGAAGAGAAGGACAATGAGATGTGGGGCCATGGTAGTGGGCAGCAAGGTCTGAGCAAGCAATGGCTAGCAAGTTCTAGGCAAGCAATGGGTAGCAAGTTCTATGCAGTCAATGGGTAGCAAACAATAGGTAGCAAGTTCTACGCAATGGGTAGCAAACAATAGGTAGCAGTTCTATGCAGACAATGGGCAGCAACACTCTGTAAGAAATGGATAACGGTTCTATGCAACAATGGGTAGCAGTTCTATGCAACAGTGGGTAGCAGTTCTATGCAACAATGGATAACAGTTCTATGCAACAGTAGGTAGCAGTTCTATGCAACAATGGATAGCAGTTCTATGCAACAATGGGTAGCGGTTCTATGCAATAGTGGGTAGCAGTTCTATGCAACAATGGGTAGCAACAGTATGCAGACAATGAGCAATGCCAGCAGTGGGAGGCAGGACAAAGGAGAGTTACTTGAAAGTACTGGGGTAGAGCTCGTGAAATGGTTTGGTCAGGAGTCGATGTGTGGAGGAGCGATCGAGCCTGGTCGACCCTGGCAGCTACAGAGCACCGGAGCACCCCCATACTCGCACCTAAGGGCCACGCCAAAGGGCCCTCTGGTGAGGCCCTCAGGTGCGGACACGCCCAATGGCGCCCTCCTCTTTATGGGCTGCAACTGGGCGCCAGGAAGTGCGGCGTGTAGCCCGCGTCCGATGGCATCATCCTCTTTATGGGCTGCAGCTGGGCGGCGGGAAGAGTGGTGTGTAGCCCGCGCCCAATGACGCCCTCCTCTTTATGGGCTGCAGCTGGGCAGCGAGAAGAGTGGCGTGTAGCCCGCGCCCGATGGCGCCCTCCTTTTTATGGACTGAAGGCTCTTCAAACCTAAATGGAACTACCTTTTTCATGTCAGAAACTATTGTTAAGTTATATGAGAGGTCCTTCAAATCTCAGTTGCTACCTCTTCTTCTCACAGGATCCATCAGGCTTTAACCAGAAAAGAGAGTGAGAACAATGTCAAATTGTTTAAGCTATTATGAGGACTGCACACCAACTGTCATACATAGCTTACAACTAAAAAGAATTATGAGGGCAGCAAAGTAACACACCCTTAGCAAAACTAAATTACAAACTGCAACAAATCAATTCTAATTATCATAAGAACATAAGATATGCTATACTTGGTCAGACCAAGGGTCCATCAAGCCCAGTATCCTGTATCCAGCAGTGCCCAATCCAGGTCAGAAGTTCCTGTCAGGTTCCCAAAAGTTAGGAAGATTCCATGCTGCTTATCCTAGGGGTAAGCAGTGGATTTCCCCAGTTCATTTAAATAATGGTTTATGGACTTTTCCTCCAGGAACCTGTCCAAACTTCTTTTAAACCCAGCTACACTAACAGCTTTTACTACATCCTATGATAACGAATTCCAGAGTTTGATTACGTGTTGAGTGAAAAAATATTTTCTTTGATTTGTCTTAAATGGGCAACATTGTTGCTGTATTGCGTGTCATCTAGTTTTTCTACTTTTTGAAGGAGTAAACAATTGATCTACATTTATTTATTTTATATGTTTATTTATTTAACTTCTTTTTTATACCGCTTTATCCTTAAGTCAAAACGGATTACAATTAACATGGCATTTACATTTAAACTTACATGGAACAGGGGTGGGCCACAATTGGCTGCTTCAACAAACTAGTGTTAGTATCACAGGCATAACTGTTACATTTATCCATTCCTTTCCACTCCATTCATTATTTTATAGACCTTTATAATAACTCCCCTCAAACATCTTTTTTCCAAGTTGAAGAGCCCTAATCTTTTAAGCCTTTCCTCATAGTGATATCCTTCCATCCCCTTTACTATTATGGTCACTCTTCTCTGTACCTTTTCCAATTCTGCTATATCCTTTTCAAAATATGGTAATCAGAATTGCACACAATATTTATGGTGCGGTCGCATCATGGAACGATACACAGGCATTAGAATATCCTTGGTTTTATTCTCCATTCCTTTCCTTATGATTCCTAGCATTCTATTTCCTTTCTTGGCCGCTACCGCACACTGGGCAGAGGGTTTCAATGTATTAGCCATGATAACTTCTAACTCCTTTTCCTAGGTAGTGGTTCCTAAGGTAGACCCTTGTATTGTGCAATCGTAGTTTGGACTGTTCTTCCTTAAGTGCATAACTTTGCACTTGTCCACGTTAAATTTCATCTGCCATTTGTACACCCAGTTTTCCAATTTATTAAGGTCCTCTTGCAATTTTTCACAATCCTCTTGTGTTGTAACACCTTGGAATAATTTTGTATCATCTGCAAATTTGATCACCTCACTAGTGATTCCTGTTTCCAGGTCATTTATGAATATGTTTAAAAGCAGTGGGCCCAGCACAGATCCCTGGGATACTCCGCTATTCACCTTTCTCCATTGAGAAAATTGGTCATGTAGCTCTAATCTCTGTTTTTTATCTTTTAACCAGTTCCTAATCTGCAACAGTACACTGCCTGGTATCCTATAACTTTTGAATTTCCCTTAAGAGTCTCTCATGAGGGACTTTTTTAAAGGCTTTCTGAAAATCCAGATAAACTATATCAACCGGCTCAGCTTTATCTACCTGCTTATTCACACCTTCACCCATACTAAACTAATCTGAATCACTAACTCACTAACAAAACCACAGTATGGACACTGGCAACATATTAAGAAAATGTATAAAATTGTGGATGGCAACAAAAAGCAAGACATTTGACTTTTATGTTCATTTCAAAATAATGGCAAGAGGGGGCAAGATGGCGGCAGTGTGCAGCACCATTTAAGCTGGCTCTTGTATGCTGAGCTTTACTTTGGCGTTTTGTTTGCAGTTTCCTGAGCAGAAATGGGGTGCAGGAAGTGCAAGTAAGCCTACCTACTCTAGAGTGAGGCTGGTTCTACTCTCGCTGGACAGAGAACTCTGGATACTTGCGGCTTTGCTATACCGGGAGCGGGAGCAGTGTCTTCGGCAGGTTGGCAGGATTTACAAGCTGCAGACCTGAGCACTTTGGGAGTTTGGCTTTCCCCTGAGTTGCTGGTTCCCCCTCCTTGCCCCGGAAGTGCCGCCTTGGCCAGTGAAGTGCTTCCCTCTGGCCTGCCAAATGAGCACGCTGTCGCAGGGAGGTGAAGAGGGCTTACCGGCTGTGCCTGCTCAACTTCTTAGATCGACTGGTGAAGTGTGAGATGTAGCAGGTAGCAGAGGCGGCCCAAGGGGGGTGCAGGGCCATGTGCAGAGGCTCGGTGCGGGGCCTCATTTGCATAAATATTTGCATAATGTTAACATGCACTAACATTTAGTAAACATGCCTCTTAAGGAGTGTATAGATAAAGAAAGACTACCAGATTTCTATATTACTATACCCCAGTGCCAACCGCCAGGCACATTAGGAAGTACTATAAACACTGCCCATTTAGAACCCATAGCAAACCCACTGTATCATAACAGCACTACCAGGGCTCACAAAGCAGCATACCCTACCTATCAAAAGGCAACACTGCAAATGTTAAACCAATACATCTCAGAGAAAGAGTAGTTACTCACCTGTAACAGGTGTTCTCCAGGAGCAGCAGGAATCAGTCCTCACTTATGGGTGACATCGACGGAGCCCCCGTGCGGAGCAATTCCCCAGCTTTCTAAGAAAGCCTTTGGGAGTACTGCAGCATGTGCGGTCCCCTTCCCGCCTAAAGGTGCTATCTTGCTCAGTCCAATGACATAGCTAAAAAACAGCACACAAAAAAAGAAAATAAACGATGTACAACTGCAACTCCCAGGGGAGGAGGGAGGGTTGTGAGGACTGATTCCTGCTGTTCCTGGAGAACACCTGTTACAGGTGAGTAACTACTCTTTCTCCAGGACCAAGCAGGAAGTCAGTCCTCACTTATGGGACTCCCCAGCTTCAGGCTACCGGGGACCCAGAGCTAAAAAAATGAGCTCCCTCTAGCCACAGCATCAGAGAAAGGATTTCACTGAAACACACCCCCACCGGTAGCCCAACCAGAGGGCTGGAGGGTAGGAGTTGCCTAAACCTCATAGAGATTCCGGAGCACTGCCTGACCGAAAGCACTGTCCCTACGGGACTCTCGCTCTAGGCAGTAATGGGCCGCAAAAGTCTGGCTTGAGGACCAAGTTGCAGCCCTGCAGATGTCTGCCAATGGTACAGAGCGGAGATGAGCTACTGAGGCAGCCATTGCCCTAACACGGTGGGCCGTGACCCGACCCTGCAAGGGAAGGTCAGCTGCCCTGTAAGCCCAGGTGATACAGTCAGCCACCCAGATGGACAAGGTACGCTTGGAGACAGGTAACCCCAAATTATTAGGGTCAAAAGAGACGAAGAGCTGAGTAGCCCTCCTATGCCCCTGCGTACGCTCAAGGTAGAAGGATAAGGCCTTCCTACAGTCCAGGGTATGCAGGACTGTCTCAGCCCGGCTGGCATGGGGCCTAGGGAAGAACGTTGAAAGAACCACCTCCTGGTTGAGATGGAAAGAGGAGACAACTTTAGGGAGGAACTTAGGATGAGTCCGAAGGACTACCCTGTTCCTATAGAAGCAAGTGTAAGGCCTGTAACAGACCAGGGCTTGAAGCTCACTCACCCTCCTGGCCGAGGTTAGGGCCACAAGGAATAGAGCCTTCCAAGAAAGGAAGCAGAGAGGACATGTAGCCATCGGCTCAAAGGTTGGGCGAGTCAGTTGCTGCAAGACCACATTCAATTCCCACTCAGGGGCCGGTGGATGGATAGGAGGTTTGAGCAAAAGCAAGCCTTTGAGAAACTTGGACACCAAGGGGTGAACAGACAGAGAGTGCCCCTCCACCAGTGAGTGGTGAGCTGCTAGAGCAGAGAGGTGGACCCGAACCGAATTGGACTTAAGGCCTTGATTGGACAAGTGCAGCAGATACTGAAGTACTAGCGGTACAGTGCAGGCGAAAGGATCCTCCTTGCGCTGCTGACACCACATGGAGAACCTTTTCCACTTCAGGGCATAGGTTTTCCTGGTGGACTGCTTTCTAGAGGCCAAGACCACCTCCTCCACTTCTCGGGGTAGGCCCCAGGGAGCCAACACTACCCTTGCAGCCTCCAGGCCATCAAATTGAGAGATTTGAGATTGGGGTGCAGAAGGGAACCCTGATCCTGAGAGAGAAGATCGGGTTGCATCCCCCAGAGGTAGTGGTGTGTCCACGGCTAGCTGGAGCAGAAGTGGAAACCAGGGCTGCCTCGGCCACCTGGGAGCTATCAGATGTACCAAGGCCTTGTCCCTTAGGATCTTGAACAATGTTCGGGCCACCAGAGGCGTGGGAGGAAACGCATACAGGAGGCCCTGGGACCAAGAAATCAGGAAGGCATCCACTGCTATCCTCAGGGGATGCGGTTGCCTGGAACAGAACCTGGGCAGCTGCCGGTTCAGGGGACTGGCAAAGAGATCTATGGATGAAAGTCCCCATCTCAGGAAAATATCCTGAACCACCAAGGGGTGCAGTTGCCACTCGTGGGGTTGCAGAATCCTGCTCAACCTGTCCACCAGGAAGTTGTCCTGGCCAGGGAGATAAACAGCCTTGAGAAACATGCTGTGTTTGAGAGCAAAGGAGCACAGGGCCTGTGCCTCTCGACACAGGAGCCTGGACCCCGTGCCTCCCTGCTTGTTCACATAGAACATGGCCACTTGATTGTCCATCTGCACCAGAACAGACTGGTGAGCCAAGGTGTGAGAGAAGGTTTTGAGGGCTAAGCGAATAGCCCGGAGTTCCAGGAGGTTGATTTGCTGCATGGCCTCCCATGGAGACCACAGGCCCTGGGTGCACCTGTCTAAGCAATGTGCACCCCAGCCCTGCAAGGAGGCATCTGTGGTCAGTACCACCGTGGAAACAGGTACCTGAAAAGGCACCCCCTGTAACAAATTGTGGGGTTGTAGCCACCACTTTAGGGAGTCCAGGAATGGCTTGGACACCCGCACTTTGTCTGCAAGGCTTCCTGTGGCTTGTTGCCACTGAGTCCGGAGACACCACTGTGCAGGTCGCATATGGAAGCGAGCATTGGGGGTCACATGCACCGTCGATGCCATATGGCCCAGGAGCTGTAGACAGAGTCTGGCGGAGACTTGTGGCCGGCTCAGAAACTGGCTTGCCAAGTCCATGAGTCTTTGAGCCCTGTCTCTTGGCAAGTAAGCCTTTGCTTGCAGGGAGTCCAACCTTGCTCCTATGAACTCAAGGTTCTGGGAGGGGAGCAAAGTGGACTTTGCGAAGTTTATGACAAAGCATAGGTGCTGAAGGAGGGAGACAGTTCTGAGGGTGGCTTGCCGGGCCTCCTGGGAAGTCTGACCCCTGATGAGCCAGTCGTCCAGGTAGGGGAAGACAAAACCCCCCTGGTTCCTTAAGTAGGCAGCCACCACCGCCAGACACTTGGTAAAGACCCTTGGGGCGGAGGTCAGACCAAAGGGTAGTACTCTGTACTGGTAATGGTTTCCTCCCACAAGGAACCTGAGGTACTTTCTGTGGTCTGGATGAATGAGTATGTGAATGTATGCATCCTTTAGGTCTAAGGAGCATAGCCAATCTCCCTGCTGGAGGTAGGGCAAAAGTGTTCCAAGAGTAAGCATCTTGAACCTTTCTTTCTCCAAGAACTTGTTGAGATTCCTGAGGTTGAGAATAGGCCTGAGGCCCCCGGTTCTCTTTGGTACAAGGAAGTACCTGGAGTAGAACCCGTGACCTTGCTGGTGGGGAGGCACCGGCTCCACCGCCTGGTCTAGAAGCAGACCTTGAAGTTCTTGAAGGAGGAGGTCTGTGTGCAGAGGAGGTCTTGGAGGCTCTCCGGGGAAGTAGGTCGGAGGCAACTGCTGGAAATGGAGCATATAGCCCTTGTGGACAATGCTCAATACCCAAGCATCTCCTGTGATGGGTGACCACCGGTGGGCAAACAGGACTAGACGACCTCCTGTGCAGAGATGGGACAGCAGAGGTGGAAAGGCTATGCTGTGGGAGTCAAAAAACCCCTCCCTGCTGAGTGGGAGCAGGAGCCGGAGGCTTGGGGGTCTTCTGCCTACGGGGCCCATGTCCCTGCCCCTTGGCCTGCTAACCCTGCTGGGGAGCTGGGGAGGCCTGATACTGAGGGAAAGGTTTGTAGGCAGCCGCCTTCCTCGGGTAAAAGGACTTCTTACCCGAGCCCTTCTTCCTCTGAGAAGGGGCAGACGTTTTTCTGGACAGCCTTGTCCTAGTTAGGTGCTTGGTTTCGAGCTCAACCGCCTTCTCGGCCATGGGCTTGCCAAAACGTTTTTCACCTTGGCAAGGGACATCGACCAACTTGTCCTGCACCCAGGGCTCAAGGTCCGATGACTGCAACCATGCCTGGCGTCGAGCCCCGATGCCGGCAGCCGCTACACGGGCCGAAGCCTTGAAGCTATTGTAGGCCGCTCGGGACATGAACTTAGAGCATTCCCGGATCCCCGAGGACAAGGTCTTGAACCTCAGCAAGGGTTCCCCAGAGAGGCCAGCAGAGAACCTGGCAAGTTCCTTCGCCAGGTACCGTAGGTACATGCCCATGTACAGCTGGTAAGACTGGACACGGCAAGCAAGCATCGAGCCCTGGAAGCACTTTCTGCCAAAAGCATCCAGGTTCTGGGCCTCCCTGCTGGGAGGCACCGCAGAGTGCATCTTCTGGCTTTTCAGACAATGCATGGCCGATTCCACCACCATGGAATGGTGCGGCAGCTGTGCCTTCTGGAAACCAGGGCTCTTACGGAGTCGATAAATGGAATCGACCCGCTTGCTCAAAACCAGCGCCGAGGCCGGTGCCTCTCACATCCGGAAGAGGAGCTGTTCCAGCATCGGAGGAACAAGTACAGTAAAGGACTCCTTCGGAAGAGAGTCATACTGGAGGGCCTCGAGCTCTTCGGCTCGAGGCTCCTCCTCTGGGTCTGCGGGAATCGCCAAAGCCTTGGCCATGTCCCTCACGAACTCCGAGAACCTGGTGTCCTCCGGAGGGGATCTACTCCGGGGCTCGGACTGCGGTGAGTCCAAAGGGACGCACCGAGTCCGAAAAGTATCGGGGGACTCCCTGTCCTCTGTCTCCCACGCAGACTCATCCAAAGAGGAGTCTGGGGGCTCCGACCTCGCGGGCCTCGCTGGCACCTGCCCCGATGCCCTCAGTTCCGAGCAGGAGGTCGAGTGAGACAGTGACCGAGGATGACCTTGAACCTTCATGGTCTAGAGTATCGGCTCGGTCTCCGGGGTCGACTTAGATGTCAATGTCCCGGTGGTCGGGGCAGATGCACCAGCGAGGCTGGCCATCAGTACCCGCTGCTGATCCATGAAGGCAGACATTCTACACTCCAAGGCTGTCAGCCTGAGTCCAAGCTCAGGAGACTCAGCAGCCGCTGACTCGGGCCCCGGTGGCGCCGGACTCAACGTCGGCTCCCTAGGAGGAGAGTCCACGAGGACAACAGGACTTATGTGTCCGGCGGGCTCCGGCTCCACACGGGGCATTTTGGACGGCTTCTCCTGCTCCAAGAGCCCTGGACGGCGGTCAGGGGTCCGAGACCTGGCCCTCGAGGAACCAGGGACCTCCTCCGACGCCGCCCTCACGAGCCACTTCTTCCTCTTGCATTCCCGATCAGGGGACCCCCTATCCGAGGAACCCTGGCGATGCTCGGGGTCAGACTCCCGAGACGTCGAGGCCTCGGACGAGGTCCGGGCCCAGCCAGAGGCGGAATCAGAAAAAATCCGTTCTTTCTGATGCTGACGGCTTCGTAATGCCTTAGTGGACATTTTGCCACACGGGACACAGACCTTAGGATCATGATCCGGTCCGAGGCATCGAAGGCAGCAGTCGTGTGTGTCGGTGAGAGACATTAGTTTCTTGCACCGATCACACTTTTTGAAACCACTGGAAGCCATCGGAGAAAAAAGGGACCCCGCGAGGTCAAAGGACCGGCCTTCCAGGGAAAAGACAAAAAGGGCGCGAACGCCAGCCACGAAGGGCAAAAACCAAAACATAGAAGACGGGCTCGATACCGGTGTACCGAACCCGGCGGGAAGGGGAACCGGCATCGAACCGGAGAAAAAACACAATGAAATCGCAAGAAAAAACGTCAATTTTCCCGGGTGACACGGACAGACGTCCGGTGGGCGCCACAGAAAAAGAAATACTGAGCAAGATGGCACCTTTAGGCGGGAAGGGGACCGCGCATGCGTGCAGTATTCCCAAAGGCTTTCTTAGAAAGCTGGGGAATTGCTCCGCACGGGGGCTCCATCGATGTCGATGTCACCCATAAGTGAGGACTGACTTCCTGCTTGGTCCTGGAGAATACCAATACATCTCCTACTGGGGAAAGAGAACACGTGGCACTGTCAAATAGAAACTACATAACAGAATACTTCAGCTCGGTTACACATGCAGAACAAAGAACAAGGGATCACAATTTAGAAATAGGAAGACAATAATTAAACTGGGAACCCCAAAAGCCAAACTTGGAATGTGCAACAACACTGCAGAAATAAAACTATAAATTAATTTCCTCTTGTACTAAACAAAATGCAAACATTAAAGATACCAGATACCTATTAACACACACAATAAAAACTCCAACAAAACCAACACTGTCCACGAAACCTCCTTGAAGCGCTTCCGCCCCTTTAATAAAGAAGAGCTTCGAGAGAAGATCCTCCCACTCCTCAACAACATACCACACGACCTAGATGCATTGGTGTCCACATGGGACGAGAGCCTTAAGACCATCGCATGCATACCAGCCACTAATAAAACAACAAAGAAACGAGAGCACGCACCATGGTATACCAAAGACCTCCGAGATTCACTCAAGTGCCTGCGTAGGCTCGAGAGAAGATGGCGTCGATCTCGCTCTACTGAAGATCAAGGTAATTACATCAATCACCTAAGAGCACACCGTGATGAATTAACAAAAAAGCGGAAACAATATCATTCCGACATCTTGAAGCGGTCACTAAACAAGCCCCACGACCTCTTCAATATAGTGAAATCTCTCATAAGAGAACCTCCAGCAGACCAGTCACAGATGCCACACCCCCAAGCATACTCCAACTACTTACAGTCAAAAATGATCCAGACTACTACATCTGCAACCAACTACCTACAACCTGAAGTGACCCAGGCTGGTGCAACCTCGAGCTCCGCGGAAAACAGCTCTCAGCATAACTTGCCCCAACCATCACCACTATCCAAATTTGAAAAAATATCACGCAGAGAGATTGAAGACACTATCGCTGCAATCAACCCCACTACCGCACCCAATGACCCATGCCCTGCTTTATGGATAAAGGAGTTACGATGTGACTTAAGCCAATATCTGAGCGAATTAATAAACCAATCTCTTACAACCGGATCGTTTCCACAAAGTCTGAAACAAACATCAATCAGACCACTGCTAAAAAATAACAAGCTGGACCCAACGAAAGTGGAATCTTACAGACCAATTTCAAGTATCCCCATGCTTGCCAAAGTAATTGAAAAGCTAGTACAGCGCCAAATTCAACAGCATATTGATACTGAAGCCCCACTGGATCCTTCCCAGCATGGGTTCAGAGAAGCACATGGGGTTGAAACCCTTCTCACCAACCTATTTGACCATCTAGTCTCTGGAACTGACAAAATTAATCAAGGATTCGCCCTCATATTCCTCGACATTGCAGCGGCTTTCGACTCGGTGAGTCACGAGATCCTCATACAACGCCTCAGCGAGAAAGGAATTCAGGGAACAGCTCTAAAGTGGTGCAAGTCATACCTGACTAATAGATGGCAACATGTAAGGTCAGGCTCCACAACCTCCGAACCATTTTTACAAAACCAGGGTGTACCACAGGGCTCGTCACTATCTGCATTGATGTTTAACATCTACATGCAGCCCATATGTGCACTAGCACGTTCATTCAAGGTCAACTGTCTAGCCTACGCAGACGACATCCTCCTATACATCCCATTCAGGACCAACCAACCAGAACTCTCCCCTCTAACAAGATGTTTTGAGTCAGTAGCAGAATGGTTCACCACACAAAACATGAGAATCAACTACAGTAAAACAGATGTCCTTTTCATCTCAAGGAACCAGGACTTCACCCCTCCACTCTCTTTAAAAATCGGCAACACAGAACTGAAAACTAAACCTACAATACGCTACCTTGGCGTTACACTGGATCAACAACTGGATCTGAAAACCCACATAAAAAACACAGTAAAAACAGTATACATGAAAATAAGGACCTTAAAACATCTCCGACCGCTACTTGACTTCAGCGACTACCGATCGATCTATCAGGCATTGATATTACCACATTTCGACTATGCCAACGTAATTCTACATGGTCTCCCTCAAGCAACGCTAGCTCCTCTCCAGCTTGCAATGAACACTGCTGCAAGAGTACTAACAGGGGCCTCACGGAGAGAGCACATAACGCCAGTGCTGATGAACCTCCATTGGTTACCGGTTCAAGCAAGAACCCTCCACAAAGTCCTAACCTTAACCTTCAAAGCCTCAAACACTATGACCCCCACAGCCCTCAGCAAGATGATACATAAAGTACCACAGAACAGAAACAGAAGACCCATGATGCAAAACACCCTAGAGGTCCCAAAAGTAATAACAAAATGCACAAAAGCAACAACAAATAGGGCCTTTACGATTTACGCGCCCAGAGCATGGAATGCTCTCCCCACCTCTATTCGAAACATCACTTACCTAACCCACTTCAGGAAGGCATTAAAGCAGCACCTGTTCACTACATACTACCCGGAATCCAGCCTTAATAACCATGCATATGGCCCCTCAGACAATCACTCATTACAATTAAACAATCAGACTCAGCATGAAAAAGGATAATCAACTGATCGCTCAGAAGTACCCACTGAAATAGAATTAAGACCCCCAGTGTAAATAAGATGTAGATATGTTCTACCTGAAATCAGGTACCAGTGTAATACAATGTATATAGTTATACAATGTACATAGTTCCCCCAGTTACTGCCAAGTTGATCTCCCTGTTTATTGTAAATACAACTCAAATTTCCTTGTGTTGTATAGTTGATGTTAAATGTAAACCGCTCTGATCTAAAATAGAGCGGTATAGAAGAACTGTTAAATAAATAAATAAATAAATAAAGATGCACATTTCCCAGAGCTGACATATTCGATGCGAACTCCATCCTCCACGGCCTGCCGAAGTGCACTCTACAACCTCTGCAGCTAGCAATGAATCCCGCAGCCCGAACCCTCCAACAGGCATCTATCAGGCAGCACATCACCCCTATCCTGAAAACACTACACTGGCTCCCAATACGCTACAGGGTCACCTTCAAAATCCTAACAATAACATTCAAGGCCATCAATAAATGCACGGCCAGCTCCCTCACTGAACTTATCCAGCTCACCCCCCCCCCCAACAGACTCAGAAGATCTGTCTCCACCAACTCCTTAATCCTCCCGAAAACCATCACCAAATGCACCAAGGCCTCTAGAAACCGTGCCTTTGCCTTAGCCGCACCTTCATGCTGGAACAACCTACCGCCCAATATCCGTGCCATGAACAACCTTATCCAATTCAGAAAGGCTCTAAAACACTACCTCTTCCTTCAATGCTTCCCCAACTCTGAAGGCATCACCTAAACGCAGCCCATACATACCCACACGATCAACCCTGACCCTACACCCAAAGCGACCATTGAACAGCACACATAGATATATCGAAGAGTTGTGTACATAGTTTTTACATGTTCTCCAAGTTTAAATTCCTTGTTTTAATGTAAGTCCAGTGTTGACCCCCACACTGGACATCTATGTTTCTTGTAAACCGTGCTGATGTTAAATAGTGCGGTATATAAACAATGTTAAATAAATAAATAAAATAAATAAAATATTCAATTAATAAATTCAAAATGAAAAAAGTATTTTTCTACCTTTTGTTGTTTGTGCATTTTATTTTTCAGTTGCAATTGCTCCAGTCACTTTCTTCTGGTTTCTTCTTGTCTTCTGCTAACTCTCCATTGTCTGCTGTCCATTTGTCCTTTCTTCTCTTCTAGTTTTTTTCCATTCTCTCTCTACATCTGCTTTAACATACTGATCTTTCTCCTTTTGCTCTTTCCTCCATCTCTTTCTTTATTCCTTTTTCATCCACTCAAAATTTACCCTTCCATCCTCAATCCCCACTTCTTTTCCCAATATCCGGCCAATCGTAGATTTTTCTTCCATCTCACACAAAATATATTTTCCACTCTCCATTTCACTCTCCCAGCCCCATCCCATTCTAGTTCTCCCCCAACATCAGCTCCCTTCTAGTTCCAGCCCCATCCAGCATCCGCTCCCTTCTGGTCCCCGCATCAGCCCATTTCAAGTCCTAGCCCCCCATCAGCCCATTTCCAGTCCTATCCTAGCCCCTCCATCAGCTCATTTCCTTTCCTATCCTAGCCCCTTCATCAGCCCATTTCCAGTCCCAGCTCCCCCCACA
This sequence comes from Ichthyophis bannanicus, assembly GCA_033557465.1. Classification (NCBI taxonomy): domain Eukaryota; kingdom Metazoa; phylum Chordata; class Amphibia; order Gymnophiona; family Ichthyophiidae; genus Ichthyophis; species Ichthyophis bannanicus. The sequence continues at coordinate 641,423,463 of CM066036.1, read as the reverse complement.
CTCAGCCCATTTCCAATTCAAGCCCCCCCATGAGTCCATTTCCAGTCCTAGCTCCCCATCCATTTCTAGTCCTATCCTAGCCCCTCCATCAGCCCATTTCCAGCCTAGCTCCCCCATCCATTTCCAGTCCTATCCTAGCCCCTCCATCAGCCCATTTCCAGCCTAGCTCCCCCATCCATTTCCAGTCCTATCCTAGCCCCTCCATCAACCCATTTCCAATCCAAGCCCCCCATAAGCCCATTTCCAGTACTAGCCCCTCCATCAGTCCATTTCAAATCCTAGGCCCCCATAAGCCCATTTCCAGTCCTATCCTAGCCCCTCCATCAGCCCATTTCCAGTCCTAGCTCCCCCCACTCAGCCCATTTCCAGTCCAAACCCCCTCCCCATAAGATATTTCCAGTCCAAGCCCCCCACTCTGCCCATTTTAAGTCCTAGCTCCCCCCTAAGCCCCTCTCCACATCAGCTATTTCCAGTCCAAGGCCCCCCTCCACTCAGCCCATTTCCAGTCCTAGCTCCCCCCCCCCAATTTCCAGTCCAAGGCCCTCCTCCACTCAGCTCATTTCCAGTCCAAGCCCCCCTCCCCATCAGCTATTTCCAGTCCAAGACCCCCCTCCACTCAGCCCATTTCCAGTCCTAGCTCTCCCCCCCAATTTCCAGTCCAAGCCCACCCCATGCAGCCCATTTCCAGTCCAAGCACCCCGTCCCCTCCCGAAGAGCCCAGCAGCTGTCTAAAATGTTTTAGAGGGAGCCGTAGAGGCCCCGACTCATCTCTAACTGCTGTCGAAGTGAAGAGTGCCTTTTTTCTTCACTTTGGTAGCTGTACTGTAGTTTATGACGCTGCCGTGCTGAGGTCAAAGGGGACTTCCTGTTTCCCGGTGCTCAGCGCGGCAGAGTTCTAAACAACAGTACAGCTGCCAAAGTGAAGGAAAAAGAGGCTCTTCACTTCGGCAGCTGTTAGAGGTGAGCCAGGGCCTATCCAACTCCCTCTAAAGCCGCCCTGCCTGCTGTTATTCAGTGCGGGATGTTGTTGGCCCTGGGGCCCCTGTGCAAACAACATTGTCACACAATGGACGGGCCAGTCCTGGTTGGTACATCAGCTTTGTGTGCTAACCTGTTCCCTGTTGGTCCTTGAGCTGTGCTCACTCCGAGTGCTGGTGTGTTGGTGAAACTCGCTAAAGTTACACTGGAGGTGCTGTGAGAGACAATTGCGACCATGAATACTTCCCTTGTATCAGCTGTTGCAAATGTAAATACTGAAACTCATTCTCTTAGACGTTATTTTCAAGAGGTTTTCAGATTGCAAAAGGAACAGGAGGTGAAAATGGCCTGTTTGGAGGAAGATATTGGACAACTTCGGGGTTTGCAATGTCCCCAGATGAAGGATAGGACTGTGACTTTTAGGAAAATGGAATATCTTGAGAACCAAGTCCGGAAGAGCAACCTGAGATGTCTTAATTTTCCTAAATCTCCATTGCAGTCACCTATGGAGATGGTTCGTAGATACTTCCAGGAGGTCCTAAAGATTTCCCATGAAGATTTTCCAACTTTGACTAGGGTTCAGTATCTTTCGGTAGGGCTGGGTAACCAGGGAGTTAGCCTTGAGAATCCCTCGGAGGCTGGAGACCTAACAGGCTTTTGGGAAAGTTCTCTGGAGGTGATCATGGCTCTTTCTACTCTCCTTGTTACCTTGGCCCTGGAATCTGATAAATCGTTAATTCTGAGATCTTATTTCAAAATTTCAGTGAGAGGTTTATGGGCTCTCATTTCTGCATTTTCCGAGATTTTGCTAGGGATGATCAGCTGAGGAGGGAATTCCGGGGACTTAAGTCCAGGGTTCTTTCCCTTGGTGGATCTTTTTCTGTTGAAATTTCCTTATAAAGAGAACTTATAAAGAGAAAATGTTTCTGTTTTTTGAGCCCCACCAATTGTTGGAATTTTTGGTATCTAGGGAAGAAGCCGTGGTTACACCAGCTTCCCATACGGCTGAGGTATAAGTCTTGCATTGCCTTGTTATTTGGTCTTTTTTCTTTTTCTTTAAAATAAGGAGTATTTACTCCTTTGGGATTTCCTGGAGCCTCCTATATTTCCTTATTGCTAGTGGTCTAAAGGATAGTTAATATATTTTTCTTTGTTTTTTTTTATTACCATTGTTGTTGTATTTATGACATATGTCTTTTATTCATATGTAATAGAATAATCAAATAAATATAAAATAATAATAATAATGGCAAGGCCAGCAAACATGCAACAGTAGCATAGCTTTGATACATTTTCAGATATAATTGGTGGGAGGTAATCAGCAAGTTGACTGGGCTGCACTATTTCCATTTCTTCTTAATTCCTTCAGACTCCAAACTAAAAGACTGAGCAAGAAAGCTTACAACGATCAAAAAATACATAGCATATTATCAACATAGTATAATACATTAAGGGGCCCTTTTACTAAAAGTGTGAACTTACCACGGGTAAGTGCACTCCTTGTCTGCAGTAGGGGGTGTGCCTAGTTTGTTCCCAGCAATTAGTGTATGGTAATGAATGCTAACGGATGGTGCACTTAATGAAGGTGCACCTAATGACACCCATCAGATGTTATTAGGTGCACTTGCGCTAATTGCCACATTGACATTCAGAGCATGATGGCAACCAGTGGAGCTCTTTGTCCTTCTTGAGGCTGGAATAAATCTTATTGGGTGTGTAGGCTCTGGGAGGTGAACAGAAAGCAAATATACATTTGGAGGAAGCAGTACTTGTAGGCAGCATGGAGGATGCTTGTGTAATCCTTACAGTTCTCCTCTCTCCCTGGCAACAATTATTATTATTATTTTTTTTTTACAAAATATTGGATGAAAATCACTTTTTATGATAGTCAAAATCTGGCAAATTCATGATGTTTGTCCTCCAGAGGAAACAATATTTTGGGTGAATAAAGTCTAGCTCTTTCTAACAGCTTTCTTAAACATCCAAGTTCTAACACACTGCCAAACTGGAATAGATATACTCATATGCCAGCAAATTCTCATTTGCATACCATACCATTTTAGAGTCTTCTTCAATTTGATAAGAGATGAAATTGCATTTATTCTTCCTGACAGGATTCATTACTGCTGTCTACATATTAATTATTACTAGTGACCATTTTTAAGTGTAAGATTTTTTTATTCCATTCAATGGTGCAAACACAATTGATATCAGATACAGCTGACTCAGGGTAGTCTGTTCCTAGTGAACAAGTATTCACATTTTGGGGCATGCTGACTAAAGTGTGCTAATGGTTAGCACGGGGTTATTGAGGAGCAGCGTGGTAAAAGTCTCATAGTAACTACTTAGCGCGGGATGGGGCAGAGACTGGGCAGGTTAGGGGTAGAGTGTGGGTGTCATTGGCATGAGCTGACTGTGACTATTGTCATTAGCATGGGTACACGTAGCGCCTCTTCAATGGCTGGCAATAAATGCACCCACGTTATGTGCGCTTGTTGATTAGCATGGTAAGGTGCATCTCCCCACAGCAGATATGTTGGGCTGCCCCCAGCAGTGTGGGCTATGTCACCTCCTGCACTAATTTGGGCTTTAACACACTGTAAACTACCATATTTTAGTAAACATGCCCCTTTTTCACTTTTACCTTGTTTTTCATTCACATGTCTATGTTTTGTTATGGTTTATTCTTTCCATTGAGTTTGTTAGCAGACCTTGTGACAATGGCTCATTAAATGTGAGAACCATTGAATCTGTAGTTGTTTTGGAATAATGACTTTTTAAATATAAAAATATATTATAATTTACCAAAAAAGATATTTAAGAAAAGATTGTTTGGAAAAGGGTGGCGATATTGAACTTGACGGGCCCTTCAAATTATGCATAATATGATTGATATTCAAAACAAGCTAACTTTGGGTGTTAACCGCAAAAACCAGCACCTCTAAAAACGTAGGTCCACTGACTGGTTAGAATTTAACCACTTAATTGTAGGAGAGATAAGAATAGTTCTGGGGGATAAAGGTTAAAATAAGCAGATAGCGCCAATATTCAGCGTTATTTGTTTATCTTTATCCATTTAAAAAGGACTACATAATTAAAATGCTTAAATTTATGACCACATCTTTAAAGGCCTACTGATTTGCTGTCCTTGGAGCTGAACTATTTTACCAGCTGCCCGCTCTTTGCTGCAGTGGTGAAAAGGTGGATGTGGAATTATGCTATCACAGTCTGACTTCTGCCGTTATGGCCAAGTTTCCTCTCATCTGGCAGTGGTCTTTTCCTCATGATCTGTAATGGAGAGCTTGTGGCCTACTTTGCCTACCAGAATGACTACAGTTACCCCATAGTCAACTGCTACTGAATCTGAGCATGCAGAGCTAATGGTGACAGTTTCCTGGAAGTCTTCTCCACCATAAGGGGCTTGAAACATTTTGAACTTTTGGGAACTCATCTTTTTGAATTGCCCTTCAATGACCTTTGAAGGTCGGAGCTGAGGAGGACTTCTTTGCATCTAAAGCACCTCTATTCTCCTTTTTCTAGTGCAACTACTTGTTGCCTTTCTCTCTTCTTTCCTAATATATTTATTGGAGTTCTTTTCTGCTACCTCTGATAACGCATCAATACACTATCGGAGGTTGAATGAAAAATCTACTTAAAAAGTAAATAAGCCATCCAGTTATCTTTAAGCAGAATGAGTCCCGCTTGAGTATCTACCCTACTATAAACTAAAAAAAAAATCAGCTTCTTCGATTATTCTACATTTACTTTGATAAATTTTCATTACTCATCTTTTCATTCCCTGCCTATCTTAGGCATCCATAGTCTTTGAGAGGATAATTTTAAAATAGTTCACATATGCGCGAAGGCCACAGAGGTGCCAATGTGTCATTCTAAAATACTAGCACAAATCTGGCAGAGAGAGTGGCTGGACTGAAGTTATTGGCAGGAGTAGGTGTAAAGCATGTATATATGTGCATATTTTATGCAATCAAAGCTATGCAGAACCGACAAGATGGTGATACCGGACCCCCCTTATGCTCAAGCATGCGCAACGTATCTATCCACCTTTACCACTCCGTCTAAGATAATTATTGAAGACACCATTGCTACCCTAAATACCTCTACTTCATACTCAGATCCATGTCCAGCATTCTGGATAAAAGATCTGCGATCTGACCTTGCCCCATTCTTAGCCAAAATGATGCGACTATCATTTAGCACCGGATCATTCCCATCCATGCTCAAACAGACCTCTGTTAGACCGCTGCTTAAGGACACCAAATTAGACCCTCTAAAGGTCGAGTCTTACAGACCCATATCCAGTATCCCGATGCTCTCTAAAATCATTGAAAAAATAGTATACAGGCAGCTACAAGATCATGTGGACACCTATGCACCTCTAGATCCATCACAACACGGGTTCAGAGAGTCACATGGAGTGGAAACACTACTTACCACTCTCTTCAACACCATAATCTCAGGCATTGACAACTCACGTACAGGTTTCGCACTTATCTTTTTAGATATTGCGGCAGCCTTCGACTCTGTCTGCCACGAGATCCTCCTGATTCGGCTAAGAGAGAAAGGCATCACTGAAACAGCGCTGGAGTGGTGCAGGTCTTACCTGTCTGGAAGATGGCAACACGTACGAGCAAATGGAACCACATCTGAGCCATTCCTACAAAGTCAAGGAGTCCCTCAAGGATCCTCCCTATCGTCTCTTATGTTTAACATTTATATCCAACCCATATGTAACATCATTAGACAGTTTAATGTGAGTTGCATGATTTACGCCGACGATGTCCTACTTTACCTGCCAATATCCCTGGATTGCCCAGACCTCACCCCAATAACTAAGTGTTTCAATGCAGTATCCGAATGGCTCCTCTCTCAAAATCTGCGCATCCAACATAAGAAAACAGAGGTCCTATTTATCTCTAGAAATCTTGAGTTTATTCCACCTAACCACTTGGAAGTAGACAACGCCAAGCTGCAAGTAAAATCAGCCATACGATACCTCGGAGTCACATTGGATCAGAACCTCGACATGAAGCAGCACATAGCAAAAACAGTAAGAGCGATCTACTTCAAGATCAGATCCCTCAGACACATACGCCCTCTACTCGAGCTGAATGACTTCCGTACCATCTACCAAGCCCTCATCATCCCTCATTTTGATTATGCAAACGCCATCCTACAAGGTCTCCCTAAAGCAACCTTACATCCCTTACAACTCGCCATGAACAGCGCTGCGCGAATCCTTTTAGGAGCACCAAGGAAAGAGCACATCACACCCCTCCTGATGCAGCTGCACTGGCTCCCCATCCAAGCCAGGATTAACTTCAAGATCTTAGTGATGACATTCAAGGCCATCAATGGGTTATCCTCTTCTTCAATATGTGACCTCATACAACAACCCATGCCCAACAGGATAAGAAGAACGGCTACAACCAACATGCTAGCAATACCAAAAGCTATGACAAGATGCGCCATATCAACTTCAAATAGAGCCTACAGCCTGAGCGCCCCAAGCCTCTGGAACTCCTTACCACCACACATCAGAGCTATCCCCAATTTGAGCCAGTTCAGGAAGGCCTTAAAACACCTCCTCTTTATTAAATACCTCACAGCCTCCCTCGAACCCCAGCCACCAGGTACGAACAACACACAATGAACTCATCTCACATATAGACAGTTACCAATTTCAGTATCCCATTTGTGTACATAGTTTACCAATTTCAGTATTCCATTTATGTACATAGTTTCCCCCGTTATCCAAGTTGATTGCTCCTGTTCATTGTAATGACCTGACTCTTGTTCATTGTCGGATTCTGTTTTGTTTTATGTAAACCGCGCTGATCGTAAATAGTGCGGTATATAAGAAATGTAAAATAAATAAATAAAATAAATAAATCATGACTCCACCCAGGCTCCACTTGGACTCCTCCCTTGAACACGCCTAATTGCACTGTACATACTTTTATGTGTGAGATAATTTTATAAGAGGCCTTTTTACACATGTGCAGAAAGTGTAGTTACTACCTGTAACAGGAGTTCTCCCTAGACAGTAGGGGTATGCAGCCACACTCCATAGATGTCGTTTCCGACGGCACCTGTGTGCTGGGCTCTCCCCTAGCTCAGAAAAGTCTCTTGAGCATGCACGACGCTTACCACCCAAACAAGCCCATTCTCTTCAATTCATTTCATAGCTGCAGAGCAAGAATTGGAGTCCACAAAAAAGTAAGGTTGAGAAACCTCTATACCCTTGGGAGGATGCTATCCTCCTTGTGAGGTTGCGTGCAACTGTATGCTTGCATTTTTGCTGTAAGTTTTTTTTTTGTGGGGAAGGTGGGCAGGTGAGTGTGACTGCATACCCCTGCTGTCTATGGAGAACCCCCGTTACAGGTAAGCAACGATGTTTTCTCTGCAGTCAAGCAGGAGGAGGTAGGCACCCTCCATAGCTGAATACAAAGCTAAGGGCTACTGTCAAGATGCAATGAGTTTGCGGCCCAGGTCATAAAAACTATGGGGTGGTAGGAGGCCAGAAGATTTATGAGGTGAAGACATTATGGAGGATCACTTGGTCAAAGGCAAGGTCCTGTGCTGACAAATAGTTCAAGCTACAATGCTTTGTAACTGTATGGATGGAAATCCATGTGGCTGCTTTACAGATGACTTGTGATGAAATGGAGACAGACTAGCTAGTGTAGTTGTAGTTGCACATAGGCGATGGGATTCAATGTGAACTGCAGGCTGTGGTTGTGCTTGAGTATAACAGAAAGAGATGCAATCCGCTATCCAGGGGGAGATAGTCTCTTTGAAGCCGCATTTCCAGGACTGTTTGGATTGCAGGTGATGAAGAGTTGTAATGTGTCTCTCAAGTTTTAGTTAAATGAAGATAGTACAGGCGTGAACGCTTGAAATCCAATGAGTGAAGGGCCTCTTCAGGGGAGTCTGATGCAGAATTAGGGAAAGGGGCTGGTAGAATTCTGGACTGGTTGAGATGAAATTACAAAATGACCTAAGGGAGGGATTTGGGATGAGAGCGCAGGAGAACTTGATTATGCAGGAATTGCATGTAAGGAGGGCAGTGAACCAATACCTGAAGCTCTGTGATTCTTCTTGCCGAGTTGATGACAATGAGGTAAGCTGTTTTCTATGTGAGGTGCTTCAGAGAAGCCACGCTTAGGGGCTCAAAGGGAGGCATCATGAGTTCTGCTAGATCCCATGCTGGGAGAGGTGGTTGAATGGGGGTCAGATATTCCTAAGACCTTTTATGAATCGTGTCATGATGGCTTACCCTCTACAGAGGCATGGGTGGCTGCTATAGCTGAGAGGTGGTATCAAAATGACATGGCTTGTAGGCCCAACTTTGGTAGGTGAGGACCTAGACCAGGAGGCAGAAGATAAGATCCAGCTGATGCTCATGTGCCCAATGTGCAAAGCGGAACCACTTGTGATCATAGGACAGCTTTAGAGGCAGGTTTCCTGGAAGTTGTGATGATGCTGCTTACTTTGTCGGAAAGAGATGTGTTGCTCACTAGGATTCGTGCACCTTCCAAGCTCCCAGGGAGAGGATGCAAGCTTGGGTGAGTAAAAAGGGTGCGTACACAGGGGTTGTGAGTCACCCAATGGTTGTGGGTCCTACTCTGTCAAGGCAAGGAGACTAGGGAGCCAGACTTGTCTGGACCTCTGGGGGGCGATGAGGATGAGCCTGGCCTTGTCCTGAATGATTTTGAGCAGGACACGGCTGATGAAAGGAAATGTAGGAAATGCATAGAGCATTTGGAGCAGGACATGGCTGATGAGAAGAAACATAGGAAATGCATAGAGCAGCTGGTACTTCCGGGAAATGGCAAAACATTGTGCGCCCATCTAAAGGGACTGAGTCGGATGGAACAAAAAGACAACATTTTGTATTGTCGGCCGTAGCAAAGAGAGCTAGATCCGGGGTCCCCTACTCTGCAAAGATTCAGCGGACTACTTTGAGATCCAGAAACCATTTGTGAGAGTCCAGCCAACTGAAGGAATCAGCGAGATGGTTCTGAGTGCCTAGTAAATAGGTGCTCTGAGCAAGATCCCCCTGGACTGGGCAAAGAGCCAGAGGTTCTTGGCTTTGAAACACAGCTGAAGGGAGCCCATCCCCCCTTGCTTTCTTATGTAGAACATGGAGACTGGATTGTTGGTCTGCATGGGAAGGATCTTGTTGCTTGCCCCAACCCGGAAGACATTAAAGGCGTAGAACACTGCCCTGAGCTCCAAGACATTGAAGAGCAACCGATGTAGAAGAAATTGGAGGCAGGATTCAGTTTTTCCCAGGGAGGCTCAACAAGCCATACCCACAGAAAAACCTGGCATGGATTAATGGAGGCTGAGGTGGAGTGTTGGGTACAGGCCTCCGCTGCTCCTAAATGGCAACAGAGTCTAGATAAACGAGGGACAGATCCTAGTAGGAGCAGGAAATTGGTCTCCTCGTTACATTTACTCTCTTTGTTGTGTTTTTTTTTTTAATTTTATCTTTTGAATGCAGAGCGACAGGCTGGTAGGATGCTGTTGTGAGGATGGGAAGTGATAGGTGCCAAGCATTTAAAAAGGGGCCCCTCAAGCCACTAGTTTGCAGCCCTGGGTTAAGGGGTAGAATCAGTTGTTAGTGATACCCATAGTATTGGGATCTCCTCCAGGCTACAGATGCAGTGAGCCAAGCTGTGGAAGTATTGTTTTGAAGCCATACTGGAGCCAGGAATGGGCACTGGAGGGGGACCCCTTGTGGTGAGGTGTTACATCCAGTGGTGTAAATGTGCTGGAAGTGAGGGATTGCATTTGTAACACCGTATTTGCTCCCAGACTTCAATACTGGTCAGTGCAGCAAATCTATCGACCTCGCTATGGAGGGCTGATGGGTAAGCAAACTGGGGAGGTTGGTGGAACGTTCCCCAGACGTTCCCTCTTTTAGTCAGGGGATGTTTGCCCAAGGGGGGTGAGGATTCTCACCGGAGAAGGTGGAGGGATCCTGGGAGTTCAGATGATATACGAGATGCCTGATGTATCTCAACCCTCAGATCCTTAGTGATGGTTTGGGAAAGCTAAGTGCAATATTCATGGAGTTAGCAACCAGGGAGGGCAGAGGGTCCCAACCTTCCCTGTTGTGTGCTCGGCAAGGTGGAGAAGGCAGGGGTGGGGTGGGGGGGGGGGGAGGCTAAGTACATGGATCACATCCTGAGTCTTCATGCTGCATTCTAACTAAATGCATGTGAAGAGTCTTCATCTTTTGTTGAGGCCAAGTACTATTGTGGTAGGCTATGGCCTAGCATGGCCTGCTACTATGAAAGGCCTGTAAGTTAGGCCTGGATCCTAACTCCCATTATAGCTAGAAAAGAACCAAAAATCTGTGGAAAATGAGAAAACTGTTTTAAACTGCTTAATAAGAAGTTTTTTATGAATTCATAAGTCTTCCATTATTCTCTTGTGTGTGAAAGAACAGAAATGTTTCAATATATGCATTCCTGGAGCTAGGGATAACCTTGCAGTAGAGAAGTAACGAAATCAAGAACTGTACCATTGTTAGAGCAATCCTAAGGGAGGGGGGCCGGTTGCTAGGCTCTGGAGGGATTTCTAATTGGTCAAATGAAGGGAATGTAAAACCAATGAGAAGTCTGTATTTATCGAGTTGGAACCAATAGAAAGCTCTCATGTATCAAACTGAAAAAGAGGTATAAATGGTTATGTCTCTGTATAAACTTTTGCTCAGTTCCTTTTGAAGCTTTGACTGACTGGGCCTGTGCACAATAAACTGGCTTGGACCCTGTCAATTGACTCCTGGACTTATTCATTGATTGCACTTTGCTACAGCATATTCTTGGTGCGTTGGCCGGGAAGTGCGAGTGGTAAATGGTATTCAAGTGAATAATCCACGCAATTCGCCTTGAGGTTTGGCACGGTTGGAACCGTGTCTGTCCGACCGCGGGGGAAACCTCAAGCGCCGCCGGCCCCTTTTGTGCCGGAGAGGGTTCCGCCTGCCTCGGCGGGCCATTGGCTCCAGCTGGCCAACACCTCCGACCCGGGGGAGTCCAGGTTCCAACTCAGAAGCTGGTGTGGTATCGGGGACTGGATCCGGTGAGTAGATATTTTTGTGATTTAATAGTCAGAAAGAACAGCCTGGAACAGCGTCTTGCGTGCGCAGGACTAATTTGGTATATTTGGTATAGACTAACTGGGAAATCTCGCATGAGTGTGGGCGAGACAAGGGAGCCTGATCACCTCTTATAAGAGCGGTCCTAGTAAGCTCCACGTAAGGAAAGCCGAAGCCGAAGCCATCGACCCTTCTTGTTTGAAATAGTCAGCTAGTCAGAAAACCAGGGCACTTGAAATATTGAAATATGATATCTTGTTGAAATATGCTTGCTTGTGTGAGTGAGAGGTCTTGAAATATAGACCGAGCGAGAGCGGACTCCTAAGTAGCGCAGTTCCTGGCCGGGCGACCGCGCCCAGGTCGCGAACAGGAGGAAGCGAGTGGTGTTTGTCCCCCCCAGTGTTCTGTGGGCTGTACGGACCCCTTACCTACAGCCATACTACCTATCCTTATTGTTCGTTGTCTTGTACGTCATTACGTGTACGTAGGGACGTAGGGTACGTAACGTACGCAGGTACGTTTAGTACGTAGGTAGTGTACGTAGGTACGTTTAGATTATGGGAGGGACGGAGTCCACGCAAACTCCGTTGGCATGTATGATCAAGAATTTCCGTAAAGGATTTTCAGGCGATTATGGTACGAAAATGACTCCATCCAGATTAAAAATGTTATGTGAAAGGGAGTGACCCGCATTAGCTGCTTCATGGCCCCGAGGGGGCACCTTTGATTTTGAGACAGTTTTACGACTGCATCAACTCATACTAAGAGTGTATCCCAACCAGTTCCCCTATATACATTCCTGGTTAAGTGTATGTGAACAACAGCCCTCATGGATGAAGCGCTGTTATGAGGAGCACTGTAAAATATTTGTAGCTACTACTAGGGGAACCAAAAAAGCTAAGGAAGAGAAGCCGCCTGTGTATTCTGACCCAGAGTCCCCAGATATTCTGGATAGGTTACCCCAGCACCCACAGAAGTTAGTCCCCACAGCACCACGACCTGAAGTAGAGCCAGAAGAGGAGCCCCAGAAAATACCGATACAGCATCCTAAGAAGCGCCCTACCCTGAGTGAGAGTCCCGAGTCAGGCCCAAGTACAGCAGGGGGACTCGAGTCCTCTGACGAGATAGAAAGCGGAGGCTCTCCTGCCAGTTCAGGGTCACCCACCAAGGAGATTTGTGTCCGAGAGCCTTATGATTTAAGAAGCATAACACCCAAGAAGAAGGAGAAAGCAGGGCACCTAATGCCATTACGCCAAGTGCCTGGAATGCCTGTTTTAAATGATCAGGGCCAGATGGCGCCAGGACCAACCAGCTTAGTTTATGTAGCTTTTTCCACCACAGATTTATTAAACTGGAAAACGCATTATGCATCCTATACAGCCAAGCCCCAGGAATTAACAGAATTAATGTCTAGTATTATGCAAACCCATCAGCCTACCTGGGCCGATTGTCGCCAGCTCCTGTCTACCCTCTTCACTACTGAGGAGCGAGGGCGAATCGGGCAAGCAGCCCTCCGATGGTTAGAGGAGAATCCTGTAGAAAGGGGAGGAATAAATCCCCCGCAAGCAGCTGTTGCAGAATATCCCAATGAAGATCCCGGGTGGGACCCGAATGAGGAAAGGGGGGCGGCGGCCCTAACCAGATTTCGCCAGGCCTTATTGCAGGGCCTGAAGAAGGGAGGCCAGAGGGCCATGAATATCGTGAAAGTATCGGAAGTTCTCCAGGGTCCAGATGAGAGCCCAGCAGCCTTTTATGAGCGGTTGTCTGAAGTTTATAGATTGTATACCCCATATGATCCCGCCGCTCAGGAAAATTTACGCATGGTAAATGCGGCCTTTGTTAGTCAGTCCCAGAGAGACATAAAGCGAAAATTATAGAAATTGGATGGATTTGCGGGCATGAATACAGCTCAGTTAATGGAAGTCGCTCAGAAAGTATTTGTGAATCGTGAAAATGAACGAGACAGAGAAAGTGAACGAAAGATGAAGAAGAAGGCAGATCTTCTTGCTGCTGCTATAACCGAACGACGTGGAGGAGGTTTTCCTAATCAAAGGACCAGAGGACGTGGAAGAGGCCGCGGAAGTGAGAGGTCTCAATTGGGTGCAAATCAGTGCGCCTACTGCAAGGAAGAAGGACATTGGAGAAATGAGTGCCCGCATCTGGACTCCGCCCCTGCCAGGGGACGAGGGAGTCCCTGGAGGCCAGGAGGAAGATTTTGAAGGAGGGGAGGAATGAATCGAACACAGTTCCAGAGGGAGAGGGAGGAAGCCATTGAGGGAGTGGCAGTAGCAACGGGCTATGACTTGGATGACATAGATGAAGACTAGGCCAGACCGGGCTCCAAGTTCACCCTGGGTCCCCAGGAGCCTATGGTCAGTTTAAAGATAGGGGACCAATACATGGAGTTCATGGTAGATACAGGAGCAGAACATTCAGTAGTAGCCAAGCCAGTAGCTCCTCTGTCCTCACGATCTGTCACCATTGTGGGAGCCACTGGAAATAAAGCCACAAAGTCATTCTTGCAGAACCGCATGTGTGAACTAGGGGGACAGAAAATAACGCACCAGTTCTTGTATATGCCTGAGTGCCCTATTCCACTACTGGGCCGAGACATGCTTGCCAAGCTCCAGGCACAAATATCCTTTGCTGAAGGGGGAGAAATGAAAGTGACTGTGAACCCAAAGCCTGCTGGATTGATGGTGCTTACTGTTCCCCGAGTAGAAGAATGGCAGTTCTATAGTGCACCTCCAATAAAGTCAACTAGTCCCTGTATACCTACCAACCTCATAGCCCCACCTGAAGTATGGGCAGAAGATAATCCACCTGGCCTAGCGAAGAACATAGCCCCTGTCATTGTCACCCTCAAGCCAGGAGCGGAACCAGTGCATGTGAAGCAGTATCCTCTCCCTCGACCAGCCATAGAAGGAATTCACTGCCATTTGATGAAACTGCTGAAGTACGGACTTCTCAAGGAATGCCAGTCACCTTGGAACACCCCCCTTCTCCCAGTAAAGAAGCCTGGGACAGGGGACTACCGCCCAGTACAAGATCTAAGGCGAGTAAATGATGCAGTTGAAACTATACACCCAGTAGTACCAAACCCTTATACTCTCTTGGGACTGATCCCCGCTGAGGCTACTCATTTCACCATCCTGGACCTGAAAGATGCCTTTTTCTGTGTGCGCCTAGCACCCACCAGTCAACTTTTATTTGCTTTTGAATGGCAAGACCCTACAACAGGAAGGCGGGGTCAGCTCACCTGGACCAGATTACCCCAAGGATTCAAGAATTCACCTACTCTCTTCAGTGCTGCTCTAAATCAAGATCTCTCAAGTTACCCAGTGGACCCAGGAAAGAGGGTTCTTCTTCAGTATGTAGATGACTTGCTCATAGCCACCAACTCAGAAAGTGAATGCCTACAAGCTACTAGTGAACTTTTGTACCTTCTCAAAGATGCTGGATACAAAGTCTCAAGAGCCAAAGCACAACTATGCCAAACTGAAGTCAAGTATTTGGGATTCCAGTTGTCTAGTGGGATCTGACGTTTAGGACCAGAACGCAAAGAAGCGGTATGTAATATCCCCACTCCAACCACTAGGAGGCAAGTAAGAACCTTCCTGGGGGCCGCGGGATATTGTCGCATATGGATCCCCAACTTTGCCCTGATTGCAAAACCACTATACCAAGTCACCAAAGGAATGGAAAAATCCCCACTAGACTGGGGACCCGAGCAAGATGTAACATTCCAGACTTTGAAGAAGGCCCTGATGTCATCCCCAGCTTTAGGTCTTCCAGATGTTCAGAAGCCTTTCCATCTTTTTGTCCATGAGTCACAAGGAAACGCATTGAGAGTATTGACCCAATCTCTTGGATCCTGGCAACGACCAGTAGCCTATCTGTCAAAACAATTGGATGTAGTTGCGAAAGGATGGCCCCCTTGTCTGAGAGCTGTTGCAGCAACAGCCCTCCTAGTGGGCGAAGCAGACAAACTCACACTAGGACAAACTCTTCAAGTCACCGTGCCACACTCTGTTCTGACTCTCATGGAACACAAAGGAAACTTCTGGCTAACCAATGCACGAATGTTGAAGTATGTTGTGTGAAAATCCTCGGATACAGTTGAAAGTTAGTCAAACTCTGAACCCTGCTACATTGTTTCCAATTGGTCCTGGGCCACCTGATCATAATTGCTTAGAAACCATGGACACTGTATTTTCAAGTCGCCCTGATTTGACCGATGTCCCTCTAGAGGACCCAGAACGGACTTTCTTTGTGGATGGAAGCAGTTTGGTCATCAATGGACATCGTTGTGCTGGATATGCAGTGGTGACCCTTGATCTGGTAGTTGAGCCCTCAGCCCTGACCCCAGGAACCTCTGCACAGAAAGCTGAATTGATAGCCCTCACCAGAGCCTTGACATTAGGAGAAGGACTCCGCATAAATGTGTACACCAATTCCATATATGCTTTCACTACTCTGCACGCACATGGAGCCTTGTATAAAGAGCGAGGGTTGATCACCTCAGGGGGTAAGGCCATTAGGTATGGGCATGAGATATTGATGTTATTAGATGCTGTATGGGCCCCCAAACAAGTGGCAGTCATGCACTGCCAAGGTCATCAGGCAGGAGCAGGAGAAGTCACCCGAGGGAATAGATTTGCAGATGCCACAGCTCGAAAGGCAGCCAACACAGGACAAGTTAGGACCCAAGATACTGTAATGCAAGCAGCCCTATTCCCTGTGCCCCTTAGTTCCTGGGCACCCCGATACACTACAAGAGAGTTAGACTATTATTGTGAAAAGGAGGGAGGAGTCTTGACAGAACAAGGTTGGATAATGCTGCCACCCCCAGAAGGAAGTCCACCTCCAGGTCCTACAGTCAACCCTGAAGCATTAGGGCCAGCCTTTGTTCAAGCTTTTCACCAAGCTACACATTATGGAAAAACAGCCATGGAGAAAACCCTGAGACCCCATTTCTGTATTTCACTGCTAGGATCCCTGACCACCTCGGTGGCACAGCAATGTCTGATATGTGCCAAAAATAATGCCAAGCAAGGTCCTGTTCCACCCCCAAGAGTTCAGTCAGTAGGGGTGACCCCAATGAGTCATATACAGATAGACTTTGCTGAAATGCCCCGTGCAAATGGATATCACTATATGTTAGTATTAGTCTGCACATTTTCAGGGTGGGTAGAAGCCTACCCCACCCGAACTGAGAAAGCCCGAGAAGTCACTAGGGTATTGCTCCATGAGATCATTCCCCGATTTGGAATACCATTAACTATAGGGTCAGTTAATGGTCCATCATTTGTATCCCAAGTGACCCAACAGTTAGCTCAAGCTCTGCAAATAAAATGGAAGTTACACACTGCTTACAGACCCCAGAGCTCAGGGAAAGTAGAGCGTATGAATAGAACCCTGAAGACTCAGTTATCCAAGCTTTGTCAAGAAACACACCTGAAGTGGCTCCAAGTTCTCCCCATAGCCCTTCTTAGGATACGTTCAGCTCCCACCAGATCCTTAGGAGTCTCCCCTTTTGAGATTTTGTATGGGCGACCTCCACCCATAGTGCAGGGAATAAAGGGAGACATGAGACAGATAGGATCTGAAATAACTAGTCAAGAACTATTAGCTTTAGGTTCTGTTTTGCAGAAACTCCAAACGTGGGTGCAAGATCGACTACCCATCAACCTGACCGAGCCTCTGCATCCCTTCAAGCCAGGAACGTCCGTGTGTGTGAAAGAGTGGAGAAAGACCCCGCTGGCGCCGCATTGGAAGGTACCCTACGTCATCATCCTGTCAACCCCCACGGCAGTGAAAGTTGCAGAATTCGAACCCTGGATCCACCACAGTCGAGTGAAGCCGGCAGCTACTCCTGATCCTGGCCAATGGACGTCAGTGAATGATCCTGAGACTCCATTGCGACTCACCTTGAGGAGACAGCCAGCTTTACAGAGAATCTTCAGAATCCACCTACGTCACGCGAGAGTGACCGTCACAGCAGAAAACAGAAGAAAACTCAACAAGTTCATCATACCCAACTTTCCAGATTAACCACCAAAGACTGTAATCACAATGTTCTCCCACTATTGCCTTGTGGGAGTGATGATCCTGGGAATCCTGGAAAAGACTTTTGCTCAACTCCCTTGTGCAGCCTGCATAACCACCACCCGAACAGGACAAAAGATTACTCAGACTTTGCTCTATCATTCCTACTATACTTGCACTGGTACAGTCAGCCGGTGTATTTATAATGGCACTGAACTGAACATTTGCACAAAGGGGAAAAGTAAGACTTGTTATAACCCCCGACAAAACCCTTCATATTACACCTTTGAGATACGCTAGAATGATGAAGATGGAGCCATCCTGAATGCGACAAAACCCCTCACCAACCCCACAAAACCTATCATCTTGAACTTTGATGCTTGTGATGCAATCAACAGAAATGCTTATCACAGATGTGGGTCATGGGAGCGAGCATACTACCATGATGATAAATACATGTGTCCAGAAGGAGCCTACGGATGGGGACGGTGTACAGGAAAGAGTTCTGCAGCCACCATTTACACCACCGCAACTAGACATGATTACTTTTGCCCAAAATGGGAATATGTATATTTTGCTACCTGGAAGAATGCACCGACGGGACGAGATGGAGATCATCGTAAAGGCAGCCTAACAAAGATCAGACTACCAGAACCCAAGAAATGCCAGAAAGGTGCCTGTAATCCTCTACAACTCCTCATAGCCAACCCCAGCCACTGGAAGCAAGGATACAAGTTTGGGTTGCGTATTGCAGGAGGAGGTATAGATCCTGGGACTATCTTATATCTGCAATTAAACACCAAAACTCATGTATCCTCACCCTATCGTATACATCACTCCTTCTACGAAGCCATGAAATCGGAGTTTGAAATTCCTCCTGCCTCCCAGAACTTATTTCTTGAATTAGCGGGAGCAGTTGCATCTAGTCTCCATGTTTCAGACTGTTTGTTTTGTGGGGGAACAACAATGGGAGACCAATGCCTTGGGAGGCACAAGAACTGAACTATTCTATTCCGTATAATCAGACTAATATACACAATACCACAAGTGAATGGGTATTGGCCCACTCCATTGTGGGTAATTTATGTTTTTCTCGCTATGGACCAATGTTTAATATGGAAGTGGGGCAGCTGGTCTGTCTCAATCAGAAGTTCTACAACAGTACCACTAAGAAGACAAAGAAAAGTACGCAAATGCGCACAGCTATTTATCAAAATCGTTTAGCTTTAGATTATTTGTTAGCAGCTGAAGGTGGGGTACGTGGGAAGTTGAATCTAAGTAATTGTTGTTTACAGATTGATAATAATGGGCATGTAGTTGAAGATTTAGCCACCCAGATGAGAGAACAGACATTTGTGCCTGTCCAGACCTTGCACAGTTTAAAGATGGATGGGTGGTTTGGTTCATTGTTTTCCTGGATTGGTGGTCTGAAATCCCTTATGTTTATTGTACTATTCATATTAGCCATGTGCCTATTGCTCCCTTGTCTCCTACCCCTTTGCTTACGCATGATAACGTCATCAATTGATAACACTATAGAGCGGAAGGCAGCTGCGAAGGTATTAGCTATGTGGCAATATTACCTTATACCCCATGACGATGATGCTATTACACCAGTATAATGTGTGAATTAACTAATAAGTGATTTAATTCTCACCCTTCCTCACTTGCGGTTGAGAATAATCAAAGGGGGGAATGCGGTAGGCTATGGCCTAGCATGGCCTGCTACTATGAAAGGCCTTTAAGTTAGGCCTGGATCCTAACTCCCATTATAGCTAGAAAAGAACCAAAAATCTGTGGAAAATGAGAAAACTGTTTTAAACTGCTTAATAAGAAGTTTTTTATGAATTCATAAGTCTTCCATTATTCTCTTGTGTGTGAAAGAACAGAAATGCTTCAATATATGCATTCCTGGAGCTAGGGATAACCTTGCAGTAGAGAAGTAACGAAATCAAGAACTGTACCATTGTTAGAGCAATCCTAAGGGAGGGGGGCCGGTTGCTAGGCTCCGTCGGGATTTCTAATTGGTCAAATGAAGGGAATGTAAAACCAATGAGAAGTTTGCATGTATCGAGTTGGAACCAATAGAAAGTTCTCATGTATCAAACTGAAAAAGAGGTATAAATGGTTATGTCTCTGTATAAACTTTGGCTCAGTTCCTTTTGAAGCTTTGACTGACTGGGCCTGTGCACATTAAACTGGCTTGGACCCTGTCAATTGACTCCTGGACTTATTCATTGATTGCACTTTGCTACAGCACTATCAGAAACACACAATGATGCCTCTCTCTGCACAGTAAGAGAGCATAAAGATTGCGGGCTGCAGAACATACCTGAAGGATGTTAGGTGTAAGACTATGACCTGAAAAACTATAAGAGCCTGCTCAAATCTTTGGCGCCCATGGTAGGCTCAGGAATCCACTCAGTGTATACGCAACCAAGCACTCAGTGTGAATACACTGTGAGAGACGGTGGCCGCACAATCTTAGGCTGGTCCATGATAGCATAAGCTCACCGGAGCCACTGAGGGTTTGTTTGTTTGAGTTTTTTTGCGATAGTGAATGAGGGAACTCCGTGGTGGTCAGAGGAAATGGCATAATGAATCAGGTTGGGCCCAGTGCTCTCATGTTTGTGACCCCTCCAGGCAATTGTCTATGGCGCGGGAGCCCAAGACAGGGTACATTTGCAGCTGTGTAGCAGAACCTGGGCTGCCAGCAGATTCTACCATGAGTAGGGAGCCTTCCTCATGATCCAAAGGAGACTGCAAAGAAGAGGGGGCTGCTACTATGGCAGCTGTACTCTGTCCATCCTTAGAGCTGCAGTTAGTTCTGCTTTGTTCTGCTGTGCCGATGTCAAGGTGTAAGTCTGAGGTACACATATGGCTTAGGATGATGGGGAGTCACCACTCAGCACTTAGATATACCCCTATTAGTTAGTGTAGAAACTTCTTGCAGATGCATGTGGCCATAGCAGATTCAAGTTTAGGGTTCGTGCACTCGTGGGGAGGAGGCCATGAGGGCGGTACTGTAGAGTGGAAGCCCTTGGTACTGAGCTCACCCCAACAAAGGGGCTGTTGCGGGTATTTCAACCACAATTTATTAGCCATAGTTGGTTACACTTGAGTGATATGTCGAAGAGAACATGCTTTCATCAAAGCATCATCAGCCCTGGACTGCTGAAGCCTGTATGGGTGTCAGTTAACTCAACACAAACCATGATTTCCAAAAAATCATACTTTCATTGAAGCAAAGAGCATTTGTCTCGATCTGTGGACTGTAGCTGGTGTGGGTGTCACAACCAAAGGAGGTGTGCCTCGCTGGCACCACTTAAACCATGATTTCCACAAGAACTTACTTATATTAAAGTGCCAAACATTAGTCCAGGTCTGAGGCTATAGCTTGCGTAATGTCGCAGTGGAAGAAGATCTGTTTTATGCAACTGAAGCAGTAACTTCTAACGAACTTCCATATACTGATCAACAAACATCATTTCACTGGAGCACAGAGTATATGGCCCAGGTCTGGGGACACACCTCATGCGAGGATTGCTGCCATCGGAGGAAGTCGGCTTTGGTTACCACAGCCAGGCCGGCAGAGCAGGAAACTTCATTCTGTGGAGGTTGAGGCAGAGCCGAGCATTTTTTCAACTATTTAGCCTATACTCCAACACAAGTCAGGGGCTGGAGTTCTCGGCTTCAGTTAACGCAGCTGACAGGCACATGGGAAGCTTAGAGCTCTCAGGAGTATGGCGGCAGCAAAGGGAGTGCTGTCAGGCAGCACAGCTGAATAATGATTAAACAATGTATTATTTATTTCGTCCTTTTGCTCTACTGGTACTGTAACTGAGAGAGAGAAATATAATTAGGATCAAAGGGAATGAAAAGAAACAAACCGCAAAAAGAAGAAAAAAAACCCGATGGAGGGGAGAGCCATGTCGCCTTGACCACGGTTAGAGAAAAAAAATGAAGAGAGCAGGCTTATTTGGGTGGGAAACACTGCACATGCTCAGAGAGGTTTAAGAGGCTTCTCTGAGCTAGGGAAGAGCCCAGTACACAGGCGCCGTTGGAGATGGCACCTATGGAGTGTGCTTGCATCCCCCTGCTTGTCTGTGGAGAAAATCCTTTACAAAGTATCTTTTGCATATTTGAGTAGAAGAGTAGTATATGGTTTGCATTTATGTAGAAAGCACATGAGGTCTGGGTGTGTGTGTGTGAAAGAATAATTAAAACTCTACCTGAAAGTAAAGCTGCATTATGGATGAGTGATGGTGTACATGTTTTATCAGTTAATATAAGATGTTCATGTACGAAAAACATTTTTATTAATCACGAGTGCCACAATCCTTGGGGAGAAAAGCATAATGGACCCTTTAAATGTGGCATCGGAACAGGAAACCTTAAGTAGTAAAATCATTTAATTATGTTAAAACTGTTTTCACAGGAGGCAATAAGATCAAGCTAGCTGCAGTAGTATTCCAACCAGAATTTATCACACCTTCAAACATGACTAATATAATTGCCTATAAAAACTGCTAGAGAAGAATAAAAGCTACATATTTATTTTGAGTGAATAGGCACTAATGAGCATGACTGAGGGAGTTAATGGGGTGTCTGTGTGCATGATCGGAATATATTTTTCTGCTTATTGCAATATATATCTATTTTTAGATAAATGACTATTTTTCCAACATTTAGAATGTGACCTGAAGTGCCCTAGTTTCTATTAGGCATTTTTGTGCAAAGGATTGCAAGAACACCATAAGGATAATTTCATAGTGTGCCTAGATTAACGCGTGCATTCCATGCCTATTTTATAAAGTAAGGTACGTGTGCACTTTACTTTATAAAATAAGGTTGGGAGTTGTCAAAAACACTCATTAAGCCATGAGCACATGCCAGCCCAATGACTGGTGTAAATGACAGCATCTAGATTTTTCAAGAATACAAGTAAATTCTAGTATTTTATCATTTATGCACATAACTTTGCACTCTGCCCATTTTCCATCCAATCTCCGCCCTTGTGTATGCCCAAAGTGAAAGTAGAAGTGATTGGTTCAATGCACTTACTTTCAGAACAGCGACCGAATCAAACATATGTGTAAATGCTCATTTACATGTATATATGAATAAAATGCCTAAATTTATGCACATAAGCACGCACATAAATTTAAGCATTATTTATAAAATTACCCCCTCAATGTAGTGTCTTGGTTCAAAATATAATGTCAGGCCTACAAGAAAACCACTCCCAAATATGTGCCCCTATTGGGAGCATACCTTGCCAGATGTTTAGGTGTTTTGTTTCTTTTTAGATTGTTTCTTTGGTTATTTTTTTAAAAAGTCCAACAAAGGAAACAAAATATATAATAGGCTGTTGAGACCAGTGCCATACCAAGGGCCATGCAAGCGGTGTGGCTGCACAGGGCACAAGCACAGAAGGGGACACCGACATCATCACTGGGCTTCCATGAAGCTCAAAAAGAGTGAGTTACTGAATGTGGCAGGATGCATGGGGGGGAACTAGATTTGTTAGTCGCACAAGTACGGTCCTGGTTGGGACAACTACTAAATAAATCCAATCCATGACACTTAAAATGGATCAAAAACTAACATCAAAAAAAGAAATTGCTAAAATGAATAAAAATACAGATATCATGGACATGCTATTTCTACACATGTCCCCACTCTAAAATCCATGCTGTGGTTTTGTCATTTAAGGATCAAGGAGTTGTGGCACCCTCATCACCAGACTTGATGCTATAGAGATTTACTTATTTGTTAGAAACCCTTATAACTCTGTATCAATGTTTAAAAAAATCACTGTTAGACAAGGTACAATAAAAAAGTAATCTTTATTTCTTTTGGCTTGTTTGTAATGTATTTTGCTGTTATTTTAGGTAATAGTAGCATTTTCCTGCATGCAGTCTACTAACACACTACAAGTCAATAGTTCTAGTAAAAGTAGGAATCTACATTAAACTTGCTTGTGTAAGAAACGTAACGTGACTATCATGTTGGATTATGCAAAACCACTCCTTTTCTTTTTGAAATAAAACCCATAACAATTGTGGAATGGATCCCATATTCTATTTAGGAAAGTTCTAATGCAGCATGAATCAAGGAGAAGAAAATAATTTATGTAAACAAACTCTGGTAAAAAATAAGAATTCTGTAAAAGAAAATGTTTTCTTTAAACATCTGGATGCAGGCAGTGTTCACAGAAAACTTTCCTTTCATTTTCTAATTACAAAGTGGATTGTGGTCCCAATTTTACACAAATCTTTTTATAGCGAAGGTGTGCAAATATAATAGAAAAGCCAAACTCTGTAATTAGTCTTTTCATATCTGTGAAGCTCTTCAATGACATAATGCTATGGAGGAAATGTAACAAAAGTGATTGTGACATCAACCTGAAGGTAATTTTAATTTCTTATGTACAAAATGCTTAAAAATAAAATAAAGTGAATATTTACAATATTCATATTCTTAGAAAACTCTAACCACATCTTTTCAAGCAGTTTGCAGTATATCCACTGAAGTGGCTGATGTCCAAATGGAATCAACTTAAATTTTCAAAATGCAAAACCAAGGCAAGTTTTAAATAACTGCAAACTATTGCTTAATGAGAGAAAGGAATGAGGTCTTGTTGAACAATTTGTCTTACTTTACCACTGACATATGGCTTTCTATGTTAAAGACTTCTGGACAGTGGAAGAACTAGCATATAGCAGCACAGGCAATATAAACATGCATCAATGATTGTGTCCAAACTATTTATATTGGTACAGAATATATAATATTAACTGTTGAAAGCTTGCAAACTACAGTCATTGTGCTACATATTTGATGCAGTAAATACTGTGCTCAGGTCCTTGTTGGTTTGCTCCAAGATCCACCACAGGGTAAAATTATTTACATATTACAACACAGGAAATTTTGTGGGTACATAATATGTCAATCTTGCTGACAGTTAAAGATGGCCAAACAGTACTGCATGTTAACATGAAACCATTTTAGATAATTTTGGTTAATTTAGTTCTCTAGGCCAGATTCAATTACTTGTTATACAAAACAGCACCTAGGGAAAAGCATGTATTTCTCCAGATCTTGCAATGAAGTCCTAGCTGACGTTTGATGATCCACATTAAAATACACCCTTCTGTTATCGCTTCTTGTCTGTATGGGATATTACAGGTACATCAAAAGACTTCTCTGGATGTATCACAACATGAATAATTAAGCACCTTAACATTTAGTCTCACCCTGAAACACTGAAGCAGTCAAAACACTTTGCTTTTTTGTGACTTCATGGTTTTCCATGCACAACCTTTTGAGTCCAACATGCTGTCATGCAAATTGTTTTTTTTAATGTTATAGAGAAAGATACATTGCAACACCTTGTCCTCATACCTGTAAAGTAGTACTGAATGTAGATTCCCTTCCCAACAAAAAATCCCTTTATAAAAATAGTCGCATATAATAAACAACTTATGAACTGGAACAAAATGGTGAATATTTCAACAAAGACATTGTAAATGCATGGCAAATATGGCAGTTGAAATGCACACAGTGGATACAATTAATGTCCTAAATTGTTCAACACACAAAAAATTTTAGTTGTGCATCCCTTTAACTGGTCACCACAGTCCGAGTAGCCATTTAGACTTTCCCATCCAGCATACCAGTAAGAAGTAAAAACAGTAACCGCTAATCATAGTTGTTCCCCTGTTATATAAAGTCACAGTTTCCTGATAAGGGGTCACTGTCTTATGTTAGGCACTGACCATAAATACATAGTTGTAAGAACTGTCAGTTTGGCATAGAACTCCTTAAATGAGTTCTAAAGTCCAAAAGAAGTTATCTTCACTGGTGGTAAGCAGTTTGCCTCACTAATTAAATTATTTTATACTTTATTTTTCACTCTCCTTGACATCTTTGCCTTTATCTTCTTTTTCTATTTTGTCTTTTTCATGTTTCTCTTTGTCTGGTTTTGTAACACTTTCATATGAAGGTGGAGAAGTTGTGGAGGGAGTCATGTCATTCTTTTCTGTAGTTACCTTTCCATGTTTACTACTGACTGTATCTTTTCTCATAAGTAAGCCCTCTCTTCTTTTGCTTTCATCATTGCTATAGATAAATGAAGCTTTTTTTACTGATTTCCTTAAAAGGTACTTTCTATAGCAGCGCTGAATAGCAAGAGCTGAAAGCTCCTCTTGTTTGCGCCGTAACGTGGTGGTGATTGGTTCATAGGACACTTTGGAAGGATTGGATGCCATAAATCGTTCTTCCATTGGTTGACGAAGAGAATCCATTTCTCCACCTTCACCCAAAACGCGCTTTGTAAAAGCAAATAAAATATCAAGGCAGTGAATTTTGTCACCAGTTACCATGGGGAGATCCATTGCAATAAGTTGAATGTTGTTTGGTTTCGCTATGCGAAGGGGAGGATCCAGTGCATCTGCAAAATTTGTCAGCTCATTGTATTTTATGAACTGGGTTGCATCTGGATCAAATTTTTCCCATACTTCATAAAACATCTCAAAATCATCTTCACCCAAAGGTTCTGCACTTTCTTCCGTAGCTACACTAAAGTTCTCCAAAATAACAGCAATGTACATATTTACTACAACTAGAAACGATATTATAATATAACTGACAAAAAAAGTAATCCCAACCGAAGGATTGCCACAGTCTCCTGTATAAGAGCTTCCTGGGTGTGCAATGTCAGGATCACAGTCTGGCTTTCCACTATTAAGAATCGGTGCTAGCAAACCATCCCAACCAGCAGATGTGGTGATTTGAAACAAGCAGATCATGCTATTGCCAAAGGTTTCAAAATTGAACATATCATCTATTCCTGCTTCCTTCTTAACATAAGCAAAGTTGGACATTCCAAATATGGCATAGATGAACATCACCAGAAACAGCAGGAGGCCAATGTTAAATAACGCAGGAAGTGACATCATCAAAGCAAAAAGTAAAGTGCGAATTCCTTTTGCACCTTTGATCAGACGAAGAATTCTACCTATTCTTGCAAGCCTTATAACTCTGAACAAGGTGGGTGACACAAAATATTTTTCAATGATTTCGGACAGAAACATACCTGTAAAAAATGAAGATACTTAGTAAAAGTAGAAATTGCATTTTGAGAGAAACAACATATAATAACATATTGCATCAATCTCTGATCCTAAATAAATGTCATAGATAATCTCTCCCAATTAAGGCATTTAGAGTTGCACCTACAGTAATAAAGGCAAACTGCTAACCATTAATTCAAAGCTAATAATCATTTTCCAGTATAATTCATTTGCAAGTTCTAATAAAGTATTATTAGGGCTTCTGATACCAGCGGTTTAATTTTGAGACAAATAGGTACTTTCCAAATGTCAGAAAAATAGGGTTTTATTGGTGTATTCACATTGCCAAAAAATGTTTTGTGGCTTTTCAAGTGGATTCCATTGAGCATATTTATCAAACTGGGATTAGCCATTTGCTAAAGTCCCCATAATAAAAATCTGACACGCTAATTGGTTAGCGGGGCTAGGTGGGTTAGGGGTATAACACTGGCACTGATGGCACAGTGTGGTTAGCACATGCATATTTATTTATTTAGTGTACATTTGTATCCCGCTGCCCAGGATAATCGCAAATATTGCTGTTAGCTTGAGTGCACTTAATGCCACCTGAACGGGCACCTGTGTATTGGTTAGCACTGTATGGCAAGTTACCAACATGGTAATGGCAAGTGGGAGTGGGAGTTTGTGCTGTGGGAACTATGGCAACAGTCTTCTCTTTTGGAAAGGTACTATTCTGAACATGAAGTCTGAACGTCAAGGATGCTACAGACTGACTAAGCTGCACAGTACAGAGCTGAACACTGTTCCTTTGTTCAAGCCCTGACATTGAAGGGATTCAGACCTCCGGGTAAATGAGCAGAGCAACCTTCAGACACTTGCACCAGGCAAGAGGGACCTGGCCGAGCTGGACTGTCATGAAATGATTGATCTTTAAAGGACAGTTTTAGATTAGTTAAATTTGTAACATTGAGCTCAGAGGATGACTAATCCCTTAAGGAAACATTGCCAGCTTTCTGTGCCTACTAGCTTCTGAGAAAAAAACAATGTGGTAAGACAAAGGAATGGGAGCCTGCTTTGAAGATTCCTGCATATAGCATATCTGCTATCTGACTTAACTCTAACTTTCTTTCTAACTGCAACTATCAGCAAAGTTTGTGTCTTTCTGGCTGGCTTGCTGGAAATTCTTCGTAGCTGGAGCTGCCTCAAACTATTTCCTCACACATCCCTAAAGGCTGCTATATCTCACAGAGGAGGAAGCGCTGCAGCTGTTCCTTCAAGAACACTCTAGAAACTCTGGGTGAGAGATATGTGAGGCTGCCTTTGAAAGGGGAATAGTTAGTATAATGCAGCTTTGGCTTTATTCAGTGCGAGGGAACCAGAGAAAGAGACATTGATCTTTATTGCTTGCACAGAGAAGCCTTTATAACCAACAATTGTTTATCTACATTTAAACTTGCCTTATTTATTGTATATGCTGATGATATATACAGTATTATATTACCCCATAATAAAACTTACTTCAAAACCAGATACTCTATGCTGTTTTTGCTTAGAAATTGATTTTATTACTCAGATTGATAACTGGGGAAAGGTTGTGCTAGTTCTTAAATCAGCCCAATATCTTCAGTGTGTCTGCTCCCGCGACTCTGTGCTTTAACAGCTTGCTGGTACTGTGGGGGGATTGAAATGCAAGAACAGGCACTTCCTTTTACTTGCGAGAATACAGGAAATTGTCTGTTGGCAATGCTGCTGGCAGATCCAGCTAAAGAAGCAGTGAAGAGAGGCACAAGCTCCCACTAATGAAAAAGGGGTACTAATGCAGCTGGCCTTGTCCGAGGATGACATCCAGATGCAACAGCAACTGCTGGGTGACATCATCAGAGTGTACAAGGAAGGATGATTTTTTTGGTGGGGGGAGCAGGGTTCAGTTATAAGCAAAACCCCCAAATTCCCCCTTGAAGGAGTTTTATCAAGGTTTTTCATTATCGGTAAAAATCAGAATCCCTAAGTGTTCACAATGAAACTATCCAACATATAACTGCTAAAACAGACCCGTAAGTGCATGTGTTTGGTTTGCTCTTCTTTTTGCACACAACATATTTGCATACTGTTTGCTTACAGCATCGGAGAACAAAACGTCTGAGTTAGACTCGCATTAGGAAACCCTGCATGAGCTTTGGCACAGGGCTCCAATGCAGTGCTTCTGCAGAAGGTGTGTGGGTGTTTGCAGGAAAGGGATTGATAAAGATAGTACAACCCTCTCCCCTATATTCTGGTATGAGGGCTGGTGCTGCAATATAGCTAATGCAGTGATGGGCTCTTCATGTGAGAGAAACTAAGCTCTATTAACCAGTGTCCCTATCTAGGGATATGAATTAATTTTGAAATTAAATGAAAAAGACAACAGATTTTTTTTCTTTCATTTGGCAAATGAAATGAAAAACAAGTGAGGAAAGCATGCAGAGCATGGATCATGGAATTCTTTCCAACCCCTTTGCATGTGTATGTGCGCATGTGTGTAGACACGCATACTCATCTACAGGGTGGCCCAAAAAAAGTGAGAACATCTTGCAGCATATAAGTTATTTAAAAATTCAAAAAGACAGATGTAAACGATTGACAAATTTTAAAAAAAAAGACGGCGACCGGAAATTGTCGAAATAAAGACGTTATATAGCTAAAAAGGTAAATAAGTAAACTTTTTAAGCTTTTAATTTATGAGATGTTCTCACTTTTTTTGGGCCACCCTGTATATCTACATTGCCTTTGTGTGAATTGTCTTGTGTCTGTATTTTGTCTATGTGTGTTTATTTCTGTTTTGTATGTTTATCTGTTTTTGGGCTGCTATGTCTATGCATATATGTATGTACGTGTATATCTTTGTGTGTCTGACTGTTTGCAGGGCGTGTTTGTGCATGGGTGTGATAGTGTGGCAGGTGCAGGCCTGTGATCCACAGTGTCTGACATAAGCAGGCAGGCCTAACTAGCTTGACCTGTAAATGAAGCCTGTGGAGAGGCTCATAGGAATTACACATTCCCCAACATGCTGCTATTGTAGGATAGAACTCTGCAAGAGTACTAAACTATCTTAGATAAGCAAAACTGAGAGATGGAAAAATACAGAAAAATATGTTTAAAAGTTACTGATAAGAAAGTACATCTGCAAGGAATATAATTGGGATTGCTGACAGATGAGTTGCAGAGCCCTGCTCCCCTGCATGCACAAATTGGCTCTATGGCCTTGAGAGTATGAAAGTAACAAGTTGATGAACTGGCCATTGTAATTGGGACTGGAGGGGGGGTGAGCAGGTGCTGAGCCCACTGAAGGAACATAATTGGATAAGCTTATCAGTACCGGCACCCAGGGCCGGATTTACCTATACGCCATGTACGCCATGGCGTAGGGCCCACAGCCGGCAGGGGCCCACAAAAAAAGAACCAGGTAATTTTTTTTTAACTCAATTTAAAAAAAAAACCTGGTGGCTGCCGCTGCGGGGCCCCCTCTGCTGCCGCGGGGGCCCCGTCTACAAGCTGAAGCGGTGCGGTGCGGGGCGGGTCGGGGCGGGTCTCTCCCTCCCTCCCTCGCTGCAGGCTGCGAGAGACGCGAAGATAGAGCGTCTCTCGCAGCCTGCAGCGAGGGAGGGAGGGAGAGAGACCCGACCCGACCGCTTCAGCTTGTAGACGGGGCCCCCGCGGCAGCAGAGGGGGCCCCGCGGCGGCAGCCACCAGGTTTTTTTTTTTAAATTAAATTTTACTTTAGGCCGGGGGGGGGGGTAGGACTGGTAATGGGCTATGGGGGGGGGTAGGACTGGTAATGGGCTATTGGGGGGGCTGGGGCTGGAAATGGACTGGGGGGGGTAGGGCTGGTAATGGGCTATTGGGGGGCTGGGGCTGGAAATGG
The DNA here is from genome assembly GCA_033557465.1 of Ichthyophis bannanicus. Lineage (NCBI taxonomy): Eukaryota > Metazoa > Chordata > Amphibia > Gymnophiona > Ichthyophiidae > Ichthyophis > Ichthyophis bannanicus. Next base: position 641,393,330 of record CM066036.1, on the reverse strand, counting down.
GCGGGGCTGGGCTGGGCTGAGCTGGGCTGGGCTGGGGGGGATATGGCTAGTGGTGGGCTGATGGGGTTAGGACTGGTAATGGACTGTGGGCTGTTGGGGGGGCTTAGAACTGGCAATGGGCTTTGGGGGGGGTTAAGACTGGTAATGGGCTGTGGGCTGATGGGGGCTGTCTGGTAATGGGCTATGGGGGGGGGGCTAGGACTGGAAATGGGCTTGGGGGTTAAGACTGGAGGTGGGCTGATGGGGTTAGGACTGGTAATGGGCTGTTTGGGGGGGGTTAGAACTGGTAATGGGCTTTGGGGGGTTAAGACTGGTAATGGGCTGTGGGCTGATGGGGGTTGTCTGGTAATGGGCTATGGGGGGCTAGGACTGGAAATGGGCTGGGGGGTTAAAACTGGAGGTGGGATGATGGGGTTAGGACTGGTAATGGGCTGTGGGCTGATGGGGGGGGGGTAGGACTGGCAATGGGCTATGGGGGGCTGACTGGAAATGGGTTGATGGGGTTAGGACTGGAAGTGGGCTGATGGGGGGTTAGGACTGGTAATGGGTTATAGGGGGGCTTAAACTGAAAATGGGGTGATGGGGGGTTAAGGACTGAAAATGGGGTGATGGGGGTTAAGGACTGTAAGTGGGGTGATGGGGGGGCTAGGACTGGTATTGGGTTGGGGGGTTGCTAGGACTGGAAATGGGCTGATGGATGGCTAGGACTGGAAATGGGCTGATGCAGGGACTAGAAGGGAATGGATGCTGGGTGAGGCTGGAACTAGAAGGGAGCTGATGTTGGGGGAGGATTAGAATGGGATGGGGCTGGAAGAGTAAAATGGAGAAGGGAAAAATATTTTGTGTGGGAGGGATAAAAAATCTACAATTGGCCGGGTATTGGGAGAGTAAGTGGGGATTGAGGATGGAGGGGTAAAATTTGAGTGGATGAAATAGGAATGAGGAAAGAGCAAAAGGAGAAAGATTAGTATGTTAAAGCAGATGTAGAGAGAGAATGGAAAAAAATCTAGAAGAGAGAAGAAAGGACAAATGGACAGCAGACGATGGAGAGTTAGCAGAAGACACGAAGAAACCAGAAGAAAGTGGCTGGAGCAATTGCAGCTGAAAAAAATGCACAAAAGGTAGAAAAATATCTCTTTATTTTGAATTTATTAATTGGAATATGTCAGCTCTGGTAAATGTGCATCATTAACATCTGCGCTTTGTTTAGTACAAGAGCAAATTAATGTATAGTTTTATTTCTACAGTGTTGTACATTCCAAGTTTGGCTTTTGGGATTCCCAGTTTAATTATTGTCTTCCTATTTCTAAATTGTGATTACTTGTTTGGTGATGGTCTATGTTCTGCATGTGTAACTGAGCTGAGGTGTTCTGTTTATATAATTCCTATTTGACATTGCCACTTGTTCTCTTTCCCCAGTAGGTCATGTATTGTTGTTCTCTGAAATGTATTGGTTTAATATTTGCAGTGTTGCCTTTTGATTGGTAGAGTATGGTGCTTTGTGAGTCCTGGTAGTGCTGTTAGGATACGGCGGGTTTACTATGGGCAGTGTTTGTAGTAGTTCCTAATGTGTCTGGCAGTTGGCACTGGATTATAGTAATGTAGAAATCTTTTAGTCTTTCTTTATCCATACACTCATTAAGAGGCACGTTTACTAAAAGTTAGTATATGGTAACATTATGCAAATATTTATGCAAATGAGGCCCCTTATGCAAATGAGGTCCGCACCCCCCTTGGGCCGCCCCTGCTGGGGGCCCACAATTTTTGTTGGCGTAGGGCCTCACTCAAGGTAAATCCGGCCCTGCCGGCACCAATGGAAGAGGTACGGGAGGTACGGGAGAGTACCGGGACCAATGAAATGTTTTTCTATACCTAGAATGGAACAGAAGTCTATAAAAGTTGTTGTAATACTAGAAAACTTTGCTCAGCCATTTTGAAATTGACATTGCTTGAGACTTGTGCACAAATAAATGATTTGGACCTTCTGAACAGACTCCTGGTATCATTGGTTTGTCTGCGCTTTGCTGCTACAATAGTATGTGTGATTCTCTGTATGTCTCTGAGGGTATCATATACTTCAGTATATATGTTACTACGTATGTGATGAGAGGGAAGGAATGTTTGAAGGCTGCAGATGCATAATCGCTACGTTACTGTGAAGCAGTATTTGTATGCTGCAGCTAGTGGCTTTGTTTCTACAGCAAAGGAATTTTCCCGAGCTCACTTTCACACTTCTGGTGCCTACTGCAGCTTATCAGGGCTCCACCCCCACATTGTTCCCATTGGCTGTTTACTACCCACAGCCTCTGCTGCTAGTTAAACCTGAAGTAGGCAGAACAGGCTCACTCACAGGCAAGAGAGCACTGGAGATCTGCAGGTAGTTTTTAAACTCTGAAAAATGTCCAGATATGTTAGCCATCCTTCTAGCTTCCAAACATTAATGCAAAAATCACTAGAATTCGGAAAAATGCCAGACAGTTGTCACCCTAACCTTCTGAATCTTGAACACATCTGACAGCAATCCTATAAATATGGACCCTAGGTATGTTTTTAGCTTGCCAGTGCCTTAAGTTGCCAGTACACACAGCAACCAATAAGAAAGTGGTATAATTCAGTTTGTAGAAATAACAACAAAGAAAATGAAATATATATCTGAATAAGTTAAAATGCAGTACATCATAGTTAGAGAATTATTTGTGATCCTTGTTTTTTCCATTTTCCTTTCTAGTTGCTGCTGCCCACAGCAATAGTGTGTGGTGTGCATGTCTGTGTGCATTTGTGGTGTAAATGTGTTTGTGTATTTTATGGGGGTGGGGCAGTTGCAGAGGGTAGTTTTTGGTGGTGGCAGCAGTCAGAGGTGGCTCTCGACAATCTGCTGCCTAAGGCGAGAGATGTGATGGTGTGCCCCCCCCCCCCCCCCCAGGCCTCCTCAGAGCTCTACTCAGAGAACAGGGGCTCCCCTCATTCAGGTCACTGGTCAGTGGTTGCCCCAAGAATAGAGAAAGCAATGTATTTTCAGCCTATACAATTTTTTGTAAAACTTTGCAATGATGTTTATATTCAGAAGAAAATATAGAAGTTCAATTATGTAGCCTGAGAATCTAATATAAAAAATACATAGACTCCTGACACTGCACACTGGACCAGCATGTTATTTAATGTAAACATATACTGTGCAAAAGACAAAGGAGATGCAAGGTGATAACACACCAAGGAGCCAAAAGAAAATGCGAGAACCACAGCGCAGTTTATAACACCAAAATAAAATGATAATAACTGTGCTGGGGTTCTCGCTTTTTCTCTTTGAACATATATAGTCTTCATCTAAAGAAACCCTTCTACCAACAATAGGTGCAGAGCAGAACTAAGACATTTCAAGCAGAACTCAACATACCAAAAATAATTTCTAATTCTGGTCTCATCTCAGTAGCAGCAAAATAAACCCTCACCAGTACTAGCCATATTTGGGGTCATTCTGACCTGTGAATAATGGGGATGTACGCCTGGATTGGATGTGCAACCCCTGCTATTCGCAGGGAGCATATTCGAATCTCCTGGCTCCCCACACACACAGAACCGCTGTGCATGGAGCGCTGGATGGGGGTGAGAGGGCCGGAGGCAGGTGTGAGCCGCAGCACCCGGACATACAGGGGCTATTCAGGCCACGGCCCTGTATGTCTGGCGGTGGTAAGATGGACAAAGGACTTACTCCACCTCAGAGGTGGAATAAGTACCATCAACGGAGGGGATCAGGCCGGGCAGCCCCACCGAAACAGCAAAGCAACTGCAGGTAGGCCCCCCCTGCTGCATGATCCCACCCTGGCTGACCCCGCCGAGGGTCAGGCAGCAGGGAAAGGAGGCTTTGAGCGGCACTGGGCTGTCAGCTCTCCTGCTGGACATTCCAGTGCCGTGGGCTGGCTGAGCTGGCCAGGCAGGAAGGTGGATGCCCCGCGCTGTGGAATCAGAGCCAGTCCGGGCCGCCTAAATGCCCGATTCCGCAACCACGGGAACGTCTAGATCTTGTGGTTGCATAATCAGGTACAAGTTGGAGCTGTCCATTTTTCAGCCATCCAGACGGCCCAGACGTGCCCTGATTGGAATCGGCCTCATTGTGAAGTAATACAAAACCTTACAAAATTTACTCAAGACCTATAGAGAAAATCTACCATACCATAACAGTATCAACTTCGAAAACTCACATAAGGGACCTATCTAGAAAAGAGGAGCACCATAAATATTGCAATGGGCCATAGAACAGCAATCCGAGCAACCCAGATTATTACCTATCTCGATATAGAAACTCCATGCTAACAGAATGCTTACCTTAGTCACACATTCAAAACACAAACAGATCTTCATCAAACTAAAAATAGACATATGTAGACAAAAATGAAACTGAAAACCCAAGAAGCCAGACTTTACATCAGTGATGTAGCCAGGACTGATTTTTTAGTGGGGCCTGGGGTTAATATGGGTGGGCACAAAGCAATGTGAATGTTGACACGGCCTCCAGTTACTCTCTCATTTGACCATTCTACTGCTGCTGATTCAGTGGCTCTCATGCCAGAATGGAGGAGCTATGACCCACTCAGGCCCACCCTTGGCTACACCCCTAGAAAGAGATGCATGTGCCTATGTACTGTGCAATATAACGATAAAGCATGAAAATTCCAAAGACTGACATATTCCACTCACTAAACTGAAAATAAAATCCATTTTTATACCTTTGTTGAATGGTCATTTTATTCTGTAATCATGTTGATGTCGGTATCTGGTTTATGAATTCCCCTCTGTCTTAACTTGCTGTCTAGGGTCTCTGGCCTTCTACCACTTCACTCCTGTCTTTTTCACTTTCTTACATCTCTGGCATTTATCTTTTTCTTTCAGATTTCTTCCATTTAGTTTTCTCTCTCTATAAACTCAGATTTTACTACTTCTTCTTACCTTTGAATCCTCAATCACCCTTCTTGTTACTGCATCTACCACCCTTAACACAGACCTCTCATTCATCATCTCTCTCTTCTTCCCAAGCCTCTTCTTCCCCAGTCTTTAACGCTTTCTGTTCTCCTCCCCTCATGTTTGGCATCTGTCCAGGGCTGGTCCTAGAGTTGGTTCAAGGGGCTGACACCCTAGGCAAACCTTAACCCTTATTTCCCACCCCATCCCACCTCTGGCTGTCAGAATCTATTGTTTAGCTTTCAATGCCCTGCTCTTTGCTGCCCTGCAGAAGCTGCCACTCAGTCTACCTAATGGCTGGTTCAGCCCTGCATCTGCTCCCTTTTCTCCTTTTTATAGTGCCATTAAGTCAGTGCTGACTCCTGGTGACCCAGCTGCCTCTGGGTTTTCTTGGCAATGTATCACTGGAGGTAGATTGCCAGGCCTTTTCTTCTGAGGCAATGGAGGGTAAAGTGACTTGCCCAAGGTCACAAGGAATGCCAGTGGGAATCAAACCCTTGATCTTCTGAGTACTAGGCAGTTGCTTTAACCACGAGGCTACTCCCTCCTATCCAGTGTCTATTCCCTCATTTCCTTTTTCTTACTATGTCTACCATTTCTCCTCTCTCTCTATTCCTTCCCCATTGTCCACTATATCTGTCTTTCTCTCCCTTCCCTTGTTTCCAGCAACAGGGCCGGCTCATCCACTATATGACTGCCTAGGATGGCAGATCTCTGTGGGTGTCATGGCACACATGGCCTACCGCCCCTCCCCATCTCCCTTGTGCTGAGGACAATTGGTGGATATGGAAAGATGCTGGACATGCCAGGAGTGTATAGGGGGATGGAGGGTTTCTGCCACCTCCAGGCAGAAGCCCTAGCCGTAATGCTGTACCCCCCCATGCTGAGCCATATCACCCTACCCCCTTTGCTGAGCCACACCACCACACCCTGCTGCCGCTGATTCCAGCAATGGGATCAGGGGGTATGACTTGGCGGCAGTGGCAGACTATGTGCTCTGGCACACATGGCTTGCCACTTCTGATCTCTTGGAAGTTGTGCCGAAGAGGGTCAGAAGCAGCCTGTCGCTGCCACCAAGCTGGGCTGCCCCCCTGACCCTGCTGCCGAAATCAGCGGCAGCAAAGGGTGGCGACGTGATTCACCATGGGGAAGGAGAATGCGGTGTGGCTTGGTGTATGGGGGGGGGGTGGCACAGCCGAGGCTTCTGCCTGGGGCTGCAGAAACCCTTGGGCCGGCCCTGTCCAGCATTTCACATCTTCCTCTCCTTATCCCTCCCTGTCTAGAATTTCCTTCTATCTCCTCCCTCTCCCCCTGTGATCAGCATCTCTTTTCCTCCCCATCTCCAGAATCTCTCCTCTCTCTTGCTCTTTCACCCCTGGTCTAAGCATCTCTCCTATCTCCCCTCCATGTCCAGCATCTGCCCTCCACGCCTCCATGTCCAGCATCTACCTTTTTTTTCCTATCACCCATCATGAGCAGCATCTGCTCTTTCTCCCTTATCTCTGCCCTATGCCCAGAACCTACCCCTTCTCCCCTAACTTTACCCCATGTCCAGCATTCCCCCATTGCTAGAATCTGCTCTCAGTCCCCATGCCACCCCCCATGTCCAGCATCTGCTCTCTACCCCATCCCATATCCACCAATTGTCCTCTACCTCCCTTACCCCCACTCTGTAGCCACCATCTAACCCCCACCTCTGACCACTATCTGCCTATCTCCCTCAGCCTATGTCCAGCATCTGCCCTTTCTCCCCTATCTCTGCCCTATGCCCATCTGTCCTCTATCCCTCTATGTATCCACCCCAGCATCTTCTGTTTACGCACATCCAATGTCCACCATCTGTCATCCACCTGTCCCACCCTGTGGCCACCATCTTCCCTCTGCCCCCCTCACAACTCCAGGGCAAGCATCTGTCCCCCACCCCCATTCTCTGTCCAGCATCAATACCCTCCATCTCCCTGTATACTCCTGGCATATCCAGCATCTGCCCTCTAGACTCATCCCATATCCACCATCTGTCCTCCATCTCCCCCACCCCCACCCTGTGGCCACCATCTTCCCTCTGCCCCCCTCACAACTCCAGGGCAAGCATCTGTCCCCCACCCCCATTCTCTGTCCAGCATCAATACCCTTCATCTCCCTGTATACTCCTGGCATATCCAGCATCTGCCCTCTAGACTCATCCCATATCCATCTGTCCTCCATCTCCCCCACCCCCACTCTGTGGCCACCATCTGCCCACTACCCACCCCCCTCATCTCATGGCCATCATCTGCCCTCTGTTTCCCCTCACCTCATGGCCATGGCCCTGTCCAACACCTGCCCTCCATGCTCCCTCGTGGTGTCCAGCATCTGTCTGTTGCCTCCCTGATCACTTCTCCATTCCTACCTAAGTCACCTCTGCCACCTCTTTCAACCTCTGCGGCAAAAGCACAGGGGCAGCTCAAGGGGGATGCAGGGCCTTGTGCAGAGACTCAGTGCGGAGCTTCATTTGCATAAATATCTGTACATTTATTTGCTCAGTGCTATGACCAAGTTCATGATGAGGAGGGAAGATATAAAATAAGAAAAAAATCCTGGTAGCAAAATAATGCACATCGAATGCCATATATATTTTTGCCTGTGGACACATTGGGCAATAATCAAAGACATGATTTCCTCTGATAAAATGTTATTTTATCTGCTGAAAGGATTTTGATTAGTGCCCTCTAAGAAGCCCATTCCAAACCCTGCACGTATGGCTGCACTGCCTGTTCAACATCTGTACATGCTGGAGATGTACCCGATTCTGCTGCCGCGGGGCCCGAATGTACCCACGACGGCAAAATCGGGGACATAGACATCCAGGCATTCCCCATACACCAAGCAGATCGACGTACGGGGAGCTGCCCATCCTGATGCCAGAATGCCACTGCTGGAGCAACGGAGCAGCGGCGTGCCATGGCAACAAACCATCTAGCTGATGGCTTGGAAAGCCATAGCCCACGTCCACCCCTGCAGATCATGATCCTGCTGGCACCAGAGGCCCCCATGGCCTGGATCATAGCTGCAGGGGCGCAGCATGGTCAGATGCCTGTGGCACGGGGGGCACCCGGGACTTATTCCATGGCATGCAGCTGTTTTGCTGGAGGACATATAGGGGCCTGACCTGAATAGGCCCTTTATGTCCCGGCAGCTTGCCACCCCCACTGTTCCGCCTCCGTTCCACCCTCTCCCACCCCCTCTCCAGTGCTCCCCGCACAAATGCTGTGTACGTGTGGGGAGTGCTGGGAATAGAATCGTGTTCCGGGGCTGTGCATGGGTTGGACGTCCACCCCGGACATCCAACCTGCTATTTGTGTTTCAGGATGCCAGCCTAAATGTTTACACTATAAATACAGAATAGTGCACAGTACTGTAAGCATTAATCTATATATAAACTTATTATTCCAATAAACTATCCTACACCTCATCCCCAATTTAACACAACTCCAGACCTCTCCATACATGATTTATCCCCATTGCCCCCTCCCCCATTTAGGGTTACCAACTTTTTCACCGAGAAAAACCCGACACCTGTGGCTCGCCATGCTCCACCCATTCTCCGCCCCTAGTCCCACCCCTGCCCCGCCCCCAGCCCCACCCACAAAAATTACCGAGGATACGTGTAGGCTAACTTCCTTGGTCAGATAATAATTAAACTGGGAACCCCAAAATCCAAACATGAAATGTACAACACTGGAGAAATAAAACTATAAAGTAATTTCCTCTTGCACTAAACAAAAACGCAAAGATGTTATCAATACACACTTCCCAGACCAAACATATTCCAGCTAATAAATTTAAAATAAAAAGTATTTTTCTACCTTCTGTTTAGGCGTTTTATTTTTCAGTTGCAATTGCTCCAGTCACTTTCTTCTGGTTTCTTTGTGTCTTCTGCGAGCTATCCATTTGTCCTTTCTTCTCTTTTAGATGTTTTCCATTCTCTCTCTATTTCTGCTTTAATATACTGATTGTTTCCCTTTTGCTCTTTCCCCCAATTCTTTCCTTATTCCTTTATCATCCATTTAAATTTCACCCTTCCATTCTCAAGCCCCTCACTCTCCCAATACCCAGCCCATCATAGACTTTTCTTCCACACAAAATATTTTTTCCCCTCTCCACTCATTCCCCATCTATTCTAGTCCTCCCCCAAAATCAGTTCCCTTATAGTTCTAGACCCACCCAGCATCCACTCCCTTCTAGTCCCATTCTCCCATGCCCCACATCAGCCCATTTCCAGTCCTATTCCAGCTCTTCATAAGCCCATTTCCAGTGCTAGCCCTCACATCACAGGCCATTTCCAGTCCTAGCCCCCCCCCCATCACAGCCCATTTCCAGTCCAAGTCCCCCATCACAGCCTATTTCCAGTCCTAGGCCCCCCCCCCATCACATCCCATTTGCAGTCCGAGTCCCCTCGCACCATCACAGCTCATTTGCAGTCCTACCCCCCCCACCATCACAGTCCATTTGCAGTCCTAGCCCCCCTAATCACAGCCTATTTCCAGTCCAAGTTCCCCCTCCCTCCACCATAGCCCATTTCCAGTCCAAGTTCCCCCCCCCATAGCCCTTTTCCAGTCCAGGTCCCCCTCCCCATCACAGCCCATTTCTTTCCAGTCCAATGCCCCCCCCATAGCCCTTTTCCAGTCCAGGCCCCCCCCTTCACAACCCATTTCCAGTCCAAGTCCCCCTAATCACAGCCTATTTCCAGTCCAAGTTCCCCCTCCCTCCACCATAGCCCATTTCCAGTCCAAGTCCCCCCCCCATAGCACTTTTCCAGTCCAAGTCCCCCCCCATAGCCCTTTTCACGTCCTGGTCCCCCTCCCAATAACAACCCATTTCCTTTCCATTTCCCCCCCCCTAGCCCTTTTCCAGTCCAGGTCCCCCTCCCCATCAAAACACATTTACAGTACATGTCCCCCCCCCAACACCCCCCCCCCCACATATCCCTTTTACAGTCCAGGTCCCCTCCCATCACAGCCCATTTCTTTCCAGTCCAAGTCCCCCCCCCCATAGCCCTTTTCCGGTCCAGGTCCCCCCCCCATCACAAACCATTTCCAGTCAAATTCCCCCCTCCTAGCCCTTTTCCAGTCCAGGCCCCCTCCCCCCATCACAGCCCATTTCCAGTCAAATTCCCCCCTCCTAGCCCTTTTCCAGTTCAGGTCCCCTCCCCCCATCACAGCCCAGGCAGTCCTTGGCCTACCCCCCAAAACCGCGGCTGTCTGAGGCTTTAGAGGGAGCCGGGGAAGCCCGCGCGAGGCCCCGGCTCCCTCTGAACAGCCACCAGCGTGAAGAGCCTTTACCTTCACGCTGGCGGCTGTTCCTGTGAAGCCGCGAATGCTGGGAAAGGTTAAAGGGCATTGCCTTTAACCTTTCCCACCAATCGCGGCTTCACAGCAACAGCCGCCAGCGTGAAGGTAAAGGCTCTTCACGCTGGTGGCTGTTCAGAGGGAGCCGGGGCCTCGCGCGGGCTTCCCCGGCTCCCTCTGAAGCCCTCCGGGTTGGGAGAAAAGCCGGTTTTGCCTCTGCGCCGGCAGCCGGCCTGGCCATGGAAAAAACAGCCAGGCCGGCTGAAAACCGGCCAGTTGGCAACCCTACCCCCATTACATATGATCCTCCAAATGCATTCCTTCCAGAACACACACATTCTACAATGTGTAATGTGTGCACAGAAGCACCAAGCGCTGTGCCTCTTTTCCCATACAGTCCCCAATTCATCCTCAGGTTGATCAAACAGATTAATCCAGTTCTGATTTTGTCACATTGAATTTATGGATTTGTAGGTCTGATTATCTAAGAAAAAAATAACTGGACAAACAGAAGTACAACTTGATGCATGCAACAGGGTAAAGCCAGAACTAGATCAGCCTGTTTGGTCAATCAAGGATGGGTCAACAACTCTATGCCCTCTTCCCCCAGGCACTACAAACCCTCCAGTGGTCTTTGAGCTCCTCACTGTCCTCAGTGGTCAGCAATTCTATTTTCAGCCATCCTGTAAAACTACCACTGTAATTGTTTAATGGCATCATTCAAGTTTTCTTTTTTTTATAACATCAGCTTTATTAGGCTTTCCATCCAAGACACAGACAAACATCTACTTTTAATAACAGCCAAGCAGTACAAACCACTGCACATAACTCCTCAAAACACATCAACAATAACATTTCCTTCGCTATAAATTCCTTTCTTCCCCACCCCCTCCCTTCCCCTTCCCCCTCCCCACCCCATCCTATTTTCCCCTTTACTTTTGAACATATTATTGCAATTTCTCCACCCCATCTTTAATTAATTCTCTCTTAAATTCTTCTTACCCATCCTTCCACTCCCCATTACTTAACCAGCTCCAAACCCCCTCCCATTGTCTCTCCGCTTTTCCCCCTCTAATCTTCTTTAACCCTGTTAACCTATGCATTAGATACAATTCCGACATTCGCTTAGCATAATTTTCTAGAGAGGGCAAGTTTGTTCTAGTCCAATGTAACGCTACTTCACATCTTGCCGCTATTATACAGTACCATACTATACTCCAATCTTCTTCCCACCCTATCCCTCTTATGTAACAGACACATTTCCGGTGATAAGGATAATCGTGATCCTGTAATTTTATTTATGTTTTCCCCAATTTTTCCCCAGTACTGTTGAACCACCGTCCACCGGACATGTCCACCACATGTGTATCCAAGTACCCTTATCTCCACACTTCCTCCAACTTACTTACTCCAGCTTTATACAAACGCTCCGGTGTTAAATACCATCTACTCAGCACTTTAAATCCATTCTCTCGCAGGGATGTTGCAATTGAGGATTTTGCTATTTCTACCGCCACCCCCTCCCACTCCTCCATCTCCCATATCACCCCCAAGTCCCTTTCCCATGCACACATATAACTTAATTTCCCCTCCCCTCTCACAATTAGCCCTTTATAAATTCTGGATAGTACCCCCTTCCTCCCCATTGATCCAAGACAACTGCCTTCAAACCAGCTCGGATCTCTCATAATGTCTTGCCATTGCCTTCTCTGCCTTACCAAGGATCCTATCTGTAAATAATGAAATCTATCTTTTTCCATCAGGTGGTATAAATCTCTAATACTTTCAAATTCTCTTACCCCTTCCCCTAAGATTATCTGTGATACCTGACTTAAACCCTGCTCTGCCCACCTTTGCAATACTGCTCTATCCGGTCCTACTCCCTCTTCACAACAAGCCATAAAGGACATGGTGCGAGAGCATCTCTTATCACCTATCATCCTTTGTCTATGCTGCTGCCACACACTTAAAGTATGTCCCACAAATGGATTCTCCCCCCTTCTTCCCTTCCCACACCAATTTCTCCAATTCTCCTGGTCTCAAACCCACTTCTTCCATAATTACCCATTGTTTCTGCTGTTCCCGTAGCCATGAGTACACCGCTTTCAACTGCGCCGCTTTATAATACTTTATAAAATTAGGCACCCCCATTCCTCCCTCCATCCTAGACACCTGCAAAGTCCGTGCTGCTACCCTTGGCCTCTTACCCCCCCCCCCCCCCTTATAAACCCCTATACTTGCTCTTGCACCTTTTTTTAATGCCCTTGTTGGTATCGCTATTGGTAACACCTGAAAATAAAATAGGAATTGGGGAAGTAGCATACTTTTAATTACAGCCATCCTCCCAAACCACAAAATATATCCCCTACTCCAGCTCCTTAGTTGCGTTTCTACTTGCCCGAATAGCTTTTTATAGTTTAACTCATATAATTCTTCCAAATCCCTTCCCAGCTGAACATCCAGGTACCTGATCAAAAGTTTTGCCCATCTAAATTGATATCTATTTTGCAAACTCTCTTGGAGTTATTTCCCCCCAGCCAAATTTAATATATCTGATTTGCCCCAATTAATCCGAAACCCTGCCAGATCCCCATATTCCTGCACCTCTCGCATAATTGCAGGTAGCGTCTCACTGAGTCGCATAATCGTTAATAAAATGTCATCTGCAAACATTGACATGTGGTATTCCCTCTGCCCCACCCTTACCCCCTTGATATCTTGTCCCCTCCTTATCTTTGCTACCAGTGGCTCCAAAGATAGTGAAAATAAAAGTGGCAACAGGGGGCAACCCTGTCTTCTTCCCCGCCCCAATGGAAAACATCTTGAATATCCACCATTTACTCTCACACAGGCCTTGGGACTTGAGTACAATGCTTTCACCCAATTCGCAAAACTTTCCCCAAATCCCATGGACTGCATCACTGAGAACAGGAATTTCCACGACACCTGGTCAAACGCTTTTTCAGCGTCTAGTGATAAGAGTAACGCCTGTTCTTGCTCTCGCCTCACCTTCCAAATCACATTTAGGATTTTCCTAATATTATCTGCCACCTGCCGTCCTGGAATAAAACCTGCTTGATCATCATGAACCAGCTTGCCTAGTACTCTATTGAGTCTTGCTGCTAATACTTTAGCCAACAACTTTGCATCTATATTTAACAGTGAAATGGGCCTGTATGACGCACACTCCTGCGGATCTTTCCCCTCTTTATGTATAAGTGTTACCCCTGCCCACCCCATCGTTTCCGCTAACTTCTCCCCCTCCCTTAGTAAGTTGAATATTCTCGTTAGAGGTTTTAGCAGCAACCCTTTAAATTTTTTATAGAAAACAGCTGTCAGCCCATCAAGGCCGGGAGCCTTCCCTGGCTTCAGGCCCTTAATAACCTGCTCCACTTCCCCTTCCTGTATTTCTCTATCTAATACCCTCTTTTCCCCTTCATCCAGCCATGGCAACCCTGCTGCTCCCAAATATGTACTCATCTCCCCCTCACGCCTCTCTGGTTTTGCCTCATATAGTTTTTGATAATACTCCACAAACTCTTCTCTTATCTTCTGTTCGTCTCTCTCCACCCCTCCCCTACTCCTAATCTGAGTTATCCTAGTCAAATTCCTTCTTTTCTTTAATCTCCGTGCCATATACTTCCCCGCTTTATTTCCCCCCTCAAAGAAATCCTGTTGCAATAGTTGCATATGGAACTGTATCCTTTCCGCCTCCAACGCATTCAACTTAGCCCTTGTCTCAAGTACCTCCCCCCTATACTTCCCACTTGCATCCTTGGCATCCGCCTCCTCCAAAGTCATCAGCTTCTGTCTCAATTGCAGTTCCTTTCCCTCCCTTTCCCTCTTTATTCACGCTCCCCATTTTATCACTACCGCTGTAAAGGCATCCCATACCAACCCCTCCTTCACCTCTCCATTCCCATTTTTCTCAAAGTACTCTGGAATCATTCCCTCCAACTCTCTCACTACCCGATTGTCCCCTAGAAGTGCCTCATTCAATTTCCAATATTGCATCCCCTTATTTTCTCCCCTAGTACTCAACTTCACTACCACCGGTGCATGGTCTGATCAGGTAATCGGCTCCATTTCTCCTCCTTTAACCCTACCTGCTATTTCTTTCCCTATCCATATTGCATCAAGCCTAGAGTATGTGCCATGCACAGCTGAGTAAAAAGAGAACTGGCATCTTCCTGGGTTAAACAGATGCCAAGCATCTATCAGATCATTATCCTTCACAAACTTATGATATTGCCTTCTGTCTGCTCTACGCCCCTCCGTCTTCCCCATGATATCCCTCCCCACCTCCCAGGGCATGTTGAAATCCCCTCCACAAATCATCGCTCCTTCCCCCAAAAGATTAACCTTCCCCCCTAACTCCTCCCAGAAATCTTTTTGTGTCCCTGTGGGTGCATATACATTAATCACACAAAAACATTCTTCCCCTATCTTCATTCGAACCAGTAAGTATCTCCCCCCCTCTATCTCTAATGACCGTATGAACTTCAACTTTATGTGCCCCACTTACCATCAAAGCCACCCCCCCCTTTCTTCCTCTCCCTCATATTGGACGCAAATATTCTTTCATTGTATCCCTTGGGTTTCACTACTGACTCATGCTTTCTTAGTAGGTGTGTCTCTTGCAGTAGTACAACTGAGGCTTTCTGCCTTGTCAATTCTTTATATAATTTTTGCCTCTTAAAGGGTGAATTTAACCCCTTCACATTCAAGGTTACAATTTTTAGTTCACCTACTGTCTTCTCCTCCCCCATTCCCCCCTTCTCTTTACTACCCCTCTTAAAACTTCCCCCTCCCTCCTTCCAACTGGCCATTCTTCCATCCTCTTGAATGACCCAGGTCCTGCCGGTGACCCCCAAGTGTCCGGCTGACCCCTCCATATTCTTAAAATCCCCCACCACTGCAACCCCTTCCCTTCCTACCCTCACTTCCCTGTCTCTCCCCCTATTTTCCTCCTCCTCTTCCTCCCCCCTCCCATCTTAGCCCCCTCCTACCACCCTCTACCTCCTCCCCCCATTTCCTTCCTCCCCCCTTCTCCCTGTCCCCCTGTTCGTTGTCTTACCCCGCAACTTAGTCCACCTCCCTCCCCCCCCCACAAATTTTACAACATTCTTAACTGATCAAACTCTCAGCAAACCTCTATAGTCTAATAACAACATTTTAGCTTCTTCTTTATCCAGTCTCTTTCCTCGTGACCATGTTCACTACTCCGTTCCCGCTCTCAGGTTGTCTGGCGATGTAGCCTCCTCCGGCCTATAGGCACCCTCTGCCATCTTGGCGTGACGGCTTTTCCATTGCTCACAGGCTGTTCTTCGGCTTCCAATCCTGGCATGCCTGCATCCGTCAGCACCCGCACCGCCTCCTCTCTTGTTTTCACTCTCAACTTCCGTCCCTTATACTCCACGCTTAGCCCAAAAGGAAAGGTACAGCCATAGCGAACTCCTTCCTCTCGAAGCTTAGTCAGGATGTCCCGCAACTGCCGCCTCTTGTTTAATGTGCTCTGTGCCAGATCAGCATATATCTCCACCCTACTTTCTCTCCATTGTATCGTTCCTGCTGCTCTCGCCTTTCTCATTACCTTCTCCTTAATACCATAATCATGATAGCAGGCTATAATGTCTCTTGGTGCATTATTATCTCCTCTCATCAGGCCCACCACTCGATGCGCTCTATCAATTCTCAAGTCCATACTCTCTCCTCCATCCTCAGAAATCTGCAGCAGCTCTTTTGTTATGACCTGTACCACCATTATGCAGTCCTTATTTAGAGCACCCTCAGGAATCCCCCTGAATCTTAAGTTACTTCTGCACAAACGATTTTCAAGGTCTTCTAGCTTTTCCTCCATGCTCTTATTTAGCTGCTCTAAAGCCTGCACTTTATCCTCCGTCACGCTCTCTCCCTGCACGCGCTCATCCAGTTTTTCTTCCAGCAGCTCCACCCGTGATCCCAACTCTGTTAACTCCGATCGCAGGCTCTCAATGCTCACCACAACATCCTCTCTTATTTGTGCTATATCCACCTTCAGCTCTTTAAACCACGTTCGTATCTCATCTTGGAACGTGGCTTGCTGAGTTCTTTCCTCCTCTATTCTCTCTGATGGGGAGCCCGATGCTCAATTCTGCGGCCTAATCTGCGTTGCTGGGCCCATCCCTTCTGCACCCGCAGCCTTCTCTGCCGGATCTCGCATCACCTGCACCGCTCCCGATGTTGTCATGGCATAGTCTTTCATGGTCACTTTTTTCCCTTTCGCAGTCATCACTGTTGATTTCCCCGCTTAATTTCAGCCTCTCTTTGCTCTCGCAGCTAGGGGAATCGCATACAATCCACCTTTTTCTTGCAAGGTCAGCCGGAGCTTTCACTTAAGCGGCCATCTTCCTCGCCAGCATCACGTGGACCCCCTCAACAGTTTTCTACTGTATCTGGGAGTGAAGTCTGAAGTCTATGCAAAACTGGACAGAATGTCAGTATATTAAACACTGCACCTCCAGCTCTGTAACACATATTCCACCAGCAACGAAAGCAGAATGTTTCTTCTTCCAACTCACTGTATGAAAATATATAAATACTCAAATTGTGATATCATCTCAGGAACACAACAAACTCATGTTTCACTATTAGATACTTAAATCTAGATTTGCTAAAGTGTGCAATTAGGAGCATGGTTACTAAGACACCCGCTGGTAAAGCGTAGTTACTCACCTGTAACAGGTTTTCTCCGGGGACAGCAGGAATCAGTCCTCACATATAGGTGACGTTGACACTGATTGAGCCCGTGTGGATTCACTTCCTGGCTTTCAAAGAAAGCCTTTGGGAGTTAGACTGTATATGCGCGGTCACCTTCCCGCCCAAGGGTGCCATCTTACCTCAGTATGATGACATAGCTAAATCAAGCATAAAAAAGAAAAAACAACTATAAGGGGAGGAGGGAGGGTTGTGAGGATTGATTCCTGCTGTCCCCGGAGAGCACCTGTTACAGGTGAGTAAAGCACAGTTACTTACCTGTAACAGGTGATCTCTGGGAACAGCAGGAATAAGTCTTCACATATGGGTATCGTCGGTACCGACGGAGCCTGCGCGGGAACGCTCCCCAGCGTCCTTAAAGAAAGCTTTTGGGAGCATCCCACAGCGCCTGCGCGCTGCCTTCCCGCCTTTCCTAACTGCCTCTCTCCAGTTCGAGTTTTAAAGCTAAGACAAAGAGAGAGAGAGAGGAAAGGAAAGATAGATAGAGAGATACAACTCCTAGGGGAGGTGGGTGGGTTGTGAAGACTTATTCCTGCTGTTCCCAGAGATCACCTGTTACAGGTAAGTAACTGTGCTATCTCCAGGAACAAGCAGGAATGAGTCTTCACATATGGGGACTCCCCAGCTAGAGATGCCTGGGAGATGACCCACATTGTGAGTCCCTGGGAAGGGCTCTACCTCTACCCATGAATCTCAGGCATCCAGTTCAGGGATGGAGGGTAGGAGTTGATTAGGTATGGAACAGGTGTTTGAGAACAGCCTGACCAAACAAGGCGTCCCGGCGGGAGTCCTTGTCCAAGCAGTAATGGGCTGTGAAGGTATGAACCGATGCCCAAGTGGCCGCTCGACAGATTTGGTCGATGGACACAGAGTTTAGAAGAGCCATAGAGGTTGCCATGGCCCTCACATTGTGAGCTGTGACATGGCCCTCAAGAGAAAGGTTCTTACTTTGGTAGGCGAAGGAAATACACTGAGCAATCCAATTGGACAGAGTTCTCTTAGAGACTGGAAGTCCTAAATGAGAAGGATCAAAAGCAACAAAAAGTTGAGAGGACTTTCTATGTTGCTGTGTCCTGTGTAAGTAGAAAGCAAGTGCTCTTTTACAATCCAGGGTATGAAGATTCCTCTCTGCACTTGATGCATGAGGTCCTGGAAAAAAGACAGGTAAAAAGACCTCCTGGTTCAGATGAAAAGGTGAGACCACTTTAGGCATAAAGTGTGGATTAGTTCTGAGGACTACCTTGTCATGATGGAACCTTGTATAAGGAGGATTAGCCACTAAAGCTTGCAGCTCACTGATACGGCGAGCTGAGGTGACTGGAATGAGAAAAATTACCTTCCAAGAAAGGAATTTTAAGGAGGTAGTGGCTAAGGGTTCAAAGGGTGGCTTCATAAGCTGGCCAAGAACCAGATTCAAGTCCCATGCCACTGGAGGTGGTCTAATGGGAGGTTTAGTCAAAAGAAGGCCTCTCATGAATCTTGCTATAAGAGGATGAGAGGAAATAGGTTGTCTATTGAGAGGCTTAAGGGATGCTGCAATAGCACTCAAATGGACTCTGATTGAATTTGTTTTAAGGCCTGCATGGGATAAATGCAGCAAATAGTCTACTAAAGAATGCAAAGGTATTGCAAGAGGGTTGAGACCCTTCTCTGCACACCAAATGGAAATCTTTTTCCATTTAAAAGCATATGAACGTCTGGTGGAAGGCTTTCTGGAAGCATGAAGGATGTCCTTCACTTGCTGAGAAAGTTGTAGATCCTGAAGGTCTAGGCCTTCAGCAACCAGGCCCTGAGATGAAGAGACTGAGGATTTGGGTGCCACAAGGTTCCCTCCTCCTGGGAGAGGAGATCTGGAGCAGACTCCAGGTCTAGGGAGGGAGCTTGAGAGAGATGCAGAAGTAGAGGGTACCACACTTGGCGCAGCCAAAGTGGTGCTATGAGGATCATAGTCCCTTTGTCTCTCTGAAGCTTGAACAGAGTCTTGGGGATTAGGGGAATAGGTGGAAAGGCATAAAGGAAGTCTTGCCCCCAATGAAGGAGGAAGGCATCCCTGGCCTGAACTCCCTGACATGGAATCCTGGAACAGAACCGGGGAGGTTTGGCATTCCACGGACTTGCAAACAGGTCTATGTCTGGGGTACCCCAAATCCGAAAAATTCTGGCTATCTGGTCCCCATGGAGGGACCATTCGTGCGGAAGCAGAACTCGACTGAGTCTGTCTGCCCAAGAGTTTTGAACTCCTGGAAGATATACTGCCATGAGATGGATTTGATGCTCTCTGGCGAAGGCCCACAATCTCAGAGCTTCGTTGCAAAGCGACAGAGAGCCAGTTCCCCCCTGCTTGTTCACGTAGAACATAGCTACCTGGTTGTCCGTGTGGATGAGGATTGTCTTGTAGCTGATCAGGGTGTGGAAGACTCTGAGAGCCAGAAAGATTGCTCTGAGCTCTAAGAGGTTGATATGAAGATATGTCTCCTGTGGAGACCAGATGCTCTGGGTCGAGAGATCTTGTAGATGAGCCAACCAACCCTTTGGAGAGGCATCTGTTGTAAGGGTTGCTTGGGGTAACACCTGTTGAAAGGGGGACCCCAGCAACAGATTCTGAGTGGACTTCCACCAGTGGAGGGACGAAAATAGGCGACTGGAGGTTGCTATTTTGTCTGACAGGCAACCTAATGCCTGGGTCCATTGGGTGGATAGGGTCCACTGAGCTGCTCTCATGTGAAGGCGAGCATAGGGAACCACATGCACCGTGGAAGCTATGTGGCCTAAGAGTTGTAGCATCTCTCGAGCAGTTAAATGGGATTTTAACTGAATCTGGGAAGCTAACTGCACCAAGCGTAGGCAACTGGCCTGGGGAATATAGGCCCTTGCAGTTGTGGTATCCGGTAAGGCCCCTATGAACTCTAGAGACTGAGTAGGGGTAAGATGGGATTTTGGAATGTTGATTACCAGTCCCAGATACTGAAGAACACGCCTTGTGCAGGCTAGAGAAGTCTGGGCCTCTGACTGGGATGGAGCTCGGATGAGCCAGTCGTCCAGATATGGGAATACGAATATTCCTAGAGTGCGTAGGAATGCAGCTACTACTGCCATGCATTTTGTGAACACTCTTGGAGCAGAGGCCAGACCGAAAGGAAGCACTTTGTTTTGGTAGTGCTTTCCTTGGTACAGGAAGCGAAGGAATCTTCTGTGTGTTGGATGGATGAGAACATGGGTGTACGCATCCTTGAGATCTAGAGAACAAAGCCAGTCTTGACTCTGGAGGTATGGAAGGAGAGTTCCGAGAGAAGTCATCTTGAATTTCTCCTTGCATAGAAACTTGTTCAATTCTCTGAGATCTAATATGGGTCTATAGCCCCCTGTTTTCTTTGGGATGAGAAAATAGGGGGAGTAGAACCCTGAGCCCTGTTGAAGAAGGGGTACTTCTTCTATTGCCCCTTGGGCAAGAAGGGTAGCAATCTCCTGACCTAGAAGGTTGAGGAGAGATGTTGGAGAATTGAACTGTTTCACCATGGTGTGAGGAGGAAGGTTTAAGAAATGAAGTTTGTACCCTTCCCTTATGATGGAGAGGGTCCACTGCTCTGCTGTGATTTGTTCCCATCTGGGAGCAAAGTGAGCTAACCTTCCTGGGATGGTGAGGGGCTCTGGATGTTCTAGAGCCAGAAAGGCTAAGTTCTCTACTGGAAAGTCAAAGGCCCTGAGGAGGCTGAGGCTGTTGGGCCATAGCAGTCCTCGCAGCCTGGGTTTTGACCTGTTTTGGTTGTTGCTGCCTCTTTGTAGCAAAGCGACCTTGAGAAGAGGCCTGACCATAAGAAGAAAATTTCCCTTTCTTTGGGAAAGATCCCTTTTTGAACAACCTCTTTTTGAAAGGAGCAGTAGTAGACTTTGAAAGTCTATCTAAAGCAGAATTTTTAGCATCCATCTGGTTGGCCTTTGCTTGCCAATCTTTGCCAAACAGGTTTTCGCCTGTACAGGGAAGGTTACCTAGACCATCCTGTACCCAGGATTCCAAATCAGAGGCTTGCAACCAAGCAACTCTGTGTGCACCTATGGCAATAGCCGAGGCTCTACTGACCCCCTCAAAAGAGTCAAAGGCTGCACGGTTGGAAAACTTGGATACATCCTGTGCGTGTTTAAGCCAGGTGATATATTCTTCTCTCTTATCTTCTGAAATAAAAGGAGATAAGGTTTGCAGATGATCTGCAACTTCTTTTAGAAACATCCCCATATAGAGACTATAGGAGTTGATTCTGGCTACAAGCATACTGGCCTGGAAGATTTTCCTGCCAAAGGCATCTAGGGTTCTGCATTCTCTTCCTGGAGGAGCAGAGGAGTGCCTTTTTGTACTCTTGATCTTTTTCATAGCAGACTCTACCACAATGGAGTGGTGGTGAGGAAGCTGAGTCTTATGAAACCCAGGACAAGGAGGAACACGATACATGGTGTCCAACCTTCTGGAATGAGGGGAGGTGGAAAGAGGAGTCTCCCATATGCCCAACATGTGTTCATAAAGAATCTCATGTATTGGTAAGGTGGCTGCCTCTTTAGGAGCCTTAGGATATTGTAGGATATCTAATTTTTTGGCTCTAGGTTCAGTCTCAGAGGTCACTGAGATGGACAGGCCTTTGGCCACCTCCCTAATAAAATCCTGAAAAGACAAGTCTTCAGGAGGAGACATTCTCCTTTTTGGAGAAGAGGGTTCCTGAGGAAGGATCCCCGATGCTTCAATTGAGGCCTCTGAAGAGTCAGAGTCTTCAGAAGAATCGAAGTATCGACTGTCTGGATGCTCTCGTAGAGCCCAATACGCGTACCGGGAGATATCGACATCGGGAGTAATCGCTACTGGGCCGGTACTGATAGGCATCACTGGATAGCGTACCGCTGCCGTCGATGCCGATGTTGATGCAAGCGGTACTGGTATCGGAACCGGAATTGGATCCTGTACCGGAATCGGTACGGGTACCGACAACGGGGTTTGTTGTGGTACCGTAGGCGTTGCAGCTTGAATGAATGCCGTGATGGCACGCTGCATGGTCAGAATATTCTGATCCATTGACGCCACCAATGTCTGGATATCGGTACCGGTAGAAACTGCCGGTACCCCAGAACATTATAACAGGTGATCGGTCGAGGCCGAGCCATCAATGTCAACCTGTGACCCCATAGGTAGTTCTTTGGAAGCCGGAGCCTCCCGCCGGGGTAATTTTGCCGGTGTGGTATCCTCAAGAGTAAGCCCGGGGGCATCTCGATACTTAGAGGGAGATGAACTCTTTGAGGACCGGCCAGATTTAAGTTTGGTTACCTGAGATCCATGGGATGAAGAAGAAGCCCTGGAAGACGTCGATGCCACGGAAGCTGCATCGGAGGGAAAGAGGGTACTGAGCTTAGCTGCCAGATTCTGTAACCCTCTTTTGGACATCACAGAACAGGACTCACAATCCGCAATGGAGTGGTCAGGACCTAAACATTTTAGACACCAGTCATGGGTGTCGGTGACAGAAATAGTGCTACTGCACTTTGTGCATTTTTTAAACCCGGAGGCGGGTTTTTCCATGAGGGAAAAATATCTCTGTAGGCCTAAGGCCCCAGAAGAAAAATGCACTGAAACAGTAGAAGGGTTTTTTTTGTTGTTTTTTTTTTAAAAGAAAGAAAAAGAACCGGTAGTACCGGTGCGGAATCGAGAAGGCAGACGCGCGACAAGAAAAATAAAAGAAAATAAGAAATTCTTCAGCGGTGACAGGAAACACGACCTGCTGGCTCCGCGGAAAAGAAGAACTGGAGAGAGGCAGTTAGGAAAGACGGGAAGGCAGCGTGCAGGCGCTGTGGGATGCTTCCAAAAGCTTTCTTTAAGGACGCTGGGGTGCGTTCCCACGCAGGCTCCGTCGGTACCGTCGATACCCATATGTGAAGACTCATTCCTGCTTGTTCCTGGAGATCTATACTTTCTCTGGGAACTAGCAGGAAGTCAGTCCTCACATATGGAACTTCTAAATGATAGCCTACCCAAAAGACCTGTAGGAGCCCCTGATGACGCAAAAAGCAAATCATGCAGGGCAGCAAGGAGCATTGAATGCCTTGAAGTCCAGAGATGCAGCTACAGAAGTGAGCATGGAATCACCTCACCAGTATCCTGAAACAACCAGCTGGAGGGAAGGAGTTGCACTGTTCCCCAAAGAGGTGAGGAAGTACTGCCTTGCCAAAGGCGCTATCGCGCCATGAGCTTTCTTCTAAACAGTAATGTGCTGTGAAGGTATGGACCAAAGACTAGGTGGAGGCCCGGCAAATGTCGAGCAGAGGGACCGAGCAGAGGCCACCGAGGCCACATGGCGTGCACACTGTGTGTGATAACATGATGCTCCAGGGAGAGTTCAGCCTGCTCGTAGGTGAAGGAGATGCAGTCTGCTATCTAGGTGGACAGGGTATGCTTGGAGACTGCAACTTCAAGCCTGTTGGCATCACAGAAGATGAACAGTTGCAACGAGCGGCGATGGGGCTGTGTTCTCTGAAAATAGGACAGCGCCTCCTTGCAATCCAGGGTGTGTAATGAGGCTTCTGCATGGGTGGCATGAGGCCTGGGAAACACGGTGGGAAGAACACCTTCCTAGTTCATGTGAAAATGGACATCACCTTAGGGAGGAATTTATGGCGTGTCCAGAGAATAACCCCCGTTTCTGTGGAAGCTGGTGTAGGGGGTGTGAGCTTGCAGCTCATTGACTTGCCTGGCTTAAGTGAGCACTACCAGGAGCACTACTTTCCATAACAAGTACTTTAGATGGCACATAGCCAGAGGCTCAAAAGGGGGAGCCATTGACTTCCCAAGAATGATGTTCAAGTCCCATGCCATGGGCAGTGGTTTACGGGGGGCCGCAAGAGAAGAAGCCCCTCATGAAGCAGCCCACCAGTGGGTGCACAGAGATGGACTAGTCATTGACAAGGTGATGATGTGTGCTGAGTGCACCCTGACAGAAATGAACTTCAGCCCAGTCCAGGAGAGGTACAGGAGATATTGAAGGATGTCCTGCATCAAGCAGGAGAAAGGGTTGAGATTCCTATCTGAGCACCAGACAGAGAATCAATGCCACTTGAAGGCATAGACCTAGCATGCACAGTCCTTGCACAATGCCAGTAGAACATCCTTCACCTCCCTGGAGAGGTGGAGGAGTGCAATGGTAGCCTTTCAGCATCCATTCTGTCAGGGTGTGGGACAGGAGATTGGAATGGAGAAGGGTCACGTTCTCCTGTTAGAGCAGGTCTGGGGCCATTCAGGACAGCTGCTGCAGCAGGGGGAACCACTGCTGTCAGGGTCTCCGGGGGGCAATGAGGATTACTGAGGCCCCCGTCCGACTGAATATTGAGCAAGGTTTTGGGGACCAGGGGAGAAGGTGCGTATGCATACAGGAGGCTCCCAGACCAGTGCAGGAGAAAGGCATCTGCTGCCACTCGGCCTGGGCCAGCCTCCATGAGCAGAAATGCGGCAGCTGCATGTTCTCAGAGCTGACAAAGAGATCCAATATCTGGGTCCCCCAACATTGGAAGATGGAGTTGGCTATCTCTGGGTTGAGTCGTCACTTGTGAGGCTGAATTACTCTGCTGAGCTGATCTGCAAGCAGATTGTCCTGACCTGACAGGGGGGTCATGCAGGAGGGTCCTGCCATTCTCTGTGGTGAAATTCCACTGGTGAACCACCTCCAGACAGATGAGGTAGGAGTCTGTCCCCCCCCCCCCCCGTTTGTTGATGCAGAACATAGCTACCTTGGTTGTTTGTCTCGACAAGCACTATCTGATTCATCAGGTGGCTGCAGAACACCCTGAGGGTGTTTGTCATAGCCCGGAGTTCCAGGAGGTTGAACTGGAGGGAACTCTCCTCCTGAGTCCAGGCGCCCTGCGACTGTAGACCATTACAGTGGGCTCCGCAACCGAGCTTGAAGGCATCCATTGTGAGGATGTGGTGTGCCGGAGGGGCATGGAAGGGCACGTCAACCCTGAGGTTCTGTTGGCTCTGCACCAGGCGAGAGAGACTGCTAGAAGTCGAGTGAGCTGAAACCGATCCTCCAAGTGGCCCGTGGCCTGAGTCCATTGGGAGCTCAGAGTCCACTGGGCTTGTCACATCCTGAGATGCGCCTGCAGGGTTACGTGCACGGTTGAGGCCATGTGCCTCAAGAGGAAATGGAAAAAGTAACCAAATGACGAAAACTGGAAACATAAGCACTGGCAAGTTAGATGCAAGGCATTGATAAGGCAGGCAAAGAGAATATGAGAAGCTTGCTGTGGAAGCAAAAACGCATAATAAAGACTTTTTCAAGTACATTCATAGCAAAAAACCTGTGAGAGTGTCAATTGGATCATTAGATGATAGAGGGGTAAAAGGGGCACTAAGGGGGGACAAGGCCATAGCAGAGAGACTGAATGAATTCTTTGCTTCGGTGCCCCAAGAGTTGCAGCAGAATTCGGGCCCCAAGAGGTGCAGCAGAAGTCAGGCAGATGCCTCTCCCCTGCTAGCGATCCGAGGCGCTGCACCCAGTCCAGAAGGAGGAATGCTCTGGCCTGCATCAAGTTCAGGAGGGCTCCAATGAACTCTGGGCGCTGAGTTGAGAGCAGATGCAACTTTGGGAAGTTTTACGAACCCCAGAGTCTGCAGCACACTGATGGTGTGGCGTGCCGCATTGCATGCCTCTTCTGGTGAGCTGGAATATAGCCAGTCTTCCCAAAGGAGGTAGGGCAACAATGTTCCAAGGGAGAGCATCTTGAACTTCTCCTTGACCAGAAGGCGGTTGAGGTCCCGCAGATCCAGGATGGGCTGATAGCCACTTGTCTTTTTTGGGATAAGGAAACACCAGGAGTAGAATCCCTTGCCCCAGAGAGGCTGAGATACTGGCTCCATGGCCTGGTCCCTGAGTTGGGACTCGAGTTCCTAATGCAAGAGCTCTCTGTGCATGAGAAGCTCCCCTGGAAAGAAGGGAGGAAGCATCTGGTGGAAGTGCAGAAGGTAGCCCTCTCAAACCACCTGCAACACCCTCGCATTGGAGGTGATGCTTGGCTAGACATGGGCGAAATGGACCAGATGTCCTCCCATGTGCTTTGGGCCCTGGCCTTCTGGGGGAAGACAGGCTATGTCCAAGGAGCCAAAAGACCCCCCTACCCCAGGCTGCAGTTGGGGTGCTGTTTGGGGCTTGGGGGCTTTTGGCTTATGAGGGCCGTGACCCTGGCCCATGGCCAGCTGATCCTGTTGGGGAGCCTGGTAGGCCAGAAACTGGGGGTATTTCCCATAAGCCTTTTAGACCTTCGGGTGGAAGGTCTTTTTCCCGAAGCCTTCCAACAGGGTCAGCCGTCTTCCTGGATAGTCTAGTCCTGGTCAGGAACTCCGTCTCTAGCTCAGCCACCTTGTCAGTCATGGGTTTGCCGAAGAGGTTCTCTCCTTGGCATGGGACATCGGCCAGTTTGTCTTGTACCCACTGTTCCAAGTCCAAGGACTGTAGCCAAGCCAGGCGATGGGCACTAATGCCCACTACAGCCACATGGGCCATGGACTCGAAGCCACTGAAGGCTACCCAAGTTTGAAACTTGGAGCATTCCTTGACTGTGGACACAAGGGTCTGAAAGCGCTTGAGGGATTCCCTTGCCAGTCCAGCCCAGAACTCAGCGAGTTCCTTCGCCAGGTCCCTCAGGTACATGCCCATGTTCAGTTTGCATGCCTGGATCCGGGCAGTGAGCATCGAGCCCTGGTAGCACCACCTGCCAAAGCCATATATGCTGCGGGCCGCCCTGCCAGGTGGCACCAAAAAGTGCATCTTTTGACTCTTCATCCGACGCATGGCCAACTCTATCAACATGGATGATTTCTGAGGTAGCTGTGTTTTTTGAAACCCTGGACTCTTGCCAATTTGATACTGAGAACTGAGTCAGTGGCTCACTATGGGCACAATCTCCGGGTTCTCCCACATCCTAAACAGCAAGCGTTCCAGGATGGGGTGAATTGGCATAGTCAGTGCCTCTTTCAGAGGGGCCTGGTATTGGAGGATCTCCAGGACCTCAGCACGAGGCTCGTTCTCTGGCTCCACAATGAAGGACAGGGTCTTTGAAATCCCGTGGACGAAGTCGAGGAACGCAAGGTCCTCGGGTGGTAACCGCCGGTGCTCTTGCTGTGGAGACAGCTCGGAGGGCACACCTCTATGGAGCACGGTATCAGGTGACTCGTCATCAGTCTCCCATCCTAACTCGGAGCCAGAGGAGACCTCAAGTCCCTGGCGGTCACCAAGCCGATGCACCGCTGGCATCGGGGAACATGGTGCTCAATGTGCCGACTCCGATGTATTCGGGGGCGAATCATGCCTCGAGTGGGAGGCTGATTGCCTTGACTCTGATCTGGAGAACCATTCCAAGATAGGCTGAAATTCCTCCAGAGAGGTCCTGGCAGTGGAGGGTTCCGTGGTCGGCGCTGACGACCCAGAGATGCCGGGTGTCAGGCCTCGCTGTGCCCTAAAGAAAGCAGCCAGGCTGTGTTCTAGTGCCACCATCCTGGCCTCAAGGCCAGTAGGCTCCGCAGCCTCTGGCTTGGCTCTCCACGGCACTGAGCCCAGAGCCGGGTCCCTCAGAGGGGAATCACCAATGGTGACTGTGCTGGGGGACCAGGCCCGATCCCCCGACATGGTGGGAGTCATTTCTGCCAGGGCATCTTCAAGAGCCACTCCCAGCCATTGCCCTCAGTGTAAGGTTGAGGGCTCTGTACTCGGGTACAGCGTAGTTACTCACCTGTAACAGGTGTTCTCCAGGAGCAGCAGGAATCAGTCCTCACTTATGGGTGACGTCGGCGCCGACGGAGCCCTCGCGGAGCAATTTTCCCCAGCTTTCAAAGAAAGCCTTTGGGAATTGCAGCACGCATGCGCGGTCGTCTTCCCGCCCGAGGGTGCCATCTTAGCCAGTCAGATGACATAGCTAAAAAAGACAGCATAAAAATTTGCAAAAAAGAACATAAGCAGACGATTGCAACTCCAAGGGGAGGAGGGAGGGTAGTGAGGACTGATTCTTGCTGCTCCTGGAGAACACCTGTTACAGGTGAGTAACTACGCTTTCTCCAGGACCAAGCAGGAAGTCAGTCCTCACTTATGGGACTCCCAAGCTCAAGGCTACCGGAGACCCTAAGCACAAAAATGAGCTCCCTCTAGCTCAGCAGCACAGAAGGATAGAATCTTCGCTGAATTATCACCCACCGGTAGCCCACATCCGGGATGGAGGGTAGGAGTTGCTCAGACCTCAAAGAGATTACGGAGGACTGCCTGTCCGAACGCACTGTCCCTACGGGACTCCCTCTCGAGACAGTAATGGACCGCAAAAGTCTGGCTCGAAGACCAAGTAGCGGCCCGGCAGATGTCTGCCAGCGGAACAGAGCGGAGGTAAGCCACTGACGTGGCCTTTGCCCGAACGCAATGAGCCGTGACTCGACTTTCTAAGGAGAGTCCGGCTGCCCCATAAGCCCAAGAGATACAGTCCGCAACCCAGATGGACAGAGTACGCTTGGAGACCGGGAGCCCCAATTTATTGGGGTCAAAAGACACAAAAAGCTGAGCAGCTTTACGGTGCTCCCGCGTACGGTCAAGGTAGAAGTTCAATGCCCTTCTACAGTCCAGGGTATGGAGGACCGTTTCAGCTCGGCTGGAGTGTGGTCTGGGAAAGAAGGTTGGAAGTACCACCTCCTGATTGATGTGAAAAGGGGAGACCACTTTAGGCAGAAATTTTGGGTGAGTCCGTAGGACTACCCTATTCTTGTAGAACCTAGTGTAAGGGGGATCAGACACGAGGGCCTGCAATTCACTTACGCGCCTAGCGGAAGTGAGGGCTATCAAGAACAGTGTTTTCCAAGACAGAAAACGGAGAGAACAGGTAGCCATAGGTTCAAAAGGCGGACAGGTGATCCGCTGCAAAACCACATTCAGGTCCCAGTCAGGCGCTGGCGGGCGCAGAGGTGGTTTAAGTAGAAGGAGACCTCGGAGAAACCTCGCTACGAGAGGGTCATTGGAGAGAGGTCTGCCGTCCACTGGCACATGATGTGCTGAAAGAGCACTGAGGTGAACTTTGACGGAGTTGGACTTAAGTCCCAGATTAGAGAGGTGCAGCAAGTACTGCAAGATCACCGACACCGGGCAGGAGAAGGGATCCTGAGACTGTTGGGTACACCAGACTGCAAAGCGACGCCATTTAAGGGCGTAGCATTTGCGGGTAGAAGGCCGTCGCGAAGCTAAGACGACCTCCTCCACCTCCGCCGGCAGGAGAAGGGGAGCAAGGACTACCCTCTCAGCAGCCAGGCCATGAGGTTGAGAGACCTGAGGTTGGGGTGCAGAAGGGACCCCTGATCCTGAGTGAGGAGATCCGGTTGTACCCCCAGAGGGATTGGATCCTCCACCGCCAGTTGCAGCAGGAGCGGAAACCACGGCTGCCTGGGCCAGCGAGGGGCCACCAGGATCATGAAGGCTTTGTCTCGGAGAACCTTGAAAAGAGTCCGAGAGACCAGCGGGATGGGAGGGAAAGCGTACAGAAGGCTCCCCGACCACGAGATCAGAAAGGCGTCCGCCGCAACCCGAAGGGGGTGTGGCTGACGAGAGCAGAAGCGAGGAAGCTGCCGGTTGTGAGGACTGGCAAAGAGATCCACCGTGGGGAGACCCCACTTGAGGAAGAGCTTCTGAACTACCAAGGGATCCAGACGCCACTCGTGCGGCTGGAGGACCCTGATGAGTTTGTCTGCAAGGCAATTTTCTTGGCCCGGGAGATAAACTGCCTTGAGGAGAATGCCGTGACTGACGGCCCAAGAGCAGAGCTTCTGTGCCTCCCGGCAGAGGAGGAAGGAGCCCGTGCCCCCCTGCTTGTTCACGTAGAACATGGCAACTTGATTGTCCGTCTGGACAAGGACGGACTGTTGGGAAGTCAGGTGGGAGAAGGCCTTGAGAGCTAGGCGGATCGCCCTGAGCTCCAGGAAGTTGATCTGCTGAGCAGACTCCCACGTGGTCCAGAGGCCCTGAGTACGTGCCTCTTGGCAATGTGCTCCCCAGCCCAGGAGGGATGCATCGGTGGTCAGCACCCGGGTCGGCTGAGGTGACTGGAAAGGCATTCCGAATATCAGGTTTGGCTGCCGGAGCCACCACCGGAGAGACGAGAGCAGCGGCTCGGAGACGCGCACTAGGTCTGCCAGGCCGCCTGTGGCTTGTCGCCACTGCTGGCGGAGACACCATTGAGCAGACCGCATGTTCAGGCGGGCATTGGGGGTCACATGGACGGTGGAAGCCATATGGCCGAGCAGTCTCAGGAAGCGCCTGGCGGAGACCAGGGGCTGGCTGCGAAAGCGGTCGGCTAGGTCCATGAGCCGTTGAGCCCTGTCGAGCGGTAGGTACGCTCGTGCCCGAGGAGTGTGCAGCCTTGCGCCGATGAACTCGAGATCCTGTGAGGGGAGCAAAGTGGACTTTGCGAAGTTTATGACAAAGCCCAAGTGCTGCAGCAGAGTCACCGTGCGGCACGTGGCGTTGGTGACCTCTTGAGCGGACGCTGCTCTGATGAGCCAGTCGTCGAGGTACGGAAAGACATAGAGGCCGTGAAGCCGGAGATGGGCCGCCACGACCGCGAGACATTTTGTGAAGACTCGCGGTGCGGAGGATAGGCCAAAGGGCAGTACTCTGTACTGGTAATGATTTCCTGCCACCACAAACCTTAGGTATTGGCGGTGGCTTGGGTGGATGAGGATGTGCGTGTAGGCATCCTTTAGATCCAAGGAGCATAGCCAATCTCCCTGCTGGAGGTAGGGCAGAAGGATTCCAAGGGTAAGCATTTTGAACTTCTCCCGCACAAGGAACTTGTTGAGGTTGCGCAAGTCCAGGATGGGTCTGAGGCCCCCTGTTCTCTTTGGTATCAGAAAATACCTTGAATAAAAGCCTTGACCTCTCAGGTGGTGGGGCACCGGTTCCACCGCCTGTTCCTGCAGAAGACCTGCTAACTCCTGAAGGAGCAACTCCCTGTGCAGAGGGGGGCGCGAAGGTTCTCCCGGAAAATAGGAGGGAGGGACCTGATGGAAGTGGAGAAGGTAGCCTTCTCGCACGACCTGAAGTACCCAGGCATCTGCGGTGATGCTGGACCACCTGTGGGCGAAGTGAACCAGCCGGCCTCCGGTGCTGGGAGGAACCAGCGGGGGGGGAGAGGCTATGCTGAGCGAGTCAAAAACCCCCACCCTGCTGAGCAGGGGCTGGTGGTGCAGGCTTGGGGGCTTGCTGCCTACGGGACCCGTTACCCCGTCCCTTGGCCTGCTGGCCCTGTTGGGGAGCTGCAGGGGCCTGATAATGGGGGTACTGTTTGTAGGCAGCCGCCTTCCTCGGGTAAAAGGACTTTTTTCCCGAGCCCTTCTTTTTCTGGGAAGGGGCGGAGGTCTTCCTAGAAAGCCTGGTCCTGGTGAGAGTCTCAGTCTCAATTTGTGCAGCCTTTTCCGCCATGGGCTTGCCAAAGAGGTTTTCGCCTCGGCAGGGGACATCGACCAACTTGTCCTGTACCCAGGGCTCAAGGTCCGACGACTGAAGCCAAGCCTGTCGGCGGGCACCGATGCCGGCTGCGGCCACTCTAGCCGAGGCCTCAAAGCCATCATAGGCTGCTCGGGACATGAACTTTGAGCATTCCCGAATGCCCGTGGACAAGGCTAGGAACCTCCGCAAGGGCTCCTCGGAGAGACCAGCGGAGAATCCGGCTAGCTCTTTAGCCAGATCCCGGAGATACATGCCCATGTAGAGCTGGTAAGTCTGGACACGACATGCGAGCATAGAGCCCTGGAAGCACTTCTTGCCAAGGCCATCCAGGTTACGGGCCTCCCTTCCAGGAGGCACCGAGGAGTGCATCTTCTGGCTCTTAAGACGATGCATGGCCGATTCCACTACCATGGAATGGTGTGGCAGCTGTGCCTTCTGAAAGCCAGGGCTCTTGCGGACCCGATAGATAGAATCGACCCGCTTGCTCAGGACCGGCGAGGAGGCCGGACTCTCCCACATGCGGAAGAGTAGTCGTTCCAGCATAGGAGGAACCGGCACAGTAAAGTGCTCCCTCACGGGAGAGTCATACTGGAGGGCGTCGAGCTCTTCGGCTCGAGGCTCCTCCTCGGGATCCGCAGGGAAGGCCAAAGCCTTGGCCATATCCCTAACGAAGTCCGAGAACCGGGCATCCTCCGGGGGGGACTGCTTCCGAGGCTCGGACCCCGGTGAGTCCGATGGGACACACCGAGTCCGGAAAGAATCAGGTGACTCTTCCTCCTCAGACTCCCAGACCGACTCCGACGAGGACTCGGTGGGGTCGGCCCGGGCAGGGTGCGGCGCCAGCCGTCCCGACGTCGAGGGAGTCGGCGTCGGCGACCTCGGTCCCGAACGGGAGGCCGAGGGTGACCTCGACCGAGGATCGACTCGAGTTCTCATTGACTCGAGGATCGGCTCGGTCTCCGGGGTCGACTTGGACGTCGACGTCCCGGCGGTCGGGGCAGCGGCGCCAGCGAGGCCAGCGAGCAGTGCCCGCTGCTGGTCCATGAAGGCAGACAGTCTGCTCTCCAAGGCCGTCAACCTGAGTCCGAGCTCAGGTGACCCAGCAGCCCCCGACTCGGGCCCCGACGGCGTCGGGCCCGACGTCGGCTGTCGCGGAGGCGAGTCCAGAAGGACCACAGGACTTACCCGGGCAGGCATCTCCGACTCCAGGCGAGGTCGCTTCGGGATGTGTTCCTTCTCCAAGGACCCGGGGCGGCTGTCGGGGCTATGCGACCTGGCCCTCGCGGAACCAGGAGCGTCCACCGACGCCGCCCTCGCGGGTTTTTCCTTCCGACGATGGTCCCCGGAGGGAGAACCCCGGTCGGAGGAGCTCCGGCGACGGTCCGAGCTGGAGCCTTTCGACGCGGAGGCCTCCGACGAGGTCCGGGTACGGCTGGGGTCAGCGAAGATTCTCTCACGCTGATGCCGCCGACTCCTCAACGCCTTTGAGGACAGTTTGCTGCAGGGCCCACAGATCAGTTCCTCATGATCCGGGCCCAGGCAGCGGAGGCAAAAGTCGTGTGTGTCGGTTAGTGACATATTTCGGTCACACCGACCACACCGCTTAAACCCACTGGCAGCCATCGGGGGAAAAAGGGCCCCTGCGAGGTCAAAGGACCGGGCTGCCAGGGAAACCGAAAACGAAAGCTGACTAAGTCAGAAAAACCGAAAAAAGTAAGCGGACTCGAGACCGGCGTCGCGAGTCCGGGCGGGAAAAAGAATAAAATAATGAAGAAAATCGACTTTTTCACGGGGACAAGACGGGGACGTCTGTAGGGCTCCGCGGAAAAAAGAAGACTGGCTAAGATGGCACCCTCGGGCGGGAAGACGACCGCGCATGCGCGCTGCAATTCCCAAAGGCTTTCTTTGAAAGCTGGGGAAAATTGCTCCGCGAGGGCTCCGTCGGCGCCGACGTCACCCATAAGTGAGGACTGACTTCCTGCTTGGTCCTGGAGAACTGAGGATTTACTTCGGGCACTGGGATCGGACTTCGTCTTCAATCTCAACTGGGAAGATGTCTTGAGCCCACGGGGGAGGTCCTTGGAGGACGATCCCAGATCTGAGGATCTGCAGCCTCGGGGCTTGGATCGAGCATGCCTGCGTGAAACCAAGCCAGCAGATGTGGTCCCTGAGGACGGCGACTCACTGCTCGATGTCGGCCCCGTGGCCCAGTCCTTCGAGCCAAACAGCCTCTTACGCTGCTGCTCTCAATTCTTCCAACTCTTTGCTGACATTTGCAGGCAGAGTGGACAGGAAGAGTCATCGTGGTCAGCCCCTAAGCACTGGATACAGGAACTGTGGCGGTCTGTAATGAACATGGTGCAGGGGCATTTGCCACATTGCTTGAATCTACTTACTGAAGACATAGCAGGGAACACGTTGCCCATGAGGTCAAACTCACACATCTCAGTCAGGGAGGGCGTGAGGGAATTCCTGCACCCACAAAAAGAAAAAGAAAAATATACCAAGAAAACCACGAAGCCGAGGCGAGGGCAAACTCGGACAGCAAGAAGGTGATCATGGAACCGATCTGGCAAAAAAAGAGCATGAAAGTGCACAGGATAAGGGGAAGAAAAATCAACTTTTACTAGGGACACAAACAGGATGTCTGCAGAGCTCCGCAGAAAAAAGAAGACTGAGGTAAGATGGCACCCTTGGATGGGAAGGTGATCACACATGCGTGGTCTAACTCCCAAAGGCTTTCTTTGGAAGGTGAGGAGTGAATCCACGTGGGCTCCGTCAGTGCCGATGTCACCCATATGTGAGGACTGACTTCCTACTTGTTCCCAGAGAACATGCATGTGGGCTGTGTCACTAGCAAGGGGATCAGCGCTTACTTCAGGGGCATGTGTTTTTGACCCCTGCAGTTAACACGGGCCCAGGACGCAGCATAGCATGAGCCGGTACATGGATGCATTTAACATCACCCATTGGTAAGGGTGTGATTAGTGCAGGCCACTAATGTCCATACTAGTCATGATGCACCAGCAATGCCTGCATTCTGCCTCTGTCCCTTCCAGTTCCTGTCCCAACAAGAGCTACCAGGGTAGCATGGGATTTTTGATATCAGGACCCACGCTACCTTTTAACATGGCACCCAAACCACATGCTAAACCTTGCACTACCAGACAATATGATTTAGTAAACATGCTCCTTAATGTGTTAAGAGGTCTCACTGCATAAAATGGGACTAGTGTTAAATAACATTTGCTAATGCATGTTAATATGAGGTAATGATGTAGCACCTTTTAGTAAATTTGGCTCCTTTGCGAAGTAACAAAAAAATCCTGCAAAAGACTCAAAACCTATAAAGAAAATATGAGGGGGTCTGATAAGTCTCTGGCCTTGCAACGAAACAGAAAGCTACAGGCAAACTTCAATTCTGGAGGTCTGAATGATTTCTCTGCAGTTTTGCTTTATTTAGTAACTCTCTGTTTCGTAACAAAGCCAGAGACTTATTTGCCCCTCCTTGTACCATACCAAATCTGTGTTAACTCCAAGGATTCAAACTGCAAGAACATGCCTACCTATGAAAAGGAAAAACTGGAAATGTACCAGACCCTAGAACAACCATGTACCTCCTATAGGGATAACGTAACACAGGACTGCTACAGATCCTTACTCAGGAAGTACATGATGGTAGATTCCTTCACTTCAGTCACTCACACAGAACATGTACAGACCATCAGTTAAGACAGAATAAAGGACCACAAACTAGAAATCTGCAGCCAAAAACTTAAATACAAACTCCAAAAACCTAGGGTGAGAAGTACAATACTGGAAAAACAGAAATACAAATGCATTTCGTACTGTACTTTGCACAACAGGAAAATAGAAAGGATGCAAAATTTCCCATGCTGACATAACCCAATCAAAGGAAAATTTATTTTTTTTATTCTAATTTTCTACCTTTGTTATCTGGACATATTATTTTTCTAATTGAGCTGGTGCCAGTCTCTCTCTTCCACTTCACTTTAATCAGGGCTGTTTCAACTCCTTCTGGGGCCCTGGGCAAACGAGAGAATGGATCTTCCCCTCCCCTCCCCCCATGGGTGGCAGAGAAGGGGAAATCGTGGCCCAGATGAAAACTGTCTTCGTGATCAGGCCTGCTTTTACCCATAGGCAGAAAGGAAGCTGGGCCCCTGTTGTGCAGTGGGCCAAGGCACCTGCCCCTTTTGTCCATTTGTAAAGGCAGCTCTCCCTTTAGTCTGTCTTCTCAGCATCTGATTTCCACTTCTTGCGTCTCCTTCTGTCTTCTTTCCTTCCTTCTCTACATGTCTTTTTAATCTCTTTTTTCTCATTTCTTTCTCCTCTACCTCTCTATCCATTCATATCTAGATTTTACCGCTCATTCTCCTTTTCTCTTGCTCCCCGGCCCCATTCTCCTCCTTTTTACTTCGCACCTACCTGACAGTTCCTGCTCCCATTACACCTGTCTCTCCTTCCTCAGCCTCCTATATTCATCTGTCTTTCATTCACTGCCTCTGTACTCACCCTCCACCCCATCCTCTTATCTGACCCAGCTCTTTTCCTGTCCCTTCCTCCCTGGCTTTCAGTACTCTTACCCCTTAACCAGCCTCTCACCCCCTCTTCACTCCCTGCATTTTCACCTCTCATCCCTTCAAGGACCCATCCCACTTCTCCATAATGCCCTCATCCTCAACCCCTTTTCCTTATCTCTTCCTTCACCACTCTTTCCTTGCCTTCTCCACACCACTCTCCCCTCCTTCTTTCTCTCTACTTCTGCTCTTTCCCACTCATCTGTTTCTCACCCTTCTCTCAGCTCTTCTTCTTCCCTTTCCTCACTCTCCCTAGCCTCTTGCTATTTCCATCTCTTTCTTCCACTTTCTTTCCCTCCTTTATTTCCTCCCCCCATCTTTTTCCACTCCCTCATCACATCTTCCCTGTTTCCGCATATCTCTCCCAGTTCCTTTTGTCTCTCACATTCCCACCCTCAGAATACACACTGTCTCCTTTCTGTTCCTCTTATGAGCCGCTCTCTCACTATCACCCAAACCTCTTGCACCCTTTGGGAATCGCTTAAAAAAAGAAAAAACTCAGCTTGGAGCCTTGCGCTGAAGCACTGAGCAAGGCTCTGCTGGTCCTGCTTCCTCAGCAGCAGGAAGTGTTCGTCAGAGGGGGCGGGACCAGCAGAGCCTTGCCCAGTGCTTCAGTGTGAGGCTCATGGCCAAGGGTTTTGTTTTGTTTTAGCGATTCCTGAAGGCTGCAAGAGGTTTGGTGGATATTGGGAGAGAGGTTCTGCGCCGCTTTGTTTATTGGCCAATACCGCAGCGGTGGCAAGAAAGTTGGGGAAGGGAAGATGCTGGACTGAGAGGGAGAGAGGGAGGGAGAAAGAGAGAAAAAGCTGTCTGTGCGACTTACTCCAGCTGTTGGCTTGAGGGAGCATGGCCATGTGCAGAATACACGGACAAATATGTCTAGAACCAGCCTTGCAAAAGTGGCAAGTACAAAACAAAAGCACAGGGTCTTCATGACTCCAGCACGCATGGAAGATCCTGCCTGTTCCACCCCCTTCTGACATAAGCTTGTGTCAGAAGGGGGTGGGACCAGCAGGGCTTTCAAGTCTTCTGGAGTCACAAAGACCCTGTGCTTCAATTTTTCCTTCCCAACCTCTCAGCCTGGTGTTGCCACTGCTTCTCACCAGGTCTGAGGCACTGCTGCTGTTGCAGACCCAGAAAGAGCAGCAGCAGATGGTCTTTTAAAATTATTTTTTTTTTTTGGGGGGTGGGGGCGGTTTGTAAAGAAAAGGCAGAGTGAGGCGGCAGCTTATGGGGTGTTTTGGGGGTATTTTGCTACCCCCAAAACTTTGCCACATAAGGCAGCTGCCTCATTCTGCCTCATGGTAGAGCTGCTCCTGGCAGCAGTTGCAGAGGGTAGATTTTGGGGGATGAAGCCTGTTTTGGGGCTGGTGGGGCAGTTGTGGGGTTAGGTGTAGTTTGCAGGTTTTTGGAGGTGGAGTAGTTTGTGGGGTCATGGTGTAGTTGCAGGGGCTATTTTAAGGAGATGGAGAAATCACAGGGGATAGGTTTTTTGGGGGTGAGGCAGTTTGGGGAAACTTGAGAATATAAGATAGGGAGTTTGAAAAGAGCAATTCATTAAGTGCTATGTTTCACTATATGTAAGTTTCCATGCTACCGAGGTGGGAACTCCTCACATAGAAATGCATTAAGCCATTTTTGGGGGGCTTATTTCTCTGGAAACTATGGTCCAATCTGGCCCATTTTAGAATCAATGTGTCTTTTCACTGCTTTTTTTTCCATGCAAAGTTCCATCCTATTTGATTTAATTTCAGAAAGTTAATTTGCCCCAAATAGACAGACAGACATTCCTCGATCCCTTTTGTATAATTTTTCTGTTAGGTTGGAAAGAATAAAAAAGCAATTAAATTAAAATGTTTTGGTTCATTTTATTTTATTTTCCGAGTATGCAATTTGCACTGCAATGATTGTACTCCTTTTTTGGTTGTTCTTCCATCTGGGTTATTCAGAATGGTCAGAATACCCGATATTTTTAAATACGATTGCTGCTGCCAGTCGGTGGCTTGCTAAAGGGGTGAGCCAAAAATGATTTCCCTTTTCAAGCACATTTGGAAAGCCCTAGGGAACCAAAGATACTGAGATAATTGGACAGGAAAATGATTTAGACATCATTGTGAACAAACATTGAAATCTGCCCAGTCAAGAAAGCAACCAGAATGTTAGGGATTATTAGGAAAGCAATAGAGAATCAAAGAATATCATAACACCTCTGTATCACTCCATGTTGCAGCCACATCTTGAGTATTGTATGCAATCATGGTCACTGCATTTCAGAAAAGATATAAGAGAACTAGAAAAGGTACAAAAAAGGGTAACCAAAATGTTAGAGAGGATGGAGCTACTTTCTCATGAGAAAAGGCTAAAGAGATTAGGGATCTTTAGCTTGGAGAAGAGACAGCTGAAGGAAGATATGACAGGGGTCCATAAAATCCTAAGTGGAATGGAACGCGTAAATGCAAATCAATTGTTTACTCTTCCAAAAACATATAAAGACTAGGGAAAATGCCATGAAGCTAAAACGTGATGCTTTAAAACAAACAAGAGAAAATATTTTTTCACTCAACTCAATGTTAAGCTTTGGAACTCATTGCTGGAGGCTGTGATAAAAGCAGTTAGTGTAGTTATGTTTAAAAATGGTTTGGACAAGTTCCTGGAGAAAAAGTCAAGAAATCTTTTATTAAGGTAGACCTGGGGAAAGCCACTGTTTATCCCTGGGGTTAAATTGCATGGAATATAGCTACGTTTTGGGATATTACCAGGTGATGGTGACCTGGATTGGCCAATGCTGGAAACAGGATACTGGACTTGATGGACCTTTGATCTGACCCATTATGACAATTCTTATGTTACTTTTTTGCATCAACTTTAGATTACTAGCCTATGGATAGGGGGTATAGGTAAAAACTGTTGGGGCTGATGTTCAAAAGCATTTACAATATCTGGGTAGCTGCACCTGGCTAAATGTCACTCTAAATGATATTCAGAGGCCCTATGCCACTGAATATCATTACAGGCCACCTCGGCACGATCCATACAGTACTGAGGCAGAGACATCATTAATCTGGATAGTGACGATTTAAGACAGCTAAAAAGCTGTCCTGAATGCTATCCAGATAGCTTATCTAGACAGCGACTGAAAATTGGTGCTATTCGGTAATCGTGGCAATTATCAGAAGTGTGACTGCACAATCTGGATATTCAGCAGCAGCCACTATCCAGGTAGTGCCACTGAATATCTGTACTTTTTGCGCATGGTGTCCGGCATTTTAAAAAAATTGCTGACTGGCAGGCGCTGAATATTACCCCTGTTGTTTTTTCCTGTGCATTTCGCGGCATTTTTCATTTAATTTTGTGTTTTCAGTTTTTGTTTGGAGAGGGGCAATGTTAATATCATGTAATATTGTTCAATAGCACACATTATTTATCAATAGGTGCACTATTCTTCAACAACATGCCTAATAAATAGTGTATGCTATTGTATAATAAAGCAACTATTAACAACATTGATAAAAAAATCTAAAATTTTCATGTTTTCCTATTGTGTTCTATAGAAAATGATATGAAACTACATGGGAAACATCATCGATGTTTCCAATTTCATTTCAGACAAATATGTACACATTCCTACCTATAGAAAGCCATTGTGTTGAGGAAATAAAATTTAATCTATCTTACTCAGAGCCTCCCCTATTGATGACAAAATCAACAGAGAATAGAAACACATGTTGATGTTGCTGCCACTGAGAGTCTCCATATTCTTCAGCATTAGCCCTTGAGCAATGGGCTTATGAAGTCGAGGACTGGTGCTGTACAATTATTATTTATTTTGTGCGTATGTTTACTAGACTGACACCAATGTGTCTTATTTTTTATAGTAATACTATTAAAGTGATTTGAAGGCACAGAAGGTGTGTAAAGCGTAGTTACTCACCTATAATAGGTAATCTCTGGGAACAGTAGGAATTTAGTCTTCACATATGGGTGACATCGGCACTGATGCAGCCAGCGTGGCACTGATACAGCCCCTGTATCCTATAGGAAAGCCTTTGGGAGTACTCCACTGTGCCTGCATGACTGCCTTCCCGCTCTTCTGACTCTCGCTCCTCAGCTGTGTTTTAGTTGAGAAGGAAGAGTAAAAATAATCCTACAACTCCATGGGAAGGAGGGTGGGTTGTGAAAACTAAATTCCTGCTGTTCCCAGAGATCACCTGTTACAGATGAGAAACTACGCTATCTCCAAAATAAGCAGGAATATAGTCTTCACATATGGGACTCTCTAGCTCCCAGATCTACAAGAGAGTTGGAAACCATGTCAGAGAGGTCAGACTGAATTCAACTGGACATAGACATGGAGATCTGGATAACTGTGTGGGTGGGGGGGGGGGGGGGGGGTGAAGTTGTAGCTATGTTCCAAATAGATGCTGGAGAACCTCCTAGCCGAAGGCTGCATCCCGGTGGGAGTCCTTGTCCAAGCAGTAGTGGGCGGCAAAGATGTGGATAAAGGACCAGGTTGCTGCCTGGCATATTTCATCAATGGCTACTGAGCGTAAGTTAGCTACAGATGTCACCATTGCTCGGACATTGTGAGCTGTGACATGACTTGTAAGGGAGAGTCCTGCTTTACCATAAGTGAAAGCAATGCAGTCTGCCATCCATCTGGAAAGCGTTTGTTTAGTTACTGTAATCTCCAGATGAGTGGGGTCAAATGACACGAAGAGTTGTAAGTACTTATGGTGATCCCGAGCCCTCTGGAGGTAGAAGGCCAGGGCCCGTTTACAATCAAGCATGTGCAGGGTGACCTCTGCATGGGAGAAATGAGGTCTTGGGAAGAAGACCGGAAGTACGAAGGACTGATTTATGTGGAATGGTGATACCACCTTTGGTAGGAAGAGTGGATGTCTCCTGAGGACAACCTTGTCATGATGGAATCTGGTGTATGGAGGGTGAGCCACCAATACGTGTAATTCACTAACGCACCTGGCTGAGGTCAGGGCCACAAGAAATATGACCTTCCAAGTCAAGTGCAGGTGGGTTGTTCTCAGGGGTTCAAACAGGGGTTTGAGAAGCTGAGCCAAGACAACTTTGAGATCCCATGCCACAGGAGGTGGTTGAATGAGTTGCTTAGAGAGGAGGAGGCTTCTCATGAAGCATGCCACTAAAGGGTGCACTTAAATGGGTTGGCCATTGATTTATTTATGAAAAGCTGCAATGGCACTTA
This sequence comes from Ichthyophis bannanicus, assembly GCA_033557465.1. NCBI lineage: Eukaryota > Metazoa > Chordata > Amphibia > Gymnophiona > Ichthyophiidae > Ichthyophis > Ichthyophis bannanicus. Next base: position 641,351,980 of record CM066036.1, on the reverse strand, counting down.
GGTGAACTTGAACTGAATTGGTTTTGAGTCCTGAAGAGGACAAGTGCAGTAGATATTGCAAGAGTGCAGATACTGGTGCATCAAATGGATTGAGATTGTCTTCTGAGCACCATGATTCATATCTGCACCATTTGCAGGAGTACGTCCTTCTGGTGGGTTTTCTAGAAGCTAGGAGTATGTTCTTTTAATCAGTAAATAGGTTGAGATTCTGAAAGGCTATCCTTTCAGCAGCCAGGAAGTCAGACGGAGAGATCTCAGATTGGGATGGAGAACTGTTCCGTCTTCCTGAGATAGAAGGTTCGGACTGTAGCCTAGATGGATTGGAGTCATCCGTTGTAGTCAAAAAAGAAGGGGAAACCAGTTGTCGAGGCCAGAAGGGGGCTATGAGTATCATAATGCTGCCATCCAGCTGGAGTTTGAAGAGGGTTTTCGGTATTACAGGTGTGTTTGGGAGGAATGAATAAAGCAGTCCTCGACCCCAATGTAGATGAAAGGCGTCATTTGCTTGGCTGAGTTTGGATGGAACCCTGGAGCAGAAATGTGGAAGTTTGGTGTTCTGTGGGGTAGCAAAGAGATCGATGACTGGTATTCCCCAGGCTTTGAATATCTGGGCTAAGCTATTTGGATGTAGACTCCACTAGTGAGGGTGAGGAATCTGATGGAGTCTGTTTGCAAGTTGATTCTGCTCACTCGGAATATATACTGCATGAAGGTGTATGTAGTGAGAGCTGGCAAAGTTCCACGGGTGGCAGGCCTCTTCGCAAAGGGGAAGCAAATCCGTTCTGCCTTGCTTGTTCAGATAGAACATTGCCACTTGGTTGTCTGTCCTTACCAGGACATGGCTGTTGGTGAGTTTTTGGTGAAAAAACTGTAGGGCTTTTGAAATTGCCCGAAGCTCCAATAAGTTGATTTGTAAGGATGACTCCTGGGTTGTCCACAGGCCCTGAGGGGAGAGTGACTTCATGCGGTCTCCCCAACTGACCTTGAACATAAAAAAATAAGATATGCCATACTGGGTCAGACCAAGCTCCATCAAGCCCGGTATCCTATTTCCAACCGTGGTCAATCTAGGTCACAAGTACCTAGTAGTTTCTCCAAAAGATAAAGGTTCCACAATGCTTGTATTGGGGCAAGCAGTGGATTTCCTGGGTCCCCTTAATGGTTTAATGACATTTCTTCCAGAACTTGTCCAAACCTTTTTTAAACCCAGTACACTAACAGCTTTTACTACCTCCTCTGGTAACGAATTCCAGAGTTTGATTATGTGTTGAGCAAAAAAATATTTTCTCTTATTAGTCTTAAATAGGTTACACTGTAGCTTCATTGCATATCCCCTAGTCTTATTATATTTTGATGGCATAAACAATAGATCTATGTTTACCCGTTCCATTCTATTCATTAATTTATAGACCTCTATCATATCTCCCCTCAGCCTTCTCTTTTCGAGGTTGAAGAGCACTATCCTTTTTAGCCTCTCTATATAGGGGTATTCTTCCATCCCCTTTACCATTTTGGTGGCTCTTCTCTGTACTTTTTATAATAATGCTATATCCTTTTTAAGATACGGCGACCAGAATTGCACACAATATTCAAGGTGCGGTTGCACCATGGAACGATACAGAGGCATTATAATATCTTTTGTTTTGTTCTCCATTCCTTTCCTTATGATTCCTGGCATTGTATTTGCTTTCTTGGCCACCACTGCACACTCGGCGGAGGGTTTCAACATATTATCCATGATGACGGCTAAATCTTTTTCCTGGGTGGTGGTTCCTAATGTGGAATCTTGCATTGTGTAACCATAGTTTGGGCTGTTCTTTCCTAAGTGCATAACTTTGCACTTGTCCACATTAAATTTCATCTGCCATTTGGATGCCCAGTCTTCCAATTTATCAAGGTCCTCTTACAATTTATCACAATCCTCTTGGGTTTTAACAACTTTGAATAATTTTGTGTCATCTGCAGATTTGATTACCTCACTTATTATTCCCATTTCCAGGTCATTTATAAATATGTTAAAAAGCAGCAGACCCAGCACAGATCCCTGGGGTACTCTATTATTCACCTTTCTCTATTGGGAAAATTGGCCATTTAACCCTACCCTTTGCTTTCTATCTTTTAACCAGTTCCTGATCCACAATAGTACACTGCCTCCTATCCTATGACTTTTTAATTTTGCCAAGAATCTCTCATGTGGGACCTTGTCAAAGGCTTTCTGAAAATCCAGATCCACTATATCAACCGACTCGCCTTTGTCTACCTATTTATTCACACCATGCCCTTTAATAAAAAGCACAGTTACTTACCTGTAACAGGTGATCTCTGGGAACAGCAGGAATTAGTCTTCACATATGGGTATCGTCGGTACTGACGGAGCCTGCGCGGGAACGCTCCCCAGCGTCCAAAAGGAAAGCTTTTGGGAGCATCCCACAGCGCCTGCGCGCTGCCTTCCCGCCTTTCCCAACCGTCTCTCTCCAGTTCGAGTTTTAAAGCTGAGACAAAGAGAGAGAGAGAGGAAAGGAAAGATAGATAGAGATACAACTCCTAGGGGAGGTGGGAGGGTTGTGAAGACTAATTCCTGCTGTTCCCAGAGATCACCTGTTACAGGTAAGTAACTGTGCTATCTCCAGGAACAAGCAGGAATGAGTCTTCACATATGGGGACTCCCCAGCTAGAGATGCCTGGGAGATCACCCAGATTGTAGTCCCTGGAAGGGCTCCATCTCCACCTATGAATCTCAGGCATCCAGTCAGGGATGGAGGGCAGGAGTTGATTAGGTATGGAACAGGTGTTTGAGAACGGCCTGACCAAACAAGGCATCCCGGCGGGAATCCTTGTCCAAGCAGTAATGGGCTGTGAAGGTATGAACCGAGGCCCAGGTGGCTGCTCGACAGATTTGGTCGATGGACACAGAGTTTAGATGAGCCATAGAGGCTGCCATGGCCCTCACATTGTGAGCTGTGACATGGCCTTCCAAAGAAAGGTTCTTACTCTGGTAGGCGAAGGAAATACACTGAGCAATCCATTTGGACAGAGTTCTCTTAGAGACTGGAAGTCCTAAATGGGAAGGATCAAAAGCAACAAAAAGTTGAGAGGACTTTCTATGTTGCTGTGTTCTTTGTAAATAGAAAGCAAGTGCTATTTTGCAATCCAGGGTATGAAGACTCCTCTCTGCACTTGATGCATGAGGCCCTGGAAAGAAGACAGGTAAATATACCTCCTGGTTCAGATGAAAAGGTGAGACCACTTTAGGCATAAAGTGTGGATTAGTTCTGAGAACTACCTTGTCATGATGGAACCTTGTATAAGGAGGATTAGTCACTAGAGCTTGTAACTCACTGATACGGCGAGCTGAGGTGAGTGCAATGAGAAAAATAACCTTCCAGGAAAGGAATTTCAAGGAGGTAATGGCTAAGGGTTCAAAGGGTGGCTTCGTAAGCTGGCCAAGAACCAGATTTAAGTCCCATGCCACTGGAGGTGGTCTAATGGGAGGTTTAGTTAAAAGAAGGCCTCTCATGAACCTTGCTATAAGAGGATGAGAGGAAATAGGTTGTCCATTAAGAAGCTTCAGGGATGCTGCAATAGCACTCAAATGGACTCTGATTGAATTTGTTTTAAGGCCTGCATGGGATAAATGCAGCAAATAGTCTAGTAACAAATTCAAAGGTATTGCAGAAGGGTTAAGACCATTTTCTGCACACCAAATGGAAAACCTTTTCCATTTAAAAGCATAAGAGCGTCTGGTGGAAGGCTTTCTGGAAGCATGAAGGATATCCTTCACTTGCTGAGAAAGGTGTAAATCTTGAAGGTCTAGGCCTTCAGCAACCAGGCTTTGAGATGAAGAGACTGAGGATTTGGATGCCACAGGGTTCCCTCCTCTTGGGAGAGGAGATCTGGAGCAGACCCCAGGTCCAGGGAGGGAGCTTGAGAGAGATGCAGAAGTAGAGGGTACCACACTTGGCGTGGCCAATGTGGTGCTATGAGGATCATAGATCCCTTGTCTCTCTGAAGCTTGAACAGAGTCTTGGGGATGAGGGGAATAGGTGGAAAGGCATAGAGGAAGTCTTGCCTCCAGTGAAGGAGGAAGGCATCCCTGGCCTGAACTCCCTGACACGGAATCCTGGAACAAAACCGGGGAAGTTTGGCATTCCACGGACTTGCAAATAGGTCTATGTCTGGGGTACCCCAAATCTGGAAAATCCTGGCTATTTGGTCCCCATGGAGGGACCATTCGTGTGGAAGCAGAACTCGACTGAGTCTGTCTGCCCAAGAGTTTGAACCCCTGGAAGATACACTGCAATGAGATGGATTTGATGCTCTCTGGCGAAGGCCCACAATCTCAGAGCTTCGTTGCAAAGCGACAGAGAGCCCGTCCCCCCCTGCTTGTTCACATAGAACATGGCTACCTGATTGTCCGTATGGATGAGGACTGTCCTGTAGCTGAGCAAGGTGTGAAATACTCTGAGATCCAAGAAGATTGCTCTGAGCTCTAAGAGGTTGATATGGAGAGATGTCTCCTGTGGAGACCAGATGCCCTGAGTGGAGAGATCTTGAAGGTGAGCTCCCCAACCCTTTGGAGAGGCATCTGTTGTGAGGGTTACTTGGGGTAGCACCTGTTGAAAGGGGGACCCCAACAACAGATTTTGAGTGGATTTCCACCAGTGGAGGGACCAAAAGAGGCGACTGGAGGTTGCTATTTTGTCTGACAGGCAACCTGATACCTGGGTCCATTGGGTGGATAGAGTCCACTGAGCTGCCCTCATGTGAAGGCGAGCATAAGGAACCACATGCACTGTGGATGCCATGTGGCCTAAGAGTTGTAGCATCTCTCGAGCAGTTAAATGGGATTTTAACTGAATCTGGGAGGCTAACTGCACCAAGCGTAGGCAACGGGCCTGGGGAAGATAGGCTCTTGCAGTTGTAGTATCCAGTAAGGCCCCTATGAACTCTAGAGACTGAGTAGGGGTGAGATGGGATTTGGGAATATTGATCACCAGTCCCAGATACTGAAGAAGATGCTTTGTGCAGGCCAGGGAGGTCTGGGCCTCTGACTGGGATGGAGCTCGGATGAGCCAGTCGTCCAGATATGGGAATACGAATATCCCCAGAGTGCGTAAAAATGCAGCTACCACTGCCATGCATTTTGTGAACACTCTTGGAGCAGAGGCCAGACCGAAAGGAAGCACTCTGTATTGGTAGTGCTTTCCTTGGTAAAGGAACCGAAGGAACCTTCTGTGTGTTGGATGGATGAGGACATGGGTGTATGCATCCTTGAGGTCTAGAGAACAAAGCCAGTCCTGACTCTGGATGTATGGAAGGAGAGTACCCAGAGAAATCATCTTAAATTTCTCCTTGTACAGAAACTTGTTCAACTCTCTGAGATCTAGGATGGGTCTGTAGCCTCCTGTTTTCTTTGGGATGAGAAAATAGGGGGAGTAGAACCCTGAACGCTGTTGAAGAAGGGGTACTTCTTCTATTGCCCCTTGGGCAAGAAGGGTAGAAATCCCTTGACCTAGAAGGTCGAGAAGAGAAGTTGGAGAGCTGAACTGTTTCACCATGGTGTAAGGAGGAAGGTTCAAGAAATGTAGTTTGTATCCCTCCCTTATAATGGAGAGGGTCCAGTGCTCTGCTGTGATTTGTTCCCATCTGGGAGCAAAGTGAGCTAACCTTCCTGGGATGGTGAGAGGCTCTGGATGTTCTAGAGCCAGAAAAGCTAAGTTCTCTAGTGGAAAGTCAAAGGCCCTGAGGAGGCTGAGGCTGTTGGGCCGTAGCAGTCCTCGCAGCCTGAGGCTTGGCCTGTTTTGGTTGTTGCTGCCTCTTTGTAGCAAAACGACCCTGAGAAGAGGCCTGACCATAACCAGAAGAAAATTTCCCTTTTTTTGGGAAAGATCCTTTCTTGAATAACCTCTTTTTGAAAGGAGTAGTAGTAGACTTTGAGAGTCTATCTAAAGCAGAATTTTCAGCATCCATCTGGGTGGCTTTTGCTTGCCAATCTTTGCCAAACAGGTTTTCCCCTGTACAGGGAAGGTTGCCCAGACCATCCTGTACCCAGGATTCCAAATCAGAGGCTTGTAACCAAGCTACTCTGCGTGCGCCTATGGCAATAGCCGAAGCTCTACTGGCACCCTCAAAGGAGTCAAAGGCTGCACGGTTGGAAATCTTGGATACATCCTGAGCATGATTAAGCCAGGTAATATATTCTTCTCTCTTATCTTCTGACATAAAAGGAGATAAGGTGTGTAGATGATCTGTAACCTCTTTTAGAAGCATCCCCATATAGAGACTATAGGAGTTGATTCTGGCTACAAGCATACTGGCCTGGAAGATTTTCCTGCCAAAAGCATCTAAGGTTCTGCATTCTCTTCCTGGAGGAGCAGAGGAGTGTCTTTTTGTACTCTTGATTTTTTTCATAGCAGACTCTACCACAATAGAGTGGTGAGGAAGCTGAGTCTTATGAAATCCAGGACAAGGAGGAACACGATACATAGTGTCCAACCTGCGAGAAAAAGGAGAGGTGGTAAGAGGAGTTTCCCATATACCTAACATGTGGTCATAAAGAATCTCATGTATTGGTAAAATGGCTGCCTCTTTAGGAGCCTTAGGATATTGAAGAATATCCAATTTTTTGGCTCTGGGCTCAGTTTCAGAGGCTACTGCAATGGACAGGCTTCTGGCCACCTCCCTGATGAAGTCCTGGAAAGACAAGTCCTCAGGAGGAGACATTCTCCTTTTTGGAGAAGAGGGTTCCTGAGGAAGGATCCCCGATGCTTCAATTGAGGCCTCTGAAGAGTCAGAGTCTTCAGACCTGGGGCCTTTTATAGAAGGCTTGCACAGCTTTTACACATAAGTTTTTTATGATATTAGTGACTTCAATTTGACTCTAATGAGCATTGTGAAGTCTATGAAAACCACACACCCATCAGTGTGCCCTGATAACCCCTGATGAAGTGATATACGAAACACGGTCCTGTGTTGGGTTTAGGCCACTTAATTTGTAATAATAAAGGTGTTGGGTGTTGAACCTGCCGCTTCCTGGTCTTGTTTTTAGCTCATTTTGAGTGGCTAGCGCTGTTTTCTTTTGTAAGTCCTCAGGAGGAGACATTCTCCTTTTTGGAGAAGAGGGTTCCTGAGGACGGATCTCCGATGCTTCGATGGAAACCTCTGATGCATCAGATTCTTCAGAGGAATCGAAGTATCGACTGTCTGGATGACTGTCTGGATGATACGAGTACCGAGGGGTATCGACATCGGGAGTCATTGGTACCGAATCAGTACTAACAGGCATCACTGGATACCATATCGCTGCTTTCGATGCTGATGCCGATGCAAGCGGTACTGGTATCAGAACCGGAGCTGGATCCGGAACCGGAATCGGTATCGACAACGGAGGTTGTTGTTGTACCGAGGGCGTCGCAGCTTGTATGAAGGCCGTAATAGCCCGCTGCATGGTCAGAATATTCTGATCCATCGACGCCACCAATGTCTGGATGTCGGTACTGGGAACCGCCGGTACCCCAGAACATTGTAACAGGTGATCGGTCGAGGCCGTGCCATCGATGTCAACCTGTGACCCCATAGATAATGCTTTGGAAGCCGGAGCCTCCTGCCGGGGTAATTTTGCCGGTGTGGATTCCTCAATAATAAGTTCAGGTACATCTCGATACTTAGAGGGAGATGTACCCTTTGAGGATCGACCGGACTTAAGTTTTGTTACCTGAGATCCATGGGATGAAGAAGAAGTTCTGGAAGATGTCGATGCCACGGAAGCTGCATCGGAGGGAAACAGGGTACTGAGCTTGGCTGCCCGATTCTGTAACCCTCTTTTAGACATCATGGAGCAGGACTCACAATCCGCGATGGAATGATCAGGACCTAAACATTTTAGACACCAGTCATGGGTGTCTGTGATAGAAATAGTGCCACTGCACTTTGTGCACTTCTTAAACCCGGAGGCGGGCTTTTCCATGAGAAAAAAGACTGTAGGCCTAGGGCCACAGGAGAAAATGCACTGAAGAAGAAAGAAAACATTTTTTTTTTTTTATAAAGAAAGAATAGAGACCGGTGGTACCGGTCGTCGAGAAGGCAGACACGCGACTAAAGAAAATAAGAAATAAGAAAATAAGAAATTCTTCAGCAGTGACAGGAAACACGACCTGCTGTCTCCGCAGAAAAGAAGAACTGGAGAGAGACGGTTGGGAAAGGCGGGAAGGCAGCGCGCAGGCGCTGTGGGATGCTCCCAAAAGCTTTCCTTTTGGACACTGGGGAGCGTTCCCGCGCAGGCTCTGTCGGTACCGACGATACCCATATGTGAAGACTCATTCCTGCTTGTTCCTGGAGATAAGGCTTTCTCCAGATGTAGAATGGACTTTACATGCAGAGAAACCTTTATAAAATTATTTCTCATATGTAGTAATTCCTAAATACTTTATGCAAGGACTCAAACATTATAGTTTCTTTATTTTTGTGAATTTAGTGCTCATTATCAAGTATCAAACTGAGAGCACCAAAAGCTAAATTAAATATCTAAGAAAATATCATGCATTGGCACCAAAGGTGAATGACTCTGCCCTCTATTCTGCCAATAGGTCAGAAAAGCAGCATCTTGGAGGAAGAGCATGAGCCAATACCCAGGAGGAACCAACTTGCAGTCTCTTTGTTGAGATGCGGAACCATACCAAGCTAGAAATGCGCCATGTGCAACTCACAAACCTGGCACTCTTCACACTCCCCCCACCAACCATGCACAGAACTTGATCTTGTCAGCCTTCCTGGAAGCTCAGTGATAGCCTCACCGCCCCTTCCATACTTGCACCTTGTACAGCAGCACCACTTGTATGGCCCTCCTCAAGCTGCCAACTGGTGCTTTCTGATATTTTCTTTCAGGAATGTGGACACTTTGCTCACTGGAAACTGGCATGAGACCACCACCTTGTTTTTATACATTTCACAAAAGAGTTTTCAAATGTTAATGACTTTGAATCTGGCTCAGGATGCCGGTGAAGTAAACCAACGACTTTGAGAGCTAAATGCTCAGTACCCTGGTGACAGCTCACTGAGTTTTTCTATCCTAAAGATGAAAGGTTCTTCATCCATAGTTAAACCCATTGAACCATCTAGTTTGGAGGCAAAAGTGCTAAATCCTCATATCAGTCCATCTTGCTGGCCAGCCTCCCCAGTACACAATGGGTAACCGAGCATGCAGATTTTTAGAGCATCTTCTTCAGTTCAAAATGGACTTTATTGGTCTGAGAGGTTTAACAGAACTAAATGCCTCTGATTAATGGCTTAAACAAGAAACAGCACAGAAAACAAAATCAGAACTAAAGTCACATACACTCTGGCACATCAGGTTCCAAACTGTCTCCATGCAAATGCCTTTCTACTAGCTTTTTGTTTAAAACTTGAAATTACAGAGGATGTTAAAGTTAAAATGAAAGTTAATGGGATGTCTCTGTTTGGTTCCTCCATATTTTTACCCTAAATACAAAAACAGAAGTGCTGACTGGAACCAGAAACAGGCAGAACTCTGTGTGTTGAGGTTGAGGAATCCGAAAAGGTGACTCTTTGAGAAGGTTTGCTGGTGTGCATCACTACATTAGGGAATGGACTAATGGGTGGGTGACTGAATGATGTCATTCAATTGTCCTGTGGATTGTCTATTGGGATTTTATTTACATTCTCTTATATACTGTGCTATTCATTGAACAAACTGAAATTACATTGAACAGGGCATTATAACTTGGAGATAACTATTTTACAGGGAACATGGGCTATGGAGGGTTAAGTGGCTTGCCCAAGACCACAAGGAGCACCTGTGGGACTAGAAACCCCAGTCCTTCTGGCCCAAGGTTGCTGTCCCCTAGTGGGATTTGAACCCCTGACCTTCTGGCCTGAAGTACCTTGCCCCAACCACTAGGCCACTCCTCCACTCCAATGGGATGATAGGGTCCATTGTGTTAGGCACATTTGTAGTCATGCATATGGCACTATATGCACTGTGGATGCCATATGGCCCAGGAGATGCAGGTAGTCCCATGCCATTGATGATGTTTGTTGCCGCATGTTGGTGACTAGGTTGACCAGTTGGTCCATATGGCCAGTGGTAGAAAGGCCCTGGATAGCTGAGTGTTGAGCACTGCTCCTATGAACTCCAACCTTTGAGATGGGATTAATTGGGACTTTGGGAAGTTTATTACGAATGCCAGGTGTTGTAAGAAATGCTATGGTGGCCTGGCATGAAGAGCAGAGTTCTTCTGGAGAGCCTGCTTTTACCAACCAGTCGTCCAAGTAGGGGAAGACAAAAATGCCCTTGCTTTGCAGATGGGCTGCTACCATTGACATGCATTTTGTGAAAACTCTGGGAGCTGATGCCAGGCCGAAGGGGAGGACTCAGTACTGATAATGGGCTTCCTGAAAGGTGAAATGGAGCTATCTCCTGTGTCCTGGATATATTAGGATATGAGTATATGCGTGTTTTAGATCTAGAGAACACAGGCAGTCTTGTTCCTGTAGATAGGGTAGGAGTGTCCCCAGGGAGATCATCTTGAACTTCTCCTTTACCAAGAATTTGTTGAAATTTTGGAGGTTGAGAATAGGCCTGTATCCTCCTGACTTCTTTGGGATGAGGAAGTAAGGAGATTAGATGCCCTTGTGTAATTCTTGTGGTGGAACCTCTTCTATGGCTTCTTGGATGAGTAGGTTGGAGATTTCTGTTTGAGTAGGGCCCTGAGCCCAGGTTGGAGGAGATATTCGCCCTTAAAGTGAGGTGGAGGAAGTTGTCTAAAGTTTAACAGATACCCTTAACCGATGATGTTTAGGGTCCACTGCTCTGAGGTGATGGCCTGCCAGTGACTGGCAAAGGAGGAAAATCGACATGCTATTTTTATTTGATTGGGGCCCTGCAGGATGGCCATGTTCCCCAGGACGGAGTCAAAAACTGGACCTACCTTGTGTTTGAGCAGGTGGCTGCTGTTAGTAGTTCTGGGCTTCTTAGCCTGTTTAGTCCCCTGCTGCTTACCCTGCTGCTGGTAAGGGGGCTGTGAGTAAGAGGGGTAGAACCTCCTCTTTTTGGGGTAGAAAGTCTTTTCTGCTGCTGGCCTCTTCTTTGAGGGGTCAGGAGTTTTCTTGGAGAGCCTTTTTAGGGTAGTATCATCAGTTTCAAGCTCAACAGCCTTTTCTCTCCAATTCCTACCAAATATGATCTCCCCAGTGCTCGGGATCTTGCCCAGCTTGTCCTGGACTCACTGTTCAAGGTCCAAGGCCTGTAACCAAGCAATTCTTCTAGCACCAATGGCAATAGCAGATGCTCTGCTGGTAGATTCAAAAGTATCAAATGCTGCCCTGTTAACAAATTTAGAGACATTTTGCCTGCTTTTGAGGACAGTTTCAAAAGCTGGCTTTTTGTCATCTGGGATGAACGGTAGGAAGGCTTCCCAATCTTTATTAATCTCCTTTAGAAACATTCCATATGTAAAGTGTAGGAGTTGATCCTACTTGCCCTCATGGAGGCCTGGAAAGACCATTGGGCAAAGCATTGAGGTTCCTCAATTTTCTTCTGGGAGATATCGATGTATGTGTCTTACTACTCTTGATGCTTCGCATGGTTGATTCGACTCCATCAAGTGATGTGGTAGCTGTGGTTATTGAAAACCTGGGGCCTCCGGTATTCAATATATCCTATCGAGACGTCTGCTGACAGGTGCTATTGTGAGCAGGGTCTCCCACATACAAAGCTTTAGGTTGTGAAGGATCTTATGTACTGGTAAGATTGTTGCTTCCTTTGGTGCTGTGGGGTACTGGAGAATTTCCAGTTCCTATGCTCGAGGCTCCGGTTCCACCGCTGCTGGTATCGAGAGCCCTGCCACCATGTCTTGAATGAATTCTTGGAAGATCATGTCCTCTGGTGGAGATTTGCAGCAGGAGGTGGTGGTCATCGGTGATGGTTCTGATACCGATGTGAAATCCAGGAGGTCCTCTGAGTCATGGGTTCGATGGTCTGAGTCAGATGCATCGACTCTGAGTTTGGAGAACGTTGTTGGTGCTGTCGCTCGTGTGCACAGTGCTGTCAGTGCTGGTTATGTTCAATGTCCTCACTGTGCTGAGTAGTCAACAGCATTGATTGTTGCCCTGCTGATGGAGCACCGGGCATCGATGCCGGTAGAGGAGCAGCATAGCATTGAAGTGGTAGTACTGGTAATGATACCGATGCTGATGCCGATAGTACCTCCGGTGTCGGTACGGATGTTGATACTGACCCTAGTGGTGCTGGAGTCATTGGTAGTCAAGGTACCAATGCTGCCAGGAGTACTACTAAAGTCTTCTCAATGGATAGCATGCACTGATCCAATGAGAATGCCAGTGTCTGGTCCTAGGACAGAACGGGGCTTACAGCCACCATGCCAGAACATGGCACTAGGAGCTCTGCCGAGGTTAACACCTCGGAGGCCTCCCAGTCCCCCACTGAGGCTTAGGAGGACAAGTTCTCCCACCGGGGGCATAAGGTCTGATGTCCAGCTTCAGAGGATGTCTTCGGGGAGTCTCTATGTTTAGAACAAAATCTGTCCTTCGATCCTTTCGGTGCCTCTCTGGATTCCTTCGACGAAGCTCAAGACTCTTGATGATCCTGCAGTGATTTTAGCGGGGATCTCTAAGTTTTCTTCTTCTTGGAGTCTGATCTGTGCTTTGAGGTTTTAGATACCTTAGAAGCCGATGATCGAGAGGATGTCAATGTCAGTGAAATGGAGTCCGATGGAAAAAGTTCTGATAGTTTTCTGGCCTGGTTTCCTAAACCTCTCTTAGTCACCTGTTTACAGAGAGCACAAGAGTCTGGGTCGTGGTCACGACCAAGGTACTTTAGGCATCAGTCATGTGTGTCCGTGACAGAAATAGTGCAGGAACACTTGGTGCATTTTTTAAACCCGGAAGGGTGTTTCTCCATGATGAAGGGAATAGGCCTGAGGCCTATGCGAGGCACTAGGCCTTCGATGAAGCAACTAAAAAAAATAAAACTAAGTTAAAATACAAAAAAGAATGAAAAATCAAGAAAAAATATGGTACCGGAATCAGGGGCGATGCCAGTGAGGAGACAGGGAGGTAGAAGCACGATTCCGAGGAAAAAGATTTCTGCGCTGACAGGAAAAGTGGGATACTAATCCTGCTGGATCCGTGAAAATAGACGAACTGAGGAGAGGGAGTCAGAAGAGCAGGAAGACAGTCACGAAGGTACAATGGAGTACTCCCAAAGGCTTTCCTATAGGATGATAGGAAGCGCTCTCGCACAGGCTTTATCGGTGCTGACGTCACCAATATGTGAAAACTACATTCCTGCTTATTCCTGGAGATTCAGTCTTCACATATGGGTGATGTTGGCGCTGACAGAGCCCACGCAGAAGCATCTCTCCAGCTTTCAAAGAAAGTCTTTGGGAGATGCACCACGCATGCATGGTCCTCTTTCCACCCAAGGGTTCCATCTTGCCTCAGACTAATGACATAGCTAAGACGGCAAAAAAAAAAATACAGTAAAGGAGCAACACCAAGGGGAGGAGGAATGGTTGTGAGGACTGATTCCTGCTGTTGCCAGAGAACACCTGTTACAAGAGAGTAACTATGCTTTCTCTGGGAACAAGCAGGAAGTCAATCCTCACATATTGTACTTCCCGACTACATTCTAGAAGAACCTGTAAAAAATTCACGGCAACCTGTGAGTCCCTGACATAAGACCACATCTGCTGTACAAAGGGACGTAGCAACAGGTCCAAAAACTTTGAAATGGGTTCCATTAAAGAGCCAATGGCTGAGACTATGGGGCGGCCAAGCGGAGCTTCTAAAGACTTATGAATCTTCGGAATGATATATATCGTCGGGATAATGGGATTATCTACCATCAGAAATGATTTCTCCTTATCTGTAATATATCCAATTTCAAAGGCTGAAATAACCAAGTTATCTATACTCTTCTTAAGGCTATAGGTGGGGTCACCATCAAGTCTTTGATAAAACGTGGTGTCACTAAGTTGACGAGTAATCTCCGCAATATAATACTCTTTGTCCATAACTATGACCGCTCCTCCTTTGTCAGCTGGCTTGATAATTATGGCAGTGTTCTTTTGTAACGATGTAATAGCATTCCTCTCATGATATGTAATGTTGTGAAAAGTAGAGTGATGGCCCCTTAAGGCCTCAGTGACCTGATGAGACACCACTTTTTCAAAAGTTTCAATAACTGGATCAGTAATCTGGGGGGGAACCCACGTAGATTTATTGCGAATAATAGAGTGGTCTGCAGGGTAATGAGTGTCATTATTACTAAAAAAATATCTCATGCGAACTTTTCGGAAAAACTTCTACAAGTCAACATGAATATCAAAGGGATCAAGTTTCCTTTTAGGCACAAACGAAAGCCCTTTGTTTAATAAGGATAACTCATCAGAGGTGAGAGTATATTTTGATATATTAATGACATTATTGGGTGGCTCTGTTGACGATGTCATCTTTCTTCTGATCTTTCCGAGTTCCAACCTCCCCTCCCTCCTCTGCCGCGACCACGTCCCTTGTATGCATTGTATGTTTTGTTGTTGTCTGGGGGGTATATGTTGTCCGGCTCCGGGTGATGGGCCCGCCCCCGAGAGGCCCCTCGACCTCCACCCTTCCATAACTGATCCATACTGAAAAAAGAATCCTTGTTCTGCTTGGGTGGAGGGACCTTTTTCTTAATCTTCTCTTTTTGAGAAGGGGCATGGTCAGAATGATGGAAAAAAAGGGACGCTGAGGCATCCAAGTCCCCTGACTCACTCCTAATACATTTCTTTTTTTGCTCTATGGGAGTAACATTTGGTTGATTATCTGTAATACTATCTTTGCGGTCAAAAATAGACTTCCTTTTTTTAAACCACAGACGGTCCTGTTCAATCTTCTTACTCCAATGGTAAACATATCCTGTCCTATAATCCTCCTCATCTCTCTTGTATTTATCCACCTTCTTATTTTTAACTTCTTTCTTAAACTCCTGAATGTTTCTATTATAATCATCTTGTACCATATCAAAATTCTTATCAGACTTTTTAAGAGCATCCAACTTTTCTTCTAATTGTGTAGTTAAAATCTCAGATTGCTTATTGGCCGTAGTAATGAGTACAATCATAAGGTCCAACGAGCACTTGTTGAGTATTGCGTTCCAGCATTTGATGAAGCCTTCTTCACTGGTATATAAACCTGGTGCCTTGTTAACTTGAAGTCCTCTTGGAATGATTTTGGACTTGCAGCACTCCAAAAGATACGTGGAGTGCATCTGTTCTTTTACAATTTTCTTAGTCAATAACACCACCTCTTCCCATTGGTTCCAACAATCTTCAGGTTCTTCTTCAGATGAATTAAGGAGAGGCTCTGGTGGAATAAGTTTGTCTAAGGCATCTTCCCCAAAGCTAAGAATGTCTTTCCATGGGGAAAACATGCTGACTGATGAAGTACAACACTACGAAAGCACAGGTCACGCTGAACACAGAAAAACCAGTCTAAGGCATGAACAAATGGAAAGACAGAGTCTTTTATTAAACCAACGACCGCCCGACACAGGCCACATAGCCAATCTTTACATGTTTCATTTCAAAGAAACTTTTTTAAAATCTCATCCATTTGAATCTCATGTAGTCCTGTGGTTACGGTATATTGATATCCTTATCCTCTGGAAAGGATCCATAGATGAGACTCTTTCCCAGTTTCATGCTTGGATTAACCAATTGGATGATAACTTAAGATTCCAAATGACTTATGATTTGGAACACATCTCCTATCTGGATTTACTTATTAGGAAAGAACAAGATTCTTTTTCCACCATGTTATTTAGGAAATCAACCGACAGAAACACTTTATTGCATTACACGAGTTTCCATAACCCTTCACTCAAAAACAATCTGCCAGTTAGTCAGTTTTTGAGAGCCAAACGGATATGCACCGAGTCTCAGGACTTTGAAAAACAAGCCCATGATATGACAGAAAGATTCTTGGCAAGAGATTATCCTGCTAGGTATCTTCGTAAGGCATACACCAGGGCTCGTGATACCTCCCGAGAAGAATTACTTAAGATCAAGATGCGCAATGAAGATATAGGTATAGTTTGCCCTCTCATATATTCTTCACAATCTAAAACCATCGTTAAGATCCTACAGAAAGAGTGGCACTTGGTACAAACCCTTCCAGCATTTAGAAACCTTAAGATTACAGTGGCACATAAACGCAATATTAATCTGCAAAACTTGTTAGTACCCTCCGCCTTCACTGAGAGGAAGTTGCTGTCGAAATTCAAGGGGCAATTCCAATGTGGTAAATGCTCAGTGTGTTTAAATTCACTCCCTATACGCAATTCTTTTGTCCACCCTTTCACCAACCAGATTTTTTACATAGACGATTTTTCTAATTGTGAAACTAGTAATGTTATCTACGTCATTCAATGTCCATATAAAAAACTGTATGTAGGCAAAACAACCCGCCCCATAAGAACCAGAATAGTGGAACACAAAAGCTGTATCAAGCGCCAATTAGTTGATAAGCCCCTGGTCCAACACTGGCTAGATGCTTGTCACAAAATTATGGACCTTAAGTTTTTTGTTATTAAAAAAGTGAAGGCTAATTGGAGGGGTGGAGACATTAACAAGACCATTATGAGGCTTGAGCAAAGGTTCATCTTTCGCTTGGATTCTTTGGCTCCAGCAGGTTTGAATTTAGATACAGATTTGTCAGTTTTTCTCTGACTTGCTATTCTATTTGTTTATGGTAACCCCTCTTGGGTAACTTAAAGGCTATATATATTGTTTTTCTCTCATGCATCATTTGTTTCAAGTCTCGTCCTTTCTCCTTGCCGTATGGTCCCCTGGCTGTATAATCTTCACAACTACAATTTACATATGGTCCATAGTGTATTCAAAGCTCATATGTTCTCCCATGGCGCCCTCATTATTATATTTTTTATACGTTTTTATTGGTTTTAGTTTATTTTGTATAGGGATTGTTTCATGATAATTGGCCACTGGTTACACTGGCTAGTTTTTATTTCACACAAGTTTTGGTATGTTTGTTTATAGGCGATCATGCATTTTAATTATTTATTCATTCATTGCTGCACAATGTCGGCATTATATGTAGTTTATTTTTTTGGATGTTTATATCTCGGGGCTCATTAATTGCCAGATAGCGCTATAATTTAGTATGGCTCTTGATTGTGTTCGCCACTTGTTTTATGCGCTGTTACGTCTGTCTTGTTTCATATTTTTATGCCTACAGGCGATCATGTATTCTAATTATTTATTTATTTATTTATGGGTTTACATTACCGACATGATATGTAACTTATTGATTTAGATGGCATTCGCCTTGGGATTTTCTCCTCAACAGCGCCGTTTTTGACATGGTGCCTCACTCTGCCGATTATTTATTCAGGAGGTTCTTTTTATATTTCTCATGTTTTATATTTTTATAATTACAAGCTATCAGGTATTTTAATTCATTTCTTTATTCATCGTTTTACAATACCGACATTATGTGTAGTTCATTGGTTTAAATGACATATGCCTTGGCTATTAATATTCACCATGCATCGCCGTTTTTTTAGGTTTCACATTGCTGGCCACTGTTTCATGCAGTTTCCTTTACATCTGCTGTGTTCTATATTTTTAGATTCATATTTGTATTTCTTCAATACATGCATTTTGATATGGATTCTTTTTCATAAGTTTATTCTGACATTCATTGTTTTTCTCTCGATCCCGCCAATGGCTGGCTCCGCCCCTTTCTCTTCTTTATATGCGCATGTGTGGGTGTTTTCTTTCCTTCTGTGCGTCAACTGTGCTTTGACGGCAGCTCTTTCAAGGTAAATATTTCTTCCTTCTTGCTCAATATCTTGGATTAATGATCATTTTATGATTCCCCTTTTTAGTTTGGTTTAGAGTGATGACACTGGGTTAGTATCAAGGCTTCTTTATTTCACATGTCACATTTTATCGTTATTTTACCTTATAATTCCTGTAAACACATTCTCAGGATTTTTAAGGTGACTCCTTGTTCCCACCCCGGTAGTTTATATGTAGGAATGTGATTTCATTACATTTCGACTCTTGTTTATTTGCAGCGTCACTTTTATGGGTTTATCCCAGTTCCCCCCTTTTTTAAAAAAAATAATAACGAGGGTTTGTAGCCATATTTACATTGTTCCGTGGTATTTTTATCAACTTTACTCTATGGCCACATTCATCTATATGATAACACTTTTCCGTATGATATTGTTGGACTTTAAGTTTTATTTTATTATTTTCTTAGAACACGTTAGATCTCCCCCACATGTGCAAGTTGCCGGCATCCCCTGCCATAGGCACTTTATGGTTATACTTGTAATCGCAAATTTCATTGGGTTACTTATTCACCAGAAAAATTGTTTTTACCCTTAAGTGATTTACTGACTCACTCCTGCTATTTTTTAGGCATGCATTTCTTTTGTAATAGTTGCTGTCATGCCACATAATTTGACATTTGATTTGATCTCAGATCCTGTCTCCTTCCTCCTCTGTCTGTGTTCCATGATTGTTCGATATATTTATTTGTTTGCAATTTTATGCTATATGTTTTTACACATGGTTTTAATTGTACTATTTATGTTTTTTAGCATTAGTATGTAATCTATATATTTGCACAAACAGTGTGAAGTAAGACTTGTCTTACGAATTGCAACAGAGGTTAGTATTCATGTTTACTTGCACACATATTTCTTATTAGGTCCCGAGCACTATTGTTCCAAATTTGTATATTTATTATTATTATTATTTTTATCTTTACCTTATACCAATTTAGCATTGCTTCATATAATTATTGTTTTATGACTTTTAACATTAGTGTATGTAATATCTTAATTATATGTTTGGCTTGTCTGTTCTTTTATCATTTTTAATGGTAATATGTTTATGTTTTTAGTTTCTTGCCTGGCTAGCCCCTGACGAAGGGTACGAAACACGGCCTCTGTCGGGCGGTCGTTGGTTTAATAAAGGACTCTGTCTTTCCATTTGTTCACGCCTTAGACTGGTTTTTCTGTGTTCAGCGTGACCTGTGCTTTCGTAGTGTTGTACTTCATCAGTGGTGCACTGTGAGCCACTGGTCCAGTGAGATCCCCGCCTGTACATAGGTGAGTGTAATGCAGTCCACCACTCAAGAGGACAGAGTTTGCTTAGTCACTGGGAGCCCCAGGTGACTGGGGTCATAGGATATGAAAAGCTGAGGTGCTATGTGGAGGTCCTGATTGCAGAGAGGACAGGGCCCTTTTACAATCCAAGGTATGGAGGACGGTCTCCGCCCTGCTGGCATGAGGCCTCGGAAAGAAGGTGGGGAGCACCACCTCCTGAATGAGTTGGAAAGGGGACACCACCTTCAGCAGAAACTTGTAGGGGGGGCTCTGCCATCAGAGCCTGGAGCTCACTGACTCTGCAAGCTGATGTGAGTACTACAAGGAAGACAACCTTCCAGGAGAGGTACCTCAAGTGGCAGGTAGCCAGAGGCTCAAACAGCAGCTTAGTGAGCTGTGAGAGCACTACGATGAGATCCCACTCCGCCACTGGAGGACGGACAGGAGCTTTGGATAGCATGAGGCCCAGCAAGAACTGAGATACAAGGGGTTGAGCCGAGAGGGGTTTGCCCTCAATGGAATGGTGGTGTGCTCTGACCAAGTTGGACTTTATTCCCACCTGTGAAAAGGTGGAGCAGATACTGGAGCACCACTTGTACCGAGCAGGAGAACGGGTGTGTCCATCTTTTGGCACACCACACCGAGAATCGATGCCACTTGAAGGTGTAAGCCCTTCTTCTGGAAGTCATAAAAGGCCAGAAGAACCTCTACCACTTCCCATGGGAGGTTGAAGGGCGCTAGAGCTACTCTTTTAGCAGCCAAGCCATGAGTGATAGGGACCCCAATTTGGGGTGTAGGAGAGAGTCCTGCTACTGTGTGAGTAGTCTTGGGGCTTGGCCCAGGGGAATTGGCGATGCCATCGACAGGAAGAGGAGCGGTGGGAACCAGAGTTGCCTGGACCACTGGGGGGGCTATTAGTATTAGTGATGCCCTGTTGTGCTGGACCTTGAAGAGGATCTTGGCGATCAGTGGTGTCGGCAGGAAGGCATAAAGGAGGCCTTCTGTCCATGGAATGAGGAATGCATCTGCTGCCATCTGGGATGGGTGCGGCGGCGGGAGCAGAAGTGGGGCAACTGCTAGTTGTCCAGGCTGGTGAACAGGTCCACCAGGGGGACACCCCAGAGTCAAAACAACCAGGAGGCCACTTTGGGATCCAGGCGGCTGGAGGACTCTGCTCAGCTTGTCCGCCAGGGCATTGTCTTGGCCCAGGAGTTAGACTTCTCTTAGGATCATCCCTCTGTGTGCTGCATATGAGCAGAGGGCTACTGCCTCCTGGCCTAGGGAGTATGACCCCGTGCCCCCTTGCTTGTTCACATAGAACATTGTGACTTGGTTGTCGGTCTGGACCAGCACTGCTTGATGCTGCAGCCAGTAGTGGAAGGCTCAGAGAGCCAGAAATATTGCATCTGGTGGCCCTCATAATGCACTCCCCAACCCAGTAAGGAGGCATCCATGGTGAGGACCCTCTGGGGGGGGGGGGTGCCTGGAAGGGCATCCCAGCCTGAAGGTGACAGGGAATCTGCCACCATCTGAGGGAGTCTGCCAGCTGGTGGGTCACTTTCACTCTGTCCAGGAGTCTGTCTGTGGCTTGTGTCCAATGAGAGCAGAGGCACCACTGGGCCGCTTTCACGTGCTGTCGGGTGTATGGGGTCACATGAACCGTGGAGGCCCAGCAGGCGGAGGAGAAGCCAGGCGGGTAGCGACCGGCATCACTGTACCTCTGCTGCTGGCCCCCTGAGGCGTTCTGACCTTTCCTGAGGGAAGAAGGCCTTGGCCTGGAGGGTGTCCAGCTGAGCCCCTTCAAATTTCAGGCGTTGAGCTGGAGAGAGATGGGACTTGGGGTAGCTGATGATGAACCCCAGATGCTGCAGGACGTGTTGCGCCTCTGCAGCTGTGCCTCCCCTTATGAGTCAGTCATCCAGGTAGGAAAAGATGAAGGCCCCTTGGAGATGGAGGTCGGCTATGACCACCCCAAGGCACTTGGTGAAGACCCTTGGTGATGAGGCCATCCCAAAGGGCAGCACCCTTTATTGGTAGTGCTCTCCTCTCACCACAAACCGGAGGTATTTTATGTGGCTGGGATGGATCAGGATGTATGGGTAGGCATCCTTTAGGTCTAAGGAGCATAGACAATCTCCCTGCTGGAAGAATGGCATCAATGTTCCAAGGGAGAGCATTTTGAACTTTTCTCTTACCAAAAACCTGTTCAGATCCAGGATGGGCCTGAGGCCCCTTGTTTTCTTGGGGACAAAGAAATGCCTTGAATAGAAGCAGGTGCCCCAGAGATGTTTTGGCACTGACTCCACCGCCTTGTCCTCGAGGAGACCTGCGAGCTCGGTGAGAAGCAGGGTCTGGTGGAGAAGAGGTCTAACAGGCTATCCTGGGAAGTATAAGGGTGGCGTCTGCTGTAGGTGGTCTCCTTGACCACCTATAGGACCCAGGTATCAGTGGTGATGGTGGACCACCTGTGGGCAAACAGGGCCAGATGCCCTCCTATGGACTGTAGGGGACCTCCTGGAGAAGAGGAGGTCATGCCCAGGGAGTCAAAAGTTCCTCCCAGTCTGAGCCGGGGCAGCCCCTGGACTTGGGGGTCTTTTGCTTACAGGAGCCATGACTCTGCCCCTTGTGCTGTTGGCCATACTGTGGGGCCAAGAGGGCCTGGAACTGTGAGGCATTGCCAAAGCCGCCCTTTTACCTCGGGACAGAGGACTTCTTTCCGAGGGCCTTCTTATGGGGCCACACTGAGGTCTTTTTTGAGTGTCTGGTCCTCATTAGGAACTCAGTCTCTATCTCTGCTGCTTTGTCTGCCATGGGTTTCCTGAAGATGTTCTCTCCAATGCAGGGGACCAATAAGTTTGTCCTGAACCCATTGTTCGAGGTCAGCCGATTGCAGGCCTCGATGCCAGTGGCGGCCATCCTGGCTGATGACTTGAAGCCATCGTAAGCTGCTTGAGACAGGAACTTCGAGCACTCCTTTACCACCAAAGCCGGAGACTTGAACCTCTGGAGGGGTTCCCCGTCGAGACTTTCCAAGAACCCACCTAGTTCCTTCAACAGTTCTTTGAGATACATGCCTATATAGGGCTGGTAGGACTGGACCTGGCATGTCAACACTGAGTCCTGAAAGGCCTTCTGGCTGAGGGCATCGAGGGTCCAGGCCTCCTGCTGGGGAGGGCACCGAGGAATGGGTCTGTTGGCTCTTGGGTCTGTGCATGGCAGACTCAACAACCACTGAAATGAGGGGAAGTTGGGTTTTCTAAAACCCGGGACCTCAGCAGACTTGGTACATGGAGTCGAGTCACCTGCTGACAATGGGCACTGATGCCAGTGTCTCCCACATGCGGAGAAGGAGGCATTTGAGGAATGACAGAATGGGTACCATGAGGGCCTCCTTCTGAGGGGCCTCATACTAGAGGATCTCCAGTTCTTCCATACGAGGATCCTCCTCCACCTCGGTCTCGATGGAGAGTGCCCTGATCATGTCCTGCACAAAGTCAAGGAAAGCAACATCTTCTGTTAGGGAATGACATCGGGATGCCGGGGGAGACAGGTTCGAAGGTATGTCTCAGTGGTACCGATTGTCTGGGGACTCCTCATCCTTGGTTTCACAATTGGAATGGAAGTTCGAGGTCGATATAGAGGCTTCACAGTCACCAGGGGACATGCAGTCCAAGCCGCATGCACTTGCCGGAGAGGACCGGTGACCCGAGGAATGGGAATGGGACCGGGACCTCGTCCAATACCGATGGCTCTCTCGAGGCCATTGGTGCTCAAGGATTGGCTTAACATCCGGGAAGGCCCTCAATGTTGAGGGTCCCGTTGTCGGTGCAGATGAACTGGACATACCAGACATGAATGCCCTCGGTGTCCATGTCTAAGGCTGCCATTATGGTCTCCATGCCACTTGGCTCTGCAGCCTTTGAATGGACACCGAGGGTTTCATGTCTGGCGTTGGTTCCATAGAGGGGGAGTCCTCGATGATGATGGCCTCGGGTGTCCGAGGCTGGCTGGTGGGTGCCGATGACCCTTCGGTGCAGCTTGTGAGGCTGCTTGTGCTCAGATTCCTTCGACTCACACCAGACACTGCGGGGCCTGGAGTTGGATTTTCCCATCTTCCCGGACCCGGTCTCTGAGGAGGTCTTCGAGGACTTTGACTTCTTGCGTTCCACCTCCGGGGATTTCCTCTCAGAAGAACTGCAGCTGTGGGACTCCGAGGTGGCCTGGGCTTTGCTAAGCACCGAGGTACTGGAGGGGACCCTGGAGTGGAGTGTCGCAGGAGACTCTGGCGCAGAGTCGGACTTTTAGAAACATTTTTCCTGCTGCTGCTGATGGCTCTTAAGGGCCTTTGGTGTTATGGTTCTGCAAAGTTTGCATTTTGAGTCTTTGTGTTCCGGGCCAAGGCACAAGAGGCAGCAGTCATGTGGATCAGTGAGGACATCATCTTGCCGTACCTATCGCACTTCTTGAAGCCACTGGAGGCCATCAAGAAAAAGGGGACCCCGCCACCTGGCAGGGGTTCGAAGCCTTCAGTCAAAAAAGGGTGTGAACGCTGGTCAAGGGATACCTCAAAGAAAAAATAAAAAACAAAGGAATGAACCTGAGAAGAGACGCTGAGGCGAGCTGGCTTGGGGGCAGGAAAGGAACCAGTGTGCAGACTGGATATAAAGATATCAAAAAACACACTTTTTCTAGGGGAAACTGGACAGACGTCTGGAGGGCTCTGTGGAACAAAGGAGACTGAGGCAAGATGGCACCTTTGGGCAGGAAGGGGACCACGCATGCATGGTGCATCTCCCAAATGCTTTCTTTGAAAGCTGGGGAGTTGCTTCCGCGCGGGCTCCATTGGCGCCATCACCCATATGTGAGGACTGACTTCCTGCTTCTTCCCTATGAATCAACTATGCCCATGATGTTTGGCACAAGTGGAGTCTGGAATAGGATTGAATGTTTGAATCAATATAAACATAAGAACATAAGAAATGCCATACTGGGTCAGATCAAGGTCGGTCAAGTTCAGCATCCTGTTTCTAACAGTGACCAATCCAGGTCACAAGTACCTGGCAGGTTTCCAAAAGGCACACAGGTTCCACAATGCTCGTCCTGGGGTAAGCAGTGGATTTCTCTGTCTTCTTTAATAATGGTTTATAGACCTTTCCTCCAGGAACTTGTCCAAACCTTTTTTAAACCCAGCTACACTAACAGCTTTTACTACATCCTCCGGTAACGAATTCCAGTCACTGCTGACCTTCTTAATGCTCATTCAGTAAAATCTAAGAATCACTGATTTGTGATACGATAATGAAGTATACATAAGTCTAGGATACTTTAAAAAGGTGGAGGTGGAGCTATGGTATTTCAAAATTCCCTGAAATGAGTGCAGGGTGAAGAAAAATCATTACAAATAGGAAATTCTCTTTTAATAAAATTGGTGGAGTGGAAGGGAGAATGACCCAAGTTTATTATTGGTATACTGCCTGCGAACTGTGGATCTCCAGGCTACTGCCCTTGTACACCCTCCACCAATGTTTCATCTCTCCCCTCATCAGTTACATTATCAGAGTCTGTTAATGAGGCAGTCTTTCCTATAGCACTATACTCTTTTCTTATTCATCTCTTCCCCATCTTGTAAAATGTACCAAATCCCAGCCTTTACTCATCCCCAGAATTCACTTCCTAAATTTTTGTGCCCGCTCTTTAAAGTTTCTCTTGCTAAAATCCCATGCTGAGTTCATATATTTCATATTCATCTGACTTTCTAGTCTGGAATTACAGTTGCCAAGCAAGACTAATGTGTTTATCTGGCAAAAGCGTATGACCAATCTCACCTTGCTTCTTCCCTCATCAAGAAACATATAGCTGCGCCTAGTTGTTCTGTACATAGTTGCTTTTTGTACATAGTTATTATGTTCCTCTGTTTATGAAACCTGTTGAATGTAAACCTGTTTAATGTATACCCAGCTGTTCATTGTAAGCACTGATCAATATTTGGTAAGTGTAGTTTCTGTTCATTGTAAACCGCGCTGATGTCGAATAGTGCGGTATAAAAGAAACTGTAAATAAAATAAAAATAAATAAATAAATTACAGTCTAAGATCTAAATGCCTATACTTGGAAAGAAAATCAACAAAGGGGAGAAATGATAAAGACAAATACTTCCACGGTATATATCACAGGAGGGGGGCCTCTTTCATATGAAAGGACGCTCTGCAGCAAATGGTCATATAATGAGGGTGAAAGGGAAAGACACAGAAATAATCTAAGGAAATATTTCTTTATGGAAATGGTGGTGGACGCATGGAACAGTCTTCCGATGGGTATGGTGGAAAGGACAGTATCTGAATGCAAGAAAACATGGACATGTAGAGAGGATCTCTGAGGAAGTGGAAAGGATTGTAGTGCTTATTTATTTATTTATTTATGATGTTTTCTATACCAAACAAAATGTGTTATACATAAAACATAAGTATAACATTATAAACAAGGCCAATGTTAAAGAACAGACACTTGTTACATTAAATGCAAGTATAACATTGTAATCAAGGATTAGTAGTTGATGTGGATGGGCAGGCTGGATAGCCCTTATAGTCTTTATCTGCTATCATTTTCTATGTTTCTTTTAAGCTCCCTGGTCTCCAAACCTCTTTGTCTCTGGGCCGCACTCTACCTCCACCTCCATTCTTCCCAGGCTATGGCTGATTACTTCAATAACAAGTTCACAAAGTTAATCTTGAGTTTTCCACCAGGTCATCTCTGTCTACCTTTCTCCTATTTCATTCCCACGCTCTTCTTTTTGCAAATTCTCTCTTCCTCTGTGTAAATTCTCTTCTCCACCAACTTACTACCTGTTCCTCTAATCCTATTCCCATCCAACATGTCAGCTCTACCTCCTCTGCTGTCATCCTTTCTGTCATATCCTTAATGTTGCATTTTTCATTGCAATTGTTGCCCCTGCATTCAAACATGCTATGATTACACCACTCCTCAAAAAGCCTTCATTGGATGCAACCTGCCCTAATAACTATCATCCCATCTCCCTCCTCATTTTCACATCCAGTCTAATCAAATATGCTGTTGACCTCACTATCCTGACTTTCTTTTGCCTCAAGCCATTCTTGATCCACTCCAATATGGCTTTTGCCCTCCACATTCTACAGAAACAGCCAGTGGTGGAATCCGAACTGACTAGGAACCAGATTGGTCCCAGTCCTCTCACGTACGTGATGGCTCTGGTTGCTGCATCTCACGTGGATGCTTTGCAGCAGCTGTACGCTTGGGCCGCTGCCCTCCACCAAGTTGCAGCAACCCAGACATTGCCCTGTGGCCTGATCCCCTGCCTGACAATGTTTTGATGGCATTGTTGGCTTTTCCCAATGCCGCGATCCCCTGATGTCGTCAAAGACTGTCAGGTGGGGGATTCCCGTCACTGCAGTGATGGCGTTTCAATGCTGTGTTTGGCCCAATTCGGCGAATACAGGCCACGACAGGAACCAGTTCGTGCGAACTGGGCCAAACTGGCCCAATCCCACCATTGGAAACAGCCCTTGCCACTGTTTCCTGTAAGCTATTCCAAACCAAATCCTTTATCTGATTCTCATTCTTCTAGATTTATCCACTGTTTTCAACACTGCTGATCACCACCAACTCCTTGTCTTTGCTGGAATTTTGAAACACTATTCTGTCTTGTTTTTTTTTTCATCTTATCTCTCCCATTGCACTTTTAGGGTTAGAGAGTGGACAGCACTGAATATCTGGATTCAGCAGTGACCGGCACCACTATCCAGATAGTGGTGATAGTCAACTATCTGATATCTAACTGAATAAATTTAGGACAGCTGGCTGAATATTGTCGCTAACTGAATAACTGAACTCTACCCCAGCTTTACCCTGAACCACCACAGAATTATATGGATACTGCCAAGGGAGTCAGAAACCTGCACTTATCTGATTAACAGGTTAGTTTTTGAATATCGACCCATTAGTATGTGCTCTGGTGCATTCTCCTCCCCTGCTATCCCACTATTGATTTTTCTCCCTCAAGGCTCTGTCTTAGGATCTTTTCACTTCTCTCTTCTACTTGTTCCCTTAATGCTCCGATCTACTCCCATGGTTTTTAAAACAATCTTTATGCTGATGACTGCCAGATATACCTTACTATTCCAGAAAGTTCACCAGGAATCCAGTCCCAAATTTCAGCCTTCCTAACACTGCTACCTTGATGTACCAATACTATCTGAAACTCAACATGCCTAAGACAAAGCTTATTACTTTCTCCCAAACCCACCTTCCCCCTCTTTTTCTGAGGATAATACTATCACCCTCCCAGCCCTCTGAGGCTGTAACCTTAGGGTCATCTTTGACTCCTCTCTACACATACACAACACAATGCTAAAATCTTTTCTTTCTTTATCTTTCCACCACCAAAATTCCTCCCTTCCTTTCTGAACATACTACCAAATCCCTTATCCATGCTCTCATCTCCTCCTACTTAGACTACTGCAACCTATTTCTCATTGAACCATCTCTCTCCATTTCAATCTATTCAAAATTCAGCTGCATTACTTATCTGCCATCATAGTCACATAATCCCTCTTCCCAAGTCACTTCATTTGCTGCCTGCTTATTTCTGTATACATTTAGAGACTCTCTTATTTACCTACAAGTAGATTCATTTTACAGTTCCTCATTACCTCTGCTCTTATCTCCTCCTGCATTTCTCCATGGGAACGCCATTTACCAGTTAAGTCACACTTATCAGAAGCCTTTTCCATCCACTACCAGCTCCAGGTTCTGGTATTTACACCTTGCTATGGCTGTTAGCCTAGCAGAGACTTCCTGAGTTGGTATATCAAGCTCTTTCTCTGCCTTAAGTCAAGCCCAAGAGTAAAGAGCTAGAAATCACTGAAATATATTTTTCTATGCATTTGTGCCCTATTCTTTATATTTTTTTAAAATATAAGTTCTTACCTGCTATGGAGAGAATGACAACCACAAAATCAAAAACATTCCAGCCAATTGTGAAGTAATAATGGCGCAGTGAAATCAGCTTAAGCACACATTCTCCACTAAAAAGGATAATGAAGACCACATTGACGTTGTATAAATTATTTTCCATTTGCTTGCTTTGTTCGTCTGTTTCAATCATCATAGTAATCATATTAAGGCATATAAGAATCATGATGGTGATGTCAAATACTTGCTTTGTTACAAAATCAAACACTAGTCCTTGGAATTTATTCTGAAAGAAAAAAAAGGAGTATACTTAAAATGTATATACATATTGATGAAGTATTTATTTCATGAGCAGAGAGAAAAACAACAAAAAGCCACTTAGAGGACAATTTTCAAATGATTTTATGCATATAAAAAGTATGTGCATGTGAAGTGTATGCCAATTTAAATACCATCCACACCTAGGCATTCCCAGGGCTGTGGGTATAGGATGACTGCCTAAGTTGGTGCTACATCAGAAAATTTGTTGATGCCAGGTGGTTAAAAAATAAATTAAGTTCATGTGAATTATTTGTGCAAGATAAGCTTCTAAGCTCATATCCTCTAAACAAAATTATGTTAACCTCACAGTCACATAGCTGTCAAAAAATTAACACAGAAGGGGTACAGGAAAATAAGAAAGGGCAGCAAAAAAAGGCTAAGATGCTGATTCTGCATCACAGCTTCAGTAAATAGCATCTTAGCAACCCGCACTGCCTCCTGTCCAACCCAACAAGGCTACTCAGTTGTTGATTTCTCACTTTCATGACAAAACAAGTCAGCTTGAACCCATACTCCTTACCCCAATCTTTCCTCAAGATCTGTTAATGTGGTTGAAACTTTTTAACATATTATTGATAGGTGTTTTATAAATGTGTTAACAATAAATAAATGCCCACATCTATGTTAAAACTCCACACTAAATTTATAGCTGTGGTAAACATTACTGATACCCTTGCAGTTCAACCATTTAATGTCCAATATCTCCTAAAAAAGTGGCCAGTGAAATGGCTTTGAACTATATATGCACACATATTTGACACATAAAAGAATCAAATAAAACAAGAACAATTAAAAAAGGAAATAGTATAAAAACTGGGACATTGCCAGGACATCATTATTGGCACCCTTATAAACAATTCAAATCAGTTTGCAGTAATATTAGATGCACCTGTGATCAATTGTCAGTACTCAAATGTCTTGAATCAACCAATGAATGATAGCTCCAATATTTAAAATGGTTGCATTCACTCTCTGTTCTATTTTCTTAATGGTGAAGATAAGAGAGCTTCTCGAGACTGTCAGAAAAGCCATTATCAAACATCAAACTTCAAAGGGGTACAAGGCCATCTCCAAAGACCTTGGGATTCCTATGTCTAAAGTTTGCAATGTTATTTAGAAATTTTCTGCCCATGGAACTATCAAGAACTTCCCAGGACATGGTGGGAAGAGGAAAATTAATCCATGAAGTCTTCGAAGGTTACTGCATAGTGTTGGAAAAACACCACATTCATCATCTAAAGAGCTTAAGGCTGACCTGGAGCAATCTGAAGTGGTAGTTTCATCCCACATCATACGCTATGCACTAAACAAAGAAGGACTTCATGGGCAAAGGCCGATGAGGACCCCACTGCTCAAAGACAGACATAAAAAGGCACGCCTGATCTTTGCCCAAACCCACCATGAGAAACCACAATCCTTCTGGGAAAACGTTCTGTGGACAGATGAAACCATACTTGAGCTGTTTGGCAATGCAGACCAGTGATACATTCCTACAGTTAAATATGGTGGAGGTTCCATAATGTTATGGGACTGATTTGCTGCCTCAGAAACTGGAGAATGGACTTTACATGCAGAGAAACAACTTTGAAAGAAATCAAGAAGACAGAAAGGAATCAAGAAGTCAGAAAACTATCAAGGTATTTTGGAGTGAAATGTGCTACATAGTTTTAGAAAGCTAGGTCTGGGTTAAAGGTCATTGGTCCTCCAGCAGGACAATGACCCAAAACATATATCCAAAAGTACAAAAGTATGCTTGGTTAAAAAGGAACAATTAGACTGTTTTTAAACTGGCCAGCAATGAGTCCTGATCTCAATTCAATTGAGAACCTTTGGAAAGACCTGACATCTGCCATTGGTAAAAGGAATCCTTGAAACATTCATAAATGAAGAGTGGGAGAAACTGCCACAGCTTATAGATGGCTACAAGAAACCTTTGGAGGCTGTCATCACTGCCAAGGGTTGTGCAACCAAATATTAGTGAAGGGTGCCATTAATCCTGTCCAGGTCATATTTTGTTTTTTTTCTCAGAAATTACTACATCTATGCTGCACAGACATCTTTCTTTGTTGTATACCTTTGAACATACTATTAAAATATTATCATGACATACAGTTGGAGTATTTCCAATAATTTCTCAAGATACTGTTCACAACATACCTAAAATGTGGGGTGCCAATAATGTTGACCACAACTGTATGTAGTCTCAAAACCTCATGCAAAAAAATTTTGAAGAAATCTTATGTTAGTCCAACATCCTGCACAGAATCCAGGAGGTCAATTTTCAGCAAGCTACAATGCATAAGTTGGCCTGCTGAAAATCCACATATAAATTAAAGAGGGCATTTTTTTCATTAATATCTTTATTAATAATGTTATACAATATTACTTATTATATCTTTCCCTCCACAACAACACACATTAACTTGAGAGGAAACAAATAAATTTGCAAGTTTCATATTTACTCAAATACTGTTTGTCTTACTCCTCCTTTTCTGTTACCTCTTTGCTATCTCCATCCATTCCATGTCCTCATCGTCCATCATACCTGCATACCCTCCATTCACCTCTATGTAACCTCCCCAAAAGTCAATATCAACAAGCAAGTTCCTTCTCTCCCATGTAAGAATGACCTGTCAACTTTACAGAGACTGCTTTCAAAAACATTCAGCCTTAAGCTGATACCAGAACTGTCTGTACAGTTTAAATGTAGCATCCTGCAACTCACATGCAGCCATTTCACATATCAAATTCACCGAGTTCTGATACAAGGGGTCGCCTTCTTCACCCAGTATTTAAGAATAATATTTTTTACCAGGAGTAATGCTTTTCAGCAGAGCTATTTTTGCCTAAGGGCAAAAGGGGCAGTTGCCCCAAGCCCTACATGGCAGGGGGCCTATTGAGTGAGCATAAAGTGCTTTGCGCTAACTCTATTAGCCTGTACCTGAATCTCAAACACTCAAGAACAGTCCTTTGCTTCTGCTTCAATCTCTCCTCTCGCAGGCTGGAGATGGATGTGGGGCTAGAAGTGCAGAGCAGCAAAGCACAATGAAGATCAAAAAAGAGGTACTCTGCTCCCTAACCCAGAGCCCTTTCCTACACTTTTCCCTCCTCCCTTGTGTGCATGGTTTTGTGTTACTTTACAAAGCATCTGGTAATGAAGGTAGTTTGTGTCATTGTTACTAAAGTGAGGACAGAATTAGAATCTCTTGTCTATAGCGAGTAGTAAAAGGAGCATCCTAGTTCAGGCCAGCCAGGCATTTCAGGGATTAGTTTCAAATGATGCATTATGGATTGCTTTCAGTTTATAAATATGTGCACTGAATTTATGTTTTTATAATTTACCCTGAAAAATCACAGATGGGATATTCATCACTGTGATTTCTAAAATATATTGGTACTGCATATCTATTCAAGGTTTAACATTTAAATGTATAGGGTTAGGTACTCAGCCATCCTATGAATTTAAAATGAGTGGCTGATTATTTTAGTATAAATGGATAACTTAATTATTCCAGCAGGCCAACTACACGGATAAATTAATCGATTCAGTGGCTACATATCCTCAGCCAGGGAAAATGCCACCTCTTTCTTCTTGCCAGAATTTGGTCATATTTATCAAGATATTTTTCTTAACAAGCCCTTATGTGGTGAGCATCAGAATATTGATCTGATGTCAAATTATATATTTTTGCAGGATTATTCCAGAAGCATTGGTGGAAGGATCATTGTAATCTTTATATTAGTTTAATTTATCAAAACTTGGGGGGGGGGGGGGGAGGTTGGGAGATAGAGGGAAGTAAGGACTTGGAAGGGCTTTTTTTAAGTTCAATATTATTTAATTGAATATCAAATATACAAATATACAAGCACACTGGAGGGATGCAAGGCTTAAGGTTCCTGGTTTCCTTGCATTGGTCATATCCATAACAGAATACTTTTAACGGCATGCCCACACCAGCCCACCCAGACCTGAAGGATGAAAAAACCTTGTGCCATATTTCTATCAGCCTGAACAGGCCAGGAGGAAAACACCACCTGCATACTTGCATTGGCTTGCATGAGCCATAAGAAGGTAGACAGGGGTTTACATTAGCCTTCATGGGGCCAGAAGGACAGAGTTGCAGCTGTCCTCCCATCAGCTGGAAAAGAGGAGGAAATCTTCAGTAGTGGGTCAGTAGCATCAGATTAACAAGTGCCTGGATGGGGATTTCTGGTGTGACAGTAACTTTGCCCCTTCTTATTCAAGCTCTTTTGTTTTGCATAAAGAGCCATAGGCTTATTTTTGTCTACAAAGTTTTATATATAGGCATCACTGTCCGAGTCTGTGCCTCCCTGCAGGTCATGTCCCCAGCATGTGCAACCACTCTACCTTCATAGGCAGCTCCACCTCTCGAGGGTAGTGTCTCCAAATGGGTTAGTTTTACGCATACCATGACAGCAGTGGAACTCGCTCCTAAGACAATGTGCAGCAGGTTATGATCTTTCACCAATTCATTAGGCCTACCATCCAGTTGTTGTTTCTTCTCTTTCTGCTTTCCTAATCCTCGAGCTGATCAAACATAAGCCTACTCTTCAGTTCCAGCTCATGGAGCCAGACCTCCATGTTCTTCACTCTGTCTTCATGGCAGGAGATCCTTTCCTCTGCCTGTTGTATCCAGGCAGTCTTCCCTTCTGTGTATGTGTGAGCTGTCTGGTCAATGCTGACTCCTGGCAACACAGCCCCTTGGTTTTCTTGGCAAAGTGTGACTGGAAGTAGATTGCCAGGACTTTCTTCTGCACATTAAGTCTACAGCATCTGGTATTCCAAGGTGGTCAACTATTCAAGTACTGCCAGGCCCAACCCTGCTTAGCTTCTGAGATCAACCATAATCAGGCTCATTCAGGGTGGCAAAGCACTTTGACCAGCTGCTTCTGCCCCAGTGCAAACAGGAAGTCTGTCTCAAAGGGGACAGATGTGGCTGGTCAAAGCACAGAGTTGGAGGGATTGGGTAAGTGGTATTTTTTAATGTCTTTGCTTCTGCTGCAGGTCCTGGAAATGGGTGGCAGTGGCGACAATGAGCAGCCATCAGAATGCTGGCACCCTAGAGGACTGCCGAGTTCGCCTGATGGGTAACATAGGCCCTGTTTGTATCATTACATCTTACAGCTTATGTCCTTCACTTCCATGTATATATATACATATATAAAATTGTATATAGTTTTTTCTGTTCTGAATTATCTCACATTGTTTAGACTGTATACTCTACATATAATATGATGTTCCTTGTAAATATGTTCTGTTATAATATGACGTTCCCTGTAAAACAAACTTGCTTTGTCAATTGTTGTTCACTGTAAACCGCAACTGAACTGTGGAAGATGCGGTATATAAATGTGTATAAATAAAAAATTATTATGTAGTGTGCACTGTGGTAATGTGTGTTAAGACAGATTAATACAGGTTTTTGCTTTTTAACATGTATTAAGTGGAAAAATTCCTGCATTATCTCCTGACTGTATTATGATGTATGTGCTGTATCAGGGGGAACAGATAAATATAAGAATAGTAAATAAAAACAAGAGGAAAAGAAATCTATATGGTTCACCAAAGAAGTGGCTGCACAAATAAAGTAAGAAAACACAGCTTTCACAAAATTCAGCCGATCACAAAAAGAGGAACACAGAAAAGAATACAGGATAAAGCTAAAACAGACAGAGAGAGAAATAAGGATATCAAAAGCAAAGGTGGAAGAAAGGATGGCTAAAGATGTGAAGCATGAAGACAAAACTTTTTCAGGTATATTGGTGGAATTGCAAGACTCAAAAGTGCGGAGGACAGATTGGTGGAAAGTGGCATTGAAAAAGTGAAAATGCTAAACAAATATTTCTGTTTTGTATTCACAAAAGAAAATCCTGGAGAAGGACCATGTATGATTGACAAATATACAAATGGGAATGGAAAAGATTCCACATCATTCAAAGAAGTTGATGTTTTTGAACAACTTGTAAAACTGAAAGTGAAAGGCCATGGGACTGGATGGTATGCATCCCAGGATGCTGAAAAAGCTTAGAGAGGTTCTGGCAGGGCTGGATGTTTTTAACAGATCCTTGGAAATGGGAGAGGTTCCGCAGAACTGGAGAAGGGCTGATGTGGTACCTCTTCACAAAAGTGGCAAATAGGGAAGAGATGACAAACTACAGGCCAGTAAGCCTTACCTCTGTGATGGGAAAAGAAATGGAGGTGCTCTTGAAAGAAAGAATAATGGACTTTCTGGAAACCAATGGACTGCATGATCCGAGGCAACATAGTTTTACCAGGGGAAGATCATGCCAAACAAATTTGATTGAGTTCTTTGATTGGATGATCAGAGATCTAGATCAAGGGCATGTGATGGATGTGATATACCTAAAGCCTTTGATATTGTTCCTAATAGGAGGCTTATCAATAAACTGAGCAGTCTGAGGATAGGACCCAAGGTGGTGAACTGGATCAGAATTTGGTTGACTGATGGACGACAGCAAGTGGTGGTAAATGGAACTCACTCAGAAGAAAGGAAGGTGCATTGTGGCATGCCTCAAGGATCGGTCCTGGGACCAATACTGATCAATGTATTTGTGAGTGATATTATGGAAGGACTGAATGGAAAAGTCTGTCTTTTTGCAGATGACATGAAAATTTGCAACAGAGTGAACACTTCTGAGGGAGTGGACAATATGAGGAAAGATCTACAAACACTGGAAGAATGATCTAATTCTTGACAGTTACAATTTAATGTGAAGAAGTGCAGTCATGCACTTGGAATGCAGAAATCTAAAGGAATTGTATGTGATAGGGGTTGAGAGGTTAGTGTGCACAGACCAGGAGAGGGACATGTCTGAGGATAACAAGGTGGTGAAACAATGCGACAAGGCGATGACCAAAGCCAGAAGGATGCTGGGCTGCATACAGAGAGGAATAAGCAGTAGAAAGGAGGAGGTATTAATACCCCTGTACATGTCGTTAGTGAGGCCTCACTTGGAGTATTGTGTTCGGTTTTGGAGACCATATCTCACAAAGGATAGAAAAAGATTTAAAATGGTTCAGAGGAAGGGAACCAAAATGATTTGGAGCCTTTGTCAGAAGATGTATAAGAAACTTGAAGACCTAAATATGTATACCCTGGAGGAAAGAAGGGACAGGGGTGATATGATACAGATGTTTAAATACTTAGAGTATAAATGAACAAACAAATCTTTTTCAAAGAAGGGGAAGCGGTAAAACTAGAGAGCATACGATGAAACTGCAAGGCGGTAAATTTAAAAGCGACATCAGTAAATATTTTTTCACTGAAAGGGGGCTGGATGCTTAGAATGTCCTCCCAATGGAGGTGGTGAGGGCAAATATAGTGACGGAATTCAGACTAGCATGGGACCGACTCAGTGGATCCCTTTATAGCAAGAGGATGAAATCAAAGCAAGCGTAGTTACTCACCTGTAACAGGTGATCTCTGGGAACAGCAGGAACTGAGTCTTCACATATGGGTATCGTCAGCACCAATGGAGCCCGCGCGGGAACG
Organism: Ichthyophis bannanicus; assembly: GCA_033557465.1. Taxonomy (NCBI): domain Eukaryota; kingdom Metazoa; phylum Chordata; class Amphibia; order Gymnophiona; family Ichthyophiidae; genus Ichthyophis; species Ichthyophis bannanicus. Next base: position 641,316,016 of record CM066036.1, on the reverse strand, counting down.
CTCCCCAGAGTCCAATAGGAAAGCCTTTGGGAGCATCCCACTGCACCTGCACCACTGCCTTCCCACCTTTCCAACTCTCCCTCTTCAGTTGAGTTTATAGCTGAGACAAAAGGAGACAAGGAGAGAGAAAGAGAGAGATACAATTCCCAGGGGAGGTGGGTGGGTTGTGAAGACTCAATTCCTGCTGTTCCCGGAGATCACCTGTTACAGGTGAGTAACTACGATATCTCCAGGAACAAGCAGGAATGCAGTCTTCACATATGGGGACTCCCAAGCTGAGAGATGCCAGGGAGATAGTAACATAGTAACATAGTAGTTGACGGCAGATAAAGACCAGCATGGTCCATCCAGTCTGCCCTGCGAGATGGCAAGAGTAGGTGCACCTGTCGCTCCGCGCAGGCCACCCCTCTCCATATCCTTGTTCAGGGGTAAACCCACCACTCCATATAGGACACCCCTATTTGTTGAGACGTTATATGGTTCGGAAGTTAGATGGTACCGTTTATTTTGGTTTTTTCCTATTTCTGTAAAGGGATCCTCTGTGTTTGTCCCATGCCTTTTTGAATTCCGTCACCGTGTTCGCCCCTACCACTTCCATCGGGAGGGCATTCCAAGCATCCACCACCCTTTCAGTGAAAAAATATTTCCTGACATTGCCTTTCAATTTACCCCCTTGCAGTTTCATGTTATGCCCTCTAGTTTTACAGGTTCCCCGTCTTTGGAAGAGGTTTGTTTGTTCATCATTTCTCTTTAAGTATTTAAAGGTCTGAATCATATCTCCCCTGTGCCTCCTTTCCTCCAAGGTATACATATTTAGGTCTTCAAGTCTCTTCTCATAGGGCTTCTGACGCAGGCTCCAAATCATTTTGGTCGCCTTCCTCTGAACAGTCTCCAGTCTTTTTACATCCTTTGCAAGATATGGTCTCCAAAACTGAACGCAGTATTCCAAGTGAGGCCTCACCAGTGACCTATACAGTGGCATAAGTACCTCTTCTTTTCTGCTGGTAATCCCTCTTTGTATGCAGCCCAACATCCTCCTGGCTTTTGCCACCGCCTTGTCGCACTGTTTTGCCACCTTGAGATCAGCAGAGATAATCACACCAAGGTCTTTTTCCTGAACTGTGCATACCAACCTTTCTCCCCCTATCTTGTACATTTCTCTTGGATTTCTGCTACCCAAGTGCATGACACTGCACTTTTTGGCATTAAATTGTAGTTGCCAAGCTTTAGACCAGTCTTCCAGCTTTTGTAGATCTTTCTTCATGTTAACCACTCCCTCAGGGGAGTCCACTCTGTTGCAAATTTTTGTGTCATCTGCAAAAAGACAGACTTTTCCATTCAGTCCTTCAGCAATATCACTCACAAATACATTGAACAGTGCCGGGCCCAGGACCGAACCCTGGGGCACCCCGCTAATCACCTTCCTCTCATCCGAGTGAGCTCCATGTACAATCACCTTCTGTCGTCTGTCAGTCAGCCAATTTCTAATCCAGTTTACCATCTTTGGACCCATCCCCAAGCTACTGAGTTTGTTGGTAAGCCTCCTATGAGGAACAGTATCAAAGGCTTTGCTGAAATCCAGGTAGATGACATCCATTGCATGCCCCTGATCTAGTTCCCTCGTCACGCAGTCAAAGAACTCGATCAGATTTGTCTGGCAAGATCGTCCTTCGGTAAAACCATGTTGCCTCGGGTCTTGCAAGCTGTTGGTTTTCAGAAAGTTCACTATTCGCTCTTTCAGGAGCGCCTCCATTACTTTTCCTGCCACCGAGGTAAGGCTCACGGGTCTGTAGTTTGACACTTCTTCCCTGTCACCACTTTTGTGTAGAGGTACGACATCAGCCATTCTCCAGTCCTGAGGAACCTCTCCTGTTTCCAAGGATCTGTTGAAGACATCCTTTAACGGTCCTGCAAGAACCTCTCTGAGCTCTTTCAGTATCCTGGGATGTATCCCATCCGGTCCCATGGCTTTGTCCACTTTCAGTTTAGCAAGTTGTTCTAACACCTCTTCTGCTGTGAATGGTGTGGTATCTACTTCATTCCCATTTTTATATTTGGGAGTCACAGCTGGTCCATCCCCAGGATCTTCTTTAGTAAACACAGAGCAGAAGTAATTGTTTAGCAATTCTGCTTTTTCAGTGTCACTTTCCACGAGTCCTTTCCCAGCACTTCTGAGTCCTGCAATTCCAACTCTGATCTTTTTCCTTTCCCGAATATACCTGAAGAAATGTTTGTTGCCACCCTTAACATCTTTAGCCATCTTTTCCTCTGCCTTTGATTTTGCTATCCTTATTTCTCGTTTTGTCTCTTTGAGTTTGATCCTGTATTCATTTCTGTGTTCTTCGGTCTGCAAGCTTTTGAATTTTGCAAAAGTTGTGTTTTTTGCCTTTATATGAGCAGCCACCTCTTTGGAAAACCAAATAGGTTTCCTTCTCCTCTTGCTTTTATTTACTTTTCTTACATATTTATCTGTTGCTTCTTTCAATGCCTCCTTTAGTTTAGCCCATTGCAATTCCACTTCCTTTATCTCTTCCCACCCCGTCATCTCCTCCTTTACATACTCTGCCATTTGATTGAAGTTAGTGTATTTGAAGTTTAGGACTCTGAGCTTGCTATGATTGGCCTGTGCCATGGCTTTTATTTCAAACCACACCGTGTGATGGTCGCTGTTGCTCACAGGGGCACTCACGCAGACCTTTGACACACTATCACCGTTGGTGAGCACTACATCCAGCGTTGAGCTTTCCCTGGTTGGTTCCATCACCATTTGTCTAAATAATGCATCTTGGAGAGCATCCACAATTCTTTTGCTTCTTTCCAGATGTGCAGAAGGAGTAATCCAATCCACATCAGGTAGATTAAAGTCACCCAATATGATTGCTTCCCCCTTTGATGCTATCTTGGCAATATCTCTAATCAATTCATTGTCTCTCTCTTCAATTTGAGTCGGAGGTCTATAGACTACAGCAATATGGATGACAGTGCCATCTCCTCTCTCCAACGCAATCCAGAGCGCTTCTTCTTTTCCCCATGTCCCCTGCATTTCAGTAGCTTTAATATTGCTTTTGACATACAAGGCTACTCCTCCTCCTTTTCCATTTTCTCGGTCCCTCCTGAATAGATTATAGCCAGCTATGGCTATATCCCAATCATGTGATTCATTAAACCATGTTTCTGTAATGGCCACAATGTCCAAGTCTGTTTCCACCGTTAGGGCTTCCAGGTCTGGAATTTTGTTGGCTAAGCTTCGAGCATTTGTGCTCATTGCTTTCCAGCACTTTCCTGGCTTGTGTGTATTTTGCATTGATTTTGTTCTGCCCACTTCCTCCCACATGTTTTTGATGTGTGGTTTAAAAGTGTGGCTGTTTCTGATGTTGTTCTGCTTTTGTTGGGGGTGGCATGCAGATGTTGACCTTCCACATCCGTCACCCCCTTTTCCTAGTTTAAATGCATGTCCACAAACTGCCTGAATTTTTCACTTAGGATTCTTTTCCCCGTGGAAGAGAGATGTAGTCCATCAGCACAGTATAGTCTCTTGTTGATCCATGTGTTGTCCCAGTTGCCAATAAATCTGAATCCTTCTTTTCTGCACCAGGTCTGGAGCCATGTATTAAAGCTGTTAATGCGATGCAGTCTTTTTGTCCCCTTACCAAGAACAGGTAGAACTTCTGAGAATGCAACAGTGTTAACAACGTGCTTGAGTTTCTCCCCCAGAGATTGGAAGTCCTTTTGGGCTGTAGAGGCAGTGTTCCTAGCCAAGTCGTTTGTGCCTAGGTGGATAATAACATCAAGTTTGGAATGTTCACTTTTTGCACTAAGTAATTCAACAACTTGGTTTGTATTCCTGCTGGCTGAAGAGCCTGGTAGGCACATGACTATCTTCTCTCCTTTGAACTGTGTTCCCAAGTTGGTGCCTCTGATGATGGAATCTCCAATTAGTAGTAGTTTTCTGTTTGATGAGGTTTTCTTCATATTTAGTGCTTTAGCAGGGGATTGGGCATTGTCTGACTCATTTAAAGGCCCTTCAGGTTCTTTGAATTGGGCATCCTCATTAGCCAAGGCAGAGAAGGCATTGTGCAGGGATATCTCTTGATGTATAGGATGTCTATGTGTTACAGGTCGCAATCTACCAGAACCCATTGTGATCCATTTGTTCCTGGGGCGTTTGGTTCTTTGTGGGAGCGGTGGTGGAGTTTGTTCAGTTTGTATCCTAGTAGAGGTGCGCTTCATTGCAGCCAGTTCCTCCCTCAGTAGAGATACTTCTATATGCATGGCAGCTAGGTCTTTCCTTAGTAGAGTTAGTTCGTCATGCATGGCAGCTGACTTTAGACATATAGGACAAGCTCTTAGTTTCCAAATGATTTGTCTTTGAATGAACGTACCGCAGTTATTGCACTGAATACACGACATGTTTATGCCGTCCCAGAAGAGGAAGAAGAAGAAGAAAAGAAGAATACGATGTGGCTTCTAACCCAAGTTTGGAATGATAGATGGCACGTCTGTGACCACTATATAGGCAATGTAGCCCCTGGGGTGGGTGGGGTGAGGGGTAGGGTGGGTGGGAACCTAAGTGTCACCAGCTAGTAGGCTGTTCCTGAACTATTGGCACACACAATGGAGTAAGGTAAGGAACCCACCACTGAGGACAATTAGAAAAAAAGACAAATATGGGGAGACAGACTCACAATTATTTGGAGACAGACTCAGTTATGCAGCAAACACAGCAAATATCTCCTTTTGGGAGAGCTCCAAAACAGCACTTCTCCTCTCACAGAACAGAAGGCAATGTAAGCAAACCCACGTGCAGCTCAGAAAAAATGGAGGTTTACAACAGTAACTCTGCAGGGGGTGGGGGAGGGGTAGCCCCTGCAGATAGGTTAAGAGAAAGTTTAAAACCTTAAAACTTTAACAGCAATGGAGTAAGGTAAGGAACCCACCACTGAGGACAATTAGAAAAAAAGACAAATATGGGGAGACAGACTCACAATTATTTGGAGACAGACTCAGTTATGCAGCAAACACAGCAAATATCTCCTTTTGGGAGAGCTCCAAAACAGCACTTCTCCTCTCACAGAACAGAAGGCAATGTAAGCAAACCCACGTGCAGCTCAGAAAAAATGGAGGTTTACAACAGTAACTCTGCAGGGGGTGGGGGAGGGGTAGCCCCTGCAGATAGGTTAAGAGAAAGTTTAAAACCTTAAAACTTTAACAGCAATGGAGTAAGGTAAGGAACCCACCACTGAGGACAATTAGAAAGCTGTGAAACCCAGGTTAAGATGGATCATGCTTCCCCCCCCCCCCCCATGGATCTCTGGCATCGAAACCCGGAACGGCGAATAGGAGTTGTTCTAAGTCTGAAAGAGATGCTGGAGAACAGCCTGGCCAAATGAGGCATCCTGACAAGAGTCCTTGTCTAAGCAGTAGTGGGCTGCAAAGGTGTGTACCGAAGCCCAAGTGGCTGCTCTGCAAATGTCATCAATGGACACTGAGCGAAGTTTGGCCGTAAAAGCTGCCATTGCTCTCACATTGTGAGCTGTGACATGACCTTCGAGAGAAAGTCCCTTGCTCTCACAGGCAAAGGATATGCAATCTGCAATCCAGTTAGAAAGAGTTCGCTTGGGTTTCCGGTGACGTCAGCACCGTGATGGCTGCCTAGAAAGTGAGCTCCGCTGAGCGTGGCATAATAATATCCCCAACACAGAAAGAAAGGCGCAAAGGAAGCCCTGTTTGAATCCGCAGTGCAGGGGAGTCCGGCGGCGTCATAATATCGACTCGGATGGCAGGAAAGAAATCAGGAGTCAATCTCAAAACCTTCTCCTTCAAAGGTGCGGCAGGCATGAAGTCCCATGCGGGGAAGATGGCGGCCAGCAATGGAGAATCTGGTGAGATGGGGGAAGGGGGAACCGCGAAGGGAGGCGGTGGTGAAATTCAAAGCCTGAGAGAGGATCTACAAGGCTGGTTTGACACAACGAAGCAGGAGCTGACTACCTTTAAGCTTAAGGTGCATGGATGGTTTCGGGACTTAAAGCAGGATATGGTCTCGTTCGGCGCACGGCTGGAGGAGTTAGAGATCCGCATGGAGGACCAGGAGGAGCAGCAGGGGAGTAGGGAGCGGAAAATGAACGCTCTGGAGGCGGCGCAAGAGGAAGTATGGCAGAAGCTGGAAGGCCTAGATAACAGGTCTCGCCGGAGGGGGAAGGGGCTGTCAATTATCTTACCCTGGCTGAAGAGTTCTGTAGTGTCGTGCTTAAGGCGGCTGACATGGGGTCAGAGGGAGTCTACCTCATGGTTGAGAGAGTGCACAGATCACTTGGCCCACGGAGGGACCAGAGACATAATATGCTGCCTGCATGAGTACAAAACTAAAGAATTAGTAATTATGGCGGCCAGGAAAGTGGGTAAAATTCATTGGAAGGGAGCGGAAGTGGAGGTGTTTGCGGACATTTCAAATATCACCATGAGAAAACGCAGAGAATATCAGTTGGTGACCCAACGGCTCAGAGAGGAAAATGCTAGGTACTGCTGGTTGTTTCCGGTGGGGTTTAAGTTCACCATAAATGCCAAAACACATGTGGTCCACTCTGTAGAAGACGCGATAGCAAGCATGAAGCAAGCAGGCTGGTCCGGACTCCCGACGAGTAGGCCTGGTTCCCCAGAGAATGCGGGCTCCTCTAAAACGACTCAGTTGAGATGGAGTAGAGTCTCTGGAGGGGAGAAAAGGCTGAGGAAGCACAGATCAGCACATGGAGATGAAGGGGGAGAAACATGAATTTCCCTGGAAGGGACTGTGGAATAAGCATACTGGGGACAGAACTGATTGGACTATGGGAGAGGGTATGTCACTGGAGAGAATTATCCGGTGGGTTACAAGTTTAATAATGGCATTGCATGGTTATTGTGAAGGGTGCAAGGGTTTTGAGTGGTAAGGGATTGTGGAAAGGAGGCATGAATGAGGAGAAGGTTTAAATCTGTGTGTGGGGTAAAAGAAAGCATGTGTAAGGGGGGGGCTTTCTGGTCTGATGTCATCTGGAATGGATCTACTTAGTAGATCAGATAAGGGGAGGGGGAGGGGGAAGGGGAGGGGGATAGGAGGGGAGGGGTGAGGAGGGGGGAGAGGGAAGGGGGGAGTGGGAGGGGAGGACAATGGGCAGTAGAACCAGCATTTTGGAGGAGGCTGAGGAGAGCACATGGCCATGTTTAACCTGGTGACTATGAATGTTAGAGGCCTGAACTCCTTCCACAAGAGGCAAATGTTTATGAAAGAATGTACCAGATTGAAGGGTGACATCATATTTGTGCAGGAGATACACTTACTCTCCAAAGATGAGGGTCGAGTGGGTCACCCCCTTTTTCCCCAACAATATTTTGCTTCGAATAGGGTGGAAAAGAAGAAGGGGGGAGTGGGGATTCTGCTGTCCAATAAGGTCACAGGTCAAGTGAGTGAAGTGTTTAGGGATAAAGAAGGGCGGTTTGTGATCGTTAAGTTAAAATGGGGACATAAGATCTACACCTTGGTTAGTGTCTATGCCCCAAACTCTAACCAGGCTGATTTATTTCAGAGGCTCCGGACTACAGTGTTTAGCAAAGCTGAAGGGCAGCTGATAGTAGGGGGGGACTTTAAAGTGACTCTTAATCCTTTGATGGACGCATCAAGGGGGATGGTTTCTACTCCCAGGGTGCAAGATTACAATTGAAACAACTAATGGCAGGGCTTGATCTGGTAGATCTTTGGAGAGAGGTAAATTATGGGCAACAGGATTATTCCTTCTATTCATCAGTGCATGAGGTGTACTCTCGGATTGATCTGTTCTTACTTAATAAGACGCTGGTAACTGGAGTAGAATCGTGTGTGATACGTGAAAGAACGTGGTCGGACCATGCCCCAGTGACTTGTAAAGTACAATTGGGGAACCAGAGACAGGCAAAAATGTGGAGGAAATTAAATGAATCCCTACTAGAGGACAAGGAAGTAGTACAGCAGATCAGGGGAGAAATAGAGGAATATCTTGTACTAAATGATATGGGTGAGTGCTCTCCAGGGGCAGTGTGGGACTGTCTGAAGGCCGTGATAAGGGGGCGGCTCATAGCCATTGGAGCTCATAGGAAGAAACTACAATTATAGAAAAAATCGGAGCTGTTGGCCTCTATTGGAGAATTGGAAAAGCAATTGAAACGTGATGCAAGGAATGAGGAGGTGAGAGGGAGATTGAATGGAGTGCGGATGGAGCTGAGTGAACTGTATATGAAGGAGATTAGCATGAGCTGACTTTGTTGAGGCAAAAAAACGTTGAGTTCAGTAATAAGGCAGGAAGGCTCTTATCCCGCAAGGTTAAAAAGTTGGTGTCCAGGAACACTATAGTGAAAATAAAGAATAAGGAGGGGCAAATAAAGCGGGTGGGGGAGGAGATCGAGGAGAGGTTTGTTCAGTTTTATCGGGAGCTATACACCCCGGAAAATGAAGTAGCGGAGGGAGACATAAGGAGTTGTTTAGATACCATTGAGCTGCCATACCTGGGAAGTGTAGGCTCAGAGGAGCTCCAAAAGCCGATTGGGGAACATGAAGTATTAACAGTGATTAAAGGCCTGCGGGCTCATAAGACCACTGGGATGGACGGCTTCCCTAATTGGTTTTATAAGCTTTTTGCAGGCACAGTGGTGGGTCCCCTTACCAAAATGTATAACTCCTTTGACCAGGAATCTAGAATGCCGGTCTCACTGAGACTGGCAGGGATTAGTATACTTCACAAGGAGGGGAAAGACCCAGTGGAGTGTGGCTCATATAGACCTATTTCACTGCTGGGGAGTGACTTATACATCTTCACTAGAGTATTAGCCAATAGGCTGTTACCTTATTTAGGTGAGCTGATACACCCCAACTAGTCGGGCTTTGTGCCGGGGAGATACACCTCAGATAATATTCGGAGAGCTCTTAATCTAATATGGCATGGAGAGAGAGCGGGAGCAGACCTGGCCCTTTTAGCAGTGGACGCCGAGAAAGCTTTTGATAGGGTGAGTTGGCTGTTTCTCTTCCAGACATTGGAGAGGGTGAGCATCACTGGAACCTTCTTGAATTGGGTGTGGATCCTATATAAGGAGCCACTGGCATGTTTAAAAATTAATGGGTCAGTAACAAAGGCCTTTGAATTGCAGAGGGGGACAAGGCAGGGGTGCCCACTTTCCCTGCTGCTATTTATAATAGCTATGGAGCCCATGGCCCAGAGGATTTGGGACTGTGGGGATATCAGAGGGGTAAAGGTGGGGCAATCCCAGCATAAGATCTCATTGTTTTCAGACGATGTCCTGTTCTTTGTAACAGATCTATCTAGATCTCTCCAAGCGATACTGGCCGAGTTAACTGAGTGTGGCAGGATGTCAGGTTTTTGTATGAATCCCACTAGGTCAGAGATTTTGAATATCACGATCACTAGGGATAAGCGGAGGGTCTGAAGCGAGATTTCCCTTTTAGATGGGTAAAGAGTAGCATCCGAAATTTAGGGGTGCAGATTACAGCACAGAGAGATAAATTGTTCCAAGAGAATTATATCCCGGCTAGGACGATGGTGTGGAAGGAGTTAGAGAGGTGGTGGGGGGGGGGGGGGGTTGAGGTGTCCTGGATGGGCAGGATCGAGTTGATCAAGATGATCTTGTTACCTCGACTCTTGTACCTATTTATGAACCTCCCGGTGGAGGTCCCTGCTGCGTTTCTGTGGATGTTGCAGGATAGACTCATGCTGTTTGTTTGGGGGGGGGGGTGAAAACCTAGGGTAGCTCAGAGTATTCTGTGTGCTAAAAGGAAAATAGGTAGCAAGGGAGTACCCCAGGTGACAAGATATTATGAGGCAGCACGGGTGCGGGCTGTGTTTGAATGGGTAGTTAGGGAACAGGTGGAGTGGGTGGAGTTGGAAGGTGATGGGGTGGAGCACGGGAGGAGCCTGGCCAGTCTAATCTGGGTTAAGACTGGGGATTCTTTGGTTATGGGGAAGTATAACCCCTTTGTCAAGCTCACGCTACAGTGTTGGTGAAAATGACATGATAGATGGTATAGGTCCCTTGGGTATTCCAAATTTAATCCATTATTAGACAACCCGGAGTTCCCACCAGGGGCACAAGACCCAAATTTTTGAAGATGGGTCCAGAAGGGACTACAACACACTGGACAATTTAGAGAGGGGGAGGAATGGGTGCGGTTTGAGGATCTCCAGAGAGAGTACCAGCTGCCTGAGGTGGATAGGTTTCGGTATGTACATGCTCTCCATTTATGTAAGAGGATAGAGGGGAGGGGGTCGGGAGAGAAGGGTGCGGTTATCGATGAGATGTGGGAGGCTCGGGAGGTTAAAGGGTTAATATCTAAGCTATACAAAGCTATGGAGATAGTGAATTGTGAGGATTGGACACACAGGAAGGCCTGGGAGAAAGATTTGAATAAATGCTGGGATGGGGATCACTGGGAGGTAATCTGTAAAGGTCTGTTTAAGGGGGTTCTCTCTAGTAATATTTTGGAACACAATTACAAGATGTTATATAGGTGGTACCTGATGCCCAAAAGAGTGCAGAAATGGAGGGGAGGGGAGGCCCTGTGTTGGAGGGAGTGTGGAAGAGGGCTTTTTACTACATATTTGGTGGGAGTGTGTTAGCATCCAATCCCGCTGGTGCGAGGTGGCTGATTGGATTAATACGGTCATGGGAGAGAGGGTGGCTCTGGGTCCTTGCTTGGCCCTGTTAAATGTTGGTGAGGTGGTAGGGAACACAAAGGGGCAGAGATGGGGTAAAATAGTGTGGCTATGAGACAGTTGATTGCGAGGAGGTGGAGGGAAAAGCAAACTCCTACACTGGGGGATGTTCAGAGGAAAGTGGAACATCTCTACTTGATGTATCGGCTCACTGCCCTTCGACATCGCAAGCTAGTGGATTTCCAAGCAACTTGGGATCCCTATCTTAAATGAAGGGGGAGAGGGAGGGTTTAGGGTTGGAGGGGGAGGGGGAGGGTTTAGGGCTTGCGGAGAGTGTGGGAACTGAGGCCTCTGACAGATGAGCAATGTGGCTAAAGGATTAGCAGATGTGTTTGGGTGATAGATGTTACCGGTGCGAGGCCAGGATTCGAATGGTTTGAGGGGTCGTGTACGGGGGGGGGGGGGGGGGGGATCTTTGTAATTAATTTTCTATGCCCCCTTGTTGGGGAGGCCTGAGTGGAAGGAAGGTTTCTGGCTAGTTAGGGGAGAGAAAGTGGCTGAGATGTGTGGTGTGATTATGAGTGCTGGGTTCATTGAATTTTGGGTATTGCAGCATGAGGGGGAAGTGAGGGGGGAGGTAAGGGGGGAGTGGGGGGAGGGGATCAAAAACTTACTAGCTATGTATCAGTTATGTAATGTCAAAAAAGTTAAAATAGTGTCTTTTTGTGGATATTGTTTGCTGTGTCTTTATAAACAATAAAGGGGGGGGGGGGAAAGAAAGAGTTCGCTTGGAAACTGGTAATCCAAGATGACTGGAGTCAAAGGCAACAAAAAGCTGAGAAGCCTTTCTATGTTGCTTAGATCTCTGAAGGTAAAAAGCTAAAGCTCTTTTACAATCCAGAGTATGAAGATTCCTTTCTGCACTAGATGCGTGAGGCCTAGGGAAGAATACAGGAAGGTAAACCGACTGGTTTAAATAAAAGGCGAAACCACCTTTGGCATAAAGTGAGGGTGAGTCCTAAGAACTACTTTATCATGGTGGAACCTTGTATAAGGAGGATCAGCCACTAAAGCTTGTAGCTCACTGATGCATCTTGCAGAAATGAGGGCAATTAGGAAGATTACCTTCCAAGAAAGAAACTTCATAGATGTAGTGGCTAAGGGTTTGAAGGGTAGTTTCATAAGCTGCCCGAGGACAAGGTTCAAATCCCATGCCACGGGTGGTGGCTTATTGGGAGGTTTAGTTAAGAGTAGGCCTCTCATAAACCGCACTACAAGTGGTTGAGAAGAGACAGGTTGTCCATCAAAGGGCTTGTAGAAAGCAGCAATGGCACTAAGGTGGACCCTTACTGAATTAGTCTTAAGACCAAAGGATGATAAATGGAGGAGATACTCCAGTAACACCTCCACTGGAACTGAAAAGGGATTAAGTTCCTTTTTTGAACACCAGATACTACTACTACTACTACTACTACTACTATTGAGCATTTATAAAGCGCTACTAGTCGGAAGGGGGCAGAGTTAAGATGGCGGCGTGATAGGGGTGTGGCGTCTTGTTTCCTTCTCTGTTTCCTCATGCCTCCTAAGCGGCGCGGGAACCCCTGCACTAAGTCGGTGAAGGGTGCTTCACCTGCGGCTTGCCAGCAACAGATAGACGCGCTCCTCCTGAAAGCTCTGGCGCTCGAGAAGGCTCTTGAGGGCTCATTGCAGAGAACGCCGAATGGGGAGGCGGCCACTGCTGAGCGTTGTACAACTATCCCACAGCCGTGTTCGGCGGCTCAACTGGAGTCGGAGCCTGAAGTCTCAGGCTCTGCGAATATCGCTCTGTTTGTCCCTGGAGAGGAAGGTGGAGTTTTGGGCCTGCCTGCGTCTTGTTCAACGCCGCTTCTTCCCTCATCTGTTCATTTGGTTAATGCTGAGGAAGGTCCTCAGGCTGTCGGTGAGCAGGTTTCTTGTCCTCCCGTGGAAGCGGTGGTTGGTTCTTGCTTGAGCACGTCCCTAAAAGATCCTCCACAGCAACGTTCGGGTGAAATATCCTTGGATTCCATTTGGAATATGTTACTGAAGTTGGATGGAACTGTTTCTAAGTGTGCTGCTGATGTCTCTACGCTTGTTCAGGTAGTGGCTCACAACTCAACGCAATATGCAAGCTTTGAAAAGGATACGTCTGAGAAGTTTATGGCGATTACTAAGGACGTTAGTGACTCTAAAGCTGTGATTGATCAAATAGTCAAAGATAAAGTAATTATCCATCAAAAACTTGAACAGTTTGAGAACAAGTTTAGAGCCTTGAATTTGAGAATCTTAAATTTTCCTTTGTTGTTGAATATGTCTCCCATCGATACCTTTAAGAAGTATATGTCTGAGGTGCTTACCATTTCTGATGATGCATTTCCTCCTATAACTAGAGCTTATTTTCTCCCAGTAAAGAAAGTTGAGGCAGATGGTCCTTCTGTAACTGTTCCTGCTAATCTTACTGATTTCCTTGAGGGCTCTTCTTTCCAAGTACAGAATCGTTCTACTTTATTGGTATCATTTGTTTTTGAATCTGATCTTTCTAGAGTATTGTCATTATTTTTTAAAAAACGTACTGTTCCTTTTTTTAGTGAATGTATACGGATTTTTCCAGATGTGAGTCGCGCCACGCAGGAGCGTAGACGTCAGTTTTTGGAAATGCGGTCGGAAACTATAGCATTGGGGGCTAGCTTTCGCTTACGGTACCCTTGTAAATGTTTTATTTCTTTCCTAGGGGTTAAATATATATTTTTTGTACCTGAGCAGCTATGGTCCTTTCTTTACCTTAAGAAATTTTCAGTTGGGACTAATTTGGGAGGAGAAGCAATATGATATAAGATAGAACACGTAATGTAAAAGTGCGTTGGGGCACTGCTTAGAGCCTTTTCTTCTTTCTTTTACCTGTATTCCCCTTTAAATGTATAACTCCGTCCCCGATATTTGTTGGGGTCTAATTTTGAAGTTGTATTGTTGTTTTTCCTGTGATATTGCAAATGATATGTTCATTGTGCTTGTAACTTTACAACTCTGTAGTTTCTTTTACAAGATATGATGCTTGTTAAAATTTGTTAAAACTTATAAATAAATAATAATTTTAAAAAAAAGCGCTACTAGTCGCACGCAGCGCTGTACAGACAGAGAACCTTCTCCACTTAAAGGCGTAGGCCCGCCTTGTGGAAGGTTTTCTTGTAGCCAAAGGGATATCCTTAACCTGTTGAGGAAGGTTGATATCCTGAAATTCTAGGCCTTCAGCAGCCATGCCCTCAGGTGTAAAGATTGAGGATTTGGGTGCAATAGCATCCCGTTTTCCTGGGAAAGAAGATCTGGAGCACATCCCAACTCCAGAGGCTTGGCTTGAGAGAGACGTAGAAGCAGTGGATACCACGTCTGTCGTGGCCAGCGTGGGGCTATGAGGATCATATGGCCCCTGTCTCTCTGAAGCCTGAATAGAGTTTTGGGAATGAGGGGAATGGGTGGGTAGGCATAGAGGAAGTCCTGGCCCCAATGGAGATGGAAGGCATCCCTTGCCTGACAATTCTGAGCCCGAATTCTGGAACAGAACTGGGGAAGTTTGGCATTCTGAGAACTTGCAAAGAGGTCTATATCTGGAGTTCCCCAGATCCGAAAGATTCAAGCAATTTGCTCTGGATGAAGAGACCACTCGTGTGGCAGCAGTACTCGACTGAGTTTGTCTGCCAAGAGATTTTGTGTGCCTGGTAGATACAATGCTAGTAGGTGGATTTGAAGACCTCTGGCGAAGGCCCAGAGACATAGAGCTTCGTTGCATAATGCCTGAGAACCCGTCCCACCCTGCTTGTTCACACAGAACATGGCTACTTGATTGTCGGTCTGGACAAGAACCGTCTTGTAGCTCAGGCGGTCCTGAAATACTTGAATAGCATAGAAGATGGCTCTGAGTTCCAGGAGGTTTATGTGAAGACAAACCTCTTGCTTGGTCCAGAGACCCTGAGTGGAGAGATTGTCCAAGTGAGCCCCACAACCTAACTTGGACGCATCTGTCATCAAGGTGGCTTGGTGTAGTGGCTGCTGAAAAGAAGAGCCTACGAGAAGGTTTTTCAGCGATTGCCACCACTGTAGGGACGAAATGAGGCGTGTAGAGTTTCTGATTTTGTCCCCAAGGCGACCCGACGTCTGTGTCCACTGAGAGGCTAGGGTCCACTGGGCTGCCCGCATGTGTAGGTGAGCATAGGGAACCACATGAACAGTGGATGCCATATGCCCCAGCAGCTGAAGCATTTCTCGAGCATTTAGAAACATTTTCATAGCTGCTTGAGAGGCCAGCTGGAGTATTCGAGCACAATGTGGTTGTGGCAGGAAAGCCCTTGACTGCCTTGTGTCCAGAAGAGCACCTATGAACTCTAGGGACTGAGAAGGGGTGAGATGAGATTTTGGGAGGTTTATGACCAAGCCCAAGTACTGCAGGATTTGCATTGTACAGGAGAGAGCAGAGCTGGCTTCTGGAGCTGTTGATGCTCGGATGAGCCAGTCGTCTAAGTAGGGGAAGATGAATATCTCCATAGTTCTCAAGAATGCTGCTACTACTGCCATGCATTTTGTGAAGACTCTTGGGGCAGGAGCCAGTTCAAAGGGTAGAACCCTGTACTGGTAGTGTCTTCCTTGAAAGAGGAATTGAAGAAACCTCCTGTGATCTGTATGAATGAGGATATGTGTGTATGCATCCTTTAGATCTAGAGAACATAGCCAATCCTGACTCTGAATGTAAGGAAGAAGTGTTCCGAGAGAGATCATCTTGAATTTTTCTCAAAACAGATACTTGTTTAACTCCCTGAGATCCAGTATGGGCCTGTATCCCCTTGTCTTCTTTGGAATGAGGAAATATGGGGAATAGAAACCCATGCCCTGTTGGGACACAGGTACCTCTTCTACTGCTCCTTGAGAAAGTAGTGAGGTGACCTCTTGACACAAGAGAGTGGTGAAGGGGGCCCAAGAATTGAACTGTCTTGTGATGGTGGGAGGGGGCATACTGTGGAAATGGAGTTTGTACCCCTCTGTTACAATGGAGAGAGTCCATTGCTCTGATGTTATCTGTTGCCACCTTTCAGCAAAATGACAGAGTCTGCGTGGAATGGTGAGAGGCTCTGGACCCTTTAGAGATAGGATGACTAAGTTCTCTAGGAAGGAGTCAAAGCCCCTGAGGAGGCTGTGTCTGCTGAGCTGGTTGAGTTCTGGGGACTTGGGCTTTCTTATGTTGTTCGGGTTGCTGCTGCCCCTTTTGGGGAGCATGGACTGGGCAATGGACAGCCTGGGTGTAAGATGTATAGAATTTCTTTTTCTTGTTGAAAAAGAGTTTCTTAGCTGTCTTTTTCTTAGCTGGGTTGGCCGTGGTCCTTGATAGTCTGCTCAAGGTGGTGTTTTCGGACTCAAGCTGAGCAGCTTTGTCTTGCCAATCCTTGCCAAAGAGGTTTTCTCCTATGCAAGGAATATTCCCCAGCTTGTCTTGCACCCATTGTTCTAAATCAGATGCTTGTAACCAGGCAATGCGACGTGCACCGATGGAAATAGCAGAGGTTCTGCTAATGCACTCAAAGCAATCAAAGGTTGCACGGTTCATGAACTTAGAAACATTCTGGGCATGTTTGACCAGAGTGAGGAAATCGGCCCTCTTGTCATCGGGAAGAAGTGGAGCCATGAGTTCCAAATCTCTTGCAACCTCCCGAAGAAACATACCCATATAAAGTATGTAAGAGCTTATTCTAGCCGATAGCATAGAGGACTGAAAGCATCGACGCCCAAAAGCATCAAGCATCCTTGACACACAACCTGGAGGGTTGGATGAAAGAGTAGTTACTCACCTGTAACAGGTGTTCTCCAGGAGCAGCTGAAATCAGTCCTCACATATGAGTGACATTGACGTCGATGGAGCCCCTTGCGGAGCATTTCCCCAGCTTTCTAAGAAAGCCTTTGGGAATACTGCACGCATGCGCGGTCCCCTTCCCGCCCAAAGGTGCCATCTTGCTCAGTCTGATGACATAGCTAATAGCACAGCAAAAATGTAAAAATGAACTATGTACAACTGCAACTCCCAGGGGAGGAGGGAGGGTTGTGAGGACTGATTCCTGCTGCTCCTGGAGAACACCTGTTACAGGTGAGTAACTACTCTTTCTCCAGGACCAAGCAGGAAGTCAGTCCTCACATATGGGTGACTCCCTAGCTCTGGGCTACCAGGAACCCAGGCTGAAAAAGAGAACTTCCTCTAGCCGCAGCATCAGAGAAAAGGCTTTCACTGAACATACCCCCACCGGTAGCTCAACCAGAGGGCAGGAGGGCAGGGGTTGCCTAAACCTCAAAGAGATTCCGGAGTACTGCTTGACCAAAAGCACTGTCCCTACGGGACTCCCTCTCCAAGCAGTAATGGGCTGCAAAAGTCTGGCTTGAGGACCAGGTTGCAGCCCTGCAGATGTCTGCCAACGGTACAGAGCGGAGATGAGCTACTGAGGCAGCCATAGCCCTGACACGGTGGGCCGTGACCCGACCCTGCAAGGGAAGGTCAGCTGCCCTGTAAGCCCAGGTGATACAGTCAGCCACCCAGATGGACAAGGTACGCTTGGACACAGATAACCCTAAGTTATTAGGGTCAAAAGAGACGAAGAGCTGAGTAGCCCTCCTATGCCCCTGCGTACGGTCAAGGTAGAAGGATAAGGCCCTTCTACAGTCCAGGGTATGCAGGACTGCCTCAGCCTGGCTTGCATGAGGCCTAGGGAAGAATGTCGGAAGAACCACCTCCTGGTTGAGGTGGAAAGAGGAGACCACTTTTGGGAGGAACTTAGGATGAGTCCTAAGGACTACCCTATTCCTATAGAAGCGAGTGTAGGGCCAGTCACAGACCAGGGCCTAAAGCTCACTCACTCGCCTGGCCGAGGTTAGGGCTACCAAGAAGATAGTCTTCCAGGAAAGGTAGCGAAGACGATATGTAGCCATCGGCTCAAAAGGTGGACGAGTCAGTTGCTGCAAGACCACATTCAACTCCCACTCAGGGGCTGGAGGATGGATAGGAGGCTTGAGCAAGAGCAAACCTCTGAGGAACCGTGACACCAAGGGGTGAACTGACAAAGAGTGTCCTTCCACCAGTGAGTGGTGAGCTGCTAGAGCAGAGAGGTGGACCCGAACAGAATTTGACTTGAGGCCCTGATTGGATAAGTGCAGCAGATACTGAAGCACTACTGGTACAGTGCAGGAGAAAGGTTCTTCCCTGCGTTGCTGACACCACAAAGAGAACCGTCTCCACTTCAGGGCATAGGTTTTCCGGGTGGATTGCTTTCTAGAGGCCAAGACCACCTCCTTAACTTCCTGAGGCAGGCCCCAGGAAGCCAACACTACCCTTGCAGCCCCTAGGCCATCAAATTGAGATATTTGAGATTGGGGTGCAGAAGGGAACCCTGATCCTGAGAGAGAAGATCGGGTTGCAACCCTAGAGGTAGTGGGGTATCCACTGCCAGTTGAAGCAGAAGTGGGAACCAGGGCTGCCTCGGCCACCTGGGGGCTACCAGAAGTACCGAGGCCTTGTCCCTTAGAATCTTGAACAAGGTTCGGGCCACCAGAGGCGTGGGAGGAAACGCATACAAGAGGCCCTGGGACCATGAAATCAGGAAGGCATCCACTGCTAATCTCATGGGATGCGGTTGCCTGGAGCAGAACCTGGGCAGCTGCCGGTTCAGGGGACTGGCAAAGAGATCTATGGATGGAAGTCCCCATTTCAGGAAAAGTTTCTGAACCACTAACGGGTGCAGTTGCCATTCGTGGGGCTACAGAACTCTGCTCAATCTGTCTGCCAGGAAGTTCTCCTGGCCAGGGAGGTAAACAACCTTGAGAAACATGTTGTGCCGGAGCGCAAACAAGCAAAGGTCCTGCGCCTCCTGACACAGGAGCCTGGACCCAGTGTCGCCCTGTTTGTTCACATAGAACATGGCCACTTGATTGTCTGTCTGTACTAAGACAGACTGGTGAGCCAGGGTGTGAGAGAAGGTCTTGAGGGCTAAGCAAATAGCCCTGAGTTCCAGTAGGTTGATATGTTGCGTGGCCTCCCATGGAGACCACAGGCCCTGGGTGCACTTGTCCAGACAATGTGCTCCCCAGCCTTGCAAGGAGGCATCGGTGGTTAACACTACTGTGAAAACAGGTATCTGAAAAGGCACCCCCTGTAGTAAGTTGGGGGGGGGGGGGTGCAGCCACCATTGCAGGGAGTTCATAAATGGTTTGGACACCAGTACTTTGTCTCTGAGGCTTCCTGTGGCCTGTGTCCACTGAGTTCTGAGGCACCACTGGGCAGTCTTCATGTGGAGGTGGGCATTTGGAGTCACATGCACTGTCGGTGCCATGTGGCCCAGAAGCCACAGACAGAGTCTGGCGGAAACCAGTGGCATGCTGAGAAACTGGTTTGCCAAATCCATTAGTCTTTTCGCTCTGTCCTCTGGCAAGTAAGCCTTTGCTTGCAGGGAGTCCAGCCTTGCCCCTATGAACTCTAGGTTCTGGGAGGAGAGCAAAGTGGACTTTGCGAAGTTTATGACAAAGCCTAGGTGCTGAAGGAGAGAGATAGTTCGGAGGGTGGCTTGCCTGGCCTCCTGGTACGTCTGACCCCTGATGAGCCAGTCGTCCAGGTAGGGGAAGACAAAGATACCTTGATTCCTCAAGTTGGCCACCACCACTGCCAGGCACTTTGTAAAGACTCTTGGGGCGGAGGTGAGGCCAAAAGGCAGTACTCTGTACTGGTAATGGTTTCCTCCCACAATGAACCTGACGTACTTTCTGTGGTCTGAATGAATGAGGATGTGAGTGTACGCATCCTTGAGATCTAAGGAGCATAGCCAATCTCCCTGCTGGAGGTAGGGCAGAAGTGTTCCAAGAGTAAGCATCTTGAACTTCTCTCTCTCCAAGAACTTGTTGAGATTTCTGAGGCCCCCGGTTCCCTTTGGTACCAGGAAGTACCTGGAGTAGAAACCGTGACACTGTAGGTGGGGAGGCACAGGCTCCATCGCCTGGTCCAGTAACAGACCCTGAAGCTCTTGAAGGAGGAAGTCTGTGTGCAGAGGAGACCATGGAGGCTCTCCTGGGAAGTAAGGAGGAGGCAACTGTTGGAAATGGAGCATGTAGCCCTTGCGGACTATGCTTAAGACCCAAGTGTCTCCTGTAATGTGTGGCCACCTGTGGGCAAACAGGGCTAGTCGACCTCCTGTGCAGGGATGGGACAGCAGAGACGGAGAGGCTATGCCTTGGGAGTCAAAAACCCCCAACCTGCTGAGTGGGAGCAGGAGCTGGAGGCTTGGGGGTCTTCTGCCTACGGGGCCCATGTCCCTGCCCCTTGGCCTGCTGACCCTGCTGGGGAGCTGGGGAGGCCTGATATTGTGGGAACGGTTTGTAGGCAGCCACCTTCCTCGGGTATAAGGACTTTTTACCCAAGCCCTTCTTTTTATGAGAAGGGGCAGAAGATTTTCTGGACAGCTTTGTCCAAGTGAGGTGCTCGGTTTCGAGCTCAGCAGCCTTCTCGACCATGGACTTGCCAAAAAGGTTCTCACCTCGGCAAGGGACATCGACCAACTTGTCCTGCACCCATGGCTCGAGGTCCGACGACTGCAGCCATGCCTGGCGTCGAGCCACGATGCCGGCTGCCGCAACACGGGCCGAGGCCTCGAAGCCATTGTAGGCTGCTCAGGACATGAACTTTGAGCATTCCCGAATCCCCGAGGACAAGGACTTGAACCTCTGCAAAGGTTCCCCGGAGAGACCAGCAGAGAACCCAGCAAGCTCCTTCACCAGGTCCTGCAAGTACATGCCCATGTACAGCTGGTAAGACTGGACACGGCAAGCAAGCATTGCGCCCTGGAAGCACTTTCTACCAAACGCATCCAGGTTCCGGGCCTCCCTGCCAGGGGGCACCACGGAGTGCATCTTCTGACTTTTCAGACGATGCATGGCCGATTCCACCACCATGGAATGGTGCGGTAGCTGCGCCTTTTGAAAACCAGGGCTCTTATGGAGTCGATAAATGGAATCGACCCGCTTGCTCGGAACCGGCACCGAGGCCGGCGCCTCCCACATCCGGAAGAGGAGCCGTTCCAGCATCGGAGGAACCGGCACAGTAAAGGCCTCCTTCGGAGGAGAGTCATACTGGAGGGCCTCGAGCTCCTCGGCTCGAGGCTCCTCCTCGGGGTCCGCGGGAATCGCCAAAGCTGTGACCATATCCCTAACGAACTAATGTTTCTATGTTTCTATCAGAGGATCTCTAAAGGTAAAAAGGGGACTGTTGTAGTTGTTATGGAAGGACAGACTAGATAGGCCATGTGGTCTTTTTCTGTCATCATGTTTCTATGTTTCTAACTCCGAGAACCGGGTATCCTCTGGGGGGGGACCTACTCCAGGGCTCGGACTGCGGTAAGTCCAAAGGGACGCACCGAGTCCGGAAAGTATCGTGGGACTCCTCGTCCTCCGTCTCCCATGCAGACTCGTCCAAAGAGGAGTCGGGAGACTCTGACCGTGTGGGTCCCGGTGGCACCCGCCCCGACGAAGAAGGCACCGGTGTCGATGCCCTCGGTCCCGAGCAGGAGGTCGAGGGTGACCGCGACCAAGGACGACTTCGAGCCTTCATGGTCTCGGTATCGACTCGGTCTCCAGGGTCGACTTCGACGTCGATGTCCCGGTGGTCGGGGCAGATGCACCAGCGAGGCTGGCCATCAGCACCCGCTGCTGATCCATGAAGGCAGACAGTCTGCACTCCAAGGCTGTCAGCCTGAGTCCAAGCTCAGGAGACTCAGCAGCCACCGACTCGGGCCCTGGCGGCGCCGGGCCCGACGTTGGCTCCCTGGGAGAAGAGTCCTCGAGGACAACAGGACTTACGTGTCCAGCAGACTACGGCTCCACATGGGGCATTTTGGACGGCTTCTCCTGTTCCAAGGACCCGGGATGGCGGTCGGGGGTCCGAGACCTGGCCCTCGAGGAACCAGGGACCTCCTCCGACGGGGGACCCCCTGTCCGAGGAACCCTGGCGATGCTCGGGGTCAGATTCCCGAGACGTCGAGGCCTCAGACGAGGTCCGGGCCCAGCCAGAGGCAGAGTCAGAAAAAAGCCTTTCCTTTTGATGCTGGCGACTTCGCAGTGCCTTGGTGGACATTTTTCCACACGGGCCACAGATCTTAGGATCATGATCTGGACTGAGGCACCGAAGGCAGCAGTCGTGTGTGTCGGTGAGAGACATGAGTTTCTTGCATCGATCACACTTTTTGAAACCACTGGAAGCCATCGGGGAAAAAAGGGCCACCGTGAGGTCAAAGGACCGGCCTTCCAGGGAAAAAGAAAAAAAGGGCACGAACGCCAGCCACTAAGGGCAAAAACCAAAAAAGAGAAGACGGGCTCGATACCGGTGTACCGAACCCGGCGGGAAGGGGAACCGGCGTCGAACCGGACAAAAACCGCAAGGAAATCGCAAGAAAAATCTAGCTTTTCTCCAGGTGACACGGACAGACGTCCGATGGGCTCCACGGAAAAAGAAAGACTGGGCAAGATGGCACCTTTGGGCGGGAAGGGGACCGCGCATGTGTGCAGTATTCCCAAAGGCTTTCTTAGAAAGCTGGGGAAATGCTGTGCAAGGGGCTCCATCAACGTCGATGTCACCCATATGTGAGGACTGGCTTCCTGCTTGGTCCTGGAGAATGCGTCTTAGCACTTTTGATTCTGCGCATTGCCGATTCCACCACCCTGGAATGGTGTGGTAATTGTGTTTTTTGGAAACCGGGACATTGCGGTATCTGGTACATTGTATCGAGTCTCTTAGAATGTGGAGACACCCGTCAAGGGTGTTTCCCACATCCTAAGCATGAGATCATGCAAAATTTGGTGAATGGGAAGGGTAGCAGCCTCCTTAGGAGCTGCCAGATACTGAAGAATTTCTAATTCTTCAGCTCTCGGTTTCTTCTCAGGGATCACGGTGATCGAGAGTCCCTGTGCTACATCACGTATGAAGTCCTGAAAGGACATGTCCTCCGGAGGAGACATCCGATGCTGTGGTGAAAGAGAGGGATCCTCCGGAAGAACCACCCCGGTACCAACAGAGTCTTTGGAATCGGAGGCTCAAAGTATCATCGGGCTGGATGCTCTCGTATTGCTTGTCGGCGGTATCGGAATGCCTTGATACCGGACCCTCATTGCCGGAGACCGATTCCAGGGCTGACATGGGAGGAAGCATGGAGAGAGGTGCTTTGGTTGATGCAGGTACATTCAGTACAGATATCGGTATGGATAACTGCATCTATTGTAGCGGTTTTAGCAGTGCTGCGGCTGCTAATAAAGCCGCAAGACTGCGCTCAATGGCCAGGATACGTTGATCCATGGAGCCTCCAATGTCTTGGAAGACCTGGGTTTGGTTACCTGAGATCCATGGGAGGAAGATGAAGCCCTGGACGACGTCGATGCAACAGACATTGCATCCAAGGCAAAGAGGATGCCGGGTTTTGCAGGCCTCTTTTGGTCATCTTTCTACAAAGGAGACACTCCGATGGCAAATGATCAGGACCTAAACATTTAAGACACCAATCATGGGTGTCAGTAGAAGAAATGGTACTGCTACATTTTGAACATTTTTTGAACCCACTAGATGGTTTCTCCATTTTGGAAGAAAAGAGGGCCTAGTGCCCAAAATGGCACCTAGAACCAAGAGGGGACAGACCCTCAAAAAAGAAGTTATTCTTTTTTTTTTTTGAAGAAAAGAAATAAGAAAATAAAGAAGGCACCGGTGGTACCGGTATAGGCATCGATGGGAAGGCAGACGCGACGACAAAAAAGAAAATTTTCTGCGGTGACAGGGGTTGCTGCCTGTCGGCTCCGCGGAAAATGAAAAACTGAAGAGGGAGTTGGAAAGGCGGGAAGGCAGTGGCTCAGGCGCAATGGGATGCTCCAAAGGCTTTCCTATTGGACGCTGGGGAGCATTCCTGCGTGTGCTCCGTCGGTGCTGACGATACCCATATATGAAGACTACATTCCTGCCTCTTTCCCGGAGATAACAAATATCTTTTATACCTCAGTAAAAAGAGGGAGGCTGACCTGCATGGAGTGGCAGGTACAACCCTAAACACAGGCATAGAGGGGGTGACCTGCACGGAGCGGCAGTTAGAACCACTCTAGCCACCTTACTGGATAGACTAAATGGACCATACTGGTCTTTATCTACCATCATATACTATGATACTATGTATAAGAGTATACTAATTTTTAGTTTTTTTCTAACAACTGAATATACTAGCACACATGCTATTTAAACTTCCATTGAAATGAAAAGTGAGCATATACTCCTTTAAATAATAAGATTTGCAGTTGTACTAGTGATTTTCAGGGATAGAAGTTTTGCATGGGAAAAGACAGAGAAAGTTAAAAGAATGAAAGATTAGAGGCAAGAGAAATAGAGAGGTTGACACAACAGCTGGAAGAATGAGATGAAGAACTGGATCCTTATGGGGTGAAAGACAGACTGAGAATGTGGGAGTTGCGAGAGGTGAAGACCAGTATGGCTAGAATACTGTAGAACTGCAGGGTCAAGATGGTGGATCGGTAGGGCTGGGATAGAGAAAGACAAGATGGCAGCTGTACGGGTGGAAGAGATAAGGCGGTAGAGTTGGGAGGGGCTAGAAGGGTGATATGGATGGAGTTGGTGAGGCAGTCATGAGGTTTAGCTGTAGGTAGCCCTTCCCCCCAGCCATGCGGCAAGCCATGAGGCTCTGATCAGCCTGACCCTTCCCCCGCAAGCCATGAGGTAATCAGCCTGCTAAGAGAAAAGGCATTGAGATTTCAGTAGGCACCCTTCCCCCCACTCCAGGTCTGAGCACAGTATCCCCTAGCCCAGAAACCAACAGACCAGAGCATACCGGTTTGGACAGGTCACCCAGGTACCTCCCCAGGGGCTGCTGATTGGTGGGCAGGAAATACCTGTGGCAAATGGGATTGTAGAATGAGTTTAAAACTGTACTGTATATAAGGCATTGTAGGCCGTCCCTCGGGGCTCAGACTCTTGTGGAGGTTGCTGGTATCTCTGTCTGATCCTGTGTGCACATTAAAAGTTCCTGTTTGCATTCCAGCCTGTCTGAGAGTTTTCCTTCTGTGGGTGAGTGATTGAATAAGAGCTTTTCACAGTGATTGCGATAACATTTTGGCGACCCAGATGGGACCCTTTTAAATTAAATTTAAAAAAGCCTCTCTCATCACACCCACGGTGGGAAGACTACTGCTTTTTGCAGGATCGGGGCCTCCACCAGCCAGGGACCGGCCTCTCCAGGTGATTAACGGTCCTTGGCGCCCCGGGCCACTTTGTGCTCGGAAGGACACCTTGATTTGTCTGGACAGCCGGTCCCTGCGGTTGAATCCCCGATTGAAAAACCAGCTGGATAGACTGGCATCCAAACTTCCTGTCTGATCAGAGTTCTGGTGAGTACTGCTACCTTACTGTTTGGGGCTAGTTCTGTACTCTATCTGTGAGTCCTGGTAATTTCTGGGAACCTGTAGCAGCCTGATCAACTGCACGAGCAGTCCTATTAGGGGCCTTAGTGGCCCTGAAGCCATTGCTCGTCCTGTATCTGAATACCGGTAAAATCTGAATAACTGCAGTAATCTGAAACTGCAGTAATCTGAGATCTTTTAAAAGCGCTGCCAAAAGAAAAAAAGTAACCAAACTATAGCACTTGATAAGCTAAGAATTAGATCGCTGCTTCTCTTCTTTCCTTTCTGCTTGTGGGAAGTTATCTGAAGCGTGACTGCAAGGAGAGAGTTCTCTAATGTGCTGCCGCTGTTTTAATTTCTGCTCCCCCATGCTGTTGTTGTGTTCCCGCGGTTAATTTGTGCTGTTCTGTTCCCAATGTTAAATTTCTATTCCCCTGCCTCCCGGTACTGTCCCGATGCTTCCCTGAGCCCCCACTGAGATCCTCTGCCTCCCGGTACTGTCCCGATGCTTCCCTGAGCCCCCGCTGAGATCCTCTGCCTCCCGGTACTGTCCCGATGCTTCCCTGAGCCCCCGCTGAGATCCTCTGCCTCCCGGTACTGTCCCGATGCTTCCCTGAGCCCCCGCTGAGATCCTCTGCCTCCCGGTACTGTCCCGATGCTTCCCTGAGCCCCCGCTGAGATCCTCTGCCTCCCGGTACTGTCCCGATGCTTCCCTGAGCCCCCGCTGAGATCCTCTGCCTCCCGGTACTGTCACGATGCTTCCCTGAGCCCCCGCTGAGATCCTCTGCCTCCCGGTACTGTCCCGATGCTTCCCTGAGCCCCCGCTGTGGTCCCCTGCCTCCCGGTACTGCTCCGGTGCTGCTTTGGGCCCCCGCCGTGATCCCCTGCTGCCCCCGCTGAATTTTATGCCTTTCCCTGCTGTCCCGATGCACCACTGAGTCCCCGCTGGGTTTCCTGCCTTTAAACCAAAAGATAAATAAATAAATAAAATGCTAACCTTTTTGTTTTTTTATTAAGTCGATCGCTTGGAAGTCCATCACTTCCCCTTTTCCCATCTGTAAAGCTGAGGGTGAACCGGTGTGGAAGAGCACGAGGAGGTAGCAGCCATCTTGTGGACACCACGTGCGTTTCTCTGCACTGATCTAGTGGACACCACGTGTATTTCTCTGCGCAGAGGTATTGAGGGGCCCTGGAGTGAACCTGGAGCTCCATCTAGTGGTCATTTAAAAACTAGCTGTATTTTTATCCTTATGGTTAAAGTGATCCTGGAGCTCCATCTAGTGGACATTAGAAAATAGCTAGCTATATTTCTCATATTTCTAATATCCTCATGGTAAAAGTTAAATCCTATGATACAGCTAGAGAGAGTGTGTAATGTATTTGAACAGCTGCTACTGAGGAAAGAGAGTGTATGAGTATTCGCTGCTGAGACGTCTCTGTTTTCTGTTTTCCCTCTTTCTTTTTCCCTTTGTGGTCCTGTGTGTTTTGTGCAACCAAACTCTGCCTGTTACCTGGATTATATTGTATATTGTATTCCCAGAAGTGAGATTAGAAAATTTACACTGAACATTGTGATTTGTGAATTGTGATTAGAGCATGGGGTCCGGAGGCTAAATTATAGTGAAGGAGCATCCGGACCAGTTCTCCCTATATAGATTCATGGCTGGCCCATATAGTTAATGTGCTGTTATGTAAAAATTGCTAGTGGCTCTGTGTTTGTTAGAGTGTCTCTGTGTTTAGTTGTGACATTAGGGAAAGAAAGTTTTTGTCCAGACATTAGGTCTTTATATTTCAGGATTGATTTTGATACTCTATCAGTAAAAGGTGAAGTTATTGACGAGTCGCCCCTGTGTCCCCAAACAGTGAAAAAAAACACCAGGTCTACTGATTGCAGGGAAGGGGACAGTTTGGAAAGGGGGGTGGGGTTTGCTGTGTGTGGACTGTAGTACTGGTATAGCAGTGAAGGAAGACAATTGCTTTGTTTGATGCATATCCAGTTTCATTGCTATGTTTCATGCATGATCAGTGGTCAGGGAACCAGGTGTTTTGGTCACACCTCTCAGCGGTGACTGGGGGATAGTTGGAACTGCTGAAATAGTTTGCATAGCTATAGAAAGATACTGGGAGGAGTTCCTTCTTCTAGCAGATGAATGGAGGCCCATTAGAGAGGACAAAAAAAAAAAAATCACCTAGGAGTCTTTCTCCTAGAGGACAAAGAACCCCAATTCACCTAGCCACACCTAGCCTGCAAACAATCCTCTTGTCATCAATTTTAATTGTAGAGTTTTGAGCTTCTAGAACCATGAGGTGCCTCCTTTGAGCATCCTCAAATGTCTGCTGGAAGCAAACAAAGGCTGAAGAAAAATCCTTATAAGATCATGAAGAAATGAAGATTTTTTTACTTGTCCTTTAAAGCCTGGATTTTATCTCTGGTACATATATTTGGTTTTGACTGCACATACAAACTTAAGCAAGTAATACTTCTGCATGATATGCCATCTTTGGCAGTTTATTCTGCAGACAGTAAATGCTGTGCTGATGATTGCGTTCTTTCCTGCTTGGTACATTAAACTGCCTTGATCAACTGTATTCATTTTTCTGATACTACAATGATATTGCATTCCAGATATCCACCAACCTTCTTATAAAGTATCAGTTTCATGCCTGTTTTGAACTATAAGATACAAGGTAATCACTTTGCCTTGTTAAGCTCTGTGCTGATGAATGATGAACAGGACAGTAACATCATAGGTGCTATTTAGAATAAATTCACCTGTCCTGCTGTATTTGAATTTTACATGTTGGTGTCCAGAGTTCAGGAGCACAATATATTATAGCACTGTGAGATACAAATCTTTTTAGTTTATACATTTATACTTTGTTACCAAATATACTGGTAGGAGTACATTATGTAGAGGTCCAGTATACACAGCAATAAGATGAGTAAATATTAAATTTTGGAAAAGGGCTGATCTGAAATCGCTTTGTTCCCAAGTATATAGAGCAAATTTAGTGGAAAGATGGAACTGTGTTTCCCAGAAAATATGGAAATATTTGTAAAAAAAAAAAAAAAAAAAAAATTTTATTTACAAATATAATGATAACATTAACTTGAGTTGATTGGAAAAAACTAAATCTTACTTGTCAGCAATGATCCAGGAGAGCTTTGAGAAAATGAATGAGAGAGAGAGAGAGGGGCAGAAGGTGAGACGACAGCCTAGGAAAAAGGCAATAAAACGTGCTACTCCAAGTGTGATGATCTGGGCCACCGGAACTCTGACTGCTCTAAGACTCCTCGAGGACCCACAAGGCCTGAGAAAACATGAACCTTGTACATTTATGCCTCTGAAGAGACATGAATAGGCAGGGGGGAATAGGCCAAGAAGAACCCGAGGAAGTATTGCCATGAGGCCTATTCACAAATGCCTTGCAGGCCAAGAAGAACCAGAAGGAGTATCGCCATGAGGCCCAACCACCAATGCCTTGTACCCTCTTAGTCTCTCACCTCAAGAGGATCTCTTTTGACACCATAATTAATGGATAGCTTGCATAAATCCTTGTGGACACTACATTTTCAAGATCAGTCCAAGTATTTTTAAGTTTCCTACAGTACTCTCACTGCGAACCAGGTATACAATAGACTCTAGTCATACATGAGAGATATGTGGCTGTCATGTTAGGAGCCATATTTCTTTCTATTGGAATTGATGTATAGTTTTATATTGAAGATTGTTTAGACAGTCGCTATTTAGAATGAGCACCCATGCCAATCTAGAACTGCACCAATTAAGTTAGTGGGAAATGGACACTGTTTACAACAATACTACGTTTCTAACAATTGTTTTAGCAGCCTTGCCAGTTAAGGATACATTAGTATGGTATAGAAAAAGAAAAATTGAAGGACCTATGTATGTAGTTGGTGGAAAGTGTTGTGAGGGATAAAATGGTATATTAAGAGGAAGGACTCTGATGGACAGTAAACTGATGAAGGTAATTAATGATGTGGAAGGACTCTGATGGACAATAAACTGATGAAGGTAATTAATGATGTGGAAGGACTCTGATGGACAGTAAACTGGTGAAGGCAATTTAATGATGTGAAGTGATGTATCTGGCCGGTGAATATAAAAATGATGAGCATTTTATTCAACTGTGCCGTCTCCAGTATCTTCAATTTGGGAGGTCATCTAGGCCCCACCACAATACTCAAAGATTGTAGGTAGGCACCTGGAGACAGGCTGGGTGCACCTTGCATCCTGATGAGCTTTGGAAAAAACCCCGCACTAAACATGTGGTACTTCCAGATGCTTTTTTGCCTTACTTTTCCTCTGTGTGTCCTGGCCAGGCATGCAGAGGCAAAGGGGGATAAATTGATGACAAATTCTCACAGACAAAAAAAAATTGGTGTGATTCTAAAACTTGTCAGAATTACAGAACACGCGCGTGCACTTGTCTGATCTGTAAACATGTGGAGATCAGTCAAGGGCATAATGGAATATTTCCTACCAGCAAAGGAACCTCCAGTGATAATGGATCAAGGAGTGGAAGCAGGATCTGCTGACCCCCCCAGTGGCGAGACCCGTATACCATTCTGCGGACCCCCCCACGGCTGTCAAGGTGGCTGAAGTTGCTCCGAGGATCCATCACTCTCGTGTCAAGGCCGCTGCACCAGAAATTGTTCCAGCCTGGGCTTCTGTCACAGTTCCAAACCAGCCCCTGCGCTTTGACACTTCTGCCCAGTACGGGATTCTAACAGACTGCCGACGAACTCTGGACTACCGGAGAGACTGATTTACAGACACCTTTTCCTTGAACCGGGATCAGACTGAGAGACTGATTTACAGACACCTTTCCTGGAACCGGGATCAGACTGAGAAAAGGTGCCTTAGCTGATATGGACTTGCTTTCAAACAAGTGCAGAGACTACTAACACAGCAGTATTACTTGCCCAAACTGCTCTGAACATGACAGACCTTTGTATACGTAACTCTCTACTTTAACTTGTCCCATTGCTGTACCGTACATTTTAACCAGGTGCCTTTTTCCTTACAGGTTGTTTCCACACTTGACACCCTGGTAGAACGCAAGGTGGTTACCACTGTCATGGCCCTGTCCCAAATACAGCCCTCAACCGCTAAAGGGGGGAATGAGGCAGTCATGAGGTTTAGCTGTAGGTAGCCCTTCCCCCCAGCCATGCGGCAAGCCATGAGGCTCTGATCAGCCTGACCCTTCCCCCGCAAGCCATGAGGTAATCAGCCTGCTAAGAGAAAAGGCATTGAGATTTCAGTAGGCACCCTTCCCCCCACTCCAGGTCTGAGCACAGTATCCCCTAGCCCAGAAACCAACAGACCAGAGCATACCGGTTTGGACAGGTCACCCAGGTACCTCCCCAGGGGCTGCTGATTGGTGGGCAGGAAATACCTGTGGCAAATGGGATTGTAGAATGAGTTTAAAACTGTACTGTATATAAGGCATTGTAGGCCGTCCCTCGGGGCTCAGACTCTTGTGGAGGTTGCTGGTATCTCTGTCTGATCCTGTGTGCACATTAAAAGTTCCTGTTTGCATTCCAGCCTGTCTGAGAGTTTTCCTTCTGTGGGTGAGTGATTGAATAAGAGCTTTTCACAGTGATTGCGATAACATTGGAAGACTAGGTGTGAGACATGAAGGGGATGAAAGATGGTGTGAGACATGAAGGGGATGAAAGATGGTGAGAGACAGCAGATTTGAAGGGTAGGATGAGTGAGAAACATGAATATGGCAAAGTGGTAGGAATCAGAGAAGGGGAGAGGTAGTAGAGTTGTGGAACTGGGAATGATTAGACACAAGGGACTAATAAGGATGAATGATATTTAGGGAGCTGGGAGAGATAAGTGACAAAGAGATAAGCAGTGTTGTATATGTTGATATTTATTTTGTTTTTATTTGGATAGTTATTTCTTTTCAGGAAAATGGTTTAAAAATATAATAAACACTGGGAGGGAATGTGAAACAGCGGAGTTGTAGACTGAGAATAATAAAACATGAGGAGGTAGGATGGCAGAGCTGAAGTGCCAGGACAGAAGGGGCAGCAAAGTTGGGAGCAGGCCTGGATTAGGCATAAGAAACTTAGGCAATTGCCTCCAGTGCCAAATTTTTGTAAGTGTCAAAGTACTGTCATTACCAGTATGCCTATATCCAAGTCTGAGATTTTTTTGCCTGGCAGAGAACCTGCAGGAACAGCAAAAAACTGTAAGAGAAAATTCAGTGCAAGGCCTCCTGCCCTCGCACTCCAATAGGCCTTGTGGTGCCCCACTCTCATATGGGTTTTTATGGTAATGTGGTAATGTGATCCCTATGCAGGAAGATGGCAGGAAGCACAATGCTTGTCAGAGTATAAAGGAAGGCAGGTTCTGCACTGAATTTTCTCATACAATTTGCTGCTACTCCTTGGGGGTTGGTTCTGGAAAACAAACAGGACAGACATTTAGGTAAGGGGAGTTGATCTGGGCAGTGGCGATCGGGGTAGGGATGGGAGATCCCCACCTCTCTCCCTTCTCCCCCCCCCCCCTTGGGTACCTAAAACATAAATCTAGCCTTGGTTGGGAAGCTAAACGAGCTGTTTGACATGAGTATGGCCACATCAAAATAAGAGTAGACCTTACAGCATAAGCATTAAAGGGGTCATTAATTTTATTTTATTTTTATTAACAATTTAACTTGCCCATCACAGTAATTCTAGGTGGCTTACAAGACAAACATGATAAATAAAAGTTGGGTGGGTAAATGAAATATCCCCTTCCCCTTCCTGTACTCCTAAAAAGCAGTCAGCAGACCTTTCCTTCCAGTGCACCCCATTCTACATAGTAAATGACGGCAAAGAAAGACTTGCATGGTCCATCTAATCTACCTAGTTAGGTGGTGAGGGTTGCACCTGCTCCTCCATATAGGTTACCCTTCTCTGTGCTTTTATTTAGGGTTTGCAAGTTACTCTTCCCTAATTTTTTAAGTGTAAAAGTTATTTAAGTTTTCTTTGATTGATTCATCTTGCTGTTAAGGAGTCATCTGTGTCTGTCCCATGCCTTTTTGTCCCCACCACCTCTACTGGGAGGTCATTCAAAGCATCTACCATTCTTTCCATGAAAAAATATTCCCTGAAGTTGCTTGAGTTTGCCTCCTCGCAGCTTCACATCATGTCCTCTATTTCTACAGCTTCTCTAATGGCCACACTCACTCAGTGATGCATAACTTTGAACCAAAAGAAAATTTCAGAGGAATTGGAAATACATTTATTACAGTGGAGTAAATTCTGCCCAAGCAGCCTCTGCAATGCAGGGGACACAGGCAGGAGGGAAGGCCCACATGGCAGGATGAAAGCAGAGCAGCAAACTTTCATTAAAATATTTTTCTACACTGTCTCCTGACATGCAGGAGGTAAAGTGTCAAACATTTTAATGTAACTCTGCCTAGGGTAAAGGGGGGTGGGTGAGCCCACCACAATAACTGGGGGCTCCTCATTAGAACTTATGCAACTGACTTATTATCATCATATTTACAAATTTTGCTTAAGTAATTGCACTGAAAATAATGCATCTGTAGTAAAGATTCTTAACATATGCAGTGTGGTAGGCTATGGCCTATAATATCCTGAAAACGTATGAGAGGCCTGTAAGCCAGGCCTGAGTCCCCACCCCCACCAGAGATTAATAGTGCTGAGAAAGACCAAAGTCAGTAGAAGTTTGAGAATCTGCTTTAAACTGCTTTTGATAAGTTTGTATGAATCCTTTATTAAAATGCTGATGATAGATATGTTCCAGTGTTCTGCATTCTCACATTCTCTGAGCTTAGAAATGACCTTGCAGTAGAGATGTATCCCATGTCTAGAAACTGTACCATTGTTAGAATAGCCTGAGAAGGGGGAACGGGGTGCTAGGCCCAGAGAGGGTCCCCGATTGGATAGATGCAGGGGGCGTTGGGACCAATAGGAAGGTTGCCTGTATCAAACTGTGAAACTGTATATAATGAATCTGCTACTGTATTTCGTTGCTCATTCTTTTCAGACACAAAAGGTGTCCGTTTGAGCCTGTGCACAATAAATTGGCTTGGATCTTTGAACTGACTCCTGGTATTATTTATTGCATGCTTATCAGCTGCTACATATTCTTGATGCGTTGGCCGGGAATGTGCGAGTAGTGGATGGTATTCAAGTGAATATACCACGTACTTTCGCCTCCAGGTTTGGTCCGGCTGGAGCCGCACCTGACTGATCGCAGGAGAGCCTCTGGCGCCACCGGTCCTCTTGTATAGGAGAGGGCTCCTCCTTGCCTCCGCAGGTTGCTGGTTCTGGCTGGCCAACACCTCCGAACCCGAGGGGAGTCCAGGATCCAACCCATGAACTGGTTTTGTATTGGGAACCGGATCCGGTGAGTAGACATTTTCTTGTTCGATAGTCAGTGAGGCCTGGGGAAAGTCTTGCATGAGTATGCGAGACTAATTTGGCATAGACATTTTCTTGTTCGATAGTCAGTGAAGCCTGGGGAAAGTCTTGCATGAGTACGTGAGACTAATTTGGTATAGACTAACTGGGAAAGTCTTGTATAAGTAAAGTGCGCAAGACAAGAGAGCTTGATCACCTCTCATAAGGGCGGTCCTAGTACGCTTTGCATAAGGGTTAGCGGAGCCGAAGCCACCGACCCTTTGGTTGAGTTAGTCAGTAAAACCTTGGGCATTTGAAAAATAATTTCTTGTTGCTGGCATGATTGTCTGTGTGACTGAGAGGTCTTGAGATACAGACCAAGTGAGTGCAGACTCCTGAGTAGCGCAGTTCCTGGCAGGGCGACCGCGCCCAGGTCGCGAAAAGGAGGAAGCGTTTGATGTTTGTCTCCCCCATTGTTCCGTTGTCCTTACTGTTTGTTGTTTGTATCTGATTTTTGTTATCTGTTGAAACCGCGAGTTTCCCTTCTGGTATAATGTAAGATTATTCTGTTAGGTAATTTGTGAAACAGTTTACCGATTAAGGAATAGTACTAAGAAAAGAAGAAAGAAGAGGAAAAAAAACAACTCAGGAGTCACTTCTAAGTAGAAAGACAGCTGTCTCACTGATTTCAGTTTTTTTCCAGCACAGTGTGAGTCTCTAGCAAGCAGAGAGAGAAGCCTGTAGAAAGGAATGTTTTAGTATCCTTTAACCCTTTGAAGGCTTACTTTCAATTTTTAATCCACATTCTGCAGCTGGGTTAATTTGTGCTTATTTCAGGAAAATTGTACCTGTCTTATTCAATATGTTCTAATAGTGATGTTCCTTCTGCTATGGTCATGTATTATATATCATTTGGTAGGAATATTTAGTCAGAATTTTGGATTCCGACAGTTTTGGGCTCAGCCTGGAAAGGGTTAAGTTCTTATTAACCCCTTTCGAGCTCCTCAACTGTTCTTGTAATATCTCAGCCCTGCTTGTATTTCTACAGGATTAAGTGAGGAAGATTCTGTAGGGCTAGTATTACTTGTTACGGCATGTTACCTTTCAGAACTATCCAGGGGGAAGGGTTTAGTTCAGTTTTAGTGTGCAGGGTGAGACTCCTTAAAATAAATACCTGATCAGATAAGGCTGTTAGGTATAATGCATTTGTGGGCTTAGCTTTGTCTTGTGTTTTTTATGTTTCAGTCTTCAGCAAACATTGTAATGGTCCAAACAGAAATGATAGAGAAATTAAGAAAACTGCTTTTGTTTTTTTTTTGACCTTCGAAGTAGATGTTAAGAGCCCTGACAGGACTATGAAGCATCCCGAGCCAGTAGTTACCAGATCGTGACTTGAAAATGATTTAAATCCTGAGTGAATGAGGAGTTGTTGTTGTTAAGTGCCGTCGAGTCGGAGTCGACTCATGGCGACCCTCTGGATAGCTATCCTAAATTGTGTTCGGTCTTCAGTCAGGCGGCTCATTGTTGACAGACTGGTACCCGTAGCTGCTGTTATTGTATCGATCCATCTCATTGCTGGCCTTCCTCTTTTGCGTTGACCTTCTATCTTGCCAAGCATAATGTCTTTCTCTAATGATCTCTCTCTTCGCATGATGTGTCCAAAGTATGAAAGTCGAAGTCTTGTCATCTGAGCTTCTAAAGAAAGCTTAGGTTTGATCTCCTCTAGTACCGACTGGTTTGTTCTTCGGGCAGTCCATGGTATACACAGTATACCAATGAGGAGTTAATCGTGCTTGAATTTTATTTTTTATATACAACTGCGTATGCTATTGAGCAAAATTAAAAGTAAAAATGAGATTTTATATACTGTGGCAAGCACCTCATAGAGGACATACTTATTGTTTATAAAAAAAAAAAAAGGAGTATATGCATTCCAGATATCCACCCACTTTATGAAAAAGTACCCGTTTCATGTCCTTTGAATATCTGCTTTTTAAACTGTAAGATTTAAAGTAATTCCTTTGCATTATTCAGCTTAGTACTGACGACGGCTGGCAGTTAGTTTCATGCCAAGTATTTTTACTCTAGTCATACGTAACAGATATGTGGCTGTCATGTTAGGAGCCATAGTTCTTTCTATTGGGATTGTTGTTATAACATGTTGCAAAATAATAGTTTTATATTTTAAGGACTTTATCTAAATTGTTCCTATTTAGAATGAGCACACATAATCCATTATGCTTATTACAACCAATCTAAGCTTATGCTTTCTGCCTACCCTTTGTTTACCGCAATAAGTTTTTTAATAAGTGCACCCAGAGGAATATTGTTGCATAGTTCTGACTCATAGTCCTCAGGAAAAGGCAGCCTGACTGCCCGCCCCCTCTGTCTGTTGTCAAGTATGTCATCATGGGGGGGGGTCGGAGTCCACGCAGATTCTGTTGAAATGAATGACTAGGAATTTTAGCAAGGGATTTGCTGGAGACTACGGAATTAAAATGTCTCCGTCCCTATTAGGAATGCTCTGTGAAAGGGAGTGGCCAGTGTTGGTCACTTCGTGGCCCCGTGAGGGCATCTTTGATATTAGTATAGTTTCCCGTGTTTATCAGGTTGTACAGAAAATGTTCCCTGATCTATTCCCCTATATAGATTCCTGGTTAAGTGTTTGTGAAGGGAAAAAAAGCCCTCCTGGATAAAGCGTTGCTATGAGGAACAGTGTAGGAGATTGGTAGCAACCACAAGGGGGAGGGCCCGGAAGACTGGGAAAAAAAAAAGCTGCCCATATATTCTGCCCCAGAATCTCCAGACATTCCACTCTGTCCATCCCAGTATCTTTATAGGCCAGTCCCCTCAGCTCTGCCACCACCCCGGGCAGAGCCTGGGGCAGGGGGGGGACACCTCCCTGCAGATGTACCCCAAGTAGTTCACCAGCCACCTCCGCAGCAGGAGGACGCACACCCCCTCTTGACCGGAAGCTCCGGCTCAGTTCAGAGTGCCTCGGGAGGACCACAGTCCACCGATGACACTGCCAGCAGGGATTCATTTGCCAGTTGAGGGTCACTTACTGCAGACAGCCAAATCCAGGGGGCAGAATTTTAACAATCCAGACCACCTTATACTTTCAGAAGTACAACAGCAAGTCAAAGGGATGGTAACCTTATGCCATTGCGTCAAGTACCTGGTTTACCTATCCTAAATGAACAGGGCCAGATGGCGCCAGGACCAACCAGTCTAATCTACGTGCCTTTTTCCACTACTGATTTATTAAACTGGAAAATGCATTATGCATCCTATACTGAAAAACCCCAAGAATTGACAGAGTTAATGTCTAGTATAATGCAAACTCATCAGCCTACCTGGACTGATTGTCGCCAGCTCCTGTCCACTCTCTTTACTACCGAGGAGCGAGCGCGAATTGTGCAAGCAGCTATCCGTTGGTTAGAAGAGAATCCCGTAGAGGCGGGGGAAATGAATCTCCCACAAGCAGCCACCGCAGCTTTCCCAAATGAAGATCCTAGATGGGATCTGAATGACGAAAGGGGGGCGACGGCCCAAACTCAATTTCGTCAGGCCTTGATGCAGGGCCTGAAAAAGGGAGGTCAGAAAGCTATGAATATCGGGAAGGTATCAGACGTTATCCAGGGTCCGAATGAGAGCCCAGCGGCCTTTCATGAGAAGTTGTCTGAAGCCTATAGATTGTATACCCCATACGATCCAGCAGCCCAGGAGAATTTGCGTATGGTAAATGCAGCCTTTGTCAGTCAGTCCCAGAGAGATATAAAACGAAAATTACAGAAAATGGATGGATTTGCAGGCATGAATACAGCACAGTTAATGGAAGTTGCTCAGAAAGTGTTTGTGAATCGTGAAAATGAACGTAACAGAGAAAGTGAACGTAAAATGAAGAAGAAAGCAGATCTTCTTGCTGCCGCTTTAATTGAACTACGTGGAGAAGGTTTTCCTAATCGAAGGAGCAGAGGACGTGGAAGGGGTCGTGAAAATAATTGGACCCCACTGGGTGCGAATCAGTGCGCCCATTGCAGAGAAGAAGGACACTGGAGAAGTGAATGCCTGCATCTTGACTCCACCCCCAGGAGGGGAGGAGGGAGTCCCTGGAGAACAGGAGGTCGATTTCAGAGTTGTGGAGGAATGAACCGAGCACAGTTCCAGCGAGAGGGAAGAAGCTATTGAGGGAGTGGCAGTTGCAACAGGCTATGACATGGATGAAGACTAGGCCAGACCGGGCTCCAAGTTCACCCTGGGTCCCCAGGAGCCTATGGTCAGTTTGAAAATAGGGGACCAATATATGTACTTTATGGTGGATACAGGAGCAGAACACTCAGTGGTGGCAAAGCCAGTAGCCCCTTTGTCTTCTCGATGCATCACCATTGTCGGAGCTACTGGGGCTAGGGCTACTAAGCCTTTCCTGCAGAACCGCATGTGTGAACAAGGGGGACAGAAAATAACGCACCAGTTCCTGTATATGCCTGAATGCCCTATTCCACTTTTGGGCCGAGATATGCTTGTTAAGCTCCAGGTGCAGATATCTTTGCTGAAGGGGGAGAAATGCAAATGATTGTAAACTCAAAAACCTGCTGGATTGATGGTGCTGACTGTCCCCCGAGAAGAAGAATGGCGATTCTATAATGTATCTCCAACCAAGCCAGCTAGTTCCTGTATACCCACCAACCTTTTAGCCCCGCCTGAAGTATGGGCAGAAGATAATCCATCTGGCCTAGCGAAGAACATAGCCCCTGTCATTGTCACCCTCAAGCCAGGAGCGGAACCAGTGCATGTGAAGCAGTATCCTCTTCCTCGACCAGCTATTGAAGGTATCCACTGCCATCTGATGAAACTACTGAAGTATGGACTTCTCAAGGAGTGCTAGTCACCTTGGAATACCCCCCTTCTCCCAGTCAAGAAACCTGGGACAGGGGATTACCACCCAGTACAGGATTTGAGGCGGGTAAATGATGCAGTTGAAACTATACACCCAGTGGTACCAAATCCTTATACTCTCTTGGGACTGATCCCCGCTGAGGCTACTCATTTCACTGTCCTGGACCTGAAAGATGCCTTCTTCTGCATACGCCTAGCCCCCACCAGTCAACTTTTGTTTGCTTTTGAATGGCAAGACCCCACAACAGGAAGGCGGGGCCAACTCACCTGGACTCGATTACCCCAAGGATTTAAGAATTCACCTACTCTCTTCAGTGCTGCTTTAAATCAAGATCTCTCAAGCTACTCTGTGAACCCAGGACAAAGGGTTCTTCTCCAGTATGTGGACGACTTGCTCATAACCACAAATTCAGAAAGTGAATGTCTACAAGCCACCAGTGAACTCTTGCATCTTCTAAATGAGGCTGGATACAAAGTCTCAAGAGCCAAGGCGCAATTATGTCAGACTGAAGTTAAATATCTAGGATTCCAGTTGTCCAGCGGAATTCGACGCTTGGGACCGGAACGCAAAGAAGCTGTA
This sequence comes from Ichthyophis bannanicus, assembly GCA_033557465.1. Taxonomy (NCBI): domain Eukaryota; kingdom Metazoa; phylum Chordata; class Amphibia; order Gymnophiona; family Ichthyophiidae; genus Ichthyophis; species Ichthyophis bannanicus. The sequence continues at coordinate 641,277,006 of CM066036.1, read as the reverse complement.
TGCAGTATTCCTACTCCAACCACCAGGAGGCAAGTGAGAGCCTTCTTGGGGGCTGCAGGGTACTGTCGTATATGGATCCCCAATTTCGCTCTGTTGGCAAAGCCATTGTATCAAGTCACCAAAGGAATGGAGAGGTCTCCATTGGAGTGGGGACCTGAACAGGATGCAGCATTTTGATCTCTAAAAGCCGCTCTGATGTCATCACCAGTTCTGGGCCTGCCAGATGTCCAGAAACCTTTTCGCCTCTATATTCATGAATCACAAGGAAATGCTTTGGGAGTGTTGACTCAATCTCTTGGATCTTGGCAGCGACCAGTGGCCTATTTATCAAAACAGTTGCATACAGTTGCAAAAAGTTGGCCCCCTTGTTTGAGAGCTGTTGCAGCTACAGCCCTTCTAGTGAGTGAAGCAGACAAGCTCACTCTGGGACAAAGTCTTCAAGTTACTGTACCACACTCTGTTCTGACCCTTATGGAACACAAAGGAAGTTTCTGGCTCACAAATTCGCGAATATTGAAGTATCAGAGTATGCTGTGTGCGAATCCCCGGCTACAATTGATGGTCAGTCAAGCTTTGAATTCTGCTACGTTGTTACCAATTGGTCCTGGCCCCCCCGATCATGACTGTCTGGAAATTATGGACACTGTATTCTCAAGTCGCCCGGATCTGACTGATGTCCCTTTGGAGGACCCTGAACGGACTTTCTTTGTGGATGGGAGCAGTCTCGTCATCAATGGGCATCGTTGTGCCGGGTATGCAGTGGTGACCCTTGATCTGGTAGTTGAGTCCTCAGCCCTGGCCCCGGGGACTTCAGCACAGAAAGCTGAACTGATAGCTCTCACTAGAGCACTGATAATAGGAAAAGGGCTCCGTCTAAATGTGTACACAGATTCCAAGTATGCCTTCACAACTTTGCACGCACATGGGGCCCTGTACAAAGAATGAGGGTTGATAACCTCAGGAGGTAAGTCCATTAAGTATGACCCCGAGATATTGACATTATCAGCTGCATACTGCCTACAGACCTCAGAATTTAGGAAAAGTAGAACGTATGAATAGAACCCTGAAATCTCAGTTGTCTAAACTTTGTCAAGAAGTTCACCTGAAGTGGCCCCAGGTTCTTCCTATAGCCCTTCTTAGGATATGCTTAGCCCCTACTATGTCTTTAGGAGTTTCCCCTTTTGAGATTCTGTATAGGCGACCCCCGCCTATTGTACAAGGAATAAAAGGAGATATGAAACAGATTGGATCTGAAATTACTAAATAAGAACTATTGGTTTTAAGTTCTGTTTTGCAGAGTCTTCATACGTGGGTACAAGATCAGCTGCCCATCCATCTAACAGAACCCCTGCATCCTCTCAAGCCTGGAGTCTCGGTATGGATTAAAGAGTGGAGAAAGACACCGTTGACACCGCATTGGAAGAGACCTTATGTTGTCATCTTATCAACCCCAACTGCAGTTAAAGTTGCAGAACTCGAACTCTGGATTCATCACAGTCGAGTAAAGCCAGCAGCCATTGATAGCACTGTAGAATGGAAGGCAGCTACAAAAAAGTATTAGCTATGTGGCAATATTACCCTATACCCCAAAATGATGCTTTTACGCAAGTATAATATGTGATTTAATTCTCACCCTTTCTCACTTGCGGGTGAGAATAATCAAAGGGGGGAATGTGGTAGGCTATGGCCTATAATAGCCTGAAAACATATGAGAGGCCTGTAAACTAGGCCTGAGTCCCCACCCCCACCAGAGATTAATAGTGCTGAGAAAGACCAAAGTCAGTAGAAGTTTGAGAATCCGCTTTAAACTGCTTTTGCTAAGTTTGTATGAATCCTTTATTAAAATGCTGATGATAGATATGTTCCAGTGTTCTGCATTCTCACATTCTCTGAGCTTAGAAATGACCTTGCAGTAGAGATGAATCCATGTCTAGAAACTGTACCATTGTTAGAATAGCCTGAGAAGGGGGAACAGGGTGCTAGGCCCAGAGAGGGTCCCCGATTGGATAGATGCAGGGGGCGTTGGGACCAATAGAATGGTTGCCTGTATCAAACTGTGAAATTGTATATAATGAATCTGCTGCTGTATTTGGTTGCTCATTCTTTTCAGACACAAAAGGTGTCCGTTTGAGCCTGTGCACAATAAATTGGCTTGGATCTTTGAACTGACTCCTGGTATTATTTATTGCATGCTTATCAGCTGCTACAGCAGTAGACCCATTAGTATGTGCAGTGCAACCTAACATGTACATTAACAGCTAGAGTTACTGATTTGTGCTTCCGCATTAGTGTAAGTTAACATCATTAATATGTGTTATGTTATCACGAGTCCATTTTATGCAATAGGGCCTAGTTACTAATAAAACTCTTACTTACCTATAGAAGGAGTTCTCTGTGGACAGCAAAACATGAGTTCTCATATATCGGCTGATGTCTCTGAGGTAGCCTGACAAAGCTTTTGGAAGGGATCTACTGTGCATGCCTGCTACTGTTGTGTGGAACTGCCTCAGTTTTTTAGTGCAGCTGAATGTAGACTACAACTCCTTGGGGAGATGGATGGGTAAGTAACTTAGGGGACTCTCTTACTAAACACCACTAACCGGTTAACGCATGTATTAGCATTGAGTGACTAGCTGTGGTGAACACTAACATGGAGGCATACCATCTACTGTCTGCTAAAATGTCAGAACTGAAATATGAGCTTGCAGACCTGCTATTAGTAATCTGTGAACTATCAAAAAAAGAGGAAAAAAAAGGATGCTGTGGGCAGAGTGCCAGAAGAAAGCAGAATAAGCTGACTTTATGAGCCAACATTAAAGGAACACTTCTTTTTAGGTGAAGTCTTCAGCAGCTGCTTCCTCTAGAAAATGCTGCAGGTCTACAGGCTGGTTAAAGTTCTTTGTAGCTTTGTTCCAAGTCATCCATATCCTTGCAGTGTGCAGTAAGAATTAACGTTTTTTCTGATTCTCCTTTCTTTCCCCTTTTCTTTCCACTAGTTCTATCCCTGCTTACACCTTCCGTGTTTTGTCTTGACTAGATTGTAAGCTCTGATGAGCAGGGACTGTCTCTTACATGTATGTACAGCGCTGCGTACGACTGGTAGCGCTTTACAAATGCTCAGTAGTAGTAGTAGTAAGCCATGCTTCTATCCCAGGGCCTTAGTCGAGGTCTGATGTCCATAAATTGTCTGCATTGCACCGTAGCTTTATCTAAAATTCAGCACTATTTATCCTTGACACCAAGTCACAGCACCTTGGCAACAACAGGCCATGGATGCTCTCTGTATGGCAACGTGCAAGACAGAACCTGATTCGCGCTCTGTAGTTCACAAGTCTATTAGAGCTGAGGCTTTAAACATTTAGGAATATTTGATTCAAGATATTTCAGTATGTCTGATCCTTCTTGCTCCACCCAGGTAGACCAAGAATCCTGATATTATTTTGTCAGTTTCAATTAGCAAAATCCTCAATGTCTTTCTGAACATTATTGGTTTTTGCATCTTCTTTTCAACTTCTGCCATGTGCTGTTCCATGGCCGCTAAATGCTGCTCTGTGATGCTCATATATACTGGAATGCTGAAAATGATATTTCAGGTTTACTGGTCTTGCTTGATGGCATCCAAACTTCACCTCAGCACGGACAGCAAGAATGTTTACAGATGCTCTCCACACATTTTTAGCAGGCTTGCGAGGAGCATATAGATGATGAAACCATATTCTCTAAACACATAAGCACCCTCCAATATTTATCAGGTTGACTCTGATGGATCTAAATGTTCTATGATTCATATTCTGTCTTTTGTGGTCATCAAATGCTGCTGCTGCTAAAGCCGGTTATGTAGTCGTGGACTACATTACTGGCCACAGCGTTATGACACCTGGCTCTGACAGTAACACAACATTCTGAAACGCTAGATCTGGTTTCTGCTGGTACATTCAAGGGATTTGGATTTAACTCATAACTTTTTCAGTAGTAGTTCAAGGTGTTACATTTATTTAGATATTTTCCTGTCCTCAGAGGATTTACAATCTAAGTTTGTTTTATTGTTACAGTAATGTACTACTATAATAGACGTGTTCAACAAACAAGCACTAATCCACGTGCACCAAACCAAACCCAATACAAATTGTGGATTGCAAAGGAAGAATATAATTTATTAAATAGATCCAGCCATTGGCCCGACACAGGCCGTGTTTCGTTGAGCCTTCCTCAGGGGCTAAAATGGCTGTGTATGTTTTAATCTATATCTCGATAAAACTAAACACTGGTATGGTCCAGCCTGAAACAGCTCAAAAGCCTCAGTTTAATCATTAATAAGAAGGACCATAAGAGACGGATCTTCAGAAGGCTTGAGCAATGAAACGAAGAAACCAGATTGAAAAGAATTGTGCAGTATAACAATACTCAAGGCATTTAGTTATATCGAGATATAGATTAAAACATATGCAGCCATTTTAGCCCCTGAGGAAGGTTCAACGAAACACGGCCTGTGTCGGGCCAATGGCTGGATCTATTTAATAAAGTATATTCTTCCTTTGCAATCTACTATAATAGACAACATGACTTGCTGTTGAGCATCAAGTTTCTGTGACTGCACAGCACAAGTCTTCACTAATGACTGCATTAATTCTAAATCTAAAACTTTGATCATGGCTGTCCTAGGATTGCATAGCAGCAACATACATCTCAAGAATCGTTATTGTTCTATAAATACAAAAAGGTCAGAAGCAATGACAAAAAAGAAATTTCTGAAAACAATATAGCATATATTGGTCATACTCAGTTTTTAGATAGCTTTGCATACTGTAGATATACAAATAACAAAAACAATATAAGCAAAATCAAATATTTAGATACCTGTGGTCTAGGTACAGGTTTTTGTGGTTTCTTGGACCCCAGCTTTTTCATTGCATTATAATATTTCTTTTGTTCTTCTGTCATAAAAATGTCTTGACCTCCAAAGTATAGAAACAAGATCAAAATGGGTTAAATTCATGTACATATATATTTTCTTAAAAGGTTAGACAGACACATGGAGCTTGATTCCAATAGGGGCCATCTGGATGTCCAAAAAATGGACAGCTCTAAATTGCAACCGATTCTGCAACTGCGGGAGCTAGACAATCCCGCGGTTCCAGGATCGGGCACTTAGACAGCCCGGTGTAGTCCCAATTCAGCGGTGCAGGACGTTCTCTCTATAGCCCATCCAGCCTGACCTATGCTCCTGCTGGTGTGCCGGTGCCGAAACCCTCATTTCCCTGCAGCCCGACCATCAGCACAAGAAGCCAGAGCCCGTATCGGGCGGCAGGGACACCCCTGTATCTGTCCGGCTGGTTTGGTGGGGCTGCCTGGCCCAAAACCTGCAGGTGGTGGGATTTATTCCACCTCCGAGGTGAAATAAGGAGGTGGAATAAGTTCCACATCTATCTCTCCTCCGCAAGACATACAGGGCCGTGACCTGAATAGGCCCTGTACGTCCAAGTGCTTTGGCCCACCCCCGCGCTGCCCACTCCCCCCTGTGGTCATCCCACCCCCATCCAGCTCTCCCCGCATTACCCCTTAGTACGTGCGAGGAGGGCTGGACTCAGGATTGAGTGCTGGGACAAAACAGGGGTTGGATGTCCTACCAGGACGTCCAACCCCGTTATTTGCATCTCTCCATCGGGCCCATAATCAAACTCCCTTCTACATAATCAAACTAATCACAAAGTTAAACAAACTAAATTTACCACATAAGTTACTGTGCTGGCATACACTAATGTCGTTAACACGTGTTTTATCATAGATCTCATTCGTTGAAATGGGATCTGGTTACTAATAATGTACACTCACAACATTAGCATGTGTGCTAATGCGGTAGTATACATTAGAAAAGCTAGCTGACAGTTATCAGTCATAATAATTAGAGGGCTACTGTATTATCAGAGCTCCTAGAGTAATCTCATTGACTAATCATGCTATCAAACTCAATTAATGCACACCAAATTACTCGCATAGTAAAAGTAATAGATCTGGTTATGGATACCAATGGAACATTTTTCTATAACATGGTTACACAACAGATGACAGAGAAAGGGCATTTACCTGTAGCAGGTGTACTCCGTGAACAGCAGGAATGACATCATCCGATGTAGCCTGTGTAGGAACGCTCCCCAGTGACTAATTGAAGCCTTTGGGAGGTTCCAAAGCATATGCATGCCAACTTCCTGCCTGCTGCCATGGCGCCATTTTAGGGCAGTCTGAGATGCGAGGGTTGTGAGGACTTAATTCTGCTGTCCACGGAGAACACAAGCTGCAGGAGAGTAACTTCCTTTTCTCCGTGGATAAGCAGAAATTAAGTCCTCACGTATGGGACTCCCTAGCTACAAACTACCGAAAGGCCAATGAGAATGCAGACAAGCCCAATAGGGGCAACTAAGTCCATCTGCTTATTGGCAACAGGCCTTTGTATTCTGAAATACATAACCATGTACAATAGAATGTGTCACTTTTCCTTTTGTTTTTTTAGGTAGCCTGAACAGAAAAGAATGGACCAAGGGGGGATGTTTAATATAGTGAGAAGATTTTTTCCTGAATTGTGTTTGTAATTGCTTTATTTTTTTTTTTCTCCCCGAGATGAGGACTAATGGATTTGTATGTATGTATGCTATTTGTTATTATTTCCTGTTTAATTTTCTTATGATTTTCTTATTTATGCTTTGTAAATATAACTGTAAAAACTTCGATTAAAAAAAAGGCAAAAAAGCCGGATGGACTTTCTCCGCTCCAAACTGAAGGCTAAGGCTCATTTGCAGTCCATGTGCAATGCAGTTTCACCTTTTTGGACATGAGGTTTTGGGAAAAATGGAAATCTGATACCACTTTTGGCAGAAATTTAGGATGAGTATGGAGATGGACCTCTCTATTATGATGGAATTTAGTGAAAGGTGGATGAACTATGAGAACCTGAAGCTCGCTCATTCTGCATGCCGAAGTGACTGCCACCAAAACCAAAACCTTCCAGGTCAAAAACTTCAGGTGGCAGGAATTGAGTGACTCCAAAAGAGCTTTCATTAGCTGTGCAAGAACTACATTGAGGTCCCAAGACTGCGGGAGGTTTGTAGGGAGATTTCAAGATAAGCAAACTCCACATAAAGCGAACAACTAAAGGCTATACAGAGATGCACCTCCCTTCTACATCTCGATGATAAGCTGCAATTGCGCCAAGGTAAACCCATACAGAGTAGGACAAGTCCAGATTCAGTGAGGTGTAAAAGATACTCAAGCTGTTTTGGGTGTGAAACAGGTGAAAGGATCTAGGGCATGGCCCTCACACCAGACAGCAAACCTCCTCCACTTGCATGAATAAGATTTTTTTTGTTGAGGCCCTCCTGAAAGCCATTAGGACATCAGTCATGCCGGCCAGCAGGTTAAGCTTGGATAACATTAGCCTCTCAACATCCATGACATGAGGGCCAAGAGTTGATGTTGGGCTGCAATATCATTCCATTCTCCTGCAAAATCAGGAACAGCATCTGGCCCAGTCAGAGTGGCTACTGACTGGAGAGCTCTAGCAGGAGAGGAAACCAAGACTGTCGGGGGCCTGTAAGGAACGATGAGAATCATCGCTCCTCCATCTGTTTCGCGCTTCAGGAGGGTCTTTGCAGTGAAAGTTATTGGAGGACACACAAACAGAAGATCCTCCCCCCAATGTAGGAAAAAAGCATTCCAGGCTAGTCTGCTGTATGATCTTACCCCGGAATAAAAATGATCCACTTGGGCATTTTGAGGCATCAAGGACAGACCTATTGAGGGGGGTGCCCTACTCCCGAAAGGTATGAGCAGCAACTTCCCTGTCCAGTGTCCATTCGTGTGGTTGGAAGACTTGACTCAGTCTGTCTGCCAAAGTATTTTGCTTGCCTTGTAGGTATGTGGCTCTGAAATTTATCCCATTGGTGATGGCCAACTTCTACAACCTGACTGTTTCCCAACACAAGAAGTACAAACCCATTTCTCCCTGCTTGTTGATGTAGAACATTGTTACTTGATTATCAGTTTGAATCAGAACAATTTGATTGGCCAAGCGATCCCTGAAAGCCTTTAGAGCGTTTACTATGGCTCTTAATGCCAAGAAGATGATTTGGTGGAGACTTTCTTAGAAGGGCCAATCGCCTTGATTGTGAAACCAATCGAGATGAGCTCCCCAACCCAGTCTGGATGAGTCTGTCATCAGAACGCTTTGTGGTGGAGAAATATGGAAGACCTTTGAACAAATTGTGATGGATTGTCCACCACTGCAATGACTGAATGAGTGGACTGGTGACATACAGATGATCCTTGAGTTGACCGGTGGTTTGGGTTCACTGAGTACTCAGAGTCCACTGAGCCTGTTTCATGTGGAGACATGCCAAGGGTATTACATGTACCGTAGAAGCCATGACCTGCTGACTCAAATGAGTCTCCCCCACTAGCACTGTAAATCTTTGGAGTCTGTCATGCAGGAGGAGGAAGGATCTCACTTGAGTCGTGTTGAGCAGGGCTCCAATGGATTCCAATTGTGGGTAGGTTGTAGCTAGGATTTTGGGTAATTCATGATGAACCTTAGTAGTTCCAGCACCCAAATGGTCAACCATTTCGATTCTCTAACTCCTTCTGGAGTGGTACTCTCGATCAGCCAAGCATTCAAATAGGAGAAGACAAACACTCCCAGCATCCGGAGGTAAGCCACTACTACTGCAAGGCATTTTATGAAAACACATGGTGCTGAAGCTAGGCCAAAGGGCAACACCCAGTACTGGAAGTGATGTCCCTTCCAGGATGAATCTGAGATACTTCCTACGAATGGGATATAGCTAAATGTATGTGTACGCATCCTTCAGATCCAGGGAGCATAACCAATCTCCTTTTTGAAGATAAGGAAGCAGGGTGCCCAGAGAAATCATTCTGAACTTTTCCTTGATGAGGTATCTGTTCAGATCTGAGGTCTAGGATGGGAAGCCATCCCCTGTTTTCTTGGGGATCAGAAAATACCTGGAATAAAGTCCTCGCCCTCTTTGCTCCAGTGGCATGAGCTTGATTGCAAAGATCCCACAAGAGAATGATCATTTCTCTCTGAAGTACTTTCTGATGCAGAGGGTCGATGTGATGCACCCTCAGGGGGGCAATCTGAAGGTAGGTCAAATAGATGTACAGTAATTTGTAACCGCTTTGGAAAATTTGCAGAACCCAAGTGTCTGAGGTTATGAGGGGCCACCTTTGGGCAAAAAGAGTGAATCGTCCCCTGACAGGAGAGTTTTCCATTGCAGTTACTGGTAAAGTAGCTATGCTCTGAAGGAAACAGTCAAAACCCTGCCCCAGACTTTGACTAAGGAGCAATATGTGTTTTATGAGGCTTCTTCCACCTTGGTTGTGGTCAAGGAGCTTGCTTTGGTTGGGAGGTTTGGGACCTAGGAAAGTACTTACACCTACAAGAGCAATAGGTCTTTTTCTAGCCTCCTTCTTGGTACCTCCTGAGACAGGAGGCCAGCTAGGACGTGCGCCTTGAGAGATTACGAAGGGTGACATACTGCTTTTCAATGAAACTAGCTTTCTCTTCAACTTGTTATCCAAAGAAATTCTCTCCACAGCAGAGCACGTCAACAAGCTTGTCCTGCACTGATTGTTCTAGGTCTGAGGACCAGAGCTAGGCGAGTCTGAGTGCCAATACCTATGGTAGAAGCTCTCAATTCCGTTTTGAAGATATCATAGGTTGCACGGACCATGAACTTTGAGCAATCCTTGCTTTGAGTCACTAGGGAATGATACTTCTCCAATTTCTCTGAAAGGAGATACTGGGACAGATCAGCAAGGTCACACATGATGTTCTTCAAAAACATGCACATGTAGAGCTGGTAAGAGGCCATGCAGGCCATGAGCATAGAACACTGAAAATACCTTCTCCCAAAAAGTTCAATGTCCTGGCCTCCCTCCCTAGGGATGCTGAGGAGTGAGTCTTGGAACTTTTGGATCTCTTAATGATGGGGTTGACCACCAAGAGATGGTGTAGAACCTGGGGCTTCTTGAACCCGGGAGCCTTCTGAACTCTATACATGGAGTCAAGCCTTCTGCTAACTGGAGATACAGTAAAGGGGCTTCTCCCACATTCTCTTCTGTACTCTCTGAAGGATGCAGTGCATGGGCACTGTCATCACTTCCATAGTGGCTGAGGAGTAAGCGTAGTTACTCACCTGTAACAGGTGTTCTCCAGGGACAGCAGGAATCAGTCCTCACTTATGGGTGATGTTGGCACCGACGGATCCCGATGCAGAGCAAATCCCCAGCTTTCAAAGAAAGCCTTTGGGAATTGCTACCACGCATGCACGGTCCCCTTCCCGCCCAAGGGTGCCATCTTGCTCAGTCAGATGATCTAGCTAAAAAGATGGCAAAAAACAATGAAATGAAGGACTGCAACTCCAAGGGGAGGAGGGAGGGTAGTGAGGACTGATTCCTGTGTCCCTGGAGAACACCTGTTAAAGGTGAGTAACTACGCTTTCTCCAGGAACAAGCAGGAAGTCAGTCCTCACTTATGGGACTCCCCAGCTACAGGCTACTTGGAATCCATAGCCAAAAAAGGCTCCCTCAGGAGAGCCGCAAGCAGCCACAAGGAAAACCCTAACAAGGGAGTGACACTCCGGTAGCCTGAACACAGAGAGGGTCGGAGGGCAGGAGTTACCTAGACCTCAAATAAATTCCGGAGTACTGCCTGGCCAAAGGCACTGTCCCGTCGGGACTCCCTATCCAGGCAGTAATGAGCTGCGAAGGTCTGCCCTGAAGACCAGGTGGTGGCCTGGCAGATGTCTGCCAATGGAACAGAGCAGAGGTGAGCCACTGAAGCCACCATGGCCCTGACCCTATGAGCCATAACTCGGCCCTCCAGTGGGAGACCCGCTGCCTCATAAGCCTGGGCAATGCAGTCCGCCACCCAGGTAGACAGCGTATGCTTCGTCACAGCTGGCCCCACTTACTGGGGTCATAGGAAACAAACAGCTGAGAAGCTCTCCTGTGACCTTGCGTATGCTGAATGTAGAAGGACAGGGCCCTCTTACAATCCATGGTATGGAGGACCGCCTCCACCCAACTGGCATGCGGTAATGGGAAGAAGGTGGGATGCACCACCTCCTGACTGAGGTGAAACGGAGAAACCACCTTCGGAAGGAACTTGGGATGCGTCCGGAGCACCACCCTATTCTGGTAAAATCTGCATACGGCCTCTCGACTATGAGGGCCTGGAGCTCACTGACCCTGCAGGCAGAGGTGAGCGCCACCAAGAACACCGCTTTCCAGGAAAGGCAACGAAGATGGCATGTGGCCATCTCCTCAAAGGGTGGCCGGGTGAGCTGTCCCAAGACATTAAGATCCCACTCGGCCGCCGGGGGATGTGTCGGAGGCTTTAACAGAAGCAAGCCTTTCAAGAACCTGGACACCACTGGCTGAGCAGAGAGAGGCCTGTCGTCTACGAGAAAGTGGTTTGCCTCCAGGGCACTGAGATGCACCCTGACGGAGTTTCTTAAGGCCCTGCTCAGAGAGATGGAGCGGGTATTGCAGGACCATAGCAACTGGACAGGAGAAGGGATCCACCCTCCATCCAGTACACCAAATAGCAAATCTGCGCCACTTGAAGGCATCCGTCCGTCTAGTAGACGGTTTACGGGAAGCCAGTAAGACCTCCTCGACTTCCTTTGGGAGGAGAAGTGGGGCAAGAGTCAACCTCTCAGCAGCCACGCTGTCAGGGACAGAGAACGAAGGTTGGGATGTAGGAGAGAGCCCCCCTCCTGGGATAGGAGCTGTGGGGACGAGTCCAAGGGAATGGAGGCCTCCATCGACAGCTGCAGGAGAAGCGGAAACCACGGTTGCCTGGGCCACCGTGGCGCTATGAGAATGACCAGAGTTCTGTCACGAAGAATCTTGAACAGAGTCTGGGTGACCATATGGGTTGGCGGAAAATCGTACAGAAGCCCCGCCAACCATGAGACTAGAAAGGAATCGGCGGCCACTCTGGCCAGGTGCAGTTGCCTTCAGCAAAACCAGGGCAACTGGTGTTTGTCTGGACTGGCAAACAAGTCCAACACTGGCCTCCTCCAGGTCTGAAAGAGCTGGTGGGCCACCTCCCGATGGAGTTGCCACTCGTTCGGTCGGAGAATCCTGCTGAGCCTGTCGGCCAGCCAGTTGTCCTGGCCGGGCAGGTGCACCGCTTTCAGAAGAATCCCCTGTTGGATTGCAAGGGAGCACAAGCTTAGGGCTTCCTGACATAGGATGCAGGACCCTGTGCCCCCTTGTTTGTTCATGTAGAACATGGCCACCTGGTTGTCTGTATGGACTAGGACAGCTCTCTGGCTCAGGTATGGTTTGAAGACTGCGAGGCCGAGGCAAATGGCATGCAGCTCCAACAATTTGATCTGCCCTTGTGCTTTCCTCTCGGGACCATACTCCCTGAGTATGGTACCCCTGACAATAACTTAACTTTAACTTTATTTCACACTTGATAGACCGCTTACGTCAGAAACATTAAAGCGGTGTACAAATAAAATAAAAAGGCAGCACTGCAAACTACGGAAAAAGGAACACCAAAAATAATAGGAAAGAAAGAAAAAGAATAGCACAAAAACCGTACAAACAGTGAACAATAAACAACAGCTAAACATGGGCAAAAGATAAACAATAAGCAATATTCAAACAACAGTAGGCAATGAACAACCAACAGTAAGCAATAATCAGCAAACAATAGACAATAATTAACAACAAAACACGGACAAAAAATGCAGACAGCACAACCAACAAAGACAAACAAGGGGGAGGCAAGACCAAACTAAGCTAGGACAGGACAATAACCTGGGGCGGTATCAGGGAGGGAAATCAGAGGGGGAGATCAGGGGGGGAGATCAAACGCTTTCTGAAACAGATGAGTTTTGAGAGAAGATTTAAACTGTGAGTAGGAGGATTCTAAACGGAGGGATGAAGGCTGGGCATTCCATAACCAGGGTCCAAGAAAGAAGAAAGCAGCATGACGGGTCTTTTCAAGATGAGCATGAGACGGGGATGGTAAGACCAGATGATTAGCGTGAAGGGAGCGAAGCTGACGGTAGGGCGTGTGGAGAGATATTAAATCAGCCAGGTAGAGAGGGTTATTAGTATAGATTGCACGATGAGTGAGGATCAGAAGTTTGTAATGAAACCTAACACGGAGGGGCAACCAATGAAGGCGAATGAGAATGGGAGTAATGTGATCAAAGCGACGGGCGAAGGTGATAATACGGGCAGCAGTATTCTGAATGAGCTGAAGACGTTGGAGTTGGTAATTGGGGAGATTGGCCAGAAAGATATTACAATAATCGAGACGGCTGATAATGAGAGCAAGGACGAGAGTGACCAGGGACCCAAGAGGAAGAATTGAACGAACAGCCCGAAGCCGGCGGAGAATAGCGAAAGAACGCCTAGTAAGGGAAGAAATATGATCACGGAAAGAAAGAGAAGAGTCAAGAATCACCCCGAGGTACCGAAAAGAAGACACCAGAGGGATGGGGATAGAATCAATTGTGGGCGCAACAGATGGACATGACCCAGTCAGCGAAACCCACATAGCGGTGGACTTAGATGGGTTAAGACGGAGGAGGTGTTGTGAAAGCCAAGAGGCCATGTGAGAAAGGCAAGAGTTGAAGGGGGAGAGATCCAGGAGAAGTGGGGAAGTGTGATAGAGCAGAATAATATCATCTGCATAGACATAACAGGACACTGGGTATTGCTGTAATACCAGAAGCAAAGGGGCCAGGAAAATATTAAACAGCAAAGGGGACAAAACAGAGCCTTGGGGGACACCGCAAGTAAGAGGAAGAGAACTGGATGACTTACCATTTAAGGTAACAGAGAAGGAGCGGGCAGTGAGAAAGGAACGAAACCAAAGAAGAACCGCACCGCGTAACCCCACCTCAGCAAGACGAGTGAGAAGAAGAGTGTGATCGATTAAATCAAAAGCCGCAGATAAGTCAAGAGAAACCAAAAGAGTGATATCACCACGATCATGTGCAACGTGTAGTTCATTTAGAACAGCTAGAAGGACAGTCTCAGTGCTATGACCCTGTCGAAAACCGGCCTGCCGGGGGTGAAGTGTGTTTGTGGACAAGTGTGTTTGTGGACTCAATGTGAGAAGACAGCTGAAGGAATGCAAATCGTTCCAGAAGTTTGGGCAGGTAGGGTAGATTTGAAACAGGGCGCCAGTTGGCAAGGACAGAAGAATCAAGGGAAGGTTGTTTTAAGAGTGGATGGACAATAGCCGACTTCCAGGAAGAGGGGAACAAACCAGAGGAGAAACTCGTATTAATGATAGTGGTGATAATAGGGACCAGCTGTAGTGAAGGTTCAGACAGCCAACGAGAAGGAATAGGGTCTAGGGAGCATGTGGTCTTACGAGAAGTGGATAGCGCCGAAAGAAGTTCAGCAGGGAGAATCAGATGAAAAGAGGACCAGGTATGGGCAAGGGCCCGATTGGGCATAGAGGAAGACGGCAGCAATGCATGATCAGTAGCAACTGGGTTGCAGGGGGAAACAGGTGGGGAGAGCGGGGGTGGAAGGGGAGTAGAAAAGGAAGCACGAAGGTTAAGAACTTTCTCAGAAAAGAAAGTAGCCAGTGAATGGGGGTCTGGGGTCTTAGTGGCCATAACATGGGGAGAACTAGTGGATGAAGTTCCCCAACCCAGTAAGGAGGCATCTGTGGTGATGGTCCTTGAGTGGGGAGGGGTCTAAAAGGGCATGCCCGCTCCCAGATGATGGGGGGAGAGCCACCATGTCAGGGATCGCACCAGGGCCCCAGTGATCATGATCCTGTCCCTGAGATGTCCCAAGGCCTTGGACCACTGGTCTCTGAGGCACCATTGCGCAGTTTGCATGTGGAGGTGGGCATTTGGGGTTACACGAACCGTGGAGGCCATGTGGCCCCGAAGACGCAGCAATTGTCTTGCTGGCACTGAGAGACTGCGACTTACCTGGCCTGCCAGGGCCATGAGTCACTCTGCCCTGTCTGCGGGCAAAAAGGCTTTCGACTGGATGGTATCAAGCCTTGCCCCAATGAATTTGTGCTCCTGGGTCAGTTCCAGATGAGACTTGGAGTAGTTGATTACAAACCTCAAGTGCTGCAAGATCTGGATGGTATGGACTGTGGCCTGTTGCACTTCGTTGACTGAAGTGCCCCTGATGAGCCAATCATCGAGATAGGGGGAAGACGAAAACTCCTTGAAGCCTGATGAAGGCAGTGACCACCGCTAGGCACTTTGTGAATACCCTGGGGGCTCAGGCAAGGCCAAAGGGAAGTAATCTATACTGATAGTGGTTTCCCCCCACCACAAAGCGGAGGTATTGCCTGTGGCTAGGGTGTATCATAATATGCGTGTAGGCATCCTTCAGATCTAAGGTGCATAGCCAGTCTCCCTGGCTGAGGTAAGGCAGCAAGATTCCAAGGGAGAGCATCTTGAACTTCTCCCGTACCAGGAATTTGTTGAGATTGCGTAGGTCTAGGATGGGTCTGAGGCCTCCTGTTCTCTTTGGTACCAGAAAGCATGTGGAGTAGAAACCTCTGCCCTGAAGGTGGTGGGGCACCGGTTCCACCGCCTGATCCTCGAGAAGACCTTGTCAACTCCTTCAAAAGAAGGTCCTGGTGAAGGGGAAACCTGAAAGGCTCTCCTGGAAAGTATTATGGAGGCACCTGGGCTAGACATAGAAGGTAGCCCTCCTTGACCACCTGTAATGCCCAAGAATCAGTGGTAATGATTGTCCACCTGTGGGAAAACAAGATGAGCCGACCTCCTGTGGACTGCCTGGCTCCGGCTGGAAGAGGGGCCATGCTGTGGGAGTCAAAAACCCCCACCAGGCTAGGCTGGAGCCATGACCTGGGGTTTGGGAGCTTATGTGGGCCATGCCCCTGTCCCTTGGCCTGCTTCTGCTTATGTGGGCCATGCCCTTGTCCCTTGGCCTGCTGCCCCTGTTGGGGAGCTGGGGAGGCCTGATAAGGGGGGTAATTTCGGTAAGTAGCTCCCTTCCTCGGGTAACAGGGCTTTTTACCCGAGCCCTTCTATACTCAGTCTCCAACTCTGTGGCCTTGTTGGTCATGGGTTTGCCGAAGAGGTTTTCTCCCTGGCATGGGACATCGACCAACTTGTCCTGAACTGATTGCTCGAGGTTGGATGACTGCAGCCAGGCTTGGTGGCGTGCACTGATGCCTGCTGCAGCTACTTGAGCCACCAACTCAAAACTGTCATAGGCTGCCCGAGACAAAAATTTGGAGCACGCGACGGCTTTGGACAGGCCCTTGAAACGCTGCAAAGGCTCCTCGGAGAGACCAGCCGAGAACCTGGCAATCTCTTTCACCAGGTCCCTCAAGTACATGCCCTTGTACAGCTGGTATACCTGGATTCGACAGTTCAGCATTGCACCCTGGAAACATTTTCTGCCGAAGGCATCCAAGTTACGGGCCTCCCTGCTGGGGGACACCAAGGAGTGCATCTTCTGACTCTTCAGCCAATGCATGGCCGATTCCACAACTATGAAGTTCTGTGGCAGCTATGATTTCTGGAATCCAGAGCGTCGACAGGCTCGATACATCGAGTTGTGTCGTTCGCTGATCACCGGCGTCGACGCCGGTGTCTCCCACATGCGGAGCATAAGTCGTTCCAGGATTGGAGGAATGGGTACCGTGAGGGTCGCCTGAGGAGGAGCCTCATACTGGAGGATCTCAAGCTCATTGGCTTGAGGCTCCTCCTCGGACTCTGTGGGGAATACCAAAGCCTTGGACATATCCCGCACGAAGTCCAGGAACCGCATATCCTCCGGTGGGGACATTCTCTGAGGGTCAGATACCGGGGAATCAGACAGAACATCCCGTGGTAGCCTGCGGGTATCCATGGACTCTCATCCTCTGTCTCCCAAGCCGAGGCCTCTGAGGAGGACTCGAGGGGCTCCGCAGGCATCGAGGGCCTTGGCGCCTTCCGCCCTGATGCCGGCAGGCTCGGCAGTGACGACCTTGGTCCCGAACGGGAGGCCAAGGGTGACCTCGGCCATGGATCTACTCGAGCCCGAAAGGCCTCAAGGATCGGCTCGGCCTCCGGGGTCGACTTGGAAGTCGAGGGCCCGGTGGTCAGGTGGAGGAACCGGACATGCTAGAAATCAGCACCCGCTGCTCTGCAATGAAGGCAGTGAAACTACGCTCCAAAGCTGCCATCTTGGACACGAGTCTGGGAGGCTCCGCAGCCTCCAACTCGGGTGCCGACTCGATCGGCCCCGATGCTGGGTTCCCCCAGAAGGAAGTCCTCAACAAGAATGGTCTGTACTTGCCTAGATGGGTCCGGGTCTCGCCGAGGAACCTTATCAGGCTGCTCCCACTCCGACGACCCGGGCAGGCGTTCGGGGCTCCGCAACTGGTCCCGAGAAGGCCCGATGCCAGAGCCATACAGAGACACCGCCTTCGAGGACTTCTTCTTCCTCTTGTGCTCCCTCGAAGGGAACCCCCTCTCCGAGGAACCTCAACGATGCTCGGGCTCAGAGTGTTCCCCCTGAGATGTTGAGGCCTCGGACGAGGTCCTGGCTCTCAGAGGCATGGGGGACTCGGTGAAAATTTTTTTGTGCTGCTGCTGGAAGCTCCTCAGGGCCTTAGAGGACATCCTCTTACATGGGCCACAGGCCGTCGGGTCGTGATCCGGCCCAAGGCAACAGAGGCAGCAGTCACGAGTATCGGTGAGGGACATGATTTTCCCGCAACGATCGCACTTATTAAAACCGCTGGTAGCCATCGGGGGAAAAAGGACTCCGGAGAGGTCAAAGACCCTCCGGGCTGCCAGCGAGGAAAAGAGGGCTAAAAAGGGCGTGAAAGCACCTCAGGGAAGGATACCGGTGTCGACCGGTGAAGAAAACAGAGAAAAACATTCACTTTTTCCGGGACATGGAGGAACTACATCCGAAGGGCTCCATAGAAAAAAGGAGACTGAGCAAGATGGCACCTTTGGGCGGGAAGGGGACCGCGCATGTGTGGTAGCAATTCCCAAAGGCTTTCTTCGAAAGCTAGGGATTTGCTCCGCATGGCGCTCCGTCAGCGCCGACGTCACACATAAGTAAGGACTGACATCCTGCATATTCCTGGAAAAAAGGTATTACTCACCAGTAGCAGGTGTTCTCCATGGACAGCAGGAATTAGTCCTAATGCATGGGTGATGTCCTCGACTGAGCCCCACACGGGAAGGCTTCTCAGTTTCTATTGGAAGCTTTTGGGAGGCTCCACCACACCTGTGCACCTCCTGCCTGCTTCCTGCTACGGCACCATATTGAACCAGTCTGATAACATAGCTGTAGCCAAAGACAACACCTCAAGGAGGTGGGAGGGTCGCAAGGACTAATTCCTGCTGTTTACGGAGAACAGTGCTACAGGTGAGTAACTACTTTTTCTCCATAGATAAACAGGAATAAGTCCTCATGAATGGGACTCCCAGGCTACATGCTATCGAAACCAGAGGAGGCCACCAGAGCCCAACAGGGGCAAAACTCAACTGCGGTATGGCAACAGGCCTTAATGATCCAGGGACCAATTATGTACAATGGCAGTGATTCTCTCTTCCCTTTTTTTTTTGGTGACCTGGACAGAGTACAATGGGCCTAGAAGGGATGGAGTTGAATTATAATTCCCAAATAAATTCCAGAGTACAGATCAGCTGAAGTTGTTGAGTGTTGGGGATCCCCATCTAGACAGTAGTGAGATGTGAATGTGTGGACTTTAGACCATGTTGCAGCCCTGCATATCTCTTTCATAGAGACCAAGCATAAGTTGACCACCAACACAGGAATAGCTCTGATATGATCATCAAGGCTTAGGCCTGCCCAGGCATAAGCAAAAGAGATGCAGTCTGCCAGCAAAATTGAAAGAGAGAATATGGAAAGTGCAGCACCTAGCTTACTGAGGTCAAAAGAAACAAAAAGTTGGATGGACTTTCTATGGGCTTCTGTCCATTCCACGTAGAATGCTAAGGCTCGCCTGGACTCCAACATGTGCAACGCAGCTGACCCTCTGTGGGCATGAGGTCTTGGGTAAAATGTTGGAACAACAATTGACAGATTAATGCGGAAATATGATACAACGTTTGGAAGGAATTTAGGATGAATAGGAAGGATCACTCTATTATGGTGGAATGTGGTGTAGGGCAGATGAACCACTAGGGCCCAAAACTCGCTCACCCTGCTTGTGACATGACCACCACCAGAAACAATACCTTCCAGGTCAAGAACTTCAAAGGATAGGAATTAAGCAGTTCTAAATGAGCTTTCATGAACTGCACAAGAACCACATTGAGGTCCCAAGACACTGAAGGAGGTTTGTAGGGAGGCTTCAACAGAAGCAACTCTGGCATAAAGTGAAATATTAAAGGCTGTATCGAGATGGACTTGCTTTCCACACCTCAATAGTATGCTCCAATAACACTAAGGTGGACTCTGTTGGAGTTGGACTTAAGTCCAGAGTCAGAGAGGTATAGAAGATATTCAAGCAGTTTTTGTATGAAAGAAACAAAGGGATCTAGGACCTGGCCCTCACACCAAAAAGCAAACCTCTTCCATTTGTAGGAATAAGACTTTTGCTTAGAGGCCCTCCTGGGCCTCTAATGACTTCAGTTACACCATCCAGCAGGTTGAACTGAGACATTAACCTCTCAATATCCATGCCATGAGGGCCAAGGACTGGATGTTGGGGCACAACATTGTCCTGTCCTCCTGCGATATCAGATCTGGTGCATGGCCAAGCCATAGTGGCTCCAGACTGGGAGTTGCAGCAGAAGGGGAAGCCAAGGCTATGTGCGCAGTAGGAGGTGATGTGAATCATTGTGCTGCCATCTGGAACTTACATATAAAAAAAGAGATAAACTAAATCTTTTCAACTAGCCCAATTATTTCACCTATATTTAATTTTTGCCGGATCGTTTGCCCTGCGGGGGAACCTTCTCTCTCTCATAGCAAACCCTCCTTTTTACCTTTTTTAAAAAGAGCGCACTCACCCTTTTACCCACCAAGGAAAAATTATATAATAATCCTCAGTAAATCAAGAGAAAGATAGATCCAAAGTATATTCAATGTATTCAACTTAACTTAGAGTCCACGATTCTCAGCCTTCAGCAATAGGACTTTCATCCACGGTACTAGTGGGACAACCTGTTCAATTGCTGTCTCCCAACACTAACAGCGTAGTCCATTATAGTTATATAGCTGTGTAGTGAAATGCTGTGGTCCGCAAAATATGATGAATCGTTTGTTTATTTAACTTCCTATTTCTCAAATTCACTCATTGCAAACAAATATCTCATAAAGACACATGTGAAGATGTACACGACGCCGTATTTCAGACCGTGAAACTCTGGTCCTTCTTCAAGCAAAAGACGTAATTTGTATGTGACATGTACTGTGGAGGCCTGGAGGAGTGGCCTAGTGGTTGGGGCAAGGTACTTCAGGCCAGAAGGCCAGGGGTTCAAATCCCACTAGAGGACAGCAACCTTGGGCCAGAAGGACTGGGGTTTCTAGTCCCACAGGTGCTCCTTGTGGTCTTGGGCAAGCCACTTAACTCTCCATAGCCCATGTTCCCTGTAAAATAGTTATCTCCAAGTTATAATGCCCTGTTCAATGTAATTTCAGTTTGTTCAATGTAAACCACACTGATGCAGAATAGCACAGTATATAAGAGAATGTAAATAAATAAATGTAGCCCAGTACAGCCAACATCTTGTGAACTGCTACCGGCTGACTCAGTTGAGTCTCCCACACCAGTGCTGCCAGCCTGTACATACAGTCAATCTCCTCCACGTTGCATCAAGCAAGGCTCCAATTAATTCCAACTGCTGGGTGGGTTGAAGGTGGGACTTTGGGTAATTTATAATGAACCCTATTATTTCCAACACCCGAATGGTCAATTGTGTTGATGCTTTAACCCCTTCCAGAGAGGTATCCTTAATCAGACAATCATCCAGATAGGGAAAGACAAACACTCCCAGTGTTGAGATAAGCAGATACTACTGAGAGGCATTTTGTGACAACGTGAGATGTTGAGGCCAGGCCAAATGGCAATACTTAATACTGGAAATGTTGTTCACTCTGGACAAATCAGAGATACTTCCTGTGAGCGAGATGTATTGGTATGGTCCATAAGCCATTATTAAAAGGAATCCGGGATATCATTGCTTGACCCAATACAAGCATTGTGGAACCTGTGTCTTTTGGGGAAACTGCTAGGTACTTATGCCCTAGTTTGGCCACTGTTGGAAACAGGATACTGGGCTTGATGGACCTTGGTCTGACCCAGTATGGCATATCTTATGTTCTTATGCGGGTATATGCATCTTTCACATCCAGGGAGCACAGCCAGTCTCCTTTTTGAAAGTAAGGGAGCAGGGTGCCTAGAGAAATAATTCGGAACCTTTCTCTTCCCAAGTACATGTTCAGATCTCTTAGGTCTAGGATGAGATGGTATCCTCCCATTTTCTTGGGGGATTGGGAAGTACCTGGAATAAAACCTCCGACCTCTCTGCTCTGGAGGCACGAGCTCGATCGCAACATCTGACAAGAGGGTGGTGATTTCTCTCTGAAGCAGTTCCTGATGCAGAGGGTTGAGATGATGCACCCTCAGGGGGGCAATTTGGCAGTAGTTCCAATAAATGAAGTTTGTAACTGCTTTGGATAATCTGTAAGACCCATGAGTCCGAGTTTATGGGGGGCCACCTTTATACAAAAAGAGTGAGTCTTCCTATGGCCAGAGGGTTTCCTACTGCGGTCATTGGAAGAGTGGCTATGCTCCAAAGGAGTCAGTCAAAACCCCACCCCAGGTTTTGGCTGAGGAGCTAGTTGGGCCTTCTGAGGATTCTCTCTATGCTGCTGTTGGTGGGAAGCCTGTTTGGGCTGGGAGGTCTGGAGCCCAGGGAATACCTATGCCTGTGAAGGTAGTAGGTCTTCTCCTGTCTCCCACATTAGTACCTCCTATGGTAGAAGGCCAGTTCAGATGTGCACCTGGAGAGTCTAGTCAGCGTGACATGTTGCTTCTCAGTATAGCCAGCCTTCTCTTTGACCTTTCTTTCCCTGGCATGGGACATCCGCTAACTTGTTTTGTTCAGATTGGAGCCAGGTGAGTCTCTGGGTGCCAATATCTATGGCAGCATTTCTTGATGCTGTTTCAAAGAGGTCATAGGTGGCTCACTGCATGAACTTAGAACAGTCCTTGCTGTGGGCCACCAGGGCATGATACTGCTCCAACTTCTCTGGAGGCAGAAACTGGGATAGGTTAGCCAGGTCACACATGATGTTCTTCAAGAACATTCTCATGTAGAGCTGGTAATAGGCCACGCAGGCAACCAGCGTGGAACTCTGGAAACATCTCCCTAAAGAGTCCAATGCCCTAGCTTCCCTTCTGGGGGTGCCAAGGAGCGAGTTTTGGTCTCTTGATTCTCTTTAGGGCAGATATGACCACCAAGGAAAGGTGCGGAAGCTGAGGGTTCTCGAATCCGGGAGCCTTCTGGACCGTATACGTAGAATTGAGCCTTCTACTAACCAGAGGTACAGGGAGGGAGTTCTTCCACATTCTCATCTGTATTCTCTGCAGGATTCAGGGCACGGGCACTGGCACTGCCTCATTAGGGACTGAGGAGTACAATTCTTCTGGCCTTGACTCATCCTCAGTTTCCAAAGAAAATGGTATGGCTTTGGCCATATCCCTCACAAACTCCTGGAAGATCATGTCCTCAGGAGGTAACTTGCACCACTCATGAAGTGGAGAATAGTCCAATGGAAGCTCAGGGGGACCTGCCCTCTGACAAGTCTTCTGATTCCACATCGGTCACCCAGCCTTCTGAGTCAGATTCGAGAGGAAGTCAAAATACTTCTGAGTCTCTGCCTGGATCTCTCTCCTGTCTCGAGGGGATCGGGAGCTACTTTGGTAACGATGTTGCATCAATGCCTTTCTAGATTGAGGATGCATCGGACTCCAAGATTCTAGAGAGGGATATCAGCTGAGTAGGTACCAGTATCGGGAGTCTTTTGATGCCCGAGTCAATGCAGGCAGGGCATGTGACTCGTCGAATGGCTGCACAGCTACCAATATCAAGGCTCCGTCATGCTGCACCACCAGTAACTCCACAATGAATTCCTCAAATGCATGCAGAAGGTGCTTCTCCATGACTGCTGATTCTGAAGGTTGCGGGGCCTGAGCAACTTTGACCAATGTACCTGGTAACTGTCCAGGGAGTATCAGCAGCTGGTTCTCAGCTGTCGGTAGGCTGTCGGGATCCCTCCATTATTGTGGAGAATGAGCTCCCTCCCTTCAGAGAACCTTTCAGGGATGCTCACATAGAACCCCATTGCTCTCGACGCCATGCCTCAATGGGCTCCAATGCCGATGCACCAGGGTCTTCACCTGGTGTTCGGCTCGATCATCCCTCGACGTCGAAGAAGATGAGGCTGAAACCTTCCTCATCTTCGGGTGGAGATCAATAGATGGCTGATGCTCCGGAGTACTACAGGTGCTTGGCTCTGATTGAGCCAGAGAGCTTCTTGATGTCGATGCACCGCCAGCATCTGAGGCAGTCTTGGAAACCATAGAGACCAGTGCTATCGATGCTGAGGGTGATGGATGCTAACAAGTGATTCATGCTGCTTCTCATGACCCTTGAGTCCTCTTTTTGTTATCTGCACACACAAATTACAAGAAGAGGGCTGATGATCGAGTCCCAGGCACTGAAGACATCAGTTTTGTGTATCCATGGTGGATATGGTCTTAGCACACTGGGAACATTTTCTGAACCCACTGGCCAGTTTCTGAGACATGTCCAGAAAAATTGCCATAACAAAGTCAAATGACTCAGTGTTGAAGTTAATGCCCAACCGGGGCACTGGCAGTGGCACTGGCACCAGCAGAGTGCCGCAGTAGAGGAAAAAAACTGATGATCGAGGAAGAAAAATGAAAAGGGAAAAGAGTACCAATGATAGCATGTGATTAGATAAAAAAAACAAAGTGCAGAAAGCCCCTGCAGGAGAGAAAGAAAGTTTACCAAGTGGAGGATGAATGGAATGTGTCCATGGGGCTCCGTGATAAATGAAAGACCGATTCAAGATGGCACCGACACAGCAGTCAGGAAGGAAGTGCACAGGCATTGAGAAGTCTCCCAAAAGCTTTCAATAGAAGCTGGGGAGGGTTCCCACATGGGGCCCCATTGGGGATGTCACCCATACGTGAGGACTCATTCCTTTTTGTCATGGAGAATGGAAGAATCACCAATTCTTCTGCCCTGGACTCATCCTCAGTCTCCAAAGAAAATTGTATGGCCTTGGCCATATCCCTGACAAAATCTTGGAAGGTCAAGTCCTCAGGAGAGGACATGCATTGCCTATGAGGAGAAGGGTCTGATGGAAGCTCTGGAGACCTGTCCTCTGACAAGCTTTTGGACTCAACATTGGTGACCTAGTCTTCTGAGTCAGACTCGGAGAGGAAACTGAAATACTTCTGAGCCTCTGTCTGTATCTCTCTCCTGACCCTTGGGTATTGGGAGCGATGATGCACCAACGCTAGTCTACATTTTGAAGGTGCATTGGACACTGAAATGCTAGAGAGTGATATCAGTCAGGCAGACACAAGTGTAGGGGCCTTTCAATTCTCCCAATGTTGATGCCTCTCCTGCAGGCAAGCTGTGTGTCTTAAGGTTTGATTGGACGGTTGCTAATGTCGATGCAGCTGATGCTGAGGCCCCGGCCTGCTGCATGGGCAAAAACACCGTAATCCATTCCTCGAGAGCCTGCAGAAGGTGTTTCTCCATGGCTGCCGACTCCGAAGTCTGTGGATCCTCAGCAACCTCAACCGATATAACCAGAATCTGTAAAGAGTTATTGGCAACTTGGTCTCAGTTCTTAGAAGGCCATCATTGCCTTTATGATATCCTGAGGATGAGCTCTCCTTTCTTTGGGGCAGCTTGGAGAGGTGCTCTTATGGATCCTCATCGCTCTCGACACTGTGTCTCAAGGGGCTTTAATGCCAATTCACTGGAGCATTCACTCGCTGGACTCGGTGACCAGAGAACTAGATCAAGGGTATGCAATGGATGTGATCTACCTAGATTTCAGCAAAGCCTTTGATACTGTTCCTCATAGGAGGCTTATCAACAAATCAAACAGCTTGGGGATGGGTCCCAAGGTGTTGAACTGGATCAGAAATTGGTTGCCTGACAGACAACAGAAGGTGATGGTAAACGGAACTCACTTGGATAAAAGGAAGGTAATTAGTGGTGTGTCCCTGGGATTGGTCCTGGGACCGGTACTGTTCAATGTATTTGTGAGTGATATTGCTGAAGGACTAAATGGAAAAGTTTGTCTTTTTTCAGATGACACAAAAATTTGCAACAGAGTGGACTCCCCTGAGAGAGTGGATAACACGAGGAAAGATCTACAAAAGCTGGAAGAATGGTCTAATGCTTGGTAGTTAAGATATAATGTGAAGAAGTGCAGTGTCATGCACCTGGAATGCAGAAATCCAAGAGAACTGTATGCGATAAGGGGCAAGAGATTGGTGTGCACAGACCAGGAGAAGGACCTCTGAGTGATTGTTTCTGAGGATCTCAAGACGGCAAAACAATGTAGCAAGGCAATGGCCAAAGCCAGAAGGATGCTGGGTTGCATACAGAGAGGAATTACCAGCAGAAAGGAGGAGGTATTAATGCCACTGTACAAGTTGCTGGTGAGGCCTCACGTGGAATATTGTGTTCATTTTTGGAGACCATACCTCACAAAGGATATTAAAAGACTGGAAATGGTTCATTTCATTTATTAATATTTGATACACTGCCCTTAGTGGGGACAGCAGAGCGGTTTACAATAAATTAGAAAATAGGGGAAAGTCGACAGTCACCCAAGAGCACATAATTTGGAACAATGTATCCTTGAAGAATACTAGCAAAAGATTGAAGCTAGGGCATATCGACAGAGAGGTTCCAGTAAAGACAAAAGTAACCCAAGTGCCCTTAAGTACAGAGAAAATAGAGCATAAAGATTCCAAATGATCCCTGCCTACCGATAACCAGATGAATATGAATAAAATACAGCCTCTAAAATGCTTGTATGCAAATTCTAGAAGTCTTAAAAATAAGATGGGAGAGTTAGAATATATAGCACTAAATGAGAAGTTAGATATGATTGGTATCTCAGAGACATGGTAGAAGGAAGACAACCAGTTGGACACTGTGATACCTGGGTACAAACTATATCGCAATGATAGAGTAGATCAAATTGGTGGAGGGGTTGCACTCTATGTTAGAAAGGGAATTGAGTCACAAAGAATTAAAGTTTTGCAGGAAACAAAATACACTGTAGAATCTCTATGGATTGAAATTCCATGCAAAAAGGGGAAGGAGATGGCAGTGGGGGTGTATTATTGAACGCCTGGACAGAATGAACAAATGGATGAAGAAATTCTCAAAGAAATCAGGGAAGCCAACAAACGTTTAAGGCGCAGTAATAATAATGGGTGATTTCAATTACCCCAGTATCGACTGGGTCAGTGTCATGGCAGGACATGCTAGGGAGATGAAGTTTCTAGATGAAATAAATGACTGCTTCTTGGAGCAGCTGGTTCATGAACTAACAACAGGGGTCCATTTTGGACCTAGTCCTTAGTGGAACACAAGATCTGGTGCAACAGTTAAGGGTGTTGGGGCCACTTGGCAATAGTGATCATAGCATGATTATGTTTGATTTAATAAATGGAGAAAGGACGGCAAGGAAATCCACAGTACTACCTTTTAACTTTCAAAAGAGAGGCTATGATAAAATGAGGAAAATAATCATGAAAAAACTAAAAGGAGCAGTTGCAAAGGTTAAAGATTTATATCAAGCATGGGTGTTGTTTAAAAACACTGTCTTGGAAGCCCAGACGAGCTGTATTCCATGTTTAAGAAAAGTGGAAGGAAGACTAAAAAACTGCCAGCATGGTTTAAAGATGAGATCAGAGAGGCTGTTGTTGCCAAAAAAGCATCTTTCAGGAAATGGAAAAAAGAGTCACATGACAAAAACTGGAAACAACATAAGCGCTGGCAAGTTAGATGCAAGACATTGATAAGGCAGGCAAAGAGAGAATTTGAAAAAAAGCTTGCTGTGGAAGCACTAACGCATAATAAAACCTTTTTTAAGTTCATTTGTAGCAAAAAAACCTGTGACAGAGTCAGTTGGACCATTAGATGATAGAGGGGTTAAAGGGGCACTAAGAGGAAACAAGGCCATAGCGGAGAGACTGAATGAATTCTTTGCTTTCGTCTTTACTGAAGAAGATGTAGGGATGTTAGCCATGACTGAAATGTCATTTAAAGGTGATGCTGCAGAAGAATTGAAAGAAATATTGATACACTGGGAAGATGTATTACAACTATAAACTGAAGATCAGCAAATCACCTGGATTGCGTGGTATACATCCAAGGGTGTTGAAAGAACTGAAATATGAGATTTCAGACCGACTATTACTAATCTATAAATTATCATTAAAATCATCTGTAATATCTGAATATTGGAGGATGGCCAATGTAATGTCAGTTTTTAAAAAGGGTTTCAGAGGTGATCCGGGAAACTACAGACCGGTGAGCCAGATGTCAGTACTGGGAGAAATGGTAGAAACCATTATAAAGAACAAAATTACTGAACATGTAATCACGGCTTAACGGGAGACAGCCAACATGGCTTTAGCCAAAGAAGGTTCTGTTTTACTAATCTATTATGTTTATTTGAAGATGTGAATAAAGAGGTAGACAAAGGTGAGTCAGTTGATATAGTGTATCTGGATTTTCAGAAAGCCTTTGAGAAGGTCCCTCATGAGACTCTTGGCGAAATTAAAAAGTCATGGGATAGGAGGCAGTGCACTACTGTGGATCAGGGATTGGTTAAAAGATAGAAAGCAGAGTGTAGGGAGGCGGAGCCAGCAGGGTCCAAGACGGCTGCTTAATCCGTGAGCTGCCCTAATCCTAAGAAGAATCCTTTCCCTTCCTGCTTTATCGGTACCCCATACCTGGGTTTTTAGATTATAACCTGTGAAGTTATGTCCGTCGGTAAACCCACGTGGCTTGATTACCCCTCTGTTGCAAGCGGTGGAGTGAAAAGAGCCTCGAACGGCGAAACGCTCAGTGAATTACAAGCAGACATCCTTGAATTAAAAGAACTGAAAGCTCAAGTTGCTACTTTGGCTGGAAATTTCACATGCCTAGAGGGTAAAGTTGAGGCGCATGAGGAGAGGCTGCTGAGGGTACCTGCTAACTCCAAGAGGATAATTCAACTGGAGCGCAGTTTGGAGGATTTGAATAATAGAATGAGAAGGAACAATGTGAGAATTATTGGTGTTCCAGAAGGTGCGGAGGGCTCCAACATCATTCCTTACCTGACTTTGATAATTCCTAAGTTGCTGAAAATTTCCTTTGAAGCACCGTTTGAGATCGAGAGGGTCCATAGGATCCCAACGCATCCGGGGTCTAATGTTAGACAGCCACACCCTATCATCTTGTGCGCTCTCAGACACTCTCAGGCAACACAGATTCTTGCGGCTGCAAGAGCCGCTCCTTCTCTCATGGTGGATGGTCAAAAAGTGCCTTTTTATCCTGATTTTCATAAAGCTACAGTTGAGAGAAGGAAGCAGCTGCTGGCTTTCCGCCCACGACTGCAATCTTTAGGGGCCCATTATGGCCTCCTGTTTCCTGCTAGGCTCCGGGTTACACTACATAATCAAACGCATACATTTGATGATCTCTCTGCTCTGGGAGCTTTTGTCGAGGAACATGAAGCCTTGAAGATGAGCTGAGGGGCTCGAGAAGGAGCTGTTGTGAACATGTATGCAGTGGGGCCCGGTACGAGGTGATCAGGAAGAAGTTTGGACGGCGGTAGTTGACCGCTGGACTTTACACTCTAATT
This sequence comes from Ichthyophis bannanicus, assembly GCA_033557465.1. Taxonomy (NCBI): domain Eukaryota; kingdom Metazoa; phylum Chordata; class Amphibia; order Gymnophiona; family Ichthyophiidae; genus Ichthyophis; species Ichthyophis bannanicus. The sequence continues at coordinate 641,248,062 of CM066036.1, read as the reverse complement.
TTAATATTGTGGTGATATGTTGGTTTTAGGCTGTGGTGGGATAGATTCCATACAAAGCCATCCACAAATGTAACAAAAGGGAAGGGAAGAGAAAAGAAGAGGAGGGAAGGAAAGGAAGAGTAATGGGAAGGAAGAAAAGAAAGGGGAAAGGGAAGAAAAGGGAAGAAGAATGAAGAGAGAAAGGGAAAAAGAGAAGGAAGGAAAAAGAGAAAAGGTGGGGGCGAAAAAAGGAAGATGGGGCAAGTGGGAGGATTTAAGGTGGGGTACTTAGGTATATTATCAGTTCAGGTCTGAGAGGGGATTTTTCTTTTCTTTTGGCTCGGGGGTTTAGGTAGCAATCAGGTAATGCTGTCTCACCCGTTTCAATCCTTTTGATGGGGAAATTGTGTGTCTCCTTGTGGTTTTGGGAACTATGTAAAAGCAGTGACCTGTATTTATGCGTCAATATATAATGCTTTTATTGTGGTTTTTTGTGACTTTTCTGTACAGAACTGTGTAATCATGCTGTCCCGTGAGCTCGCTTAAGTTCTTATCATTGAACGTGAAGGGAATCAACAATCCAATCAAGCGCAAAAAGATCCTGATATATTGTATGAAAGAGCAGGCAGACGTGGTTCTCTTGCAAGAAACGCATCTGCCAACCAAGGAAGCCCATAAATTGGGTCTGGGGAACTTTGTACTAGTAGCCCACTCTGCTGCTGTTCAAAAGAAGAATGGTGTAGTCATCCTTGTTAAGAAAAAGTTGATACCTGTGATAGAGTCATCTCATGCAGACGTAGATGGAAGATGGACCTCAGTTCTACTTCAAATTAGTAGGAAGAAGCTGGCCATTTTAAATCTTTATGCCCCTAATATAGATGATGTAACGTTTTACCATAAAATAGCAGAAGAGTTACTGTCGTTACCTAAATACGACATTATCTTGGGGGGGGGGGACTTTAATCTGATTTTAGACCCTCTGTTAGATTGTAAACCTTTTCGTTCGTACAGAACTCATCATGCCTCCTCGGTGGTTTCAGCCATAATGCAGAATATGGGATTGTCTGATATTTGGAGGTTGCAGCATCCTAATGAGAAGGACTTCACATTCTTTTCTCTCCCCCATAAGTCTCATTCGCGAATAGATTATTTTTTAATCGCGAAAACTTTAATCCCCACGGTCACGAAGGCCAATATAAACCCCACTCAAATATCTGACCATGCGGCCATTACCTTTTCTCTATCATTAGGGGAAAAGGAAGATTCCAGGTCGAGTTTTTTTTTAATAGATCCCTTTTGGGTGATAAAGGGTTTTGTGACTATATAAGGCAGGCAATTAAAGAGTATTTTGATGTGAACCTTTCGGGAGAAACTTTGCGTTGGGCCTGGTGGGAGGGATTTAAGGCTACCATCCGAGTTAAATAACTAGCTATACTATCTCATTGAATAAAATAAGGAAAGCCAAATTAACCGCCTTGGACTCGCAAATAAAAGCTGGTGAAAGGTTGCTGATCTCCAGAGCCGATCCAGGTATATTGCTTCGTCTGCAGAGACTGAGGTGCAATATAATCAAATATTAAGTGCGGAGGCTTCGCAGTCGATCTTTCACCAGAAGTCTAGATATTATTTAGAAGCCAATAAGCCTGGAAGCTTGCTGGCTCAGACCCTGACGCCCCGTGCAGCTAAGACCAGAATAGAAGTCATTAAAGGAGATAAGCAGGAGATCTTAACAAAGAGTTCAGATATCGTAGAGGTCCTGCGGTGCTTTTATGCAAATCTATATGCCTCTAAGAATCAAATGAGGGCAGATGACTTTCAAGAAATTTTAGATCACATTACACATCCTATTCTTTCTGATATTCAGGTAGGGGAGTTAGACAATGTCATAACAGTTGGTGAGATTAAAGATGCTATTAAAGCTGGGAAATCAGGGAAGGCGGTAGGCCCAGATGGTATCCCTTGTGAATTCTATCAAGCCTTTGAGAACGAGTTGATCCCGCATATGCTGAATATTTTGGTCTTTTGGATGTCCAATTGCCTGCAATTAGTTTGTTTAATGACGCAACTATAGTTGTAATTCCCAAGCCGGGCAGAGACCCGCAGAAGGTAGAGAATTATCGACCAATTTCTTTATTAAACGCTGATTACAAGCTTTATGCTTCTATTCTGGCGAGACGGTTATCAAAAGTTATGTTAGATCTTATCCATCCTGATCAATGCGGTTTTATGACGGGCAGAGCCACGTCTGATAATGCGCGGCTTCTCCTAAACTTATTACTTATTGCGGGAAACCAGGACAATCCAGTGATGGGCCTATCTCTGGACGCTGAGAAGGCCTTTGATTGTCTGGAGTGGGCCTTCCTGTTTCAGACATTGAGATGGTTTGGTTTTGGTGAAAAATTCATACGTTTAATCCAGATTTTATATACTAACCCAGCAGCTTGTATCTTTGCCAACGGGACTCTTTCTTCCCCTCTATTATTGCATAGGGGAACCAGGCAAGGTTGCCCCCTTTCACCTTTATTATTTAATCTAGCGCTCGAACTCCTGATGCTCCTAATTCGTTCCCAAAACGAGATTTCTGGAGTTAAGATAAGTGATCTGGAAGTCAAAATCTCGGCTTACGCTGATGGTTTATTGCTTTTCATACATCCCTCCTCTATTGGAAGTTTGCTAAATTGTATCGAAATCTATTCCAGTCTATCCGGCTACAAAATTAATTGGTCAAAATCCGTAGCCTTCCCTTTAAACAAGTGGACCTTTAAATCTATGTTAGGCTCTTACCCTTATGTTTGGGCTCCTGCAGAAGTTAAATATTTAGGTGTGCATTTTACGAGAGATTTGGATGATTTAATTGACATTAATTCCAAAATTTTAGTTGAAATGGTCCAATCTTTTACTAAACAAGAATCTTTTATTACAAGAATCTCTCCTTCACCTGCGCAGACTCGAGAGACGCTGGTGCTCCTCTCGCTCTCCTGACGCACTCTGCTTGTACAATTCATACCTACAAACTCACCGGAGAATGACAATTGAGAGAAGAAAAAAATTCCACTCAGATGCACTAATGAGGTCCTTAAACAAGCCACATGACCTCTTCAATATAGTTAAATCCTTAACAGGTGACCCAACCACAACCCAAACACCTATGCCACACCCCCAAGACTATGCCATATACCTACAATCAAAAATGATACAGACTAGTACGATTACCACAACATCATCACCTTCTACTCCACAGACCGTGGTCCAATTAACATCGCTTGACAAATTTTCCCAGGTATCCCACAAAGAGATCGAAGATACCATAGCAGCTATTAATTTAACTACTGCACCAAATGACCCCTGCCCAGCCAGGTGGATCAAAGAACTACGACATGAACTTAGCCCAACTATTAGCAAGATTGTCAATCACTCCTTCTCAACAGGATCCTTTCCTCAGAGCCTGAAATACTCATCCATCCGCCCGCTCCTGAAGAACAGTAAACTTGACCCAACAAAAGTTGAATCCTTCAGACCCATCTCCAGCATCCCTCTACTAGCAAAAATCATGGAAAAAGTAGTCCAGCGACAAATACAGCATCATGTTGACTCCGAATCCCCTTTGGACCCCTCACAACATGGCTTCAGAGAAGAACATGGCGTCGACACCCTTCTCACAACACTGTTCAATAGCCTAATCATAGGCATTGATAATATCCACCAAGGGTTCACTCTTATCTTTCTCGACATAGCTGCAGCATTCGATTCAGTAAACCACAATACTCTACTACAGCGCCTCTAAGACAAGGGAATCCAAGGACTAGCCCTGAAATGGTGTAAATCCTACTTATCTGATAGACAGCTGCAAGTCAGAACAGGAGAATCAACGTCTGATCCATTCCCCCTTAAACAAGGTGTCCCGCAGGGTTCCTCATTGTCCGCCTTAATGTTCAATATTTATATGCAGCCAATCTGCGATCTCATACGCACCTTCAACATACAATGCCTTGCCTATGCTGATGACATCCTGATGTTTGCCCCATTCAACATAAAACAACCAGATTTTACACCAATAGTTCACTGCTTTGAAGCTGTATCCAACTGGCTCCTCAATCAGAATTTACGGATAAACCATAACAAAACAGATGTTCTATTCATTACACGGAACCCAACATTCATACCCCCTACCTCTCTCCAGGTAAACAACATTGAGTTGAAAGCACAACCCACAATTCGATACTTGGGAATTATATTAGATCAACAGCTTAATATGGCAGCCCACATTAAGAAAACAACGAGTGCAATCTACCACAAGATACGATCATTACGTAATCTCCGACCTTTACTTAACTACTCCGACTTCCGTACCATATTCCAAGCACTGGTATTACCACACTTGGATTTCGCCAATATCATTCTACACGGTCTCCCGCAATCCACCATAAATCCCCTCCGTCTAGCCATGAATGCAGCCGCGAGAATCCTCGTAGGTGCTCCACGATCAGAGCACATAACCCCAATATTGATGAGCTTACATTGGCTACCCCTACAAGCCAGAACTCTATACAAGACCCTGGTCATGACTTTTAAAGCCTCAAAGTGCCCATCTCAATCACCTCTCAGCAATATGATTCATATCACCCCAAATAACAGATCCAGGAGATCTGTTACATTAAACTCCATCGACCTACCAAAACTCATCACAAAATGTTCTAAATCAACAGCCTCTAGAGCTTTCTCTCTGTTTTCACCCAGAGCCTGGAATGCCCTTCCACCCGAAATCAGAGCTATCTCAAGTCTGATTAAGTTCAGAAAGGCACTGAAGCACTATTTGTTCCTAACATACTACCCCGAAGCTACTCCATCCGAAGCTACTCCATCTGAAAACAGCTCTCATGCAGATCTTTCATATTTGACCCCTGTAGAGAATGGGTAATTACGATGATTATTACCTGCTCACTATAGGACATATTTATTCTCACTATATTTAGCATATTTACTCTTTAATTTAATTAACTTCTTATCCACGGCATTAATAATTAACCAAAATATCCATGTATATAGTTGCCATGTATATAGTTATTTATATAATTACCATGTTTTACCAAGTTTATTTACCTTGTTCATTGTAAAAAACCAATGCTGTTTGTACCATTGTGTTTATATTTGTTCATGTGTAAACCGCACTGATTTAAGAGCGCAGTATATAAGAAAAATAAATAAATAAAATAAATAAATAAATAAACAGTGGTCCCCGTTACATTTAACGTGGTGGGGCAGACTAGAGTCAATCAAAATGGTTTTGACACCAAAGATTATTATGTTTTAGAAATGTTACCGGTGAGTTTTCCTCACAAGGTATATCACTCCATCGAGCGTCAGTTAGTTAATTTTCTATGGCAAGGTAAGCCTCAAAAAATTGCGACCTGCAAGCTAAAGGCGAAGAAGATCCTAGGGGGGGGGGGGTTCAATTTCCTGATTTTAAAAACTACCACTATGCTTTTCGCCTCAAGCAAGGTTCTGTATGGTCTTCTGAAGAAAACCAGTTCGGGATTCCCACTTGGTTGGAGGTGGAGAAGCGTATAGCCGCTACGATTCCAACTTCAATACTTTTTGGGTATGAAATGGCCAGATTTCTTCCCACTCGGTAGAGTAATAACTTCTACGCAGGAAGCGTTTCTCGCCTTAGCTCAGCTTTTAAGTCAGGAAAGTGCCTTCTCACGACAGACGCCCATTTGGTATAATACTCGTTTCAAAATTGGCCAGCAAGTTGTCTCATGGAAAATCTGGCAAATTAGTGGAATTTGGACGTTGGGTCATTTGGCGACTCCCTCGCGCTGGAAATCATTTACGGAGTTGCAGCGGGAGTTTGGAGTGCCGAATGCCTGTTATTTTCAATGGCTGCAATTGATACACTGTTTTTCTAAGGCGAGGGTAAAGGTGCCCCTTCTTTCTTTGGAGTGGGAACTACAAAAAGTGGTGGTAGCGTGTGGTTCTGGAAAAGGGGTTGCCTCACGGTTTTATGCTATTTTAAGGGACGGTACCCCCTATCGGCTTGTAGGGCTTGAAAAGATCTGGGACAGAGATTTGGAAACCCATATCCCGGCGGCCGCCTGGAAACGGATTTGGAGGCAGGTGAATAGAGTCTCGAGGGGGGTGGGGATTACCCAGTCCTTATACTTTTTAATCCATAGAGCCCATATTACGCCAGTAAAGTTATCCAAATGGAATAGTGAAATCAAGAATGCTTGCTGGACATGTCATCAAAGTCCGGCCACTTTGAGGCATATGCTATTTGATTGCCCTCACGTTCAATTTTACTGGTCTAGAGTCTGGGACAGGATGCAGCAGATCCTTTGTTTTCGAGATCAACTAAGATGGCAAACAGTTATAATGTGTTCAACTGATGAGAATTTACTTATAACTAAAGACAAAAGATTTTTGTTTAATCTTATGATGGCTATAGCTATAAAAGTGATTTTCAGTTGTTGGAAAGATTCCTCAAAACTGGATGTTCTTCACTGGGGGAATTTATTTTGTATGTATGCTAGCTTTGAGAAAGAATATGATAGATACTGTTTTGCAAATGTTAATAAATATTCTCGTGCATTTTCCATGCAGGAATCGGGAACGGGAAATTTAAAGATGTATAAATGGCGATACCTAGATGATTTTGTTGTAAAGGCAAAATAATGGTCATTGTAATATTCAAAGAGTCAGAGAGGTATCAAAAGGAGATACGGGGGGGGGGGGGAGAGGGCAAGTGGGGAGTTGGGGAGGGAGGTTGGATAGTGTTAGGGGTTTAGATGTAATTGGTTGTTAGTTAAGACAGTTGACATGTACCATCACGTTTTGTTAATTGAAAATCGAAAATAAACTTAAAAAAAAAAAAAAGAAAGCAGAGAGTAGGGCTAAATGGCCAATTTTCCCAATGGAGAAAGGTGAATAGTGGAGTACCATGGCCACACTAGGGATGTGTTCAAAAGTCATTTTATTAATGGACCCAACTTGGCCAAGTTTCGGCACTAGGCCTTTGTCAGGGGTCAATGTGTTAGGAAGAGAAGTCTCTCAAGAAGACGGGTGAAATGAACAAGCAAACACGTTTTCCAAGCCTCTGTATCGTCACTGGATGCGACCCTTTGTAACACATTGACCCTTGATGAAGCCCTAGCGCCGAAACTTGGCCAAGTTGAATAGTGGAGTATCGCAGGGATCTGTGCTGGGTCCTCTGCTTTTTGACATATTCATAAATGACCTGGAAAAGGGAACAACAAATGAGGTTATCAAATTTACAGATGACACAAAACTATTTAAAGTTGTTAAAACCCAAGAGGATTGTGGAAAATTGCAAGAGGATCTTGATAAATTGGAAGACTGGGCATCCAAATGGCAGATGAAATTTAATGTGGACAAGTGCAAAGTTATGCACCTAGGAAAGAACAAACCAAACTATGGTTACACAATGCAAGGTTCCACGTTGGGCACCACCACCCAGGAAAAAGATTTAGGTGTCTTCGTGGATAACATGTTAAAACCCTCCGCCCAGTGTGCAGCGGCGGCCAAGAGAGCAAATAGAATGCTAGGTATCATAAGGAAAGGAATGGAAAATAAAACAAAGGATATTATAATGCATCTGTATTGTTCCATGGTGCGACCACACCTTGAATATTGTGTGCAATTCTGGTCGCCGTATCTTAAAAAGGATATAGTGTTATTAGAAAAGGTACAGAGAAGAGCCACCAAAATGGTAAAGGGGATGGAATGATAATCCTATGAAGAGAGGCTAAAAAGGTTAGGGATCTTCAACCTGGACAAGAGACAGCTGAGGAGAGATATGGTAGAGGTCTATAAATTAATGAATGGAGTGGATCGGGTAAACGAAGATCAATTGTTTACGTCATCAGAATATAAAAAGACTAGGGGACATGCAATGAAGCTACAGGGTGACCTATTTAAGACTAATAAGAGAAAATATTTTTTCGCTTGGAGGATGTAGTAAAAGCTGTTCAGTGTAGCTGGGTTTAAAAAAGGTTTAGACAAGTTCCCGGAGGAAAGGTCCATAAACTATTATTAAAAGGGACCTGGGATATCACTGTTTGACCCAATATAAGCATTGAGGAACATGTGTCTTTTGGGGAGACTGCTAGGTACTTATGACCTAGATTAGCCACTGTTGGAAACAGGATACTGGGCTTGATGGACCTTGGTCTGACCCAGTATGGCATATCTTATGTTCTTATGAGTTTTGAATGCATCCCTAGTGTGGCCGTGGTTCTTCTCTGCTTTACTGTTGGGTCCATGAATAAAACAACTTTTAACCCTGGAATTACCGAGAATGTTTACACACAGTGAATACCGTTGGGGTCATAAATGACCCCACGACGAATTTTAATTGTTAACCATGAAAATTTTAAACTAAACAGACAAAATATTATTCCGAATTAATTATTTATTATATGAAGGTTAAATGTTTTGAAATTTAATGCTTTATCATAAAATTACATGAAGAAAAGTTGCCATGAAAGCAGTTTTTGCATGCACTTGATGAACCCAGTAAAGTACTACAGTTATTTGCATGAGACAAAGACAATTTCTGAATGTTCTTTGCAAACATTGCGCTCGCAAGAGGTGCAAACTATGTTGCTTTTCTTGTCTTTTTCTCTGGAACAGCAGTGACACCTTGCCCTTTTCTTTGGGATCCCGACATTGCAAACAGCATCAGTGGCTTCTTCAATGTTGGAAGAAGTCTTGCTGCAATTACTCTGAAGCAGCTGCTTTCCTAATTCCAAGAGGAATAGACAACGTCTGTGCTTTGACTTGGACTGCCATTCTGGATTTAGTGGCATCCAAACAATGAAGGCGTTCAAAGCACTGATGTCCAACATGTTGTAGAAGATTGTCACTGGCCAGCGTCTTGTCATTCGTTTTGTGGTATACGTGCGCAACATTTGATCTGCCGTATCTACTCCACCTTTACTAGAATTATAGTCCAAGATCATGCATGGTTTTTTGTCTGGACGTGTATTATCTACTTCTTCTTTATCATGCAAACTGCTCAGAACAACAACCACTTTTCCTTTCTTCGGGCAATAGGAAACCAGAGTGGCGTCATCGCGAAAGGCAAACAGTGAAGTGAATACCTCTCGGCCCTTTGCTGTTACAAATTCTGAAGGTAATTCTTTTCTGTTCTTTCGAATTGTCCCCAAAAGTGTCATTTGTTTTTCTAGCAATTTCCATGACAGGGATAAACTGCAGAAGAAGTTGTCAACAGTAACATTTCTGCCAGATCGTGTCAATCCTTCAGTGAGTTGCAGCACAACCCTTTCACCCTGATTCTGTTCCCTGTTTTGTCCAAGTTCCCTTCCTGTATATACTTGAAGACCCGGAACATATGACGTTGCACTGTCACACAACATCCATAGCTTTATGCCATATTTCCCAGGTTTGCTGGGAATATATTGTCTGAACGGAACACGGCCACGAAATGTAAGCAGTTGCACATCCAGGGTAACATTTTCACCAGGAACAAAGGCGTCACTTAGAGTTGCTTCCCAGGTATCAAAAACGTGTCTGATTGGAGCAAGCTTATCCACGCCTCGTTGTTCACGTCTGTTGGTTGCATCATCAAATCTGACAGCACAAGAAATTTGCTGAAAACGGTTACGGGCCATATTTTTGCCAAAAACAGAACGACCCTCTTCAAGGTTCCACAACTGAACTATGGATTAATTTCGCGACTTGTACACGCCTGAGAGTATCAGAAGTCCAAGAAAACGTTGAAATTCTCCGTCTGTCAAATCTTTCCAGGTGTCGTCATAAATGTGTCTTCCTTGTTTGCTCGTCCACATCATGATTTCAATCAATAAGTTCTTCCTCATGAACAAGTGGAATGCTGCAAGAGGGCCATCAACATTTCGTACAGCATATCTTGTAGGACCTTGTTGTATGGCATGACATTAGCTCTGGCGTATCTTCCAGCAGCTTTCTTTATAGGTTTCCTGTTCCATGATGTGGCATCCTTAGATACATAGGCTTCAATGGCAACATTTGTGCTTATAGTTGATGACCTCTTAGCTGCTCTACGACCACAACTTTGATTCCTCACAGATGATACTGACACCAAGGACTCCTGCCTTCTTCCCCGTCCAGCACAGCCTCGACCTGTAACTTGACTCTTTACTGCAGGCGATGTTACCGGCTCAACATCAGTCTCATATTCACTTGGCGACCAACTGCTGTCGCCATCTGAATCATGACTGTTATCATCAGATTTATCGCCCAAACTTGGCTGATATGCTTCTTTGCTTGCTGAATATGCCACATCCTTAGACGACTCAGAGCTGTCACTGTCAGCATCTCGTTGCAATATTTCTCTTACTTGGGCAGCTGAATAATTTCATTTTGACATCATAAACAATAACCTAAAATAAATAAAGTTGAATAAAACGCAAAGCAGTTTTACTATAGGTGTACAATAATCGTGATGAACGAGCTGAAAGCCTTTAGATTTCATCGGAAATAATGAGAGAATGTATGATATCAATTACAGAAAATGTGTAATTTTCATAAAATAAGAGTACAAAAAATAAATGATATATAATTAATGATAAATATCTTTGTCAGATCAAAAAATTCACAAAACTGCAAATTGTATCACGATCCAAACTGGACGTAAGCAACTGGGGTCATTCTTGAACAACTAGTTTCCGAGATACGCCTTGTGAAACTTGCAATGGGGTCACTTTTGACCCCATTGGTATTCCCAGGGTTAAACACATCCCTAGTGTGGCCATGTTTTTTCTCTGCTTTACAGTTGGACCTTGCCATCTTGCGGAGAACATATCCTTCGCTTGAGTATCTCAGAGATCTGTGCTGAATCCGCTGTTTTTTAACATATTCGGAAATGAACTGGACATGGGAATAATGAGTGAGGTAATCAAATTTGCAGATGACACAAAATTATTCAAAGTTCTTAAAACCCAAGAGGATTGTGAAAAATTGTAAGAGGACCTTGATAAATTAGAAGACTGGATGTTCAAATGGCAGATGAAATTTAATGTGAACAAGTGCAAAGTTATGCTCTTAGGAAAGAACAACCCAAACTATGGTTACACAATGCAAGGTTCCACATTAGGAACCACCATCCAGGAAAGATTTAGGCGTCTTCATGGATAATATGTTGAAACCCTCCACCCAGTGTGCAGTGTTGTCAAGAAAGCAAATAGAATTCCAGGAATCATAAGGAAAGGAATGGAGAATAAAACAAAGGATATTATAATGCCTCTGTATTGTTCTATGGTGCAACCGCACCTTGAATACTGTGTGCAATTCTGGTCACCATATCTTAAAAAGGATATAGCAGAATTAGAAAAGGTATAGAGAAGAACCACCAAAATGGTAAAGGGGATGGAAGGATACCTCTATGAGGAGAGGCTAAAAAGATTAGGGCTCTTCAACTTGGAAAAGAGATGGCTGAAGGGAGATATGATAGAGGTCTAAAAATGAATCAATGGAGTGGAATGGGTTTACACCATCAAAATATAGAAAGACTAGGGGACATGCAATGATGCTATAATGTAACCCATTTAAGACTAATAAGAGAGAATGTAAAAAAACCTAGAAGATAGAAGAAAGTACAAATGGACAGCAGACAATGGACAGTTAGCAGAAGATACGAATAAACCAGAAGAAAGTGACTGGAGCAATTGCAACTGAAAAATAAAATGCCCAAACAAAAGGTAGAAAAATACTTTTTTATTTTGAATTTATTAACTGGAATATGTCAGTTTTGGGAAATGTGCATCGCTAATGTCTTTGTGTTTTTGTTTAGTACAAAAGGAAATTAATTTATAGTTTTATTTTTCCAGTGTTGTTGTAAATTCCAAGTTTGTCTTTTGGGGGTGCCAATTTAATTACTGTCTTCCTCTTTCTAAACTGTGATCTTTGTTTGCTGATGGTTTATGTTCTGCATGTGTAACCGAACTGAGGTATTCTGTTCATATAGTTTCTCTTTGACAGTGCCACTTGTTCTCTTTCCCCAGTAGGAGATGAATTGGAATTCTCTGAGATGTATCGGTTTAATATTTGCAGTGTTGCCTTTTGATAGGTAGGGTGTGGTGCTTTGTGAGTCCTGGTAGTGCTGTTATTACTCGGCGGGTTTGCTATGGGTTCTAAATGGGCAGTGTTTATAGTACTTCCTAATGTGCCTGGCGGTTGGCACTGGAGTATAGTAATGTAGAAAACCGGTAGTCTTTCTTTATCCAGACACTCATTAAGAGGAATGTTTACTAAAGGTTAGCGCATGTTAACATTATGCACATATTTATGCAAATGAGGCCCCGCAATGAGTCTCCGCATATGGGTTCAGTATACACTCTGACTTACACTCTTCTTGTTCTCTACATAGGAGGGAAGGGGTTGTATTAGGAACCACTGTAGGTTTTCTTGAATCTTATTTGTCTGCTCCAGGCTTACCCTCTTCCCTCTCATCCCTGAATGATAAGAAAGTAGAGGCTGGATCAGGCAGAAGAAGCTTTCCTTTGATTTGTTTTTTCTGCGTCTGTCTGCTAAAAGCTCATTGATGTTGCCAGATGATCTCCAAAGTTCCAACTCAAAGTAGGATGGACATTGCCCAAAACAGTGACCTACCCTTGGCCTCGCCTTCTCCTAACTGGCTGGTTTGGTAGTCCCATCAGGTGTGTCCATGCCTACCTTTCTACAATGAGATGTAGTTAGGACCGTCCCAACTACTGTATTAGGCAAACTAGGTGGATGCCTAGGGCAGCAACATCTGGAGGAGAGTAAGTGTGGCAAAAAGCAGGGCATTCAAAGCTAAACAATATGGACAACCAGGTGGGGTGTAAAGCTTAAGATCTGCCTATGGTGTCAAGACCTTGAACCAACTCTGGGACTAGCCCTGGATGCAGCCAAGGGCTATGACTTTTTAGAAGTCAAAGTTTGCTTTTATTTCACTTTTTTAGCTTTATTTTCCATGGTTTTCTCACCCAAAGCAGCACAGGCAAATTGCCCAAAAAAACGTAACCCATGAATTTTACCTATGCCTTGTGCAAAATAGTTGCCCAAGTGGATGGGAAAACCGCAGAAATGGCAACACTGAAGCTCACACCCTTCCTTCCTGAGGGGGAAGGGAAATAACAAGACGGTAGGGATGAATGAGGCAGCGCAGCAACACTTCTATCCTTTGTGTAATCTGATCTAACCTCACCCACTTCCTTCCTGTTTCCTACATGCTGCCTGGTAAGTAAGGAAAGAAGACTGGCTGGAGCAGAAAGGAGACATCATTCTTTGCCCTCAGTTAAATTTGAGTCCTGGGATCATGAAAAGTTACAGGTTCTCTTCTTTGTTCCCTCCTTTCCTCGGCTCTCACATCTTATTGATTTGACTCATTTCCTTCCGGTTTTAACATCTCAAAGTAGGTTAAAATAATAACAAAAAATACATCATACATGCACAAATAAACCCCACCATAAACACATAACCCTGCTTCATCCCACTCTCAATCCCATTCAAATAACTAAACCCTCCACCCACAAACTACTAGAATCATACACATGGCTGGCACAAGGAGATGAGGCACCCTAAGCAAACCTCATCCCTTGCACCCCCTCCCACTCTCTGGCGCCTTTTCCCACCATTGCCAACACTCCTGTAGTGATGGCAATGGCCGCAAACAGCCCTGCAGCGTGTACCCTAAAGCTTTGGCGGTTTGCTTCTGCCCCCTCCAATGTCCATTTCCTGTTAGCATACAGGAAATCAGCATCGGGTGGTCCGAAGGGGTGGTAGCAAACAGCACCGTAGTGCCGAAATTGTAAGATAAGCACCGCAGGGCTGTTTTCGACCATTGCCAATACTGCAGGTCCTGAAGAGAGGCAGCAGCGGCATCAATGGACAGCCCTTGGACAATTGGAGTTCTAAGTGGCTGTCTAGTTCATCTACTGGTTGTGCTGGCTGTTGACATGGGGACAGAAGGTTGAAAGGGTAAGAATGGAGCAAGCCTGAAAAGCAGAAATCAATTGGTCTATTCCCTTTTCCAGCCCTTATCCTCCTCTGCAAGCTCCCTGATGGGGAGGAGCTAAAAAATATACAGAACAGCTATTTCTGCTACCTGAGATTTGGGGCACTACCCTGTGGAATCATGGAAGAAGCTCCATGTGTCTATGCTTAACAATGCCCCAGGAGAGAAGAAAGGATTGTGAAAAATGAGTCAAAATAGGCTGGAAACTAGAAGAGGCAAAGAGGGAGGGAGGACGTAATCAGAACATTTGAGAGACATAAAGGAAGGAGAATATCCCCCACTTTTTGTTTAAACTTCAACTTCTATCTTGGAATACGCTTAAAATTTGATTGAAATATACTGATGATGCAATGTCAAGAAAATCATTTGAAAACAGCTTTATATAATGTAACAAAAAGACAATTTAGGTCCCACAATGATTTGATCATTGAAAATAGTTCACAAGACAACATTCATATTAAATGATCACCCTAAAAAAAATTTCCCTTAAAGGGGGACAAAACACATAAAATACTCATCTTCTTTTTTTGCTGGTTGAAGTTATCGATGATGACACCAATGAAGAGGTTCAAGGTAAAGAATGATCCAAAAATAATGAAGATTACAAAGTAGATATACATGTAAAGGTTGTCTTCGTATTTGGGCTGTTGATGTACCTATACAAATATGACAGTAGTCACTAAATATGAAATGCAATATATAAATACTTCATGTACCTGTTAATATATGGAAGTTAACAAATAGGTTAATTCTTTCACATAATCTCGAAGAACATGGCGTGGGTCCTTCTTTTATCTGTCTGATTTTGCTGTAGATATTTATCACCTACAAATTCAGTACTAAAATACTGTAGCATTTTAAAAGAGCAGTATTTTTTTTTTAAATTGAAGATCTCTGGCAATGTGATGGAAAGGACTTCTGGAAGTATAGGTTATGTTTATAATGCCAAAGCATGTTTTACCAAGTGTAACAGAGTTCATGAGAAATCCTTAAGATGAAATTTGTAACAAGAGCCCCTTGCTAATGAAATCGGTAGCACAACACAGAGAAAAATATTCTCCCTTTTATTTTTTATATTTTCATTTAGAAAATAACCCTATTATTAGGTGGAAGTGCTTTAGAAATACCTATCAGATCTTAGCGTACTGCTACAAACTATACTGTAAATTAACTTGGACCTTAGGGCTCAGTTCAACAAAAATAAATTCTCATTTTTTTATTTTATTGAATATGCATTTGAAGAATGAGCTATGAATGAATTTTGCCATTTTAGATGGTCATTATTTAAGTCATTTTTTACCTGTAGAAATGGGCTTTTCTAAAAGGCTTTTGTCCTACATAGTTGTGGACATTATTTTCACCCTTGCAGTTCAACCCCTTAATGTCCAATATCTTGTAAAATAAGTGGCCAATGAAATGGCTCTGGACTATATATGAGCTGTGACAAAAAAGAAACGAGGCTGTCCCATAAATGTTTTATTACAAAATCTACAGAGAAATTACGCATTGCCCCCTTCAAAGTAATCCCCCCCCAGAGTTCATGCACTTCTGCATTCGCTTCTGCCACGTACGGAAGCACTCGGTAAAGTCCTCCTCCTTGAGGTCCCTCAGCTCCCTCATCATAGTGGCCTTGATCTCTTCTACAGAGGCAAAATGAATTCCTTTGAGCACAGCCTGGGGAAGAGCCAGAAGTTTGCATGGTGCGAGATCTGGGGAATAAGGAGGGTGGTCAAAAGCTGTGATCTGTTTGTTGGCCAAGAACTGCCTCACACTGAGTGCAGTGTGTGCGGGCGCGTTGTCGTGGTGAAGCAGCCATGACTTGTCTCTCTACAGAACCCGCCTGCTGCGCTGAACCCAGTCATGGAAGCGATTGAGGACCTGCTGATAGAAGTGCTGGTTGACTGTCTGACCCTCAGGCACAAACTCATGATGGACCACTCCCTTCTGGTCGAAGAATGCGATCAGCATGACCTTGATCCTTGATTTGGATATTTGCACCTTCTTGGGTCTGGGTGACAGTCGAGTCTTCCACTGCAGGCTCTATCTCTTGCTTTCAGGGTCATACTGGAAGACCCAAGTCTCGTCTCCTTTGATGACTCAGCCAACGAACTCTGGATCTTCTCCGATCTTCTCTAGCAAGTCTTGACCGAGTGCTCCTTCTGGTTGTCCGATAAAAGCTTGGGCACCATCTTGGTGCACACCTTCCGCATCCCCAGTTCCTGCACCAAGATGGTCCGCACTGACTCCCTGTTCAGGCTGAGCTCCTCAGCTATCAACCACACCATCAATCTGCGATCACTCTGCACCAGCTGGTTCACTCTGTCAATGTTCTCAGCCGTCTTTGTCGTGGAAGGCCATCCTGACTTGGGATCATCCTCCACCTCCTCGCGGCCAGTCTTGAAGTGTTTGTGCCACTCCGACTCGCGGCCTTAATATTATATCTTCTCCATAAGCCTTTTGGAGAAATTGGAGACACTCAATTGGGCCCTTCTCCAACTTAACCAGAAATTTCAAGTTGATTCTTTGCTCCATATTTCTGCCACTTCCAGTTGTGTGACAAAGCGATGAAGCAGTGTGCTACAAAAAAACCTGAAAAAGAAAAACAGAGTGAGAGAGATGAAAAATATTATAGCAGAATAGTGGCAAGATGATGCACAACACAGTGACATAAGCAGCCAATT
Source organism: Ichthyophis bannanicus (assembly GCA_033557465.1). Classification (NCBI taxonomy): domain Eukaryota; kingdom Metazoa; phylum Chordata; class Amphibia; order Gymnophiona; family Ichthyophiidae; genus Ichthyophis; species Ichthyophis bannanicus. Next base: position 641,231,385 of record CM066036.1, on the reverse strand, counting down.
GGCACTGAGTCATGGGCGTGGCTGCCACAGTCTCATTTCTTTTTTGACACACCTTGTATACATGTTTGTTTGACATATAAAAGAATCAAATAAAACAAGACCAATCAAAAAAGGAAATAGTATAAAAATTGGGACATTGCCAAGACATGGTTACTGGCACCCTTATAAACAATTCAAATCATTTTGAACAGAACAACGGCATTCCCATTGCAGTAAAATTAGACACACCTGTAATCAATTGTCAGTACATGACTTGAATCAACCAATGAAAAATGGCTCTAATGTTTAAAATGGCCACATTTACTCCCTGTTGCATTTTCACAATGGTGAAGACAAGAGAGCTGCCTGAAACCATCAGAAAAGCCATTATCACCGAACATCAAAGTTCAAAGGGGTACAAGTCCATCTCCAAAGACCTTGGGATTCCTTTGTCTACCGTTTGCAATGTTATTAAGACATTTTTTGCTCTGGGAATTGTCAAGAACATCCCAGGACACGGTAGGAAGAGGAAAATTAATCCAAGAAGTCTTTGAAGGTTTGCCGTGCATACTTCCCAATTTTCAAAATGCACATAGTTTAACTCCCAAAAAGCATTCTCACAAGTTAGCAGGTGCAAATATGCATAGACACTTTTCCTGGGATAATTTTCAAAAAGAACGTATTCATTTAAAATCCATGGAGTGAAAAGTACGCACATGAAGTGGCATTTTAGAAAATGTGTCCAAGTGCAGTCTGGGACGTCCAGGGCAAAACATGCAGAAAAACACCATGTACAACATCCAAAGAGCTTACAGCTGACCTGGAGCAACCTGGAGTGGTGGTTTCATCCCACACCATACACTACGCACTAAACAAACAAGGACTTCATAAGCAAAGGTCAAGGAGGACCCTGCTGCTAAAAGACAGACATAAAAAGGCACGACTGATCTTTGTTCAAACCCACCTTGAGAAACCACAGTCCTTCTGGGAAAATGTTCTGTGGACAGATGAAACCAAACTTGAGCTTTTGGCAATACAGCAATACATTTACAGGCGAAGAAATGAAGCTTATAAGGAAAAAACAAACACACTTCCTACAGATAAATACGGTGGAGATTCCATAATGTTGTAGGCTGCTTTGCTGCCTCAGGAACTAGAGGCCTGAAGTGTATTAAAGGAATAATGAAGTCAGAGGACTACCAAGGTATTTTGGAACAAAATATGCTACCTAGTGTCAGAAAGCTAGGTCTGGGTTAAAGATCATGGGTCCTCCAGCAGGACAATGACCAAAACATACATCTAAAAGTACAAAAGAAAAGTTAAAAAGGAACAAATGGACTGTTTTAAACTGTCCAGCAATGAGTCCTGATCTCATTCTAATTGAGAACCTTTGGAAAGAGCTGAAATCTGCCATTGGTATAAGGAATCCTGGAAACATTCATGAGCTGGAACAAATCGCAGTTGAAGAGTAGGTGAAACTACCATCAGACAGATGTACAAAACGTATAGATGGCTACAAGAAACATTTGGAGGCTATCATCACTGCCAAGCGTTGTGCAACCACATATTAGTGAAAGCTGCCATTAATCATGTTCAGGTCATATTTTGTTTTTTATCTCAGAAATTACTACATCTAAGTTACACAGATATCTTTTTTTTTGTTGTATACCTTTGAACGTACTATTAAAATATTATGATGACATGCAGTTGTAATATTTCCAATTATTTTTCAAGATGTTGTACACAACATATCTAAAATGCAAGGGTGCCAATAATGTTGACCACAACTGTATATGAGTAGAAGTACTTCTGTACTGCCAGATGATGCATACTTTACTTGCTCTATGGGGAATGGGGTAAGTGCTCCCAAAGGCAGGGTAGGGTGAAAATTTGATTTGACGTGCACACTTCCCAATTTTGAAAAGCATGCACATAGTTCAACTCCCAAAAAGCATTCTCACAAGTTAGCAGGTGAAAATATGCATAGACACCTTTCCTGGGATAATTTTCAAAATGAACATAATGAACAAGGGAGGAGTGGCCTAGTGGTTGGGGCAAGGTACTTCAGGCCGGAAGGTCGGGGGTTCAAATCCCACTAGAGGACAGCAACCTTGGGCCGGAAGGACTGGGGTTTCTAGTCCCACAGGTGCTCCTTGTGGTCTTGGGCAAGCCACTTAACCCTCCATAGCCCATGTTCCCTGTAAAATAGTTATCTCCAAGTTATAATGCCCTGTTCAATGTAATTTCAGTTTGTTCAATGTAAACCGCACTGATGCAGAATAGCGCGGTATATAAGAGAATGTAATAAATAAATAAATATTCATTTAAAATCCATGGAGTGAAAAGTATGCACATGAAGTGGCATTTTAGAAAATGTGTCCACGTGCAATTTGGGATGTACAGGGCAAAATATTAGGTACATCTATGTTTCGGCCTGATTTTAGAAACACAGATGCCACTAATGTGGAAGCTCATGTTGGCATCCACAGAGACATTCCCGCTACAAAAAAGTGGGGCGGGAATGTCTATTTTATGTTAGTTGGCATACAAGGAGTCCATTGGCATGGCAAAATGAAAGCAAGAGCTCAAATTTCTCATTAGTGTTCACTGTCAACATGGAAAATATAGGGGGTATGAGTGAATCCCCTTTCTCCACAACCTTCGGATGTTTAGCTGGCAAAACAAGCATTTTGCCAATGCCTATTCATGCCTGGAACAGGTATAATCTTGGACGCGGCCCAGGACATTCAGGTTCTTGGGAACACCCCAGACACATCTAAACCATACCCCCAATTCTGATTTGGATGTCTTCGCACTGAGGAGGTCTTTAAAAATGTATTCTAAAATGACCAGGGTTGTCTCCATTCTTTGGATGTCTGTATGCCTCTTTTGCTGGACAATAAATTGGTTCAAAAGTTTTGCTTCCTGAAAAAGTATTGGCATTATGATGGACAGCTTCAAGCTGAAAACAAATATAATTTCAGATTGACTGTATCACGTAGGAATTTGGAGAAACATGAAATTAAATTTTGACTGAATATTTAGCATGTTTAATCGTACAATGATGCTGACATATTGCACTAGTTCACCTGAGCTAAAAATGTTTTGCTCCTGATTTTCATTTGTACTTAGCATCTGATGCTTCTCATCTCAATGTCCAACAATAGCGGCCAGCATTGATGGGTTCTAGTTGCCCTGATACCGCTTTTCCATCATTGCAATGTCCTAGTGAAAACTTTCACCATGTTTGTCGTTGACTGCACCAAGACTAGCAGAGAAGGAGTCCAAGTGTGAATGCAGAAAATGACTCTTCAGAGACATGTTGCACTTCATGGCTTTGCATGCTTGAAGCATGTTGTCAACCAGCTGGACGTAGTTTGGTGCCCTGTAATTGCCAAGAAAATTCTCAACATCCCTGAATGCCTTCCATACAATTTTCTCAGGCCCCAATAGCACATCTTTGAACTGCTTGTCATTGATGACGTGTCTGACTTGTCAACCCACAAGAATGCCTTCCTTAATCTTTCCATCAATTACACAGGTACACTAAAAAAAAAATTTTTAAACTGCCTCTAATGTTTCGATTGATTTTTACGTTTTTTGGTGCGCTGAATCCAAATCTGGTAACCAATTTGCTCCATCACGTACAGATTTTTTGCTATATTGGGTTAGCAGTTTGAGGTGAACGTTTCAGATTGAGTGCGATCGAGATAAAAGTTTCTTGGATAAATTCTTTATACTAATTGTTTAGTAGTTATTCAAATAAGAATAAAGAAAATTGTAACAAGGCAGCACATAAGAATAGAGTAATGTCAACAAAACACACTGTGATGGTAGCAAAATTGTCTGCACTTAAAACAGCCACATACATGTGCACAAACATTGAGCATATAAGAGCGAGGTTAGACACAAAGCAAAGCAAAGAAATGTGCAAAAAATGTTGTACAGGTATGTATGTAAGAATAGAAAACGCAAACCGCACCATTGCAATACATGAAGACAAACACCCGATGGTGTGAAAATAAAATTCTAATAAATGAGATCCGACACTGTGGTAATAACTAGCAAATTTTTATTTCAAAGTTTAGTAAAAACACGATATTTGTCAACACAGTTTAGATTTTAAAGTCATTCTTGGGTCAATCAATCTCCTGGTGGGCCCGTTTCTTCTTCCCCCGAATGCTTCTCTTGGTGCGCTGCTTGGCGTATTTTTCATCTGGGGTTTCCCACAGCAGCAACCAGCAGAAATCAGCCATCATAGTGGTGTTCCATCTTCCTTGGTACCTTCTCTCTGCGTCCTTGATGTCCTGGTGAAACCTTTCACCTTGTTCTTCACTGTACGCCCCCAGGTTTTCGGGAAAGTAGTTCACATGGGAGTGCAAGAAATGGACTTTCAGGCTCATGTTACAACCTTGTTCTTTGAAGGCATTGAGCATCCTAGCAACAATATCCTTATAGTTCTCATCCCGCCTGTTCCCCAAGAATTTGAGAACAACATCCTTGAAGGAATCCCAGGCTTCTTTTTCCTTCTCAGACATCGTTTCAGCGAATGCTCCATCTGAAATGAGTTTCCTTATATCAGGGCCAACAAACACTCCTTCCTTTAGCTTTGCTTCAGAAAGTCGGGGGAACTTTGAGCAAAGGTACCCATCTTTTGGAAGGGACTTGATGAATTGCTTAATGAGACCCAACTTAATGTGGAGAGGTGGTAATAGAATTTTATCACGAGGTACCAAGCTCTCATGAAGAACATTTTTCTCACCGGGTCTCAAATACTCCCGAATTGGCCAGTCTTTTTTCCCCCAGTGTAGGTCGCGGGCCCGGCTATCCCACAAGCAAAGGAAGCAGGGATATTTGGTGAAACCGGATTGCTGCCCTAATAGCATGGATAGAATTTTAAAGTCTCCACAAATCATCCACTTATGCTCATCATAACGAATCTTCTGAAGAATCAGGGCCAAATTCTCGTATTTTTCTTGGAGAATAACAGAGTGAGCAATAGGAACTGAAGCGAATGTGTTGCCATTATGAAGAAGAACACCTTTTATGCTGTCTTTTGACGAATCAATGAACAGCCGCCATTCAGCAGGATCATACTTGAGTTTAAACTTTTCCATCACTCCGTATATATCGTTGCAAAATACCAAATCTTCCTCTTTGCTGAAATACTTCAAAAATTGTGTCTCGCGGTTGTGGTACCAATAAAAAGTTGTTCCTGGTGACAATAGATTTTTCTGTTGAAGCCGAGAACCTAGCAGTTGGGAAGCATCTTTTGGGAGTCCTAAATCCCGGACAAAATCATTCAATTCAGCTTGAGAAAAAAGTTCAGGTTTCGGATCTGGTTCAGTTTCAAACTCGGAAGTACTGGACTCATCGGGAAAAGCCATCTGATGAGTCTCATCATGATCAGAACCGTCCACACAAATATGATCCAAAGATTTTGGTGGTTCAGGCACAGGTACTTCGTTGCTATGAGGCATAGGCCTAATTGCTGAGGGAAGGTTGGGGTAACTTATTACGTTCTTATTTTTTAAGTTGTATCCCTTCACAATGCAAGAGCAAAAATAGCAGTCACTGCTGTGGTCTCTTTGTTCACGCCACATCATAGGTATTCCGAAACGAAATGCTTGTTTTTTACCTTTCATCCATAAGCGTAGATCTTCCTCACATTTCTTGCACACTTTGTGAGGAGCCCACGGTTTGTCTTGATCGCCTAACTTCAAACCGAAATAGGCGAAATATACTTTTTTAATAAATGCAGAAATGTTCCTCTGCCGCTTTTTCACGGTATATTCCCCACAAATAAAACAAAAACTGTCCGGAGAGTTGACGCAACCTCTGGCTCTGTGAGCCATCACAAATACACAGCACTGCAAACTACAACTGTAGTGAACCACTTCGGAATAAAGCTGGATTACGACTGAGCAAACAAAAGGTAATAATGAACTTGCAAGAAACTGAAATTTGACAGGAACGTTCATGTCGCAACCACCGTGTTTGAGCGAGCGAACGAGGCGAGGCGAACAGGAAAGAACATGCGCCAGCGCGAGTACTGGATTTAGCCCCCCGCCTCTCAATTGTCCTGTTAATGTATAAAATGAATACAAAACACTCTAAAATATCATGAGGGAGTGTTTCTAGTTAGTTAACCATTACACCCTCTATTTTGGGCCAAGAAAATAAACTGCAGTCGGCTAAAAAGAAATTATGTGAACATTCCTTATATGGGTAAGAAATCTAATTTTGCAAGAAAACGTGACGTGATGGAACATTTTGGCTATTTTTCCTGGATTCAGCACCCCAAAATCTATAGGAATCAGTTGCAAAACTGGAGGCAGTTTTTTGGTAGTGTACCTGTGTTATTTGTGGTCTATTTATTTATTTAACTTTTTTTTTATATACCTCCTTTCAATTGTACATGGAACTGTTAGAGATATAACTATGATAATTAACTTAAGCCAACAGTGGCAACTACTTACATTTTAATGATCATTATTGACATTAAGAAAATGGGATTGTCATTCAGGTTAATTTACAGTCCAGATGTGAGAAGCATTTAGTGAGGAAGGGTGCGATTAGAGCTGCTGTCAGGTATTGGGTGTTGGGCCATAGTATTTGGTGAACAAGAGAGCTTTAGCCTTTTTCTAAAATCAAAAATATCGCTGATTGCTCTTAGGTGATATGGTAGTGCGTTCCATAGAGTCGGACCATAGATTTCAAAGGCTCTCTGACAAGTAGTTCGAGAGCTACTCATTTTGATATGTGGCACTGAGAGGATATTTTGATGTTGTACAGAACTCAGGTACCAACCGGACCAATGGTTGTAAGCAATCGGCAGTTTGTTTGTGTATTGTCTTGTGTGTCATCATTATTGCTTTGTACTTTATGCGGGAGTGTATAGGCAACCAATGAAAGGATGATAGTGCTGGAGTGATGTGTTCTTATCATTTGAATCCAGTGATTAATCGGGCTGCAGTATTTAGCGCAAGTTATATTGCTTGGGTGGAATGTTTGGGGAAGGCATGAAGTAATATGTTGCAATAGTCTAGGTGTGGAGTAACTATTGCCTGACATATGGTGCAAAGGTGGCTGTGCTCTAGTAGAGGTTTTAGGTTCTGTAGCAGCTTCATTCTGTAGTATGCACTGGCTGTCATCTTCTTGATATGCATTTGCAAGTTGAGCTTCTGGTCTAGGATTGTGCCTAAATATTTTACTTCCTTTTTCACTGGAATGGAGAATTTGTTGATTTTGATTGTATCAGGAGGGACGTATATAGGGTCTTGCGTGACTGTAAGGACCTCTGATTTGGTATAGTCGATTTTGAGGTTGTGAAGGTGAAGCCAGTTTGTTACTATGTCATGAGGGATGTTTTAGAAGAGTAGTCATGTTTTCAGGATTTGAAGTGGGCATAGATCATCAGATCATCTGCATACAGGTGACAGTGTAGTTTTTGTTCTTGTATGATTTTATGGACTGGTTGTATATGTAAGTTGAATAGGAGGGCAGATAGTGAGGATCCCTGGGGTATTCCTTGTTGAAGATTTTAGGATAAAGCAGTATATAAATCCTGTTAAATAAATAAATAAACAATTGGCTTGGAGGTTCTATTCTTTATATTGACCTGGGAGTAATGGTCAGTTAAATAAGATTGAAACCAAGAAAGGGTGATGCTGCTGATTCCGATCTCCATCAGCCTGTTTATGAGCATGGCGTGGTTTATTGAGTCAAAGGCAGATGAGATATCTAGGAAGATGAGTATAAATCCATGTTTGGGGTTTTTGATTCCATTGATTAGTGTGTTAGTCAGTGAGGATAGTAATGTTTTTACTCAATGCTTTTGTCTGAATCCATGTTGTTGTCGGTCCAGAGGTGCAGTAGCATCAATGTGATCCTGTAGTTGTATTTGTACTGTTTTTTTTATTACCTTTGCTAAGAGAGGTAAGCTGGATATAGGGCGGTATGATGAGGGCAAGTTGGGGTCAGGTGCATTGCCTTTTAGTTGAAGTCTTATTGAGATGGTTTTTAATATGGGAGGCAGGTATCCTTGTGATAATGACAGATTTATTATTCTACAGATGATGGGAGTAAGTTTATGGACATCTTTATCCAAGAAGAGGGCAAGGATCAAGGGGTGATGTAATCGTATTCAGATTAGTGAGGATTTTGTTGCAGTGATCTTCTGTGATCGGGTGAAATGAGGACCAAGTATTTCTATTATCTTTGTCAATCTTATGCGTAGACTCAGAGATTGTTGCATAATTTGAGCAGTGGAATTTATTTTGTAGGTATGCTGCAAAGGCCTCCAGGGTGAGTGTAGAGTTGTCTTGATTCTGCGGAGATCGTGTGAGGGATTTTACTATTTCAAACAGTTCTTTGGGGTGGTTTAGAGATTTCAAGATGGTGTTTGTGTGATATTTCTTTTTGGGCCTGATGATGAGATTGTTATATTCTTTCTGCTTTGTCGTGTATACGAGGAGATGTGTTTGATTTTTGGTTCTTCTCAATTGTCTTTCCAGTTGTCTTAGCTTGAGTTTGGCTTGCTTTATGTTTGATGAGTACCATGGTTTCTTGTTTGTTCTTGGAAAAGTCTTTTTCTGTGGGGCGAGTGCTATTGGAGTGATGATGTCATTTCACTTCATTATTAGTGTTTTGAGGTCTGTCGAGGTGGTGTTTAGTTTTGATAGAATGGAGTTGATTATAGTGTCCTTATCAAATTCTCTGAAGCGTCGTTGCTGGACTACAGGTTGATGTTTGGTCCAGGCTAGTTGGGCTGGAATCTCGAATGAGATCATGTGGTGATCAGACCAGGGAATTGGGGTTATCTGGTATGTAATGTGAGTTGTGTTAGTGTGAATTCTGTCAGGAACGAATATCAGGTCAAGTGTATTCCCACCTGCGTGTGTTGATCCTTCTAGTATTTGGATCAGGTGCATCATGTTTAGGGCATCAATGAAGGCAGAGGATTGAGCTGCGGAGACTAAAGTCAGATTGAAGTCGCCTAGCATGATAAAAGGTTTACTCTTGCTAGAGTAAGTGCATGCCAGCTCTATTATGGATGAGAGATCTTTGGAGTCAGCAGTTGGGGATCTGTATATCAGATACAAAGACATTTGTGTGTTTTCTAATAGTATCCTATTAGTTATTCCATCACAAATTGTTTTACCTCTGCTGTTATCTAATTGATCACATCCCTGATAATATTCAGGGTGGAGACCATGGTTTAATTTTGTTGCAACGCAAACAGCAGTAGATTTTTAATCTTCAGACTGTTGAACCTAATGGACTGAATACGGCCATTGATTGGGGTGTGTTAAGGGGGAAATGTTACTGTACATCATTCCTTCTCTCCATCCTTTGATTGGTTCAGAAAGGTATTTAAATGTAGTATTGACATTAGACACTGTAGAAGCTGAATGGTTTGGAGTGGTAAAGTCAGCCCCTGATGAAGCGACTTGTTCGTGAAACAGAGATCTTCATAGGGCATTTGCTGAAATCTTTACATTCTTGTGGAAGACACATTTAAGATAAGTACTTGTTGAGATCATTTTTGACTATAGAAGTATTTGGCTCTTAGGTTGTTGCCTTTTATTGTAGGGTCGATGTGGATGCTGTGGACCCTGAGGCACTAAATACTGAGCACTGCGGTGGCATGTTTGACTGCATGGAGCTGTATTGAGTTATATGTAGCAGTATGCAGCAATATAGCACTGTATCAAGTTGTTAGCCATTGAATAATTTTGGAATTTAGAGGAGTATGTTGCAAATGATTGAAAAAAGAGAAGGAGTTTTTTAGACCGCTGATGGTGTTCTAAAGCAGTTCCCCTTCAGGCAAGCATTGATGCCACGTAGAGGGAGAGCAGAATTACTGAGGTCTTTTCTCCTTCTTATCAGTGTCTCTTAAAGTATTGTTTTAATGGTGAATTGTTAAGTTACACTGAAGATTTTATATTTTTGATTGTGTACAACTTCAGTTTTTATTTCATATTAGAGGTAGTGGTTATTACAATTGGAACATTAGTATAGTTGAAAGAAAATATAGGTATGGCTATACGAGTTTCGTGGAAAGATGTTTTCAGCTTTACTTCAGAGCATGCTAGAGAATTGTTAAATGCACCCTCTTTGCTTCAGAGTAAGGACAGTCAAGGATGCACTAATTGGGATTCCTTTTTGAACTGATCAAAGCGAATGGTGAGGTTGGAATTGCATGGAGCCTCTTTAGCTGATTACTGTCAAAGGGAAACAATACCAAGGGGTCTCCAGGTTTTGAAAGAACCACGAATGTTTCTTGATGTTTCCACCTTTTTTGCAGAAATGGAATATATTTATTTATTTATTCATTTGTTACATTTTTCTATACCGCCCCTTCCAGAGATCAGGGGCGGTTTACATATAACTAACATTTTACATAGAACAGTTGTTTTTAGAACTATTTACATAAAACTTGCACAAAACTTGCAAACACCTAACAACTTAACATATTATTTAGAACTGTGTACGTGCTGTTTGTAGGCGAATGTTGCCTGTATTTTGGGTTGGGGTATGGGTTAGTGTGCCTGTGAGTTCTTGGAGGTGTTTTGGGTTGAGTTTTGCGTTCTGTAATGTGCAGTGAAGAGGTATGTTTTTAGTGATTTTTTGTATGTTGTATTGTATTTTGAATAAATGTGCTTTAGATCAGATGTTATTGTTAACTGAGACAGTGAATGAAAAATGTATGGAAGTGTAAAAGGAACTTGCTATAGATCTAGATAAAATGAAGAAAGAGGATGATTTCACTGAATGTTACAGTGAGATTCAGAAACAGGTAGAACATTATAAAACGGAATTGAGAGCTAAGAAAGTGAAGAAGCTCTTGAGGGATGAAAGAGGGTTGAAGGATAATTTGATTTATAATTAGTCTTCATCCTGATACCATGGAAATTTTTAACAATGCAGAAAGGTGGACTTTGAATTGTCATTGGATAGCCCTATGTCTAGTGGAGTGGAAGAAAAATGTGAGGTTTTTTTTAGGAAAGCCAGATCGATGAAGAGGAATCAAGAACAGGGAACGTGATCAGATCCTTTTACCCGACTACAGAAACAGCAACATTAGTACCATCGTCAAGAATGATATCTACACTATCTTCAGTGATTAATTTGCCATCTAAGCAATTGTCTAGTGCCCAAATTTTGCTTCTTAATAAAGGTCTGTCATATGTTCCTGGTCCACTTTATAATGCTTTTGATAACCGCATAGCGATTGAGCGGTTTATTCAATTTTTACAATTGTGTGTATATTTTCATGATAAACCTTATGCAAATTATGCTTCAGTGGGGAAAATAAAATCACATTGGGTTCCACAAGTGCTTTACACTTTTAAGTCTTTGCTTTTGAGAAATATTGAAGAAGTAGAACAGCACAGCCATTGGTACATTCCTAATTTATCTAAAGATGAAAAGGTAGCTCTACATGTGTTAAAAAATGATGATTCCATAGTGGTAAAAAGGGCTGATAAAGGAGGAGCCATTGTTGTTTTGGATGCAGTGGATTAAGACACTGAAATTCGTCATCAATATCTGACTTACATTATCTACCTTTGTCAGAAGATCCAACTGCTTGTTTAAAACAGGAATTGCAACAGCTTACAATGGTGGCTTATGAATTAGGATATTTGACAGCAAAAGAGAGAATGTTTTTGACACCGTCCTTCCCCCGAAGCCCTGTGTTGTATATACTCCCAAAAGTGCATAAAACTTTAGATAATCCACAGAGAAGACCTATTTTATCCAGTAATGGATCACTTTTGAAGTATGTTGGACAATACTTAGATGAATTTTTGCGATTTGACATCCCTAAGATAAAATCATATATTAGAGATACGAACCATTTTCTATCAAATTTTGCAGACTCTAAGGGATGCTCAGTCTATTCAGTGGCTGATATCTTTAGACGTTTGCGCACTGTATATGTTTATCCCACAATGCACTGAAGCATTAGATGTTTTACATGATCTTTGGTTACATAGGAGTAGACTTCATCGTGTCGCTACACAGTTTTTAATGTGTTTAGCAGAATTGGCTCTGTGAGAGAATTATTTTTTGTATCAACATCAATATTAACTTCAAATCTCCGAGACAGCAATGGGCGCGACTTTTGCACCATCACTGGCTAATTTATATATGCAAAGTTTTGAAGAGAAGTGAGTTTATACCTCATCTTTTTATTCTTTTGTCTCTGGGTGGTATTGTTATATTGATAATATTTTTTTGCTATAGACTGGTTCTAGGGAATTATTGGATCAATTTTTGACTTTTTTGAATGCCTGTAATTCTGCCATCGAGTTTGAAATGCATTGTGATAAGCAAAAGATTCATTTTTTGGATGTGCAAGTTATTAAGAGTACGGCTGGTTTTCAAACTTCAGTATATTCAAAACCTACAGATCGTAATACATTACTGGAATATGGTAGTTATCATCCAGTTTCTTTAAGAAATAGTCTACCATAGTCTCAGTTTTTGAGATTTTGGAGAATTTGTTCTACATTATCAGAATTTCATGTAGAAACACACACACTTTATGATAAATTTATAACTTGAGGTTATCCAGCAGCGGTTGTCAGTTCAGTGTACAAGCGGGCCAGGTATAACCATCATGAGTGGCTGCTTGATCCTGAGTTCCGGCGGCAGCCAGCATCAGGAATAGATTTGAGTGTGACCTGTGTTCTGCCATATTCTTTGTTGTCTTTGAAGATTGCTATGAGCATCAGAAGAAGGTGGTCTGCCCTTCAAATACATCCTTGTTTTAAAGATCAGTATGTTCGTGTGGCTTATCAGCATGGTAAGAATTTGAAAGATCATTTATGTCTAGTTGTATGCCATGGGCACAGTTTTGGGACACCAGGCCACAGTTCTTGTGGCCATTGTCAATGTTGTACACTGATGGAAGATTGTGTAACAGTGGAAATTGGAACATGTAAAATCAAACTGCTGTATGCAACAGATTGTTCCACTGATTTTGTGGTATACGCTTTGAAGTGCCCATGTAACAAATTTTATATAGGAAAGATAACATGTCAATTGAGGATAAGGTTGGCAGAACACAAGCACTGTTTGTTTAAGAAGAAAAAGGATGATCCCATGGTGGCCCATTGTCAGTTATTCCAGCACAAATTTTTTTGACCTCCGCTGTTATATAACTGATCACATCCTCAATAATATTCGGGATGAGGACCATGGTTTAATTTTGTTGCAACGCGAACAGCGGTGGATTTTTGATCTTAAGACTGTTGAACCGAATGGACTGACTACGGCCATTGATTGGGGTGTGTTGTTGTGAGTTAAGGGGAAAAGTTACATCATTCCTCCTCTCCATCCTTTGATTGGTTCAAAAAGGTATTTTATTTATTTATTTATTTGCAACGTTTTTATATACCGCCAATTCCTAAGATCAGTGGCGGTTTACATCAAACACAAGTCAAAAATACAGAGAACAATGTGAAATACAGAGAAACAATCAGTAACTTTCAACAAGTACAAGTAACTTTAAGCAACTTTGTACAGTTATGGAGGTTCAGAACTATTTACAGTTTTTTTGACATATTTTCATATATACAAGTTTTAGATATCGGCTTAGGTAGAAATGTGGGTAGTAGTAAATTGTATGGGAAAAATAGAATCAGATAGTATTATGGAGGATGGGAGGTCATATCCATGTCACAGTCCACATTGATGTAATGTGTGAAAAGGTGTGTTTTTAGTTCTCTTCGAAACATTTGTAGGTCTTTTATCTTTCTAAGCTGATCAGGGAGGTTATCACACAAAGTTGGTGCAATATATGAGAAGGCGCTGTTGCTTGTTGTTTGTCGCGGATATGTCAAGAAATACTAGGATGAAGGCTTGTTTTGTGTTATCTAGACCTTTAATGATAGTGTCTAGAAGGGCAAGTAGTAGGGTTTCCACGCCGTGGAAGGGGCGAAACCCATATTGATGATCATCAAGGGGGGCGGATGTATCTATACAATCCTGAAGTTGTAGTTGGACAGCTTTTTCAATAATTTTAGCTAGGAAGGGAATACTTGCAATCAGACGATATGATGATGGGTCATTGTCATTTAGTGTTTTGTTCTTAAGAATGGGGCGGATTGCAGTTATTTTGAGTTCCTTAGGTAGTAGGCCTTGTTGAAGTGATTTGTTTACTATATCTAATATAAAGGGGGCTAGTACAGTTTTAGATGTCTTAATCCAGGATACCGGGCAAGGATCTAGGATGGATGTGGTTGTGTTAATATTAGTGATTATATTAAGTAATTGCTTTTTATCGATAAGATGGAAACAGTCCCAAGCATTGCCATTGTTGGCTGTATTTGGGAGGGGGTTGGGTATCAGTACAGAAGACAGCTTTAGTTTACTAGCAAAATAGTTTGCTAGTTCTTGTGGGTGAATAGACACCATGCTTGTTTTAGCAGTTGGGGTTTTAGTTAATGATTTTACAATTTCGAATAATTCCCTTGGGCGGTTGATAGCTTTTGATAGAATAATTGTATGATATTGTTTCTTGGCATTGTTTGTGGCTGACCTATAGTTATTAAGAGTTGAAAAATATAGCTCGTGGAGTTCAGGTGTTTTATTTAATCTCCATTTGGTTTCTAATTTTCGAAGTTTTCTTTTGATTAAAGTTAGTTCATGCGTGTACCATTTTTCAGATGATCTTTTATATTGTCCATTAGTTTTGCTAGCTCGTGGTTTGGATGCTGTTTTTATTACTGTGTTCCAATTTGTAAAAGCTTTGTCTAGACTGTTTTCTATATCTAGCTGGGGTACAATTGTTCCAAGGAAATCTTCTGATACAAATGGACGAAATCGTGGCCCTTGGTGTGATTTAGCTTGGTAAGGATTAGATTTGCATGGCATGTTGATAGAAAATTGTATCATAGAGTGATCAGCCCATGGAACCTGAGTTATCGTAGGAGGGGTATATTGGGGTAATTCAAACAAGTGTTCAGGAATGAATACTAGATCAAGGGTGTTACCTTTGATGTGTGTAGGGTGCCTGATTGTCTGCTTAAAGCCCATGTCAGCCATCGATTCTAAGAAAGCTGAGGTTTGTGTGTTATTGAGGGTTGCTAGATTAAAATCGCCCAGAATGATATGGGGTTTATTTATTGATGCCTTACAGGTTGTTTCTAGGATGGTTGTTATGTTTTGGTCATCAGATGTAGGAGGCCTGTAAAAGAGGCAGATTGCTATGTTTTTATTCTCTATCTTTAGGATATCTATATTTTCTTTAGTTTCGCAGATTGTGGAAGAAGAGTTTAGGTTTGTTTTCGCTAGTATGAGTACATCATCTCCTTTTTTTTATTTCGGTTACAATTAAATATGGTGTATCCTTTTATTTTTATTTGGTTCATTAAGACTGTGTTTAAATGTAGTATTGATGTAGTTAAATGTAGTATTGATGTCAGACACTGTAGCTAGAAGTGGAACGGTTTGGAGTGGTAAATTCAGTCCCTGATGAAGTGACTTCATAGAGCGTTGGTTGCAATCTTTACATTCTCCTGGAAGATACCTTTAAGATAAGTACTTGTTGAGATCATTTTGTGACCATAGAAGTATTTGGCTCTAAGGTTGTTGCCTTTTATTGTATGGTCGATGTGGATGCTGTGGACCCTGAGGCACTAAGTACTGAGCACTGTAGTGGCACGTTTGACTGCATGGAGCTGTATTGAGCTGTATTGAGTTATATGTAGCAGTATGCAGCAATATAGTGCTGTATAAAGTTGTTAGCCGTTGAAAGGTTTTGGAATTTAGATGATTATGTGGCAAATGATCAAAAAAGAGAAGGAGTTTTTTAGACCGCTGATGGTGTTCTAAAGCAGTTCCCCTTCAGGCAAATATTGCTGCCCTGTAGAGAGAAAGCAGAATTACTGAGGTCTTTTCTCCTTCTTGTCAGTGTCTCTTAGTGTGTTGTTTTAATAGTGAATTGTTAAGTTATACTGAAGTTTTTATGTTTTTGACTGTGTACAATTTCAGTTTTTGTTTCATGTTAGAGGTAGTGTTTTCTAATAGTATGCCATTTAAAGTGTGTGTTGATATTGTGGTGGCCAGTTTGAAGTTCAGTCGCTTGCCTGATAGAATGAGTGCTCCTCCACTCCTTCGGTTCTGTCTTGAGCAGTTGGGTATGTCAATGGTTGCTGAGCTGAGTTGGTTCATCAGAACGGTATTGGTGTATGATAGCCAAGATTCTGTAAAGCGTAGTTCCTCACTTGTAACAGCTGATCTCCGGGAACACCAGGAATTAAGTCTTCACATATGGGTGATGTCAGCACTGACGGATCTCATGTGGGAACGCTCCCCATCGTCCTATAGGAAAGCTTTTGGGAGCATCCCACAGTGCCTGCTTAGCTGCCTTCCCGCATTTCCAACTCTCCCTCCTCAGTTGGGTTTGTAGCTGAGATAAAAGGAGAGAAGGAGAGAGAGACAGAGAGTGCAACGCCTAAGGGAGGAGGGTGGGTTGTGAAGACTTAATTCCTGCTGTTCCCAGAGATCACCTGTTACAGATGAGTAACTACGCTATCTCCAGGAACAAGCAGGAATGTAGCCTTCACATATGGGACTCCCTATCTTGGAGATGCCAGGGAGATGACCACAGAGAGAGCTGTGAAACACAGGCTTAAGTGGGTCATGTATCCTCCCAAGGATCTCTGGTTTCGAAACCAGGGACGGGGGGGGGGGGGAGGGTAGGAGTTGATTTAAGTCTGAAAGAGATGCTGGAGAACAGCCTGGCTGAACAAGGCGTCCTGATGGGAGTCCTTGTCCAGACAGTAATGGGCCGCAAAAGTGTGGACAGAGGACCAGGTTACTGCCCTGCATATTTCGTCAATCACCACTGAGCATAGGTTTGCCATGGAGGCTGCCATTGCTCACAAATTGTGTGCTGTGACATGACCCTCAAGAGGAAGTCCCTTACTCTCATAGGTAAAAGAGATACAGTCTGAAAAACATTTGGAGAGTGTTCTTTTAGAAACTGGTAGACCTAGGTGACTGGAGTCAAAAGCAACAAAAAGCTGTGAAGCCTTTCTGTGATGCTTAGTTCTCTGAAGGTAAAAAGCCAAGGCACGCTTGCAATCCAGAGTATGTAGACTCCTTTCTGCACTAGAGGCATGAGGTCTAGGGAAGAAAACAGGAAGGTAAACCAACTGGTTTAAATGAAAAGACGAAACCACTTTTGGCATAAAGTGAGGATGAGTCCTAAGGACTACTTTATCATGGTGGAACCGTGTATAAGGAGGGTCAGCCTCTGAAACCTGGAGCTCACTGATGCAGCTTGCAGAAGTGAGGGCAATTAGGAAGATAACTTTCCAAGAAAGAAACTTCAGAGATGTAGTGGCTAGGGGTTTGAAGGGTGGCTTCATGAGCTGTCCGAGGACAAGATTGAGATCCCATGCCACAGGTGGTGGCCTAATGGGAGGCTTAGTTAAGAGCAGACCCCTCATGAAGCACGCTACAAGCGTCTAAAAAGAAACAGGTTGTCCATCAAAGGGCATGTGGAAAGCCACAATGGCACTTAGGTGGACCCTTACCGAATTGGTTTTGAGTCCAGAGGATGAAAGGTGGAGGAGATACTCAAGTAATACCTCTATGGGAATGGAAAAAGGATTAAGTTCCCTTTTTGAACACCAGATTGAAAACCTTTGCCACTTAAAGGCGTAAGCACGCCTAGTGGAAGGTTTCCCTGAGGCCAATAGGATATCTTTAACCTGTTGAGAGAGGTTGATATCCTGGAGTTCTAAGCTCTCAGCAGCCACGCCATCAGGTGCAAGGATTGGGGTCTGGGTGCAGAAGCGTCCCGTTCTTCTGGGATAGGAGATCCAGAGCACATCCCAACTCCAGAGGTTTGGCTTGAGAGAGACGTAGAAGCAGTAGATACCATGTTTGACGTGGCCAATGTGGGGCTATGAGGATCATCTAGCCCCTGTCTCTCTGGAGTTTGAAAAGAGTCTTGGGGATAAGGGGAATGGGAGGGTAGGCATATAGGAAGACCTGACCTCAGTGGAGATGGAAAGCATCCATTGCCTGACTGTTCTGAGCAGATATTCTGGAACAGAAGTGGGGAATTCTCTTGGAGTAGATAGAGGGGGCATACTTTGGAAGTGAAGTTTGCTCTGCCATTATGGAGAGAGTTGAATGCTCTGATGTTATCTGGTGCCACCTTTGGGCAAAGTAACATAGTCTGCCTGGGATGTTGACTGGCTCTGGAATTTGCAGAAGTAGGACAGCTAAGTTCTCTAGAAAGGAGTCAAAGACCTTGTGGAGGATGGGTCTGTTGAGCTGGCTGAGCTCTGGGGGCCTGAGCCTTCCTTTGTTGCTTCGGTTATTGCTGTCCCTTCTGGGAAACATGGACCGGACAGTGCACAGCATGGGTATAAGAAGGATAAAACCTCTTGTTCTTGTTGAAAAAGGGCTTCTCGCCTCGTGGCCCAGGGGTAGATGAATGTGTCTTGGCACTTTTAATTCGATGCAATGCTGATTCCACTACTATGGAGTGGTGTGATAACTGCGTCTTCTGGAAACCGGGACACTGCGGCACCTGGTACATGGTATCGAGTTTCTGTGAATGTGGAGAAACCATTAAGGGTATTTCCCACATCCTAAGCATGAGGTCATGCAATATCCGGTGAATGGGTAAGATAGCAACCTCCATAGGGGCTGCTGGATGCTAAAGAATTTCAAGTTCTTCAGCTCTCGGTTCCTTCTCAGAGGTCACCGTAATGGGGAGGCCCTGAGCCACATCCCGTATAAAGTCTTGAAAAGATATGTCCTCCAGAGGAGACATACGGCGTTGTGAGGAAGGAGAAGGATCTTCCAGGAGAGCCTCCCTGGTACAGATTGATTCATCGGAAGAATCGGAATCCTCAAAGTAGCGACGGGCCGGGTGCTCCCTTCTGGCCCGCCAACAGTACCGATCAAAATCAGCATCGGAATGTCTCGGTGCCGGACCCTCAATGCTAGACACTGACCCCAAGGCCGGCATGGGTAGTAGCGTGGAGAGTGGTGCAATGGTCGATGCAGATACATTTGGTACCGGTGCCGATAACTGCGGAACTGATTACAGAGGCTTTAGCAGCACCGAAGCGGCTAGCAAGGCCGCTAAACTCCACTCAATGGCCAGGATATGCTGATCCATGGAACCAGTCGATGTTTGGGTATCGGTACCGGAACAGCGGGCCACGACCCCAAAACATGGCACCAAGAGCCCTCCAGATGTGGAAGCCTCGGGAGTATCTTAGGACCCCGTTAATGCTTTGGAGGCAAGAACCTCCCGCCGGGGTTGTTTGGCCGATGTATTCTCTTCTAGGGCAATGTCTGAGGCATCTTGATGCTTAGAAGGAGATCTACCCTTTGAAGACCGGCCAGTCTTTGAAGAAGGCCTAGGTTTCATTACCTGAGATCCATGGGAGGAAGATGTAGCCTTCGACAACATCGATGCAATGGACATTGCTTCCGAGACAAAAAGGGTGCCGAGTTTCGCAGCTCTATTCTGCAGGCCCCTTTTTGTCATCTTCCTGCAGAGAAGACATTCTGATGGTAGATGGTCTGGTCCCAAACATTTAAGACACCAGTCATCACTGTTCCCTCTAAGCTGTGCGCGTGCGCGCGCGCACACACCTCACCGAGTGAGCGCACATACTTTACAACAGAGCGCACAAAAATTACGGCTCTGATTCTGATAGAAAACAACACAGACGTCTTAAAATGTAAAAGTTATGATTGTAATTACTAGAAATTTCCCGCTTCATTTAGTAATCGTCTATTTTCATTTAATTTGATTAAAATCAATGTGGTGTACATACTGTATTCTGACGTGTAGTCAAATTTTAAAGTATATAACTCTGAGTGTCGTTATGTGGCGCACAAAAATTTAACCTTCCTTCAAAAGCTGCACACAGCTGATATTTTATGCGCACACAACCTACAGAAAATTAGAGGGAACATTGCCAGTCATGGGTGTCGGTAGCAGAAATGGTACTGCTACATTTGGAACACTTTTTGAAACCTCTAGTTGGTTTCTCCATTTTGAGGAAAAAGGGGGCCTAAGGCCCAAAATGGCACCTAAGCACCCGGAGGGCAAAGAGAAGTTTTTTCACTTTTTTTTTTTAGAAGAAAAGAAACACTGACGATGCCGGTGCTAGCGTCAACGGAAAGGCAGACGCAACCACAAAAGAAGTAAATTTTCTGTGGTGACAGGAATTGCTCCCTATCGGCTCTGCGGAAAACAAAAAAACTGAGGAAGGAGAGTTGGAAAGGTGAGAAGGCAGCTACGCAGGCGCAGTGGGATGCTCCCAAAAACTTTCCTATAGGATGCTGGGGAACATTCCCGTGCGGGCTCTGTCAGTGCCGACGTCACCCATATGTGAAGACTGCATTCCTGCATGTTCCTGGAGATTGCACATTATATTAATTTTCTTATCTTGTATGTAATCTGATATAATGTGGATATTATTACGGACAGATCAAGCATTGACTAGAGCATATTTGATTTGTTGAGAGTGCTGTGAATCTGTGTTGGGAGGATATAGTGTTGTTGTCGTGTATGTAGGTATTAACCACTGTGCTATCCTTTGTGTGTTTTGATGGGTTGGGAGTGAAGTTAGGTATTGTCTCTCTCTGTGCAATATTGGAATCGGTCCGTACCTTCATTGTGTGGATCCAGATGGCATTAATAGAGAAATTATGAGGAGGAGTATTGTACAGGTGTTGAGCCACTTCATGTTGCAGGTGACTATATGTTTGGTCTATAAATAAAAGGTGTTGTTCAGTCCTTGTTTAGGCCAGTGTATTGTCTAATGCCTGATGGCTGTAAAAGGTGTCTCTACTTGGGAGAGTTGTGTTAATGGTTCTGTAGGTCATCCTACGTGTTTTCAGTTTGGTCTGATTGATGTTTTTCACATGCAGGGAGTGTACCGGTGTCAGCAGTCTTTTACAGGAGATGTGCTGCGTTTTCTTACAGTTAGAGAGGAAAGCTTGCAGTAAGAAAACTATTGAGGTGCAGGGTGGGTAGTCTCTGTGGTTTGCTAAGTGCCTGTATATTGGTTTATCGCTGTTGAAGCTGTTTGAGCTTAAATCAAGTCTGGCAGTGTTTATCATTGTGTTTTGTTCTAAGGTCAGGTTGTTAGTTCCTTCTACTCCATTACCACACCAGAACTCTTAGCTCTCATCTCTTCAATGCAAAAGACTACTTGCCCTCTGGACCCCATTCCCTCTGGTTGGCTCACTGAACCCTCTCTTGACCTTATACGCTATGTTCTCAATATAATCAATACCTTCCTCTCTTCTGGATCCTTCCCTCTGGAAACATGCTTTGGTTCGTCCCATCCTGAAAAAACCTACTCTCGATCCACTCATTTCAGCCAATTATCATCCTGTCTCCAATCTACCCTTTCTTGCAAAAATCGCAGAAAAAATTGTCTTTTCTCAACTCTCCCAGCACCTACTCTCTATAAACTTCCTACACCCAAGACAGTCAGGTTTTTGTCAGGGCCACAGTATGGACACAGTTCTAGTAGCACTCCTTAATGATCTTCACTCCACCCACGACAAAGGTGATATTTCGGTGGTGGTTTCATTAGACCTATCGGCTGCCTTTGATCTAGTTGATCATTCTCTTCTCCTCTCTCGTCTCTGGGATGCCGGGCTTCGGGGCACAGTCTATCGTTGGTTCCATTCTTTATTATCCTCCTGCACTTTCTCTGTGGTTTCATCCTTTGGTCCACACTGCTCTTCTGCTCCCACCTCCCTTCCCTGTGGTGTCCCTCAGGGCTCTGCTCTGGCACCCCTCCTGTTCAATCTTTTCCTTGCGCCCCTTGCCCTCTGCATTCAGCAATCTGCTCTTTCCGCATTCTTCTGTGCAGATGACATCATTATCCTACACCACACTAGTCCTCTCCATCCCGATCTCACTCCTCTAAACTCTTGTCTTGCTCTTGTATCACAGTGGCTCTCTACCAATTGTTTTCATCTCAATTTAACCAAAACCTCTTGTACTTGGTTCACTTTTGGGAACACTTGCCCTTCACTCGCACCCTCTATCGATGGTTCCTTAATCCCGCTGGTCTCCTCTTTCCAGTATCTTGGGGTTCTGCTTGATTCTACACTGTCCTTCAAGGATCATTTCTCCTACCTTACTAAAACCTCCTACTTTTTCTTGTGCCAAATACGTTCCATGTGACCTTTTCTCTCCTCCTCTGCTCTGACTACTCTATTACTACTACTATTTAGCACTTGTAAAGCGCCACGCATGCAGCACTGCACAGCTAACCTACAAGAGGTAGCTCACATACAAAGGACAGCCCCTGCCCGTCAGAGTCATGCTCATCGGACAAGAGACAACCCCTGCCCGTCAGAGTCATGCTCATCGGAGCTTACAATCTAAATAACTCACTCTAGCTACTGTACTTTCTCGTCTTGACTACTGCAACTCTGCTGTCACAGGGATCAACCGCACTCAACTACGTCGCTTACAACTCCTACAGAATACTGCAGCCCTGATTATCACTTGTTCATCTTACAGGGACCATGTCACACCACTTTTGATTCACTTGCACTGGCTTCCCATGGAATTCCGTATACACTTCAAAATCCTTACTCTAGTTCACCGAGCCACCTATACTCACACACCATAGTATCTCACCGATCTCCTTCAGTTCCACACCCCCACTCATTCCCTCCATTCGATCCATGTAAATCGCCTTCATCTCTCCTCACCTGCACATGCTCACCTTCAATCTATCCAACACTCTGCTTTCTTCTTTCATGGCCCAGCCCTATGGAACTCCCTACCTAACTCACTCCGCCTCGAAATGAACTATTCATCCTTTAAATCACAGTTGAAAACCCATCTCTTCAGCACAGCCTATAATCTCCCAGCTTCTCAAACGTAACCCGGATTATTTATGTTTTGTCCAAATCTCACTATGTCTTCTCTCTACGTTCTTTATCATTTTCTCCTTTTCTGTCAAAAAATTGTAGTTCTGTTTTCCCTTTTCTGGCCTTGAGCCTTTCTTCGACTGTTTACATAATTGTGAACCGCCCTGACGTAACATAGGGCAGTATATCAAATAAGAATAAACTTAACTAAACTAAACTTCATTCTTTCATCGGTCATCTCTGGTCACAAGAGGGTCCCCGCCTAAGGGCCACAACAAAAGACCCTCTGGCAAGGCCCTCAGGCACGGGTGTGCCCTCAGCGCCGTAGTTTAAAATGTGTCCCTTTTGGCCCGATTGGCCTTGGCGTCGGAGAGCAGGGAGGAGTTGTGCTTACCTGTTCCCTTGCGCTGATGCCGATCGGAAGGGCTGCAGTATTACTAGAGTGTGAAAGTGATATTTTTGAGACTCAGTTAAAGTATAGTTATGCTAAGCTAAGAGCTTGGTGCTGGTGTTCATACAGAAATTATATATGCAAAGCAGCATCATTGCTTTGGGTACTGAAAACAGTTCAATTTTTGCAGAGAAATTACATATTTCCATACGTGAGCCTAAAATCTTTTGCTTTTAAATGTGAAAAGGTAGCACAATAATTCTTTTGTAAATTGGGCAATAATAATTTCACAATGAAACTTTTTTTACATGAATAACTATATTGTCACACTTTAGTAAATGGACACCCATGAATGTAGCATTTTCCTAATTCAACTAGGAAGCCAAGGCAGTTTAAGAATTGCTTTGTAAATTCTTCAGTCCATTCTTAGACATGCTGTTACTCTCCTGTAACAGGCATTCTCCAGGGACAGCAGGAATCAGTATTCACATATGGGTGTCATCAGTGCTGACAGAGCCCACGCGGAAGCATCTCCACAGCTTTTAAAGAAAGCCTTTGGGAGATGCACCACACATGTGTGGTCCCCTTCCTGCCCAAGGGTGCATCTTGCCTCAGTCAAATGACATAGCTAAGACAGCCAAATTAAAAATAAAATAAAATAAAATATGGTAAAGAAGCAACTCCAAGGGGAGGAGGAAGGATTGTGAGGACTGATTCCTGCTGTCTCCGGAAAACACCTGTTACAAATGAGCAACTACGCTTTCTCCGGGAACAAGCAGGAAGTCATATGTGAGGACTGACTTTCTGCTTGTTCCCGGAGAAAATCCTTTAGGTTCAATCGTCTTAAGATCAAAAATCCACCGTTGTTCGCTTTGCAACAAAATTAAACCATGGTCTCCACCCCGAATATTATTGGGGATGTGATCAATTACTTAACAGCAGAGGTCAAAAAAATTGTGCTGGAATAACTGACAATGGGCCACCATGGGAGCATCTTTTTTCTTCTCAAACTGCTACAGGCTAATGAGAACCTGTAAAAATGCCATGGTGGCCTGCAAAGGGTGAGCCGTGATCAGCAGCAGTTGAGTTCCTACTGAGAGACTCTTGCAAGACCCAAGTGTTCGGCAGAGAACCAGCACTCCAGTAGCCTGAACACAGAAGAGTTGGAGGCAGGGGTTGCCTACACCCCGAAGAGATTACAGATTATGGCCTAGCCGAAGGTGCTGTCCGTCGGGACTCCCTCTCCAAGCAGTAGTGAGCTGCGAAGATATGGACCGAAGACCACGTGGCGGCCCAGCAGTTTTCCATCATGGGGACAGAGCACAGATTTGCCACGGAAGTAGACATGGCTCTTATGCGGTGCGCTGTGACCTTCTGGTCCAGTGAAATCCCCACCTGCTCGTAGGCAAGGGTAATGCAGTCTGCCACCCAAGCGGACAGACTTCACTTAGTCACTGGGAGCCCCAGATGACTGGGGTCATAGGATACGAAAAGCTGAGGTGCTTTGTGGTAGCCCTGAGTTTGTTGCAGATAGGAGGACAGGGCCCTTTCACAATCCAGAGTATGGAGAACAGTCTCTGCCCTACTGGCGTGAGGCCTCAGAAAGAAGGTGGGGAGCACCACCTCCTGATTGAGATGGAATGGGGACACTACCTTCAGCAGAAACTTGGGGTGTGTACAGAGCACCACCCTGTTCTTGTAGAACCTCATGTAGGGGGACTCTGCCATCAAAACCTGGAGCTCGCTGACTCAGTGAGCTGATGTGAGTGCTACAAGGAATACAATCTTCCAGGAGAGGTACCACAGGTGGCAGGTAGCCAGAGGCTCAAACAGAGGCTTAGTGAGCTGCGAGAGCACCGCATGGAGATCCCACTCCACCGCTTTAGTGTGGACAGGGGGTTTGGATAACATGAGGCCCCACAGGAATCAAGACACAAGGGACTGTACCGAGAGGGACTTTCCCTCAATGGGATGGTGATGGGAGGTTGAAAAGAGCTAACGCTACCCTTTCAGCAGCCAAGCTGTGAGTGACAGGGACCACAGGTTGGAGTGTAGGAGAGAATCCTGCTCCTGTGAGAGTAGCTCTGGGACTTGGCCCAGGGGAACTGGTGACGCTGCTGACAGGGAGAGGAACAGTGGGAACCAGGGCTACCTGGGTCACCGAGAAGCTATCAGCATTAGTGATGTTCTGTCAAGCTGGACCGTGAAGAGGGTTTTGGCAATCAGCACTGTTGGTGGGAAGGCCTCGCAAGAAGGCCTTCCGTCTATGTAATGAGGAACGTATCCGCTCCCATCCAAGACGGGTGCGGCAGGCAGGAGCAGAATCGGGGCAACTGTGTGGTGTCTGGACTGGCGAATGGTCCATCGAGGGGACACCCCAGAGACAAAACAGCCGGGAGGCTTCTACTGGATCCAGGTGCCACTTTTGCAGCTGGCAGACTCTGCTCAGCCCATCTGCCAGGGCATTGTCCCGGCCCAGGAGGTAAACAAACCTTAGGAACATCCCCCTGCATGCCACATAGGAACAAAGAGCTATCACCTCCTGGCAGAGGGGGTACGACCCTGTCCCCCCTTGTTTGCTCACGTAGAACAATTGTGACTTGGTTATTGGTCTGGATCAGCACTGAGTGGTGCTGCAGCTGGTGGAAGACCCAGAGAGCCAGGAATATCACCCGGAGTTCTAGCAGGTCGATTTGCATCTGGGATTACTTCTGGGGCCGGCCGTCTTGCATCTGGAGGCCCTCACAATGTGCTCCCCAGCCCAGTAGGGAGATGTTTGTTGTGAGGACTCTCTGGGGGATGGGTGTCTGGAAGGGCATCCCGGCCTGACAGTGATGTGGTATCTGCCACCATCCAAGGGAGTCCGCCAGCTGACAGGTTACTTTCACTCTGTCTCTGAGCCTGCCTGTGGCTTGTATCCACTGGGAGTGGAGGCACCACTGGACTTCCTTCATGTGCAGGTGGGCATATGGGGTCATGTAAACCATGTGTCTCAACAGGCGGAGTAGAAACCAGGCCAGTAGCATCTAGTGTCGGTGTACCTTTGCGGCTAACTCCCTGAGGTGTTCTGACCTCTCCTGAGGGAGGAAGGCTTTTACCAGGAGGGTATCTACTTGTGCCCCTATGAACTCTAGGTGCTGGGCTGAGGTGGGACTTGGGGTAGTTTATGATGAACCTCAGTGCTGCAGGTGGCGCATTGTGTCTCAGCAGCTGGGTCTCCCTCTATGAGCCAGTCATCCAGATAAGGGAAGACGAAGGCCCCTTGGAGCTGAAAGTGGGCTGTGACCACCGTGAGGCACTTAGTGAAGACCCTTGGTGATGAGGCCAGACCAAAGGGCAGCACCCTGTATTGGTATTGCTGTCCCCCCCACCATGAACCGGAGGTATTTTCTGTGGCTGGGATGAATTAGGATGTGCGTGTAGGCATCCTTTAGGTCTAAGGAGCATAGCCAATCTCTCCGTTGGAGGAATGGCAGCAGTGTCCCAAGGTAGAGCATCTTGAACTTCTCCCTGACCAGAAACCTGTTGAGTTTTTGCAGGCCCAGGATGGGCCTAAGGCTTCCTGTCCTCTTGGGGATGAGGAAATACCTGGAGTACAAGTCTGTACCCAGAGATGTTTGGGCACAGGCTCCACTGCCTTGTCCTGGATTAGGCCTGCTAGCTCAGTGAGAAGCAGGGTCTGGTGAAGGAGAGGTCTGGTGGGCTCTCCTGGGAAGTATGAGGGTGGTGTCCACTGTAGGTGGAGGAGGTAGCCCTCCCTGACCACTTGTAGCAATTTGTAGCACCCAGGTTATCGGTGGTGATGGCTGTCCACCTGCGGGCAAACAAGGCTAGGTGCCCCCTGTGGGCTGCAGAGGACCCCATGGGGGGTGAGGTCATGCCCAGGTAGTCAAACGCTCCCCCCAGACTGGGCTGGGGCCGGTGCCTGGGACATCGGGGCCTTTTGCTTTTGAGGACCATGTCCCTGACCTTTTTGCTGCTGGCCCTGTTGAGGGGCTGAGAAGGCCTGGAAATGCGGGGTACCGCCAAACCCTCCCTTCTTCCTTGGGAAGAAGGATTCTTCCCCAGGGCTTTCTTCCAGGGTTACTGAGGTCTTCTTCAAGAGCCTGGTTCTCGTCAGGAACTTAGTTTCTATCTCTGCAGCCTTGTCTGTCATGGGCTTGCCAAATAGATTCTCTCCTATGCAGAGGACATCAATCAGTTTGTCCTGCACCCATTGCTCTAGGTCAGATGACTGCAGCCATAATTGGCATCATGCCCCGATGCCTGCGGAAGCCACCCTGGCCTATAACTTGAAGCCATTGTAGGCTGCTTGAGACAAAAACTTTGAGTACTCTTTTGCCGCCGAGGTCAGGGTTCTAAACTTCTGTAGGGGGTTCCCTATCGAGGCCAGCCGAAAATCCACGGAGCACCTTCAACAGTTCCTTCAGGTACGTGCTGATAGGACTGGATCTGGCAAGTTAGCATTGAGCCCTGAAATGCCTTCCAGCCAAGAGCATCAAGGGTTTGGGCCCCCCCTGCTGGGTGGCACCGACAAATGAGATGTTTGGCTTTTGAATCAGTGTATGTCCAACTCCACAACCATCGAGTTGTGGGGAAGCAGGGTCTTTTCGAACCCAGGGCTTCAGCATACCCAGTACATGACATCGAGGTGCATACTGATAACTGGTACAGCAGTTACTGGCCAGTGTTTGCCACATCCAGAGGAGGAGAAGGTCAAGGATTGGGGGCACTGGTATTGTAAGGGTTTCCTTAGGGGATGCCTAGTATTGGAGAATCTCCAATTCCTTGGTGCACAGGTCCTCCTCGGCCTCGGTCTCGGTCTCGATAGTGAAAGCCTTGGCCATGTCCCACACAAAATCAAAGAAGGCGAAGTCCTCAGGCAGGGAATGGCGTTGGGTCATCTGGGGAAGCAGATCTGAGGACACGTCTCGGTGTCACCTCGTGTCCGGGGAGTCTTCATCCTCGGTCTCCTATTTAGACTAAGTCCAAGTATGCCGCGCGATCACCTCGGTCGAGGTCCGCTCCAGGCGGTCCGCAACCTCAGGAGGATCTGCAGTCCGAGCCGCAGGCGCTCACTGGGAAGGACCGGTGCCTCGTGGACCGGCTCGATGTTCGGGGAAGCCCTCAATGGATGAACCGGATGAGCCGGACATAAATGCCTGCTGCATGGCCATGAAGGAAAATATACTGCTCTCCAAGGTCACCATCCTGGTCTCTATACCAGTTGGCTCCGCAGCCTTTGACGTGGGCACCGAGGGCTTCGGGCATGGCATCAGTATTGTCGAGGGAGAGTCCTTGATGAGGATCGCCTCGGATGTCCGAGGCCAGTCGGCAGGTGCTGGCAACTCCTTGCGGAGCAGCTTGGAAGCCGTTCCTGTTCTGACTCCTCAGACTCATGCCTGGGACTGAGGGCCTGTGGTGGGATTTCTCCTTCTTCCCAGACTCATCCTCGGAGGCAGTCTTCGAGGATTTCTTCTTCTTGTGCTCCACCTCTGAAGATTTCCATCTGGAGAAGCCGCAGCCACAGGACTCCAAAGAGGCTCAGGCTTCACGGGGCCCTGAGGTATTGGAGGGGGCCCTGAAGCGAAGTGTTACCGGAGATTCTGGCGCGGAGTCAGACTTCTGAAAAAATTTCTCCTCCTGCTGATGATGGCTCTTTAGTGCCCTTGAGGTCATAGTTCTTCAAAGTTCGCAGTTGGAGTCGTTATGCTTTGTGCCGAGGCACCGGAGGCAGCAGTTGTGTGGGTCAGTGAGAGGCATCATTTTGCCACACTGGTTGCACTTCTTGAAGCCACTGGAGGCCATTGGAAAAAGGGGGTCGGGGTCTGAGGCCTTCAGCTAAAAAAGGGCACAAATGCCGGTTCGAAGGACACCTCGATGAAAAATGGGAAAACGAATGAACAAATCCATGGAATGACGCCGAGGCGAGCTGGCTCGGGGGCGGGAAGAAACTGCTACGCAAACCGGACAAAATGTAACAAAAAAATCATACTTTTCTGGGGGAAACTGGACAACGTCTGAAGGGCTCCGTGGAAAAAAGGAGACGGAGGCAAGGTGGCACCCTTGGGCGGGAAGGGACCACGCACGTGTGGTGCATCTCCCAAAGGCTTTCTTTGAAAGCTGGGGAGACACTTAAGCACGGGCTCCGTTGGTACCGACATCACTCATATGTGAGGACTGACTTCCTGCTTGTTCCTGGAGAAAGGAACTATATTGAGAATATAAACAAGTTTTTGACCCCCTCTAGTACTTGCCAAACATTACAGCAGTAATGAAAAAGAATCAGGAAATGTTTAATGCAGAAGATGGCTTAATCACTAGTGCTATCATACTGTATTCTGTTTTGCATTCAGAAGGTAATTCTATAACGAGCTATATACATTTGCATACCATCAACGCACATAAATCACCTATTTTAAATGACTAATGTGTAGATATAGGCACTTATGTATGGAGTGTAGGTGGTGGCTATTCTATAAGTACGAGCATCAGGGCAATGGCACATAATTTTGGAATTGGCGAGCACACAGGTGGAACTTCAGCAGAGCTCAAATTTACATGCATAAGTTATAGAATTCTATAAAACTTACATATG
This sequence comes from Ichthyophis bannanicus, assembly GCA_033557465.1. Taxonomy (NCBI): domain Eukaryota; kingdom Metazoa; phylum Chordata; class Amphibia; order Gymnophiona; family Ichthyophiidae; genus Ichthyophis; species Ichthyophis bannanicus. The sequence continues at coordinate 641,201,518 of CM066036.1, read as the reverse complement.
GGTTCCCTACAGATCTAATCACGGGTACTTACACCAAGTCTAGGATTGGTCTATATGTGGTTATGCCTAGCTTTTGAGCGCATATCTCACCACTTGCACCTCTATTCTATAAAGTAAAGCATGCGTGTACTTCACTTTGGGAGTCATTCTGAAATGCAATTAGGTCGCCTGGATCTGCAGGATAGACGTTTTCCTCACAAAAATGTCTAGACCCGTATTTCTAAACCATGAGGCCCTGCATGTACATGGCGCAAAAATGGGGAGCTTAGAACATGGCTGAGTGTGGGCAGAATGGGGTCATGGCAAGCAATGGAGATGTGGAAAGTGTATTCAGAAAAGGCCTGTGTACATCCTGAGTATTTCCCGTGGATGCTTACATTACACCAGTGGCAATATGAAATAAGCCAGCACTTAGAAAAATATCTGCTCCGAATTTCAACACGTCCCATATAGATGAATGGCTGTGATACGTCTGTATTGAACTTGTGTGCCTGCTGTCTGAGAGGGCACAAGATACAGTTATAAAGAATAGAATACACAAGTGAGGGACATTTGTAAGGTTAGGGAACAATAAAGCGTAGTTATTCACCGATAACAGGTGATTTATGGGAACAGCAGAAATCAGTCTTCACAAATGGGTAAACGTCATTGATGGAGCCCACGTGGGAGTGCTCTCCAGCATCCAATAGGAAAGCCTTTGGGAGCACTCCACTCTGCCTGCGTACCTGCCTTCCCCTTCCCAACTCCTCTCCTCGGTTGAGTTTGTAGCTAAGAAGAAAAAATTAAAGAACCATACAACTCCTAGGGGAGGAGGGCAAGTTATGAAGACTGATTCCTGCTGTTCTCGGAGATTTCCAACATGCAGCAAGACAGGACAAGGAAAAGTACTACAATGATACATGCAAGAAAATAGAAGCAGAAACTATTAAAGGAAGAACAAGATTGGCTTTCCTAAAGCTACGAGAGTTAAAGAAAAAATTACAGCCTCAAATTGGAATATTACAAGATGCTCAATGTTCTATGTTGAATGATGCTGTGAAGATCAAGAAAAGGTGGAAAGAATATAAAGAGTTTTAATATGATAAAGATCAAGTGGATCAACAGCCATTTCAACCTGTACTTTATGATCCGGAACCATTGGTGATGAAAGAAGAAGTAGAAGCAGCATTGAAAGCCTTGTATCCTACACGGAGTGGTGGGTTCACCCCTAAACAAAGACAGGGGGAGAGGTGGCCTGCACAAAGTGGCAGGTGCACCTACTCTTGCCATCTTACTGGGCAGACTAGATGGACCATACTGGTCCTTATCTGCCGTCATTTACTATGTTACTATGTAACAAAAAACTAGGCATTGATGGCATTCTCATAGAAGTATTACAGCAATCTGATGCAGCTGTTACCATACTTACAAGGCTCTGCCAAGAAATTTGGAAGACAGCATCATGGCCAACTAACTGGAAAAGATCTGTGTTTATACCAAAAGAAAGGTGACCAACTGACTTTGGAAATTATAGCACAATCGCTCTGATCCCACATGCCAGCAAACTTCTACTGAAGATTATTCAACAGAGACTACAACAATATCTGGAACAAGAACTACCTGACGTGCAAGCAGGGTTCAGGAAAGGGTGAGGAACGAGAGACATCATCGTGGATGTGAGATGGATCCTTGAAAAAACTAAAGAATACCAAAAGGATATCTATTTATACTTTATCCACTACAGCAAGGCTTTTGACTGTGTAAACCATGAGAAATTCTGGGCCACATTAAGAAGCATAGGTATACCAGAACACCTGATCATTCTTTTGCACAATCTGTATAGTGATCGAGAAGCAACAGTTCGAACGGAACAAGGAGAAACAGAATGGTTTAAAATAAGCAAAGGTGTACGACAAGGCTGCATACTTTTCCCCTACCTGTTTAATTTATATGCAGGACAAATCATCAGAGAAGCAAGATTGTATGAAGACAACAGAGGTGTGAAGATTGGTGGAAGACTCATCAACAACCTTTGCTATGCTGACGATACCACATTAGTGGCTGAAAGTGAAGATGATCTGAAACATTTGCTTCTCACAATCAAGGAACATAGTCTTAAAATCTGGCCTGCACCTTAATGTAAAGAAGACAAAGATCATGACAACTCGCAAAATCAATAAGTTCATCGTTGAAGGAGAAGAAATTGAAATTGTGGACAACTTTAACCTACTTGGATCAACTATCAATAAAGAAGCAAGAAGCAGTCAAGAAATACGACGAGGCATTGCTCTTGGCAGAATGGCTATGAAAGACCTAGATAAGATTCTCAAGAGCAGAGATGTCTCTCTCCATACAAAGATTTGACTTGTTCAAGCCATGGTATTTTCAAAAACATCATAAAAGACAGGAAGAAAATTGATGCCTTTGAATTATGGTGCTGGCAGCGAATACTTCGTATACCATGGATTGCCCGAAGAACAAACCAGTCAGTACTAGAGGAGATCAAACCTAAGCTTTCTTTAGAAGCTCAGATGACAAGACTTCGATTTTCATACTTTGGACACATCATGCGAAGAAAGAGATCATTAGAGAAAGACATCATGCTTGGCAAGATAGAAGATCAACGCAAAAGAGGAAGGCCAGCAATGAGATGGATCGATACAATATCAGCAGCTACGGGTACTAGTCTGTCAACAATGAGCCACCTGACTGAAGACCAAACACAATTTAGGACAACTATCCAGAGGTTCGCCATGAGTCGACACTGACTCGACGGCACTTAACAACAACAGAGCAGTTCCTGTCCTCAATGGAAAAGGAAGGCATCCAGGGTCTGTCGGTGCAGCAATGGAAACCTGGAGCAGAAGAGGTGAAGCTCTGTATTTTGTGGAGTGGTAAAAAGATCTATGAATGGGTTTCTCCACATTTGGAAGATCCGAGCAGCTATCTCCTGATGCAAGGTCCTTAAAGCAGTTGTTAATGCCCGCAGTTCTAGCAGGTAGATCTGCGGTGCAGATTCCTGTTGTATCCACAGTTCCTGTGCAATGAGGCACAGGAACTGTTGATGTGCCCGCAACCCAGTTTGGAAACATCCATCAGGGTGCATCATGGTGGAGGCATCTGAAAAGGTGACCCGATGAGTAGGTTTGTGGGAGATACCACTACTGAAGGGACTTGATCAGTTGATAGGTGATGTAGATGTTGTCTCTAGTCGACCCTTCGCTTGTGTCCATTAGGAAGACAGAGTCCACTGTGCTTGTTGCATGTGTAATCAAGTGTAGGGGATGAAATGGACTATGGAGTCCATGTGTCTAATAGTTATAGCATCTCTCGAGCTGTTAATTGGCTTTGCTGTTGTACCTCATTTTGCCAGCTCTATGAGGTGGACACGATTCTGTGGATGGAAAGCTCGGGCCTGTCAAGTGTCGAAGAGAACTCCAATGAGCTCCAGACGTTGGGTTGGAGTGAGGTGGGACTTTGGGAAATTTATGACGAACTCCAAGTGATGGTGCGATAAAGAAAGAGTTTTACCTCTTGGATGGAGTCTCCTCTGATCAACCAATCATTTTTTTACAGAACTGGGACTATTTTATACAGAAATTTAATTCATACACAGGATTTGTAATTTAGATTGTGAAGACGTAGGGGCCCTTTAGCTAAAATATAGTAAAAATGTGCAGCTACAATGCATTAGTTGTAGTAATTAATGTGTATTAATAGCAACGCCTGTATGATAACTGTTGGAGGTATCCCTAGCATCGTCCGATACAGCTACTGCTCAGAAAAGAATTTATCATGCCTTAAGTATATTGCTGCTAAAATGGATACACTCAACACCACCTACTGAGGTGGTATTAAGTGATCTGTGTTATGTGCCATGATAACAGTGCAAGTTAAGTTACTGTGCATGAACTACAAGGCACATTGCATGCCCATTCCTCACCCCTTTCTATGCTAAGCAGTTAACATATGAATTATTGTGCATTAGGACAGTAATTTTATAATAGGGTGCCTAGGTTAGGTAGTTGGCAGGCTCTTATTTTAAACCTATTTTATAAAGACAACTAGGTGCTTTCTTGACTTTCTAAAATATTAGTGTAAATTATGCACAAACTGCGGCAATATTCCAAACATGGGCATTAAGACTGCTCAAGAGCAGGTGTAAATGTTCACACATACACTATGGAAGTACATGTGTAAATTAAGGAATTTCATAATCTTTCTGACTCCGCTTGTGTGCTGCCCAGACTGTGCCCTGGGCACCACCTACAGTAAAAGAACGCAGGTGTATGCCATCATGCATACTACATACCTGGTGCCAGTTTATGTGTATATATTGCCACAGGCATGCTAAAATGGCATAAAGGTATCCCCTATATGTCAAGTCATGGCAGCAATTGTTGCCACTCCTTTTGCTAATTTAGCACTTGCTAATTCACACATTAAGAGCTTGACACACTTTAATAAAATGCCCCCTTATTTCTTAGCAAAATGTTACTAACAACAGTATTATCTATGCGATCCCATCTTTGTTATAAACTCATATACTACTGCAGAAGGCATACAAGTAACTTTAGGTCATTGTACAAACCTTTCTTGAATCAACTGCTGCATACATAATTTCCATCCATCCTTTAAAGGTGGCCTGTGAACAAAATATCTGCTTAATTTCTGTACAAAAATATGAAATTAGACATCATAACTAGATTAAATATAATATAAGCTTGTTCATCAAAAATGTGAGACTGTTGCCTTTCATAATAAGTCTAACAGTGCTAGTTAGGAATGCTCCCAATTATTAAAAAATGCCATCCAAGAACAATGTTCCCTCTAATTTTCTGTAGGCTGTGTGCGCATAAAATATCAGCTGTGCAGCTTTTGAAGGAAGGTTAAATTTTTGTGAGCCACATAACAACACTCGGAGTTATATACTTTAAGTTTTGACTACACGTCAGAATACAGTATGTACACCACATTGATTGCACTAGAAAATATTGTAGAACTTGTGAAAACCATAAATACACAACAGCTTTTCAATTTTAAGAAAGTCTGTGTTGTTTTCTATCAGAATCAGAACCGTAATTTTTGTGCGCTCTGTTGTAAAGTATGTGCGCTCACTCGACGAGGTGTGTGCGCGCGCACACGCGCACAGCTTAGAGGGAACAGTGTCCAAGAATCTTTAGCTCATAGTAAGCAAAAAATATAAGCAATAAATACATTAATACATTGAAATACTAGAAAGGAAACTTCAGAATTTTGTTATTAGAGATAAGTACTATTAATGTAAACCAAAAATAGAGATTTTAGTACTTTGTCTAACCTATGCTTCTTAATCTTAATTTTAAACCTCTCCTATAATTTTGGTATTCTCCATCTGGGGTACATATAGCTCATTATCTTCAACTACTTTAAAATAATCTAGGTCATGGGGGAGAGGCAAGATGGCGGCTGGACTCGGTGTTGGGGGAGCAGCTCTGCTTTGAACAAGTTTTGTTCCTTGGCAGCCAGTCCTCTGTGCTCGTTTTTGCGATTGGGCGGAGGAAGAGGAAACAGGCTGACTTACTCTCGGGTTCGGCGTTTTCTTCTGTGTCTGGCGAGAGGACGCTTGATGCATGCGGCTTTGTTCTCCCTGTGCCTAGAGCGGCGTCTTCGACTGCAGTGCCGGAGGAGATTTTGGCATTGCTGAGCGTATCAGGAGTGATTCCTTCCCCTGAGCAGTGTGCCCCTCCTTTCCAACCCGGATGTTCTTCTTCACCAGATGGAGTGCTTCCCCCCGGTCTTCCAGAGTGTGCTCCGGTGTGGGGACGTGAAGAGGGCTGGTGCTTTCATTTGACCCCTCCGGATCCCAGCAGCAGTCGGTTAAGGCTTCTGGTACTGGTGAGACTACTCCCGCAGCTGGGCAACAGCTTGTGAGGATAGGAGGAGGGCATTTTACGGTTATTCAAGGGCTGATAAGACCTGCTGTGATAACATTGGATTTGCTGTGGGAAGCCATAACTTCCTTAACTTCCTCTTTGTCTATGACTGTGGCTACGGTGAATGCCGAGTTATTGTCAGTTAAGGAGGCTGTTTCTGCGACTTCCGCGATTCAAGAGCAACATGCTGGTTCTATTTCTCATCTTACAGCAGAGATTGGACACCTTCGGGAGGCCCAAGGTACCCTAAGTAAGGACAGAACTCTGATGGCCAGGAAGTTGGAATATCTGGAGAATCAAACCCGGTGGAATAACCTTCGGTTGTTGAATTTTCCTAAATCTCCTGTTTTGTCTCCTTTGGAAATGGTGAGGAAATACTTCTGTGAGGTGCTTAAAATCTTGCAGGAGCATATGCCTCCCCTGACCAGAGTTCAGTGTTTGTTCTTGGGGGTTGAGGCTCTAGGTAAGGGAGTAGTCCAATCTAATGTGTCCTTTGGTGCTGGGGAGCTAACCGGGTTTCTGGAAAGCTCCCTGGACGTAATTACTGAGAGAACTACCATGCTTGTAACCTTGGCGTTGGAATCTGACAAAACCTTAATTCTTCATTCGTATTTTAGGAATATAAAGGAGCAGTTTTTGGGCTCTCAGGTTCGCATTTTTCCTGATCTCTCTAGGGTTACTCAGGCCAGAAGAAAGGAGTCCCTGTCCTATAGGGCCAGGACCCTGTCCTTGGGGGCCACATTTTTGTTAAAATTTCCTTCTCGATGTTATGTTTCCTATCAAGGTAATAATTTTCTCTTTTTTGAGCCCAAGTAGCTCTTGGATTTCCTTATTGCTAGGGAGGATATTGAAGCTTCTGTGATTTCCCGCTCGGCTGACGTGTAAGTCTCTGCCTGCATATTATACAGAATTTCCTTTATTGTTTTCTTGGAGCCTCTCTCCCAATGATTGTGGTCTAAAATTTGATGCATATATGTATATATTTTTCTTTCTTGTGACATTTTCAGATGTTTGTGAATGTATGCATCTTTTCCTGTATTCACGGATTGTTTGAATGTTGATTTGAAATCTAAATAAAAAAATAAATTAAAATAATCTCGAGTGCTTGGGATAACATAAAAAAATTTCAAATGTACCGTGGAATTTGTAATTTATCCTGATTTTCAGAAACTGTTTTAAAGATATTTATGATCATGATGCAATAAACTTCACCTGCCTAGGATTACCCAGATATGGGGAGAATTGGGAGTAACGGATCACCATTCATATTATGCTCCCTGTGCATACCTGAGGGCCTGTTTACTAAGATGTGTAAAGCAGTTAGTGTGCAAATTAGCACATGTTGTTACTGCTCAAGCACAGTAATTTACCATGCAGACAGCATACACTAATTCACATTGCTAACTGTACGCTGTGTTACAGGGAAGGAACTGGATGAGTTATGGATAGAGAGTGGGCATGGACTGTACACTGAGATAACGCAATGCATTTTAGCACAAGCTACCTTTCACAGCTGCCAATAGCGTAGCTACACTTAATGCTTTCTCAAGAAGAAGTGTTACAGTATGTGAAGCTATACTACAGGCAGGCAGTTATCATGGTCTACTGCATAAAACCCTCCCATTTCTCCCAATCTGTATTCTGACACTCCTCTAGTACCACGATCTGTATCCTGACCTCCTCCTACTTATCCCCGATAAGTCTCCTCATCCCTTTCACAACCTGCTACCCCCATGATTCTCCAAAAACTTACTGAGGGAAGTGTCCGATGTGCGTTAATGGGATGGGGTAGGGGCGATTCCTGGATGTTTTTGCCCCTTCACTGGCCTGGGTGTAATACGGTAGCTCTGACCCTTAGTGATAGTCTCACAATACTACTGCTAGGGGTCAAGCCCCTTATTTGGCAGCCTGACCACCTAGTGGTAGTATTTTGAGTCTACTCTTAGGAGTCAGAGATGCCATATTGCACTTGCACTAGTGATGAGAGCATCCAAGGATTATTCCTGCCCCCTCCCCTCATAACCAATCATGGAGCCAGTAAACGTCGGGAGATCAGGAAAGAGGGAGAGGGGTCTGGAACCTCATCTGGGGGGCTGGCTCTGGAGCCTTATTGGGGGATGAGAGTGGAGTCAGAATGCAGATAATAGGAGGGTGGGGATTGGGATGTAGACCAGAAGAAATAAAGTTTTTTTAAATGTAGTTGGCTGCAGAACTGCATTCAGATATTGTGCACTTATTGTTGGTAAGTCTCTGTCTTTTGTAATAACTGCAGGGCAGATGCCCAGCAGTTACTGGCCAGGCTTTGCAATTACTACTTATTAATTTTTTGCACCTAAGTGCAAAACCTTACCACACTTTTGTAAACAGGCCTCTTGGTTAAGCAGGGTCAGATCTGCCTAGTACTCGGATGGGAAATCAAAAGAGAATACAAGTCACACTGTCTGGGAAACCACTGACCTAACAAAGCAGATGAAATACACAAATTGTACTTCTGGTGACTCAGCCATTTGAGAATTAACTGTATACGCTAAAAAATAAAAAAAATGGGCAGGATTCAAGATCACAGTCAGGAACTGTACGTTGCCCACGTACACTCACTGTCATGGTAGAAACACAGTATGTGTTGAACTATTTAATTGGACTTCTTGTGGGGAAGAAGAACTGACTGGAGAAAGCGCACTGAATATACATTCTTGCTTTGCAAGATGGACTAGCTCTGTATGGAGTACAGTGTTGACAACTTTGCTTATATATGTTTTGATGGATGAAGCCTTGGATTGCCAGCTGTACAGCTATATAATGTTAATTGCTTTCTATGTCTGAAAATTATGGAACCTTGATCTCAGAAGAAGTATTATACAAAAAGCTTTTTGTTTTTAGTGTTTTTTTGGTATTTAATGATTATGTTTACATAGCCTGCAATTTTATAGTACTGTTATGGTTTATGAACATACCCTTTTCCAATTTTTTTGTGGTTCTTTTTGGTTAATAAGCGCTTTATATTCGAAAGGGTTCATGCTGTTTTCAGGATCTGATTTACCCCTAGTATTTGATAAAGACACACAGGCACCTATGTGTCTTTATAAAACAGCCTCAAAATAGGCACCTACTTGCTTCTCAACCTAGGTGGTTTGTTATAAAATTATCACCCAAGATGGGTGAAACCAAATTACTTAATTATAGCTGGTGTTTTTTGTAGACAGCAGAATGGAAGTCCTCAGAGATGGGTGACATCATCCAGCAAAGTCTATAGCTACTGGCTAAGGGCTACTGCTTTAGTGGCTCGATTGGAAGAAAGGAGAAGGCTAAAATTAGGAAAATACCACACAAAGCTGCAAATGATGATTTATAGTGCCATAGTCCCAATTAAAATTTATTCCCATGGAGATGAAAATCCAAGGAATAGGAGGACACTAGCAGTGAAGGCAAATGTAGTGCTACTGATAAGCTTAGCAGTAGTAATAGAAACTGAAATCCAAATTCTAATGGTAGTTCATTCAGAAGACTGAAAAACAGGAATATAATTTTGTTCCCAATTTGGCTTAAGACCCATTTTCTTTTTAGATCGCACATATTACAGAGCCTGACATACAAGCACAGTTTATGGAAGACAGTATTAAAAATCAGCCAGTAGCTTTTCTTGAATACATTTTCGTTTAGCATTAAAATATTTATAAAAGTAGTTACTTACTACTTGAAGCAGTGCAAGATATCCAAATCCCACGTTATCAAAGTTAACTTTCACGTTTTTCCATCGGGCGCTTTCATTGCGGTAGATTAATTCAAAACACTGGCTTTCATTATTAACTTCAGTATAGTCAAACATTTCACCAGTGGTAGTGTTAACACAGTGGTAGTACTTGCCCGAAAAGAGATTTACGCCCATTATACTGAAAATGAGCCAGAATATAAGACAGACCAGAAGCACATTCATGATGGATGGAATTGCTCCTATAAGGGCATTCACAACCACCTAGTTTAAGAATTAAAGAGAAATTAAATTAAAAATACAAATAAAACACATTCTTCAAATAATATTTATTCTACATTTCTAAAACCATAATGAAAATTGTAATCCAGTGGTACAGGAAAAGATTTTATTTTACTCTTTTAAGGCCTAATTCACTAAACCTTTTTCCATTACAACAGAATGGAAGAAAAGCCTTATTGAATCAAGCCAGAGGTAAGCTGATAAAACAATGTGTGCAGCTGATGAAATAAGAAAATAAAGTGATTAAACTAGATAAATGGAGAAAAGAAGGAAAAAGTAAAGAAAAATAAAGAAAAATTTGATAGTGGTAAAAATACAGCAGAATTTGTACATTCTAAAAAAAAAGTTAAATGTTAAAAAGGAAACATGAATTATAATCAGTAAATGTAGTAAACATTAGGACTCCAAGAAAAAATATTTATTTATTTATGTTTGGGTATTTGATAAACCACTTTCCTGCAGTCATAGTATTAAAAACAGTAGAAAGAAAATAAAAAACAGGAAAGTAAAACTAGGAATAAAAGCATTTATACAAGAAGAACGGGACAGAAATGCAGGGATGGAGGGACAGAAAGAAATATTAAACTGAGGAAATAAAGAGTACACGAAAAAAAACAAACTGAAAACAGCTAAAGGGAGATGTCATATAATCTTGGAGGAAAACTGGATTTATGCAGGTTGTGATATTAAGGTATTATAACCTACCAAGAAAAACAACTGAGGATAGGGAACTAACAAAACAAGGAAAATAATTCATGTTTTCTTATTCAATTTAGCATTTCAGTTACATGAATTACACACACAGTAGGCATATTTTCATAATTGTTTACATCAGTGATCATTTTTACATAGCATAGCAAGACATTTTTGCACTATGGACGCTATTCAACAAGGATTTTCCTTAATTTTGCACTTAAATGTTGAAAATCCTTAGCAGTCCTCTTTGTTTAGTTGGCTCATCACAGAGTACATTTCAAACTTCAGTCTTGAATTCTGGGATAATTTATTTATATATAATGATTTATGATAATAAACAGGAGGGTGCTGCTAAATAATCAGAATTTTCACATGTGAGAAAGGCAAGTAAATGCTCTAGAACTCACAAGAAGTGGACTCTAGAAATAATGGCTGACCAACATTGATTCTATTACAATCAGTCCATGTGGTCAACTTTGCTGCATTTTTTGACCATTAAGGAAGTATTTTTAGTTGGAATTTGCTTAACAGGAAGTGTGGGTGAACTGAAGTCCTTATCCTCTAGGCCATGTTTTCTTCAGTTTATCAGAGATAAGATTCTATTAAAAACTGTTCCAAGTTTTCTTCTCATGGTGAATTCAGCCTTTCATATCACTTAAGAAATAGCTTATCCTAACCTATGTCCAAAGCCTTGGAACTCTAAGGAACAAATGCTGTACTTCATAGATGTTTAATGGACTCCATGGAGATATTATTATAAAGGACATTTTGTGCACATATGCCAATATCCACACGTAAAAGGCCTCTTAGCATATTATCACATGCATAAAAGTACACATGGTGCAATTAGAAGCATACTTAAATGTGACTTTAGAGTAGATGTGTTCAGGAAAGCGGTATGGGCATAGCATAAGTAGAATTGCAATTTACACATTTTTTAATAAAATTCATACATAGATGCATATGTGTGTTTGCAAATAGGCTAAAATAGGTGCTTACATGGTTTTTCACATATAGGCCAACCGTTATATAATTACCCCCTAAGAGGGTCATTTTATAACAGGGCACCTAGCTTTGAAAGTAGAGAAGGTGCTTATTTTTTGCCTATTTTATAAAGATACATAAGTGAGCAGGCATAAGTAGTGCATAAAGTATACTTGTTCTTGTGTATTTTATATAATAGGCAGTAAATCATGACTACCCAACCACCTCCCCTGAGCATACCTACTGAACAAATACACACCTATTTGCACTACATATACTTTTAAGTGTGACCTAATTTTCTAATAGGACTTTTACACATCAGACTGTTCACAGATATGGAGCAGCTGTTTGTTTTTGAGTGTCAAGAAAGTATTATGACCATTGTGTAGCACTGCATGCATTCAGAGGGACTATAACATTCTAAGGGTGAGAATCATCATCATCTATCAGTCATATTGCTGAAAGGAGCAATAAAGCTCAGAAGGCTGATCAGTTTTCACAATATAAACTAGAGCAGTATCTATCATCTATGCAGAAAAAGCTCATTTTTGCTAGAGAAAATCTACAAAACAGTTTCAGGATGTTTATTAATTAATTTATTGTGTTTGTCACTTATTTATTTAGAAGAATTAGGAGCTGTACTAAAGTGCAGTAAGATTTGTCTAATATACAGGTTACCATTTGCAACTGCTGATAACCTCCTCACACTTCTTGAAGTAGTGTGCAGCCACACTACTCAAAGAAAACATCTCTGGCTATTTGGAGACTTTAACTTCCCTTCGCTGCCATCAACGCAATCTAATTCCTTCCTTGACGTGATGGAAGCACTAGGTTAGGAACAAGTAATAAACATGCCTACCCTTGAAAAAGGAAATACTCCTTGTCTTTGCTCCCATAGTAATGCTCAAACAAAATGACCATCCCTAACCCCAAATGTCCCAAGTACCATGGCCAAATCACAAAGCTATTGCGTTCCGTATACCAAGCAAAACAAGTCATCCTAGAGACATTCAAACCATAACAATGGTTCGTCGTTTTCCGCACTTTGGGAAACAAATATTTCTGGAAGAAATTTGCCGAAATTGGACACAGAAACAGCCTACATATCAACCTCTCAAAAGCCTCAGCCATTTGGTTCACCGCCGGTAGCCCTGCTCCGTCCCTCACTCCCTTGCTCTCTTCCTCCCCCATCCCTATCATTACCTCTCTGCGCTATCTTGGCGTGATTCTCGACTCCTCTCTATCCTTCAAAGCCCATATCTCTTCTGTAGTCCAACACTGTTTTCTCACTCTAAGACAACTCCAATCTGTTCGCCCTTTCCTTTCTTTCTCTTCTATGACCACCCTTCTCATTTCTCTTGTCATTTCACGCTTAGACTACTGCAACGTTTCCCTAGCTGGCCTCCACCAATCTCAGCTCCAACGTCTGCAGCGAGTCCACAAAACAGCCGCCCGTATCCTTACCTGCTCCTCCCGCTTTGACCACATCACCCCCCTTCTTATTCGCCTGTATTGGCTTCCAATCCCCTTTCGTATCCAATACAAATTCCTCATCTTTGTTCACAGGTCTATTCACACTGGTACTCCCCTCTATCTCGCTGATCTGGTCCACCTCCACACTCCCCACCGCTCCCTCCGCACTATCCACATGAACCGCCTGACCCTACCTTCCCCATCCCAAGCCCACCTAGAATCCACCTGCTCCTCCGCTTTTTACTTCCTTGGCCCCTGTCTCTGGAACTCACTCCCCCCGGACCTCCGCCTAGAGCCCTCATTTAAAACTTTTAAAGCAAACTTTTAAAAACCCACCTCTTCTGTCTAGCCTTTGGCCTTTCCCCACCCCCCTGTCCTCTTTCCCCACCCCCATGGTGATACTTATTAATCTGTTCTATAATCTTTCTATACTCTCCATTCTTCTCTCTCCTTTCCTATCATACTATGGCATTCCTTTCCTTTTTCCAGCAGTTTTTGATGTATTTTGTAAACCGCCCAGACGCTGTTGTGATGGGCGGTCTATTAAGAAACCAAATAAACAATAAAAAAAATAAAGCCAACATTGGGCATGGTCCATCTAGTCTACCCAGTAAGGTACCAGAATTGTAGAGTTGTATGTGCCTCTCTAGGCAGGTTGCCTCCTCTCCATTTAGAAATTCATTAAGTTTGTTTTGATTCCATCTTGTGCTAATGTTCATGCCATTTATACATGTAACCTGCAGTATTCTAGTCATTGACATGCATAAGTGGGCACTTATGTGTGTAAATGAAGTGTGTAAGTATGCTCACAGAGCTCATCATGCCCACTTTCACTGCGGGTGTGCATATGGGTGGAGTGTAGATGGATTGCACATTTGTTTGCATATTTTATAGAATACAGGAGTACATGTGTTTGATCCACGCCATCATTTACATCAGTTCTAGAACTGATGTAAGTGACCATGGCTTAAATTTCTGCACTTTAGAAGCAACTTATGCGAGTATTCAAATTTATGCAGCTTTGACTTTGTAGAATAGGTACAATTAATGCACATAAAAGTATGTGTTAACTACACATTGGCTTACAGAATTACCCTCCACCTGCCCAGTGCTTGTTAACTTTTAAGTCCTATTTTTTGTTAAACTTTGCACTGACTGATGATGCACAGCCTGATGCTCCTATAACCTGGTTATGACATAGCAGGCCCGACTCTGGAGACACTATCTGCATTACTCACGAAGCTCCTTGCTACATTAACTCAAATATGTTAGATTGGGATGCCCATTTTTCCTACGGGCAGCATTTTAAAACTGCTTCTCCTGTTGGACATGCTTACAAATACCTGTGTATTTGCCAGTGTTCTATGTATTTTATTAAAGGCTCCAAGTTTGATGAATCTTTTGTAACATACGGAGAGAACTGAGCATGACCTCAACATCTATCTAAAATTGGCCTTTACACACAAGTTCTCAAAAAGGGGAATAGGAGCAAGAAAGATAATTTGATACAGAAATAAAAAAGAAATCCAAATGGAGAGTTCCGGGTGCAGATCGGAGGCAGCACCCAGGAACAGTGGCATACCAATGGCAGGCCGGTGGGTATAGCCCACCCCAGGTGCCGGCCAGGAAAGGGTGCACCTCTCCAAGCCCATGGCGAGACTTCGGCCTGGGAAAGAAAATGGCCGGGCCTGGAGCGGAGGTAGTGCAGCAAGCCAGCTTTATAGTAAGTTTGTCATGCTGCCTCTGTGGAGCCGGCAAGAGGGGTGGAGGTGTGTGCATCATGACGCGCAGCAACTTGTCACATGGAGGGGCACGAACCCTGGTTGCTAAGGGGGCTGGGGATGTCACTGCCTGGGAATAACCAATTAGCGGCAATATTCAACTGCTAGCCTGTTGTCCCTCAGCGGCGATGGCTAGCCGTTTTATTAGTGCTAACTGCCACTGCTGAATATCCTCCCAACATTTGTAAAGGGTACAGTTGAGATTCTGAACAGGTAAAATAGAATTTGATTTTTGAAAAAACTGCATTGAAGTAGTCATCATCATATCATGTTGCTGTGAAATGATGATCTTGCATCTCTGTGCAGTCAGTAGAGCAGACCAATTAGCCATTGCTAAGCCTGCAGTTATACATGGGATCTGTAGCAATGGGCAATGTAACAAATGCTGCATTGCCAGTATAAGCTCACAGTCACATTTGTCTGATCCAGTTGTCACCTCTAGTTTAGCATATTCACTCAACATCAACCAACAACGCTCTGTAGATAGTTCAGGCATCTCCATATGCTAAAATCAGAGCCCACACCAGGTGAGAGCCACATCAATTCCCATTCTCACATTATTATTGGTTAACACTCACTGATGCAACATTTCTAGGTAGGCCGCTTCAGCTGACTGCTGGAGTGGCCACAATTTGTCTAAAATACTCCTGTGTGACTTCATCGTTTTGGTGGCTTTACCTGTCCATATAATGGATGTTAACTGTCCTCAACCTACTTTGTAGTTCAGTCTGTTCAGCCACAGCTTATTTGATATCTAGTAGGATAATCCTTTCCACTCAATGGGGTAGGCTTTAGGCGGCTGGTTATATATTGACAGTTCTCGATAAACAACAAGTTGATCCACAACTGGAAGTCTGCAATGGGGAGATACAGAAGCAGCAGACAGTGGAAGAGAAACCGCAACCCAGCACGGACGACTGTAGGTAATCACTGTGTCACATTTTCTGAGCCATTGCTGCTGGCCCCAGAGAGGGGTGGCAGTGGCTGCAATGGGCAGCAGTGAGCACCCCGAGGGCCAGCACTCCAGGTGACCACCTAGTTCGCCTAATGTTAGCACCAGCCCTAGGTTGATCTTATGCGCATGTTGCGATCTTCCCCAGACTGGACAGGCATTCTCAACTGCAGAATAATAAAGTGCCAAGACAGTGAAACACAGTGCCAAAAGGCTTATGCCCCATTAGCTGTTCTGTAATTTATGCATGGTATATCTGATACTGACTTTTCCTCATAGCTTCTCAACACGTAGTTTATATAAGAGTTCTGTCCAAAGTTATGTCAAAATAGACCGGATTGCTACAGTATTCCAGCTTCACACCATCCCACGTAAACAAAGATAAGTAAATTATATCTGAGGACTGTCATATAAATTGAAAAACTAGATAAGTTGTTTCCCACCTTCATATGCTGTAAACAAGGATCCTTACTCCATACAGTTCATATTTTTTTAGCAAATTGAATTTAAAACAAAATTCAAAAGAGCCAAAAATCCTTGGCTTATATCATGTCTTCAGCCTTTTTTGTGTTTCAAATTTTTTATTAAAGGCTTTGAACAAATAATAAATCACAGAACAACAAATACAAAAGAAACCACTTCAGCCACGTGTGCAGAGATAACAGAAATAATCTGCAAGACTAACTAGCGACATAGGCATCAAGCGCCTCCTATACTAGACAGCATTTTACCAATCAATTACCCTTTACAGAAGCTGTTCTTTCATTTGTCCACATTAAGTAGACCAGCTGCTAACAAGCAGTAGAGTGTACAACAGCATTGCTCTTCCAATTAGGCAGAATCAATTTAAGCCTTAGGTCAATCAACTTGAACCGCTGAGGATCTCAAAATCACAATTTGATAAGCCAAATCTTGAATTTGCAGCTAAGCACAAATTCTTTGCCAAATCAAATGCCAATACTGTGTCAGGTTTGAACCATAATAAATCCCCCATTCCAACTTACAATACCAGAAAGTAGAGGTTCTTTCCCTTGTAAATTTAGCAACTTTGACAGGTGTTTCCAATGCTTTATGTGCTAAAAAATATAACGTCTTAGATAATGATGCAGATAATAATATTCAAAGAAATTTGGTCCAAAACATTCACCACTCTCAGACACAATAAAATTCAAATCCACTTCCCAAACCTTTTGCACTTACTGTATACAGGCTGAGCTTGCAAAGGTTGTTTTAAACAAGAATAATAATTTGATGCTGTTTTTGGTTCACCAATCTGCTTAACACAAACTTCTTTCAATATCCATTTAGTCTATACAGACAATATCAACTTGAAGAATACAAGCAGTGAATTAATTTAATATACTGAAAATATTGTTTACCTGAAAAGCCAAAGAACTGTCGAAATTCTAAAAAGGCTATTAGGGTTTTTTCAGTCTATATGCTGTAAATAGTTTACCCCTGTTATCCAATTTACTTGCCCTGTTATCTGTAAACTCTTACATGTCAATTGTACTGAGCATTTTTTGTTCCATGTGAACCGCGCTGATGCTGAATAGTGCGGTATATAAGAGACGGTAAATAAATAAATAAATAAATATATTCAAAGTTTTCCAATACACATACGAAAAAGGGAAATACAAAAAGAAAACAGCAAGCTCCTATACATTCTGACAAAACACTATAAACAGCCTTCCTGACAAAAACAATTGATTCACTACTGAGAAAAGCCCCGTTAACACAATGACATTATCGCCTATCTACCCCACTCCGTCCCCCCACCCATCCATCCCTCCCTTCCCATCCAACCTCAGACTAAACATTAGAGAAGTTAGAGAGGCATCCAACAATATTATCGGGCAGCACCTATGGCACTAGAGAACTTTGACAGGGGGAAATTGAAGTCTCAAGCAACACTTAGAAAACCCTCAAGAAAATCATCTTAAACTGAATATCAAGTGAACTGAACACAGCTCTCCCCATGCCTTCAGGAAAGGAATCCAAATCACACCACATTTCACAGGATTATTCTTAAGCTCAAAGATAATTTTTTCCATTTTATTAGTTTCCTAAACTTTCACCAGCTACTCCTCTCTCAAAGGTGGAGCTTCCTGTTTCCAATATCTCGCCACCACATTCTAAGCTGCCAGAAGCAAACTCTGCCTTAAGAGAAAATGAACATGGCATTCAAATTGCACTCCCTAACAGTCCAACAGTACAACCATCCCAATGATGGGAAGAGCCACACCAATGATGTTGCAAACTGAGGCAAATGTTCCCTGCCAGAATCCTGTAATCTGCAAGCAGTTCCACCAAATGTGGATGAAAATCCCCCTTCTGAATACAACTTCTGCAACACCAACCTTTCCCTTTTTTAGCCTACCCAGCTAGTGTACTCACTGTAGAATACATACAGTTGTGGTCAACATTATTGGCACCCTTGCAGTTCAAACCCTTAATATCCAATATCTCCTAAAACAAAAAGTGGCCAGTGAAATGGCTTTGAACTATATATACAAACATATTTGACACATAAAAGAATCAAATAAAACAAGACCAATTAAAAAAGAGAACAGTATAAAAACTGGGACTTTGCCAGGACATGCTTATTGGCACCGTTATAAACAATTCAGGTTTGAACAGAAGAACCAGATTCCCACTGCAGTACAATTATACACACCTGTGATCAATTGTCAGTACTCACATGACTTGAATCAACCAATGAATGATAGCTGTAATGTTTAAAAAGGCCACATTCACTCCCTATTCCATTCTGGAGTGGTGGTTTCAACCCGCACCATTCGCCGTACACTAAATAAAGAAGGACTTCAAAGGCAAAGTCCAAGGAGGACCCCACTTCTGAAAGCCCCATCATAGGAATGTTTTTCTCAAATCCCCCTTCCCCCCTAGCGCCTGATACAAAAGTGCCAAAAGGTGCTTCCCTGATTCCACCATAAACAAAACTTTCTCCCACTAACTGGCTGGTCAGAAACGATCCTCTTTACCACACAAAACACTTGCAAAGTGATGCAAATGAAAATTCTGGAAAAATTCAGCCAAGCCCCACCCATCTGTTTCACCCAGTCTTTGGTCCCAAAAGAGTGATTCTCAAAAAAGAGGCTAAGCTAGGCACAGTCTCACTTCCCAATTATCAAATAAACTCAACCGCTGACAGGAGTAGAGAGAGAAAAGCAGATTCTTGTGGGCTTTACAAGCTGCCCTCCAAACTTTCCAGAGAGGGGTTCAGAAAAGATGCTTCAACACCAGATTCACCAGTAGCCCGTCCTGCACAAAGAGAAAGGCTGTCAAATGAATAAGGTCCAATCGCATTTTCTCCAACTGTGCCCAACTAGGTAGACCCTCCTGCCTTCACTAAAAATGAACTGCTCGCAAACATGTACTCCAGTAGTACACAGTTACATTGGGCAAACCCAGCCCCCTCTTAACTTAGGACAACAGACTTTGGCTTCTTTCCTGCCATATCAATTTTGAAAACTCTCTTCTCATAGTAGTGAGGAAACTCCTAGGTAAAAGAATAGGCAGTTGCATAAATAAAAATACAATTTTTGCCAACACTAACATTTTAATAAGTTAACTTGGCCCAGCCAGAAAAGCACCATGTATTTCCATTCCTGCAAATCCTCCCTAACACCCTGCTTCAACTTCTGACAACAAATTAAGATTACCAGAGACAGGTCATTAGGGATAATAATTCCCAAATATTTACACTGCACAACCTTTTGAAATCCCAATTCAGCACCTGATCGCAGACCTGGCTCAATCTTAGTTCTACAAGACATCACGACAGATTTCTGCCAATTTCCAGTATTACCAGACATCTGCCCAAAACTCAAAATCCTCTCTACCACTGTTGGCCAAGAGGCCTTGGGGTCCTTCAGATAAATCAAAGTGTTGTCTTCATAAAGTGAAATAACGTGAAACTGAGTTCCTAACTTCATCCCCAACTCTTGTGTAACCATCACTGGTCAACATTGAAATCATTACTGACTTTAAAAGGCCCTAATCTGTAGTATCTTGGTGAGCTGAACACGAATATAACATTAAAAAAATTGTATTGGCTCTCGTTTTGAAGATATTGCATGTAGTTCATTTTTGATGTTTCACCGTGTAAATTTATCGAGTAGGACATCAACAACATCCCAAATAATCCTTGAATGATGTAATATTGCATCACATTGCATAATACCAGCATGCACACATCATCCAGAGTTGATTGCATCATTTTCTGATGCAATGCAATACTACTGCCAGACGGCTGCTGAAGCCATCTGACGTCAGCAGTGTACTATACGCAGTCGGAAAGGAAAGTAATCTGGTATTCTGTTCCGATATTGAAAGCCTCATGAATGCCTTAAAAATCACTCATGATCCGCAAGACTGGAGACTTTCGAAACTGAGTCTGAAGGCTGTGCTTTTGAACAATGGAAACTGTCTTCCATCTATTCCAGTAGCGTATGCCATCGACATGAAAGAGACATACGATAACTTAAAGCATCTACTGACTTTCATTAACTATAACAAGTACAGCTGGCACCTCTGTGGTGACTTGAAGGTAGTTGCCCTTTTAATGGGACTGCAGCAGGGATATATAAAATATATGTGTTTCTTATGTGAGTGGGATAGCCGAGCAAGGGATTGGCACTACTTGCGGAAGGAATGGAATCGCAGACAAAATGTAACAGTTGGAGAGAAGAATATCCAGCACCCAGCTCTGGTTGAGGCTCACAAAATCCTGCTATCACCCCTTCACATCAAACTAGGTTTGATGAAAAACTTTGTGAAAGCTATGGACCACACTTCGCCAGCTTTCCGATACCTGCATGAAAAATTCCCTCGACTCAGCGAAGAAAAGATTAAAGAGGGAGTTTTTGTGGGTCCTCAGATTCAAGAGCTCTTCAAAGATGACCGGTTCAACAACTTGCTGCAGAGTGATGTGAAACAAGCATGGAATGCTTTTCGCCTAGTGTCAACAAACTTTCTTGGGAATGTTAGGGCAGAAAACTACAAGGAACTAGTAGAAGACATGCTGATGCAGTATCAGAAACTTGGCTGCAATATGTCTCTAAAGATCCATTTCCTTGATTCCCATCTCGATTTCTTTCCTGACAACTGTGGTATGGTTAGTGATAAACAGGGCGAATGTTTTCACCAGGATATCGCAACGATGGAGCAAAGATACCAGGGAAAATGGTCCACTACAATGCTGGCTGACTACTGCTGGACACTCCCCAGAGAAGCTCCCGTACAGCTGTACAAGAGACAGGCAAAAAAATCTAAGAAGTAGGCCTATTATATATTTACTATTGAAGGCCTATTATATATTTACTATTGACATGCATTTCGTGATGTAAACATTAATTCTTGTAGATTACAAAAAACTAGAGCCAACTTTGCAATTTCACTGTCATATTCGTGTTCAGCATATAAAAACTGATAAGAAATGACTTTTTATTTCAGTAACATGACTTTTGTAAAAATTTGTTGACCAGTGTTACAGTTGAAGCACAAAAAGCAGGGAGAAAACGGCACTCTCTGGTACCTCTGCCAAACTGAAACTGCTAAGAATCATAGCCACTTACCAACATGGTTGCTACAGACCGAGTATACAACATCTCAATCCAACCACAGAAATTATTCCCAAACCAAAATTTTCATAGGACCAAAAAAAGATATCTCCATTCTATTTTGTCAAAACTTTTTTCTGCATCGAGAAAGTTTAGTATATTGTTCGGACTCAGTCTGCACCGCATATAGAATAATCTGGGGATGTGCATTCATTTGAAATGAAATGGAAAATAACAAGAACATTTTCTATTTCATTTCATATAGTTTTAATTTGAAAATGGCACTGAAAAATCCGAAATTCAGGTTTTCCGCACCTTTTTCATTAAAGGTTAGAATGGCCTCAAAACAGTAATCTTTGGATTAGAAGGCAAGCATTTTGCAAAAGAGCCACCAGGACTCCACAGGGATGGGAAGGGGGGAATAGCTCTAGCAGACATTGCTATATTGCTGGTCATTTTCCTTACTGTTTCCTCATTGACCCAAAGTCTGTCTAGTCTGCAGCTCTATGTAAAATGCTAACTGGATTTTGACTCCTAATTTAGATAATTAGTCAAAAGATTTTTCTTTTACTATGGTCTTGTGCCAGAAATTCTGTGAATCCATGTCTAAGAATACTATAAGAGACAGAATTTCTGGCACAATAAGTAAAAAAACAATTGTTGAGTAAATCTCTACCGCATGTGTGTGTGTGCCATTGGGAGTGTCGAGGGGTGAGTGCATCTGTTTGTCATGGGGAGGGAGAGTACATGTATATGTGTGTGTATGTATTATGGGAAATGTCAAGGGTTTTATGCGTGTATGTGTGTCAAGGTGAATGGTAGGGGCAGCAGGCATGTGTGTGTGTCATGGAGAGTGTTGAGGGCAGCGTGTGTATGTGTGTGTATGTTATTTGAGCAGGCCTTTGACTTGGGATTGGGCTAGGAGTACTGCTATATGGATGTTTGTCTCTTATTTCTTTTTTTCTCTGTACTATGTAGGAGATCCTTTCTGTTTTCCTGGTTTTTAACTGACTTTGCCCTGTAAGCCTCACAAAGGATGATAAACGATACTATGATGTCATAGGGAGTGTTGGGGACTGCATATGTCTTTCTCTCTTATGACCCTCCTCCTGTCTGTTTTTCTCTCTCTCTCTCTCTCTCTCTCTCTCTCTAGGCTCCCCAGGCTTTACCCAGTCTCTCTCTCTCTCTCCCTCATGACCCGAAACCCTGAGACTTCACCCACTCTCTCTCATTGCTCCCTCTCTCCGACATCCAGAGCTTTTTTCACTTACCATGGTACAGGTTTCCTGCACCACAATCCACTCTCTGAATGGTAGAGTCGTGTAGGTGAGGATGTTTGGGCGAGATCATTTTAAACTTTCTTCCCTATGCGGCTCTACCATTCAGAGATCTAATCATGGTGCAGGAAGCTGTTGAACTATGGCACTGGTTACATAAGAACATAAGATATGCCAAACTGGGTCAGACCAAGGTCCATCAAGCCCAGAATCCTGCTTCCAGTAGTGGCCAATCTAGGTCATAAGTACCTAGCAGTTTCCCCAAAAGACACAGGTTCCTCAATGCTTGTATTGGGTCAAGCAGTGATATCCTGGGTCCCTTTTAATAATGGTTTATGGACCTTTCCTCCAGGAACTTGTCCAAACCTTTTTTAAACCCAGCTATACTAACAGCTTCTACTACATCCTCCAGTAACAAATTCCAGAGTTTGATTACACGTTGAGTGAAAAAATATTTTCTTTTATTAGTCTTAAATAGGTTACCCTGTAGCTTCATTGCATTTCTCCCAAAATTTTTATATTCTGATGACGTAAACAATCGATCTACGTTTACCCGTTCCACTGCATTCATTAATTTATAGACCTCTATCATATCTCCCCTCAGCCGTCTCTTTTCCAGGTTGAAGAGCCCTAACCTTTTTAGCCTCTCTTCATAGGAGTATCTTCCATCCCCTTTACCATTTTGGTGGCTGTTCTCTGTACCTTTTCTAATAACGCTATATCCTTTTTAAGATACGACAACCAGAATTGCACACAATATTCAAGATGCGGTCGCACCATGGAACGATACAGTGGTTCCATATACAGGGTGGCCCAAAAAAAGTGAGAACATCTCGTAAATTAAAAGCTTAAATAGTTTACTTATTTACCCTTTTTAGCTATATAGCGTCTTTATTTCGACAATTTCTGGTTGCTATCTTTGTTTTTTTAATTTGTAAATCGTTTACATCTGTCTTTTTGAATTTTTAAATAACTTATATGCTACACATGCACAAACAATCAGGTATATGGAAAGACAATTTCCCTGCCACTGGACCCTTCATAATAAATGCGTTCGCCTTAGCAAAATGCACCTAAAAAGAATTATATCAAGGACTGCTCCTTGAGGCACGCCTTTATCCTTAGAGTGAATTCTATTTACCACTAGCTTTTGTTGTCTGTCTCCCATTCAACTCATTTCTTACCCAGTGAGTCACTTTAGGGTCCATGCCAACAACTTTATTTATACAGGGCATGTTTCCTAAAGCGTGGTAAGGTTTTGTATGCACTACACCTTAACTGGAAAAGTTAAGATGTGACAATTTCAAAGCCAGTATAGTAAAAGAGAGGGTGTGCCCAGCATCTGCCCAGCATTTACCACCCAGCCTGCATTACATGTCTAGATATTTAATGCAGCCCTGGCAGAAAATAATTAAATATGTAGGACAGCGGTGGCCATACATCCTGGCATACCAACCCTCTACTAAGCATAGACCCCTCCTGGGCCCTAGCACAGAAGCGCTCCATCTATTGAGCAACCCCCTTGCCCTAGCACAGTCCCTGCCACCCATTCACTAAGCAGAATTTTTCCTCAACCATACCCCCCCCCCCCCCCACAGAAGCCTTCCCAAACCAGACAGCCCCACTTGAACAGATGTCGGCTGAACTAAGACAACTCCACCACAATCCAAACCCCAACTATTTTCCCACATACCCAACCTACCTCTGGTAATTACCCTAAGGAATCCCTGTTGTCTAGTGAGGAAGGAACGGTTCCCCTCCACTCCTATCCTGGAGCTACTGGGCCTCAGAATGGCTGTTTTGACCCCTAACAGTAATCTCACAGCATTACTGCTAGGGGTCAGTCTTTCGTATATGGATAGTGACCGTTAGTGGTAGTACTGTGAGACTACTGCTATGGGTCAAAGCTAGATAGTATATTTCTGAGGTTATTTAAGAAATTTAGGTAAGTTTTGGTGGGTCAATGCTTCTTTAGAGTCAGGAGTTAGTTCCTCATGAACAGTCTTCTAAAAATCATCCATGGTCTACCTCACTTCCATTCCTATTTGCGTTTATTTTCTGAGATCCTACTCCCAGCCCTTAATGTGTGAATACAGAACAGAAAGATTGATTAACATATTTCACTTTATCCTCATTAGGTTCTACATATTGCCTCCTTTCACACCAGAGTCGGACAATACCACCTTTACAAGTCCACCTGTAGCTAACATATCTAAAAAAATGTTGTCTACCCATTTTACTGTATTGGCTATTTTTTCTTATTTATTTTAAAACATTTTTAGACTGCCATATGCATCAGCATTCAAGGCGGTTTACAACTAGATAAAAGCATAAAAGGTACAAAACAGAAATACAAACAACTCGGTCCCCATCCACAACCCAATTAAAAAAGAAAAAAACAAGACCTACAAACACACCACCCCCACTACTAATTGCTGTCACACTACCGCCTGCTGCCACCTAAGGAGGAAATAAAAAAGGTTTTAATGCCTTCCGGAACACAGTTAAATCAGTCTCCTTCTGCAAAGTCTCTGGCAATGTGTTCTACCAAGTTGGGGCTGCCACCTAAGCAGACATACCTGAACAAACCCAGGTATGCAAACAGCTATGCTTGAGTGGCTCGTAAAGCCCTCCTGGGTTCGTACCAGCTCACAATACTCTGCAGATAACTCATCCTTAAGCCCATCATAACCTTAAAGGCCAGCACAAGTAACTTAAATATGCACCAATGCCAAAAAGGCAGCCAGTGCATTTGCCGAAGCACACCCGAAACAGAATCCCACTTACCTAACCCCCACAACAGCTGGGCTGCCAAATTCTGAACCATCTGCAGCTTCCGAATCAAATAAGCTGGTAGTCCGACGTATATAACACGAGCGCCTGGAACAAAGACACATGGCCTCCCTGTCCAGAAATGGACAGAGCTGCTGCACCAATCTCAATTTACCATAAGCCAAGCGCATCACCCATGTCACCTGCGCTTGCAGGGACAAATCTGCATCCAGAATGACACCCAGGAATGACTAATAAAAATTTGGACTTTCAACAGCATTATCTCTCAGAGTAATTTTTAGAAAATCAAAACTGAATTTTTCTGCTATCATGATGAAACAATCAGGGTTTATCCAACTACTAGGAAGACTAAGGGGCCTTTTATTAAAGGGTGTTGTAGTGTTGCTCTAAACGGACTGATAACGCACAAATCCATGGCACATTAGAGCAACACCACAGCGTTAGCTGCCAGGAGCATGGAAAGCATGTTCCTGGCAGCTACCATGCCGTGGCATGAAAATAGTGCTGGTGCATTCAACACCATCTATGGAAGTGACAGTGAGTACACCCACACTACCTGCTCACCATGCAGGTAGCACTGGTGTGCTGCCTGCACTGCGTTGACCCCCACCCACTTTCTGCTCCTAACCCTCTCACTTGCAACACTAACGTGCCATGGACAGTTATCACCAAAATCCAGCAGCACTAACTGTCATGGCTCCATGCTAGCTGTCAAAACGTGTCCAAAGTGTACCTTTAGCGTACACCAAACCCATGCTGACAGTAAAAGGGCCCTTAAATGTCCATCTAGGGCAGCGGAATTTGTGGGATAGCAGCACAAGCCCTGCATGGCAGGAGATCAGCACTTTAAAACAATTCCCTTCTCTCTGCTGCCACACTATCTCAGCTGGAAGAATTATGAAATAATTCAGCATGACATTGGCCCTTCCAGCACAGGCCTGCACTCAATCATGTAAACCTCCAGTCAGAGTGGGCAGGACGTGGCAGCACTTGAATGCAGGCCTGTGCAGGAAGGGCCAAGATTGTGCTGAATTACTTCATGCTTCTTCTGGTCCCATGCCTACATGCCTAGATATTTAATGCAGCCCTGAGGTAGAAGAGGTATGATCGTGGCAAATCTGATAGAGGGAAGGGAAAGAAAGGAAAGGGAAGATGGAGAAGATGCTGGACACAGAGGGAAAGTGTAGGAAAGGGAGGTGCTGGGTATGGAGGGGTTAAGGAAGGGGAGGTGAAATGCTTGATGGAGGGAGGAGGGCAGGGAAGGGCAGATGAGATGCTGGAGAGCTTGAGGGTTGGAGAGGGGAAGGATAGATGCTGAACAATGGGAGGTAGGCAAGGGAAAGGGAGAAGCTAGACTACGATGGAGGATGGGGCCCTGAGCTGTCCCTGGAGGGAGTACACAACTGAAGGTTTGCTTAGGGCATCAGATCATAAGATATCCTTGGTTTGACCCTAGAAACAATAGCTATATCAATTAGCTGATGACATCATGGCTTGTATACACTATTACCAGGGCTGGCCCATCCATTGTGCGAGAATGTTGTTCGCACAGGGCCCTATGCTCAGGGGGCCCCGCACCAACATCCTGCATATGCTGTTCTGCTCCCGACAGAGCCAGCTTCAGAGAGAACTGGGGAGGCCAGAGGCCCCGGCTCACCTCTGTACAGCCGCTGAAGTGAAGAACGCCGTTTTTCTTCACTTCGGAAGCTGTGTTCTAGTGTAGGCCCCTGGTGCGCTGGAGGTGAAAGGGCGTTTCCTATTCCCAGCACTCAGCACGCCAGCGGCCTATACTAGAACACAGCTGCTGAAGTGAAGAAAAATGGCGCTCTTCACTTCGGCGGTTGTATAGAGGTGAGCCGGGGTCTCTCTGGCTCCCTCTAAAGCCAGTCAGACAGGCACGAGGCTCTTGGGAGAGGGGGGGGGGGGGGGCTTGGACTGAAAATAGCTGATGGGAGGCTAGGATTGGAAATGGGATGATTGGGGGGGCTTAGACTGGAAATGGGCTGATGGAGGTCTAGAATAGGACTGCAAATGGCTGATGGGGGGCTAGGACTGGAAATGGGCTGATGGAAGGGGCTAGAATAGGACTGGAAATGGCTGATGGAGGTCTAGGATAGGACTGCAAATGGCTGATGGGTGGCTAGGATTAGAAATAGTCTGATGGGGGGGCTTGGACTGGAAATGGGCTGATGGGGGCCTAGAATAGGACTGTAAATGGCTGATGGGGAGGCTAGGATTGGAAATGGGCTGCTGGGGGACTAAGATTGGAAATGGAATATTGCATTGTTTCAGATTTACTGATACTATGAGTAGTGTTACATATTTATTTATTTATTTTATTTAACAGTATTTCTAAACCGCCTTAGCATAATAATCAAGGTGGTATCACAGCAAACAATCTGGTAGTGTGAGTGTGTTATACATGCAGTGAAGGTGAAAATTTAGTTGAGTGCGTGTTGAATTGTGTGCTAGATTTGTTTGAGCTATGTACAATGTGGGCTATATACAGTGGTGCTAAAAGCTTTTTATATACATACAGTGTTAGGCGGTCACATGTGCTGTTATACAGTCACTTAGGTTATGCGATGTGTCCATAGTGTTCTATGAACAGCATGGTTTTCAGCTGTTTTCTAAAGTCTTTGAGGTCTGTAGTTGCCCTCAAATCGTCCGGTAGTTTGTTCCATATTGTTGGAGCAGCCATGGAGAGTGCTCTGTCTGTTGTGTCCTTGCGTGTGTGTTTGTATTCACTTGGGGTGCTGACTCGGTTGTGTGTTTGTTTTCTTCTAGGACGTGTGCTGGTGTCTGGTTGTATGAGGGTGTGCAGGCTGTTGGCTGATGTGTGCTGTTTTATCTTAAATAGGTTTATGATAGTTTTGTATCTGATGCGTGCACCGATTGGAAGCCAGTGTAAGTCCTTTAAGGTAGGTGTGATGTGCTCCTGTCTTGCAGTTCCGGATATGATTCGTGCTGCGGTGTTTTGTGCCAGTTGGAGTGGTTTGATGGCTTGTTTCGGTAGTCCAAGGTATATCGGATTGCAGAAGTCCAGTAGTGGGGTTATCAGTGCTTGACAGACGGTACGGAAGTGTTCTGGGGCGAGGAGTGGTTTCAGTCTCCTGATGATTCGCATTTTGTAGTAGGCTTTTTGGATTGTTTTGTCGATGTGTGGCTTGAGATCAAGTTTATTGTCCAGAGTAACCCCGAGTTATCTCACTTCTGACCTTATTGGTATGGTAGTGTTTTGTATCTGTATATTTGGTGGGTGTATGAAGCATATGTCTGAAGCAGCACTATGTTGAATCTATTAAGTCCATTACTTGTGACTGTCCTATGATTTATAACTTTGGGATCCAGGATAGAGTCAATTCAGTGATTCTTTCAAAAGAACATAAGCCTTACCATCCTGGATCAGACCAAAGATCTATCGAGCCCCGCATCCTGTCTCTGACACTGGCCAATCCAGGTCATTAGGAAATACTTGACAGATTCTAAAGAGTGCATTGGTTATTTGTTGCTTAGTCCTAGTGAGAAGCGGTGACTTTTCCAACGCCTATCTGGCTAAGAACAGTTTATAAAACTTTCCTCCAGGAACTTGACTAAATCCCTTTTAAACCCAGCTATGCTAGATGCCTTGACCACATCTTCAGATAACAAATTTCATAGCTTTAAGATACATTTTACATAATGCATGGTGATCAGAATTGAGACGTTGAGATTGGGACATACACAATTACAGTGGCATTTTAGAAAAGGCTCTGTCAAATATGGACTGTCTTCTAAAATATGTATAAGGATGTGCAGGAGTGCACATGTATTTGCTAACACATTGAGGCGGAGAATTCATTTTACATATCTACAGGTGGGAAAAATCAACAAAGCCAACTTCGAAACTTTACACTTCAAGTACCGCATTTACATGTGTTTGTATTTTATAACTCACTTCTGAAAGTAGGTATTTCTACCTTCTACATGCAAGTTACACATGCAAGTTGGTATTTTACAAACACATAAGTTTAAATATCACCAAGTAACTAGAGGCTGCTATCTTTAATTAATTTCATTTTGGATGGGGAAATAAACAACAGAAGATTAAGGAGAATAACCCCTTTAATCCCTCCTGTAAAAGGATGGCTGAAACATATCCAAGAGAGCAGCTGTAAATCCTGGAGTTAAAAATGTTGGTAAGGCATTTGCATTCTCTATATGAAATGGGGAATACATGTGTAGATTTTTGACCTGACCAGGCCACACTCTAACCATGCCCCTGACATGCCACCTTGCAATTTCTACATATTAGGGATATCCATCTACAAATTTAACCCTTTATAAAATCTATAAAATCACCATTTACATGTTGAAGTCATTTCATGTGCTCTTATTCACTCCAATCAATGTGTTAAAACCTGACTACACTACATTAATCACCTGCTTCAATTCAATCTCAGACTGGCTGCTCTCACAAAATCTCAGAATTAATTTCAAAAAAACTGAAGTCCTGATTGTCACAAGGAACAAAGACTTCTCTCCTCCACCAACTCTAAGAACAAGAGATGCCGATCTACCACTCAAAACCTCAATACGTTACCTGGGTGTTATACTTGACCAGTGGCTTGAATTCAAAGAGCATATAAAAAATACTGTAAAAGCCATCTACTATAAGATCAGGACACTCCGACACCTCAGATCTATGCTTGAACCATGCGACTTCCGCACAACCTTCCAGGCATTAGTCACTCCTCACTTCGACTATGCAAATATCGTACTACACGGCCTAACCAAGAGCACGCTGAATCCCCTTCAATTGGCCATGAATACAGCTGCCAGGGTTCTCCATGGAGCATCAAGGAGTCAACATATTACTCCCATCCTATTCGAACTTCACTGGCTCCCGATATCATGCAGGATTTTATACAAAGCCCTCATTTTGACCTTCAAAGCATTCCATCAAATCTCACCATCCTCGTTATCTGACCTCCTTCATCACACACAGAACACCAGATCTAGACGATCTGTAACAGAAAACATACTAACAGTCCCAAAAGACCTTACAAAACGCACTCAGACAACTACTACAAGAGCATTCTCCTCCTTTGCCCCCAGATGCTGGAATGAGCTACCACCCAGCATCAGATCACAACAAGACCTGTCCCAATTTAGAAAATCTCTAAAAACATACCTCTTCCTACAACACTTCTCACATTGCACTGGTTCCCTTCCCCCCCCCCCCTACACAAACCAACGACCATGGCTAGTCAAATAAGTTCCCGAAACTTCATTACCCGTTCTAGATCAAAACCTCATAGACCCCCATCTTAAGAGCTCATACATTTGAGAATCTATTGTAAATAGTTGTGAATATATGTTATTTATTTAACCCCTGTTATCCATGTTCTCATTTCCTGTTACTTGTAAACTTGACATACGTTTTATGCTTAAGTACAAAGTTGTTAAAATGTAAACCGCGCTGATGATAAAAGTGCGGTATATAAAAGCTGTTAAATAAATAAATAAATAAATTTCCATGTGTAAATATTGTATTTTCCATGTGGAAATTGTGAATAAGGTTTATAAAAATAACGCTCCTTGTGTGTTGAGTTAAAAACATTTTCCCTAACTCTAATACTGTTTGGAAGGTTATTAGCCATTCCTTATGTCCCCATACTCATGATCTGATAAACCTCTATCATATCCCTTTTCACAATCAATTGTATGCGCATTACCTCATAGGTATGCGCATGCAGAAGTGATTTGCATACACAACGGGGGTCATTCTGAGCAACGGATAGTGAGGATGGACGTCTCCACTATTTGTGCCCTTTCCCGGCCCTGTCCTCTTCCCCATGCATTGTACGGGGAAGTTAGATGGGGGCGGGAAAGGGGAGGATCGGGAGCAACGTTAGGGCAGGCAGTGGGCAGTCGCCAGCCCCAGACGTACAGGGCCGATTCTAATGTTGGCCCTGAACGTCTGGGCTAGCAACTTGAACAGGGAAGTTATTCCATCTCCGAAGTGGAATAACTTCCCCGATGTGGCTGGAACGGCAGGACCGGGGCTGGGATGGGGCAGCAGGGGGCAGAGTGCATTCCTTGCAGCCCGACCTTGGCCCTGGGAGGCCAGATCAAGGGTCAGGCTGCAGAAAAAGCACTTTGGGAGCTGGCGGCCAGGGATTGCGGCTTTTAAATAGAGCCATGGTGCCACGGCAACCGGACACCATGGCACCGCGGCTCCATTTAAAAGCCCTGACTGAGTTAGCTAGGCAAGGCCTGTACGTACAGGCCAGGCTGAATCTTGGTCCTGGCCTGCACGTACAGGCCTGCTCGCAATTCTGATTCCATGGGGCTAGACGTGCTCCGTGGGATCAGAATCGTGACTCCCTCTGTGCATCCGGTTCCGTCGAGCTGCACAGAGGGTCTGTATGTCTCGGATGGAATCGGGCCCAAAGCCTTTAGGCATCCAAACAAACTGAATGCATGCTAATGAATATACACCTTTCTATATGAACTTCTCTACATTAAATTTAATTTGCCATTTAGATGCCCAGTTCTGCAATCTGGCAAAGTTCTACAGTTTCTCGCAGTCTGCTTGTATTTCAATTATTCTGAATATTTGGATGTCACCTGCAGATTTTATTACTTTACTTACTGCACCCATTTTCAGGTTTTTATCAAACACGTTACACAGCACTGAATCTAGTTCAGATCCCTGAGATACTTCACTATTTACCTCTTCCCACTGGGAAATATGACCATTTACTCTAATTCCTATATTTTCCTCAGTAACTCATTCACAGTTAGATAATGCATCTCTCTTTAACATGTGTTTTTGAGTTGGTATACTCTTCAAAAAGGAAAAATCTGTAAATATGGAAAGAAATACATTAGCTAGGTGAAATGTAAAGACTGCAGGATATGAAAGGAGAATTAGGAGTCCACCATGGAGAAATAGGAAATGACTTATGCTCCACTCACCAATTCAGAGCGAGCTCACTCTGCCTAAATGTTTACGATTCTTAGCAATAAAATATATTTTTCTTATGCTTTGAAAATTTGGTACTGAAAAACAGTTGAAAAAGGAAATTGAGAATAAAGTTAGCCTAAACTATGCTCTATTGGAAATCATTGGCAGTTTTTCTTTAAACTGGACTGGAAGTTTGAAATATAGGGTATGCTTACAGCAGTCAGCCAGAAATGCGCCTAAAGCATGCAGAATTGAAAGTGCAACTTTAATAATACATTTTTAAAGCTGTTCTCTGTTTTCTATTAATTCTTCACTACTGAAATCAAGCACCACGTAACATGCTTTTCTATGTTTTTCCACACATAGACATGCATTAAAACTAAAAGTGTTTTCAAGTAGTTGAATCAAAGTAGACATGTTGCTGCATTAAGTTTTCACATACAATTTCACCCCTGATGCACATATAAACCAGAAGCGATAATAAACCAGATAACCATAAAAATATGGAATTCAGACCCAAAGTGGGTCTTTTGTAATCTAATATGGGCAATTTTTTTTCTCTAGAAAAGACAAGCTAATATATAATCAGTAAATTAAGAGAGAACTTTGAGTGTACCTCAAAGTTTTATTGCTTTGCCTGACTTTAAACAAAAATGTTTATTTGCAAAAAATGTGATACAATGTGTATCATACCTTACTGTAGAATTCTCTTACTTCAGACACATACAGTATGCAGCAGTAATGCTTAAATCTAAAGCAGATTTTGCCAAAACATGAAACATAAAAATAAAATTTATAAGTTTTAAGAGGCAATATACATTATCTGAGACTGACATACAAGTAGTTAAATGTTTATGCTTAATGTGCACAAATTCTGCAAATATGTAACTTTTTCTTGTAGGATGCCTAATGAAAATGTTATTTGGGGTCTATAACAAAATCTGACTATTCTAGCATTGTTTTTGGACACTGAAAGACAGTGGGAGAATTGTACTCTAGGTAAATCCAACTCAGAGTCGCTGGAATGCAGTTACTGTTGTGGGGAGGCCAAGCTCCATCCCTTGGCCAGATGAACTCAGTGGCCCGATATCCCGCGAGTAAACAGGAGTCTTTCCCGTGATCACCACCAGACACATAGTGGGCTGCCCATGGGGATCCCATCCTCTGCTGGCAGAAGAGCCCCGTGATCACGGGAAAGACCCCTACTGTCTGCCCGCAGGAGATCGGGTCCCTGTGAGCAGACAGATGGGGAAGGCCGGCAATTGTAGCAGCAAGACTTTGGTGGGGCCAGGGCCCATGTGGCCCACCCCTTTACGACGTCTCTAATCCAACTCATTGTTGTCAGTGTAAATGACATAGGGGTTCATGACATCTTACAGATTAAACAGGTTTATTTAAGCTTAAGGGTTCCTTTTACTAAAGCCCACTAAGGATTTACAATTAATGTATCTAGGGGGGGAGTGGTCTAGTGGTTAGGACAAGGTACTTCAGGCCAGAGGGCCAGGGGTTCAAGTCCCACCTGGAGACAGCAATCTCAGGCCAGAGGGACTGGGATTTCTAGTCCAATAGGCACCCCTTGTGGTCTTTGGCAAGCCACTTAACCCTCCATTGCCCATGTTCCCTGTAAGTATTAGCATATGTGTCTCATATCCCCCCATGTTAAATGTATCCTCCAATTAACCACTTTGACCCAGTGAAAAGCAGGATATAAATACAGCAAAATAAATAAATGTATCAAACACACATTAATTACAAAGCCTCTGCATTAGCTGTCAGAGGCATTACCAGTATGTTCCCAGCAACTAATGTGTGAAAGGCCAATCTAACACATGCTCTACCAAGGCAGGTTCACTTAACAACTCCCATAGAGGAGCCATTAGGTGAATTCACACTAAGAACCACATTTTCACTGAGCGTGTTGAAATTGCCCTGGTGCTAGCAGTAATGCACTCTCCATGCCTGCACTCCGCCCATTTCCCGTTTCATCCCATGATCGCCAATTAACATGCATTTTAGTGTGCTGTAGCAGACACACTCATGCATTAGTATTCCCGACTGCCAGTTGTCGTATGTTAAAACAAATGTAAACCCACTAATGAGCTTTAGTAAAAGGGGCCCACTGTATCAGATGCAATGGAGTGGCCTTTGTCTTCTAAAACTTATGTCTCAATTAAGGTGTTATTCTATAATGTACCACCAGCCTCAATATCACATTTGGTTGAATAAACTAACATAGCTGCTCATCTGGGTTTTTCTGGGAAAGTACTGTCAGTTTTGCAGTTGCAAAGAAATGTAAAGGCCATGGAGCTAAACATAAAGAACAGCTCAGTGAATACGCTAAAAAATAGGAAGCAAAATGCATTATTTAATACAAAAATGGGAAGAAAAATCAGTATGCATTTTATACTGTATCATATGTCTGGCCTTTTTCATATTTGGTCTTAAATTGAACGATTCAAGTCAAGAGGAGAGTGATTTAGGAGCACAGCTGAACTTTTCCCATTTGACAAATGTAGGGTGGCAAAGCAGGATTGTGGTAATATAAATTTAGAAAAGTTGTTTTTTAAAACAGAGTTTTAGAGGCCAGAGAGTTCAGTGTTTGAATGCATTTACTATAGTCATTTAAAAGTCTTTTTATGAGGTAAAAATGTCTAAGCTGGCCACAGGAAATTGGCATGACTTGATCAGGATCCTCAAGTCACACAGAGCATTCCCACAAATTTAATCCATGTTCAAAAAAGAAAACAGAAACATTTATATTAACTGTGTTTGCAAGTCTGTTTGAAGTGTCAAAAGCATGCAAGTTGTTTTTTAATAGCCTCCGTACTTTCCATATTTCTTGTGTTTAAGTTTTCCCCTGCTATTGCAAACATTGTTGTTGGTAGCTAGTAGGGAATTTTTTCATGGCTGAACATTTCACTTCCTTTTCCTGTCTACACTTCTCCTCTGTCTATAATGCACAGCTGTCAATTTCTGCTCAACACAGTAACCTTGTTATTAGGAGGGTTATTTTGGAAGTCCTATTTGCGATTTGCATGTCTAAATACAATGTGCCAATCATATCCACCTGCAAATGGCTATTTTAGAAAGGGGCCAGTGAACACATGAATGGGACCGTACCATGTGGAAAATGCAGGGGGGCTTATCAGGGATATGTCCTAGGCAGAAAAATAAATCCTTGCATGTGTATCTCCTATTTCATATAGGAGATGCATGTGCAAGTTCAAAAATGGGCACATCTAGAGTTACACCTATACCCTGACACGAATAGCCATGTAAAACGTTTTCATTTCAGCCAACCTTTTATAGGAGGGTTTAAGAGTTGATAACCCCCTTAATCTCTCAATGATTGTTTCTCCCTTGTGATAGGGTATATGAGAAGCTCCCCATCCCCTGTACTGTTATTTATTTATTTATTTAGCTGTGCCTTTATACT
The DNA here is from genome assembly GCA_033557465.1 of Ichthyophis bannanicus. NCBI lineage: Eukaryota > Metazoa > Chordata > Amphibia > Gymnophiona > Ichthyophiidae > Ichthyophis > Ichthyophis bannanicus. Next base: position 641,165,707 of record CM066036.1, on the reverse strand, counting down.
GCTTTTCTCTGGGTCAAAGTGATTTACAATCTACTGAAAGTATAGTAGAACATGAAACGAACATAAATTAACTATGTACAGATAACTTATAACTTAGATTGTGTAACAAGTTTATACAAAAACTTAACTATATACATTGACTTGCTTTTTGGAGTGTTTGGGGGGGGGGGTGGTAAAGGTTTGGTTACAGGACCATGGTGTTCAATGAAAAGATGAGTTTTCAGGTGCTTCCTAAATGTGGAGAGATATTTGATGCATCTGATGGTGGCAACGAGAGAGTTCCACAGGGTGGGTACGTACAGTTCAAATGCTCTTACACAAGTTTGCTGGGTGCTCTTAGTTTTTGAGTGGGAGATGATCAGGGTGTTGCTGCTAGATTGGCGGCTGGCTCTGCTTGGTTGAAAGGGATGGAGGAGGCTGAGGAGGTGTGGGGAGGAAAAGCCCAGAAGTGTTTTGTGAGTCATCATCAATGGTTTGTATTTGATGTGACTGTTGAGGGGAAGCCAGTGGAGTTGCTTGAGGATGGGGGTTATGTGCTCTTGTTTAGGGGCAGCCAGAAGGGTGCATGCAGCTGTGTGGAGGGCTGTACGTAGTGGGAGGGTGGTTGATTGTGGGAGTCCTTGGTAAATGGAGTTGCAATAGTCAAGGATTAGGAGGATGGCTGCTTGCAGTGCTGATCTGAAGTCTGGTGGATGTCTAGGATTGGGCGGAGGTGTTGGAGGGTGCGGACCTTATGGAAGATTGAATTCTCAGTTTTCTTCACTTGTTGTTTGAAGGAGAGGTTGTGATCCAGAGTGGTGCCGAGGTATTTTATTTCTTGCTGTATTTTGATATGTGTGTTGTTTAGGATTATGGTTGCTGAGGGGGTGAACGTACTGTCTTTGGTGATGAAGAGGGCCTCAGTTTTTTTGTAGTTGATGGAGAGGTTATTTGTGAACCATTGTGTGATTTCAGAGAAGCAAAACTGTAACTTTGTGAAAGTGGGTTGTTTGGTGTCAAAGGTGGTATAGATGAGTATGTCAACAGTGTAGAGGTGGTAGAGTAGCTTGTGGAACTTAATAATCGAGCAGTGTGGCTGTAGGTATATGTTGAAAAGAAGGGCAGAGAGCATGGAGCCTTGTGGGACACCTTGAGTTTGAGTGAATGGGGTGGAAGAGATGTCACACATTTTGATTTGCTGCTTATGGTTGGACAGGAAGGACTGGAACCAGTTCAGTACCGTGCTCTGGATACTGATGGAGGCATTATAGGAGGATGGTAGGGTTTACTGAGTCGAATGCCACTGATAAATTGAGGAAAACTAGAATAAATCCCTGATATGCTAATTGGATGCCTTGGATAAGCTTGTTTAGGAGGGAGAGGAGGAACATTTCTACTCCATGATGGGGGCGGAAGCTGTGTTGTTGGGGGTCAAGTGGAGCATTGGTTTCAATGTGATCCTGGAGTTGTTGGCATACTACTTTTTCTATAATTTTTGCTAAGAAAGGGAGGCTGGCAATGGGTCTGTAAGAGGTTGGGTCCATTGGATTGAGATTGGGTTTTTTGAGGATTGGGCAGATAGAGTCAAGCTTGAGAGTGCTGGGCATGAGTCCTTGGGTAAGGGATGTTTGGATGAATTTGGTGATGGTAGAGCTGAGCTCTGTTTTCGTTGCCTTGATCTAGGACACTGGGATAGGTCAAGGGCAGATGTGGTGGTGTTGAGTGAAGTGATGATGGTTTCAATGTGGGTTGTGCTTATTGGGTGGAAGGTCAACCAGAGTGACACAGTAGTGGATGATTGGGGTGAGGGGAGGACATAGCTGGAGTTGTCGTTGCATTTGTTTATAGTAGTCTGCTAGTTATTGAGGGTTGATTGAGTTTTCTGAGGTAAACTTGGTTGGAAGCTTGGATAGTTGTCTTACAATATTGAAGATATACCTCCAGGCTGATTAAGGAAATGCCCCTTTAAGGAACCTGGCTTGAAAATACCTGGGAAGGATTTGGCCAGAGACGGCCTTCTTTACCAGGAGGGAAGAGACAAGGAGAAGGAGAGAAGAGCCTGAGTTGTTCCAGAGTACGGTGAACATTTACCTCTAAGGAGATCCTATGAGAAGATAAGGGCCGACGTGTTTCCACGTTGGTCAGCAGGCTTGTGGTACTACTGCTGTGAAGCCCTGAGTGAAGAACTGTTTCTGCTACTGTTGTGAAGTCCAGAGTAAAGAACTTTGGGAGAGGGAAGAGCTGTTTCTTTACTACTGTTGTGGAGCCCAGAGTGAAGGAACTTTGGGGGAGGGGAGAACTGTGTCTCTACTACCACTGCTATGAACTCTCTGTAAATAAATCATTTTCCTTTAGCCTTCCACCTGGCTCCGTGGGGGTTTGTGTCCTGACCCGCTCACAGCATCCAACATATGGGGGCACTGGTGGGATTTCTTCTTAATCGAAGGAAAGAAGAACACCCCATGTCCCTCCGGGACTCAGACTTCCACCCTGTGGAAACAGGGTCTTGGTATACAGCTAAAGGGGCAAGTCCTGCTGGAGTTAGGGCACACCTTCTAGTGCCAGACAGGCATGAGGGCTTTTTTCTTTTTCTTTCCGCCTTCTCCTACCCTGATGGGTGGGAACTGACAGAACCAGAATGGAACAATTACTCCAGGCCCTGGTGGAGGGAACACAGCAGCAACAACAGCAACACCAGCAGCAACAGCAGCAGATGCTACAAGAGTTCTTGCAAGTGCAAGAGACCAAGCAACAGCAATTACTAAAAAATGTTTTTGGAACTACAACAAAGCCCACTTGCACAAATGTCCCAAATACTCCAAGGACGGCAGCTACACCTGTCAGTGCCACCCCTGCCAAAAATGATGGAAAGTGAAGACCCGGACTCCTTCCTAATAAATTTCAAACGAACCGCCCAACTAGCTGGGTGGCCAAAAGGGATGTGGACTATTTACCTAGGGAACCTGTTGACAGGAAGCTGCCTAGCCACCTACCAAGAGGCTAACCAAGATAGAAGGGCCCCCCATGTGGCTATACTAAAGCGAGCGGGCTGTATGCCAGAAGCCTATCGCCAACGGTTCCAGAAGGGAATTCTGGAGCCTACAGAGAACTCCCGGAGCTTCTTCTACAGGCTGAAGGAGGTGACATGAATGTGGCTACAGCCAGAAAATAAGACAGGAGTGGAAGTAGCCAAGATCATCCTGCTTGAACAATTTTAGAAGACTTGCCTTCCCCTATGAGACAGTGGGTATGCCAGTTTGCCAAACTGACCCCGGACAATGCCACAGAGATAGTAAAAGGCTTTTATGAAGCACAGTCAGTAACTGAGACACCCAGAATGAGGGGAAGAAGGCCGGCTGGGTCCCAGGGAGCCGGATGTTGAAACTGGAACCCTTGAGGAGCACTGCATCAAGGACTCCACACTGCCCAGCCACACAAGCAGCCGGGACCAGCTAACCTGCTTCAAGTGCAGAGGAAATGGTCATGCTCCATAGAAATGGGGGAACCCATGGACACACATGTTATGGCCTCACATGAGTGTGGTATTGTGGAAGCATCCCTAATGAGCCATAGGTTGTTTGTGATGCTGGTGGAACTTGATGGCACTCACCTGCAAGTCCTCGTGGACTCGGGAAGTGTAAGGATCCTTGTCAGCAGGGACACCAGGACCAAACATCAAATTAATTATGAAAACCTTGTAACTCTAAGTTATGTCCATAATGATCAGTGGGCCTATTCGACGACGCAAGTGGAGCTAAAAATGGCTGCTGGAACAGAGACCCTGGAAGCAGTGGTCATGCTCTGCCTGGCCTATCCAGTGGTTTTAGGCTGGGACTTCCCTAAATTTATGGACGTCTGGGACCGGAGGAAAGGCAGCTTTGATGAGGTGACTTAAGAGGACTTCCCAGTACTTCTTCTCTTGGGAGACCTAGATTTGTTTGTCGGGAACCCCAAGAGCCCCAAGTCCCAGAGGCAATGTCAGTGGGAAAGGGCCCGCCATAACGCAATTATAGGGGCAGGTATGAATGAGAGCTCCGTAGAGGAGGGGAGTACCCCAGAGGACGCTGTAGATGTGTCTTGGGGGAACCTAGGATCCCAACGGGAGGCCCTGAGAGACGAGAACCGTCCACTGGGGTGGGCTGGTATAGGAAACCCGGGCCAGTTTAAAAAGCCCAAAGTGAAGATAACACCCTTAAGAATGCCTGGTACCAAGTTCACGAGTTTGAAGGGACCCCAGTAGATAGCCTGGACCCTTCCCCAAGGGTTTCTCCCTACTTTTTAATACAGCAGGACCTCATTTATAGGGTTACCCAGGGAACAATAGAGGGAGAAGAGCTGGAGCAGTTAGTGGTTCCCCAAGCCTATTATCGGCAGATAATGGAGTTTGCTCATAGTCATCCCTTGGGGGTGGGCAAGACCCAAGACCAGATCCTGGCTCAGTTTTTTACTGGCCAGGGCTTTACAAGCAAGTGCAGTTCTTTTGCCAGTCCTGCCCTACCTGTCAACTTCACAGTCTGGTAAAGGTTAGACTTGCCCCTCTTGTGCCCATGCCCTTTTCGAAACCCCATTTGAAAGGGTTGCAATAGATTGGTGGGTCTGTTGGAGCATACTCCCAGGGAAATAGATTCATCCTGGTGGTCATGGACTATGCCACATGGTACCCAGAAGCAATAACCGTGCAAAATACAATGACCACTAAATTAGCCACTGCTCTTTGGGAGATGTTTTCCTGACTGGAGATCCAAGCTGAAATCCTTACAGACCAAGGAACACCATTTGTCTCTCATTTAATTAAACAATTGTGCAACCTATTGAAGGTCAAAACATTGTGGACCTCGGTATATCATCCCCAAACTGATGGCCTGGTTCAGCGCTTCAATAAAACATAAAACAGATGTTGAAGAAACATAGAAAAATGATGACAGAAAAAGACCACATGGCCTATCTAGTGTCCTTCCATATTTTATAAATGAAGAGTGGAAAGCTTGGGATCTGTTACTCCCCTACCTTCGGTTTGCTATCAGGGAAGTACCCAAAAGCTTGACCGGGTTTTCCCCCTTTGATTTGCTGTACAGTTGACAACCCCGAAGGATCATGCAGATACTGGGAAGAGGAACCCAACCCCAGCCAGAATCTAGTAGATTACATCCTGTAAATGCAGGAATGTATAAAGAAAGTGGAAACATCAGCCAGACAGCACCTGGAGAAAGCCTAGGAGAGTCAAGTCTGGGACTATAATCGGGGGGCAGTGCAGCGGACCTTCCAGCTCAGGGATCAGGTGCTGCTCTTGCTCCTGGTCTCAGAGAGTAAACTGTTTAGTAAATGGCAGGGTCCATATAAAGTCGTTGAACAGATGGGGCCTGTTGTGCAACCGGATAAAAGGAAAAAGCTGGTGATCTACCAAGAAGTGGACTCCGGCCCTAACAGCGATGGTCCATAAAGAGGAGTTTGGGCACATCGTACAGCAGTCCTCTGAACCAGGCCAAGTTCTGTTCGGAGAACACCTGACAATTACCCAGAAGGGGGACTTAGAACAGCTGGTCCAGAGGAATAAGGATGTGTTCTTCCAGGTTCCAGGACGTAACCACCTCGCCTACCATGATATCATCACGGATCACGGTGTGACGGTACGCCATCGACTTTACCGACTCCCAAAAGCACAGAGGCAAGCCGTGGCGAAGGAAGTAGAAGAAATGCTGAAGTTGGGTGTGACAGAATAATCCCAAAGTGACTGGTCATCCCCCATTGTGCTAGTGCCTAAGCTAGATGGAAGCATCCAGTTTTGCATAGACTTCTGGAAAGTGGGATGCTTATCCCATGCCCTGGATGGATGACCTTATTGAATGCCTCGGGGGAGCCCGATTTATTTCATCGTTGGATCTGACAAAGGGCTATTGACAGATTCGCCTAACACCAGCCTCCATGGAGAAGACGGCATTATCAACACCCCATGGTCTATTTTAGTTCAGGGTCTTGCCATTTGGTCTTCATGGAGCTTCTTCTACATTCCAGCACCTGGTTGATTGCCTAATAAGACCCCATGGGGGATATGCAGCCCCCTATCTTGATAACATCGTAATCTATAGTCACAAGGCTTCCGTGGTGAGGACCTTCTGGGGGTTGGGTGCCTGGAAAGGCATCCCGGCCTGAAGGTGGCATGGATTCTACCACCATCCAAGGGAGTCTGCCAGCTGACGGGTTACTTTCACTCTGTCCCAGAGCCTACCTGTGGCTAGAGTCCACTGAGAGCAAAGGCTGCCCTCATGTGCAGGCAGGCATATGGGATCACATGGACCGTGGAGGCCATGTGTCCCAACAGGCAGAGTAGGAACCAGGTAGGTAGTATCTGGCGTTGGGGTACCTTTGCAGATAAGGAAAGGCAGGCAGAGATCCTGGTCTGGTTAACCGGAAAGATTTCAGGCGTAGAGAGGTAGATTTGGGAGTCATCGGCATAGAGATGGTACTGAAAGCCATGGGAGGAGATAAGCGCACCAAGGGACTGGGCATAGAGAGAGAAAAGGAGCGGACCCAGGATGGATCCCTGGGGGACACCAACTGGGAGTGGGGTAGCAGAGGAGGAGGAGCCACCAGAACACACACTGAAAGAGCGATGGGAGAGGTAGGAGGAGAACCAGGATAGTACAGAGCCACTAAAGCCAAGCGAAGACAGGGTAACAAAGAGAAGGTTGTGGTCAACAGTGTCAAAAGCAGCAGAGAGGTCAAGAAGGATGAGAACAGAGTAGAGGCCCTTGGATTTTGCCAGGAACAAGTCACTGGAGACTCTGGTAAGAGCCGTTTCAGTAGAGTGTAAGGGACGAAAGCCGGACTGTATAGGATTAAGGAGGGCATGAGAGGAGAGGAAGTCAAGGCAGCGGTGGTGGACAGCACGTTCAAGTAGTTTAGATATGAAGGGAAGGAGAGAGATGGGTCGATAGTTAGAAGGACAGGTGGGATCAAGTGAGGGTTTCTTGAGGAGGGGAGTGACCAAAGCATGCTTGAAATCAGCAGGGAAAATTGCAGTGAAGAGCAATAGGTTGAGAATATAAGAGACGGAAGGGACAATGGCAGAAGAGATGGGGCTTAGGAGGTGGGTGGGGATAGGATCAGAGGAACAGGTGGTGAGTTTGGAGAAAGAAAGAAGGAGTGTCGTTTCCTCATCAGAGATCATAGGGAAGGAAGAGAAGGTAGCAGAGGTAGGGGGGAGGGTTGAGAGTGAAGAGGGGAAGTAGATGAAGTAGTTGGAATAGTGGGGAATTGGAGGGTGATCCTGTGGATTTTTTCATGGAAGTAGTCAGCCAGGGTTTGGGCAGGAAGGGAGGGAGGGACTGGAGGCGGAGGCAGCTTGAGGAGAGAACTGAGAGTAGTAAAGAGACGAGGATCAGAGGCAAGGGAGTTAGTCAAATGGATGTAGTAGTCTTGCTTAGCAAGAGCTATGGCTGACTGGAAAGAGACAAGCATGAATTTGAAGTGTAGAAGTTCAGTACGGGAGCGGGATTTGAGCCACACACGCTCAGCTGAGCGGGCACAGGAACGAAGATAGCGGGTAGTGGATGTGAGCCAGGACTGGGGTGTAGAACGCCTCACAGGACATGGGATGGGTGGGGCGAGAGCATCCAGGGCCGAGGAAAGTGCAGCATTATAGGAGGTTACTGCCTCATCAACAGAATTAGATAACAAAGTGGAAGAAAGAGGTGAAGAAATTTCAAAAGAGAGAGCTAAGGGATCAATAGCATGGAGGTTTCTGAATAGGTTGGATGAGACAGGACGAGGCTGAGGGTGATGAATATTAAGGCTTAAGTGGTGATGGCCAGATAAGGGAAGAATTGAGTTACAGAAGTTGGAGGGTAAGCAGTTAGAGAAGAATATCAGGTCTAGGCAGTGGCCAAGCTGGCGAGTGGGAGCAATGGAGCAGAGTTGGAGGCCGAACGAGGAGGAAAGGGAGAGGAGCTTTAAAGCATGAGGATCAGAGGGATTATCGACATGAATGTTGAAATCCCCAAGAATAAGAGTGGGGGAGGAGGAGACAAGAAAGACTGATAGCCATGAGTCAAAGTCGGTGAGAAAAGTAGAAGCAGACATGTCAGGAGGACGATAAATAACAGCAACTTTGACAGGAAGTGGAGTGAAGAGGCGGATGGAATGGACTTCAAAAGAGAGGAAGGAGTGAGACTGAGGTAGGATGAGGGGTTGGAATTGGCAGGAGGGAGAAAGTAAAAGCCCAACACCACTACCACGACCAGTGAGATGAGGCATGTGGGAGAACTTAAAGCCCCCATGACAGAGAGCGGCCGTAGATGCGGTGTCATCTGGGAGAAGCCATGTCTCAGTTAGAGCAAGGAGGTGTAGGGCATTAGAGATAAAAAGATCATGGGTAAAAGCAAGTTTAGAAGAGACAGAGTGTGCTTTCCACAAGGCACATGAGAAAGGGAGAGCGGAAGGGGAAAGGAGAGGGATATTGATAAGATTAGACATGTTGCGAGAGGACCTCTTCTCAGAGTGAGAGAGAAATCTAGGGGGGCCAGGATTGGGGTTGATATCACCGGCTGAGAGGAGGAGAAGGAGTAGCAGAGTACGGGGTAAAGAGGAGACAGTGCGGCAGAAATGAGGGTGAGGTTGCCTTAGAGAGAGTGGAGATGGTTGGATGAGAGGGAGAGAGTGATGAAGCCGGAGAGCTGATGATAGGGTAGAAGATAGAATGGAGGGGGCAGTAAGGGTGGTAAGGGAAGGATGAGGAGTGAAGGAGTGACAGTGCTGGTAGGAGGGGAAACAATTAGGGAGAATGAGGAAAGGGAAGACAATGTGATGTGGAGCCATAGAAGGCACTGAGAGGGGCTATGCAGCAAATGTTATCTAACAAGCAGAGAGGTAGCAATGCAGCGTAGTTATGATTTACAAGCCGCAGTTGAATCTACGGCTATGAAGTACAGTCAAACCTCGGTTTTCATGATTAATCCGTTCGAAAAAGTCTGACTAAAACCGAAACGTATGAAAACTGAAGCAATATTTCCCATAAGAAATAATGTAAATCCAATTAATCCGTTCCAGACACCCAAAAATATTCACAAAAAATACATTTTATAGAGAATAACTATATTTTTACATACAGAAAACAATGAGAAATAAATATAAATGACTAATGAAACGGACAAATGAACATTTAACATCACTGAAAGCAAGCTAAGTACAGTACTGTACAGTACAGTATGTCAACATCTGGCTTTAGCCACCCCTGACAAGCTGCTGTGCCCAGCTCTCTTCGGAATCACATTGGATTCAGTCCATTAAAATACCTTTACATTATCTGCTCAATGCTTCAGAATGTCAGAAAATCTTAATGATATAGCTTCAGACGTACCCTGCAAGAGAAAGAACTGCCTCCCACATTCATGCAACATCTCCTGCTTACGTTGACAGCTTTTCTTCCCTGCTACCTCCGAGCCTGAGGGGGCGCTCCAGAGAACGGGCAGGCGGTGGACGAGATCGGGGCCTTCCTCTCTGTGCAATCCTTGCCTCTTTGACTCTGACCAGGCTCTAGGATGTGTTTCATTTACGTGCTCAGCTGGCTTTCGCTTCTCATCACGCTGGCGACCGGTGAGTCCGGGGGGCAGTGCTGCCGGGACCAGGCGGGCGTTCTGGCAGTGTATACAGACCGGTGTGCAGCGCGAGGGTGTATGTATTTACAATACTGTACTTTACGAAAACCGAGGCAATGTACGAGAACTGGGACAAAATCTCAGTCAAAAAAGACGTTGAAAACCGAAGCGATGTATGAGAATCGGGACAAAATCTCAGTCAAAAAAGACGTTGAAAACCGAAGCGTATGAAAACCGGGGCAAATGAAAACCGAGGTTTGACTGTATGTTAAATACAAGCAGTAATGGAGTCTACAGTCCAAGCAGCAAGAGTTATTCCAAACACTGAGATAGCAACGGAGTTTACAGGCAGTGCAGGGCAGGTTGTCTTGCTTGGCGTGTGCTGCTTACCAGTTGGGTTGGCATGGTGTGGGATAAGTTGGCGAGGCTGTGTGGGTGCGGGTCAATTCTTCTTTCAAGTTGGTGTCGTGGTGGTAATTAGCTCAAGTTGGCCGCCGGAGGGGGGAGTGGGAGGGGCTGCAGCCCTCCGCTCCTCACCCTGTCGTCAAGCGGGCTCAGACGGTGGTGAGATCGTCAGGCTCTTTAGGCACGCTCTCACAACGAAGGGCCACGCCAAAGGGCCCTCTGGCAAGGCCCTCCGGCGCGGGCCCGCCAGACGTGGGTGCGTCTGTTGGCGCTCCCGAATTTAAATATGCACCGGAGGCGCTGATTGGGCTTTGGGCCGCTGATCGGGGAGGGGATTCCCTTCCCACTCCCCGGCCCGATGCCAATCAGATGGAGGAGAGTCTGCTAGTGTAGCTGCTAGCCATTGGCGCTCCCAAATTTGAATATGCACCGAAGGCGCTGATTGGGCTTTGGGACGCTGATCGGGGAGGGGATTTCCTTCCTGCTCCCCGGCCTGATGCCGATCAGACGGAGGAGAGTCTGCTGGTGTAGCTGCTGGCCGTTGGTGCTCCCAAATTTGAATATGCACCGGAGGCACTGATTGGGCTTTGGGACGCTGATCAGGGAGGGGATTCCCGCCCCCGGCCCGATGCCAATCAGACGGAGGACAGTCTGCTGAGTTCTCGCAGGTCCAGGATGAGCCTGAGGCCCCATGTCCTCTTGGGGACAAGGAAATTTCTGTAATAGAAGCCTGTGCTCCAAAGATGTTTTTCGCACTGGCTCGACTGCTTTGTCATTGATTAGGGCTGATAGCTCGGTGAGGGGCAGGGTCTGGTGAAGGAGAGACCTGGTTGGCTCTCCTGGGAAGTATGTGGGTGGAGCCCACTGTAGATGGAGGAGGTAGCCCTCCTTGACCACCTGTAGCACTAAAGTATCAGTGGTGATGGTTGTCCACCTGTGGGAAAACATGTCTAGGTGCCACCCTGTGGGCAGCAGAGGACCCCCCAGGGATAGGGAGGTTGTGCCCAGGCAGTCAAACACTCCCCCCAGGCTGGGCTGTGGCTGGCACCTGGGACTTCGTGGCTTTTTGTTTTCTGGGTACATGTCCCTGTCCTTTTTGTTGCTGGCCCTGTTGAGGGGCTGAGAAGCCTGGAAGTGCAGAGTACCACTGAAACCTCCTTTCTTCTTTGGGAAGAAGGAATTTTCCCCCGGGGCTTTCTTCCAGGGGTGCAACGAGGTCTTGAGACTGGTTCTCGTCACATACTCAGTCTCTAACTCCACTGCCTTATCCGCCATGGGCTTCCCGAATAGGTTTTTACCTATGCAGGGGACATCTATCAGTTTGTCCTGCACCCATTGTTCCAGGTTGGATGACTGCAGCCATGCCTGGCATCATGCCCCAATGCCTTTGGCGGCCACCCTGGCTGATGACTCAAAGCCATCGTAGACTTTGACAAAAACTTCAAGCATTCATTTACTGCCGAGGTCAGGGTCTTGAACCTCTGTAGGGATTCCCCTTCGAGGCCTGCCGAGAATCCATCAAGCTCCTCAACAGTTTCTTCAGGTGGATGCCACTGTAGAGCTGGTAGGACTGGATCCAGCATGTTAGCATCGAGCCCTGAAATACCTTCTGGATGAGGGCATTGACGGTTAGGGCCTCCCTGCCGGGTGGCAGCAATGAATTGGTTTTTTGGCTCTTAAGCTGGCACATTGCCAACTTCACGACCACGGAGTTGTGGGGAAGCTGGGTCTTTTGGAACCCAAGACTTCAACAAACCCAGTACATGGCGTCGAGGCACCTGCTAACAACTGGTACTGACGCCGGTGTTTCCCACATTCGGAGAAGGAGGCCGTCGAGGTTCGAGGGCACTGGGACCGTAACGCTCTCCTTCAGGAGTGCCTTGTATTGGAATATTTCCAATTCCTTGGTGCACAGGTCCTCTTTGGCCTCGGTCTTTATGGTGAGGGCCTTGGCCATGTCCCACACAAAATCAAGGAATGCAAGTTCCTTGAGTGGGGAGCGGCGTCGTGTCATCGGCGGAGATGGGTCCAAGGGCACATCACGTTACTGCCTCATGTCCAGGGACTCTTCATCCTCGGTCTACCATTCAGACTCTGTCTGAATAAGAGCCCAACGCCATGCGATCACCATGGTCGAGAGTCGCTCTCAGCGGTCCGTGACCTCCAGAGGATCGTCGGTCTGAGCTGTGGGTGCTCACCAGGGAGGACCGGTGTCCTGAGGAACAGGACTGGGATCTCGTCCGGAGCCGAGGGCTCTCTCGAGGCCAATGGTGCTCAAGAACCGGCTTGACATCCAGGGTTTCCCCTAATGTCAAGGTTCCATCATCAGGGTAGATGAACTCAACGAGCTGGACATGAACGCCCACTGCATTGCCACTAGGGCAGATATACTGCTGTCTAGGTCTGCCATTCTGGTCTCCATACCAGTTGGCACCGCAGCCTTTGATGTGGACACCGAGGGTTTTGAGTCCAGCATCAGTACTGTTGAGGGGGAGTTCTCAATGAAGATGGCTTCAGAGGCCTGAGGCTGGTCAGCGGGTGCCGATAACTCCTTACAGGGCAGCCACTCCTGCCCAGACTCCTCAGACTTAGGCCTGAGACTGCGGGTCCTGGGGTGGGATTTCTCCTTTTTCCCAGATCCGTCCTCCAATTCGGTCTTCAAGAATTTTTTCTTCTTGTGTTCCACCTCTGGGGATTTCCACTGGGAAGAACTCCAAGGAGGCTCTGGCTTCACAGGGCACCGAGGTATCGGAGGGGGCCCTGGAGTGTGGTGTCACCAGAGACTCTGGTGCGGAGTTGGACTTCTGAAAGACACTTAATCTGCTGAGATGGTGGCTCTTCAAGGCCTTTGAGGTCATGGTTCTGCAGAGCTAGCAGTTGGAGTCATTGTGCTCCAGCCGAGACATCAAAGGCAGCAGCTGTGTGGGTCGGTGTGTGACATCATTTTTCCACACGGGTCACACTTTTTAAAGCCATTGGATGCCATTGGAAAAAGGGGGGTCCCCGCCTCCTAGCAGGAGTCTGAGGCCTTCATCTGAAAAAGGGTGCGAACGCCAGTCAAGAAGCACTTCAATGAAAAAAGGGAAAAACTAATATCCGAACCCAAGGAGTGACGCTGAGGCGTGATGGCTCGGGGTGGGAAGGAACCGGTATGCAACCGGACAAAACACAACAATAAAAATCAGACTTTTTCCAGGGAAAACTGGACAACGTCCTATGGGCGTTGCAGAAAAAAGAAGACTGAAGCAAGATGGCACCCTTGGGCAGGAAGTGGACCATGCATTCATGGTGCATCTCTCAAAGGCTTTTTTTGAAAGCTGGGAAGATGCTTCTGTGGGGCTCTGTCAGCGCCGACGTCAACCACATATGAGGATTGACTTCCTGCTTGATCCCACAGAAAGCTATAAATAAAACAAACAATTAACCTCTCAAGCATGCCTCTCAGATTTATGGTCTACAATGCGATGGCATATGAAAGTCTGATCTTTAGCCTGACGAAGAATGCATCTTGGGTCTCTGTAACCTCAAAAGGTTGCTATTCATCTACCCCCTCATCCTGTAAGAGACAGATTTTCATGCAGTCTGTTTCTGAAGGTTGGCATGTACCTCCAGTTGCCATAATAAAATAACAGACCTGATCACTCTTTTGAGACACATGTCCCAGGTGTCGCCATTTCTTTGAAATAGCAATTTGGAGATGTCTGGTAGGAGTCTGATAGGTCCCTCTTTGACTATAAAAGGGCATCAGCTTACTAGAATCCTCTGTGTTAAGAATAGGCCTGCAGGTGATATGCCAGTGTGAAGCGTGTGGTCTATGACTCCCTATTCTCTTGCATACACTGTCAGAATTTGAGTCCTGCTGAATCCACACAGCCCGGTAATGTCACCAGCAGGAAGGGCAGAGACAGTGGGGAGCCCATTTTCAATTCACGGAGCACAAGGTATTCACAAATGACATGACCCTACTTCACAATGATGTGTGCACACCACAAAGAATTGAGAACAGCATATTGTGGCTTAATGAGTACCTGTGTATCACTGCTGGGAAGGAATATGTACCATACTTCATTATAAACCGCCTATATTTGCGTTGCTTGAACTGCAAATACAAATACCTGCACGTCAGCCTGCCATTCTGGCATCATTATAATTAACATGAATGTCCCTAATAATTAATTTATGCTGCTCGACTAATCTTTAGCCAGCCTCGCCATGCCCACATTACTCTTCTCCTCAAGTCGCTTCACTGGCTCCCTATCCAATTCCGCATCCAATTCAAACTTCTCCTCCTGACCTATAAATGCTTTCACTCTATAGCCCCTCATTACCTTTCATCTCTCATCTCTCTCTACATCCCCTCTCGGGAACTTCGCTCTTCTAACAAATTACTTCTATCTAGACCCTCCACTCGCACCGCTAACTCCCGACTTTGCTTCGTTCACCTTGCTGCACCGTATGCCTGGAAAAACCTACCTGTGTCTATACGCCAGGCACCCTCCCTGGCCCTCTTCAAGTCCAGGTTGAAAACCCACCTCTTCACTGTTGCTTTCAGATCCTGACTTCTACCCTTTGTCCTAACCTGACTCCCATCCTTTGTCATGTCTAAAACTGTAAATGCCATACTTGGTTTTTGTAAATGCCATTCTTGTTTTGCCCGAATTGTAATTGCCATACTTTGTTTTACCCCATATTTTGCTTTATCCCGAATTAACTATTGCTCCGTGCCACCATAATTGTTTTCCCGATCTGTCTATTGTTCTGTGTTGTCTTGACTAGATTGTAAGCTCTGACGAGCAGGGACTGTCTTTTTGCTTATATTTCTGTACAGTGCTGTGTGCGTAGCGCTATATAAATGCTAAATAGTAGTAGTAATAGTAATATTGTGCCTGCTGATCTGTCACTGGATTCAAGTGACAAGAATCTGCTATTAAATTACCTAGCAGAGAAGGTGAGGCTTGGTCTTCGCAACGCCACTTCTTCACTACTATATATTGACTGCTGAGAATCAGAAAACACAAGTACACATGGGAATCCTCCTTCAAAAGTTCAAAAGATGTTGTTCTTGTTACCCATAACCTGGAGACTAGAAAGACCAGAGCTATTGAACAGTCATCAAGAACAATAGTTTGGATCTACCTCTGCCACTAATTCAGTGCACTATGGAGGTCATTCCAGAACATGAATAAGGGGTTTGTTTGTGCTGCAGGGACATTTATGTGCCAAAAACGTCCCTGACCATATTCTGAAACACTGCTGTCATGCCCGTCCATGGTGCTAGCATGGGGATCTCAGAACATGCCCAGAAGGGGCGGAACGGGGATGTGGTCAGCCACGGAGAAATATAAAGCGTATTCAGGAAAGGCCCATGTACATTTTCAGTGCTTCCCACAGATGTCCATGTTATTCCTGCGGAAACATGGTATAAAGCCAGGACTTAAGAAAAAATGCTGCTCTTCTCTGCAATGCGTTCCAGATTGAAGAATGGTTGAGATGTTTGGAACTGGTGTGACTGCAGTCTGGAAAAACACAAGATGCAGTTTTAAGGAAAGAAAGCAGAGGTGAGGGAATGTTATAAGGTGTAGAAACATTAATAAACACCCTTACAGAAATATTAAGAAGAGCAATAGTGTGTATTATGGCTATGCTGAAATGTACTGTTTCTGCTAAGAGAGTCAATCTAGGGGACTCTAACAAGTCCGATGTTCTGAAAAATGGGACTGCTAATGTAGGGATAGTATGGACATGAGAAGGAAAAGGATTCTTGTTTGAATGAGAAACAGAGATAATATTTTTAGTCCTGGTACCCCATGCTATTATGTTATGCCATAGCTGTTAATGTATAGGTTCAGGGCATCTTTTTGGCAGAATTATGTTTTTGTGACTGAAAGTGAGAGTGTGTGTTTGTGTGTGTGTGGTTTGAGGGGTGCACGGGCAGATCTGGTGTACTCATTTGTAATTGAGGGGGGACATGAAAGCCTGGCCAGTACCTGGACCATATGAATGACGGCAGTGTCACCAGGTGCCAGTGTGATCAGGCAGACAAAATCTAACACACCATAATTTGCCACACAGCCCTTCACAGACCCCATGCAGCAAGCATCGTTGAATATTAGAACCACCACAAAATGCTAAACTGCAGAGAGAACAGTGCATGAATACCAACCTTCCCAGGCGAAGACCAGAAAAGGTAGGCTCATCTCGACACATCTGCACCAGCTTACTCATCCTAGATGTATCAACCCATACGGAGAGTAACCCCTATTGCAACATCCACCAGCACCACCATCAAGACAACTACTGTGCATCCAGTGATCACCAGATGGTGTAGTTCAGTATTAGGATTAGGGCTGATAAAATCCATTCAAAAGCGAGGGTCTTAGACTTTAGGAAAACTAACTTTGCCAAGATGGGCCAATACCTCAAGGAATCGTTAACAGGATGGGAACAGCTGGGGGATGTAGAAAAACAGTGGGAAAAACTGAAAGGGGATATTTTATGGGCAACCAACATTTTTGTTAAAAAGGTAAATAAAAATAAAAGGAAAAGGAGGCCGTTATGGTTCTCAAAAGAAGTAGCTGAAAAGGTGAAGAAAAAGGGGGAGGCCTTTATAAATTACAAGAGATCACAGAGAAAGGAAGACAGGCAACTATATTTGGAAAAAGCTAGCAAAGTAGTCAGGAAAGCAAAGATACAAAAAGAAGAAGAAATAGCCAATGCAATAAAATGGGGGATAAGACATTTTTCAGTTATATTAGTGAGAGGAGGAAAGGCAAAAGTGGTATTGTCAGACTTAATGCTGAAGGGGAGGAATATGTAGAAGCTGATGAGGATAAAGCAGAATTGCTTAACAAGTATTTCTGTTCTGTGTTCACAGATGAAGGGCCAGGAACAGGACCTCAGAAAACACCCACAAATAAGAATAGAAGCGATGGGGATCTCAAACGATTTTCAGAAGACTGTGTTTGTAAGGAACTAGCTAAACTAAAAGTAGACAAAGCAATGGGACCAGATGGGATATATCTGTGAATACTGAAGGGGCATTCTAGCAGCTCCACTGACTGACCTTTTCAATGGCTCTTTGGAGTCGGGAGTAGTGCCAGAGGACTGGAGAGAGGCACATGTTGTCCCTCTACACAAAAGTGGAAGTAACTACAGAGTCTAATCTCTGTGGTGAGTAAATTATTGGAAATGCTGCCGAAAGAGAAAATAGTAAGATTTCTGGAGTCCAATGGATTACAGGATCATCAGCAGCATGGATTACAGGATCATCAGCAGCATGGATTCACCAGAGGCAGATCTTGTCAGACAAATCTGATTGATTTCTTTGACTAGGTGACCATGGAGTTGAACCGAGGGAGAGCCCCAGATGTGGTTTAAAGTCTTTGACACCGTTCCGCACAGGCGATTTATTTTATTTTTTTTTTTTATAAACTTTATTTTCAATTTCCAAAGACATACCAAATAATAACACATAACAACCATCATGAACAACAGCAACCTAGCACACCCGATCCATCCCCCCCACATCCCTCCCTCCCAAAATCCAACTGACCCCCCCCCCCCCCGGACATCTCCTTTTGGGATCACCGGAACCTGTGTCCCGTACACGAAAACCTTAATACAATACTTTGACCATTACTTCGCCTTTGCAACATAGTCATCCAAATAACTCCATTTACACTTCTGCGGAGTCCCGGTGCCCGAATCCCGTCCAACAGATGCCCTAAAAGTGTTATGTCGCAAAGGAAAACAGGATTGATCACATTCTTTCTCATATTTAGCATACAAACAAAATAGATTCCACCAGTGAATGTCATCCAATTGAGAGGAATCTTTCCAACAACTGAGAATCAGTTTAATGGCTGTAGCCATCATAAAGTTAAACAAAAATCTTCTATCTCTAGTTACCATTATATGCTCATCTGTTGAACGCAGGATTACAGTTCGCCAAGTTAGTCGTTCTTGTAAACAAAGAATCTGTTGAATCCTATCCCAAACTCTAGACCAGAAAAATTGAACGTGAGGGCAATCAAACAGCATATGCCGGAGAGTAGCCGGCCTGTGATGGCAAGTCCAGCAAGCGTTCTGGGTTTCCTTATTCCATTTGGATAACTTTACCGGGGTAATGTGAACTCTATGGATTAGAAAATATAGGGACTGAGTGATCCCGGCCCCCCGAGATACTCTATTCACCTGCCGCCAAATCCTTTCCCAGACGGTTGCTGGTACATGAAATCCTAGGTCACTATCCCATGTCATCTCAAGCCCAACTAAACGATGGGGGGCACAATCCCGAAAGATAGCATAAAACCGGGAAGCAACCCCCTTCCCGTAGCTGCACTCTACCACCGCTTTTTGCAATTCCCACTCCGGAGAAAGAGCTGATACTTTTACCTTCGCCTTTGACAAACAATGAATTAATTGTAGCCATTGGAAATAACAAGCATTTGGTATGCCGAACTCTCGCTGAAGCTCCGAAAACGTTTTCCAGCACGAAGGAGTCGCTAAATGACCCAATGTCCAGATTCCACTAGTTTGCCAAATTCCCCAGGAGACAACTCGCTGGGCAATTTTAAAGCAGGTATTGTACCAGATAGGAGTTTGTCGGGAAAAAGCGGTGTTCTGCCCCAAGGACTGGTCTAAAGCGAGAAATGCCTCCTGTGAAGAAATCATTACTCTAGCTAATGGGAAGGAGTCTGGCCATTTCATGCCCAATACATTCGCAATGGGGATTGAAGCAGCTATTCGTTTTTCCACCTCCAACCAAGTGGGAGGCCCGTACTGGTGGTCCGCCACGCACCAAAGAGCACCTTGCTTGAGACGAAACGCATAATGATAGTTCCTGAAATCAGGAAATTGAACCCCACCTTGAAATTTCTTTGCCTTTAATTTACAGGTCGCTATTTTGGGAGGCTTACCGTGCCACAAAAAGTTAACTAACTGACGTTCAATGGAACGATAAACCTTGGGAGGGAAGCTAACCGGTAGCATTTCCAAAACATAATTAATTTTCGGCGTCAAGACCATTTTAATGGATTCTAATCTGCCCCACCATGTTAAATGCAACGGGGACCATTGTTTAGCGAAGGACTGGACCATCTCCACCAGGATCCTGGAGTTGATATCAATTAAATCATCTAAGTCTCTCAAGAAACGCACACCTAAGTATTTGACTTCGGCGGGGGCCCACACAAAGGGGTGAGGGCCCAGCATAACTTGAAAAGCCCATTTATTTAGGGGAAAGGCTACAGATTTAGACCAATTTATTTTGTAACCCGATAGACTGGAATAAGTGTCAAAAGCAGTTAACAGGCAGCCAATGGAGGAAGGGGGTACAAAAAGTAACAGATCATCAGCATAAGCTGAAATTTTAACTTCCAGATCACCTATTTTGACACCAGAAATCTCTTTTTGGGAGCGGATAAGAAGCATCAAAGGTTCGAGGGCTAAATTAAATAATAAGGGTGAGAGAGGGCATCCTTGTCTGGTTCCTCTATGCAGCAATAAAGGGGAAGAAAGAGAGCCGTTAGCAAAGATTCGAGCCGTTGGATTCGTGTAAAGGACCTGTATTAAACGTATAAAGTTCTCACCAAAGCCGAACCATCTTAGGGACTGAAACAAGAAGGCCCATTCCAGACGATCAAAGGCCTTTTCTGCGTCTAATGATAAGCCCATCATTGGATCAACCTGATTCTCTGCAATAAGGAATAGATCTAGGAGAAGCCGCGCATTGTCAGAAGTGGCACGACCCGCCATAAAACCACATTGATCAGGATGAATAAGATCTGCCATAACAGTTGATAGCCTTTTCGCCAGGATAGAAGCGTAGAGTTTGTAATCAGCATTTAATAAAGAGATTGGCCGGTAGTTCTCTACTCTCTGGGGATCTCTATCCGGCTTGGGAATTACCACAATTGTTGCGTCGTTAAACGCACCAATTGCGGGCGACTGAGCCACCAGCAGATCGAAGTAATCCAACATGTACGGGGTCAACTCAGTCGCAAAAACTTGGTAAAATTCACAAGGGATACCGTCTGGGCCTACCGCCTTCCCTACTTTCCCGGCCTTGATAGCATCTTGAAGCTCTCTGGCGGTTATATCGGCCTCAAGCCCCCTGAGATGAGTCTCAGAGAGTATGGGATGGGAAAGGTGGCCAAAGGTAGTATGAAAATCATCAGACTCCATTCGGGTCTCAGACGTATATAGGCTAGCGTAAAAACAACGCAAGGCCTCTACTATATCTGAGCTCTTTGTCAACAGTTCCTGTCCGTCCCCTTGAAGGACTTCTATTCTAGTCCGGGCAGCCCGAGGCGTCAAAGTCTGAGCCAACATTCGTCCTGCCTTATTGGCTTCAGCATAATATCTAGATTGCTGGTGCAGAATCTGTTGCGACGCCTCCGCACTTAAGATTTGGTTATATTGACACCTCAACCTCTGGAGGCGAAGCAGAATACCAGGATCAGTTCTAGAGACCAACAGCCTCTCCCCTGCTTTAATTTGTGAATCCAAAGCGGCTAGTTGGGCTTTCCTTGTTCTATGCAATGAAATGGAATAACTAGTGATTTTGGCACGGATGGTAGCTTTAAAGCCCTCCCACCAGGCCCAACCTGACGTTTCTCCCATAAGGTTCACTTCAAAATACTCTCGTATGGCCTGTTTGATGTGATCACAAAACCCTCTGTCGCCCAAAAGGGATCTATTGAAAAGGAATCTCGAACGGTGAGCTTCCTGCTCCCCCAGGGAAAGAGAGAAGGTAATGGCCGCATGATCAGATATTTGCGTCGGTTGTATATGAGACTGCGTAACCAAAGGAATTAAAGTTTTGGCAACTAAAAAATAATCTATCCGCGAATGCGATTTATGGGGGAGAGAGAAGAAAGTGAAATCCTTCTCACTAGGATGCTGTAGACGCCAGATATCAGACAGACCCATATCATGCATTATAGCACGAACCACTGAAGGCGCATGGCCCGCTCTATATGAACGAAAAGGCTGACAGTCCAGCAGGGGATCTAAAATCAGATTGAAATCCCCCCCCACAATGACATCGTATGTAGAGAAGGACAGCAGCTCCTCCGCAATGCTATGAAAAAAGGTTACATCTTCAACGTTAGGAGCATACAAATTTAAAATGGCCAGCTTCTTCCCACTTATTTGAAGTAGGACCGAGGACCATCTACCATCCATATCAGCATGAGACGTCTCTATCACAGGTAGCAATTTTTTCTTAACTAAAATAATAACACCATTCTTTTTGTGAACCGCAGGAGAGTGTGCGACTAAAACGTAATTGCCCAAGCCCAATTTGAGAGCTTCCTTAGATGGCAGACGGGTCTCTTGCAAGAGAACCACGTCAGCTTGCTCCTTCATGCAGTATAACAGAATCTTTTTACGCTTAATGGGATTGTTGATTCCCTTCACGTTCAATGACAGAAATTTAAGTGAGCTCATGGGACAGCCGAGATAAACAGATCTGTATTAATAAAAAAGGAAAGGACACCAGAATTACAATACATAGTACACCATAACTATAGGACACAGGAAAGACAGAACTACTGCCACCCAAAGGAGACACCAAAAAACCCCAAACACGGGAAAAAACCGGGTGAGACAGCCTTCCTCGAGCACTGCCCAAACCCCTGAGCCCGTCAATCAAAGAAATCATTCCCCTTTACAAATCAAAACTAAAGGGTCTCTGAAAACCCCCACCTGATTGTTTCCCCAATGCCCCTTAAAATCAAATATTTATTTTGTTTGTTATTATGAATGATTTTTTTTTTTTTTTTTTTTTTTTTTTTTTTTTTGTTATGGGAGCACATCTATCCCAAAACTAGTCTATCAAAACCCACACATCCAGTTAAGTACTTAATCTAAGAGAGTCTAAGTAAAGAGTCCCTCATAAACTAGAACAAATGACCCTATAACAGTAAGGATTAAAGTACATAGGCGGCCTGACCGCTACCACCATCGAGGCTTCATTCGGGGCCACTCATGGTAATTTCCGCAGCGGACATGTCCACAGTAGCTTTGTATCGGCATCTTCAGCTCATCTTCAAGGCTTCTTGTTCCTCCACAAAGACTCCCAGAGCAGCGGGATCCTCAAACGTGCGCGTTTGATTATGTAAGGTAACCCGGAGTCTTGCAGGAAACAGAAGGCCGTAACGAGCCCCTAAAGATTGCAGACGGGGACGAAGAGCCAAAAACTGTTTCCTTCTTTCAACTGTAGCTTTGTGAAAGTCCGGGAAGAAGGACACCCTTTGCCCGTCGACTATGAGAGAGGGAGCAGCTCTTGCTGCCGCAAAGATCTGCGTGACTTGAGAATGTCGGAGGGCACATAGTATAATTGGGCGAGGGGGCCGGACATTAGGGCCTGGCTGCGTTGGAATCCTGTGTGCCCTCTCAATCTCGAATGGCACTTCAAAGGAGATTCTCAGTAGTTTAGGGATCATCGAGGTCAAATAAAGAATCATATTGGAGCCCTCCGCACCTTCCGGCACTCCCACAATTCTAATATTATTCCGTCTCGTTCGGTTATTCAGGTCTTCCAGACTCCGTTCCAATATAATTATCCTTTTGGAGTTAGCCGTCACTTGCGGCAACCTCTCCTCATGCGCAGTAACTTTCCCTTCTAAACGAGTATAGTTACCGGCCAGGGTAGCAACTTGCGCTTTCAGCTCTTTCAATTCCGTGATGTCCGTTTGCACTTCCCGGAGCGTTTCACTGTTCTCGGCTAGCATCTCCCGCACTGCTCGGATTTCAGAAAGAATTTCTTGCAGGCCCACGGAGTTCTCTTTGGGATTCGCCAGCTTTTGTGGAGAGGGTGGGTCGGCCTTAGCTCTTTTCACCCCACCGCTTGCAGCCGCTGGGAAATCGAGCCGCGTGGGTTTACCGGAGGACATTGCTTCACTCGCTAAGCTACAAAATCCAGGTGTGGGGTATCAATAGAACAGAAGGGGACAGGATTCTTTATAGGAATCGGGGAGCTCAGTTGTTAAGCAGCCATCTTGGACCCAGCTGGCTCCGCCTCCCGCCCGCACAGGCGATTTATAAACAGGCTGAGCACCCTAGGGATGGACCCTAAAGTTACTGATGGGGGTAGAAATTGGTTGAGTGGGCGGCGACAAAGGGTAAAGGTAAATGGAGCTCATTCTGAGAAGGAGGTTACCAGTGGTGTGCTGCAGTGATCTGTCCTTGGTCCGATTCTTTTTAACATCTTTGTTAGTGATATTGTGGAAGGGTTGTCAGGTAAGGTTTGACTCTTTGCAGAGGATACCAAAACCTGCAATAGAGCAGACACCCAGGAAGGAGTAGATAACACGAGGAGGGATCTAGTTAAGCTTGAAGAATGATCTAGAATTTGACAGCTGAGATTTAATGCTAAAAAATGCAGGGTCATGAATATGGGCTGCAATAATCCAAGGGAGCAGTACATGATTGTGTCTGATGATCTTAAAGTAGCTAAACAGGTAGAAAAGGCGAAAGCAAAAGCTAGAAGGATGCTTGGGTGCATAGGGAGAGGAATGGCCAACAGAATAAAGGAGGTGATAAGGCATCTATATAAGTCTTTGATGCAAACTCATTTGGAGTATTGTGTACAATTTTGAAGACCACACCTTCAAAAGGATATAAAGTGGTTGGAGTCGGTGCAGAGGGTGGCTACTAAAATGGGTAGTGGTCTTCGCTATAAAGCATGTGAGGATAGACTTAAGGATCTTAATATGTATACATTAGAGGAAAGGCGGGATAGAGGAGATATGATAGAGACATTTAAATACCTCCATGGCATAAATGCAGAGGAGAGCCTCTTTCGATTGAAAGCAAGCTCTGCTATGAGGGGACATAGGATGAGGGTGAAAGGGGATAGATTCAGGAGGAATATGCGGAAATATTTCTTTACGGTAAAAGTGGTAGATGCGTGGAACAGCCTCCCAGTGGAGGAGGTAGAGATGAGGGCAATATCTAATTCAAAAAAGCATGGGACAAACACAGCATATCTCAATAGTTGATATGGAAGGGCAGACTAGATAGAAACATAGAAACATGACGGCAGAAAAAGACCACATGGCCTATCACCCACTTGCACAAGCGCGCTGAGTCCCTAGAACCTACATCTGACCAAACCTCCTATCTAACGCAGCTCATTACCTGACAAAGATGAACACCACCCATAAGGGAGCACACAGGAAGGCAAACCAAATAATTAAACTTTCAACTCTAAAGCAACAAATACCTTTGGTGGCTTCTCTCACTTCTTGACACAAAAGCAAGAACATTCATTCAAAGTCCCTCACAGATAAGCCTACATAATGAATATGAAAATTCAGCACAGTTACTTACCTGTAACAGGTGATCTCTGGGAACAGCAGGAATAAATCTTCACATATGGGTATCGTCGGTACCGACGGAGCCTGCGCGGGAACGCTCCCCAGCGTCCAGTAAGAAAGCTTTTGGGAGCATCCCACAGCGCCTGCGCGCTGCCTTCCCGCCTTTTCCAACTGCCTCTCTCCAGTTTGAGTTTTAAAGCTGAGACAAAGAGAGAGAGGAAAGGAAAGATAGAGAGAGAGATACAACTCCTAGGGGAGGTGGGTGGGTTGTGAAGACTTATTCCTGCTGTTCCCAGAGATCACCTGTTACAGGTAAGTAACTGTGCTATCTCCAGGAACAAGCAGGAATGAGTCTTCACATATGGGGACTCCCTAGCTGTAGATGCCAGGGAGAAACCCCAGGTTGTGTGTCCTTGAAAAGGACTCTACCTCCTCCCATGGATCTCTGGCATCCGACCAGGGTAGGTGGGTAGGAATTGATTAAGAATGGAACAGGTGTTTGAGAACAGCCTGACCAAACAAGGCATCCCGTTGGGAGTCCTTGTCCAAACAGTAATGGGCTGTGAAGGTATGAACCGAGGCCCAGGTGGCCGCTCGACAGATTTGGTCGATGGACACAGAGTTTAGATGAGTCATTGAGGCTGCCATGGCTCTCACATTGTGAGCTGTGACATGGCCCTCCAGAGAAATGTTCCTACTCTGGTAGGCGAAAGAAATACACTGAGCAATCCAGTTGGACAGTGTTCTCTTAGAGACTGGAAGTCCTAAATGTGAAGGATCAAAAGCAACAAAGAGTTGAGAAGACTTTCTATGTTGCTGTGTTCTTTGTAAGTAAAAAGCGAGAGCTCTCTTACAATCCAAGGTATGAAGATTCCTCTCTGCACTTGATGCATGAGGTCCTGGAAAAAAGACAGGTAAATATACCTCTTGGTTGAGATGAAAAGGCGAGACCACCTTAGGCATAAAGTGAGGATTGGTCCTGAGGACTACCTTATTATGACAGAACCTTGTATAAGGTGGATTAGCCACCAAAGCTTGCAACTCACTGATGCGGCGTGCTGAGGTGACTGCAATGAGAAAAACAACTTTCCAAGAAAGAAATTTCAAGGAAATGGTGGCTAAAGGTTCAAAGGGTGGCTTCATAAGCTGGCCAAGAACCAGGTTTAAGTCCCATGCCACTGGAGGTGGTCTAATGGGAGGTTTAGTTAAAAGAAGGCCTCTCATGAATCTTGCTATAAGAGGATGAGAGGAAATAGGTTGTCCATTGAGAGGCTTGAGGGACGCTACAATAGCACTCAAATAGACTCTTACTGAATTTGTTTTCAGACCTGCATGGGATAGATAGATGCAGGAGATACTCTAGTAGAGAATTCAGAGGTATTGCAAGAGGGTTTAGACCCTTCTCTGAACACCAAATGGTAAATCTTTTCCATTTGAAAGCATAGGAACGTCTAGTAGAAGGCTTTCTAGAGGCATGAATAACATCTCTGACTTGCTGAAAATCTTGAAGGTCTAGGCCCTCAGCAACCAAGCCCTGAGATGGAGCGACTGGGGGTTTGGGTGCCACAACGTTCCCTCTTCCTGAGACAGAAGGTCTGGTGCAGAGCCCAAGTCCAGGGAAGGAGCTTGAGAGAGATGCAGAAGTAGAGGGTACCACACTTGGCGTGGCCAATGTGGTGCTATGAGGATCATGGTCCCTCGATCTCTCTGAAGCTTGAAAAGTGTTTTGGGAATTAGGGGAATTGGTGGAAAGGCATAAAGGAAGTCTTGACCCCAGTGAAGGAGGAAGGCATCCTTGGCCTGAACTCCCTGACACGGAATTCTGGAACAGAACCGGGGATTTTGGCATTCCACGGACTTGCAAAGAGGTCTATGTCCGGGGTTCCCCAAATTTGAAAAATCCTGGCTACCTGGTCCATGTGGAAGGACCACTTGTGTGGAAGCAGAACTCGACTGAGTCTGTCCGCCCAAGAGTTTTGAACGCCTGGAAGATATACTGCCAGAAGATGGATGTGATGCTCTCTGGCGAAGGCCCACAGTCGCAAAGCTTTGTTGCAAAGCAACAGAGAGCCAGTCCCGCCCTGCTTGTTTACATAGAACATGGCTACTTGGTTGTCCGTATGGATGAGGACTGTCCTGTAGCTGAGCAGGGAATGGAACACTCTGAGAGCTAAGAATATTGCTCTGAGTTCCAAGAGATTGATATGCAGAGAAGTCTCCTGTGGAGACCAGATGCCTTGGGTGGAGAGATCCTGCAGATGAGCTCCCCAACCCCTTGGAGAAGCATCTGTTGTCAGAGTTGCT
Source organism: Ichthyophis bannanicus (assembly GCA_033557465.1). NCBI lineage: Eukaryota > Metazoa > Chordata > Amphibia > Gymnophiona > Ichthyophiidae > Ichthyophis > Ichthyophis bannanicus. The sequence goes on along the minus strand of CM066036.1, from coordinate 641,139,102 downwards.
TGGGGTAGCGACTGCTGAAAAGGGGACCCCCAACAACAGATTTGGAGGGGACTTCCACCACTGGAGAGACCAAAATAGGCGACTGGAGTTTGCTATTTTGTCTGATAGGCAACCTGATGCCTGAGTCCATTGGGTGGACAAAGTCCATTGAGCTGCCCTCATGTGAAGGCGAGCATATGGAACCACATGCATGGTGGATGCCATGTGGCCTAATAGTTGTAACATTTCTTGAGCAGTTAAATGGGACTTTAACTGCATCTGGGAGGCTAACTGCACTAAGCGTAGGCAACGGGCCTGAGGAAGATAGGCCCTTGCAGTTGTGGTATCCAGCAAGGACCCTATAAACTCCAGGGACTGAGTAGGAGTGAGATGGGATTTTGGGATATTTATTACCAGTCCCAAATACTGAAGGACATGCATTGTGCAGGTTAGACAAATCTGGGCCTCTGACTGGGATGGAGCTCGAATCAGCCAGTTGTCCAGATATGGGAAAACAAATATTCCTAGAGTGCGTAGAAATGCAGCTACTACTGCCATGCATTTCGTGAACACCCTTGGTGCAGAGGCCAGACCGAAAGGAAGCACCCTGTATTGGTAGTGCTTTCCTTGAAAAAGGAACCGAAGGAACCTTCTGTGTGCTGGATGGATGAGGACATGGGTGTACGCATCCTTGAGATCTAGAGAACAAAGCCAGTCCTGACTCTGAAGGAATGGCAGCAGAGTACCGAGAGAAATCATCTTGAATTTCTCTTTGAATAGAAACTTGTTCAATTCTCTGAGATCTAATATGGGTCTGTAGCCCCCCGTTTTCTTTGGAATAAGAAAATAAGGGGAGTAGAACCCTGAGCCCTGTTGAAGAAGGGGTACTTCTTCTATTGCCCCTTGGGCAAGAAGGGTAGCAATCTCCTGACCCAGAAGGTTGAGGAGAGATGTTGGAGAATTGAACTGTTTCACCATGGTGTGGGGAGGAAGGTTTAAGAAGTGAAGTTTGTATCCTTCCCTTATAATGGAGAGGGTCCATTGCTCTGCTGTGATTTGCTCCCATCTGGGAGCAAAGTAAGCTAACCTTCCTGGAATGGTGAGGGGCTCTGGTTCTTCCAGAGCTAGAAAGGCTAAGTTCTCTAATTGTAAGTCAAAGGCCCTGAGGAGGCTGAGGCTGCTGGGCTGTGGGAGGCCTTGCAGCCTTTGACTTGGCCTGTTTAGGTGGTTGCTGATGCTTTGCAGCAAAACGACCTGCAGAAGATGCCTGCTGACCATAAGCAGGATAATATCTTCCCTTTTTAGAAAAAGGTGTCTTTTTGAACAATCTTTTCTTAACAGGAGCAGAGGTAGACTTTGAAAGTCGATCCAAAGCAGAGTTCTCAGCATCCGAGTGGCCTTTGTTTGCCAATCCCTGCCAAAAAGGTTTTCACCTGTACAGGGAAGATTTCCCAGTTCATCTTGGACCCAGAGTTCCAAATCAGAGGCTTGTAACCAAACAATTCTGTGTGCACCTATGGCAATAGCTGAGGCTCTGCTTACACACTCAAAAGAGTCAAAGGCTGCACGGTTGGAAAATTTGGAAACATCTTGGGCATGTTTAAGCCAAGTGAGAAATTCCTGCCTTTTATCTTCTGAAATAAAAGGGGCTAAAGTCTGCAGATGATCTGTGACTTCTTTTAGAAACATCCCCATATACAGACTATAGGAGTTGATTCTGGCAGCAAGCATATTAGCTTGGAAAACCCTTTGGCCAAAAGCATCAAGGGTCCTGCATTCACGTCCTGGAGGATTAGATGAGTATCTCTTTGCACTCTTTATTTTCCTCATGGCAGACTCCACCACAATAGAGTGGTGAGGAAGCTGAGACTTATGAAAGCCAGGACAAGGAGGGACACGGTACATGGTGTCTAACCTACGAGAATGAGGAGAGGTGGTAAGAGGAGTCTCCCACATGCTCAACATGAGATCATAAAGAATCTCATGAATAGGTAAGGTAGCTGCTTCTTTAGGAGCCTTAGGATATTGCAAAATATCTAATTGCTTGGCTCTAGGCTCTGATTCAGGGGCCACTGTAATGGAGAGGCCCCTAGCCACCTCCCTGATGAAGTCTTGGAAAGACAAGTCTTCTGGAGGGGACATTCTTCGTTTTGGAGAAGCAGACTCCTGAGGAAGAAGTACCGGTGCCTCGATAGAAGCCTCCGACTCATCAGAGTCTTCGGAGGAATCGAAGTATCGCCTGTCTGGATGCTCCTGTAAAGCCCGATACGCGTACCGAGTGGGATTGACATCGGGAGTAAACGGTACCGGTTCGGTACCGATGGGCATCATAGGACAGGGTACTGTTGCAGTCGACACTGAAGCCGATGTCGATGCAATCGGTACCGGCACCGCGAAGCCGATGTCGATGCAATCGGTACCGGCACCGGGAACGATGCCGGTGCCGGAGTCGGTACCGGCAACGGAGATTGTTGCGGTACCGGAGGCGTCGAAGCCTGCATAAACGCCGTTAGGGTGCGTTGCATGGACAGAATCTTCTGATCCATTGACGCCACCAGAGTCTGGATGTCGGTACCAGTGGAGGCCACCGGTACCCCAGAACACGGCAACAGGTGATCGGTCGAGGCCGAGCCATCAATGTCAACCTGTGACCCCATAGATAATGCTTTGGAAGCCGGAACTTCCCGCCGGGGTAATTTTGCCGGTGCGGAATCCTCGAGGACAAGCCCGGAGGCATCTCGATGCTTAGAGGGAGATTTGCCCTTCGAGGAAAGGCTAGATTTATGTTTGGTTACCTGAGATCCATGGGAGGAAGAAGAAGCCCTGGAAGACGTCGATGCCACCGAGGCTACATCAGAAGGAAACAGGGTACTGAGCTTGGCTGGTCGGTTCTGCCGACCTCTTTTAGACATCATGGTGCAGGACACACAATCCGTGATGGAATGGTCAGGACCCAAACATTTTAGACACCAATCATGGGTGTCAGTGACAGAAATAGTACCGCCACATTTTGTGCACTTTTTGAACCCGGAAGCAGGCTTCTCCATGAGGAGAAAATGTTCAGGCCTAAGGCCCAAACTGAAAATGCACAGTTTAAGAAAGAAAAGGGTTTTTTTGGTTTTTTTTTAAGAAAGAAAAGAAAAGACCGGCGGTACCGGTCTGACGTTGAAGAAGGCAGACGCGACACAGAAAAATAAATAAAAAAATAAAGAACTTCTTCTGCGGTGACAGGAACACGACCTACTGGCTCCGCTGAAAAGAAAAACTGGAGAGAGTCAGTTGGAAAAGGCGGGAAGGCAGCGCGCAGGCGCTGTGGGATGCTCCCAAAAGTTTTATTACTGGACGCTGGGGAGCGTTCCCGCGCAGGCTCCGTCGGTACCGACGATACCCATATGTGAAGACTCATTCCTGCTTGTTCCTGGAGATTAGCCCTTATCCTCCTTACACTATTTTTTTTCAAACCCCCATTCTTAAATGCCGGAGACCCCACCCTCCTCAAATCAGTACAGCCGATTCCAGTTATACAAAGAAACAGACATGAAATGCAAAGGATACATATCCACCAAAATATGCATGGCAGATCACACAGGCTAATTCAAATAAACCCCAGTACCCTTTCGAAAGAAGCACCTATCAGGAATCAACAGCATAGCCCACTCAAGCGTGCACTAATTAATGCTCGCTCCATCCGGAACAAATTCCATACTATATTGGACTACATACAGGACAAAAACAGATATAATGTGCATCACTGAAACATGGCTCTCAGACTCAGACAATGCCATTATAAACCAAATGACCTCCCAACCATACACTATATACAACTGCACAAGACCTTCATGAAGAGGTGGTGGAGTACTCATTATAGCAAAAACACACCTGAGATTTACTACGACCTCCTCTTATCACTCAAAAGGAAGTAACAAGATAACAATCTCAAATAGGAACCAATATGCCTCATACACAGAGCACCAAGTTCTGATGAGGAAGAACTCTCAGCCATCTTAGAGGCAGTGTGCACTCACTCGACACTGAACAAACCTCCCCTCGTATTAGGAGACCCAAACCTCCCCTCATTATCTCAAAATGATTCAGCCATATTCACAGATGTAATGAAGGACCTCACTACATCCAGATAGTAAATATTCCAACCCACAAGAAAGAGGGAACACTGGACCTTATATTTGTACCTAATCAGTACACTGATCAAAACCTTTTAACATGCCTAACTATTATGCTAATGCTTTCGTCAGACCATTATATGATCAACTTCACCTTTAATGCACCTGTGACAAAAAGAACACACAAGGAGAACCAGGTACTACTAGAAGTTGAACAAAATACACCAGATCTTGACTCCATCATAATTAATTAGAACCATACACTCCACATTGCAGCAGCAGCCCCAGAGTAGTCCATGATAGAAGAAAATGCAATGCTCCATGGTTTTCAAGTAAAATCAACAACCAAAAAAAAAAACAACTACAGGAGCTTGAGAGACAATGGCTTCAAACCAAAGACCAGGAATACCTAATCAAATATAACAAATGCAGGCCATATACTATAACATGATAAACAAGAACAAGAAGAAATACCATACAAATCTAATAATGAAGTCACTCAATAGACCAAGAAAACTATTTGAAATAGTAAACACACTGATTAAAGAACCAAGACAGACAAATAACACTAACTCCCTGAATCCCCAAGACAGACAAATAACACTAACTCCCTGAATCCCCAAGCCATGGCAGATTTCCTAAAGCAAAAATACAAAAACACATCTTCCTCAGAACCCACTCAACTAGATTTACCACATTAACATAAACCTATGGGAATCCTTCCCTGAGAACAACTTGAATCCATCATAACCAACATTAATGCAACTACATCTCCTCTCAATCCATGCCCAGCTATATGGATTAAACTCACAAGAGAATATCTAACACCCTACCTGCTAAAGATCACCTGGTCATCACTCACACAAGGATATCTACCCTCACTCCTCAAACAAGCATCCATAAGATCCATTCTGAAAGGCAAGAATCTTGATATCAAGGACCCTAACTCCTATCGACCAATATCAAGCCTGCCATTTATAACCAAAGTGATCGAAAAAGTATTCCAACAACAACTACAAGAACACATAGACAACCATGCTTCACTAGAGCTCCAAATCTAATCACAGTGTGAAAACATTAATTACATCGCTCCTGGACACCCTAATCACTGGTACAGACAACATCCTAACCTAATACAGAGACAAACAACGGGAATATAACAATCTAATATATGAGCGCAAACAGCAACACCATACCAACCTAATCATGAAATCTACTAATAGACCAAGAGAACTCTTCAGCATTGTCCAAAAGCTCACCAAAGACAACACGCAACAAAGCACCCACCATCTTGACCCACAAAAATATGCAGACTACATGAAGTCAAAAAACACCAACCAAATATGCCCTACTACACCACAAACAAACGATCATACGATAAAAAAGCAACATAAAAAATGGGAGAGCTTCACCATACCAACAAAGCAGCAAGTAGAAGACATAATATCTGAACTAAACACAACTTCACCGTCAGACCCATGCCCAGTGATGTGGCTCAAAGCTACAAAAAGCCAACTCTCTCATCACATTCAAAAAATCGTCAAAGATTCACTCCAACAAGGATACATGCCGCAACCCCTAAAGCACGCAATGATACGACCAATACTTAAAAGTAGCAATCTGAGCCCCTCCAAACCAAAATCATACCATCCCATCTCCAGCCTGCCATTCCTTGCTAAAATCATGGAAAAGGCAGTGCAAAGGCAACTACAGGACCATATTGATAAATGCCCCACTGGGCATGGATTTAAGCCCCAGCACGGCGTGGAAACACTACTGACATCCCTCTTTTACAATCTCCTAAGAGGAATGGACAACATAAAAAATGGCTTCCTGCTAGTGTTCATGGACATCATGAGTTCCAGGCACATACCTATAACAGACTGTAAACACAATTCCTCCCTATCTATCTGGCTCCCCTAAAAGACTGGCATTCCCTCCCCAACACAAATTAGCATCTCCCCCACCCAGACAGATTACCCATTCCAAGTACATATTCCTCTCAAGATACTCCCCACCAGATATGGTCGCATTGATAAAGACCTTCCTCTAGCTCTGCATCCTTCAACCCACTCCACAAAACAACTACTTGCATTGTATAGACCATTTGATGCATTAATGTTATTCACTGCTCTTATACAAAGGAAGGAGGAGTGGCCTAGTGGTTGGGGCAAGGTACCACAAGCCAGAAGGTTGGTGGTTTAAATCCCACTAGAGGACAGCAACCTTGGGCCGGAAGGACTGGGGTTTCTAGTCCCACAGGTACTCCTTGTGGTCTTGGGCAAGCCACTTAACCCTCCATTGCCCATGTTCCCTGTAAGTATTAGTGTGTGTCTTGTATCCCCCAACTGCTTTGACCCAGTGAAAAGCAGGATATAAATGTAAATAAATAAATCTGAATTGTTTAGAAACCTGTATAACCATCCAGTTTAGCATTCTTGTTCTATGTAAATTTCTTAGTCCATGTTATATGTAAACCACTCTGAATTTTAGGATAGGGCAGTATAAAAAAAACCTGTTAAATAAATAACGTCCGTCTGGACTAGAACTGTTTTGGAGCGAAGGTAGTCCTGGAACACTCTGAGAGCACTGAAGATGGCTCTGAGCTCTAGCAGGTTTATGTGAAGCTTGTGATAAGGAAGCTTATCATAGCTCAGGTAGGAGCTATAGAAAAGATGATGTGACTCTGAACAAGCAACCTGTCAGTTCTGGTAGAAGCAAGAAAACAGAGTTTTCACATAAAAGACTACCAGTCCCAGAATGCACCAGGTTTCCAGCAGCCATGAGAGGGGCTGAAGTGAGAAAATGTGTGTGCAATCAAGAGAGCTATGAGGTAATCCCTAAGCACTCATCTCAAAGGGCAGGGCCTGATTCAACACAGCTGCGCTGTGTTAGGGAGCAGCACACATTAGGAAAGAATAAGAATAGAGCTTATTCTTCAGATAACAGCTTCAGAGAGAACTTCAAGAACAGCTTCAGCAAAAGCCACAGAAAGAGCTTGAGGGAGAGCTTCAGCAACGGCTACAAGCACCAGTATCACCTGGAGAAACAGAAGCCAAGCCAAGCAGATAGAGAGAGAAGGAAACTCTCTGGAAGGAAGAGAAGGAAGGCCATTGGAAGGTCTGGGAGATTCCAAGGCAGTACTCATACTGGGAGGTATTCCCAAAAGCCAGCAGAGTCCATTGGACTGGATTCAGCCAGTGGAATGGAGTGGCAGAGATAGGAATCACCAGTGGCTACCTGGAAGAGAGAAGACTGCATGTGGAAGGGACTTTCAGACCAAGGCCAGAAGGTATGTGAGAGAAGATCCAGTGTCCAGGGATCAAGATTGGAAGGTTGGACATCAGAATTGGATTACATATTGGCCAGGCTATACAGAGAGGAATAATGATAGCAGGAGAGGCTCAGGTATGAACACTGATCCAGACCCTATCTATAATAGAGAATGGCAGCAAGGGAATAAGCATTCTCATGATAGTGCCTTAATGAAAGACTCGTCTGTGCCAATGTATGATAGTGACCATATGCTGATTGATACAGCAGATGAAAATACAGTTTACATGGACTGTTCTCTATCTAAATGCTATTGCTAGCTTTCTGTGAGCAAAACACATCAGCCATCACAAAGAAACCTAACTTTGTTCTTTATTTCCACTGCAAACAGCTCTTAAAGCAGGATTTGGGTTCACACAGTAGCAGCCAGCCAGCTAAAGGCTTACAGCTGGTCAATTGATAGTAATTAAAGCTGCACCTGATTGTGTGTGTGAGCAAGGGAGAATCACTGCTGAGATCTGCGTGGAAAATAAGCAGAAGTTAACCTAACCAGCAAAGTTTATTCTTTTCTTTGTGCCTTTGTATTTGGTAATTATTTTGCTAAGAAAACATTAGCTAATTGCCTGACAAGCTGAAGGTTGTTTCCGGTTTACTTTGTGACTTTTTGTTATCCATTTAAACACTGCAAGCAAGTAACCTCATTTATAGTGCTATCAAGCATACATGTGCTGGGTGAATTAAACCCCATCAATAAAAGAAGTATTTTATTGATCTTACCACTTGGTTTCACAACTCAAATTATTGTCATCAGCTGTGTTTGGGAGTGAATGAACTACAATACCCACAATACCTTGCAAGAATCATATGAATATATGCATCGTCAAGATTGTGTAAGTTCTCACCCTAGGCAGCCGTCTGACAAGCTGAGCCTCCTGCTGAGTCCAAAGAGCCTGAGTGGAGAGATTGTCCAGATGACCTCCCCAACCCAATTTGGACGCATCCGTCGTCAGGGTGGACTGGTGTGGTGACTTCTGAAAAGGTAACCCTACGATTAGGTTTTTTGGTGATTGCCACCATTGGAGGGACAAAATGAGACATGCAGAGTTCTTGATTCTGTCCCCCAGATGACCTGATGCTTGAGTCCACTGCAAAGCTAGGGTTCACTGAGCTGCCCGCATGTGTAAACGAGCATAGGGAACCACATGTACAGTGGAAGCCATATGACCGAGCAACTGAAGCATTTCTCAAGCAGTTAGGGAGGTTTTCCTAAGTGCTTGAGAAGCTAGTTGAACTATTTGAGCGCAGCGTACCTGTGGCAGGAAAGCCCTTGACAGCTGCATGTCTAGAAGAGCCCCTATGAACTCTAAGGTTTGAGAAGGGGTCAGATGGGATTTTGGAAGATTTATTACAAATCCCAAATGTTGAAGAACCTGCACTGTGCAGGAGAGGGCAGAGCTGGCCTCTGGAGCTGACAATGCCCGGATGAGCCATTCGTCTAAGTAAGTGAAAACAAATATCCCTAGAGTTCTTAGAAATGCTGCTACTACTGCCATGCATTTTGTGAAGACTCTTGGGACAGAAGCCAGACCAAAGGGAAGAGCCCTGTACTGGTAATGTCTTCCCTGAAAGAGGAACCGAAGGAACCTCCTGTGATCTTTGTGGATAAGGATGTGTATATATGCATCCCTTAGGTCTAGAGAAGATAGCCAATCCTGACTCTGGATGTACGGGAGAAGTGTTCCGAGAGAAACCATTTTGAATTTCTCTTGGAACAGATACTTGTTTAATTCTCGGAGGTCCAGAATGGGCCTGTATCCTCCTATGTTCTTTGGTATAAGGAAGTAGGGGGAGTAGAAGCCCAGACCTTGTTGGAAAGGTGGCACTTCCTCTATCGCACCCTAGGAGAGAAGGGTGGTGATCTCCTGGCACAAAAGTGTGGTAAGAGGGGGCCGGGAGCACAACTCTCTTGGAGTGGAGGGAGGGGGTATACTTCAGAAGTGAAGTATAGTTATCTCCAAGTTATAATGCCCTGTTTAATGTAATTTCAGTTTGTTCAATGTAAACCGCACTGATGCAGAATAGCGCGGTATATAAGAGAATGTAAATAAGTTTGTACCCCTCTGTCACTATGGAGAGAGTCCAATGTTCTGATGTTATCTGGTGCCATCTGTTGGTAAAGTAACACAGTCTGCCTGGGATGTAGACTGGCTCTGGGATTTCTAGGGATAGGATAGCTAATTTCTCTAGCAGGAAGTCAAAAACCTTGTGGAGGCTAGGTCTGCTGAACTGGTTGAGCTCTGGGGGCCTGAGCCTTCCTTTGTTGCTTCAGTTGTTGCTGTCCCTTCTGGGAAGCATGGACAGGACAGTGCACAGCATGGGTATAAGAAGGATAAAGCTTCTTCTTCTTCTTGTTGAAAAACGGCTTTTTAACCATCTTTTTCTTAGCTGGGTTGGCAGTGGTCCTAGAGAGCCTGTTTAGGGTGGTATTCTCGGACTCAAGCTGAGAAGCTTTGACTTGCCAATCCTTGCCAAAGAGGTTTTCTCCCTGGCAAGGAATATTCCGCAGCTTATCTTGCACCCACTGTTCTAAATCAGATGCTTGTAACCAAGCAATCCGACGTGCACCGATGGAAATAGCAGAGGCCCTGCTAATACACTCAAAACAATCAAAAGTTGCTCTATTCATGAACTTGGAAACATTCTGGGAATGTTTAACAAGTGTCAGGAAATCAGCCCTCTTGTCGTCTGGGAGAAGGGGAGCCATTAGTTCCAAATCTTTGGTCACCTCCTGAAGAAACATATCCATGTAGAGTATGTATGAACTTATTCTGGCTGATAACATGGAGGCTTGAAAGCATCGATGGCCAAAAGCATCGAGAGTTCTTTCCTCACGGCCCGGGGGATTAGATGAATGTATTTTAGAACTTTAATTTGATGCATTGCCGATACCACAACCATGGAATGGTGTGATAACTGCGTCTTCTGGAAACCGGGACACTGCGGTACCCAGTACATGGCATCGAGTCTTCAAGAATGTGGAGACACCGTTAAAGGTGTTTCCCACATCCTAAGCATGAGATCATGCAAAATCCGATGAATGGGTAAGGTCGCGGCCGCCTTAGGGGCTGCCAGATATTGAAGAATTTCAAGTTCTTCAGCTCTCGGAGATCACCGTAATCGAGAAGCCCTGAGCCACATCTTGTATAAAGTCTTGAAAAGACATGTCTTCCGGTGGAGACATTCGGCGTTGTGGGGAAGGAGCAGGATCTTCTGGAAGATGCTCTCCAGTACCGATGGATTCATCGGAAAAATCGGACGACTCGAAGTATCAACGGGCCAGGTGCTCCTGCCCGGCCCAACAAAGGTACCGATCAAAATCAGCATCGGAATGCCTCGATACCGGACCCTTGATGCCAGACACTGATTCCAGGGCCAGTATGGATGGCAGTGTGGAGAGCGGTGCAATGGTCGATGCTGATACCTCCAGTACCGGTACCAATGGCTGCGGAACCGATTGTAAAGGCTTTAGTGGTACCGAGGCCGCCAGCAATGCTGCAAGACTCCGCTCAATGGCTAGGATACGTTGATCCATAGAGCCAGCCGATGCCTGGGTATCATTACCCAAAGAGCGGGCCACAACCCCAGAGCACGGCACCAATAGCTCTCCAGAGGTGGATGCCTCGGGATCATCTTGGGACCCCGATAATGCTTTGGAGGCAAGGACCTCCCGCCAGGGTTGTTTGGCCAGTGTATTCTCCTCTAGGGCAACGCTTAAAGCATCTTGATGCTTAGAAGGAGATCTACCCTTTGAGGACCGACCTGGGTTTCATTACCTGAGATACATGGGATGAAGATGAAGCCCTGGATGACAATGATGCCATGGACATTGCATCCGAGGCAAAGAGGGTGCCAGGTTTCGCAGCTCTATTCTGCAGGCCCCTCTTTGTCATCTTTCTGTAGAGGAGACATTCCGACAGTGAATGGTCTGGTCCCAAGCATTTAAGATACCAGTCATGGGTGTCGGTAGCAGAAATGGTACTGCTACACTTGGAACACTTTTTGAAATCACTAGTTGGTTTCTCCATTTTGAGGAAGAAAGGAGCCTAAGGCCCAAAATGGCACCTACGCACCTAGAGGGAAAGACCCTCCAAGAAAAGAAAAACAAAAACCTTTTTTTTTTTTTTTTTTTTTTTTAAGGTAAGAAAAGGGGGGGGCGGAGCCTGATGTCCAGCGGGTAAGACGCTTCGCGCTGAAGCTCCCGAGAGGCCTACTTAGAATCCTGACTTAATACCTATACAAACTTACTATTTCGCTCCGGGTTGACCGGGGTACCTCGGGGGGGATGGCGGCCCATAAACCAGCGCGCTTGGACTTCGGGTCTCCTTCTTCTTCTCACGGAAAACGCTCCAAAACAGAGGTGTCCTCCCCACAGAAGATGGTTCCATTTCGTGAAAACCCCGAAATGCACCTGGAGATTTTGGAGGAACTACGCGGCGTGAAGGAATTGGTGCAGTCCAATGGAGAAGCGCTTAGAGCCCTGCGAGAAGACTTTGGAGTGCTCCAGGACCGACTTGAAAGACTCTCATTACGGCAGGACAATATGGCGGGGGTCCTCGATTCGCACGCGGTGCGCTTGGGCGCACTGGACAAGGCCGAGCGCCAGATACAGAATCTGCAAAAGGAGCTAGAAGATAGCAATAATCGAGCCCGTCGCAACAATGTGAGGCTCATTGGAATACCGGAGGGGGCGGAAGCGGGAGATATGAGAGAATTCCTGCTCAAAACTCTTCCCTCCTTGCTGAAGATCACCTTTCATAAAGAATTGGAAATCGATCGTGCACACCGTGCTCCTACCCACATGGCGCTCAACCGAACGACCCCCCGGCCTATTATCTTTCGCTTGCTACGATATCAACAAGTGGAACAAATTTTAAATGCTGCCCGGGCGAACCATCATTTGGAATTTGAAGGTCACAAAGTCTCCTTCTTCCCTGACTTGGCAAAGCCTACCGTTGACCGACGGAAGAAACTCCTTGCTTTTCGCCCTCGACTTCAACAGCTACAGGCTCGCTTTGGCCTGTTGTATCCCGCGAAACTCCGAGTGACTCTCCACAACCAAACCAGGACATTCGAAGATCCTGATCTACTATCAACATTTTTAGACTCCAAAGAGGCAGAGCAGATGCGCTAATCCAACGACGTGGACTTTTATTCGCCGGCTCTGTCCGCCATTTTGAAGGGCCCGATGCGGCGGTCATAGTCAAGCACAGAGACTTCCTGGACTTTCTTTCTTTCTTTCTATGACTCTTGTTTTGTGGTCTCCTCTCCCTCCATGATGTGTGCCTCGGTCGGATTCGGAGCACGCACAGTCCTACAGGTTATGTGTTTTTCAATTTTGGCCTTCTCTGGGGCTTCTCCCCGCAGACACATGGTCGCCAGTAATTTTTGGGGTTTTGCTTCTTCTCTACCGCGCTGCGGTTTTTCTTTTTTAATGTGGGGCGCTTCATTGTGTTATCTAAGCTTAGTTTCTTTTATGCCATATGTACAGCCTGATACAGTCAATATGAGGGACATTGTGAAATTAGGTGCGCTATCATGCTCAGAATTTTTAACTTGTCTGAATGGCTTTATGTAAAATTTTATCACTCAACGTAAAGGGCATTAATAGTCCAATCAAAAGAAAGAAAATCCTTAGCTATCTTAGCCATGAGCATGCTGATTTAGCGTTTCTTCAGGAAACGCACTTAAACTCTGCTGAAACACTGAAACTCAATGTTAAGCCTTACATGGTGGCTGCCTATTCTCCCGCCGTTTCTAAACGGTGCGGGGTTGCCATCCTGGTTAAGAAATCTTTGCAAGCTACTGTAATTGATACTAGCGCTGACAAGGAGGGCAGATGGGCCCGAGTACATCTTAAGGTCGGAGATAGTGAATTTACATGTATTTGCATTTATGCCCCGAATGTGGACAACCCTGCTTACTATGCAAGTATTGCGCAGTTGGCACAGGCCTCTGCCAATACTCCATTAATACTTGGTGGTGACTTTAATCAAGTGTTAGACCCTCTGATAGATAGACAGCCGCCAAGAACGAGTAGTCCACCCAAGAGTCTTGCTACCCTTACAGCTCTGATGCAAGATCTTGCGCTGGTAGATATATGGAGGCTGCTTCACCCCTCCGACTTAGAGTTCACTTTCTTTTCTGCCCCCCATCACTCCCAATCTAGAATAGATTTCTTTCTCATTTCCAAAGCACTGATTTCTCAAGTAGACACGACTAGGACTCATCCTCTCCATATTTCAGATCATGCTGCCATATCTTTATCATTACGTGTCACTGCGCGGGACGATTCTCCCCGAGCTTGGTTTTTTGATAGATCCCTACTGGGTCAAAAAGATTTTCAGATCGATATAAAGGCCGCTATCCAAGATTATTTTCATTTTAACTCACCCCATGATACAGCGGGCTGGGCTTGGTGGGAGGGTTTTAAAGCATCTATCCGCGCAACTATAACTAGCTATCAAATTCGGCAGGGGAAACAAAGAAAGCAGCATTTACTGATTCTAGAGCAGCAGATACAAGCTGGGGAGCGTCTCCTCACGTCCCGTACTGACCCATGTATTTTACTCCGTTTACAACGCTTGCGTTTTCAATACAATCAGCTTTTGCACACTGCTGCTGTTAAAAATATTGAATCACAACAAGGGCTTTATTATCGGGAAAATAATCGTGCTGGCAAATTATTAGCAAATGCCCTAAAAGGTCGAAAAGAAGCCAAGCGTGTTACCGCCCTCCGCAATCCGTCAGGGGGGGGGCTTGGTCACTAAAGATACCGAAATCTTAGAACTCTTTCGTGACTTTTATACTCGGCTTTATCAATCTGAATGTGATTTTGAGCCAGATGTATTTGAACGCTTACTTTCAGGAGTACAAAGACCGACCCTATCTGACGAAGATAGAGTGGCCTTAGACACACCATTTACTGTCTCAGAAATTCATTCTGCTATCAAGAAATGTGCCTCAGGTCGAGCCGCAGGCCCAGACGGTCTCCCCGCTGAATTCTACAAAACCTTTCACGCTGATTTAGCTCCAGTTTTGAAAATTTATTTTTCTGCTCTGGCCGAGGAGGGTTCTCCTTCTGGGTCCTTTTCAATGGCAAATGTAGTAGTTTTTGAGAAAGAGGGGAGAGACCCGCAACTAACAGCTAATTATCGTCCAATTTCCCTCCTAAACGCGGACTATAAAATCTTTGCCACCATTCTCTCTACCCGGCTCTCGGATAGGATGCCTACCTTAATACACCCAGATCAATGCGGTTTCATTCCTGGTAGATCGACTGCTGACAATGCTCGGACTCTATGCCATATATTGACTACCGCAGTTAATCTTGATCGCCCATTTGTTGGCCTCTCACTTGATGCTGAGAAGGCCTTTGATCGCTTAGAGTGGCCCTTCCTATTTGCAGTCCTCCGCTGGTACGGATTCGGGGAAGGTTTTCTCCGTTGTCTTCGCACCATGTACGCTCAGCCTACAGCCAGTATATGTGCAAATGCTTTAAAGTCTCAACCTTTTCCCCTTCAACGCGGCACTCGCCAGGGATGCCCACTGTCTCCACTCCTCTTCGATCTTGCACTCGAACCCTTGGCTTTACTAATCCGGCAATCGGAGGAGATTCATGGAGTCCCCTTCACCCACAGGGAAATCAAAATTTCAGCGTATGCTGATGATCTTATGCTCTTTGTCTCTATAGACTCAGTACCGGCTGTCTTAGAGCAAATTGGTAAATACTCACAACTGTCCGGTTATAAGATAAATTGGACCAAGTCGGTAGCCTTTCCATTAAATCCTCTGCTTCATCAGGCAGATATGCAATCCTTCCCCTTTTTATGGCAACCTCGCATGGTCAAATACCTTGGGGTTCACTATTGTTCTCCTTTGGAAGACACTATCTCCTTCAATGCCAAAGACTTAACCTCTAAAGTCCGGGCGCTTACTCACCGCTGGACTCCTTTAACGCTTACCTGGTGGGGTCGATTAGAAACCATAAAAATGATGATTGTTCCGAAAGTGAATTATATCTTAGAAATGGTGCCCTGTCTCTTCCCTCGACGTATATATAAAGATATCGAGGGCCTTCTGACTAGATACTTGTGGCAAAATAAGACACCTAGGATAGCGAAACATAAGCTGCAAGCAGATAAGGAATATGGGGGTGTCAGATTCCCTGATTTCCTGAAGTATCATCAATCTTTTCTTCTCAAACAAGGTGCTCGTTGGCTGGAAGATCCAGTACCGAGTAGACCTGTGTGGCTAGACATAGAAGAGGACCTTTGCAAACCGATTCCTCTTACTTTTCTCCCTGGTATGACTCTCCCATCAGACTCTCACTTCCCACCAATGCTTTTAGACACCTTAGGTGCCTATAATAATCTCATGCAATCTTTAGACTCCCGACTCTGTCCGTTAGACAAACTCCCACTTTGGTACAACACTCGATTTCGAATACAAAATAAGCCGATGGCGTGGAGCCCCTGGTACACTAGGGGCATTTGGATTCCTAGCCAATTGTTCCATGAAGGTCGCTGGAAAACTTTTAGTGAATTGCAAATTGAATTTGGTCTCCCAGCGAAACACTACTTTCAGTTGGTGCAACTTCAGCATTGCCTAAGGAGTGCTAAGGTGCTCCCGCCATCGGCCTCCCCTACACAAGGTTGGTTGGAGACTATCCGATCTATCGGTAGTTCACCGGGTGTAGCATCCAATTTTTACAAAACCTTATGTAATGCTATAACTAGGGATACCCCTATAGCGCAGAAAGCATGGGAGAGAGAACTGCATGTGACTTTGACCCCGGAGCAATGGAGCCTTGTCTGGAGTAGAGTGACACGGGTCTCCCGATCCGCCTCACTCACTCAGACACTCTTCTTTCTAGCCCACCGGTGTTTTTACACTCCTGACAGATTAGCCAAATGGAACACTGCTCAGGGCAATAATTGTTGGACATGTCATGCGGCCATTGGTTCACTACCTCATGTTATGTATGAATGTCCCGCACTACAGTATTACTGGAGTCGGGTCTGGGGCCGTATCCAGTCTATTTTGCACTTTCAAGAGCCCCTTTCTTGGAGGATAGTGGGACTTCGCTCAGCAGCGGGGATCCCCTCTCTTCCAAAAACGGCTTACTTCCTTTTGGACTTTATGCTAGGTATTGCTATTTCCCTAATTACGAAATACTGGAAAAATAGCTCCCAGTTGAGCCCCAATGAATGGTGGAATCATGTCTGTCTCTACAGTAAATATGAACAAATACCTCGTATGTTTGCTTCCCCCATTCAGACTCCTCATCATCGGTCTAAATGGAAGATGCTCAATGATTATGTACATTCTGCTCAATGCTCTCATCTGACTGTCTAAATTTATATGTATCTTTGTCTCATGATTATTCTGTATCGCAGATACTCTTTTGATTGTTTTGATGTACAATCACGTTTGTTTGGAAGCGCTCACATGCTGACATAATCAGCTAGAGAAGAAGCGTGGGGGTGGGGGGTAATTGGGTTTACTTTTCTTTATTGTATAATTGTATTGTTTCCTTTGGTGTGTTGTTTCTTTTGTTTGTTGCAAAATGAAAATAAAAGTTTCAAAAAAAAAAATAAGGTAAGAAAAGAACACTGATGATACCAGTGCTGGCGTAGACGGGAAGGCTGACATACCACAAAAAGAAAAGATTTTCTGCGGTGACAGGAATTGCTCCCTGTCGGCTCCATGGAAAACGAAAAATTGAGGAGGGAGAGTTGGAAAGGCGGGAAGGCAGCAGCGCAGGTGCAGTGGGGTGCTCCCAAAAGCTTTCCTATAGGATGCTGGGGAGCATTCCTGTGGGCTCTGTCGGTGCCGACGTCACCCATATGTGAAGACTACATTCCTGCTTGTTCCTGCAGATATACATAAATAAAACAAAATCAGAGAAGGCGCTCTATAGCTAAATGTCAAAACATATCCCTGTCAATAATAAGGGACCCTCAGAATACGAGCATTCAATAGTGAAAATACTAATACATGCCTATAATGCACATTTTTTGAGACCAATGATGTTGCTGATGTATTAGTGCAGAGATATGTTTTGACATTTAGCTATAGGGAACCTATTCAGATTCCTTCTGGATTATTTTTCATAGGATACTCTAATAAGATCATATATTGTTTGCAGTGTATATATATGTTGCAGTCATACATCCGCTGTGCCCTGCACTGAGATACATGACTGATGTTGTGCTAACATTCCCCAGATTGTTCCAGAGGCCTACATCCCTATGCAGTCCAGGATCTATGAGAGCTGTGAGAAGGGTGATATATCTGGAGTCTGACTACTTGGTGCGATGGCATAGGGATCTCCCCTCCCATGCCTACACAGGCCTGACCAGGGGAGCAGTGCCAAAAAGCAGACTGTGGGAAGGCAGACATGGTTCTCCCACAGATAGCAGATGTATACAGACTGATATACACCATGATGGACAGGTGTAGCTGCTATGAGAAATGCCAGTACCTAGATAGGTGGGAATCAGTTGCCATAGCCAGTGTCCCTACTACTGCTCCTACTACTGATCATTTGTATAGCGCTACAAGGCATACGCAACGCTGCACAGACACTCGTAAAAGATGGTCCCTGCTCAGCAGGGCTTACAGTCTAGTCAAGACAGACAACACAGCAACTGTAGACAGGATACATTTAGAGGGAATAGCAAGGAAATACAAGGGAACTTAGGCGGATCAGATCCAAAAGCGGCAATGAAGAGATGAGAGCTCAGCCTGGATTTGCGAAGGGCCAGAGAAAAAGCCTGATATACAGACTCAGATAGTTTGTGCCAGGTATAGGGAGCATCAAGATGAAAGCAGCGAAGTCTGAAGTTGGCGGTAGAAGAGAAGGGCAAAGAAAGAAGTGATCTGACAGAAGAGCAGAGTTCCCGAGGAGGGGTGTAGGGAGAGATAAGAGAGGAACGGTAGTGTGGAGCAGCAGAATATGTGCACTTACAGGCCAGAGGTACGAAAAGGGCATACATTTTTTGCTCAGCAATATTATGCATCCTTTGGAAAACTGCAATGTTAGTTTAGGGTTTTCTGCACTTGGTAGGGGTCCATCCTTAGCAATTTAAAGCATGTGTGTAGAGATGACCACAGCAGGGATCGCTGGGGTCATTTTATAATGACAAGTACCATCTGAAGCAAGGTATGTCCTGACATACATGTTCATGTTTACATTCTCTTATACCATATTAGGATTACCTAGCACTTTTCAGGGACTGTGGTAGCAGCTGGGCCTGTGGCAGCAGCAGTCATTTCTCATTGGTATTGATGTCTAGTCTGCATCAGCAAACTACTGTCAGTGTGAAGAGCAGCTTAGGAATTGCATGTTTTACTGAGGCAGCGTGGCGTCCGTGGGTACATCCCAGAGACAGGCATGATCTGAAACGTAAAACTTTTCAGAATATGGTGGATGTAGGGATGTCCAAAACGTTTACCTTGTTCAATAATATTACAGGGACATGTTTCTTCATTGTATCGCATGGCCCATGCCTGCACCCGTTTGCATTCATGTGCCGGATGTGCACGGGCTGGCTGCATAGCGCTTTGCCTGTACCATGCTAGACATGTCTATATTCCCGATTCCAGACTAGTGGACCCACAGATGTAGAATTAGGTTCAAACGGGGCCCGTTTTCAATTTAGACATGTCCACGGGCCGGACGTACATGTTATGGAATCGGGCTCCACGCAAATATAATCCCGAGCTAATTACAGATGTCATGCATACTGGTCAGGCTGGAAATATTGGTCAGCCAATCACTCCGGTCTTCAACTGCCACTAACTCCGTGGAATAAAAGGAGGCTAGACATGTTCAAGCCTGATGGGAGGAAGTGGAGAGTGCTTTTCAAGGCCAATGTGAAAGGTGGTGCCTGGTGAAACTGTCGGCCCCTGAGTTGCCAAGTGCTTTAACATACTAAGCAGATGGTGCCCAAATCATGGGAGATCACAGCTACCTATTTTATAATGAAGGACACAGAGAGAGAGGGGAAGGAAGGTGTTGCTTCCTACAAATTCAGGACCGGCATTCCTGGTGGATGGCTGAAGTGTTTATGCTGCTCAGGAATTACCGTGTGATAGCACTGCCCACGTTTCTAGCCATGAAAGCAACAGATACCTTCCCTGAGGGATAAAGTCAGGACCTTCAGATTCTGAGGCTGATGCATTGCCTACAGCACTAAGAAAGTTCCTTCACTAATGGAAAGGGTGTGGCCACAAGAATGTGGCTTCCACAAGTCTCATGAGAGTAGCACCCACATGGGCATATAGGGTGCAGAGTGAGGAATGTGGGACCATGCTGCCTGGCAGAGCCATTGGACAAAGCAACCTCAGTGCTAATGCCAAGCTGAGAGACTCTTCACAACCACAGAAAATACAATCACCCTAGCCATCCAAGCACTGGACCATAATCTGCAGACTAGCTAAACCTACATAGGTACTGATGATGGGCCCCAGCAGAGGTCTGCTGGCTAGCGAGCCATGCATCCAGTACACGAACCAAGGACAAACATACATTACATGTCAGAGTGAGACCAACATAAATTTGGCCCATACTAGGTCCGTAAGTGGTTATTCCTACTGCTCCAAATATTTAAAGAAGCCAAAAAGCAAATAATTGCAGAGAACTCTGCACTCTGGACAAAAGAATATCTGCTCTAGCCAGTATAGGAGCTTGGGTCAGCAGCTTGGGAGGCAGTTAGGCTCACCACTGTACCACTAATGCTGGCAACAATTCAAAAGGCAAAATGGCAACAAACCACCAGTCACAATGCAACTATAATCAGAAGGGGTAAACCACATAATTGCAAACTATCTACAACATTCCATACTGTAGTATCTATAGTTTCCAAACTTCTTTAGCAATGCATGCCATAAGACAAGTCTCAACAAACGTGTCTCTCTTATAGAAACATGACGACAAAAAAAGACCACATGGCCTATCTAATCTGCCCTTCCATATCAACCACTACAACAGTCCTCTTTCTTCCTTTAGAGATCCTCTGTGTTTGTCCAATGCTTCTTTGAATTCAGATACTGTCCTCATCTCTACTACCTCCTTTGGGAGACTATTCCATGGATCCATCACTCTTTCCATAAAGAAATATTTCCGCATATCATTTCTGAATCTATCCCCTTTCACACTCATCCCATGTCCCCTTGTAGCAGAGCTTGCTTTCAATTGAAAGAGGCTCTCCTCCTGTGCATTTATGCCACGGAGATATTTAAACGTTTCAATCATATCACCGCTATCCCGCCTTTCCTCTAAGGTATACATTTTAAGATCCTTAAATCTGTCCTCATATGCTTTATAATGAAGACCACTAACCATTTTAGTAGCCACCCTCTGTACTGAATCCAGCCTGTTTATATCCTTTTGAAGGTGCGGTCTCCAGAATCGCACACGATACTCCAAATGAGGTGGCACCAAAGACTTATACAGAGGCACTATCACCTCCTTTCTTCTGCTGGCCATTCCTCTCCTTATGCACCCAAGCATCCTTCTAGATTTTGCTGTCGCCTTTTCTACCTGTTTAGCTACTTTAAGATCATCAGACACAATCACACCTAGGTCCCACTCTTCTTTAGTGGACAAAAGTACTTCACTCCCTATATTATATTGCTCCCTTGGATTGCTGCAGCCTAAATGCATAACCTTGCATTTTTTAACATTAAATCTCAGTTGCCAAATTCTAGACCATTCTTCAAGCTTAGCAAGATCCCTCCTCATGTTATCTACACCTTCCTGGATGTCTACTCTATTGCAGATTTTGGTATCATTCGCAAAGAGTAAACCTTGCCCGACAGCCCTTCTGCTATATCACTAACAAAGATGTTAAAAAGAATAGGACCAAGGACAGACCCCTGGGGCACACCACTGTAACCTCCTTCTCCTCAGAATGAGTTCCATTTATCTGTACCCTTTGTCGTCTCCTACGCAACCAATTTCTAACCCAAGCAGTAACTTTAGGGTCCATCCCTAGGGTGCTCAGTTTGTTTATAAGTCGCCTGTGCGGAATGGTGTCAAAGGCTTTACTGAAATCTAAATACACCACATCTAGGGCTCTCCCTCGATCCAACTCTCTGGTCACCCAGTCAAAGAAATCAATCAGTTTTGTCTAACAAGACCTGCCTCTGGTGAATCCATGCTACCTCGGATCCTGTAATCTGCTGGACTCCAGAAACCTCACTATTTTCTCTTTCAGCAGCACTTCCAATAATTTACTCACCACCAAAGTTAAACTAACTGGCCTGTAGTTTTCAACCACATCCTTACTTTCACTTTTGTGTAAAGGGACCACATGTGCCTCTCTCCAGTCCTTTGACACCACTCCCGACTCCAATGAGGCATTGAAAAGGTCAGTCAGTGGAGCTGCTAGAAAGTCCCCAAGTTCCCTCAGTATTCTAGGGTGTATCCCATCTGGTCCTATCGCTTTGTCTACTTTAAGTTTAGCTAGTTTCTCATGAACACAGTCTTCTGAAAATTATTCAAGATGCCCCTTCTGTTCCTGTTTGTGGGTGTTTTCTGAGGTCCTGCTCATGGTTACTCTTTACTCTTTAATATTCATGCACAAATCAACAAAGACTGTAAGAACTCCAGAGCCCCTAGGTCAAAATCTGTGCAGCTCTACTTATATAAATGTAGAGTAGATATGGATATATGTATATCACTACGTACATATATACATCTATATATGTATTCTAGATGCAGTGGCCTGAAAAACCATGCCTGCCTTCACTGCTGGCCCTCAACTCCAAGCATGGAAGTCCTTGCACTATGCAAGCGAATCCACTCAGAACACGAGCAATTCAACTTCAGAGCACAGCCTAGGAACAAGAGTAAAAAAAAAATCCACTCAACTAGCATGGGCTTCACTTCTTCCATCTCAGCACTTGGCAGGAAGGCCTTCAAGAGCACTGTGCCATTGTAACTAGGCTTTTGGGGCATGCCTGGCAAGCAGCAGTACCAAAACTCATTAGAGTATAAGGGATGTTAGAGGGGGGAGGGATGACTGCAGGCCAGTGTAGGGCAGGAACTCTGTATTACTGTTGTTTTTTGTTGTTGGTCATGGAAGCGGTGTTGCAGCACTTCTTGGGGGGAGGGGTGCACTGATGACATGACTAGGACAACATTACCAAATTTAATGTCGATACCCAAAGATTGTTCCTCGCCAAGCAATGAAACAGAGAAAATACCAAGTAAGGCTAATGACAGTGTCTTGTTTTTGTGCTGCGACATGCCCTTCCAACCACCCAACACATGCATGTTTGTTTTTACATAATAGAAGGGCAACATCTTACTGACCACTTAGAAAATTAAAACAGGTTTCTTGCAATATACTGGGGCATCATCAAGCAGATTAGGTTAGATCTACAATGTTTATAGGAATTCCTGATAAATAAGCATCTCATCAACACATGAAAGACTAAGACAACAGCTTTGCACAATGTCTGCAGTGAGAGCCAAGCCCTATGACTTGATAGCTTATGGCTATAACAAAAAGCTATAATGTCCAGAATTCCTTCAGAATGGCACTCACAGTCAACCAGAGGGGATGGGGTATAAATTGAGAGACAGGTATAGGGCAGAAATTTTGTAGGTTTATTTTTTTTTAATTCCCAGTAAAGCACGATATACCACCAGCAGTAAAGGAAGATGGATGGGAAGGGCAGAGTCTCAAGGATTGGGGCCGAGGAAGCAACTAAAATGACACCTTTAAAACTCACCCAAGCTGAGGGGCAGAAGCAGCACAAGCTGCGATTTAGCACATCTGTGACAACACCAGGGGGCCCCCATATGGTCGCACAGTCCCACTCCCCTGAAAGAAATGCCATGAATTTGCATGTGTCTGCCAGACCCAGCTGCAGTGTTGGAGTGCTCGGGGGGAGGGCCATGCCATTTACATGGCCATGATAGCAAAGAAGGAGAGGTATAAGAACATCCCAGAAACAGCTGTGCCAATGCCAAATGATCACGCCAAGCGCGGAGAAAGAAAGGATCACTAGCATCAACAAATATGACCACAGATCAAGAAATTATGTCAAAAGAGAAAGACAGAAGCTGAACAAAATGTACCAGGTGCACTGGGCAGGATTTTTCCAGAACAATGCAAATGTCAAGAGGAACAACCACAGCAACCGGAAAGCCCAACTCAAAATTTCAGCATATCCCAGTATGGGAAAAGGGCTCATGCCTACTAATGGCATGAGCAAAACCAACTCACCTAAAAAGAGTGCATCACAACACACCAGTGATAATTGGGGGACACTTTTCTGCAGGTCGATCGGCCTCCATTCCCCCATGAACCTTCACTGATGCAACACCAACTTGCCATTGACTTCGATAGGCTGAACATTTTTTCTTCTTTTTTTTTTTTAGCCAACCTGAACAGAAATAAATGAATCAAGGGGTGATAGAGTTGGCTTCTAATCCTCAAATTGATTCTGAGGTAATGAATGGCCAAATATGTGGTCATGTCAGGAGTTGTAAATGTGTGGATGGAAGTCAGCATTGCAGCTTTGCAAATCTCTTCCATGGAGATTCAGCACAAGTGAGCTTTGGCATTATGAACCAGGTGATGATAGACTTTCTCATTTGCAATTTATAGAACAACAATGGATTTTCAAATTGGACTCAGTAACTCCGAATGGTTTAAATCTGGAGTTGGATTGATATAGTTTGCTGTGACTCTGATTTTAAAGTCGACTGGGAGGCTTTTACATGGTTGTTCTCTGCCCCCGGTTGGCTTGGCAGTAAGTAGTTGGTTTGTTAGTGACGTCAGATGCCGCGTTTAAATGGCTCCCTTGAACCTTTTGGTTTTAGGAGTAGTGCGGCTTACTTTGTGGTGAGAGGAAACCTAAAGCAGGGTTCATAAATGTTGAAACCCGAAACGCAGAACTGTGTCATTGATTCTCATATGGTTGAGCTTCGCTGTGCCTATGTCTCAGCTAAGTAAAAATTGATATATTCTATGTGATGCTGTTGAAAAAAAAAAGGTTTTACTGCATATGATTAAAAGGACGTGTTCCTCCAGTTATGGTTGGTCCTTGCCTGGAGGTTATTGTCCGACACAATAAAGTTTTTTTTAAGGGAGCTGCTATATAATGTGTTGAAACCTGCCATTTTCTATTTTTGGACTTTATGGAGGTAGGTAGTGTTCCTTTAGCCCCAAGGGTTTTTTATTTTTGATGTGGTTTATCACCTAGTTGGTGGCATACCCTGATTCTTAAGTTCCTTCCAGGGTGATACTCTTAAGCATCCAATTGTCTAAATAGAGAAACACATGCATTCCCAGTCTGTGTAGAAATGCTGCTACTACAACTAGGCATTTTGTGAACACCTGAGGAACTGATGCAATGCCAAAGAGCAGTACACAACACTGGAAGTGTTTCCCTATGATGAATGTAAGATGCCGCCTATGAGTGAGGTGTATCTGAAGGTGAGCGAAAGCATCATTCAGATCTTTATAATACAGTCCGTCTCCTTTTTGAAGAAAAGGAAAAAGGGTGCCTAGAGAGGACATCCTGAACTTTTTATTTGAGTAGGTACTTGTTCAGGTCCCTGGGGTCTAGGATGGGATGGAACCCTTCCATCTTCTTGGGTTCCAGGAAGTACCTCAAGTAAAATCCCTGCCCTTCCTGCCCTGGTGAAATGGGCTCAATTGTGTTTGTAATTCAAAGGGTTGAGATTTCCTGAAGAATCTCCTGATGCTGAGGGGAAAAGGAATGGCCCTTCAGTGGAAAATTTGGAGGAAGTTCAAATCAGCAAAGTTTGTACCCTTCTTGAACTGTTTTTAAAACATAAGAGTTGTAGTTTACAAGGCATCACCTCTGGGCAAAGGAAATGATCTTCCCCTCTCACTTGGAAGATCATCCACATGAGATATAGAAAGAAAGGCTATGTTCTCGAGCCTCTGATTTTGGCTGGGATGCTGAATGGGACTTCTGAGAATTCTCTTGCTGAGGAAAGGCACAAAGAGCCTGCTTAGATTGGGTATAGCAGGAATTAGGGAAATACCTATGCCTATCAGAGTCATAGGATTTCCTCTGACCTCCGCTGTGAAACCGCCTGGAAAAAGAGGCCTGGCTGGAGGTGTGTTTGGAGAGGGTTCTGAAAATGTCAGAATGATTCTTGATCGTGGTAGCAACCTCTTGTACTTTATCTCCAAAAAGATTATCTCCATGGTACGGCACATCAATGAGCTGTTTGTTCCTGAACACTTGGCAGCAAGTCTGAGGCCCAGAGCCATGAGAGTCTCTGGGCACCCAAACTCATAGAGGAAGCCTTTGATGCTATATTGAAAATATCATGTCACTCAGACAATGTATTTCTCGCAATCCTTCACTTGGCTCACTGAGGAACGATAATGTTTGAGATTCTCTGGAGGCAGAAAAGCGGACATATTATGAAGGCTGTGCATGATGTTCTGTAAGTGCAAGCCCATGACGAGCTGGTAGAATGCCACACAGGATGTTAGCATGGCGTTATGAAACAGTTTCCTTCCAAAAGGGTCCACAGTCTGAGTCTCTCTCTGCAGGCATGCCTAGGAGTGCAATTTGGAATTCTTGGCCCTTTTGAGGGTGAATTTGATGACCATAGAGAGGAGCATCTCGAATCTGGGAGCCTTTTGGACTCTCAACATTGAATCAACGTTTTTGCTGACTGGAGGTATATAGTGTGACACCGAAGATCTGCCCTATACCTTTAAGACACAGAAAGCTGCTGAGTTTGGCACAGATTCACACAGGAAGGGAGATCAAAAGCTTCACAGTTACCATAGGCAACCAAAGTAGGCTGAGACACGAGGTCTGAGGGCACGCCTAGCCAACAAACACTCCCCATGTAATGAAGAGAACAGTTTGCACATGTGCAGGAAAACGCCCCTAACCATGTATAAGAAACGTGGTAGGCAAACAGAGTTAGATTGAGGCAGAAAGCTGGTAGGAGATCCAGCAGGAGTTGCAGTGAGAGAGGCTGAGTTGGATTCATGTGCTGATTCTGATGGTGGTTTTGGAGACTCAGAAGTTGAGAGTGATTTGGAAACTTGGCAAGTAAGGGAAGACTTGCAGCTCTCTAACAGAAGGTCAGAATACTCTCAGCCTAATGCTGTTTCATTTGAGTCTTGGAATAGAAAGCCAAGCAGGGCTTTGAAAAGAGACAGAAAGCCGTTTACCAGCAGAGGGATTAACTGCAGGAAACCCTCACTTGTGACGCAGGAAGAATTTCCCAGACACAGAGGTCAGTGGGGAGAACGGAGAGCAGCTGGTAAGGAACTCTGTATTACTGAAAGGCAGAATGGCCTAAGATATTTACAGCCTTGGGAAAAGGAAAGTAAAGTGATTGAGGACATATGTATGAGTGAAGAAGATGATTGCATGTATTTAATGCCTGGCAGAAAACTGCCAAGAGAGAGACCTATTAGAAACAGAACAAGGCAGTTTTACAAACTATCTGATAATTATTTGCCATACTGTGGAGAGAGTGGTGAAGAGAAGCTAGGGACTGATTGGAGAAAGTTCCAGACTCTCTGCCCTAAAGAAGATAAGATAGTTGATGAACCGATGTGCACGGAGCAAAGTGAATGCTTTCCCTATGTTGAGGACATGGACTGTTCTTTATTAATAACTGATGAAACTTCTCTACGCTAGTAGAAGATAAGTGTGCCTGGGAGAAAGATAAAACGTGCACAGAGGGAACTGCCAACGTTGTTACCTGATTTCTGTTTGTTATAATTATTTGTTCTGTTCAAGCAAGAAGCTGTGTTTTCCTTTCACCTTTTGTTTTTGCCAGAAGCATGGCTGCCTCTTAAGTTTGGTATTTTTGTACTGTTTTGAAAATCCAGCAAACCCCGGGAGGGGAATAAATCCTTATTTCAACCTGACCACTCCGTCTCAACTACACTTTCTTTCATAGAAGGGTCAGGTCCAGCAGTGTGCCTAGCTATATACTACTAGTTCAGCCACTGCTGGTGACATTAAATGGCGTAGCACGTTGGATTTTTGAAAAAAAAAATACTACTACCCAAAGTTTTTCCTGAGAGGATACAAATTGGCTGAAGGAAGAAAAACAGCAGCAAGGAAAATCCTGAAAGAGGAAATCTGACACAGTGCGAACATTCACAGGCTGACCTGACGGAGGCGTGCAGAGAACCTTTCTCTATACAAGATCCTACACCGTGCTGAGGTACAAGTGGCTGGGCACGGGTGGTAAGGATTGTGGAGAAAGGGGAACAGAGAGATACCTTGCAAAGGCAGATAGGGAGAAAAAAAAACTATATATTGTGCCGCACTTGGTGGGCCCTGTTTTTTTCTCGCCCCATACAGGTATACCTCAACGCCAGGATGGATCCTCAGGACATGCTTCGCTGGATGGAGGAACAGTGAAAAGCCCAGGGTGAGCTTGCACGAGAAGCCCAGGACAGGACTATGGCAGCACTGGCTGCGCAGCAGAAGCCACTCTTGG
The DNA here is from genome assembly GCA_033557465.1 of Ichthyophis bannanicus. Taxonomy (NCBI): domain Eukaryota; kingdom Metazoa; phylum Chordata; class Amphibia; order Gymnophiona; family Ichthyophiidae; genus Ichthyophis; species Ichthyophis bannanicus. The sequence continues at coordinate 641,111,190 of CM066036.1, read as the reverse complement.
ACTTGCTGACCGTGCTACTGAAGCGGACATCCACTGCCGAGGAGGAAAGTGTATCGGTACCAGCGGCGGTAGGAGTACAACACTATGGTGCACTGGCACTAGGACCTTTGCAAAAGAATGACAATTTCGACGATTACTCTGATGCATTTGAGAGGATTGCTGAGGCGGTTAAATGGCCACTAGACCAGTGGGCAGTTAGGTTCGCCATGTCTTTAACCGGAGAGGCATTGGCGGCCTACAAGGCGATGCCCGCGGGCCTAGCGTCCAATTACCCGGACGTAAAATTAGCAGTACAAGATAGGTTAGGTTTAACACCTACACACTATCGCCGTCTTTTTAGGGAGGCAAGGCTCTTGCCTAAAGAGACGCCGAAAGCTTTAATGCAGCGACTAAAAGGTTTGGCAGCAAAGTGGTTGGCTCCAGAGAAGGCCACAGTAGAATCCTTGATGGATGCTGTGCTCCTTGAGCAGTACTTTGAAGCTGTACCTCCGGAAGTAAAAGCTTTCTTGCTATTGCAAAAATGCAAGTCTACTAGAGAAGCAGCAGAAATGCTATTTTGAAGCTGAATTGGCCGGAGCTTCTAGGGATAGTATGCTGAGAGTAACTGGCATGGAAAGAATGCCTGGTATAAAGAAGGCTTATACTTCTAAAGTCCCGAGAGAAAATGTAAAAAAATATAATGATGTGATAAAGTGTTTTCACTGTGGGAAAAACGGTCATATACGTAGGGACTGTCAAGAGCGTGTTGCCCTTATCTCCGGGGGAGAGAAAGACCCCGGTGAAGGATTTCTCATAGACGTCCAAGTGGAGGGTGTAAAGGCAGTAGCACTCCTTGATACAGGAGCCGACCAGAGTATGGTCTCCTCCAAGATGTGGCAGGCTATGCTGACTAAGAATCCTTTGGTCCTATGCCAGATACCCCCATGTGTGAGCGTGAAGTGTATGAATGGAACCTCATCTTATTACTCCTTATATGATGTGATGGTAGAGGGACTAGGTAGTAAGGAAAAAGTACCTGTAGTGGTGATCCCAAACCTTCCCAGAGAGGTGGTGTTAGGAAGGGATTGGCCTTCCTTTCAAAAAGCCCTTAAGGAGAGGCTAGATGAAAGGGTAGGACTAGTTTCCACTAGGTCCCAAAGTAAGGTCTCGGAGGCAGGGACAAGTCCACCATCAGAGCCAGATGAAGTGCCCAATGATAAGGACATAAACCCAGAGCCAGAGCACGACCTGGATGAGGAACCCCAGAACATACTTCCCTCTAATGAAGAATTAATTAACCTTCCCAAAAAGATTAGGAAGGATAAGGCAGAGCGACGTCAGGAGAGGAGACAAAGGTCGCAGGGAAGAGCAGACCTGGAAGCCGGGGAGGGTTTACCTTGGGTGCCAGCCGAGCTGGTGAGGAAATTCCCTTCCTTCCCTAAGGAACAGCAGGGGGATCCCGCATTGAAAAGGGCATTCGAATATGCTCGGGAGGCCAGGACAATTTTGCCCAGGTTCTACTTAGAAGGCGAACTGTTATACAGGGAGAGCGCAGATCCCAGGACGGGTACTGTACGCAAGCAGTTGGTGGTGCCAACTACCTTTAAGTCGGTAGTTTTGAAATTGGCGCACGACCACCCCGTAGGCAGCCATAAAGGTGTCCAAGGGACATTGGACCAGGTGCTGGTTCACTTTTATTGGCCGGGGGTGTTTAAGGAAACAACCTGGTATTGTGAGTCCTGTCCGGCATGCCAACGAGTTACGGCTGCCCGGCCAAAGCCAGTACCGATGGTTACACCACCCACCATTGCAACCCCAGTGAGAAAGTTAGCCATGGATATTGTAGGCCCATTAATACGAACACCAAGGGGTTTCCAATATATTCTGGTGATCATGGACCATGCAACCAGGTTTCCATGGGCAATACCCCTGCGCAATATTTCAGCAAAGACCATCTCAATAGAGCTCATAAAGCTGTTTTGTGAGATTGGGTTTCCACAAGAGATCCTAACGGATCAAGGGACCAATTTCACGTCAAAACACTTGGCCATGCTTTGGGACGCCTTTGGGATAAGACATATCCGCACCTCAGCGTACCACCCCCAGTCCAACGGGCTGGTGGAACGCATGAATCAGTCCCTAAAGCAGATGTTAAGGCGGAGCTTAGGAGGCAATATGGTAGAATGGGACAACGTCCTCCCATTCGTCCTGTACGCCTGTAGGGAACGCGTACAGACATCGCTGGGGACATCACCTTACGAACTGTTATTTGGTAGGGCCCCGAGGGGGATCTTAGATATCCTTCGGGAGCAGTGGGTAGCACCAGATGAGACAGAAGTAGGGGTACCCCGATTCTTGAAAGACCTCAGGAACCGTTTAGAGCGGACTTCTCGAGTGTCTATGGACAATCTGAAGGCCAGCCAACGCCGGCAGAAAAAATACTATGACCGGGGAACTAGAATCAGGAAGTTGTCCATAGGGGATAAAGTTGTAATCCTGGTAGCGGACGCTGGTCCGAAGTTCGAGGCCAGATGGAAAAGCCCGGCTACAATAGTTGGTCAGGTGGGTCCCGTTTCCTACAGAGTGGAACACGAAAATGGGCGCCACCAAGTATACCACTTAAACCTGCTGAAGCCTTGGCGGGACAGATCAGCAGAAGTGAGATTAGTGCAGGTAGTGAGCGAAAGATTCCGCTCAGATAGAATTACGCGCTGTCCGACGAGGACGTCCGCAGCTCGTAATATCTTAAGAAGGGGGATGTGTGACACCGAAGATCTGCCCTATACCTTTAAGACACAGAAAGCTGCTGAGTTTGGCACAGATTCTGACAGGAAGGGAGATCAAAAGCTTCACAGTTACCATAGGCAACCAAAGCAGGCTGAGACACGAGGTCTGAGGGCACGCCTAGCCAACAAACACTCCCCAAGTAATGAAGAGAACAGTTTGCACATGTGCAGGAAAACGCCCCTAACCATGTATAAGAAACGTGGTAGGCAAACAGAGTTAGATCGAGGCAGAAAGCTAGTAGGAGATCCAGCAGGAGTTGCAGTGAGAGAGGCTGAGTTGGATTCATGTGCTGATTCTGACGGTGGTTTTGGAGACTCAGAAGTTGAGAGTGATTTGGAAACTTGGCAAGTAAGGGAAGACTTGCAGCTCTCTAACAGAAGGTCAGAATACTCTCAGCCTAATGCTGTTTCATTTGAGTCTTGGAATAGAAAGCCAAGCAGGGCTTTGAAAAGAGACAGAAAGCCGTTTACCAGCAGAGGGATTAACTGCAGGAAACCCTCACTTGTGACGCAGGAAGAATTTCCCAGACACAGAGGTCAGTGGGGAGAACGGAGAGCAGCTGGTAAGGAACTCTGCATTACTGAAAGGCAGAATGGCCTAAGATATTTACAGCCTTGGGAAAAGGAAAGTAAAGTGATTGAGGACATATGTATGAGTGAAGAAGATGATTGCATGTATTTAATGCCTGGCAGAAAACTGCCAAGAGAGAGACCTATTAGAAACAGAAACAAGGCAGTTTTACAAACTATCTGATAATTATTTGCCATACTGTGGAGAGAGTGGTGAAGAGAAGCTAGGGACTGATTGGAGAAAGTTCCAGACTCTCTGCCCTAAAGAAGATAAGATAGTTGATGAACCGATGTGCACGGAGCAAAGTGAATGCTTTCCCTATGTTGAGGACATGGACTGTTCTTTATTAATAACTGATGAAACTTCTCTACGCTAGTAGAAGATAAGTGTGCCTGGGAGAAAGATAAAACGTGCACAGAGGGAACTGCCAACGTTGTTACCTGATTTCTGTTTGTTATAATTATTTGTTCTGTTCAAGCAAGAAGCTGTGTTTTCCTTTCACCTTTTGTTTTTGCCAGAAGCATGGCTGCCTCTTAAGTTTGGTATTTTTGTACTGTTTTGAAAATCCAGCAAACCCCGGGAGGGGAATAAATCCTTATTTCAACCTGACCACTCCGTCTCAACTACACTTTCTTTCATAGAAGGGTCAGGCCCAGCAGTGTGCCTAGCTATATACTACTAGTTCAGCCACTGCTGGTGACAATAGATAGGGGTTTCCCACATTCTCATCTGTAACCTCTGAAGAATGCAGTGCATGCGCACTGTTACTGATTCCTTGGAAGCAATGAAATACTGAAGGATATAGAATTCTTCTGCCCTGAGCTCCTCATCCTTAAACATATCCCTTACAAAATCGTGGAAAAATAATTCCTCAGGAGGGAACTTTTATCTCTCATGAGGAGGAGAAGAATCTGATGGGAGTTCTGGTAATCTGTCTTCCAAAAGATATTCAGATTTATCGTTGGTTACCCAGCAGTCTGAAACTGACTCAGAAAAATACTCAGTCTCTGTCTGTCTCCATCAATGTTCCCTCTAAGCAGTTTGAAGCTGCGCTGAAGTCCTCCACCAGCATTCCTGTTGGTGGGGGGAGGAGCAAAGCGATCACACTTAGGATCGCATGGCATAAGCAGGTCCCGAGGGATCTGCCTATGCTGTGCGATCCTAAGCGTGATCGCTTTGCTCCTCCCCCCCCACTAGCAGGATTGCTGGCGGAGGACTCCAGTGCCGCTTCAAGCTGCTTAGAGGGAACATTGCTCTCCATCTCTTTGGGGTTCTAGAGCTTCTACAGGCGTGCTGATGCACCAATGACTTCTGATGTTTTGAGGGAGTATTACTTCCCAATCCACTAGAGTGATACTGGCCAGTCAGGTATTGGTGTCAAAGCCCTGATGACAATGCCTCTACCACAGCCAAATGATGTGTTTCAAGGACAGGATCAATGTCTTGATGCACCATGCCCAAGCATGTCGAACAGCATCATTATTCTGTCTTCGTTACATTTTAGAAGCTGTTTCTCAATGGCTGCCAGCTCCAAAAGCACGGGGGACACAGTAGTATCAGCTGATGTTCCTGGAATCTGCCAGGGTTTATCGGCAGGCTGGTCTCAGATTCATGAAGGCTGGTGCTGCCCTTCAAATGGCAAGGAGTCTTGTTGGGGTTGCTTGGAGGGTCGAACATGCGATACCAATGAAGTCAAGGATGAATCCTTCCTCTTCTTCAGGAAAGTATCAATGAATGACTGATTCTTAGATGACCTGCAAGTGCTTGATTCTGACTAAACTTGCTGACCCCTTGGTACTGATGATCTGCCAGTATCTGGTGCAGCGTCTGAAAATATTAAGGCTGATGCTGAAGTAGATGGATATGACTTCTCAGAGAAAATAAATGTGTCCATGCTGCTTCTCTCAGCCCTGGAGCCCTCTTCTTGTCATCTGCAAACACAGATAACAAGAAAGCAGCTTATGGCCAGTCCCCAATCACTTTAGACACCCGTCATGGGTATCCATGAGGAATATGGTACTAGAGCACTTGGTACACTTTTTAAACCTGCTGGTGAGCTTCTGTGACATTACAGCCGGAAAAATAGCTGCTGCAAAATCAGACGGCTTGATGGTGAAAACGTTACTTGGCTGGATTTCCTGTAGCTGAAGCAAGCAAGCAGTGATGTGGAAAAAAAAGAAAACTTGAAAAAACACCTAAGGACACTAAAAGGTATGTAACAAAGCATATGACAGCAGGAGAGGAAAAAACTCTCCAAAAGAATGAGAATGAGAAGGTTTAATAATTCACTAAACCAAGTCTGATGTAGATCAAAACGGGCATTCAGTATACTTCACTGCAAAAAAAGACTGAAGAAAAATGGCATGGCAACAGCAGATGGGAAGATCTGTGCATTTGTGGTGAAGCATTCCAAATGCTTTTAGAATTAACTGGGAAATGCTTCTGCATGAGGGTTCCATCAGTGACATCACCAATACTGGTTATCCATGGAGAATTTACATTCAGTCAGTGAGACACTTGAGAGTTCCAGGGCTGAGGATCGCATGTTTGGTAGATGCTCAAGCCAATGAATTTTCCATTGGGGTATCTGTGTTGTGAAATAAATCACTGATGGTACACGGAGGCTTGGACCTGGGTAGTTTATAGGAAAAATGTGAAGACCCATCTGTTATGCGAGGATTACTAGGGATAAAAATTTGTGGTATGGGAGAGTCAGATTGTTATGGATGAAATTGTTTTGTGGCTTTTTAAATGAGTGTAGAGTTTCATTTTAGGAAGGAGACTAAGAAAGTATGCTGTTTGCTATTTATTTTATATTTTATTTATGGATATTTATTTGTAACCTTCCTTGAGACGTACATTTGGACAGGATAAACATCTAAGTAAATCATAGACAGTGGAAAGAAGTGGGCCACAGGGGCTATGGCCCCACCAATATTTCGTCAACACAGCATCAGTAATAGAGAGCTTGGGGACAGGGCTGAAGATTGGGTTGTTTGGCCCCTCCAACAAAAAAGCTATTCCGCTGCCCCTGAAGTAAATAAATAAACTTGCAAAGTTTATTGCCCTCATAGAGAATAAAATTTCACATGTATCTGTCCACATGCAAAATTCTCTTTAGATCATGACATTTAATGAGCTGTTAGAATGAAAAATCAGACACAGAAGTTTGGTTAACTATTAGTATGTAAATAAATTATGCAAGATATTTTGTACACAGATGAAATTTTGCAAAAAAAACAAATGAAGGGGTCCATAAAGCATTTAGCTGGTTAGCAGACCACCACAGAAACATGTGGTGTGGTTCAAGGTGGTCTATGGGCGGAACAGGAGCAGTCACAGTGCAGCAAAATTCAGCCGTTAACTGGAAAGGCAAACTACATAAAATAAGGACAGATCAACATCTGTCTTAACTTTATGTGGTTTTTGCTAGCTGGTTAGCAGCTGAATATCGCCCCTAACTGATAGAGTTAACATGGACCACCTCATGCAGAAAAGGTAACTAAGGGGCCTTTTACTAAAATGTGAGATTTTTGCACCTAATATGCATTTAGCACAAAACCTAACCTGTGTTAAGTACAAAGCCTTTGCATTAAATGTTGGGGGCATGATCAGCATGTTTGAAACAGTTAACATGCGGATGCATAGCTAATGCATGGCGCAAGTACTGCGGGTGCACCTTACTCCACCGATTGAGGTGGTGTTAGATGCACCGGCACTAATGGCAACATTGACAGTTAGGGCCCCTTTTACTAAAGCCTGTAAAGGATTCGCCATTAACATGTCTGTCTCATGTGTGTTAATTGCAAAGCCTCCATGTTCACTGTCAGGGGCGTGTCCAGTATGTTCCAAGCAGCAACTGCGTGATGTGGGTTCACTTAACTCCTATAGAGGAGTCATTAAGTGAACTCACGTTAAGAGATGCATTGCCTTTGAGTGTGTGGCAATTGCCCTGGTGCTAGCAGTAATGCACTCTCCAAAACCTACTCTCCGCCCCTTCTCTGCCCTATCCCATGATTGCTGAATAATGTCTGCTTTTGTGTGCTGTAGCAGGCACTATTGTGCGTGAGTGTTCCTGACTGCCAGTTGACGTGTTAAAATGCCCATTAATTAGCATAGGGGCTTTAGTAAAAGGGGCCTTCAGTGTGCAGTATGATCCCCTGTGCTAACTTCAATGTGTTCACCACAATCACTTTCCATACCTATGCGACTAATAAGCACATGAATCATTGTGCAATAACTGTCATGCCCCATTCTAACAGTTGCCGTGGGCCCAAACAAGCAGTTACTGCATGCAAAACCGCACATTAACTGCTTAGTGCCTCTTTTCCTAAAGTGCGCTGTATCTCAGAAGATGTAATTGACTTTCTTGGCTTGGATGGAAGTGTGCCACTGCCTCTTCATTTCCACCCAACAAAAGCATATGTGATAATCGTTGGCCTCCTCCTTCCCCTTTCAAGGTCTACAATATTTTTGGGCCCCCCATACTCTCCCTCAATTTCAAAATTATCCTCAAGGTCCCTGTAGTCCACACGCCATGAACTCCAATATTGGTCTCTAGGATCCCACACCCCTACACATTGCAAGTTTTGTATAGGAAACTAAGATAACATTCAAAAAAGCATATTCATAATTTGCCTTCATTACTCTGAATTATTCATCTGGGAAATACTGGATTCCAGTCTATTATATTTTTAAATTACATTCTATTGCTTAGTGTTGTAAACTGCTTTGGAACTATGTTAGATTAAAGCAGTATATCATGGTAAAAAAAAATGAAAATTATACCACTTTCCTGCAATTCTGAAGATGCTTACATTAGAATCACACTGATAAGGATCATCAGCACACAAAAATAACATCTAATGCACAGTTTCAGATTATTCAAAGTCTTTCAGTGAGGTAATATGTGTTGAGATTCCTACAATGCATTATCTTATTTAGTGAGCTGTTCATCAAATATTGCTTAGCAATGCCCCTATGTTTTTGAGCTCTGCTCTCTAGTGGTGGAAGAAACACATTTAAAATGCTGAAAGTCATATGATGACTGCTTACATTTTTTTTCTATGTTATTTTAAGATGCAAACTTTTGATTTTTGGAGAGATGGCCAGAATTTTGTCTGGACATGCCGGGGTAGTTTTAATAAAGGTTGCAATAATTCTGTTCCGGTGTTTCCCCCCACGGAAAATAATTGAATGTCTTGTTCATAAATCTGGTGAAGATTTTACAGAGGAGCAAAATTTTTGCAAACCTTTAACAAATCAGCCCCTTTGAATGATGGTGCTAGTATTTATTCGGAACAGTATTATGTAGAAGCCTAGAAGCTATATTTCAAAAATAGAATTGGAAGGGCTATAAATACAAACATTGGTTTTATAAAAAAACTACCTTCAAATTACTGTGCTCAACCATTTACTTAAAAAAAAAAAACAACAGAAAAATCTGAATACATTTCTGATATTTATATACCGGTATTTTGGAGTATGTTTACTAAAGGGCATGCTAGCAACAAGTGTTTGAGCCACAAAACTAGCGCAGAGGCCTGCATTTACTTTAGGGACTGTGTGTATCCATTCGCCCTGACATTAGTGTATTGCTAATTATTAGAGAAAGACATTATGCTTGGCAACATTCGTGGTTAGCATGTGCCCATAATGTCTGTGCTGTGATATGCCATCAGTGCCTACATTCTACCCCTAATCCGCCCAGTCAACGCTAAATTGCACACTCTCCAGTTAGCATGGCATGCTTACCATGCAGCAAACCCTGCACTGATGGTTAGCACACATTAGTAAGCATGTCCCTTTTTTCTATCTTTCCTAAAAGGAAATTGACATTATAAAATTGGGTTTAGTTGCCTTCACCTATGAACATTTCGATTCAAGCAGTTCGGCCTTTCTTATCTCCTTCCTCTATAACTATCCTTCTTCTGTCTTTAGTAATCCGCAGACTGGATTACTGCAATGTCGCGTTGGCAGGTCTCCCTCAGTACCAGCTGCAACGCTTACAATTACTACAGAATACTGTCACTCATATCGTTACACATGCAACTAGTTCCGACCACATCACCCCTCTTCTCAACCATCTCCACTGGCTCCCTTTCTGTTATAGAATTCACTACAAGTTCCTGATTATGACTCACAAGGTCCTCCATACTTCTACCCCTCAATATCTGGCCAATCTTATCCATTTGCACACCCCCCACCATCAGCTCCGGTCTCTTCATGCAAATCATTTAACTCTACCTTCCTCTTCACAAGCTCTCCTAGAACTCACTCGACACTCTGCTTTCTTTTTTCTTGGCCCTGCACTCTGGACTCCATGCCTTCTGCACTCTGCCTTGAATCATCTTATCAGAAGTTCAAAACCCACCTAAAGATTCACCTATTCACCTGGTCTTCGACATTTCATACACCAGTTCCCGCTAACCCCATGATAGCCTCTCACCTCTCCTCCCTGTGGCACTTCAGTTTTATTGCCTCAACTGTCTCTTCTCTGTCCTATTGATATATAGCATTCCTTTCTACTTTCTGACCTTGCAGCATTGTTTTATTATTGTAAACCGCCCTGATGCTATGGCCTTGGCAGTATATCAAATGAGCAAATAAAGATTAACTGTTTATTTAGTTTCATTCAAATTTGTTCCATAGATCGTAAAACATCTTTTTTGTATGCCCTCCTCCTCTCTTCCCATCCCCACCACACACACACACACACAGATCGGGGTCTGTCTACTAAGCTGCGATAGGCTATTGCAGCTAATGTGGCACGCTAATACAAAAAGTGCTGTGTAAGCTGCAAAAGCCCTGTGCTTTCTGTTTGGTGCATGCACAGCATTTCCCTGGCAGATAACGCATGAAAAAGCAGAGATCACGGCGCAGCAGCACAGTGGATGCAGCTAACACCACCCATTGACGTGGCGTTAGTTGCACCCATGATATCTGCAAAACTAGCAGTTACTGCACGCTGCTGACACTCATAGTAACTGCTCATTGCAGATGCGCCCAATCTCCGTCTACAGCTGGCCCACTCAAACATCTAATGTGCAGTCTATAGACAGTGTGGCGATTTTCTGCATTATCTGTAGTTGTTCCATGTTAGCAGTTAACGCATCATGCTATTCCCACTATCAGTATGCTAACAGCTAAAGCATCTTAGTAGACAGACCCTTTTGAATCCCTTTTTCTTTTTCATTCATATATGAAAATAGTCCAGTTTAGCTGAAATGTCAGGAAGGTCATAACAGGTTATAATGTCACTGAGTACTTTTAAAGCCATCCTGCCATTGGTTAGGGGATAGACCAGTGGTTCTCAACCCAGTCCTTTGAGACCCCCAGGCCGGTCAGGTTTTCAGGATATCCACAATGAATACGCATGAGATAGTCTGCATGCACTTGTATGCAGGTCTATCTCATGCATATTCATTGTGGATATCCTGAAAACCTGACTGGCCTGGGGGGTCCCAGAGGACTGGGTTGAGAACCACTGGGATACACCCTAAAGAGCCTGATTGAGTTAGATATTGGTTGAGTGGGAGGTGACAAAGGGTATGGATAAATGGTGCTGATTCTGAGGAGAAGGATGTTATCAATGGTGTACCGCAGGGATCTGTCCTCGGTCTGATTCTTTTTAACGTTTTTGTAAGTGATATTACGGAAGGGCTATCGGGTAAGGTTTGCTTCTTTGTGGATGATACCAAAATCTGCATTAGAGTAGACACCCAGGAAGGTGTAGAAAACATGAGGAGGGATCTAGTGACGCTTGAAGAATGGTTGAGAATTCGTCAGCTGAGATGTATGCTAAAAAATACAGGATCATGCATTTGGGTTGCATAGATCCAGGGGAGTGGTACAGTATAGGGGGAAAAGGGCTTCCGTCCACGAAAGAAGAGCAAGACCTAGGGCTGACTGTTTCTGATGATCTTAAGGTGGCTAAACAGGTAGAAAAGGTGACGCGAAAGCCAGAAGGATGCTTAGGTGCATAGAGAGACGAATGGCCAGCAAGAAGAAGGAGGTGATAGTGCTTCTATATAAGTCTTTGGTGATACCTAATTTAGAGTATTGTGTGCAATTCTGGAGGCCACACCTTCAAAAGGATATAAACAGAATGGAATTGGTGCAGATGGTTGCTACCGAAATGATCAATGGATTTCTCTATAAGGCATATGGGTACAGACTTAAAGATGTCAATATGTACACTTTGGAAGAAAGACAGGAGAGAGGAGAAATAATAGATATTTATATACCTCCATGACAGTAATGCATGGGAGGAGAGCCTCTTTCAACTGAAAGAAAGCTCTGCAACAAGGGGGCATAGGATGAAGGTGAAAGGAGATAGAAGCAATTTGCAGAAATATTTCTTTATGGAAAGAGTGGTAGATGTGTGGAATAGTCTTCTAGTGGAGGTAATAAAGACAAAAACTGTATCTAAATTGAGGAAAGCATGGGACAAACACAGAAGATCTGTAAGTCCTCCCCAAATAAAAGTTTTCCTCTGAAGGGAAGTACAGATAACTGGGACTTGGATGCTGTGTCTACTACCCAATGGAAAAGCCAAAGCTAGTGAAAAGCTACCATGGAAAAGGTAATATCCTTGACTGCCAAGCAGACCAAAAAAGTCACTGCTAATTGCAGGAGCAACGAAGTGTCATCCTGCGGGAGCAATTGGATCCAATGGAGTAGGGCATGAGCCATAAGGCCTCCGCAAACTGCTACTTGGAGAATAAGGGAGGCAGACGAAAACTGGCTCTTCAGAAAGGCCTCCATCTTGCGATCCACTTGAATCTTAAGGACCACACCATCCACTGCTGCAATGGTGGTGTGCTTAGTAATGGCTATCACTTGTGCATCTACCTGGATCAACCACATCCAGGCAATAAGGTTCTCCTGAAAAAGAGCGTAGAGACTACTCACGATCCTGCCCCTTTCAATGGGGCAGCAGGCAAGTACCATTCTGTGTGTATCTTGCTCTTCAGAGAAACGCCCTGGAGAGTTTTCTGACCCCTGCTGACACAGCATCAGACAGCCACAGGGCAGAAGAAACTTGATTAATAAAGGCCGCCAATTCCTCGTTTGAAAACACACAAATAATGAGAAATCATCCTGGTTGTCCAGCACCTGAGGCTCTTCCTCTTCACATGTGCAGTCATTGTCTGAACCGCAGAACTCAAAGCAGATCCTTTGAAAAGAAGAGATGATCCAAGTTCCCTGAATCCACCTGTTTCAAGGGTGCTTCTGCAGAGGGGTCCCTTCTAGACTCTGCCCTGCTCTGCCCAGCTTCCCTCAGAGTGAGAAGAGTGGGCCCAGAGGCCAATGGGTCCAAATTGCCACGCCAGAAGGACCATGCCACTGAAGAAAGAAGAATTCTGGAGAAGATAGGCCAGAGGCTTGGGATGCTCTGTTTGCCCTAGCTGTTCCCCTAGCGGGATGCAGGCCAAACACTGGTAAATCTTGCTGGGTAAGTTCTGGTGGACTGAGTTCCAAAGAACTAGCAGAGGGATCCCAAGCTGAGGTGCTGTCTATCCCTTCAGCTGACCCCAATGCCATCTGCAAAGCTAACATGGTAGAAGAGAAATCTATGTTCATCAACTGCAAAAAATGACAACCCCCAAGGGGTGATCAGAAGCCTCCGTGCAGAGGGAGGGCAGAAAGGCACTGACTCCCCCCAGAATACCTGTGCCTATGTCAATCAGAACAACTTCCTGAAGCAAGTCCTTCTGTTCCACCAAGATGGGCTGGATTAAGCCGCTCTTATAGCACGTGCACCAAAGGCGTGGAGCTACGGCATGTTGCAGAGAGGGTATACAGATAGCATGCAAACCCAATGGGCGCCTCCCATGTTGAGCTCAAGTGAGGAAGTTGCCCCTAAGAGTGGTTACTCATGAGCTAAATCAAATTTTCCTCAAAGTTTTCACAGAGCTGCTTAGACATGTCCACATTCTGCTGGAGACAGAGAAATACTGAGATTGTATGGCCTCTAACTACTCAAGATGTAGTACAGGATGAGGTCATCAGAAGCCTCTGGATTTTTGCTTCCACCTCTGCTGGTAGGGGAACACAACCCACTTATCTGGACTTGCCTAGCAGGATGATATGGAAAGCAATTTTAGAAAGGGCCCATTTTACATGTGGATGTCCATATCACATCTGTGTTGCACGGGGCATGTTGGTGATGTGTCAGGGGTTCGTGGCATGGGTGGCACTAAAATCTACACTTGTATCCCTGATTTCATATAGGGGATACACATGTAAGATTAAAATTATCCACGTTCGGATTTACACCTGTTCCCTGACATGAAAGAAAAATGTGCTCCTTTTACCCTTCACTTTACAGGGGGAATTAAGGGGAATATCCCCATCACCCCCAGTGTTTACTTCCCTCTCTTAATTGCAACAATGGAAATATAGAAGCTTCTGTAGTTAATTACCGTCATCTACACGTCTAGATTTGCAAAATGGCAAAGATATACGTGTACGTGCTGACATTCACACATGCCAGTTGTAAAATGCTAGCACTTACACATGTAAAATTGTAAGGCTTCTGAAGTAGAGTTTTCCCACATGCATCTTTGCAAAATGGCTCCTACCACTGCATGTGGATCTCCATCTCTTTGCATTCTTGCACTTCCTTCTTTGATATAAATGCATGTCCATGGCAAGGGGAGAGCTACTGAATGCTAATTTTACATTGGATTTACACATGCCCATCCTCCCTAAAATTAAAATAGATTTGCAGATGTTTTCACATGGACATTGCTGAAACCACATAAAATGGCCTTTCTAAAATGTGCCTTTCACTGGTTAAGACTAAGGGATATGTCTACCAAGCCGGGCTAACGGTTAACCCAGGATATCTGCACCCAGGTGCCATGTTATTCAATGGAACCTAGGAGCAGATAGCCCGGTTTAACCGTTAGCCCGGCTTAGTAGACATAGCTCTAAAATTATCCACATTAGTAAACAGATGCCTATTTTGCATTTGTCTTGATTTTAGGTAAAAATTCTCCAGTTTAAATTCATGTCACATAGTTTGCAAGAATGATATAGAAAATATTTGTGAAATAATTATTTAACATTTTATACACCTTATCCATACTCTCTGGGGCCTGTAAAGATAGTATGAATGGAATTCACTTGGCACTAATAACTAAGTCAGTACTCATGGGTATTATTTCAGAAAAGTGGCTTCTTAATGTAACTAGTATTTAAACTAAATTTAGCTTTCTAAACAAAAACAAACTTGTTAATATAGTAATAATTCATGTTAGTTGTATGTCAGTCAGCAGATAAATAAGACAGTTCCAAACACAAAGGGATATGTTTACTAAACCCTCTTAACGTGCGTGCCGCGTTAGTCTGCAGGATGCCATAAAAGGAGTGGGCGGTCCGGTCAAAAATTAGCAAAACGGGATTAGCGCACGCTGCGTGCTCTTGTGCACCGCACACATTAGCGCACGAGGAACATGCGCAGGAAGCATAAGCAGGCGCGCTGATGTGCAAACAGAGGAACAGGGCTGCAGTACAATGGTAAAGACACTGACAGATGGTGCAGGGGTCAGGGGTTCAATCCCCCACTGTGCCCAATGAATAAGGCTGGTTGAGGCACTACCATTTATGTCTAATATTGCATTATGAGGCTTTTTAATTTTATTTTAATTACTGCTGCTAGCAAACGCACTCTCAAAGCACTGTAACATAAGGTGCTGCATAAGGCACCCCATAAGGTACCCCAGAGGGCACATTTTAAAGTGCACCGTCCGCCACGGCACCCTACAATGTTGCTTAAAGGGTGGCCTATAGGGCGCCATATAGGGTGCCCTATGAGGCACAGCAAGTTCATAGCACTGTTTTTGATGGCAGCACTGTGCATTTAAACGCATGGAAATCTTAAGTAGGTGCGCTGACATGCAAGGAGGAACAGCAGTGTAGCACAATGGTTAAGGCACTGACTGATGAAACAGGGATCATGAGTTTGATCCCCAGTGTGCCTAATACATAAGGCTGGCTGAGCCATCAGCTTTGGCATGTAAGTATTGTTTCCTGCGGCACTTTATTTGCATTTTATTAATTGCTGCCAGCAAACTATAAGGCACTCCATAGGGCACATTATAAAGTGTACTATCCGCCACGGCACCCTATAATGTCCCCTATAGGGCACCCTATCAGTCGCTCCATAGGATACCGTATAGTGCACCTTATATGGACGGTAATCATAAGGTGCCCTATAGGGCGCCCTCTGAGGCACCTTATGGGTACAGTACGCTGAGGGTGTTTTTGCTGGCAGCACTAATGTACATTAAAAATAGATAATGCTTTGGACAGCCCTATCAAATAACCCCACTGTGGGTTTGAACCCATAACCTCTGGCTCCACTGGCAGTGAAGTAACCAGTGGGCTACAGCTCTATAGCTGCTAGCAAACCCCTGGCTGGCTGCAGAAGGACTGCTGTGGTCACCAGGATAGGGTTAACCCACCCATACCCATGATGCACTGCACATGCAAATCAGCAGTCTACAGATGATCACAAGATGGGGTATGCACCCCCACAGCACCTCGGCCTGGTAGGGGGAACTGACCATGTGCGGTACTGGCACAGAGTAGCTACACACCGTCACATTGTGCAGGTACTGCACTCACCCTGAGGGTGAGGTAGGGCGCCCAGCACCAGGTCCACAGCAGAGATAGGCCATGCTGCAGGTCCCCAGCAGTGCTAATGTGTGAGATAGGTAACTTATGCAGACACACCTTGGATATATCTGTATGTCTCAGTCAGGTGTAGCCCCTATGGACCCCTAGGAGGATTATGTACCACCACCCTCCTCCTCCTCCAGGGCTGAGGGTGGTAAACAGGGTCTCCCACCAACAGATCCACATTCTACCTCCCTGCAATAGTGGCAGTAGAGGGGACCATCAACCCCAGTCCTGTTGGGGAACAGACACCCTACAGGGCAGTCAATGCAGCTCTGTAAACATTCATAACGCAATAGCAGACAGACATTAGGCCTGGATATGCTAAGCTGCACCCCACCACTATCTGATATTTTCCTGCAGCAAGCCTTCAGCCGCTGCACCCTGCAAGGCACTCCATCAAGACACATACCAGCTGCAGACAGTCTGCTAGCTAGTCCATAGTGCATGTTCCTGGTGGAAATGCGTGCACCCAGAACTGGGATGTCAGCATACACAACAACCAGATAAGTCAGTGACTGGGCCCCAAAAAGAAACCCATAAATATCACATGAGAGAAATACTATATAGCACTATGGGGGTGCCTAGCCATGCTGTGGTCACTGCACAGTCAGGGTGAGAGTGATCTCCCAGCAGGACATGCTGTGGCCACCCTGTCTGTGCAGGTGGTGGCCGGGCACTACAATGTCCCAGCCAGTGCCCTATGCCCTGTGCAGATGCATCCTGGCCAGGCTACCCTGTCCGGGCTATACCCATGGTACCTTGCTCCTCATTATGCACATTGGCAGGCCAATACTGGCAACAGTGCTGGCAGTGTGGGCTGTGGAGGGTGTTTGCAGCCACCACACACTGGATAGACAGACACACACTCCCACACCTATGCCAGCATTGTGCTACTATAGAGGAGTTTAGCAGCCCTGGCCACAGTGCAGGCATGGATATGGTACGCAATACTGTTGTGGGTCACTCCCCAGGGTGGTAAACACTGTCAGAGACCAGACCTGAAGCACACTCCACAGACATCAGAAAGGTTGCTATGATGGAGCTCAATCAGCAAACTGTGCTTAACGTAGGAATTGCTATCTGCCAGTAATCATAGCAAAACATTTGATAGCTGTGTACCGTATTCCCAGGTGTAGGGTGGCATTGCTAAGGTATGCAAGTGCTAGTATTGGGAGATGCACGCAGGGCCCAATGTCCTGCCTCTCCAGGAGGCATTGGCTAATGGAGCCTGTGGGTGTGGGTGTGTCTGCCCCTGTTGGCTGCTGCTTTACGGCAGAGGTTCCCAACTCCAGTCCTGGTGTGCCAAACACTGTTCGGGTTTTCATGCTGTCCCTCATGAATATGCATGAGATACATCTGCATACCATGGGGGTGGTGCATAGATATGCAGCACAGGCATCTTTATTAGAGGCAGCATGGAACCTGAATGGTGTTTGGCCCTCCAGGACTGCATTTGGGAGACTCTGCTCTAGGTAATGCGCCTGTTTATGGTGTCTTTGCTCTGTAGGGTAAAATGTAGGTGTTTTGGGCATGTTTACGTCATCTTCAATAAACGTTCTGTCTGTATTAGCACATTGTAGTAGTGGGTAAAATATGGGGACTGGGTTGGCAGGCACCATAGCTGGGACTTGAACCTGTGACCTTCTGCCTCCAAACACACTGGTTGTGTGCACTGCACCACTGTGTTGCCACAAAGACAGTGCATTCCCTGGTGATACTATGACTGTTTGTCCGGCAGGGCCTGTCTGTTGCAGTGCATGGCACCCACCTACACAGGGCTAGGCCATGGTCTGCTCTGGGCAGCTGCCACTGCCCCCTCCACCACCAGTACCCCTCCGCCACCATGCTGACATGGCCTTATATTGGAGACAGCAGAAAACCTGAATGATTTGTGGCCCTCCAGGAATGCATTTGGGGGACTCTGCTCTAGGTAATGCACATGTTTCTGGTGTCTGTGCTCGGTGGGGTACAATATAGGCGTTTGAACCATGCGTATGTTCTCTGCAATAAAGGTTTGTCCTTACTATCACGGTTTAGTAGCGGGTAAAATATGGGGACTGGATTGGCAGTAGCCCCAGCTGGGACTTGAACTTGTGACCTTCTGCTCCTGAACACACTGGCTGTGTTCACCGCACCACACTGTGCTCACAGAGACAGTGCAGTCCCTGGAGATACCATGGTTGTTTGTCAGACAGAGCCTGTCTGTTGCAGTGCATGGCACCCACCTACACAGGGCTAGGCCATGGTCTGCTCTGGGCAGCTGCCACTGCCCCCCTCCACCACCAGTACCCCTCTGCCACCATGCTGACATGCCCTTCTGCTGGTGGTGCTGGTGGTGTGCAGTCTCAAGCCATCCAGTGTGCAGGTAGGTGGCTGCCTATGGTGCATGTTCTGGGGTAGGGGTGCCTGCATAGGCGTCCACGCTTCCCCCCAACACCGCCTGCCAATGTTCTGTGCCCTTGGGGGTACCTGCTGGGTACTATCCCCTGTGACACTGTGATAAACACTCTTGTGCCCATGTTGGGCCCTCATCAGTTGCTGTCTGGCTGCTGTTCAGTTTCAGCATTCCTAAGTGCCACCAAGGCATCTGCCTAGTCCGCACTGTGCCCCAGCTGCACCACAGCATGTGCCGCCTGCAGCCCTCTGTATCCCCTTTCCCAGCATCTGTCCAGTTGCCCATTCCGACATGCCCGCCCTGCTGTTGTTGGAACATGTGCATGCCATAGGTAACCTGTCCAATGGAGAGGGAAACCCTGATCAGTGCTATTTCACTGTGGGATCATTCACCTTGTATGGGGACGGAGCGTAGACCCTTCCAAAATTCATATTTATTTTTTGGGGCTTTCTTGGGAGTGTTTTTTGATGTTTCCCATTACTATCACTATTGCCCAGCTTGATTATGATTTTTTTCTAATTTGTTGGGGTCATTTTCAATGTTTATTTGCACTTTTGTTCCGTGCACATGTATCACACTTATCACTTTTTTGTAGGTTTCCCTGGTTTTGCTGTACATTGCTGACAGAAATGGTTTCTTTTCCCTTTAAATCAGCTCTAACGCGAGGTTTTCACTTGTGGTATTTTTGGCCTCGAATTTCACATCGTTAGTGTGCGGGGAGCCTCTCCCCTCCCACTCTCCACCCATTGACCCCTTCTCTCCGCCCCTGGGGAGCCTTCCTCCGCCCTCCGGGAGCCTTTCCACACCTTCAGCGCTCATTTGCGCCGCTGCGCGCGTGAGCACACACTAACGCACATTTTTGCCCCGTAAAGCGTCATTAGCGCACGCTAAGGTACCTTAGCGCACGCTCATGCGCGCCACGCACGTTAAGAAGGTTTAGTAAACATACCCCAAAAAATATTTTGAATTAAATACAAGTATCTGAAATTGTAACTAGGAGTTATTTAAAAATTGCTATTTCATAAAGCTGAAATTTTCTAGATCTATATTTAGTCATACATGTATTTTAGTAACACACATCAGAAGTCAATTATATAGAAACAGTTCATATTTATTTCACTATTACTAAAAGTGATTAACACTGACAATACATTCATGCATTAGAAGATGTTAAGAATTATTTTGCTTGCTAAGAAATATAATAACCTAAAATGAGCAAAGCTGATGTGTGATAGCATATGATTTTAGGCGACGTGCTGAAGCATTCTACTTCATATGTTAGTGATAGACAGTAGGTAAGACGGCATTGAAGCGGTTCTGCATAGATTTATCATTCCTTATGCTTGTTGTACATGCATGATTTATTTCTATGCATGCATTTTCAGGCTCATTCATTTTGTCTTACCCTCATCCCTTCAAATCGTGACAGGGCTCTTAAGGGTCTCAATGCTCTTAGTGTCCTAAGGGACTTAATGGCACCTAGTTCTGAGTAGCCCAAGGCATTAGCTATTAAGCTAATCAAAGAGACCTACAGAAACAGAAAAGTGATAATTTTCATTGGTCTTTCAGAATCCTTAGTACATACATTCTGATGCATTATATGCCATGGTATTTTCAAGAAGAATCAACATTGGACCTCCTTCTGGAACTCCTACTGGGACCTAGAAGAGAACTCTTACAGAAGTTAAAATAGGGAAAAAGATGCATAGTACTAATTTTATTAATAGATACCTAGTGGCACAGGGAACCATAAGTGCCTTACCCTTCACATGTATTGTTGGAGATAAAGTTCAAATTGAAGAACCAAGCCACAAAATATAAAAGGAACCTACAAAAAAGAATACAGGTGAATGTGTACTATTAGCCATTCTGGGAAGTGGCTTTATCTTTATGTTTCAGATCTTGATAATGGCCATAGAACCTCTGTACTCTCAATACCTAAAAGCCATACACAAAAGAAAACTGGTAAAAACATATTTTGAATTTGTAGTAATTAGCATGGAAGACTATTTGGGTATTATATTGAACTTTAGTTTGTTAATATAAAAAAATACATTTTTCTCTAGAGTTTTACAATGGACAGTATTCCTTTTTCTAAAGTTACAGGGCAAAACCAACAGCGTATTTTTTTTGGCAACATTCCAAAATGTGATGTCTGAATGGGGGTAAAGGAAAGAAATCCTGCCTTGTGTAAGGTGGTCACAGTGAAATCCTGTCTCATCCAAACAAATCAACATTTATAGAGCTGGTGTGCATGAAAAGTGTAGTTACTCATCTGTAACAGGTGTTCTCCAGGGACAGTAGAAATCAGTCCTCACATACGAGTGATGTCGGCGCCAACGAAGCCTGCGTGGAAGCATCTCCCTAGCTTACAAAGAAAGCCTTTGGGAGATAACACCACACATGTGTGGTCCCCTTTCCACCCAAGGGTGCCATCTTGCTCAGTCAGATAACATAGCTAGGATGGAAGTAAAAATAAACAAGGTAGGAAAGCAACTCCTAGGGGAGGAGAGAGGGTTGTAAGGACTGATTCCTGCTGTCCCTGGGGAACACCTGTTACAGGTGAGTAACTATGCTTTCTCCAGGAACAAGCAGGAAGTCAGTCCTCACATATGGGACTCCCTAGCTCCAGGCTGCCGAGGACTGAACCACAACAGCACAAACAGTGACCAAGTCAGGTAGCTGTGAGTTGCAGAAAGTGAGCCCCCAGCTGTGAGACTCTGAAGACCCTAGCATTCAGCAGCACCATCACTCCAGTAGCCTGAACACAAAAGGGTCGGAGGGCAGGAGTTGCCTACACCCCGAACAGATTACGGCTTACCGCCTGGCCGAAGGCACTATCCCGACAGGACTCACTTTCCAAACAATAGTGAGCTGCGAACGTATGGATTGAAGACCATGTGGCAGCTTTGCAGATCTCCATCACCAGTACTGTGCGCAGGTTCACCACCGATGTGGCCATCACTCTCACGTGATGTGCTGTGATCTGGTGGTCCAGGGAGAGCCCAGCTCACTCATAGGCGAGGTCAATACAGTCTGCCACCCAAGTCCCTAGCGACCAGAGGGGTCAGTGGAAAGGCATAAAGGAGGCCTTCTGTCCACGAGAAGGCATACGCCGCAACTCTCAACCGGTGCGGATGCCGCAAGCAGAAGCTAGGCAGCTGCGCATTGGTCCAGGGTGGCAAAGAGGTCCATCACTGGTGCCCCCCAGAGGCAGAAGAGATGTGAGGCCACCCTGGAGTGGAGACGCCATTCGTGTGTCTAGAGTACCCTGCTGAGTTTGTCTGCCAGGGGATTATCCTGGCCCAGGAGGTTGACCGCCCGCAGGAGCCTGTTGTTCCGAGCTGCAAAGGAAAGGAGGGCCACTGTCTCCTGGAAGAGGGACTATGACCCCATTCCACCCTGCTTGCTGACATAGAAGATGGTGACCTGGCTGTCTATCTGTACCAGTACTGACTGGTGTCTCAGGCGGTGGTGGAACGTCCGTAGGGCCAGAAAAATCGCCCTGAGTTCCAAAAGATTGATCTGTAGCAGGGATTCCGCTGGGACCAGCTGCCTTGCATGCGACAGTCCTCACAGTGCATCCCCAAACTGAGGAGGGAGGCGTCCTTCGTCAGGGCCCTCTGAGGCGGGGGTGCCTGGAAAGGCATTCTAGCCCGGACGTGGCAGGGAAGTAGCCACCAGTCGAGGGACTCCACCAGCTGGTGGGTTATCCTGATCCTGTCCCACAATCTGCTCATGGCTAGTGTCCACTGCGCATGGAGGCACCACAGGGCTGTTGGCATATGTAGGCATGCTAGCGGGATTACATGGACCGTGGAGGCCATGTGGCCCAGAAGGCAGAGGAGGGCTGGCACCGAGCGATGGTGCTGAACCTTCGCTGCTAACTCCCTGAAGCGGTCTTCCCTTTCCCTGGGCAGAAAGGCCTTGGTCTGCAGGGTGTCCAACTGAGTACCTATGAACTCCAGACTCTGGGCTGGAGTAAGATAGGATTTGGGGTTGTTGTTGTTAAGTGCCATCGAGTCGGTGTCGACTCATGGCGACCCTCTGGATAGCTATCCTAAATTGTGTTCGGTCTTGAGTCAGGCGGCTCATTGTTGACAGACTGGTACCCGTAGCTGCTGTTATTGTATTGATCTATCTCATTGCTTGCCTTCCTCTTTTGCGCTGACCTTCTATCTTGCCAAGCATGATGTCCTTCTCTAATGATCTCTCTCTTCGCATGATGTGTCCAAAGTATGAAAGTCAAAGTCTTGTCATCTGAGCTTCTAAAGAAAGCTTAGGTTTGATCTCCTCTAGTACCGACTGGTTTGTTCTTTGGGCAGTCCATGGTATACACAGTATTCGCCGCCAGCACCATAATTCAAAGGCATCAATTTTCTTCCTGTCTATCTTTTTCACTGTCCAGCTTTCACATCCATATGATGTTATTGAAAATACCATGGTTTGAACAAGTCGAATCTTTGTATGGAGAGAGACATCTCTGCTCTTGAGAATCTTATCTAGGTCTTTCATAGCCATTCTGCCAAGAGCAATGCGTCGTCTGATTTCGTGACTGCTTGTTGCTTCTTTATTGATAGTTGATCCAAGTAGGTTAAAGTTGTTCACAATTTCAATTTCTTCTCCTTCAATGATGAACCTATTGATTATGCCAGTTGTCATGATCTTTGTCTTCTTTACATTAAGGTGCAGGCCCATTTTGAGACTATGTTCTTTGATTGTGAGAAGCAAATGTTTCAGATCATCTTCACTTTCAGCCAGTAATGTGGTATCATCAGCATAGCGAAGGTTGTTGATGAGTCTTCCACCAATCTTCACACCTCTGTTGTCTTCATACAATCCTGCTTCTCTGATGATTTGTTCAGCATATAAATTAAACAGGTAGGGGGAAAGTATGCAGCCTTGTCTTACACCTTTGCTTATTTTAAACCATTCTGTTTCTCCTTGTTCCGTCGAACTGCTGCTTCTTGATTTGGGGTAGTTGATGATAAACCCCAGGTGCCGCAGCAAAAGAGTTGCATAACCTGCGGCTTGGTGGGCCTCTGCGGCTGTGCTGCCCCTGATAAGTTAGTCGTATATGTAGAGGAAGATGAAGGGCCCTTGCAGACGTAGATGGGCAGTGACCACTGCTAGGCATTTTGTGAAAACCCTCGGTGAGGAGGCCAGGCCGAAGGGTAGCACTCTATTGATAGTGTCCTCCTCCTACCACGGACCTTAGATACTGCCTGTGGGAGGGATGGATCAGGATGTGTGTGTAAGCATTCTTTAGATCCAAGGAGCAAAACCAATCTCCCTGGTGGAGGTAGGATAGCAGTGTTCCAAAGGACAGCATCCCGAACTTCGCCTTCACCAGAAACCCGTTTAAGTTTCACAGGTTTAAGATGGGCCTGAGGCCACCAGTCCTCTTTGGGACAAGGAAGTACCTGGAGTAGAAGCCTTTGCCCACAGGTGTCTGGGTATAGTTTCTACTGCATTGTCCCTGAGAAGACCTGCGAGCTCTGTGAGCAGCAGGGTCTGGTGAAGGAGGGGTCATACTGTCTCTCCTGGAAAGAACCTGGGTGGAATCTGCTGTAGTTGGAGGAGGTAGCCCTCCCTGACCACCTGCAGTAGTAACAGGTCCGAGGTGATTGAGGCCCATTTGTGGGCAAAGACCACCAGGCATCCCCCTGTGGGCTGGTGAAGGTCTGCTGGGGAAGGGGAGGCCCTGACCTGGGAGTCAAAAGCTCCCCGCAGTCTGAGTCCCTCCATGGGGTTTTACCGGTTTCTTCAATGCAACCTCCAATGCAACCTCCAATGCAATCTTTGTCCAAAAAACTGCCAGCATGGGTCCAAAAAACTGCCATCATGGTTTAAAGGTGAGGTCAGAGAGGCTGTTGTTGCCAAGAAAGCATCTTTCAGGAAATGAAAAAAAGAGCCAAACGATGAAACCTGGAAACAGCACAAGCACTGGCAGGTCAAATGCAAGGCATTGATAAAGAAGGCAAAGAGAGAATTTGAGAAGAAGCTTGCTGCGGAAGCAAAAACGCGAAATAAAGATTTTTTCAAGTACATTCGTAGCAAAAAACCTGTGGAAGAGTCAGTTGGACCATTAGATGATAGAGGAGTTAAAGGGGCACTAAGAGGCGACAAGGCGATAGCGGAGAGACTGAATGAATTCTTTGCTTCGGTCTTTACTGAGGAAGATGTAGGGATGTTACCCATGACTGAAGTGGTATTTAAAGGTGCGGAAGAATTGAAGGAAATATCGATACATCGGGAAGATGTATTACAACTATTAGATAAACTGAAGAGTAGCAAATCACCTGGGGCCGGATGGTATACATCCAAGGGTGTTGAAAGAATAGAAATATGAGATTGCAGACCTGCTATTAATAATCTGTGAACTATCATTAAAATCATCTCTAATACCTGAAGATTGGAGGATCGCCAATGTAACACCAATTTTTAAAAAGGGTTCGAGGGGTGATCCGGGAAACTACAGACCGGTGAGCCTCACGTCAGTACTGGGAAAAATGGTAGAAACCATCATAAAGAATAAAATTACTCAGCATGTAGATAGTCATGGCCTAATGGGAGACAGCTAACATGGCTTTAGACAAGGAAGATCTTGTCTTACTAATCTGTTATGTTTTTTTGAAAGTGCGAATAAACAGGTGGACAAAGGTGAGTCGGTTGATATAGTGTATCTGGACTTTCAGAAAGCCTTTGACAAGGTCCTTCATCAAAGACTTTTGGCAAAACTAAAGAGTCATGGGATAGGAGGCAGTGTACTACTGTGGATCAGGAACTGGTTAAAAGATAGAAAGCAGAGGGTTGGGCTAAATGGCCAATTTTCCAAATGGAGAAAGGTGAATAGTGGTGTACCCCAGGGATCTGTGCTGGGTCCGCTGCTTTTTGACATATTCATAAATGACCTGGAAAGTGGAATAATGAGTGAGGTTATCAAATTTGCAGATGACACAAAACTATTTAAAGTTGTTAAAACCCAAAAGGATTGTGGAAAATTGCAAGAGGATCTTGATAAATTGGAAGACTGGGCATCAAAATGGCAGATGAAATTTAATGTGGACAAGTGCACATTTGTGCACCTAGGGAAGAACAACCCAAACTATGGTTACACGATGCAAGGTTCCACATTAGGAACCACCACCCAGGAAAAAGATTTAGGCGTCATTGTGGATAACATGTTAAAACCCTCGGCCCAGTGTGCAGCGGCAGCCAAGAGAGCAAATAGAATGCTAGGTATCACAAGGAAAGGAATGGAAAATATAACAAAAGATATTATAATGCCTCTATACCGTTCCATGGTGAGACCGCATCTTGAATATTGTGTGCAATTCTGGTCGCCATATCTTAAAAAGGATATAGCGTTATTAGAAAAGGTTCAGAGAAGAGCCACCAAAATGGTAAAGGGGATGGAAGGATACTCCTATGAAGAAAGGCTAAAACGGTTTGGGCTCTTTAACATGGAAAAGAGACGGCTGAGGGGAGATATGATAGAAGTCTATAAATTAATGAACGGAGTGGAACGGGTAAACGTAGATCGCCTGTTTACGTTATCAGAATATAGGAAGACTAGGGGACATGCAATGAAGCTACAGGGTAAACTATTTAAGACCAATAAAAGAAAATATTTTTTCACTCAACGTGTAATCAAACTCTGGAATTTGTTACCGGAGGATGTAGTAAAGGCTGTTAGTGTAGCTGGGTTTAAAAAAGGTTTGGACAAGTTCCTGGAGGAAAGGTCCATAAACCATTATTAAAAAGGGACCCAGGATATCAATGCTTGACCTAGTACAAGCATTGCAGAACCTGTGTCTTTTGGGGAAACTGCTAGGTACCTATGACCTAGATTGGCCACTGCTGGAAACAGGATACTGGGCTTGATGGACCTTGGTCTGACCCAGTATGGCATATCTTATGTTTTTATGTTCTTATGCAACATCGGCAGACTTCTTCTTCTTCTTCTTCTCTGGCTCCATGGTCTTCTCGGAGGCCCCACAGCCGCGGGACTCCAAAAACGCCTGGGTAACTCAGAATGTGCTGGGCTTGGTGCTGGGGAGGTGGGTGCCAAGTCGGACCTGGGGAACAATTTTTCCTGCAATTCTGACCGTTTCCTGTTGGTTTTGGCCGATATGGCCTGGCAGAGGTCGCAGGAGGTGCTGTTATGGTCCGAGCGCAGGCAGCAGACATGTGTGTAAGTAATGGACATAGTTTGACTGCAGCAGTCACACTTTTTGAACCCACCAGGAGATATGGTGGGGGACACCCAGATGGGGTCGACAACTCCTGGGCAAAAAGAGGCGCAAATGCTGGTGAAGGGAGACTTCGATTAAAAAAGGTGCCAAGAACGGCGGCGGGAAGCACTGACTCGAGGCAGGAAGAGGAACCGGTACATCTAAGTTTTAGGAACAGTTTTGTCAAGATTTTTTTCAGGGGAACAGGAGGTATATCCATTGGGCTCTGTAGAAAAAAAGAGACTGAGCAAGATGGCACCCTTGTGAGGAAAGGAGAACACGCATGCGTGGTGGCATCTCCCAAAGACTTTCTTTGAAAGCTGGGGAGATGCTTCTGCACAGGCTCCGTCGGCGCTGACATCACCCATATGTGAGGACTGACGTCCTGCTTGTTCCTGGAGAGTGCTCTTCAAACAAATCCTGCCATCAACAAAACACCTCTTTCTCCTAGTGGAACCCAGATCCACCAATACAATCTACCATCCCCATTCACAAACCTTTGAGCCTTCCTTGCCATGGGCCTTATGGCAGCTGCGACAGTATCCGGAAGAGATAATGAGCACTCAGTTTCTCCTTCTGATACTACTCTACTTCCATGAAGTTTGTGGAAAGAAAGGAAGATCAGAGATCTATGGATTCAAAATGGAGCATCAGAGAATAAGAGATCTGTATGTGCAGGGGGCAGAGCGAGGAAAAGGAAAAGAAGACCCCTGGAGGCCAGTGCCGAGGAAGATGTTAGTGGCATATTGGCAGAAATACTCTTATATCCCTGATATAGAGCATGCACTAGAGTACATCTCATTTTTTAAAATAAAATGTAGAATGTGGCAGAAGATTAACATAAACAAATTAGAATGTGTCAACAAATTTCTTTATTCACGGATGATCTTATTTATCGATAGAATAAATATTTTTAAACCACTCTAGCTAGAGGTGTGACTGCTTAAATAATTAACTCACCATGCAACATTTCTATACTTTTATCCAGCATTGCATAGATGTTTTCTATACCAGTGAAAATTTAGGGGACAATATGCTAAGGTCTTTCATCCTTTCTTTGTCCTTGAAAAAGTATCTTGATAATTCATGTACAAAGGGGCTCTTTTACTAAAATCCGCAAAGCAATTAATGTGTGTTTGAGCATGCAGTAACAATCTGTGGTAATTGTTACTACATAAACATGACAGTTACTGCACACTAATTCCTGTGGTAATTGCTCATAGCGCAATGGAGCATGGAATGGGCAGATTAGAGGCATAGTATGGACATGAAGAGCACATTGCAGTTAGCGCAGGGGCAACTGCCGCATGCTGTTAAGGTGGCACTTAGCATGGCTGCATTTAACAATACTTCTTCTAAGGGTGGCATTAGTGCACCCACACTGTGCCCTGTGTTAGGGTGCATGTCCATGTGGTAACTGACAGAAACATGCTGGCCATAATGGCTTTGCACTTACTGAATGTTAGTTTTTGTGCTAAACATGCGTTAAGTACAAAACCTTAATGGGTTTTAATAAAAAAGGCTACAAAGTGTTTTGCTGCCCTGTTGCATATTTAATTTAGGTTGAAAGTTTAGTTTCACACAAAAGTAGATTAGGCCACTTGGTACTGTAATTTATGTCTAGCCCCCGCGGGATCAGAATCAGGTGCAGGACTGGCCAGTCCAGAATTTGGATGTCCGGACAGGCCCTGAAGGGAACTGGCCTCTAAAGAATTAATTTTTCTAAAAACCTAAATTCAGGTTACCTACAATCAGATTTAACTAAACACTGTAAAGGATTGAGGATTTGGATGGGAAACCCATTGATAAATTTAGATTTAAGATGCGGATTTTCTGTTATCTAGGCAGGACCTAACAAGTTCCATCTTTGCCCAAAACATAATATTTATTATAGTAATTGCACGTATTTGTTGTTATACAGTATATTACTAAGCTGCACTTCATTACTTTTCTGACAGAGTATATTCTCTCTGTGCACTCTACTTAGCACCTGGCCATGATAAGACCCATAGGTCCAAGCAGTCAACCCCTTCCCACCAGGTACTGCCTTGCATCACCACTTCAGCCTTAACATTCACCAACCATGCAGGGACTGTGTCTACCACATGTGAATATGTGATGGTGACCCACCATGGAGGGCAGAAAAATGGGAGCTCAGGACAGGGTGACAGCTAGCCTGCAAGGAAGCAGGGGTTTGTCTTGTGAACCCTGCAGCAGGACAGAACAGGGGAATGAGATATTATGTGATAGTATGCAGATTAGAGACCAGAATGGTGTGGGTCTTTTGCCAGATGCCTTGGGGACTGGAATGGAGCACATAAACCATGCCTCGCGGGGAAATGGGGCTAAGGGGCAAGCACAGTCATGCAACACAAGGGTTCCATGTATGGACTAAGTTGCTGAATCTCTACAGACAAATAATGTGCAAACTAGGGGTCTGGGAGGGGAATGGGCCATGCCTGATGGTGTGTCAAAGTCCATAATGGCCTACTGTGGGCCCTTGGCCCTGGATGTAAGTCAGCAACTCATATGTGAAGCCTAGCCAAAATAGTACCCAAATAACTTCGGATTTCAGCAATTTTTGTTCCAGGACTTATCTTTCCATAGAATCTTTGGCAGCACTAACAACAAAATGCCAGGCACAATTGGCCTAACTGGTTTTCAGGACTTCTCTGCAATTGAATGCTGCAAATCTTCATGTGCAGATTCTAGAACCGCAAGTATTCAGCTCAAAAAATAGTGAGTTCCACAGTACAGAACTACCAGAGCCTATACAAAGTGATGTGTGTAGAGACAAAAATTTTTAACCTGCTTGGATCAATCATCAATAATGAAATGACAAGCAGTCAAGAAATCTGATGACGCATTACTCTTGGCAGAATGGCTATGAAGGATCTTGATAAGATTTTCAAGTGTGCACTAAGATTTGGACTTGTCTAAGCCATGGTATTTTCAATAAAGTCATATGGATGCCAAAGTTAGACAGTGAGAAAGATAGGAAGAAAACTGACGCCTTCAAATTATGGTGCTGCTAAAGAATATTGTGTATACCATTGACTATCCAAAAAACAAATCAATTGGTACTAGAGGAGATTAAACCTAAGCTTTTCTATAAACTCAAATGACGAGACTTCAACTTTCATAATTCAACCTTCAACTTCAAGTTGTAATGCCCTGTTCAATGTAATTTAAGTTTGTTCAATGTAAACCGCCTTGATATCATGAAAGGCAGTATATAAGAAATGTTAAATAAATAAATAAATAAAATAAATTTCATATTTTGGACACATCATTCAAATAAAAAGATCATTAGAGGAAGGTATCATGCTTGGCAAGGTTGAAGGTTAATGAAAACAGAAAGACAGACAATGAGATGGATTGATACAATAAAACATAGTTACTCACCTGTAACAGGTGTTCTCCAGGGACAGCGGGAATCAGTCCTCACTTATGGGTAACGGCACCGACGGAGCCCGTGCGGAGCAAGTCCCCAGCTTTAAAAGAAAGCCTTTGGGATTTCTGCCACGCATGCCGGTCCTCTTCCCACCCAAAGGTGCCATCTTGCTCAGTCAGGTCCCAGAGCTAGAGCCCTACTAAGCAGAATGGCAAGGGAAGGACAAATTAATTGCAACTCCTCAGGGGAGGTGGGAGGGTAGTGAGGACTGATTCCTGCTATCCCTGGAGAACACCTATTACAGGCGAGTAACTACATTTTCTCCAGTAACAAGCAGGAAGTCAGTCCTCACTTATGGGACTCCCCAGCTACAGGCTACCGAACCTGTAAGCCAAAAATGCCTCTGCAAGGCCGTGAGCAGAAGCCAATGTCCGAAGGGAGCCCAAGTCTTCGGGTCCTTGGGGCAAGCTCTCAGTAGCCGCAGAAGAAGGGTCAGAGGGCAGAAGTTGCTTATACCCTGAACAAACTACGGAGTACAGCCTGGCTGAAGGCACTGTCCCAGCGGATTCCCTCTCCAAGCAGTAGTGCAAGGTGAAGGTATTTGCTGAAGACTAGGTCGCCGCCCAGCATATGTCCATCAGAGGCACTGAGCACAGCGAAGCCACTGATGCCGCCTTGGAATGGACGCTGTGTGCAGTGATCTGATGATCCAGAGGGGTTGCCGCCTTTGCCTAGGCGATGCAGTCCGCCACCCAAATGGAAAGGGTGCGCTTGGTGACTGATAGCCACAGGCGGTTGGGATTGTAGGCGATGAAGAGCCGTGCGGACCTGCGATGTCCTTGGGTGCGTTGCAGGTAGAAGGTGAGAGCCCTCTTACAATTGAGTATATGCAGGACCTCCGATGCCCGGTCGGCATGAAGTCTCGGAAAGAAAGTCGGCAAGACCACCTCCTGATTGAGGTGGAAATCCGATACAACCTTCAGTAGGAACTTGGGATGGGTGTGAAGGACCACCCTGTTCCTGTAAAACCTGGTGTAGGGGACCTCAGCCATGAGGGCTTAAAGTTCACTGACTCGCCGCGCCGAGGTCAGTGACACCAGGAAAATCACCTTCCAGGAGAGGTTCCGGAGCGAGCACATCGCCATTGGCTCGAAGGGCAGCCACGTCAGCTGCATGAGCACAATGTTCAGGTCCCATTCCACCAGAGAAGGCTGGATGGGGGGGTTTGGAGAGCAGGAGGCCTCGCATGAAGCGGGAGACCAGAGGCTGGCCCGAAAAGGGTTTCCCTTCGACGGGCAAGTGGTTGGCTGAGATGGCGCACAGGTGAACCTAACCAAATTGGACTTCAGTCCCACCTGCAAAAGGTGGAGAAGGTCCTGGAGAACCCAATGGGTGGAGCAGGAGAACAGGTCGATCTGGAGCTCAGAGCACCAGATTAAAAACTGCTGCCACTTCAGGGCGTAGGTCCACCTCATAGAGTCTTTTTTCAAAGCGAGGAGGACATCCTCGATCTCCACCGGGAGGTACAGTGAGGCTAGAAAGACCCGTTCAGCCGCCAGGCTGTCAGGGATAGTGATACCAAGTTCGGATGAAGCACCCGCCCTCCTTTTGCGTCAGCAGACTGGGGGCATTGCCCAGGGGAACCAGAGACTTCGACGAGAGCCAGATTAGAAGCAGAAACCAAGGTTGTCAAAGCCACGAAGGGGCCACGAGGATCACCGAGGCTCAGTCTCGCTGGATCTTGTGGAGGGTCCACGCCAGGAGAGGAATGGGAGGGAATGCATACAGCAGCCCGGAGGTCCAAGACAGGAGAAATGCATTCGGGGCCACCCTGCTCGGGTGTGACGTTGGCCCGCAGAAGTGGGGGAGCTTCGCATTCACCAGGCTGGTGAACAGGTCCATGGACGGAGTCCTCCAATGGCGGAACAGGTGGAGAGCCACCTGTGGGCTCAGGCACCACTTTTGTGGGTGGAGAAGCATGCTGAGCCTGTCCGCAAGGACATTGCCTTGGCCAGGAGAGGAATGGGAGGGAACGCATACAGCAGCCCAGAGGTCCAAGACAGGAGGAATGCATTTGGGGCCACCCTGCTCGGGTGTGACGTTGGCCCGCAGAAGTGGAGGAGCTGCGCATTCACCAGGCTGGTGAACAGGTCCATGGACGGAGTCCCCCAATGGCGGAACAGGTGGAGAGCCACCTGTGGACTCAGGCACCACTTGTGTGGGTGGAGAAGCCTGCTGGGCCTGTCCGCAAGGACATTGCCTTGACCTGGGAGGTAGAAAGCTCTTAAGGTCATGTCCCGACACACTGCGAAGGAGCAGAGGAGGACTGCCTCCCAGCAAAGGAGGCGGGAGCCTGCGGCCCCCTCCTTGTTGATGTAGAAAATCGTGACTCTGTTGTCGGTCTGCACGAGCACCAACTGTGATAAGGAAGCTTATCATAGCTCAGGAAGGGGCTATAGAAAAGGTGAAGTGTCTCTGAACAAGCAACCTGTCAGTGCTGGTAGAAATGAGAAAACTGAATTTTGCCATAAAAGACTACCAGTCCCAGAATGCACCAGGTTTCCAACAGCCATGAGAGGAGCTGAAGTGAGAAAACGTGTGTTCAATCAAAAGGGCTATGAGGTAATCCCCAAGCACTCATTGCAAAGGGCAGGGCTTGATTCAGCACAGCTGCGCTGTGCTAGGATGGAACACTCATCTCAAAGGGCAAGGCCTGATTCAGCACAGCTGCGCTGTGCTAAGGTGGAGCACTCATCAAGGCAGAATAAAGATAGAGTCTATTCTACAGAGAATCATCCAGAGCTGGGATGTCATGATCATTGGTATCTTGATCATCCACGGGATCCTGATCTTCATTCTCATCAGAAGCAGAGGTCAGAACGGACGGACAGAGAGAGCAAGAAGCCCTTTAAAAGAAGGAAGAGAAAAGCCTCTGGGAAGTCTACAGGAGTCCAGCACAGTACGTATACTGGGAGACAGACAAGAGGCCAGCATACACCATTGGACTGGGGGAGACCAGAGGAGTGGTATTGCAGAGGCAGGAATCTCCAGACGGCACCTGTGAGGGAAACAGCTGCACGTGGAAGGGACCCTAAGACTCATGCCAGAAGGTATGTGAAGAGAGATCCAGTATCCAGGGATCTAGATTGGAAGGCTGGACACAGAAACTGGACTACATATTGGCCAGGCTATTTAAAGGGGAACTCTAACAGCAATGGAAGCTTAGGTATGAACACTGATCTATGCCCTAGCTATAACTTTGAAAGGAAGCAGGGAAATGATTATTCTCCTGGTAGTGCTCCATTGAGAAATTCCTTTGTGCCAAGCCAAGATATTGAACCTATGATTATTGAAGAAAGGGGAGAGGTCTTAGAACCAGAATGTGAATATATGGACTGCTCTCTGTCCAAACTCAAATGGTAGTTTGCTGTTACAAAGTGCAACAACCCTCACAAAGAAATACCAACTTGTTCTTTAATCTACTCAGAAAACCTTCTGAGTAAGATTTTGAGCTACACAGTGAAAGCAAGCCAGCTAAGGGGTTTCAGCTGGGTGATTGCTAGCAATTGAGCTTACCTAATTGCTTGTGTGCTCTGAAGGGAATCACTTCTGAATTTATATGTAAAGATATAAGAAGTTAACCTGAAGAAAAGAACATTTTTCCTACTTTGTGTGTTTATTTGGTTGCTTACTGCATTGCTAAGACATTATTTGCTAAAGCCTACAAGAAAGACCAGTTTGTTGCCAACCAGGTCTTTAATCCTTTGCTTTAATTACCTGACAAGTTCAGATGTTGTTTTTTTCCTGATTTTGTTTTCCTAACTTTAAAACTGCAAGCAAGTATCCTGAGTTCTGTGCTACCAAGCATTATCTGTGTTGGGAGAACCCCTCATAAATAAAAATCTTATTTGCTTTACCCTTGAGCAAGTATAATTAATTATTGGTCACGGCTGTGTCTGGAATGAATGGACTACATTACCCACAAATCCTTGCAAATCATATAGAGGTATGCTTTTGCCAAGACTGTGAACATTCTCACCCAGGCGGCCGTCTGACACCAACTTGTCCCTCGGGTGGTGCTCGAAGACCTTCAAGCCCAACCGGACTGCTCGAAGCTCGAGAAGGTTGATCTGCTGACGAGATTCCTTGGGTAACCACCTTCCCTGGGTGCAGAGGTGGCCGCAGTGGGCTCCCCAGCCTAACAGCGAGGTGTCCATCGTGAAGATGAGTTCGTGCGGACGAGTCTGGAACGGCATGCCCCGAAGGAGGCTCTGGGGGTCCTACTACCAGACTAGGGACTCGACTAGGCTGCGAGACACCCAGACGGGGTCCTGGAGGTGACCTGAGGCCTCGGTCCATTGCACCTGGAGGCACCACTAGGCTGCTCGCATTTGCATGCGAGCATAGGGGACGACGTGCACCATCGAGGCCATGTGTCCCAGGAGGCGTAGCACAGCTCGCGCCGAGACTCTGGGCCGGCCCTGGACCTCGGTAGACAGAGTGCGGAGTCGATCCACCCATGCTTGAGGGAGAACAGCGGTCGCACACTCTGTGTCGAGAAGAGCACCGATGAACTCCAGGGTCCGCACTGGTATGAGGTGGGATTTGGGGCAGTTGATAAGAAAACTGAGGCGCTTGAAGAGGAGAACTGTGTACGATACCGAGAGATGAGCCTCCTCTGCTGAGGTGCCCAAGACAAGCCAATCGTCTAGGTATGGGTAGACAGATATGCTCTGCAGTCGGAGGTGGGCCACGCTGCCGCCAAGCACTTGGTGAAGACTCACGGGTCAGACGTGAGCCCAAAGGGGAGTACTCTGTACTGAAAGTGCTCTCCCTGCACCCTGAAACGCAGGTACTTCCTGTGCTTGGGATGGACAGGAATGTGAGCGTAAGTGTCTTTAAGATCTAAGGATCATAGCCAATCACCCTGCCGGAGGTAAGGCAGCAGGACACCAAGGGATAGCATTTTGAACTTCTCCAGCACCAGAAACTTGTTCAGGTTCCTGAGGTCGAAGATGGGGTGGAGGCCCTCCATCCTCTTCAGAACGAGAAAGTACCGGGAATAAAATCCCTGACCCCGGAGGTGCGGCGGTACCCTTTTGACCACCTGTTGGCCGAGGAGATTGTTCAACTCTTGCTGCAAGCAAGCCTGGTGCGAGGGAAGCCAGGTAGGCTCCGCTGGAGAGAAGGGAAGAGAGGATCAGTCCAGGCAAAGACGATACAAGTCACAAATCACCTGTAGGACCCAGGTGTCCGAAGTGATAGCCACCCATTCGGGGGCAAAAAGAGACAGGGTTCCTCCCACGGGCGGAAGCAGCCCTGGGGGGTGAGAGGCTATGTTTTTGGCATCAAAACCCCTGTGCTGGCTGGGGTGGTGCCAGTGGCTGGACCTTGGACCCCTTGGGCTTCTGATGCCCTTGAGTATCCCGTTTGCACTGAGTGCTGGTTGTTGGTGCAGGGGCAGATGGGTATGGCAGGTATCCCCGGTAGGGAAGCCCTTTTCTCTGGAAGAAGGGCTTTTTGGTGTGCTGCTTCTTCCGTGGAAGCGAGGATGTTCTATGAGAGAAACGGGTGCGAGTCACAAATTCCGTCTCGATCTCAGCTTGTCCTCCATGGGCTTGCCGAACAGCTTTTCACCAAGACAGAGGATATCCAGGAGCTTCTCCTTGACCCACTGCTGCTACATGGGCAGAAGATTCAAACCTGTTATACATGGCGCGGGAAAGGTATTTTGAGCAGTCTGCGACCGACCTCAGGAGGGACTGGAACCTGAGGAGGTGCTCCCCACCCAGACCTGCGGAAAAACCGCCGAGCTCCTTGGCGAGGTCGCACAGGAACATTCCCATATACAGTTGGTATGCCTGGATGCAGAATGCCAGCATAGATCCCTGCCAGGCGGGACCAAAGAGTGTGACTTCAGACTCTTCTGTTTCCGCATAGCAGATTCGACTACCATGGAGGTGTGAGGAAGCTGGGTCTTCCGAAACCCTGGGCCGCACTGAACCCTATACATGGCACAGAGTCTCCTACTAATAATAGGGACCGAGGCCAGCACTTCTCAAATGCAGAGAAGTAGCCGGGATAGAATGGACAGTATTGGAACCGTAAGAGACTCCCTGGGCAGAGACTCATACTGCAAGATGTCGAGTTCTTCTGCCCTTGGCTCCTCCTCGGTCTGCGTCGGCAGGTTGAGGGCCCGAGCCATATCCCGCAAAAATGCCAGGAAAGAGGCGGGTGGGGATGGGTCAAAAGGGAGATCTATGGGCATGGGTTTCTGGGGAAGTCCCCCCATCTGATTCCCAGCCCGAGAGGTCCGAGGAGAACTCAGAGTCAGGCTGGTTCCCACGCCCTATGGCCGAGGCCCGCTTGGAGCCGTAGGCACTAGCTCTGAAAAACCTCGCCCCCGAAGAACGGGACAGAAAATGAGACTGGTGCCGAGGACCCTCACGAGGCCTGTGGCTCTCAGGGGTTTCCAGGGCAGTTTTTGGGACCCCAGACAGGTGACCCTCGGTCTCGAGGTGCGAGCCGGCCATGCTACTAGTGAGGAAAGCAAAAATGCTGTGCTCCAGTGCCAGCATCCGGGACTCCCACTCGGGAGTGGGTCCCTGCGACGCCGATGCCGGGGCCGGGGTTACCGGGTCTGGCGTGGAGAAGGAGAGGGGGTCCTCACTGGGATGACCCTCAGGAGACTGGGTGCCATCACTGGAGACCTCCGTGTCTGTACGAGATACTTTGAGGCCGTTCCTTGTCTGACCCTCAGGAACGCCGGGGAGGGCTAAGGGAATGAGCGCTAGAACGCTCACGCTTATCAGGAGCCCCCAACAGCGACTTTGAGGTTTTTTTCTTCTTCCGCCATTCCACCTTGGGTGAACCCTGATTGGAGTGACGCCTAGACCTTGGGGTCACCATGGGGGACTCCGCCAGTGGTGGATCGGAAGGGCGAGGTGCCACTGGGGATCCCGGGGTTGCCTTACGCAAAATGTCGTCGGACTTCTGCTTGCAGCTGAGCAAGGCCTTAGCAGACATGTTCTTACAGAGTGAGCAGAGCTCTGGGTTGTGGTCAGCCCCCAGACACCGTAGACAGCAGTCGTGGGTGTCCGTGAGCGACATTTTTTTGGAGTATCTGTCAGTCACATTTCTTAAATCCGGTGGCCACAGGGGCAAATAGGGCCCCTGCAAGATCAAAAGCCCTCGAGGCCAGCGGTTGGAGAAAAAAGGGCGTGAAAAGGGCCCAAGAGGAAAAAACACTAAGGAATAAAGAAAAAGGTTCCCCTAGACCACAGCCGAAGCAGGGGTTTGAGGGGTAGGACAGGAGAGGACTGGTGCAACCGGAAAAAAAGGGGCCAAGAGGCCGAGTCAACAAAACTTTTTCCGAGGGATAAGGACATGCGTCCGAAGGGCTCCACGGAAAAAGGGAGACTGAGCAAGATGGCACCTTTGGGCGGGAAGAGGACCATGCATGCGTGGCAGCAATCCCAAAGGCTTTCTTTGAAAGCTGGGGAATTGCTCCGCACGGGCTCCGTCGGTGCCGATGTCACCCATAAGTGAGGACTGACTTCCTGCTTGTTCCTGGAGAACAGCAGCTATGGATGCCACTATCAACAATAAGCTGTCTGACTGAAGACCATAGACATTTTAGGGCAACTATCCATAGGTCGCCATGAGTTGATATCGATAGCACTTAACAACCACCACCACCCAGGGTAACTTTGAGCGTTTATGAAACAGTCCTCTTTTGTGCTTTTTCTCTTGCATTTTTTGAAGCTTTCATAATAAGAGAATTAGTCACTCCAAGCAAAAACAAAGGACCCAGTGTCGGTCTACTAATGTCCAGCTCCATACTTTGCGTACAGTTACAGCACTTTAAAACTGATTGAGTTGGGAGGAATGAGTGGCTTATTCTGGCCGGTCCATAGTTTAATAATGTGTCCTATAAGTGCTGTTTAGCAATACATAACACTGTGGCCGAGGAATGTTTTCCTGTTCTTAGTGCACACTGATGGCTTACCCTTAATCTATCCGTTCACAGCAGTGCTCAAGAGAGCCTTGTTGGCAGTCCATCTGTCCCCTCTGAGTTTCAATACACTCTCATTCAAATTTGGTGTGGCATCCAGAGCTTAGGCCTTAGCTTCCATACAGTACAATAAATTGGTAGATAGTGGTCTCGAATGTACTCCAGTTGTGTCCATCAGAAGGATTGTACTTCTTCATCCATATTTATATAATCTTTATTTTCCAGATCCTCATCAACGATGATGAACGGTCTGGATCATAGGACATTTGTTCAAACACTGGGCTTTAAAAAGAGTGTGATGCTAAAAACAATTGTGCCCAAACTTGCTGTGCTGGGTCTTGCTGTTCACAGAATTTATGTATGTTGGCTGTGTCAGAGGAGTGCAGCGGTTCAATCTCCTATACCATATCCACTGAATGAACCAGCGCTCTCTGGCGCATTAATCTTGTACCTTGACAGTAACAACATAGAAATATATCAGCCCAGCATTTATTAAATATGGCCAGGCACTGCTTGCATCCTGGTTACCAGGTATACTCATATTGTGGGAACAGAAAAGCGGAAGTCCTCCTTGAACAGTAAACAACACAGTACAGAAGTGGACAAAACCATGGTCACACCAAATGTATCCTCTTGGATGCAAGACTTTATTCAAAATCCGACTTGACATATGTGCCTGCATCAGGGGTCTAAAATAAGCTGACAAATACATTATAACTAACAAGAATCAAAACATATACATACATATAAAATGTACCATACAAATATGTAAAAACAATGTATGAATAAAAAATGTATTAAAATAAGAACATGCAGTACCAAAAGATTGAAAAATTAAAAAAAGAATAAACATTTAAATTGGTAAGATATTAAAAAAACTGCAAGTATAAATTTGTCTTGAATAAAAAATTCAAACAAATGTTGTCAGTAACCAAAGACCTAAAGATAAAAACAAATATCAATTAAAAACAACTCAAAAAGAATATGCTATACAAATCATGTGCTGTGAATACACTAACCATAAAAAACATTAAAAATTATAAAAAATAATACCAGAGCTACAACTGGTTGAAATTGCCAAGATGCCTACAATAAGGAGGTGAAAGCAACCAATTGCATTTAATAAATAATAAACTGATCAATAAAGACAAATAAAGCATATTGACTCATCTTTCCTTAAGAAGTTCTAGCAAGGAATCACTGAGGCTAGAGAAGGTTCCTTCTGATAAAGAAAGATGTCCGTACTTAAACAGATATCATGGAAAAAGAAGGAGGGGAAGGGGAGGGGAAAAGGAGAGAAATAAGGAAGGGGAAAGGACAAAAGGGAAAAAAGGGAGAAGGGGAGAGAAAGGAAGAGGAAGAAGGAAGGAAAGAGAGAAGAAAATATATAAAAATATATAATTGACTCAAAAACAAAAGACAAAATACAATTGGAAGGCTATAAAGAAACAGGAACAGGTAAGGAAGATAAGGCCCCCAGTAACAATACTCAGCTATTTTGAAATCATGGAAGGACGTACAATGCTCATAAGGTGGAGAGGTGCCTGATGGCAATTATGGGGACCGTTCCTCTGACAAGAACTCAGAGTGATCAGTCTTCCAGGAGTGCTCGGAAACAGACTCAGAGAGCAACTCAGACATCTGACTCTCTAAGACCTAGATGAGTTAGATCTCCTTTGGGAGTCATGGTGCACCAATCAGCTTTCCTGATACACAGGACACTGATATCAGCTGGGCATTGGCCAATATCAAGGCCTTTTTGGGTCTCAATGAGATCTGTCTCCTGCAGGCAACTTAAGAGTTTCAAGGATCAGCTTAATGGCCCGATATCGTTGCTTTGGAGTGAAGAGCTCCTGCATGTAGAATGTCTGCATGAGCTTGTCCTCCATTCTTTTAGCTAACAGCTCTTCGAGAGCTGCCACTAGCAAAGCCATGGCGGTCTCAGCAGAATTGGTTGATGAGAGTGAATCAGCTGGCAAGTAATAGATCCTTTGAGTCTGGAACAGCCCTTCTGATCTCATGGACACTGAGCTACTATCTCTCCAGGACTGCTTCAGGGTTGGGTATTGCTTGAATCCTCTGTGCTCCGAGCATCATACCCTGAAGAACTTCATTGCCGATGCATCTCAGCCTCCACTTGAAGCTCGCCATCAGTGGGCCTTGATGCCAACAAAGCTGAGGACAAATCCTTCCTCTCCTTCAGAATGGATACAGTAAGTGATTGATTCTTGGCCACCCTACTGGTGGTAGGGCTTAATTTGTAGGCAAAAAGGAAGTGGGACTGTGGGCAGGGCCAAG
The DNA here is from genome assembly GCA_033557465.1 of Ichthyophis bannanicus. Classification (NCBI taxonomy): domain Eukaryota; kingdom Metazoa; phylum Chordata; class Amphibia; order Gymnophiona; family Ichthyophiidae; genus Ichthyophis; species Ichthyophis bannanicus. Next base: position 641,070,826 of record CM066036.1, on the reverse strand, counting down.
GCCATTAAGTGATATGTGAGGCAGGGCTAGGGCCAGAAGTAACCTATGGAGGTCGGCCATGACTGGCAACCCCCCAGAATTTCAGGGTTTTCATGCCATGTTCAGATTAAAAATGAATGATAATGAAATGAAAGGTCAAGCGGCTCACAACAACTTTCTGGGGATTGAATCTGAGTGGTCACTTCCAAAACTGGAGAAGTGCCAGAACTCCATTCTACACTCAAGCATACCAGACGAAAGAAATGGACAACACTGGAAAAAAAGATCACATAGGGAGAGTAGGGAGGTCAAAGCAAGGCTTTTGACTGTGTAAACCATGAGAAACTCTGGGCCACATTAAGAAGCATGGGTATACCAGAACACCTGATCGTACTCTTGCACAATCTGTACATTGATCAAGAAGCAACAGTTCGAACGGAACAAGGAGAAACAGAATGGTTTAAAATAAGCAAAGGTGTAAGACAAGGCTGCATACTTTCCCCCTACCTGTTTAATTTATATGCAGAACAAATCATAAGAGAAGCAGGACTGTATGAAGACAATCAAGATTTGAAGATTGGTGGAAGACTCATCAACAACCTTCGCTATGCTGATGATACCACATTACTGGCTGAAAGTGAAGATGATCTGAAACATTTGCTTCTCACAATCAAAGAACATAGTCTCAAAATGGGCCTGCACCTTAATGTAAAGAAGACAATATCATGACAACTGGCATAATCAACAGGTTCATCGTTGAAGGAGAAGAAATTGAAATTGTGAACAACTTTAACCTACTTGGATCAACTATCAATAAAGAAGCAACAAGCAGTCAAGAAATCAGATGATGCATTGCTCTTGGCAGAATGGCTATGAAAGACCTAGATAAGATTCTCAAGAGCAGAGATGTCTCTCTCCATACAAAGATTTGACTTGTTCAAGCCACGGTATTTTCAATAACATCATATGGATGTAGAAAAACAGTGGGCAAAACTGAAAGGGGATATTTTAAGGGCAACCAACCTTTTTGTTAAAATGGTAAATAAAGGTAAAAGGAAAAGGAGACCGCTATGGTTTTCGAAAGAAGTAGCTGAAAAAGTGAAGAAAAAGAGGGAGGCCTTCATGAAATACAAGAGATCACAGAGAGAGGAAGACAGGCATCTGTATTTGGAAAAACTTAGAGAAGCTAGCAAAGTAGTCAAGAAGGCAAAGATGCAAAAGGAGGAGGAAATAGCCAATGCAATAAAATGGGGGGATAAGACATTTTTCAGATATATTAGTGAGAAGAGGAAGGGCAAAAGTGGTATTGTCAGACTCAAGGATGCAGGGGAGGAATATGTAGAAGTTGATAAGGATAAAGCGGAATTGCTTAACAAATATTTTTGTTCTGTGTTCACAGATGAAGAACCAGGAGCAGGACCTCAGAAAACCCACAAACAGGAACAGAAGCGAAGGACATCTTGAACAATTTTCAGAAGACTGTGTTTGTGAGAAACTAGCTCAACTTAAAGTAGACAAAGCGATGGGACCGGATGGGATACACCCTAGAATACTGAGGGAACTTGGGGACGTTCTAGCAACTCCACTGACTGACCTTTTCAATGCCTCGTTGGAGTCGTCAGTGGTGCCGAAGGACTGGCGAGAGGCTCATGTGGTGCCTTTACACAAAAGCGGAAGTAAGGATGTGGTTGGTTTAACTTCGGTGGTGAGTAAATTATTGGAAACGCTGCTGAAAGAGAAAATAGTGAGGTTTCTGGAGTCCAGCGGATTACAGGATCCGAGGCAGCATGGGTTCACCAGAGGCAGGTCTTGTCAGACAAATCTGATTGATTTCTTTGACTGGGTGACCAGGGAGTTGGACCGAGGGAGAGCTCTAGATGTGTTGTATTTAGATTTCAGTAAAGCCTTTGACACTGTTCCTCAAAGGCGACTTATAAACATATTGAGCACCCTAGGGATGGACCCTAAAGTTACTGCTTGGGTTAGAAATTGGTTGCGTGGGAGGCGACAAAGAGTACAAGTAAATGGAGCTCACTCTGAGGAGAAGGATGTTACCAGTGGTGTGCCCCAGGGATCTGTCTATGGTCCGATTCTTTCTAACATCTTTGTTAGTGATATAGCGGAAGGGCTGTCGGGTAAGGTTTGCCTCTTTGCGGATGATACCAAAATCTGCAATACAGTAGACACCCAGGAAGGTATAGAAAACATGAGGAGGGATCTAGCTAAGCTTGAAGAATGGTCTAGAATTTGGCAGCTGGGATTTAATGTTAAAAAATGTAAGGTCATGCATTTGGGCTGCAGCAATTCAAGGGAGCAATATAGTATAGGGGGTGAAGTACTTTTGTCCACTAAAGAAGAGCGGGACATAGGCGTGGTTGTGTCTGATGATCTTAAAGTAGCTAAATAGGTAGAAAAGGCGACGACAAAAGCTAAAAGGATGCTTGGGTGCATACGGAGAGGAATGGCTAGCAGAAAAAAAGAGGTGATAATGCCTCTGTATAAGTCTTTGGTGCGACCTCATTTGGAGTATAGTGTGCAATTATGGAGACCGCACCTTCAAAAGGATGTGAACAGGATGGAGTCGGTGCAGAGGGTGGCTACTAAAATGATTAGTGGTCTTCATTATAAAGCATATGAAGACAGACTGAAGGATCTTAATATGTACACCTTAGAGGAAAGGCGGGATAGAGGTGATATGATGTGAAAGCCGGACAGTGAAAAAGATAGACAGGAAGAAAATTGATGCCTTTGAATTATGGTGCTGGCGGCGAATACTGTGTATACCATGGACTGCCCGAAGAACAAACCAGTCGGTACTAGAGGAGATCAAACCTAAGCTTTCTTTAGAAGCTCAGATGACAAGACTTTGACTTTCATACTTTGGACACATCATGCGAAGAGAGAGATCATTAGAGAAAGACATCATGCTTGGCAAGAAAGAAGGTCAACGCAAAAGAGGAAGGCCAGCAATGAGATGGATCGATACAATAACAGCAGCTACGGGTACCAATCTGTCAACAATGAGCCGCCTGACTCAAGACCGAACACAATTTAGGATAGCTATCCAGAGGTTCACCATGAGTCGACTCCGACTCGATGGCACTTAACAACAACAACACGGGTGGATTGCAAATGGACATGGGAAAGAGAGGGGAGGTGGAGGCGATTTATGTATGCTGACTGAAGATTGCGACTGGGGGTGTGAAACTGAAGGAGATCTGCCAAATACTGTGAGGTATGGGTGTAAACAACTTGATGGACGATGAGGAGGATTTTAAAGCGAATGCGATATTCTACAGGAAGCCATTGATGGTGGATGAGAAGGGGGTTACGTGCTCCTGACGAGTGGAATGAGTAATGATACGAGCTGCTGTGTTCTGAATATGCTGTAGTCTGTGTAGCTGAACCTGAGGAACACCAGCAAGGGCAGAGTTACAGAAATCAAGACATGACAAGGGACAACAAGAGAGTGGTGAGAGCTTGTGGAGTAAGGAAAGGACTGTAGAAATGGACAGGTAAAAGGGATACCAGAATCCCCAATATGTAATTGAAGATGGATGAATTTCTGGATGCAGATCTCTGGGATGTGCTGATGGAGGAACTTTACTGGCGGTGGCCGTCACTCGCGGGTTTGTCCTTTCACCTACTTCCTCTTAAATAGAATAGGATAGCATGATCATGAGTTCTGAGAACATTGTTAATGCAAGCATAAAGAGTAAACACAGGCTATGAACTGTGCAACCATAGTTCATTGTACAGTCAACTATAGGTCACAGATGACACAGCATAATTTCTGCAACTCTGCAATTATAAATAATTCTGTCATAATCAAGTAAATTTCATCTAATACATTGTAATCAGCTCTTACTCTGTAAAAGAATTCTAGCGACACCTTGTGTTATTTCATGTTTATGATTGATGACCATGTTACTTCCCCTTTTTCTTTAATAAAAAGGGCTTCAAGGGTGGAAGAGGTGGAACCGTGCTGTGTCCATGGACCTTCTGTTGCTTTCCCTCTGAGCTCAAAGAAAGTAGCACTTTGTGTGTGATTGTGTTCTGTGTTACTCTCTGCTTATTTCTCACTGCTTGAGGGACCAGAGACCGAAAGAGCCGTGGTATTGTGCCAGATCACGGGTATTCTTCAAGGACGAACAGCATGGATCTGATGGAGAAAAAGGAAAGAATTTCTAATGACATGGGAAATATGATCACAAAATGAGAGATCGGGATCAAGGAAAACCCCGAGGTAACGAAAACATGCACCATGGGATGGGAGAGCCTGAAAGGTATGGGGCTACCCAGGGGCAAGGACTACCATGAGTGAACCAAATAGCAAGCATCTTGGCCAGGTTTAGGTGTAGACAATTGGTGGTCAACCACTTAGCAACAGAGAGGAGGCAAGAATTGAGGGGAGAGAGATACGGCTGAAGGGGACAAGAGTGATGGAGGAGAACAAGGTCGTCGGTATAGTAGAAAGCAGATATTCCAGACTGTTGTAACAGGAGGGCAAGTGGTGCCAGAAAAACATTGAACAAGAGAGATGCCAAGACTGAGCCCTGGGGAACACCGCAGTGAAGGGGGATAGGATCAGAAGAAACAGCTGGGGTGATACGAGAAAGGATTGCATAAGATCGAGAGAAGAGATAAGAGTGAAACCACCGGTAAACAGTGCCTCAAAGACAAGCTTCACACAAGCTAGAAAGGAAAAGGTAGTGGTTGCCAAGATCAAAAGCTGCTGAGAGATCCAGAGATACCGCCACCGAGATGTCACCACGATCATGAGCAATGTGTATCTCATTAAGGAAAGCAAGAAGAACCATTTCTACACTATGACCAGGGCAAAAACTGGATTGGCGGGGGTGGAGAAAGTTTGTGGAGTTCAAGTGATGGGACAGTTTAGCAAAAATTGCTTCTTCAAGTATTTTTGAAAGAAAAGAGAGATTAGAAACTGGACAATAATGAGCAGGAATGAGAAGGTCAAGTTAGGGCTTTTTGAGAAGGGGTCTCTCTCTCTCTCTTGTTCATCAGCTCCTTTCTACTACTACTACTAATCATTCGTATAGTGCTACCCCCCAACACATGTCTAGCATCTCTTCTGTTTCCCTAGTTCCCACCCCTCCTTATCAGTATTTTTCTATCTGTATCCCTAGCCCTGCCCTTAATGTTCAGTCTCATCAGTTGCTGCACCCTCCATGTCCAGCATCTCTTCTCTCCCGCCTCCCCAGTAACTCCCCCAATGTCAGACATCTCCTGTCTATCTCCCTCCTTCCATCACATCATCTCCTGTTTCCATAGTTTCCCCCATGATCATTATTGCCTGTATTTCCTTAGTCCTCCCCTCCCATGTTCAATGTCTCATCTGTTTCCCGAGTTCCTCCATCACCAGTCATCTTCCCATACATATCTAGCATCTCCTGTCTCCCTGCCGAGTACCCCCTCCCCCATGTCAAGCATCTCCTGTTTCCCTCCCTTCCCTGTCCAGCATCTCCTCTCTCCCTCTCCCCTCTCCCCCATCCCCCATGTCCAACATCTCCTCTGCCTCCCTGTCCTACACCACCCCTACATCAACCTGCCATACAACCTATTCCATCCCCTATCATGTCTAGCATCCTCCCTATTTCCAACCTTCCTTCCTCCTCACTGGTTTAGCATCTTCCCCCAGTTCTGCACTGTCTCGTAGACAAAAATTAAATTGAAACCCCAAAAGAAACCAGGCTCTGCATGCAGCACAACACCAGAGAAATAAATGGATACAATGCCCCCTGTTCTGTGAAAAATATAAAAATGGTACATGTAAAGTCCATAAAGTGACATATTCCATTCATTAAACTGAAAAAGCTTATTTACTCACCTGTAACAGGTGTTCTCCAGGGATAGCAGGAATCAGTCCTCAAATATGGATGACGATGGCATTGACAGAGCCCGTGTGGTAATCACTCTCCAGCTTTCAAAGAAAGCCTTTGGGAATTAGGCTGCACATGTGCGGTCACCTTCCCACCCAAAGGTGCCATCTTACCTCAGTATGATGACATAGCTTAATGAAGAATAAAAAAGAAAAAACAACCCAATAGGAGGAGGGAGGGTTGTGAGAACTGATTCCTGCTGTCACTGGAGAACACTTGTTACAGGTGAGTAACTACGCCTTCTCCGGTAACAAGCAGGAAGTCAGTCCTCACATATGGGACTTCCAAGCTACCGGCTACTGAAAAAAGAACTATAGGAGCCATAGGCGACTCAAAAGGCGAACTGTGAAGGGCAGCAAGGAGTGCTGAATGGCCTGAAATCCAGTGATGCATCCCCAACATTGACGACGGAATCCCCTCTCCAGTAGCCTGATACAAAGGGCTAGAGGAAAGGAGTTGCACTAGTTCCCAAAGAGGTGACGACGTACTGCCTGGCCGATGGCGCTATCGCATCGTGAGCTCTCCTCCAAGCAGTAGTGGGCTGCGAAGGTATGGGCTGAAGACCAGGTGGCGGCCCGGCAGATGTCCCGCAGTGGGACCGAGTGCACATGAGCCACCGAGGTCACCATGGCATGCACATTATGCATGGTGATATGACGATCCAGAGAGTCCAGCTTGCTCGTAGGAGAAACAGATGCAGTCTGCCACCCAGGTAAACAGGGTATGCTTAGAGATTGCAACCCAGAGTGTGTTGATGTCATAGGAGATGAACAGTTGTGAGGAGTGGCGATGGGCCTTTGTCCTCTTGAAGTAGAAGGCCAGTGCCCTTTTGCAATTGAATGTGTGAAGCAAGGCCTCCGCCCAGGATGCAGGAAGCCTGGGGAAAAAGGAGGGGAGGACTACCTCTTTGTTAATATGCAAAGCGGACACCACCTTAGGCAGGAATTTCGGGTGAGTCTGGAGAACTGTCCTGTTTTTGTGGAACCTAGTGTAGGGGCCATGGGTCACTAACGCCTGCTGCTCACTGACCCATCTGGCCTAAGTGAGTGCTACCAGGAACACTACTTTCCATGACAGGATCTTGATATGGCACAAAGCCAGTGGCTCAAAAGGGGGAGCCATCAGCATCCCGAGGACAACATCCAGGTCCCATGCCTGGCGGTGGGTAGATGGGGGGGCCACAAGAGGAGAAGCCCCCTCATAAAATGGCCCACAAGAGGGTGCCCAGATACAGGCTGGCTGTCAATGAGTTGGTGATGGGTAGCCAGGGCACTGAGGTGGACCCTGATGAATAGCGTAGTTACTCACCTGTAATAGGTGTTCTTCGGAGACAGCAGGAATCAGTCCTCACATACGGGTGACGTCGGCACCGATGGAGCCCTCGTGCGAAGCAATCTCCAGCTTTCTAAGAAAGCCTTTGGGAATTGCATCACACATGTGCGGTCCCCTTCCTGCCCAAGGGTGCTATCTTGCTCAGTCAATGACATAGCTAAAAAGACGGCAAAAAGAACAAAATATAATAATAGGACTGCAACTCCAAGGGGAGGAGGGAGGGTCATGAGGACTGATTCCTGCTGTCCCCGGAGAACACCTGTTACAAGTGAGCAACTACGCTTTCTCCGGGAACAAGCAGGAAGTCAGTCCTCACATATGGGACTCCCCAGCTATAGGCTACCGAGAACCCACAGCTGAAAAATAGGCTCCCTCTACGAGAGCCGCAGCAGTCACAATAGGAATCTAACTGAGAGAGTAGCACTCCGGTAGCCTGACACAGAAGGGTCGGAGGGCAGGAGGTGCCTAGACCTCAAAAAGGTTACGGAGTACAGCCTGGCCGAAAGCACTGTCCTGTTGGGACTCCCTATCCAGGCAGTAATGGGTTGTGAAAGTCTGACCCGAAGACGAGGTTTATTTATTTTATTTATTTAACAAAAAATTTTATACCGCAGTTTCCAAGGATCAATTGCGGTTTACATGGAACAACAGTTTTGAGAGGTACAAACAGTTACATGCTCAATTACATGTAACACAGAATAACTATAAACATAATGATAAAACTATCATCTGAACATTTGTTTGTGTGTAACACAGAGATAACAGAAGAACTATATACAAATTTGTCTAGTTGCGAGTCATATGCTGTAGTGGTGGCGAGTCTTAGTTATTTTGTTGCGTTGGTGCTAAGTTATTCACTTGGTCCTGTGTGCTGAAGTGTGTGTTGAAAAGGTGTGTTTTGAGATACTTTCTAAATGTTTGGAGATCACTTATTTGTCTTAGGTGATCAGGGAGGTTATTCCAGAGGACTGGTGCAATGTGTGAGAAGGCCTTGTTTGTTGCTGTCTTTTTTGCTTTCCTGAAATCTGTTGGTAAAGCGAGTTTGTTTTTATTCATGGTGCGTTGTGTTCGATTGTTGTTTTCTCTAACTATGAGGGTTGTTAGATGTGAGGGGGTGATGTCATGAATAAGTTTAAATGTTGTTACAAGTATTTTGTAAGATATACGGCAATGTATAGGTAGCCAATGGCAGGCATATAGTGTGGGTGTGATGTGTTCTATGGCATTGATGTTACTGGTTATTCGGGCTGACATATTTTGGGCTATTTGTAGCTGTTTTAGGTCTTGTTTGGTCACGCCATGGAGGATAGAATTTGCAAAGACAAAGTGAGGGGCAATCATGGCTTGGATTATGGATCTAAAATCATGCGGGTGGAGAAATGGGCGGAGTTGCTTGAGGAGTCTGATTTTATAAAAAAAATTCTTGTTGTTTGTTTTATGTGGGCGCTGAAGCTGAGGGAGCGGTGAATTATGACGCCTAGATATTTCACTTCACTTTGATTTGAATATTGATGTTTTTGATTGTGATTGAGTTTGGGGGGGAAGAATTTTTGGTTTCTTGTGACAAATATTGCCTCTGTTTTTGAGAAGTTAATGTAGAGGTTGTGGCTCTTAAGCCACATTGTAATTTCTGGGAAACTGGCTGTCAGAAGGTTCGTAGGGGGGTTCAAACTATTCCACGGGAGGTATATCATTATGTCGTCTGTGTAAATATGATAATTTACACAGAAACGTCTAAAGATAGTGCAGATGGGTTGCAAATATATATTAAAGAGTAATGCAGAGAGGGCAGATCCCTGGGGGAGACCTTGTTGTTGTTTATATTTGGTAGATATTTGTTGCTCAATTCTGACTTCTTGGGTTCTGTCCAATAGATATGATCGAAACCATTTCAATACTGTATCTGTGATTCCCAACTGTTGTAGGCGTGTTATCATTGTTTGATGGATGACACTATCGAAGGCTGCTGTGATATCAATAAAGATTAGGAGGAAAACATTTTTTATGTTGTCAGTCCCTTTAGCAAGGGTGTCAGTTAAAACTGTGAGGAGTGTTTCCACTCCGTGGTAGTGTCTAAATCCGTATTGCTGATCATCTAGTGGTGCATGGGCGTCGATATTTTCTTGCAGTTGGATCTGTACTGTTTTTTCCATAAGTTTAGCCAAGGGTGGTAGATTGGAGATTGGCCTATAAGAAGTTGGGAAGCTTTTGTCGCTGGACATGCATTTTAATATGGGGCTGATATTTGAGGGGAGCTGGTAGGTAGCCATTCTGCAGTGATAAGTTTACTATGGGTAGGATGAATAAAGAGAGTTCAGGGGTGGATTCGTTTATCCAGTGTACTGGACATGGGTCTAGGTATGATGTAGTTGTGTTTAGTTTAGATAAGGTGTGTTTCAGCATGTCTTTATTTATGGGGTAGAATGTAGACCATTGTGTTATTTGTGTGGATGAGATTAGACTTTGTGTTATTATTGGGGATGAGGTTTGTTTTAGTTTATTCTCGTAGTAGGTGGCAAGGGTTTGGGGTGAGATGACCTGATCAGTAGGGTTTTTGTTGGCAGTATTGTCAGTTAGTGATTTAATGATTTTAAAAAGCTCTCTTGGGCGGTTGAGTGCTTTTGTTAGTTGACTAGAATAGTAATGTTTTTTGGCATTGTTTATACGTCCTCTGTATATTGTCAGAGTGTTTAGGTAATTGTCTTTGAGAGTTTTGGTTTTAGCTATGCGCCATTTGTGTTTGGCTTTGCATAGCTCTGTCCTAAGTTGTTTTATTTCTGGGTTGTACCATGGCGCATTTTTTCTGTTTAGACTTTTTGTGGTTTGTTTTATGTTGTGAGTTGAGGTGGCTGCGGTGGTTATGGTGGAGTTCCATACTGCAAGGGCTTTGTCAAGATCTGTTGGGTCTAATAGTAGGTGTGGTATGATGTGATTCAAAAAGTCTTCCTTGTTAAATTTTTTGAATCTGTTAATGTGATGAGCATGTGAAGGCATGTTCGAGGCAGAGTCAATTAGTGGTATTTGAAATTTTATTAGATGGTGGTCTGACCAAGGGATGGGTTGTATTTCTAAGGTTGTGGGGTTATATGCGTTGTTTAGATGTTTGGGTAAAAAGATGAGATCTAGTGTGTTTCCTTTATGATGTATGTTTTCATTTATGATTTGTGAATAGTCAAACTCTTCAGTGGTTTTTATGAATGCTTCAGTTTGTGAGTCAGAGGTAGAAGGTAGATTTAGGTCTCCAAGTAATATTAGGTGTTTTGCCTCAGTGGCTGTACCCAGGAGTTCTATCAATGTGTCCAGGTTATCAGGACTTGAGTCTGGTGGTCTGTATATTAAGCATATTTGGAGTCGTTTTATGTTTCTAGTTAGGATGTCTAAGTTTTCAATGTTATAGGACACTGATAGTGATGCTTTGAGAGATTCTTTTGTAATTATGAGCACGCCATCTCCTCTTTTTACTGATCTATGAGTGTGGAAAATTTTGTAGCCTGGGCTTCTCAACTGGTTGATTGTGAGAGTATCAGTTTCGGTTAGCCAAGTTTCTGAGATGCAGATCAAGTCAGGTGAGTGTTCGGATATTAAGTCTTGGAAAATTGGGATTTTCTTTCTCAAAGATCTTGCATTGACAAGATAGCATGTTAGTTGTTGTGGTGTATGTGGTATGATATTTGTATCAGTTAACTGGGTTGGGCTTATATTTATTTTTAACAGTCTATTTGGTTTTGCTTTGTGGTAGTTGCCTATGTTGTGAAAGGTGGAGATGTGGAGGTATCTGTTTGGGTTGTATATTGCAGGTATGTTGTAGGTATTTGTTGGATTTAGGCTATGAATTAACATCAATGTAGATATTATAATGTAGAGGAGCATTAGCAGTCTTGTTGCTAATTGATTCATGGTTGTCATCTTTGCGTTATGTTTTGTAGTGGTAGTTAGCGTTGTGATTATGTAAATGAGTTGTGTTTATGGAGGAGTATCGATTGAGTTTTTAGGATGGTGTGTGAGATTATTGAGTGGGTCTTTTGGATTGTGTGTGTGTTTGGCGTTTCATGCAAAGCAAATCTTAGATCAATCTGTGGTGTTTCCTACGTACAAGAATAGATATGATGTTTCATAGCATACAAACATAAAACTGGTTATAGTATTTATACGGTACAAGTATAATGTCTGAGAGTGTACAACATTAAGCGATAAGTCTCTTGATAGGTAGTAATTTTACTTACTAGGAGCTGGTATCTTATGGTAATGCTTTTCCGTTCTTACCTTGTAGCTTTTGTGAGAAGGTTTGATTTAAAGTTGCGCTGCTCCATGGGCTGCCGCCTATGGGCCATGCTAAAGCGACGATAATGTAGATCCTTGGAAGGATTCCCTGTTATTTTGTCCCATGTTTGTTTGGGGATTTTGTAGCATTTGCGCTGGGATGGGTTGTTCCAGGGAGGATAAGTTTGTGTCCGCCTCCATGCCCCACATAAGGGCCACGCTCAAGGGCCCTCTGGTGAGGCCCTCAGGCATGGTCCCGCCAGGATCGGTCATGCCTGATGGTGCTTCTTTTTATCCTCTGATGCAGGCCCAGGTTGTACAGGAGGAGGCAGGTACTGCAGGCAGGCTCGTTCCAGTACCAGCTGCCTCGACCCTTATCGGGGGAGCTGTGGCTGGAACGGGAAGAGGTGGTATCCGCTGGTCTGTCCCTCGATGGCGATTCTACTGCTGGCGTCCTCTGGTCTGTCCCTCGATGGCGATTCTGCTGCTGGCGTTCTCTGGTCTGTCCCTCAATGGCGATTCTGCTGCTGGCGTCCTTTGGTCTGCCCCTCGATGGCGATTCTGCTGCTGGCGGCCTCTGGTCTGTCCCTCGATGGCGATTCTACTGCTGGCAGCCCAGCAGATGTCTGCCAGCGGAACAGAGTGGAAATGAGCCACTGATGCCGCCATAGCCCTGACCCGTTGGGCTGTAACACGACCCTGCAACGGAAGCTCAGCCTCCCTGTATGCCCAGGCAATACAGTCTGCTACCCAGGTGGAAAGCGTACGCTTGGAGATGGCCATCCCCAGTTTACTGGGATCATAGGATACGAAGAGCTGAGAAGCCCTTCTATAGCCTTGCGTACGCTGAATGTAGAAGGCCAACGCCCTCTTACAGACCAGGGTATGCAGAACTGTCTCTGCCCAACTGGCATGTGGTCTGGGAAAGAAGGTAGGTAGTACTACCTCCTGGTTGAGGTGGAACAAAGAGACTACTTTTGGAAGGAACTTGGGGTGTGTGCGGAGCACCACCCGGTTCCTATAGAACCTTGAATAAGGCCTGTCGGACACCAGGGCCTGAAGCTCACTTACTCACCGAGCCGACGTGAGTGCTACCAAGAAAACTACCTTCCAAGAAAGGTAGCAAAGATGGCAGGTTGCCATCGGCTCAAATGGTGGACAAGTGGGGAGCGTGTGTGGAGGTGAGCTGCTGCCCGAGTGTGCAACGCGTCTTTCCTGCTTGTTGCAGGCAGCTGAGAGTTCCCGGATCATCGATGTGACGCGGCGCCTGGTCCCGACGTCATCTCTAGGGCCTTAAAGGAAGGAGGCTCGAGCTGCTTACCGGGAGCATGTGTGGAGGTGAGCTGCTGCCCGAGTGTGCACCGTGTCTTTCCTGCTTGTTACAGGCAGCTGGGAGTTCCCGGATCATCGATGCAACGAAGAGCCTGGTCCTGATGTCATCTCTGGGGCCTTAAAGGAAGGAGGCTCGAGCTGCTTACCGGGAGCGTGTGTGGAGGTGAGCTGCTGCCCGAGTGTGCACTGCGTCTTTCCTGCTTGTTGTAGGCAGCTGGGAGTTCCCGGATCATCAACGCGACACGGCACCTGGTCCCAACATCATCTCTGGGGCCTTAAGTTGCGGCCTACACCGCGGTTTCACGGTCACGCTCTGAAGGGGTGCATCTAAAGGGGCTTCTTAAGCCCCTTTTGCGCCCCTTCGGCGTACAAGGAGTAGTGGAGTTGGAGCCCTGGAATGGGAAAACAGAAAAAGAGACTAAATGTGAGTTCTGTTAACCCTGTTAAATCTGTTAAAGTTATTGGTCCTATGGATAAGCACGTGGTTTCTGTGAGTGGAGAGGCAGAGCTTCCTGTTGCTGTTCCTAGGTCTCCACTCTTACTAGATAACTCCTTGTCTGTGTTGGTGGTTTCTAATTCTGCCCCACTTGCTAGTGATGAAGTTATCCATCCAGTGACTTCTTCACCGATGGTGGAGGAGCAGTCCCAATGTTTGGATTTGGCATCTCCAGTGGTTTCCTCTGCTTCTCTGTCTGACATTGTGGCAGTTCCTTTGCCAAATGTTCTTCAGGTCCCGGTGGTTTTCACCAGGGCTCAACAGGACGGTGCTTCCATTTTGCCTGTGGACATTCAGAATATTTCTTTGACTGATGTTTGGCGAGTCCTCTCATGTATTGATGCTTCCTTGTCTTCTGTGGTAACTCAATTCTCTGATTTCTCGGGAGACTCTGTGGCTGGGTTGGCCCAACATGATCTTCAGATAGTTGCCTTGGAGAATGGGTGTCAGAAGTTAGATGTTCAATTTAATTTGTTATATTCTAATAATGTTTCATTTATTGGGGATAGTCTTGCATTGCATGCTCAACAAGAAATGCTTGAAATAGTTTGTGAGTGGTGAATGTTGGATGTTTAAATTTTCCTCGTACTCATTTAATATCTCCGCGGATTTTATTTGACAAGTATTTGATAGAAATCTTGGGGTATCAAGTAAATACTGGGCCTGTTGTTACTAGGTTGTATTGTTTGCCTCAGTTGGGGGCGACAGCTGGTGGGTCGCCGCAGGCTGCCGCCCCTCTTTCTTCTTTGAATTCATTGGATGTATCTGACTTCGTTGAATCATCTCGGGATGTGGTTGCTACTAGATCTACTCTTCTTGTGTCTTTTTCTTCTGGGGCTGACAAAAATACAGTTATGCGTTTGTATTTTCGGAATGGGAATGCTGATTTTTGTGGGGGGAAGGTTAATGTGTTTCCCGATGTGTCCGGGCAGGCTTGATCCAGACGCAAGGCCTTTTTGACTTTGAGGCCACGGGTCTTTGCTGCTGGTGCGACCTTTTTCCTTGGGTTTCCCTGCAGATGCCTGGTCACTATCGGGGGCACTAGATATGTTTTTTCTGAGGTTTCTTTGTTGGAAACCTTTTTACTGAATCAAGTTCCACAGGTATAATATGATTGCTGTATTGCTTTGCTTGATTTTGTACACTAGCAATGTTAGTAATAATTAGAGTTTTGTTTAGTATTTAGGGCATCATCTCCGATCCATGCATATTTTTCCTTTATTATTTTTCTTCTTTTTAATGCTGTAATAGCTATTGAATTGCTCCCCTGGATGTGGACTATTGGATTTTTCTTTTTTTTTCTTTGTTAAAATGTGTATTGTATAAGTTTGGATGATAATAATAAAAATATATTAAATAAAAAAAACAAAAAACCCCACAAAAACAAAAAAAACCAAATGGTGGACGAGTAAGCTGCCCTAAGACCACATTCAAATCCTACTCGGTTGCCAGAGGACAAACCGGGAGCTTCAGCAGAAGTAGGCCTCTCAGGAACCTGGACACTAAAGGATGTGCAGAAAGAGGCTTTCCTTCCACTGGGAAGTGGTGTGCAGCCAAGGCACTGAGGTGAACTCTGACGGAGTTGGACTTAAGGCTCAAATCTAAAAGGTGGAGAAGATATTTTAGTGCCACTGTAACCTGGCAGGAGAAAGGATTCATTTTCTGCTTTTTGCACCACACCCCAAACCTACGCCACTTAAAGGCATAGGTTAGTCTAGTTGACTGCCTCCTTGAGGCCATAAAAACTTTTTCCACGTTTTTCGGAAGGAGGAGTGGTGCGAGGACTACCCTTTCAGCTGCCAGGCCATTAGGTTGAGGGAGCTGAGGTTGGGGTGCAGGAGAGTGCCCCCCTCCTGAGACAGGAGGTTCGGAGAGGACCCCAAGGGGATTGGGGCCTCCACCGCTAGTTGAAGTAGAAGTGGAAATCAGGGTTATCTTGGCCATCTTGGGGCTACCAGGATGACCGAGGCTTTGTCTTGGAGAATCTTGAACCGAATTTTGGCTTGTGACGTAGAAGCCCACACAGAGCCTATGCAGATAGATAGAAAGGAGAAATTTACCTTCGAATCTGTTAGGCAGCCAGCATGTGCAGCTCAGGAGAAGCAAAGGAACAGAGGAGCAGAACTACAACACCCAAGCTATGACGTAGCAGAAAGCTTGGGGAATGATTATGATCACCTGTGCAAGAAAACATAGTCAGCTTACAGCGAACAGGAAGATAAAAGCTGGTTGGTAGATCCAGCAAGGGAGAAGGAGGAGGAAGAGGAAGAGAAGCAGAAGGAGAGAGCAGAGGTCAGCAACCAGGGAGGCAGAGGTCACAGTGGGAGAAGCCTGGGAACAGAGGAAGCTCTGGGCGTGTCACTGGAACAGGAAGCAGCAGAGACAAGGCTTCAGAGGAACGTGGCAGGGGAAGTGCTCAGACTACTGGTAGCTGGAGGTCCTACGAGGAACCTGTTTACAGCCCAGGGAGAGAAGCCAGTGCTCCAGAGAGAAGGAGGGCACAACCTGGGGCTAGGAGGCTGCCTAGACCGAGTGAGCAGGAAAGTCCCCAGTCCTCACTGCCAGAGGAAAGACCTCAACAATTATACAGGTGGGAGCCTAGCACTGTGAGAGGGAAAGCTAGAAGCTCCATTCGGAACGGAGGGTCAGAGCAGTGCTCCAGACCAGAAATATCTGCAGGAAGCTATAAAACAATCCTTAACAACTGGAGGGTGGAAAAGGAGGGCTGGAGAGGCAACCCTACAAATACAGGTACTCTTAAACATACTTGTACAGAACTGTGTCCCTGTACGCTATCTGAACTTTCAGAGAGAGGTTTTCATAAAAACAGCTGTGAAGGTTTAAACCCAAGCACAACGTATGCTGAATGTGAGGAGATGCAATGGGAAAGTAACACCAGGGTTCCAGAACTGGCTCCTATGGATTGTACATTATGTCTTGCGGATGATATTGAGTCTTTGTGCTGAAGCCCTGTAAAAAGAGCAAAGAAAAAGAAGATATTTTTCTTTGAGAGAGACTGTTTTGTTTTCCCTGTTTTTGGTTATGCACATGATATCCTTGGGGGAAGGGGAATAAAGCCCTTGTTTTGTTTTGCCTTAACCACTCGACTTGAGACTATTTTTGACCACTAGAAGATAGCAAGGCAACTCCAACCTCAGGGCCCTAGGCAAAGGCCTGCAGCCCCGTGACAAATGGCGTAGTTGGCAGGATTTTTGGTTTGTGTATCTGGAATACAACTGGAAAACAGAAAAACTGTGTTGCTGAGGAGCCGACTGAATGTCGCTGACGGTATCGGCCAGAAGGTTTGAGAACCAGCGGAAAAAAAAAAAAACCTACCTTCTCAAAGCTCGAGTCTACACCTCGGTCAGGTAATAGATATTTGGGCAAAGGTGCTGAGGGATTCGGAGGAGAAGGAGTGCTGAGGAAACTCAGAAAAGCTAACCTCTTAAAGAAGTGTGGTGCCGCACTTGGTGGGGTTTTTTTTCTGTTTGTCTTACAGAGAAAAACCCGGAGATGGATCCCCACGAAGTCCTTCACTGGATGAGTTCTCAGTGTGAGAAACAAAGAGAACTGGCACAGCTGACACAAGAACAAGCCGTCGCAGCCATGCAGGCCCAGCAGAAGCCCATGATGGATCTAATAGAAGCTTTGCTGGCAAGCCAGAAGGCAGCGGAGAAAAGGCCAAGAGAGCATGCCTGAATGGTAGGACCACAGAACTGTGGAGTTTTGTCTTTTGGACAATTGACTTTTGAGGACAATATTGATGACTTCATAGAGGTCTTTGAAAGGGTAGCCCTGAATGTGGGATGGCCGCTTGAGCAATGGGCAGTCCGGCTTGCTACCTCCCTAACGGGAGAAGCCTTAGCGGCCTATAAAGCCATGCCCGTTGTTCTGGCGACAGATTATGAGGAGCTTAAAAAGGCCATTCGTGATAGATTAGGCTTAACCCCTATGGTATACAGGAGGATGTTGAGAGCCACTAAGCTCCAACCGGGTGAAACACCTAAGGCGTTGTGCCAAAGAGTGCGAAGCTTGGCATGGAAATGGCTCGCTCCTGAGGGAAAGACCCTCGAATCCGTTATTGATGCCATTATGCTAGAGCAATATATGGAGGCAGTTCCTGCTGAGATAAGGTCCTTTTTGACTTTACAAAATTGCCAAACCGCAACAGAAGCAGCCCACCTCACGGAGCGGTTTATGGAGGCTGAGTTGGCCGGTAAACCACAAGGAGGCGCTCGGAGCATGTTTGGCGAGGCAAATTTTGAAAAAGCAATAAAGGAACCTAGACCCTATGTGAAAGGTGTGACCAACTGTTTGCCTAGGAGAGATGTTAAAGAGGCAGAAGTAAAATATTTTAAATGTGGTAAAATGGGTAACAGGCAGAGGAATTGTGTAATGCGAACAGCACTGATAATTGATGATGACAAATGTATACAAGAAGGTTTCCTTCTGAGTGTGGAAGTGCAAGGTGTTTTGGCTAGGACATTGCTTGACTCAGGTGCTGACCAGAGTATGGTCTCGAAAAAACTCTGTCAGGCTATACAAGCCTGCAGGGGGTCAGCACCGAGCCAACCAGAAGGTAGGACGAAGATTAGATGCGTGCATGAGCATCCACCTTTTACCCTCTGTATAGAGTTTTAGTAAAAGGGTTAGGAACACGGAGGGAGGTTTTAGTGGCCATAATCCCTAAACTGCCTTATGATATTGTGCTAGGGAGGGACTGGCCCCCGTTTTGTAGAGGAATAGAAAAAGGCATACACGTAAAGGGAGGTATGGTCTCCAACCAGTCCCAGGCCCGAACCTCAGAGATACAGGGTGAACCCCCAGAGGAGGAATCTGACCCTCGAGAGGAGGAAGAGGGACCCACAGAGGAGGAGGGTAGACCTGCAGATGAGGCACTAGGAGAGCTTCCCACGCATTAAGAGTTGATTAACGTCCCTTCTAAAAACACTAAGAAAAGCAAGGCGGACAAACGCCAGGAAAGGCACCATAGAGCTCAGGTGAGGGCAGGAATGGAAGCCGGGCAAGGATTGCCCTGGGTGCCCGCGGATCTTGTTAAAAAGTTCCCATCCTTCCCTAGGGAGCAACAAGCTGATCCGGCGTTAAAATGAGCCTTCGAATATGCCAAAAGGGATAGGGACATTCTCCCCAGATTCCTGATTGAGAAAGAAATATTGTACACGGAAAGCAATGATCCCCAAACCGGAGCAGTCAGGAAACAGTTAGTTGTCCCGACTACGTTCAAGGCAGTGGTTTTGAGATTAGCTCACGATCACCCGGTGGGGGGTCATAAAGGCATACAGGGGACCTTGGACCAAATTTTAGACCGTTTTTATTGGCCGGGTGTGTTTAAAGAAACGGCTCGTTTCTGTGAGTCTTGTCCCTCATGTCAGCGGGTTACCGCTGCCAAACCCGTGGGGGTGCCTATGATTCCTACCCCCACGATATCAGAACCAATACGCCGTATAGCGATGGATATCGTGGGACCCCTGTTAAAAACGCCTAGGGGATTCCAGTATATCCTGGTGGTGATAGATCAGGCCACCAGGTTCCCCTGGGCCATGCCTTTGCGAAACATCTCAACCAGAACCATAGCTTTAGAGCTAACTAAACTATTAAACTATGGATGTGGAGGAGTGGCCTAGTGGTTGGGGCAAGGTACTTCGGGCTGGAAGGTCGGGGGTTCAAATCCCACTAGAGGACAGCAACCTTGGGCCGGAAGGACTGGGGTTTCTAGTCCCACAGGTGCTCCTTGTGGTCTTGGGCAAGCCACTTAACCCTCCATAGCCCATGTTCCCTGTAAAATAGTTCTCTGTGTGCTGTGCTTTCCTGTCTAATCAATGTGTTTATACCTCAAAAATTTCCTGTCATGATTTGACAATTTCCAATCTGTAATCAAACTGCTGCTGATCGCTGGAAGTAGCGGTATACAAATGTATACTAAATAAATAAATTAATTAAAAATTCTGTGAAGTGGGATTTCCCCAAGAAATGCTTACCGACAGAGGAAGCAATTTCATGTCCAAATATTTAGCCCAAGTGTGGGACGCATTTGGAATTCGGCATTTAAGAACCGCCGCCTATCATCCCCAATCCAATGGGCTTGTAGAGAGATTAAACCAGACCCTAAAACAAATGCTAAGGCGAGGGCTGGATGGAAAGATGTCAGAGTGGGACATCATGCTCCTGTTTGTCCTGTACGCCTGTCGGGAGCATACACAGGCCTCGTTAGGAGCTTCCCCCTATGAATTAATGTTTGGCCGTGCCCCAAGGGGAGTCCTAGATATTTTGAGGGAACAATGGGTGGAGCCTGAAGTGGAAGAAATGGGGATACCCCTTTTTCTTCATGAGCTGAGGAGTCGCTTGCAGAGGACTTCTCAGGTGTCCAAAGAACACTTGCAAGCTAGTCAGAAGCGCCAAAAGAGATACTACGATCGAGGAAAGAAACCTCGTCAACTGGCCATGGGAGAGAGGGTGGTGGTACTGATAACAGACGCTGGTCCAAAGTTCGAGGCACAGTGGAAGGGTCCCTATACAGTAGTGGAACAGATGGGCCCAGTTTCATATGCAGTGGAGAATGACAGGGGGCGTCGTCAGGTCTACCATGTCAATGTCCTTAAGCCTTGGCATCAGAGGATAGCGGCAGCTAGTCTCTCTAGAGTACAAGAACATATCGAGACCCGCTCAGTGATTACGTGCTGTGTGAACGTAGATCCACCAGCACGTAATATCTTAAGGGGGGGGGATATGTGACGTAGAAGCCCACACAGTGCCTATGCAGATAGATAGAAAGGAGAAATTTACCTTAGAATCTGTTAGGCAGCCAGCATGTGCAGCTCAGGAGAAGCAAAGGAACAGAGGAGCAGAACTACCACACCCAAGCTATGACGTAGCAGAAAGCTTGGGGATTGATTATGATCACCTGTCCAAGAAAACACAGTCAGCTTACAGCGAACAGGGAGATAAAAGCTGGTTGGTAGATCCAGCAAGGGAGGAGGAGGAGGAAGAGGAAGAGAAGCAGAAGGAGAGAGCAGAGGTCAGCAACCAAGGAGGCAGAGGTCACAGTGGGAGAAGCCTGCGGAACAGAGAAAGCTCTGGGCGTGTCACTGGAACAGGAAGCAGCAGAGGCAAGGCTTCAGAGGAACGTGGCAGGGGAAGTGCTCAGATTGCCGATAGCTGGAGGTCCTACAAGGGACCTGTTTACAGCCCAGGGAGAGAAGCCAGTGCTCCAGAGAGAAGGAGGGCACAACCTGGGGCTAGGAGGCTGCCTAGACCGAGTGAGCAGGAAAGTCCCCAGTCCTCACTGCCAGAGGAAAGACCTCAACAATTATACAGGTGGGAGCCTAGCACTGTGAGAGGGAAAGCTAGAAGCTCCATTCGGAACGGAGGGTCAGAGCAGTGCTCCAGACCAAAAATATCTGCAGGAAGCTATAAAACAATCCCTAACAACTGGAGGGTGGAAAAGGAGGGCTGGAGAGGCAACCCTACAGATACAGGTACTCTTAAACATACTTACATAGAACTGTGTCCCTGTACGCTATCTGAACTTTCAGAGAGGGGTTTTCATAAAAACAGCTGTGAAGGTTTAAACCCAAGCACAACGTATGCTGAATGTGAGGAGATGCAATGGGAAAGTAACACCAGGGTTCCAGAACTGGCTCCTATGGATTGTACATTATGTCTTGCGGATGATATTGAGTCTTTGTGCTGAAGCCCTGTAAAAAGAGCAAAGAAAAAGAAGATATTTTTCTTTGAGAGAGACTGTTTTGTTTTCCCTGTTCTTGGTTATGCACATGATATCCTTGGGGGAAGGGGAATAAAGCCCTTGTTTTGTTTTGCCTTAACCACTCGACTTGAGACTATTTTTGACCACTAGAAGATAGCAAGGCAACTCCAACCTCGGGGCCCTAGGCGAAGGCCTGCAGCCCCGTGACAGGCTACCAGAGGCGTCGGAGGAAACGCATACAGGAGGCCCACAGACCATGAGATGAGAAAGGCATCGGTAGCCACCCTGTTTGGATGTGGCTGCCTGGAGCAAAACTGGGACAACTGGTGATTGTGTGGGCTCACAAACAAATCCAGTGTCAGCTGTCCCCAGGTCTGAAAAAGCCATTGGACCACACTCGTGTCCAGCTGCCATTCGTGGGGCTGCAGAATCCTGCTTAGCCTGTCGGCTAAGTAGTTATCTTGGCCTGGCAGGTAAACTGCCCTCAGATGAATGCCATGCCAGACTGCAAAGGAGCACAGACCAAGGATTTCCTGACACAGCAGGCAGGACCCCGTGCCGCCCTGCTTGTTCACATAGAACATGGCTACTTGGTTGTCTGTTTGTACCAGGACAGGCTGATGAGCCAAGGTTTGACAGAAGGCTTGTAGAGCCAGGCAAATGGCACGAAGTTCCAAGAAATTGATCTGTTGTGTGCTCTCATTCAGAGATCACACTCCCTGAGTGCAAAGTCCCTGGCAATGGGTTCCCCAGCCCAGCAAGGATGCATCCGTAATTAGGATCCTCGTGTGTTGAGGAGCCTGGAAGGTCACCACCACCTCCAAGTGCTTTGGTTGAAGCCACCATTCCAAGGATTGTATCAGTCTTCTGGACACTTTAACTCTGTCTCAGAATCTGCCCGTGGCTTGTGTCCACTGGCCCCTGAGGCACCACTGAGCTGTTCGCATGTGGAGGCGGGCATCCAGTGTCACATGGACTGTGGAGGCCATGTGGCTGAGGAGGCGCAGGAAGTGTCTTGCTGATATCTGAGACCTGCGACTCACTTGACGTGCCAGGGCCAAGAGTCTCTGTGCCCTGTCCACTGGCAGGTAAGCCCTTGCCTGAAGGGTATCTAGTCTGGCCCCAATGAACTCTAGTTGTTGAGTGGGCACCAGGGAAGACTTGGGGTAATTGATTACAAACCTTGATGCTGAAGCACCTGAATGGTGCGAGATGTGGCCTGTTGAACCTCCAAGGCTGACGTGGCTCTGATGAGCTAGTCGTCTAGTTAGGGGAAGACAAAGACTCCTTGGATTCTGAGGAAGGCGGCCACCACCGCCAGGCACTTTGTGAATACCCTGGGGGCGGAGGCCAAGCCAAAGGGAAGTACTCTGTACTGATAGTGGTTTCCCACCACCACAAAGCGTAGATATTGTCTGTGGTATGGATGAACCAGTCTCCCTGGAGGAGGTAAGGCAGCAATATTCCAAGGGAAAGCATCTTGAACTTCTCCCTCACCAGGAATTTGTTTAAGTTACGCAGATCGAGGATGGGTCTGAGGCCTCCTGCCCTTTTTGATACCAGAAAGTACCTGGAATAGAAACCCTTGCCCTGTAGGTGGTGGGGCACCGGTTCTACCGCCTGATCCTCGAGAAGATCTGCTAACTCCTTCAGAAGAAGGACCCGGTGAAGAGGATACCTGAGAGGCTCTCCTGGAAAGTAAGGAGGAGGCACCTGGGTCAAATGGAGTAGATAGCCTTGATGGACTATCTGTAGGACCCAAGCGCCTGTGGTGATGGCTGGCCACCTGTGGGCATACAGGGCAAGCCTTTCTCCTGTGCACTGCCTTTCTCCTGTGGTGAGAGGGGCTATGCCTTGAGAGTCAAATGCCACTCCCAGGCTGAACCGGAGCGGTGCCTGGGGTTTGGGGGCTTTCTGCTTATGCAGGCCATGCTTCTGTCCCTTGGCCTGCTGCCCCTGTTGGGGAGCTGGGGAGGCCTGAAATGGGGGGTAGCTTTGGTAAGCAGCACCCTTCCTCGGGAAAAAGGGCTTCTTACCCGAGCCCTTCTTTTTAGAAGGGGCAGAAGTCTTCTTTGAGAGCCGTGTCCTGGTCATGTACTAGGTCTCGAGCTCAGCAGCCTTTTCGGTCATGGGTTTGCTGAAGAGGTTCTCTCCCCGGCATGGGACATCAACCAACTTGTCCTGAACCCACTACTCGAGGTCTGACGACTGTAGCTATGCTTGGCAGCATGCACCAAAGCCCGCCGCAGCTACCCAGGGCGCCAACTCGAACCCATCATAGGCAGCTCGAGTCATGGCTTGTTGCATACATAGACGGGCCTCCGCGGTTACATGAACCATCAAGGCCATGTGTCCCAATAGGCACAGCAGGAGATGGGCAGATGCTGTTGAGTGATCCTGTACTTCTTTTGCTAAGGTCGCCAGACATTGAGTCAGATCCAGAGGTAGGAAGGCCCTGGCCTGGGCTGAGTCCAGAAGGGTTCCTATAAACTCCAGGTGCTGAGTTGGCTGCAGATGTGACTTTGGGAAGTTGATCACAAATCCCAGATGCTGCAGCACCCTGATGGTGCAGTGGGCCGTGTGGCGGACCTCCTCTGGTGAGGTACCCTTCAGGAGCCAGTCATCCAGATAGGGGAAAATAAAGACTTGAAGCAAATGTAGGTGAGCGGCGACTACTGCCAGGCACTTGGTGAACACCTGGGGAGCCAAGGAGAGGCCGAAGGGGAGCACCCTGTACTGGTAGTGGCAGCCTCCGATTACGAAGTAGAGATACTGATGGTGCCGGGGATGGATCAGGATGTGGGTATAGGCATCTTTGAGATCCAGAGAGCATAACCAATCTCCCCGCTGGAGGTAGGGCAGCAATGTTCCAAGGGATAGCATCTTGAACTTTTCCTTGACCAAGATGAGTTGAAAGCACCCTGGTTTTTTTGGGATGAGGAAGTAGTGGAAGTAGAATCCTGTGCCCCAGAGGGGTTGACGGATTGGCTCTACCCGCCCAATCCTCGAGCACAGACTCCAGTTCTTTCTGTAGGAGTTCTCTGTGCAGGGAGGTCATGGGAAGTTCCCCTGGGAAGAAGGGAGGAGGCGTCTGGTTGAAGTGCACCACCTGCAGCACCCAGGCGTCGGTGGTGATGCCTGGCCAGAGGTGAGGGAAGTAAATCATACGTCCTCTTGTTTGCCTTGGACCCTGGTCCTCGGGGGGGAGAAGGGCTATGCCCAAAGAGTCAAAAGCACCCCCCCCCCCCAGGCTGCGGCTGAGGCAGTTTGAGGCTTTCTGCTTACAGGGGCCATGCCCCTGGCCCTTGGCCTCCTGACCCTGTTGGGGAGCCTGATAGGCTAGAAATCAGGGGTATTTTACATAAACCTTTTTCACCTTCAGGTGGAAGGGCTTTTCCCCCGAAGCTTCCGAATGGAAGGGTCAGCAGTCTTCCAGGATAGCCTAGTCCTGGTCATAAACTCTGACTTCAACTAGGCGCCCTTTTTGGTCATGTGCTTACAGAAGAGGTTCTCTCCCCAGCAGGGGACATCGGCCAGTTTATCCTGTATCCATTGCTCTGAGGGCTATAGCCAAGTCAGGCAGTGCTGCAGCCACACGAGTCACAGACTCGAAGCCGCCATAGGCCACTTGAGTCTGGAATTTGGAGCATTCCTTGACCGAGGATTCAAGGGCCTGGAAGCACTCGAGAGATTCATCTGCCAGCCCAGCTGAGAACCAGGCGAGCTCCTTCCCCAAATTCCTTAGGTACCTGTCCATGTATAGCTGGTAAGGCCGGATGCGGGCCGTGAGCATCAAACTCTGGTAGCATGTTCTGCCAAACCCATCCATAGTGCAGGCCTCCCTACCAGGGGACACATCAAGGAGTGCATCTGACTCTTTATATGACGCATAGCCGACTCCACCACCATGGAGTTGTGAGGTAGCTACTGTCTTTGTAAAGCCCGGTCTCTTGCCAATTTGATACTGGAAATCGGGTTGTCGACTCACTATTGGCACCATCACAGGGCTCTCACACAACCTGAACAGCAAGTGCTCCAGGATGGGAGGTATTGGCACTGTCAGTGTCTCCCTCGGAGGGTCCTCGTACTGGAGGATCTCCAAGTCCTAAGCACGAGGCTCATCCTCTGGTTCCGCTATGAAGGCCAGGGCCTTAGACATTCCCCCGTCAAACTCAAGGAATGCAAGGTCTTTGGGGGAAGACCACCGGCGCTCTTGAGGGGGAGACGGCTCAGAGGGGACATCCCTGTGTAACCTGGTGTTGGGTGACTTATTGACAGTCTCACAGTCTGACTTGGAGCTGGACGAGACATCAAGCCCCTGACAGTCATCGGGGAGATGAGTAGCCAGTCCCAAGGGAAAATGAGGTGCCCGTGAGTCTACCCCAAAGTGTTTGTGTGTGAGTTGCACCTTGAGCAGGAAGCCAATCTATGTGACTCTGAGGGACTCGCGAACCATTCCAGCACAGACTGGACGTCCTACGGAGAGGTCCTCGTAGTGGAGAGTCCTGATGTCAGCAACAATGACCCGGGGGCTCCAGACATTGGACCCCGCTGTGCCTCAAGGAAGGCAGCCAGGCTGCGTTCCAAGGCCACCATCCTGGCTTCGAAACCAGTAGGCTCCGCAGCAACCGGTTCGGGGCTCAATGGCATCGAGCCCAACGCCATCTCCCTTGATGGGGAATCACCAATGGTGATCGCATTGGAGGACCGAGCCCGATCCCCTAATTTTATTTATTTATTTTTATTTATTTACATTCTCTTATATACCGCGCTATTCTGCATCAGTGCGGTTTACATTGAACAAACTGAAATTACATTGAACAGGGCATTATAACTTGGAGATAACTATTTTACAGGGAACATGGGCTGTGGAGGGTTAAGTGGCTTGCCCAAGACCATAAGAGACCATAAGAGAATGTAAATGCAGTGGAAGTCTCCTCCTACCAGGGTTTGAATGATGTCTTGGATCCATGAGAGAGATTCTCAGAGGATGACCTCTGGTCTAAGGCTCTGCGACCTCGGAACATCGGATCAAGCAAGCGCACGCAACGCTGAGTCTTCGGACACAGTCTCCAAGGGCAGTGATTCCAGACTCGATGCCGAAACTGCGTCAGAGGCCTTCAAGCCAAAAAGTTCCCCCTGCTGCTTTTTACGATTTCTCCGGCTCTTGCAGGTAGAGCAGGCAAGTGAAGTCATCGTGATCTGCACCGAGGCACTTGATGCAGCAACTGTAGCAGTCTGTTGCTTAAATCCGCTGAACAAAGAGATAGCGGGGAATACGGCACCCAGAAGGTCAAACTCAGATGTCTCAGACAGATAGGGCATGAGAAAAGACCCGTGCACTGAAAAAAGAAAAAGAAAAAGGATCCTAGAAAAATGAGATGCTGAGGCAAGGGTAGCAAGAAGGTGATTGGGACCCGACCGGCAAAAAGAAGAGCGAAAAAGCGCTAAGAGAAAGGGTTAGAAAAATCAACTTTTACCAGGGACAAAGACAGGATGTCTGCAGGGCTCCACAGAAAAATAAGACTGAGGAAAGATGGCACCTTTGGGCAGGAAGGTGACCATGTATACACGGCCTAACTCCCAAAGGCTTTCTTTGAAAACTGGGGAGTGATTACCGTGCAGGCTCAGTCGATGCCAACATCATCCATATGTGAAGACTGATTTCCTGCTTGTTTCCGGAGAATAAGTTATTTACCTTTGTGGTCTGGTTAATTTAATTTTAATAACTGACTTGGTCCCAGTGTCTGGATTCTGCATCCTATCTTCTCTTAACTCTTTTCCAGAGATTAAAGTCCATCTGCCACTTTTCTCTCCCCCCCCCCCCCAAGCTCTTATTCCTGTATTTACTAGATTTCCTCCAAATCCAGCATCTTCCTTCCCCTACATGCTCTCTGCCCAGCATCTTCCCGCTCTCTCTTACCCTCATCCAATGTCTTCCCTACTTTATCTCCCCCTCCATGCCCAGTGTCTTTCTCCTCTCTAACACTCCCAGCCCAATGTCTTCTTCTTCTCTCTCTCCCTAACATCTGCATATCCCCCATATTCTCTCTCCCTAGTCTCACTATCTCTATCTCCCTTGGCCCTTCCTCCCCACATTTAGCATCACCTGTCTCCCTTTGGTTCCCCCCCCCCCCCCCCCCATGTCCAGCATCTCCTCAGTCTCTCTCCACCTCCATGTCAAAGATCTCCTGTTTTTCTTCCTTCTCCTTGCTGTGTATTGATACTCCAACCTCCTAACCCACATAACAGAATTTTATGTCGCAATCTAAGCCCTCCTCTCTGCCGCCTCTGATCAAAGATGGCACAAGCACGGGGGAATTTCTGACACAAATGTGCACACTTCTAAGACCCTGCCGGCTCTCCCAGTCCCATCCTCTCTGACATATACTGGTTGCGTCAGAGGAGGCAGGACAAGGAGGGACGGCAGGGTCTTAGAGGCACGCGCGTGCTAGTATCAGAAAGGCCCCACATCTGTACTACTTTTATTATTGGTAGGTTAGATTTGACATGAGGTGATCTCCTGGGGCATGTCCGAAAGCCCAATTCAACCCTGCCATGAACACAACATGTGGCCGCGACACCAAAGGAGGATTTTGAGACCCCATTTAGGGTCACGACCCACAGTTTGGGAAACACTGTTATACACCCTTAGCTCCTTAGGCGGGGGAGTCGGGAGAATCTCACTTCGACTGGACAGGCCCTTGAGCACCTCTGGGAATGGGAAGGCATTAGTAGATTTCCGCATGCCTTCTAAGAGTGGATGCATCTTCGATTCCTAGTCCGTGCCTGGAGCATCTGCCAAGCTCAAGGTGGATAAGACCCTAGGAATCAATGCCTCTAGTTTCTCCTCCTGGAACAGTCAAATAACCTCGGCCTTCTCACAATCCTCTGAAGAAGAGTACTTCTTCATCCACATCAGACATCTGAATCCAAGCCACAGTCTAAATCTCAGACAGATCCCAGCTGATCCCATTCTCCAGGGGAGAACCCTTTGTCAGGGATGCTCAGCAGAGACAACCAAACACATCTTCCACTCTCAACCTGCCCCTCTTAAGACTGCGCTCAGTGGAACCCAGAGGACGCAGGGTCTGAATTTCCACTCCAGAATGACCAGGCCTGTTGTAAAAAGGAAAAGAATTCCGGGAAGGACAATCTGGACTCCAGAAGCTCTCCTCACAGAAATGACCCCTCCCTACACCAGAGGTTCCAGGGATGATCCAGGAAACTACAGACTGGTGAGCCTGACATCAGTACCAAGAAAAATGGCAAAAACCATCATAAAGAACAAAATTGCTGAACATGTAGATAGTCATGGCTTAATGGGAGACAACCAACATGGCTTTAGACAAGGAAGATCTTGTCTTACTAATCTGTTATGTTTTTTTGAAGATGTGAATAAACAGGTTGACAAAGGTGAGTCGGTTGGTATAGTGTATTTGGACTTTCAGAAAGCCTTTGACAAAGTCCCTCATCAGAGACTTTTGGCAAAACTAAAGAGTCATGGGATAGGAGGCAATGCACTATTGTGGATCAGGAACTGGTTAAAAGATAGAAAGCAGAGGGTAGGGCTAAATGGCCAATTTGCTCAATGGAGAAAGGTGAATAGTGGTGTACCCCCGGGATCTGTGCCGGGTCCGCTGTTTTTTGACATATTCATAAATGACCTGGAAAAGGGAATAACGAGTGAGGTTATCAAATTTGCAGATGGCACAAAACTATTTAAAGTTGTTAAAACCCAAGAGGATTGTGGAAAATTGCAAGAGGGTCTTGATAATTTGGAAGACTGGGCATCAAAATGGCAGATGAAATTTAATGTGGACAAGTGCAAATTTATGCACTTAGGGAAGAACAACCCAAACTATGGTTACACGATGCAAGGTTCCACATTAGGAACCACCACCCAGGAAAAAGATTTAGGCGTCATTGTGGATAACATATTAAAACCCTCCGCCCAGTGTGCTGTGGCAGCCAAGAGAGCAAATAGAATGCTAGGTATCATAAGGAAAGGAATGGAAAATAAAACCAAGGATATTATAATGCCTCTGTATTGTTCCATGGTATGACTGCACCTTGAATATTGTGTGCAATTCTGGTCGCCGTATCTTAAAACGGATATAGCGTTATTAGATAAGGTTCAGAGAAGAGCCACCAAAATGGTCAAGGGGATGGAAGGATACCCCTATGAAGAAAGGCTAAAAAGGTTAGGGCTCTTTAACCTGGAAAAGAGACGGCTGAGGGGAGATATGATAGAAGTCTATAAATTAATGAACAGAGTGAAATAGGTAAACGTAGATCGAGTGTTTACGTTATCAGAATATAGAAAGACTAGGGGACATGCAATGAAGCTAGAGGGTAAACTATTTAAGACAAATAAGAGAAAATATTTTTTTCACTCAACGTGTAATCAAACTCTGGAATTTGTTATCGGAGGATGTAGTAAAGGCTGTTAGTGTAGCTGGGTTTAAAAAAGGTTTGGAATAAGTTCCTCGAGGAAAGGTCCATAAAGCATTATCAAAATGGAGCCAGGATATCAATGCTTGACCCAATACAAGCATTGTGGAACCTGTGTCTTTTGGGGAAACTGCTAGGTACGTATGATCTAGATTGGCCACTGTTGGAAACAGGATACTGGGCTTGATGGACCTTGGTCTGACCCAGTATGGCATATCTTATGTAACCATCAATCCCCTAGAGGTCAGAAAGCGCAACACAGCACAGTTGCTGAAACCTTTGGCTGGCTGGTTATCCTTACCTACAGCGCCATCTGCCACCTCATGCTCTATGGTAGGCAAGGCCAGTCTAACTGCATCCTCCAGCACAGAAAGGGCGGGCAATCCCTCCAGAGACAACTCAGGAGCTGTCATGCATGAAGAGCAAAGTCCAGAAGCCAGAGATGAGGTACCTTTCTTGCCACAGGCCTAACAACATTTCCAGGAAGAAGACAGAGAGTTAAGGCAAATATCACAACAGTACTTGCTAAGGCCACGGAAACCCAAAAGGTGTGTTTGAACAGCGCTTACACTGTAATGCAAGTTATGAACGCTTGGGTAGGAATGCGCATTGGAGCCATTTCAGCGGAACGCACGCAAAGACCATATGACTGCCAGGGGCACAATAGTAAAAATGCTATTAATGCATGCAGGAAAGTGCAGGAGACCCCCCCACACTATGCCAATGGTCACCAGCGGTCCACCCCGAATTGCACCCCAGATGGACAGAATCAGCTGCCCCCAACAAGGACAATGATGAGGTCAAGCCTTCATATTCACCCCCGGAGAGCCCCAGGCAGAAATCCATGCCGGGTTCTTAGCTCTACTCTTCTGAAACTTTCTCTAGCTTTGCAGATACTGCTGGCAGGCAGACAGGCAGATTCCTCTGACAGCCTTCTGCAATCTTTGGGAGCGAGCAGAGGGGACAGAGGAGGAGGGAGAGGGTGTTTAAGTTGTGTGAGGCTGCTTAATTCTTCCAAATTCTTCCAATTTTCTGGCTGCCCTACAAGCTCTTATCATGATAAGAATGTGAAGCTGAACCAAATTTCCCTCCTCCTATGGCTACCGAAAAGACCATAGTCTAATGGAGCCTCCCAAGTCACACTCAAGTGAGAGTGTGACCCTCAAGATGGTTGTTCACGAGAATTTAAATCTACTATTGCCTGTAGTAAAGGAAAATCGACATGCCTTGCAGCTGTTTATATTCCCGAAAGCTAAATTATCATACAAACAGGAGGTCTTATCCTATAATCTGTCAGAGACCCCTGATGCAGGCCTGAGTGCAAAAAGCGTGGCCAAGTCGGGTCATTAAATAAAACCACTTGTGTGAAGACTTTTTGGTGTGGCTGTGGTTTTGATTTTCTCCACTTTGTGTTTGGATGGATTTAACTGCAGAGTACTCTTCTCCTTTGTTTGGTGAATTTTTCTCCAAACACAAATCATCTATTTTTTACAATTTTCTCTGTCACTGAATGTATTTTTGCATATACCAAATCAAAGAAAGATGCAAACTCCGCATATGCAATCAAAACACAAGAGAGCGGATATGGACCATGGACAAAGAAGCACAATCCTTGTATGTTACAATTGTGTTCAAAAAGTTGGGGGTTCTGCTAAGAATCCTAATTGCAACATACAAGGATTGTGTCTGTTTGTCCATGGTCCCTAAGCTGTTTTAGCTGTTTAACATGGGAATTACACCATGTTAACAGTAAGAATCTGCATAGGCTAATTCCTACATTAATCATCTACAACCTGATATTCTAAAGCATTTACACGGTTTACACAGACTGTGTAATGCCACTTAGAGAGATATCCCCGAGTAATGCCACTACATGCCCCGTCATGCTACACATCATATGCGGCCCCGGCATTGGATATCCGGGGTCGCCACACAGCCGCAGATGCCGCAAAAGCTAACTGGGCAGTGGCAATATTGCACTGCTGCCTGGTTAGCAATCCGCTTTTGCTATGCCTATCTTTACCTGTGGTGCTCAAAATTGCCGCTGACCGATTTGCTTCTGGGGCTCCCCCGGATATTCAATGCCGGGGCCACATATGACCCCAGCACTGAATATCCACGTTTAAAGTTCAGCATCGGTGGCTAGCCACTGTAATTGTGCTAGCCCCCGGAGCTGAATATTAGGCCCCTAATATATAAAACACTACTTTGAAGTGGGAAATGGGCAGAGATAGTGCTTTACCATTAATGTGAAGACTGTTATCATGTTTTAGCTGTTAATGTGGCAGATAATGGAAAGCAGTTAATGCTATCTCTAGAGGTGCATCAAACTGCATCATGCATTATCTTCCATGCAGTTAACAGTAGCAACCTTTTCTCTGTGTCAATTGCAAGGTAGCTCTCTCAGAAATGCTGGGGGTGCCCCCAACATTTAATGCAGAGTTTTTTTCGGTTACCACACTTTAATTTTGGTTATTTCATGCAGAAACTACAAAACATTAGTATACTGTAATAAACAGGCGCCTATAAGCAAATGCAGCAAGCTATGTTAGTGGAAAAATAATTTCTGGTTTAGGGGGTAGCTACTAACGTGTGTTAAGGCAATAGCATGCAGTATTTGAATTTTAATGCACACTAAAGGGCAAAATTGTGTGATATTTAAACCATAATGGATATTAATTTAGCCCAATGCATGCTGCCTAATAATGAGATAAAAAGCATGCAAATGTAAATAAAACACCTCATTATTATGTGAACAGAATAATGCAACTTGCACTGAACAGTGCAGCTGTGTTTTTCCTGGCTGGGAACATCAGACGGCTAATAAGCAGCCCAATAGGTCTGGCCGCTATCATAAAGGTGCCAGTACATCTTAAAAACCATGAGGTCCTTCCCTGTCCTCCCTCAGTCCAACTCCCCCCCCCCCAATCCCCCAAAAGACAACACAACACTTGTTTAACAAAGACCCCATCCAAAGTCACGCTTTTGGCCTCCAACCCTCTCTATAGGCCCCCCCTCCCCAGGCCTAGCTGGAGTGTTCAGAGGTTGTCTAGCGGTCATGGGACAGCATAGATCCCCAGTCACTCTTGTCCCTGTCAATGCTATGTTAAAAATGTCACCACTTGAATCCTAGTGGTAATGTCATAGTACTACTCGTAGGGTTCAAGCTGCCATACAAGGGTAAAAATCCCTTAAATGCCAGCTTGAACTGCTAGGGTTCAAGGAGTGACTGGAGACTGCTCCTGCCCATTGACCACTAGATTGCCACTGAGCACTTCAGGTAGGCCTGGTGGAGGATTGGGATTTTCTTGTAGGGGTCATAAGTGTGACTCTGGGGGATGGGGTGTCTGCATTAGACACGTGTTATGTTGTCTTTTGGGGGTTTGGGAATCTGAATTGGGGAAAGGAGCAGCCTTGGTATTTTTAAAATGCACCAGCCCCTTTAAGATGGCAGACGAAAGCTCCTGGCCAGAAAAATAAAGCCAGCAATAATGCAGCGTGCAAAGCTGATCACAGGCTAAGTTATTCCTTTAATGTAGGAGGCTAATAACCTGCAATGAAAAGTTAACGCAGACTAGTGATTCCCACAGTAAATTAAGCTGTGGCTTAATAACTAGTCCCCTTAATCGTGCCAACACTTGGCTACATACAGGAAAGGATTTTCCATTCATAGAAGGGGACAACTTTCAAAAGTGCAGAAAATTTAAGTCTGTGGGTTTTTCTTACCTGCAGACTTTACATCACTTCTAAAAATATACACACAAATCTGCACAAACAATTTGTGGTGGTACTTTTTCTGTATATACTTTCACATATAAATTAAATTTTGGGAATAAATTATATACGTTTATGTAGCTTCCACCCCAACTCCATTCCCAGGAATACTGCCCCAATACATAGGTACAATCGTGTGTATTGGCTATGCTGTATACCATTGGCCCACTATTCAGCAATGGCGGCTAGTGCTGCTAAAGTGGCTAGCCGCTGCCACTGAATTTAGACCCAGATATTCAAAATGCTGTGGCCATATACAGGCTCCAGCATTGAATATCTAGGATGCCCAGATTGCCATGAAGCTAACCCGACAGGGGTGATATTCAGCTGCTGCCCAATTAGCTTCAGTGGCAAACGTTAGGCCAGCCTTTACTGCACTTGACTTTCACCATGTTGCGGTATCTGGGCATCGGCTCAATAATCACTGCTGCATGGATATCGCCAGGTGCTCCTCTACAATGCCCTTACATATAACCATGGTTTATACATTAAAAAATAAGCTTTTCAAAATTGTTATCCCTGTATGTAATGTTCAATATTTTTTGGTAGTATATATAAATCTCTTTACAAAAGGAAATGACAATCTAAAATTTTTCTTTTAAAAAAATAATCAGATCTATGTTAATAATGACTAGAACTCACACATGCACTGAATTCTCTACTATCATACATTATAAATATGCTTTTTGCAGTATAATTAAAGTGGAACAGATGACAAAGATGTTCAGTTGATGCATCTAAATACAAAATTCATAACATGAATGATTTTCATATTTAGAAAAACCATTTATAATAAAATATTAGCTTGTCTCAAGGCAACGTTTTCTCAATTAAAATAAGCAAACAGAAATCAGGATTTCAGCAAAATATTATTTCCAGACATTTTTGTGAATTGGGTTCACTTTAGCATAGTTGCGTAGCATATTCCCATTGTCTGCTGAAATTGGAAAGGTAATTAGTAAATGGCTTTGTTTTCATGTATACAGAGTAAAGAACTAGCCCTGTCAAAATGCCAGTTTTTTCACAAAAGCAGTAACAGTAATGTATTCACTATTCCACTAACTGACATAATGAAATGATACACAGGGAGTCTTTTACAAAATGTTAATCAGTTAATGCTGGACTTAGTGTGTGCTGTTAGTACAAGGCCATGCTAACAGTTAACATGGTAGCTTGATATTAAAAGTCACATTTTAGACAGTATGAGGTCATTTCTAACGGGGCACGTCTGAGCTGTCAGGATGTCCAGAAATCTGGACAGCTGGATATGCATCTGATTCTGATCTAGCAGGAGCTAGACAGCCCTGCGGTAGCAGAATTGGGGCTCAGAAAAGGTACAAAGAGCCACCAAAATGATAAAGGGGCTGGAAGGATACCCCTATGAAGAGAGGTTAAAAAGAAAAGAGACAGCTAAGGGGAGATATGATAGAGGTCTATAAATTAATGAATGGAGTAGAACAGTTAAACCTAGATCGATTGTTTACGTCATCAGAATATAGAAAGACTAGGGGATATACAATGAAACTACAGGGTAACCTATTTAAGACTAAAAGAGAAAATATTTTTTCACTCAATGTGTAATCAAACTCTGGAATTTGTTACCAGAGGATGTTATAAAATCTGTTAGTGTAGCTGGGTTTAAAAAAAGGTTTGGACAAGTTCCTGGAGGAAAGGTCCATAAACCATTTTTAAAAGGGACCAGGATATCAGTGCTTGACCCAATACAAGCATTGAGGATCCTGTGTCTTTTGGGGAGACTGCTAGGTACTTATGACCTAGATTGGCTACTTTTGGAAACAGGATACTGGGCTTGATGGACCTTGGTCTGACCCAGTATGGCACATCTTATGTTCTTAGGGCCTGGACATTCCAGACGTGACCTGATTCCGTCCCTCCGAATGTCCAGGCACTTTCCCTGCTAGCCCAGCCTGGCTCCTACATGGAGCTGTGGCATCCCATTGCCATGGCATCGTTGCTCCATGCAGGAGATACGATCGGCCACAACCATCAAACTGCCTGCTTCCCTGCTGCCCGACCCCTGAAGGCCCTTCTGCGGCCAGGATCAGGCTGCAGGGAACCCCCTCCTCTACTCCAGTGTGGGGTCCTGGCATGGTCGTCCATCACCGTCGGGGGGGGAGGGACTTATTCCACTTCCAAGGTAGAATAAGTCCCCCGTCTAAGGCGCCCAGCCCAGACATATAGGGCTGTCTCCGGAATTGGCCCTGTACATTAGGGTTGGGTGCCCCGTCTCCAGCCCGCCTTCACTCCTCCTCCTGCCTTCCTCCTCCCCACCCCATACAGAGCTCCCCATACACCTCCCCTGTACACGCGGGTAGCTCTGTTACCGGAATCAGCACCCTGACATTTAGCGGGGATGGACGTTTCAATGGTATTTTAGAAATGGCTCTGTTAAATGTGGAACTGTTTCAAAATACATAGAAACACAAGTGGATTTACATCTACTGTACATGCATTGGGAGGAACCATTTTAGAACTTGTGATAAGGAAGCTTATCATAGCTCAGGAAGGAGCTATAGAAAAGGTGAAGTGACTCTGAACAAGCAACCTGTCAGTTCTGGTAGAAATAAGAAAACAGAATTTTGCCATAAAAGACCACCAGTCCCAGAATGCACCAGGTTTCCAACAGCCATTAGAGGAGCTGAAGTGGGGAAACGTGTGTTCAATCAGGAGGGCTATGAGGTAATCCCTAAGCACTCATCTCAAAGGGCAGGGCCTGATTCAGCACAGCTGCGCTGTGTTAGGGAGGAGCACTCATCTAAGAAGAATAAGAGTAGAGTTTATTCTACAGATGACCATCTTCATGATCACCTTGGATATCCAGAGAATTGTCCTCAGTATCCTGAGAATCAGCTTGAGTTTGATCATCAGTTTCATCTGAAGGATCATCAGAAGCAGAAGCCAAACCGGACAGACAGAGAGGCAAGGAAACCCTCTGGAAGAAAGAGGAGAAAAGCCTTTGAGAGGTCTAGAAGAGTCCAAAGCAGTACGTATACTGGGAGGTATTCCAAGGGCCAGCATACACAATTGGACTGGGGGAAGCCAGAGGAATGGTGCTGCAGAGCTAGGAATCTCCAGACGCTACCTGTGAGGGAGACGGCTGCACGTGGAAGGGACCCTAAGACCCGTGCCAGAAGGTATGTGAAGAGAGATCCAGTGTCCAGGGATCTGGATTGGAAGGCTGGACATAAGAACTGGACTACATACTGGCCAGGCTATATAGAGAGGAACTCTAGCAGCAATGGAAGCTCAGGTATGAACACTGATCTATGCCCTAGCTATAACCTTGAAAGACAGCAGGGAAACAAGTATTCTCCTGAAAATGCTCCATTGAGAGATTCATCTGTGCCAATCCATGATATTGAACCCATGCTTGTTGAACAAGGGGGAATAATAGCAGATGAGGATCCTGTTTATATGGACTGCTCTCTATCTAAACTCCGTTGGTAACTTTCTGTTATAAAGTACAGCAACCATCACGAAGAAATACAAATTTGTTCTTTAATCTACCCAGAAAAGCTCCTGAAGCAGGATTTTGACCCACACAGTAGAAAGCAAGCCAGCTAAGGGGTTTCAGCTGGTAACTGCTAGCAATTAAGCCTTACCTAATTGCTTGTGAGCTAGGAGAGAATCATTTCTGAATCTGTGTGGGAAGTAATCAGAAGTTAATCTGAAAAGAACAGTTTGTTTCTTGCTTTGTAGCTTTTCATTTGTTGTTTTCCTGATTTTGACTTTGTTTTTCCAAGTTAACACTGAAAGCAAGTAACCTAATTTATGTGCTACCAAGCATATCTGTGTTGGGAGAAATAACCCCATAAATAAATATCTTATTGGCTTTACCCAAGAGCACAACTAAATTATTGTCAGCAGCTGTGTCTGGTGTGAATGAACTACATTGCCCACAATACCTTGCAAATCATATAGAAATATGCACTTGCCAAGAGTGTGAAGATTCTCACCCAGGCAGCCGTCTGACAAACTTTACATATGGGAAAATTTGATGGAGGAAACCCGACAACTTACATGTGTAAGCCACAGCATTTCACAACTTGCATGTGTGAATGTCAGCACTTAAACGTGCATATGAGCCATTTTGCAAATTCAGATGTATAGATGATGCTAGTTAAGTATAGAAGACACTATTTTTAACTGATTGATTTCTTTAACTGGGTGACCAGAGAGATGGACAGAGGGAGAGCCCTAGATGTGGTGTATTTGGATTTCAGTAAAGCTTTTGACACCGTTCCGCAAAGGGTGACTTATTAATAAATTGAATACCCTAGCGATGGACCCTCAAGTGACTGACTGGGTTAGAAATTGTTTGAGTGAAAGGCAACAAAATGTACAGGTAAATGGAGCTCACTCTAAGGAGAAGAATGTTACCAGTGATGTGCCTCAGGAATCTGTAGGGTCACCCATATGTGAGGACTGACTTCCTGCTTGTTCCCGGAGAAGGGCCATTTCCATATGTATATGCCTGATTATACACATGTAAATTATGAACAGGGCTTCTAAAATAACCCCCTAAGTGTGTGCTAATTCCAGCATTAACTGTATAGCATGGAAAGGGGCAGGGAATGGGCCTTGACTGCACTTTGCACTTAATGCACGGTAACTTACAGTGCAATAACAGTTAACACAGCAGCTAACACAGATCACTTAATGCCTTCCCAATAGGTGTCATTAGGTACATTGTCTCTGCATTAACTGCATGAATAAATGCTGGGAAAGTGAGTTTACTTACCTGTAATGGGGGTTCTCCGTGGACAGCAGGATAAGTCAGCCACACATGGGTGACGTCATCCGACGGCGCCATGGACAGAATTGCTCTCCAATAGCTCAGAAGAGTCAGAGACTCTTCTGAGCATGTGCCAATCACCCCACCCTGGAGCCCGTCCCCTCTCTCCTTCGGTCTATTCTTTCTGTCCGACCATGCGGACGGATCTCCATATTCTCCACGTTTTTCCCATTTTCTTAAATCTTACTCGTTTAACTGTTTTTCCCTCTTCCACAGGGTTGGCTAACCAGAGCAGTTTAGCCACGAGATTAAACCCCTCGCAACAATGTGGATCCACAGCGACAGAGCCATCCCTGGTAGCCCTCTGTCCTCTGGCCACTCGCTCAGCCTACTCCCATCTCCATATCATCTTCTGGCTGCTGAACACTGAGTAGGAAAACCTGGGAATCTGGAGCACCGGAAAGATGCAGAGCAATATGCTACAGAGGAGCGGCCTGGAGGGCCAGAAGATCCTGAGCCTACTGCATGCGGCAGCATCTAAGAGCCCGCAAAGCAGAGCTGAATTCTCTCTTCCCTGCTGATATGCTCGCAGATGGAGTGCGGTTACAGAGAGGCTTGCAATGAGCCAGCCGGGCATGGGATGTGCCACAAAAGACCTCCATCCACAGCCCAGCTCATCTGGAGCACCCCACATACCGAGGCTTGTGTGAAGATGGCCCGATGACCAGGATGGTGCCAAAACTCCTCCCTATCGCTTGGCTCCACCCCCTTGTCTTGGATGGTATTGGAGCATGCTCATCAGCGCGACTTCCTCGAAGCGCCTCTGCATGATGTGCTCGGCCGGCGCCAACCACTAAGTGCAAGCCAGGCATGGGATGTGCTGTACAGCACAGCTTGGAGAACATCCGGGCATGCAGCCTGCCGACCCCTGGAAGTGCTTCTATGTAAGGATGGCATGAGTCTCCTCCCCTACTCTGCCCCTACCTTGTGGCGATTGGATGGCTCCATGGCTCGGCTCCAGTCCGTGACTGCGCCAAAGACAGTATTTTCAAGGCCGAGCCCGCCACAGCGTCTTCAGGTTCTGACTCCGCCGCTGAGGACAGCACAGCTGTATACCAGGCCTTGGGGCTAAAACATGCTACCTCTGTTCTCTGATGATCCCCAGTGCACCCCAATGCTGCTGCCAGCAACCACGAGCTTAGACAGGCTCCCCCCCCAGGACCAGCCAACAGAAGAGGCGCCATTACGCACTAAAGCATATTGGAGAGCCAGCATCAGGCTGCTGAGGCAAGATTCATTATCATCATCATCACCCTCCTCCTCCAACAACAGCCTATTACTCAGGTCTGGGTTTGATTCCCAATGTCACCACTTGTGGTCTTGGGCAAGTAATTCCTGGAACATGATGGTTCAGCTGGTAAAAGGCATGTGCGCAAGGTGGGGAAATGGCTGCTGGCATTTCTGACCACAGGGGCAAGCCTGGCAGCAGGGGATCAAGTGCCCACAAGCCTTTGCGGTGCTCCCAGAATCCCCGGAGAGCAACAGAAGCTGGTTCCAGCAGGGTTGTGCTCCAAGGAAACTACTTTCCTCTCCCTAAGGTAATGGCCCCCACCTGGCCATGGATGGATTCAGTATCTTCTGCAGCACATTGCAGCTCAGATTCAGTACCTTCAGCAGCACATTACAAATCAGATGCTAGGGGAGTGAGACATTGCCAACTACTGCCTTCAACAAGTAAGGCGAGCGCAGGCAGCTCCATGGCGGGAGCCTCAAGCCACTGGCTCCCCATGCCTTTCCTCAGGGGACTGCAAATGTCCCAGGAAACCCAATCACAGGACTACTCGCTTCACATTTGTGAGATCTCTAATTCACACTTGCCCCTCTACCAAGGGGCTCTCCCTGGAGAGCCAAGGCAGGCAGCCTGCCTGCTTCCCTGGAGGCTGAAATAAATGAAGCACAAGACCTGAAAGAGAATAGTCCCCCATTTGCCACCAGATAGATGCAGTGGACAAACCAGTGGGCAAATTCGCCTGCCCAGCCAAAGCTATCTGCACGGCCCAACGCACAATGGCACAGACTTGGTCCACTGCAGGAACCCAAGCCCAAGCCTCATGGTGGTCCTCACAACCTTGGCTCACAATTAGAGCTCTCATGGCTGCAGCCCTCTCCCTCTCACCTACCAATGCTGACATATTCAGTGAAGAGGTCCGAGATGAATAATAAGGTGAGTGTGGACAGTACCCCCTTGTTCCAGCTCGAGGGTCAGCCCTGATATCACCATGTGGAGAGACAGAACGTAGCTGCCATAGAGGGAAGCTTCATGGGCAGCGATGACTCATCTGCAGCAGGCGGACCATTGCAACAAGGAAGTCTCTGGCCTAACTCCAGCCTCAGACTTTGCTGCCCCTAGAGACCGGGGATATTGGCATCCCCTAGGTTGCTCAAAGTGTCTATCTTTCCCCACGGGTCAGTTTCACCCCTACCTTGACAATCGCGAATAGAGGAAGAGGCAGGGACCCCTGGTATAATCCAATGGTATTGTGCTTGAAGTCTCTCATCACTAGTGAACCCTCTTGGGGAGTCCATAGGGCTAATATGGAGCCCCTGGGAAGACTGTTGGATTAGCATGCAAGAATCTGCCTCTGAGGTTCGCCCACTTGAATCTGGCCTATCCTCGCAGCACCACAGCTAGCTCCCTCCCCAGCACACTCTGCAGCTATGACCAGCCTCGGGGCCCACCCAGTGCTGGGTGCAGAGAAGAGGTCCTCACCCATGTCGTAAGACTAAGCCACGCACCACAATAAACCAGTTCAGTGTTCAGGGAGGTCCCTGACCATCAACGAACCAGACGTTGCCCTCGCCAGTGGGTGATAAGAGCATAAAAAATGCTTTACTGGGCCAGCAAACACAGATCTTCCTCCAACAGTGGTCAATCCAGACTACTAATACCGGATAAGTCTCAATGGGTCACACTGGCTCCACAGGGGAGTCCAGGTTCAAGCAGCACCCTGCCGCAGACCATTCTGACTAAAGACTCTTCAGTATCCCCCATTTGTGATGTGGTTGCAGACCCATGGCAATGGCAGCACTGTGGAACACTTCACACAGTTGGTGTGTATATGAGCGGAGGGTCACAGGTTCAGGTCCTGGCTGTGGATCATGCAGTGCATGTCCCTAAACCCTAGGGTTTGAGCACAATCTCTGATCCCTAAAGGAGTGCAGGGGCCAACACCCTGGTTTGGAACCCCTCAATAGAATACACAAGCCAAGGGGAGGGGAAAATATACCCATGGCAAGCCAGGCCACCTATGGCTAACACTCAAGGCTTCCCCACAACCCTCCCCATTTGGGACAACGGGTCCATCTAAGCAGAAAGACAGGCTTAGATTGCAGCTAGAAGCTGACCCCACATCTGTCCCCCAACCCTGAAGAATACAATCTGATTCCCCCTCTGAATGTGGAGCTTATCCATGGGCCAGATGTGCCTGGTGGTACAAGGCATAAGTTATGGGACACACTGACTACCAAGGCATCCCATAGGCTGTATCACTGCCTTGGAACTTGCCCATTGGGTGCACAAATATGATACCCTGCAGCTCCCCCCTTCACTACAGAAATGTGACCATGTGATGAGAGCCATAATCCCATGCAAGGTGGCGCAGCAGAGATCTCTTCCAACAGGAGGTTAGATGTCAAGGGCCTACTTTGAAGGACCACAGCAGTCAGCACAAAATGAGAAAAGGGCTTTCCATGTGAGGTGACACTACAACCAAGCTTAGGGTTGCAAAAAAGGGCCACATGCACTAGCAAGTAGGATCCTACCATTTATTTATTATCTGATATACCACACTCCCAAGGACCAACACGGTCTACAGATAACAACATGACCTTACATGGAATGTGTTAACATTCAAGGAGCGAGGTACATTTCAAGGAACCGTCCACCACCACCCAGGTTATGGCACTGTCTGGAGTGGAGGAATAACCTAATGGTTAAGAGTTCTTGCCTGGGAACAAGTCGCCTATCCGCCATTGCCTCAGAAAAAACAAAGTTCTCAGTGTACCTGCTTAATGTACATTGCCAATTCTAAGCTACACCATTTATTTATTTATTTAGACAGTTTTGTATACCACCTTATCCTTCAATAAAAGTGGTCAACAAGACATTGGGAGGCATACATTCAACAGGAGGAGATACTATTCACATACT
This sequence comes from Ichthyophis bannanicus, assembly GCA_033557465.1. Classification (NCBI taxonomy): domain Eukaryota; kingdom Metazoa; phylum Chordata; class Amphibia; order Gymnophiona; family Ichthyophiidae; genus Ichthyophis; species Ichthyophis bannanicus. Next base: position 641,028,604 of record CM066036.1, on the reverse strand, counting down.
TAAAAAGCTATCTACTTATAGGTCTAAATGGGGATGGGCGGTTGGGGCTAAGTGGTGAGGGTAGCTAGTGGGCCACTTGGGTGGTATCTAGTGCTTGGCAACTTAAGGTGGTTGCTCATAGGCCTTGGTAAAAAGATGGGTCTTGAGAGCTTTGCGGAAGTCCTTGGTATCATTTAGGGTCCTTAAGTCCATGGGGAGCGAGTTCCATAATGCAGGCGCCAGTAGCGAGGGAGCTCTCTTAGATGTTACTTGCTTAGTCTTGTGATAACCCGTGGGTAAGGTGGATCCTGTTGTCATTATTGGTTCTTCTAGGCCTGTTACTGACATCCTTGGTTATTACATCCTGGAGCGCATCTGCAGAGCGGTGGTGGAAGATTTTGAAAATGTTCAGGATTGATTTGAATTTCGCCCTTGCAATTATTGGGAGCCAGTGCAGCTGTCGCAGGATGGGGGTGATGTGTTCAGATCTTGCAGTGCCCGTGATGATGCGTGCTGCGGTATTCTGCACCATTTGGAGTGGGGTGAATAGACTGCTGGGGGAGGCCTTGGTATAGTGAGTTTCCATAGTCTAGCTGTGGGGTGATGACTGCTTGGCAAATTGTGCGGAAGTGGTCTTGGTCAAGGATTGGTTTGAGTTTTCTGATGATCCTCAATCGGTGGTAGGCTTTTGCTGCAGTTTTAGTAATGTGATATTGTAGGTTCAGAGATCTGTCCAGGGTGATGCCCAGGTACCTCACTTCGTCCTTGATTGCTATAGTTTTGTTTAGAATGCTGATTGTTTGTGGAGGCTTGAATGTGGAGTCTCTGGTAATGAACATAGCCTCTGTTTTATCAAAGTTGACCATCAGGTTGTTAGCGGTGAGCCAGGTGTCCATGTCCTCAAGGCAGCTTGTCATTGATGTCATGTCAGGTGATTGCAGGTTGATTGGGGCATATACCATGATATCATCAGTGTACAGGTGGTAATGTAGTTTGTGGCATTTGATGATGTTGCATATGGGTTGGATGTATATATTAAAGAGTATAGATGAAAGAGCTGAACCTTGTGGTATTCCTTGCATAACGGGGAACTGAAGTGATTTCTTTTGAGCACATTTGACTTGCTGCGTCCGATCCTACAGGTAAGAGATAAACCATTTTAGGATGTTCTCACTTATTCCGATCTGCTGCAGGCGCTGTAGCAATATGGTGTGGGACACAGTGTCAAAAGCCGCTGAGATGTCCATGAACACTAGCAGGAATCCGTTCTTTATGCTGCCCATGCCTTTTAGGAGATTGTCGAAGAGAGAGGTAAGCAGAGTTTCCACATTGTGCTGTGGTTTAAAGCCATGCTGGTGGACGTCAAGTGGAGCATTCAAATCTATGTGATCCTGTAATTGTCTCTGCACAGTCTTTTCGATGATTTTTGTGAGGAATGAAAGGCTAGAGATGGGGCAGTAGGATTTTGGATCAGAGGGGCTTTGCGTGGTGCTCTTGAGGATCGGGCGTATCATGGCTTGCTTGAGGGATTGTGGCATATGTCCCTGCTGGAGGGATTCCTTAACGATTTTGTGGAGGTAATGGGCTAGTTGGCTTCCAGTAGCTTTGATCCACGCCACTGGGCATGGGTCAGATGGCGAGGTCGTTGTGTTAAGGGCGTTCACTATTTTATTTATTTATTATTTTATTTAGCTGTATTTATATTTCGCTTTTCACCGGGTCAAAGCGGTCAATTGGGGATACACTTAACACAAGGGGATATGACACACATACGTTAATACTTACAGGGAACATGGGCAATGGAGGGTTAAGTGGCTTGCCCAAGACCACAAGGAGTGCCTATAGGACTAGAAATCCCAGTCCCTCCGGCCTGAGATTGCTGTCCCCAGGTGGGACTTGAACCCCCGGCCCTCCGGCCTGAAGTACCTTGTCCTAACCACTAGACCACTCCTCCCTCATCCTATGTCCTCTATTTGCTGTGTTGAGGGTACACTAATGTTCTCCCAGGTTTGTTGAGGCTCCATCACTTTCAGGTTGCATGCCTGGGGTAGAGGGGTGCTCATTTGGTTGGAGTTCTTTGCTTTTAGGAAGTTTGCAAATTTTTGTGGGTCCAGGTGATGGGTGCAGTGCTGAGTGGTGTCTTTGGTGAGCTTCTGTGGTTTGTTGGCTGATCTCATGATTAGGTTGGTATGGTGTTGTTGCTTGCGCTCATTGATCAGGTTGTTGTATTCCAATTGCTTGGATCTGTATTGGGCCATAGAGTCTTTTGTGACTTGTCATGCCTCCATTTCCTCTCCAGCTTTCTGAGCACACATTTTGCAACCCTGATATCATTTGAATACCAGGGAGCACTGGGTCTCCTCTGTGCGTGTGGTCCTTCTCTGCTTGGAGCTGATGAGGCCTCAGCTATTACGCGGTTCCATTCCTCTATGGTTTTGTCGAGGGTATCACACTCCTGTTGGAGCTGAGAAATTGTTTCTTTTAGAAAAGCATCTTTGTTGTATGCTCTGAATCGTCTGGTGCTGCTCTCCTCCTCCATGTGGCAAGTGCGGTTATCCAAGATCAAGGAGAAGGTAATTACATGAAGGTCTGACCATGGGACCGGGGTGATTGTTGGGGTTGTGACTTTGCCCTGTTCCGCCAGTTGTATTGGAACAAAGACCAAATCTGGAGTGGTACCATGTTGGTGTGTTGGTGCATCAATTGTCTGGCGGTAATGTAGTGATTCCATGGCCTTAAGGAACGTTGTAGCTTCTTTGGTAGGCGTAGAGGTTAATTTGTAGTCCCCCAGCACTATGAGAGGTTTGTTTTGCCTGCTATGTGAGCATATTGATTCGAGTACCATGGAAAGATGATCTGCCGTGGCACTAGAGGGCCTGTAGGCGAGGCTTATGCTGAGGCACTTATTAGATACATTGATTGTGCTGGATTCGGTCGAGTTACTGATAGAGGTCAGTTTGAATCTGTAGTCTTTTCTGGCCAATATCAGGGTTCCTCCTCCTCTCTTGTGCGCTCTGATGCAGTTGAATGCTGAGAAGTCCAATGGGGTGACTTGGTTCAGGATAACCTGGTCTGAGTCATCGAGACAGGTTTTGGTGATGCAGATTATGTCCATAGAAACATAGAAACATGATGACAGAAAAAGACCACATGGCCTATCTAGTCTGTCCTTCAATAACAACAACTACAACAGTCCACTTTTTACCTTTAGAGATCCTCTGTGTTGGTCCCATGCTTTTTTGAATTCAGTTACTGTCCTCATCTCTACCACCTCCACTGGGAGACTATTCCATGGATCCACTACTCTTTCTGTAAAGAAATATTTCCACATATCACTCCTGAATCTATCTCCCTTCACCCTCATCCCATGTCCCCTCGTAGCAGAACTTGCTTTCAATTGAAAGAGGCTCTCTCCGTGAACATTTATGCCACGGAGGTATTTAAACATCTCAATCATATCACCTCTATCCCGCCTTTCCTCTAAGGTGTACATATTAAGATCCTTAAGTCTGTCCTCATATGCTTTATAATGAAGCCCAGTAATCATTTTAGTAGCCACCTTCTGCACCGACTCCATCCTGTTCACATCCTTTTGAAGGTGCGGTCTCCAGAATTGCACACATACTCCAAATGAGGTCGCACCAAAGACTTATACAGAGGCATTATCACCTCCTTTTTTCTGCTAGCCATTCCTCTCCGTATGCACCCAAGCATCCTTCTAGCTTTTGCCGTCGCCTTTTCTACCTGTTTAGCTACTTTAAGATCATCAGACACAACCACGCCTAGGTCCCGCTCTTCTTTAGTGGACAAAAGTACTTCACCTCCTATACTGTATTGCTCTCTTGGATTGCTGCAGCCCAAATGCATGACCTTACATTTTTTAACATTAAATCCCAGCTGCCAAATTCTAGACCATTCTTCAAGCTTAGCGAGATCCCTCCTCATGTTATCTACACCTTCCTGGGTGTCTACTCTATTGCAGATTTTGGTATCATCCGCAAAGAGGCAAACCTTACCCGACAGCCCTTCCGCTATATCACTAACAAAGATGTTAAAAAGAATCGGACCAAGGACAGATCCCTGGGGCACACCACTGGTAACATCCTTCTCCTCAGAGTGAGCTCCATTTACTTGTACTCTTTGTCGCTTCCCACCCAACCAATTTCTAACCCAAGCAGTAACTTTAGGGTCCATCCCTAGGGTGCTCAGTTTGTTTATAAGTCGCCTGTGAGGAATAGTGTCAAAGGCTTTACTGAAATCTAAATACACCACATCTAGAGCTCTCCCTCGGTCCAACTCCCTGGTCACCCAGTCAAAGAAATCAATCAGATTTGTCTGACAAGACCTGCCTCTGGTGAATCCATGCTGCCTCGGATCCTGTAATCCGCTGGACTCCAGAAACCTCACTATTTTCTCTTTCAGCAGCGTTTCCAATAATTTACTCACCACCGAAGTTAAACTAACCGGTCTGTAGTTTTCAACCACATCCTTACTTCCGCTTTTGTGTAAAGGCACCACATGAGCCTCTCTCCAGTCCTTTGGCACCACTCCTGACTCCAACGAGGCATTGAAAAGGTCAGTCAGTTGCTAGTCCAGTTTTTGGTCCATACATTACCAAATCTAAGTTGTAAGTAAACCACTTTGACTGAGGAGTATCATGGTAAAAAAAAAAAATAAATCACGGAATGAGTAAATCACCGAGAAACCAGGGTTCAATTCGCATTGCCAAAAAACACTGGGCCACCAGGAGTCACCCTTGCCTCACAGGCTCGCAGTCATCCCCAGTCAAGGAGGATTTACATCGTGTTTAACCTGGCTCCTTCCTTCCTTCATGAAGGGAGGATGACCCAGCCCATCCAGAGGATCACCCTCCTCTGGCCACATGATCCAGCCCATCCACCCTCCCCTGGCCACATGGAGAGGTCCCCATCCCCACCCCAACTATGGGGAGGATGACTGAAACCTCCCACAAAGAAAGAGAATAGATCAATTGATTAATTTATATATATTAAAAAAAAGAATACGGCAATATCAATAAAGCAATCTAGCTAGAACCCGTCACATGTAGGTGCCCTTTTTGAGGCCCACATGCCATAGGTGAAGGAAATGGGTGTTCCACAATCATGCCCAGCATCAGTAATAAGCTTGAGGGCAGTTGGCTGCCACTGCCACAGACAGTAGCTCCTCAATGGGAATGTGGTCTCCAACAAGCGATCTCTGCGGCTGCAATGCACCAGCAACACACGATCTCTGGGCGGCAACGGGACCATTAAGAATTTCCACTACAGACATGTGCCCATCAAGTACCGGGAAGACCGGATAGCCGCCGAAGGAGGGGTGCTTTCCTTTTCACTGGTGGTCTCCAGTATTCCAGGATGGCGCATGATAGAGGAGGGGCCTCCTACCATCATCCACTGACAGCCCACCTCTGCCTTTCCACGGAACCTGCCATATCTCTGGTGCACCGATGACATCGGTGTCTCCAGCCCTTGGGAGGCAGCACTCCCAGTCATATCAGCTGCTCGACACAGGGGAGAGTGGCACAACTGAAGCCTACTGCCAAGGAGCCTCTTCCTTGTACCAACCCGAAGAGCTCCACCCACCAGGCCATGAGAGGCCACAAGCCGCAAAGCAGCAGGCGCCACTATCGCATGGGACTCGAAAACCACATGCACCCTTCCTTCAGGAGTATCAGAGCGCGTTAACTGGTAGTTACAGCAGCCACGCACTCATGGCATGCCACGTGGCATCAACTAAAAGCTAACACCACTATGCCACAGGTGTAACCCTCTCGGGCATATGTTCTTATCTTAACAGCTTCATCCAACCACAGCACACCTAATGGGCTGTGAAAAAGGAACACAAACTCCTGTGAGAAGCATATCTTCACAGCCCTTCACCCTCTTCCCTATCCTGAGGCGCTTTTACTTCTGTTGGAGTCCCCCTTTCCTCTGCATATCCTTCTTTTTTATGTTCCGCCTACTCTGTCCTCCTCCCTGTGGGACTCTGTTCTTCTGTCCCTATCTGAAGCTTCTCTCCGATACCAGCATCTTTTACTTCTTGGTGATTTTAATGTTCATGTAGACTCCCCTTCCTCTCAGCGTGATCTCTCTTTTCTTTCCTTGCTTTCTGATCTTTCCCTCCACCAGCATGTCAATATCCCTACTCACATAGCTGGTCACACTTTGGATCTGGTGATCGCACGCCACTGTTCACTTATCACACTCTCCTCTTTTTCCTCTCAGCCCCTCCCATGGTCTGATCACTTCTGCATTTCCTTTACTCTTTCATGTCCTATTTCCCCTCCTTTGGTCTCTTCTGTTGCACCTCCTACCCGTTTGCGCCGTTGCTTTACACCTGATTCATTACTCCAGTTCCCCCCTTCTGATCAACTTTTCCCTGACAATTTCCATCTACTTTCAGTTGATCTCCAGGTTCAGTGTTGGAATACCACTCTTACCTCTGCTCTAGACAAGGTTGCCCCTTTTCATCCTAAATCTGCTCGACGCAGCCGCTTCAACTCCCCTTGGTTTCATTCCGGTCTCCGTCTTCACCGCTCCTACCTTCGGCGCTCTATCCGTTGTTGGCGTAAGCACCCTTCCGCGTCTTCTTTGTCACACTTTCGCTATTGTCATACCCACTATCGCTCTTTGTTGCATGCAGCCAAACGTGATTATTTCTCTGAGCTTGTATCCTCTTCAGCTAATTCCACCCGTCAACTCTATCATGTTCTTCATTCTCTTTCTGCTACATCCTCATTCCCCAGCTCAGCACCCTCTCTTCCACTGTCCTCTTCTAGCCCCACTCCGACTGCCTTGGCTTCTTACTTTTCTGACAAGGTACTCTCTATCCGTCAGCATTTCCCCTCCTGTCCTTCCCCTCTCTCTTCCCCTCCCCCCCTTTCCCCAGTTCCGTCTGTCTCCCTGTCCCCTTCTCTTACCCCTCCTCTTTCGCACCGTTGGTCTGTTTTCCGTCCAATTACCCTCTCTGAGCTATCCCATGCTCTTTCTACGGCTCGCAAAACCACTTGTCCCTCTGATCCTATTCCCTCACAATGGCTGTCTGAACCCTCTCTGACCCTGCTTCCTTTAGTTCTCTCTCTTTTCAATACGTGCCTGTCCTCTGGTTCTTTCCCCTCACCTTGGAAGCATGCTTTGATCCGCCCTCTATTGAAAAAACCCTCTTTGGATCCTTCCACCTTATCTAATTGGCGTCCTGTCTCTAATCTTCCTTTTCTTTCTAAACTTCTTGAACGACTGGTTTTTTCTCAACTTTCTGCACATCTAGAGGATTCTTTGGTTCTTCACCCCCGCCAATCTGGTTTTCGTCCTGGGCATAGCACCGAATCTATTCTTATATCTTTTCTTAATGAGTTGCATGTCGCTCACGATAGGGGTTCTATTTCTGTTGCTGTTGCACTTGATCTTTCTGCGGCTTTTGATGTTGTCGATCATCACACTCTTCTTCTTCGTCTCAACTCTATTGGTCTCTCTGCATCAGTTCTCCGTTGGTTCCACTCTTTTCTCTGTAATCGTTCTTTCTCTGTTCTTGTTGGTTCTGACTCCTCTTCCCCTATGCCTCTTCACAGTGGTGTTCCTCAGGGTTCTGTCTTATCTCCTTTGCTGTTTAACATCTTCCTGGCTCCTCTTGCTTTACTTATACAACAGCATGGTATCTCGGCATATTTCTATGCCGATGATATTCTTCTTCTTTTTCATACCTGTTCACTTACCCCAGATATTGGTCCTCTCGATGCCTGTCTTTCTGCAGTTTCCACCTGGTTTGCGGATAACTTCTTGCACGTTAATTTGGCTAAGACTTCGGCGATTTGGTTCACTGCAGGTGCCTCTATTCCCTCCCTGTCCCCTTCCCTTCCTGCTGGACCTATTCCCCTAGTCACTTCTCTGCGTTATCTCGGGGTCACTTTGGATTCTGCCTTAACTTTTAGAGATCATATCTCCTCCGTTGTGCAACGTTCTTTTCACACTCTGCGACAACTTCGAGCAATTCGGCCTTTTCTTTCCCCCACTTCTATGACTATACTTCTCCTTGCTTTGGTGGTTTCTCGTTTGGACTATTGCAATGCATCTTTAGCCGGTCTTCCACTTACCCAGCTTCGTCGTCTTCAACTAGTTCATCACACTGCTGCCCGTCTTCTGACCCACTCTCCCCGATCAGCTCACGTCACTCCTTTGCTTCTTCGCCTTCACTGGTTGCCCGTTCCTTTTCGCATACAGTATAAGATCCTGATTTTCGTGCACCGGTCCCTGCACACTGGTATCCCACTTTATCTTTCCGATCTGGTTCACTTTTCTTGTCCTTCTAGAGTACTTAGATCTTTCCATTTGAATCGTCTTTTTCTCCCATCCCCTTCTCAGGCCCATCTTGAATCCACACGTTCTTCTGCTTTCTTTTTCCTTGGGCCCCGTCTTTGGAACTCACTGCCACTTTCGCTACGGTTAGAATCCTCTTTCTCCACTTTCAAAGCTTGTCTTAAAACCTACCTTTTCTGCTCAGCCTTCGACCTTCCTTTTCCCCCTCCTTCTGTGTCTACCTGATAACCTGTCTGTCTTTTATTATTTTTCTACTTTGTTGGCTTATTTCTTTTCTATTCTTTACCCTACATGAATGGCGTTCTTTTCTGTTTCTCTCTCAGTAGCTCCGCTTTTGTTTTTATTGTAAACCGCTGTATGCCAAATGGTTCAGGCGGTATATTAAATTTTTAATAAAGATAAAGATAAAGATGTGTGGCTCACTCATCCTGCTTGTCCATGGAGAAAGTGAGGTTACTTACCTGTAACGGGGGTTCTCTGTGGACAGCAGGATAAGTCAGCCACACAAACCCACACACCTTCCCTCTAGGATGCACCTGTTCTCTAGGATGCTCCCATCCTGTAGGAGGATCCCGTCCACAGATTGGGAACAGAATGAAGGAGAGAGGGGACGGGCTCCAGGGTGGGGTGATTGTCACATGCTCAGAAGAGTCTCTGACTCTTCTGTGCTACTGGAGAGCAATTCCGTCCATGGTGCCGTCGGATGACATCACCCATGTGTGACTGACTTATCCTGCTGTCCACGGAGAACCTCCATTACAGGTAAGTAATCTCACTTGACTGCACTTTGCACTTAATGCACAGTAACTTACAGTGCAATAACGGTTAACACAACAGATAACACAGATCACTTAATGCCTTCCCAATAGGTGTCATTAGGTACATTGTCTCTGCGTTAACTGCATGAATAAATGCTGGGAATGTCTCCAGCAGTCAATGCAAAGGCCTTGCAGTTATTGTGTGGTAAAGCGTAGTTACTCACCTGTAACAGGTGTTCTCCAGGAGCAGCAGGAATCAGTCCTCACATATGGGTGACGTCGGCGCCGACGGAGCCCTCGCGGAGCAATTTTCCCCAGCTTTCAAAGAAAGCCTTTGGGAATTGCAGCGCACATGCGCGGTCCCCTTCCCGCCCAAAGGTGCCATCTTGGCCAGTCTGATGACATAGCGAAAAGACAGCAAAAAAATTTGCAAAAACTAAATCATATGACTGCAACTCCAAGGGGAGGAGGGAGGGTTGTGAGGACTGATTCCTGCTGCTCCTGGAGAACACCTGTTACAGGTGAGTAACTACGCTTTCTCCAGGACCAAGCAGGAAGTCAGTCCTCACATATGGGACTCCCCAGCTTAAGGCTACCGGAGACCCTAAGCACAAAAAATGAGCTCCCTCAAGCTCAGTAGCACCGAAGGAAGGAATCTTCTCTGACTAATCTCCAACCGGTAGCCCAACATCCGGGATGGAGGTTAGGAGTTGCTTAAACCTCGAAGAGATTAAGGAGGACTGCCTGTACGAAAGCACTGTCCCTGCGGGACTCCCTCTCGAGGCAGTAATGGGTTGCAAAAGTCTGGCTCGAAGACCAAGTGGCGGCCCGGCAGATGTCTGCCAATGGAACAGAGCGGAGGTAAGCCACTGACGCAGCCTTCGCCCTAACCCGATGAGCCATGACTCGACTTTCCAACGAGAGGCCTGCCGCCCCATAAGTCCAAGCGATACAGTCAGCTACCCAGATGGACAGAGTACGCTTGGAGACAGGGAGCCCCAATTTATTAGGGTCGTAAGACAGGAAGAGCTGAACAGTCTTACGGTGCTCCCGCGTACGATCAAGGTAGAAGGTTAACGCCCTCCGACAGTCCAGGGTATGCAAGACCATTTCAGCTCGGCTGAAGTGTGGCCTGGGAAAGAAGGTCGGAAGCACCACCTCCTGATTGATGTGAAAAGGGGAGACCACTTTTGGAAGAAACTTAGGGTGAGTCCGCAGGACTACCCTATTCTTGTAGAACCTAGTGTAAGGGGGATCAGACACTAGGGCCTGCAGTTCACTAACGCGTCTAGCGGACGTGAGGGCTACCAGGAATAAGGTTTTCCAAGAAAGAAAACGGAGAGGACAGGTAGCCATGGGTTCAAAAGGCGGACAGGTGATCCGCTGTAAAACCACGTTCAGGTCCCAGTCAGGGGCTGGGGGGCGCAAAGGTGGTTTAAGGAGAAGGAGACCTCGGGAGAACCGTGCCACGAGAGGGTGGCCGGAAAGAGGCCTGCCTTCCACCGGCACATGATGTGCAGAAATAGCACTGAGGTGAACTTTGACCGAGTTGGACTTTAGTCCAAGATTGGAGAGGGAAAGCAAGTACTGCAAGACCACCGACACCGAGCAGGAGAAGGGATCTTGAGACTGTTGAGTACACCAGGTGGAGAAGCGACGCCATTTAAGGGCATAGGATTTCCGGGTAGAGGGTCGCCTGGAAGCTAGCACGACCTCTTCCACCTCTGGAGGCAGCAGGAGGGGAGCAAGGACTACCCTTTCAGCAGCCAGGCCATCAGATGAAGAGATCTGAGGTTGGGGTGTAGGAGAGACCCCTGATCCTGGGTCAGGAGATCGGGTTGAAACCCCAGAGGCAACGGAGTATCTACCGCCAGTTGCATCAGTAGCAGGAACCACGGTTGCCTGGGCCACCGGGGAGCTATCAGGATCACCGAAGCCTTGTCCTGGAGAACCTTGAAAAGTGTTCGAGACACCAGCGGCATGGGAGGAAAGGCATACAGAAGGCCCGTGGACCATGAGAGCAGAAAAGCATCCGCCGCTACTCGGAGGGGATGCGGTTCCCGAGAGCAGAACCAAGGAAGTTGCCTGTTCAGAGGACTGGCAAAGAGATCCAGCGTGGGGAGGCCCCACTGGAGAAAAATCCTTTGAACCACCAACGGGTCCAATCTCCACTCGTGTGGTTGGAGGATTCTGCTCAGTTTGTCTGCCAGGTAATTTTCTTGACCTGGGAGATAGACAGCTTTGAGGAGGATTCCTCGGCTGACGGCCCAAGCGCAGAGCTTTTGTGCTTCCCGACAGAGAAGGAAGGAGCCCGTGCCCCCCTGTTTGTTCACGTAGAACATGGCCACCTGATTGTCCGTCTGGACGAGGACGGACTGGTGAGTGGTAAGGTGGGAGAAGGCCCGTAGAGCCAGGCGGATCGCTCTGAACTCCAGGAAGTTGATCTGCTGGGCAGATTCCCACGGGGACCAGAGACCCTGAGTACATGTCCCTTGGCAATGTGCTCCCCAACCCAGGAGAGAAGCATCGGTCGTCAGTACCTGAACAGGCGGAGGAGACTGAAAAGGCATTCCGAGCACTAGGTTGGGCAGATGAAGCTACCACCGTAGAGAAGAGACCAGCGGGCTGGAGATTCGTACTGAGTCCGCTAGTCTCCCCGAGGCCTGACGCCATTGTGAGCGAAGGCACCATTGAGCAGGCCGCATATTCAGGCGGGCATTGGACCGTGGAAGCCATATGGCCGAGCAGTCTCAGAAAGTGCCTGGCCGAGACCCGGGAATGGCTGCGAAAGCGGCTGGCGAGAGCCATGAGCCGTTGTGCCCTGTCGAGCGGCAGAAAGGCTCGCGCCTGAAGCGTGTTTAATCTTGCGCCGATGAACTCGAGATCCTGAGAGGGGAGCAAAGTGGACTTTTCGAAGTTTATGACAAAGCCCAAGTACTGGAGCAGAGTCACAGTATGTTGCGTGGCGTGAGTGGCCTCCGTGGAGGACGGTGCTCTGATGAGCCAGTCGTCTAGGTAAGGGAAGACAAAGAGGCCTTGAAGCCGGAGATAAGCCGCTACCACTGCGAGACATTTTGTGAAGACTCGTGGTGCGGAGGATAGGCCAAAGGGCAGTACTCTGTACTGGTAATGATTGCCTGCCACCACAAACCTTAGGTATTGTCGGTGGCTTGGGTGGATGAGGATGTGAGTGTAGGCATCCTTTAGATCCAAGGAGCATAGCCAATCTCCCTGCCGGAGGTAGGGCAGCAGGATTCCAAGGGTAAGCATCTTGAACTTTTCCCTTTCCAGGAACTTGTTGAGGTTCCGCAAGTCCAGGATGGGTCTGAGGCCTCCAGTTCGCTTTGGTATCAGGAAGTACCTGGAATAAAAGCCTTGACCTCTCAGGTGGTGGGGCACCGGTTCCACCGCCTGTTCCTGAAGAAGACTTGCCAACTCTTGAAGGAGTAAGTCCCGGTGAAGAGGGGGTCGCAGAGGCTCCCCTGGAAAGTAGGGGGTAGGTACCTGGTGGAAGTGTAGAAGATAGCCCTCTCGGACTATGTGGAGCACCCAGGTATCGGACGTGATGTTGGACCACCTGTGGGCAAAGTGGACTAGCCGGCCTCCCGTGCTGAGAGAAACCAGCGGAGGGGGAGAGGCTATGCTGAAAGAGTCAAAAACCCCCACCCTGCGGAGCAGGGGCCGGTGGCGCAGGCTTGGGGGCTTGCTGCCTACGGGACCCGTTACCCCGTCCCTTGGCCTGCCGACCCTGTTGGGGAGCTGCGGAGGCCTGATAATGAGGGTAGTGTTTATAGGCAGCCGCCTTCCTCGGGTAAAAGGGCTTTTTCCCCGAGCCCTTCTTCTTCTGGGAAGGGGCAGAGGTTTTCCTGGAGAGCCGAGTCCTGGTGAGAGTCTCTGTCTCGAGTTGTGCAGCCTTCTCATCCATAGGTTTGCCAAAGAGGTTGTCACCTCTGCAGGGGACATCGACCAACTTGTCCTGCACCCAGGGCTCGAGGTCGGATGACTGAAGCCAAGCCTGTCGGCGGGCACCGATGCCGGCTGCGGCTACTCGAGCCGATGCCTCAAAGCCATCATAGGTTGCTCGAGAGATAAACTTTGAGCACTCTCGAATACCAGTGGACAAGGCCTGGAACCTCCGCAAAGGGTCCTCGGAGAGACCAGCAGAGAATCCGGCTATTTCTTTAGCCAGGTCCCTGAGATACATGCCCATGTAGAGCTGGTAAGTCTGGACCCGACAAGCAAGCATAGAGCCCTGGAAACACTTCTTACCGAGGCCATCCAGGCTGCGGGCTTCCCTGCCAGGAGGCACCGAGGAGTGCATCTTCAGGCTCTTGAGCCTATGCATGGCCGATTCCACCACCATGGAATGGTGCGGCAGCTGTGCTTTTTGGAAGCCAGGGCTCTTGCGGACTCGATATATGGCATCGACCCGCTTGCTTAATACCGGCGACGACGCCGGGCTCTCCCACATGCGGAAGAGAAGTCGTTCCAGCATCGGAGGAACCGGTACAGTAAAATGCTCCTTTGCAGGAGAGTCATACTGGAGGGCATCGAGCTCTTCGGCTCGAGGCTCCTCCTCGGGATCCGCAGGGAAGGCCAAGGCCTTGGCCATATCCCTCACGAAGTCCGAGAACCGGGCATCCTCCGGAGGGGACTGTCTCCGAGGTTCGGACTCGGGGGAGTCCGAAGGGATACACCGAGTCCGAAAAGAATCAGGTGACTCTTCCACCTCGGATTCCCAGGCTGACTCCTCGGAGGAGGAGTCGAGCGGCTCCGGCCGGGCGGGCACAGACGCCGTCCGCCCCGACGCCGAGGGAGTCGGCGTCGACGACCTCGGCCCCGAACGGGAGGCTGAAGGGGACCTCGACCGAGGATCGACTCGAGCCCGCATGGACTCGAGGATCGGCTCGGTCTCCGGGGTCGACTTAGACGTCGACGTCCCGGCGGTCAGGGCAGAAGCGCCAGCGAGGCCAGCGATCAATGCCCGCTGCTGGTCCATGAAGGCAGCCAGGCTGCTCTCCAAGGCCGTCAACCTGAGTCCGAACTCAGGAGACCCAGCAGCCCCCGACTCGGGTCCCGACGGTGTCGGGCTCGACGTCGGACCCCCTCGGAGGCGAGTCCACGAGGACAAAAGGACTTACGTGAGCAGACGAGTCCATCTTCAGACGAGGCTGTTTGGACGGCCGCTCCAGCTCCAAAGACCCGGGACGGCTATCAGGGCTATGCGACCTGGCCCTCGCGGAGCCAGGAGCGTCCACCGACGCCGTCCTCGCGGGTTCCTTCCTCCGATGATGATCTCGGGTAGGAGACCCCCTCTCAGAGGAGCTCCGACAGTGTTCAGAGCCAGATTCCCTGGACACCGAAGCTTCTGACGAGGTCCGGGTACGGCTGGGGTCAGAGAAGATTCTCTCCCGCTGATGCTGCCGACTCCGCAAAGATTTCGCGGACATCTTGCTACAGGCCCCACAGATCATTTCTTCATGATCTGGGCTCCGCGGAAAAAAGAAGACTGGCCAAGGTGGCACCTTTGGGCGGGAAGGGGACCGCGCATGCGCGCTGCAATTCCCAAAGGCTTTCTTTGAAAGCTGGGGAAAATTGCTCCGCGAGGGCTCCGTCGGCGCCGACGTCACCCATATGTGAGGACTGACTTCCTGCTTGGTCCTGGAGAATTTGGGCAATTACCACATGGTAACTGCAAAGCTTTACTACACTTTGGTAAAAGGGCCTCATAGTATCATTTCCATAGTACTGGTATCTATAAATAAAAAGATACAAAATGAAATATAATTGAAATGGCTTCTATAGCTTGATTAATAGTACTGAAACCACTGGAAATGATAATTTTGCGTGTAGTTTGCATTGTCACCTGTGATATTTTGTCTACTTGAAAAACTGTTTATGAGAATTAGGAAGCTACTATATTGTGCAACCTATGAACTATATAAGAAATGAGATTTAAAGAATACTCACGTCAACAATCAGGAAATCAAGCCAGCACCAGGCATTGGTGAAATATTTTGCAAATCCATATGCCACCCACTTTAGAAGCATTTCCAGAATGAAGATATAGGTGAAGACTTTATCAGCATATTCCAGTATGATCTTTATTGCTCTCTTCTGTTCAATATATATGTCTTCAAAAGCCTGTGGAGAGAATGTTTTCAAGTTCAGTGTTCTACAGTCAAAGGTAGCTTTCCATTTAGATTGGACAGAATGTTGCTTTTTTTTTAAAGAGGATTTTATTACCAGTCAAGGAAACTGAACAAAATCTTTTCATTCTCCAGCTAAACCACAACGGTGATAGGCTTTCGCTTTCCTGTCACCAGAAGATCTGTTTCATTCTTTCACTTGGAAAAGGTGCAATGATAGCATTCTATAAGGTTTTGCGACAAACATATTTGTAATATAGAATATAGTTTTGATTGCCGCAGTACTGGAAATATACCAGTGTATTTATTTATTTGTAATACTGGTAACCTACCTATCAACTACAGTTCTAATTGGCATACAGTCAAACATCAGCAATAACAAAGATAACATAACATATTAACACAATTTACACAACGGCATAAAAAACAAGAAAAGAAGTAGCAAATTTAAGCAACAAATGCCAGCGTGAACAAAAAAGCTTTCACTTTGTTGTTAAACAAAAAATATCAGAGATTCTCCTACATTGGCATGCAGGGTATTCCAGATAGAGGGAACTGCCACTGAAAAGGCACATGAAAGGCCTTGCAAATCTCCTTTAAAGATGCTGCAAAAATGTATTGAACTGTGAAGTATGAGGGAGCCTAACAGACTAGTATGGCTGCAATAAGGCATTCATATATGACATGTCCCATGCAATACCTTAAACACAGTCAACATATATTTGGAGCAAATTCGTATAGGAGATGCAGCTTACAGATGTCTGGTAGTGCGGTATGTGGTGGGAAGGGGCTTTCTGTATAACACAGGCCAGGTAGCAGTTCAGGGAAACCAAAAAGCAGCTTTACTTCTCAGCTTCTTAAACCTCCACAAGCTGGTTCTTCCAGCCCTTCCTCCAGCCCCAGTTAAAATTCCTACCTCAGAACTCCTCTGCAGAGCTTGCCTTGGGCCTCCATGGGCCTCTCTCGCTCCTGCAGCCTGCTGAGTTCTTAACCTCTCCCTGTGAGCCATGCCCTCTGGGCTGCAGACTCTCTTCAAGGGGACTGTTGATAATCCTTTTGGAGAGGGATGAGTAACATTCTATAGACACCATCACAAGATGATTCAAATCATAGTTAATGTTCTCAGCAGGTTAGAACTTCTCAGGCAACCTCTGGCTGGCTTTTATCTTTACCATCAACACTAATATACATATAATGCCTCTGTGTAAATTGCCTACAGAATTAAATATTCAGTTCTGTTTTTATGTTGATGGCATTTTACTTTATAGCCCTTTTGATATTAGAGATGGGGTTATAAACTTGTCAAAGATTTTGAGTTGGTTTAAAAACAATAGATATGATATTCAAGTGATTAACATAGTTAACAGGCCTGCTAACCGCGTTAATCACAGTTGTAGCAGATAAACGAGTGAAGAAAGAAACACCCAAGGAGTCTTAAAATAAACAACGGTTTAATGTGCACAGACCCAGAGAAAATAGTTTTTCCAAATTCTGGGCCCCCACCAGAGGGCTCAGAGAGATTATATAGACCTCATATCAGATTATTACAGCATTTCTTCATGATTGGTCACTTTATTACAATATACTCTCGATTGGAGAAAGTCTACTGTACTCTTATCTCTAGCAAGCAGAGACAGCAGCAGGACAAAGGAATAAGGGAGGGGACAAGCGTGTACCAGGGTATGAATTCACCAAGAGGGGTGTATCCTTTTCACTTAACCCTTCCAGCTCTCAGCCCTGCCTGGATTTCTACCTCATTCCCCACTTTTTAAGGGAAACATTTGCCTTGTAGTGAAGGAGGCCAATTTTCCTCATAGCAGTTGATCTGACTGTGGAAGGGATTTGTATTTGCATACTGCCATCAGATGGGCAGCAGTTTTTCCGCTCCACCATGGTCTCAATGGTGGAGGTAATAAATCGGATAAGGATAGGGATACAGCATGGCAGGATGACACATAGCAGGAGATTAAGGAGAACCCCTACCATTAGGGTTTTTAAGTCCACCTAACCAAATTGAACCATTCTGCAAACCACCCAGCACCTATAGAAGGGGCGGTGATATGATTATCTAGATCACGTAGGTCTTGAATAGAGCGTTCAATGGAAACACTCTCATCAGTGAGATTAAAACAACACATACCCTCAAACTCCTCGCAGCCATGATTTAAGCGTAGGATCAGAAAATCAATGGTCATCCTATTCTGCAGAATCGCCATCCGCAGACCGGACATCTCATGATTCATAGTGGCTAGGATGGCTGAGGTAAGATTAATGGATTTGGCCAAGGAACAAGCAATACGGCTTACTTCCATAGCATTGTGTAAAGCTAACCCAGGTGCTCCTACAATGGATATTGCCAGTCCTAGAGCTGTCTGATCACTTTAAGGTTCCACATTAGAGTTACAGGTAGGAGGCATAGGTTTTGATCGAGGATAGCGCGAGTGGGAACTAACCTTACTAGGGGTATGAGAGAAAGCAGCAGTAGTAAGTCTTCCAAAAGTGCAAGGACCTCCAGTAGCGTTTATGGGAACATAAGTGTAAGCAGTTTTACCACATAACAAAAACCATCCTAAGGGAAGATACATTTCTGAGTAAGCATAAAATACCTTCGTAATAGACTTACATGATAATACAGTGTTAGACACATTAAAAACCCCTTTAGTGGCATTTACAAAAATAAAGCAATCTATAGCTTTAAGCGTGGAAACAACCTGCAAGGAGAAAGGGGCCAAAGGCATGTTGATAAAAAAAACTCCAGGCTGCGATGAGCTGCGTACACAAAAGTCTGAAGTATTCAAAGCAGTCCCGGCAAGTAGTGTTACTACATTTATAGTCCCTGAGGCCAATAAGGGAAGGCCCCAGATGAATGCCAGAACAGAAGTCAGCATGAGCAGGTGCATACCGCCCATGGAGCTTATGTTCCACTAACAGTATTTGAAGATGACACCTCAAGCTTCTGCCGTGCGTAGACTAGCTGGCTTCCGGTATGCGGCTAGCGCAGGGCTCCGTCGTCTGCCAATTCCCTGGCTCTCCGCAGCGTAAGGTGTAAGGGATCCTGAGAATGTCCGTGCGCTGTCCACTTATCATCCAAATCAGGAGCAGCTTTTTTAAGACGAGTATGATGAATCCACGGGATAACCTCTGCAACCTTGACTGCAGTCGGTGTGGCTAGAAGAACTGTGTAAGGACTTCTCCAGGTAGGGCACAGTGGTTCACATTTCCATTCCTTAATCCACACACGATTTCCCGGCTAGTGAGGATGGAGCGGCTCTGACAAAGAGATAGGCAGTCGCTCTTGTATCCACCTGTTCAAAGACTGAAAAACAGATCCCAATGCCAGTAGGTGTTGTCTCGTAAGTTCATTACCTATCTGCTCCAGGTCTCCCTCAAGGCCCTGAACAATGGGTGGTGGTCGACCATACAGCACTTCAAAAGGGGATATTCCCAAGGTCCGAGTCGGGGAGGACTGGACCCGGAGAAGGGCTATCGGCAAAGCCTGATCCCACTTAAGATGAGCTTCCTGACAGAGTTTAGACAACTGGAGCTTCAGAGTTCGGTTCATCCTTTCCACGTTTCCCAAACTCTGTGGGCGGTAAGCAGTGTGAAATTTCCAGGTAATTGGAGGGCCTTAGAAAGGTCTTGAAGGCACTTAGCAACAAACTCAGGGCCATTATCTGACCCTATAGTAAGAGGTAGGCCAAACCTGGGAATGATCTCTTTCAGCAGGGCCCTGGTAACTTCTCAGGCTATCTCTGTTCTACAGGGGTAGGCCTCAACCCATTCTGAAAATGTACACACTATCACCAGCAGATATCGATAACCCCTTACTCGGGGCAACTCAGTGAAATCAACCACAACATTCTCCATAGGGGCAGCCCCAACCGCCCGCATGGAAACCGGGGGTAGAGGCCCTTGGCGGGGGTTACCCCAGGCACATTGGAGACAGCGACGCGCTGCAGCTGCCGTTAAGGCAGTCAGATGTGGGACATAGAAGCAAGACTGTAGAATGGTTTGCATGGAGGTCTTACCTAAGTGGGTGGTCTCATGAAATCGGCGGACAAAAAACAGGCACTAGACTCTCAGGGATAACATATCGGGGTGGATCTTCCAGTAACCGCAACCACCCAGCAGTAGTGAGAGTAGCCCCTTCCTGAGTGAAGAAATCCATCTCTTTCCTGGTATAACGTGAATGCCACTCTGACATAGGAATTGGAAACAGGGGGGCTTGAACACTTACTGGGACTGATCCTTGCTGGGATGCTAACTTGGCCTCCCTATCTGCCCTGCGGTTACCCTGGATGACCAGAGTGTCTCCTCGTTGGTGTGCCTTGTGGTGAACAACAGACACCGCTTCTGGTGCCCACACAGCCTCTAGTAACTCCAAAATCTCCCTCCCATACTTTATAGATTTCCCGCTTGAATTTATGAGTCACTTCTCTCTATAGAGGGCCCCATGGGCATGGAGTGTAGTGAATGCATACTTAGAATCAGTGAAAATGTTTGCCTTCAGACCTGCAGCTAACTGGAGGACTCGAGTAGGGGCAATGAATTCAGCTTCTGGGCAGAAGTCCCTAAGGGTAAGGGCTCAGCCTCCACAACAACCCCAGGAGTGACCACAGCATATCCGGCCTTCCGCTGTCCATCTTCCACGAAACTGCTGCCATCGGTAAAGTATTGAACATCAGGAGAGGCTAGCGGTACATCCTTCAAATCCGGATGGCTGGAGTACACTTCATCCATATCCTGGATACAATCATGTTCAGGTAGCCCAGGTGTTACAGGGAGTAGAGTAGCAGGATTGAGTGTTTTCACTATCTCCAAGGATTCGCACACAGCATGCTCTGGTACTTTGTCATCCGCTCATTGGTAAACCAATAATTGCCTTTGTACTCCATCAGTGTCAGTACTGCATGTGGCACTTTAACATACAGTTCTTGCCCAAGGGACAATTTATCAGCCTCTGTTGCCAGAAGAGTTATCGCTGCTACTGCGTGGAGACAAGAAGGCCACCCTCTTGCTACTGAATCCAGCTGTTTGGACAGATAAGCCACCGGTCGTTGCCAGGAACCTAAGCTCTGAGTGAGGACACCAAATGCCATCCCCCTTTCTTCATGGACGTACAGATGGAATGGTTTTTCCACGTCGGGCAGTCCTAGACTAGGGGCTGATAGCAAAGCCTTCTTCATATTCTGAAAGGCCTCCTTTTGGTCCAGGCCCCAGTCGAAAGGATCTCGTTCTCCCCCTGTTGTAGATGCATACAGGGGCTTTGCCAACACTGCATAGTTGGGTATCCAGATTCAACAAAAACCGGCAGCCCCTAAGAAGCCTCTCAACTGCCTGAGATTCTGTGGCTCAGGAATAGAACAAACAGCCTCCCTCCGCTCAGAGCCCAATCTTCAAAGGCCTTGGGCAACATGGAATCCCAAGTATCTGACTTCAGTCTGGCACAATTGGGCCTTACTTCGGGACACCCGATAGCCAGACATCCAAAGTAGGTGTAGAAGTTCTGAAGTAGCGGTTAGACATTCTTCCCGGGAAACAGCAGCAATGAGTAAATCATCCACATATTGTAGCAACACGCGTTGAGAAGGGCAAGACTGGAACTGATGCAAATCTTGACTAAGTGCATCCCCAAACGGCATGGGGGAGTTTTTGAATCCTTGGGGTAACCTTGTCCATGTCAACTGACCCTTACTGCCAGTAACAGGGTCTTCCCATTCAAATGCAAACAGTGGCTGGCTAGGAGTGGCCAATCTCAAACAGAAAAAAGAACATAAGAACATAAGAACATAAGAAATGCCATACTGGGTCAGACCGAGGTCCATCAAGCCCAGTATCCTGTTTCCAACAGTGGCCAATCTAGGTCATACGTACCTAGCAGTTTCCCCAAAAGACACAGGTTCTGCAGTGCTTGTACTAGGCCAAGCATTGATATCCTGGGTCCCTTTTTAATAGTGGTTTATGGACCTTTCCTCCAGGAACTTGTCCAAACCTTTTTTAAACCCAGCTATACTAACAGCCCTTACTACATCCTCCGGTAACAGATTCCAGAGTTTGATTACACGTTGAGAGAAGAAATATTTTCTCCTATTTGTCTTAAATAGTTTACCCTGTAGCTTCATTACATGCCCCCTAGTCCTTCTATATTCTGATAGCGTAAACAATTTATCCACGTTTATCCGTTCCACTCCATTCATTAATTTATACACCTCTATCATATCTCCCCTCAGCCGCCTCTTTTCTAGGTTAAAGAGCCCTAAACTTTTTAGCCTCTCTTCATAGGAGTAGCCTTCCATCCCCTTCACCAATTTGGTGGCTCTTCTCTGTACTTTTTCTAATAACTCTATGTCCTTTTTAAGATACGGTGACCAGAATTGCACACAATATTCAAGGTGCGGTCGTACCATGGAGCGATACAGAGGCATTATAATATCCTTTGTTTTATTCTCCATCCCTTTCCTTAGGATACCTAGCATTCTATTTGCTTTCTTGGCCGCCGCTGCACACTGGGCGGAGGGTTTTAACATGTTATCCACGATGACTCCTAAATCTTTTTCCTGGGTGGTGGTTTCTAATGTGGAGCCTTGCATCTTGTAACTATAGTGTGGGTTGTTCTTTCCTAGGTGCATAACTTTGCACTTGTCCACATTAAATTTCATCTGCCATTTGGATGCCCAGTCTTCCAATTTATCCAGATCCTCCTGCAGTTTTCCACAATCCTCTTGGGTTTTAACAACTTTAAACAGTTTTGTGTCATCTGCAAATTTGATTACCTCACTAGTTATTCCCTTTTCCAGGTCATTTATGAATATGTCAAAAAGTAGCGGACCCAGTACAGATCCCTGGGGTACTCCACTATTCACCTTTTTCCATTGGGAATATTGGCCATTTAGCCCTACCCTCTGCTTTCTATCTTTTAACCAGTTCCCGATCCACAATAGTACACTGCCTCCTATCCCATGACTTTTTAGCTTCGCCAAAAGTCTCTGATGGGGGACCTTGTCAAAAGCTTTCTGAAAGTCCAGATACACTATATCAACCGACTCACCTTTGTCTACCTGTTTATGCACACCTTCAAAAAAACAGATCAGATTAGTAAGACAAGATCTGCCTTGTCTAAAGCCATGTTGGCTGTCTCCCATTAGGCCATGACTATCTACATGCTGTGTAATTTTGTTCTTTATGATGGCTTCTACCATTTTCCCTGGTACTGACGTCAGGCTCACCGGTCTGTAATTTCCCGGGTCACCCCTGGAACCCTTTTTAAAAATTGGTGTTACGTTGGCGACCCTCCAATCTTCAGGTATTACAGATGATTTTAATGAAAGTTCACAGATTACCAATAACAGGTCTGCAATCTCATATTTCAGTTCTTTCAACACTCTGGGATGTATACCATCCGGTCCAGGTGATTTGCTACTATTCAGTTTATCAAATAGTTGTAATATATCTTCCCGGTGTAGCGATATTTCTCTCAATTCCTCTGCAGTATCACCTTTAAATACCACTTCAGTCTTGGGTAACACCCCTACATCTTCCTCAGTAAAGACCGAAGCAAAGAATTCATTCAGTCTCTCTGCTATAGCCTTGTCTCCTCTTACTGCCCCTTTTACCCCTCTATCATCTAATGGTCCAATTGACTCTCTTTAAGTCCAGAACAGTGAAGCAGGTTGCTTGTGCAGGAATCAAACTCAGTGAATTGTAGGGGTTTGGCACAACAGGGTGAATGGTAACAACAGCTTCATTGACCTTCTGTAGGTCCTGCATAGGTCGGTAATCATCAATACCTGGTTTTTGAACTGGCAGCAAAGGGGTATTCCAGGGTGATTGGCATGGTTTTCAGGAGTCCAGGCTTAAGTAGTTGCTGGAGATGTTTATGAATGCCCTCAACCTCTCTTCGGGGCAGGGAATATTGCCTGACACAATTGGGACATTCGTATTTTCTTCTCTTTTTCAGTGGCCCATTTCTCTGCAATAGGCACATTAATCTCGTTCCAATAGTCCTTGCTCCAATGATCCTCGCCGGGTTCCTCTACCCCGGCCTCGGCTTCTCGGTTCCCACGTCCACTTTCCTTGTCCTTTCTCGACTAGCGCCGCTGCTAACATATCAGCTTTCTTTTTCATCTTTCGTTCACACTTACGCTTCATCTCCCGATCTCTGTTCACAAATACTTTCATAGCAACTTCCATCCGCTGGGTTATATTCATTCCAGCAAAACCTTCAAGCTTCTGAAGTTTCCTTCGAATGTCCCCCTGTGATTGTCCCACAAACGCTGTATTCACCATCCGCTGGTTTTTAAGTGCTTCTGGGTCAAATGGAGTGTAAACACGGAAGGATTCACAGAGTCTTTCATAAAACTGGCCAGGACTCTCGTCAGGGGTTTGCAGTACCTCAGATATTTTCCCTACAGTCATCGCTTTCTGGCCCCCCTTTTAAAGCCTTCAAGGAGAGCCCGATGATAACAATTCAGAGCAAGGCAGCCTGCATCACTGTTTGCCACCCAGTGGGGTTTTAGGTCAGGAAAGTCTCTCAGTGCTTCTCGCTGGGGCCCCCCCAAATGAGGTTGCAGTGCTCTAGTACGGGAGGGGGGGGGAGTTGTACGAACGTGGAACTGACATTCTTCAGATCTGGGACTCAGGAAACTTTCTGAAGTGCTGGGCAGATCTGTATCTGAAACTGGCATTTGTATGCTTCCCTCACTGCTCTTCTGACTGTCAGAGAATGTAGTATCTGTGAGAGGGGCGGGGAGAACTAGCTGAATGCCCTGCTGAGACTGCCGAGCTAGCTGAAGTCACAGAAATCTGCCTGGGAGGAGGGAAAGGGGGAATTCTTCTGTCTCTGGCTCCTGTACTAAAACAAGCAATTGTGATTTTAATTTAGGCTGCATTTCCTGTGGGCTACGAAATAAAAGTATGCGACAGTGTTCCCCGTAGCATCTCCTGAGCCATTTAGGTCTCTGCCGACAAACATCCAGCCAGGAATCAATATAAAGGAATTGATCAGGATGTTTAGCTACCACAACTTGGTGCACTCGGCTAACCAAGTCATAATCAAATGTTCCTTCTCGGGGCCAATCAGTATTAAAGCTAGCCACTCATGCTCACAATATTTCTTTAACAAGGATGGAGTCATATGAACTCCATAATCTGCAGAGAATCCCTTCCTGAAATGCTTTACCATACACTCTAAGGGGCTGCATTTCGTCTCTGATCCCCCCATATCTTTCTTCCAGGCTTTGAAAACACAGAGGGAAAGGAATGCAGACAGCCAGGAATCCGGCTGCTCTAGTTTCAAGAAGGGTAACTAACAAGATGGCACTTTCACCACACCCTAACAAAATGGCGCTGTCACCATTTTTCCCTGACCTGGGCACGGTCGCCTGGCCAGGAACTGCACTAATCAGGAGTCTATGCTCACTGCACAAGCCTCTGCTTGTGCCAAACACATAAATCAAGCACAGACCAACAATTTGTAGAAAACAGTCTAACTATTAGGAACGGGGTTTCCCCCAGCTCAGCTCAGGGTACTAGGGCAATTCCCTCGAGAGGTGATCAATCTCTCCTTCTTTCCCGTAGGAAGGACCGATTTTTCCTGAACTGCAGACAGAAACAGAGCCCCCCGTTATCACTTACCCCACTCAGATGTCCTCCGGAGTTGAAAGGCTTGTTTCCTAGACCCCAGAGCGGGTTCTTAGGTGTCCTTCAGATAAAGCCAGTGGCAGAGGCGAATCAGGAAGGAATACTTTCCAGAACAACTGGTCTGGTGGCGCCTTGTATTCCCTCCTGCGTTCGCCACCAGCCCAGCTCAAACCGACTGAACCTAGAGGTAGCAAGATAACCTTTTCTTTCTTATCTCGCTGTCTCAGCCGGGTCAGGGAACCAAAAATGTAGCAGATAAATGAGTGAAGAAAGAAACACCCAAGGAGTCTTAAAAGAAAGAATGGTTTAATGTGCACAGACCCAGAGAAATTAGTTTTTCCAAATTCTGGGCCCCCACCAGAGGGCTCAGAGTGATTATATAGACCTCATATCAGATTATTACAGCATTTCTTCATGATTGGTCACTTTATTACAGTATAGTCCCGATTGGAGAAAGTCTACTGTACTCTTATCTCTAGCGAAGCAGAGGGAGAGTAGTTATCTCTAGCAAGCAGAGAGAGCATCAGGACAAAGGAATAAGGGGACAAGCATGTACCAGGGTATGACTTCACCAAGAGGGGTGTATCCTTTTTACTTAACCCTTCCAGCTCTCAGCCCTGCCTGGATTTCTATCTCACAGTGATAAGGATATTCAGCAATTGGCCTAACCTTCGCCACAGAAGCTAAGTGGGCAGTGGCTGAATATTGCCGTTTTGCGGTTAGCTGCAGCGCTACCTGACCAACCAAGATATTCAATGTCGGTGACTGGATATGGCCCTAGCATTGAATATCTGGATCTTAGATTCAGTGGTATGGCTAGCCACTTTTCTAGGGCTGGCCACCACCGCTGAATCCCCTCCCCCCCCCCCCCAATGATATCTCTGTAAACCTTACAAAAAGATATGCAATGATAATACATTGGAATAAAGCACCATTAAGATGATTTTAGAAATTAGCTATTTAGAATTTAATCTTGATTTGCATTTATCACTGCATCCTCGGATTAAAGTGGCTACATTGATAGACTGAGTTAGCAGATTTTCAAATGATTGTACAATTACTTGTCCTGCCTAGACTACTGTAATATCATATACCTGGCATTGCACTAGGTCTTTATGAAATCATTGCAAATTATTCAAAATGCTGCAATTGCTGAATTGCTGGAAAATCTATCACATATCATTAGTTTTAGTTGACCTTCACTAGCTTCAGGTACATTATTGGACTCAATTTAAATGTCTTTGTATAGTTACAAAATTGTTATTGGTGGAATGAACAAGACCTTTGTAAATTACAAATTGGCTACTATCCCATATGATCCTTATGATCTCAGAACCAAAATGTATTGCTGATACTTTCATTATCTAGTATGCAATTAGTTAAATGCAAGGATATTTTCAATAGTTGGCCCACAGCTATGGAATAATCTACTGCCACTCTGTGCAGGCGTCTTCATTCTTAATGTTTTAGAAAAAGGCCTTTCATTTTCAAAAGGTTTCTAATAACAATATGTGACAACTCTGTTATGGTTTTCTGAACAATATTATTGTGTGTTTGTTTTAAATATGTGGAGACACATTATAGATATGGGAGATCAGAACTGAGATGTCAAGGCCACCACATTTATTTTAGATGCTAAAGGTGGAGCCGTTTCTAAAATATGAATAAGGAGGTGCAAGGGTGCAGAGCTCTATATCCAAGAGCAGTGGAAGGAGCCATTTCACAGATGTACATATGGGAAAAATCAACATAGGAAATTTAAGACCCAGCACTTCACAGTGAACATATGCAAGTGCCAGCATTTACACATGTAGCTGAGTCATTTCACAAACCTAGATGTGCAAATACTCTTAAGTAACTACAGGGGACTCTATCTTGACCTCATTTCAATTTGGAGGGGGAAACAAACATTGAGGTATTAAGGAGGATATCTTCCTTAATCCCACCTGTAAAGGGATGTTCAAAGGAGCACCATTTTAATACCTATGGGCCTAATTTTGTACCGCAAGGCTATCGCCTTTGTATGTCCGGTCTGAGCCGGACGTACAAAGGGGATCGCGATTCTGATCTTGCGGGGCATGTCTAGCCCCACAGAATAAGAATCGCGATCAGACCTGTACATGCAAGCCAGAACTGCGATTCAGTCCTGGCCTGCACGTACAGGCACTCCCCAGATAGCTCAGTCAGGCTTTTAAATGGAGCCGCGGCACCATTTAAAAGTCACGATGCCGACTGCCACAGAAAAAGGTTTATTCTCTGCAGCTTGACTGCCAATCTGGCCTCCTAAGGCCAGGGTCGGGCTGCGGGGAATAAACCCTGCCCCCCCCCCCCCAGCCCCTTCCGTGCTCCGGAGTGAACAAAAAAAAAGTCCAGGGAAGTTATTCCACCTCTGAGGTGCAATAACTTCCCTGGCCATTTTGCTGGCCCTGGATGTACAGGGCCAACATTAGAATCGGCCCTATTTGTCCAGGGCTGGCGACTGCCAACTGCCCACCCTCTCTCTGCCCCCGGGCTGCCTCTTCCCCGCCCCTGACTAACTTTCCTGCACAACCGGCGGGGAAGTTAATTGGGGGCTGCTGCTGGCACGAATAGCGGGTATGGACGCCCCGTTGGGATGTCCATCCCTGCTATTCATGTCTCAGAATAACCCCCTATGTGTATCAGGGAAAAAGTATAAATCCAGACTTGGACAATTTTGGACATTATGGTTTATGGTTTAGGCATTTGATATACTGCCCTTTACTTATGCATCAGAACGGTTTACATATATATACTAACAGGTACTTTTTATTCCCTTGTCCCCAAAGGGCTCACAATCTAAGTGTCCCTGAGGCAATGGAAGGTTAAGTGTCTTGCCCAAGGCCACAAGAAGCAGCCATGGGACTACAGACCCCAGTCCCTCCAGCCTGAGGTTACTTGTCCCCATGTGGGAATTGAATCCCTGGCCCTCTGGCCTGAGATAACCTGTCCCAACCACTGAGCCACTCCTCCCTCCATTTGAAATTGGGAATACATGTGTAGATTGTTGTTCCACCCAGGACCCACTCCGGACATTCCCCCATGAAATTTCAACATGGTATGGAAAGCAATGTGTAAATTGGACCCTTTCTTAAATGGCCATTTTCACATGGATGCAACTTACACGTGTATATGCCTGATTATACATGTATAAATTGTGAATAAGGCTTCTAAAATAACCTCTTTGAATTTATTTGTCATAGTATGCATGTATTTTATTAAGAATGTATGGCTTGTATACTGTATAGATGTCTTTATGATGATGGCACTTAGAAATCTTAATAAATGAAATGAATCATTTGCTTTTTTTCTCCAAAATACCCTGAAGTTTAAGTTAGAAAGACTATAAGGGAGATGGATAAATTAGAAAGGCCATTTTGGTTAAATCAGGTTCGTCCAAGTCATAATATCTGAAAATCAGTGGGAGGGGCAGTAGATAAGGAGGGCTTGTTTAAGTAGCTTGGAAAATCGGCTGTTCCCCATCCTCAAAGAGAAACGTGTCTGAGATAAAAGGGGAACGGGATGTGCAGAATGATGTGTCTAGCAAATGCAGGCTTTTTTTCAGTCTTAGGAACCTGCACGCATCAGGGATAGATATCTACTATTTCTGGAATACAGATGAGCCCACAAGCCTATTTCAGAACACGCTCATGAAGCTCACCACATACATGTCCCGGTCTGCTATATTGAAAACAAGGACGTGCAGTGATGCTGGAGCCAGGATAAATGGTTTGGGCTTTTTTCACTTAGTACCATGCTTTTTTGAAGGAGCAAAAAATATCAGGGGTATGAGAGGGCATTGCCCTCTTCTCCTTACAGTTGCTGAATTGCCAGAACAAACACTTTACGAGTCCTTTTCATGCCCCAGACCCCATGCTAGACATGTGTAGATTCGGGGCTTTATAAACTGGTTCCGGGAATATCCATGTGATTTCCACATCTGAATGAGCATTTTCAGATGTGCAAACCACAAATAGGGTTTCTAAAATGATCCTCTAGAAAGTGTAGGAATATTAATTATGAAAAACTGAAATTTAAAGGAGGATTACCATGCATTTTCATTTTCAAATTTTCTTGCAGTAAATGAACAGATCATTAGTGTGATTCTGGAAAATGCATTTGTTTTAAGAATCACTATTGCATTTTTTTAAGTGATACAGTGACAGTGGGAATCAAAATCCTAAGGATAATGCACTTTGGGGCATAGCGGCTGCCATTCCCTCCTTCACCAGTTTTCATTGCGGTGTATTAGCTAATATTCCAGTGTGTAAATGGCCTATTACTTCCTCAAAGGAATGGTCATGCCTGGAAACCTTTGCTGGCATCTGACAGTCCACAGAATCTGTATGCTGGGAGAAGCATGGCGTGTGCATGTCTTAAGGGAAGGTGTTGCAGTGATGTAATGGAAAAATATATAATCTCTGGTAAGAAGGGGTTAGGGGTCTCCTTTTCTTGACCCCTTCTACTGAGAGGCAGCCGGGACTCAGGGAGGCATCCCTAGCCTTTTTACTTTGAAAGAAAAAACAGCAGTAAATTGTTTTTTGTAACCTCTACTACGATTTCTCACACATTTATGTGGACAACTTTAACCTGCTTAGATCAATAATCAATAAAGAAAGGACAAGCAGTCAAGAAAGCCGATGAGTCATTGCTCTTGGCAGAA
Organism: Ichthyophis bannanicus; assembly: GCA_033557465.1. NCBI lineage: Eukaryota > Metazoa > Chordata > Amphibia > Gymnophiona > Ichthyophiidae > Ichthyophis > Ichthyophis bannanicus. The sequence goes on along the minus strand of CM066036.1, from coordinate 640,999,065 downwards.
TGGCTATGAAGGAGCTAGACAGGATTCTCGAGAGCAGAGATGTGTCTCTCAATACAAAGATTTGACTTTTCCAAGCCACGGTATTTTCAGTAACATCTTGTGGATGTGAAAGTTGGACAGTGAAAAAGATAGACAGGAAGAAAATTGATGTATTTGAATTATGGTGCTGGCAAAGAATTCTGTGTACACCATGGACAGCCTGAAGAACAAATCAGTCAGTATTAGAGGAGATCAAACCAAAGCTTTCTTTAGAAGCTCAGATGACAAGACTTCAACTTTCATACTTTGGACACATCATGTGAAGAAAGAGATCATTAGAGAAAGACATCATGCTTAGCAAGGTTGAAGGTCAACGCAAAAAAGGAAGGCCAGCAATGAGATGGATCGATACAATAACAGCAGCTATGGATGCTACTCTATCAACAATGAGCTGACTGACTGAAGACCGAATATGGTTTAGGATAGCTATCCAGAGGGTCGCCATGAGTCGACAGACTCGATGGCACTTAGCAACAACTACGATGTCTCACATATTTAAAATGAGTTCTCTTTAAATGGCCTCCTGCTGATATTCTTAGTCAACTGGGAGAGCTTTTGAGCAGATTGCAAGGTGTAATCCTTCTCAAAACTAAATTAGCTTTGAAAATAAAAATAAAATAAAAGGGATCTTAATTCTTTTTTTCTGAAAAGGTAAGCAGCTTTACTTTTTAACTACAGTATGCTGCTGTTTGTGACATTTTTTAGTAGCTTCAATGACATAGTCAAATTTAGAATACAATTCATTATGTTGTACTAGTTAACCTACAATGTTAGCTCGGGTATTTATGCTACTTCTTTAGTCTGTGTATACCAGGGGTCTCAAACACGCGGCCCGCGGGCCACATGCGGCCCGCGAGACAACTTTGTGCGGCCCGCGACGGAGGAAAACAAAAAAACCCCCAAAACCCTGGCTTCTGCTGCTGCCGTTGCCGCCGTGGCAGCGGCAGAATCAATTGTCAAATTCAAAAAAAAAACTGACTTCTGCTGCTCAAGCAGCTGTCCTGCGGCCCCTTCCCCTCTGCCTGGAGATCCGACTCTGCTCTATCAGCGGCGTGCTTTTCAAGCCGCGAAGAGAGTATTCCCCTCTCGCGCGGCTTGAAAAGTGAATAGGCTTAAACCGCGCGAGAGGGGAATACTCTCGTCGCGGCTTGAAAAGCACGCCGCTGATAGAGCAGAGTCGGATCTCCGGGCAGAGGGGAAGGGGCCGCAGGACAGCTGATTTTGCTGCTTGAGCAGCAGAAGTCAGTTTTTTTTTAATTTGACAATTGATTCTGCCGCTGCCACGGCGGCAACGGCAGCAGCAGAAGCCAGGGTTTTGGGGTTTTTTTTGTTTCCCTCCTTCGCTGGCCGGTAATGAGCTATGGAGGGGCTGACTGAAATGGGGTAATGGGGGTTAGGACTGGAAGTGGGCTATTGGCAGGGGGGGGGGGTTATGACTGGTAATGGGCTGGGGGGGGGGTTATAACTGGTAATGGGCTATGGTGGGGGCTAGGACTGGAAATGGGCAGATGGGGGTTAGGACTGGAAGTGGGCTATTGGCAGGGGGGTTATGACTGGTAATGGGCTGGGGGGGTTATAACTGGTAATGGGCTATGGTGGGGGCTAGGACTGGAAATGGGCAGATGGGGGTTAGGACTGGAAGTGGGCTATTGGCAGGGGGGGGGTTATGACTGAAAATGGGGTGATGGGGGTTAGGACTGGAGGTGGGCAGATGGGGGTTAGGACTGGAAGTGGGCTATTGGCAGGGGGGGGGTTATGACTGGTAATGGGCTATGGTGGGGGCTAGGACTGGAAATGGGCAGATGGGGGTTAGGACTGGAGGTGGGCTGATTGGGGGGTTAGGACTGGTAATGGCCTATGAGGGGAGGTAAGACTGAAAATGGGGTGATGGGGGATAGGACTGGAAGTGTGCAGATGGGGGTTAGTACTGGAAGTGGGCTATTGGCAGGGGGGGTTATGACTGGTAATGGGCTATGGTGGGGGCTAGGACTGGAAATGGGCAGATGGGGGTTAGGACTGGAAGTGGGCTATTGGCAGGGGGGGTTATGACTGGTAATGGGCTATGGTGGGGGCTAGGACTGGAAATGGGCAGATGGGGGTTAGGATTGGAAGTGGGCTATCGGCAGGGGGGGGTTATGACTGGTAATGGGCTATGGTGGGGGCTAGGACTGGAAATGGGCAGATGGGGGTTAGGACTGGAGGTGGGCTGATTGGGGGGTTAGGACTGGTAATGGCCTATGAGGGGAGGTAAGACTGAAAATGGGGTGATGGGGGTTAGGACTGGAGGTGGGCTGATTGGGGGGTTAGGACTGGTAATGGCCTATGAGGGGAGGTAAGACTGAAAATGGGGTGATGGGGGGGTAAGACTGGAAGTGCGCTATGGGGAGGTTAGGACTGGTAATGGGCTATGGGGGGTCTAGGACTGGTAATGGGCTGGGGGGGTTGCTAGGACTGGAAATGGGCTGAGTGGAAGTGGGGCTTGAACTGCAAATGGCTGATGGGGAGGGGGGCTTGGAATGGAAATGGGCTGTGAGGGGAGGGAGCTAGGATTGGAAATGGGCTGATGGGGGGCTAGGATTGGAAATGGGCTGATGGTGAGGCTAGGATAGGACTGGAAATGGACTGATGCAGGGACTAGAAAGGAGCAGATGCTGGGTGGGGCTGGAACTAGAAGGGAGCTGATGTTGGGGGAGGATTAGAATGGGATGGAGCTGGGAAAGTGAAATGGAGAGGGGAAAAATATTTTGTCTGGCAGAGAAGACAAATCTACAATTGGCCAGGTATTGGGAGAGTAAGTGGGGATTGAGGATGGAGGGGTAAAATTTGAGTGGATGAAATAGGAATGAGGAAAGAGCAAAAGGAGAAAGATTAGTATGTTAAAGCAGATGTAGAGAGAGAGAATGGAAAAAAACTAGAAGAGAGAAGAAAGGACAAATGGACAGCAGACGATGGAGATAGCAGAAGACACGAAGAAACCAGAAGTGGCTGGAGCAATTGCAACTGAAAAAAAATGCACAAAAGGTAGAAAAATATCTCTTTATTTTGAATTTATTAACTGGAATATGTCAGCTCTGGGAAATGTGCATCATTAATGTCTGTGCTTTAGTACAAGAAATTAATTTATAGTTTTATTTCTACAGTGCTGAGGTATTCTGTGTAATTCCTATTTGACATTGCTACTTGTTCTCTTTTCCCAGTAGGTCATGTATTGTTCTCTGAAATGTATTGATTTAATATTTGCAGTGTTGCCTTTTGATAGGTAGGGTCTGGTGCTTTGTGAGTCCTGGTAGTGCTGTTATGATACGGGGGGTTTGCTATGGGTTCCAAATGGGCAGTGTTAGTAGTAGTTCCTAATGTGCCTGGCGGTTGGCACTGGATTATAGTAATATAGAAATGTTCTAGTCTTTCTTTATCCATGCACTCATTATGCAACATTATGCAAATATTTATGCAAATGAGGCCCCGTGTCTTATGCGGCCCCCGGGTTACTTTACAAGTCCTCATTCGGCCCTCAAAGCAATTTGAGTTTGAGACCCCTGGTGTATACAAAGGCGCTGCTAGAAAAATGTATTACGATTGTCAAATTTATTGTGGTAATAGATAATAGGTTGATGTTCAGCCATAGTGGAAAGTGTTTTATTTAAATGCTGGTCACTGAGGCTAAGATTATTCCACATATTCTGTGCCTCATGGTGGCCAGCCCAACCATTTGGCAAAACCAGACAGTCACCTAAGGAAGCAGCTTCTGGAGGCCAGCAAAAAGCAGCAGCAATCAAAACAGAAAAACAGATCTTAACAGCCACAGACTCTCAGAGCTATCAGCATATTCTTTTACCTGCAGGGAGAGTGGGCACACACATACATGCAAAACAAAGCTTAATATTTAAAGGTGTGGAGCCCGATTCCATAACATCAATGTCCGGCCCGTGAAAATGTCTAACTCAGAGATGGGCCTAATATAAACATGATTCCTCTTTCATGGGGCTAGATGTGCCTGAAGTTCTGGAATTGGTGCCCACGCATACAAACATGGTTACAGTACATTCATTCCACAGGACACGGGTAGACGCTGCAATTGGGTATGGACCTGTCGGTGCTCACAATATTCTGTAAAGTTATACATCTCTGCCCCTACCCGTCCCCACGAGGTACCAGTGGCGGCCACGCCTCCTCTATAAAACATGCATCTCCTCTGCTACTGTGTTCACTGACAGTAGTTGCCTGATGCAAACCAGATATAAAAACCTATGTGAAAAGACAGCTGATGTAAAGTAGACTATATAGTAGTCCTTGGCATGCCCATCAAAGTGCTAAGTTAGCACATTGCACCCTAATATAGTATAAGAGCATGTAAATATGCCCAGGTAGGTCATGTCATACCCTGCAGCCAAAACAAATGAAATATATATCATGTTCAGGGCTGGGGCAAGGGTTGCTGCCACCCTAGGCGTAAATGCAACTCTTTATCATAGTTATGCAATATTGCTGATTTTTCCCAGTCCAGAATATACACAGTCAGAATCCCCAAAGGTATACTATTGCACCTGCCCCATAGTTACAACATTTCTGATATGCTGTGATTTATCATAGAAGAGTCTTTTCCAGGCGCACTGACATACTATTCGTACTGCAACATTTCCCTTTTTCATAACATAGAAATTGTTACTATCCCCTAGATTTGCTCTTTTATCACTAAATGGCAGACTCCAGTATAGCCAGAATAATCACCACTCACATCTGCATATTTCTTTTTTTTTTTTTGCAAATCTTTTTATTGATTTCACACATACAACATAAACATAATCAACATTCCTTGACAACCGTGCTATCAGGCACTAAATACACAATACCTATCACCCCCCTTAACCTACTACCCCTCCAACCCCACTACCCCCCGTCCCCCCCGTCCCCCTGGGATCCCTATGTGACACATCTAAGGTAGTAAATAGACACCAACTTCCAACAATCTATTCAGCAGATGAGGAGCTGCACCTTGCCCTAGCTGCATACTCATCTAGATAATACCATTTATTGATAGATTGTCCCTCACCCACATTGCTTCCCTGCACCAGCCTTGCAACATACCGCAGTCCCCAATATGATTCTCTCTTCTCTTGCGCTTTCTCAAATTTAGAATAGAGACACACCTGATTCCACCAGTGATGACCATCCAATTTAGCCAGGTCTTTCCAATTAGACACTATCAGCTTTAAAGCTATGGCCATCATAAAATTAAATAGAAAAGTCTTATCCCTCTCTAGCGCTAAATCGCTCGCACATGAGCGAAGGATGATTATTTCCCAACTCAACGGAGACTGTATGTCTAAAATCTTTCCAATCTTGTGCCAGACTGTTCGCCAAAATCTCTGAACATAAAAGCACTAAAAAAAACCATGTTGAAATGTGCCCTGAGCTTCAGAACATGACCAGCATCTTCCCTGATCTTTTCCCCCCACTTGGCCACTCTAACTGGTGTGAGATATGCCCTATGTAGTATGAAATACAAGGATTGCGTGAGAGCTGCCGCTCTCGAAACTCTATTTACTCTTCCCCACACCTCTTTCCACACTTTGGGTAAAACAGGGCTCCCAAACTCCTCCTCCCACCGGTGACCCAACATAAGAGGGAGCGTCTGCGACCTATCCCTGAGTATGGCATAAATTTTTGACATAATACCCTTGGTGCCCAGACATGCCTCCACCGTTTTCAGCAATTCCCCTTGATCCAAAATCATGGAGGGGCCACAGGGAAGGTGCCCAAGGCAATGTTTTAATTGCAACCATTGAAAGAAACACGATGGCGGGAGACCAAACTCAGCTTGCAGATCCTCAAAGGATTTCCATGCATTATCTTTAATTAACTGCCCAATCAACCATATACCGTTTTCCTGCAAACCCTTCCACACAATGAGCTTACGTCCTATCTTCAAGTTAGGGTTGAACCATATTGGAGACCTGGCTGAAACTCTCCCATTCTGCTCCAACTTTTGATCCAGCAATCGAAAGGCTTGCTGCGTGGCTCAAATTATCCTTAAGTCCCCCCCCCCCCACCCCAGGGAGGGACATTTCCACGAGCAAATGGGGCGGGATAGGCGTTACAAGTCTTTCCTCTACCTCCACCCAAACGGGTTTTGGACCCTCCCAACATTCCCCAGCCAATTCGTGCCTTGCTTCAACAAGAGGGCCACATGATACCATCGAAAATCAGGAAACTGAACTCCCCCTTCCTGCTTACTTGCTTTCAATTTTTTAAGTGTGATCCTCGGGGGCTTACCCTGCCAAAGAAAATTCGATAAAACACGCTCCAGCGCCTTATAGAAGGTCGCTGGAAACTCCAAAGGGATCATCTCTAGAACATAATTCACTTTAGGAACCAACACCATTTTAATAGAATCAAGTCTTCCCCACCAAGATAGATGTAAAGGAGACCATTTCAAAGTATAAGCCTGCACCAAGTCTTTCAGCGCCTTTACATTCAGCTTCACCGTCTCCTCCAACGAAGAACAGTAAGATACCCCAAGATATTTAATAGCCTCCGCTTCCCACTTAAAGGGGTACTGATCCACTGAGGAAGAAAAGGTCAACCTATTCATCGGGAAAGCCGTTGATTTATTCCAATTTATTTTATATCCCGACAAAGACGAGTATTGCCCGATCAGATCCAGAACCTCTCCTACGGAACCCGGCTGCAGAAATAACAATAAGTCGTCTGCGTAAGCCGAAAGCTTTATTTGCTTTCCAGCAACCTCCAGCCCCTGGACCTTATGAGACTGTTTCACGAGAGTAACTAATGGTTCTAATGCCAAATTGAAAAGCAAGGGGGAAAGGGGGCAACCCTGGCGCGTCCACCTATTTAATGAGAAGGACCCAGACAAGGACCCACTGACCAAAATACGAGCCGAAGGGGAGGTGTATAACACCTCTATCATCTTTATGAAGCCTCCCCCTATCCCAAACCATTCAAGCGCCTGCATAAGAAAACCCCATTCCAGACGGTCAAAGGCTTTCTCGGCATCAACAGAAAGCCCTACCAAGGGATCTTGGGAGTTTTCTGCGGCCGCAAAGAAGTTTAAAAGAAGCCGCGCGTTATCCGCCGTGGACCGCCCTGGGACAAACCCACACTGATCAGGATGTATAAGGAACGGGACTATTTTAACAAGCCTATGTGCCAGAACTGAAGAGAAGATTTTGTAATCGGCATTGAGTAAAGATATCGGAGAGTAGTTCTCAACTTTATGCAGATCCCTACCCGGTTTTTCCAGCACCACTATTGTCGCTTCACTAAATGATCCTACTGCTGGGGACTGGATCAGAAGAGTTTGGAAATACAAAAGTAAGTATGGGAGAAGGTCTTCCGCGAATAATTGGTAGAATTCCACCGGAATGGCATCCAGGCCGGCTGCCTTCCCTCCCTTCATACTATAGATACCCTCTCTTACCTCACTCACCGAGATCTGTCCATCGAGTTCCGTCACTTGAGACGGCTTTAACCTTGGGTGGGGAACCTGCTTAAAAAGCTGTTGAAATGAGGTTGGATCTGGATCCGCCTCTGAAGAGTATAATCTCCTGTAAAAAAAACCCGGAAACAATCTGCGATTTCCCCATCTTTTGTACAGAGACCCCCTCTCTCGTCCTGTACGGCTTCTATCCTGCTTTTAGACGAACGAGGGCTTAAAGTACTCGCCAGGAGATGTCCAGCCTTATTACTCTCACAATAATACTTCCCCTGGGCATGCCGTATCTGAGCAATTGCTTCCACACTAATGATGTCATTATACTGGTATCTTAGCCTTTGTAAACGCACTAGGATACCAGGATCAGACCTATCTTTCAGAATCCTCTCCCCGGCCAGAATTTGAGCCTCCAATTCCACTAGTTTCTCCTTCCTCCGCCGCGCCATTCTAATCTTGTAACTTGTGACAACAGCTCTAATAGAAGCCTTGAAGGCCTCCCACCAAGCCCAGTCCGGGGTCTCCATGACAGAATTTGATTGAAAGTACTCTTTTATGGCTTTCTTAACTTCCACGCCACATTCAGGCTCCTGCAATACCTCTCTGGGACAGTGCCAGGCAACCAGGCCCCAGGGACGGCCTCTCACATGCAGGGATAAGTTTACAGCTGCATGATCCGAAAGATGCGTACCCGAAATTTCGGCAGACGCAACCTCCGGAATTAAGGATCTGGAAACCAAAAAATAATCAATTCGCGAGTGCGATCCATGGGGGAGCGAATAAAATGAGTATTGCCTATCTTTGGGATGCCAGAGTCTCCATATATCCGAAAGACCGTACTCCTGCATAATGGAGAGGAGCACCATCGCTGCTCTACTACTCCTCAAAGACCGATAAGGTTGACGGTCTAACAATGGGTCAATAACTAAGTTGAAGACCCCTCCCAAAATCCATTCCGCTGAATCCCATTCTTTCACCTCCTCTGCCAACACATTGAAAAACACAACATCATCCTGATTAGGTCCATATATATTCAGTATGGCAAATATCCGACTCCCAAGCTGCAGCATTACCTTAGCCCACCTTCCCTCAGTGTCCGCCCTCCTCTGCAGGATCTTTGGGTCTAAAGTTTTCCTAACCAAAATGGCGACCCCGTTTTTTCTGCCAACCGCGGGGGAGTGCCCAACCAATACAAATTCCCCTACGCCCAATTTTCCAGTTTCAATGGTTGTCAAATGGGTTTCTTTTAACAGAACCACATCTGCGGACTCCTTTTTACAGTACACTAAAATTTTCTTTCTCTTGATCGGATTATGTATACCTTTTACGTTCAGAGACATGAACGTCACAGACTGCATGGCACAAGATTATCCCGGTTACTAGAACTGGGCAGGGTAAGAGTCAAAACATGAAAGCAGCATCCAACCCAATTTAAAAAAGGATCCCAGGGAGACACCCATTCTCTCCGCCGTAGAGCAACTAACGGGTGAACTATTCCAACCCAGATTACCACACAATCCCACCCTCCTTTGTTTTATTTCCATTCTTATCTCCTTGCACCCCTGACAAAATCCACCACCCCCTTCCCCAACGCCACATTTTACTTTCCCCATCCCTTATTTAGACTTCTGAAATTCACAAGATCTTACATAATAGACCTTGTCTATTAACCCCCCCTCCCCGCCCACCAACACTCACATCCAACTTTAACACACACAGAACCACTCGTCCATCCATCTGACCCCCCGCAGCCAATTCTACCCCTGCAACTAAGGAACCACACCAACTCGAACCTCTACCGGCAGACAATTATAACAGGTTCCATTACATATAACAGAAGAACAAAGTCCAACAGCTTCTTTGCCGTCACTGGACACCTCTGCACACCAGGGGATTCATCTTCCATAAACCCCATGTCGCCTCCAGGTTCCATAGGATCAGCAGCCGCGAGCATGAGAAGAACCAGCTATATCTCTGCGCGCACGAAGCACTCTGCAAGTCCTCATTAAAGGAAGTGTGTCCAGGCCAACGTCCATCTTCCTGAGGCTTGTCCCGCAGATAACATAAACCGCTTCCATCTTCCCTTAGTGTCACAGAGAGTCTCAGAAAGTACTGCAATTTAAGCACTCCACTCAGACTCCAAAGGGACCCCCTCACTGCATAACCGAGGACTCTTTCTCTTCCAGGAAAGATCTTAAAGCTGCAGGGTCCTCAAAAGTGCGAGTCTGGTTATGTAATGTCACCTTCAACCTCGCGGGATAGAACATACCGTATCTGGCTTGTAGTTGCTGAAGCCGAGGTCGGAGTGCCAACAGTTGCTTTCTTTTCTCCACTGTGGCCTTGGATAAATCAGGATAAAACGTCACAGTGTGTTCCTCAAATTTAGTCGGGATCCGTGTCTTGGCAGCGGATATGATTTGGGCCACCTGCGAATAACGCAGAACCCGCATAATCAAGGGCCTCGGGAACCTCTGTTGTGCGCTAGCCTGCGTGGGCACCCTATGCACCCTATCAATTTCCAAAGGGTGGGGAGCTTTAGCTGTAGAATCTTAGGTAATGTTTTCTCCAAAAACTCCACGGCGTTGGTTCCCTCTGCACCTTCCGGGATGCCCACCACCCTTATGTTGTTGGGACGCGCCCTGTTGCTTTGATCCTCTAAGCTCCGTTCTAGGGCCTCGATCCGCTTCCTATTTTTATCCACTTGTCGCAGTTGTACCTCCTGAACCGCCATTTTAACATCCATGTCCTTCATCCTAGCCGCCAAAGCAGCCACCTGTACTTTTAGCTCCTTCAGCTCAAGGATATCTGTTTGAACCTCCGCCAAAGTCTCTCCGTTAGCAGTGACCAAGTCTCTCACTGCCCTGATCTCTCGCAATACTTCTTGCATGCCAACACCGCAATCGTGGCCTCCCGCCAACTTCTGCGGGGAGGGGGGGTCAGGTTTTGGGCGTTTACTCGCCATATTTGTGCCTACCCCATAGTCCAGCTTGGTAGGCTTGCTTGCCGCCATTTCTCCCTACTTCGAGGCAGGGATTGACCCCAAAAGTCGCACAAAGAAAGGCAAGGAGATCAAACTTTTAACAGGATCTGGCAGGGAACTAGGATTACGCGGCCATCTTGGATCGTTGCAGGCTCCGCCCCCCACATCTGCATATTTCTGTAGGGGTGACCGATAATGTGGCTTTACCATACAACCTGTTCTTTACAACAACATCTTGTGTTCTTAACAACTGCATCTTGTGTTCCACCATACTGCAGACACATCAGTTCAAAACATACTTGTCACACCCATTCATCAAAATGGGATGCAGTGAGGTGCAGAGCAGAAATATGTTTAAGTCCTAGCCTTATTCCACATTAAGATGGACATCTTAGGGGGAAATGCAGAAGACATATATGGGCCTTTCCTGAATTTGCTTTCTACGTCTCCACGGATGACCACACCCCCATTCTGCCCCCTCACACTCACGTTCTGAGATCCCCATACTAAATGCCATGTACATGCAAGGCCACAAGTGTTGCAGAATAAGATGGTAAACATTTTCACTAGAAACATGTCTAAGCTGACCGTCCAAGCGGCTTATTTGTGTTTCAGAACGATTCCATGATGCCTAATTATGCATTTTTACAGGATTGTTTCTGGAAGGGTGTGTTCATAAGAACATCATTGTTGAGTCTGATTATCAAAATCTCAGTGGAGGGTAGTGGGTGTAAGGTGGAAAGTTTGCCTAGAGCATCTACTATCTTGCACTGGTTTGGGGTCAGGCCTTCCCGCGCTGAATATCCAGATAAGAGTGGTGAGTGCCATCGCTATCTGGATAGCAACAATATCTGCTATCTGAATAGCCTATCTTTATTCTGTCCTAAGTTATCTGGATAGCTATCCATATAGTGGCATTTAATACAGCACAGCATAATTGCTGTGCTAACTACTATCATTTATATAGCTCTACAAGGCGTATGTAGCACTGTACAAGCACATGTAAAAGACGATCCCTGGACAAGGGACAAGGATACATCCAGGAACTACACAATTGACATGTGCTAAAGTACTGTGCACAAACTGCAGTGTGCAGTCCACACCCATACACTGTCCATAATGCTCCCATTTCCTATCCCATAACATGGCATGCAGTGAGCACGCAAATTAGCGAGCATTAGCTGTCATGCCAGTGCAGTAGCAGTTATCGCGCTCTTGTGTTCATAGCACATGCTAATTTGTGTACTGGCAGCTTAGCATAGTCAGAAGATGACAGAAGGAAATCAGTCCTTTGAGGCTTGAGTATAGATCAGGGCCGGCCCATCCATTGAGCGAGAATGTTTTTTGCACAGGGCCCCGCGTTTCAGGGGGCCCCGCGTAAAAAACATTCTGATTTAAAAGTAAAATTTAAAATAAAAAAAAGAAAAGCTGTCAGCTGTCTGCTGCCTCTGCCGGGACCGCCGCAGCAGAATCGAGTGTGCCGCGGGGCCCCCCCTGCACGGCAGAGCCTGCCCTCCCCTGTATCAGCTCCCTCTTTTATTTATTTATTTTATTTATTTATTTAACATTTTTTATATACCGCACTATTCATCATCAGTGTGGTTTACATTGAAACAACAATATACCTGCCAATACATGATTGATCTAGGTTTACAGATAACAGGGAAGATAAACTGGGTGTGAACTGGGGATAACTATCTACATAATTATGCATAATTATATATACATTGAATATGTTACATCAAGATTCGAATTTGACAAGAATACAGAATACAAGAATACAGTGTTTTCACATTTTGATCCTTTGTTCTGGATTGCTGTTATGTGTAGGAGTTATCCGAGTGGGCGATAGCCGGTTCTATTGTGTGTATGGTAGCCTGAAGTGCAAAGTGAATAAATAGTGCTTGATGGACTTTCTAAATTGGGTGATATCCCTGATTGATCTGATGTTTGGAGGTAGATTGTTCCAGCACTTGGGAGCATAGGACACAAAAGCTCTGTTAGTAGTTTGTTGTGTCCATTTTGTGGAGATACTAGGAGTAACTAGTGTGTTTTCTGCTACTGGTCTCCTGGGTCTGTTGTTTGGTGTCAGGGTGATGAGATTTGAGATCGATGCAGGAGATAATTTATTAATAGCTTTGAATGTGATGAGGAGGGTTTTGTATGTTATTCTGCAGTTTATCGGAAGCCAATGCAGATCGATCAGTATTGGTGTTATATGATCTCTTATAGAAGCTCCAGATAAGATGCGGGCTGCCGCGTTCATCGCCAGTTGAAGTGGATTTAGTGTATTCTTGGGGAGGCCATGAAGGATGATATTCGCATAGTCAAAATGCGGTGTGACTATCGCTTGGAAGACTGTACGGAAGTCCTTTGTCTCCATCATTGGTTTCAGGTGGCGCAGTGTTTTTAGTTTGTAGTAAATTGACCTTACTGTGTTCTTTATGTGCTCTTTAAGATTGAGTTTTTGGTCGAGTATCACACCAAGGTACTTTATGGAGGCCTTGATTGGGAGTTCTGCATCTCTTACTATGAGGGTGGTTGGCGGAGAAAATTGCTTGTTTCTTGTGGCTATGAGTACTTCGGTTTTCTTGAAGTTTATTCTCATGTTCTGATTGAGAAGCCAGTCGGTTATTGTGTTGAAACAGTTGATTAATGGAGAGTAGTCAGGGTTTGATATATTGATCGGTGTGAATATTAGCACGTCATCCGCGTATAGTAGGCAGGATATACCGAAGTCTCTGGTGATTTGGCAGATTGGTTGCATGTATATATTAAAAAGCAACGCAGATAGAGATGAGCCTTGGGGTACTCCCTGTTTCTGTTTGAAGGGTTCAGATGTAATGTTGCCTGTACGGACCTGTTGCCAGCGCTCCTCTAAGTAAGATTTGCACCAGTTCCAGGCTTGGTTACGGATGCCTTTTTCGTGAAGTCTAGCTAGCATAATCTTATGGTCAACTGAGTCGAATGCCGCTGATATGTCCAGAAAAATCATTGCAATGGCCATGTGAATGTTGTCAATCCCACAGATGAGTTTGTTAAGTAGTGCAGTCATGAGTGTTTCTGTTCCGTGAGCTTCTCGGAATCCATGTTGGCATGGGTCCAACGGGGCTGCTGTGTCAATGTGGTGTTGGATCTGCCTCTGAGTTTCCTTTTCAAGTATCTTGGCTAGATAGGGAATGCTGGAGATTGGGCGGTAGGACTCTTCCTTCGTTGGGTCCATCAGGTTGTTTTTTAGCAGAGGGCGAATTGATGTTTGTTTAAGGGCAGTAGGGAAGATCCCAGTTAGATAGGAGATATTTGCGATCTTAGCTATGTGAGGGCTAAGCTCGGCACGTAATGTTTTGATCCAGTGTGCTGGACATGGGTCATTTGGTGCCGTGGTGGTGTTTATGGTAGCGATAATTTCTTCGATGGTTTTTCTTGATGGTGGTGAGAATTTATCGAGTGATGCTTGAGCTTGCGGGAGTTGGATTAGTATTTGTGATGGCGTTGTGTTCGCCTTGACCATTTTGGCTTGGATGAAGTTAGCATATAGCTGTGGTTGTACAAATTCTTGATGCGGTGGCGATGGATCTTTGGTTAGTGTTTTTACTAGATTGAAGAGATTGCGTGGTCTGTTTAATGTTTTGCTAAGAAGGTTGGAGTGGAATTCTTTCCTTGTAGTCCAAGTTAGTTCGCGGTGCTTCTTGAGGTGGGTGAGATACTCTTCTTGATCCTGGCTGTTGTGGGTGTGCAGTCACACGCGCCGGCTTTCAGAGCGCGAGGGAGAGTTTCTCCCTTCGCGCTCTGAAAGCCGGCGCGTGTGACTGCAGCTGAAAGAGGGATTTGATACAGGGGAGGGCAGGCTCTGCCGTGCAGGGGGGGCCCCGCGGCACACTCGATTCTGCCGCGTCGGTCCCGGCAGCAGCAGCGGCAGCAGACAGCTGACAGATTTTCTTTTTTTTATTTTAAATTTTCCCTGGGCTGGGCTGGGCTGGGGGTTAGGAGTGGTGATGGGCTATGGGGGAGCTAAGCCTGGATATGGGCTGATGGGATTAGGACTGGAAGTGGGCTGATGGGGGGTTAGGACTGGTAATGGGCTATGGGGGGCTTAAACTGAAAATTGGGTGATGGGGGGTTAGGACTGGAAATGGGCTGGTGGGATTAGGACTGGGAGTGGGCTGATGGGGGCTTAGGACTGGTAATAGGCTATGGGGGGCTAGGACTGGTAATGGGTGGGTGGGAGAGGGGGCTAGGACTGGTAATGGGTGGGTGGGAGGGGGGGCTAGGACTGGTAATGGGCTGAGTGGAAGGGAAGGCTTGAACTGCAAATAGCTGATGGGGAGGGGGGCTTGGAATGGAAATGGGCTGAGTGGAAGGGGGCTTGAAATGGAAATGGGCTGAGTGGAAGGGGGCTTGGAATGGGCTCTTAGGGGAGGGAGCTAGGACAGGAAATGGTCTGATGGGCTAGGATAGGACTGGGAATTGGGTGTTGGGGGAGCTAAGATTGGAAATGGGCTGTGGTGGGGGCTTGGATTCAAATGGACATCGAGGGGCTAGAACTGGAAGTAGGCTTATGGGGGGCTTGGATTGGAAATGGGCTGAGTGGAGGGGAGCTAGGATTTGACATGGGCTGATGGTGGGGCTAGGAAAGGACTAGAAATGGGCTGATGAGGGGACTCGGATAGGACTGGAAATGGATGGGGGAGCTAGGACTGGAAATGGGCTGATGGGGGGCCAGGACTGGAAATGGGCTGATGCGGGGACTAGAAGGGAACGGATACTGGGTGGAGCTGGAACTAGAAGGGAGCTGATGTTGGGGGAGATTAGAAGGGGATGGGGCTGGGAGAGTGAAATGGAGAGGGGAAAAATATTTTTGTGGGAGTGAAGAAAAATCTACAATTGGCCGGGTATTGGGAGACTAAGTAGGGATTGACGGGTAAAATTTGAGTGGATGAAATAGGAATGAGGAAAGAGCAAAAGGAGAAAGATTAGTATGTTAAAGCAGATGTAGAGAGAGAATGGAAAAAAACTAGAAGAGAGAAGAAAGGACAAATGGACAGCAGACGATGGAGAGTTAGCAGAAGACACAAATAAACCAGAAGAAAGTGGCTGGAACAATTGCAACTGAAAAAAATGCACAAAAGGTACAAAGATATCTCTTTATTTTGAATTTATTAACTGGAATATGTCAGCTCTGGGAAATGTGCATCATTAACGTCTGTGCTTTGTTTAGTACAAGAGGAAATTAATTTATAGTTTTATTTCTACATTGTTGTTGTAAATTCCAAGTTTGGCTTTTAGGGTTCCCAGTTTAATTATTGTCTTCCTGTTTTTAAATTGTGATTCCTTGTTTGGTGATGGTCTGTGTTCTGCATGTGTAACTGAGCTGAGGTATTCTGTTTATGTAATTCCTATTTGACATTGCCACTTGTTCTCTTTCCTCAGTAGGTCATGTATTGTTATTCTCTGAAATGTATTGGTTTAATATTTGCAGTGTTGCCTTTTGATAGGTAGGGTCTGGTGCTTTGTGAGTACTGGTAGTGCTGTTAAGATACGGTGGGTTTGCTATGGGTTCTAAATGGGCAGTGTTTGTAGTAGTTCCTAATGTGTCTGGCGGTTGGCACTGGATTATAGTAATGTAGAAATCTTTTAGTCTTTCTTTATCCATACACTCATGAAGAGGCATGTTTACTAAAAGTTAGTGTATGGTAACATTATGCAAATATTTATGCAAACGAGGCCCCTTATGCAAATGAGGCCCCGCACCGAGTCTCCGCACATGGCCCCGCCCCCCCCCTTGGGCCGCCCCTGGTATAGATCAGAATAATTCCCATACACAAACAAATTTAACTGTAACATATCAGCATTCTTCTCTTAGAACTGCTATCCCACGAGATGTGCAGGAAATGGTAGTGGAACATTCAGTGAAAACCACAACAGCAGCAGGTTGACTGAATCACTAAATATAAGAATTTAATAGGCATTCAGACTAAGCCAAATGATGAAGGAGATTATAATGACATGGCACCTTCAATTTAAGGGGATCCAGAGCATTTGGGCAGGCCACCTGGCTTACCTGCAGGTTTGGCTGCCAATTGTTGTGAGAGTTGCTTGATTTTGACCTTTACTTTACTTCCTTTCTGATCCGGTTGAGCAGAAGGAGAATCTGGCTGCAGGAACGATAATTCCGGTGGAGGGTGGAATCAGCAGAGGTAATCAGCAGCTGCTGCTCCCTTCCCCCCCAAAAGAAGCTGCCGTTTCTCGGTAAGGAGCTGCCTCCAGTAGAGCGGCTGATCACAGCCACTCTGATCGTGCCTGGGCTGGGCCCGATTGAGGGGAGGAAGAAAGGCGAAGCACTGCAATCATGAGGGAGCCCCGTGGAGATGAGCAGACATTAGTTGAAAGGGGCTGAGCTAAAGAGGCCTCTAGTTTCAATTACAATTTTGTAGTTTGTTTTTATTTTTTGGGGGGTATCGGAGAGTTGGCAGTAGGGAGAAGAGCCGGGGAAGATCTGATGAAAAAAAACTGAAGAAAAATAAGCCACTTTTGCTGAGGTGATGGGAGAGCCGCTGGCTTACTCGTGGTAAGCAAAGCATAGTTACTCACCTACAACAGGTGATCTCCGGGAACAGCAGGAATTTAGTCCTCACATATGGGTATCGTCGGTACCGACGGAGCCTGCGCGGGAACGCTCCCCATCGTCCAATTAGAAAGCTTTTGGGAGCATCCCACAGCGCCTGCGTGCTGCTTTCCCGCCTTTCCCAACTGCCTCTCTCCAGTTGAGTTTTAAAGCTGAGACAAAGAGAGAGAGAGGGAAAGGAAAAGAGATAGAGAGATACAACTCCTAGGGGAGATGGGTGGGTTGTAAGGACTAAATTCCTCCCATGGATCTCTGGCATCCTACCAGGGATGGTGGGTAGGAGTTGATTAGCTATGGAACAGGTGTTGGAGAACAGCCTGACCAAACAAGGCATCCCAGCGGGAGTCCTTGTCCAAGCAGTAATGGGCTGTAAAGGGATGAACCGAGACCCAGGTAGCTGCTCGACAGATGTCATCGATAGACACAGAGTGTAGATGAGCCATTGAAGTTGCCATGGCTCTCACATTGTGAGCTGTGACATCTCCCTCCAGAGGAAGATTCTTACTCTGATAGGCAAAGGCTATACACTGAGCAATCCAATTAGATAGTGTTCTCTTGGAGACTGGAAGTCCCAAATGAGAAGGATCAAAAGCAACAAAGAGTTGAGAGGACTTTCTATGTTGCTGTGTTCTTTGTAAGTAAAAGGCTAATGCTCTTTTACAGTCCAAAGTATGAAGGTTCCTTTCTGCATTTGATGCATGAGGCCTTGGAAAGAACACAGGCAGGTAGACCACTTGGTTTAGATGGAAAGGCGAGACCACCTTTGGCATAAAGCGTGGATGAGTCCTAAGGACTACCTTGTCATGATGGAACCTTGTATAAGGTGGATCAGCTACGAGTGCTTGCAACTCACTGATGCGATGTGCTGATGTGATTGCAATGAGACAGATAACCTTCCAAGAAAGGAATTTCAAGGAGGTAGTAGCTAAGGGTTCAAAAGGAGGCTTCATGAGCTGACCAAGAACCAAATTTAAGTCCCATGCCACAGGTGGTGGCTTTATGGGAGGCTTAGTTAGCAGAAGGCCTCTCATAAATCTTGCTATAACAGGATGGGAGGAGATAGGTTGTCCATTTAGGGGCTTGAAGGAAGCTGCAATAGCACTCAAATGGACCCTCACTGAGTTAGTCTTAAGTCCTGCATTGGATAAATGAAGGAGATACTCCAGTAATGATTCCAGAGGTATGGCACTGGGGTTAAGACCCTTCTGCGAACACCATACGGTAAACCTTTTCCACTTGAAAGCATAAGAGCGTCTTGTGGAAGGCTTCCTGGAAGCATAAAGGATATCCTTTATTTGCTGAGGGAGGTTAAGATCATGGAGATCTAGGCCTTCAGCAACCAAGCCCTGAGATGCAGAGACTGGGGATTGGGATGCCATAACATTCCATCCTCCTGAGATAGGAAATCTGGAGCAGACCCTAACTCCAGGGAGGGAGCTTGAGAGAGATGTAGAAGCAGAGGGTACCACACTTTCCGTGGCCAATGTGGAGCTATGAGAATCATACGGCTTCTGTCTCTCTGAAGCTTGAACAGGGTTTTGGGAATCAGGGGAATGGGTGGAAAGGCATACAGGAAGTCTTGACCCCAGTAAAGGAAGAAAGCATCCCTGGCCTGATAACCCTGAGCCGGGGTTCTGGAACAGAACCGGGGAAGTTTGGCATTCCACGGACTTGCAAAGAGGTCTATGTCCGGGGTTCCCCAAATTTGAAAAATTTTGGCTACCTGGTCTGCATGCAGAGACCACTCGTGTGGAAGCAGAACTCGACTGAGTCTGTCTGCCCAAGAGTTTTGTATGCCTGGAAGATACACCGCCAGGAGATGAATCTGATGCTCTCTGGCGAGGGCCCATAGTCGCAAAACTTCGTTGCAAAGCGACAGAGAGCCTGTTCCACCCTGCTTGTTTACGTAGAACATGGCTACTTGATTGTCCGTATGAATGAGGACTGTCTTGTAGCTGAGCAGGGTGTGGAACACTCGAAGAATAAGGAAGATTGCTCTGAGCTCCAAGAGATTGATATGTAGATGAGTCTCCTGTGGAGACCAGGTGCCTTGGGTGGAGAGGTCTTGAAGATGAGCTCCCCAACCCTTCGGAGAAGCATCTGTTGTGAGAGTTGCCTGGGGTAAGGGTTGTTGGAAAGGGGATCCCAGCAACAGGTTTTGAGTGGACTTCCACCACTGGAGGGACAAAACAAGCCGACTTGTGTTTGCTATTTTGTCTGACAGGCACCCTGATGCCTGGGTCCATTGAGTGGATAAAGTCCACTGGGCTGCCCTCATATGGAGGCGAACATAGGGAACCACATGCACGGTAGATGCCATGTGGCCTAGTAGTTGTAGCATTTCTCGGGCAGTGAGATGAGACTTTAGCACTGCTTGAGAAGCTAACTGCACCATGCGAAGGCAACGGGCCTGGGGGAGATAGGCCCTTGCCTTCCTGGTATCCAACAAAGCCCCTATGAACTCTAAAGACTGAGTGGGAGTTAGACTGGATTTTGGGATGTTATTACCAGACCCAAATACTGAAGGATACGCATCGTGCAGAATAGAGAAGTCCTGGCCTCTGACTCTGTTGGGGCTCGAATGAGCCAATCGTCTAAGTAGGGGAAGACGAATATCCCTAGAGTGCAAAGAAATGCTGCTACCACAGCCATGCATTACGTGAACACTCTTGGTGCTGAGGCCAGGCCAAAGGGAAGCACCCTATATTGGTAGTGCTGCCCTTGAAAAAGGAACCTTCTGTGAGTTGGATGGATGAGAACATGGGTGTACGCATCCTTGAGATCTAGAGAACATAGCCAATCCTGACTCTGAAGGTATGGCAGCAGAGTTCCTAGAGAAATCATCTTGAATTTCTCTTTGACAAGGAATATGTTCAATTCTCTGAGGTCCAAGATAGGTCTGTATCCCCCTGTTTTCTTTGGGATAAGGAAATAGGGGGAGTAAATCCCTGTACCCTGTTGATGGATGGGTAGTTCTTCTATTGCCCCCTGGGCAAGAAGCATAGTGACCTCTTGACCTAACAGGTTGATGAGAGAGGTCAGAGAATTGAACTGCCTTATCATTGTGGGAGGGGGCATGCTCGGAAAATGAAGCTTGTACCCCTCTTTTATGATGGAGAGTGTCCAATGCTCTGCTGTTATCTGTCCCCATCTGGGGGCAAAATGGCACAACCTTCCTGGAATGGTGGAAGGCTCTGGTCCATTGAGAGCCAGGAAGGCTAAGTTCTCTAGCTGAAAGTCAAAGGCCTTGTGGAGGCTGAGACTGCTGAGACGGTTGAGGCTTAGCAGTCTTTGCTTTCCTTTGTTTGGGTGGTTGCTGACTTTTCCGAACAGGTTAACCTGCAGAACGTCCCTGCTGAGAATAAGCAGGATAAAATATTTTCTTTTTAGAAAAGAATGGTTTATTAAAAGATTTCTTTCTTGCAGGATCAGCTGTGGACTTGGATAATCTATCCAAGGTGGAGTTTTCAACATCCATCTCATTGGCTTTTTCCTGCCAATCTTTACCAAACAGGTTCTCACCAGTACAAGGAATATTTCCGAGTTTGTCTTGTCTTCTATCCTCAGGAAGAAGAGGGCTCAAAGCCTCTAAATCTCCTGTGACTTCTTTCAGAACATTCCCATGCATAAACTATAGGAACTAATCCTGGCAGAAAGCATGGAAGACACGACGTCCAAATGCATCCAAAGTTCTGCACTCACGTCCTGGGGGATTAGAGGCATGTCTCTTTTCACTCTTGATCCTTCTCATAGCTGACTCCACTACAATAGAGTGGTGGGGAAGCTGAGTGTTCTGGAAACCAGGACAAGGAGGGACTCGATACAGAGTATCCAGTCTACGAGAGTGAGGAGAGGTAGTAAGAGGCGTCTCCCACATCCTTAGCATGAGATCATGCAAGATCTCATGGATGGGCAAGGTAGCTGCCTCCTTAGGAGTTTTAGGATATTGTAAAATTTCCAACTCCTTTGCTCTGGGCTCTGTTTCAGGGGCCACAGTAATGGACAGACCCCGAGCCACCTCCCTGATGAAATCCTGAAAGGAAATGTCCTCTGGAGGAGACATCCTGCGTTTAGGGGAGGAAGGCTCCTCTGGGAGAAGAATTCCCGCATCGACAGAACTGTCAGAATCCTCAGATTCCTCTGAGGACTCGAAGTACCTTTTGTCGGGATGCTCTTGAAGAGCCCGATACCCGTACCGACCGAAGTCGGTACCGAGGGGAACTGGTACCAGTGTAACGGTACTGGAAGGTATCGCATAACTGGGTGCCAGCAATGCGGATGCCGATGTCATCGGTACCGGTACCAATACCGGTGCCGGAGTCGGTGCCGGTTGAACTGTCTGACGCGGTTCCGAGGGTATCGATGCCGCAAGGAGAGCCGCCAGACTGCGTTCAATAGCCAGAACCCTCTGGTCTATCGACGCTGCTGATGCCTGGATGTCGGTACTGGAGAAAACCGCCGGTACCCCAGAGCATGGCACCAGTAGTTCTGCCGAGGTTGAGGCCTCGAGAATGTCCTGGAGCCCCAATAATGCTTTGGAAGCCGAAGCCTCCCGCCGGGGCAATTTTGCCGGTGCAGAATCCTCAAAGGCATCTCGATGCTTAGAAGGCGATCTACCCTATGAGGACCGGCTAGACTTATGTTTAGTTACCTGAGATCCACGGGAGGAAGACAAAGCCCTGGAAGACGTCGATGCCACCGAAGCTGCATCCGAGGGAAACAGGGTACTGAGCTTGGCAGCTCGGTTATGTCGACCTCTCTTGGACATCATGGCACAGGCCATACATTCCAAAATGGAATGGTCAGGACCTAAACATTTCAGACACCACTCATGGGTGTTGGTGACGGAGATGGTACCGCCACACTTGGTGCACTTTTTAAAACCCGAAGAGGGTTTTTCCATTGTGGAAAAAATCTTGGGCCTAAGGTCCAAAATGGCGCATGCAACTGGAAAAAATGGGAAAAAAAGTACTAAGAATTTTTTTTTTTTTTTAAAGAAAAGAAAGAAAGAAAGAAAAAATCGGCGGTACCGGTAAAGCGTCTAGGAAGGCAGACGAGACCACAAAAAAGAAGGAAAATTTTCTGCGGTGACAGGAACACGACCTGCTGGCTCCACGGAAAACAAAGAACTGGAGAGAGGCAGTTGGCAAAGGCGGGAAGGCAGCATGCAGGCGCTGTGGGATACTCACAAAAGCTTTCTAATTGGACGCTGGGGAGTGTTCCCGCACAGGCTCCGTCGGTACCAACGATACCCATATGTGATGGCTACATTCCTGCTTGTTCCTGGAGATAAGAACTGTTGCGGCGGAGGCGAGCAGGCGGGAAGGGCACACACATGCTCAGAGAGGTTCCAAAACCTCTGAGATAGAGGAGAGCCCGGGAAATCTGGCTTAGTAGGCACTTTACCAATGAGTGTGCCTGCATCCCCTTGCTTGTCTCTGGAGAAAGGCTATGAAAGGCCAGGGGAAACCATGGCTGCCTGGCCCACCGTGGCGTTATCATGATTACTGTGGCCTTGTTGTGCTGGACCTTGAAGAGGGTCCTGACAAACAGAGGTGTGGGCAGGAAGGCATAAAGGATGTCCTCAGCCCATGAAATCAGGAATGCATCTGCCGCCACCCTGGTGGGGTGCGGCTGCCAGGAACAGAAGCAGGCAGCTGGGCATTGGCTGGGCTGGCAAAGAGATCCATCCGTGGGAACCCCCAGTGCCAGAATAACCATAAGAACATAAGATATGCCATATTGGGTCAGACCAAGGTCCATCAAGCCCACTGGTATCCTGTTTCCAACAGTGGCCAATCTAGGTCATACATACCTAGCAGTTTCCCCAAAAGACACAGGTTCCATAATGCTTGTACTGGGTAAAGCATTGATATCCTCGGTCCCTTCTTAATAATGGTTTATGGGCCTTTCCTCCAGGAACTTGTCCAAACCTTTTTTAAAACCAGCTACACTAACAGTATTTACTACATCCTCCGGAAACAAATTCCAGAGTTTGATTACACATTGAGTGAAAAAATATTTTCTCTTATTAGTCTTAAATAGCTTACCCTGTAGCTTCATTGCATGTCCCCTAGTCTTTCTATATTCTGATAAGGTAAACAATCGATCTACGTTTACCCGTTCCACTCAGTTCATTAATTTATAGACTTCTATCATATCTCCCCTCAGCCGTCTATTTTCCAGGTTAAAGAGCCCTAACCTTTTTAGCCTTTCTTCATAGGAGTATCCTTCCATCCCCTTTACCATTTTGGTGGCTCTTCTCTGAACCTTTTCTAATAACGCTATATCATTTTTAAGACACGGCGACCAGAATTGCACACAATATTCAAGGTGTGGTCTCACCATGGAACAATATAGAGGCATTATAATATCTTTTGTTTTATTTTGCATTCCTTTCCTTATGATACCTAGCATTCTATTTGCTCTCTTGGCCGCCGCTGCACACTGGGCCGAGGGTTTTAACATGTTATCCACAATGACGCCTAAATATTTTTCCTGGGTGGTGGTTCCTAATGTGGAACCTTGCATCGTGTAACCATAGTTTGGGTTGTTCTTCCCTAGGTGCATAACTTTGCACTTGTCCACATTAAATTTCATCTGCCATTTTGATGCCCAGTCTTCGAATTTATCAAGATCCTCTTGCAATTTTCCACAATCCTCTTGGGTTTTAACAACTTTAAATAGTTTTGTGTCATCTGCAAATTTGATAACCTCACTTGTTATTCCCCTTTCCAGGTCATTTATGAATATGTCAAAAAGCAGCGGACCCAGCACAGAACCCTGGGGTACACCACTATTCACCTTTCTCCATTGGGAAAATTGGCCATTTAGCCCTACCCTCTGCTTTCTATCTTTTAACCAGTTCCTGATCCACAATAGTACATTGCCTCCTATCCATGACTCTTTAGTTTTTCCAAAAATCTCTGATGGTGGATCTTGTCAAAGGCTTTCTGAAAGTCCAGATACACTATATCAACCGATTCACCTTTGTCCACCTGTTTATTCACACCTTCAAAAAAACGTAACAGATTAGTAAGACAAGATCTTCCTTGTCTAAAGCCATATTGGCTGTCTCCCATTAGGCCATTACTATCTACATGTTGAGTAATTTTGTTCTTATGATGGTTTCTACCATTTTTCCCGGTACTGACGTCAGGCTCACCGGTCTGTAGTTTCCCGGATCACCCCTGGAACCCTTTTTAAAACCTGGCGTTACATTGGCGATCCTCCAATCTTCAGGTATTACAGATGATTTTATTGAAAATTCACAGATTACTAATAGCAGGTCTGCAATCTCATATTTCAGTTCTTTCAACACACTTGGATGTATACCATCCAGCCCAGGTGATTTGCTACTCTTCAGTTTATCTAATAGTTGTAATACATCTTCCCAATGTATCAATATTTCCTTCTATTCTTCCGCACCTTTAAATACCACTTCAGTCATGGGTACCATCCCTACATCTTCCTCAGTAAAGACCGAAGCAAATAATTCATTCATTCTCTCCGCTATTGCCTTGTCGCCTCTTAGTGCCCCTTTAACCCCTCTATCATCTAATGGACCAACTGACTCTCTCACAGGTTTTTTGCTACGAATGTACTTGAAAAAGCCAGTCCGACAGGGCACTGTCCTGACCCGGGAGATATACTGCTCGGAGGAGTATTCCACTGCTGCTGGTATAAGAAAAGATGCGCACCACTTCCTGGCAAAGCATGGACAAACCCATGCCCCCTTGTTTGTTGATGTTAAAACATTTCCATCTGATTGTCAGTCTGAACCAGTACCGCTTGATCCTGCAGGTGATGGTGAAAAGACCGGAGGGCTAAGCCAATAGCGTGGAGCTCCAGAAGGTTGATTTGCTGGACGCTTTCCATTGGCGAACCGCTGTCCTGAGTGCAGATGTCGCAGTAATGGGCTCCCCCCCCCCCCCCGAGTTTGGAGTCATCCATCGTGAAGACCCTCTTCAGGTGCATGGGTCTGGAAAGGCATCCCTGCTAGTAGATACTTGAAGTTGCCACCAGTTAAGAGAGTCAGCCAAGGGACAGGTGACAATTACCCTGTCCCGTAGGCGTCCTGTGACTTGGGACCACTGAGAGCGGAGGGCCCACTGGACTGTCCGTGGTGACGTGCACCGTTGATGCCATGTGTCCCAGCAGGCGAAGCATGTGGCAGGCTGATGCCAAATGACAGCTCTGGGTGCCCGCTGTGAGCAATTGGAGGGGTAGGGCCCTTTCCCTTGGGAGAAAAGCCTTGGCCTGGACAGTGTCTAGCAGTGCTCCTATGAACTCCAGCCAGCTGGTGATAAGACTTTGGGTAGTCAATGACAAATCCCAAGTGCTCTAGGACAAGGATGGTGCGGCCCATCGCCTGTTGCACTTCGGTGGCGGTGCTGCCCTTTACTAGCCAGTCATCCAGCCAGGGGAAGACAAAGACCCCCTGGAGCCTGAACTGGGCTGTGACCATCGCCAGAAACTTGGTGAATACCTGTGGAGCGGCAGCTAGCCAAAAGGGGAGCACTCTATATTGATAGTGACCTCCTCCCACCATGAAGTGAAGAAACTGCCTGTGGAGGGGGTAGATAAGGATGTGAGTATATTGTCATGAGGCCGGTGCCAATAAAGTTGCAGAGTTGAAAAGAAACTCTGTTTTTCACAGAGCTCTAGGTGTGCAATTACCTAAAAGCACAGCTAGAGGGGGCAGGATTGACTCTACAGAAGCTAATGAGGCTAGGAGATCTAACCAGTTGCACCTGGAAATGAGCCCGGGAGATTTAAAGGGAAGATCCCTTTATAAACGGAAGCTTAATGCTAGCAAAGCAGACACAGAAGGAGACACAGATACAGACGCAGACACAGAAGGAGCTGGAGCAGCAGGAAGAGAAGGAACAAGGATTACGGCTGAAGAAGGAAGGAGAGACCTGAAGGAAGGAATCCTACTTGAGCAAGCCCTAAAGCACAGAATTCACAGAGGTAGAGTTCAGAGGGGCCAAGCTACGAGAGCTGCTGTTCAGAGGGAGTCTGCCAAGGAAAGCAGTCAGGCTGGAGGGTATGCCACTCCCTGCTTAAGCAACGTTCCTGAGTCCAAAGCTGAAAGGCATATACAGAGAGCCAGAGAGCCAGGCTTGGAGGAAAGCCTGCAGGCATTGGAGTATGCTGAAATACGAGTTACTTACCTGTAACGTGAGTTCTTCAGGGACAGCAGGATAAGTCAGCCACAAGTGGTGACGTCATCCGACGGCGCCAGAGACGGAAGTACTCTCACTAGCCCAGAAGGCTGTAGCCTTCTGGGCCTGACCAGTAGCCCCACCTCCCGATCCGCCCCTAGCTGGCCAGATCTTCCAAGCTGAGGCACTTCCAGCAGCTAGGAGGCGGAGCAGAGACAGGAGGTCCCCACCGAGGAGGAGGGTGGGAAAGTGTGGCTGACTTATCCTGCTGTCCCTGGAGAACTCATGTTACAGGTAAGTAACGTATTTCTCCCAGGGCAAGCAGGATGAGTCAGCCACAAGTGGTGTCTCCCCAGCTACAGAAGCAGCGGCAGGGAATCAATAATGAGACAGACTCAAGCCGAACCGTAAGGTGCAAGGCAGGTTTAATGCGGCCTGATGAGGCAGGCCTGTGCAAAGAGCAAGGTGTGCAAATAACAAGTGGTAAGTGACACAAAGTGCAAAACATAACCAGGTGCTCAAACGTTAACAGAAGAATGTGCAACAGGACATCAAACAGTGGCAGAGCCACGTAATTACCCTACGCCTATGGCGTAGCTCAAACGTTAACAGAAGAATGTGCAATAGGACAGCAAACAGTGGCAGAGCCACGTAAAAACCCTACGCCTATGGCGTAGCTCAACTAATAGGCAAGGCATAAAGTGCAACACATTATAAGATGCAGCGATCAAGGCACATTGTATGATCAATCTTACAATCTTACAGTCAAAGCACTAGTGGTAACAAGGTAAGACCAGTCAAGTCAAGGGTCTTGGCAGTAGGGAGTCAAGACACACGACTCAGCCCCGAGCTCACAGACAATACAGATAGGCCGAAGGCGGGGCCGCCGTGGTCCGGGCCGTCTAGACAGTAGTGCCTCTGAAAGGTCTGGACAGAGGACCACGTGGCGGCCTTGCAGATGTCAGGGACAGGAATGGAGCGCAAGTTGGCAATGGAGGTGGCCAACGCCCGCAGGTGGTGAGCCTTGACGCCTGCGGGGGGGTCTTCTCCAGCTAGCGAGAGACACAGAGAGATACACGTGGAAATCCATCCTGACAGCGTGCGTTTGGACACTGGGAGGCCAGGCTTGTTAGGGTCGTATGAAATGAAGAGCTGAGACCCTTTACGCAGGGGGGCAGTCCTCTGCAGGTAACAATGAAGGGCCCGGACGCAATCCAGCGTGTGAAGGCGCTGCTGCTCCGGATCGGAATGGGGTCCGGGGAAGAAGCAGGGCAGTTCAATGACTTAGTTATGTGAAAGGAGGTTGCCACCTTGGGGACAAACTTTGGGTGTGTCCGCAGAAGAGCACGGTCATGGAGAAGAACAGTGTAAGGTAGGTAAGCGACGAAGGCGTGGAGTTCGCTGATCCGTCTGGCAGAAGTGATAGCAATGAGGAACAGGGTTTTCCATGAGACAAATTTCATCTCAGATGAGTGCAGAGGCTCGAAGGGTTCTTTGGTAAGCTGATTGAGGACAATGTTCAGGTCCCATGGAGGCACCGGTTCCCTGATTGGGGGGTGCAGATTGTCCAACCCCTTTATGAAACTGGAAACGATTGGGAGGACCACCACCGACGAGTCACCAATGCGGTGATGGAAAGCCGCGATGGCGGCGAGGTGGACCTTGATGGACTGGGTACGCAGGGCCAGGGTGGAGAGAGATGCTAGGTACTCGAGGAGCAAGGGCACCGGACATGAGAATGGATCAAGATGCCGCGCCTCGCACCAGATGCCGAAGCGACGCCATTTAAGGCTGTAACATTTTCTGGTGGATGGGCGCCGGGCTGCGAGAACGATCTGCTGGACCTCGGCAGTCAGGTTGAGAGGTGCCAGGCTTAGCTTTTCAGCTTTCGAGCCGATAGAGACAGCATCTGCAGGTTGGGATGAAGCATGGAGCTGTTGTCTTGTGAAAGGAGGTCCGCTCACAGGGGAAGTCGAATAGGAGGTTCCGCTGCTAGGCGTCGCAGATACGGGAACCATATTTGCCTGGGCCAGTATGGGACCACCAGGATGACTGTCGCACGGTCCCTGATAATGCGTTGGATGGTCCGCGCCACTAATGGAGTTGGCGGAAACGCATAGGCCAGTGGCCATTGGTTCCAGGCAAGGTCGAAGGCGTCTGCCGCCAGCCTGAGCCGGGAAGGTCTCTTCGAGCAGAACAGGCGGCATTTCGTGTTGTCCTGGGATGCGAAGAGGTCAATTTGTGGGAGACCCCACTCCTTGAAGAGGAACGATGAAACGTCCTGGTGTAGCGTCCACTCGTGCGGGCTGAGCTGTCTGCTGAGGCGATCGGCCAGAACATTCTCCTCCCCCGGCAGGTAGCAGGCCTGGAGGCTGCAGTTGAGCGAGAGGGCAAGATGCCAGGTGCTGAGGGCTTCTCTGCATAGGGGACGTGACCCTGTGCCCCCTTGCTTGTTTATGTAGAACATAGCTACTTGGTTGTCGGTCAGTATTCTGATGGCTTTGTCGGATATCAGGCTCCGGATGGCCAAGAGGGCATGGCGGACAGCTCTGAGCTCGAGGATGTTGATATGGAGAGTTGTTTTGGAGGGGGACCAAGCTCCCTGGGTGCGCGTGCTGGCGCAGTGGGCTCCCCAACCTCGCGTGGAAGCATCCGTGGTTATGGTGATCTGGTGGGCGAGTGCTTGCAGCCGCTTGCCCCGGGACAGGTGGGTGGGAAGGGTCCACCAGCGTACTGCCTTGGAAGACCTGTCGTCCCTGTGGACTGGGGTGGAGAAAGGCTGGGTGTGCTGGCACCAGTACGAGTGGAGGTGCCATTGGAGAACTCTCATGTGCAACCTCGTGAGGGGAAGGACATGGGTGGCAGCGGCCATGTGTCCTAGGAGGCGCAGAATGGTCCGGGCCAAAGATTGAGGACTGTTTAGGACCTGCAGAACAAGCCTGATGATTGCATATCTCCTGCTCCGAGGCAAGAAGGCCTTGGCCCGCTTTGTGTCGATGCAGGCACCGATGAACTCCAGTTTCTGGACTGAGGAAAGGTGGGACTTCCGGTGGTTCACTAGGAAGCCCAAGGAGGACAGGAGAGAGATAGCTTTGTTGACAGCTCTCCGTAGTGATGCGGGGGACCTGGCGGAGAAGAGCCAATCGTCCAGGTAGTGAAAGACACATATCCCCTGTCTGCGAAGTAGTGCAGCTGCTACCGCTACGCACTTGGTGAACACTCTGGGAGCGGGTGAGAGGCCGAATGGCAGCACTCTGTACTGGTAGTGTTGCCCCATGATTTGAAATCGTAGGAACTTCTTGTGTTGCGGGTGTATTGGGACGTGGGTGTAGGCGTCCTGGAGATCTAGAGAGGCAAGCCATTCCCCTGGTTGGATGAGGGGCAGGATGGTGGAGAGGGAGTGCATCCTGAACTTCTCCCTGGCTATGCATCTGTTGAGTTTTCTCAAATCGAGGATGGGACGTACTCCCCCTGACTTCTTGGGGACCAGGAATTACCTCGAGTAGAATCCCTTGCCGGTCTCGCTGGGGGGAACGGGTTCGATGGCCCTGGAGGCAAGCAGGGACTGGATCTCTGCAGTCATAGGGGCGAGATGCTCCGGTGGAATGGAATTCTGTGGGGGGGGGCCGAAGGGGTGGCTTTGAAGAGAACTTGATGCGAAAGCCCTGCTTTATGATGGACAGCACCCATTGGTCCGACGTTATATTCTCCCAGGCAGGTAGGAACGCGGACAAGCGCCCCCCGGTCGGAAGGTGCTGGCAGGGCTGAGAGTCAAAAGTTAGAATTGGCTTTCGCGGGAGCAGACGGTGTTTTCTTTGATCCGCGTTCCCGCTGGCGAGGCTTCTGCCTGTAAGGGGCCTGGTAGTGCTGCTGTTGCTTGTAGCGGGGCTGCTGCTGCCACTTGCGATAGGAGCTGTACCGCTTGGAGTTGTTATTGCTTTGAGGGCCTCCTTTGCGGTAGGTGCGAGGGCGATCGGCACCTTCTTCCAAGGTCTGGAGGGTGGTGCAGCGCTCGCGCATGTCATTCACTGTGTCCTTGACCTTATCGCCAAATAAGGAATCGCCGGAACAGGGAGTGTCCGCAATGCTGTCGTGAGAATCAGTCCGAAGTCCGGAAGCCCTGAGCCAGGCTAGCCGGCGGGCCGAGATGGCCGTCCCTGCCACCCTGGCCGCGGCCTCAAACGCGTCGTGGGCCGCCCGGCCCTGGTGCCTGGTGCAGTCGTCGAGCTCCGCAAGGGCGGTGGAGAGGGTGGTCGGGGTTTCGACCAGGAGTGAAACAGCGGATCTGATGTTGCTCAAGAGCGTGTCCTGGTAGATAGCGTGTTGAAACTGATGGGCCCCGAGCCTTGCGTTAAGCATGGCCCCTTGATAGACCCACTTAGCCACATCGTCTAGGAGCTTATTATCCTTACCCGGTGGGGCGTTGGTAGAGGTGCGCGAAGACTTGGAGTGCTTAATAGCGGATTCCACAACGATGGAATGGTGCGACAGCTGTTGCTTGGCGAAGCCGGGGATGGACTGAACAGCGTATTTAGTGTCCAACTTACGAGGGCAGGCATGGTTGGATGCTGGTGTCTGCCACATTTTCGCAAGGTTGTCTCGGAGAAGTTGGTGGACGGGCAGCGCAGAGATGGACTTGGGGGTATCGATGAATTTGAGTGCGTTCTGCACCTCATTACGCTGGTCCGGAACATCCACTGAAGCGATAGAGAGCGAGGATAATACTTTCTGGATGAATTTGTAGTATGTGATATCCTCAGGGGGAGCAGAAGGTCCTGAGGGATTGTCAGGATGAGAGAGTGAGTCCCTGTGCGACTCGGTCTCTGCTTGCGACAGCTCCTCTGCGCCGTCTTGCTCATGAGACGGGGACGTGGGGACCGGTGCGAGTGGCGCAGCCGTCGTGGGCGCGCCGGCAGGCGTTGCGGTAGTCTAAGGGAGCCCCCCCGGTCTCGGGGCCGGTGGCCAGAGCGGCCAGAGAGGAAGTCCATTGCTGCAGCAAGCCCTGGAGAAGTTTGAATGTACATGGGGCCCCTTGAGGGACAGGATCGGGGAGTAGCTGTGCGTTGGGCGCAGACGGCTGGACCTCCTCCCCTTGAGCCAAGAGATCCTCGGTGGCACTGAGAGGGCTGGGTGCTGGGCTGCTGCGGGCACTGTAAGCTGCAGGGGAGGACTGTCTTGAGCTCTTGCGGAGGGGGGAGCTGGCAGGAGAAGAGGAGGAGTTATGTCTGTCCCTCTTACGAGCCCTGTTGCCCCTGCGTCATCTGGTGCTGCGGCTCCTTGCGCGGCGATGAACTCTGCGCCGTGTGTGGTCCCTGCACCTGTCCTATGATCTGCGATGATGCTTGTGTCTGCGCCGGCTTTGGGAACTGCTACTGCTGCTGTCAGAGCTGTGTCGGCTTAGGGAGGAGCGGCTGTCCGATCTGCGCCTGCCTCAAGAATGTAGGTGTCTGTAGGATCTGTGCTGTCCATCGGAGCTTCTGCGGCTCGTGGATCTGCGCCGGTGTGAAGCGCTGTGCCGTCTCTCCTGAGCCGTGCCATTCGTTCTGTGCCGGGATCGGCGCGGAGACCGGCGGTGTCCGCCGTGCGGAGATTGCTCATGCCGGTTCTGAGAGCTGAGCCGACTTTCGGGGGAAGGCGCAGAGCGTCCGCGTGCAGCGGAGGCTGGGCCGATGGAGCTTAGAATGCTGCCAGCGCCGTGGAGGCTGAGGCGGTCGGCGCTGTCTCTTCGGAGCAGAGGGGAAGGCTGAGGCTGGCCGGAAGTGACATCAGGTAGCTCCGGAAGTGATGACGAGGTGCCGGGTAAGATGGCCGCCGCCATCGGAGGTAACGTGGAGGGAGCAGACCCATGCTCACTGCGGCGGGAGATGGAGGCCTGGGGAGGCGCGT
Source organism: Ichthyophis bannanicus (assembly GCA_033557465.1). Classification (NCBI taxonomy): domain Eukaryota; kingdom Metazoa; phylum Chordata; class Amphibia; order Gymnophiona; family Ichthyophiidae; genus Ichthyophis; species Ichthyophis bannanicus. Next base: position 640,966,918 of record CM066036.1, on the reverse strand, counting down.
CTCCGGCCGAACTCACGGCCTCGGCGTTTCCAACAGCCGGGTACATGTTACTCACAATTGCAGGAGTGAGGAAGTCAGCGAGGGCATGCCGGCGGGACTTGAGCGCCCTGGGAGACATGCGGCCGCAGGCAGGGCAATCCTCGATAGTGTGCTCTTTCCCCAGGCATTGGAGGCACAGCTGGTGGGAGTCGGAGTTAGCCATCTTCCGGGCACAGCCAGGGCACTTTTTAAAGCCCAGTTTCTTCATTCGTGGAGGAAATCGTAGTAAAATAAGAAGGTCAGTTGAGAGCAAAATAAGAAAACGTCCTGCTGGCAAGGCGGAAGACAAAGACTGGCCAGCTAAGGGCGGATCGGGAGGTGGGGCTACTGGTCAGGCTTTAGCCTTCTGGGCTAGTGAGAGTACTTCCGTCTCTGGCGCCGTCGGATGACGTCACCACTTGTGGCTGACTCATCCTGCTTGCCCTGGGAGAACAAGTTTTACCAGGTACCCGAAGGGAAGGGGTTTCTAACAAAGCTACTGTGTCACTGAAGCATAGAGCTGGAGAATCCGCACCAGGTTTTACTAAGCTTCCAGGAAGTCCAGCACTGCCCAGAAGCTACCGACAGAAAACCTGTTGTCACAGAGACGCTCATGAGAGAGAAGGCTCCAGAGCTTCCAGCTACAGAAACTCAAGGTATGAAAGTTTTATTCCTGCTAATGAAAGCTTAACTCCTAAAAGCATTGCTAAAACTAAAACTCACTTTATAAGAAGAGGAAAGAAACCAGAGTGGTTTGAAGAACTACCAAAAGACTTTAAAGCACAGTCTTATTGGAGGCAAGATATCAGAGACAGTCCATATAAACCTGTAATTGCCAGGGACAGCGTGTGCTCTGAGGGGGGGGAAGTAGTGAAGCAGAATTTATGGAAATAGAAAATGCAAACACTATTCCCATTCCTCAGGAAGAAGTTATGGATTGTAGTTTGTGTATGGCTTCTAGCCTAGCATCCATAGCCACCTTGTAAATAAGAAGAAGTCTTGTTTAATTGCTTTGCCCTGGAATGAAATGAATTCCTCCCTTTAACCCTTTCAACTAATTGCGAAGATATTAACAATTGGTTTTACCTGCTTATTACTGGAACCTTTATGAACAAAGGACATTCTTTGATTTCTAGTGGTTTAATGAACCCTTGCACAGAGGGGAAATAAAAGCCTTGTTTCCCTACACTCGTGGCTTACTTATCGAGTTCTCACAAGGAGCTGAAATACCTAAGACCAATCTCCATTTTGGCCTTAAAATACCCCACGCTCCTTAAAAATAAATATGTCGTACAGCATGCCCTTACCGCCATTGGCCACTAGGGGATGCCACCACGACAATATGCATCATTTAAGTCCAAGGAGCATAGCTAGTCTCCCTGCTGGTGGTATGGCAGCAATGTTCCAAGGGACAGCATTTTGAATTGTTATCTCACCTGGAACCTGTTGATGTCCCCCACGTGTAGGATGAAATGAAATGCTCCGGTCTTTTTGGCTACAAGAAAATAGCGAGAGTAGAACCTCTTGCCCCTGAGGTGAACAAGGATGGGTTCCACTGCCTGGCTTGCTAGGAGGTCTGTGAATTTCTGCTTGAGCAGGGCCCAGTGGAGTCCTGGGGGGCTCTTCTGGGAAGAATGGTGGGGAAATTTGATGGAGATGGAGGAGGTCTCTGACTACCTGAAGGGCCCAAGTGGTGATGGTGATGGAGGGCCACCTGTGTGCATACAGCACCAGACATCCCCACATGTGCTGCAGGACTGTGTTTCCTGGGGGAAGAGTCAAAAGCCCCATTAAGGTTGCGCCAGGGGCATGGTCTGGGGTTTGGGGGTTTTAAGCTTATGTGGGCCATACCCTTGTCCCTTGGCCTGCTGACCCTGTTGGGGAGCTGGGAAGGCCAGCTACTAGGGGTAATTTCCATAAGCCTTCCTCTTCTTCGGGTATGAGGGCTTTCTATCCAAAGCCTTCCTCCGAGAAGGGTCAGAGGTCTTCTTGGAGAGTCTTGTCCTTGTCAGGAACTCGGAATCCAACTTGGCAGCCTTATCCATCATGATTTGCCAAAGAACTTTTCTCCCTGGCAGGGGACATCAACCAGCTTGTCCTGCATCCATTGCTCCAGGTTGGACGACTGTAGCCAGGCACGGCAGTGGGCACTAATGCCCGCTGCAGCTACTCTAGCCGCCAGCTCGAAGCCATCATAGGCTGCTTGAGTGATAAACTTGGAGCACTCTCTGACTGCGGAAGCCAGTGTCCGGAAACACCGGAGGCATTCCTCTAAGAGACTAGCTGAGAACCCGGTGAGTTCCTTCATCAGGTCCCGTAAGAACATGCTCATTTACAGCTCATAGGCCTGGATCCGGCTGACAAACATAGAGTCCTGGAAGCACTTTCTGCCTCCCTACCCAGGGGCACCAAGGAGTGCATCTTCTGGCTTTTGAGCCGACACATGGCTGACTCCAACACCATGGAGTTATGAGGCAGTTGGGCTTTCTGGAAGCCAGGCTCTGGAGGACCCGGTACATCGAGTCCAGCCTCCTGCTCACTCTGGGCATCGAAGATGGGGTCTCCCACATGCAGAAGAGCAGCCATTCCAGGATGGGTGCAACAGGCACCATGAGTGCCTCCTTTGGGGGAGCCTTGTACTGGAGGATCTCGAGGGTCTTCCTCTGACTCGGTGGTGAAGGCGAGGGCTTTCACCATATCCCTCACAAAGTTGAGGAAAGCCATGTCCTTGGGTGGGGATCAATGCCACATCTCTGGGAGAGACAGGTCCAAGGGCACATCCCGGTGGCGGCTGGTATCCGGGGACTCATCATCCTTGGTCTCCCAGTCCGACTTGGAGGGAGTGGAAGAGTCGAGGGTTCTCTGGGCTTTGAGGTCATGCCCCAGTCCCGATGACTCTGGTGCCCCAGCTTCCCTATGCTTGGAGCTAAGGGCACTGAGTGGTGAGAACTGCAGCTCTGGAGATTGGGACTGGGATCAGGACCGATGTCGAGGCATGTCTCGAGGCCAGAGGATGCTCAAGGATCAGCTCGATTTCCAGGGAGTCCCTCGACATGGAGGGCCCAGTGGTTGAGAGTGACGATCTGAAGGAACTGGGCATCAGAGCCCGCTGCTGGGCCATGAAAGCAGACAAACTGGACTCCAAGGCCCTCATCCTGGCCTCGAGGCCAGGTGGCTCCGCAGTCTTCAGCGGGGCACCGAGGACCAGCTCCATTGAGGGGGAGTCCTCAACGAGGATGGCCACAGGGGTCCAAGACTGATCCTTTGACATCAGCGGCTCCCATTGGGACAACTTGGTAGGCCTATCCTGGCCGTCGCCCTCTGCCTCGCTTCGGGAGCTGCAGGTCCTGGGCCCATGGGACTTACCCACTTTCCCTGACTCATCACCCAGCAAGGTCTTCGAGGGCTTCCAGCCCAGCCAAGAACCCAGCGAGCTGCCTCGCCAGGTCTTGAAAGTACATGCCCATATAGAGCTAGCAAGTTTTGATTTGGCCAATGAGCATTGAGCTCTGGTAGCACTTCCTGCCCAAAGCATCCATTGAATGGGCCTCCCTGCCAGCGGGGAACCAACGAGTGCATCTTTTGCTTTTAATCCTGCGCATGGCAGACTCCACTACCATGGAGCTATGAGGCAGCTGTGCTTTCTGAAACCCAATGCTCCAGTAGACTTGGTACATGGCATCGAAATGCATGCTCACAATCAGCACCAAGGCCGGTGATTCCCACATATGCAAGATAAGCCATTCCAGGTTCGGGGGATTCAGTACCATGTGTGCCTCCTTTGGAGGAGCCTTATACTGGAGGATCTTAAGATCCTCCATCCAAGACTCCTCCTCGGACTCCTTAGTGAAAACCAAGGCCTTTGCCATGTCCTGGACAAGCTCCAGGAAGGCGAGAACCTCGGGAGGGGACCTGTGCCAGTCCTCCGGGGGGGGGGGAGGAAGGGTCCGAGGAGACATCCCAATGTAAGCGGCTGTTGGGGGATCATCTTCAGTCTCCCAATTAAACTCCAAAAGGAAACCTCGAGAGCCCTCTGGGCCTCGGGGCTGCACCGGGTCACTAGTGCAATGAGGCACCCAGAGTTCCTGTGTTCAGAACTGAAGGTGCTGGCTGGATAAGTCCTCTGTCCCAAACGGGACTGAGAATGGGGCCTGGAATTGCCTTGAGGCTGTGGTGCTTGAGGATCAGTTCCACAACCTCTGGAGATGTCCTCGCGGTGGCGGGGCCAGTGGTTGGAACCAATGACCTGGAGGAACTGGGCATCGGTCCGCGCTGCTGGGCCAAGAAGGCAGCCATGCTGCGCTTAAGGGCCACCATCCTCACCTCAAGGCCAGGAGGCTCCGCAGCCACCGGCGAGGGCAAAGAGGGCTTTGGGCCCGATGCCGGCTCCATTAAGGGGGTGTCTTCAACAAGGATGGATTCAGGAAACTGGGGTCAATTTCCTGACATCGATGGCACTTTCTCCCGCTGGGGCAGTTTGGAGGGCCGCTCCTGGCCAAAACCCTTGACACCGGTGACTGTGGGACTTAGCCATGGTTTTGGCATTGTCTCCCAATGATGCCACTGATGACATCATGCTTTCTAGAGGATGGCCCTCAGAAGAGAATCCCTTGTCTAATCCCCTGTGACCTCAGGGCTCAGAACATGCATGGCCGTCACACAAGGCTAAGGCTCCCACTGCGGCCCCCAAGGGCACCGACACTGCAAGAGACGTGGGCCAAGACGGAGGTCTTCTCAAACATGGACTCTCACTGCATAGCATGGTTCTTCTGTCCTTTGCTCATCATCTGCTGACAGAGCCCACAGGAAGAATCTTCATAGTCCACACCAAGGCAACGAAGACAGCAATCATGCAGGTCCATGCAGGACAGGCTGCGACCGCAGTGGTCGCACTGCTTGAACCCACTGGTTGAGGACATAGCGAGGAAAATGGCACCCACAAGATCAAACTCGAAGGGCCAAAAAACCCAAGAAAAACAAGGTGCCGAGGCAGCAGTAGACTAGGGAGGGCGAGAAGGCACCGGTACGCGTATCAGAGAAGGAAAAAATGAAAAAGAGCACTGTCTGGTGCAGCTAAAGCAATGCACAGCAAATGTTGGCCGTACTTTAGCCACAGAAGCTAACCGAATGGCGGCTGAATATCGCCGTTGCACATTTAGCTTCCGGGTTCTGCAGCCAATCCAGATATTCAATGCCAGTGACTGGATATGACTCCACATTGAATATCTGGGGTTAAAGTCCAGCACCAGTTGCCAGCCGTTTTATCAGCGCTAGCCACCAGCATCAAATATTAGACCGCAAGGGCCTGATATTCCATAGTGATGGCTATGTGCCGCTACGGCACATAGCTGTCACCACCAAACCTTAACCCCAGATATTCAATGCCGGTGTCATATGTGGCCTCGGCATTGAATATCTGGGGTTGCGGCACAGTTTCCACAGCCACAGAAGCTAACTGGTCAGTGGTGATTTTGAGCCGCTGCCCAGTTAGCACCTATAGGTAAAAGATAGGCCAGTTTTTGCTGCGCCTATTTTTTACCAGCAGATTACTAACCAGGCAGAGTTACAATATCACTGCTACCTGGTTAGCAACTGTCACTGCCCCTGGAATGCCCACAACACGCTCTGATGCTAAGCGGATAGCATCGGGGCATGTAGGGGAAATAATCAGGGATATTCAGTGGCACTAACCATGTTACATTCCGCTAAGGTCTGTAAACCGCGTAAATGCCTTTCAATATCGGGCCCCAAATGTCCAGAAGAAGCAAGCACCATACCTCTCCTGGAGTGTCAGTTTTGCAAAAGAGCCTTTACTTTGGGCACAATAGGATACAGAGATTGCAAAAGATAAGTGCCCAGATCCAGATCAGGATGTTCACAATTCTCTGGCATTTTACGAAAAGCTCTGTGAACACGGAGCCTTTGGTAAACTACATTTAAAGACACCAGCAAATAATCATAGTTACTCACCTGTAACAGGTGATGTCCGGGAACAGCAGGAATTTAGTCTTCACATATGGGTATCGTTGGTACCGACGGAGCCTGCGCGGGAACGCTCCCCAGCATCCAATAGGAAAGCTTTTGGGAGCATCCCACAGTGTCTGCGTGCTGCCTTCCCACCTTTCCTGTCTCTCTCCAGTTGAGTTTAAAGCTAAGACAAAAGAGAGAGGGAAAGAGAGAAAGAGAGAGAGATAGAGAGATACAACTACTAGGGGAGGTGGGTGGGTTGTGAAGACTAAATTCCTGCTGTTCCCGGAGATCACCTGTTACAGGTGAGTAACTATGCTATCTCCAGGAATAAGCAGGAATGTAGTCTTCACATATGGGGACTCCCTAGCTGCAGATGCCAGGGAGAAGGCCCCAGAAGTTGTGTGCCCTTGTGAAAGGGCTCCCCTTCCCCCCATGGATCTCTGGCATCCTACCAGGGATGGTGGGTAGGAGTTGATTAAGTATGGAACAGGTGTTGAAGAACAGCCTGACCAAACAAGGCATCCCGGCAGGAGTCCTTGTCTAAGCAGTAATGGGCTGTGAAGGTATGAACCGAAGCCCAAGTAGCTGCTCGACAGATGTCATCGATAGAGACAGAGTGAAGATGAGCCATAGAGGCTGCCATGGCTCTCACATTGTGAGCTGTGACATGGCCTTCTAGAGAAAAGTTTTTACTCTCATAGGCAAAAGATATACAGTGTGCAATCCAGCTGGACACTGTTCTTTTGGAGACTGGAAGTCCCAAATGACTAGGATCAAAAGCAATAAAGAGAGGACTTTCTATGTTGCTGTGTCCTTTGCAAGTAAAAGGCCAAAGCCCTTTTACAGTCCAAAGTATGAAGATTCCTTTCTGCATTTGAGGCGTGAGGCCTTGGGAAGAATACAGGAAGGTGAACCGCTTGATTTAAATGAAAAGGTGACACCCCCTTTGGCATAAAGTGTGGATGAGTCCTTAGGACTACCTTATCATGATGGAACCTTGTATAAGGAGGATCAGCCACCAATGCTTGCAATTCACTGATGAGACGTGCTGATGTGATTGCAATAAGAAAGATGACCTTCCAGGAAAGGAATTTCAAAGAGGTAGTGGCTAATGGTTCAAAGGGCGGTTTCATGAGCTGCCCAAGAACCAGATTTAAGTCCCATGCCACCGGTGGTGGCTTAATGGGAGGCTTAGTTAAAAGAAGGCCTTTCATAAATCTCGTTATGAGAGGATGAGAGGAAATAGGTTGTCCATTTAGAGGCTTGAAAGAAGCTGCAACAGCACTCAAATGAACTCTCATTGAATTGGTCTTAATCCCTGCATTTGATAAATGAGGAGATACTCCAGTAATGATTCCAGAGGTATCGCAAGAGGGTAAAGACCCTTCTGCGAGCACCATATGGTAAACCTTTTCCACTTAAATGCATAACAGCGTCTTGTGGAAGGCTTCCTGGAAGCATAAAGGATATCCTTTATCTGCTGGGAAAGGTTAAGACCGTGAAGTTCTAGGCTTTCAGCAACCAGGCCCTGAGATGCAGAGACTGGGGATTGGGATGCCACAGCATCCCATCCTCTTGAGAAAGGAGATTTGGAGCAGATCCTAACTCCAGAGGCGGAGCTTGAGAGAGATGTAGGAGCAGAGGGTACCACATTTGCCGTGGCCAACGTGGAGCTATGACAATCATATGACCTCTGTCTCTCTGAAGCTTGAACAGGGTTTTGGGAATTAGGGGAATGGGTGGAAAGGCATACAGAAAGTCCTGACCCCAATGGAGGAGGAAAGCATCCCTGGCCTGATAACCCTGAGCCGGAATTCTGGAACCAGAACCGGGGAAGTTTGGCATTCAGCGGACTTGCAAAGAGGTCTATGTCCGGGGATCCCCAAATTTGAAAAATTGTGGCCACCTGGTCTGCATGGAGAGACCATTCGTGTGGAAGCAGAACTCGACTGTCTGCCCAAGAGTTTTGAATGCCTGGAAGATACACCACAAGGAGATGAATCTGATGCTCTCTGGCGAGGGCCCATAGTCGCATAGCTTCGCTGCAGAGCGACAGAGAGCCTGTTCCACCCTGCTTGTTCACATAGAACATGGCTACTTGACTGTCCGTTTGAACTAGGACTGTCTTGTAGCTGAGCTGGGTGTGGAATACTCGAAGAGCAAGGAAGATTGCTCTGAGTTCCAGGAGATTGATGTGTAGATAGGCCTCCTGTGGAGTCCAGGTGCCCGGGGTAGAGAGGCCTTGCAGGTGGGCTCCCCAACCCATCTGTGAAGCATCTGTTGTTAGAGTGGCTTGGGGTGGGGGTTGCTGAAAAGGAGACCCCACCAAAAGGTTTTGGGGTGACTGCCACCATTGGAGGGACAAAATAAGGCGATCTGAGTTTGCTATTTTGTCTGACAGGCAACCTGACGCCTGAGTCCACTGAGTGGATAAAGTCCACAGGGCTGCCCTCATATTGAGTCGAGCATAAGGAACCACATGCACGGTGGATGCCATGTGGTCTAGCAACTGTAACATTTCCCGAGCAGTGAGGTGAGGTTTTAGCACTGCTTGGGAAGCTAACTGCACAATGCAAAGGCAGCGGGGCTGTGGAAGGCTCTGGAATTTGTTACCGGAGGATGTAGTAAAGGCTGTTAGTGTAGCTGGGTTTAAAAAAGGTTTGGACAAGTTCCTGGAGGAAAGGTCCATAAACCATTATTAAGAAGGGACCCAGGATATCAATGCTGAACCAATACAAGCATTGTGGAACCTGTGTCCCTTGGGGAAACTGCTAGGTACGTATGACCTAGATTGGCCACTGTTGGAAACAGAATACTGGGCTTGATGGACCTTGGTCTGACCCAGTATGGCATATCTTATGTTCTTATGTTCTTAAGCCCATGTCTGTCTGTATCCAGCAGAGCTCCTATAAACTCTAGGGACTGAGTGGGAGCAAGATTGGATTTTGGGAAGTTTATGACAAGTCCCAAATACTGAAGGATGCGCATTGTGCGAGAGAGAGCAACTTTGGCCTCTGGCTCTGAAGTAAGGGAAGACGAATATTCACAGGGTGCGGAGAACATGAGTGTACGCATCCTTGAGATCTAGAGAACAAAGCCAATCCTGACTCCGAAAGTATGGCAGCAGAGTTCCTAGAGAAATCATTTTGAACTTCTCTTTGAATAGGAATTTGTTCAATTCTCTGAGATCTAAAATGGGTCTGTGTCCTCCTGTTTTCTTTGGAATAAAGAAATAGGGGGAGTAAAAACCCTATACCCCATTGGGGAATAGGTACCTCTTCTATTGCCCCTTGAGCAAGGAGCACAGTGACCTCTTGACCTAACTGGTCATTGAGAGAGGTCTGAGAATTGAACTGTCTTACCACTGTAGGAGGGGGCATGCTGAGAAAATGAAGCTTGTACCCCTCTCTTACAATAGACAGAGTCCAATTTTCTGCTGTTATCTGACCCCATTTGGGGGCAAAATGACATAACCTTCCTGGGATGGTGGAGGGTTCTGGGCCATTCAGGGCCAGGAAGGAAATGTTCTCTAGATAGGAGTCAAAGCCCCTGTGGAGGCTGAGGCTTAGCTGCTTTTGTCTTTCTTTGCCTAGGTTGTTGCTGCTGTCCCTTTCGGGCAATGCAATGCAATGTGTGCCTTCGAGTCAGTCTTGACTCCTGGCGACCCAGAAGCTCCTGGATTTTCTTGGCAGTGTCACCAGAAGTAGATTGCCAGGCCTTTCTTCCAAGGCAATGGAGGGTTAAGTGACTTGCCCAAGGCCACAAGGATTGCTAGCAGGAATTGAACCCTGGTTGCTTGGTTACCAAGCCAGTGCTCTAACCACTAGGCTACTCCTCCACTTTTGGCTTCCTTTGTTGCCTAAGTTGTTGCTGCTGTCCCTTTTGGGCAGACTGACCTAAATGATGCCCCTGCTGGGTATAGGAGGGATAAAATTTCTCCTTCTTACTGAAGAATGGTTTCTTAGAGGATTTTTTCCTCGCAGGATCAGCTGTAGATTTAGACAATCTATCCAAAGTGATATAGTCAGCATCTATCTCATTAGCTTTTTCCTGCCAATTCTTGCCAAAGAGATTCTCTCCTGTGCAAGGAATATTCCCTAGTTTATCCTGTACCCAAATTTCCAAGTCAGATGCCTGGAGCCAGGCAATCCTACGTGCACCTATGGCAATGGCAGAGGTTATGCTTATGCACTCAAAGCAGACAAAGGCTGCACGATTCACAAACTTGGAAACATCCTGAGCATGTTTTACAAGGGCAAGGTAATCTTGCCTCTTATCATCAGGAAGGAGAGGGCTCATAAGCTCTAAATCTACTCTGACCTCTTTAAGAAACATTCCCATATACAAGATATAGGAACTGATCCTAGCAGAAAGCATGGAAGCCTGGAAGGTTCAACGTCCAAAGGCATCAAGAGTCCTACACTCAAGTCCTGGAGGATTAGATGCATGCCTTTTTGCACTCTTTATCCTTCTCATAGCTAATTCCACCACCATGGAATGGTGTGGTAATTGAGTCTTCTGAAACCCAGGACAAGGAGGAACTCAATATATGGTGTCGAGTCTTCGAGAGTGAGGAGATGTGGTTAGAGGTGTTTCCTACATCCTTAACATGAGATCATGCAAGATCTCATGAACAGGTAAGGTAGATGCCTCCTTGGGAGCTTTAGGGTATTGTAGGATTTCTAATTCCTTTGCCCTAGGCTATTTTTCAGGAGCCACTGTGATGGAAAGACCTCGGGCCACATCTCAGATAAAGTCCTGAAAGGACATATCCTCTGGTGGAGACATCCTATGCTGAGGAGAAGAAGAATCCTCAGGAAGAAGTACTCTGGTATTGGCAGAGCTTTCAGAGTCTTCAGACTGATCCGAGGATTCTAAGTATCTCCGATCCGGGTGATCGTGCAAGGCACGGTACCGGTAACGATCGAAGTCGGCATCGGAGTGGTCTAGTACCGACTTGTTGATGCCGGATAGAGATGCATGACTCGGTCCCGGTAGAATACCTGCCGATGTCGATGCAGTCGGTGCCGGTACCGGTTGAATTGTCTGAAGTGGTTTCAGGGGCATCGAGGCCATGAGAAGAGCCGCCAGACTGCATTCAATAGCCAAGAATCTCTGGTCTATCGACACTGCCGATGCTTGGGTATTGGTACCGGATGAAGCGACCGGCACCCCAGAGCATGGCACCAGTAGTTCTGCCGAGGTTGAAGCCTCGAGAACATCCTGGAGCCCCATTAGTGCTTTGGAAGCCGAAGCCTCCCGCCGGGGCAATTTTGCTGGTGAAAGTCCCTCAAGGGCAATGCCAGAGGCATCTCGATGTCTAGAAGGAGATCTACCCTTTGAGGACTGGCTAGATTTATGTTTAGTTACCTGAGATCCATGGGAGGAAGACGAAGCCCTGGAAGACATCGATGCCACAGAGGCTGCATCGGAGGGAAAAAGGGTGCTAAGTTTAGCAGCTCGGTTTTGCCGGCCCTTTTTGACATTATTCCACAGGCAACACACTCTGAAATAGAGTGGTCAGGACCTAAACATTTGAGGCACCACTCATGGGTGTCGGTGACGGAGATGGTACCGCCACACTTAGAACACTTTTTAAAACCCGAAGCGGGTTTTTCCATTTTGAAGGAAAAAGTTGGGCCTAGTGCCCAAAATAGCACGTGGCACCTGAAGAGAAAATTACTGGAAAGACTCCAGAAAGAAAGTTTTCTTTTTAAGAAAAAAAGAAAGAACTGGCGGTACCGGTGTAGCATCGAGGGAAGGCAGACGCGACCACAAAAAAGAAGAATAGAAGGGATTTTTTTCAGCGGTGACAGGATGTGCGACCTATCGGCTTCGCGGAAAACGAAGAACTGGAGAGGGACAGTTGGGAAAGGCGGGAAGGCAGCACACAGGCACTGTGGGATGCTCCCAAAAGCTTTCCTATTGGACGCTGGGAGCGTTCCCGCGCAGGCTCCGTCGGTACCGACGATACCCATATGTGAAGACTTACATTCCTGCTTATTCCTGGAGATGATATTTGCTGGCATATAGTTACAGTTACAGTTTATTGAACTTGATATACTGCCTATAGCAGAGCTTCTAGGTGGTTTACAAGGAGATAGCAGGTGAAGTGGACAATAAGTGGACAACATGGGTGTTGGGAAACAAAAGACAATAAAATAAAGGGAAGGAGGGCCTAGGTTACAAAATAAGGCGAATAGAAGTAAACATGGGACACAAAAGGAAAGGAGGAGATGACATGAAGGACAGATACAAACTGACTGGCTGGAGCTATGAAAGGGCAAGTAAGGAGAGAAAGGTAAGGGAGACTGAACTATGGGTCAGGATGGAACGACTGCAGCAAAGGCCAGAGCAAAGAGATGTTTTCAATTGAGATTTGAAGCAAATGAATGAAAGCTGCGAACGGAGGGAGGCAGGGAGGGAATTACAAAGGGTAGGAGCAACGACACAGAAAGCAGAAGAAAGGGCAAAAGAAGTATGGACCAGGCAGGGTCCAGGAACCTCCACAAGGCTTTGAGACACAGAGCAGAGAGCGCATAGGGGAGTGTAAATAGAGAGGAGCTGAGAAAGGAAAGGGGGGGGGGGGGTTTGCCGGTAAGGAGGATACAGTACGTGAGAGTGAGAACCTTCTATTGTATATGAAAAAAGACAGGAAGCCAGTGTTTGCAAAGGAAAAGAAGGGTGACATGATCCTATTTGTGAGCCCCATAAAGAAGCTTAAGGGCAATATTTTGAATTAACTGTAAGCGATAGATGTGACACTGTAGAAGGCCGGAAAAGAAAGAATTAGCGTAGTCAAGATAGGAAATGACCAGAGACAGTAGGAGCAAACAAAAGGAAGACTGATCAAGAAGCTTAGAGATAGAATGAATCAGTCAGAGGACAGTGAAGAAATGAGAAATGATAGAGGAAATGTGAGTCGAGAACAAAAGGCGAGAGTCAAAAGAAACACCAAGAATTTTGACGGAAGCTTGGAAGGGAAGCAGGGTACCATGGACGAAGGGAGGAGCAGTGAGCAAAAGAGGGGCTGGGGTGGCAAAGAGAAGGGAAGTGGATTTGGAAGCATTAATTTTAAACCCTGGTTGGAAAGCCAATCAGCAATAGTGTTTAGCTTGCAAGAAATCTGGAGATGATAGAGGAGGAGTGAGCCGGGAAGCAGAAGAGAAGCCAGATGTTGTCTGCATAAATATAAAATGTAATGTCCAGGGATGCTATGAGAAAAGCCAATAGGACCAAAAAGATATTAAAGAGAATGGGGCCGAGGACAGAATCCAGAGAAGCACCACAGTGAAGGGCTTGAGGGGCAGAGAGTATAGAGGACCAGGATACCCTGTAGGAATGGTTGAGCAGATAAAAATAGAACCAGTCAAGAGCAGAGCCAGTGATACCCATGGAAGAAAGTTGAGGGGAAGAGAAAGTGATTGACCAAATCAAAAGCTGCGGTAAGGTCAAGGGAAACAAGGAGAACCTGGTGACTGGAGTCAAGAGCTATGAGCAGGTAATCTGTGATAGTAAGCTGAGAATGCTCAGTGGACAGAAGGGGATGAAAGCCAGTCCGGGAAGGGTGAAGAGCGTGGGACGAAAGAAGGAACTCTTGAAGCTGGCAGGCAGCCAGATGTTCAGAAGTCTTAGAAAGAAAGGGAAATAGGGTGGCAGTTGAGGGGGTCGGAAGGGTTCTTGGTGGTAGACCTAAGGATAAGGAGAACAATACTGTATACTCTTTCCAGGAAGTGGGAAAGATACCAGATAAAAAAGAGGAGTAGATAATAGAGTGGATTTGGGACAGAAAGGAACAACTATTTTGCAATATACATAGAAAAAGACAGTGGCATCACTTGAATAAGAGTCAGCAATTATACATGTATAATCAGGGGTTGCCCAATCTGCCCTTTAGCTGCTTGTGTACTGCAAGAGACAGGACCCTTACACCTTCAGGCCCCTTGGAGTCTTCTTAGACTAAACTCTCTAGGATCTGCGTCTGTCAGATAAATTGAGGATAGCATATAGCAAAAGAAACAGTTGTTTTCTAGCCCTGTGATATGACCCTTTACACCCATAGAAAACAATGTTTGACAACTATCAACGTTTTTAGCATGTGCTTGTTAGCTGTACCATGTAAGGTAGCATGTAACAGTATTTGCAAAAAAATGAAACATGAGGTTAAATATTAGGCAAATGTTAATATAAAGCATTAAATGTTGGTTCAAATATAATGAAACCCTGACCAGGAAGAAATAAGATATAACTGCAATTGCACTCCCAGGACTAATTAATGAAGAAACAGAAGAGCTGGTAGTCAAGATAGATGAAACTCAGGAATCTCTGCAGGGTGCTATTAGGGCCTCCCTGGGCAGAAACGTGGTGGAGAGGCTAGGCCCAGAGCAGGGTGGAGCAGTGCAGGTGTCAGACAGGATCAGGAACCAGGCGTAGAGTAGAAGCCAGATGCAGTAGAAGGACCATGCCACTGAAGCACAAAGTCTTTATCTTTATTCTGTTGCTTGATTGACCGCCCATGCAAAACAACATCAGGGTGGTTTACAATTAGGGTTACCAACTTTTTCACCGAGAAAAACCCGACACCTGTGGCTCGCCATGCTCCACCCATTCTCCGCCCCTAGTCCCACCCCTGCCCCGCCCACAGCCCCACCCACAAAATTTACCGAGGATACGTGTAGGCTAACTTCCTTGGTCAGATAATAATTAAACTGGGAACCCCAAAATCCAAACATGAAATGTACAACACTGGAGAAATAAAACTATAAAGTAATTTCCTCTTGCACTAAACAAAAACGCAAAGATGTTATCAATACACACTTCCCAGACCAAACATATTCCAGCTAATAAATTCAAAATAAAAAGTATTTTTCTACCTTCTGTTTGGGCATTTTATTTTTCAGTTGCAATTGCTCCAGTCACTTTCTCCTGGTTTCTTCGTGTCTTCTGCGAGCTATCCATTTGTCCTTTCTTCTCTTTTAGATGTTTTCCATTCTCTCTCTATTTCTGCTTTAACATACTGATTGTTTCCCTTTTGCTCTTTCCCCCAATTCTTTCCTTATTCCTTTATCATCCATTTAAATTTCACCCTTCCATTCTCAAGCCCCTCTTACTCTCCCAATACCCGGCCCATCGTAGACTTTTCTTCCACACAAAATATTTTTTCCCCTCTCCACTCATTCCCCATCTATTCTAGTCCTCCCCCAAAATCAGTTCCCTTATAGTTCTTGACCAGCGATGGCGAACCTATGGCACGCGTGCCAGCTGTGGCACGCGAAGGCCTTGCAGCTGGCACGCGGGAAGGTCCGCAATCGAAAAAAAAAAAAACAACCCTGTCTGCTGCCGTTGTCGGGGCCGCCGCGGCAGAATCGAGCGTGCCGCGGGCCCCCCTGTCCCCGGCAGATCCTGCCCTCCCCGTAGCAGCTCTCTCTTTGGAGCTACAGTCAGACGCGCCGGCTTGCAGAGCGCGAAGGGAAGAGTTTCCCTTTCGCGACTCTGTTAAGCCCGCGGGGGCTGATGGGAACTTCCCATCAGCCCCCGCGGGCTTAACAGAGCAGCGAGGGAACTCTTCCCTCGCGCTCTGCAAGCCGGCGCGTCTGACTGCAGCTCCAAAGAGAGAGCTGCTACGGGGAGGGCAGGCTCTGCCGGGTGGGTACAGGGGGGCCCCGCGGCACGCTCGATTCTGCCGCGGCGGCCCCGACAACGGCAGCAGACAGAGTTGTTTTTTTTTTTAATTTTACCTGGGCTGGGCTGGGCTGGGGGGGGTGGGGGTTAGGAGTGGTGAGGGGCTGGGCTGGGCTGGGGTGGGGGGGGGTTCGGAGGGGGGATGTGCTGGGGGGGGGGGTTAGGAGGGGGGAGGGGCTGGCGGGGGGTTAGGAGTGGTGATGGGCTGGGCTGGGCTGGGGGGGTTAGGAGTGGTGATGGGCTGGGCTGGGCTGGGGGGGGTTAGGAGTGGTGATTGGCTGGGCTGGGCTAGGGGGGGGTTAGGAGTAGTGATGGGCTGGCTGGGCTGGGGGGTGTTAGGAGTAGTGATGGGCTGGGGTGGGGGGGGTTAGGATTGGTGATGGGCACTGGGCTGGGGGGGTTAGGAGTGGTGATGGGCACTGGGCTGGCTGGGGGGGTTAGGAGTGGTTATGGGCGCTGGCTGGGGGGGTAGGAGTGGTGATGGGCGCTGGGGGGGTTAGGAGTGGTGATTGGCTGGGCTGGGCTGGGGGGGCTAAGGAGTAGTGATGGGCTGGGCTGGGCTGGGGGGTGTTAGGAGTAGTGATGGGCTGGGGTGGGGGGGTTAGGAGTGGTGATGGGCACTGGGCTGGGGGGTTAGGAGTGGTGATGGACACTGGGCTGGCTGGGGGGGGTTAGGAGTGGTGATGGGCACTGGGCTGGCTGGGGGGGTTAGGAGTGGTGATGGGCGCTGGGATGGGGGTGGTAGTAGTGGTGATGGGCGCTGGGGGGGTTAGGAGTGGTGATAGGCGCTGGGGGGCATTAAACTCAAAATAGAGTTATGGGGCAGTAGTACTGGGAGTGGGCTGATGGGGAGGTTAGGACTGGAAATGGGCTGGTGGGATTAGGACTGGGAGTGGGCTATGGGGGGCTAGGACTGGTAATGGGTTGGGGGGTTGCTAGGACTGGAAATGGGCTGAGTGGAAGGGGGCTTGAACTGCAAATAGCTGTTGGGGATGGGGCTTGGAATGGAAATGGGCTGAGGGGAAGTGGGGGGCTTGAACTGCAAATAGCTGATGGGGACGGGGCTTGGAATGGAAATGGGCTGAGGGGAAGTGGGGGGCTTGAAGAAGGGAATGGATGCTGGGTGAGACGAACTAGAAGGGAGCTGATGTTGGGGGAGGATTAGAATGGGATGGGGCTGGGAGAGTAAAATGGAGAGGGGAAAAATATTTTGTGTAGGAGGGATGAAAAATCTACAATTGGCCAGGTATTGGGAGAGTAATTGGGGATTGAGGATGGAGGGGTAAAATTTGTGTGGATGAAATAGGAATGAGGAAAGAGCAAAAGGAGAAAGATTAGTATGTTAAAGCAGATGTAGAGAGAGAGAGAATGGAAAAAAAAAACTAGAAGAGAGAAGAAAGGACAAATGGACAGCAGACGATGGAGAGTTAGCAGAAAACATGAAGAAACCAGAAGAAAATGGCTGGACCAATTGCAACTGAAAAAAAATGCACAAAAGGTAGAAAGATATCTCTTTATTTTGAATTTATTAACTGGAATATGTCAGCTCTGGGAAATGTGCATCATTAACATCTGCGCTTTGTTTGGTACAAGAGGAAATTCCTATTTGACGTTGCCACTTGTTCTCTTTCCCCAGTATTCACTGAAATGTATTGGTTTAATATTTGCAGTGTGCCTTTTGATAGGTAGGGTATGGTGCTTTGTGAGTCCTGGTAATGCTGTCAGGATACGGCGGGTTTGCTATGGGTTCTAAATGGGCAGCGTTTGTAGTAGTTCCTAATGTGCCTGGCGGTTGGCACTGGATTATAGTAATGTAAAAATCTTTTAGTCTTTCTTTATCCATACACTCATTAAGAGACATGTTTACTAAAAGTTAGTGTATGGTAACATTATGCAAATATTTATGCAAATAAGACCACTTATGCAAATGACGTGCTGGCACTTTGAGGAAATTCTTTGGTTTTGTGCGGCAGTTTGGGCACTCGGGATCAAAAAGGTTAGCCATCACTGTTCTAGACCCACTCAGCATCCACTCCCTTCTGGTCCCATTCTCCCATGCCCCACATCAGCCCATTTCCAGTCCTATTCCAGCTCTTCATAAGCCCATTTCCAGTGCTAGCCTTCACATCACAGGCCATTTCCAGTCCTAGCCCCCCCCCCCCCCATCACAGCCCATTTCCAGTCCAAGTCCCCCATCACAGCCTATTTCCAGTCCTAGGCCCCCCCCCATCACATCCCATTTGCAGTCCGAGTCCCCCCGCACCATCACAGCCCATTTGCAGTCCTACCCCCCCCCCCCCACCATCACAGTCCATTTGCAGTCCTAGCCCCCTAATCACAGCCTATTTCCAGTCCAAGTTCCCCCTCCCTCCACCATTGCCCATTTCCAGTCCAAGTTCCCCCCCCCCCATAGCCCTTTTCCAGTCCAGGTCCCCCTCCCCATCACAACCCATTTCCAGTCCATGTCCCCCCCCCCCCCCACATAGCCCTTTTACAGTCCAGGTCCCCCTCCACATCACCGCCAATTTCTTTCCAGTCCAATGCCCCCCATAGCCCTTTTCCAGTCCGGGTCCCCCCCACTTCACAACCCATTTCCAGTCCAAGTTCCCCTAATCACAGCCTATTTCCAGTCCAACGTGACCATCCCCGCTCCATAGCCCATTTCCAGCCCAAGTTCCCCCCCCATAGCCCTTTCCATTCCACGTTCCCCCCCCCCCCCATAGCCCTTTTCCAGTCCAGGTCCCCCTCCCCATCACAACCCATTTCCAGTCCATGTCCCCCCCCCCCCACCCCCCTTTTACTGTCCAGGTCCCCTCCCCTCACATCCCAATTTTTTCCAGTCCAATTCCCCCCCCCCCCCATAGCCCTTTTCCGGTCCAGGTCCCCCCCCCCATCACAACCCATTTCCAGTCAAATTCCCCCCTCCTAGCCCTTTTCCAGTCCAGGTCCCCTCCCCTCCATAAAAGCCCAGGCAGTCCTTGGCCTCCCCCCCCCCCCCCAAACCGCGGCTGTCTGAGGCTTTAGAGGGAGCCGGGGAAGCCCGCGTGAGGCCCCGGCTCCCTCTGAACAGCTGCCAGCGTGAAGAGCCTTTTCCTTCACGCTGGCAGCTGTTCCTGTGAAGCCGCGAATGCTGGGAAAGGTTAAAGGGCATTGCCTTTAACCTTTCCACCAATCGCGGCTTCACAGGAACAGCCGCCAGCGTGAAGGTAAAGGCTCTTCACGCTGGCAGCTGTACAGAGGGAGCCGGGGCCTCGCGCGGGCTTCCCCGGCTCCCTCTGAAGCCCTCCGGGTTGGGAGAAAAGCCGTTTTTTTTGCTCTGGCCGCTCCCGATCTTGCGGCCAGAGCAAAAAAAACGGCTTTTCAAGGGCCGGTTTTGCCTCTGCGCCGGCAGCCGGCCTGGCCATGGAAAAACCGGCCAGGCCGGCTGAAAACCGGCCAGTTGGCAACCCTATTTACAATAAATGGCTGCAACAAAAAGTGGGAAAAAATGCCACCCCCCATAGCACATTCTGCTAACTGTCTAAATAATCAAAGGCGATACTATGTTACAGGCTGTAAATACCACAAGTTCTCCAAATAATCAAGATTTTTTGTTGTAATCCTCTGTAAATAATTAACTGCCTAAAAATCAAAGGCTCTTGTTATGAGCTATACATGATTGCTTTTGTTTATAACGTTCCTTGTACATAGTTGCAATGTTACATAATGTTCTATGTATTTGTTCACCAATGTTCTATGTAAACCGCCACTGATCTTGGGAAGGGGCGGTATATAAAAGTTTTTAAATAAATAAAATAAAAATGTGGTAGGCTATGGCTGTAAACTAGGCCTAGATCCCAACCCCCACCTGGGATTAGTGCTGAGAAGACCCAGAGTTTGAGAATCTGTTTTAGACTGCTTTAAACTGCTTTTGAGCAGTCTCCTGTCTCCCTCTGTTAAGTTTGTACAATTCCTTTAGGCTTATGATAGAAGTGTTCTTGCATTCTCTGAGCTAGAAATGTCCTTGAAGTAGAAATGTATATATGGCTAAAGACTATGCCTTTGTTAGAACAGTTTGAGAAGGGGGAACCAGGGATGGGGCCCAGAGAGGGTCGCCGATTGGATAGGTGTGAGGGGCGTTGGGACCAATAGAAAGTTTGCCTCTATCAAATTGTAAAAATTGTATATAAGGAATTTGCTCCTGTACTCCATTGCTCAGTCTCTTTTGGACACGCTCCTGTCTGAGCCTGTGCACAATAAATTGGCTTGGATCCTACAGCTGACTCCTGGTTTTATTCGTTGCGTACACTTCGCTGCTACATATTACAGGAAAGCCAAGATGATAAAGCACACAGAAAGAGCAGAGGACAGGCATATAAGGAAACTCTGATGGTTACGCAGGGAGGAAACTGATGGTTAGGGAGGGCATTTGGGGGAGATAGTGAGGAGTAGATCAAATGCATGGCAGAACGGATGAGTTTTTAGCATGGATTTAAACCTTGTAAATGAGGGTTCAGCACGAAGCTGGGCTAGGAGGGAGTTGGTGCCGTTGAATATCCCCTTCTAACTCCCCTACATGTCCCAATGCTATCCGGTTAGCATCGGGGAATGTTGGGGCATTCCGGGGCAGAGCGGAGGTGGCAACAAGCAATAATCGGACAGTAGCAATATTGCATGCTGCATGGTTAGAGATCTGCACTGAAAAGATAGGCGAGAAAAACTTTTGCCTATCCTTCGGTGCAGGAGCTAATCAAGCAGTATGCAATATTGCTGCTGCCCGATTACCTAATACGGCTTCTGACGTGTGCGGCGATTTTTGGATATTCAATACTGGGGCCGCATAAGACCCCAGCATTGAATATCTGTAATTAAGGGTTGGTGGGCGGAGTTAAGTGCCATAGTGGTGCATAGCCTGCCCAGAAGAATATCAGGCCCTACACATCCTTACATGGTCCACTGTGCTCCGCCCAAACTCCACCCACGTGCATGCCCACCAGGGGAATATGCATCTTTATGGAAATGCAGACACTTTTACATTGGCCGGTATTTTATAAGAGGTTATTTACATGCATATGTGGTTACATGCAGGGCTGGCGCTACCCGGTAAGCCGGGTAAGCATGGCAGGAGGGCACCGGCAGCAGGGGGGGGGGGGGGCAACGTCGCTACTGCCTGCCACCCACCGCTTCAAAAAAGAAAGCAGCCATGGGAACATTTCTCTGTAACTGCAGCTCTGCTAACTTTTAAACTGCTGGGCCACGGAGTTTCGAATGGCAAGAATAAGCATTTCCTGTTTCGACAGGAAATGCTTATTCTTGCCATTAAAAACTCTGTGACCCAAGAGTTTAAAAGTTAGCAGAGTTGCGAGAAAAGAGAAATGTTCTCACAACTGCTTTCTTTTTTGAAGGACGACTCGGAGCAGACACGGGGGGGGGGGGGATGAGGGGATGAAAGGGAGCAGATACTGGGCAGCTGGAAGGGAGCAGACACAGGAGGGGGAGCAAAAAGGGAGCAGATACTGGGGAGCTGGAAGGGAGCAGACACGAGGGACCAGAAGGGAACAGACATGGGGGGGCTGGGAGGGAGCAGATATGGGGGCTACAAGGGAGCAGACACTGGGGAGCTGGAAGGGAGCAGACACGGGGGGGAGCTAGAAGGGAGCAGGCACTTGGGAATGGGGCTAGAAGGTGGCTGGGTAATAGGAGGGGGGTTGGAACTGACAGGGGAGAAGGTGGGGCTAGAAGGGAGCTCACATGGGGGATTGGAAGGGAGCGGAAAAGAGGGGAAGGAGGAGGCTAGAGGGAATGTGGGGGCTTGAAGGAAGCTGACACCTAGGGATGGCACTGGAAGGCAGATGGAGAGTCACTGGAAGGGAACTGACATGGGAGGGGGCACTGGGACTGGAGGTTTGCTGATACCTGGGATGGTATTTGGACTAGAAGGGGCTGGACGATGGAGGAGGGGGACTAAAAGGGAATAGACACCAGTGGCAGCGCTGGGAATGCCAGGGGGTTGATACTGGAAGGTACTGGGAGGGGAGGCTGTAAAGGGGGCTGATACTGGGGAGGGTTACTGGGACTGGAAAAAGGCTGATGAAAGAAAATGAAGAAAGCAAAAGGAGAGAAGAAATGGCAGATGGACTATAGACCATAGAAAAAGAGCTAAGAGAAGACAGAGGAAAACAGAAACCTCAGATCAGGACTAGCATGATCAAAAATCATCAGACAATAAAGGTAGAAAATAATCTTATTTTCAATTTAGTGATTGGACTTTGCGCTATCTTTATATTTCAAACAGTATGGGGAGCTGCATCTCTTATCTGGTGTGGCACCGCATGCGGAGTCTGGCTTCTTGAGGTTTCATTTTAATTTTTGTCTACACATTTTTATTTTTACTTTAGGTTGTGGTCTCTTATTTTGCACTTGGTGAGGGTCTGTGTTCTGAGTGTGTGACCAAGGCCAGGTGTTCTGTTAACATGAGTTTGTACGTAGGGATGTGTACTGTAGTAATTTGACTTGCACAGCTTTTCAAATAGGTGTATGGATGTTTTGGGGCCCATTGCAGTATGTCTAGTGCTGCTTTTTCTAAGTAAGCCCCTTATTGAATGAGTTTTGGAAGTGGATGCTGGTATGGTATGGTAGATTTGGCCTTGCAAGATCTTAGTGACTTTAGTAGGATTTTATATTAGTTCTCAATATGCCTGGTCATGGAGAATGTTTATGTTGTTGTTAGTGAGATGACCAGAATCAGATTTTATTTTATTTTATTTATTTATTTTTGGACTATCACAGCCTGTTTGTATGTTGCTAAGTATTTACTGCTAAGTATTTTTATTTTGGTTATGCATTTGCTCTTTTGCTGCAATTTTCTTACAAAACTGGATTTTAAGGAGAAATACTAATATCGCTTGAAAAGAATTCACAAAACAGTTTTGGGAAAAAGGAGGATAGGGTGTAGCCAACATTAATAATAATGAGGGAGGGGTGCCAATTTATAGGTTGCAGGGGGGGGGGGGGCGCTAGAAACCCTAGCACCGGCCCTGGCTACATGCACATGGGAATGACTTTATAAAATTAGCTCTTCAGAATCAGGGCTCATGATTATAAAGGTCCCTAAAGAAGCCCTGCTATATGAACTCTGCCCAGGACAGTCACCTCTCTGGCTCAAAGTAGAGGAATAGCTTAGTGATTAGAAAGCACACAAAGAACCAAAAGAAGCCAGTTTTCAAATCCTACTATTGCTACTTTTGACCTTAGACAAGTCACTTTACCTTCCAGTGCCTCTGTTAGAAGCCTAGATTGTGAGCTTTTTGGGGACAGAGAAATACCTACTATACTTGGATGTAAAAAGGCCAAGATGTAAGCTAAATCTATATAAACAGGTCTATGGGATAAGGGCAATGAAATAGATGGAAAAAAATCCCCCAGGTAGTGCACACGAAAGCTCACAGTTTGTTCTGATTGATATGAAGAGAAAAGGAGTAGGCGAGAACTATTGAGTTAAAAAAATTAAAGGGACATACCTCAGCGATGTAATTCAGTTATTGCATTGTACACTAGTGCATGGCACTTGAATTGGATGGGATGGGCAGACCCTGGATGCATTATTATAAACAATAGAGAAAAAACTTTTAAAATTACCACTGAAGGGGCAGAAGTTGGATTCCAAACAGCCACAAGTAGAAAGCACAAAAAGCCCTATATCCCTCAGACTACAGGGAGTAGCTTCAGAGAAACAGGGGTGGCTCAAGGCAATCTGCTGCCTGAGGCGAGGGATGAGATGATGTTGCCCCCCCATAGTGGGGGGGGGGGGGGGGCTTTGTCAAAACTCCAGTCAGGGACTGAACCAAACCGAAAAGCCAATTAGATACTATAGAGGAAATGCAAGATGTTTGCACACCAAAAAACTAAAAGAAAGAGCAAGAGCCACAGCACAGTTTATAAAACTAAATTAGAACTCATTTTTATTTTGTTATTATAAACTGTGTTATGGTTCTTGCTTTTTCTTTTTCAACATATATTTTGCATCCACAGAACCCCCCCCCCCCCTCAACAGTGAGTGTAGAGCAGAACTAGGACATTCACCACAGAACTGAATAAAAAAAAAAATTTGATTGTGATCATCTCAGTAATAAACATTCTCCAGTATTAGGTATAACCCTACAACAAAGTCACTGAGTATCTATAGGCAAATCTACCATGCCATATCATACCATATCAGCACCAACTTCCAAAACTCACATAAGGAGCCCATCCAAAAAAAAGCATCACTGTAAATACTACAGTGGGCCCTGGAACATCCAGACAGCTATTTGACAAGCTGAACAATTCAGATTATTACAGTACAGATCCCTACATACAAGCTCCATGTTAACAGGACACCTGGCCTTGGTCACACATTCAGAATACAAACTCTCACCAAGTACAGAATAAGTGACCATAACATAAAAATAAACATATGTAGATAAAAATTAAACTGCCAAGAAGCCAAATTCTGCAAACAATGCAATATCAGAGAAATAGAAGGGGATGCATGTCCATGTACTGTATAAAGTATAAAGATAGCACCAAGTCCGATCATTAAACTGAAAATAAAATTCTCTTCTAACTTTGTTGTCTGACCATTTTATTCTCTGATCTTGCAGGTCCCAATCTGAGGTTTCTGCTTTCCTCCATCTCTCAGTGCCCCCTCCTGTCTATTTCCCCACAGGGACGGCATGAGGGTGATGCAGAACTGAAATGAGACTGCAGACTTACTATTAGTAATCTGTGAACTATCATTAAAATCACATGTAATACCTAAAGATTGCCCATTGGATTGTGGATAGTGGATGGCCAATTTTTAAAAATGGTTCCAGGGGTAATCCATGAAAATACAGACCGGTGAGCCTGACGTTAGTACCAGGAAAAATGTTAGAAACCATTATAAAGAACAAAATTACTGAACACGTAGATAGGCTTAATGGGAGACAGCCAGCATGGCTTTAGCCAAGGAAGTTCTTGTTTTACTAATCTGTTATGTTTTTTGAAGGTTTAGTCGGTTGATATAGTGTATCTGGATTTTCAGAAAGCCATGGACAAGGTCCCTCATGAGAGACTCTTGGCAAAATGAAAAAGTCATGGGATAGGAGGCAGTGTACTATTGTGGATCAGGAACTGGTTAAAAGATAGAAAGCAGAGGTAGGGCTAAATGACCAATTTTCCCAATGGAGAAAGGTGAATAGTGGAGTACCCCAGAGATCTGTGCTGGGTCTGCTGCTTTTTAACATATTCATAAATGACATGGAAAAGGGAATAACGAGTGAGGTTATCAAATTATTCAAAGTTGTTAAAACCCATGAGGTTTGTGAAAAATTGCAAGAGGACCTTGATAAATTGGAAGACTGGGCATCCAAATGGCAGATGAAATTTAATATGGACAAGTGCAAAGTTATGCACCTAGAAAAGAATAACCCAAACTATGGTTACACGATGCAAGGCTCTACATTAGGAACCACCACCCAGGAAAAAGATTTAGGCGTCAGCGTGGATAACATGTTGAAACCCTCCGTCCAGTGTGCAGTGGCGGCCAAGAGAGCAAATAGAATGCTAGGTATCATAAGGGAAGGAATAGAGAATAAAACAAAGAATATCATCATGCCTCTGTATCGTTCCATGGTGCAACCACACCTTGAATATTGTGTTCAATTCTAGTTGCCATATTTTAAAAAGGATATAGCGTTATTAGAAAAGGTACAGAGAAGAGCCACCAAAATGGTAAAGGGGATGGAAGGATACTCCTATGAAGAGAGGCTAAAAAGGTTAGGGCTCTTCAACCTGGAAAAGAGATGGCTGAGGGGAAATATGATAGAGGTCTATAAATTAATGAATGGAGTGGAACGGGTAAATGTAGATCGATTGTTTACTCCATCAAAATATAGAAAGACTAGGGGACATGCAATGAAGCTACAGGGTAACCTATTTAAGACTAATAAATAGGAATTACACTTACCTGGTAATTGTGGTTCCTTGAGTGACTCCAGTTTAGTCCTCAACCTCTGGGTAGTGAACCTCCTCCTGCAGGTTGGAGACTGAGCATATCAAACTTATGACATCACTGGATATAGCCTGCTGGTCTCTCCCATCAGCTCCCAGTGAACTATTGACAAAGCAGACTCAAAGGAGCAAAAAATCAGTAATTTTTTTTTAAACTTAACATTATATTCAAGGGCACGCAGAACATATAACCTATCTACCTACTACTCCCCTTCCAGAAGGAATGGGATTGCTTCCTGCATGCTCTCCTTTCCATCGAATGCCTAGCCCTAAACAATCCAGAGCAATATAGCAATATATATAACAATATCATAATATAATAATATAACAATATAGCGCAAAACAAATGAAAGCATCAAAATGACTGAACACCAGTGAAGGCCTATATCCACTTTTAACCTTGCACTTCCCCCAACAGAAAGACCACTGCTAAGACCCCATCCCCGGACGGGAATGAGGACTAAACTGGAGTCACTCAAGGAACCACAATTACCAGGTAAGTGTAATTCCTATTTCCTTATCGTTCCTCCAGTTTAGTCCTCAACCTCTGGGATGTATCAGAGCAGTAATCATTGGGAGGGACCTTTCCAGCTGGATCTCGACAGCGCCTCCCTGAAAATGGCATCCTTAGCCGCCAGAACATCTAGGCCAGTGTTTTTCAACCTTTTTTGTGCAAAGGCACACTTTTTTCATGAAAAAAATCACGAGGCACACCACCATTAGAAAATGTTAAAAAAATTTACCTCTGTGCCTATATTGACTATATATAAAGTAATTCTCTTGAATAGGAATCAAACACAAAGAAATTATTTTATAATTACTTTATTATGAAATAATAAAGTATTTTATAATTGTTCATATTTCTGTTTACTTACTCAGTGCGAAACCTGGGCCTGTTTGGCTGAACACAAAGCTGATATTCTGGCAGGAATCGAAGAAAGACACACACGTAGCTCTTCGTCAACAGCTCTCAGTCTCTCTCTGTCTTTAGTTTTTATAGCAATCAGGCTTGAAAAGCTCATCTCACACAGATATGTAGTGGAAAATGGGAGCAATGTCAAAATAGCTTTGTTTGCCAGAACGGGGAACTCCTTGGCAGTATCCAACCAAAAACTGTCCAAAGGTAGATCAGCAAATCTTAGCTTGAAACCACGATTTTGTCTCAGTTCAGTTAGTTCCTCCTGCTCCTGTAAAGTCATGTCCTTTCCACCAACTGATGCTGAGCTATAAGGGTCCCTAACCCAGTCAAGGCATTCAGTGGAGACTGAAGAGAAATAACATGACAACTTCTCCTCGAGAGTTTTTAAATGTTTAACTATTATCTCACCCAGTGCAGCAGTGTGAACACCTTGCCATTGCTTGGTGAGTGTGAACATTTCAAGATTGCCACTTTCCACGTGTTGATTCCAGAGTTGCACCTTTGAACGGAATCCATTTATTTTATCTGTACTTGTAAGCAGATTTTCATTTCGGCCTTGCATTCGTGTGTTCAGCTCATTCAGATGATGAAAAATATCTGCCAGGTATGCCAGCCTTGCACACCACTCATCACTTGTAAGCAGCTTTTCGTAATCTGACCTCTCATTTGTCAGAAACACTTTAAGTTCCTCCCGCAGCTCATACACACGAACCAAGACCTTGCCACGTGACAACCACCGGACCTCCGTATGAAACAGCAAGGTTTTATGCTTCGCTCCCATCTCCTCACACAAAGATGCAAACATGCGACTTTTCACGGGTCGTGACTTTACAAAGTTTACCATGCGCACAACATCATCCAACACAGGAACTAGGTCTGCTGGTAAAGTCTTGGCTACGAGGGCCTCACGGTGTAAAAAACAATGCGTAACAATCACATCTGGATTTCTTTCCTTCACTCTGCTTACAAAGCCTTTGGTGCGCCCGACCATGGCTGCAGCTCCATCGGTGCAGACACTTGTGCAGTTTTTCCCACTTAAGTCCTCCTTGTTCAAGGTATTCTGATGTGACCCGAAAAATTTCTTCTCCTGTTGTTTTTTCTGGCAATGCCTTGCAAAAAAAGAAGTTTTCTCTAATTGCATCACCATCCACAAAACGCACATTGGCCAAGAGTTGAGCATGTCCACTGATATCAGTAGACTCGTCAAGTTGCAATGCAAATTTCTCACTGATACGGATCTTTTCCAAAACCACACTTTCTATGTCTGCAGACATGTCATTAATACGTCTGGAAATTGTGTTGTCTGAGAGAGGGACTTTGTCTATTTCCTTAGCTGCTTCAGGTCCGAGCATCTCCTCTACAATAGCTTTGCAGGCGGGAAGTATTAATGTCTCTGCCACAGTGTGCGACTTTTTTGACTTGGCTATAAGTTCAGCAACTTGATAGCTAGCTTTAAGAGCTCTTTCATTTACCTTTGTGGTTTTTCTCATGAAAGTTGCCTGTTTTCTTCTCCGTGTTTTCACGCAGGCGAACAAAAAAGTCTGCATTCTTGTTTTGAAGCGAAGGGTGTTTCGTTTGGAGATGGCGTTTAAGTTTACTTGGGACCATAGCACTGTTAGATAGCTTTTCACCACACACCACACACAGTGGAGTTGGTTTCTTTGCATCTCCGGTGAAAGTAAATCCAAATGAAATATAGTTTTCGCTATATTGCCTTGTGCCAGAGAATTTCCTTGAGCTAACCATCTTTGCTTTCTTTTGATCCCCACTCATACTTGGGCTCTTATCTGGCTCCGAATTTTGTTCAGAATCCAGTTCTTTCCTTTTCAAAAATTTGTCCATCACTGCAGTATCTATTCCTGTCTCACTGTCACTCAGTACTTACTGCGCTTGTCTCCTCCAGATAGCCACTGTCCGTCACACTCAGCACTCCATCCAGATCCATCAGTCAGCGCTCTTCTGCTCCTGTCTCCTCCAGATCCATCACTCAGCGCTTTTCTGTGCTGCGTCCGCGATAATCCTCCAGAGTCCAGATCCTTCGGTGCTCTTCTGCGCATCGGCGATCTACTGCGATGTCTTCTCCTGTCAGTGTAACAGTGACACCGGAGCTATTTATAGTCCGTAACATGCGCTTCGGCTCACAAATAGACCAATCATTAGAATCTAATGATTGGTCTATTTGTGAGCCGAGGCCACATGTTACGGATGAAATTGGAATTGTTCCCACGGCACACCAGACAATATCTCATGGCACACTAGTGTGCCGCGGCACAGTGGTTGAAAAACGCTGATCTAGGCGGTAGTGCTTACTGAAAGTATGGAGAGACAACCAAGAGGCCTCCCTACAGATGTCCACTGGCGGAACCAAACTGTGCTCCATCCAAGAAGATGCTTGCACTCTGGTAGAGTGAGCTCGTAAGCTCCCTGGGACTGTACGGTCCGTAGAAGATAAGCCGACTCACTCGCCGCTCCAATCCAACCAGAAATGGACTCCTTCACCGCCGCTCCCCTTTGCGGGGCCCTCCGAACACCCCGAAGAGAAATGATCCACCTTGCGAAAGTTTCTGAAACCTTTAAACAGTGCTGCAGCGCTCCCTTGACGTCCAAACAGCACAAGTTATGGTTCAATACGCTCCCCTCCACCACACCTAGTGCTGGAAGAGAGACCATTTTATTAGGTGAACATAGAAACCACCTTTGACAACAACGATGGAACCAGCCACCAGGCCACCTTCTGTCTGGAGACAGACAAAAAAACGATTCCTGACAGGACAATGCCTGCAACTCCGAAAATCCCCTCGCCGAACACATGACCATCAAACATACCATCTTCAAGGCAAAACCCTCAACCTACGCCTGTTGCAAGGGCCCCAATGGCGCGCTAGCTAACGCTCCTAAAACCAACTTGAGCTTCCCCCGTGGAATTAATATCCTACGAGAGGGCTACAGTCTGGTAACCGCCTGAGAAAGCGTCCTGCAGAAAACTTAATACTAAGGGAATTGACACTGTTGTCGCGTGAGCGTGCCTCCGTGAGCACCCTTCCTCAAAGATGCGCCATATACGCACATATGCAAGGGACGTAGACTTTTTTTTTTTTTATACCAACTTTCACCAATTCAAAATATTCTACAAGGCACACAACCCAACAGAGCGTCACATCTGTTGTACATGCAACGGAACCCTTAAAATATGAGCATACATGAATCCAACGCTTGCCCTGATACAAGCATTGAGTAGCCTATTCGTCTTTTTGGAAACCAGCCAGGTCCTTAAGACCTAGATTGGCTACCCTAGGAAACAGGATACTGGACCTGAAAGAGCTTGGTCTGACCCAGTATGGCATTTCTCGTATCCTTATGAACGGAACACCTCCCCAAGGTCTCTGCCTTGGAAGTAACAGGCTGCGCCTGGCCCTATGGCCCTGTGGCTAGCTCACACGGAGCAGTGCGGCTTAGTGGTTGAGGCAAGTTGCCAGAGGACCAAGGGTTTGAATTCCAATCGAGACCACCAACCTTGGGCCATAAAAACTGGGGTTTCTGGTCCCACCGGTGGTCCTTCTGGCCTTCGTTAAGCGACTTAACCTTCTGCTTCAGGTACCAAAACATAAATTGTGAGCCCTTCAGGGACAAGGGAAATAGAAATATCGTAATCGACTGTATGACACCCTGACCTGTAGGTAATCAGTATACTCAAATAAATAACTGACTGGGACTATGTGACTGTAGCAAACACTGGCAGTGGAGAGACATCAGAGCTGGTGCTGGTTCCTGGTCTTCCTTTCTCGCTCTCCCAGTCCTTCTGCCAGCATTGAGAAAAGGCTGAGAATCGATTGTCCAGTGGGCCGGGGACCTTGCGTCCTGGACATCAGAGAGAAAGAGGGGCTAGGATCTGGGAGCAAAGCCCAAAGAGAAAGGGAAACTGGTGACTGTGAAACTGTAGCTCCTCTGGACGGCTCACTCCACAGCAGATCCCATGACTGCATCTCCAACCCCATGTAATACCATGAGGACCTCACGGACTTTATTACAATCGACATCCCCCCATTACTGGAGAAATTACCTTAGCCTGATAATACAGTCTGAGCAAAGAAATGCAGTCTCACTCTGCAAAGAGTGCACCCAAAAATCATGCCTAAGCAATTGTGAGCACATACAAAATGCACATCTACATATACGGGTGACCCAGCACCTGTCACCCAAACACAGTGCAGCGAGCACGCTTGAACATAGGCTGAATGCATGGAGCAGACACAGAGTATTGACTTCTGCTATGAAACCTTCCAGTGCCCTGGAGCGCTAAGCCCCAGACTGTGCTACCTTTTCTTCACCCTCAGCACGGGCCCTTTAACAAGATGGCAAGACGGGTCAGTGCTCCTGCTAAGTGCTTAAAGCCCTGCTCTGACAGCACAGGCTCTAGAAATAGATGAGAATTTCCTGGGAAGGGCATGCTAAGTGGAGCTATGAAACACACAGGCACCCCCGGCCTTCCTGCAGTCAGAGAAATAGCAGTGGGATACACCAACAACCTTGCAAGTGGAGGTCTTAGAGGTTGCTGCCTGTGTGAACCTGATGAAGAATACGATTTTGTATTTTACAAACCCCCCCAGGCAGGGGCGGCTCAAGGCAATCTGCTGCCTGAGGCGAAGTATGAAATGGTGCCCCCCCCCCCCACCCTAGAGAGGGCAGGGCTTTTTCAGAAATCCAAACCAAAAAGCCGATTAGATTATATGGAGGAAATGCAAGATGTTTGTACACAGGGCCGTATCGAGTTGCAATCACACCCTGTGCAACTTGCAGCTCGGGCGCATGCCCCCCCCCTCCCCCCATACCTCCGTCAAGCGCTGCTTGCTCTTTCCCTGCTGCTGTTGCCCTGTTTTTTTTTATGGTGGCGCCGGCAGCAGGAAAAGAGCAGGCAACGCTGGACGGAGGTATGGGCAGGAGGAAGGGGGCATGTGCCCGATCTGAAAGACACCGGCACTTTAAGCAGATCTGTCCCTCCCTACTCTGACATCGCATCGGAGGAGAGAGGGACCAGACCTTCTTAAAAGTGCTGTGAAAAGGCTTGGGGAGCGCATTTCGGATGCCTGCTATTGTCCTGCCAGCGGTGGCAGGGCAACAGCAGACAGCCAAAATGTGGCCCCCAAGCCTTTCTGCCCTGTGAGGCTGCACCGCTTACACAGGTCTAGGTACGGTCCCGTTTGCACATCAAGGAACTAAAAGACAGCAAGAACCAGCAGCATAATTTATAAAACTAAATTATAAATCATTTTTATTTTGTTGTTATAAACTGCGCTATGGTTCTTGCTTTTTCTTTTTCAACATATATTTTGCATTCACAGTAGGTGCAGAGCAGAACCAGGACCCACAGAACTCAATATTAAAAAAGAAAATCTGATTCTGATCATCTCACTAACAACAACAACCACTATTCTCCAGTACCAGGCATATTGTGAACTAATACAAAACCCTACAACAAAGAGCAAGCCTACCATACCGTAACAGCACAAACTTCCAAAACTCACATAAGGAGCCCATCCAAAAAAGCGTCACTGTAAATACTACAGTGGGCCCTGGAACATCCATGCACTTATATGAATAGCTGGAATTACTACAGTACAGTATAGATCTTTATGTATAAACTCCATGTTAACAGAACACCTGACCTCAGTCACACACTCACAACATCGACCCTCACCAAGTACAGAAGAAATAACCACAATCTAAAGTAAAAATAAAAATATGTAGATAAAATTTAAATTGAAACCCGAAGAAGCCAGAGTCCACATGCAGTGCAACATCAGATAAATAAGACATGCATTTATCCAATACTGTGTAAAATATAAAAATAGCACAAAATCCAATCACTAAAATTCAATAAAATTATTTTTTCTACCTTTGTTGTCTGACCATTTTATTCTCTGATCATGCTGGTCCCGATCTGAGGCTTCTGCTTTCCTGTCTTCTCTTAGATCTTTCTGTAGTCCATAGTCCATCTGCCATTTCTTATCTCTTCTTTTGTTTTTTTCACTTCCTTCCATCAGCCCATTTCCAGTTCCAGTAACCCTCCCCGGTATCAGCCCCCTTTCCAGTCCTCCTCTCCCAGTACCTTCCAATGTCAACCACCTTGCATTCCCACGACTGCCACTGGTGTCCATTCCCTTCCAGTCCCCCTCCTTCCCCACTGTCCAGCCCCTTCTAGTCCAAATACCATCCCAGATATCAGCTTACGTCCACTCTCAGTGCCACCCACCCCCAGTCAGCTCCCTTCCAGTCGCCCTACCCTCTGTCCATTCCCCTTCCAATGCCATTTGCATGTCAGCTCCCTTCCAGCCTCCTCCCCATTACCCAACCACCTACCACTCCCATCCCCAATTGTCAGCTCCCTTCAAGTCCTCCTTCAGTACATCCCAGGTGTCAGCTCCTTTCCAGCCCCCTCCTTCCCCAGTGTCAGCTCCCTTCCTGCCCCCTCCTTCCCCTGGCAGACCCTCTCATTATCCGCTCCCTTCCAGTCCAATTCTACCATCCTCCCGCATCAGCCCATTTGTAGCCCTAGCCCCTAGTTGTCTTCCAGGGCCAGCAGCACTCTCCTTTCCTCACTCATTAGCCCATTTCCAGTCCTATCCCCCTTATCAGCCCACTCTAGTCATAGCCCCCCCCAATCAGCCCATTTCCTGTCCTAGCCCCCCTAATCAGCCCATTTCTAGGCCTAAACCCACCAATCAGCCCATTACCAGTCCTAGCTGCCCCTCCCGATCAGCCCATCTCAAGTTCTAACCCCCCATCAGTCCATTTCCAGTTCTAACCCCCCTCCTGATCAGCCTATTTCCATTCTTAACCCCCATCAGCCCATTTCCAGTCCTAGCCACCCCCAGTGCTAATCCATCAGCCCATTTCCAGTCCTAGCCCCCCCATAGCCCATTACCAGTCCTAACCCCCCATCAGCCCATTTCCAGTCCTAGCCCCCCCCATAGCCCATTACCAGTCCTAACCCCCCATCAGCCCATTTCCAGTCCTAGCCCCCCCCATAGCCCATTACCAGTCCTACCCCCCATCAGCCCACTTCCAGCCCTAACCCCCCCATCAGTTCACTTCCAGTCCTAACCCCCCCCCCATAGCCCATTACCAGTCCTAACCCCCCCCCCCCATGATCAACCCAGTTGAAGAAACTGGCTGCTGAAGTTGAAGCTGCTGCCACCGTAGCAGCGGCAGAAGAAAGTGCCCCGCAGCCTCCCCGGCACAGCCTTCTTCTCTCCCTCAGCTCCGGGCCCCAGCAGAGCCCTCTTCTCTCCCTCAGCGCCGCCGCCAGCTTTACAGAGCCGTGAAGGGAAGAGTGTCCCTTTCTCGCGGCTCTGCTAACCCCATGGGCGCTGATGGGATTTCCCATCAGCACCCGCTGGCTTAACTGAGCCGCGAGAAAGGGACACTCTCCCTTCGCGGCTCTGTAAAGCCGGAGCTGAGGGAGAGAAGAGGGCTCTACCGGGGTGGCTGCAGGGCACTTTCTTCTGCTGCTGCAGCGGCGGTAGCGGCTCTTCCGATCGTTTTTTTTTTTTTTTTTTTAATTTGAAGGCCGAGTGAGGCGGGCTTTTTGGGGGCAAATTTGCTGCCCCCAAACAGTTGCTGCCTGAGGCCACCGGCTCACTCGGCCTCATTATAGAGCCGCTCCTGCCCCCAGGGATGGGGGCACTGAATACTATATGTGATTCATGAGCAGCGCTGCCATCCGGTGGCCTTTAGGGCACCAGAGCCCGACAAATGATACAGACATTAAGAGTTTTAAATCTTGGTCATATAATCTTGATTTGCAGAACATTACAGTTGCTTGTTTAGTCACTAACCCCTGAGTGCCCATGAGGTGGCCCTGTGGTTATTTCTTCCCTGACTTGCAGAGATCAATCTGAAGATGGCTGTATACACATGGTCACAGAGAGGCACTATTCAGTGTACCAGCTGCCCTCTGGTGGCCATGGACCGTAGCAAAGGCACTTCCTGGTTGACAGTTTAACTGTTATTATGATTATATATATTTTTTTTAATATCTTAAGGTTTCTTAAACCTGTCCCTGTGAAACCACAGGCGTTTGTGAATACAAAAAAGAGCTACTGTCTCAAGCTAGGGTTGCCAACTTTTTCACCGAGAAAAACCCGACACCTGTGGCTTGCCATGCTCCACCCATTCTCCGCCCCTAGTCCCACTCCTGCCCCGCCCCCAGCCCCACCCACAAAACTTACCGAGGATACGTGTAGGCTAACTTCCTTGGTCAGATAATAATTAAACTGGGAACCCCAAAATCCAAACATGAAATGTACAACACTGGAGAAATAAAACTATAAAGTAATTTCCCCTCTTGCACTAAACAAAAACGCAAAGATGTTAGCAATACACACTTCCCAGACCAGACATATTCCAGTTAATAAATTCAAAATAAAAAGTATTTTTCTACCTTCTGTTTGGGCGTTTTATTTTTCAGTTGCAATTGCTCCAGTCACTTTCTTCTGGTTTCTTCTTCGTGTCTTCTGCGAGCTATCCATTTGTCCTTTCTTCTCTTTTAGATGTTTTCCATTCTCTCTCTATTTCTGCTTTAACATACTGATTGTTTCCCTTTTGCTCTTTCCCCCAATTCTTTCCTTATTCCTTTATCATCCGTTTAAATTTCACCCTTCCATTCTCAAGCCCCTCTTACTCTCCCAATACCGGCCCATCATAGACTTTTGTTCCACACAAAATATTTTTTCCCCTCTCCATTCTCATTCCCCATCCATTCTAGTCCTCCCCCCAAATCAATTCCCTTATAGTTCTAGGCCCACCCAGAATCCACTCCCTTCTAGTCCCATTCTCCCATGCCCCACATCAGCCCATTTCCAGTCCTATTCCAGCTCTTCATCAGCCCATTTCCAGTGCTAGCCCTCACATCACAGGCCATTTCCAGTCCTAGCTCCCCCCCCCCCCAATCACAGCCCATTTCCAGTCCAAGTCCCCCATCACAGCCTATTTCCAGTCCTAGGCCCCCCCCCCACCATCACAGCCCATTTGCAGTCCGAGTCCCCCCGCACCATCACAGCCCATTTGCAGTCCGAGTCCCCCCGCACCATCACAGCCCATTTGCAGTCCTAGCCCCCCTAATCACAGCCTATTTCCGGTCCAAGATCCCCCTTCCTCCACCATAGCCCATTTCCAGTCCAGGTCCCCTCCACCCCCATCACAACCCATTTCCAGTCCTGGGCCCCCCCCCCCATAACCCATTGACAGTACAGGTCCCCCCCCCCATCACAGCCTATTTCCAGTCCAAGTTTCCCCCCCCCCCCCCATAGCCCTTTTCTGGTCCAGGTCCCCTCCACCCCCATCACAACCCATTTCCAGTCCATGTCCCCCCCCCATAACCCTTTTACAGTCCAGGTCCCCCCCCCATCACAGCCTATTTCCAGTCCAAGTCCCCCCCCTTAGCCCTTTTCCAGTCCAGTCCCCCCCCCCCTTTAGCCCTTTTCCAGTCCAAGTCCCACCCCCTTAGCCCTTTTCCAGTCCGTCCATCCCCCCCTTAGCCCTTTTCAATTCCAAGTCCCCCACTTAGCACTTTTCCAGTCCAAGTCCCCCCCCTTAGCCCTTTTCCAGTCCAAGTCCCCCCCTTAGCCCTTTTCCAGTCCAAGTCCCCCCTTTAGCCCTTTTCCAGTCCAAGTCCCCCCCCCTTAGCCCTTTTCCAGTCCAAGTCCCCCCCTTAGCCCTTTCCAGTCCAAGTCCCCCCCTTTAGCCCTTTTCCAGTCCAAGTCCCACCCCCTTAGCCCTTTTCCAGTCCAAGTCCCCCCCCCTTAGCCCTTTTCCAGTCCAAGTCCCCCAATTAGCCATTTTCCAGTCCAAGTCCCCCCCCCTTAGCCCTTTTCCAGTCCAAGTCCCCCCCTTAGCCGTTTTTCAGTGCACGTCTCCCCCCCTTAGCCCTTTTCCAGTCCAAGTCCCCCCCCTTAGCCCTTTTCCAGTCCAAGTCCCCCCACCCCCTTAGCCCTTTTCCAGTCCAAGTCCCCCCCCCCTTTTCCAGTCCAGGTCCCCCCCCCCCTTAGCCCTTATCCAGTCCAAGTCCCCCCCCCCCCCTTAGCCCTTTTCCAGTCCAGGTCCCCCCCATCACAGCCAATGCAGTCCTTGCCCCCCCCCCCCCCGACCAGCATCGCGGCTGTCTGAGGCTTCAGAGGGAGCCGGGGAAGCCCGTGCGAGGCCCCGGCTCCCTCTGTACAGCCACCAGCATGAAGAGCCTTTTCCTTCACGCTGGCGGCTGTTCCTGTGAAGCCGCGAATGCTGGGAAAGGTTAAAAGGCAACCTTTAACCTTTCCCAGCATTCGCGGCTTCACAGGAACAGCCGCCAGCGTGAAGGTAAAGGCTCTTCACGCTGGTGACTGTTCAGAGGGAGCCGGGGCCTCGCGCGGGCTTCCCCGGCTCCCTCTGACGCGGAGAAAGCCGTTTTTTTTTTGCTCTGGCCGCTCCCGATCTTGCGGCCAGAGCAAAAAAAACGGCTTTTAAAGGGCCGGTTTTGCCTCTGCGCCGGCAGCCGGCCTGGCCGTGGAAAAACCGGCCAGGCCGGCTGAAAACCGGCCAGTTGGCAACCCTATCTCAAGCACACTTCCAGCCTGTCCCTCCTTCCAACTACAAGTTAGGGCTCTGCTCTTGAACCTAAAAGCTGGCAATTTTCCTAATATCCTGGGACTTAACAGATGCTCCTCACAGATTAGGAGGGAGAGAACATGTGGCATCAGAGATCAATGCCAAAACTGCTGTCCTATAAAACTAAGAATAAACTTAAAAATAAAGAGCACTGACAACAGCCCCCTTAAGGCTGAGGAACCCCCCGAGCCTCATAAAACCTACAAACAAAAGAAAGAAACGCTAGACCTAAAATTCTAGCTATTCTGCCTGTTGTCTTCCCACACAGGTAGCTCGCTGCAAATGCCTAGAGAGAAAATGGCCGCCCCTTTGCCAACGAATTTTGGCGCCAAGAACAACCGCTACAAAAAAGGAGGCCTCAGCAGACCGAAAGAGCCCGAAGGCCTTACCTGCAGGGCCGAAAGCCACGCAGTCTGCTCCTACCACCTTGAATTCATCCGATCCTCAAGCCGCGCTGTCGCACCAGGCAGCCGTGGCGAGGACCGCTCAGCCGGTTCCACAGAGTAAAATTAAAATCCCGCAGCAACGGAGAGGCTCCATCTCACACAGCTTCGGTGTGGCTGTACGGGTCCCGGAGCTCTCTCCCGTATCGTCAAGGGAGAGAGATCCGCACCGGTGAATGCCTGCAGCAAGTGAAAATAACTGACAAGGAGGGAAGGCAAGAGCTCTTACTAATTTAAAGAGCCAGGCTCAAATTTAAAATTACTTTAAATCTAAGGAAATTTGCTCCTAACAACTAAAAGGAACTAATCCCTGATTGCCAATAAACCAAAGGTAACTGAATTAAAAGTAAAATTTAAATTAAAGGTAAATATCAAAAGTAAAATCAGAATAGAATTTGTCACACTAAATGCTCCTTATCTGTTCCCCCCAAGTGAGCCCAGAAGCTAGGCTCACTACGTCCTCCTGCTGCATGGAGACTGGATACACTGGGGGCTGATGGGAGAGACCAGCAGGCTATATCCAGTGATGTCATGAGTTTGACATGCCCAGTCTCCAAGCTGCAGGAGGAGGTTCACTACCCAGAGGATGAGGACTAAACTGGAGGAACGATAAGGAAGAGAAAATATTTTTTCACTCAATGTGTAATCAAACTCTGGAATTCATTACCAGAGGATGTAGTAAAAGCTGTTAGGATTTAAAAAAGGTTTGGACAAGTTCCTGGAGGAACGGTCCATAAACCATAATTATTAAAGGGGACCTGGAATATCCACTGCTTGCCCCAATACAAACACTGTAGAACCTGTGTCTTTTGGGGAAACTGCTAAGTACTTGTGACCTAGATTGGCCAGTGTTGGAAACAGGTTACTGGGCTTGTTGGACCTTGGTCTGACCCAGTATGACATACATGTTGTATATTTTATTTTAAAATGTATATGCAACCCATCTAAAATCCTAGGTGGCTTCTAATCATACACATGCAATTTAATAAAACAGATATTACAATACAACAAACATAATAATAAAACATTAAATCTGATTAAAGAAAAGCCATTTACACAGTCCTCCCCCAAATCAAACCATTATAACTATCTGCACATCAGATTTATTTTGCTATGACCAGCTTATTGAGGAGATAAACTAAAATGAGATAAACTAATCCTGGTAACCATGAATTCAAACGCTGGATTGGATTGTGCTAGAGTTGAAAAAGTCCAGAACTCAGCAGTACTGAAGCTATTAGGCTACTAAACAAAATAAAACTGAGATGTTCCCTTAAAATTTGAAATGTCCTTGAATCTGAACTGACAAAATATTTTAAATTTCAGTCTGGCAGCATTAAAAACCCCACAAAACTGCAAATCTCCAAAACAATACATATTCCATACCCCCCTCCCCCCAACCAACATCTTACAGTTGACCTCACCAAGAACCCAGAGTACAGGACCCACAGAGCAAACCTACTATTCTATAACAGCACTAACTTCCAAAACTCATACAACATGTAGTGTACCCAGAAAAGGGCATACCATAAATATTGCATTGGGCCCTTGAACATCCATATTCCTATTCAGAAAACTAAACAAGCTGGATTACTTCAGCTCCCTACATAGAAACTCCAATGCTAACAGAACATGTAGCCTCAGTCACACTTATGCAGAACAGAGATAGATCTTCACCAAGTAGGGAATATATCAGTACAAACTAAAAACAGACATATGTAGTAAAAAAAATGCTTTTACCCATTACTGTTAGGTTTACAGGATTTATTTCCCCAAATTATACTTTACTGCAGAGTGAGGTGAGAGAAAGAACTCTCATACAAAGGCATTTGTATTGTCAGCAGAAACTAACATAATGGCTCAGTGCAAGTAGCATGAGTGCAACTAATGCCACCTCAGTGGGTAGCCTTAGTTGCACGGCAGCTGTTTTGCTATGCTAAAATGCAGTAACTACAGAGGGATATAACTGCCTCCCTGCAGTTTGCTACAGCCCCACGTAATCAAACTCTGGAATTACTTACCAGAGGATGCAGTAAAAGCTGTTAGTGTAGCTGGGTTTAAAAATATTTTGGACAAGTTGCTGGAGGAAAGGTCCATAAACTATTATTAAATAAGACTTGGGAAATCCACTGCTTGCCCCAAGACAAGCATTGTGGAACCTGTGTGCCTTTTTGGAAACCTGCCAGGTACTTATGACCTGGATTGGCCACTGTTGGAAGCAGGATACTGGGCTTGATGGCTTTTAGTCTGACCATATGTTACCACTGCAGAGCCTAGGAAACAAGCTGCTAATATGCCAAACAAGAGGGGCTCAACAGCACACCCATGCAGTATCTCCCACTTCCACAAAAACAAGAGTGACTTGGCACCCCAACACAGCACTTCCCACCCTATGAAAAACAAGAGAGGCTCAGTGGTCCCTACACAGCATTTCCTACTCTCTGAAAAACAAGAGGGGCTTTGTAACCCCAACACAACACCTCCCACTCCAACAAACACACCAAGAAGGGCTTGACAACCCCAACATAACTTCTGAAACTGCGCACTGGACCAGCATGGTGTTAATGTAAATATATATTCTGTAAAAAACAAAGGAGATGCAAGATGCCTGCACAATAAGGAGCTAAAAGAAAAAATGAGAACCACAGCACAGTTACTAATAACAAATTATAACTCATTTTATTCTGTTATAAACTGTGTTATGGTTCTCAGTTTTTCTTTTTGAATATACTGTATATTCTGCATCCACAGAAATCACTCTCTCGACAATGTGTGCAGAGCAGAAGAAAGACTTGCACCCACAGAACTCAATATATTATAAAAAAATCTGATTCTGGTCATCTCACTAACAACAAACATTCTCCAGTACTAGGCATGCAATGCAATGTGTGCCTTTGAGTCAGTCCTGTACTAGGCATATTGCAAACTAAAATAAAGCTCTACTAAAGTCACTAAAGATCTACAAGGCCAAATCTACCATACCATACCAGCATAAAATTCCAAAACTCATATAAGGGGCCAGGGGCGGCTCAAGGCAATCTGCTGCCTGAGGCGAGGGATGAGATGGCGCACCCTGCCCCCTCCCCCCCCCCAAGGGACTGAACCAAATCAAAAAGTCAATTAGATAATGTGGAGCAAATGCAAGATGTTCACATACCAAGGAACTAAAAGAAAGAGCGAGAACCACAGTAGTTTATAACTCCAAATTATAATTTATTTGTATTTTGTTGTTATGAACGGTGCTATAGTGCTTGCTTTTTCTTTTTGAACATACATTTTGCATTCACAGAATCCCCTCCTCAACAATGGGTGGAGAGCAGAGGTAGGACATTCACCCACAGAACTCAATATATTTTAAAAAAAATCTGATTCTGGTCATCTCAAGAAAAAAAAAACATTCTCCAGTACCAGGCATATTGGGAACTAATATAAAACCCTACTAAAGTCACTAAGATCTGCAAGGCCAAATCTACCATACCATGCCAGCATACACTTCCGAAACTTATACAATAAGGGGCCTACCAAGAAAAAAGCAGCACTATAAACACTACAATGGGCCTCAAAACATCCATACACCTATTTGAAAAGCTAGCAGCACTATAAACACAAACATCCATACACCTATTTGAAAAGCTGAACAAGTCAAATTACTACAGTACACATCCCTACATACAAACTCCATCTTAACAGAACACCTGGCCTTCGTCACACACTCAGAACACAGACCCTCACCAAGTACAGAATAAGTGACCACAACCTAAAGCAAAAAAAAAAATAGGTAGATAAAATTAAAATGAAACCCTAAGAAGCCAGACTCCGCATGCGGTGCCACACCAGATAAGAGATGCAGTTCCCTATATTGTTTGAAATATAGATAGCACAAAGTCCAGTCACTAAATTGAAAATAAAATTATTTTTTCTACCTTTGTTGTCTGATGATTTTTGATCATGCTGGTCCCGATCTGAGGTTTCTGTTTTCCTCTGTCTTCTCTTAGCTATTTTTCTATAGTTTATAGTCCATCTGCCATTTCTTATCCCTCCTTTTGCTTTCTTAATTTTCTTCCATCAGCTTCTTTCATTCCCAGTAACTCTCCCTAGTATCAGCCCCCTTTACAGCCTCCCCTCTCAATACCTTCCAGTGTCAACCCCCTTGCCTTCCCAGTACCGCCACTGGT
Source organism: Ichthyophis bannanicus (assembly GCA_033557465.1). Classification (NCBI taxonomy): domain Eukaryota; kingdom Metazoa; phylum Chordata; class Amphibia; order Gymnophiona; family Ichthyophiidae; genus Ichthyophis; species Ichthyophis bannanicus. The sequence continues at coordinate 640,925,060 of CM066036.1, read as the reverse complement.
GTCTACTCTCTTCCAGTCCCCCTCCTTCCCCATCATCCAGCCCCTTCTAGTTAAAATACCATCCCAGGTATCAGCGAACCTCCAGTCCCAGTGCCCCCACCCATGACAGTTCCCTTCCAGTCACCCTCTCCCCTATCCATCCGCCTTCCAGTGCCATTTCCTGGGGTCAGCTCCCTTCCAGCCCCCCCCCCCCCCAATGTCTGCTCTATCCTTTCCAGCTCCCCACCCCATGTCTGCTCCCTTCTAGCTCTCCCCCATGTCTGCTCCCTTCCAGGCCCCCAGTCTGCTCCCTTCCAGCTACCCTCATGCCTGCTACCTTGCAGCTCCCCCCATGTCTGCTCCCTTCCAGGCCCCCCTGTCTTTTCCATTCCAGCTCCCCCCCATGTCTGCCCCTTCCAGGCCTCCCTGTCCGCTCCGTTCCAGCTCCCCCTGTCTGCTCCCTTCTAGCTCCCCTCATGTCTGCTCCTATCCAGGCACCCCTGTCTGCTCCGTTCCAGCTCCCCCCATGGCTGCTCCCTTCCCTGCCCCCCTGTCTGCTCCCTTCCAGCTCCCCCCGTCTGCTCATTTCCAGCTCCCCCCCCCCGTCTGCTCTGTACCAGCTCCCCCCCATGTCTGCTCCCTTCCAGGCCTCCCTGTCTGCTCCGTTCCAGCTCCCCCCTGTCTTCTCCCTTCCAGCTCCCCTCATGTCTGCTCCCTTCCACCTCCACCCCTTTCTGCTCCCTTCCACGCTCCCCCCATCTCTGCTTCCTTCCAGGCCCCCTTGTCTGCTCCCTTCCAGCTCCCCCCCCCCCGTCTGCTCCCTTCCAGCTCCCCTCCTGTCTGCTCCCTTCCAGGCCCCCCTGTCTGCTCCGTTCCAGCTCCCCCCATGTCTGCTCCCTTCCAGGCTCCCCTGTCTACTCCATTCCACTTTCCCCCATGTCTGCTCCCTTCCAGGCCCCCCCGTCTGCTCCCTTCCAGCTCCCCCCCCCCATGTCTGCTCCCTTCCAGGCCCCCCCCCTCTGCTCCGTTCCCTTCTCCCCCCCTATCTGCTCCATTCCAGGTCCCCTCATGTCTGCTCCCTTCCAGGCCCCCCTGTCTGCTCTCTTCCAGCTCCCCCCATCTCTGCTCCCTTCCAGGCCCCCCTGTCTGCTCCGTTCCTGCTCCCTACCCAAGTCTGCTCCATTCCCACTCCCCTCCTGTCTGCTCCCTTCCAGCTCCCCCCCTGTCTGCTCCCTTCCAGCTCCCCCCGTCGGCTCAATTCCAGCTCCCCCCCCCCCCCTGTCTGCTCTGTACCAGCTCCCCCCCATGTCTGCTCCCTTCCAGGCCTCCCTGTCTGCTCCGTTCCAGCTCCCCCCATGGCTGCTCCCTTCCAGCTCCCCTCCTGTGTGCTGCGTTTTCGCTCCCCTCATGTCTGCTCCTATCCAGGCCCCCCTGTCTGCTCCGTTCCATTTCCCCCCATGCCTGCTCCCTTCCAGGCCTCCCTGTCTGCTCCCTTCCAGCTCCCCCCCGTCTGCTCCCTTCCAGCTCCCCCCGTCTGCTCAATTTCAGCTCCCCCCCCTGTCTGCTCCGTTCCAGCTCCCCCCCTGTCTACTCCCTTCCAGCTCCCTTCATGTCTGCTCCCTTCCAGCTCCCCCCATGTCTGCTCCCTTCCAAGCTCCCCCCATCTCTGCTTCCTTCCAGGCCCCCTTGTCTGCTCCATTCCTGCTCCCTACCCGTCTGCTCCCTTCCAGGCCTCCCTGTCTGCTCCCTTCCAGCTCCCCCCCCCCTGTCTGCTCCCTTCCAGCTCCCCCCCCCCATGTCTGCTCCTTTCCAACTCCCCCCATGTCTGCTCCCTTCCAGGCCCCCCCTCTCTGCTCCGTTCCCGCTCCCCCACTGTCTGCTCCATTCCAGGTCCCCTCTTGTCTGATCCCTTCACGGATCCCATGTCTACTCCATTCCACCCCCCCCCTTGTCTGCTCCCTTCGACGCCCCCATGTCTGCTCCCTTCCAAGCCCCCCTGTCTGCTCTCTTCCAGCTCCCCCCATCTCTGCTCCCTTCCAGGCCCTCCTGTTTGCTCCGTACCTGCTCCCTACCCAAGTCTGCTCCATTCCCACTCCCACCCCTGTCTGCTCCCTTCCAGCTCCCCCCATGTCTGCTCCCTTCCAGGCCCCCCTGTCTGCTACGTTCCAGCTCCCACCCCCCCCCCCATCTGCTCCATTCCAGGACCCCTCATATCTGCTCCCTTCCAGGATCCCCTGTCTACTCCCTTCCACCTCCCCCCATGTCTGCTCCCTTCCAGCTCCACCCATCTCTGCTCCCTCCAGGCCCCTCTGTCTGCTCCGTTCCTGCTCCCTACCCAAGTCTGCTCCATTCCAGCTCCCCCCCTGTCTGCTCCCTTCCAGCTCACCCCATGTCTGCTCCCTTCCAGGCCTCCCTGTCTGCTCCGTTCCAGCTCCCCTCCCCCCCCCCCCCCCCCGTCTGCTCCATTCCAGCTCCCCCCCCTGTCTACTCCCATCCAGCTTCCCCCATGTCTGCTCCCTTCCAGGTCCCCCTGTCTGCTGTGTTCCAGCTCCCCCCTCTTGCCTGCTCCCTTCCAGGCTTCTCTGTCTGCTCAATTGCAGCTCCTCTCCCATGTCTGCTCCCTTCCAGGATTCCCTGTCTGCTCCCTTCCAGCTCCTCCCCTGTCTGCTCCTTCCAGCATCCCCCATGTCTGCTCCCTTCCAGCTTCCCCCGTGTCTTCTCCCTTCCAAAACCCCTATCTGTTCTCTTCCAACTTCCTCCATGTCTGCTCTCTTCCAAGCCCACCTATCTGCTCCTTTCCAGCTCCCCCCATCTCTGCTCCACTCAAGTTTCCCCCCCATGTCTGCTCCATTCCAGCTCCCCTCGATGTCTGCTCCTTCCAGGACTCCCTGTCTGCTCAATTCCAGCTCTCCTCATATATGCTCCCTTACAGGCCCCCCTGTCTATTCCCTTCCAGCTCCCCCCATGTTTGCTCCCTTCCAGGCCCCCCTGTCTGCTCCATTCCTGCTCCCTACCCAAGTCTGCTACCTTCCAGGCCTCCCTGTCTTCTCCCTTCCAGCTCACCCCCCTGTCTGCTCCCTTCCAGCTCCCCTCCTGTCTGCTCCCTTACAGGCCCTCCTATCTATTCCCTTCCAGCTCCCCCCATGTCTGCTTCCTTCCAGCTCCCCCCATCTCTATTCCCTTCCAGCTCCCTACCCAAGTGTGCACCCTTCCAGGCTCCCCGGTCTACTCCTTCCAGTTTCGCCCATGTCTGATCCCTTCAAGACCCCCCTGTCTGAGCCATTCCAGCTCCCCCCAATATCTGCTCCCTTCCAGCTCCCCCCATGTCTGCTCCCATCCAGGCCCCCCTGTCTGCTCCCTTCCAGTTCCCCCATCTCTGCTCCCATCCAGCCCCCCTGTCTGCTCCGTTCCTGCTCCCTACCAGGCCTCCCCGTCTGCTCCATTCCAGCTCTTCCCCACGTCTGCTCCCTTCCAACTCCACTCCTGTCTGCTCCCTTCCAGTCCCCCTGTCTGTTCCGTTCCAGCTCCCCCCATGTCTGCTCCCTTCCAGTCTCCCCTGTCTTCTCCCTTCCAGCTTCCACAATGTCTGCTCCCTTCCAGGCCCCCCTGTCTGCGCCATTCCAGCTCCCCCCCCCCATGTCTGCTCCCTTCCAGCTCCCCCCATGTCAGCTCCCTTGCAGGCCCTCCTGTCTGCTCCGTTCCAGCTCCCCCCCTGTCTGCTCCATTCCAGCTCCCCCCCTGTCTGCTCCTTTCCACCGCCCCCCATGTCTGCTCCCTTCCCGGACCCCCTGTCTGCTCTGTTCCAGCTCCCCCCCCCCCCCGCTGTCTGCTCCGTTCCAGCTCCCCCCCTGTCTGCTCCGTTCCAACTCCCCCCCTGTCTGCTCCATTCCAGGACCCCTCATATCTGCTCCCTTCCAGGATCCCCTGTCTACTCCCTTCCACCTCCCCCCATGTCTGCTCCCTTCCAGCTCCACCCATCTCTGCTCCCTTCCAGGCCCCTCTGTCTGCTCCGTTCCTGCTCCCTACCCAAGTCTGCTCCATTCCAGCTCCCCCCCTGTCTGCTCCCTTCCAGCTCACCCCATGTCTGCTCCCTTCCAGGCCTCCCTGTCTGCTCCGTTCCAGCTCCCCTCCCCCCTGTCTGCTCCATTCCCGCTCCCCCAGTCTGCTCCCTTCCAAGCCCCCCTGTCTACTCCCTTCCAGCTTCCCCCATGTCTGCTCCCTTCCAGGTCCCCCTGTCTGCTCACTTCCACCTCCCCCCATGTCTGCTCCCTTCCAGCTCCACCCATCTCTGCTCCCTTCCAGGCCCCTCTGTCTGCTCCGTTCCTGCTCCCTACCCAAGTCTGCTCCATACCAGCTCCCCCCCTGTCTGCTCAATTGCAGGTCCTCTCCCATGTCGCTCCCTTCCAGGATTCCCTGTCTGCTCCCTTCCAGCTCCTCCCGTCTACTCCTTCCAGCATCCCCCATGTCTGCTCCCTTCCAAGCCCCCCTGTCTGCTCCCTTCCAGCTTCCCCCGTGTCTTCTCCCTTCCAAAACCCCTATCTGTTCTCTTCCAACTTCCTCCATGTCTGCTCTCTTCCAAGCCCACCTATCTGCTCCCTTCCAGCTCCCCCCATCTCTGCTCCACTCAAGTTCCCCCCCATGTCTGCTCCATTCCAGCTCCCCCCGATGTCTGCTCCTTCCAGGCCTCCCTGTTTGCTCAATTCCAGCTTCCCTCATGTATGCTCCCTTACAGGCCCCCCTGTCTATTCCCTTCCAGCTCCCCCCATGTTTGCTCCCTTCCAGGCCCCCCTGTCTGCTCCATTCCTGCTCCCTACCCAAGTCCGCTACCTTCCAGTCCTCCCTGTCTTCTCCCTTCCAGCTCACCCCCCAATCTGCTCCCTTCCAGCTCCCCTCCTGTCTGCTCCCTTTCAGGCCCTCCTGTCTATTCCCTTCCAGCTCCCCCCATGTCTGCTTCCTTCCAGCTCCCCCCATCTCTACTCCCTTCCAGCTCCCTACCCAAGTCTGCTCCCTTCCAGGCTCCCCTGTCTACTCCTTCCAGTTTCGCCCATGTCTGCGCCATTCCAGCTCCCCCCAATATCTGCTCCCTTCCAGCTCCACCCATATCTGCTCCCATCCAGGCCCCCCTGTCTGCTCCCTTCCAGCTCCCCCCATCTCTGCTCCCATCCAGCCCCCCTGTCTGCTCCGTTCCTGCTCCCTACCAGGCCTCCCCGTCTGCTCCATTCCAGCTCTTCCCCACGTCTGCTCCCTTCCAACTCCACTCCTGTCTGCTCCCTTCCAGTCCCCCTTTCTGTTCCGTTCCAGCTCCCCCCATGTCTGCTCCCTTCCAGTCTCCCCTGTCTTCTCCCTTCCAGCTTCCACAATGTCTGCTCCCTTCCAGGCCCCCTGTCTGCGCCATTCCAGCTCCCCCCACCCATGTCTGCTCCCTTCCAGATCCCCCCATGTCTGCTCCCTTGCAGGCCCTCCTGTCTGCTCCGTTCCAGCTCCCCCCCTGTCTGCTCCATTCCAGCTCCCCCCTGTCTGCTCCCTTCCAGCGTCCCCCATGTCTGCTCCCTTCCAGGACCCCCTGTCTGCTCTGTTCCAGCTCCCCCCCGCTGTCTGCTCCGTTCCAGCTCCCTACCCGTCTGCTCCGTTCCAGCTCCCCCCCTGTCTGCTCTCTTCCAGGTCTTCTCATGTCTGCTCCCTTCCAGGCGCCCCTGTCTACTCCCTTCCAGCTCCCCCAATCTCTGCTCCCTTCCAGGCCCCCCCTGTCTGCTCCGTTCCTGCTCCCTACCCGTCTGCTCCATTCCAGCTCCCCCCCCCATGTCTGTTCCCTTCCAGCTCCCCCCATGTCTGCTCCCTTCCAGGCCCCCCTGTCTGCTCCCTTCCAGCGCCCCCCTTGTCTGCTCCGTTCCAGGCCCCCCTGTCTGCTCCCTTCCAGCTCCCCCAATCTCTGCTCCCTTCCAGGCCCCCCTGTCTGCTCCGTTCCTGCTCCCTCCCCGTCTGCTCCATTCCAGCTCCCCCCCCATGTCTGTTCCCTTCCAGCTCCCCCCATGTCTGCTCCCTTCCAGGCCCCCCTGTCTGCTCCCTTCCAGCTCCCCCCCTGTCTGCTCCCTTCCAGGCCCCCCTGTCTGCTCCGTTCCTGCTCCCACCTGTCTGCTCCATTCCAGCTCCCCCCCTCTCTGCTCCATTCCAGCTCCCCCCTGTCTGCTCCCTTCCAGGCCCCCCTGTCTGCTCCGTTCCAGCTCCCCTCCCCGTTTGCTCCATTCCTGCTCCACCCTGTCTGCTCCCTTCCAGCTCCCCTCCTGACTGCTCTGTTCAATCACCCCCCCCCCGTCTGCTCCGTTCCAGCTCCCCCCCTGTCTGCTCCGTTCCAACTCCCCCCATGTCTGCTCCCTTCCAGGCCCCCTTGTCTGCTCCATTCCTGCTCCCTACCCAAGACATAAGAACATAAGAACATAAGAAATGCCATACTGGGTCAGACCGAGGTCCATCAAGCCCAGTATCCTGTTTCCAACAGTGGCCAATCTAGGTCATACGTACCTAGCAGTTTCCCCAAAAGACACAGGTTCGGCAGTGCTTGTACTAGGTCAAGCATTGATATCCTGGGTCCCTTTTTAATAGCGGTTTATGGACCTTTCCTCCAGGAACTTGTCCAAACCTTTTTTAAACCCAGCTATACTAACAGCCCTTACTACATCCTCCGGTAACAGATTCCAGAGTTTGATTACACGTTGAGTGAAGAAATATTTTCTCTTATTTGTCTTAAATAGTTTACCCCGTAGCTTCATTACATGTCCCCTAGTCCTTCTATATTCTGATAGCGTAAACAATTGATCCACGTTTATCCGTTCCACTTCCATTCATTAATTTATAGACCTCTATCATATCTCCCCTCAGCCGTCTCTTTTTCCAGGTTAAAGAGCCCTAACCTTTTTAGCCTCTCTTCATAGGAGTAGCCTTCCATCCCCTTCACCAATTTGGTGGCTCTTCTCTGTACTTTTTCTAATAACTCTATGTCCTTTTTAAGATACGGTGACCAGAATTGCAACACAATATTCAAGGTGCGGTCGTACCATGGAGCGATACAGAGGCATTATAATATCCTTTGTTTTATTCTCCATCCCTTTCCTTATGATACCTAGCATTCTATTTGCTTTCTTGGCCGCCGCTGCACACTGGGCGGAGGGTTTTAACATGTTATCCACGATGACTCCTAAATCTTTTTTCCTGGGTGGTGGTTTCTAATGTGGAGCCTTGCATCGTGTAACTATAGTGTGGGTTGTTCTTTCCTAGGTGCATAACTTTGCACTTGTCCACATTAAATTTCATCTGCCATTTGGATGCCCAGTCTTCCAATTTATCCAGATCCTCCTGCAGTTTTCCACAATCCTCTTGGGTTTTAACAACTTTAAACAGTTTTGTGTCATCTGCAAATTTGATAACCTCACTAGTTATTCCCTTTTCCAGGTCATTTATGAATATGTCAAAAAGTAGCGGACCCAGTACAGATCCCTGGGGTACTCCACTATTCACCTTTTTCCATTGGGAATATTGGCCATTTAGCCCTACCCTCTGCTTTCTATCTTTTAACCAGTTCCCGATCCACAATAGTACACTGCTTCCTATCCCATGACTTTTTAGCTTTGCCAAAAGTCTCTGATGGGGGACCTTGTCAAAAGCTTTCTGAAAGTCCAGATACACTATGTCAACCGACTCACCTTTGTCTACCTGTTTATGCACACCTTCAAAAAAACAGATCAGATTAGTAAGACAAGATCTTCCTTGTCTAAAGCCATGTTGGCTGTCTCCCATTAGGCCATGACTATCTACATGCTGTGTAATTTTGTTCTTTATGATGGTTTCTACCCTTTTCCCTGGTACTGACGTCAGGCTCACCGTCTGTAATTTCCCGGGTCACCCCTGGAACCCTTTTTAAAAATTGGTGTTACGTTGGCGACCCTCCAATCTTCAGGTATTACAGATGATTTTAATGAAAGTTCACAGATTACCAATAGCAGGTCTGCAATCTCATATTTCAGTTCTTTCAACACTCTGGGATGTATACCATCCGGTCCAGGTGATTTGCTACTATTCAGTTTATCAAATAGTTGTAATATATCTTCCCGGTGTAGCGATATTTCTCTCAATTCCTCTGCAGTATCACCTTTAAATACCACTTCAGTCTTGGGTAACATCCCTACATCTTCCTCAGTAAAGACCGAAGCAAAGAATTCATTCAGTCTCTTTGCTATAGCCTTGTCTCCTCTTACTGTCCCTTTTACCCCTCTATCATCTAATGGTCCAATTGACTCTCTCACAGGCCTTTTGCTACGAATGTACTTGAAAAAGTCTTTATTTCGTGTTTTTGCTTCCGTAGCAAGTTTCTTCTCAAATTCCCGCTTTGCCTGCCTTATCAATGCTTTGCATTTAACTTGCCAGTGCTTGTGCTGTTTCCAGTTTTCATCATTTGGCTCTTTTTTCCATTTCCTGAAGGTTGCTCTTTTGGCAGCAACAGCCTCTCTGACCTCACCTTTAAACCATGCTGGCAGTTTTTTGGACTTTCTTCCACTTTTCTTAATGCGTGGAATACAGCTGGTCTGGGCTTCGAGGATAGTATTTTTAAATAACACCCAAGCTTGCTGTAAGTCTTTAACCTTTGGAACCGCTCCTTTTAGTTTTTTTCCGAACTATATTCCTCATTCTATCATAGTCTCCCTTTTGAAAGTTAAAAGGTAGTACTGTGGATTCCTTTACTATCTGTCCTCCACTGATTAAATCAAACATGATCATACTATGATCACTATTGCCAAGTGGTCCCAACACCCTTATTTCTTGCACCAGATCTGGCGTTCCACTAAGGACTAGGTCCAGTATGGCTTCCCCTCTGGTTGGTTCATGAATCAGCTGCTCCAAGAAGCAGTCATTTATTTCATCTAGAAACTTTATCTCTTTAGCTTGTCCTGCTGTGACACTGTCCCAGTCGATACCGGGGTAATTGAAATCACCCATTATTACTACTCTGTTGTGGCTTTTGTTAGCTTCCTTGATTTCTTTGAGCATTTCATCATCCATTTGTTCATTCTGGCCAGGCGGTCGATAGTATACTCCCACTGCCATCACCTTCCCCTTCATAATGGAATTTCAATCCATAGAGATTCTACAGCAAATTTTGTTCCCTGCAAAACTTTAATCCTTTCTGACTCAATGCCCTCTCTAACATAGAGCGCAACCCCTCCACCAATTTGTTCAGCTCTATCATTACGATATAGTTTGTATCCAGGTATCACAGTGTCCCACTGGTTATCCTCCTTCCACCATGTCTCTGAGAGTGCAATCATATCTAACCTCTCATTTAGTGCTATATATTCTAATTCTCCCATCTTATTGTTTAGACTTCTAGCATTGGCATACAAGCATTTTAGAGACTGTATTTTATTAATATTAATCTGGCTATTGGTAGGCATGGGTAATTGGGAATCTTTATGCTCTGTCTGCTCCTTACTCAAGGGCATTTGGGCTACTATACTCCCTTTTGGAACCTCACTGCTTTTGGTAGTATCCTTCAAGGATACCTTTGTCCGAACCATGCGCTCTTGGGTGACTGTCGGCTTTCCCCTATTTTCTAGTTTAAAAGCTTCTCTATCTCTTTTTTAAAGGTTAATGCCAGCAGTCTGGTCCCATCCTGATTAAGGTGAAGCCCATCCCTTCGGAAGAGCCCCCCCTTTCCCCAGAATGTTCCCCAGTTCCTAACAAATCCAAAACCCTCATCCTTGCACCATTGTCTCATCCACGCATTGAGACTCCGGAGCTCTACCTGTCTTTTGGGTCCTGCACGTGGAACCGGAAGCATTTCGGAGAACGCTATCCTGGAAGTTCTGGATTTCAACTTCCTACCTAAAAGCTTAAATTTAGCCTCCAGAACTTCCCTACCACATTTTCCTATGTCATTGGTACCAACATGTACCAAGACAGCAGACTCCCCCCCAGCACTATCTATGATCCTATCTAGGCGGTGCGTGAGATCTGCTACCTTCGCACCAGGCAGGCATGTTACCAGGCGATCCTCACGTCCACCAGCCACCCAGCTATCTACATTCCTAATGATTGAATCACCAACTATAACAGCTGTCCTGACCCTCCCCTCATGGGGACATAGCCCTGGAGAAACGTCCTCGGTGCGAGAGGGTTTTACATCACCTGGAGGACAGGTCCTAGTTACAGGATCACTTCCTGCCACACCAGGTGATGCTCTCCTGTCACGTGACCTCTCTCCTCCATGGCAACAGGGATGCTGCCAGACTGGAGGTGGGACTTCAGGACTATATCCCTGTAAGTCTCGTCCATGTTACTTCTCTGTCTTTTCTTATGTCTTCCAGGTCTGCTACTCTAGCCTCTAGAGAACGGACTCGTTCCCTGAGAGCAAAGAGCTCCCTGCACGTAGTGCATATGTAGGACCTCTCACCAACTGGGAGAAAATCATACATGTGACACTCAATGCAAAAGACCGGAGAACCCCCATCTCGTTGCTGGACCTCTGTCTGCATCTTAGTTTAAAGCTTGTGTTTAGGTCTTTTAAATTCGGTATATAATAAGGATTGGTGTAGATGCTTATACTAATAAAAGTGTATCTAATACCCCTAATACACCCTGTGTACCTGAAGCTTAATTAATCTCAGGTCCTCTGTGTATGACTGATTTGGATTAAGAGCTGCACCTGAGAGCAGCCCCTTTCCTCTAAGATGTGCAAGTACCTATAAAACTACAATTACCCCAGGGGTGGGTGGGTGCTGGGAGGGAGGGAGGGAGGGAGATAAGTCCTATTAAAGAGGGCAGTTACAATGTACCCTGTCCTGAACCCTCAGCAGGGGGATGGGGGTACCACACAAAGCCCAGTTAGTTGAGAGAGGCAAGGTAAGTACAGCTGAGAAGGCTGAACTAGCACACCACTAAGACAAACAATAAATAATTAAACAAACAGTTAGACAAACAGTAAATACTGTAGTTAAATAAACAGCTAGAACTCACAGTAAGATGTCCCCCATGGCTCCCCTGTCTACTCCCTTCCAGCTACCCCCAAGACTGCTACCTTCCAGCTCCCTCCATGTCTGCTCCCTTCCAGGCCCCCCTGTCTGCACCATTCCAACTCCCCCCCACCATGTCTGCTCCCTTGCAGCTCCCCCCATGTCTGCTCCCTTGCAGGCCCTCCTGTCTGCTCCGTTCCAGCTCCCCCCCTGTCTGTTCCATTCCAGCTCCCCCCCTGTCTGCTCCCTTCCAGCGCCCCCATGTCTGCTCCCTTCCAGGCCCCCCTGTCTGCTCTGTTCCAGCACCCCCCCCCCCCTGTGTCTGCTCCATTCCAGCTCCCCCCCTGTCTGCTCCCTTCCAGGTCCTCTCATGTCTGCTCCCTTCCAGGCTCCCCTGTCTACTCCGTTCCAGCTCCCCCCATGTCTGCTCCCTTACAGGCTCCCATGTCTACTCCCTTTCAGCTTCCCTCATGTCTGCTCCCTTCCAGCCACACCTGTCTGCACCATTCCAGCTCACCCCCATGTCTGCTCCCTTCCAGCTCCCCCCAAGTCTGCTCCCTTCCAGGCTCCCCTGTCTACTCCCTTCCAGCTTCCCCCATGTCTGCTCCCTTCCAGGCCCCTTTGTCTGCGCCAATCCAGGTCCCCCCCTGTCTGCTCCATTCCAGGTCCCCACATGTCTACTCCCTTCCAGGTCCTCTCATTTCTGCTCCCTTCCAGGCTCTCCTGTCTACTCCGTTCCAGCTCCCCCCATGTCTGCTCCCTTCCAGGCTCCCCTGTCTACTCCCTTCCAGCTTCCCCCATGTCTGCTCCCTTCCAGGCCCCCCTGTCTGCTCCCTTCCAGCTCCCCCCATGTCTGCTCCCTTCCAGGCCCCCCTGTCTGCTCCGTTCCAGCTCCCCTCCCCGTCTGCTCCATTCCAGCTCCCCCCTGTCTGCTCCCTTCCAGCTCCCCTCCTGTCTGCTCTGTTCCATCACCCCCCCCTGTCTACTCCGTTCCAGCTCCCCCCATGTCAGCTCCCTTCCAGGCCCCCCTGTCTGCTCTGTTCCAGCTACCCTCCCCGTCTGCTCCATTCCAGCTCCCCCCTGTCTGCTCCCTTCCAGCTCCCCTCCTGTCTGCTCCCTTCCAGGCCCCCCTGTCTGCTCCGTTCCAGCTACCCCCATGTCTGCTCCCTTCCGAGGCCCCCTTGTCTGCTCCGTTCCTGCACCCTACCAAAGCCTGCTCCCTTCCAAGCCCCCCTGTCTGCCCCTTCCAACTCTCCCCATCTCTGCTCCCTTCCAGGCCCCCCTGTCTGCTCCGTTCCTGCTCCCTACCCAAGTCTGCTCCCTTCCAGGCCTCCATGTCTGCTCCCTTACAGCTCCCTCACCCCTGTCTGCTCCCTTCCAGCTCCCCTCCTGTCTGCTCCCTTCCAGGCCCCCTGTCTGCTCCCTTCCAGCTCCCCGCATGTCTGCTCCCTTCCAGGCTCCTATGTCTACTCCCTTTCAGCTTCCCTCATGTCTGCTCCCTTCCAGCCACCCCTGTCTGCACCATTCCAGCTCCCCCCATGTCTGCTCCCTTCCAGCCCCCCCAAGTCTGCTCCCTTCCAGGCCCCCCTGTCTGCTCCGTTCCAGCTCCCCCCATGTCTGCTCCCTTCCAGGCTCCCCTGTCTACTCCCTTCCAGCTTCCCCCATGTCTGCTCCCTTCCAGGCCCCCCTGTATGCTCTGTTCCTGCTCCCTACCTGTCTGCTCCATTCCAGCTCCCCCCCTGTCTGCTCCCTTCCAGCTCCCCCCATGTCTGCTCCCTTCCAGGCCACCCTGTCTGCTCTGTTCCAGCTCCCCTCCCCGTCTGCTCCATTCCAGCTCCCCCCTGTCTGCTCCCTTCCAGCTCCCCTCCTGTCAGCTCCCTTCCAGGCCCCCCTGCCTGCTCCGTTCCAGCTCCCCTCCCCGTCTGCTCCATTCCAGCTCACCCTGTCTGCTCCCTTCCAGCTCCCCTCCTGTCTGCTCTGTTCCAGCACCCCCCCCCAGCCGTCTACTCCATTCCAGCTCCCCCCCTGTCTGCTCCGTTCCAGCTCCCCCCATGTCTGCTCCCTTCCAGGCCCCATTGTCTGCTCCGTTCCTGTTCCATACCCAAGTCTGCTTCCTTCCAGGCTCCCCTGTCTACTCCCTTCCAGCTTCCCCCATGTCTGCTCCCTTCCAAGCCCCCCTGTCTGTGCCATTCCAGCCCCCCCCCCATGTCTGCTCCCTTCCAGCTCCCCCCATGTCTGCTCCCTTGCAGGCCCTCCTGTCTGCTCCGTTCCAGCTCCCCCCCTGTCTGTTCCATTCCAGCTCCCCCTCTGTCTGCTCCCGTCCCGCGCCCCCCATGTCTGCTCCCTTCCAGGCCCCCCCTGTCTGCTCTGTTCCAGCACCCCCCCGTGTCTGCTCCATTCCAGCTCCCCCCCTGTCTGCTCCCTTCCAGGTCCACTCATGTCTGCTCCCTTCCAGGCTCCCCTGTCTACTCCCTTCCAGCTACCCCCATGTCTGCTCCCTTCCAAGCCCCCCTGTCTGCTCACTTCCAGCTCCCCCCATCTCTGCTCCCTTCCAGGCCCCCTTGTCTGCTCTGTTCCTGCTCCCTACACAAGTCTGCTCCCTTCCAGGCCTCCATCTCTGCTCCCTTCCAGCTCCCTCATCCCTGTCTGCTCCCTTCCAGCTCCCCTCCTGTCTGCTCCCTTCCAGGCCCCCTGTCTGCTCCATTGCAGCTCCCCCCATGTCTGCTCCCTTCCAGGCTCCCCTGTCTACTCCCTTTCAGCTTCCCTCATGACTGCTCCCTTCCAGCCACCCCTGTCTGCACCTTTCCAGCTCCCCCCATGTCTGCTCCCTTCCAGGCCCCCTTGTCTGCTCCGTTACAGCTACCCCCATGTCTGCTCCCTTCCAGGCTCCCCTGTCTACTCCCTTCCAGCTTCCCCCATTTCTGGTCCCTTCCCGGCCCCCCTGTATGCAAAATTCCAGCTCCCCCCCCCCCAATCTCTGCTCCCTTCCAGCTCCCCCAATATCTGCTCCCTTCCAGGCCCTCCTGTCTGCTCTGTTCCAGCACCCCTCCCCGTCTGCTTCATTCCAGCTCCCCCCGGTCGGCTCCCTTCCAGCTTCCCTCATGTCTGCTCCCTTCCAGGCTCCCCTGTCTACTCCCTTCCAGCTTCCCCCATGTCTGCTCCCTTCCAGGCCCCCCTGTCTGCACAATTCCAGCTCCCCCCCCCCAATCTCTGCTCCCTTCCAGCTCCCCCCATATCTGCTCCCTTCCAGCTCCCCCCATATCTGCTCCCTTCCAGGCCCTCCTGTCTGGTCCGTTCCAGCTCCCCCCCTGTCTGCTCCATTCCAGGTCCCCACATATCTACTCCCTTCCAGCTCCCCCCATGTCTGCTCCCTTCCAGGACCCTCTGTCTGCTCTGTTCCAGCTCCCCTCCCCGTCTGCTTCATTCCAGCTCCCCCGTTTCTTCTCGCTTCCAGCGCCCCTCCTGTCTGCTCGCTTCCCTGCCCCCCTGTCTGCTCCCTTCCAGCTCCCCCCATCTCTGCTCCCTTCCAGGCCCCCCTGTCTGCTCCGTTCCTGCTCCCTACCTGTCTGCTCCATTCCAGCTCCCCCCCTGTCTGCTCCCTTCCAGCTCCCCCCCTGTCTGCTCCCTTCCAGCTCCCCCCCTGTCTGCTCCATTCCAGCTCCCCCCCTGTCTGCTTCGTTCCAGCTCCCCCCATGTCTGCTCCCTTCCAGCTCCCCCCATGTCTGCTCTGTTCCAGCACCCCCCCCCCTGTCTGCTCCATTCCAGCTCTCCTCCCTGTCTGCTACATTCCAGCTCCCCCCTGTCTGCTCCCTTCCAGCTCCCCTCCGGTCTGATCCCTTCCAGGCCCTCCTGTCTGCTCCGTTCCAGCTCTCCCCATGTCTGCTCCCTTCCAGGCCCCCTTGTCTGCTCCGTTCCTGCTCCCTACCCAAGTCTGCTTCCTTCCAGTCTCCCCTGTCTACTCCCTTCCAGCTTCCCCTATGTCTGCTCCCTTCCAGACCCCCCTGTCTGCGCAATTCCAGCTCCCCCCCCCTATGTCTGCTCCCTTCCAGCTCCCCCCATGTCTTGTCTCTTGCAGGCCCTCCTGTCTGCTCTGTTCCAGCTCCCCCCCTGTTTGTTCCTTTCCAGCTCCCCCCCTGTCTGCTCCCTTCCAGGCCCCCCTGTCTTCTCTGTTCCAGCACCCCCCCCCCCCCCTGTCTGCTCCCTTCCAGGTCCTCTCATGTCTGTTCCCTTCCAGGCTCCCCTGGCTTCTCCCTTCCAGCTTCCCCCATGTCTGCTCCCTTCGAGGCCCCCCTATCTGCGCTATTGCCGGTGCACGCCCCCATGTCTGCTGCCTTTCAGCTCCCCCCCTGTCTGCTCCCTTCCAGGCCCCCCCTGTCTGATCCGTTCCAGCTCCCTCCCTGTCTGCTCCATTCCAGGTCCCCTCATGTCTGCTCCCTTCCAGGCCCCCATGTCTGCTCCCTTCCAGCTTCCCCCATGTCTTCTCCCTTCCAAGACCCCTATCTGTTCTCTTCCAACTTCCCCAAGTCTGCTCCCTTCAAGCTCCCCCTCATGTATGCTCCATTCCAGCTCCCCCCCATTTCTGCTCCTTCCAGACCTCCCAGTCTGCTCCCTTCCAGCTCCCCTCATTTATGCTCCCTTACATGGCCCCCTGTCTATTCCCTTCCAGCTCCCCCCATGTCTGCTCCCTTCCAAGCCCCCCTGTCTGCTCCCTTCCAGCTCCCCCAATCTCTGCTCCCTTCCAGGCCCCACTGTCTGCTCCGTTCCTGCTCCCTACCCAAGTCTGCTACCTTCCAGGCAATGTTCCCTCTAATTTTCTGTAGGCTATGTGCGCATAAAATATCAGCCATGTGCAGCTTTTGAAGGAAGGTTAAATTTTTGTGCGCCACATAACGACACTCGGAGTTATATACTTTAAAATGTGACTACACGTCAGAATACAGTATGTACACCACATTGATTTTAATCAAATTAAATGAAAATAGACAATTACTAAATGAAGCGGGACATTTCTAGTAATTAACTTTTAAATTTTAAGACGTCTGTGTTGTTTTCTATCAGAATCAGAGCTGTAATTTTTGTGCGCTCTGTTTTAAAGTATGTGCGCTCGCTCGGCGAGGTGTGTGCGCGCGCACACGCGCACAGCTTAGAGGGAACAGTGCTTCCAGGCCTCCCTGGCTTCTCCCTTCCAGCTCACCCCCCTGTCTGCTCCCTTCCAGCTCCCTTCCTGTCTGCTCCCTTACAGGCCCTCCTGTCTATTCCCTTCCAGCTCCCCCCATGTCTTCTCCCTTCCAAGCCCCCCTGTCTGCTCCCTTCCAGCTCCCCCTAATTCTGCTCCCTTCCAGGCCCCCCTGTCTGCTCTGTTCCAGCTCCCCCCCATATCTGCTCCCTTCTAGCTCCCCCCATGTCTGCTCCCTTCCAGGCTCCCCTGTCTGCTCCGTTCCAGCTCCCCCCATGTCTGCTCCCTTCCAGGCTCCCCTGTCTATGCGCCTTCAGAGTCCCCCCTGTCTGCTCCCTTCCAGCTCCCCCCATGTCTGCTCCCTTCCAGGACCTCCTGTCTGCTCCGTTCCTAATCCCTACCCAAGTCTTCTCCCTTCCAGGCTCCCCTGTCTCCTCCCTTCCAGCTTCCCCCATGTCTGCTCCCTTCCAGGCCCCCCTGTCTGCGCCATTCCAACTCCACCCCATATCTGCTCCCTTCCAGCTCCCCCCATGTCTGCTCCCTTCCAGGCCTACCCTGTCTGCTCTGTTCCAGCTCCCCCCCTGTCTGCTCCATTCCAGCTCCCCCCCCCTGTCTGCTCCCTTCTCAGCCCACCTGTCTGCTCCCTTCCAGCTCCCCCCATGTCTGCACCCTTCCAGGCTCCCCTGTCTGCTCCCTTCCAGCTCCCCCCATGTCTGCACCCTTCCAGGCTCCCCTGTCTACTCCCTTCCAGCTCCCCCCCCATGTCTGCTCCGATCCAGGCCCCCCTGTCTGCTTCGTTCCTGCTCCCTACCCAAGTCTGCTTCCTTCCAGGCCTCCCCGTCTGCTCCATTCCAGCTCCCCCCCCCAGTCTGCACCCTTCCAGGCCCCCCTGTCTGCTCCCTTCCAGCTCCCCCCATGTCTGCTCCCTTCCAGGCTCCCCTGTCTACTCCCTTCCAGTTTCACCCTGTCTGCGCCATTCCAGCACCCAGCTCCCCACATGTCTGCTCCCTTCCAGGCCCTCCTGTCTGCTCCGTTCCTGCTCCCCCCCCCCTGTCTGCTCCCTTCCAGCTTCCCCCATGTCTGCTCCTTTCCAGGCCCCCCTTTCTGCTCCCTTCCAGCTCCCACCATGTCTGCTCCCTTCCAAGATCCTCTGTCTGCTCTGTTCCAGCTCCCCTGCCCGTCTGCTCCATTCCAGCTCCCCCCTGTCTGCTCCCTTCCAGCTCCCCTCCTGTCTGCTCCCTTCCAAGCCCCCCTGTCTGCTCCCTTCCAGCTCCCCCCATGTCTGCACCCTTCCAGGCCCCCCTGTCTGCTCTATTCCAGCTCCCCTCCCCGTCTGCTCCATTCCAGCTCCCCCCTGTCTGCTCCCTTCCAGCTCCTCTTTTGTCTGCTCCCTTCCAGTCCCCCCTGTCTGCTCTGTTCCAGCTCCCCCCATGTCTGCTCCCTTCCAGGCCTCCTTGTCTGCTCCGTTCCTGCTCCCTACCCAAGTCTGCTCCCTTTCAGGCTCCCCTGTATACTCCCTTCCAGCTTCCCCCATGTCTGCTCCCTTCCAGGACCTCCTGTCTGCGCCATTCCAGCTCCCCCCCCCCCATGTCTGCTCCCTTCCAGCTCCCCCCATGTCTGCTCCCTTGCAGGCCCTCCTGTCTGCTGTGTTCCAGCTCCCCCCGTCTGTTCAATTCCAGCTCCCCCCCTGTCTGCTCCCTTCCAGCACCCCCCATGTCTGCTCCCTTCCAGGCCCCCCCTGTCTGCTCTGTTCCAGCACCCCCCCTGTCTGCTCCATTCCAGCTCCCCCCCCTGTCTGCTCCCTTCCAGGTCCTCTCATGTCTGCTCCCTTCCAGGCTCCCCTGTCTACTCCCTTCCAGCTACATCCATCTCTGCTCCCTTCCAAGCCCCCCTGTCTGCTCCCTTCCAGGCCCCCCTGTCAGCTCCGTTCCTGCTCCCCCCATCTCTGCTCCCTTCCAGGCTCCCCTGTCTACTCTCTTCCAGCTTCCCCCATGTCTGCTCCCTTCCAGGCCCCCTTGTCTGCGCCATTCCAGCTCCCCCCTTGTCTGCGCCATTCCAGCTCCCCCCCTGTCTGCTCCCTTCCAGGTCCCCTCAGGTCTGCTCCCTTCCAGGCCCCCCTGTCTGCTCCCTTCCAGCTTCCCCCATCTCTGCACCCTTCCAGGCCCCCCTGTCTGCTGATTTACAGCTCCCCACCCCGTCTGCTCCTTTCCAGCTCCCCCCTGTCTGCTCCCTTCCAGCTCCCCTTTTGTCTGCTCCTTTCCAGGCCCCCCTGTCTGCTCTGTTCCAGCTCCCCCCATGTCTGCTCCCTTCCAGGCCTCCTTGTCTGCTCCGTTCCTGCTCCCTACCCATGTCTGCTCCCTTTCAGGCTCCCCTGTCTACTCCCTTCCAGTTTCCCCCATGTCTGCTCCCTTCCAGGCCCTCCTGTCTGCGCCATTCCAGCTCCCCCCCCCCATGTCTGCTCCCTTCCAGCTCCCCCCATGTCTGCTCCCTTGCAGGCCCTCCTGTCTGCTCTGTTCCAGCTCCCCCCCTGTCTGTTCCATTCCAGCTCCCCCCCTGTCTGCTCCCTTCCGGCACCCCCCATGTCTGCTCCCTTCCAGCACCCCCCATGTCTGCTCTGTTCCAGCACCCCCCCCCTGTCTGCTCCATTCCAGCTCCCCCCCTGTCTGCTCCCTTCCAGGTCCTCTCATGTCTGCTCCCTTCCAGGCTCCCCTGTCTACTCCCTTCCAGCTACCTCCATCTCTGCTCCCTTCCAAGCCCCCGTCTGCTCCCTTCCAGGCCCCCCTGTCTGCTCCGTTCCAGCTCCCCCCATGTCTGCTCCGTTCCAGGCTTCCTTGTCTGCTCCGTTCCTGCTCCCTACCCAAGTCGGCTCCCTTTCAGGCTCCCCTGTCTGCGCCATTCCAGCTCCCCCTCCATGTCTGCTCCCTTCCAGCTCCCCCCATGTCTGCTCCCTTGCAGGCCCTCCTGTCTGCTCTGTTCCAGCTCCCCCCCTGTCTGTTCTATTCCAGCTCCCCCCCTGTCTGCTCCCTTCCAGCACCCCCCATGTCTGCTCCCTTCCAGCACCCCCCATGTCTGCTCTGTTCCAGCACCCCCCATCTCTGCTCTGTTCCAGCACCCCACCCCCCCCGTCTGCTCCATTTCAGCTGCCCCCCTGTCTGCTCCCTTCCCGGTCCTCTCATGTCTGCTCCCTTCCAGGCTCCCCTGTCTACTCCCTTCCAGCGACCTCCCTCTCCGCTCCCCTCCATGCCCCCCTGTCTGCTCCCTTCCCGGCACCCCTGTCTGCTCCCTTCCAGCTTCCCTCATGTCTGCTCCCTTTCAGCCACACCTGTCTGCACCATTCCAGCTCCCCCCCTGTCTGCTCCCTTCCAGCTCCCCCCAAGTCTGCTCCCTTCCAGGCCGCCCTGTCTGCTCCGTTCCAGCTCCCCCCATGTCTGCTCCCTTCCAGCTTCCCCCATGTCTGCTCCCTTCCAGGCCCCCCTGTCTGCGCCATTCCAGCTCCCCCCGTCTGCTCCATTCCAGGTCCCCTCATGTCTGCTCCCTTCCAGGCCCCCCTGTCTGCTCCCTTCCAGCTTCCCCCATGTCTTCTCCCTTCCAAGACCCCTATCTGTTCTCTTCCACCTTCCTCAAGTCTGCTCCCTTCAAGTTCCCCCCCATGTCTACTCGATTCCAGCTCCCCCCCATGTCTGCTCCTTCCAGGCCTCCCTGTCTGCTCCCTTCCAGCTCCCCTCATTTATGCTCCCTTACAGGCCCCCCTGTCTATTCCCTTCCAGCTCCCCCCATGTCTGCTCCCTTCCAGCTCCCCCAATCTCTGCTCCCTTCCAGGCCCCACTGTCTGCTCCGTTCCTGCTCCCTACCCAAGTCTGCTACCTTCCAGGCCTCCCTGTCTTCTCCCTTCCAACTCACCCCCCTGTCTGCTCCCTTCCAGCTCCCCTCCTGTCTACTCCCTTAGAGGCCCTCCTGTCTATTCCCTTCCAGCTCCCCCCATCTCTGCTCCCTTCCAGGCCCCGCTGTCTGCTCTGTTCCAGCTCCCCCCCATATCTGCTCCCTTCCAGCTCCCCCCATGTCTGCTCCCTTCCAGGCCCACACTGTCTGCTCTGTTCCAGCTCCCCCCCTGTCTGCTCCATTCCAGCTCCCCCCGTCTGCTCCCTTCCAGGTCTTCTCATGTCTGCTGCCTTCCAGGCTCCCCTGTCTACTCCCTTCCAGCTCCCCCCATGTCTGCTCCGATCAAACCCCCTGTCTGCTTCGTTCCTGCTCCCTACCCAAGTCTGCTCCCTTCCAGGCGCCCCAGTCTGCTCCCTTTCAGCTCCCCTCCTATCTGCTCCCTTCCCTTCCAGCTCCCCTCCTGTCTGCTCCCTTCCAGGCCCCCCTGTCTGCTCCGTTCCAGCTCCCCCCATGTCCGCTCCCTTCCAGCTCCCCCCATGTCTGCTCCCTTCCAGGCCCTCCTGTCTGCTCATTTCCAGCTCCCCCCGTCTGCTCCATTCCATCTCCCCCCTGTATGCTCCCTTCCAGCTTCCACCATGTCTGCTCCCTTCCAGGCTCCCAAGTCTACTCCCTTTCAGCTTCCCCCATGTCTGCTCCCTTCCAGGCCCCCCTGTCTGCTCCGTTTCTGCTCCCGCCCGCTCTGCTCCCTTCCAGGCCCCCCTGTCTGCTCCGTTCCTGCTCCATACCCGTCTGCTCCCGTCCCTCTCCCCCCCGTCTGCTCCCTTCCAGCTCCCCCCATGTCTGCTCCCTTCCAGGCTCCCCTGTCTGCTCCCTTCCAGCTCCCCCCATCTCTGCTCCCTTCCAGGCCCCCCTGTCTGCTCCGTTCCTGCTCCCTCCCCGTCTGCTCCGTTCCAGCTCCCCCCCCTGTCTGCTCCCTTCCAGCTCCCCTCCATGTCTGCTCCCTTCCAGGGCCCCCCTGTCTGCTCTGTTCCAGCTCCCCTCCCGTCTGCTCCATTCCAGCTCCCCCCTGTCTGCTCCCTTCCAGCTCCCCTCCTGTCTGCTCCCTTCCAGGCCCCCCTGTATGCTCTGTTCCTGCTTCCCCCCATATCTGCTCCCTTCCAGCTCCCCCCATGTCTGCTCCCTTCCAGGCCCACACTGTCTGCTCTGTTCCAGCTCCACCCCTGTCTGCTCCATTCCAGCTCCCCCCGTCTGCTCCCTTCCAGGTCCTCTCATGTCTGCTGCCTTCCAGGCTCCCCTGTCTACTCCCTTCCAGTTCCCCCCATGTCTGCTCCGATCAAACCCCCTGTCTGCTTCGTTCCTGCTCCCTACCCAAGTCTGCTCCCTTCCAGGCCTCCCCGTCTGCTCCCTTTCAGCTCCCCTCCTGTCTGCTCCCTTCCAGCTCCCCTCCTGTCTGCTCCCTTCCAGGCCCCCCTGTCTGCGCCGGTCCAGCTCCCCCCCATGTCCGCTCCCTTCCAGCTCCCCCCATGTCTGCTCCCTTCCAGGCCCTCCTGTCTGCTCATTTCCAGCTCCCCCCGTCTGCTCCATTCCATCTCCCCCCTGTATGCTCCCTTCCAGCTTCCCCCATGTCTGCTCCCTTCCAGGCTTCCAAGTCTACTCCCTTTCAGCTTCCCCCATGTCTGCTCCCTTCTAGGCCCCCCTGTCTGCTCCCTTTCAGCTCCCCCCATCTCTGCTCCCTTCCAGGCCCCCCTGTCTGCTCCGTTCCTGCTCCATACCCGTCTGCTCCATTCCATCTCCACCCCCCATGTCTGCTCCCTTCCAGCTCCCCCCATGTCTGCTCCCTTCCAGGCCCCCCTGTCTGCTCCCTTCCAGCTCCCCCCATCTCTGCTCCCTTCCAGGCCCCCCTGTCTGCTCCGTTCCTGCTCCCTACCCATCTGCTCTGTTCCAGCTCCCCCCCCTGTCTGCTTCCTTCCAGCTCCCCCCATGTCTGCTCCCTTCCAGGCCCCCCTGTCTGCTCTGTTCCAGCTCCCCTCCCCGTCTGCTCCATTCCAGCTCCCCCCTGTCTGCTCCCTTCCAGCTCCCCTCCTGTCTGCTCCCTTCCAAGCCTCCCTGACTGCTCCCTTCCAGCTCCCCCCATCTCTGCTCCCTTCCAGGCCCCTCTGTATGCTCTGTTCCTGCTCCCTACCCGTCTGCTCCATTCCAGCTCCCCCCCGTCTGCTCCCTTCCAGCTCCCCCCATGTCTGCTCCCTTCCAGGCCCACACTGTCTGCTCTGTTCCAGCTCCACCCCTGTCTGCTCCCTTCCAGCTCCCCCCATGTCTGCTCCCTTCCAGGCCCCCCTGTCTGCTCTGTTCCAGCACACCTCCCCGTCTGCTCCATTCCAGCTCCCCCCTGTCTGCTCCCTTCCAGCTCCCCTCCTGTCTGCTCCCTTCCAGGCCCCCCTGTCTGCTCCGTTCCAGCTCCCCCCATGTCTGCTCCCTTCTCCTTGGACAAGCAGGATGTGTCAGCCACACCTGGTGACGTCATCCGATGGCGCCGTGACGGAAGTGCTCTCTAGAGCTCAGAGTTTCTGAGCATGTGCGAGTGGCCTCACCTCCCCAGCCCGCCCCTAGCCAGATCAGTTCTTTTTCTTCTGCCTTGCCTCAAGACGGATATTCAGCTCTCTCTGAAAGAATCTACAGAAATTCCCATCTACTACAATGCCGGGATTCAAACAATGCCCACAATGCAGCCACAAGATGAACTCTACTGATACTCACCATTCCTGCATTCGTTGCCTAGGAGCATCCCACAATGTCGAGGACTGTGCCGCCTGCTCCAGGATGTCCCCCAGGGCCATAAAGCACAGGGGACATGCTCTCAAGGACTACCTCGCATCCACACCGGACTCCGGTTCCACGTCCAAGGACCACTCCGCCGCCAAGAAGAAAGGCTCAAAAAAGAAGTCTGCATCCAAATCAGCCGACAAAGGGCTGCTAGATGTGGTTTCTGCTCCGGCACGGGATGCGCCCTGCAGGGCCTCCATCCCCGGCCGTTCTGAGCTGCTCCTCAACTCCTCGCAAGCCCACAAAGTGTCTTCGGTGAGTACACCGGCTCACACGGCTGTTTCCAGCGCCCCTGAAGCATCGGCAGCCGGGCAAGATGGCGCCGGCATCGTGGCCCAGAATAGCTCCGCCCTCCGGCCTCTCATTGGCTCTGCCTGCCAGGTGTCTCCTAGCTCCGCCTCCGGCTCCACCCACCCGAGCAGAGGGAACCCTTCTACCCGCCCCGACGTCTCTGACTCTCCACATCGGCGCGGGGAGTCCCCACTACAGGGGACCTATGACGTTTCCAGCCTGCGCCGATGCAGGGAATCCCCCTCGCGTTCAAGCCAGCGCGGAAGAGAGAAAAGCCGTCGGAGCGGATCCGCAGCAAGCACAGGCAGGAGCACGGATCAAGCCCACGGCTCCAATAGGCACAAAATAAGACGCTGCAGCAGCTCATACAGCAACGGCGGGCACAGATCCGACCGGGACGGCGGCTCCAACACATGCCACAAGCGCAAGTCTAAAGGCAACAAGAGACGGCATCATTCTCATCGCAAGAGACAGCGCTCATCCAGCTCGGCCTCTTCCTCCTCAGACGCCTCCTCCCGTTCTGCCTCCTCCAGGAGAACACAGTCAGAGCGTGCTGCTGAGGCTAGAACATCAGAGGCCATACTCCAGCTCCTCACACGTCTGGTACAGCAGACTGCTACCTCTACAGAACCAGCACAGGAGCCTAAGAACCAATACAAGGAGAAATCCATTGCATCCTCGGCTGCTTCCAGTTTGCCTCGCCGCAGCCCCTCGCTGTCTCCCGCCAGAATTTCTCCATCCCCGGAGGTATCTTCTGGTGAGGATGGAGCCTTGTCCTTCCATGAAAGTGACGTCGAGGACGCGGGCCTGGGTTCTTCCGCTTCCCGGGACACTCCCAACTCTCAGACGGACAACCCTGAGGAACCTCAGCGCACCCTCCCACCTGAGGATCTCACCTACCCCAAATTCTTACGGAAGGTGACGGACAAACTGCACTTGGCGACAGAGGACTCGTCCATCGAGAAGGAGCCAGAGGTCATGAAGTACCTCAATGCCCCTAAGCCAGCGCTTGCATTACCTCTACACAAAAAATTGCAGGACGCCCAGAACACAGTATGGCAATCCTCAGCCTCCGGATGCGCCTGTCACAAGAGACTTGAGACAAAATACCTCCTGCATCCAAGTCCAGGTTTCCAAAAGTCACAGCTGCCACACCAATCTATCGTGGTCTCATCAGCTTTAAAAAAGGTCAAGTCCTCTCGCAGCCAGTCCAACCACCCACCAGGCCGAGACCCCAAGCTCCTCGACGAGGTAGGCAGGAAAGCCTACCAAGGGGCAATGCTCAATGCCAGGGTGGCGGCCCACCAGTTCCAGCACATCCTCTTCCAGGACGCCCTGATGGCCGGCCTCAAGGAGAACTTGTCAGCCCTTCCTAAGGAAAATCAACAGGCAGCCTCCGCCACACTGCAAGACCTGGCCGAATGCAGCAAACACTTGATGAGCACAGCGTTCGATGCCTTCGACACAGCCGTCAGGACCGCAGGCACGGCCATTGTGGCCCGGCGCTGGGCGTGGCTCCGCGCTTCCGGCCTCAGGGAGGACACCCACAGCAAAATTGCGGACGCGCCCTGCACAGGCGACTCCCTTTTCGGGGACAAGGTCGCAGATACGGTGAACGACCTGAAAGAACACTATACCACTTTACAGACACTGGCAGCAGACGGACTCGAACGTCATTCTGCCTCCCAAAGAGGGAGTAATTACCGCAGACCCTACTATACCGCTAAGAAGTACGGTACTAGCAGGAAGTGGCAGGCCACAAAGTACAAACAGCCTTACCACGCCTCGTCTTTTCAGAGGCAACAGCCGCGAGACTGCAAACAGAGAAAGCAGGCCACAAAGACCGCGGCCTCCTTCTGACAATCCAAACCATAAATTTGCGCATGAGCTGGCGTTCTGCAACACTGAACGGTTTGGCAGAGAATGTTATTGGCTTATCTCCCAAATAGTATCCTCTTCATGTAGGTTTTCTGCAAAGAAGGTTTGTTGCCTCCCTCTTTTACCTTTCTACATTGTGCTTTGAATCCTTTCTTAACGTATATATTTATGGTTTGGATTTTAGCCCTTATTTTTCTCCTTTTTGATAGTTTTTTGAAGTTTCAGCCAGAGAACACACGGTGTTGGTCTCAAATTTCAAACAGATTTTCATCTTTCACCTCTGCTACGAGGTAGGTCTTTTTATCAACAAGGTTTTAAGTTCCGATCCTTCCTCCGCAATGATTGTACACGTTAATGGATTTGGAGTTTAGAATACATTTGCTCCGTCTGTTACCTTTATGGTTAAACCACAATGCTGTTTCTATCAACAAGGTTTTAAGCTCCGATCCTTCCTCCGCAATGATTGTACACGTTAATGGATTTGGAGTTTAGAATACATTTGCCCCGTCTGTTACCTTTATGGTTAAACCACAATGCTGTTTTGCTGATATTTTCTCTTTCATCGTTAAGGTATATTTTCATATATATTTATAAAATTAATTGACCAGTTATTACACTAGATAGTCTCCCCAAGCGCTGATAGGAATATGTGAGTTCTAGTCAATATATGGGTGAATATACCCATCTCCTCAGTTTTTCCAGGTTGGAAAGCCCTCCCCCTTCGCTCCTGCTGCTGTTTTTTGGTTTGTTTTATTGTATTATGTTGCTTTATATTTTAGTTTGTTTATTTTTGTTTTAGCTATACAAGTATAATCTTAGATGAAAGACCATTGTGTATCGTGCTTTCTATGCTCCATAGAGGTATTTATCATATGTAAAGCTTCTATGTAATGCTCTCTGTTATATTTATATATTTATTTATTTATTTGACCCATGTTTCACTGTTGTATTGCCTATTGTTTTATTTATTTATCTATTTATTCAATTTGATTCATGTCCATTGTGTTCAACCTTGCGATTTTATTATACCTTATTATTTATTATTGTTTATTTGGTTAAGATGGTGTTTTAATTGTTCTTTGCGTCCCACTAGCACTTATTATCTTTCTTAATGATTCCAGTATACTTTTAAGTGATTTTTTACCTTTTTAATTATTTATGATATTTATGTTTTAAATGTACATGTGATTTTACATTAGTTATAGGTATCTGTTCTCACGCGATATTTTATACATTCTTATTTTATGTCTATGTTTTTATGTTATAGTGTTTTGCCTCATCAACCCCTGACGAAGTTTTATGAAACACGGCCTGTGTCGGGTTGATAATAGGCTTTGATTGAAATAAAGTTTTTTTTTCCACTATCTCACGTCTTTGGACTGTGTCTCTGTCATACACGTGAGGTCTTGCTTGTTTTGTGGTACACACAACGTGCGCTTGGAGACAGGTAACCCCATCCTATTAGGGTCAAACGAGACGAAGAGCTGAACAGCCCTTCGATTCTCCCGTGTACGTTCTATGTACAAGGACAACGCCCTCTTTCAGTCCAGGGTATGAAGACTGTTTCAGCTCGAGGCTCCTCCTTGGCATCCACCGGGAATGTCAGAGCCTTGGCCATGTCCCTGCCGAAATCCGAGAACTGGTTATCCTCCCGGGGGGACCTTCTCCAAGGCTTAGACTCCGGTGAGTCCAACGGGACGCACCAGGTCCGGAAGGTGTCGGGAGACTCCTCATCCTCCGTCTCCCATGCCAACTCCTCTGAGGAGGAGTCGAGCGGCTCCGGCCGTGTGGGCCTCGATGCCATCCGCCCCGACGCCGAGGGCACCGGTGTCGATGAACTCAGCCCCGCACGGGAGGTCGAGGGAGACCTTGACCAAGGATCTGCTCGGCCTCCGGGGTCGACGTAGACATCGAGGTCCTGGTGGTCGGGGCAGATGCACTGGTCAAACTGGCGATCAGTACCCGTTGCTGCTCCATGAAGGCAGCTAGGCTGCTCTCCAGGGCCGTCAACCTGAGACCGAGCTCAGGAGACTCCGCAGCCCCCGACTCGGGTCCCGACGTCGGTTCTCCCGGAGGAGAGTCAACGAGGACAACTGAAGTTACCTGACTCGGCGACTCCGGCTCCAGGCGAGGTAGTTTGGTCGGCCGCTCTGACTCTGAGAGCCCGGGATGGCAGTCAGGGCTTCGCGACCTGGCCCTTGTGGATCCAGGTGCCTCCACTGACACCACCCTCACGAGCTTCTTCTTCCTTTTGTGCTCCAGGGCGGGAGACCCCTCTCAGAGGACCCCCAACGGTGCTCGGGGTCAGACTTCCAAGATGTCGAGGCCTCTGACGAAGTCCTGGCCCGTCCGGACGCAGACTCTGAAAAAATTCTTTCACTTTGATGCTGATGGCTCCGAAGTGCTTTCGAACACATCTTGCCGCACGGGCCAGAGACCAGCGGGTCATGGTCGGGCCCGAGGCATCGGAGGCAGCAGTCGTGTGTGTCGGTGAGAGACATAAGTTTCTTGCACCAATCACATTTTTTGAACCCGCTGGCAGCCATCGGGGGAAAAAGGGCTCCTGCAAGGTCAAAAGACAGGGCTGCCAGTGAAAAGAAAAGAAAAAGCACGAACGCTAGTCACAAAGGACAAAAGCCGAAAATAAATTCCGGACTCGATACCGGTGTTCCGCGCCGAGGCGGGAGGGGAACCGGCATCGAACCGGATAAAGAAACGCGAAAAATCGCAGAAAAAATCTACTTTTCCCGGGTGACACGAACTACGTCCGTTGGGCTCCGCGGAAAAAGAAAGACTGAGCAAGATGGCACCCTTGGGCTGGAAGGGGACCGCGCAAGCACGCTGCATTCCCAAAGGCTTTCTTTGAAAGCTGGGGAAATGCTCCGCACGAGGGCTCCGTCGGCGCCGACGTCACCCATATGTGAGGACTGACTTCCTGCTTGGTCCTGGAGAATGCTGGTTAAATGGGGGACTTATTCTACCTCAGAGGTGGAATAAGACCTTTTGGATGCGGCCTTTTGGCAGCGGCTGGTGGAAAGAGGTGAGGTAGGGGTACAGGAAGTTCCGCTGTACACCCCGATCCTGACTGGCCATACAGGGGCTGGACGTTCTTTATGGAATAGGCCTCCACACCAGTGCACCCAAGGGACACTTAACAGTATTTGCAAATAAAGATTTTTCATTGAGGGTAAAACTAGATCTCAAAAATGCTGTGTCAAATGCTACAGTGTGGTAGTAAGTGTAAAGTTTATGGTTATTGTTAATGCTGTAAAATTCTAGTGTTGACATATTGCTTTCTTTTTTTGTTTTAATTTGCATTACATTGTTTGATTTTCTGTTTCTTTAATTTTTTAAATTTTATCCTATCATTCTTTCCTGTATCCTACCCTATGACCCTTAATTGACAGTCCTTTTCAGGTCATTGCCTACTTCTCTTTATCTATTAAAGTATTTTTTGGGGTGTTTTGGTAACATTCTTCTTTTGCAGCATCTGTCCATCGCCCCTACTCCAGGGTAACTATTTGTGGTGTTCTAAACATGCTGTGGAGGGATTGTGTCTTTTTGTGTCCTGACCTGTGGAAGGGTTGGTGCTCAACACCAGTGATGAAAGGGAAGCTCGGGCTACCAACCCTGCCCATACAGGTGTATGGGTTACATTATGTATGTATTTATTTCACAGGATCTGATATACTGCTAATGGAATACATATCATAGAGGTTTATCGAACCATCATATATAGCACTGGTAGAAAACAAAGAAACAAGGATATTGCAAGCTTCAATATAGGACAACAGGTAAAAAACAAGAGGGAAAGGAAGACAGACAAGTTGAGTGTAAATGGAGAAAGTCCCCTTCTGCTGAAAACAGAGCAGCCTTTCAATCTCTACAACAAACATACAGCAAGTCATTCAATGTAATAAGTCATCATATTTTTCTAAACTTATCCACACCCAGGAGAATTTCTCAAAGCAACTTTTTTCAATCTTTAACTAATTGGCCCCTAATGTTTCTCAAAACAATAGCTTTATTTTAGTAGTCCTTGATCAATTTGCTTCTAATCTAGTAGAAAAGTACTTGGCTTATCACAGTAAACTTAAAGCAGAAGTCAGTCATGTTCCACCTCTCCATCTGGCTCCCACAGAGCATCAACTGGATGAGCCTAATTAAATTATTTCCCTCTAAAGATGTGTTATATTAAGCATTGTCATTGTTATACATTAAGTAAATGAGTACCTAGGACCCTCAAAAGAAGCATAATAGTTTGTTTAAAAATGGTGTATTTGTCCAATATTGCTGAGGTTTTTTTACCCATTATGTGCCACTATCAACTTGTAAAATATACAGTTCTTCCAGGTGCTACCCATCCTTCTATTTAAAAGAGAAACAATTATATCCCCAAATATATAAAGTGTGGTGATAGTTGTGGTTGTGCATATATCAATACTATGGTTGCTGATAGTTCAAGAGTGGAATCATGGGTTCATTTTGCTTCCTAAGGATCATAGTTTATAGTGGGTGAGCAACAAACTGAGAAGCAATAAAGGGTCAAAGAAAAGGTAAAAATACACACAGAAACTTAGGGGGTCATTCCAGTCCTCATTTAGTGGGGCTGGACGTCCGATCCGGGACACCGGGATCACTATGCCGGTAACAGAGCTCTCTGCACATTGATCCCCGTTGTGCAGGGAGCTCTCTTCGTGGGCGGAAGGGATGGGCCAAGGGAGGAGCGAGGACGGGTAGTGGGCAGGGATGCGACCCCGGGCATACAGGGCCGATCCTGAGGTCGGCGCTGTACATCCAGGGTTACCAACATCGATGGGGAACTTATTCCACCTCGGAGGATGTTGGGGGACTGCAATGCAGGGCCAGATCAGCGGGGCGAGGGGGTGCAGGAGCTACCCCGCAGCCCGACCCTGTCTTTGGAAGATAGCATCGGGGGTTTGGGCTGCAGGGAAAGAAAGTTGTTGCAGGCGGCTGGGGGATTGCAGCTCTTTAATGGAGCCGCGGTGCTATGGCAACATGACGCCATGGCACCGCGGCTCCATTAAGGAGCCTGGCTGAATTAACTGAGCAAGTGGCTGGACATTTGGTGCTCCTAAATCGGGGCAGCCTCCGAACATCCAGCCACTGTGCTGTGATTCTGTTCCCGCGGGGGCATCCAGCCCCCATGGGAGCAGAATTGGGTGCATGTCTGGGCCGTCCAGATTTCTGGACATCCGGACGACCCGGACATGCATTTCAGAATGGACCTCTTAGTAAATAAGATTTGTTCTGAAAAAGTATTTCACAGAAAATATATTCAAAAAAATAAATGTGTGTATACACACACACATACACATTAGGTCACATTGATTTTACTTACCAGGGCACCACTGCTGAGAAGAATCATAAAGATAATGAAAGTCTCAAACCAGTTGTGTTCAACTATCTTGAAACAGGTTTTTCTAAGATTCCACCATTGCTTTCCTCTTCCTTCTTCAATACTGACTTGGCAACATGTGAACTTCTTTACACAGCCTACAAGATATAAAATATTTTGGCAAATCAAAATTTTGTAAGAAATGGTACTTTTCTTCAATATTTTCAAAAATATTTATAACATCACTAATCTTAGAACCACTCTGAACCTCAACACCACTGTTTTATCTCTTACTTGATACAAAATTATGAACACAAATGAGCAAAGCATTCTAAGTCCATTTTGTATAGATTGTCAAGGTTGGAAAAAGAGATGTGGAAGATATGGAAGGACAGACTAGATAGGCCATGTGGTCTTTTTCTGTCGTCATTTTTCTATGTTTCTATGTCCAAGTCAGGATGTTACAATTTGCAGCTGTCTCAAAGCAAGCCTTTAGTAAAATACTTATAAGGCTATGGTAACATATTATGGTGTCCTGTATTGTGGTAGCAACCATTTTAATAAAAGAAAATAAAGACGTTCATGAAAAAGCAGCATCAGTTGGAGCTCTGCAATTAAGTGCTGGCACTTGTAAATGGTAGATTTTTCTACCTACACATGTAAGCACTATATTTTGTAAAGTGCATATCTAAGAACAGCCAATAGGGATGTGCATTTGTTAATGTTCCTTAAAAAATTTTGTTTAAGAGAAATTTATGTAAGACCAGTTATCTTATGAACTGATGCATGTTTAACAAAGTGTAATAGCATTTACTGCGTGCAAAGCAGTTAGTAGAGGATCATTTTAACTTCTACCATACACTAAAGCAGTCAACATGGTAAAATTCCCATGCTAACTGCTTAGCGTGCAATGGGGTAGGACTGAGCGGGTTTGGAGTGGAAATATGGATGGCATTAAGGGCATCTGCATTAATTGCAGTTTTACAGCTATGAAGTGTTTCTCACTGCAGGGCAAAGTATGAGTCCATGTCACCTCCTGTGCTACTTTTTGCCTTTTAACACAAGATAAGGTGCTGAACTTTAGCACACATTAGTAAACATACTCAATCATGTTGATTAATTAAAACGAATGTGTGAAGTGAACTGGAACTAAGTCAGAAAATCACGATAAAAGCCCAAACAAAAAATAAGTCAAAAGGTTTTGACTTGTGTGCATCCCTAAGAGTCAATTAGGGAAGAAGCTCCAAAATAGAATTTTTTCAATGTCTGAGGTGGTTTTAAACACCATAGAGATGAGCAGAATTATTCCCTCAATCACTCCTTAAAAGCCCAGGGGCAAATAAGCAGTTACTTGTTACGTATGTGTTACCTGATGCAGGTGTAAATGCCGATGGAAAAGAATTTTTGATGTATATGCATATTGCCATTACATATTTATTTTTTATTTATTTTATTTAACATCTTTTATATACCGCGCTCTTTGTTATCAGTGTGGTTTACATTTAACAAAGATTGCTCAATTCAGTCGAGACTGTTTTGTGCTTACATTGTAACAGGGGATAAAACTTGGAGCAAATACAGGGTAACTATATACATATTGACACAGAACATAAGAAGAAACAGGGATTACATGATCACCACTGGATGAGTGGATGCTCACGAAGAGGGATCCGGGGCCCAACTCTTTAAAACTATTATTAAACCCTCCCAAGTGACTAAAAATTGGTGGCAAAAGAGATCAGAACTTACTAGCACAATAGACACAAGGCAACAGAAGCATGCTACTCTGGGTACAGAAAATTCCCATAGAGAAATCACACAGATGGTTGCAACAGGGAACCAACCCATGGGAACTCTGCATGAGTTAATAAAGCAAATTACAGCTGCTCTGGAAGACAAATTGTTGAAAATACAATCACCCATTGATGAAATCAAAGATGATTTGGAGGCACAGACTACCAGACTACAAAAAGCAGAAGAGCAGATCTTGCAGCAAGAAGATAGTATGATCATTGTGGAGGCCTGACTCAGAACACTAGAGGAGGCCAACAAAAATCTACTTGACAGAAATGAAGATCAAGAAAACAGAAGAAGAAGGAATGACATAAGAATAGTGGGCCTACCCAAAAAAGTAAAAGATGGTGAATTGGTAAATTTAGTAGTTCATGGTTGCCTAAAGCTTTGGGACTGCCAGACTCAAAGACTCCCACAGTGGTGGAAAGAGCGCATCGCATAGGGCCTAGGAAGGAGGGGACCACGAGGCTACAAGTGATTGTAGCACACATATGGAAAAGGAATAGCCTAATGGTTGAAACAGCTGGAAGTCGGCATGGCCCATCAATCGTCTCATGGCAAGGATCATTTATCTGGCCCTTTTGCCCTTCCAAAAAGGGCAGAGTAGTCAAGATGTACTCCGGACAATGTCACTTCCATAATAGTTCAAAGTAACTTACATTCGGGTACAGTAAGCATGACCCTATCCCTGGAGGGTTTATAATCATCTAAGCTTGTACTTGAGGCAGTGGAGGGTTATGTGACTTTTCCAAGGCCAAGAGAAGTATCAGTGTGATTTGGAGCTTCCATTTAAAGGCTAGATGGGTCCACCGGGACTTAGAGGACATATCTGTTGCCCAGTGGCGAAGCCATATCCAATATCACATCACCCTTGACAGAGCAAGTGAACAAGATCACGTAAATAGAGTCCAATAGAAAGGCCATTGTCAACACCAAGATGAGTGTAATATTCTCTGGGGTGAGAGACTGAATCCATTGGAGAAGAGCTCGAGTTGTCAGGCTCACATACACATCCAACTGAAGGATAACAACAGAAGCTACAAACTGATTCCTCAGGAGAGAGAGTCCCTCCTATGATCAAGGGGGTTCTTAGGGCCATCCACCAGGATGGCAGTCCACTTCACGGCCACTGTGACATATGCATCCCCTCTCTTCATGCTGAACCATATGGTGCAATCCTCCTGTGGCAGGGCATAAAGCCTCCTATAAGTCTTCAGGCATTTACTGGGAAGATGGGAAGTCTTACCCCAAGCGGATCATGCTTTTGATAACTTAAGGAAAAGGAGAAGCCATCGTAGACTTCTGAACCAGGAAGGGATGGATCTGTGGTCCTTGTTCAGCCACTGGGGGTCAGTCAAATATAGAACAGCCGATAATTGAGCAATCAGAGCCGCTAGTTCATCTTTCTTGAACAGTTAGATAATATCGGAATCATCATGATGGGAATCATTGACCGAGGCATCGGGACTGATTTTCCACTTAGATGGGGTACACGGCAGGGGTGTCTTCTGTCTCCTTTAATTTTTGTACTCATGCTGGAGCCTCTTTTGATACGCAGTCATTTCCATCCCCAATTATGTGGTACTCGGCTTGGCTCAGAGGAATTCCAAGTGGCTGTATTTGCGGATGATCTCTTGGTCTATCTGGCACATCCCCAATCTACACTACCCCTCCTATTGGATGAGTTTGCGACCTTTGGGGTTTTCTCAGGATTCAAACTGAATGTAGATAAATCCAAAATTTTGCCACTTCAGCTCGTCATATGAACTGGTTTGATGGCTCCTTCCCTCTCCGCTGGGCTGATAGGGCCTTTAAGTGTTTGGGCATTCAGCTTCCCACTAATCCAAGTTGGCTATACAGTTTGAACATTGCTGCACTCCTTTCTGATGTGCATGTGTGAGTGGCTAAATAACAGGATCTTCCACTATCCCTGGGGGAGCGGATCTCCCTTTTTAAAATGGTTATTTTCCCTCGCTGGTTGTATGTGCTTCAGGCGTTGCCAATCGGCCTCCATAGGCGGGATTTGTGCCTTTTTGAGCGCTCCCTGAATTTGTTCCTGTGGCGGGGGAAGCAACACCAGATAAGTTTAAGTGTCTTGCAACGCCCTTGGGATAGGGGCGGTATGGGGGTCCTAGCCCTTGCCTGACACAATGTTGCTTGCCTACTGAGGAATGTTTGGGATTGATGGGAGGGACATCAGACTAAACTGCTCTCGAAACAGAATGTGAGGTGGTGGCTCCTCTGTTGTTGCGATATCTACTCCTTGGTCCTCCTGTGCACTTTGCAGATGCAGCTGGTATTTCGATCAATGTGGTGCGTGTGGCAGAAGCTGGGTAGGCGCTGCTGTTGCAATTTTCTGGTCATGTCTTTTCTCCCACTTTGTGGCAATAGTGCTTTGCACTCAGGGGTTGAAGGATCTGGTTTTGGGCACTGGGAGGAAAAAGGTATAATGGGCATTGATCAGATTATGAACGAGGATGGTTCTCCTTTGGAATTTTCTGAGTTGCATTGCTTGTTTGGCCCAACTTTGGTGGATATTTTCCAGTACAAGCAGGTTCGTAGCTATCTCTGTAGCCTATAGGAAGAAGTTTTGCACTCGGGGGGGGGGGGGGCATGTATAACGGCCCTACACCAGGCACATATGGAACTTGAGGAAATTCCTATGGAGAAGGAGTTGGCTGCTGCATGGAGGGTTGAGCTCGGCCTTCCTCTTTATTAGCTTTTGGGACTGTACCTGCAATGAGCTGTTGAGGGAGTGGTGGTCTAGTGGTTAGGACAATGTACTTCAGGCCAGAGGGCCGGGGGTTCAAGTCCCACCTGGGGACAGCAATCTCAGGCTGGAGGGACTGGGATTTCTAGTCCTATAGGCACTCCTTGTGGTCTTGGGCAAGCCACTTAACCCTCCATTGCCCATGTTCCCTGTAAGTATTAGCGTATGTGTCTCATATCCCCTCGTGTTAAATGTATCCCCCAATTGACCGCTTTGACCCGGTGAAAAGCGGGATATAAATACAGCTAAATAAATAAATGTGGAATTTCGCGACTTGCAGAATAAAATACTGCATTGTGTTCATTTTGCTTCTCATCAAACCTTTCGGGCCGGGTGCAGCCCCTCACCTAGATGCCCTCGATGTGGTGATATTCATGCGACTCTGAGCCATATGTTTTGGGGCTGCCCAGTGATTGCACATTTCTAGGACCATCTACACCACTATTTGGGCATGGTGCTTTGAATGCGAGTTTTGCTGATATCTCAGGCAGCAGTGTTGGGTTTGCTTTCCCATCTGGAAAGCCTTGATTGTGGGAATTGTGGGTGGGTAGGTCATACTTTGCTGGTTGCGTGATGACCTGTTCTTCGATTCTGGCTCTTCAGTGAGGGGCCCTCATATTGTGTGTGGCACAACGAGGTGCATGGCTTGATGTCTTTGGAGCATGTAGAGGCGCAGCAGCGGAGGGGGGGGGGCGGTTCCGCTCACAATTCCTGGTGGATTGGGGCTCTTATATTCAGTCGTTACCAATGAGTGCACGTAGTCAGATCTTGAATGTTCTTTAAACAGCGGCTACCGACCACACCTCCTGTTGCTGTGTAGCATAGTAACATAGTAAATGACGGCAGAAAAGACCAGTATGGTCCATCTAGTCTGCCCAGTAAGATGGCAAGAGTAGGTACACCTGCCACTCTGTGCAGGCCACCCCTCCCCATGTCTTTGTTTAGGGGTGAATCCACCGCTCCATGTAGAACACCCCTATTTGTTGAGAAATTAGATGGTTCCGTTTATTTTGATTTTATCCTGTTGCTGTAAAGGGATCCACTGTGTCTGTCCCATGCCATTTTGAATTCCATCACTGTGTTTGCCCTGACCCCACATGTTTTCTGACCGGACTGGGTGGTCCTGAGCATGGTCTCCAGGGGATGGAGGGTGGCGGGGGAAGGGATAGGAGGGGGGATTGTGCTCTGGTCCTAGTGTGCTTTGCTGCTGGCATCAGGTGTTGTTGTCTGAGCTTGCCTGTGGGTATCAGCTAGTCTACCTGATTCCTTGGAAGTTTGGCAATGAGAAGGCCATGGCTTGTTCCTTGCTTTGCTCTCCTGCTCCATGTATCTCTATACTGGTGTCTTAGTTGAGAGGAGAGGAGAGGATAGGGTGGGATTGGGCAGCACTGGATCTATGAAAATAGAAAACACTATCTGCCTGTTTTCTATGCTGTGATATGACCACCTTTGTTTACGCTGCTACAATTTCTATTGTTCTGGTTGTACAGAGTGAATTTGAGACCTGTTCTTTTTCTGAATAAAAATGTTTTGAACAAAAAAAATCTCCAGCATTTCTATTGATAAATTTGGCCTTCTATACATAAAATAGCCACAATAATCCATCCAGAAAAAAAGCATGCTTATTGCAGCTAAAGTTAATTTGAAAAGGAAAGACAACCTGTGAGGAGCCCGCCCCCATGACATCACTTCCTTGGGCTCTGCGATGACCGGAGGGCTCTGCACACAGTTTATCTTTAGTTTTCAATGTAAGTGTATTGCAGCCGCTGCTCTGTACAAAGCAGAAGCAGCGGCTGCACTGCTATGGGGAATCGCGTTCGCGCCGCGGACTTCGGGACAAAAGCCGTTTTTTTGCTCTGGCCGCTCCCGATCTTGCAGCCAGAGCAAAAAACCGGCTTTTCAATGGCCGGTTTTACATCTGTGCCGGCAGCCGGCCTGGCCATGGAAAAACCGGCCAGGCCGGCTGAAAACCGGCCGGTTGGCAACCCTAATGTGGGGGTCTTAGTGCCGGTGTGGCACGTTCATTTACAACAAAGTAGATGGTTTAGGGAAGCACAAGGATCAGGTGCTTTGTGAGAGGAGGGAAGGGAAAGGGGGGAATCGGAAGCATTGTTTGGGAGTAGGGAGGTTCAGATATGGTGGGAGGTATGGGTGGGAGCAAATCAAGATGCAAGACAGTCAGGTCGGGGGGGGGGGGGCAAGACCTCAACATTTCCAGCTATCCCTGCCAGCAGGCACATATACGTGCCTTAGGGCATGGTAAGCATCCCCACATCTAAAAAAGCACTTGATTTGAAAGAGCATTTACACATGTATGCCTATCTATAGTATGGTATGGTAGATTTAATAAAAAGAGAAACAAAACTGGAAAATAAGGCAATACATTTTTATTGGACTAAATACATTTTTTGGACTAGCTTTCAAAGATTAAAACCTTTCTTTCAAGTCAGGACCTCTCTTTCTATTTAACTACCATTAAAGTGGACCAGCACAGCTATCACTCTGCTTTATCTCTTTTACACATCTACATGTAAATGCTGCTTTTTAGACATGGAGATGCTGCAAAAATAACCCCCATAATTTATCCTTCACAGTACCAGTGATTAAATAGCAGGTATAACTTCAAAAGGAACCAGTATTCAAAAAAGGCCATGTTCCTAAATGTGAAGTAAATTTTAGATAGCAGGTGGAGATTGCAATTCAGACATTTGATTGGGACATCTACAATTTTGGTGGCTATTTTAGAAAAAGGCTCTGCCAAATATGGAGTCTTTTCTAAAATATGTATAAGGGAGTGCACGTGGGTTTGTATCCACATACAGCAGGAGGAGTCATTTTTCAGACCTACAGTACATGTGGGAAAAAATCAACAAAGCAAAGTTGGCAACTTACATATGCAAATTTCTATTTTGCAACTTACTCATGTAACTAGCACATTTAAGTTGGTATTTTGCAAACCTAAACTTTTACATGCCACCAGTTAAAGGCCACTATCTTTATTTGATTTCAATGGGGGGGGGGGGGAATAAACGGGATTAAGGAAGATAACCCCCTTAATCCCTTCCTGTGAAAGATGGTTGAAATCAGCAGTGTTTAAAACCCTGTACGTGCCAGGGAGGAGCTGTAAATCTCAACAGATAATTTTGTTCATACACATGTAATCCCTATATGAAATGGGGAATTCACATGTAAATTTTTGACCACTCAGGCACTGCCCAAACCACATCTCCAAGACTCTCCCTTGTAACTCCTACATATTAGTGGCATCCGCGTGTAAATTGCCATATACACGCAGATGTCATTTCCATGTGTAAATGCAGATTTTCCATGTGGAAATCAAGAATAAGGCTTCTAAAATACCCCCCCCCCCAGGCTCCTAAGTTAGGTGCCTAAATTTGTCCCCTATTTTCAAACAAGCATAAGAGTCTTAGGGACCCTTTTACTAAAGAACGCAATGAGCCGATAACACATAAATCCATGGCACATTAGGGCAATACCACAGCGTTAACTGCTGGGGAGCATGAAAGCACAGTTGCTTACCTGTAACAAGTGATCTCTGGGAACATCAGGAATAAGTCTTCACATATGGGTATGTCGGTACCGACGGAGTCTGCGCGGGAACGCTCCCCAGCGTCCAATCAGAACGCTTTTGGAAGCATCCCAACACGCCTGCATGCTGCCTTCCCGCCTTTCCCAACTGCCTCTCCTCAGTTAAGTTTTAAAGCTGAGGCAAAGAGAGAGAGAGCAAGAAAGGGAAAGAAAGAGATAGAGAAATGCAACTCCTAGGGGAGGTGGGTGGGTTGTGAAGACTTATTCCTGCTGTTCCCAGAGATCACCTGTTACAGGTAAGTAACTGTGCTATCTCC
Organism: Ichthyophis bannanicus; assembly: GCA_033557465.1. Classification (NCBI taxonomy): domain Eukaryota; kingdom Metazoa; phylum Chordata; class Amphibia; order Gymnophiona; family Ichthyophiidae; genus Ichthyophis; species Ichthyophis bannanicus. The sequence goes on along the minus strand of CM066036.1, from coordinate 640,886,248 downwards.
AGGAACAAGCAGGAATGAGTCTTCACATATGGTGACTCCCAAGCTGAGATGCCCAGAGGGAGTCCTAGCATGTTGTGAGTCTAGAAAGAGCCATGCTATTCCTCAGGACCTCAGGCATCCTGGGGATGGAGGGTAGGAGTTGAATACAGAAAAGGAGCTGTGGAACAGCTGGCCTATAACAGGACTTCTAAGGGGAAGACCCTGTATAGAGGGCATTTAGTAGTAAAATATTGTAATATGGACCTCCCTTGTTGGCATTGCAAAAGTCTACTGAGGTTCATATGGATCTGTAAGAAGAGCCAGTGAAGAACCTCAAGGAGTACCTCACTGAGAAGTAGAGGTAATAAAAGTAGAAAAAAACAAGTGGAGGTCAGAACCCTTCAGGGTGAGAAATAGCCCCAGGGGAAAACTGGGGTAGTATAAGAGGTAGAGCTTTAGCGGAAGAAGCAGAAGGTACTAATAGAGAAAGCTTAAGCTGTTTTGGTCCAAAAACAGTACAATCCTAGGACCAAAAGAAAAATGAGTCTGACCCAACTGGACTGGCAATGGAATCAGTCCATGTAGGAGAGAAAGGGTATGGAAACCCTTGTATCTGATAAGAAAGTAAGGACAGACTTCGGAAGCGCTAACCTTTAGATTTACTGAAGCTCCGCAATGTCTTTCCTAAATGGGGTCAATTAGGAAAGAAAAAGGTACATGGAGAGCTTCAGGGGTACCTAACCCTAAAAGGCTATGGTAAGGAAACATTTGTTAATTACCACAGGAAGTGGTTATATGTGTAGAACCCTAAGTATGCTGGCACAGCATTGATAGGGGTAGTGCCCATCTGTCAGGATCATATAGGAATGTATGGATATCTGAACCTAAACAGACAGATAGATAAGTATGTGGATACATATCTACCTAAAATATATATCTCACTATATATATATATACACACATATAGGGTATATATGCATATATATATAGAGAGATATGTATGGGCAGAAGATACACACACATATATATATATATATATATATATATATATATGAATATGTAGACATATAGACACATGTCTCCAGGTATGTGGAGGAGAGATGTCTATAGAACCAGATCCCCCCTAGGGATATGGGGAGAGAGAAAGATTCATCTAATAGCAAGAAGGTTGATACCTGCTTGAATAGATGCATAGAGAATCCTCTTTCCCTGGTTATGACTGGCAGAGTCAGAGGAATGGTCTCCCTGACAAGAAGGAGTCTAGATTCCTTTCAGAATTTGAGCTCTTGAATAACCAGGATGGCCTACGTGAAAAATGCAGAGGATAACCTCAGTCTGCAGGCAGCAAGTCCAGATCTCTCCAGAACTGCAGTATGGAGAATGGATAGAAGACTCCACTGGAGGAAGATACCATAGTGACCCGCCTATGAAGGCAAGATGGGTATCAGGCGTCCTTTAGCTGCCACTGAAAGAAAATTATCTCTGATGAGAAGACCAAAAGAGATATGGGCCAAGCCAGGGAACTGGCCATTCTTTAGGTTTTCACGTGATGAAAGGCCTGAGTCTTATGTCTCAAAAGAGATTTAAGATGAGATGGTAAGGGTAGGGAATACCTGCCAGTCATGAAAACATGACTGGGGAAACCCCTCCTAACCATCTGGGGTTATCTGCTAGTCAAGATACTAATGCTCTCTAGCAAGGGCCCATAGTGCAAAGCTACTTTGTAGAGTTGCAGAGAGCATGCTGCAGGTTGGTTAGAAGAAAATCTGGCTGTGTAAAGCCAGTGGGTAACAAACTATTCTGCCAAGGACAAGGGGGCGAAGAATAGAAGTTAACCAACCAGTCTGTGATAATAGGGTTTTCCAAACGAGGTTGATAACCTGTTTGGGGTTTAGCACTGAGGCTAGAAGAATTGCTAGTGGAGGGGAACCCCTGGTTGTGTGGTGAACAGAACCAGTGGCTTAACCACTAGGAATTGCTGTATCTGCAGCAAGTACCAGGGCAGCAGAAGGAAATTTCTTTTGCCCTCCTTTTTTAGATTGGGAAAAAGAAACAATAAACATAGTAGGACTTCCTATTGTCTGATGAGCTGCCCTAAGGTAATGAAGGGGGAGATAACTCTGGAAGGGAGAATCCTCCTGTGGAACAGGTAGAGGACCATAGGGGCTTACCAGTATAAAAGAGCCACTCTTACAAACCGAATGTTGTAGTAAGAGGGAGGTAAGACAGAGTTGAAGGAGACTGACTATGCAGGAAGTCTCTGACAGGTAAGATGATACATGCCAGTACAGGGAAACAACTGTCTTATTGATAGTTGTCACTTCTCTTTTCCCCAAAGAGGAAGAGAAAACCTGTTAAGTATAGGCATGATCATCATAAAGACTCTTAGAGTTAAAGAAAAGATGTCTCATGAAGAGATATCTAGAAAAGGTTAGGATAAAATTAGTGCAGATACTTCAAGTGAAAAGAAGCAGACTGCCACTCTAACCACCAACCAAGAGGGGTAATGATGATCTATTTGAAACCCTGCGACTGCTGGGTTTGCTGACCCTGTTGAGGTTCTGGTTTCTTCAGACCAGGGCGATGTTTCCCCTGTTTGGGAACATCTGTATGATGGGCAGAAGATGGATAAAACTTTCTCGCCCTAGGGGAAGAAAGTTTGGTAGGACATTTCCTACCAACTGGGAAAAAGGAGGGCGTAGAACAGCCTCTGGAAACAGGAATGTCAGTGGTTAACTGAGCAACCTGAAGTAAAGACTCCTTGTTAAAGAGATTTTCTCCAGTGCAAGGAGTATTTCCCAGTCTTTCTTGTGCCCATTTGTCCAAGTCTGAAGCCTGGAGCCAGGCTTTACGTCGTGCCCCTATAGCTATAGCAGAAGTTCGCTAACAGACTCAGAGGAGTCTAGGGAAGCACGAGTAAGAAACCGAGAGATATTTTGAGCATGACTAACCAGTAAGGAACAGTCTGCACTTTTGGGCTCTTGAAGAAAAGGAGTCAAACACAGTAATTTCTTTGTGACATTTTCAAGAGATAAACCCATATAGAAAATATATGAGAGAATTCTTGCTGAAAGCATGGATGCCTAGAAGGTCTGGCATCCAAAGGCATCTAAAGTCTTAGACTCACGACCTGGCGGATAAGAAGAATGCTTTTTAGTACTCTTCACCCGCCTCATTGCTGATTCTACAACAATGGAATGATGAGGAAGTTGAGTCCTTTGAAAACCTGGAGAGGGGGGCACCTTATATAGAAGATCAGTTGCCCTAGAAGGTGGGGGTACCGTTAAAGGAGCTTCCCACATTCGTAGAAGGAGATCCTGCAAGGAATGATGCAAAGGAAGCATGATGTTCTCCTTTGCTCTCCCAGGAATATACAGGGATTCTGTATTCCCTCGTGTAGGATCCTGTCCAGGTATAGAAATGGCACGTGATTTTGCCATATCTAGGAGAAAAGCTTGAAAAGAAAAATCCCCAGAGGGAAAATCTTTTGGATAGGCTAGATCTGTTGAAGAACTAGCATTGGCACCGAGGGATCTTTCCAACCTTATAGGAATATAAGATCCTGAATGGTGAAGTATGAGATCCTTAGAGGATGGTCACCGGTACCGCAGGAGGTCGGGACCAGCACCAGTCGGTAGCACATCGTCCATGCTAGGGATCGATTCCAAACTCGGTACCGAGGGAAGCGAGCCTGATGAGAGAAGCATGGAAGGCACCGACAGCAATGGTAATGTGGATATCGGTACCGACTTCGGTACCGTATCCAGTACCAGCAGATGAAGGCCAGCCGGTGATAACTCTAACGGTATTGAGAAAACTGAGAGTGCTGGACATGGATCATCGGAACCGTGCCTTCGGTACCGTGTCGGTACCAAGGCGAGTCGGTACCCAGTCCTCCAGACTGGAGATCGATTCCAGACTCGGCATCGAAGGAAGCGAGTCTATCAATGCACATCTGGAGGGTACCGACGTCGGTACTAGTATCGGTACCGGGATCGATACCGATACAGGAAGGTCGGTCTGCAGCGTATCCAATGGCCCCTTAGGTACCGAGGACGCCAGACTACGATCCTTGGTGAGGAATGTTTCATCCAACACCATTGCCGATGCCGGGGTATCGGTACCGCTCGAAGCGGATGCCACCACCGAGCATGGCTCAGGTATGTTCTGTGAGGGGTGAACCTCAGGAACAACCTGAAACCCCACACAGGCTTTGGAGGCCGAAGACTCCCACCGGGGTTTTAAAGCCAGTGTGTTCTCGAGGGCAAGGCCAGAGGCATCTCTATGCTGTGCATGAGATCTACCACTCGAGGACTGGCTAGTCTTAAAAGACTGTTTTTGGGTTACCTGATCCCGTGTAGAAGAAGAGGTGGTCGGTGCCCTGAAGTTGGATGGGGACCGCGTATCGAGGGGAACTCGATGCTGAAGACTTCTTCCCACAATACTATTGCAGGAGGGACACTCCGGAGGAAAATGGTCAGGACCCAAGCAGGTTAGACACCAATTGTGAGTGTCTAAAATTAATTTTGTACCGCCACAGTTTGTACATTTCTTGGGAATAGTGGCTGGCGGTTCCATGAAGGAAAGTGAGTAGGCCTAGCAGGCCTAAGAAAACCGTGAGGCACTAACAAGGAAAAGTATTCCTTAAAAAGGAAACATTTTACAAGAAAAAAGAAAAGAAACACCGGCGGTACCGGTGGCGTCGGGGAAGGCAGCCGCGACCACAAGAAAACCAAAAAATAAAAGAAGAATTTTCTGCGGTGACAGGAGGACGTCCTGCCAGCTCCGCGGAAAAACGAAAACTGAGGACAGGAAGTTGGGAAAGGCGGGAAGGCAGCACGCAGGCGTGTTGGGATGCTTCCAAAAGCGTTCTGATTGGATGCTGGGGAGCGTTCCCGCGCAGACTCCGTAGGTACCGACATACCCATATGTGAAGACTCATTCCTGCTTGTTCCTGGAGATAAGCATATTCCCAGCAGTTACCATGATGCATGCAGCCCTGCCTTGGCACAATAGCACAGGTGTACTCAATGCCACCTACTGGGCGAACACCATCCAACACGTCCACTCCCAACCCTTGACCCTTCCACTTTCAACCCTCATGAGCCATGGAACAGATAGTGCCAAACTTTGGTAGCATTGCCATGGCCCAAAGCTAGCTATCAACACATGTCCAACATGTGCCTTATAAGTTGTGCTCTTAAATTTAGTCCTGTCATTCATTTTTCTACATTTATGAATCTATTTTAGGTGCCTGAAAATCAGTGCTAAGCTCCTATAGCACAGTGCCGAGAGTGGCTATTTAAACACTTCAGCAGTCAGCCATGGTAATTAAAAATCCACTAGATATTCAGCAGCAATAACTGGGTAGTGGCTGCCACTGAATATCCAGATTGTGTGGCCTTATATGGATAAGGGCATTGAAAGAGATATTCAGTGGCACTATCCAGATAGTGCCACTATCCAGATAGTGCCACTGAGTATTTCCATAGACCTCCTCAGCACTATCCAATTAGTGCAGGGGTGGACCATAGGCAGAGCTAGGGCAGTGCGGCCTTTTCTTTTTAGCACTATTTTGTAAGTAGATCCGATGGTGTGTACTCACAAGAACACATTATGCTAGTATTTTATAAAGAATAGTCTAAAAATAGGCATCTGGTTTCAAAATTGCCCTAACAGAAGCCAATATTCAAAGGCCCTATGCTCCTAACTTTCAGACTTCTGCTCTTAAACTGGCCTCTTTAAATATTTATTCGGGCTGAGTGCCTAAATTTATACTCAAAATTTCACTAAACTTCTAAATTTAGGAGCATAATAAGTGGGTGGCAACAAGGATGAATTTAGGGCAGGGAAAAACGTTAGGAGCCCAGAACAGATTTTCAGCACTAGCTTCATAAAGTAGGTTCGTAAATCTTGGCAAATCATAACTTCTACAAACTTCACAACATCTAACTTAGATCCCATTCCATCTAAATTGATTAATAATCCAATACTGAATTTATCTGCTCCCCTAATTAGTATGATTAGCAACAGGGCCGGTGCAAGAACAGGAGGCCCCCTAGGCCCCCCATTTATAGACAATACTTATTCTGGTACCTTCTGTAAAACAAGCCTCTGGTTCAATGGTTTCTTCAGGTTCAATTTCTACTGGTTCTCCTTCCCCAGCAGGTCTAATATCAACTGTGCTTCCTTCAGATGGGCTGGATAGGTTTAATTTCTGCAAATAAAAATCCCATAGTACATACTTTTTAAATTCCCATTATTTATAGAGATTAATGTTCATTAGCATTTTAAAGCGCTAACTGAAAATTATTTGTGGAATACTATAGAATCAATTTGATTTGACAGTAGACAAAAAATAATACTAGATACTTTTGACATGGGATTTTTAAAAAAGCATAATTATTCAGGACTATTAATAATGCCACATGGGCATTTCATCTGTATCATTATTGTAGGTTCATCACTGAAGTCAATTTAGAACGCTATTCATTCCTGAAGATTTGGTCCTCCATTAAGCAAATAATGGCCAAAGCAGGTTTTCCAGAATATCTACTGCCATAAAAAGGAACGGTCAGTCATTGCTCATGCTATTTTGAATCATCTAAAAATTTCTGAAAATTTACAAACATGCAGAAGGTAAACATGTGCAGCCTGATACTCAAAGGAAACTATCCGGATAATGGCTACCGTTACCAAGCAAGTTCCCTTAGCCACCATCTATAGATAGTCACTGGCACTATCTGGATAGTGCTGCTGAACATCCTTTCATACCGCCATTAGCCCTACCGGGATTGTGCCAAGATGGCACATGAGCAGAGCATGAAATTAGTCAGATAGCATTAATATTCATTAATAAAGCTGCCCTAAAGTTATCTCAATAGTTATCCAGATACAGTAGTAGACTGAACATCACCACTATCTGAATTGCTCCAGTGGTTGATGCACTATCCAAATGTTCAGCATCATCCACAATTATGATAGCAGTGCTGAATATCTCAATTATTTTTAAATGCTGCAGCCGGTGTTTAAAAAGAACTCTAATTGCAATGTTTAAATATCAACCCGGTGGTCTTATACAGGCCACCCTTACAGCTTGTCTACTAAGATGAAAATGGATGACCATTTTCTGCTATTTACTTCTGGAACTATTAAAAGCATGGCAGAAGACATGACCGCCATTTGTTAGTCTTTTATCTTCAAATGTATCATCTCTACTAGAGGCCACACTTATCTAAAAGCCTAAGGGATACTGTAAATATACAGGAGAGGAGAGGAGGGAGGTACAAATGAACTTCTTTGACATAGCTCAGTTCCTTAATGTGATGAAAGCTATTGATTACCATCTTCTGGGTTAGATTCTCCAAGGAATCAAGAAGCCATTTACCAAAACCATAAGAAATTGCCACAGTCTTAACATTTAGATTCCTATGACCCATGGGTAGAGTTTGGGAAGATGTTGGGGAACACTGCCTACAACCAAAAATGAATTAATGTTGGCCCATGTATATTGGAGGAAGATAGAGGGCACATTGGGTCTGATGGCAAGGAGTGTGCGGACAGAAGCAGGATGGCAGGCAGAAAAAAGGTGGATAGTCTGTCAGCACAATCTGCAAGAAGGTGAAGATTGACATTTCCTATGCCATTTCAAAAAAATGCCCACATTTCGTATTGTTTTTAACCCACAATAATAGGAAAAAACTTACAATTTGGAGTTTTTGTGTGTGTCTTCAATATTGAGTACTTTTGCTTGACAATGAGCACAGTTTATTAATGGTATGGATAGTGTGCTTATTGATGAAGAGTATTGCCGTCTATCAATAGTGCACACCACTGAATAATGGAGTGTGCTACTGAAGACACTGCCCTTGAATTAAAAAAACCTAAAGATCATATAAATGACACAGGAAATGAAAAAATGACATTTTACTCTCCTGGAATCCTACCGGAGGATGTAGTAAAGCACAGTTACTTACCTGTAACAGGTGATCTCTGGGAACAGCAGGAATTAGTCATCACATATGGGTACGTCGGTACCGACGGAGCCTGCGCGGGAAAGCTCCCCAGCTTTTCAAATGAAAAGCTTTTGGGGCCTCCCACTGCACATGCACGCTGCCTTCCCGCCTTCCTGACCAGCTCTCCTCAGTTCGAGTTTAAAGCTGAGACAATAGAGAGAGAGAGGACAGGAAGATAGAGGAATAGAGAGACAACTCCTAGGGGAGGTGGGTGGGTTGTGATGACTAATTCCTGCTGTTCCCAGAGATCACCTGTTACAGGTAAGTAACTGTGCTATCTCTAGGAACAAGCAGGAATAAGTCATCACATATGGGGACTCCCTAGCTGAGATGCCTGGGAGATCCCCCTCCAAGGGTAACCATCTTCGGATGGATCTCAGGCATCCATTCTGGGAAGGTGGGCAGGAGTTGTTTAAGTATGGAACAGGTGTTTGAGGACAGCCTGACCAAACAAGGCATCCCGGCAGGAGTCCTTGTCCAAACAGTAATGGGCTGTGAAGGTATGCACCGAGGCCCAAGTGGCTGCTCGACAGATCTGATCTATGGATACAGAGTGAAGATGAGCCATAGAAGTGGCCATGGCTCTCACATTGTGAGCTGTGACATGGCCTTCCAGAGAAATGTTCTTACTCTGTTAAGCAAAGGAAATACACTGAGCAATCCAGTTGGAAAGTGTGCGTTTGGCGACTGGAAGTCCCAAATGAGAAGGATCAAAAGCCACGAAAAGCTGAGAAGACTTTCGATGTGGCTGAGTTCTATTGAGGTAAAAGGCGAGAGCTCTTTTACAGTCAAGAGTATGAAGGTTCCTCTCTGCACTGGATGCATGAGGAGCCGGAAAAAAGACAGGTAGATATACCTCTTGATTAAGATGAAAAGGCGAGACCACTTTAGGCATAAAGTGGGGATTCGTCCTAAGGACCACCTTATCATGATGAAATCTGGTATAAGGTGGATTTGCCACCAAAGCCTGCAGTTCACTGATGCGGCGAGCCGAAGTGACTGCAATAAGGAAAAGGACCTTCCAAGAAAGAAATTTCAGGGAGGTAGATACCAATGGTTCAAAGGGTGGCTTCATAAGTTGACCCAGAACTAAATTCAAGTCCCATGCTACCGGAGGAGGCCGGATGGGAGGCTTAGTGAGGGTTAGGCCTCTCATGAATCTTGCAATAAGAGGATGAGAGGAAACAGATTGTCCATTTATAGGTTTTAAGGATGCTGTAATAGCACTTAAATGGACTCGTACTGAATTCGTCTTGAGGCCTGCATTGGAAAGATGCAGGAGATAGTCTAGTAGAGAATTCAAAGGAAGTGCCAGAGGTTCAAGACCCTGTTGAGCACACCAAATGGAAAAACGTTTCCATTTGAAAGCATAGGAACGCCTGGTAGAGGGTTTCCTAGAGGCATAAAGGATATCTTTCACTGGTTGAGAAAGATTAAACTCTTGAAGGCTTAAGCCTTCAGTAACCAAGCTCGGAGATGTAGGGACTTGGGGTTTGGATGCCACAAAGTCCCCTGCTCCTGAGACAGAAGGTCTGGTGCAGCTCCCAGGTCCAGGGAGGAGCCCTGGGAGAGCTGTAGAAGGAGAGGGAACCACACTTGGCGTGGCCAGCGTGGAGCAATGAGCATCATGGATCCGTGATCCCTCTGAAGTTTGAACAGAGTCTTGGGAATCAAAGGAATGGGTGGAAAAGCGTACAGGAATTCCTGACCCCAATGCAGGAGAAAGGCATCGTTGGCCTGAGCTCCCTGACACGGAGTCCTGGAACAGAACCGGGGAAGTTTGGCATTCCACGGACTTGCAAAGAGGTCTATGTCCGGGGTCCCCCATTCCTGAAAGATTCTGCGTATCTGGTCCATATGTAGGGACCATTCGTGTGGGAGCAGAACTCGACTGAGTCTGTCTGCCCGAGAGTTTTGAACTCCTGGAAGATATACTGCCAGAAGATGAATTTGGTGCTCTCTGGCGAAGGCCCATAATCTGAGAGCTTCGTTGCAAAGCGACAGAGAGCCCATCCCTCCTTGTTTGTTGATATAAAACATGGCCACCTGATTGTCTGTCTGAACTAGGACAGTCAGGTTGGCAAGGAGGGTATGGAAGACTGTGAGGGCAAGGAAGATTGCTCGCAGTTCCAGAAGATTGATATGAAGGGTGGTCTCTTGGGGAGACCAGATTCCCTGAGTGGAGAGATGTTGAAGATGAGCTCCCCACCCTGTTTGGGAGGCATCTGTTGTGAGGGTTGCTTGGGGCAACGAAGGTTGGAAGGGGGTCCCCAACAACAGATTTTTGGAGGATGTCCACCACTGGAGAGACCAAAACAGACGTTTTGAGGTGAGTACCTGGTCTGACAGCAGTCCCGATGCTTGAGACCACTGGGTGGCCAATGTCCATTGAGCTGCTCTCATATGGAGACGAGCATAGGGTACCACATGAACCGTGGAGGCCATGTGGCCGAGAAGTTGCAGCATTTCTTTGGCTGACAAGTGACTTCTGGACTGAGCCTGGGAGGCCAAGCTTATTAGCCTTTGGCCTCGGACCAGAGGGAGGTAGGCCCTTGCAGTGGTGGAGTCCAATTGGGCCCCTATGAATTCCAGGGACTGAGTAGGGATGAGTTGGGACTTGGGAATGTTTACCACAAGTCCCAGATATTGAAGAATACGCCTTGTGCGGTCCAGAGAAATCTGGGCTTCTGATTGAGATGGAGCTCGGATGAGCCAGTCGTCCAGATATGGGAAGACAAAGATTCCCATGCCTCTGAGAAATGCGGCAACGACTGCCATGCATTTTGTGAATACTCTTGGAGCAGAGGCCAGACCGAAGGGTAGTACTCTGTACTGGAAATGTTTTCCCTGGAACAGAAATCTTAGATACTTTCTGTGGGATGGATGGATGAGTATATGAGTGTACGCATCCTTGAGATCTAGAGAACAAAGCCAATCTTGACTCTGAAGGTATGGAAGGAGAAGGCCCAGAGAGAGCATTTTGAATTTCTCCTTGAATAGAAACCTGTTCAATTCTCTCAGATCTAGGATAGGTCTGAAGCCCCCTGTCTTCTTTGTTATGAGAAAGTAAGGGGAGTAGAAACCTAACCCCTGTTGTGGAGGAGGAACCTCCTCTATTGCCTCTTGGGCAAGAAGAGAAGAGACTTCCTGACCCAACAGGGTCAGAAGAGATGGGGGAGAACTGAATTGCCTCACCATGGTATGGGGAGGAAGGCTGGAGAAATGAAGTTTGTAGCCTTCTCGGATAATAGAGAGGGTCCATTGCTCTGATGTTATTTGCTCCCATCTGGGAGCAAAGTGAGCTAGCCTTCCAGGAATGGTGAGGGGCTCTGGCTGTGCTAGAGCCAGAAACGGCAAGTTCTCTAGAGGGAAGTCAAAACCCCTGAGGGGGTTGAGCCTGCTGGGATGTAGCAGACACTGCAGGCTTTGACTTTACCTGCTTAGATTGTTGACGCTTAGCCGCAAGGCGAGGCTGAGCAGATTGCTGGCCAGTATTTGTGGGAAATCTGGTCTTTTTATAGTAAGGCCGTTTAAAAGGCTTCTTTTTGGTAGGGGTAGAAGTAGACTTGGAAAGTCTATCTAGCGTGGCATTTTCTGCATCCATTTGAGCAGCTTTAATCTGCCAGTCTTCCCCAAATAAGTTCTCACCGGTACAGGGCAGATTCCTGAGGCCTTCTACAACCCAGGGTTCTAGGTTAGAAGCCTGGAGCCAAGCGAGACGTCGGGCTGCAATAGCAATTCCCGAAGCTCTGCCTGCAACTTCAAAGGAATCAAAGGCTGCCCTGTTGGAGAACTTGGAGACCTCGGAAAGTTGTGTCACCATAGAAAAGAAGTCCGCCCTTTGATCATCAGGGATAAAGGGGGCAAAATTCTGTATTTTTAGGGCAAGTTGCCCAAGATACATGCCCATATAAAGGCTATAAGAGTTGATCCTGGCTATAAGCATACTAGCCTGGAACATCTTTCTTCCAAAAGAGTCTAGGTTCTTACATTCTCGCCCTGGAGGGGTAGAAGAATGACTCTTAGGACTCTTTATTTTCTTCATGGCAGACTTCACCACAATGGAGTGGTGAGGCAGCTGAGTTTTCTGGAACCCAGGCGAAGGAGGGACCCGATACATGGTGTCCAACCTGCGGGAATGGGGAGACAGTGTTAAAGGAGTCTCCCACAAATCCATCAAGTGTTCTTGAAGGATTTCATGGACAGGCAGAGTGACTGCCTCTTTAGGAGCTTTTGAGTATCCTAAAATGTCCAATTTTTTTGATCTGGGTTCCCTTTCAGAAGATGTAGTAATAGAAAGTGCTTTAGCTACATCAACAATGAAATCCTGAAAGGATAAATCCTCTGGAGGAGACATCCTCCTCTTGGGAGAAGAGGGCTCCTCAGGAAGAGTAAGCTCAGCAGAGTCATCAGAGGAATTGAATTCATCAGAAGAATCTGAGTACTCTTTCTGTGCTTCCAATGTACGATACGCATACCGATCGGTATCGACATCGGGCTTATCGGGCATGGGATCGGTACCGGGCGAAAGCCGGAATCCGGCATGCGAAACCGATCGACGTTTAGAAGTCGATGGTCTCGGTTCCGGTGTAGATATCGGAACCGGGGTCGGTACCGATGAAATCGGTACCGAGGGCGTCACAGCCTTAATGAAGGCCAGTACGGCCTGCTGCATGGTCTGGACAGTACTGCCCATAGACGCCACTACTGCCTGGATGTCGGTACCGGTATGGGCCGGTACCCCAGAGCAGTCCAACAGGTGATCTGTCGAGGCCGTGCCATCGATGTCAACCTGTGACCCCATGATTGCTTTGGAGGCCGGAACCTCCCGCCGGGGTTTTTTGGCCTGGGCAGAATCCTCGAACTCAGAACTGAGAGCCTCTCGATCTTTAGAAAGAGATTTGCTTTTAGAGGATTTGCCCACAGAAGTTTTGGTTACCTGAGATCCATCCGGAGAGGAAGACCTGGATGACTGTGATGCTTCTGAAGGAAACAGCACATGGAGCTTGTTAGCCCAGTTCTGCAAACCGCGTTTAGACATCTGGGTGCAGGATGGGCAGTCCGGTATGGAGTGCTCAGGTCCCAAACATTTGAGACACCATTCATGGGTGTCTGTGACAGAAATGACAGCACTGCATTTGGTACATTTTTTGAAACCAGGGACTGGCTTCTCCATGAGGAGAAATTGTGTAGGCCTTAAGGCCTAACACCGGGTACCAAGCTGTGCTGAAGAAAAATAAAAAAAATCTTTTTTTTTTTTTTTTTTTGATATAGAAAGAAAGAAAGACCGGCGATACCGGTTTCGGTATGGGGAAGGCAGGTACGCGGTCTAAAGAAACAAACAAAAGTAACAAATTCTTCAGCGGTGACAGGAACACGACCTGCTGGCTCCGCGGAAAAAGAAGAACTGAGGAGAGCTGGTCAGGAAGGCGGGAAGGCAGCGCGCATGTGCAGTGGGAGGCCCCAAAAGCTTTTCATTTGAAAAGCTGGGGAGCTTTCCCGCGCAGGCTCCGTCGGTACCGACGTACCCATATGTGATGACTTATTCCTGCTTGTTCCTAGAGATAGGCTGTTAGTGTAGCTTGGTTTAAAAAAGGTTTGGACAAGTTCCTGGAGGAAAGGTCCATAAACCATTATTAAGAAGGGACCCAGGATATCAATGCTTGAACCAATACAAGCATTGTGGAACCTGTGTCTCTTGGGGAAACTGCTAGGTACATATGACCTAGATTGGCCACTTTTGGAAACAGAATACTGGGCTTGATGGACCTTGGTCTGACCCAGTATGGCATATCTTATGTTCTTATGTTAGACCAGTCCAGACAAGAGGGTTGTTTTATCCTACCAGCAGAAGTGGAGACAGAAGAAAAATCCAGAGGTTTCTTATGACTTCATTTTGCTATTACAGTTGATGCAGCTAGGGGCATGCTCCAGTATTCATAACCAAGCAATGGTCGAAAACACCTTGACCACACACAACCTCAATGGGGGATCAACAGAACAAAGAATCAAATCTTCAGACAGAAGGTCTGTCAAGAGGATTGTAGGTCAACAGGGACTGGTCTAGCAGGACTCCAGGAAAGGACATTATCTGCTAAATAAAATGTCATCTTCCATATTGTCCTAATATACCAGTTCAGACAAGTAGGATGTAGTAAAGCCACAACTTCACTAGGAGAGAAGATGATATGGTAGCCTTCAAAATTTCTGCACCAAAGCCATATCCATCCAAACATGGACATTTAAGTTGTAAAGCTTGACAAAAGTGGAAAATGATAACCACATCACCGCCTGACAAATGTCTATGGGAGTGACCAAGCCAAGTTCTACCCAGGAGGATGCCTCAGCCTAGCTAAAATGCACAAACAAACCTTCTTGGGCTGGCTGATACTATCATCTCTTTTATCCAGTTGCTCAGGGTAGACCTTGTGGCCGCACCACCTTTTTTGGGCCTGAAAAAAAGGATGAAAATCATGTACGTTTTTCCAAAGGAGTTAGTGATCTTAAAGGTACCAAAGAAGCACCCTCCTGACATCCACCGGGTGAAGAATCCTATCCTTCCTCAGACACTGTTCCTTCAAAAAGGTAGACAAACAGACCACATGTCTGACATGCAAAGATACCATTTTTGGCAATAAGGGAAGACTGGCCTAATACACGGCCTCCTCCGTGAATGAAAGATAGGGATTTCGGTATGATAAGGCCTTTAACTCCAAGATATGTCTTGTCAAGCAAACCATAAACAAAAAGGTGGTCTTGAAGGCTACATCCTTAAGCATAGCCCTCCTCAATGGCTCAAAAGACTCTGATATTAAGCTTGAAGAACTAAGCCAAAATCCCATGATGAAGTGGAGGAGTAATCTAGTGGTTAAAACAGCAGCCTGGTGACCAGATAGACAAGGGTTCAAATCCCACTGGCACTCCTTGTGGCCTTATGCAAGTCACTTAACCCTCCATTGTCTCAAATAGAAATTTAGATTGTAAGCCCTCAGAGAAAAGCATAGTTACTTACCTGTAACAGGTGTTCTCCAGGGACAGCAGGAATCAGTCCTCACTTATGGGTGACGTCAGCACCGACAGAGCCCGCGCAGAGCAATTCCCCAGCTTTCAAAGAAAGCCTTTGGGATTGCTACCATGCATGCGTGGTCCTCTTCCCGCCCAAGGGTGCCATCTTACTCAATCAGGTCCCTTAGCTCGAGCACTACCAAGCAGATGGCAAGGGAAGGACAAAAATTCAGCAACTCATCAGGGGAGGCGGGAGGGTAGTGAGGACTGATTCCTGCTGTCCCTGGAGAACACCTGTTACAGGTGAGCAACTCTGCTTTCTCCAGGAACAAGCAGGAAGTCAGCCCTCACTTATGGGACTCCCTAGCTACAGGCTACTGAACCTGTAACCAAAAGAAAAAACACCTCCGCGAGGCTGTAAGCAGAAGACGAAGCTCGAAGGAGCTCGAGTCCTCGGGGCAAAGCCCTCGGTAGCTGTGAAGAAGGATCAGAGGGCAGGAGTTGCTTATACCCCAAACAGATTACGGAGTACAGCCTTGCCGAAGGTACTGTCCCAGCGGGACTTCCTCTCTAGGCAGTAGTGGACAGGGAAGGTACTGGTAGAAGACCAGGTCGCCGCCCGGCAGATGTCCATCAGGGGTACGGAGCATAGTGAGGCTGCTGAGGCCACCTTGGCTCAGACCCCGTGAGCGGTGACTCAATGATCCAGAGGGATGCCCGCCTTCGCATGGGCGAAGGCGATGCAGTCCGCAACCCAAACGGAGAGGGTGCGCTTGGAGCCTGCTTGCCCTTGCTGATTGGGATCTTAGGTCACAAAAAGCCTATCAGACTTGCGATGAGTCTGGGTACGCTGCAAGTAGAAAGCGAGGACCCGCTTGCAGTTGAAGGTGTGGAGAGCCGGCGATGCCTGGTCAGCATGGGGCCTCGGGAAGAAGGCCGGGAGCACTATCTTCTGATTGAGATGAAAAGTCAACACGATCTTAGTTAAAAATTTAGGTTGGGTCCAGAGGACCACCATGTTCCGATAAAACCTGGTGTAAGGGGCGCCAGCCATGAGCACCTGAAGCTCACTGACTCGGCGAGCTGAGGTCAGCGCCACCAGGAAGGCCACCTTCCAGAACAAATGCTGAAGCGAACACATCATCATCGGCTCAAAGTGTGGACGGGTGAGCTGGGTGAGCTGCGTGAGCACCACGTTCAAGTCCCATTCCGCCGGAGGAGGATGGATGGGCGGCTTGGACAGCAGACGGCCCCGCATGAAATGGGAGACTAATAGCTGCCCCATAAGAGGTTTCCCCTCGATAGGGAGATGATTACCCATTATGGCGCTTAAATGAACTCTAACAGAGTTCTACTTCAGTCCTTCTCTCAAAAGGTGGAGGAGGTACTGGGGAACCCACCGAACCAAACATGAGAAGGGGGAGATCTGGCATTTCAAGCACCAGCTAGAAAAGCGTTTCCACTTAAAGGTGTAAACCAGCCTAGTGGAGTCCTTCCTCGAAGCAAGGAGGATTTCCTTGACCTCCTAAGGAAGGGCCAGAGCAGCTAGAGAGACCCATTCAGCCGCCAGGCTGTGAGAGATAGGGAGGTTAGGTTTGGGTGGAGAACCCGACCCTCTTCCTGTGTGAGCAGGTCCCTGGCCAAGCCCAGGGGCAACGGAGGTTCTGCTGAGAGCCGGAGCAGGAGCGGGAACCAAGGCTGCCGAGGCCACGAGGGGGCCATGAGGATCAACGATGCCCTGTCCCGTTGAGCCTTGAACAAAGTCCTCGCAATGAGGGGAAAGGGAGGGAATGCATACAGGAGACTGGAAGACCAGTCCAGGAGAAATGCATCGGGGCCCTCCCTGTCAGAGTGCGGTACCGGGCCGCAAAAGCGAGCGAGCTGCATGTTCTGAGGGCTGACGAAGAGGTCTATCGCTGGAGTGCCCCAGCGGAGAAACAGCCAGCCTGCGAATCTAGGATCCAGCCGCCACTCGTGGGGGCGAAGGAGTCTGTTGAGTCTGTCCACCAGACCATTCTCCTGACCCGGGAGGAATACCACCCTGAGGGACATCCTCCTTCGGGCGGCGAAAGAGCAGATGAGGACCACTTCCCTGTAGAGCGAGTGTGACCTGTGCCCCCCTCCTTGTTGATAGAGAACATTGCTACACGGTTGTTGGTCTGTATTAGAACCGACTTCCCGCTAAGGAGATTGGTGAAGGTCCTCAGGGCCCACCGGATGGCCCATAACTCAAGCAGGTTTATCTGCTGCTGAGCCTCCGTGGGTGACCATTGCCCCTGCATGCAGAGAGACCTGCAATGGGCTCTCCACCCTAACAAGGAAGTATCTGTAGTCAGCACCACATCGTACTGTGGGTCTGGAAGGGTGATCCCCGCAGAAGGTTGTGGGGGTTCTGCCACCAGTTCAGGGACAAGTGGAGGTTGGGAAGAACCCTGACGAGGTCCCTGAGGTGTCCGAGCTTCAACATCTTCAAAAGTTCGCGCCGGCAGGCGCACGTTCCCTTACCACCCGCCTCCTTCATCGGCTCTCCCCAGTCGGGGGATCGAGCCTCCAGAGGTGGGAGCAGCGCGGAAGCCATCTCTGTCCAATCGGGACAGCTTCAACATCTTCAAAAGTTCGCGCCGGCAGGCGCACGTTCCCTTACCACCCGCCTCCTTCATCGGCTCTCCCCAGTCGGGGGATCGAGCCTCCAGAGGTGGGAGCAGCGCGGAAGCCATCTCTGTCCAATCGGGACAGCTTCAACATCTTCAAAAGTTCGCGCCGGCAGGCGCACGTTCCCTTACCACCCGCCTCCTTCATCGGCTCTCCCCAGTCGGGGGATCGAGCCTCCAGAGGTGGGAGCAGCGCGGAAGCCATCTCTGTCCAATCGGGACAGCTTCAACATCTTCAAAGTTCGCGCCGGCAGGCGTGCCCGCGCCTGGCGGGCCCGCGCCTGAGGGCCTCGCCAGAGGGCCCTTTGGCGTGGCCCTTAGGCGGCGGCCGAAAGACGGGGCACCTGAAAAAGCGAACCCCTACCATCACCAACAGCTCTCCCCAGTCAGGGGATAGAGCCTCCGGCATCACGGAAACAGCGTCAGCGTCAGCAACATCGCCTAATCGGGACTGCAAGTATGACCAACACTATTTGAACAGTATTAGCCTCTGTAATACTTCATATCCAAAAACGCTACCTATTGCCATTATTTACTGTTGCCAGTATATACCTTCATTTTACTGTATTTACTGTTACCATCACTTACTGCTGCCAATATTTTCCTCTCATTCACTGCATCCATTGTAGCCTATATTTACTGTCGCCAGTATCAACTCTCATTTACTATATTTACTGTTGCCAGTATCTACTCTTATTACAGTTGCCAGTGCACGACGGTTGCCTTATGTACTATCGCCTACATTCACAGTACTATTGCAATTAATTTTTCCTGAGTGCAAACACTGCATCACACTGTACTGTAGCCAACATTTCCACAATTACCTTTCTCATTACCAACACCCAAGAGAATGTACAAAGTTCTGCTCCTATTTATGACCTTCCTTACCCTTGGTCTCCCTTACTCATCAAATGCTCTCAACCATGATACATATCACATACCAATCCTACGCTCATACGGAAGGAGATGGTCCGAATTCCCCCACCACTCTACAGCAAAAAACAACTTTACATCCCACTCCCATCTACTCAACATTCCTCTCCAAACCATCAAAAGGATACAAGAAGAGAAGCAACATCACCAACGCCTGCTAAAATGTGCACTGATAAATGCCAGATCAGTACGATCTAAATGGCCCGCAGCCATCGACCTGATACCCCAATATAATCTTGACATCTTGATGATTACTGAGACTTGGCTATCCGACTGTGACAACGTACTACTGAATCAGATGCTGCCACCAGGTTTTGTGATATACACATCTCACAGATCCAGTCAAAAAGGAGGCGGAACCCTCATCCTGGCCAAAGCTGATTTACACTTCAAGATGTGCAACTCCTCTAGCTCAACGTACCTTGACTCCCTCACTATAACTAATGAGTTCTGCACAATCCACCTTTTCTATCGTGCACCCTCCCCCTCACCAGATGATCTTCCAACTATAATTGAGCAGGCATGTTCCGCATCCACCTCACGCTCACCAAGTTGGCTAATCGGTGACTTTAATCTCCCATCTCTTCAAGACAGCCACTCAGCAGCATTCCTTGACGCCCTGGAGGACCTAGGTTTCAAACAGCATGTCGATTCACCCACCCACACTAAGGGTGGTAAACTAGACCTCATTTTCGCACCTCTCTCCAACGACTCAATACCCCTAACTCTCGCATTATCAGTAATACCAGTACCCTGGTCGGACCACAGTCTTCTCAGTTTCAATATATCCATTAATGCATTCCACAAAAGCCGAAAGTCCCCTAACACATCTGGATCCCACTCAACCCGCTTTAGACCACTTAACCAGAGCATAGTCCTAGAGAATCTCAGACCTCTCATGGCCAACACAACCATGGACTTAGATGATCTCATATCCAAATGGGATGAAAACCTGAGAGCTGCCTCCTGCCCATCACTCACCGAAAAGAAAATTCGAAAACGTGAACATACTCCATGGTTCTCCACAGACCTTCGTTCATCCCTCCACCATTTACGCAAACTCGAGCGACAGTGGCGACGAACTCACTCCCCCGAGGCGCTGGTAGCATACAGCTCATACCTATCTACCCACCGAGCAAAGATAGCACAGAGCAGGAAAACTTACCACTCAGGATTAATAAAACGCTCCATCAACAAACCACATGCTTTGTTCAGCATAGTAAAGTCCATAACAGGTGAACCGGTATCAGCTCAACCCCCCATGCCGCAGCCGCAGGACTACGCAAACTACCTGCAGTCAAAGATGATAAAAACCAACACAGACATAAATGTCAATAACGCCCCCACTTCACTTAAGACATCCCATGCTATGCCACTTCACAACTTCTCCACTGTATCAAATAGCGAGGTTGTGAACATTATTGCCTCAATCAACCCCAGTACAGCTCCTAATGACCCGTGTCCAGCCAGCTGGATCAAGGACATGCGACATGACCTCAGTCAAATATTGAGCAAAATACTGAACCAGTCTTTCTCATCAGGTTCATTCCCACAGAGCCTAAAACACACTTCCATCAAGCCCCTACTGAAGAATAATAGACTGGATCCATCCAAGGTTGATTCCTTCAGACCTATCTCGAGCATCCCTCAGCTTGCAAAAATCATTGAGAAGGCCGCCCAACAACAAATCCAACATCATATTGACACTGAAGCACCACTAGATCCATCACAACATGGCTTCAGGGAAGCACATGGAGTTGACACAGTCCTTACAACACTATTCAATGTTCTAGTGACAGGAATAAACAACATACAACAGGGTTTCGTCCTCATCTTCCTGGACATCTCCGCTGCTTTCGACTCTGTGAGTCATGATATACTCCTACAACGCTTG
This sequence comes from Ichthyophis bannanicus, assembly GCA_033557465.1. NCBI lineage: Eukaryota > Metazoa > Chordata > Amphibia > Gymnophiona > Ichthyophiidae > Ichthyophis > Ichthyophis bannanicus. The sequence continues at coordinate 640,865,771 of CM066036.1, read as the reverse complement.
AAAGATAAGGGGATTCAAAGCACAGCACTCGAGTGGTGTAAATCCTACCTATCTAACAGGTGGCAACAAGTAAAAACAGGCCATGCATCCTCAGAACCATTCCTGCAATCACAGGGTGTACCTCAAGGATCGTCCTTATCGGCACTAATGTTTAATATCTACATGCAGCCGATATGTGACTTGATCAGATCCTTTAATGTACAATGTCTCGCTTACGCAGACGACATCCTCCTATATATGCCGTTCACAATTGAACATCCAGTATTCTCCCCAATAATCAAATGTTTTGAGGCTGTAGCTGAATGGTTGCTATCACAAAACCTTCGGATAAACCACAGCAAAACCGACGTTCTTTTTGTCACAAGGAACCGTAAGTTCATACCGCCTCCATCACTACGCGTCAACAACATAGAGTTGAAATCAAAAGCTACCATCCGTTACCTCGGCATCACATTGGATCAGCACTTGGATATGACAACTCATATCAAGAACATCACAAAAAACGTATATTATAAGATCAAATCGCTACATCACCTCCGCTCCCTACTAGAACCCACAGACTTCCGAACAACCTTCCAAGCATTAGTCCTCCCACACCTGGATTTTGCCAACATCATCCTACATGGCCTCCCTCAATCAACGTTAAACCCGCTCCGCCTAGCCATGAATACAGCCGCCAGAGTCCTCTCCGGCTCATCAAGATCTGACCATATAACACCCATCATGAAAGAACTGCATTGGTTACCATTACATGCCAGAATCCAGTATAAGTCTTTAGTCCTTACTTTCAAGGCACTAAATAACTACCCCCCTACACCAATCAGCAAGCTTATCCATGGCACCCTGGAAAACAGAAAAAGGAGAACCACATCAATGAACACCTTAATTGTCCCGAAGATAATAACGAAGTGTACTAAGGCCACCTCCAACAGGGCCTTCTCCTTATTTGCTCCTCTAAACTGGAATGCACTACCTCACGAAATCCGTGCTATCAAAAACCTAATCCTATTCAGAAAAACATTGAAATACCACCTGTTTACAAAATGCTACCCAGAAGTCAACCTAGTCACTAACAAAACTACCACCTCAATACAACCTGAAAAGGGCTAGCAGGTCAACCTTTCTCTCTAGTCTTATTAGTGAACCACATTGCAACATCCAATCGAGTTTGATATTACTGTATATACCATTAAGTTATTCTGTACATAGTTCCCCCGGTTGTCCTATTATTGAATTTCCCTGTTCAATGTAAAACTCAATGTTACCTGTATGCATTGTAGTATGTTCTTGTTCTATTGTACACCGCACTGATTATAATAGCGCGGTATAAAAGAATTGTTAAATAAATAAATAAATAAATAAATAAATAAATAAATTTGCTCCATTGGGCACTGAGACACCTCTGAGCCGTTCGCATGTGCAGGTGAGAGTAGGGAACCACATGTACGGTCGAGGCCATATGACCCAGAAGACGTAAGATGGACCGAGCGGTGACCTGGTGGGCACTTTGGACGTGAGCCGCCAGAGCTCGGAGGCAGGTGGAGCGATCCACTGGCAAGAAAGCCATGGCCTGCCGAGTATTGACGCGCACCCTGATAAACTCGAGAACCTGCATTGGGTCGAGGGGAGACTTTGAGTGTTGACCAAGAACCCCAAGTTCTCCAAGAGGAGGACAGTGCGCGACATCGCTTGCCGGGCCTCCTTGATGGAGGAGCCCGTAACGAGCCAATCATCGAGGTAGGGAAACACCGGCACGCCCTGGCGCTAAAGGTGAGCAGCAGACACGACGAATCACTTCGTAAAGACCTGTGGAACGGACGCCAGGCCGAAGGGGAGCACCCTATACTGGAAGTGCTCTCCCTGCACCCTGAAATGCAGGTACTGCCTGTGTTGGGGGTGGATCAAGATATAGGCGTAAGTGTCCTTCAGATCCAAGGAGCATAGCAGACGTCCTGCCGGAGGATGGGCAGCAGCACGCCAAGAGATAACATCTTGAACTTCTCCCGCACCAGGAACTTGTTTAGCCTGCGGAGGTCGAGGATGGGCTGCAGACCCCCTGTCTTCTTCGGGACGAGGAAGTACTGGGAATAAAAGCCCCGACCTCGAAGGTGGGGAGGGACCTTCTCGACTGCCCGCTGGGCAAGGAGGGAGTGTAATTCCCGCTGCAGCAGAAGCTGATGTGCGAGGAGTCTAGAAGGCTCCACTGGGGAGAAGGGTGGAGGGAGCCTGTCAAAATGGAGGCGATAGCCCTCCAGGACAACCTGGAGGATCCAAGTGTCCGAGGTAATAAGAGGACAGATGTCCCCCACTGGCTGCTGCATCGCCAGAGGGCGAGGGGCCACACCACTGGCGTCAAAACACCTGAGTGGGTTGTGGGGGAGCCGACGTTTGGGTCTTCGGGCCCTTTGGCTTGCGGTGCCCTTGTCCAGGCTTTCCCTGAGCCGGGGTAGCTGGCGTGGGGGTAGTCGGGTATGGCAGAAAGCCACGATACTGAAGGCCTTTCCTGGGAAAGAAGGGCTTCATGGCTGGCTGCTTTTTCAGAGGCAGCATCGAGGTCTTGCGGGAGAGACGGGCCCTGGTAATGAACTCCGTCTCGATCTCCATCGGCTTCCCAAACAGCTGTTCACCACAACGAACCAAACAGCAAACACCTCCATAGTGGTTAGTCTCACCCATAGTCCATTATCTGAGACACAAGAACGGTTGTTAAATTTGGGTCTGACATTTGTACCAACAGTAAGATACGACCCATTTTCTATGCGGGTGCATCTTTATAAATTCTTTCAGAAATTATGAATCATCCATTTTTTTAATGATAAACCGGCTACTTCAGATGTATCTGTGGTCAAACCAACTTCTCGATGGATGCCACCGAATTTGATAGATCCGTCCATAGTGACGTATCAGAGTTTGGTTTTGAATGATCTTCTTGAATTAGAGAAGACTCCATGGCCAAGATATTCTACATAGTAACATAGTAACATAGTAAGTGACGGCAGATAAAGACCAGCATGGTCCATCTAGTCTGCCCAGCAAGATGGCAAGAGTAGGTGCACCTGTCACTCTGTGCAGGCCACCCCTCCCCATGTCTTTGTTTAGGGGTGAACCCACCACTCCATGTAGGACACCCCTATTTGTTGAGACGTTAGATGGTACCATTTATTTTGTTTTTATCCTGTTGTTGTAAAGGGATCCACTGTGTTTGTCACATGCTGTTTTGAATTCTGTCACCGTGTTTGCCCCCACCATTTCCATCGGGAGGGCATTCCAAGCATCGGCCACGGATTTCAGCAGGGTGCGAAACCTGTTTAGGGGCTCCCCTTCGAGCCCTGCGGAAAAAGCCCCAAGTTCCTTCGCCAAGTCACGTAGGAACATACCAATATACAATTGGTAAGCTTGGATGCAACAGGAAAGCATGGAACCTTGATAGGCCTTGCAGCCCCGGGCATCAAGGGCTCTCGACTCCCGGCCAGGTGGCACCAGGGAGTGTGATTTCAGGCTCTTCTGCTTCCGCATGGCTGACTCCACCACCATCGACGTGTCCGGGAGCTGGGTTTTTCGGAAGCCTGGCCCGTGCTGCACCTTGTACATTGTGTCAAGGTGCTTGCTCACAATGGGAGCCGAGGCTGGGGCCTCCCACATATGGAGCAGTAGCTGAGATAGAATTTAAAAGGAGCGCCATCCGGCGCAGAGGGACACCACACCGCCTCCTCAGCCCGTGGCAGCTCTCCCAGGCTGGGATCGAGCAGCCGGGACTGCTTCAGACCGGCCATTTCCCGCCACCACTCGACTGCCCAATCGGGGCAGAGGCACCAGATTTAAAAGGAGCGCCATTCGGCGCAGAGGGACACCCCACCGCCTCCTCAGCCTGCAACAGCTCTCCCAGGCTGGGATCGAGCAGCCGGGGCTGCTTCAGATCGGCCGTTTCCCGCCGCCACTCGACTGCCCAATCAGGGCAGAAGCACCAGATTTAAAAGGAGCGCCATCTGGCGCAGAGGGACACCCCACCGCCTCCTCAGCCCGCAGCAGCTCTCCCAGGCTGGGATCGAGCAGCCGGGGCTGCTTCAGATCAGCCATTTCCCGCCGCCACTCGACTGCCCAATCGGGGCAGAGGCACCATATTTAAAAGGAGCACCATCCGGCGCACCCGCGCCTGAGGGCCTCACCAGAGGGCCCTTTGGTGTGGCCCTTAGGCGGAGGCCAAAACCAGAGGCCACATACCACCAAGCAGACAAAGGAGCGACCAGAAACAGAGCTGTAAAACCTGCCAAGACAGAACGCAAGTAAAACCTAACACACCACTCTGACCAAAGAGTCTATAACACTAAGACATAACTATTAGACTTGATCCTAGAGGGAACAGATTGTATTAATACACTGTCATACCAGATAGCCTGTACTGATACCAGATAGTATGCGGTCCAATATACTACAAGCTGCCTGTCTTTGATTTAATGCCTGTAATACTTGTTTTGTAGAGCATGGTTTGCCATTGTAACCGCACACCTTTTTACCTGAATGCTACAAGCTTGCCGATTCACATTCATGCCTGTGATACTTGTTACATAAGCTTGGTTTGCCTGTTGTAACAGCACACCTATTTACCTGTATACCCGCCAGTCCGTGGTAACTGCATAACTGTGCACCGGCCTGTGATAGCCCAATCTCCCTGCCCTGCTCGTCACAGCCTGTGATAGCCCAACCTTCCGCCCATTCGCCATCCAACCCAGTCTAGGCCCTGACCACACACAACAGGGTAGATACCTAGAATGGCCCCTTCAAGCATTGTCATAGCTGCTCTCTATCTCCTCTCTGTATGGCTAAGAAGTGCTACAGCCTTATCTCCTAACCAAAATCACATACCAATTCTTCATAACCATAGGAGGAGATGGTCAAGTGCTCCCTACCACAAATCAGAGGAAGCTTCCCGCACCCTCCATACCCACCTTTTACACATCGCACTACAACACAATAAGAAAGCAAAGCAGAAAGAAAACTCCCACCCCCAAAATCTAAGATGTGCTCTCATAAACACCCGCTCAATATGCAAGAAATGGCCAGTTATCTCCGACATGATATCACTCCATGACCTTGACATACTCTTGATCACAGAGACATGGCTTTCCAGTGATGATAATGTCCTCCTTAACCAGCTCTTACCTACCAATTTCTCAATACACACATGCCATAGAAACGACAAAGGAGGAGGAGGAGTACTTGTCATCACCAAGACAGACCTCAATTTCCACCTGAGCAACGCAACCAGCACAACACACCTCGACACAATCACTATAACCAACAAGCACTGCTCTATCAGCCTCCTATACAGGGCCCCATCTATGGACCTGGATGTCCTCTCAACAATAATCGACCTTGCCTCCAATACCCAGAGCCCATGCACACCAAGCTGGGTTATAGGAGATTTCAACCTACCTTCCCTGCAAGATGCCCAGGCATCAGCCTTCCTCGAAGCCCTCAGGGAATTAGGATATAGGCAACTGGTCAAGGAACCCACACACACGAAAGGAGGCATATTGGACCTGGTTTTCGCTCCACAGACAACTCTCAATTCAACCAACATCCCGAGTTTGTCCATTACCGCAGTCCCCTGGTCCGACCACAAGCTGATTGTATTCCAAATACCCTTGCCCAGCAACAGCCAGAAGGAAGCCAGAAGGCGGAGCAGCACTGCCAAAGCACCACCACGAAGGTTCCAGGCCTTCAACAAAGACAGGATTCTAAGTAAAACCCACCCACTCCTCACCTCCACAGCACACAATCCTGAGGATCTGGTTTCCGACTGGAATAAAAGCCTCAGTACTATTGCTTTACGTACACCATCTAACAAGCCTCCAGGGAAACGAGCCACCGCAGCCTGGTACTCCACTGAGCTGAGATCCTCACTCACCCTCCTAAGGAAGCTGGAAAGACGCTGGCGTCGATCGCACTCCGCAGACGACCAAAGGGCATATAACCTTCACCTGGCAATGCACCGCGAAGCAGTAACGGAGAATATGAGATGATTACACACAGACACCCTAAAACGATCACTGAACAAACCGCACAACTTGTTTGTTCTCGTCAAGAACCTAACAAAGGAACTAGCCCCCGAACAACCAAGCGAGATCCACCCCCAAGAATTTGTGGATTATCTGCAATCAAAGCTATGCCAGACCAATAAGTCCCCAGCACCCGCCACACACCCGAGCCAAGCTATCTAACACACCTGACCATCTTCTCCACGCCACCCAAGAAGCACATCGAGGACACTATTGCTGCGATCAACACTACCACTGCACAAACTGACCCCTGTCCTGCCTTCTGGATAAAAGAGCTACGGTCCGACTTTAGCCCTTTTATAGCCAGACTCATGGACCGATCCTTCGCAACAGGCGCATTCCCCCAATCCCTCAAACACATGTCCATCAGACCACTGCTAAAAAACAGCAAGCTCGACCCCCAGAAAGTAGACTCGTACAGACCTATATCGAGCATACCACTTCTGGCCAAAATAATTGAAAAAGAAGTCCAAAGACAAATTCAAGAACACATTGAAGCCTCCGCGCCGCTGGACCCCTGCCAACACAGTTTTAGAGAGTCTCATGGTGTTGAAACACTCCTCACCACACTCCTCAGTAACATAATTACTGGAATTGATAACATCCATTGAGGGTTTGTCCTCATTTTCATGGACATAGCAGCTGCATTCGACTCAGTAAGCCATGAGCTTCCTCTGGAGCGTCTCAAGGAGAAGGGGATCTGTGATACAGCGCTTGATTGGTGCAAGTCATACCTCTCGGACAGATGTCAGCATGTACGATCAGGGGCTTCAACATTGGAACCATTTCACAAGAAGCAAGGCGTCCCACAAGGATCCTCCCTCTCCGGCCTGATGTTCAACATATACATGCAGCCCATCTGTAACCTCATCCGGTCTTTCAATGTTAACTGCTTGATATATGCAGATGATGTACTGCTTTACATGCCATTCTCGACAGAGAACCTGGACCTCTCCCCACTGACAGACTGCTTTAATGCAGTATCCAACTGGCTCCAAACCCAAAACCTCCGTATTCAGCATAAGAAAACAGAGGTCCTTTTCATCACGAGGAATCAAAACTTCACCACGCCATCCTATTTAAAGGTCAAGGAAGCAGAACTACAGACCAAACCCACGATCCGGTACCTCAGAGTCACTTTAGACCAGCGCCTGGACATGAAGGTGCACATAAGCAACATAGCGAGAGCGGTATACCATAAGATCCGAACTCTCAGGCACCTACGCTTCCTGTTGGAACCGGATGACTTCCGGACAATTTATCAAGCATTGATCATACCACACTTTGATTATGCAAATTCAATCCTGCAGGGACTCCCTCAATCCACCCTGAACCCGCTACAGCTCGCGATGAACGCCGCAGCGAGAGTTCTACATGGAGCATCCAGGAAAGACCACATGACACCCATCCTGAAACATCTCCACTGGCTCCCTATACATGGCAGACTCACATTCAAAACCTTACTGCTGACCTTCAAAGCCATCAATGGGCTCTCCTCCACATCACTAGCAGAGCTTATCCAAACCACGCCCCCTAACAGGTCCAGAAGATCGGTAGCGGTCAACACACTGATAGTCCCGAAAGCAATAACCCAATGCACCCAGGCAACAGCAAACAGGGCTTTCAAATTCTCTGCGCCTAGATGCTGGAACACCCTTCCACCCAGCATCCGGGCAATCCCTGACCTAGCTCAGTTTAGGAAGGCATTGAAGCACCACCTCTTCCTCATGTACTACCCAGTTGACAGTGCTACCATAGCCCCTTCCACTATCTAGCCCGTGCAGTACAATTGAATCTTACCATACAAGACACCCATGACTACAACTAGCGAGATACGACTTGCCACGTCGCCTAGATGTAAATAGTTTCCCCAGGTTATCCAAGTTCTAGTACCTGTTCCTTGTAAACACAGATCAGCCAATGAAATGTGTAAGTTTTATGTTCCATGTGAACCGCACTGATGTTGAATAACGCGGTATATAAGAGACTCTAAATAAATAAATAAATAAATAGAATCGGCGGCACTGGCACGGTGAGGGATTCCCTGGGGGGGGGGGGGGGTTCGTTCTGAAGGATATCGAGTTCTTCAGCATGAGGATTTTCCTCGGCCTGGGTGACCAGGTTGAGGGCCGAAGCCATGTCCCGGATAAACACCAAAAAGGAAGTGTCCTCGGGTGGTGAGCACCGCTGGAAACCAGGCAGCAAAGGGTCCGACGGGATGTCCCGGTGGGTGCGGGTCTCTGGGGAGGTGTCCTCATCGGATTCCCAGTCCGAAAAATCGGTTGAGGGATCCGAGCCGGGCAGTTCGCCCTGTCCGATGGCTGACGGCCTGGAGCCGGAGGCCCTGGACGATCTCCCCTCTGAGGAACGGGAAGGCGAGCGAGACCGACGTCGAGGATCCGCGTGAGGCCCGTGGCTCTCGGGGGTTTCCTGTATGGATTTGGGTGTCCCACGCGAGGGACCCACGGTCTCTAGGCACGAGTCAGCAAAGCTGGCCATAAGTGCCAGCTGGGAAGTTATGAACGGAGAAACACTGCATTCCAGCGCCAGCCGATACTGGGGTCACCAGATCGGGCATCGAGGAGGAGAGGGGGTCCTCACCGGGATGACCCTCAGGAGACTGGGCGCCTTTGCTGGAGGCCTCCATTTCTCTGCGAGATACCTTGCGGGGCCGCTCTTTGTCCGACTCTCGGGTACGCTGAAGGGGGCTAAGCGACCGGGCGTGGGAGCGCTCGTGCTTCTCGGGGGCCTCAGACAGCAACATCGAGGCCTTCTTCTTTTTATGCCATTCCACCTCGGGGGAACCCTGGTCAGAATGCCGCCTGGAACGTGGAGCTGCAGGGGGAGAACCCACCAGAGGGGAGACGACTGAGAGTGCCACTGGAGACTCCGAGGCGGCCTTTCGGAAAATGTCTTCGGACCTGCTTATGGCTGAGCAGAGCCTTAGAGGGCATTTTCTTACAGAGCGAACAGAGCTCTGGGTCATGGTCGGCTCCCAGATACCATAGACAATAGTCATGAGTGTCCGTAAGCGACATGTTCCTAGAGCATCTATCGCATTTTTTAAACCCGGTGGCCATGGGGGCAAATACGGCCCCTGCGAGATCGAAGACCCACGCAGCCAGCGGTTAGAAAAAAAAAGGGTGTGAAACCCGAAAGAAAAAATTTAAGAAAAGGTATCCCCGTAAGTTCCAAAAGAGAGCAAGGGGAGGACGGGTAGAGGATCAGTGCAACCAGAAAAAAGAAACAGGAGCCTGTTAAGGCAAGGAAATCAAAACTTTTTCCGAGGGATGAGGACATGCGTCTGAAGGGTTCCACGGAAAAAGGGAGACTGAGCAAGATGGCACCCTTGGGCGGGAAGAGGACCACGCATGTGTGGTAGCAATCCCAAAGGCTTTCTTTGAAAGCTGGGGAATTGCTCCGTGCGGGCTCCGTCAGTGCCGACATCACCCATAAGTGAGGACTGACTTCCTGCTTGTTCCTGGAGACTATCCATGTACCTAAATGAAATTTGTCTTGAACTACAGTACCACTGGAAAGGTAATTGACCAAAGGAAAAGATGCATCTTACTCCCTGAAGGAAATGGGCCACCTCTGGGTGCAAGGCCACTGAACACCCCACCACTGGCCCTTTAAATCATGACAAAGATACCCTCAGAACCCTCAAGGAACTAAGGGAGAGGCCATCGTCCAAGCCATCCTGAAGGAGGCAAGTCTGCTGTGCTAGGGCTGTCTCAATATTCATGACACCAGCACCAAACACACATGCAGGCAAGGCAGGTAGAGCCCCTTTCACTTTTGGTGGTGTAGACCCATGGTAGGAGAAAGGCCTTAGGCACTAAGCATCACCTCTCAAAAGCCAGGCTATAAGCAAAAAGGAAGCCTGGTTGTTTAGCAGGACCTGCTCTTGCCTCAAGAGCTCTTGAGCTGATGGGAGGCACAGGGGAGGGTCTTGCAAAAGGAACATAAGAGGGCTAGGAGATTCCTCTCTGCCCAAAAAAACAAAACGGCCATTTCCAGGGCGTCCTTCTATGTGTCTCCTTGTCTGTCAACATACGCTACAGCTAAAGCATTGTCCGAGAAAATCCATATCACTTTGAACTGGACCATGGTCCAGAGACATAAGAGGACTAAACAAGTGAGTTTCACCTTAAGCCGGTTGATGGGCCATGTCACTTCTCAACTGTTCTAGCAGCCCTGAACTGTCTGCTCCTCACAATGGGCTCTCCAGCCAAACAGGCTGTCAATAGCAGAAGTCATTGGGGATTGTCCAGGGGCAGGCCCCTGAACAGCTGATTGGGCTGCCCCTACCAATGGAGGCTGACCGCCACTGATGAGGAAAGGGGAAGATGATAACAAAGTCCTGAGAGCGAGGAGACCAGCAAGACATAAAAGACCTTTGTAGTGCACTACGTGTAACCACACACAAGGGACCATCTCAACCATATTTATTTATTAAAAATTTCTGTTCCGCGTTTTCTAAAAGATCAAGCGCGGTTTACAATTAAGAACAATTTGAATAGTACAAGAACAGGCACATACTCAGTTACATGGAACGTTGTAAAACTATATACAGTAGCATAGAATACATTGAACTATATACATAAGCATAACTGACATAGCTTAATGGTACAGACATCTTAACAAGAACTATATACAGCTCTGGATGTGAGGTAGGGTAGTAATGCTCTTGGTGAGTTTTAGGAGTTTATTGTATTCATCTCGTTTTAAGTTTTTTTCTGAAGGTGTGGAGGTCATTTAATTCTCTAAGGTTGTCTGGGATAGCGTTCCAAAGGTTAGGGGTGATGTGGGAAAATACTTTGTTGTTTTGTTATCTTTCTGGATTTCCTGAAATTCATCAGTATAACAAGTGTATTTTTGTTCCGGTTGCGTTGAATGCGATTGTAGGTTTCTTTAGAGATGCGTGTGGATAGATACGAAGGGGCAATGTCATTGATTAATTTGAAAGTTGATAGAAGTATTTTGTAATTTATTCGGCTTTGAATGGGGGGGGGGCAGTGGAATGGGGTGATGTGTTCCATTGAATTGACGTTCATAGTTATTCTAGCTGCCACATTTTGGGCTAGTTGGAGTTGTCTTAAGGCCTGTTTTATGATGCCTTGTAGAGTAATATTGGCAAAGTCGAAGTGAGGTAAAATAATTGCATGGATGACTGATTTGAAATCATGATGGTGAAGCGAGCAAAGTTGCTTTAGCAGTTTGAGCTTATAAAATATCTTTTTAGTTGTTTGCTTTATATGAGATATCATGCTAAGGGTGCGATCAATGATTACTCCTAAGTATTTCACCTCATTTTTGACTGAAATGTTTATGTCATTGAACCTAATCAATGTTGGGGGGGGGGGGGGGAGAAGCTCTGGTTTCTGGTTACATACATGGCTTCTGTTTTTGTAAAGTTAATATTGAGGATGTGGTTCTCAAGCCTTTTCATTATTTCAGAGAAGCAATTAGCAAGTAGTTGGGTTGATGGGTTTGAGATATTAAACGGGAGATATATCATTATATTGTCCATGTAGATATAATTTACCTAGAATCTTTTAAAAATGGAGCAGATAGGTTGAAAATAAATATTAAAGAGTAGGGCCGAAACAGTGGAGTCTTGGGGGAGACCCTGTTCTTGTTTGTATGGTTCTGAAATTTGCTGTTCAATTCTTACCTCTTGTGTTGTGTCAGATAGGTATGAGGAGAACCATTTTAGGACTGTTTCATTAATCCTATCTGCTGGAGTCTAGTTCGCATTACTTGATGGTTTACGCTATCGAAAGCTACAGTAATGTCCAGAAATATGATGAGAAAAGCTTGCTTAGTATCGCCGATACCTTGTGTAAGTGTGCCAATTAGAACTGTGAGCAGCGTTTGCACTCCATGGTAGAGACGAAAATCATATTGATGTTCGTCAAGTGGGGCAAAGGAGTTGATGTGGTCCTGGAGTTGGATTTGGACAATTTTTTTCTATTAGTTTTGGCATGCATGGGAGACTTGAAATGGGTCTGTAGGAAGTAGGGGAGTTTTTGTCGATGGAGTTGTTTTTCAAGATGGGGTGGATTTGTGCGTGTTTAAGGGAGTGGAGGAGTGGCCTAGTGGTTGGGGCAAGGTACTTCAGGCCGGAAGGTCGGGGGTTCAAATCCCACTAGAGGACAGCAACCTTGGGCCGGAAGGACTGGGGTTTCTAGTCCCACAGGTGCTCCTTGTGGTCTTGGGCAAGGCACTTAACCCTCCATAGCCCATGTTCCCTGTAAAATAGTTATCTCCAAGTTATAATGCCCTGTTCAATGTAATTTCAGTTTGTTCAATGTAAACCGCACTGATGCAGAATAGCGCGGTATATAAGAGAATATAAATAATAAAAATAAATAAGGGAGGCTGGTAAATACCCATTTTGAAGGGAGAGGTTGATGATGGGGATGATAAAATGACGATAGTTCAGATGTTGCTTTTATCCAGTTTACTGGACATGAATCGAGATAAGAAATGGTGATGATTAACTTGGAGATAATGTTTTTGAGTGTATCTTTTGATGTGGGGTAAAAGGTTGACCAAGGGGTGTGATGTATAGGGTGGTCTTCGATATGATGCATTATGGGTAATACTTGTTGTTTTAGCCGCCATCAAGCTGAAGAATTGAAGATAATCCCAAACCATGGAATTCGGCTGCTTCTTTAGGGATGTCCACTAAGACAGCAGCTTTTCCATTCTCTTCTCGGGCATGGAGACCCTGCCGGTGATGTCAACCTGTATTTTAGCAACTGAGTCGACTCTAGATGGCTTTTACTATAATTGATTACCCAGCTCAAACTCTCCAAAAACCAAAGCACTCGGGCCAACACCTGATATGCTACTGATAGCAACCAAGTCTGCTAGGTATGGAAGAAGGCAAATCCCCTTGCACTGCAGAGCACTGGCCGCTATCACCATTATCTAGGTGAACGTCCTTAGGGTGCTGGACAGGCCAAAGGAGAGCGGTGAACTGAGAGTGACAGCCAAGAATAATAAAACACAGAAGTGCTGCTAATCCTCATAGATGGGAATGTGAAACAGGTTTTGGTCAGATTTAACGAAGCAAGAAAACCCTCATGCTGAACCACCTTGATGGCCAACATCAGCAGCTCCCTGTGGAAGTGCAAAGTCCTCGGGTGAGCATTGATGCCCCTGAGACTGATGATTGACTGAAAGGATCCGTCCTGTTTTGGCACCACAAAATAAATGGAAATACAGTCTGACAGCCTGGAGGTTGAGCAGTCTTTCCAGAATGGCTTGGATAGTGGCCTTCATGGCTGCAGAGCCACATGGAGAATTCACAAAAGCTTTCAGGATGGGATCCCTGCATTCCAGCACATAGTCACATTGAATAATGTCCAGCACCCAGTGGTCCAAGGTCATGTGGGCCCATTCTTGATAGAAAAGATGGAGTCTATTGCCTACAGGAGGTATCTCAGAATGGCTGCCAACCAGTCAATATCTCTGGCAGGCGATGTTAGACCTGGAGGAGGAGACCTCTGGGGGATGACAAGCCCCAGAAAAGGACTGTGTCCAGGAATAAGAGCTGGAGGAAGGAAAAGAAGGCATTCCTGAACTCCGGAAGTCTAGGTAGCAGGAATGAGGAATGTGAGGACGCAGAGGGAGAAGACGGGAAGTTTTAAATTTTCCCAACTCCTTGACCAATTTCTCCAAGTTTTCTCTAAACACTAGATTCCCCTTAAAAGGGAAGCTGAGCTAGCTGGGACTTGGAGGCCATCTTCATCCATATCTTAAAAAGAATATAGCAGAATTAGGAAAGGTACAGAGAACAGTGACTAAAATGGTAAAGGGGATGGAAGAATATTCCTGTGAGGAAAGGCTTAAAAAGTTTGGGTTTTTCAACTTGGAAAAAAGATGGCTGAGGGGAGATATGATAGAGGTCTATAAAATAATGAATGGAGTGGAATGAGTAAACACAAATTGGATTTTTACTCCTTCAAAAAGTAGAAAGACTAGGGGACGCACAATGAAGCTACAATGTAGCCCATGTAAGATTAATAGGAGAAAATATTTTTTCATGCAACACATAATCAAACTCTGTAATTCGTTACTGGAGGATGTACTATAAGCTGCTAGTGTAGCTGGGTTTAAAAAAGGTTTGGACAAGTTCCTGGAGGAAAAGTCCATAAATTATTATTAAAGAGGACTAGGGAAATTCACTGCTTCCCCCAAGATAAGCAACATGGAATCTGTGTACCTTTGGGAACCTAACAGGTACTTGTGACCTGGATTGGCCACTGTTAGAAATAGAATACTGGGCATGATGGACCCTTGGTCTGATCTAGAATGGCATATCTTATGTTCTTATGTCTGCTACTGAAACCTTTTCTTTTTTTCTCCCCTCAGATTTTTTTTTGCCTGATTTTGATTCTGTCTCTCAGTGGATTAACAAGTTCATATCTGTAACTTACACTCTGGCCTTTGTCTTCTCCACCGCCAGCTAGGTCAGCTGGAGCACTACTGGTGGAAACTTCATTCTCCTCTCTCCCTGGCTCTTTAACGCACACTACTCCCTCTATCGCTCCTCCCTCGTCTCTGCGAAGCAAAGCATTTTTCCCCAGGGCTTTTCTTTGTTTTCTAATCATTGAAAGCAGCTCTTATCTCTAGTTTCCCCATCTACTTCATCCTTCTTCAGCCTGTCCTAGTCCTGGTTCATTCACAGCTGACCACCTTGCTCATTTCTTTTCTAGCAAAGTTGATGTTGTTTGTTCACTTTTCCCCATCTCAGATGCTTTCTTTGATCCCCCTTCACCATCCCCTCCCCCTCCTCCACTTCTTCGGTTTTTCCTCATAGATGGCACAGCTTTAATATGCCTTCTCTTGCCTCACTGACAGTCAGTTGCCTCTATGCATTTTACTACCTACCCTTATGATCCTATTCCTTCTTCTTGGCACCTTTCTGATTCATTAGCTCTTCTTCATGTCCAATCTATGCTTTGTAACCTTTCCTCATGGACTGTCACTGTTTCCTGGAAATCTGTCTTAGTTCTCCCCATTCGGAAAAAACCCTCCCTAGATCCTTCCATCCCTGCAAGCTACTAACCTATTTCTAATTTCCCCTTTCTTTTCAAAGTCCTTGAGAAACTGGTTTTCACTCAACTCACAGATCATCTCGAAACGTCTCACCCCTCTACACTTGCCAATCAGGCTTTTGTCCTGGACACAGTACTGAGACTGTTTTTTCCTCCTTGCTTAGTGGAGAGCACCAATCTTTTGACCGTAGTGTTGTTTCTCTTCTCTTCTCTCTCGACCTCTCTTCAGCTTTTGATGTGATTGATCACACTATTCTTCTTTCTCAGCTTTATGATCTTGGAATTTGGGAGTCTGTACTTGTTTCCACTCCTTTCTTGCTGACCGATCCTTTCATGGCTCTTTAAACTCCTCAACCTGTACCTCCCTTACTCTGTTATCTGGGGTCCCACAGGATTCTGTCCTTGCTCCTCTCCTCTTCAATATTTTTCTCGTTCCCTTGACACACTTGGTGCAATCTTTCGGGGTTTCTGCATATTACTATGCAGATGGCATTCTCATTCTTCATACTTGTCCTCTGGTTCCTGACCTTGCCCCATGAACACATGTCTTTCTGCTGTGGCCATCTGGCTGGCCAACAATCACCTCCTGCTCAATCTCCAGAAAATGGCAGCAATTTGGCTGGCTCCTTCCTCTGTTACTCTTACCATTGCTCCCCTACTCTAAAGTTCCCCCATTACCTTGGTCCCCACTGTTACCTATCTTGGGGTCACCCTAGACTCTTCCTTGACTTTTCATGATCATATTAGTTCTATTGTTAAGTGTTCCTATTTTCCCCTTCAGAAAATAAGGTCTATTCACTCTTTTCTTTCTCCCTCAGCACTAGCTGCTCTTTTTTTCAGTCTTGTCATCACCCGCCTTGATTACTGCAACATAATCTATGCTGGTCTTCCGAAGTATGAAATTAAAAGGCTTCAAATCATCCAAAACTCTATCCAGTCGCTTGCCCATGCCAGTAAGTTTGATCACGTCACTCCTTTTCTTATGTCTCATCACTGGCTCCCTGTCCAGTTCTAGATTCAATACAAAATTCTGATTTTGACTCACAGGATTTTTCACTCTGGTCTTCCTTCCTACCTTTCATCTCTCATCCTTCTTCATACATCTCACCGGGTTCTTCAGTCCCTCCACAGCAATTGCCTCTACCTTCCCTCTGCTTCTTAGACTAGATTGGAATTCATCCAGTACTCTGGATTCTATTTCTTGGCTCCCAAACTCTGGGATGATCCATCCCCTGATCTCTGCCTTGAACCATCCTACCTCCTGTTTAAGTCTTTCCTAAAGACTCATCTATTTCAGATTGCTTTTTCTACTTTGCCTGCCTTTGCAATTGCCTGACCTTCCCTCTAATCCCCTGCCTTTTCTTCTGGTTTCTTCCTTGTCTGCGTGATTAGCTTTCCTATTTTATTTGTAGTTCCTTTTCCTTCCTAATTTTACAGTTATTTTTTAATAAATTAAACTATAAACTAAGCTAAACTAATAGCAAAGCCAAAGTCAGTGACACGCCACCCCAGAAAACAACGCAATATCTTTGGTCACTAGGTGGACCAGATCATACATGGCATCCAACAAGAAGGCTGCTGCTGACTCCAGGAGAACCGAGGTATCATCCTGAGGGAGCAAATGAGTCTACTGGAGGAGTGCACCAGCTGTAAGCCTTCCACAAATCACTGCCTGGAGAATTAGGGAGGAGGCTAAAAATTGTCTCCTCAGGAGAGCCTCCAACTTGTGATCCAGTTGATCCTTGAGAGCCTCACCACCCTCTACCGGGATGATGGTGTGCTTAGTAACAGCTGTCACATGTGCACCCATCTGGGGCAAATATAGTCAGGCATTGAAATCCTTCTGAGGAGAAGCATAAAACTTGCTCATACCCATTCCATATGCAGCATGATCTTGAGAACCTCTAGGAAGGGAAACACTCTGGAGGGTATCCAAATCCCCTGAAAGAGAGGATGTATTTGTGGCACCTTCTCTGCCCCCAGAAGAACTGACAGCCATAGGGCAGAAGACGCCTAATCGATCAGCACCTCCAGCTCTTCCCTCAAAAACAAATGGATGATGAGGTAAACATCTTGGTCATCTGGTGTCAAAGGCTTACAGTCCTCACATGTGGAGTATCCATCAGAACTATTGGAGCTCAAGCTAGGATCCTGAGCACAGGAGAGATGGTCCCCAGAATCAAATCTCCACCAGGGCCGATTCTGTGGGCTTCATTGCCTTAGGGCTTCATTGCTCTATGCAACAGGATTCTCTCCAACCAAAAGGAGAGAGGAGGGTTTAAATCAGAGTTGCCTCACCAGAAAGACCATGATTGCTGAAGAAAGGAGAACAATTCCAAAGAGGACAAACCGGAAGCTGGGAATTCTTTGCCAGCCTGCATTCTCATCACTATAGGACCCCACTAAGAAGTTTCAAGAAGAGGCTCCAAGAGTAGTAGAGCAAAAGGAAGAATACAAAATCGAAGTACTGTTCTTTCCTCCAGGTGCCCTCGTGATTACCTGCTTAACTGGCATTGAAGGAAGGTCTTTGTTCGCCACCTGTGAGGGAGATATCTCCAAGGGGTTAGCAGAAGCATGTTCTCCTAATCTCTGGTTAGTTTCTTAGTCCCCGATCGTCCCCCAACTATAATCAAGTCTACACACTTCCACTTTACCCGGTCCCTCTGTCCCCACTTATATATCCAAAACCCAGTCAATCTTAAGTCTGTTTTCTTCTGTTCTCCCACCCAGTTTTAGATTCTCCACTCAATCCAAAAACCTGCTTTCCTGCATCCTCATGTCCTCAGTATCTATCCTCTGCCTTCTAATCTCTTTTCTCAGCATTCACCCATCTACTTCCTTCTTCAAAATAAGTTAACCCTACATTTCCTCCTCCATATACCACCATCCATTCTTTTACTCCCACCCTCTCAATCCTCCCCCATATATGACCTTGCTTCTCCCCCCCTCCAAACACACAATACCTGTCTCCTCTCCCTTTTCACTCCCCTAGTTTCTGCCTCTTTTCCCCACCTTGACCCCACTATCTTGACAGTTAAGATTTAATGTGAAAAAGTGCAGTGTCATGCACTTGGGAAGCAGAAATCAAAGGGAACTGTATGTGATAGGGAGCAAGAGATTAGTGTGCACGGACCAGGAGAAGGACCTTGGAGTGATTGTTTCTGATGATCTCAAGGTGGCAAACCAGCATGACAAGACAATGGCAAAAGCCAGAAGGATGCTGGGTTGCATACAGAGAGGAATTACCAGCAGAAAGGAAGAGGTACTAATGCTACTGTACAAGTCTCTGTGAGGCCTCACTTGGAATACTGTGTTCAGTTTTGGAGACTGTATCTGGCAAAGGATATAAAAAGGCTGAAAGCAGTTCAAAGACGACCAAAATGATTTGGAGCCTGTGTCAGAAGACTTATGAGAAGAGATTTGAAGACTTAAATATGTACACTCTGGAGGAGAGAAGGGACGGGGAGATATGATTCTTTAATACTTAAAGAGTATTAATGGACAAAAAAACCTCTTCCAAAGACGGGGAAGCTGTAAAACTAGAGGGCATAGCATAAAGCTGCAAGGGGGTAAAACTGAAAGGCAATGACAAGAAATACTTTTTCATTGAAAGGGTGGTGGATGCTTGGAATGCCCTCCAGATGGAAGTGGTGAGGGAAAACACAGTGACAGAATTCAAAATGGCATGGGACAGACACAATGGATCCCTTTATAGTAACAGGATAAAATCTAAATAAGCATAACTATCTTTTATATCTGAACAAATAGGGATGACCTACACAGAACGGTGGGTACACCCCTAAACAAAGGACTGGGGAGGGGTGACCTGCACAGAGCAGCAAGTGCACCTACTCTTGCCGCCTTGCTGGGCAGACTAGATGGACCACACCAGTCTTTATCTGCCGTCATCTACTATGTTACTATCTACTAGCATCAGTTCCCTTCCAGTCCCAGACACTTTCTAGTTCCTCATCGCATCAGTCCATTTCCTACTCCAGCCCCATCATCAGTCCCCTTCCAGTCCTAGAAAATGCCTTCCAGGTTCAACCTCCTTCCAGTCTCCCCTCCCAGTACCTTCCAGTGTCAGCCCCTTGCATTCCCAGCCCCATGTGTCAGCTCCCTTCCAGTCCCCAAACCATCCAGCCCACTTCCAGTCCCAGACCTATCTCCAGGTGTCAGCTCCCTTCCAGTTCCAAGGCCCCTCATAGTGTCATATCCCTTCCAATAGCCCTCCCCCACTATCCAGCCCCTTACAGTACAATCCTCAGCTGTCATTTCCCTTACAGTGCCAGTTCCCCCTCATAGTACCTTCTAGTGTCAACCCTTTGCATTCCAGGTCCCCCAACGCAATGTCAGTTCCCTTCCAGTCCCCCGCTACCCCCCTGTCCAGCCTCCTTCGAGTCCCAGTACCATACCCAGATGCCAGTCTAACTTTTAGGACAACTAAACAAGCATTACAAGCATGTTCATATAGTATGGGCCCAATATTCGAAAGGCATTTACACGGTTTACAACCTAGTAAACTGTATAAATGCCTTAAACAGGGATATTCAATGGCACCTACATGGTTAGTACCATTGAATATCCCCATCTATGTCTCCTACGTGTCCCGATACTATCCAGTTAGCATCAAGGCGTGTTGTGGATGTTCCGGGGTGGAGCAGAGGCAGGAGGTACCACTAACTGGATAGCGATGATATTGTACCACTACCTGGTTAGTGATCCGTGGGTAAAACTAGGCCAGCTTTTGGCTCACCTAGTTTTAGCCACAGATGCTAACCAGGTAGCGGTACAGCATCGCCGCTACCTGGTTAGGCTCTGGGGCAATTTTCCCAGGGGTGCCAAAACTCGATATTCAATGCTGTCACTGCAGCATTGAATAAGAACATAAGATATGCCATAATGGATCAGACCAAGGTCCATCAAGCCCAGTATCCTGTTTCCAACAGTGGCCAATCTAGGTCATATGTACCTAACAGTTTCCCCAAGGGACACAAGTTCCACAATGCTTGTATTGGTTCAAGCATTGATATCCTGGGTCCCTTCTTAATAATGGTTTATGGACCTTTCCTCCAGGAACTTGTCCAAACCTTTTTTAAACCCAGCTACACTAACAGCCTTTACTACATCCTCCGGTAACAAATTCCAGAGTTTGATTACACGTTGAGTGAAAAAATATTTTCTTTTATTAGTCTTAAATAGTTTACCCTGTAGCTTCATTGCATGTCCCCTAGTCTTTCTATATTCTGATAAGGTAAACAATCGATCTACGTTTACCCGTTTCACTCCGTTCATTAATTTATAGACTTCTATCATATCTCCCCTCAGCCGTCTCTTTTCCAGGTTAAAGAGCCCTAACCTTTTTAGCCTTTCTTCATAGGACTATCCTTCCATCCCCTTTACCATTTTGGTGGCTCTTCTCTGAACCTTTTCTAAAATCGCTATATCCTTTTTAAGATACGGCGACCAGAATTGCACACAATATTCAAGGTGTGGTCTCACCATGGAACGATATAGAGGCATTATAATATCTTTTGTTTTATTTTCCATTCCTTTCCTTATTTATTTATTTATTTATTTATTTATTACATTTTCTTTTATACCGCGCTATTTAAGATCAGTGCGGTTTACAATAAAACATTGAATCTACACATCTCAGTTTAGTGATTTGTGCTTACAATAAACAGGTAAAAATAACTCGGATGTACAATGAACAAGTTTCTTAACAGGGAGAACAGGGAGAACAATAACTATATACATGGTTACGTGCACAGCACGAGCTTCTCAGAGTAAGTTAATTATGGAGGCGGTTAAGGTGTGGTTGCAGGTATTCAGACTAGGAGTGTATGATGTATGGGCTTGAGGAGCTACCATGAGGTGTGGAAGTAGGTGACTGTGGAGGGGGGGCTGCGGCATTGTAGTAAAGGAGAAAAAGGTGATGCTTCAGTTCCTTCTTGAATTGGGAGAGATCGCTGATGGTTCTGATAGGCGCCGGGAGTGCGTTCCAGCAAGATGGTGCAAAAAAGGCAAAGGCTCTAGATCTGGTAGCTTGAGAGCACTTAGTACTTGCCTTAGGTAGAATGAGGGTGTCATACCTAGCATTCTATTTGCTCTCTTGGCCGCCGCTGCACACTGGGCCGAGGGTTTTAACATGGTATCCACAATGACGCCTAAATCTTTTTCCTGGGTGGTGGTTCCTAATGTGGAACCTTGCATCGTGTAACCATAGTTTGGGTTGTTCTTCCCTAGGTGCATAACCTTGCACTTGTCCACATTAAATTTCATCTGCCATTTTGATGCCCAGTCTTCCAATTTATCAAGATCCTCTTGCAATTTTCCACAATCCTCTTGGGTTTTAACAACTTTAAATAGTTTTGTGTCATCTGCAAATTTGATAACCTCACTCGTTATTCCACTTTCCAGGTCATTTATGAATATGTCAAAAAGCAGCGGACCCAGCACAGATCCCTGGGGTACACCACTATTCACCTTTCTCCATTGGGAAAATTGGCCATTTAGCCCTACCCTCTGCTTTCTATCTTTTAACCAGTTCCTGATCCACAATAGTACACTGCCTCCTATCCCATGACTCTAGCTTTGCCAAAAGTCTTTGATGAGGGACCTTGTCAAAGGCTTTCTGAAAGTCCAGATACACAATATCAACCGACTCACCTTTGTCCACCTGATTATTCACTCCTTCAAAGAAACATAACAGATTAGTAAGACAAGATCTTCCTTGTCTAAAGCCATGTTGGCTGTCTCCCATTAGGTCATGACTATCTACATGCTGAGTAATTTTATTCTTTATGATGGTTTCTACCATTTTTCCCGGTACTGACGTCAGGCTCGCCGGTCTGTAGTTTCCCGGATCACCCCTGGAACCCTTTTTAAAAATTGGTGTTACATTGGCGATCCTCCAATCTTCAGGTATTAGAGATGATTTTAATGATAGTTCACAGATTACTAATAGCAGGTCTGCAATCTCGTATTTCAGTTCTTTCAACACCCTTGGATGTATACCATCCGGCCCAGGTGATTTGCTACTCTTCAGTTTATCTAATAGTTGTAATACATCTTCCCGATGTATCGATATTTCCTTCAATTCTTCCGCACCTTTAAATACCACTTCAGTCATGGGTAACATCCCTACATCTTCCTCAGTAAAGACTGAAGCAAAGAATTCATTCAATCTCTCCGCTATCGCCTTGTCGCCTCTTAGTGCTCCTTTAACCCCTTTATCATCTAATGGACCAACTGACTCTCTCACAGGTTTTTTTGCTACGAATGTACTTGAAAAGGTCTTTACTTCACGTTTTTGCTTCCGCAGCAAGCTTCTTCTCAAATTCTCCCTTTGCCTGCCTTATCAATGCCTTGCATTTGACTTGCCAGTGCTAGTGCTGTTTCCAGGTTTCATCGTTTGGCTCTTTTTTCCATATCCGGGGTTAGGGGTGAGAAGGCAGGGCTATGCGCCATAGCGGCGCATAGCCTAACTACTTGAATATCAGGCCCTATAGGTTTAATGCACACTAGGAGGTTAGTGCAGGACTACAGCAACAGCGAGCATGGTAAAATTCGAATGCTAACTGCACAGTGCACAACAGGGCGAAAACTGGGTGGGATGGAACGAAGAGTGAGTAATGACTGCACATTGCAGTTAGAGCAGGGATAATTAACACATACTAAAGGTCATTGTAGTAAGCACAGGTGCACTTAACACCACTTCAATGTGTGGCATTAAGTGCACTCACATTAGCAGTGCTTACAGTTTTAGTATGGTGAGGTACTTCTCAGCATGGTAACTGCAGGTGGATATCCTGAGCATGCTCTCAACAGGTAATGTGGAGCCATTGCACTTACTCCATATTGATTTTGGTACCACACATGTATTAAGTGTATATCCTTAAAGCATTTTAGTAAACATGCCCCTTAGGGGCCCTTTTACTGAAGTGCCTATGGTTTTGCACTGAATGCATGTTTAGCATGAAAATTAACATGCGGTAAGTGCAAATCTTTTGCTGTAATTGTTGGGGCTGTGGCCAGCATGTTCTTAATATTTATCATGAAGATGTGTATAATAATGCATATTGAGGTAGAAGTAATTGCACTCACACTAACTGCAACATTGACAGTGCACGATATGTACTCACCCGCTAACTACAATGTACTCACCACAAACACTCTCTGCTGCCCACTGGCCAATTGGATAAAGCACAGTTACTTACCTGTAACAGGTGATCTCTGGGAACAGCAGGAATAAGTCTTCACATATGGGTATGTTGGTACCAACGGAGCCTGCACGGGAACGCTCCCCAGCGTCCAAAAAGA
The DNA here is from genome assembly GCA_033557465.1 of Ichthyophis bannanicus. Taxonomy (NCBI): domain Eukaryota; kingdom Metazoa; phylum Chordata; class Amphibia; order Gymnophiona; family Ichthyophiidae; genus Ichthyophis; species Ichthyophis bannanicus. The sequence goes on along the minus strand of CM066036.1, from coordinate 640,842,316 downwards.
AAGCTTTTGGGAGCATCCCACACGCATGCGTGCTGTCTTCCCGCCCATTCACTTTCCTCTCATCAGTTGGGTTTGTAGCTGAGTCCGAAGGAGGGAAGTAGACAAATTAGAGAGAGAGAGAGAGAGAACAACTCCTAGGGGAGGTGGGTGGGTTGTGAAGACTTATTCCTGCTGTTCCCAGAGATCACCTGTTACAGGTAAGTAACTGTGCTATCTCCAGGAACAAGCAGGAATGAGTCTTCACATATGGGGACTCCCAAGCTAAAGATGCCTGGAGGAGGTCCCAGCATGTTGCAAATCTAATGGATGGGCCATGCTATTTTCCAGAACCTCAGGCATCCAAGGGATGGAGGGTAGGAGTTGAATAAAAAAGGGTGTGCTGTGGAACAGCTTGAGTAAACAAGGGGTCTAGAGGGGAGTCCTTGTATAGACCATAATTGTTAGCAAATATTGAATTCCAATTTTCTAATGTGGACCTTACTCAAAGTATTGCAGAAAGTATTTGTTGAGGGTAATATGATCTGGTGCCCAGAGTCAGTACATTATCCTCAAAGAATTTACCTCACTGTGAAGTAGAGGAACATAATTTTTGCAATACAGGCAGAGGTCAGAAGCCTTAATGGCTAGAACTAATCCCAGAAGAAAAACTGGGGGAGTTTAATGAGGTTGGACTTTGGAAGAGAACAACTGCCAGTGTGCAACCTAATCTATTCTGTTGGAGCCAAAAAGAATTAAAGATGGCTAAGAATAGTAGACAGGCCGGTTGCCTGCAATGATAAAATGTCCAAGTGGTTTGTGGAACCTCTCTTGGAATTATCTGTTATTAAGGCAGCAGAAAAAGTTAGGTCCTATAGATTGGAAAAGGACCGACAGACATAATTAAGAGTGGTAAAACTCAATTAGTGTCTGATAAGCTGTCTAAAAGAAATATTTGAGAAGATTGTAAAGGGAAAGAAACTCTGTATGGAAATCAGTTACTGGAGTAGGTATTGAAGAAAAACCTATGGGCTCAAAAGGTAAGCCCTCCAGTTGAATAGCATCACTCTTAGAGACCATATGTTCCGACTAAGAGGGATAGAAGCAATACAGAGTTGAGAAGACTTACAATTTGGTAAGTCCCTTGCAGTCCAAACTAAGAGATATCCTCGTACAGGAAAACTGTCAAGGTGAAGGACATAGCCTACCTTGTTGCTAGTTGTTACTCCTCTTTTTCCTTCAAAAAGGAGAGGAGAACCCTGTTACCTGTAAGGCATGATTGTCCTCAGTAGCTCTTGGAGCTAAAAGAATGGATTTCTCTTGTGGCAAGAGATTCATGCCTAAAGCCGAGGATTGAGTCAGTGTATCACTGATATCTCTTATTTAATGTTTTCATGGCCCCCCTCTGGCCCTCCTTGCACTCCTAGTTCAACAGCACAGCATTTCTGCTCACTACTATGCTGACAATATCATTCTTCTCCACCATACAGACCCCACTGTCCCAGATCTTACTCTCCTCAATTTCTGTTTGGCCTCAGTGTCCTCCTGGTTCTCCTCTAATTTTTTGCACGTGAATCCCTCCAAAACATCTGCCATTTGGTTTACCTCCGGTGCCCCAATTCCCCCTCTCGCTCCTTTTTTGTCCTGCTCTCCATTGCCAGTAGTCTCCTCCCTACGCTACCTAGAAGTCACCCTGGACTCCGCCTTATCCTTCAAAGAACATATTTCTTCTGTCGTACAGTGGTCCTTTTACACCTTAAGACAACTCCGTGCCGTTCGCCCCTTCATATCAGTCTCCTCCATGACCACATTATTACTGTCCTTGGTGGTATCTCGCTTGGACTACTGCAATGTTGTCCTGGCTTGGCTTCCCCAAACCCAATTGCGGAGATTACAACTTGTCCACCACACAGCTGCACGTATTCTCACACATGCTTCTCATTTCGATCACATCACCCCCATCTTGATTCACCTACACTGGCTTCCCCTTGTTTTTCATATACAGTTCAAAGTACTTATATATGTGCATAAAACCATCCATACCGGTATTCCTCTCTACCTCGCCAACCTAATCCATCTTCATTCGTCTCACCGCTCTCTCAGATCAATCCACCTGAACCGTATGTCCCTTCCTTCTCCATCACAAGCCCACCTTGAGTCCACCCGCTCCTCAGCGTTTTTCTTTTTGGGCCTCCTGACTCTGGAACTCGCTCCCCCCCGCCCTCCGGTTAGAACCCTCCTATAAAATTTTTAAGACCAAGCTGAAGACCCACCTCTTCTGCACTGCCTTTAACCTTCCTCCTCCCTCCACTCCCCTTTCCCTTCCACCCCGCTGAACCGGGATGTATTTAACCATCTGTTATGGCGCACCTTGTTTTTGCTCTCTCTGCTGCTTTATTCTATTTCTCCACTCTATCCTTTCTCTAAATTTTTTATGGCATTCCTTTTCAGCAGCCTTATATTTTGTTATTGTACACCGCTCTGGTGCCATCGGTAAAGAGCGATATATTAAATGAGCCAATAAAGATAAAGATAAAGGATGAGATGAACTGTAAATGCTACTTTTCATAAGAAGTAGGTTACTGGTTCTAAACCTCAAACAGGAAAAAGAGATTCAATGAATAAACTATCAGAAACCCTGCGACTGCTGGGTTTGCTGAGCCTGTTGAGGTTTTGATTTTCTTAGCCTGGTTTGATGTTGCCCTTCTTTGGAAACATCTGCATGATGGGTAGAAGATGGATAAAACTTTTTCCCCCTAGGGGGATAAAGTTTGTTAGGAGAATTTTTAGTAGCTGGATTAGAGGAAAGTTTTGACAATCCTCTGAAAGCAAAAATATCAGTGTTTAACTGATTAGCTTGGAATAAAGCATCCTTGTTAAAAAGATTCTCACCAGTACAAGGAGTATTTGCCAGCCTTTCTTGCACCCATTTGTCCAAGTCTGAAGCTTGGAGCCAGGCCATGCATCGTGCCCTATGGCTATAGCAGAAGTTCTGCTAATAGACTCAAAACAGTCCAGGGAAGCATGATTAAGGCACTTAGAGACATTTTGAGCATGACTGACTAATAAGGAATAGTCTGCTCTTTTATGTTCTTGAAGAAAAGGGTTCAAAAGCTTTAAGTTCTTTGTGACCTCTTCAAGAGACAATCCCATATAGAAAATATATGAGATAATTCTTGCTGAAAGCATGGATGCCTGGAAGCATCGACGTCCAAAGGCATTTAAAGTCCTAGACTCACGACCTGGCGGATAAGAGGAGTGCTTCTTTGCACTCTTAATACACCTCATTGCTGATTCTACAACAATAGAATGATGAGGAAGTTGAATCTTTTGAAAACCTGGAGAAGGTGGCACCTTGTACATAGTGTCAAGTGTCTTAGAATGTGGGGCTACGATTAAAGGAGTTTCCCACATTCTTAAAAGTAGATCCTGTAAGATCTAATGCAAAGGAAGCATGATTCCCTCCTTTGGAATCCAGGGGGATTGCAGAGTCTCTGAATCTCCTGGTATGGATTCTTCACCAGGTATAAAAATGACAAGTAACTTTGCCATATCAAGCAGAAAAGCTTGAAAAGAAATCTCTCCTGAGGAGAACCCCCTAAAATGAGGGGTAAAGGCTAGAATTGTTGAAAATTCAGCCTTGGTACCGATGGATTCATCCCAGTCATCGGGATCGGAAGAATTGAAAGGATGAAGCATCAGATTTTCTTTAAAGCGATGTCTTCGGTACCACCCGAGGTCGGTACCGAGACGAGTCGGTACCGAGTCCTCCATGCTAGAGAGCGATTCCAGGCTCGGCATAGAAGGAAGCGAGTCTGTCGAAGCAAGCTTGGACGGTACCAACACCGATGCCGATGTCGATGTCGATACCGGTACCAAAGCCGATACCGATACTGGAGGAATGGTCTGCAGCAACTCTAGCGGTACTGAAGTAGCCGAGAGCGCTAGACTACATTCATCGGTGAGGAGTGTTTCATCCATCAACATAGCCGATGCCGGGGTGTCGGTACCACTCGAAGCGGTCACAACCACCGAGCATGGCCCAGGTATGTTCACCGAGGTAAGAACCCCAGGAACAACCTGAAGCCCCATTAATGCTTTGCAGCCCGAAGACTCCCACCGGGGCTTTATTGCCAAAATGTCCTTGAGGGCAAGGCCAGAGGCATCTCGATGCTGAGAAGGAGATCTACCACTCGAGGACTGGCTAGTCTTTACAGACTTTTGTTTGGTTACCTGATCCTGTGAAAAAGAAGATATTCTAGCTGGTGACATCGAGTGCGATGTGAACCGGGTATCGAGTTGTGCTCGATCCTGAAGACTTCTTCTGTTTGAGCTCCAGCAGGAGAGACATTCCAGTGGGCAATGGTCAGGACCTAAACATTTTAGACACCAAGTATGAGTGTCTAAAAATATATCTGTACCGCCACACTTTGAGCATTTCTTAAGGATAGTGGCTGGCTTTTCCATAATGGAAGGATAGAGGCCTAGTGGCCTAGAAACCGTCAGGCACTAAACAGGAAAAAATTCCTAAAGAAAAGAAGAAATTTTTTAGCAAAAAGAAGAAAAGCACCAGTGGTACCGGTGGCGTCGAGGGAAGGCAGACGCGACCACAAAAAACTAAGAATAAAAAGAAGAATTTTCTGCGGTGACAGGAATACGTCCTGCCGGCTCCGTGGAAAACTGATGAGAGGGAAGTGAATGGGCGGGAAGGCAGCGCGCATGCGTGTGGGATGCTCCCAAAAGCTTTCTTTTTGGACGCTGGGGAGCGTTCCCGCGCAGGCTCCATCGGTACCGACGTACCCATATGTGAAGACTCATTCCTGCTTGTTCCTGGAGATTGCATGTTTGCTGATGGCAGTCCCTGGACTGTCTGGGGCTAAAAGTTGGGTGGATAATTCTAAGGGTTTTAGTTTTCTCCAAATGGAAGGCTCTCTTGCAGTCCAAATTATGCAATGCCTTTTTCGGGAATGAGGTCTGGGGGAAAATGATGGCAGGACATATGACAGAGAAGAGCGGCCAAAATGATAAAGGGGATGGAAGGATACGCCTATGAGGAAAGGCTAAAAATGCTGGATGTGACTGGCCTCCTGGAGGGTTCGGGTTCTGAAGTTTCTACTCCTACTTCGTCGACTCTCCTTGTGCAGTGTGCTTTGGTATCTGATAAAGATTGGCTCCTGAAAATGTTCTTTAAGAAAAGATGTGATACGTTTTTGGGTCTCAGGATATCAATGTTTCCTGATTTAGTTAGAGAGACACAAAGAAGGAGAAAGCAGTTTTTGCTTTATAAATCTGGGGTACTGGCTTTAGGGGGTACCTTTTTTCTGAGGTTCCCTTGTAGATGCCTAGTGCTTATGGAGGGAAATAAGTATGTTTTCTCTGATCCTATTGATTTGGGTAAATTTATCAGTGCTAGACTTCCGGATGGGGTCTCTAATGAGTGATCTGTGGATTTATTACAGCTTTATCCTCTATGAATGTATTCTAGGGGTACGTGGCCTTCTGGGTTTTTTTTTTTCTTTATATTTTACTTTTGTATCACTTTTCCAATTCTCTGTATTGGGTGGGTTTGTTTCTTCTCCTCCTCTCTTGAAGTGTGGACTACAACAGTGTAATGCTCTATTTATGCTTATTATTTTTGTTTGGAATGCCTTATTACTTGCTGGCACTGTATCTGATGTAAAGAATTATTGTCTTACTGATTTTGTGAAATTCTATAAATAAATAATTAAAAAAAAAAATGCTAGGGCTTTTCAACTTGGAAAAAAGATGACTGAGGGGAGATAAGATAAAGGGCTATAAAATAAAAAATGGAGGGGAATGAGTAAACATGGATTGGTTGTTTACTCATTCAAAAAGTAGAAAGACTAGGGAAACACAATGAACCTACAATATAGTACATTTAAAACTAATCGGAGATTATATTTTTTCACTCAATGTGTAATCAAACTCTGGAATTTGTTACCGGAAGATGTATTAAAAGCTGTTAGTGTAACTGGATTTAAGAGAGGTTTGGACAAGTTCCTGGAGGAAAAGTCCATAAACCAGGACTTGACAAATTTTATGTAGATTTAGGAGCCAGGCCGAAATCTTAGGAGCAGTGCTTGTGACTTCTTTGCGTTCCTTCCCCCCCCCCCCCCACCCATTGTCTCTCACACTGGTCGCATAATCTCAAGTCTCATGAGACCAATGCCACAGTTCCTACACCATGCATCATCTTTGGATAACAATAGTTATAGCTTTAGATAGCAAGTGTCTGTGTGTGGGTGCGGTGCAATGGTGATGTGCCTGCCTGTATGTGGGATGTGGCGATGGGTGCTTTTGTGCGAGTGGGGCATGGGGTTGCACTGCAGAGCTGAGGAGTCTATGTGTAGGGTACACAGAGGTGGGGTGCCTCTGTCTGTGTGAATGTGAGGGTGAATGTATGTGTGTGTGTGCGGTGCAGAGATGAGGTGCTTATGTGTGTGTGTGTGTGTGTGTGTATGTATGTAGTGTGGAGCTGGGGGGGGGGTGTCTGTACTGAGGGAGGGGTGCTTGTGTGTGAGTCTGTACTGAGGGGGTGGGGTGATTGTGTGTCTGTTCTGGGGGTTGGGGTCCCCTTTTGTGTCCATGCATTCATTCCTTTAACCTCCAACACCAACCACTCTTCTTCCCCCCGCCCCTGCTCTCCATTCCCCCATCTTCCTTCCCTTTTTTTTAAGTTACTGATCCTTTAAGTTTTTACTGCCATAAACCATTATTAAAGAGGATCAGGGAAATCCACTGCTTACCCCTCGGATAAGCAGCATGGAATTTGTGTACTTTGTTGGGAACTTGACAGGTACTTGTGACCTGGATCAGCTGCTGTTGGAAACAGGAAACTGGGCTTGATTGACCCTTAGTCTGACCTAGTATGGCATATCTTATGTTCTTACCTTATGATTGGTTAAGGTGAAAATCCAATAACACCCTAGGAAGAAAGTTTAGATGCATGTACAGAATCATCCTATTATTAAAAAAAATTGTATAGGGTGGATCAGATATCAGAGCCTGCATACCAAAGTTACTGCAACCAAAAAATAGGACCTTCCAGGTCAGGTACTTCAGTCCAAAAGGTATCTTTCTTCAGCTGGGTTACGACAACATTGACATCCCTATGACACTGTGGGAGACTTTCATTCATTTCATTTCATTTCATTTGACTTGAAGGGAAACTTCAAAAGAAGTAAGCCCCACATGAAATGAACAACTAAGATGAGTTTACCTTCTACATAGTGATGATAGGTGTCAATTGCACTGAGATGTACCCTTACAGAGCTAAAAAAAAATAATATCTTTATTTTGTATACCAACTAACCATCATTACAATGGAAATAATCCACAGCAACACTGTCAAAGTCTCTATTCCTTTTTAACAGAAGAATTCCCCCATCCCTCCTTCTCCCCACCTCTTCCCTTTCTCAACCAACATTCCCCCCATCAAAAGCAGCATGAGGAAAATCCGTGGGTATCTGAGGATCTTGTTATCCAGATAAACCATGGGCTGTCACCAATGAAGACAAATAGGGGCTGTAATAGAGAGTAGGGGGTGAGAAGCTAGACAGAAAGAACTCTGCCTCCACAGAGCTACCTGAAACTCCCAAGGAAGATGGTAAGCTAGTCCCTAGTATCATATCTTTCCCAGTAATTACAATGAATTCATTGGGCCTTGTACACTTGAACTTTAACCACATGGGTATTCTATTAACTCCTGTTTTCCCATCACTAGATATAACTCAAACTTACACAAGTACCCACATAGAGGAAAATCCATCCATAATCCTCCAGTCGTGACCACATATTATGGCTGCTGGGGATTTCTTCTGCAGAAGGGGAACCCTTAAGGATGACATTAGCAGGAGAGAAGAGGCGCGCCAGATCTGCAAGTCACTGGCATGCTAAGCAGATCTTTCCCTCCCAGCAGCAGGGAGGGAAAGATCTGCTTAGCATGCCGGTGGAAGGCTTAAGGGGTGCCTTTTAGCTGTCCTGTCATTGCCTGCCGCCGCTGAGAGAAGAAAAAGTGGCGGCGGCAGGCAATGGAAGACAGCTAAAATGCGCCCCTTAAGCCTTTGTGCCCTGTGCGGCCACACCGCTCACACAGGGCTAGGTACGGGCCTGGACATTAGTGCTCATACTCTCCGACCAAGCAGGCCTTCTCTCCTGCTTCCTATTGCTGCACCACTGTCCTTTCTCTAATCTGCTGCAACTGCTGGGGTCTTTTATTGCAGAAGGGGCATACCTAAGGATGATGTCAGTGCTCACCCTCACCCTTTAGGACAGTTTTTCTCTCTCCAGACCTCCTCGTCTGCTCTGTACTGACTGCATCACTGGCTCTCTTCCTGACATTAAGGGGTTTGCTTACTAAAAGTCAGCACATCTGCCGCTGCACTCCAGCTGAGTGAATAAGAAAACTGACTAAATTTCAGCTATTTATCTTCAGGTAAATATTTGGTTAAATCCAGTAAGCTAGGTCTTCAGTTGAATATTCTCCTATTACTAGAAAATCAAAATTTGATTAAAGCTGTTTAATCTCGTCACTCAATATACGGTACAAAAGTTAACTGGATAAGTTATCTAGTTAACCTAAGGACAACCTTTAGTGTGATCAGATTGACCACATGAAGTTAACTGGATAGCGCTCACTATCAATGCTATCTGGGTAACTATCTGGCATATCCTAGGAATGCCTTCCAGTCCTCCTCCCCATAACTACATAAGTTTTAGTCAGCAGTGAGACATCTAGTTAAAAGCCATGCATTCATCAGTCCCAGTGATTTAAAAGAGAAATGTTATGCAGTGAAGTCCTGAGGCTGACCACATAAATCTTATGAATATCTAGCACATCAGTTTTTAAAAATTCATACTGCTTTAGGCCCCCTTATTGGGAAATACGGCAGAATATGTAAGTATAAAAATTGAAATAGAAATGATGTCATAGAGGAATTTATTAACTACCAATATGTTTTCATTTATGAGTAAATTAGTGACATTGTGTTGTATGCATATTTATATTAAATTACATCCCTGTAGAAGACAAATTGGATGTGGCACAATATATAGCATTATTTTCATCCTGTTACCCTGCAATTATGCAAAATTACATGTGCGTATCAAACAGCATGAATCATTCAATTTTGCTGGCTATGCCCTGCCACTGTAATGTTTTTGTAACAATGTAACGGTTTTAGTAATTTATACTGTGTTATGTTAATCCTATGCTGCATTTTTTAAAATACTGATGACATTTTTAGAAATACTTAAAATATCAAAGTATTAAGAGCTAATATAATTTATTTCACCTTTAAAATGATTTAGTTGTAATTTGAAGTTGCTGATAGGTTAGAACACGGAAGGAAAGAAAAACTACTTTATTTTTCAATTAAATGATGAGAATGAATCTCACAAATATAAGATATGCCATACTGGGTCAGATCAAAGGTCTATCAAGCCCAGAACCTTGTTTCCAACAATAGCCAATCCAGGTCACCAGTACCTGTCAGGTTCCCAAAAATTAAACTGATTCCATGATGCTTATTCCAGGAGTAAGCAGTAGATTTCCTCAGTTCACTTTAAATAATGGTTTATGAATGTTTCCTCCAGGAACTTGTCCAAACCTCTTTTAAACCTAGCTACACTAACAGTTTTTACTATATCCTCTGGCAACAAATTCCAGTTTGATTGTGCATTTAGTGAAAAAATATTTTCTCTGATTTGTCTTAAATGTGCAACATTGTGGCTTCATTACATGTCCCCTAATCTTTCTACTTCTTGAAGAAGTAAACAACTGATCTACATTTACCCATTTCACGCCACTCATTATTTTATAGACTTCTATCTTATATCTGGAGTGGAGGAATAGCTTACTGCCCAGAAGATCTGGGGTTGATTCCCACTGGCACTCCTTGTGGTCTTGGGCAAGTCACTTTACCCTCCATTTCCTTGGAAGAAAAGGCCTGGCAATCTACTTCTGGTCATACCTTGCCAAGAAAACCACGGGGCTGCTGGGTCGCCGGGAGTCAGCATTGATTTGAAAGCACTTAAAAAAAATCATATCTCCACTGAGCTGTGTCTTCCAAGCTGAAGAGCCCTAAATTTTTAAATGTTTCCTTGAAGGGGTATCCTTCCATCCCTTTTATCATTTTGGTCGTTTTTCTCTGTAATCTTTCTAATTCTGCTATATCTTTTTTAAAATATGGCGACTAGAACTGCACACCATATTCGAGGTGTGGTCACACTATGAAGTGATACAAAGGCATTATAATATCCTTGGTTTTAGTCTCCATTCCTTTCTGTTTGATTCCTAGCATTCTATTTGTTTTCTTGGCCACTACTGCACACTGGGCAGAGGGTTTCAACCTAATACCCACAATGATGCCAAAATCCTTTTCCTGGGTGGTGATTCCTAATGTACATCTTGTAACTGTAGCTCGGGTTGTTCTTCCCTAAGTGCATAAATTTGTACTGGCCCACATTAAATCTCATCTGCCATTTGGATGCCCAGAATCCCAATTTCTGAAGATCCTCCTGCAAGTTTTCACTATCTTCTTGTAATTTAACAACTTTGAATAATTTTATGTCATCTGCAAATTTGCTTACCTCACTTGTTCCCTTTTCCAGGTCATATATAAATATATTAAAAAGCAGTTGGTCCTATACAGATCTCTGGGGTACTTCACGTTTCTTCATTAAAACATTTGGCCATTTAACCCTAAACTCCATTTTTTTCTTGTAATCTGTTCCCAATCCACAATAGTAAACTGCCTCCTAATCTATGACTTTAATTTCCTCAAGAGTCCCTCATGAGGGACCTTGTCAAAGGCTTTCTGAAAATCCAGATACACTACCAACTGACCACCTTTATTTATGTGTTTATTCACACCTCCAAGAAAATAAAATTAGTGAGACAAGACTTTCTTTGGATAAACCCATGTTGGCTTTGTCCCATTAAACCATGACTATTTATGTGTTCAGTAATTTTATTCTTTATAATGGTTACTGCCATTTTGCCCGACATTGATGTCAAACTCACTGATCTGTAGTTTCCTGGATCACTCTTACAACAATTTTTTAAAAATTGTTGTTATGTTAGTCACTCTCGTCTTGAGGTACCAGAGATGATTTTAATGATAGATCAGATTACTAATGCAAATGCAATGCAATGTGTGCCTTTGAGTCAGTCCTGACTCCTGGCGACCCAGAAGCTCCTGGGTTTTCTTGGCAGTGTGACCGGAAGTAGATTGCCAGGCCTTTCTTCCGAGGCAATGGAGGGTTAAGTGACTTGCCCAAGGCCACAAGGAGTGCTAGTGGGAATCGAACCCTGGTTGCTTCATTACCAAGCCAGTGTTCTAACCACTACGCTACTCCTCCACTTCAGATTACTAATAGTAGGTCTAAAATCTCATTTTTGAGTTCTTTCAGCATACTGGGAATATGCCATCCAGTTCAGGTGATTTGCTACTCTTTAGTTTATCAAATTGTTGTATTACACTTTCAAGGTTTATCATAATTTGTTTCAATTCCTCCTTTATATCACCTTTAACATCATTTCTGGCATTGGTAACTTCCTTATGTCTTCTTCAGTAAAGACAGAAGAAAAGAATTAATTCAGTCTCTCCAATAAGGGCTTGTCCTCCTTTACTGCCCTTTTTAATCTTCTATAATCTAATAGTACAACTTACTCTCTCAAAGGTTTTGTGCTACAAACCTTATTCTGCATCCCAAATGTGTCCTGAGGATTCTACAGACAAGTGTTCAGGTTAACCACAATGAATATGTGGTTGTGGTTGTTGCTGTTGAGTTGATGGAGACTCCTGGTGACCCTATGAATAGTTGCCCATATGACTATCCCCAACACAAAACAATGGTCAACTGCCAGAGTGATACTGCAATGCCAAAATCCAAAAACACTCCACCACAACAGGACTGGTAGTTAATATACCAACAAAAAGAGAAAAAAGACTTCTTTATGTCCCACAGTCTCTCTGTATCTTTTACCAACCTATAAGGGGATCTCAGAACTCACGGGCTAATGAGTGAATTACATCAATCTCTGTAAAACATTCGCCCTTTTGCATCAATGACCAACCCTTATGGTGAGCATATACATCAGCAATGTGCAGAAAGAATGCAACAGCAAACTTAGCTTCAAAAATCCTTCAGCCTGTCACGATCAATCTGGTGCCTGTGATAAGGAAGCTTATCATAGCTCAGGAAGGAGCTATAGTAAAGGTGAAGTGACTCTGAACAAGCAACCTGTCAGTTCTGGTAGAAATAAGAAAACAGAATTTTCCCATAAAAGACTACCAGTCCCAGAATGCACCAGGTTTCCAACAGCCATTAGAGGAGCTGAAGTGGGGAAACGTGTGTTCAATCAGGAGGGCTATGAGGTAATCCCCAAGCACTCATCTCAAAGGGGAGGGCCTGATTCAGCACAGCTGCGCTGTGCTAGGGTGGAGCACTCATCTAAGCAGAATAAAGGTAGAGTTTATTCTACAGAGAATCATCCTCAGTTTCATCTGGGAGATCCTCATCCTCAGTTTCATCTTGGACATCCTCAGCTTGGACATCTTCATCATCTGGAGGATCATCAGAAGCAGAAGCCAGAGCGGACGGACAGAGAGGGCAAGAAACCCTTTGGAAGAAAGAAGAGAAAAGCATTTGGGAGGTCTGAAGGAGTCCAGAGCAGTAGGTATACTGGGAGACATTCAAAAGGCCAGCATACACCATTGGACTGGGGAAAGCCAGAGGAATGGTGCTGCAGAGCTAGGAATCTCCAGACGGTACCTGTGAGGGAGACGGCTGCACTTGGAAGGGACCCTAGGACCCGTGCCAGAAGGTATGTGAAGAGAGACACAGTGTCCAGGGATCTGGATTGGAAGGCTGGACATAAGAACTGGACTACATACTGGCCAGGCTATTTAGAGAGGAACTCTAACAGCAATGAAAGCTCAGGTATGAACACTGATCTATGCCCTAGCTATACCCTTGAAAGACAGCAGGGAAACAAGTATTCTCCTGAGAGTGCTCCATTGAGAAATTCCTCTGTGCCAATCCATGATATTGAACCCATGATTGTTGAAGAAGGGGAAGGAGCGGTCTTAGATACAGGCTGTGAATATATGGATTGCTCTCTGTCTAAACTCCTTTGGTAATTTTCTGTTACAAAGTACAGCAACCATCACAAAGAAATACAAACTTGTTCTTTAATCTATTCAGAAAAGCTCCTGAGTAGGATTTTGGGCCACGCAGTAGAAAGCAAGCCAGCTAAGGGGTTTCAGCTGGATAACTGCTAGCAACTGAGCCTTACCTAATTGCTTGTGAGCTCTGAGGGAATCACTTCTGAGTCTATGTGTGAAGATATAAGAAGTTAACCTGAAAAGAACAGTTTTTCCCTTCTTTGTGGGTTTTGCTTGTTGTTTGAAACACTGCTAAGAAAATATTAGCTAAAGCCTACAGAAAAGACCAGTTTGTTACCAACCAGGTCTTTATTCTTTTGATTTGATTGCCTGACAAGTTCAACTGTTGTTTTCCTGATTTTGTTTTTCTAAGTTTAACACTGAAAGCAAGTATCCTGTTTTATGTGCTACCAAGCATATCTGTGTTGGGAGAAATAACCCCATAAATAAATATCTTATTGGCTTTACACTCAAGCACAACTAATTATTGTGAGCAGCTGTGTCTGGTGTGAATGGACTGCATTTCCCACAATCCCTTGCAAATCATATTGATATATGCACTTGCCAAGACTGTGAACATTCTCACCCAGGCAGCCGTCTGACATGCCCCAACGCCCCACTTAAGCGCCCATCGAGCGTTTCACGCTATGTTTCATCAGGGGGTACACTTGCTCCCAAAGCTACAAAGAAACAAAACCATAACATTAAAACCTCACCTATTCCCACAATCAACCAATCAATTAAAATCCATATACTACTTACCGAAACCACATTGTTCCACCTCAGTCAGTGTCAGCTTAACTTCAACATGGCTGGGCAAACTTCAACAACGCCGTGCATGCGAACTAACCTCCTACTCTTTTAAAACCCAACCATGCAATGACATCACACAATGTCCAATGAACATCAGCAACATTACACCTAAAAACTGTCCAGCTGCTCGCAAAATAAAGTATGTCAACTTGGTCACGAAGTATTCCCCTCTTAGTTCGTGCATACAGCGAATATTTAAGAAACATGGGAATTTGTTGCACATTATTCCAGGTCTAGAGAATAAGCAGTCAGGTGTGTATGGCAGAGACATCAGAATCTCCAGAAAAGATTGAGTCCCTCAGTATTGTGTCCCTTATTGCAAGATGAAGGGGAGCTAGGGGGGCATCGTAAATGAGGTGCTTGTGGGAGTTGTGTGGTTACATGGGACATTACTCATTTCACGTATCATGGGAGGGATTTTAAGTTGAGAAGGCGGACCTCGTGTGATTTGGAGTTTGTAGTTTATGGTATACAGTGCCTATGTGAGTTATTGTATATAGGAAAGACCAATCGGCAGTTCCGGAAGCGTATACTGGAACATAAAAGTAGGATCCATTGTCGAGTAAAGGAGGCACCTATAGTACAGCATCATTTGGATTTTGGTCACACATATTTGGATCTGAGGTGCTTTTGTCTTGATGAGGCGGTGGCTGGCAGAGGGGGTAAAACAAGAGAACAAGTTTTGTTGCTTTGTGAACAGAGATGGATCTTTCGTGTGCGCACGGTGGTCCCAGAAGGTTTAAACATGCAAATCGATTGGGGTGTGTGTTTTTGAGTGTAGTTTAGGTTGAGAGGACAAGCTGACTTGGAGTGGCTACATATGTTTGTACATTATAATCTTATTCGGTGGGGCCTCATGGTTTGGAGGATGGCCAGATTAGGTATATTCTTACGGGGGTCTTTAAAAACATTATTGGTCTTTTTGTATATGCAGTGCTCCTGCTGTTTATTTGGTTTTGTTTGCAATGTTTGATACTGGGGTATTGCTGGGTTTTTTGCGAGCAGCTGGACAGTTTTTAGGTGTAACGTTGCTGATGTTCATTGAACATTGTGTGACGTCATTGCATGGTTGGGTTTTAAAAGAGTAGGAGGTGAGTTCGCATGCGCGGGCGTTGTTGAAGTTTGCCCAGCCATGTTGAAGTTAAGCTGACACTGATTGAGGTGCAGCAATGTGGTTTCGGTAAGTAGTATATGGATTTTAATTGATTGGTTGATTGTGGGAATAGGTGAGGTTTTAATGTTATGGTTTCGTTTCTTTGTAGCTTTGGGAGCAAGTGTACCCCCTGATGAAACATAGCGTGAAATGCTCGATGGGCGCTTGAGTGGGGCGTCGGGGCACCACATTGATCGTGACAGGCTGAAGGATTTTTGAAGCTAAGTTTGCTGTTGTGTTCTTTCTGCACAATGCTGATGTATATGCTCACCATAAGGGTTGGTCATTGATGCAAAAAGGCGAATGTTTTACAGAGATTGTTGTAATTCACTCATTAGCCCGTGAGTTCTGAGACCCCCTTATAGGTTGGTAAAAGAAACAGAGAGACTGTGGGACATAAAGAAGTCTTTTTTCTCTTTTTGTTGCTGTATTAACTACCAGTCCTTTTGTGGTGGAGTGTTTTTGGATTTTGGCATATGACTATCCCCTGCATATTCATTATGGATATCCTGAAAGCTCAACTGGCTATGAGGTTTCAAAGACAAATTTGGGAAGCCCTGACTAATGGTATGCCAAGTTTCCTTTTAAAGCTTTTTTTATATTTACTTTTTGTAAAAGATACTTTATAAATACAGAAAAAGCTAACATGCTTATCAATGGAATGTTAAGTATGAAGTACACGTTTTTATTGAATAGTTTGATAGCACCTAAGAAAATTGGGACTGCTACGCCTTTCTTCCATACTCTCCCTATTTTAGATCATATCAAATATTCCCACTTAGCAGCCTGAAGCTGCACCACGGGAGTCCTCCACTAGCATTCGGGGGGTGGGGGCGTGAAGTGATGGCACTTAGGATCACAAGCTAAGCAGGAGTATTGATCATGCATTTCTTTCTTTCATTAAAAACTTTAAGATACAATCCTTCTAACAAAAATAGGAATGGCTTACATTGTTAAAAATCAACTGTAATCAAATCAAACAAAACAGATCCCAAAGAATCCTTACAAATATACATACAAATCAATAAAATACAAAAGTTAAAAAATCCTTAAGACCTCCCAAGCCCACATCTCCTTTCAAACTTAAAAGCCCCATAAAATTACTCTTTAATACCGAAATCTCCCTATAACAGTTTCCTGAAGGGACCTCTTTCAATGTCTTGTAACTCCTAATCAAACATAACTTAATTTATAACAATTAATATTGAGAGGGTTCATTATTTTTAATTCTTTTTTTATTGAAAGAAAGCATGGATACTATTACAGTTCTAAACATAACTTCAGTACAAAACCATAGCAATAAAAATCTCCTCCCCCCCCCCCCATCTTACTTTCCACATCCTTCTCCCACCCCTACCAGCATTCTCCACTATTTACAAAGATCTTCCAATTTTCTCTCAGTCATTCTCCTACAGCCCATGGTTATCTTTATACTGACCTCAAGGGATTCTCTGATATCTTAACTAGTCTCCCAACCAATTTATATTTCCTAATCCAGAATACCACCATTCAGAGACAACAAATATAGCTAATTCTTTTAAAATAACTATTGAGGTAATAGTAAACCCATAGCTGTCAGTGTATTTTTTAAATGCTAGATGCTGTGGGCAAAAAAAATATCTGAATATTCAGTGGCAGTATCCAGATAGTGTGGTAAAGTACTGACACTATCTGGAAAGCAGGGATATATGGCCGTTATCCAGATAACGTATCTGGTTGGTCCTTCTTTGCTGTCCTAAGTTATCCGGATAGCTATCCAGGTAGTGGCACTAAAATTTGCCACTATCCAGATAATTGTGTCTCTTCCCCAGGACCTCCCCGGTACTATTCAAGTAGTGCTGAAGCAGTCTGTAAAGATATTGAGCATGTGAGAACATAGTACTGTACTGGAGTTCCTCAAGTGCTGATGCTCTACCACTGTATTGTCTTCCTAAATGTATACCGCTTTATCCTGAAATCAAAGCGGTTATCACATCAAACAAATCATTGGTATGTGGATATGTACATGTAGTGGTAAATCAATAGCATGAGTATGGGAGGTGTAGCTGATTTGGTGTGGGCTATAAATACAGTGTGGGCTATATACAATGTAAGCTATGTACATTTTTACATATTTTGCATACAAAAGTGGGTTAGGTACATGGAGTATGAATTAGTTACATGGGTTATGCACACAGGTATAAGGAATATACACATAAGCAGGGAGGTCGGGTGATGTCATTATATTGTTCATGTGATGTCGTTATAGTGTTTATTGAATAGCGTCGTTTTAAGAAGCTTCTTTGAAGTCTTTAATGTCTGTTGTTGCTCTCAGGTTGTCAGGGAGTGAGTTCCATAGCATTGGTGCTGCAAGTGAGAGTGCTCTTCTTGAAGTTTCCTTTCTTGTTTTTTTAAAGATTGATGATGTGGTCTGAGGTGCCTTTTCTCCTGGGTCTGATGCTTGGATCGGGTCTGATGAGGTGTTTTAGGCTGTCTGCTGATAGGTTATGTTTGATTTTGAAGGTGTTTAGTAGCACTTTATATTGAATGCGGGAGTCAATGGGGAGCCAGTGGAGTTGGTTGAGAATTGGGGTGATGTGGTTGTGTTTTGATGATCTGGTTATTATTCTTGCTGCTGTGTTTTGTGCCATTTGGAGTGGTCGGGTAGTCTGTTTTAGGAGTCCAAGGTAGATGGGGTTGCAGTAGTCTAAGTTGGGGGATTATGAGTGTTTGACGGTGCGGAAATGCTCATATGAGAGGATTGGTTTTAGGCGTCTTATGGTTCTCATTTTGAGGTATGCATTCCTTGTGGTTTTGACAACAATCACATGCTGCTACCCAGATAAATGTTAAGAAACTGTTAAAACATTCTACTTCTCTTATCACAATTGGAATATTATTCCATATATTGGGGACTAAATAACAAAAGTCTTTTTCTAACCAATGGACTAGTTTCCACTTCCCTGATGTAGTTAACTAACCCATTCCTCCCTTGCGATCATAACTTCCAAACTAACATATGCAGCCTTAACTTCGAAACCATTTATTACATATTAAACCCCATAAAAGACAAAAATGAGGACGGATCAAGAAAAGCTTGAGGCACAGTCTAGAGTTTGGCAACTAAGATTTATTGCTAAAAAAAATGCATGCTCCTGCATTTGGGCTGTCAGAACCCCACAGAGAGATCCAATATAGGTGATGAAAATCTTCTGTGCTCAAAAGAACAGGTGATCTTATCTGATGATCTTAAATTGGCTAGAAGGATGCTTGAGTACATTGAGAGGAGAATGACCAGCAGGTAAAAGAGATAATATGCTTCTGTATAACTTTCTGGTCAGACCTTATTTGGAGTATTGTATGCAGTTCTGGTCCCTTATTCGCTATTAGCTGAGAGAGTATGTTCATATTCTGCATGTATGACCAGGGTAAAGGATTCTGCTAGCATGCAGTTCTTGTGTAGTCCAGCTTGTTCTATTTTCCCAATAATAGTATTGGTGCAGTCCTTTAAATAGGTAAGATTGCTGCAGTCACCTGTCCAGGTTCTCTGAGACCCAGGATGGTAACACTTATTACTTTAATGGGCTTATCTGATTGGGGATTGAGGATGGACAAGCATAATGACATTTGAGTATTGAGACTATAAAGTATTGCAGCCAGCTATGTGCACAAGCCTACAATGCTTGGAGGACCACTACAAGTTATTTAATATGAGCATCTAAATAACACAAGACCACCTTGTGAATCTCATCTAGCATGTGAGGACACAGTACAGTACTGGAGTTCCTCAAGTGCTGATGCTCTACCACTGTATTGTCTTCCTAAATTCAACAATCACCTGCAGAGTTTAAATAATAGTCCTACCAAGGGCCAAACAAGTCAGCTACAGGCATGCAATAGTAATAAACATGTCGGCAGATAAAGCTTATATGGCCTATCTAATCTGCCCTTCCATAACAACTAAGCTTTACTGTCATTTTTTTTCTTTTACAAATCCTCTATTTTTACCCCATGCTTTCTTGAATTCAAATACAGTCCCTGTATCTACAGCTTTCACTGGGACACTATTCCATGCATCTACCACTCTTTCTGTAAATAAATATTTCTGCAAATTACTTCTCAGTCTATCCCCTTTTAACCTTCATCCTATGGCCCCTTGTTGCAGAACTTTCTTTCAATAGAAAGACCATCTTAAGCTAGTACCTGGAAAAAAATGACTGTTTTCATGGGTATGGAACCCAAAACAATCTAAACATAGAAACATAGAAACATAGAAACATGATGACAGAAAAAGACCACAAGGCCCATCTAGTCTGTCCTTCCATAACAACAACTACAACAGTCCACTTTTTACCTTTAGAGATCCTCTGTGTTGGTCCCATGCTTTTTTGAATTCAGTTACTACAATGGGAGAATCAACTAACCCAATCAATAAAACATCCTTCAACTCTGCCAGCATTATTTCTTTCTCAAAAAGAACCAGGGTGTGACTTGAAAAACAAAAATGGCAGCAAAACCTAGAGAGACTAATTCTAGAGAAGAGAATGGCCTATTATCCACAGGTCTGTGACTAAAAAGCTGTTTGATTATTTTCATCTAATTTCCATGTATTTTGGTGTGCTGAAAACAAATAAAATATTGAAAAAACTCCTATACATCATGATTTGCCACAACATGCAAAATTGTCTTCAAATTTATCAATTTTTTTGAAATTACTATTAATTAATTCAAATTACTATTAATTAATTCACATAAGTGCATTTAAGATATAAAATGCCAAAAAAACCTTAAAGGGGTGGTCCGAGTTATGTAAAAAAAAAAAATAGCACTGTAAATCTGATGGTCAGCAATATATAAATAAGCTAAGCAAGTTTTAAGTCCGTGCTTCTAATGGTAGAAGGGGTTAATCTTTCCTGAAGAATCCAGTGGGAGGGAGACACAGGGCAGATAGCAGCAGCTCCGGTCAGTGCAGGGGGGCGTGGCCAGCACTGTGACGTCTCGTGTACAGACACAGAGCTGCTTTCTCCTGCATGCCACACTTGTGCACGAATCATCATCAGGTTCTTGGTTCTAGGCTGTTCACACTTTTTCATCGCAATTCGTGTTAGCTCGTCATTCTTCAACCGTTATGTTATGGCTCCGCAAAAGTGTATTAATTCACCAGACAGTTTCTGTTTCATCTGTGGTGAATATACAGTATTGAAGCAACAGCAGAATATTACAGACTTTGTGAAAAAAGTATACTTTGCATACTTTGGACTAAAAATTGGAGATCAAGATAAAGTCTGGGCGCCTCATAAAGTGTGCAAACGGTGTGTTGAGGACCTCCGAAACTGGTTCAAGGGTATGAAAAAATCTTTCCGTTATGGGATTCCTATGGTATGGCAAGAGCAAAAGAACCATAGTGACGACTGTTACTTTTGTTCATGCGATGTGAAAGGGTTTAATTCCAAATGGAAGCATTCTATTTCATACCCCAATCTTCACTCGGCAATTCGTCCCATCCCCCATGGCACAGATATACCAGTACCCAAGCCCCCTGCTACCTTGGAAGAGATACCTAGTTCCGATGAAGGTGAAGTCATACCTGAACCAGATGACGAATCAAGTTCTGACTTTGAAGATGATACAAGACCAAAATTGTTTTCTCAGAAGGAGATGAATGATTTGGTAAGAGACTTGAATCTTCCCAAAGATGCCGCTGAGTTACTCGGATCAAGGCTGAAAAGCAGGAATTTATTGTTGCCAGGAGTGTCATCTTCATGGTTCAGACATCGTGAAAAGGAGTTCATTCCTTACTCGCCCAGGAAGACAAGTTGGTTTATTGCATCGATGTCGAAGGTCTGATGGGTCAATTTAAAATCCAATATGATTCAGAGCAATGGCGTCTTTTTATAGATTCTTGAAAAAGAAGTCTCAAAGCAGTTTTACTCCACAACGGTTTTTACGCTTCCATACCTGTAGGTCATTCCGTACACTTGAAGGAAACCTACAAGAACTTGGAATTGGTTCTTCGTAAACTTAAATATGAAGACCATGGTTGGCAAGTGTGTGGGAACTTGAAGGTCTTGTGCATCCTTGTTTTCTGTGTCTATGGGACAGTCAAGACCGACAAAATCACTGGACCAAGAAGAGTTGGCAGCCGAGGGTGCTAACAGTCGGTGAAAAAAATGTCAAAAAAATGTCCTCCAAGAAACTTTGGTACCTTCCCATAAAGTTCTTCTACCACCTCTCCACATAAAATTGGGATTGATGAAGCAATTCATAAGATCACTTCCAAGAGATGGAGAATGCTTCAAATACTTGGTCACCAAGTTTCCAGGCCTGTCGGAGGCAAAATTGAAGGAAGGTGTGTTCGTTGGACCAGACATTAGAAGGCTTATAGTTGATCAAGAGTTTGTCAATACCATGACGGATCCTCAAAAAGAAGGGTGGATTGCATTTAAAGAAGTCGTACAGAAAGTTTTAGGCAATAACAAAGATCCTTACTACAAAAAGATCGTCGGACGAATGCTGAAAGCATTTCAAGCTTTAGGTTGCCTGATGAGTTTGAAAGTGCATTTCCTCCAGTTCCACCTTGACTACTTTCCTGAAAATTTGGGAGCTGTGAGTGAGGAACAAGGTGAACGATTCAACCAAGACATTAAAGAGATGGAAAGGAGATACCAGGGAAAATGGAGCATTACAATGATGCAGATGCTTCAGAGAGACATTCCAGATGCTACTCACAAGTGTAAATGCACCAAGAGGAGCCTCACAAGGAAGAAGAATCGAGTTTAGTGTGTGTAGGTGAGCTCATTTCAGTTCAAAAAAGGATTTTCATGAAAATATTGTAATAAAACTTTAATTTTATGTCTATTTCCATTTATTTTGAGGTATTGCCTTATTTAACATAGTTACCTAAATTGTCAGGAAACGTGATGTCCTATGACAAAATGGAGGTCATTTTCGGATTCAGCGCACCAAAAAACATAAAGATTACGTGGAATAACCAAAGCAGCTCTCGAAAAATGTTTTTTGCAGACCTGTGTTATTTACAGCTGAACAGTATACTTCTGCTGCTCTCGTTTATCCTGGAAAGCAATATTATTTTGGAGGGTTTGACATGAGTTCTATTAGTCTGAACACTAACAGATTTTTCTGCCTATTTATCAACCAATAAAAGTACTACACTTGAAGAAGACAAAAGAACTGGAGTCAGTGGAGGTAGCCTTTAAGTCACTTGTCAAAACTGACATTAAATTTAGCTCTTTCCATAGTACAATAGTATGACAATGAACCCTAGGTAGAACCTGTACATTCTGATCGCTTTCATGTAGCTTGTCTGAGAAGAGCAGAGAATGTGGTTCAATGAACAATGAATGAGATCTGGAGTAAGCACCACTGATAAGTACCACTGATGACGAACAAAGTGGAGGCACTTTGTCTCCAGTGGGTGAAGGAAACTGTAATTGAGATACTGAAAGCAGACAAACCTACAAGGATCTCCCTGAAGACAATGAACTCTTCAAGACATTTATGGATAAACCCTGTGCCATCTAGGAAAACAAGATGGAATAACATAAAACATGGTCCCTATGTATTAATGCTTAGTGCATGATAATGATGTTATTGTACATTATCTAATCACAAAGTTCATTGCATAAAATAGTCTTTGCAGCAGATAAAGTGTGTTAATGCCGTTATCGCACCTTAAGTGTTAGTAAATAAAGACCAATATGCTATACTTCAGCACTGCTGGAAGGAAGGTTAATGTTTATGTGAGGAGGCTGCTCCCAGATGGAACAGAAATGAAGAAACCTCATCCTGAAGACCACAGTTGTATTTATTTTTATTTACATTCTCTTATATACTGCGCTATTCTGCATCAGTGAGGTTTACATTGAATAAACTGAAATTACATTGAACAGGGCATTATAACTTGGAGATAACTATTTTACAGGGAACATGGGCTATGGAGGGTTAAGTGGTTTGCCCAAGACCACAAGGAGCACCTGTGGGACTAGAAACCTCAGTCCTTCCGGCCCAAGGTTGCTGTCCTCTAGTGGGATTTGAACCCCCGACCTTCCGGCCTGGCCCCAACCACTAGGCCACTCCTCCACTCCACAGTTAGAAGTACCTGGACTTTTACAGGCAACCTGTTTTATTTAGAGAACTTTTTCCAGCAGAAAATCAAAACTGAAGTAGATGACATGGCTTAGGAGATAATTTTATAAAGCAATGCTGCTCACCTGTATCAGGTGTTTTCTGTAGACAGCTAAATCGATAAAGGCACACAAGTGGGTTATTCCATCTGACGGTGCTGGGATGGAACTCAAGGTCAAGCATGCATGGCCCTTAACACTCCTGCTATCTATGGAAAACACCTATTATAGATAAGCAACTTTGATTTTTCCATTGACAAACAGGATTGAGTCAGGCACACAAGTGGGTGACTCCCAAGCTTAGGACTGCTTACTGTTTCAATATTGTTATGGTCTTTCAGAACAGCCCATAGTAAGCAAGTGTGAGACTTGGCTGTTAAGACAGATACACTGGCTAGTATAGCTTGACCAAAGGCTGTGTCCTTTGCTGATGCTTGTTCCAAACAGTAATGAGAAGTAAAAGTATGAAGGGAGGACCATCTAGCTGCTTTGTAGATTGTATCTACTGAGGCAGACTTCAGGAGTGCCACAGTCGCTGCAGTAGGTCTTATTTGGTGTGATGACTTTGGAGCTGAGAGGAGTCCACTTGTTCTTAATAAAAATGGATGCAGGACACCAGCCAATTGACTAAAGTTAATTTTTATGACTGGTAAACCAGGTTTGTTGGGTTCAAAGAAGACAAAAAGCTATGTGAACTTCCTAAATGAGTCAGTTCTTTTAAGGTAGTATGTGAGAGCCCACCTATAGTATGAATTGTGGAGGGGCCTAATTTTGTGGATTTGAATGTGGTTTTGGATAAAAGTGAGATGAACTATTTCACCATTTATTTGAAAAGGAGTGACCACCTTATCCCAGAACTTAGAGTGTGTTCAGAAAACCATTTTGTAATGACGAAATTGATGGTATGGTTCATATATTACCAATTTCTGAAGTTCACTGACTCTTCTTGCTGAGGAAAGGTACTTTCCAGGTGAAAAACTTAAAAGTAGCTGATTCCGGCAGAGCCTGGTTGTTGGTCAAGATGGACATGTAAGAGCTGAGCTCCGGAGGGCAATTAGCAAGAATCCTGACTTTTGCTGTCTTTAATCAAATAGTTCCTACCTACTTGGTTACTATTCGATCCCGGATATGTCAGGCCCCAAACCAACGCGGCTGGATTACCAAGTTCCTCAAAACGCCAGCGCAAAGAGAACCAAAACGGAACCTCTCTCTCCTCACAAGATGGCGGTTATCCGAGACTGTCCTGAGACTTTGCAGGAGCTCCTGGCTGAGATTCGGGCAGTCAAAGACCCGGTCAAGTCCAATGGTGAGTCACTTTGTGCAATGCAGGAAGATATTAATGTTTGAGAACTTCCATGGAGGCCATTATGGCTCGTTTGGAATAAAATGCATATGTTAAATGTTCTATGTGAACCGCACTAATGTGGAATAGCGCGGTATATAAGAAACTGTAAATAAATAAATAAATAAAGGTGGAAGGCGATGTGGCATCATATGGGGAAAGGCTTAAGGCCGTTGAGAAGCAGGCCAAGCTGATACGGTTACTACAGAGAGAGGAGGAAGACGGCAATAACCGTTCAAGAAGAAACAACATAAGAATATTAGGTGTGCCTGAGGGTGCAGAGGGTCCCAACATGGTGTCCTTTCTGCAGACCATGATTCTGGGTGTGTTGAAGTTGCAGCTTGTTATGCCATTTGAGATCGAATGCACCCATAGAGTGCCTACTCAGCCCGTGGCTGCGGGTAAGCGTCCACGCCTAATCATTTTGAAAGTTCTACGCTTTCAACAAGTAACGCAAATAATGGGAGCTGCAAGAACACTCTCGAATTTGGAATACCAGGGACACAAACTCCTGTTCTTCCCGGACTTCGCGAAGGTGACGGTTGATCGTAGGAAAAGTTTTCTGGTGTTGCGCCCACGTTTGTTGCAGTTGCAGGCCCATTTTTGGCTGCTTTATCCGGCCCGCATGAGATTCAAGCTGCACAACCAGACCAAGACCTTTGATGATCCAGGAGAGTTACATGCGTTTCTGGAAGATAAGGAAGCAGCGGTGATGCGGTGAATTTTTTCACGGCTGTATGTATTTGATGCAGATTGTTGGTACTCAATATCATGGCGTTGGACTGGTCGAAAGGTTGTGTAAAGGAGTTCTATTCACGCAGAAGTGACTTTTTATCATGCAGCACTATTATGTATCAGGACATTTATTCCGTTTTCTTTGAAGGAAGGTCAGGGTACTTCCTGGTCAATGACGAAGAGTCCGAGGAGGAGGATGAGGATGACTCCGAACTATGACGCCGCCAACAGGAATGCCTCCTTTTCTTGCGCAATTTACCCCCCTTTTCATCATGCGAGTAACTCCGCCTGCAACTCACCGGTCGCCAGTATATACGATGCCGATGCCGCTGCTGCACCAGTCTCCACCTGGCGGACATCCTCGCTTTGCTGTGGCAGCTCATCTCGCCTCACATTGGTTGCCTCTTTCGCAAAACCCTGCCTTGATACTATTCCTCTGTCCAAATTTGCCGCTATTCCTTGGCCTCTCACTCCATGCCCCACGGAATGCTGATTCATTGCCTGCACCTGTGGAGACATAAAGGAAAAAGCGGGGGGGGGGGGGAGGGGAACCACCGGAGACCACGCAGGTGGCCAGGCCCTTAACCACTCCGCTCTGGACGGACCTTGCCCCCCCCAAGCCAGTGTTCCCATGCTACTGGTCCCCCTACTGGCAAATAGCCGCCTTGCACCGCCGTCCAGCCTAAAGGAGAGGATATACCTTGCCCACCCAACCTGGGTGTCCCTTGCCCTACCATGCCACTGCCCTCTCCCCCTATGTCCTGTCCCCAACCCGGATGCATAACTCCCAACTCATGTTGTTTTATTCTGTACCCTGTTATTCGTTCCTTGTAAACAGCTGAAATATACTGCCTTTTATTGTTCTATGTAAACTGTTTTGATTTGTAGAAAGATGGTGTATAAAACATGTTAAATAAATAAATAAATAAACTGCCTTTGTTCCCACAATGGTCTTCCCCATCCCATCGGGTTGTCGGCTGCTGCCTCTCCGCTGCTAACCCCCGTTCCTCCGCTAATCCTGATATTATCCACCTCCTCTACCACCTCACTCCCGCTCTGAGGACCGCTTGACCGCATATCACTCCGTGGAGACCCCACCCACCTCTGTGGGGGCCCTCTGGTCCTCGAGCCCGTGCCCTAGCACCCCGCAACCTACCTCCACTCCTACCCGTCTTCCGTGCTACTCGTGACCCCCCTCCCTCTTCCGGGCCTCTGAGCTCTTGTGGGACCTCTACTCGTGGCCCCGAGACCTCGCTGCCCCCGCACAATTGCATAACTCTCCGCCTCCCCCCCATTCCCTTCCCCCAAGTTTCCATCCCCCTGTCCCCCCAAATCCCCCCTTGAAGGTGTGGCATGCTGTCCCACTGCCCTGCTCGCCCTGCCAGGCCCTCCAAACCTACCCAGCCATCCTCTGCGTGGCGGCATCTGGCTATACCCTTTTTTATAATAGGAGTGCTAATAGACTGACCCCCTCACAGGCCTCAACTATTGCCTAAGAGTTATCCAATCTTGATAACAAGCCCACTGTACTTTCTTTTTTTTCTTCTTCTTCTTCTTTCCCCGGCAACCTAAAGAGCCTGAAACATGTAAAAAGCAGCCCACAACAGCAAAATTCCTCCTCCCCCTCAGACAACTTTGTTGCAAACCCCAACACTTGCCTTGCCACCAAACCATCCTCCTCTGCTATCTTCCGTCCTTCTCAATCCACCTGCCACTGCTGGGAAGGCCGGGGCCCGCACTCAGCTCCCTCATGTCAGGGACAAATGACTGGCTCCGCAGGACAGCGACTCTTCCCTCCGTGTCCCAGCTCTCGGCTCCGCTTTCGCCCTCTGCCTCCTTGCTGTAACCACGCCTCTCCTCTCAGCTCCGCCCGCCGCACAACCCACAGTCCTGGCTCTTCACCCCCCACAAGCAGCACACAGGTCAAGCCGGCACCCGGAGCCTCCGCAGACGCGACTGACGAGGAAAGTGCTGCCAGCCTGATGCCTCCCACCCATGCTCGCCGAGCCTTCGCCCCCATTGGCTCCCCCGCCATCGCATTCGCGGGGAGCCAATGAATTTAAATTTTCCTCCTTGCGCTCAGTGCTCTTGCTCATGGCCGCGCACAGGGTCCCCGCACCCGGTTATGGGCAGCTGCCAGGACCCTGCCCGCGGCCTTGCATTTATTGTCACACCCTTATATAGACATTTTTATACTAAGGTATCCTAATTAATGTTTTCACTATTATTGTTTTATTGTTTTATTACTGCTTTTATATTTATGTCAATTTTGATATATTAATTTTTTATCTGTGCTTTTTGTTGTTCTATTTATGCTGTTTGAGATATCTATCTTTTATATTTTTTATTTTAAGTTGTTATCTATATTTTTATCCATATTTGCATGAGTATATATGGTTTTAGTATTTATATTTTAATTATATTTTATTCATCATTATAACTTTTATGTTTCCTTATTGATTATTTTTTATGATTGTATGATTATATGAGTGTTTTTAGACATTTGTTCAAATGATTCATATGCACTTGTTTTTAATGGCCTTGCTTATTATGTTTTTATATCATATACTATTTATCTATATTTGTATTATTATTTTTAATTATTTTAATTAATATTGTGTTTATATATTGTCACCAGCAGTGGCTGGACTGAGGCGTAGGCAGCCAGTCACACTGCTGGGCCTGACCCTTCTATATGAAAAGGAGTAGTTGAGACTGAGTGGTCAGGTTTAAGAAGGATTTTTATTCCCCTCCCGGGGTTTGGATTTTCAAAACAATACAAAACACAAGAACGTAAGAGGTAGCCATGCTTCTGGCAAAACTGAGGGTGAAAAGAAACACAGCTTCTCGCTTGAACAAAAACAGGGATTATAACAAACAGAAACCAGGTAAAAATGCTGACAGTTTCCTCTGTGCACATTCAGCTCTCTACAAGGCACTCTTGTCTTCAGCTAGCGCAGAGAACTTATGTCAGTCATTACCAAAGAGCAATCCATGTCTTCAATATAAGGAGTTAAACTACTTGGCTCCGTGATCATGGGCTCTTCAACCACCTTACTTTCTCTAGGGCAGAGAGTTTGGAACTTCCTTAAATCAGTCCCTGAACTTTCTTCACAGCCCTCTCCACAATATGGCAGGTAGTTACCAGATAGCTTATAAAACTGCCCTGTTCTGTTCCTGACAGACTTTTCTCTTTGCAGTCTTCTGCAGGGCTTTAGAGACACACATTCATCTTCTTCACTCATACAAATATCTTCAATTGAATTACTTTCCTTTTCCCAAGGTTGCAAGTATTTCAGGCAGCTCTGCCTTTCTATTATATATGGTTCCTTACCAGCTACCTTCCGTTCCTTCCACTGAGCTCTGTGTCTGGGAAAATCTCCCTGCGTCAGAGGTGAGGGTTTCCTGTAATTAATCCCTCTGCTGGCAGATAGCTTTTTGTCCCTTTTCAAATCCCTCCTTGGCTTTCTGCTCCAAGGCTCAAATAAAACAGAGTCAGCATGGGAGTATTCTGAACCTCCGTCTGAGACCTGCAAGTCTCCTCTTACTTGCCAAGCTTCCTGTTCCTTATGAACTTCCTGCTTGCCTCGGTCCCTCTGAGCTCCCTGCTCTTCCAGATCCAGCTCCTCCAGATCTCTCTGATCCTCCAAATCTCTCTGAGCTTCCAAATCTAACTCTGTTTGCTTTACACGTTTTTTATACAGGTTTAGGGGCGTTTTCCTGCCCATGTGCAAACTGTTCTCCTGATTACTTGGGGAGTGTTTGTTAGCTAGGCGTGCCTTCAGACCTCGTGTCTCAGCCTGCTTTGGTTGCCCATGGTAACTGGGAAGCTTTTGATCTCCCTGCCTGTCAGAATCTGTGCTAAACCCAGCAGATTTCTGTGTTTTAAAGGCACAGGGCAGCTCTTCGGTGTCACAATATTTATGACCCTAGTACGCCATACCCCTGAAGAAGGTTATACGAAACACGACCTGTGTTAGGTCTTTTCGGCGGATTCTCTCAGATTGTTGGTACAATAAAAAGTTTTGTCTTTCCTTACCACATTTTCTAGACTGGGTTTCTTCAATTGACATGGCTTTGTGCTTTTGTTGGTGGACTAGTTAATCTAAGCATGTTCTCTCCTTGGAAGGACATCCTTAGTTTTGGAGATGATGCCCTTGACAAACTCATACCACAAGAATCACTTATGAACCAATCAGAAGAAGATACAGACAAAGTTTGGACTCAATGGGAGAATGTGGTTCTCCTCACACAAAAGTTGGTGAACGAGGAAATGCATGCGGCATATCTCCTTGAATGTTGTAAATCAAATATAATCCCTAGGGGTCTGCGCATGAGCAAAGCGCCCGGATTATATTTAAATGAAAAAGGTTTTATCAAGTGCTGGAATGCCATTTTGAACAAATGCTCCCTAGATTTAATGATATTGTTAATCACGACAGCAAATAAGAAATCAGAAATATTAAAAAATGAGATATATGAAAAATTAACAGTATTAAAAGGGTGTGACAATAACTTTGATAAAATACAGAAAGATTATGAAAGAAATATTCAACATTTCAAAAAAGAGATTAAGAATAAGTAGATAAATTCAAAAGAGACAAGGATGATTATAGAGTCGGGTATGTTTACCATTTGTGCAAAAAAAGTGGAGAATGATAGACTTTGGATTAAAAACAGATCCTCTATTTTTGATCGGAAAGAGAGTATTATAGAAGATCAAAAGTATAGATAACCCCCCTGAACATAAAAAGAAGCGTAGTAGGAGTGAGTCAGCAGAAGGTGTAGATGCCTCTGTATCTTTATTTTCTACCCAAAGAGAGAGGCATAGACCTCAGAAAGAGAAGGAGAATGTCAATAATCATAACAATGATCATTTTTTCAACATGCATAAATTTTGGAAAGGGGGCGGTCGAGACATGTCTCAGACTCACCCTCTGCCAATAGATCAAGACAGGTACTGGAACCCAGATCAGGACAGGGCATACAATCAATACCATCAACCCAGAGGTCGGGGTCGAGGACGAGGAAGGGGCAATTGGAGGATGGAAAGATCCCACGAGAGGAGATATTAAGAAAAGAAATACTTAATAATGTTATCAACATTTCAAAACACACATTAACACCTGATGAAGAATTAGTTTTGAACAAAGGGTTAACCTTTGTGTCCATGAAAAAACCTGACCTTTTCAAAATTAATATAGACCTATTTAAGTTTTTTCGCAAAGTTTGCATCAGACAATTTTTTAATAGTCATGATGCTGGTCCTGGAGATAGATCGATCATTAGCAGAAAATCTACGTGGATTCCGCCTCCACAGACTGACCCCTCATTGAAGCCTTTGAACAGGTTGTTTCACAGCAGGTTAAAGGTCTGTAAAGATTTACAACTAACATACAACAATCTCACTAAAGGAGAAAAAGAAGCGATCAAATCACTGAAAAATAATGATAACATCATTATAAAACAAGCAGATAAGGGAGGGGCCATAATAATTTTGGATAAGAAAATGTATATAGAAGAAACTGATAGACAATTAAAAGATCGGACTTTTTATCTTCAGTTAGAAGGCGATCCTACTAAGAGATTGAAAAGTAGGATAGATAATATAGTGCACACAGCTTTCAAAATTGGGTACATTACAAAGAAAGAATGAGATTTTTTAATAGTCCCTGCACCAGTGATTCCTACTATTTACATTATCCCTAAGATCCATAAATCTCTGACAGCACCCCCAGGAAGGCCTATAGTTTCAGCTGTGGGATCTCTTCTTGAGCCTATTTCTCATTTTCTAGACTTGTTGTTACGGCCCTTTGTGTCAACTATGTGGTCCTATGTAAGAGATTATTCTCAAGTTATTGAAATATTGTCCACCTTTCAGGATCTTGGTTCTAATATCATTTTAGTTACTCTAGATGTAGAATCTCTGTACACAAATGTTCCACAAGCATAAACTCTGGAAATCTTAGAACAATATTTTCTCATTAGAAAGGTACACAAACGTATCCCTACAGAGTTTCTTCTCACTTTAGCACAGATAGCCTTATGCAAAAAAATTCTGCTTTAGGAACCTCTTTTTTAAACAAATGAAGGGTGTAGCCATGGGGTCCTCGATGGCCCCTGACATTGTGAATCTATATGTGTTTCAATTTGAAGAAAAAATTTTAAAAGATCATTTTTTCAAAGACAACATAAAACTTTGGATTCGGTATATAGATGATATCCTGATCCTTTGGGATGGTAGTGAAGAATTACTTTCTGAATTTAACCAATGGATCAATAATTTGGATGTGAACCTTAGATTCCAGATTACTTATGATTATCAACAGATTCCTTATTTAGATTTATTAATCAGGAAAGAAGCCAATAAATTAGTAACGTCCCTATACAGGAAGCCTACGGATCGCAATCATCTCTTACATTTCAATAGTTTTCATAATCCGGCAATAAAGAAGAATCTTTCTATTGGACAATTTTTAAGAGCTAAAAGAATCTGTACTAAAATACATGATTTTGAAAAACAAGCGGAAGTAATGAAGACAAGATTTAAAGCTAGACAGTATCCTTCACACTACATCAATCAAGCGTATAAGAGGGCATATGAGTCACCCCACGAGGTTCTTTTGAAGCCACATAAAAAGAAAGAAGATGTGGGCATAGTATGCCCCCTTTTATATTCTACACATTCTCGGGACATCATCAAAATTTTGCAAAAGGAATGGCACCTCATACAGGCCACTCCTGGTTTCAAGATATACCTCTCACCATAGCTCATAGACGTAACATGAATTTGCGTAATTTACTTGTAAAATCAGCATTAACAGAACATACTTTTCTTTCTAAACACAAAGGACAATTCCAATGTGGTCGGTGTTCAGTTGGCTCCCATGTATTGCCAGTAAGGAACAATTTTGTTCATCCTTTTACTAATAAAAAATTTTTTATCAATGATTTCTCCAACTGCAAAACTACCCAAGTAATATATGTGATTCAATGTCCATGTAAAAAGCTTTATGTGGGCAAAACTATTCGCAGTATTCGGGTCAGGATAGTTGAACACAGAAGTTGTATTAAGAGGGGTGCAATAGAAAATCCCTAGTGGCACATTGGCAAGAACAAGCACATAAAGTCACAGA
Organism: Ichthyophis bannanicus; assembly: GCA_033557465.1. NCBI lineage: Eukaryota > Metazoa > Chordata > Amphibia > Gymnophiona > Ichthyophiidae > Ichthyophis > Ichthyophis bannanicus. The sequence continues at coordinate 640,809,848 of CM066036.1, read as the reverse complement.
TTTGAAGTTTATTGTTGTTAAAAAAGTAAAAATGAATTGGAGAGGAGGAGACATTAATAAGACTATAATGGGATTGGAACAAAAAATATTTTTATGATGGATTCCCTAGCACCAAATGGTTTGAATCTTGATAGTGACTTATCAGTGTTTCTCTAGTGAGATTCTTGAAGGTTTTAATCCATATAGCCACCTTATATATACAAGGTGGCCCAAAAAAAGTGAGAACATCTCGTAAATTAGAAGCTTAAATAGTTTACTTATTTACCTTTTTTAGCTATATAACGTCTTTATTTCGACAATTTCCGGTCGCCATCTTTTTTTTAAATTTGTCAGTCGTTTACATCTGTCTTTTTGAATTTTTAAATAACTTATATGCTACGAGATGTTCTCACTTTTTTTGGGCCACCCTGTAGTTTTAGGGACAAATGGCTAGTTAGCGCTTATTCTAGATGATGTTTTATTAGGATCCTCATTATCAGCTCTTTTAGTTTTAGTATTATTTAGTCTCCTTATATATAGTCTAGAAGATAAATTGTTTTCAGTAAGTTTATTTATTTATTAACAAAGAGGATAAATCCTTTTATTTCTTATTAGACACATAGTTTTATTATACTAATTGCCTTTCTTCCGCAGTTTAAATTTCCTCCTCCCCCTTTTTCCCCCTCCCCCCCCCTTTTTTTACAATACATCGCGGTGGCGGTCCTGTCAATATAATCCTTCAGACTAGAAGTCTTTGAGTGAGTGCCTTCCCCCGCATTCACAGTAGTGTTTGCAGTTTTGAGAATTCGGCATAGTGGTGGTCTGTCTTTACCTCTGCTCTTGAAATCATTACAAAAGACCGACGTTTCTTTCTTTTTCTTCCTTTTTTTTAATAGAGTGGGCAGCACATGTCTTAAAGAATCCTTAAAAGAAGTTATATGCCATAGTATGATTTCTAATTCTTTATTTTATTTTACATACGGTCCTGCGAATAATGAAGGGCTTAAATCATGGTAAGATTTTTATCTAATCAATTCTTTCAATTTCACTTACTTTTTATCATTATAAAGGCACATAGCTAAATCACTATACTACACATCAGCTTTAGCCCTGGGAGTACCGATGGGGTCAAAAGTGACCCCATTGCAAGTTTCACAACGCGTATCTCGGAAACTAGTTGTTCAAGAATGCAATCTTTTTATGATTTTTCACATGTCAATATTCTCTTTATATTGCACCATGAGAGGAATAATTTTCATCCGCTAGGTGACACTAGTGATGAATTGCAGCACAGAGTACCAGTGGGGTCATTTTTGACCCCAGTTGCTTACGTCCGGTTTGGATCGTGATAGAATTTGCAGTTTTGTGATCTGACAAAAGTATTTATCATTAATTATGTATCATTATTTTTTGTACTCTTATTTTATGAAAAAAACACATTTTCTGTAATTGATATCATACGTTCTCTCATTATTTCTGATGAAATCTAAAGGCTTTCAGCTCGTTCATCACGATTATTGTACACCTATAGTAAAACTGCTTTGCGTTTTATTCAACTTTATCTTTGTTTATTTATTTTAGGTTATTGTTTATGATGTCAAAACGAAAGTATTCAGCTGCCCAAGTAAGAGAAATATTGCAACGAGATGCTGACAGTGACGGCTCTGAGTCGTCTGATGATGCAGCATATTCAGCAAGCGAAGAAGCATATCAGCCAAGTTCGGGCGATAAATCTGATGATGACAGTCATGATTCAGATGGCGACAGCAGTTGGTCGCCAAGTGAATGTGAGACTGATGTTGAGCCGGTAACATCTCCTGCAGCAAACAGTCAAGTTACAGGTCGAGGCAAAGGTCGAGGCTGTGCTGGACGGGGAAGGAGGCAGGAGTCCTCTGTGTCAGTATCATCTGTGAGGAATTTTAGTTGTGGTCGTAGAGGAGCTAAGAGTTCATCAACTTTAAGCACAAATGTTGCCATTGAAGCCTATGTATCTAAGGATGCCACATCATGGAATAGGAAACCTATAAAGCAAGCTGCTGGAAGATATGCCAGAGCTAATGTCATGCCCATACAACAAGGTCCTACAAGGTATGCTGTACGAAATGTTGATGGCCCTCTTGCAGCATTCCACTTGTTCATGAGGAAGAACTTATTGAATGAAATCATGATGTGGATGAGCAATCAAGGAAGACACATTTATGATGACACTTGGAAAGATTTGACAGACAGAGAATTTCAACGTTTTCTTGGACTTCTGATCCTCTCAGGCGTGTACAAGTCATGAAATGAATCCATAGTTCAGTTGTGGAACCTTGAAGATGGTCGTTCTGTTTTTGGCAAAAATATGGCCCGTAAACGTTTTCAGCAAATTTCTTGTGCTCTCAGATTTGATGATGCAACCAACAGACGTGAACAATGAGGCATGGATAAGCTTGCTCCAATCAGACACGTTTTTGATACCTGGGAAGCAACTCTAAGTGATGCCTTTGTTCCTGGTGAAAATGTTACCGTCGATGAACAACTGCTTACATTTCATGGCTGTGTTCCGTTCAGACAATATATTCCCAGCAAACCTGGGAAATAAGGCATAAAGCTATGGATGTTGTGTGACAGTGCAACATCATATGTTCTGTGTCTTCAAGTATATACAGGAAGGACAAAACAGGGAACAGAATCAGGGTGAAAGGGTTGTGCTGCAACTCACTGAAGGATTGACGCGATCTGGCAGAAATGTTACTGTTGACAATTTCTTCTGCAGTTTATCCCTGTCACGGAAATTGCTACAAAACAAATGACACTTTTGGGGACAATTCGAAAGAACAGAAAAGAATTACCTCCAGAATTTGTAACAGCAAAGGGCCAAGAGGTATTCACTTCACTGTTTGCCTTACGCGATTTCACGATGACGCCACTCTGGTTTCCTATTGCCCGAAGAAAGGAAAAGTGGTTGTTCTTTTGAGCAGTTTGCATGATCAAGAAGAAGTAGATAGCACACGTCCAGACAAAAAACCACGCATGATCTTGGACTATAATTCTAGTAAAGGTGGAGTAGATACGGCAGATCAAATGTTGCGCACATATACCACAAACCAATGACAAAACGCTGGCCAGTGACAATTTTCTACAACATATTGGACATCAGTGCTTTGAACTCCTTCATTGTTTGGATGTCACTAAATCCAGAATGGCAGTCCAAGTCAAAGCACAGACGTCGTCTATTCCTCTTGGAATTAGGAAAACAGCTGCTTCAGAGTAATTGCAGCGAGACGTCTTCCAGCATTGAAGAAGCCACTGATGCTGTTTGCAATGTTGGGATCCCAAAGAAAAGGGCAAGGTGTCACTGCTGTTCCAGAGAAAAAGACAAGAAAAGCAACATAGTTTGCACATCTTGCAAGTGCAAAGTTTGCAAAGAACATTCAGAAATTGTCTGTGTCTCATGCAAATGACTAGTACTTTACTGTGTTCATCAAGTGCATGCAAAAACTGCTTTCATGGCAACTCTTCTTCATGTAATTTTATGATAAAGCATTAAATTTCAAAACATTTAACCTTCATATAATAAATAATTAATTTGGAATAATATTTTGGCTGTTTAGTTTAAATTTTTCATGGTTGACAATTAAAATTCGTCGGGGGGTCATTTATGACCCCAACGGTATTCAGTGTGTGCAAAAAACCTCGGTAATTCCAGGGTTAAGGATTTTCATAGCGAACATCCAATTGCATGCGATAACGTTATTTTCCCGCGGTTGACATCCTCCTTTTACAGTGCAAGCGCTGGCATTTTTTGTTAATACTTTCACACAAGAGACTAGTTGCTGCATTAGGAGGCCGGATCGGGAGTCGGGATGCAGGGAATTAACTTTTTTAGTAGTGGCCGGCATCGCAGCTTTTATGTTAAAACTGTTTATTGAGTCAACAGTTTCCATAACATAACAAACACATTCTGAGTTATAAGGAAATATCATACAGTGTATTTCAGAGTAACAGCATAGTCTAATGACATTTTTCCTCTTTTTTCTCCCACTCCTCCCCCCCCCCCCCTTATCCCATACCAAAACCCCCTGTGCCCCTTCCCCCCCTCCGTGGGGTCCACAGCCTAATCCTACCCGCGGTGCAGTCCGGTTCTAAGAGTGAGTGAGTGAGAAGGGCTTCCTTATCACAGCCTCCACATCCATTCTTCCAGTTCTCTTCATCCTGTGATACCCCATTCATCACCCTGCATTGCACATATAACTATCTTTACATTCCCTGTCTGGTGAGGAGTCCCTGAGGTTGCTCTTCTCTCCTGGGCTCCTAAGACTCCCCTCCCTCTTGATCCCCACACTCCCTTCCCACGTAAGGAACACACTACCTATATAATCATGCATGATGGTTGAGTACTCTACTTCTTTCTTGGTGTGTTAAGAGCTGGAGGTGCAGGCAGCACCCATCAAGAAAAACCTTCCAGCGCCGGCCATGTTTCCAGGCCCTCACCTTTTTGAACAACATCACTGTATGTAAGAGGATTCGCCACTACCCATAAGTTGGTCCTCTCTGGGATAGCCAATTGTTTAGTATAACCTGCCAAGCCACTACTGAAGCTAAACGTAGCCACCCAAATGTGGCCCACGTCAGATCCGCTTCGAGCTCGGGCCCCCATACATTCAACACCAAGGCAGCAGGAGAGAGAGTCAATGCCCTCCCTAAGCATTTCTCAAAGTATACTCGTATTCTAGTCCAATATGCCATCACTACATGACACTTCCAAAACAGGAAGGGCAAAAGTGGTATTGTCAGATTCAAGGATGAAGGGGAGGAATATGTAGAAGCTGATGAGGATAAAGCGGAATTGCTTAACAAATATTTCTGTTCTGTGTTAACAGATGAAGAACCAGGAACAGGACCTCAGAAAACACCCACAAACAGGAACAGAAGTGAGGGGCATCTTGAACAATTTTCAGAAGACTGTATTCGTGAGAAACTAGCTAAACTTAAAGTATACAAAGCTATGGGACCGGATAGGATACACCATAGAATACTGAGGGAACTTAGGAATGGTTCTAGCAGCTCCACTGACTGACCTTTTCAATGCCTCATTGGAGTCGGGAGTGGTGCCAAAGGATGAGAGAGGCTCATGTGATCCCTTTACACAAAAGCGGAAATAAGGATGTGGTTAGTTTAACTTCGGTGGTGAGTAAATTATTGGAACGCTGCTGAAAGAGAAAATAATGAGGTTTCTGGAGTCCAGCGGATTACAGGATCTGAGGCAGCATGGATTCACCAGAGACAGGTCTTGTCAGACAAATCTGATTGATTTCTTTGACTGGGTGACCAGGGAGTTGGACAGAGGGAGAGCCCTATATGTGGTGTATTTAGATTTCAGTAAAACCTTTGACACCGTTCCTCACAGGCAACTTATAAACAAACTGAGCACCCTAGGGATGGACCCTAAAGTTACTGCTTGGGTTAGAAATTGGTTGAGTGGGAGGCGAGAAAGGGTACAGGTAAGCTCACTCTGAGGAGAAGGAAGTTACCAGTGGTGTGCCCCAGGGATCTGGCCTTGGTTCGACTCTTTTTAACATCTTTGTTAGTGATGTAGCGGAAGGGCTGTCGGGTAAGGTTTGCCTCTTTGTGGATGATACCAAAATCTGCAATAGAGTGGACACCCAGCAAGGTGTAGATGACATGAGGAGGGATCTAGCTAAGCTTGAAGAATGGTCTAGAATTTGGCAGCTGGGATATAATATTAAAAAATGCAAGGTCATGCATTTGGGCTGCAGCAATCCAAGGGAGCAATATAGTATAGGGGTGAAGTACTTTTGTCAACTAAAGAAGAGCAGGACCTAGGGTGTGGTTGTGTCTGATGATCTTAAAGTAGCTAAACAGGTAGAAAAGGCAACAGCAAAAGCTAGAAGGATGCTTGGGTGCATAGGGAGAGAAATGGCTAGAAGAAAAAAGGAGGTGATAGTGCTCTGTGTAAGCCTTTGGTGCGACCTCATTTGGAGTATCATGTGCAATTCTGGAGACCGCACCTTCAAAAGGATATAACCAGGATGGAGTCAGTACAGAGGGTGGCTACTAAAATGGTTAGTGGTCTTCATTATAAGGCATATGAGGACAGACTTAAGGATCTTAATTTGTCCTTCACGGGGAGAAAAACATATGTCGCAAAAGTTTATGCTGCAAATCCCGATATTGTATCGACACACTCAAAGATGGAATCCCTGCAAAAGCTTCCCTGACCATCTCTTCCTCCATCAATATTTACAGGTCTAGAACCCAGGCACGTGCCAACCCTCTTTCTGTTGGCGAGGACTCAAGCTCAGCCAAAACTTTCTGTAGTTGGGAGACCCGTGCCTTCCTGTCTCCCCCCATGAGGATTTCCTCTAGGACAGAACTCACTCGCCCCTGCAAACATTCCACTGGGAGCCCCCGAATGTAACTCCTAAGCTGAAGGTAGGGGTAGTAATTGCTCTGTGCTATATCAAACTTCATGCACAAACTGGGAAAATCTATAAGAATTCCTTCTTCTGATACCACATGCTATATATTGACAATCCCGGCTCTTTCCCATCGAAGGAAGCTAGCACTCGATATACCCATGGAGAAATCCTTATTTCCCCATAACGGGAGAAAGGGGGAACTATAGTAAGGCCACCCCAGGCATCCGCAGAGGTAGCGCCAGGCATGGCAAATTGGAGCATACAAGATATCATGTACAAGAGACTGATTGTCTCCCCTGAATTTCTCATGCAACAAGTACCGCACGTGTAGTGGTCTCGCAAGGGCGTTGTCCATGGCCGGACATGTCTAGGGAGGCAAGCCATATTATATCTTTTAAGATCAGGGAAGCCCATCCCCCCCTTCCCCCACGGGCGTGCCAACACTGCTAAGCGGACTCACGGGCACCTGCCCCCCCCCCCCCACAACAAGTTGAGCTCCCTGTTACTTGTAACTTACGGTGTAATCCCCCACCGTAAGAATATTATTGTTCCATGTAAACCGCACTGATGTTGAATAGTGCGGTATATAAGAGAAATAATAAATAAATATTAGGGGTATGTTTACTAAACTGGGCTAACGGTTAACCCGGGCTATCTGCCACTAGGTCCCATATTATTCAATGGGACCTAGTGGCAGATAGCTCGGGTTAACCGTTAGCCCGGTTTAGTAAACATACCCCTTAGTGTGCTTTTCAAGTAATAGGATGTCTCATTTTTTGATCATCAATGGTAATGTTTGTAGTGTATATAACCACTTCAGGAATAGGGTTATCTTAAAAAGAGCTATCCTACCCACTAACATCAAAGGAAGATCCCGCCACCGACGTGTCCTTGCCTCCAAGTCCTTCAACAAACCAGATATATTGACCTGGTATAGCTCAGACAAATGTGCGGGAATATGTATTCCTAAGTATTTGAAGCATCCCGCAGCCCATTTTAATGGGAAAACTCATAAGAACATAACATAAGAACATAAGATATGCCATACTGGGTCAGACCAAGGTCCATCGAGCCCAGTATCCTGTTTCCAACAGTGGACAATCTAGGTCATACGTACCTAGCAGTTTCCCCAAAAGACACAGGTTCCACAATGCTTGTATTGGGTCAAGCAGTGATATCCTGGGTCCCTTTTTAATAATGGATTATGGACCTTTCCTCCAGGAACTTGTCCAAACCTTTTTTAAACCCAGCTACACTAACAGCTTTAACTACATCCTCCGGTAACAAATTCCAGAGTTTGATTACACGTTGAGTGAAAAAATATTTTCTCTTATTAGTCTAGATAGTTTTTACCCTGTAGCTTCATTGCATGTCCCCTAATCTTCCTATATTCTGATAAAGTAAACAATCGATCTACGTTTACCTGTTCCACTCCGTTCATTAATTTGTAGACTTCTATCATATCTCCCCGCCACTTAGTTGGTAGAAGAGGGTCCAGGGAGAGGGCCACAGATTTATCAAGATTTAACTTTAGGCCCGACACTGCTCCTTGTTCCTCAAACTCTCGCAACAGGGAGGGCAAGCCCTGTATCGGATTGTCCAAATTAACTAGGAGGTCATCTTCAAAACCAGCCACCCGGAACTCCTCTTCACCCACTCTAATGCCTTGCAAATCAGTTGCAGCTCTAATCCTGTTCAACAGGGGTTCCAAAGTTAATATAAACAAAATTGGAGAAAGGGGACAACCCTGTCTTGTGCCTCGGTAAATTAAAAACTCAGGTGACAAGTTTCCATTGACTAGAATTGCCCCTCTTGGGTCTGAGTACAATAGCTGAACAGTATCCACAAAGGAACCACTTAACCCTATTTCATCAAGGACTCCATACATGAACTGTCAATTCACGCAATCAAATGCTTTTTCAGCATCAAAACTGATAAGCATAGAGGACTGTCGTTTCGCAAGACTAGCACAATCGAGGCCAGGACCTTGTGCACACTACATGTTACACTCCTACCACGCACGAACCCCACCTGATTTCTGTGTCAGGTAGGTAGATCGCTAAGCGGTCTGCCATGATTTTTGCAGAAGTTTAATATCTACATTCAAAAGGGAAATCGGGCAGTAAGAGCCCGGGAGAGTGGGGTCCCTACCATGTTTGGGAAGCACTGTAACCAATGCCTTATTTGGTTCATACAGAAAATTACCTAATTGGATCAGCCCAGTATAGTAGCCCATCATGGGAACAACAATCCTTTCTACCATTAATTTGTAAAACTCCCCCCTTAACCCATCTGGTCCGGGTGCCCATCCTAATCTTAAGCCTTTGTTACCCTTCTGAATTTCCTGAGCCGGGATAGGGGCATTTAATTCTGACACCTGGGCAGGCAACAGTTTCGGGAGACCACTCTAGCGAAAGTAGGCTGCTCCCACCTCTCCATTAATATCCTCCACTCGATATAGCTGCTGATAGAAATCGCAGAATGCTTTCTCCACTCCCGATGCTGTAGACTGTACGGATCCATACCCTTGCCTGAGAGCCCCCACAAACCTCGGGCCACCCTCTGCCCGAATCAGCGAGGATAGCAGCTTCCCCGCTCTGTTTCCAAATCTGTACAATTTATATTGATAAAACATCAGTGACCTTTTAGTTCTCTGATGTATCAACATACCTAGCTCGCTCTGAATGTTATGAAACTGAGTCTTAGTGTCTAAGCAGGAGTGTGAGGCATAGCGCCGTCACGCCCTCCTCAAGACACGTTCGAGCTGTAGCACTCTGCTATTTAACCATCTGCGTTTGAGATGCAAATAGCTAATAATCTCCCCTCTCATTACTGCTTTACCCACCTCCCAAAAAAGTATTGATTGGTCCAAAGGCTGTCTATTGTGCCTTTCAAGTCATCCCATTTGTCTTTAATATATTGCTCGAAATGGGTATCTCCCACCAGCTCTAGCGGATAGCTCCAGGACCTCCATCCTCCCTCTCCACCCCACTGCATCATTAGGTCAATCATCGCATGATCAGAAACAATGGGTGAGCCGATGTTTACCTGGATCACCTATCCAAATAGAGCTGCAGAAATGAAAAAGTAATCAATTCTGGACCATGAGCCATGTGCCGTCGATAGGTGTGTATATTCTCTAGTCCCTGAGTACAGAACCCTCCAAATATCCAGCAAGTCATAACCTTCACAGAGGCCCATTAACCGGCGAGCACTTCGTTGATCTTGGGACTGCACCCCTCGTGATCTACCAACCTCACCATCTAGAACACAATTGAAGTCACCTCCCATTATGAGGTGGCTATTTCCAAATTGTGCGATACATCGGGCGAGGAGCGATTTTATCCCGCCTCATATACATTAGGGGCATATATTGAACCCAGGACCACTGGTTTACTATGTAATAGCCCACGGACAAACATGTACCTCCCCTCTGGATCAACCTCCACTGTGTGTTCCAACCAGGCGGAGTTCTTAGCAATCAATATGGCTACACCCCTCTTTTTCCCCACTGCCGGCGCACCATATACTTTATCCACCCATTGCCTACGTAGCTTAGCTTGCTCCTCTGGTGTCAAATGTGTTTCTTGGAGCAACGCAACTTCAACCCGTCTTGCTCCCAACTGCTGCAACACCTTGTATTGCTTAATAGGGGACCCGAGCCCACAGATGTTCCAAGATATTAGTTTAAGATCCTTACCAATATTCCTTCCTCCAATCGTCTATCTGGTGATAACCACTTGTAAAATGTCTCCGGCGCAGGCCCCCCCAGCCTAGGGCCCACACCTCAAAGCCTGGCCCCATTTCTCCTATCCCACTCGCAGGTGTTTTACATCTAGCACCTCCCACCATGCCTTCTGCGTGAACCCTCCTCCTTCCTCTCAGGGTTCCTATTCCCAACCCCTCTCCCCAGACACTCACCCCCTCCCTTCCCCATTCCCCTCCTTCTTGTTTACCATCCCTTCTCCCTCCTCAAAGGTCCCCCTCTCCCTCCAAGTCTTTTGTCCCTTCCCGCCATCACCGCCCCTTATGGGCCTCACCTATTACCCGGTGTATGTTGAGCCCCTCCCCCCCTCTGGTTATCTACCCACCTAACATCACAGTCTTGCCCATCCAACTTGCATCCTGCTATTGCTCTTGGTCATTAACCTTCCTTATTCTAAAGGTCCTGGAACTCCTCCCCCTAGTGTCCTCCTCCTCTAGGTTACCCCCTCCTTATTTAATTTTGCCTTAGCCTATTATTAACTGCTAGCTCACTAAGCAATAATTGAAATATACATGACCCTGGCAAGGAGAAACTGGAGAAGCTAAACCCCAACCCTATATTCTCTAAGTGGCCAACCCACCCCTCAGGTCTTATAGCTATCTTAACTAGGAGTAGAGTTCCCCATCCTGGCAACCCCACAAACAGATGGTAACCAGAGTGGACCAGAGGATATGATCCTTTAGTGGGACATGAATTACCACCTTATTTTATGTACGCCAGGCAGTCCCTCAGAGTCGTGTGGATGGACTCTCCCCCACCCTTAGTTAATCTTAAACAACATCTACAAAGGCTGGTGCAATCCAATATTAAACAGATAACAATATAATTCTAATAACTATAGCAACTACTTAATCTGCTCCCCCCCTTCCAAGGCTGTCCCACCTCACCCATAGCCTAAGCATTACTCGCATTAGCCCATACAAGGTCTTCCGGGTGGTCACAAAAACAAAAACAGCAAGCATAAAAACCATCAATGTGCCATTGAGGCCACTCTCCTGCCTCAAACCGGTCCCCCAGGATCTTCTCCTTGAGTCTTGTACCGATGCATCCATGACATGAGATCCAACAGTCTGGCTCACATAGAATACCATGCATGTCCCGGGGACCTTATATGATCATTCCTTTTAAGTATGAGTCCATTCCCAGACAGAGATTACACAAATCCAAATTATGTTCAATCCAGCAGTTTAGTCAGATTGATGGGATCTGTTCGGAGGACTCTGCGCCGGCCACTGTCTACCACAGAAGGCCATGGCTTCTGTCGGAGTCAAAAAGTTGTACTGCTGGCCGCTATATTCTAACCACAGCCAAGCTGGATACGCCAACACAAATCTGACCTGGTGTTGCACCAAAATGCTGCATGCCTCCCTGAACTCCCACTGCTTCGCCAATATCCCCCACTGAGTAGTCTTGAAAAATGAGTAGGCTTCGTGTGCTCCCATTCTGCTGGTGTTGCATGCGAGAGGCTAGCAGCACACATTCCTTCTGATGGCCATTCAAAAAATCGGGCAGACAGCCCGCAACCTGTTATCTGAGGGACGCCGCTGCCCCAGCTCTATTATTATAGGTCCAGTCCCCTCCTGAAGTGGTAAATTTAGAGGGATCTAGGCTTCCAAAAACCCTTTCAATTCCCTGTCTGAGACCTTCTCTTCAATCCCAATAAACCGAAGATTCTTCCTTCTCCCATGGTTCTCCAGGTCCTCAAGTTTGTCTGTGTGCTGTTGTACTAGGACCTCCATGCATTCCAGTTTGGCCTGTACCTGGGTGTGCACATCTTCTAGGGACCCAATTCTTTGCTCTGCCTGCTCAAAACAGCCCTTAAAGTTCGCCACCTCCTGCATCAAATTGTCCATCTGTGTCACTAGACCATTAAAGCGGCCTTCCAATGCTTGCACTATGGCCTTGGAGACATCCTCGACCATTGCCGCAGAGATATCAAGCTTCAGGCAGTTTAGATGGCCTTCCTCCATTTTAGGATCCGTCGCTCATGCTTTTTCTTGCCGGGCGGGCTTTGTCGCAATAAGCAAGGAGAAAGCCAGTGTTTTGTGGGCTACAACCATCTTTGTATGCTCTGCTCTCTCGTTCCCTTTCAGCAGCGATTGCAAGGCTCAAACTTCACACTATTCATTAGAGGAAGGGAGAGAGCTCCAGAGCCAGGAAAGATGCGTCCTCCCTAGTGCACCATACCACCGGAAGATGCATCGTAACTTTTAAATTGAGCCACGGTGCCATGGCGCCACAGCTCCATTTAAAAGCCCTGGCTGAGTTAGCTGGGCTATGGCTGTACATGCAGGCCGGGACTGAATTGCAGTCCCGGCCTGCACGTACATGCCTGTTCACGATTCTGATCCTGCGGGGCTAGACGTGCCCCGCAGGATCAGAATCAAGATCTCTTTGTACATCCAGGTCATCCGGACGTACAAAGGAGATGTACGTGCGGGACAGAATCGGTCCCATACTGTATAATGCGTGGAAATGATAACATTCTGTGTAAAATGTTTCGGATAACATGCCCATGCTTATACCGTGTATGTCCTTTTTGGTTGAGGATCATGCCAGGATTGAAATGCAAGTCCTACACCGCCAACTTTGAACTGAAAGTCGTTGTAAGAGCAGAAGAAACAAGCAATAGAGCGGCCGTGAGAGAGTTCGAAGTTGGAGAGATGTCCATTTGCGAATGGAGAAAAGAGAAAAAGGAGCTCGAGAATATGAACCCCCGAAAACGTGCATGTCGTGGGCCTAAAGCGAAATGGCCCCAACTGGAGAATGACTTGAAAGAGTGAGTTCTTTCTTTCTGAGAAGGAACAAAAGCAAGCTCTCTTTATTGTCACAATTCACATCAAAGCAAAGCTTCTGGCAAATGAAAGAGGAATCATGCATTTCAAAGTGCGTTTCACCTGGATTTCTAGGTTCATGAAAAGAAATGGACTTTCAGTGGGAATGAGAATCACTATAGGCCAGCGACGTTTGGACGACTGGGAGCAAAAAATGATTGACTTCCGTGAATTTGTTTCCAAGGAAATCTACGAACATGATATCTCTGCAATGGATGTTATAAAAATGGATGAGTTTCCAATGTCTTTCGATATCCCTGCCACCTGGACCGTAGCTGCATCAGGTACAAAAACTGTAGCCATTACAACCAGTGGACATGAGAGGGCCTGCTTCATTGTAGTCCTTGGATACACTGCAAGTGGATTGAAATTAAAGCCAATGGTAGTTTTCAAGAGAGTTACCATGCCCCGTGAAAAAATGCCCACTGGTGTGGTTGTCCATTGCAATAGGAAGGGATGGATAGACTGTGACCTTATGAAAGTATGGGTAGATAAATATTATAGGGCCAGGCAGGGGGGATTCTTCTTGAAGAAGTCCTTACTAATTTTCGATGCCATGGCTAAAAAATGTTCAAAATTATATAAACTCCACTAGTGCCCACATAGGGGTATGTTTACTAAAGGGCGTTAAGGGATTAAGTGTGCCATTAATGCCTATTATCGACACCCTTGAGCCCTTAACACAGTGAAAAAGTTGCTTTAACAGGCGTTAAAGGCTCCAGGAGCATAAAGAGTGCAGTAGGCGGAGAGTGGACGTTAATGGGGCGGAGAGTGGGCGTTAACAGTGTGTGCTCCCTTAACACCTGTTGTGCAATGTGTTTAAAAGCCCTTTAACGTTGGGAACCCTAATGCCAAGTAAAATCTCGTGGAAAGGTTGTATTTAGAGGGGAGAGCCTATTTCAACATCTGCAATGTGATGCACAGACAGGGGAGCCCCAGACTGATAGTAGTACTCCATTAGCAACAATAGCATGGTTCCTAAGTATGAAGGGGCACTATGTTGATGGTGCAAATGGGGCAAAGGAAGTGGCACGTGGATCATGCAGTGGGGGTTTCTGGTGCAAAGGGTGGACCACGCAGCTGCCTAGGTGGCACATAAAAAACATAAGATCCTATGATATGCCATACTGAGTCAGACCAAGGTCCATCAAGTCCAGTACGAGGTATAGCATAGTTACTCACCTGTAACAGGTGATCTCCGGGAGCAGCAGGAATTTAGTCTTCACATATGGGTGACGTTGGTACCGACGGAGCCCATGCGGGAACGCTCCCTAGAGTCCATTAGGAAAGCCTTTGGGAGCATCCCACTGTGCCTGCGTTCTACCTTCCCACCTTCCCAACTCTCCCTCCTCAGTTGAGTTTGTAGCTGAGAGAAAAGGAGAGAAGAAACCTACAACTCCTAGGGGAGGCGGGTGGGTTGTGAAGACTAAATTCCTGCTGTTCGTGGAGGTCACCTGTTACAGGTGAGTAACTACGCTATCTCCAGGAACAAGCAAGAATGTAGTCTTCACATATGGGACTCCCTAGGTCCCAGATGCCAGAGGAAATGACCTCTGAACCAGTAGGTTTGCCTAAGGGCAGGCTTCAGGAGGTCATGAATCCTCTATGGATGTCTGGTATCATTCCAGGATAGAGGGTAGGAGTTGCCCTAAGTCTGAAAGAGATGCTGGAGAACAGCCTGACCAAACACAGCATCCCAGCGGGAGTCCTTGTTTAAACAGTAATGAGCAGCAAAGGTATGGACTGAAGACCAAGTTGCTGCTTTTCAGATTTTGTCAATGGCTACACAGCGTAGGTTTGCCATCGAGGTAGCCATAGCACGAACATTATGGGCAGTGACATGACCTTCAAGGGATAGTCCTACTTTGTCATAAGCAAATGAGATGCAATCTGCTATCCATTTAGAGAAAGTACGTTTGAATACTGGCAACCCCAAGTGACCGGGATCAAAGGAGAGGAATAACTGAGAGCCTTTATGATGCTCAGCTGTCCTTTGAAGATAGAATGCCAAGGCACATTTTCAGTCAAGGATATGGAAGGTTACCTTCGCCCTAGATGAATGTGGTCTAGGAAAAAAGACAGGAAGGTAAACTGACTGATTTAAGTGGAAAGGAGACACCACCTTCAGCATGAAATGGGGGTGAGTCCTTAGGACAACTTTGTCATGGTGGAACCATGTGTAAGGTAGGTCTGTCACCAAAGCCTGTAGCTCTCTAATGCGCCTAGCTGAAGTGAGTGCAATGAGGAAGATGACTTCCATGTCAGAAACTTTAGCAAGGTAGTTGCTAAGGGTTCAAAGGGCAGATTGAGAAGTTGCCCTAGAATGACATTGAGATCCTAGGCCACTGGAGGTGGTCTAATGGGAGGTTTGGTGAGCAAGAGACCTCTCACTGGGAAGCCAGAGCCCACTGGCCTGTATGCAGGTGTGAGTGTGGCACTACATGTACTGCTGAGGCCATATGACCTAGAAGCTGTAGCATCTCTCAGGCAGTGAGATGATCCTTGACATGGGTCTGAGATGCCAGCTGGATGAGAAGAGAACACCGGAGCTGAGGTAGAAACACCCTTGACTGTTGAGTATTTAAGAGAGCTCCTATGAACTCAAGTGTTTGAGTAGGAGCGAGATGGGACTTTGGAAGATTTGTCACAAATCCGAAGTGTTGAAGTAACTGCATGGTACGAAAGAGAGTCTGATGAACCTCTTGGGAGGTTCCTGCCCTTATGAGCCAGTTGTCTAAGTAAGGGAAGACAAATATCCCTAGAGATCTTAGAAATGCAGCCATTACCACCATGCACTTTGTGAAGACTCTTGGGGCAGAGGCGAGTCCAAATGGTAGGACTCTGTACTGATAATGTTTTCTTTGAACATGAAGCATAGATATTTCCTGTGTTCTGGATGAATCAGGATATGTGTGTACGTTTCCTTGAGATCTAAAGAACAGAGCCAGTCCTGACTCTGGAGATACGATAGGAGGGTCCCTAGAGAGACTATCTTGAACTTTTCGCAGACAAGAAACTTGTTTAGGTTTCTGAGCACCAGGATGGGTCAGTATCCTCTGGTTTTCTTTGGCCTGAGAAAGTACGGAGAGTAGAAACCCACTCCTTGTTGGGATGTTGGGACCTCCTCTATGGCACCTCCTGACAGCAGAGAGGTGACCTCTTGTAGCAAGAGAGCAGTGAGAGGAGGCTGAGAAGGATATTCCCTCACCATTGTGGAGGGGGGCAGAGTCTGTAGGTGAAGTCTGTACCCCTCTGCCACTATGGTCAGGGTCCAGTGCTCTGAAGTGATTAGAAGCCACCTGTGGGCAGAGTGACAGAGTCTGCCAGCAATGTTGGGGGGGGGGCTATGTTCTCTAGGAAAAAGTTAAAAAAAAGGCGCAGGTTGAGTCTGTGGAGCTGGTTGGATTTTAGGAGTCTGTGGCTTTTTCTGCTGCGTGGGAGGCTGTTGCCTTTTTTGAGTACCCTGATGTTAGTACTGTAAAGCAGGGGTGTAAGAATGGTAAAACTTCTTCATACTGAAGAAAGTCTTTTTTGCAGCTGATTTCTTCTTAGCCGGGTTGGCAGTGGTTTTAGAAAGCCTGTTTAGGGTAATATTTTCAGACTCCAACTGAGACACCTTGTCTTGCCAGTCTTTGTCAGAAAGGTTTTCACCTGTGCAAGGAATATTGCTCAGTTTATCTTGAACCCATTGTTCAAGATCGGATGCTGGAAGCCAAGCAATCCTGCATGTTCCAATGTAGATTGAGGTGGCCCTACTGGTACACTCAAAGCAGTCAAAAGTTGCCCTATTGACAAACTTTGACACATGCTGGGCATGTTTGACTAATGTAAAATAATCAGCTCTCTTATCATCAGGAAGAAGAGGAACCATAGATTCAAGATCTCTAGCAACCTTTCTAAGGAACATACCCATATTGAGTATTATGAACTTATTCTGGCTGAAACCATGGAGGCCTGAAAATATCGACGCCTGAAAGCATCAAGAGTTCTCGCCTCTCTACCAGGAGGGTTCGAAGAATGAGTCTTTGAACTTTTAATTCGACACACTGCCAATTCCACCACCACTGAGTGATGAGGCAACTGAATCTTCTATAACCTGGAGACTCCGGTGCTCAATACATGGCATTGAGTCATCGAATATGGGGAGAGATGGTAAGGGGCGTCTCCCACATATAGAGCATGAGATCCTGGAGGATACGGTGAACCAGAAGGGTGGCAGCCCTTTTAGGAGCCATAGGGTATTGGAGGATTTCCAATTCCTCAGCCCTAGGTTCTTTTTTAAATGTTATTATAATGGACAGGCCTCTGGCCAGGTCCCGAATAAACTCTTGAAAAGAAATGTCCTCCGGTATACTTTGTATTGCTCGAGTATCGATAAATTCCTCATCGGAAGATCTGATGATTCAAAGTATCGATGAGAGCGATGTCCGTGCATGGGATGGACTCAAGGGCAGGAAGTGATAGTAGCGGTTCAATGGGTACAGACCCCGATGCAGAATGCATTGGTACTGTGGATACTGCCAGTGTTGGCGGTACCATTGATAAGGGTTTGATCGAAACCGAGACTGCTAGTAGGGCCGCCAAACTGCACTCGATAGCTAGGATACATTGATCCATGGAGCCCACCAATGCTTGGGTATCAGTACTGGACATGCGAGCTACTGTCCCAGAGCATGGCACCAGGAGCTCTCCGGAGGTAGAAGCCTCGGAAGCATCCTGGGACCCCTTGATGGCTTTGGAGGAAGGGTCCTCCCGCCGGAATAGTTTGGCCGGCCAATCCACCTCTAGGGCAACACACAAGGCATCTTGATTCTTAGAAAGAGGTCTACCCTTGGGGGATCGGTGTGTCTTCAAAGACTTATGTTTTGATCCCTGAGATCCATGAGAGGACGACGATGCCTTTGATGACGTTGATGCACAAGACTCCGTCTGAGGCAAAAGGTGTGTCCAACTTTGCAGCACTGTTCTGCAGGCCTCTCTTTGTCATCTTCCTACATAAAGGACATTCAGAAGGCTGGTAGTTAGGCCCAAGGCACTTGAGACACCAGTCGGAGGTGCCGGTAGTCGAGATGGTACTGCCACAATTAGAACATTTCTTAAAACCACTAGCTGGTTTTTCCATTATGCCAAAGCAAATGGTAGGCTTAAGGCCTAAAATGGTGTTGATGTGCTCAAGAAAGTTCTAATTTTAGAAAAAAAGAAAAGGAAGAAGAGAAGAGAAAAGAACCGACAGCAGTCATTCCTGTGTCAACGGGAAGGCAGACACAACCACAAAATACAAAAGAAATAAAATAAAAAAAATTTCTGCGGTGACAGGATATGTTTTCTGCTGGCTCCATGGAAAACGAAGAACTAAAGAGGGAGAGTTGGTAAGGCAGGAAGGCAACGATGCAGGCGCAGTGGGATGCTCCCAAAGGCTTTCCTATTGGATGTTGGGGAGCGTTGCCTCGTGGACTCCATCGGTACTGACGTCACCCATATGTGAAGACTACATTCCTGCATGTTCCTGGAGATCCTGTGTTGAACAGTGGCCAATCTAGATCACAAGTACCTAGCAGTTTCTCCAAAAGACACACAGGTTCCACAATGCTTATATTGGGGCAAGCAGTGGATTTTACGGTCTCCTTGGTTTATGGAGCTTTCCTCCAGGAACCTGTCCAAACCTTTTTTAAACCCAGCTACATGAACAGCTTTTACATCCTCCAGTAATGAATTTCAGAGTTTAATTATGAGTTGAGTGAAAAAATATTTTCTCTTGTCTTAAATGGGTCACTTGTAGTTTAATTTCATGTCCATTAGTCTTTCTACATTTTGATGGCGCAAACAATTGACCTACATTTACCTGTTCCACTCTATTCATTAATTTATAGACCTCTATCATATCTCCCCTCAGCCATCTCTTCTCCAGGTTGAAGAGCCCTAACCTTTTTAGCCTCTCCTGTGATGTCTGTCATGATTCAACAGTGAGAGTGGTGGCACACAGACATGCTGCTGCTGCAGAAAGTTGATCTGGCACCTGGGGCAGTCCAAGGACCCTGACACACTAGGCAAAGATTCCGGCTGGCACCTCCCCTCACTGCCACTGAACCCAGCTGTGGAGGAAGAGGCCAATAGCGCCAGCAGTTGTAGCTCTCCAGGTAGCTGCAAACTGCAGGCACCCAGGGAACTACCACAGCAGTGGCTGTCATCCTCCCCCGAGATGTATCAGTGGCAGGCAGTTATGGGGTCCCTGCAGAGGCAGATGGTTGGGAGGGCTGTGTGGCCATACATGTTTGCCTCTGTCCTCCCCATCTGGACCTTGCGCCCTAGGCACCCATCAAACCTGCATGCTGGACAGGCTGGGACTGTGCCACACCACCACTGGTGTGGGGGTGTTGGCAGTGGGGGCAGCAGCACCCGCTTGCAGCAGACCAAAGCCATGTCCTGGTCCTGTGTGCGGTGCGCATTGCAACATATGGGAAACATGTCAGCTCCAAGGATTATTGCATCCATATAGCAACACTGTGTCTCAACACACAGTCTGTGTGTATATGAGCCAAGGGTCACAGGTTCAAGTCCTGGCTGTGGATCTGATATTGCATGTCCCCGTGGCTAAACCTTAGCCTAAAGTAGAGGTACAACACCCCCAATGAATTGGCCAGCAAGGGTACAAACACCCATCAGCCACACAGACAGGCTCCACTATCCACAACTGAATGGAGAGGCATGCTGAGCAGGTACTAACAACTCACATTAATGTCAGAGCATGCTACTAGCACCTGCACAATGAACACATGTTAACAATGCTTGAGATGATATGGAGACCAAAGTAGTAGGCAGGAATGTAAACCATCCCCATTTTTGCACAGTACAGGAAAGTGTGTGTGCGTGTATGTCTTTCCATTGCTCTGTGGCTTTATGCACTTCACTGTGCCTTGCATTGCTGTTCCCAACATTAGACTGCAAATGTGCATGACGAGGAGCAGAGGATTGTGGGTATGGCCTGAAGCAGAGTGAATTGGCCAGGATGTATCTGCCTTGGCAGTAAGGTCAATGGCTGAGATTCTGTAGTGCCCGTCTGCTAGGTGCATGTCATGCTGAGAGGGCATTCTCACTCTGACCGAGCAGTGACCATGGCACGGCTATGTATCCGCATAGTGCTATATAGCGTCTGGTTCCAGTGATGTGGGTGCAATGTCTTTCTGGAGAGCACAATCACTGAGTTAAATGTTGGGTGTTCATGCCATTTATCCCAAGTCAGGGTGCACATGGTCACTCTGTGCATATACATTGTGTGCTCACCAGCAGACCTGCCGCAGTTAGTACTATATGTGCATGGCTGAAACAGCCCAGTGGTGGGCAGCAGGTGCAGTCTGACTGAGCTTGCTGTGGTGGTTTGTTAGTCCTAGATGGTTGGGATAGCAGTTGCTCCTGGCCTACTCACTTGGTCATGGCAGGACAGTAGCAGCTGCCCCATGCAAGCCTAAAAGCCCCGGCTGCAGTTGGCATCGATGGCATCAGCAATTTAACACTGGGCACTTGCATGCACTGTTCTAGGAGGGACCCTGTCCAACAGGAGCAGGACATATGACCTAGATGTGACTGGTACCTACAACATACTGCAATTGTGCAGGAAACAAGGTGACTAGCATAACACACTGGCATGATGTGGAGCTGCAGCTCAACCGCAGAGACCATTTCTAGTACTGCACATTCCGGAGACCAGTTGCTGGGTGCCCATCCCCACCCTCAGGGTGACCGTTGAAACTGCACAGTTTGTAGCTGTTAAGTGATTGTAGGAAACACTGTCAGTGCGTTGTACTGAGCTGATGGATCAGTGCATTCTCCATTTGGTGATCAGCTGCAGATTGCTGTTCTTCATGTGCAGTGCATCATGGGTACTAGAGGGGCTAACCTATACAGACACACACAGCAATTGAGGCAGGGACCTGCAGGATCTTTGAATCCAGACATTGCAGTGTAGAGAGGTATGGAGGTGTAGTATACTGGTTAGTGCAATGTCTCCATAAGCAGGGGACAAGGGTTCAATTCCCACTTGTTCATTTTGCACCTGTGTGTTACTCAGGTCATTTCCCTGCCTGTAAAAGTCCAGGCTCTGCTGTGACTTGCAGACACTCATCCTTCTACTTTGTTATGTGTTCTGGACACAATTTGGGTCAGCAAACATGCTATTCTCCATCATGTCCCACTGAGAGCATGGCTTTATTGGCTCTGCTGCAGCCTACTGCAGGGGGCCAGCCATGTTCACCCTGCAGATATCAGGCACCTGCTTGGAGGTGTGGCATAATGGTCATGGTTTGAGGGTCAGGATACCAGGGTTTGAGGCCCACTAGCACTCCTTATGTGACATTTCAGAATGTGTTACTCTTGCATTTTATGTCTGCCACAACCTTCATGGACTGATAACACCGCCTTGTGGCCTTGAGAAGGTCACTTAACCCACCAATGGCTCAGATGACTGCAGGTTTGTACAGTCTCTGTTTATCATCAGACATTACCAATTCGTCAGTAAGATGTACCACGATGTGACTGCACTGATACCGCAGTATACTAACAGACAATTCATGCATACAGCTATAACCTACATGTGAGACATGAGTCAGGTATGACATCATGACTGTGATTGTACAGCTTTGGCTCCATCACATCTCTGCAGTACATGCAGACACCTCCTATCCCTCAGATAGCCATCTGCAGGTATCACCTTATGTCCTTATGTGCACCATTTGCCCAGTTTGGATGACACCTATCCATCTGTTATCTGTACATTTATCTGGGGGCTTGTATGGTGGTTGTGTGGCTGTGATAGGTGTGAGACCGACATGTGTGGTATCAGGCATTCCATGTTGCACTGTTGCATTTTCCCATAGAGTATAGATACGTTGGGGATGGCACCTACGGCACATTGGTGCTGACAGCCCATACCACCCTCTCCTCTGCTGCCATTCTTCCTTCAGCCCATCCTTCTGCTTCTGTTGGCTGCGTGCAGTCATGTCTTCTCATGCAAGCTGCTACACTGTGGCCTGCACTGGTACTCTTTTCCACATTTTGGCTCTTCACGTACACTTTTTCTGTGCCTGATCTGCATGTCACCACTCCTACTCTGTCCTCCTATCACTGCACATATCCTACTACTTCTGACTCTGCTGGGGGACACATTTTCCCCATCCTATGCCACACACTGACATTGTGCTGTTTTACATTGGCACCCCCCTGTGCATCAGTACAGCTGCCTTCCAAATGCTTGTCCAAGTTACTGGCTGCCAAGTAAGGTGCCCATGGATCTGGCAGGTCCATCAGCTCCCACCTGTCCTTCCATCCATCACCTTCAGATTGTCTTTCCTTACTGCTCCTTTATCCAGTGTTAGGGTTACAGCTGTTTTTGGACGTTAAAGTGCATGCTTGACACCTTAACGCATGATGTCCCGTTAATGCATGTTAAATGGCCCATAGTGCCTTAATGTCGGAAAGTCTCCTACACGCTCAGAGCCCTTTTCGCATGTAAAATCCCTTATCGCTGTCATTAACTCTCGCCAACGCCTGCTCCCTTAATGCCCTTTAGTAAACATACCCCATAGCTGTAATACCTGCAAGCTACAGCCAATAGATACAGTGGTTAACCATCCATTCAAGACGTTTGTGAGAAGACAGTGGGACGATGGGAAGCAGTCTGGGATTCATGAATTCACACCATCATGAAGACTGAAGCAGGCGAGGTCTCGGAAGTCTGCTAGTGGGTTTCATCTGCTTGGGTGAAAATAATGCCATAAACCATCCGCAATGGCTTCAGAAAGGCTGTGACTATCTACCAGCAGAATAAGATACATTCAGATACAGACGATAAAGGTGAAGTTGCCAATAGCTATGACGGCGACATCCTTTCAGAAATCATAGAAGAGCATCTGCAGGTGGCTCTTAGATATTTCAACGACAACAGTGAGGAGGGAATGGACTCTGAAGGGTTTGAAGAGTCAGATGATGATGCTGATTGAACTAGAATTGGCCTAGTCTCATTTAGAATAATTAACCCTTATTAAAATTCAGGATTTAAGAAATAAAGTGAAGGAGTAGCCTAGTGGTTAAATCAACAGCCTAGCACTGAGGAGATATGGATTCAACTCCCACTGGCACTCCTTGGATCATGAGCAAATCACTTTACCCTCCATTGCTTCAGAAGAAAAGGCCTGGCAATCTACTTCCAGTAATACCTTGCCAAGAAAACCCAGGGGGCTGCTGGGTCAGCACTGACTTGATTGCACTTACAAAAAAAATAGTTAAACAACTTGTTTGTTTTTTCTGTGTTGTGTGGTCAATTACATATATAATTTATTTATTCATTTATTTATTTATTTAAATACAGTTAAATAAATAAATAAATAATATGCCTACGTATATAACGTGCATAGCATGCGCAGTTATATAAAAAAGCATATAACATGTGTGTTATATGTGTGAAAATACAGTTCTCTAACAGAAAATGTCTAAAGCCCTAGATCAGTGATGGCTAACCTTTTTGAGCCCGAGTGCCCAAACTGCCGCACAAAACCAAAGAATTTCCTCAAAGTGCCAGCACGTCAATTTGCATAAATATTTGCATAATGCTAACATACACTAACTTTTAGTAAACATGTCTCTTAATGAGTGTATGGATAAAGACAGACTAAAAGATTTCTACATTACTATAATCCAGTGCCAACCGCCAGGCACATTAGGAACTACTACAAACACTGCCCATTTAGAACCAATAGCAAACCCGCCGTATCCTAACAGCACTACCAGGACTCACAAAGCACCACACCATACCTATCAAAAGGCAACACTGCAAATATTAAACCAATACATTTCAGACAATAACAATACATGACCTACTGGGGAAAGAGAACAAGTGGCAATGTCAAAAAGGAATTACATAAACAGAATACCTCAGCTCAGTTACACAGTTGCAATTGCTCCAGCCACTTTCTTCTGGTTTCTTCATGTTTTCTGCTAACTCTCCATCATCTGCTGTCCATTTGTCCTTTCTTCTCTCTTCTAGTTTTTTTTCCATTCTCTCTCTCTACATCCGCTTTAACATACTAATCTTTCTCCTTTTGCTCTTTCCTCATTCCTATTTCATCCACTCAAATTTTACCCCTCCATCCTCAATCCCCACTTACTCTCCCAATACCCGGCCAATTGTAGATTTTTTATCCCTCCCACACAAAATATTTTTCCCCTCTCCATTTTACTCTCCCAGCCCCATCCCATTCTACTCCTCCCCCAACATCAGCTCCCTTCTAGTTCCAGCCTCACCCAGCATCCATTCCCTTCTAGTCCCTGCATCAGCCCATTTCCAGTCCTAGCAACCCCCCAACCCAATACCAGTCCTAGCCTCCCCCCATCAACTCACTTCCAGCCCTAAACCCCCATCACCCCATTTCCAGACAGCCCCCATCAGCCCACAGCCCATTAGCAGTCCTACCCCCCCAGCCCATTAGCAGTCCTACCCCCCCGCCCGCCCATTAGCAGTCCTAACCCCCCCAGCCCATTAGCAGTCCTAACCCCCCCCGCCCATTAGCAGTCCTAACACCCCCCCCTCCTGCCCATTAGCAGTCCTAACCCCCCTCCTGCCCATTAGCAGTCCTAACCCCCCCCTCCTGCCCATTAGCAGTCCTAACCCCCCCAGCCCAATAGCAGTCCTAAACCCCCCCGCCCCGCCCATTAGCAGTCCTAACCCCCCCCCTGCCCATTAGCTGTCCTAACACCCCCCCTCCTGCCCATTAGCAGTCCTAACCCCCCCCCCTCCTGCCCATTAGCAGTCCTAACCCCCCCCCTCCTCCTGCCCATTAGCAGTCCTAACCCCCCCTCCTGCCCATTAGCAGTCCTAACCTCCCCCCCCTGCCCATTAGCAGTCCTAACCCCCCCCCTCCTGCCCATTAGCAGTCCTAACCCCCCCCCCTGCCCATTAGCAGTCCTAACCCCTCCTCCTGCCCATTAGCGGTCCTAACCCCCCCCCCCCCCCCCCCCCGGCAAATTTTTTTAAAAAAAAAGCAGGCTCTGGCTGCTGCCGCGGCAGATTACAATGTCCCGCAGGGCCCCCTCCGCCCGCTAAGCCCCTCTGCAAGGGCTTTCAGATTCGCGAGGGACAGCGTCTCCCTCGCGTCTCTGTTAAGCCCGCAGGGGCTAATGGGAAATTTCCCATCAGTCCCTCGCGTCTAAAGGGGCTGATGGGAAATTTCCCATTAGCCCCTGCGGGCTTAACAGAGACGCGAGGGAGACGCTCTCCCTCGCGAATCTGAAAGCTCTTGCAGAGGGGCTTAGCGGGCGGAGGGGGCCCCGCGGGACGCTGCATTCTGCCCTTGCCGCGTCCGCGGCAGCAGTCAGAGACAGCTTTTTCTTTTTTTTGCGGACCTATGGCCCGCGTGCCAGCTGCAAGGCCTTCGCGTGCCACAGCTGGCACGCGTGCCATAGGTTCGCCATCGCTGCCCTAGATGATATAAATGATAATGATACTGAAGTATGCTAATAGGTGAACACATGACTGAATTGTGTCTGACTGTAAAGCACCAAATAAAAAACTTATACTTGAAAGTGTATGTGCACCTAGTAGATGGATTTCTACAAGAAATCTGAATGTGTTGCATAGGTTCTGGTAGTACAAGGGCAGAAAGTAGCTGCTGCTTAATTTCTATGCCATGAAGACTAGAGACCTAAAGTTTGAACTCAGAAGATGGCTCTGCTGTTTGGTTATTAGGCTGATGAATCTGAGGTGGTGGCCATATCAAATTATGCTGAGGACCCAAGAATCTGTTGTGATCTTCAGCTAAGAAAGAAAAAAAAAGTATTAAAACTGGCTCCCTACAGGAAGGGCAGGATGAATGTTCTGGAGGGAATGGAAGCCTGGATAATAATAAAAAATAAGGCTTCTAAGCAACTGGCTTGGCTGAACTCTCCCATGCTGTTTTGGCTTTTGTACAACAGGGTGCTGTTGAGACTGTTTCTGGTAACAGAACATCTTATAGTGATAGAGCCTTGGCTTATTAGTTGAAAGAAGCACACCTAGCTAATAAGCTCAATTAAGGAGGTAGGACTAGAGAGAGATAGGCTGGAGCATAGAGCAATGGTCCATTATCATATCTACTGTTTACTTTTTCTCCAAAGAGAGAATCTTCAGTACAAGGGGCATTGGAATGAACAGCCTCACACAAGTTGGAGGCTCTTAACCATGCAAGGCATCTGGCAGCAATTGCAGAGGCAGAGATTCTGAAAAAGGTTTAAAAGACATCATAAGCAGTGCATATCAGCTTCTATGAGTATGACACCTTCGCTTCCTGATGGACCCGGATGACTTCCGGACAATCTATCAGGCGTTGATCATACCACACTTTGACTATGCAAATGTCATACTTCAGGGACTCCCTCAATCCACTCTGCACCCACTACAGCTTGCGATGAACGCCGCAGCAAGAGTTCTCCAGGGTGCATCCAGGATAGATCACATCATGCCCATCCTGAAACGGCTCCACTGGCTCCCCATACAAGGCAGGCTCACATTCAAAACCTTACTACTTACTTTCAAAGCTATCAATGGGCTCTCCTCCTCATCCTTAACAGAACTCATACAGAGCAACCCCCCCTAACAGATCTAGAAGATCACTAGCGATCAACACTCTAATAGTCCCAAAAGCGATACCCAAGTGCACCCAGGCAACAATAAACAGTGCTTTCAAATTCTGTGCGCCTAGATGCTGGAACACCCTCCCACCCAGCAACCGGGCAATCACTGACCTAGCCCAGTTTAGGAAAGCTTTAAAACATCACCTCTTCCTTTTGCATTACCCGGAAGACAGTACCATAATAGCCGCATCAACTAGTTAACCAATGCAGTACAAATGATGTAGCAGTACTAGATTATACAGATGTAAATAGTTACCCGTTTGGATCAAAGTTTGAGTACCTGTTAACTGTAAACACAGATCAACCAATTAAAATGTGTAAGATTGTTGTTCCATGTAAACCGTACTGATGTGGAACAGCGCGGTATATAAGAGAATGTAAATAAATAAATAAAATAAATAAAATGACATCCAACTGTGTTTGAGTTTGAGAAAAAAAGATTAGATGAAAACAGTTGGACTTTCAGAAAAATGGTATGCATATACTGATACACATGCAGATGATGAGCAAGTGCATCTGCAGCAAGCATAGCTCCCTAGGACACCTTCTTCCCCAAATGATCCATCATATGAGGGGTGGGGGGGGGGGTCTTTTCCTGGAGGAAATCTTTACATTTTTTTTAGCTTTCCTCATGGCTGTTTTCACAACTGAAGAATAAGAAAGCTGGACCTTACTGAATCCTGGAACAGACTGGACCTTATATTTTATCTATAACTTCTTGGAGACCGGCTAAACTGTAAGTGCATTCTGCTACAGTGCTGGTCCTGAAGCAGAGCATGAATAGGAACAGCAACAGTTGAGCCCTGCAGTGTCTCTGGAAAGAGAGTCAGGCCAGCTAAGAGCTGTGAAGGCCAGGGGAGTTCTCAGAGCTACTAATGTCCCAGGCCTGCGGAGCTACAAGGGAGCGAGAAGAACTGAATATAACCTGCTATAAGAGAATGACACAGACAGCATGTGAGGAAATGTGGTGAAAGGACATTTCCAGAGAAACAGCCTGTTAGCTTCAGAGAGAGAGAGAGAGCCATAGTAACTATGAGTGGCAGAAGGAAAGCTATGTCCCTGAGGGATTGTGGAACCAGAACAGATCCCTTAAGAGGCCCAGCTAGAGAAGTAAGTGTGATAGATGCTAATTAGTTAGAAAGCTGAATTTTATTTTTATTTCTACTTTAGTTCCAATGTAAGAGCAGTACATACACATTAGAACGGTATACTTGGGCAAGGCCTTAACTGCTTCAATAGGAAGGTTTTATTTTCCTTTGATAGACAGCTAGATGTGACATGGGATAGGAGGGCCCAGTGGCCTACATCGTAGGACCCCAGCACCAGGAGATCCTCAGGAACCAGCGGACTAGAGTACTATCAGGATGTGGGACCCTAGATTGCCAATGATTAGACTGTGCATGCACATATGTACACTAGCCAGTGGTTAGGGCAATGGGGCTAAAATTATTTGGTTTTGAGTAGGGCAACCCTGAACTAAAACACTCCTGATACTTGTGAAGAACACACCAGGAAAATGGGACACCTGCCTGGATTTCTGGGTTGAATTGATTGTTACCACACAAAAAGGGGACAGAAATATAGGATTGTAAAAGTCTTATTAGAACAGAGAGGTCCTCCTGGGACGCCTTTGCACTAAGAGAGTCACTTAAGTAGTGTATTCTTGCAAAGTGTGTTCTGACAGAGTATTGCCTACTGTTCATACTGCTAACCTTGAAAGTGTTAAAAGGTGTTGCATTATTTAAAGTTGATTTCTGTTTTTCTTGATCCTGCCTGCTTATATATTTTGTCTCTCTTTACTAAAAATTGTTTACTGTTTCTGGTTACTACTGCCTACCTCTCCTCTTCCCCTAAGAGATTGCATATTTTGCTAACATTTTTCTTTTATAATGTCAGCCCCTCACCCCTACCACTGGGGTAACCATTCGTGGCCATGCCTAACCATGCTGCAGAGTGTTGATGTCTATTTGTGCCCTGCCCTGTAGAAGGGTGGCATCCAGTGGTTCCAGCTTATCCCTGGTGATGCAAGGGGAGTCCGGGCTACCGACTCTGCCCATGCAGATGCATGGGTTGCACTAATAAACTTTCAATCTCTTCTGTTTCTGGAAAACCTTTACACAATGATTCATCTGCTTCAGTATTTTCCCAAATCTGCTCCATGTACTTCTCAGGAGAAACAAGGTGTGCCTACTACTACATTCTGTTGGTTTTACCTGCTGGCCTTCTGCCTCACCCTGCACTGTCTCTTCCTTCTTTTGCCTTTCACTACTCTGTGGAAATGAGAGCAGAGAAACTCGTATTTCACATATTCACTGGTCTTTGCCTCTTAAAAAACATTTTTTATCTTGGCTGATGGGCTATGGTATTCTGAGATTCAAGCTTCTTACCATCAGCTTTTGCTCCTCTGCATCTCCCATAACTACCTTTAATAAGCACTGACATGAGCTAATGAGAGAGAAATGTTCTGTATCTTGAGTAAAATGTAGGAAATTTACTGTTAATATACAACACAGTGCATACATCATATTGTCATTAAGTGCCATCAAGTCAATGTCGACTCATAGTGACTGGTAGATAGTTGCTCTAAATGGTGTTTGGTCATCTAGGTGCCTAATTGTTGATACAGTGACATCCATAGTTGTGATTATTGTATAGATCAATCAAAATGCCGGTGTTCCTCTGTTGTGCTGACCTTCACCCATACCAAGCATGATGTTTTTCTCTAATGGTCTTTCTAGTTATACAATGTGTCCAAAGTATAAAAGTCAAAGTCTTGTCGAAGAAAGCTTAGGTTTGATCTTTAGTACCAACTGATTTGTTCTTCAGGCACTCTATAGTATACACAGTATTCTTCACACACCATAATTCAAAGCCATTGATTTTCTCTTTCTTCTTCATTGTCCAACTTTCACATCCATATGACATCATGGAAAATACTATGACTTGGACAAGTAAAATCTTTGTGCACAAAGATACATCTTTGCACTTGAAATCTTATGCAGGTCTTTCATGGTCATTCTGCAAGAGCAAGGCATCATCAGATTTCTTGATTGCAATAGTAGACAATGTTAACCTTCTTCTACAAGAACAAATTGACAAGCAATTTCTTCATGTCTTGCTGCACACTGGAAATCTCTATTAAGTTCAGTAATTACCTCTCTCTCTCTTCTCTGACTTCAGCTTCTCTGCATTTCAGAGCAATTTTCAGAGTTTCTTCGGTCATCCATTTTGGTCCTTTTTGCTTTTTCACCTTTGCAGGGACTTATCACTTTCTTTGAGCACAACTTTCTTTATGTCATCGCATAACTCTTCTGGTGCTTTCTCATTTATATCCAAAGCAGTGAATTGATTTCGCAGACAATCTTTAAATTCAGGTGGTATATTTTCAAGATCATACTTTGCTCTTTTTTTAGCTTTGGCTTGAGTTTGCATCCTACTAGCTGGTGATTTGTATCACAATCAGCTCCAGGTTTTGTCTTTGTTGATGTTATTAAGCTTCTCTATCATTGACTTCCACAGATGTAGTCAATTTGATTTTTGCACAATCTATTGGATAAAGTCTATGTGTACAGTTGCTGCTTGTATTGCTGGAAGAATACGTTTGAGATTAATAGATTGTTGGTCTTGCAGAATTCTCTCTGTCTTTCTCCGGTTTCATTTCTGTTACCAAGTCCATATTCTCCAACCACCTTGCCTTTTTCTTTGTTCCCAACTTTTGTGTTCCAGTCACCCATGACTTATCAGTATATCTTGTTTGTATGTTCTGTCAATTTCAGCTTGTACTTTCCCATAGAACTGATCAATTATGCCCTCTTCTGCATCTGTTGTTGGTGCATATACCTGAATAATAGCTGTACTGAGGGGCATTTGCTGACTGCCCTTATTTCATTACAGTTCTTGCAAGTATTTCTTTTTATTATAAATGCAATACCATTTTTTCTTTGTCTTTTATTTCCAGTGTAGTATACTATGTGATCATCAGAGTCAAAATGTCCGATGCCAGTCCATTTCAGTTCGCTGATACTCAACAGATCAAATTATGAACATTCCATTTTGTTCTTGACCATCTCTGGCTTCCCTTGATTCATGCTTCCTATTTTCCATGTTCCAATATGTAAGGCATCTATGAAGCTTCTGATTCTCATTCCATATGCAGTTACATCAGCAGTCAGATGTCCCAAGGGCTTTGTTCCAACCACATCATAAATGCTGGTTTTACACTGAAGTCTTCAGCTCTTCCCCAGTAGTCCACAGGGTGCCTTCTGGCCTGGAGGACTTATCTTCCAGCACTATATTGAAATCTGTTTTGTTTTAATTATCCATTGGGTTTCATGACAAGATACAGAAGTAGATTGTCAGGCCTTTCTTCCATGCAAGTAATGCCAGTGTTGTGGCAGTTGTCACAGAAACTGTATCCTCTGCTACCAACACTGTCCTATACTGCTACTGCCCAATATACCACACAGTGTACACACCATACCCAGAATCAAAGTAGAGAGGCAGTACATACTGCAGCAGAGCCAGTCACATTGCAGTCTGTAATATGTCAGACTTTCATTAGTGAAATGAATCTCATACACATTAACTCAATTGGTGTATGACTTGCCTAGCTTTGTCTCTTCTGTGCTCTTTTCATTTTAATTTTTATCAAGCCAGTAGGAAGAGCCCATTAGACCAACATGATGAATATCCTTGATTAGAGACTAAATGCTGGTCCAATGGTCTCCTCCAGGGATATGTCTTAACTTCTGATACCCAGAGAATAACTATTCATTGGCATCTAGCTTGACTGTAGATATCTTTGGCTTCAGCTATAATTCTCTAGGCAACGTGTAAAAATGCAAGAAAACGTAATAGTTTAAAAAACCTATGATGCTAACAGTGAAAAATTAGCAAACATGAAAAACAAATCACAGCAAATTTGTTTGTTATCTAAGAAAGGCAGATGAGGAGACCTGTTGGATGCAACCTATCAGGTATGTGGAAAGCAAAAGTCTGAGGTAGTCCCACGTAGCAGTTGGAGGCAGGAAGAAGCAAGAAAGATCTAAAGCTTGGCAGCTGCTCCCATGCTAGGTTCCATCAGTGATATCTCCTGTATATGAGGACTCACTATTCTGCTTGTCTACAGAGAATTATATATGCAATTTAAATGTTATTTTCAAGAATCTTCTAAGCTTAATTCTTAGTATATAGTGCAAAATTATAGTGTATTAAGGATGGTGAAATATTATGAAAATTTGATCAAATCTACTATGGTTTGGGACATATACCCCAAATGTCTGATAAATATTGTAAGGACCTATTTATTAAAGATACTCTAACCACATCTGCGTTAGCTGATGAAGGTATTCCCAGCATCTTCAAATGCCATTAAAGCAGATGAAATGCCTTTTACATGTGCTAACTGCATTGCAGATAACATGACAGAAAAGGTGGGACAGACCCTTACAGAAAGGTTCATGACAAAAAAAAAAGAGAGCACTGTCTCTTGATTTATGATTGGAGAAATCTCCAAAAAAAATTAAACTGGGTCTAAAGCAGTGGCTTCCTTAGGGCATTTGAGGATATAGCATTGGGTGGTTATGGTGGGAAGCTTCTGCTGTTTTTCACCCTTCCTTTTATATCACTGAATAATGGCAGAATGTTATTGGTATTTTGACTGTTATGCTACTCAGCCCGTTCCTATTGTGTTAGTGTTGTATGGTGTGGTTATTGCAACGAATCATTGTATGTGGATATTGTAAACCACTTTGATGGTCATTGAGCGAATGGTGGTATATAAAATTTCATAAATAAATAGTCATAATGAGTTTTTATTAATCTGCTATGTTAACTGTAAGACAAAGTCTCTGTAAATTCTCCACCCTTTCTGTGCTAGGCAGTTACTGCAAGAATTAGTACCCACAAAGGGGGTGATTTTATTTTTAAAAATACTTAGATTTACAGCAAACAATATACATAAATCTAGGTACCACTTATGCATGTATACGATGTGGTCTCGATTCTGTAAGTATGCACATACATACTTACACTATGGGTGTATACAAACACAGAGTTTGGGTGGAGCAAAGTTATATATGTAAATTATATAATAAAATTTACATGCATTCTTATCTAGGCATGGGCATTTACATGAGCCATAGGGCTGGCATAAGTGCTTGCACTTTAAATTAACATGTTTCTGAGCACTTACATCCCCATTTTATGCATGTACTTTACTTCAGGAAAAAAAAAAGGCATGAAATACATGTTTAACATGCATTAATCTAGTCATGGCTTATAAATGTACCCTCTGTCAAGCTGCTGCACTGTTGGTACAGAAATTAGCATGCACTAACTGCTTAGCGCAACTTAGGAGCATGGTTAACGCGATATTTGTAACTAGGCCCCATATTCAATGGGCCCTAGTGTGGCAGGTGAAGGCCTGTGATCCACAGTGTCTGACATAAGCAGGTTGGCCTAACTAGCTTGACCTGTAAATGAAGCCTGTGAAGAGGCCCATAGGAATTGCACATCCCCCAATAGGCTGCTATTGTAGAATTAGAATTAAATTAGTTTGAACAAGCAGAGCTGAAACTTGGAAAAATACAGAAAAATATGTTTAAATGCCCCTGATAAGAAAGTACAGCTGTAAGGGATTTAATTAAAACTGCTGACAGAAAGGTTACAGAGCCCTGCTTCCCTACACGTACTAACTAGCTAAATGGCCTTGGAAGTAGGAAAGTAACAAGTTGGTGAACTGGCCATTGTAATTGGGACTAGAAGGGGGGGTAAGCAGGTGCTGAGCCACTCTGAGAACATAATTGGATAATCATATCAGTACCGGGACCAATAGAAGGGGTACGGGAGGTTACCGGGACCAATGAACTAGTTTTCTATACCTAGAATGGAGCAAAAATCTATAAAAGTTGTTGTATTGCCAGAGAACATCGCTCAGCCATTTTGAATTTGACTTTGCTTGAGACTTGTGCACAAATAAATGATTTGGACCTTCTGAACAGACTCCTGGTATTATTGGTTTGTCTGCGCTCTGCTGCTACACTAGTTACAAATAGTGTGTGCTAACCATTAGCTCAACTTAGTAAATATGCCCCTTAGTAAATAGGCATCTTAAGGCCCGATTCTGCAAGGTGACTAGCAGGGCTGTACCACCCGGTGAGATGTGCAGACCCACTAGCCGTCCCACCCGTATTCCACCACACACTCTCCCTGTATGCCCAGAGCCGCAGTGCGGGGAGAGCCTGAAGGGGGAAGAATGTTGTCAAAGCAGGGGCGGGCCGAGGTGGAAGGACGTACAGGTCCGATTCAGATCATGGCACTGTACATCCTGCGGGTGGGAGTCAGATGTTCTGCTTACACCACCGCGGAGGTGGAATAAGCGATGGCAAGGTCAGCGATCGGGACCAGGAACCACCCTCAAGACCGGGATCAGGTGCTGGTAGGTCCCCACCGCCTGATCCCGGACCCGGCAGACCCGCCTAGGGTCGGGTGGCGGGTACACCAGTCTGGGGGTGTGCCCGACACCAGCGCAGCAGCAGGAGTGGGGAAAGGCCTGGTTGTCATGCCAGCTGTACGTCCTCCACAGCTGCTGAAGAGGCATGCCGGGCCATCCCATTGCCCGATTCTGCTACCACGGGAGTGTCTTGCTCCCGCGGTGCAGATTCGGGTACAATGGAGCCCATCCTGATCTGGGATGTCTGGATGGCCCACAAGTGCCTCTTCCAGGATTGGGCTTCACGTAAATTAAATCAAGTAATTATGGGTATTTTTTTCTTTTGAAGAATCGTGTGTGCTTCTTTGATTTTGTGAATTTTAACATTTTTACTATTTTATACTATGCATTTGAAAACGTGTAGAAAGGGTATGTAGAAATGTATTAAGCAAATCTGATTTTTAATCTTCACAAGTCATGCAGTGATGTCACTGGACTAAAAAAAAACAAGAGCTTGCATATTTCTACTTTGCTGCATTTGACAAGATATAACTGAGATGCACAGAGATCAATCAAAATTCATAAATCA
The DNA here is from genome assembly GCA_033557465.1 of Ichthyophis bannanicus. Lineage (NCBI taxonomy): Eukaryota > Metazoa > Chordata > Amphibia > Gymnophiona > Ichthyophiidae > Ichthyophis > Ichthyophis bannanicus. The sequence goes on along the minus strand of CM066036.1, from coordinate 640,775,167 downwards.
TGTGGAGCCTGATTCTGGGAAGGGGATGTTTGGGCCGTCTGGACGTCCCCGACGAAGATGGGGATGTTTGGACCTGATTCTGTTCCACAGGAGCCAGAATGGGGCCCGAGGACGGCCCGGCATGCCCCTTCTGCCTGTGGGGACATCCTCCCCGCAGGCACCCCAGACATCTGCAGCTCCTGCCCCCCATATCCCCGCCGCCCAACCCACAGTTGGCCTGCTGTGGCCTGGATTAGCAGTGGGGACCCTCCTGTACCCGGTCATGGCCTCGGGGGTGGCTCACCTGGCCCGATCCTCCTGATTGTGCCTGCTTTATACCACCTCTGAGGTGGTATAAGCAGCACGTCCCAACAGGCACAGCAGCACGTACAGGGCCGTGACCTGAATCAGCCTTGTACGTGCTGCCGGGCTGGCCCACCCCCGCTCTGCCCCAATCCCACCAGATCTCCCTATCCTGATGCACAGGATGTATAGGGAGAGCCAGTGGGGGAATAGGGTACGGGAGGGTTGCGGGGCTGCACGTCGAAGCGGGACTTGCAGCCTCGCAACCCGCCTTTCAGAATGATCTTCATATTATTTCTAGGACTTCTATTTATAGGCATTTATGAACTGCCAATTTAAGGGCCAATATTCAGCCTCAGCAGTCAGCATTTTTTATTTGGCACCAGCCACTGCGGCTATAAAAAAAATCCAGATATTCAGCACTAGTATCCAGATAGTGGCCAGTGCTGACTACATGGATTCAGCGGTGAACAGTGTCACTATCTGGATAGCAGCAGAAGTATCTTATCAGAAACAGTTTGGGCACTTTTTGCTGTCCTTAATTTAGACAGATAGTTATCTGGTTAGCAGGTTGAATATCACCGCTAAGGGGATAATTGTTAAAGGCACACCTACACTTCTGTGCATAAATCACAGTATTTTAGTGGTTTACGTGCATAAATGACCACTTATACATATAGTGCAAGTGGTCATTATTCTGAAAGTTCACACGTCAGACCAATATTGAGCACTTCCACTGTGGATATGAACAGGGATGGAATTTGGGTGAAATGCTTATTTACATGCATAAATTATAAAATACTATAATTTACACGGGAGGTAGCAGAATGGGGTGGGCCACAGGGGCCATGGTCCCACCAATATTTTGCCTAACACAGTATCAGAGAGTAGAGAGCTTTGGGGCAGGGCTGAAAATTGGTTTGACCCCTCCAAGTAAAGTACACACATACCTTACTTTATAAAGCAGCAATGAACCTTATAAAATTACTCTCTACATGGATAACTGAACTCTGCTCCAGCTCTGCCCACGGACTGCCATAGCACTATCAGTGGTGCGGAAGTCTATAAGGATATTCAGCAGTACTATTCGCATAGTGCCACTGAATATTATTGGATAGTCGTTGCTAAGGCTAAAAGCAGGAAACTGCCATAGTTCTGGATATTTCCCTTTCAATATCTGGCCCTTAATGCTCATTTTTCAATTAATGAGGGTTTCTTTGCTTCTTTTAAGGTACAAAACCCATGTGGCACATTGGTATTATTGCTTGATATCTCTCCTGGCTAAAAATACATATAAATTTTTGCAGCAGAGGAATCACAAGTTAAAGGCACAAAATTAAAGTAGCCAATCCAAGGCTAGCAAGGTAAGGCTTAAGAGTATTAGGGGCAGTGGAGTTTTCCTGATGTTTATGCAATAAATACCTTTTTGCCTCTGGGTTGTTTTATCAGGGTTATTAGTTAAAACCCAATATCAGAGGCAATTATTTCTTTGGTTTATTTTTCCAAAAAGGGAGACAGACTTGTCTAAAAAATCATTTCTGCTTTGTTACAGGGTATAAAAAGAGTTATTGAAAAAGATACATATACATATTTATTCTTCATGTTCTCTCTGCTCTCTCTTCCCCCAAATCTTTTCTGAAATTACCACTCTTCTCTCTTTTGAACTTTGTAAGTTTTAATGGACCTCCTATCATAGGCACTAAGTCTGTGGATGGCTGAGCACCCCGCTATTGTCTCCTGCATCCCTCATAGCTGGAAGCTGAAAGCTCCGTGCTGCAGAGGTGGGCAGGAAGGAAGCACTCTTTTCTCCCTACTACTGCTTCTGCCTCCCTCGATGGCCTACTGAAGTGGAGAAGTTGGGTAGAGCAACAAGTGGGGAGCCAGAGTTCAAATCCTGCTTTCCACTGATGTTCCTTGTGATCTTGGGCAAGTGACTTCACCCTGCTATCTCAGGTACAAAACTAGATTGTAAACTCGCTGAGGAGAAGACATGTTTAAATGTCATTAAATGAAAAAATATTAACTAGGGAAGAGAACACTGCTATAAGAGCTGAGGGGGAACTGGAAGAGGGGATATAGGCTGAGAGAAGAGCAGAGGACTTGGGAGAAGAAGACAGCATGGAGCTGGGTGATGGAGCAAGGGATTAGAGGCAGACTTTAGAGAAAATGTGAGGGAAAGGAGTCTAGACACAGGCTATGGGGTGAGACAAAAAAAACCTTTGAAGACTGTTGAGGAGACACAGACTCTCAGACTGTGACAGAGAACCTGAGAAGATGGTGCAAGTATAATTAAAGAGAGAGTAGGAGTTGGATGAGGGTGACCAGGGCTGCATTTGGTGAGGAAGTATCTGCCTTTGCATTTCAAATACACTTGCAGTGTTATCCACTGTCAGGAAGAAATAGAACTATTGGAAGTGAGGGGACAGGTTTCCACTGTTCTTCCTGTAAGAAGCAAAAATGTTGATCAGGCCAGACAGGACAGTACCAAGCTAGAAATGTTCCCTACTCGACTTGCAGATCTAGTGTCCTCCACCCATCCAGATGCAGAAACTTGCTCTTGTTGAGCTTCCTGGAATCCCAGTGATGCCATTGGTGCCCCTTCTGTACTTGCGCCCTGTGCAGCCGCACTGCTCGCACAGCTCTTGGTACAGCCCAGAAGCCAGGGCCTAAGTAACCTACTCCATTCTAATGCCTGTGCAGGCTTGTAAAGTATTTTTTCTGAGTCTGAGTCTATTTGAGATTGCTTAATCGGTATTATAATACATTTTTGGATTCACTCTGATCAGTTTTTAAACCCCGTAGTCAACATTTATTTAAAATTCTGACTGCAGCGCCACTATTCATAAAACCAGTGGTGCTGTATATATATGTATAGATAGCACCATCGCTATATGGATATCAGCGATATACAGCCACTGTCTGTATAGTTGAGTGGTTCAAGTAGTCCTAAGTGAAACCATTTTACTATATGTGTGGAGGCCAATTCTAGTCTGGCACATCTATGCCATCTGGACATCCAAAATCTGGACGGCTCAAAGTTGTTCCTGATTCTGCACCCGCGGGAGCCAGACATCCCCACAAGTGCAGAATTGGGCATTTAGATGGGCCAGATGGGCCCCAATTCAGCTGCCCTGCACATCTAGCAACCTCCTTGTCCTGCTCTCCTTATACTCCTGCATGAAGCCTTAGTACCATGTTGTAGCATGGTGTCCTGTCGCCATGGCACCGGTATGCCATGCAGGAGCCCTGATTCCCCTCACCTCAGCAAAGCTACTTTTCCCTGCTGCCTGACTCTCGGAGGTGCCTGCCAGGCCAGGATCAGGCGGTGGGGATCCAACTGCTGTGGCTTTTCTCCGGGGAGAGGGGGGGGGTCTTCCCTTGCTGTCCACTATTGTCAGGAGGACTTATTCCACCTCTGAGGTGGAATAAGTTCCCCATCTAACCTTCTGTCCCTTGACGTAAAGGGCCATGACCTGAATTGGCCCTGTACGTCGTCTGGGTAGGGCGGCCCGTTCCCACTACGCCCACTGTCCTCACTGTCGCCACGCCTTCCCACCCCTGTCCAGAGCTCTCTGCACAAAGGTCCTATATGTGCAGGGAGCTTCTGGGTCAGAATCGGCGATCAGCGAATAGTGGGTGTATACCAGAACACCTGATAGTTCTCTTGCACTACACTGATCAAGAAGCAACAGTTCGAACGGAACAAGGAGAAACAGAATGGTTCAAAATCAGCAAAGGTGTACAACAAGGCTACATACCTTCCCCCTACCTGTTTAATATATATGCAGAACAAATCATCAGAGAAACAGGACTGTATGAAGATAACTGAGGTGTGAAGATTGGTGGAAGACTCAACAACCTTCGCTATGCTGATGATACCACATTACTAGCTGAAAGTGAAGACAATCTGAAACATTTACTTCTCAAGATCAAGGAACATAGTCTTAAAATGGGTCTTCACCTTAACCTTAAGAAGACAAAGATCCTGACAACTGACAAAATCAATAAGTTCATTGTTGATGGAGAAGAAATTGAAATAGTTGACAATTTTAACTTACTTGGATCAACAATCAATAAAGAAAGGCCTAGCAATCAAGAAATCTGACGACGCATTGCTCTTGGTACAATGGCTATGAAGGACCTAGACAAGATTCTCAAGAGCAGAGATATCTCTCTCCATACAAAGATTTTACTTGTCCAGGCCATGGTATTTTCAATAACATCATATGGATGCCGAAAGTTGGACAGTGAAAAAGATAGGAAGAAAATTGATGCCTTTGAATTATGGTGCTGGCAATGAATACTGTGTATATTGTAGACTGCCTGAAGAACAAATCAGTCAGTATTAGATGAGATCAAACCTAAGCTTTCCTTTGAAGCTCAGATGACAAAACGTTGACTTTCATACTTTGGACACATCATGTGAAGAGAGAGATCATTGCAGAAAGACATAATGCTTGGCAAGGTAGAAAGTCACCGTAAAAGAGGATGGATCGATACAATAACAGTAGCTATGGATACCATCGTTCAACAATAAGCCGCTTGGCTGAAGACTGAACAAAGTTTAGGTCAACTATCCAGAGGATCACCAGGATTCGACACAGACTCGATGGCACTTAACAACATAACAAGGAGGAATGCCCTCATTCTGCCAGCACTTTACAGATAGTGCCAAGTGTCATTTACACCCTTTAAGAGAATCATTTTATAATAGGGTGTTTAGGTTAAGGCAGCCAAAATGTACCTCTTTAAGCCTATTTTATAAAGACAAGTAGGTGCTTCCTTGTCTCTATAAAATACTAGCATAAGTGGCAGGGATCATGCCTGAAATTCCAATGTAGACATTTCAATCTGCTCTGTAGCAAGTGTAAATGAATGCACATTAAGTTCACAAGATGTTTTATAATCAATGCACATACTTGGGAACCTCTGCTTGGGTTCCACCCAGACAGTGCCCCCAGTTACACCTACCAGCAAAGTGCACACATGTCAAAGCGTGTACTTTTAAGTTAATCGGTATTTAAAAGAGATCAATAACATGTGAAAACTGTTACAAACATGCATTAATAATGACTATGAAATTAGCTCATAAATGTATTAACCCCTTTAAATATTGCAGCCCATTAATCACACTTATGCTATGCAGTGAAAACTATGATTTAACATTATAACTTTAGTGGCAGTTACGATTGCCCAGTGATCTGTGCATAGTCTGTGCTGAGTATAGTATGCTGGTCATATATACATATTTTTGCAAAATATTTATAGATTTCTAGAAAGACAATTTTGACATCGGGCTCTTTTGTATTGTATTTTATAATATAGTCACATAAATGCCAATCCCTCCTTCTCTTCACCCATTCTCCATCCCCCCCGGATCACCTATGTGTATATCATATAAAAATAAGTGTTATGTTTTTGGCACACCTACTTTTATGCAGGTATAATTCAGAGCAATTTTATAAGCGCTTACTTGAGCAAATAACTTAATATCTTTTTGGACTAGCTTTTGAAGGTTAAAAACTTCTTCACGTCAGGACAGAAGGTTTTAACTTTCGAAAGCTAGTTCAAAAATGTATGAAGTTAGTCCAATAAAAAGGTATCACCTTATTTCCCTTTTCTTTCTATGTAACTACCATTTAATGGACTAAAACGGCAATTATACTACTTTAGCAAATAAAAAACACTGTTCTACATGCTCAAGATTTTTATAAAATTATTTCCATAATGTGTCATCTAATAGATTGCAAAATGAGATTCTACATTATAGTATTCAGTTAATCTTACATACTATCGGGGTCATTCTTAGCCATGAATAGTCCCTCTGCCGACCCCGACTAACCTCCTCGTACGAACAGGGAGTTTCTATGGAAAGCTAGGCGGGGGCGGGAAAGGGGCGGCGCAGAGATAGAAACAGGGCAGGCTGTGGGCGGCCCCAGAAGTACAGGGCCGATTCAGCTGTCGGCCCTGTATGTCTGGGGCCGGCAGAGAGAACTGGGAACTTATTCCACCTCTGAAGTGGAATACGTTCCCCTAGATGGGGGGAGATGGCAGGCCCTGGGTGCATCAAAGGGTGGAGGGGGCGCAGGAGATTCCCCGCAGCCAGACCCTGGCCTTGGGAGGCCAGATCGGGGGTCAGGCTGCAGGGAATGCATTAAGTCAGCGACGGCCGGGGATCATGGCTCCTGAATAGAGCCATGGCAACAAGATGCCATGGCGCCGCGGCTCCATTCAGGAGCCTTGAATGGGTTAGCTGGGTAGAGGCCTGTATGTGCAGGCTAACCGGGATCGGGTCCCAGGCCTGCATGTACAGGCCTAGTCGCGATTCTGATTCCCCAGGTCCAGATGTGCCCCACAGGATCAGAATCGCATCTGCCCTGTGCGTCCGATTCCAATCAGGTACACAGAGGCATGGACGCCCTGTACAAAATGGGGCCCTATATGTAGCTGGTTTTGTTAGTAGCCAACATTTATTAGTACTGAGGAAAGCAGAATTTTCAGAATGGGTGCATTCCTTGCAAGGCTTTAAAAAAACCTCCCCTAAAGTTTGCCTTTGAAATTTTCATGCTGGGCAGCACTGCGGATTCTCCTTGGACAAGCAGGATGAGTCAGCCACACTTGGTGACGTCATCCGACGGCGCCGAGACGGAAGTACTCTCCATAGCTCAGAAGGGCTTTTGCCCTTCTGAGCATGGGCCAACAGGCCCCCCCCCCCCCGGCCCGCCCCTAGCTAGCCAGTTTTCAGTTCTTCCGCCTTGCCAGCAAGACGGACCTCTCTACTCTCCAACTGAAATGAACCAACTTCTATTAAAAAAAAAAAAAAAAAGGAATACCCTCGGGCTGACTGGAAGCCACGGGGCCTGCAGATGCTGCTTACAGACCCCCGAATCCAGATTAAATAGGATGTGTTCCGGACAGACAACAACCCTCAAGGCAGCCCAGGACGTGCCTGAGAAGGCCTCCATCCCCGGCCGGCCGATGCTCAGCATTCAGATACGTTCCATCTCCATTCAGATTGGCTGACTGAAAGCCACGGGGCCGCAGATGCCGCTTACAGACCCCCAAATCCAGATCAAATAGGATGTGTTCCGGACAGACAACAACCCTCAAGGCAGCCCAGGACGTGCCTGAGAAGGCCTCCGTCCCCGGCCGGCCGATGCTCAGCATTCAGATATGTTCCATCTCCATTCAGATTGGCTGACTGAAAGCCACGGGGCCGCAGATGCCGCTTACAGACCCCCAAATCCAGATCAAATAGGATGTGTTCCGGACAGACAACAACCCTCAAGGCAGCCCAGGACGTGCCTGAGAAGGCCTCCGTCCCCGGCCGGCCGATGCTCCCCTCACACGTGTGGACCATGGGGGCGGCCATCTTGCCTCAACTGCTGCAGCTCGGGATGTGCCTCTGAGGCCTCCTTTCCCTGCCGCAAGCCTTCGGACACCAGCCTGCTCTGTGCAACTAACTACGCCTTCAATGCATTCAAACTCCTGCATGCCTTTGTGACCGGGCTGAGCCTGCCTCCCATGCGCTCACAGCCCACTAATGTTTAGTGCGTTTGAACTCCACCGGCTTACACCGTGCCCGAGTTCCAACCTGAAACGTACTGCGTGTGGGGCTAAGATCTCTGCTGTCTCCGGCCCAATACTGATCGGAAGCCATGAAAAAACCGCGAATAGAATAGCGGCAATCAGGCCGGGCACGGGACACGCCAATTCAGGCCTCCATCCCCTCCCATCTTGGCCAGGAACCCTGGAGCCAATGACCAGATCGCTATGCCATGCAGCCTCCAGCTGCAGCACTGAATCCTGCACCGAAACTTAAAATTGCGCTCTCCGGTTGCTTTAACTCTTACCTGCAACCGCCAACGGAGCCGGTAGCGCTCACCTACACATGAAGCTCTCGGCACCGAGATGATGGATCCCCTGGCTAGGCTCTGCATGCAGAGCCCCCGGCGCGAGACCGCCCGATGGAATCCCCTCTCGGTGCTGAAGTACTCGCCGCTGAAACCTCTCGGCGATGAAGTACTCGCCGCTGAAACCTCTCGGCGCTGAAGTACTGGCCGCTGAAACCCTCTCGGCGCTGAAGTACTGGCCGCTGACGCTTAAATCCTCTCGGCGCTGAAGTACTGGCCGTTGAAACCCTCTCGGCACTGAAGTACTGGCCGCTGAAACCCTCTCGGCGCTGAAGTACTGGCCGCTGAAATCCTCTCGGCGCTGAAGTACTCACCGCTGAAAACATCTCGGCGCCGAAGTACTTGCCGCTGAAACCCTCTTGGCGCTGAAGCGCCGCTCGGTTCCAAGGCTCAACTTGGCGCTGTAACTTCCCCAGGCATCACGAGGGAGGACCTACCCTTCTCTGGCTCCTCCCCCTGCTCTTCTCAGGCTCCTCCCCCTGCTCCCCTCTTCAGCATTGCGAAGGAGGGCCTGGCTAACCACCTGACAGGCTCCGTCGATGCAAGAGGATGGCCCCTCCCCTTTTTCTCTGCCTCTTTACACTAGAGGCCAGATCGCGAGGATCAACACATTCGGGGGCATTGAATTGAGCACCGCGGACGCTCCTTCCTCTCCCGGTTGCCTTAGACAGCCGGCAGTTATCTTATATCACTCTTCTGCCTCCTGGGCAGATCCTCCACGCTGTCACGGCAAGAGAGGGGTAGTACAATGGTGAATACATCGACTACTGAACCAGGGGTCATGAGTTCAATCCCCTAGTGGGGTTAATGAGTAAGGCTGTCTGAGGCATTACCCTTACCGTTTGCAGCACGTGAAACTCAATGGCTAAATGTTACCCCTGCATCTCCCTGACAGCAGGTATGGAAATGGTGCCAGGGAGTTAGATTGCAGTGGGACAGAAGAGGATGGGTAGGCAACCATCACTCATCGGTCCAATTCCTAATCTGACGCTCCATGTACCCTGGAGCAAGTCTGTGCCTGGTCAAGCATCCCTTTGAAATCAACAACCGCAAACCTGCCATTCTCCATGGCACCTTGCACAGACTCCTAAGAAGGTGACCTTGCACTTAACCCTAGTGCCTATAATGGACGGCCTGAAATCCAGTTACAATGCAGTACAATCGGAGAATGTGGCTTTGGACACAGTCTCTTAACCTACTCCACTTACACTGCTGCAAAACCAAGAACAATGGCAACAGTGTGGAGCGGTACACGCTGCACAGTGTGTTCAGGGTCTGAAGGGCACAGGTTCAAACCTCAGCCATGGCTCCTACAAACCATGTCCCCATATTTCTGAATCACCCAGTCACACACAGAAACAACGGCGCACCCCATGTCTGACCTGACCTGATGGTATAGATCTCATATCATCACACAGTCCAAACTCCGGGTCACCAGGAGTAGACACAGACTCGAAAGCAGGCATGACACCCATCAGCCCTTGACAGAACACACATTCCTTGTGCGCCTCCGAAGGAAACCTGCCGATCTCCCAACTCCATGCAGCAATCCGCCAGATGTGGATGCAGCATTTTGACAATTCCCCTCCGATTGCGCAACCCAGAAAATCAGTAGACACTCACAGAGGTAATTATATGCACTCCTCTTTACTTCTGAGAAAAGGCTGGGCAATCTCCCTCTATTGCACAACTAATAAATCAGGAGCCAAGGCTGGGCAATCTCCCTCCAGTTGCATCCAAGGAATCAGGAGCCACGCACATCGACGGCAGGGTACGACCTGCATCTACGAATGTGAAAGAGGATATTCACAAAGCCTCATGCATGGAGAAAGGACCCACAGCACCTAATAATGTGAAGATGGCAAGTCCTCAGGCACAGAGGATGCCCTCAGGGCCCTGGTCGGTGCATGGGCATACAGGTGAAGCCCCCCGAAGTCCCTCATCGCCCACTTGTTGTGCATGCACGACTCCCGGAACCAGGCAACTGTTTCAGCATTTAAACAGCCCTGGCACCCCTGAGACGCTTGGAGGGCCACCTGCCTGACGGTGCCACCTATTGATCACGATACTGCTTTTTCCCCTGCATGGTGCTGAGGAAATCACGTCATCGACACCTGTTCTGTCGTGGTCTGCATGAGTGCAAGGTGGCAAGTTGAATTCCGCCCGTTGGGAAGTATTGCTCACTTCAGCTTCCCCGCCTCAATGCATCGATCTCTTGGAAAGTTCTCCACAAGGGGATGACACGCCTACATGATTCAGGACTCCACCTGACTCTATATGCCGAAGGCATCAGGGGTACGGTGCCACATCACAACTTGATGGCTTGTGGCTGGCTCACTGTTCTTCTACCTCATTATTGCTGGGTCCCACGGCTCAACTCCCAGGGACATGGGGTACTCAGCCGATTAAGGTGGCATACAGCTCTACAATAAAGCACAGTTACTTACCTCTAACAGGTGATCTCTGGGAACAGCAGGAATTAGTCCTCACATATGGGTACGTCGGTACCGACGGAGCCTGAGCGGGAAAGCTCCCCAGCTTCCCAGAAGGAAGCTTTTGGGGCCTCCCACTGCACATGCGCACTGCCTTCCCGCATTCCTGACCAGCTCTCCTCAGTTCGAGTTTATAGCTGAGACAATAGAGAGAGGAAAGGAAGATAGATAGAAGATACAACTCCTAGGGGAGGTGGGTGGGTTGTGAGGACTAATTCCTGCTGTTCCCAGAGATCACCTGTTACAGGTAAGTAACTGTGCTATCTCCAGGAACAAGCAGGAATAAGTCCTCACATATGGGGACTCCCTAGCTAAGATGCCTGGGAGATCCCCTTCCAAGGGTTCGCCATCTTCGTATGGATCTCAGGCATCCATCCTGGGAAGGTGGGCAGGAGTTGTTCAAGTATGGAACAGGTGTTTGAGGACAGCCTGACCAAACAAGGCATCCCGGCGGGAGTCCTTGTCCAAACAGTAATGGGCTGTGAAGGTATGAACCGAGGCCCAGGTGGCGGCTCGACAGATCTGATCTATGGATACAGAGTGAAGATGAGCCATAGAAGTGGCCATGGCTCTCACATTGTGAGCTGTGACATGGCCTTCCAGAGAAATGTTTTTACTCTGGTAAGCAAAGGAAATACACTGAGCAATCCAATTGGAAAGTGTACGTTTGGAGACTGGAAGTCCCAAATGAGAAGGATCAAAAGCCACAAAAAGTTGGGAAGACTTTCGATGTGGCTGAGTCCTGTTGAGGTAAAAGGCGAGAGCCCTTTTACAATCTAGATTATGAAGGTTCCTCTCTGCACTGGATGCATGAGGAGCCGGGAAAAAGACAGGTAGATATACCTCTTGATTAAGATGAAAAGGCGAGACCACTTTGGGCATAAAGTGGGGATTCGTCCTAAGGACCACCTTATCATGATGAAACCTAGTATAAGGTGGATGAGCCACTAAGGCCTGTAGTTCACTGATGCGGCGAGCCGAAGTGACTGCAATAAGGAAAAGGACCTTCCAGGAAAGAAATTTCAAGGAGGTAGAAACCAACGGTTCAAAAGGTGGCTTCATAAGCTGACCTAGAACTAGGTTCAAGTCCCATGCTACCGGAGGAGGTCGGATGGGAGGCTTAGTTAGAGTCAGGCCTCTCATGAACCTTGCGACAAGCGGATGAGAGGAGACAGGTTGTCCATTTATAGGTTTTAAGGATGCTGCAATAGCACTCAAATGGACTCTTACTGAATTCGTCTTAAGGCCTGCATTAGAAAGATGCAGGAGATAGTCTAGTAGAGAATTCAAAGGAAGTGCTAGAGGGTCAAGACCCTGTTGAGCACACCAAATGGAAAAGCGTTTCCATTTGAAAGCATAGGAACGCCTCGTGGAGGGTTTCCTAGAGGCATGAAGGATATCTTTCACTGGTTGAGAAAGATTGAAGTCATGAAGGCTTAGGCCTTCAGTAACCAAGCTCTGAGGTGTAGGGACTTGCGGTTTGGGTGCCACAAAGTCCCCTCCTCCTGAGACAGAAGGTCTGGCGCAGCTCCCAGGTCCAGGGAGGGTCCCTGGGAGAGATGCAGAAGTAGAGGGAACCACACTTGGCGTGGCCAGCGTGGAGCTATGAGGATCATCGATCCGTGATCTCTCTGGAGTTTGAACAGAGTCTTGGGAATCAAAGGAATGGGTGTAAAGGCATATAGGAATTCCTGACCCCAATGCAGGAGAAAGGCGTCATTGGCCTGAGCTCCCTGACACGGATTCCTGGAACAGAACCGGGGAAGTTTGGCATTCCACGGACTTGCAAAGAGGTCTATGTCCGGGGTTCCCCATTCCTGAAAGATTCTGCGTATCTGGTCCATATGTAGGGACCATTCGTGTGGAAGCAGAACTCGACTGAGTCTGTCTGCCCGAGAGTTTTGAACCCCTGGAAGATAGACTGCCAGAAGATGAATTTGATGCTCTCTGGCGAAGGCCCATAATCTGAGAGCTTCGTTGCAAAGCGACAGAGAGCCTGTCCCTCCTTGTTTGTTTATGTAGAACATGGCCACCTGATTCTCTGTCTGGACTAGGACGGTCAGGTTGACTAGGAGGGTATGGAAGACTTTGAGGGCAAAGAAGATTGCTCGCAGTTCCAGGAGGTTGATGTGAAGGGTGGTCTCTTGCGGAGACCAAGTACCCTGAGTGGAGAGGTGTTGAAGATGGGCTCCCCACCCTGTTTGGGAGGCATCTGTTGTGAGGGTTGCTTGGGGCAACAAAGGTTGGAAGGGGGTCCCCAACAACAGATTCTTGGTGGATATCCACCATTGGAGGGACCAAAACAGAGGCTTTGAGGTGAGTATTTGGTCGGAGAGCGCTCCTGATGCTTGAGTCCACTGGGTGGCCAAGGTCCATTGAGCTGCTCTCATATGAAGACGAGCGTAGGGCACCACGTGTACCGTGGAGGCCATGCGGCCCAGAAGTCGTAGCATTTCTCTGGCTGTCAAGTGACTGCTGGACTGAGCTTGGGAGGCCAAGCACATTAGACGTTGGCCCCGGACTTGAGGTAGGTAGGCCCTTGCAGTGGTGGTGTCCAACTGGGCCCCTATAAATTCCAGAGACTGAGTAGGGGTAAGTTGAGACTTGGGAAGGTTTACCACCAGTCCCAGATACTGCAGAATGTGCCTTGTGCGGTCCAGGGAAATCTGGGCCTCTGACTGAGATGGAGCTCGGATGAGCCAATCGTCCAGATATGGGAATACAAAAATTCCCAGACCTCTTAGAAATGCAGCCACCACTGCCATGCATTTGGTGAACACTCTTGGAGCAGAGGCTAGACCGAAGGGAAGTACTCTGTACTGGAAATGTTTTCCCTGAAACAGAAATCTTAGATATTTTCTGTGGGATGGGTGGATGAGTATATGTGTGTACGCATCCTTGAGATCTAGAGAACAAAGCCAATCCTGACTCTGAAGGTATGGAAGGAGAATGCCTAGCGAAAGCATTTTGAATTTCTCCTTGTACAGAAATTTATTCAATTCTCTCAGATCTAGGATAGGTCTGAATCCCCCTGTCTTCTTTGGTATGAGAAAATAAGGGGAGTAGAATCCTGTCCCTTGTTGAAGAAGAGGAACCTCTTCTATTGCCCCTTGGGCAAGGAGAGAAGAGACTTCCTGACCCAACAGGCTCAGGAGAGATGGGGGAGAATTGAAATGCCTCACCATGGTATATGGAGGAAGGTTGGAGAAATGAAGTTTGTAGCCCTCCCTGATGATAGAGAGGGTCCATTGCTCTGATGTAATTTGCCCCCATCTGGGAGCAAAGTGAGCTAACCTTCCGGGAATGGTGAGGGGCTCTGGTTGTTCTAGAGCCAGAAAGGTTAAGTTCTCTAGGGGCAAGTCAAAACCCCTGAGGGGGTTGAGCCTGCTGAGGAGTGGCAGACACTGCAGGCTTTGATCTTGCCTGTTTAGGCTGCTGACGTTTAGCAGCAAAGCGAGGCTGAGAAGATTGTTGGCCAGTATTTGTGGAAAATCTGGCCTTCTTGTAGTAAGGCCTCTTGAAAGACTTTTTCTTGGCAGGAGTAGAGGTAGACTTAGAAAGTCTATCTAAGGTAGCATTTTCTGCGTCCATTTGAGTGGCTTTAATTTGCCAGTCTTTACCAAATAAGTTCTCACCTGTACAGGGCAGATTCCGTAAGCCATCCAGGACCCAGGGTTCTAGGTCAGAGGCCTGGAGCCAAGCAAGTCGTCGGGCTGCAATGGCAATGCCCGAAGCTCTACCGGCACCTTCAAAGGAATCAAAGGCTGCTCTGTTGGAGAACTTAGAAACATCTAGAAGCTGTTTCACTATAGAAATGAACTCCTCCTTTCTATCCTCAGGGATAAAGGGGGCAAAATGCCGTACCTTTAGGGCAAGTTCCCTGAGAAACATGCCCATATACAGACTGTAAGAATTAATCCTGGCTATAAGCATACTAGCCTGGAAAATTTTCCTGCCAAAAGAGTCTAGGGTCTTACATTCTCGCCCTGGAGGGGTAGAAGAGTGCCTTTTGGTGCTCTTAATCTTTTTCAGCGCAGACTTCACCACAATGGAATGGTGAGGCAGCTGAGTCTTTTGAAACCCAGGAGAAGGAGGGACCCGGTACATGGTGTCCAACCTACGAAAGTAAGGAGACAACGTTAGAGGAGCCTCCCATAAGTCCATCAAGTGTTCTTGAAGGATTTCATGGATAGGCAGGGTGACTGCCTCTTTAGGAACCTTAGGGTATCCTAAAATATCCAATTTCTTTGACCTAGGTTCTTTTTCAGAGGATGTGGTAATAGAAAGTCCTTTAGCTAGTTCTATAATGAAGTCTTGAAAGGACAAATCCTCTGGTGGAGACATTCTCCTCTTTGGGGAAGAAGGGTCTTCATGAAGAACTAGAGACAGCTCATCAGAGTCCTCAGAGGAGTCAAAATCCTCAGAAGAATCAGAGTATTCTCTATTTGCTTCCAACGCACGATACGCATACCGATCGGTATCGACATCGGGCGTACCGGGTATGGGATCGGTATCGGGTGAAAACCCGGATCCGGCATGCGGAACCAATCTGCGTTTGGAAGTCGATGGTCTCGGTTCCGGTATGGGAGACGATACCGGAACCGGACCCGGTACCGCTGAACGCGGTACCGAGGGCGTCGCAGCTTTAATAAAAGCCAGCATGGCCTGCTGCATGGTCTGAACAGTATTGCTCATAGACGCCACTGCTGCCTGGATGTCGGTACCGGTATGGGCCGGTACCCCAGAGCAGTCTAACAGGTGATCGGTCGAGGCCGTGCCATCGATGTCAACCTGTAACCCCATAGTTGGAGCTTTGGAAGTCAGAGCTTCCCGCCGGGGTTGTTTGGCTGGGGCAGGTTCCTCAGATTCAAAAGAGAGAGCCTCTCGATGCTTTGAAGGAGATTTGCTCTTTGAGGACCTGCCCGAAGAAGGTTTGGTTACCTGAGATCCATCCGGAGAGGAAGACCTGGATGACTGTGATGCTGGATTATCTGAAGCAAACAGCACATGGAATTTGTTGGCCCGGTTCTGCAAACCACGTTTAGACATTTGGGAGCAGGATGGGCAGTCCGGAATGGAGTGGTCAGGTCCCAAACATTTAAGACACCAATCATGGGTGTCTGTGACTGAAATAACAGCACTACACTTGGTACACTTCTTGAAACCAGGGGCTGGTTTCTCCATGAGGAGAATTTGTGTAGGCCTGAGGCCTAACCGAAGTCACCAAGTTGCTAAATAAAAGTTTTGTTTTGTTTTTTTTTGTAAAGAAAAGAAAAGAAAGACCGGCGGTACCGGTTTCGGTATGGGGAAGGCAGGTACGCGGTCTAAAGAAACAAACTAAAATAAGAATTTCTTCAGCGGTGACAGGAACACGACCTGCTGGCTCCGCGGAAAAAGAGAAACTGAGGAGAGCTGGTCAGGAAGGCGGGAAGGCAGTGCGCATGTGCAGTGGGAGGCCCCAAAAGCTTCCTTCTGGGAAGCTGGGGAGCTTTCCCGCTCAGGCTCCGTCGGTACCGACGTACCCATATGTGAGGACTTATTCCTGCTTGTTCCTGGATATTGCATATGATAGGCATGAGTGCAGGGTGACAAGTTCAATTCCACCACTGCAACAGCATTGCTGTAGCATTAAGGTAGCGTACAGCTCTACAATATGGATAAGATATGCATACTGCATCTGACCATAGATTCATCGAGAGAACTAACACCGTGCCCTATCAAAATCACATATACATGTCAAGTTACCGCTAACTACAAACAGTTTGCAAATGGTCAGAGCAGCTATCTCGGCCCTCGAAACTGTCAACAGTCGGTCCTTGCACTGGCAAGGAGCTTAAAGCAAGTCCTAATCCCACTACTGATCGCTAGACACCAGTCACCACGGTGACTCAAAGCAGGATTCTGTTTGAGACCGACACCTCAGTCTCCCTTTGGGGAATCTCGGCAAACTGTTTTCTGCAGGCTAGATTCCCCCAGGTGCCTGCGACCCCGGATTTGGTTTTCACGAACATAGAAGGGGTTTTCTCTCCAATCCTGAAGATTGAACCATGCACCTCCATGTACGGGCCAGTCCAGTAACATGGTACCATGGCAGTCTGCCTGCATATGGTCCAGGATCCTCTCTATGTTACCATTCCAGTAAGTCCTTAAGCCTTAGGCCTCTTGTTGCCAGAGGTTATGGTCTAGCCAGACTGCGAATGCCCAGCTCGTACCGCACCCACTAAGGACTGCCTAGAATACAAGGTTTCCAAACTAATCCATTACAGGTCAAGCTCTCTCAACCATCCTGCCTTGTTAACGCTATTGAACTCTGTAATCAGTGCCTTTGTATCGCTATTGCTTGCCATTGCACCTCAAGGGCTTCCATTCTCGAAATCAACTCTCTTCCAGCTCCCCTAGTCTGCAAGGACTCTGGCCCCAGGATTGGGAATAGTCCACTAGGAGCATGTCATAAGGGTTCATTCTACCAATGGCTACAACAGAAGCCCCACCAGTGGGGACTCCATGACCCCTTGGTCAGCTAAGCGGCGATATGTGGGAGAAGTGTTCCTCCCACCCTCCAGACAGAACACATTCTGCAGAGATTAGGCGACTATCACACCATCTCTCACCTATGCATATACGGGCTGTCTCCCTATCCGCTCACATCCCAAAGACATAGACAAAGGGTCTTGTCTTCCCGAAGTGTGAAGCCATGTCCACACACACCAAAGCCTACACCGCTGGTCCAGTGTTCACAGCTCCGCTCAAATGACCTCATTGCACCCAAAGCTAAGGAACCCTTGTACTTTCAGATCCGGCCAATGTCTCGAGCAAGGTTCATCGCTCATGGTCAGCTGCGTGCCTTCAACCATTCTGGTGACTTGCACGGTCCAGGGATGAGTTCTCTACCCATCCCCCCAAATGATGCAAAACACGTTTGGGTCACATAGCAAACACACCATATCACCTGCATTGAGGACACACCTGAACCTATGGCATAACTCATATTCTTATGTTCTAGCGATCTCAAGGACACATCTGACCAAGTCATGAACTGACGCATGGCTCAAGGTCCTTTGCGATGTTAATGCTCCAATTGCATCTCTCTTGTAGCACTATCGATATTGTTGCTGGCCTACTGTAGATATTGCAGCGATGCGTCAATCTTGCTCCACTCTTGCAGTGTTTTCAACATTGCTACTGTGGTTATCCTGCTCACAGCAGTTAACTCTATGCTACTGCTGGGTGGGAAAGGGGATTCCCTCTGCTGTTGCATCATCTATGGCCCCTTGGACTCCCTCTACGGTGCATCATCTATGGCTGCCCTCTGAGACCATTATTCTGCGGCTACCCATTAAGACCTTATACTCTCAAAATAGCTGCCGCGTGGGTGCGATGTGGGACTGCATGTCTGCACAACAGGACGGCACGGTGCTCCACACAGCGCTGCAGTCTGCACATTCTCAGTCAGCACGTTTGCGCGTTGCCACTGCCACCAGTTACCCAAGGTACACCTTTACCCAGGGCACACCTTTAAAAGCATCCTGCCCTGATGAAGAGTCACATGAACCTGATCTCGGCCTCCCCCTTTTCCACCACAATGCATGTCAGCTTGGGAGGCACCAAGTGTGGCGGACTCATCCTGCTTGTCCAAGGAGAAAACGGAGTTACTTACCTGTAACATGAGTTCTCCGTGGACAGCAGGATAAGTCAGCCACACATACCCGCCCACCTCCCCTGGAAAAGGGCTCGGCCTATGACCAGTGCGGCTAAGGCTCAGCTAGGGACGAACTGGCTAGCTAGGGGCGGGCTGGGGGGTGGGGCCTGTTGGCCCATGCTCAGAAGGGCAAAAGCCCTTCTGAGCTATGGAGAGTACTTCCGTCTCGGTGCCGTCGGATGATGTCACCAAGTGTGGCTGACTTATCCTGCTGTCCACGGAGAACTCATATTACAGGTAAGTAACTCCGTTTATCTGCCTATGTGCAGACAGGAGGTGCAAAGTGGCCATCATAAAGCAAGTGGAGAGATTTCAAACTGAAATCCCTGTGCATTGTTTGCTGGCACCTTCCTTCCCTGGGCCCCAGCCATTCACAGGCACTGCTACCCCATGCTGAGAAATAATGCAAGTACTTTTACTCACAGAGGGGGAGAGAAATTTTCAATGGATGATGATATGGAGAGGACCATTTTTAAAAGATGTGTTTATATGTTTGCATTTTTAGACCTCATTTCCAACAAAACTCATATCTCGTTCTAATAATTTTTGCAGACTCTTATTTGTCAATTATACTGACAAGAAACTGTGGCAGTGAATGGTAGTATGTATATAAGTATTTCTGTCTTCATAATTTATTTAAAAAACGCGTAATAAAGACTTTTTCAAGTACATTCGTAGCAAAAAAACGGTGAGAGAGTCAGTTGGTCCATTAGATGATAGAGGGGTTAAAGGGGCACTAAGAGGCGTCAAGGCGATAGCGGAGAGACTGAATAAATTCTTTGCTTCGGTCTTTACTGAGGAAGATGTAGCGATGTTACCCATGACTGAAGTGGTATTTAAAGGTGCAGAAGAATTGAAGGAAATATTGATACATCGGGAAGATGTATTACAATTATTAGATAAACTAAAGAGTAGCAAATCACCTGGGCCGGATGATATACATCCAAGGGTGTTGAAAGAACTGAAATATGAGATTGCAGACCTGCTATTAGTAATCTGTGAACTATCATTAAAATCATCTGTAATACCTGAAGATTGGAGGATGGCGAACGTAAAGCCAATTTTTAAAAAGGGTTCCAGGGCTGATCCGTGAAACTACAGACCGGTGAGCCTGACTTCAGTACCGGGAAAAATGGTAGAAACCATCATAAAGAACAAAATTGCTGAACATGTAGATAGTCATGGCTTAATGGGAGACAGCCAACATGGCTTTAGACAAGGAAGATCTTGTCTTACTAATCTGTTATGTTTTTTTGAAGGTGTGAATAAACAGGTAGACAAAGGTGAGTCGGTTGATATAGTGTATTTGAACTTTCAAAAAGCCTTTGACAAGGTCCCTCATCAGAGACTTTTGACAAAACTAAAGAGTCATGGGATAGGAGGCAATGCACTATTGTGGATCAGGAACTGGTTAAAAGATAAAAAGCAGAGGGGTAGGGCTAAATGGCCAATTTTCCCAATGGAGAAAGGTGAATAGTGGTGTACCCCAGGGATCTGTGCTGGGTCCGCTACTTTTTGACATATTTATAAATGACCTGGAAAAGGGAATAACAAGTGAGGTTATCAAATTTGCAGATGACACAAAACTATTTAAAGTTGTTAAAACCCAAGAGGATTGTGGAAAATTGCAAGAGGATCTTGATAAATTGGAAGACTGGGCATCACAATGGCAGATGAAATTTAATGTGGACAAGTGCAAAGTTATGCACCTAGGGAAGAACAACCCAAACTATGGTTACACGATGCAAGGTTCCACATTAGAAACCACCACCTAGGAAAAAGATTTAGGCGTCATTGTAGATAACATGTTAAAACCCTCGGCCCAGTATGCAGCGGCGGCCAAGAGAGCGAATAGAATGCTAGGTATCATTAAGGAAAGGAATGGAAAATAAAACAAAGGATATTATAATGCCTCTATATCGTTCCATGGTGTGACCGCACCTTGAATACTGTGTGCAATTCTGGTCGCCGTATCTTAAAAAGGATATAGCGTTATTAGAAAAGGTACAGAGAAGATCCACCAAAATGGTAAAGGGGATGGAAGGATACCCCTATGAAGAAAGGCTAAAAAGGTTAGGGCTCTTTAACCTGGAAAAGAGACAGCTGAGGGGAGATATGATAGAAGTCTATAAATTAATGAACAGAGTGGAACGGGTAAACATAGATGATTGTTTATGTTATCAGAATATATAAAGACTAGGTGACATGCAATGAAGCTACAAGTAAACTATTTGAGACTAATAAAAGAAAATATTTTTTCACTCGATGTGTAATCAAACTCTGGAATTTGTTACCGGAAGATGTAGTAAAGGCTGTTAGTGTAGCTGGATTTAAAAAAGGTTTGGACAATTTCCTGGAGGAAAGGTCCATAAACCATTATTAAGAAGGGACCCAGGATATCAATGCTTGACCCAATACAAGCATTGTGGAACCTGTGTCTTTTGGGGAAACTGCTAGGTACGTATGACTTAGATTGGCCACTGTTGGAAACAGGATACTGGGCTTGATGGACCTTGGTCTGACCCAGTATGGCATATCTTAGGTTCTTAGGTATTGAACAATGCGGGAGCGGGGGGGGGGGGGGGTAACCAACTTGCCCAAGATCACAAGAAGTATTAATGGGATGTGAAGCCTGGCTTTCCTGGTTCTCAACCCATTAGGCGAATATTCCTCCACTCCTCACAATACATCAATTATTTGAAACAATATTAATGCAAGTTTCTAGCTAAAAGTCACACAAAGAAACAAAAATACTGAATAAATGAATCATTAATACTGAAAATGTCATTTTATATAGAGATATAAAAAAACCTACCTCTTTGCTTTCTTCTAAATCCGACTCGCTGCTAAAATCTTCTGTATTTAAATTTTCAAAATCTGACTCTCCAACTGCTATTGGTACAGTTACGGTAAGGCTTGGGTTATGAATGAATGACATATAATCACTTTCATCAATTAAATATTTTTCCACACTACTTCCAATACCACTGGTACCCGTAGTTGCATTGCCGTCTTTCAGATAGTCAATGTCTTTACTTAATTCCGCGGTGGTATGATTGGAAATGCAGTTGTCTTTCTGGTTCTGTAGCTCCTCAAGTGGTTTGTTTTCATCTAAAGCTTTTTTCTTTCTAACAAAAGCATTTTGAAAGAACTCGCGCACTTTTCTTTTTATATAATCTATTCCCCTCTCTATCCTTCCAACGGCAATCTGTAGATTGTTCATTTCAGTATCATCTTCTGGAGCTGCAAGATTATCTGAACTAAATGAGCTCAGCAACAAGGCCAGAAACAGGTTCAAGACCTACAATTTAAGAGAGAAATAAATTAGCTATTGTATATTTTCAAACATAGCTGCTAGTAAATTCTTTTGTATCCCACATAGGTTTTCCAAGAAAGCAAGAATATAAAAGAAATGTAAGCACTGTTGAGAGATCTTGTGAATTTACATCAAACTTGTGCAATACTGCATTGAAGTATGCTTCTTGATACAAGGAGATCAGGATCACATTGTCCATGATTTCAAAATGTAAGAGCGCTACACTGAAATTTGAAACCAGTCATCAGTGGAACAGTTAATGAATTTTATACTGATCATCTAATGCATTATTCTAAATCAAGAGATTGTAGGTACTATCATTATGAATTATAAAGCATATTAGACCATCATCAAATATTCAAATATGAATTCCGTGATATAACCAATTAATAGAAAAGTATTATTTATACAACTATGTCTGAAATGAATTGGATACTGCAGCTGTGCTATCTTTTAAAACAGTGATAGCGTTGAGGCTCTTAAAGGGGATTTTAATTTGAGGAAGTGTGAGTTTTACGGTTATCTACAGATAAGAGATTGTGACGAGCCTGTTTACAGAATAATGTTGGGAAGTTTCAGGAAGGAAGTTTTGGGAGACTTCTTTTAATAAAACTGTGAAGGTGGGATTCATGTTGTCGTTTTATAAAAGTTTACTGGGAGAGTTGGTGGCAGAGCCCTTCTAGTCCACAGTTCAGAAGTGGCAAAATGAGCTGCTGGTTGAGATAGGTGCAGATGATATTGCTGGTGTACATGATCAGGTTGAGAGTGTGGTATGGCGAGGACTGTATCATTTGTATATGCATCCTAAGTGGGTCTTTCAAGCTAGGGTGGCATGATTAAGCTCTTGTCTAAGGTGTGGGGCCTTAGAAGACTTGTATCTGCATAGTATGTGGCTGTACCCAGGTTTTAATTAGCACTGGGAAAGCGTAGTTACTCACCTATAGCAGGTGATCTCCGGGAACAGCAGGAATCAGACTTCACATATGGGTGACATTCTCTGACAGAGCCTGCGCAGGAATATTCCCCAGCTTCCAATAGGAAGCTTTTGGGAGTATCCATCCGCGTATGCCTTCCCAGAGATTCTCTTCAGGAAGGTTCATAGCATAGAAAAAGACAAAAATCTACAAATCCCAGGGGAGGAGGGCAGGTGGTGAAGATTGAGTCCTGCTGTTTCCAGAGATTACCTGCTACAGGTGAGTAACTACTCTTATCTCCATGAAATAGCAGGAATGCAATCTTCACATATGGGACTCTCCTTGTCCAGGCAGTAATGTGCTGCAAAGTTGTGAATTGAGGACCATGTGGCAGCATGGCAGATATCCACTATGGAGACAGAGCATAAGTGGCCACAGATGTGGCCATAGCCTGAACATTAGGAGCGGTAATAAGACCCTCCAATGTTAGACCCGCTTGAGCGTATTGAAAGGGTATGCAGTCTGCTACCCAAAAAGAAAGAGTGTGTTTGGTCAAGGGAAGACCAAAACAATTAGGGTCAAAAGAAATAAATAATTGCGAGGATTTTTGGTGTACCTTGGTTCTGTTAAGGTAATAATGCTAAAGCCTATTTGCATTCTAGGTTATGAAGCACAGCCTCAGCCCAAGATGCATGTGGCCTGGGAAAAAAGGTCGGAAGAACTACCGACTGGTTGAGGTGGAAAGGAGAGGCAATCTTTGGAATAAAACGTGGATGTGTTCTAAGGACTACCCTGTCATGGTGAAAATGTGTATAAGGAGTATGTGCCACTAAGGCCTACAGTTCATTGACCCAGCGAGCCAAGGTGAGCGCAGCTAGGAAAGTAACCTTCCAAATAAGAAACTTGAGGGAAGTGGTACTAAGAGGCTCAAAAGGAGGCTTGAGAACCACATTAAGGTCTCAGGCAACAGGCAGGGGCCCGAATGGTGGCTTAGTCAAGAGGAGACCCCGCATGGATGTGTGGAAATGGGTTTTCCATCCATCCCCCAATTAGAAGTCAAAATGGCACGAAGGTGGACATGAATGGAATTAGTTTAGAGACCCGTAGAAGAGAGGTGGAGAAAGCACAGCAGGAGAGACTCCACTGGACAATCGAAGGGGTTGAGGGTGTGCTGAGCGCACCAAACCGCAAACTGGCACCACTTAAAGGCATAGATGCGGTGCATGGAGTCCTTCCAGAACACCAAGAGGATATCCTTAACAGTGTCCAGCAAATTGAGTTTGGAAAGGTCTACCCTCTCAGCATCCAAGCTGTCAGGGCAGCGCACAGACATTTGAATGCAGTAGCGCCCCCTGATCCTGCAAAATCATGTCTGCTGTGCAGTCCAGAAAAAGAAGCTGTTGCTGAGCTAGATGAAGAAGCAGGGAAAACCACGGTTGTCATAAGAACATAAGATATGCCATACTGGGTCAGACCAAGGTCCATCAAGTCCAGTATTCTGTTTCCAACAGTGGCCAATCTAGGTCATATGTACCTAGCAGTTTCCCCAAGAGACACAAGTTCCACAATGCTTGTACTGGGTCAAGCATTGATATCTTCGGTCACTTCTTAATAATAGTTTATTGACCTTTCCTCCAGGAACTTGTCCAAACCTTTTTTAAACCCAGCTACACTAACAGCCTTTACTACATCCTCCGGTAACAAATTCCAGAGTTTGATTACACGTTGAGGGAAAAAATATTTTCTTTTATTAGTCTTAAATAGTTTACCCTGTAGCTTCATTTGCATGTCCCCTAGTCTTTCTATATTCTGATAACATAAACAATCGATCTACGTTTACCCGTTCCACTCCGTTCATTAATTTATAGACTTCTATCATATCTCCCCTCAGCCGTCTCTTTTCCAGGTTAAAGAGCCCTAACCTTTTTAGCCTTTCTTCATAGGAGTATCCTTCCATCCCCTTTACCATTTTGGTGGCTCTTCTCTGAACCTTCTCTAAAATCGCTATATCCTTTTTAAGATACGGCGAACAGAATTGCACACAATATTCTAGGTGCGGTCTCACCATGGAATGATATAGAGGCATTATAATATCTTTTGTTTTATTTTCCATTCCTTTCCTTATCATACCTAGCATTCTATTTGCTCTCTTGGCCGCCGCTGCACACTGGGCCGAGGGTTTTAACATGGTATCCACAATGACGCCTAAACCTTTTTCCTGGGTGGTGGTTCCTAATGTGGAACCTTGCATCGTGTAACCATAGTTTGCGTTGTTCTTCCCTAGGTGCATAACCTTGCACTTGTTCACATTGAATTTCATCTGCCATTTTGATGCCCAGTCTTCCAATTTATCAAGATCCTCTTGCAATTTTTCACAATCCTCTTGGGTTTTAACAACTTTAAATAGTTTTGTGTCATCTGCAAATTTGATCACCTCACTCATTATTCCACTTTCCAGGTCATTTATGAATATGTCAAAAAGCAGCGGACCCAGCACAGATCCCTGGGGTACACCACTATTCACCTTTCTCCATTGGGAAAATTGGCCATTTAGCCCTACCCTCTGCTTTCTATCTTTTAACCAGTTCCTGATCCACAATAGTACACTGCCTCCTATCCCATGACTCTTTAGTTTTGCCAAAAGTCCCTGATGAGGGACCTTGTCAAAGGCTTTCTGAAAGTCCAGATACACAATATCAACCGACTCACCTTTGTCCACCTGTTTATTCACTCCTTCAAAAAAACATAACAGATTAGTAAGACAAGATCTTCCTTGTCTAAAGCCATGTTGGCTGTCTCCCATTAGGTTGTGACTATCTACATGCTGAGTAATTTTATTCTTTATGATGGTTTCTACCATTTTTCCTGGTACTGACGTCAGGCTCACCGGTCTGTAGTTTCCCGGATCAGCCCTGGAACGCTTTTTAAAAATTGGTGTTACATTGGCGATCCTCCAATCTTCAGGTATTAGAGATGATTTTAATGATAGTTCACAGATTACTGATAGC
Source organism: Ichthyophis bannanicus (assembly GCA_033557465.1). Lineage (NCBI taxonomy): Eukaryota > Metazoa > Chordata > Amphibia > Gymnophiona > Ichthyophiidae > Ichthyophis > Ichthyophis bannanicus. Next base: position 640,749,543 of record CM066036.1, on the reverse strand, counting down.
AGGTCTGCAATCTCATATTTCAGTTCTTTCAACACCCTTGGATGTATATCATCCGGCCCAGGTGATTTGCTACTCTTCAGTTTATCTAATAGTTGTAAGACATCTTCCCGATGTATCGATATTTCCTTCAATTCTTCCGCACCTTTAAATACCACTTCAGTCATGGGTAACATCCCTACATCTTCCTCAGTAAAGACCGAAGCAAAGAATTCATTCAGTCTCTCCGCTATCGCCTTGTCGCCTCTTAGTGCTCCTTTAACCCCTTTATCATCTAATGGACCAACTGACTCTCTCACAGGATTTTTGCTACGAATGTACTTGAAAAGGTCTTTATTTCGCGTTTTTGCTTCCGCAGCAAGCTTCTTCTCAAATTCTCTCTTTGCCTGCCTTATCAATGCCTTGCATTTGACTTGCCAGTGCTTGTGCTGTTTCCAGGTTTCATTGTTTGGCTCTTTTTTCCATTTCCTGAAAGATGCTTTTTTGGCAACAACAGCCTCTCTGACCTCACCTTTAAACCATGCTAGCAGTTTTTTGGACTTCCTTCCACTTTTCTTAAAGCGTGGAATACAGCTGGTCTGGGCTTCCAAGATAGTATTTTTCAACAACACCCAAGCTTGATGTACGTCTTTAACCTTTGCAACTGCTCCTTTTAGTTTTTTCTTAACTGTTTTCCTCATTTTATCATAGTCTCCCTTTCGAAAGTTAAAAGGTAGCACTGTGGATTTCCTTACTATCCCTCCTCCACTAATTAAATCAAAGGCGATCATGCTATAATCACTATTGCCAAGTGGCCCCAACACCCTTATCTCTTGCACTAGATCTGGTGTTCCACTAAGGACAAGGTCTAATATGGCTTCCCCTCTGGTTGGTTCATGAACCAGCTGCTCCAAGAAGCAGTCATTTATTTGATCTAGGAACTTTATCTCCCTAGCATGTCCTGACGTGATACTGACCCAGTCGATACCAGGGTAATTGAAATCACTCATTATTATTACTGCGCTGTAACTTTTGTTAGATTCCTTGATTTCTTTGAGCATTTCATCATCCATATGGTCATTCTGGCCAGGTGCTCGATAGTACACCCCCACTGCCATTGCCTTCCCCCTTTTCTATGGAATTTCAATCCATATAGATTCTACAGCAGATTTTGTTTCCTGCAAAACTTTAATCCTTTCTGAGTCAATGCCCTCTCTAACATAGAGCGCAACCCCTCCACCAATTTGATCAGCTCTATCATTACGATATAGTTTGTACCCAGGTATCACAGTGTCCCACTGGTTGTCTTCCTTCCACCATGTCTCTGATATTCCAATCATATCTAGCCTTTCATTTAGTGCTATATATTCTAACTCTCCCATCTTATTCTTTAGACTTCAAGCATTTGCATACAAGCATTTTAGAGAATGTATTTTATTCATGTTAATTTGGCTATTGTTAGACATGGGTAAATTGGGATCTTTAAGCTCTGTCTGCTCCATACTTGAGGGCATTTGGGCTACTTTACTCTTTTGTGGAACCTCTCTGCTTTTGGTAGTATCCTTCAAGGATACATTCTTCCGAACCATCCGCTCTTGGGTGACTGTCGGCTTTCCCCTAATATCTAGGGGTCATAATGGGGCTACCAGGATCATGGTGCCCCTGTCGGCCTATAGCTTGAACAGTGTCTTGGCTATTAGCGGAATGGGCAGGAAAATGTATAGCAGACCCATTCCCAAAGCAGGAGGAAAGCATCCGGGTGACGGTGTGGAGTTGGCACCCTGAAGCAAAAACGAGGGACCTTTGCATTGACCAGAGTGGCAAAAATGTCGATCTCCGGGATTCCCCATAGCCCGAAGATGCGATCAACTATTCTCCGATGAAAGTCGAAGGACCCGACTGAGACTGACCACAAGAAAATTCTGATCTCTGGGCAGGTAAACGGCTCTGAGAACCATTCCATCAGTCAAGGTAAAAGTCCACAAGCGGACCACTTCCCAGCAGAGGAGGGGAGAGCTCATGCCTCCCTGTTTGTTGACATAAAACATAGCAACCTGGTTGTCAATATGAACCAGGATAGACTTATGTGATAACTGATGGCAAAACACCCAAAGGGCATTGGTAATCGCTCTCAACTCCAGGAAGTTGATCTGATGCAAGGCTTCCTGTTGAGACCATAGGCCCTGCCTGCCCAGGCTATTGAGATGAGCTCCCCAGCCCTGTTTGGAAGCATCAGTTATAGCGTCCATTGAGATGGAGGCATCTGAAAAAGTAACCCTGCGAGAAGGTTTTGAGGAGAGAGCCACCAATGAAGGGATTCTGCTAGAGTATGGAAGACGGCCCTTCGCTTGCTTCCATTGGGAGGAAAGGGTCCACTATGCTTGGCCCAAGTAGGGGATGACATGGACCATGGTGGCCATGTGACCCATCAGACAAAGCATGGCTCTGCACTGCACTGAATGATGCCTGTCAGTTCTGTGAGGCATTTGGGAAGGTCCTCGGGCAGGAATGCTCGAGCCTGAGTGGGGTCGAGTAGAGCACCTATGAATTCTGGCCTCTGAGTAGGAGAAAGGTGCGACTTTTGAAAGCTTATGCCAAATCCTAGGTGTTCAAACACCGAGATGGTGCATTGACTGGACAGACACACCATATGTGGTGTCTTGCCCCTGATGATCCAATCGTCTAAGTAGGGGAAGACAAAGATGCCCACAGGGTATGAAAATAGGCCACAATTAGAGCCAGACATTTCATGAAGACTCTTGGGGCAGACGCCAGGCCAAAAGGCAGGACTCAATATTAATAATGCCTGCCATCGAACATGAAGCAGAGGTATTGCCTGTGAGACAGATGAATGAGGATGTGCGTGTACGCATCCTTTAGATGCAGAGAGCAGAGCAAATCATTGTTCTGAAAGTAGGGTAATAGAGTTCCTAGAGAAGCCATCTTGAACTTCTTTCATACTAGGAACTTTTTGAGGTTCCGGAGGTTTAGGATGGGATGGAACCCTCCTGATCTTTTGCGAATAAGGAAATATCAGGATAAAACAGAATTGCTTAACAAATATTTCTCTTCTGTGTTCACACATGAAGAACCAGGAACAGGACCTCAGAAAACACCTGCAAACAGGAACAGAAGCGAGGGGCATCTTGAACAATTTTCAGAAGACTGTGTTAATGAGAAACTAGGTCAACTTAAAGTAGACAAAGCGATGGGACCAGATGGGATACACCCTAGAATACTGAGGGAACTTGGGGACGTTCTAACAGCTCCACTGACTGACCTTTTCAATGCCTAGTTTTATTTATTTATTTAGACAGTTTTGTATACCGCCTTATCCTTCAATCAAAGTTGGAGTCAGGACTGGAGAGAGGCTCATGTGGTACCTTTACATAAAAATGGAAGTAAGGATGTGGTTGAAAACTACAGGCCGGTTAGTTTAACTTCGGTGGTGAGTAAATTATTGGAAACACTGCTGAAAGAGAAAATAGTGAGGTTTCTGGAGTCCAGCGGATTACAGGATCTGAGGTAGCATGGATTCACCAGAGGCAGGTCTTGTCAGACAAATCTGATTGATTTCTTTGACTGGGTGACCAGGGAGTTGGACTGAGAGAGAGCCTTAGATGTGGTGTATTTAGATTTCAGTAAAACCTTTGACACCGTTCCTCACAGGCGACTTATAAACAAATTGAACACTCTAGGGATGGACACTAAAATTACTGCTTGGGTTAGAAATTGGTTGAGTGGGAGGCGACAAAGAGTACAGATAAATGGAACTCACTCTGAGGAGAAGGAAGTTACCAGTGGTGTGCCCCAGGGATCTGTCCTTGTTTCCGATTCTTTTTAACATCTTTGTTAGTGATATAGCGGAAGGGCTGTCGGGTAAGGTTTGCCTCTTTGCGGATGATACCAAAATCTGCAATAGAGTAGACACCCAGGAAAGTGTAGATAACATGAGGAGGGATCTAGCTAAGCTTGAAGAATGGTCTAGAATTTGGCAGCTGGGATTTAATGTTAAAAAATGTAAGGTCATGCATTTGGGCTGCAGCAATTCAAGGGAGCAATATAGTATAGGGGGTGAAGTACTTTTGTCCACTAAAGAAGAGCAGGACCTAGGCGTGGTTGTGTCTGATGATCTTAAAGTAGCTAAACAGGTAGAAAAGGTGACAGCAAAAGCTAGAAGGATGCTTGGGTGCATACGGAGAGGAATGGCTATCAGAAAAAAGGAGGTGATAGTGCCTCTGTATAAGTCTTTGGTGCGACCTCATTTGGAGTATAGTGTGCAATTCTGGAGACCGCACCTTCAAAAGGATATAAACAGGATGGAATCAGTACAGAGGGTGGCTACTAAAATGGTTAGTGGTCTTCATTATAAAGCATATGAGGACAGACTTAAGGATCTTAATATGTACATCTTAGAGGAAAGGCGGGATAGAGGTGATATGATTGAGATGTTTAAATACCTCCGTGGCATAAATTCACAGTGGGAGAGCCTCTTTCTATTGAAAGCAAGTTCTGCTACGAGGGGACATGGGATGAGGGTGAAAGGGGATAGATTCAGGAGTGATATGCGGAAATATTTCTTTATGGAAAGAGCGGTGGATCCGTGGAATAGTCTCCCAGTGGAGGTGGTAGAGATGAGGACAGTATCTGAATTCAAAAAACCATGGGGCAAACACAGAGGATCTCTAAAGGTAAAAAGGGGACTGTTGTAGTTGTTGATATGGAAGGACAGACTAGATAGGCCATGTGGTCTTTTTCTGTTGTCATTTTTCTATGTTATGATGTTTCTAATAAAATACCAATCTTTCCTGTGTGCAGGGAACAAGTTCTATCGCACCATCTATTAACAGGGTGGTGATTTTGTGCTGTAAAAAAGACTGATGGAGAGGCTCAAGAGGATACTCCTCTGGAAAGAAGGAAGGAGGTAACTGGGCAAAATGTAGCAGGCAGTCCCTGAAAATGACCTGTAGAATTCAGGGCTCTGATGTTATGAGGGGCCATCTGTGGGCAAAATGGACCACCCTGCCCACTATGTGAGTAAGTTGTGGCTCTTTCAGGGGAAAAATGGCAATGCTCTCCAAAAAGCAGTCAAAAGCTAGCCCCAGGCTGGGGTTACAGAGTTGGTTGAGGCTTAGGAGGCTTGGGCCTCTTGGGTTGGTGAGAAGCCTGAGGCTTCTGCTGACCTTGGTGAGCATAATAGATCATGTAAGCCAGATATGAAGGGTAATACTTCTTCTTCTAGGGTAGAAGGGTTTCTTAACAGAAGCCTTATTCCTAGAAGGATCAGTTGTTTTATGAGAGAGATGCTTCATGCTATCAGACTCGATTTTACTAGCCTTCTCCCTCCAGACTTTACCAAAGAGGTTCTCACCTCGACAGGAAATGTTTGCTAGCTTGTCTTGGATCCACTGTTCGAGGTCTGAAGACTGCAAACAAGCCAGCCTTCTGGCCCCAATGCCCACCACTGCAGCTCTGCTGGTAGAATCAAAATGATCAAAAGCTGCTCTGGTGATGAACTTGGAACAGTTTTGCCCATGTAGGCATCCAACTCTCTGAAGGAATTATAGCTGAGAACTCATCCAGATTCTTCACAATGTCTCTAAGGAACATTCCCATATAAAGCATATAAGAATTAATGCGGCAAGCCAACATCGATGCCTGGAAGCATCGGTGGCCAAAGGCATCAAGGGTATGTGATTCCTTTCCAGGAGGAAATAAAGAGTGGTTCTTAGTACTCTTGAGTTGGCGCATGACCAATTCGACCACCATAGAATGGTGAGGGAGTTGAGGTTTTTGGAATACCAGGAAATTGGGAACCCTGTACATGGTGTCTAGCCTTTTATTGACTGAGGGAACCAAGAGAGTGGTCTCTCACATCCTAAACATGAGGTCCTGCAGAATACGATGGACAGGAAGAGTAGCAGACTCCTTAGGAGTCAAGGGATACTGCAGAATCTCTAGTTTCTCAGCTCTCGGTTCTGTCTCAGTGCCTACCAAGACCAAAAGAGCCTTGGCCATGTCCAGGATAAATTTCCTGGAAGGACATGTCCTCAGGTAGGGACTCTACCTCTGATTCCCAGGCATCGGAATCGGAATTGGAGAGGAAGTCAAAATAGCGATGGTCACCGTCACATCTCTGCTGCCAATCTGATGCTGATAGATGAGCTTGATGCTGATGCCCTGAGGCACTGAAACTGTAGAAGCTCAAGGCCGACGGGACTCGGCTGGTTCCAGGTTTGACATCAACCCTGAGGGCCCTGCTTGAAGGGGTTCCAGGCTTGGCATCGAGACCTAGGTTGCTGAGGGCTTTGAAGTGCCCGATTCCAGGCTCGGTATCGAGACCTGGGCGACGCCACGGGTGCAGCCAAACCCCTCTTGATGGACAGCACTCATTGCTCAAGGGAGATGGAGGATAGCTAGGTGGACTCCGGACCACTGTTCAAAACTCTGGACCACTGTTCCAGAAAACAGAACCGAAGGGCTCTCCAGAGGTCAAAGCCTCGGTAGCACTCCGGAGCCCCTCTTGAGCTTTGGAGGTGGATTCCTCCCATAAGTGCTGTTTAGCTGGCTATTTTTGGTTCTCAGCTTTGGAGTCCCACTGAGGAGGCCTCCAGTATCAATGTCCAAGAATCAGCATCAGTCCTCGATGTTGAAGCCCGAGCTGCCAAAGCGGCATCTATGGTCAGCTGTTTTTTACCACGGCATCTAGGTTCTGAAGAAGCATGGGAAACAACGGAGCCGACATCGAAGAGGAGTAAGCTGAGAGCGCTGAGTCAGATCCAAAAAAGACTCTCATGTTGCTTTTCACGGTTTTTAACCCTTTCTTTGTCATTTGCTGACATAAGTTACAAGAGTCCAGGTTGTGGTAAGGGCACAAGCACTTTAAGCACCAATTGTGTTTGTCAGTAATTGAAATGGTGCGGTTGCAGGAAGTACACTTCTTGAAACATCTGACTGGCTTCTCTATGTCAGGAAAAATAGCCTTCATCAAGTCAAAAGACTGAATGGCTACTGGAAACAATGAAAAAATCCCATGGGAATCGCAAGGTAAAAAAGAAAGAAAATAAAAGTAAGTTAGAGTGCCAAAAAGGGCACCGGCATCGATGAGCAACAGTCTTGAAGATAGATGGGAAGGCAAAAAGAAGAATAAGCACCCCAAAGAGCACAGAAGAAAAATGTTTTATCAGCGGTATCAGGAAAAGCGTCCACTGGGCTCCACGGAAAAATGAAGGCTGAAGATAAGGCAGGCAAAGAGAGAATTTGAAAAGAAGCTTGCTGTGGAAGCAAAAATACGTAATAAAGACCTTTTCAAGTACATTTGTAGCAAAAAACCTGTGAGAGAGTCAGTTGGATCATTAGATGATAGAGGGGTAAAAGGGGCACTAAGAGGGGACAAGGACATAGTGGAGAGACTGAATGAATTCTTTGCTTCGGTCTTTACTCAGGAAGAAGTAGAGATGTTACCTATGACTGAAGTGGTATTTAAAGATGATACTGTGGAAAAATTGAAAGAAATATCAATACACCAGAAGATATATTACAACTATTTGATTAACTGAAGAGTAGCAAATCACCTGGACTGGATGGTATACATCCAAGGGTGTTGAAAGAACTGAAATATGAGACTGCAGACTTGCTATAATCTGTGAACTATCATTAAAATCATCTATAATACCTGAAGATTGGAGGATGGCCAATGTAACGTCAATTTTTAAAAAGGGTTCCAGGGGCGATCCGGGAAACTACAGACCGGTGAACCTGACATCAGTACCGGGAAAAATGGTAGAAATCATAATAAAGAACAAAATTGCTGAACATGTAGATAGTCATGGCTTAATGGGAGACAGCCAACATGGCTTTAGACAAGGAAGATCTTGTCTTACTAATCTGTTATGTTTTTTTGAAGGTGTGAATAAACAGGTAGACAAAAGTGAGTCAGTTGATATAATGTATCTGGACTTTCAGAAAGCCTTTGACAAGGTCCCTCATCAGAGACTTTTGCCAAAACTAAAAAGTCATGGGATAGGAGGCAGTTTACTATTGTGGATCAGGAACTAGTTAAAAGATAGAAAGCAGTGGGTAGGGCTAAATGGCAAATTTTCCCAATGGAGAAAGGTGAATAGTGGTGTACCCCAGGGATCTGTGCTGTGTCCGCTGCTTTTTAACATATTCAAAAATGACCTGGAAAAGGGAATAACGAGCAAGGTTATCAAATTTGCAGATGACACAAAACTATTTAAAGTTGTTAAAACCCATGAGGACTGTGGAAAATTGCAAGAGGATTTTGATAAATTGGAAGACTGGGCATCCAAATGGCAGATGAAATTTAATGTGGACAAGTGCAAAGTTATGCACTTAGGAAAGAACAACCCAAACTATAGATACACGATGCAAGGTTCCACATTAGGAACCACCACCCAGGAAAAAGATTTAGGCGTCATCGTGGATAACATGTTAAAACCCACCGCCCAGGGTGCAGCGGCGGCCAAGAGAACAAATAGAATGCTAGGTATCCATAAGGAAAGGAATGGAAAATAAAACAAAGGATATTATAATGCCACTGTATCATTCCATGGTGTGACCGCACCTTCAATATTGTGTGCAATTCTGGTCGCCGTATCTTAAAAAGGATATAGCGTTATTAGAAAAGGTACAGAGAAGAGCCACCAAAATGATAAAGGGGATGGAAGAATACCCCTGTGAAGAGAGGCTAAAAAGGTTAGGGCTCTTCGACCTGACAAAGAGACGGCTGAGGGGAGATATAATAGAGGTCTATAAATTAATGAATGGAGTGGAACGGGTAAACATAGATCAATTGCGTCATCAGAATATAGAAAGACTAGTGGACATGCAATGAAGCTACAGGGTAACCTATTTAAGACTAATAAGAGAAAATATTTTTTCACTCAACGTGTAATCAAACTCTGGAATTTGTTACCAGAGGATGTAGTAAAAGCTGTTAGTGTAGCTGGGTTTAAAAAAGGTTTGGACAAGTTCCTGGAGGAAAGATCCATAAACCATTATTAAAAGGGACCCGGGATATCACTGCTTGACCCAATACAAGCATGGGGAAACTGCTAGGTACTTATGACCTAGACTGGTCACTGCTGTAAACAGGATACTGGGCTTGATGGACCTTGGTCTGACCCAGTATGGCATATCTTACTGTATGTTCTTAAGAGAATCTCAGGGAAGGCATGCACGCATGTACGGATGGACGCTCCCAAAGGCTTCCTATTGGAAGCTGGGGAGTGTTCCTGCATGGGCTCCATCAAAGGACGTCACCCATATGTGAAGACTGCATTCCTGCTTGTTCCTGGAGATTGGGTATTTGAACATATATCCAAGTTGTTGGGTGATGAGGCTAAATCTAATGCAGACCTGTGTTTGTTAGATATGACTGCAGATGTACCTTTGGAGAGTGGTATGGAGGTGCTTGTGCAGAAAGCATATTTGGTGGTCAAACGTATTCTTGTTCAGTGGATCGAGAGTGAGCTTCCTACATTTATACTTGGGGGTTATAGATGCATACAAGGGTATGCTGTTGAGATTGAAGAGATTGATGGCACTAGTCTCCAGCAAAACAAAGAAGTAGTTTAGAAATGGATGCCATATCTTCACAATGTTACTCACTTTGTGCTTCCGCAGTGAAATACTTAATGCAATACTCAAAGAGCCTGACTTATGTATTAGCCTCAGACAAAAATTGTTTATGCGCCACTGAATGTGTAATTGATGACAAAGCCAATGCAAGAGTATTGGGCACCCTAGGAAAATCTCTAGCCTTATGTCCCCCCAACCTAAGATTTACATAAATAAACTCAACATCCATGCTCATTCAAATACCACCCCTCCCACAACAATCCGGTAAAAATGCAGAATTGGACATCATCCTTTAAATATTAAACTTTTCTTTGTATGCATGTATGTGTGTATGTCCAGTCTCCCTGCTCTTTAAGTTTATCTGGCTGTCATGATCTATTGCTTTGACTGCTGCTGCTCTTTGCTGCCCCTCAAAAGCTGCTGCCCTAGGCAACCACTTAATCTTGCCTAGCAATTGAGCCAGTCCTATTAACTGAATCCCTGTCTAAACTACTGTATTAGAAATTGTCTTGGTGGTAACTTAGTCTATGCAACTTGCTAAGTGCTGAATAAAAAACAGACATCACTAAAACAGAAGTACTGTAGCTTATAATATGAATGCTTATGCTTGAGGCATTTCATCTTTGTATACGGTAGTACTTTAATTTTTCCTTCAGCCAGCATCTCCTGTCAAAATATTCTCTACCAGTAAAGCATAGTTACTCACCTGTAACAGGTGTTCTCCAGGGAGAGCAGGAATCAGTCCTCACTTATGGGTGACATCGGCACCGACGGAGCCCACGCAGAGCAATTCCCCAGCTTTCAAAGAAAGCCTTTGAGATTGCTGCCAAGCGTGCGGGGTCCTCTTCTCGCCCAAAGGTGCCATCTTGCTCAGTCAAGTCCCAGAGCTAGAGTTCTACTAAGCAGATGGCAAGGGAAGGATAAAAAAAAATTGCAACTCTTCAGGGGAGGTGAGAGGGTAGTGAGGAATGATTCCTGCTGTCCCTGAAGAACACTTGTTACAGGTGAGTAACTACGCTTTCTCCAGGAACAAGCAGGAAGTCAGTCCTCACTTATGGGACTCCCCAGCTACAGGCTACCGAACCTGTAATCCAAAAACACCTCTGCAAGGCCATGAGCAGAAGCCGATGACTGAAGGAGCCCGAGTCCTCGGGTCCCCAGGGCTAAGTTCTCGGTAGCCACAGAAGACGGGTCAGAGGGCAGGAGTTGCTTATACCCCGAACAGATTATGGAGTACAGCCTAGCTGAAGCTGCTGTCCCAGCGGGACTCCCTCTCCAGGCAGTAGTGCGAAGCAAAATTGTTCGCTAAAGACAAGGTCGTAGCCCCGGCAGATGTCCACCAGAGGCACTGAGCGCAGCAAAGTCACCGACACCACCTTGGCATGGTCGCCATGTGCGGTGACTTGTCGATTTAGCAGGGCCCCAGCCTTTGCCTGGGCAAAGGTGATGCAGTCCACCACCCAGATAGAGAGGATGCGCTTGGTAACTGCCAGCCCCAGGCAGTTGAGATCGTAGGTGACGAAGAGCCGGTTAGACTTGCGATGATCCCGGGTGCGCTGCAGATAGAAGGCGAGAGCCCTCTTGCAGTCGAGAGTGTGCAGGACCGCCGATGGCCTGTTGGCGTGAGGTCTCAGAAAGGAAGTCGGCAAGACTATCTGCTGATTAAGATGGAAATCCGAGACCACTTTCAGAAGGAACTTGGGTGGCAATGAAGGACCAGCCTATTCCCATGGAACCTGGTGTAGGGGGCCTCTGCCATGAGGGCTTGAAGTTTGCTGAATCGCCATACTGAGGTCAGCGCCACCAGGAAGACCACCTTCCAGGAGAGATGCCGGAGCGAGCACGTTGCCATCGGCTTGACGGGCGGCCACATCATGAGCACTATGTTCAGGTCCCATTCCGCTGGCGGAGGCCAGAAGGGGGGGGGCCTGGAAAGCAAGAGGCCCCGCATGAAGCAGGAGACCAGAGGCTGGCCCGAGAGCAGTTTACCCCCAGCGGGGAAGTGGCACTCAGGTGAACCCTGACCAAACTGGATTTCAGCCCCACCTGCGAGAGTTGGAGGAGGTACTGGAGAACCCACTGGGTGGAACAGGAGAATGAGTCGATTTTGGAGCTCAGAGCACCATGTCGAGAAGCGCCACCACTTAAGGGCGTAGACACTTCTCATCGAGTCCTTCTTCGATGTGAGGAGAATTTCTTCAATCTCCTCTGGGAGATGCAGTGAAGCTAAGGAGACCCGTTCAGCTGCCAGGCCGTCAGGGATAGCGAGACCATGTTCGGGTGAAGCACCCATCCCTCTTCCTGTGTCAGCAGGCCTGCGGCACTGCCCAGGGGAACCAGAGGCTTCGTCGAGAGTTGGAGCAGAAGCGGGAACCAGGGCTGTTGGGGCCATGACGGAGCCACGAGGATCATTGAAGTTCAGTCCTGCTGAATCTTGTGGAGGGTCCTCGTAATGAGAGGAGTGGGAGGAAACACACCCAGTCTGAGAAACGTGGTGGTAAAAACAAGGATACTTTATTAGTTACTTCAAACCTGAGAGCCCGACACAGGCCGTGTTTCGTATTATCACTTCATCAGGGGATGCAGGTTTGCTGCGAATACAAAATTATAAAAACTATAATATAATTAAAATAAATATAAAAATAAATATAAATATACAATTATTATGAAAAACAAGGGAACCAATAAACTCCTAAAAAATGATAAACTTAATAAGTTATAAACATAGAGTGCAATACCATTAGGTCCTCAAATTCCTTGTTTACGTAGAACATCGCAACTCTGTTGTCGGTCTGCACAAGCACCGACTTGCCCTTCAGGTGGTACTCAAAGACCTTCTGGGCCAACCTGACCATTCAGAGCTTGAGCAGGTTGATCTGCTGCCGGAACTCCTTGGGTGACCACTGCCCCTGGGTGCGTAGGCTACACAGTGGGCACCCCAGCCCAACAATGAGGCATCAGTCGTCAAGACGAGCTCGTGCTGCTGAGTCTGGAAGGGCATGCCCCGAAGGAGGGTTTGGGGATTTTGCCACCAATCCAGGGAACTGAATAGGCTGGTACCCTTTTTCTTATAGCCTTTCCACAGCCTTCACCCAATTCTCTTTTTCTCGCATCCCCCCCCCCCCCCCCCAGGGCTTCAAAGAGTCTCTTTCCCTCTCATGACCCCCCCATGTTTCTGAGTCTCTTTCTCATGCCCACCTCCCCAAGGCTTCAGTCAGTATCTCTCTTTCTCTCTCTCATAATACCCTCCAAAGATTTCACACAGTCTTTCTCCCTCTCAAGACTCCCCCCAGATGTCTCTCAGTTCCCTCTCATGACTCCCTCCAACCCGGGCTTTCTCCAGTCTCTTTCTCATGTCCTCCCCAGGCTTCATCCACTGTGTGCCTCTCTCCCATCCTCCTTCCCACATTCATTCCCTCACTCTCATCCAATGTGGCTGTATACAGCTCCTCTATAACAGCACAGTGTGCACTTCCACCACTGGTATGGGCTCTGTGCACAGGTGAGCCCCGCTGTGAAGGAAGATCAGGTAATCTCATGGTTTCAAGGCTCGTGAGATCCCCTAAACTTCCTCATGTACTTGCTCATCACCAGTACTCAGCACAATCTCGATGATAGCAGCAGTGAGATTTGAACCCTGGCTGCTCTGCTTTTAACCACTGCTCTAACCATTAGGCTATCCTAGATGTTCAGGTTCTGAAATACCATTGTGGGAATGTCTATGTTGGTGCCCTTGGAAACGACAGAGTTGGGCACGTCCAGGTTTGTGAAATCACATCTACACCTGGACACCCGTGCAGTTTTTTCAGACATTCTGGATTAGATGTTCCAGATTGCAAGTGGACGGATCTTCTAAAAATTCCCCTGCACTGTCCTCTTTAGCCTCTTTCTCAGGTAGGTCTCATTAACACCCAGAGAATTAAGAATAAAACACCGCTCATATGAGACCTGTTCAATGCTTATCACTCGCAGTTATTAGACATCCATGAGACCTGGATTAAAGAGGGTAACACAGCTTTCTTGATACAAGTCATCTCAGAAAATTTCTCTGCTTTCTCCTGCAGTCACCCCACCAAAGCATAAGAGGGGGATTGGCCCTCTTTATGCCCTCCATTGCTCAGAAAAATCCAAGTTATCAATGTCCCTGTTTAATGTACGTTTACAATGTAAACCGCTTTGATTGAAATGATAAAGCGGTATAAAAAAAACCTGTTAAATAAAATAAATAAATAAATAAACAAACTACAGAGAGATTTCCAACAGGAAAACAATATACACTGAATCACTATCCCTTCCCTCCCTCCGCGATCTCTTTCTCTACCTAGTGTCACCTATAACCTTTTCCACCTATGAGGAATTTCAATTATTGATCTCAGATTTTAGCTAATTTTCTGACCCACTGCGCATTCTAGGCAACCTCAATATACAAATGGACAACCCTGTCTTCTCCTAAGTACAGACCTCAAGTCCTTTTTATCTATACTGTTGTAGTGGTTGATATGGAAGGGCAGACTAGATAGGCCATGTGGTCTTTTTCTGCCGTCATGTTTCTATGTTTCTAGGACCTTGGCTTCACCCTTCTCTCATCTAAACCCACTCACTCAGCAGGCCATTGCCTAGATGGGGTACTTTTGTATTAGCTTCCTCAGTCTTAGACCAATCATTACTTAGTTAGTTTTTAGTTAGCTGTTACCCCTCCCTCATCCAGTCATCAGCCCAAGCCCCATTATATTAAGAAGATCAAGGACATCGACATGTTCCAATTTGCTGCAGACTCATTCAGGCTTCCTTCAGATTTTCCTACCCTTCCTCTAGAACAAAAGGTTCTGTCTTGGAATTTTTTGTTAGCCTCAACCATGAACTTATATGCCCCTCAAAAAATGGTTAAAGAAAAAGTACCTACAATACTTGGTATACTTTAGAATTGAGAGAATTCAGGAAAAAAATTCATACCACTATCTTTGTTGAATTTACACCTCTATTGCATCTTTACCATTCAAAATTTTGAATTTACTCAACTCATCTAATTCCCTAGCTTAAACCATTCCTCCTTTACTAATAAAAAGACAGCTGGAAATTCTTTGCCCCACTTTTCCTGGACTTGATAAATAGCACCCTCTGGAAGCACTCAATTGTTCACCCTCTTTTGAACCAACCTTGCCATGTAATTAATTAGCATCCAGCAACTCATCTTTCCTTCTCAGCCAAATTACTAAAAAAAGCGGCCATCAAGCAATTTTCAAGCTTTGGGAATCAAATAACTTCTTTCACCCCTGTCAATCAGGTTTCCTTTCGCACCACAGCATGGAGACCATGCTTCTGGCCATTCTAAATGAAGTTGTCATACATCTTGACAGTCTTAGAGATGTTTTAGTAATCCAACTCGATCTAAGTGCTGCATTTGAGATCATTGATCATACCTTCTTCTTGACCATTTAAATTATTCCAGAATCAAAGATAATGTTTTCAATTGGTTCCATTCCTACCTCTCAAACTGAACTTTCGGGTTTCTGTTGAAGACTCATTGTCAATCATCCACCCACAAATGTCTGGTGTTCCACAGGGCTCCATACTATCTCTCACTCTCTTCAACCTTTTTATTTCCTGTCTGGCTCTCCTGACTCAATACGTCAATGTCAGTTCTTATTTTTATGCTGATGATTTTCATGAAAACTGGAACCCATTTTTTCAAAAAGACCTTGTATCCAAACTTAACAAAATTGGCAACTGGCTTCAAAGCCACAAGAAGGTTCTACATGTAAAAAAATCTGAGGCTCTATTGAACTCTCATTCCCGAAAAACCTCTCCCCTGTCAGCCCTGTATTTCTTACCTGCCCATTTTAGCACAAAAATCTATCCATTCTTAGGTGTCATGTTTGACAGCCAGCTCACCTTTGCACCCCACATTTTTAAGACTGTAAAAAGCTGCTTCTTCACTTTAAGAAGAATTAAAGCAATTAAGCTTTACATCAATATTAGAACATTAAAAATGGCTATTCACTCTCTTGTAATGACTTGAACTCTCTATTAGAAGGCATCATCCAACTTTAATTAAGGAGATGCTAGCTAATCTAAAATACTGCAGTTAAGCTTATTTACAATCCAAAGAAATCTGACTACGTAACTTCATTGCTTTGTGAACAACATTGGCTTCTCATCTTTTATTGGATCAAATACAAAATTCTCCTTTTGACTCATCATGCCTTCTATACAGGTTTCACAATCTATCTCCATTCGAAGCTTATTCCCTACTACCCAGCCCATACCTTATGTTCATCTAACCAAACCTCCTTGCCATCCCATCCAAAACCATATTACACCTTGAGACCTATAAATCTATTGCCTTCTGTTTCTCTGCTTTTCACCTCTGGAATGCCCTGTCAACAAAACTCCGACTTGAATCATCATACAAGAAATTCAAGGTAGGCCTTAAAATTTGTTTTTTCGAGCGTGCTTTTCAATGAACATCTGGCCCACTGCTCTTTCTTTCTTATCAGATAAACTTGTTGCTCCTTTTCTTGTCCTGTTGTAAGTTCCATGGTCTTTTAGCAGATATTGTTGCACAATTACACTCCGGTTTGTATTCTCGAACTATAAGCTGCTATGATGTGTATACCATTAGCAGTATAACAAATGTTACAAAATAAATAAATAAAATACTGGGTTCTAAAACATCATGTATTTTAAAAATATTCTATAAATATTATGTGTGTTATATATGTTTTTTATGTTGGATATCTTCTGTGCATGTAATGTCTACCTTTGTTAACTAGTTCTCGAACTTGTAGAGGTGATTATGAAATCTCTATTACAGCTCTGTTCATATCTTTAGGCAACCTTGGTCAAACTGTATGTTTCAGTGAATCCCTAAGTAAACTGAAACAGACACTACCTCTACCTGGTACAAAGTTAAATATTAACACCAACAATGGAGAATAAATGATATCTAACTTCCTCCTTCTTCAGTGTGCACAGGGTGGTGCTGCGGGGGGGGGGGGGGGGGGGGGGGTTTGATTGTCCTGCTCCCATCTCTATGATGTCTTCTCCTCATGCTACTCCCAGAGACAGAGCATCAGCATGACAAAGTGAGGCTGAAAGAGGGCCAAAGTGTCAGTGAGTTAGGATGCCCCATAAATAAAACAGAAAACAGCAGGTTCAAAGCAGCTAAGAAGGCAGCAAATGCAACTAGTCTTTTAACAGAGGGCATCTGTTCACTCTATGGCAAACTCCAAGGAAAACATGCATGGTGGCAGAAGTGGCTGCTATATCCACTAGGTTCTCAGGGAAAAAAAGAAATGGGAAGAAAACAGCTACTCACCTGTAGCAGCTACTTACCAGTGTGGGAGCAATTTCCCAACTTCAGGTTCTTTGGGAAGTTTTTGGAAGCACTAAACCATGTATGTGCATCAGTCCATGCTTACCACTGTTGCATGGGACTGCATAAGTATATGTACATAGCTGAAAACAGACTGCAACTCTTTGGGGAAGTGAGCTGGTTTGTGAGGACTTATATTCTGTTCTCCATGGAGGACACCCTATGGATGTAAGTAAAGAGCCAGCCCAACCATCAGGCAAGCTAGGCATCCTCCTAGGGCTACAGCTTCTGGGGGGGGGGGGGGGTGGCAAAGAGCAGGGCATTTGAAACTAAACAGTAAATTCCGCTGAAATCACTGCCACCAAAAATAGGACCTTCCAGGTCAGGTACTTCAGTCCATAGGCATTTAAAACCTCTATCAGATGGGTTAAGACAACACTGAGGACCCAAGACACAGCTCTCATGAGGTGGTAAGGAATTTGATGGCAAGCCACTGGAACCCTATTCTGAGAAGACTTTTGGCTCAGAATCAGAATCCCAGTAACACTCAAAGTAAGACTCAGAAGAGACTTCTCCCTTCGATACACTAGAGATCAACATAGGCCAGGCAGATACCACCCCCAAAGCCCTTCGATCTTTCAATACTGATACCTCTCCTGCAGACAGGATATGGGTCTCAAGGATCTATTGCAACTCTAGATGCTCTGGCCTTGATACTGTCAAAGCTGCTGCATTATACTGAGCAAAGAAGCCTTCCATCCATTCCTAGAATCTCCTCATGAGACTTTCCTTGAAGGCTCCATTGACAAAGAAAGGGGACTGCAGTAGGACTGGCC
The DNA here is from genome assembly GCA_033557465.1 of Ichthyophis bannanicus. Lineage (NCBI taxonomy): Eukaryota > Metazoa > Chordata > Amphibia > Gymnophiona > Ichthyophiidae > Ichthyophis > Ichthyophis bannanicus. The sequence goes on along the minus strand of CM066036.1, from coordinate 640,731,813 downwards.
ACATCCTCCTGAATTAATTCTAGGATACTGGAAGGCGGGTCTTACTCTCTTGTGAGTCTGTTGCATCTTCTCCAGTACTGAGGATGATGAGAAGTCCTCACATCAGGGATGCTTTAAGGACACCAGATCCTTTGATGCCTTCTTGTTTGTGACATCATGCTATAATGAGCCTCAACTAAAATGTATTCTAACCTCTGCCCAGTGCATGGAGTCTCAAACTCTCAATGTCAATGAAGAAGAGGTTGAATCCCTCCTCTTCTTCAGATGGGGTGCAGATTGTGTCCATTCTTAATGGGCTCTATCTGGTGCTTGATGTTGAGGGTGGTCGATGTCCTCGCAATGTCAACGCATCCCCAGCATCCAGTGCAGTTCCTGAGGCCATGCAGATTGATGCCGGAGTTTATGGACCAGACTTATCAGCACCAAAAATCCTTTTGCACTGTTCTTCAAGGCCCTTGAGCCCTCTCTGCCATCTGTGAACACAAATAATATCAAAAGGGGTCATGGTTAGGGCCCAAGCACTACATGTAGCAGTTCTGTAATGAATATGGTCTTACCGCACCTGGAGCACTTTTTAAAGTTGCTGGGGGGGGGGGAAGGGGGCTGTGATATGTTGACAAAATAGATGGTCTCTGTAAAATCAAATGACTTGATCTTGAAAAATATTCACCTTCACGGCACCCAAGGTCTGGCTGTGCCTACCTACAGTGATGCACAAAAAAGAAAAAGGAAACTTGAAAACAGACAGACAACTCAACTAAGACACTAAGTAGGAATCGGCATGGCATGACTATTACATGAAAATGGAAAATATCATCAGACATATACAATAAATCGCGAAGGTGAAAAACGTTAAATGTAGTACCTAAAATGTAGACTGCTCATGGCAAAATGTAACTGCAGCAGTCCCACACGACAGCAGCAGGTAGGAACTGATGCACAAGTACAGTGCTGTGCTTGCAAAAGCTTCTAGAAAAATCTGAAGCTGGGAAGCTGCATCCACATTGGGCCTAGTCGGTGATATCCACCATAAGTGTGGACTCAATATCCTGGCTTGTTTGTGGAGAAATTCAGGTACAATGGTTTTAGAATTATGTTTAAAATCATGAATAAAGAATGAAAGATATGATACATGGAAGAGAGGAGGCATTCAAAGTAACCAAGTAAGAGAAAAGCAACATAACAAATAATATTCAGGGTACATAAGGTATTCAACAGATGCCTCTGCAAAACACAGAAAGGAAGCAATATACTTAATATACACACACACAGGCACAACAGATCAGAAAAATTTGGACAAAATGATGCCAACAAACAAGAAAGATCAATATAGGAGGCGACACATCAGCATGCCACACAAAGCGTAGTTACTCACCTGTAGAAGGTGTTCTCCATGAACAGCAGGAATAAGTCCTCACATGGGTGGTGTCACTGATGGAGCCCCACATGAGAACAACAGAAACAATGTTGGTAGTCCCTCTAGGAGACTCGACTGATTCAGCATCTTCATCATACAGCATCACTGAGGAATTCACTTTTTTGGTAGCCTGGATGGACAGAATGGCCGATGGGAAGGAGTTGAAACCTAAATCCCAAAGAGATGCTGGGGCATGGCTTGGCCGAAGTTTCTGTCGCATTAGGAATACCCATCCAGACAGTAATGAGCTGTGAAAGTGTGGACAGAAGACCACGGAACAGCCCTGTAGATCTCCTCCATGGAGGCAAAGCGCAAGTTGGCCATCGATGCAGCCATGGCTCAGGCCTGTCTGGGCATAAGCGAAAGAGATGCAGTCTGCTAGCCAAATTGACAGAGTGTGTTTGGAGACAGCAACACTCAGCTTGCTGAGGTCAAAAGAGACAAACAGCTGAGTGAATTTATAGTGTGCCTTCATCTGCTCAAGGTACAAGGCCAGGGCGCGCTTGCAGTCCAACATGTGTAGCACCCTCTCCTCCCCTATTGGCATGAGTTCTGGGAAGAAAGTCAGCAGAGCGCAAGACCACCCTATTGTGGTGGAACCTGGTGTACAGCAGGTGAGCCACCAAGGCCTGGAGTTCACTTACACGGTGTGCTAAAGTGACTGCCACTAAGAACAAGACCTCAGGAATTTAAGAGGCAGGAAACAACGGCTCAAAGGGAGCCAACAAGTACTGTGCCAGAGCCACATTAACGTCCCAAGCCACCAGCGGGGGCTTTACTGGATGTTTAGAAAGGAGTAAACCCTGCATGAAGTGAGCCATCAGGGGCTGAGCTAAGATGGACTTCCCCCACCAAGCTGCGATGGTAGGCTCCAATTGTGCTCAGGTGGATTCTGACTGAATTAGACATGAGGCCGGAGTCCAAGAGGTGCAGGAGGTACTCCAGCAACCTGTTCAGAAGCACAGGAGAAGGGATCCAGAGCCTGGCCAATGCACCAAGAAGAGAACCTCTGGCACTTGAACGCATAAGACCTTTGCATAGAAGTCTTGCGGTAGGCCAGAAGAACCTCTGTAACATTCTTGGGTAAGTTGAGCTCCGAGAAGACTACCTGCTTAACATTCAAACCGTGAGGACCAAGGACTGGATGTTGGGTTGCAGCAAGGTCCCATCCTCTGTGATACTGCGGACCCTCTGACAGAAAGAAAAGAAGTTTTAAATCTTGAAAAAAACAAGATTTACATGCAATTTCCTGAAGGTCCACATAGAGGGAGCAGGAGAGCAAGCCTGGAAGCAGAGGAACCACGCCTCTATGGGCAGGACCTTGAATCAGTTAGTCCCGATTTAAGCAGGGACAGACCTCAGTTAAGCAGAGCAGATCGGAGAGACAGAGACGGAGCCAGAGTGAGCGTAAAAGCCGGACTGGAAAGAGCAGCTCGGAGAGTTGGAGTCACTGTCAGACCTAGAACAGCTCAAGGAGTTGAAGCAGCTTGGAGAGCAGGCCAGAGAGTAGGCCGAGAAGCAGACCAAGGAATAACTCATAGAGCAGGCCGAGGTGAAGGCCCAAGAGCAGGCCTAGAGGAAGGCCAGATACAATTGGAAGGAGCAGCATTGCAGAGAGCAGCCAAGGAAGGAGGTGCTCTCCCTTCCAGCCTGAAAGGAAGCCCTATCCAGGGAGAAGGACTGGGATACAAGCTGAGGAAGAGATATCCGGTTGCAAGGAATACCCAAGGAGAAAAAGGTACTTTTAAAAGTTTTTATAAAAGTAACCTGAAAGAGGAATGGAAAACTCAGAGGCCTGGGGAACAGGGAAGAGCTGAGAGGGCGCGGCCAGTAGCCAACTGCCACAGGGGTGGAAGTGGAGGACAAACGCCTCAGCAGCAGCCATGCCTCAGAGGAATTACTCCCCATTCTAAAGGAGGAAAGACAACCAGGGAACACTTGAGCCTGCAAGAAGTGGAGGACATTCAGGCTAGGCCTCAAGCCTTTCCCAAAAGAGACTGCAGGAAGTTAAAAGGTGAAACAGTGGTTGCCTGCAAGTGCTTACCTCAGCCTAGCACAAGAGAGAAACAAAGGAATAACTTTTATCTGTATGATAAGGACACTTTTATGCCAAAAGTACCAGATAAGCTCTCTAGGAAAAAGGCTAGTAATATTAAAAGCTGGGATAAGCGAACTTTTAATCCTGTAGCAGAAGAAAACCCATGGTTCTACAATATAGCTAAAAGCCGACGCCCCAAACTGACAAGCCAACATTGGAACACAGTATGGCATGCTTTTAGAAAGCCTGAATCCAACCTTCCTGAGGTTTCAGAGTCAGACCCCTCAGAGATGGAGTGGATGCCAGGGGAATCTGAGGTTAATGAGGCCGTGGAACCCATGGATTGTAATTATTGCACAATAGGAAAGTTTTAAGTTATTTGGAGCACCAAATGTATGAAAAGAATACAAGATGCTTTATGTTTTGAGTTTGTGAAGATTAACAATGTTACTTTGAATGTTTTTGTGAATTGCACTTGATACAAGAAAGGATACAGCCCTGTTATTTTTCTCAACCGCATATTTTGAACCGTTTGCGTAAAGGTGAAATAAATGCCTTTTCTTTTTCCCTACACTTGGCTAAATGTTGCTTTATTGGGAAGTTGACCATGAGGCTGACACAGAGGGCCGCTACCTCATGACCCTCGGAACAGGTCAACCCTAATACCCCTATTCTTATGCGCTCCCCAGCCCCGTGGAACCACTACGCCGCCACCAGAGGGGGCTGCGGGGGACACCTCCTAAGATAGGGGATCTGGGGCAGAGCCCAACCGCAGAGGCTCCTTCTGAGCTGGAGCAGCAGGGTGATCCATGGCTGCCAGGGCCAATATGAGACAATGAGAATCATCTTGCCCCTGGCAGCTTGCAGCTTCAGCAATGTCTTCGCCACAAGTAGAATGGGAGGATAGGTATATAGCAGGCCCACTCCCTAGTGAATGAGGAAGGCATCCAATCCCATTCAATCACAGAACGCAACCCTGAAGCCGAACCAATCCACCTGGGCATTGTGCAGGATAGCGAAGAGATCTATTGTGGGAGTACCCCACTCCCAAAAGATCCACACTATAACCTCCCTGTTGAGGGTCCACTCATGCAGCTGAAGGATGCAGCTCAGCTGGCACGACAGGGAGTTGAGGTCCCTGGGCAGATAAGTTGCCCCCAGCTCCATACCATGAGCAATGGCAACCTTCCATAAGTGGACTGCTTCCCAGCACAGGACGCATGACCCCATGCCACCCTGCTTATTGACATACTATATTGCCACCTGATTATCTGGATTAGTACAGACTGGTGGGCCAGATGAACCTGGAATGCACGGAGGGCATTTGCTATGGCCTGGAGTTCCAAGAAATTGATTTGGTGCAGGCTCTCCTGCTCAGAACACAGGCCATCCAGATGATCCCCCCAGCCCCACTTGGACACATCTGTCATCAGCATCTGTTGGGGGGACAGCGTTTGAAATGGGATCCTTCTGAGCAAGTTGTGCGGCTCCAACCACCAGTGCAGAGAATGCATGAGAAGCCTGGTAACCACCACCCGGTCCCAGAGGCAGCCCATGGCTTGCTTCCATTGCGTACTTAGAGTTCATTGAGATGAGCCAGTGGAGTGACATGCACAGTCAAGTCCATATGGCCAAGCACTTTCAGCATCCCCCGGGCCATCACTCTTTGCCTCTGCTGGATATCATGGACCACAGCCGCCAGCCTCTGCAGGCGATTCATCGGGAGAAAGGCAAACCCTGAGTGCTGTCAAGGAGGGCCCCTATGAACTCCAGCTGTTAGGAGGGCTGGAGGTGAGACTTGGGGTAGCTGACCACAAACCTCTACCGAACGAGCACCTAGATGGTCAGCTGAGCTGACTGATGAATGACGTCCGGAGTGGAGCTCTTTATGAGCCAGTCGTCCAAGTAGGGGAAGACAAATACCCCCAGAGTCCGCAGGTAGGCAGCCACCACTGCCAGACACTTTGTGAAGACTTGAGGTGCTGATGCCAGCCCGAAGGGAAGCACCCAGTACTGGAAGTGCCAGTCCCCCAAGACAAACCTGAGGTATTTCCTGTGAGTGGGGTGGATTGGTATATGTCTATATGCATCCTTGAGATCCATGGATCATAGCCAATTGTCCTTTAGAAGATACGAGAACAGGGTCCCCAGTGAGATCATCTTGAACTTTTCTCACACTAGGTAAGCATCAAGTTCTTGTAGCCCCAGGATGGGATGAAACTCTCCCGTTTTCTTGGAGACCAGAAAGTACCTGGAATAGAACCCCTGCCCAACATGAGCCGGAGGCACTGGCTCGATGGCGAGATCTGCGAGCAGGGCGGAGACCTCTCCCTGTAGCAGGTTGAAATGCAGGGGGTCTAACAGGAACTCCCTTGGGGGGAAAGGGGGCAGCAACTGGGCAAAGTGCAGCATGCAGCTGCTTCCGACTATCTGCAGTACCTATGTGTCTGAGGTGATGAGAGGCCACCTGTAGGTGAACAGGATGAGCCGCCCTCCCACCAAAGTGCTGTCCCCTGTGGAGACTAGCAGATTGGCTAAGCTCAGGAAGAGCCAGTCAAAACCCTGCCCCCGATTTGTGTTGCAGAGATGGTTGGGCCTTCTGCAGCTTCTCACGAAACTGCTGACAAGGAGTCTGCACTCTCGGATGAGAGCCCTGTGGGCTTGGGAGGTGCTGGTGCTTATGCTAGAAATAGGTCTTCTTGACCTCATACTTCTTATGAGAAGGATCAGCCATCTCCCTTGAAAGCCTCATATACTGTAGATGACATGCTGCATCTCAATCACACCAACTTTAGCCTCCACCTGCTTCCCAAAGAGGTTCTCGCTCCGGCCTGGCACATCCACCAGCTTATCCTGGATCCACTGCTTCAGGTCTGAAGACTGAAGCCAAGTGAGCTGGCAGGCCCTGATGCCCACTGCCATGGCCTGCAGGCTGACTTGAAGGCATCATAAGTTGCTCAGACCATGAATTTGGAATAGTCCTTGCCGTGGTCCACCAGGCCGTGGAAGGTGTCCAGGTACTCTGGGGAAAGGAGCGGGCCAAACTTAGCCAGATCTCGCATGATATCCTTGATGAACATGCCCATGTACAACTGGTATGAAAGGACCCTGGCCACCAGCATGGTGCTCTGGAAGCACCACCTGCCAAAGGAGTCCAAGGTTCTCGCCTCCCTATCCGGGGGCATGAAATCTTGCTGTTCTTGATCCTCCTCATGGCTAACTACACCACCAGAAGTGGTGCAGAAGCTGAGACTTCTCAAACCCTGGGCCCTTCTGAACCCAGTAGATCAAATCCAGCCACCTGATGATTACTAGCACCATGAAGGGGTTTACCCACATCCTCATTTGCAGCCTCTATAGAATCTGGGGCACCATCATTACCTCCTTAGGGGCCAAAGGACACTGAAGGATCTCAAATTCCTCCACCCTGGACTCCAGAGAGAAGAGAATAGCCCTGGCCATATTCCACATGATGTCCTGGAAGGACATATCCTCCAAGGGCAATTTCTGCCACTCATGAGGAGCAGAGGTACAAGGGGAGCTTGGAAGATCTGCTCCCAGACACCTCCAACTCTGTCTTGGTCTCCCAGCCATTGGAGTCCAACTCCAAGAGGAAGTCAAAGTAACGTTGGGTCTCATCCTGGCATCGACTCCGGCTTTGTGGAAAAGAAGAGCGCATCTGGACCGATGGTGCATCGAGTGCTTCTGTGGCCTCAATGGGGTGTCAGACTCTGATACACTCGATAAGGGAGAAGCCATAAGAACTGGTGTTGATTTTGATCGCTGGCCCAATACGCCTGCATCAACGGGCAGTGCATGGGTCTCAAGGATCAGCTGCACTGCCCGCAGTGATGATGCCCACGGCACCAAGAGACCTGCTGGTTGTGTGGCCAACACCGCCGCCATATGAGCCTCGAGGGCTTGAAGGCATTCCTCCAGGACAGTTGTCTCCAAAGGCATCAGGGCTGGAATTACAACTTTGGCCACCGGCTCCAGCGCCCTTGCAGGAGAATCCACAATGGTGGGGACATCTGGGGATTCCTGGTGCTCCTCTGGTACCCTGGATGATGATTCCTCTCATCAGGGTACTTTAACGGGCTGCTCCCGGCCATCGCTCTCCACGTTGCATCAGGAAGTGTTCTGATGTGGGTGCACGTAGACCTTGGCCTGGTGCTCAAATGCTGACAGGATCAATGAAGTTGATTCTGGGCAAAGAACAACTGAGATCCATCGCTCCGGGGCATTGCAAGCCCTTGGCTCTGAATTTGCTCAGGCTCCTCTCAATGCCGATGCCTCTGTGGTGCCCAAGGACACCAGGGTGGATGCTGGGCTTGAAGATGCTGAATCCATAGGCCTGAAGAGGGATTCCCACTGCTTCTCTTGACCCATCAGGCCCCTTCTGGTCATCTGCAAGCACAGGTTACAAGAGGCAGGCTGGTGGTCAGGGCCCAGACATTGAAAGCACCAGTTGTACTGATCCGTGACTGACATGGTCCAGCCATACTTGGTGTACTTTTTAAACCCACTCGCTGGCTTCTGGGTTAAGGCAAGGTCGAACAGCTTGATGGTGCCAGCCACAGGAAAAAAAAAAAAAAAAAGGACAAAAATACGAAAAATGAGAGCGATGGCATCGGGGCCAGTGCTACCGATGCCAGGCGGTGAAAACCAGACAAAAGAGGATACCCAAAGGGGCAAAAGAGAAAAATCTTTTTCTGTTGGTGCAGGAACACGTTCTAGGGGCTCCATGAAAAAAAGGCAGACATGCATGCGGGGCTGGAGCCTCCCAAAAACGTCTAGTAGAAGCTGGGGAGCGTTCCCGCGCGGGGCTCTGTCGGTGATGTCACCTATACATGAGGACTTACTTCCTGCTTGTCCACGGAGAAAGAGTAGTTACTCACCTGTAACAGGTGTTCTCCAGGAGCAGCAGGAATCAGTCCTCACATATGGGTGACGTTGGCGCCGACGGAGCCCTCGTGCGGAGCATTTCCCCAACTTTCAAGGAAAGCCTTTGGGAATGCAGCGCCCATGCGCGGTCCCCTTCCCGCCCAAGGGTGCCATCTTGCTCAGTCTGATGACATAGTTAAAAGAAAGCAAAAATCAAAATGAATGATATGACTGCAACTCCAGGGGAGGAGGAAGGGTCGTGAGGACTGATTCCTGCTGCTCCTGGAGAACACCTGTTACAGGTGAGTAACTACTCTTTCTCCAAGACCAAGCAGGAAGTCAGTCCTCAAATATGGGACTCCCCAGCTCTAGGCTACCAGGAACCCTAAGCTGAAAAATGGCTCCTTCTCAAGAGCCTCAGCATTCGTGATAAGAATATCCTCTGAGAACGCCCCCGTACGGTAGCCCAACACAAGGGCCAGAGGGTAGGAGTTGCCTAAACCTCAAAGAGATTACGGAGTACCGCCTGTCCGAAAGCACTGTCCCTTTGGGACTCTCTCTCGAGGCAGTAATGGGCTGAAAAAGTCTGGCTTGAAGACCAAGTTGCGGCCCAGCAGATGTCTGCCAATGGAATAGAACGTAGATGTACTACTGACGCGGCTTTCGCCCTGATACGGTGGGCCGTGACTCGACCCTGCAAGGGGAGGTCGGCTGCCTTGTACGCCCAGGCGATACAATCTGCTACCCAAGTGGACAACGTACGCTTGGAGACAGGTAACCCCATCTTATTAGGGTCAAAGGAAACGAAGAGCTGAGTAGCCCTTCGATGCCGCCGCGTACGTTCTATGGAAAAAGACAATGCCCTCTTACAGTCCAGGGTATGCAAGACTGTTTCAGTCCGGCTGGTATGCGGCCTGGGAAAGAAGGTCGGAAGAACCACCTCCTGGTTGAGGTGGAAAGAGGAGACCATTTTTGGAAGGAACTTGGGATGGGTCCGTAGGACCACCCTGTTCCTATAGAACCGTGTGTACAGTCTATCATAAACCAGAGCTTGTAGTTCACTCACACGTCTGGCCGAGGTAAGAGCCACCAGGAAGAGCGCTTTCCAAGAAAGGAAGCGCAAATGGCAAGTAGTCATCGGCTCAAACGATGGGCGAGTAAGTTGCTGCAAGACCACGTTCAAATCCCACTCAGTCACCGGTAGACAAACCAGAGGCTTGAGAAAAAGCAGACCTCTGAGAAATCCGGACACCAAGGGGTGAACCGACAGAGACTGTCCCTACACCGGTGAGTGGTGTGCTGATAGAGCACTGAGGTGGACCCGAACAGAGTTAGACTTAAGGCCTAGGTCTGACAGGTGAAGTAGATAGTGCAGTACTACTGACACAAGGCAAGAGAAAGGATCTTCATTGCGCTGAGCACACCATACCGTAAACCTACGCCACTTGAGGGCATAGGACTTTCTGGTGGACTGCCTCCTAGAGGCCAAGACCACCTCCTCAACCACCTTAGGTAGAAATAAGGGAGCTAGCACTATCCTTTCAGCAGCCAGGTCATCAGATTGAGGGATCTGAGATTGGGGTGCAGGAGGGAACCCTGATCTTGAGACAGGAGATCGTGTTGCAACCCCAGAGGGAATGGAGTTTCCACCGCCAACTGCAGCAGATGTGGAAACCACGGCTGCCTCGGCCATCTGGGGGCTACCAGAATCACCGAGGCCTTGTCCCGGAGAATCTTGAACAGAGTTCGGGCCACCAGGGGCGTGGGAGGAAACGCATACAGGAGGCCTGTAGACCAAGAGATCAGAAAAGCACCTGCTGCCATCCTCAGGGGATGTGGTTGTCTGGAGCAAAACCTGGGCAGCTGACGGTTTTGTGGACTTGCAAACAGATCGATGGATGGAAGTCCCCAGCGGAGGAAGATCTGCTGGACCACCCATGGATTCAACTGCCATTCATGAGGCTGGAGAATCCTGCTTAGCTTGTCTGCTAGGAAATTCTCCTGACCAGGTAGATAAACTGCTTTAAGAAATATGCCTTGTTTGACTGCAAAGGAGCAAAGGGACAGCGCCTCCTGACATAGGATCCTGAACCCCGTGCCCCCTTGTTTGTTCACATAGAACATTGCCACCTGATTGTCCGTCTGAACTAGGACAGACTGGTGAGAGAGGGCATGAGAAAAAGTCTGTAGAGCTAAGCGGATTGCTCGCAGCTCCAAAAGATTGATTTGCTGCGTGGCCTCTCGAGGAGACCAGAGGCCTTGAGTGCACGTGCCCTGGCAATGTGCACCCCAGCCCTTTAAGGAAGCATCAGTCGTCAGCACCCTTGTGTGTGCTGGAGCCTGAAAAGGTACCCCCCTGAGAAGGTTTGGGAGATGTAGTCACCACTGTAAGGAGTCCAAAAGTGGTTTGAACACCTTTACTCTGTCTCGGAGGTCGCCTGTTGCCTGCGTCCACTGATCTCTGAGGCACCACTGAGCAGCCCGCATATGTAGACGGACATTCGGAGTCACATCTACCGTGGATGCCATGTGGCCCAGGAGCCACAGGTAGTGCCTGGCAGAGACATGAGACTTGCTTTGATACTGGTTGGCCAAGTCTATCAGTCTGTGGGCCCTGTCTTCGGGCAAGTAAGCTCTTGCCTGAAGGGTGTCTAAGCTTGCCCCTATAAACTCTAGGTTCTGAAAGGGGAGCAAAGTGGACTTTGTGTAGTTTATGACAAAGCCCAGGTGCTGAAGAAGAGAGACAGTGCGAAGAGTGGCTTGTCTGGCCTCCTGAAGAGGCTGGCCCCTGATGAGCCAGTCATCCAGGTATGGGAAGACAAAAATTCCCTGATTCCTGAGATAAGCCGCCACCACCGCCAGGCATTTGGTGAAAACCCTGGGGCAGAGGTTAGGCCAAAGGGAAGTACCCTGTACTGAAAATGGTTTCCTCCCACCACAAATCTGAGATATTGTCTGTGGTCTGGATGAATGAGGATGTGAGTATAAGCATCCTATAGGTCTAAGGAGCATAGCCAGTCTCCCTGCTGGAGGTAGGGCAGCAGTATCCCAAGGGTAAGCATCTTGAACTTTTCCCTCTCCAGAAACTTGTTTAGATTTCACAAGTCTAAGATAGGCCGGAAGCCTCCGGTCCTTTTTGGTAATAGGAAGTACCTGGAGTAGAAGCCTTGCCCTTCCAGGTGGTGAGGCACCAGTTCCACTGCCTGTTCCTTTAGAAGACTTGCCAACTCCTGAAGGAGGAGGTTCCAGTGTAGAGGGAGTCTAGGAGGCTCCCCTGGGAAGTAGGAGGGGGGGGGGGTGGCTGGTGGAAGTGGAGCATGTAGTCCTTTTGGACTATGCTCAGTACCCAGGTATCGACTGTGATGGCTGGCCACCTGTAGGCGTACAAGGTCAGCCGACCTCTTGTGCTGAGTTGAGCCACCAGCGGAGAAGAGGCTATGCTGTGGGAGTCAAAACCCCGCTACCTGCTGTGCAGGAGCCGGAGCTGGCGGCTTGGGGGTCTTCTGCCTACGGGGTCCATGCTCCTGCCCTTTGGCCTGCTGGCCCTGTTGGGGAGCTGGAGAGGCCTGATATTGAGGGTAGGATTTGTAGGCAGCACCCTTCCTCAGGAAAAAGGGCTTCTTTCACGAGCCCTTCTTTTTTTGAGAAGGGGCAGAAGTCTTTCTGGACAGCCTTGTCCTGGTGAGAGTCTCAGTCTCGATTTCTGCAGCCTTTTCAGTCATGGGCTTACCAAATAGGTTGTCACCTTGGCACAGGACATCGACCAACTTGTCCTGCACCCATGACTCCAGGTCTGATGACTGTAGCCAGGCTTGACGGCATGCACCAATGCCGGCCGTGGCTACCCGGGCCAAAGCCTCGAAGCCATCGTAGGCTGCTCGAGAGATAAACTTCGAGCACTCTCGAATCCCTGTCGACAAGGCCTTGAACCTCTGCAAGGTTTCCTCGGAGAGGCCAGCTGAGAACCCGGCAATCTCCTTTGCCAGGTCTCTTAGGTACATGCCCATGTACAGCTGGTAAGTCTGGACACGGCAAGATAGCATAGAGCCCTGGAAGCACTTTTTACCGAGAGCATCCAGGTTCTGGGCCTCCCGGCTGGGGGGCACCGAGGAGTGCATTTTCTGACTCTTCAGGCGGTGCATGGCCGATTCCACAACCATGGAATTGTGCGGTAGCTGCGCCTTTTGGAACCCAGGGCACTTACGGACTCAATAAATGGAATCGACCTGTTTGCTAAGAACCAGCGCCAAGGACGGTGCCTCCCACATATGGAAGAGCAGCCATTCCAGCATCAAAGGAACCGGTACAGTAAAGGCTTCCTTCGGAGGAAAGTCATACTGGAGGACATCGAGCTCCTCGGCTCGAGGTTCCTCCTCGGCGTCCGCAGGGAATGCCAAAGCCTTGGCCATGTCCCTCACGAAGTCTGAGAACCGGGTATCCTCCGGTGGTGACTTTCTCCAAGGCTCGGACTCCGGGGAGTCCGAAGGGACGCACCGGGTCAGGAAGGTGTCCAGAGACTCCTCGTCCTCCGTCTCCCATGCCGACTCCTCCGAGGAGGAGTCGAGCGGCTCCGGCCGTGTGGGCCTCGGTGCCACCTGCCATTACGCCGAGGGCACCGGCATTGACGACCTCGGCCCAGCACGGGAGGTCGAGGGGGACCTTGACTGAGGATCGACTCGAGACTTGATGGACTCGAGGATCGGCTCGGCCTCCCGGGGTCGACTTAGACGTCGAGGTCCCGGTGGTCGAGGCAGATGCACCGGTTAGACCGGCGATCAGCACCCGCTGCTGTTCCATGAATGCAGCAAAGCTGTTCTCCAAGGCCGTCAGCCTGAGTCCAAGCTCAGGAGACTCAGCAGCCCCCGACTCGGGCCCCGACGGCGTCGGGCCCAACATTGGTTCTCCTGGAAGAGAGTCCACGAGGACAACAGAACTTACGTGACTCAGGGACTCCGGCTCCATACGAGGTAGTTTGGACGGCCTCTCTGACTCCAAGAGCCCAGGGCGGCGGTCAGGGCTACGTGACCTGGCCCTCGAGGACCCAGGGGCCTCCACCGATGCTGCCCTCACGAGCTTCTTCTTCCTTTTGTGCTCCCAGGTGGGAGACCCCCTCTCAGAGGAACCATGACGGCGCTCAGGGTCAGACTCACGAGATGTCGAGGCCTCTGACGAAGTCCGGACTCGGCCGGACGCGGACTCAAAAAATTATTTCACGTTGATGCTGATGGCTCCAAAGTGCCTTCGATGACATTTTGCCGCATGGGCCACAGACCAGCGGGTCATGGTCGGGCCTGAGGCATCAGAGGCAGCAGTCATGTGTGTCAGTGAGAGACATAGGTTTCTTGCACCAATCACATTTTTTTAACCCGCTGGCAACCTTCGGGGGAAAAAGGACCCCTGCAAGGTCAAAAGACCGGGCTGCCAGTGAAAATAACAAAAAAGGCACGAACGCTGGTCACAAAGGACAAAAACCGAAAAAAGAAATTCTGGATTCGATACCGGTGTTCCGAGCCCAGGCGGGAAGGGGAACCGGCGTCGAACCGGATAAGAAAAAAGCGAAAATCGCAGAAAAAAATCTACTTTTTCCCGGGTGACACAAACTCACGTCCGTTGGGCTCCATGGAAAAAAAAGACTGAGCAAGATGGCACCCTTGGGCGGGAAGGGGACCGTGCATGTGCGCTGCATTCCCAAAGTCTTTCCTTGAAAGCTGGGGAAATGCTCCGCACGAGGGCTCCATCGGCGCCGACGTCACCCATAGGTGAGGACTGACTTCCTGCTTGGTCCTGGAGAAAAACAGTTACCACAGGAAAAGACATTTGCAAATACACACACAGACATCATATATCATGATGGATGATAACAAATATGTTCACAAGCATACTCACTAATTGGATCCAGCAGAACTGGTCCTCCAGGCCCTTATATTTCTGAGAGTCCTTCTTTGGCCTTCAGGACTCTCTTGCCTTTCTACTTCTTCTTCCTGGCACTCCTGAGGCAGAGTTCCCTGCTTCAAACTCCAGAGTGGGAGCAGCCACCTCATAAGACCAGGTTAGTATAAGAAACATAAGAAAAAAAAGAAGGCACTCATTCATTCATTGAGTCCAATAAATGCAAAGAAAACCTGTAGTCTAGAAAAAAAGACTTTCTTTCATTCTATCAGCATGCATAGGACCCATCATAAAATAGTGTGGATCCTGCCCTTCTCACACACAAAAAGTAGGATATAAGAAATGCTACACTTACCAGGATTGGCAAGGGAACTCACTAGGGGTACGCTTCCTCATTCTAGTAGCAATCCCTGAGGAACAACTAGAGAGAGGTCAGCAGGCAGCTGTTGGGCTTACAGAGTTGGTAAATGCAACTATAAATGTTTGACTCTCAGTTAGGCAATAAGCATAGGCGCATAATACCTGTATACATGTGATATATCCAGTATCACTACTAAGACAGCAGGTTTCCAAAATTTAAAAGAACCACATTTCATTTTACTGCTTAGGCATAGCTGACAGGCAAACTATGCTTTTTGTTGACCATACACAGCAGCTTTTAGAGAAAAGGCAAGAAGAGTGACTGTAACCAGTCACTCTTGTATCTCCAGATGTATGATTAGCTTGTACATGACATGGTTACCTACATGAGTACTGGCATGCTCCTTATTAAGAGCAGTTACAACAGGAGCATTGCAGATGAAAGGAAGGGAATTTTTAAGGATTAAATGTATGATGGTAGGACTTCTAATATTATCTCATGACTATATGTAATGTAGGATGGATAATGTAATGATGGAGGTCCTTGTGTGTTACACATGGAACTTTAGTCCCCTTGTACCTTTTGGAATGTGTTGATATATGTAAGAGGGTTGTGAATCCATAACAGCAATGCAAGGATTAGCATGTATGGCTGAAATTTCAAGGCGCTGCTGGATGACACCAGAATAAGGCTGGAGGCTGAGTCAGAGAAAAGATATTCTTCTACCGTTGCTCTGGGAGTGGAAGGGAGTGTATGATAAACAGGGTAGACATTATGGGGGTACAAACAGGGCAATCGCCCTGTGCTTCCATGCTACTGAGGCCCCCAAGCCTGCCTGCAGCTGAAAATAATAATGTCTGCCGATAAACTTTGGAGCCCTCTCCGAAATTTCTGCCTTGGATTCCAGAAAGTTTAATACCAGCCCTGCACTCAAAGAACATGAAGTGTAGAGGGGATGGAAAGAAAGGGCATGTTATGTGTATGTGTAGAATCTTTTAGGGTAGGGAAGGACCAAGACACTGTCTCCTTCTTTCTGTTATTTGCTAGTATGCCAATCTTGCCATAAAAGGTCAACACAGTAACAATTTAGTATATCCTTGAACTAGGAGGAAGTTCCTGGTCTTGGAAATGGTATAATAATGACTAATGAGCTTACAAATATACTACCTAAAGGATAAATTCTGAAAAATCCATATAATTGCAAGTATAGGTACATACCCTGTAGCTCATTTGCAGACATTTTTTTAAGGTGCATAAGAGCAAAACGTCCACAAATTTAGCACCTGCTATTTGTGCAAGCGGCCAACCGGCGGAAAAAAAAACCAGACTCGCAATTCACAGGATTTATGCTCCAAAGTTGGCCTCTTTGAAAATTTACAAGGACTGAGCGTCTATATATTTTCTTAAAATTACACTAAACTCCAAAATTTAGGATTATAAAAAGTGGGTGGCAATAGGGATGGATTTAGGGAAGGAAAAAGAAGTTAGGGGCTCAGCACTGATTTTTAGCACTAGGCACCTAAATTAGGCTCATAAATTTAGGCAAATGAATGACAAGCCTAAAGTTAAGGCATACATTTTAAGCTCCTAAATTAGGATTGCTTTTAAACTGAAAACCTAGGCTACTAAGTATGGCTGAAAATAGGGCATAAATTTAGGAGCCTAATTTTGAGCTCAAGATCGATACTCAGCAGCAACGGTGGCCAGAACACCTGAAATGGCTGGCTGTCGCTGTTTTAAACTAGACTTGCATATTCAATGCCGGGGTCATATCTGGCCACTAGCATTGAATATCCAGTGTACCTGGTTATCTTTTTAGCTAACTGAACAGCAGCAATATTCAGCAGCTGATAGTTAGCTAAAACAGCTAGGTTAGGACTGCTTTTATTTTGACTAACCATTGTTGGTTTATGTTAATCAGCCAGCTGCTGAATATCACTACTGACCAGTTAATAATGATGCCACCCCCGGAATGCTCCAATGCTACATGGGTAGCACTGGGGTGCATAGCCGAGTACAGAGGAGATATTCAGCTTCACAAAACACTCACTGCTATTTAATCAGTTAGCAGGTCTGCTAATTGGTTAAATCGTTTTGCATATCGGTTCGTCAGCTTTTTTGAATATCAGGCCCAATGTGTACATTTGAAAATTTTGCTGAGGGCCCCCCTTTGTCATGGTGGTGGTGTCCCCCCCATGCAGGCCCCTCATTCGAGAGATGGGCCTCCCCCTTCATGTGGCAGCAGCAACAGCAAACTTTAACTTTGCTGCGCTGCTCCACTCTTCTAAGTTCATCATGTAGCTATAATCGTGAGACTTCGGCCAGGCGAGGGACAGCTGCTGGCCCCACGATGAAAGAAGAGCGGAGCAGTGCAGAATACATAATCCAGTAAGTATTGCCCGCTGTTGCTGCCACCACTGAGTGGGTGCCCTTTCTACCTGGGCTCCCCTGCATTGCGATGGCTGCTTGGGAAGAATTTACGCCACTGTATATATATGTTGTTTACTCCCCCATTCCAAACACTCTCTTCGGAATGCCTCTTTTTATTCTGGCTACACATTTGCACTCTGGGAAGAGTGTTTTCTTCATTCACATATTCTGCAGAGGCAGGTGCATTAAAATGAGGTTACTCACATGTAGCAGGTGTTCTCTGTGGACAGCAGGATAAGTCCATACATTCGGGTGACATCACCAATGGAGCACGTGCGGGAACTCTCTCAGCTACTGTTCCAGAAGCTTTTAAAAAGTTCTCAGCACATGTGTTCTTATTCCCGCCTATCGTCACCACACTTGAGGAGTTCAGTCTATAAGAAAGCTTAGACAGCCAAGGGGAGGAGGGAAGGCAGTGGGGACTTTTCCTGCTATTCAAGAAGAACATCTGCTACAGATGAGTAGCCTTGTTTTCTCCATGGACAAGCAGAATAAGCTCTCACATTTGGGAATCCCTAGCTGCAGGATGCCTCAACAACAAAAAAATAAAACAAACATGCTGCAACTGGCTGGCATGAACAAATATTTTTGGTGCCAACAGAGCTTTGTGGGGGGTTTCTTTTTTTTTGGAGGCAATCTGAACAGAAAGAAAAAAGGGCCTAGGAAGGAATGTAGAAACAGTAACATTGCAGATAAAGACCATACGGCCTATCGAGTCTGCCCTTCCTTAACTACTACTACAGTCCATATTTTCCTTTAGAGATCTTCTGTGTTTCTCCCATACTTTTGTGAATTCAGATTCTGTACTTGTTTCTACTACCTCCACTGGCAGACTATTCGACAAATCTACCATTCTTTCCATAAAGAAATATTTCCGCATATTACTCTGAGTCTATCCCCTTTCACCTTTATCCTAGGTCCCCTCATTGCAGAGCTCTCTTTCAAATGAAAGATGCTCCCCCCTGTGTATTTATGCCATGAAGGTATTTAAACATCTCTATCATATTGCCCTTGTCCCGTCCGTCCTCCAAAGTATACATACTGAGATCTTTAAGTCTGTCCCTGTATGTCTTATGATGAAGCCCATTGACTATTTTGGTAGCCACATTTTGTACCAACTCCATTCTGTTTATATCATTTTGAAAGTGTGGTCTCTAGAATTGCACACAATATTCTACTTTAGGTTTCACTAAAGACTTATTCAGAGGTATTCTCTCTTCCCGCTGGCTATTCCTCTCCTTATGCACCCAAGCATCATTCAGGCTTTCGCCATCGCCTTTTCTACCTATTTATCCACCTTAAGATCATCAGAAAAACTCACACCCAGGTCCTGTTCTTCTTCCATGGACAGAAATATTTTACTCTTTATACTGTACCACTCCCCTGGATTTTTTCATTCCAAATGCATGACCCTGCATTTTTTAGCATTAAATCTCAGCTGCCAAATTCGCCACCATTCTTCAAGCTTCGCTACACCCCTCCTCATGTTATCTACTCCTTCCTGGGTGTCAACTCTATTGAAAATTTTGATATCATCTGCAAAGAGGCAAACTTTACCCGACAGTCCGTACGCATTATCACTAACAAAAACATTAAAAAGAATCGGACCAAGGACACATCACTGGTAATATCCTTCTCCTCAGAGAGAGCTTCATTTACCTGTATACTTTGTCACCTCCCATTTAACCAAATTCTAACCCAGTCACTTTAGAGTCCTTCCCTAGGGTGCTCAATTTATTTATAAATCACCTGTGTGGAAAAGTGTCAAAGGTTTTACTGAAATCTAAGTACAAAACATCCAGGGCTCTCCCTCGGTCCAACTCTCTGGTCTTCCAGTCAAAGAAATTAATTAGATTTGTTTGACAAGACCTGCTTCTAGTAAAACCATGCTGCCTCAGATCCTGCAATCCACTAGACTCAAGAAACCTCACTATTCTCCGTTTTAGCAGCATTTCTATTAATTTACTACCACAGAGGTCAGACTATCCAGCCCATAGTTCCCAACCTGATCTTTACTTCTGCTTTTGTGTAAAGGGACTACAAGTGCCCTTCTCCAATCCTCTGGGACTATTCCAGACTCTAAAGAAGCATTGAAAAGGTCAAACAGCAGAGCCACTAGAACATCCCTAAGTTCCTTCAATACCCTCGGATGTATCCCATCTGGCCCCATCTGTTTGTGCACTTTTAGTTTAGCTAGCCCCTCACAAACACAGACTTTTGAAAGTCATTCAAAATCCCCCTAACCTCTGTTCCTATTTCTGGGTGTTTTCTGAGGACCTGCTCCCGACCTTTCATCTGTGAACACAGAACAAAAATATTTCTTAAGCAATTTTGCTTTATCCTCATCAGCATTTACATATACCTCCACTTCATTCTTCAGTGTGACAATACCAATTTTGCACTTCCTCCTCTCACTTATATATCAGAAAAATGTTTTGTCCCCCATTTCACTACATTGGCTATTTTCTTCCATTTGATTCTTGGCTCTCTTGACTCCTTTCCTAGCTTTTCCAAATATTGATGCTTGTCTTCCTCTTTTTGTGATCCCTTGTATGTTATGAAGGTCACACTCTTTTTCTTCACCTTTTCAGCTACTTCCTTTGAGAACCATAGTGGTCTCCTTTTCCTTTTACATGTATTTATTTTCCTAACAAAAAAAATCTGTTGCCCTTAAAATATCCTCTTTTAGTTTCACCCACTGATCTTCTATATCCCCTTGAGGTAATGTCCTATTTTGGCAATAACCCAAAGAGATTCTGGAAGACCGACTGACCAAAACTGCTGTCATGTTGGGAGCCCTTTTCAAAACAGTAGTGAAACAAGAATGTGTGGACCGAGGTCTGAGTCGCAGCTTTGCAAATCTTCTCCACAGAGGACAACCATTTGAGCTTCTGGGGTGTCAGGAGTCAGCACTGACTCAAAGCACACATTGCATATGGCATGGATTCGAAAGTTGAAAAATGCTTAACACAAGAACTCTGGGCAAACTGAAAAACATGATCAGAAATGAGGGACAAGTACACTGCCTTTAGAAAGATATTTAAAAAAACACAGTTGCATACATATGATTAGATAATGGCCAATGTAATGCCAATTTTTAAAAAGGGTTCCAGGGGTGATCCGTAAACTATAGACTGGTGATCCTAACAGTAATGGGCAAAACGGTACAAACCATTATAAAGAATAAAATTATTGAATGTTAATAGTCATGGTTTAATGGGAGAAAGTCAACATGGATTTAGCCAAGGAAGGTCTTGTCTTACAAATCCGTTATATTTTTTTGAAGGTGTGAACAAACAGGTAGATGACATTAAGCCGGTTAATATAGTGTATCTGGATTTTAAGAAATCTTTTGAAAAGGTCCCTCATGAGAGAGATCTGGCGAAATTAAAAAATCATGGGATAGGAGGCAGTGCTCTATTGTGGATCAGGAACTGGTTAAAAGATAAAAAGCTGAGAGTAGGGCTAAACAGCCAGTTTTCTCAATGGAGAAAAGTGAATAGTGGAGTACTCAAGGGATTTGTTCTGGGCCTGCTGCTTTTTAACATACTCATAAATGACCTGGAAATGGGAATAACGAGTGAGGTGATCAGATTTGCAGATGACAAAAAAATATTCAAAATTGTTAAAACACAAGAGGATTGTGAAAAATTGCAAGAGGACCTTAGCAAATTGGAAGACTGGATGTCCAAATGGCAGATGAAATTTAATGTGGACAAGGCAAAGCTATGCACCTAGGAAAGAACAATCCATACTACAGTTACACGATGTAAGGTTCCACATTAAAAACCACCATCCAGGAAAAGGATTTAGGCATTGTGGATAAAGCATAGTTACTCACCTGTAACAGGTGATCTCTGGGAACAGCAGGAATTTAGTCTTCACATATGGGTATCGTCGGTACTGACGGAGCCTGCGCGGGAACACTCCCCAGCGTCCAATATGAAAGCTTTTGGGAGCATCCCACAGCGCCTGTGTGCTGCCTTCCCGCCTTTCTCACTGTCCCTCTTCAGTTGAGTTTATAGCTGAGACAAAGAAGAGAGAGAGAGAGAAAACTCCTAGGGGAGGTGGGTGGGTTGTGAAGACTAAATTCCTGCTGTTTCCGGAGATCACCTGTTATAGGTGAGTAACTACGCTATCTCCAGGAACAAGCAGGAATGTAGTCTTCACATATGGGGACTCCCTAGCTGAAGATGCCAGGGAGATGGCCCCAGGAAGCTGAAACCCATTGTGGGGTGGGCCATGCTTCCTCCCATGGATCTCTGGCATCCCACCAGGGATGGTGGGTAGGAGTTGAATTAAGTCTGAAAGAGATGTTGAAGAACAGCTTGGCCAAACAAAGCATCCCGGCGGGAGTCCTTGTCTGAGCAGTAGTGGGCTGTAAAGGTATGTACCGAAGCCCAAGTGGCTGCTTGACAGATATCATCGATAGATACAGAGTAAAGGTTAGCCACAGAGGCTGCCATAGCTTTCGCATTGTGAGCTGTGACATGACCTTCTAGAAGAGGAAGACCTTTACTCTCATAGGCAAAGGATATGCATTGTGCAATCCAGTTAGAGTTCTTTTGGAAACTGGACATCCCAAATGACTAGAATCAAAAGCAATAAAGAGTTGAGAAGACTTCTGATGTTGCTGTGTTCTTTGTAGGTAAAAAGCTAAAGCTCTTTTACAGTCCAAGGTGTGAAGGTTCCTTTCTGCATTGGAGGCATGAGGCCTTGGAAAGAATACAGGAAGGTAAACCGCTTGGTTTAAATGGAAAGGGGAAACCACCTTTGGCATAAAGTGTGGATGAGTCCTAAGAATGACCTTATCATGGTGAAATCTTGTATAGGGAGGATCCGCCACTAGAGCTTGAAACTCACTAATGCGAGGTGCGGAGGTGATTGCAATTATGAAGATGACTTTCCAGGAAAGGAATTTCAGAGATGTAGTGGCTAAAGGCTCAAAGGGCGGTTTCATGAGCTGCTCGAGAACAAGATTCAAATCCCATGCCACCAGTGGTGGTCTAATGGGAGGTTTTGTTAATAGAAGACCTCTCATAAAACTTGTTATAAGTGGATGAGAGGAAATAGGTTGTCCATTTAGGGGCTTGTAGGAAGCTGTAATAGCACTAAGATGGACTCTTACTGGATTGGTCTTAAGACCAGCATTCGATAAATGAAGGAGGTATTCTAGTACCAATTCCAGAGGTATTACAAGGGGATTAAGTCCCTTTTGAGAACACCATATGGTAAACTGTTTTCACTTAAAGGTGAAAGATCGTCTTGTGGAAGGTTTTCTAGAAGCCTGTAGGATGTCCTTTACCTGTTGAGAAAGGTTGAGATCCTGAAAGTCTAGGCTTTCAGCAACCAGGCCCTGAGATGCAGAGACTGGGGATTCGGGTGCCACAGCATCCCGTTCTCTTGGGAGAGAAGATCTGGAGTGCAGCCCAACTCCCGAGGTGCAGCTTGAGATAGATGTAGAAGCAGAGGATATCACGTTTGCCATGGCCAACGTGGAGCTATGAGAATCATACAACCTCTGTCTCTCTGAAGCTTGAATGGTGTTTTGGGGATGAGGGGAATGGGTGGGAAGGCATGAAGTCTTGACCACAGTGAAGGAGGAAGGCATCCCTTGCCTGACAATCTCAAGCCGGAATTCTGGAACAGAACTGGGGAAGTTTGGCATTCAGTGGATTTGCAAAGAGGTCTATGTCTGGGGTTCCCCAGATTTGAAATATCTGGGCAACCTGGTCGGAGTGGAGAGACCATTAATGTGGCAACAGTACTCGGCTGAGTTTGTCTGCCCAAAGATTTTGAATGCCTGGAAGATATATCACGAGAGGGTGAATTTGATGCTCTCTGGCGAGGGCCCATAGTTGTAAAGCTTCATTGCATAACGACAGCCCGTTCCGCCCTGCTTGTTCCCGTAGAACATGGCTACTTGATTGTCTGTCTGTACTAGGACTGTCTTGTAGCTGAGCTGGGCCTGGAATACTCAAAGAGCAAGGAAGATTGCTCTGAGTTCCAGGAGGTTTATGTGAAGACAAGCCTCCTGTGAAGTCCAGGTACCATGGGTAGAGAGATCGTGCAGGTGGGCCCCCCATCCCACCTGTGATGCATCTGTTGTTAGAGTGGTCTGGAATAGGGGTTGCTGAAAAGGAGACCCCACCAGAAGGTTCTCCAGTGATTGCCACCATTGAAGGGACGAAAAAAGACGTTATGAGTTTGTTATTTTGTCCGACAGACGACCTGTGGCCTGTGTCCACTGAGTGGATAGGGTCCACCGGAATGCTCGCATGTGGAGGCGAACATAGGGAACTACATGTACAGTGGATGCCATATGTCCCAGTAGTTGGAGCATTTCTCGAGCAGACAGGTAAGTTTTTACTGCTGCTTGGGAAGCTATTTGCACTATGCGCAGACAGCGGGACTTTGGAAGGAAAGCCCTCAACTGTCTGGTATCTAGACGAGCTCCTATGAATTCTAGGGACTGAGTGGGAGCGAGATGGGATTTTGGTAGGTTTATGACCAATCCTAAATATTGAAGGATTCGCATTGTGCGAGACAGAGCAGAGCTGGCTTCTGGAGCCGTGGGGGCTCGAATGAGCCAGTCATCTAAGTAAGGGAAGACGAATATCTCTAGAGTTTGCAGGAATGCAGCTACTACTGCCATGCATTTTGTGAATACTCTTGGTGCCGAAGCCAGACCAAAGGGAAGAACCCTGTATTGGAAATGTTTTCCCTGGAAAAGGAACCGTAGGAATTTCCTGTGATCTGGATGGATGAGAATATGAGTATAAGCATCCTTTAGTTCTAGAGAACATAGCCAATCCTGACTTTGAAGGTATGGCAGAAGAGTTCCTAGAGAGATCATTTTGAATTTATCTCGGAACAGATATTTGTTCAATTCTCTGAGGTCTAAAATGGGTTTGTGTCCTCCTGTTTTCTTTGGGATAAGAAAATAGGGGGAGTAGAACCCTGTACCCTGTTGTAGAATGGGTACTTCTTCTATTGCTCCTTGGGCAAGGAGTGTTGTGACCTCCTGACTTAAGAGATTGTTTACAGAGGTCTGAGAATTGAACTGTCTTATAATTGTAGGAGGGGGTATGCTGTGAAAATGCAGCTTGTACCCCTCTCATACAATGGACAGAGTCCAATTTTCTATTGTTATTTGGTGCCATCTATTGGCAAAATGACACAACCTGCCAGGGATGGCTAGGGGGTTCTGGACCGTTCAGGGGCAGGAAGGCTAGGTTTCCTAGGTAGGAGTCAAAGCCCCTGAGGAGGCTGAGCTTGTGGAGCTGGCTGAGCTCTCGGCCCCTTTGGTTTCTTTTGTTGTCTAGTCTGTTGCTGTTGTCCCTTTTGGGCAGCCTGACCTGAACCGTGCCTCTGCTGGGCATAAGAAGGATAAAACTTCCTTTTTTTGCTGAAAAAGGGTTTTTTATAAGATTTCTTTTTGGCTGGGTTGGCTGTAGATTTTGACAATCTATCCAGAGTGATATTGTCAGTATCTATTTCATTAGCCTTTTCCTGCCAGTGGAGGAGTGGCCTAGTGGTTGGGGCAAGGTACTTCAGGCCGGAAGGTCGGAGGTTCAAATCCCACTAGAGGACAGCAACCTTGGGCCGGAAGGACAGGGGTTTCTAGTCCCACAGGTGCTCCTTGTGGTCTTGGGCAAGCCACTTAACCCTCCATAGCCCATGTTCCCTGTAAAATAGTTATCTCCACGTTATAATGCCCTGTTCAATGTAATTTCAGTTTGTTCAATGTAAACCGCACTGATGCAGAATAGTGCGGTATATAAGAGAATGTAAATAAATAAATAAAAAATTCCTGCCAAAGAGATTTTCTTCTGTGCAAGGGATATTTCCTAATTTATCTTGTACCCAAAGTTCCAAGTCGGATGCCAGAAGCCAGGCAATCCGACGTGCACCAATAGCAATAGCAAAGGCTCTGCTGATGCATTCAAAGCAGTCAAAGGCTGCACGGTTTACAAATTTGGAAACATCCTGAGCATGTCTGACAAGCTTAAGAAAGTCTTGTCGTTTATCATCAGGAAGAAGGGGCTCATAAACTCCAAGTCTCCTGTGACCTCTTTGAGGAACATTCACATATATAGGATATAGGAGCTGATCCTGGCTGAAAGCTTGGAAGCATCAATGCCCAAAGGCATCAAGAGTCCTGCACTCACGGTCTGGAGGATTGGAAGCATGCCTCTTTGCACTTTTCATCTTACATATAGCCGATTCCACTGAGTTTTTTGAAAACCAGGACAAGGTAGAACTCGATACATTGTATCGAGCCTCCGAGAGTGAGGAGATGTGCTTAAGGGTGTTTCCCACATCCTCAGCATAAGATCATGTAGAATCTGATGAATAGTCAGAGTAGCTGCTTCCTTGGGAGCCTTAGGGTATTGAAGGATTTGTAATTCCTGTGCCCTAGGTTCCTTTTCAGGAGTTATCGTGACTGCAAGGCCTCGAGCCACATCACGAATAAAATCCTGAAAAGACATGTCCTCTGGAGGAGACAATCTGCGTTGGGGAGAAGATGGTTCCTCCAGAAGAAGTACTCTGGTATCAGCAGAGTCATTTGAATCATCAGAATCGGAAGATTCGAAATATCTCTGATCCCGGTGGGCGTGCAGAGCACGGTACTGGTATCAATCGAAGTTGGTATCGAGGTGTCTCGGTACCGATCTGTCGATGCCGGAGATAGACTCAAGACTTGGTATGGGGAGTATGCCCACCGAGGCCAGTGCCGTCAGTACCAGTACCGCTGCCGGTGCCTGTTGAATCGTCTGTAGCAGTGTCAACGGTACCGAAGTCATGAAGAGAGCTGCCAGACTGCGCTCGATAGCGAGAAGCCTCTGATCTATCGACGCTGCCAATGCTTGGGTGTTGGTACCGGTAGAAGCGGCTGGAACCCCAGAGCATGGCACCAGTAGTTCTGCCGAGGTGGAGGCCTCGAGAACATCCTGGAGCCCCGTTAATGCTTTGGAAGCCGAAGCCTCCCACCGGGGCTGTTTTGCCGGTGAAGTTTTCTTAAGGGCAACGCCAATGGCTTCTTGATGCCTAGAAGGAGATCTACCCTTTGAGGACCGGCTAGATTTATGTTTAGTTACCTGAGATCCATGGGAGGAAGATGAGGCTCTGGAAGACGTCGATGCAACAGACATCGCATCTGAAGCAAAAAGGGTACCGAGTTTTGCAGCTCTATTCTGCAGGCCTCTTTTAGTCATCTTCCTACAGGAGAGGCACCTCAATGAAGAATGGTCAGGGTGACAGATATGGTACCGCTACACTTAGAACATTTTTTAAAACCAGTAGCTGTTTTTTCCTTTTTTAAGGAAAATGGGCCTAGTGCCCAAAATGACGCCTAGCACCGAGGAAAAAAAGTTTCTGAAGAAAAATACCTCAGAACTATATATATATATATTTATTTATTTATTTATTTATTTTTTAAGAAAAGAAAAAAGAAGAACCGGCAGTACCAGTAGGCGTCGAACGAAGGTAGACGCGACCACAAAAAAGAAAGAATAAAGAAGGAATTTTCTGCGGTGACAGGGTATGGGACCTGTCGGCTCCGCAGAAAATGAAGAAACTTAAGAGGGACAGTGAGAAGGGCGGGAAGGCAGCACGCAGGCACTGTGGGATGCTCCCAAAAGCTTTCCTATTGGACGCTGGGGAGCGTTCCCGCGCAGGCTCCGTCAGTACCGACGATACCCATATGTGAAGACTACATTCCTGCTTGTTTCTGGAGATTACATTGAAACCCTCTGCTGAATGTGCAGTGGCAGCCAAGAAAGCAAATACAATGCTAGGAATCATTAGGAAAGGAATGGAGAATAAAATTAAGAATATTATAATGCTTCTGTATTGTTCCATGGTGCGACTTCACCTTGAATATTGAGTGCAATTCTGGTCACCATATTTTCAAAAAGGATATAGCAGAATTAAAAAAGGTACAGAGAAGGGCCAACAAAAATAGTAAAGGGGATGGAAAGATACCCAAAGATACCCCTATGAGGAAAGGCTTAAAAGGTTGGGGCTCTTCAACTTGGAAAAGAGATGGCTGAGGGGAGATATGATAGAGGTTCTATAAATTTATGAATGGAGTAGAACGAGTAAACTTAGATCGGAAGTTTATTCAATCAAAAAGTAGAAAGAATAGGGACACGCAATGAAGCTACAAATTAACCCATTTAAGACTAATAAGAGAAAATATTTTTCACTTAACGCGTAATCAAACTCTGGAATTCATTATTGGAAGATGTAGAAAAAGTTGTTAGTGTAGCTGGGTTAAAAAAGGGATTGGACAATTTCCGGGAGGAAAAGTCTATAAACCATTATTAAAAAGGACCTGGGAAATCCACTGCTTCCCCTGGGACAAGCATAGTGTAAGGGCAGACTAGATAGTCCATATGTTTTTTTTTCTACTGTCATGTTTCTACGTTCCTTTTTGGGAACTTGCCAGGTAGTTGTTACCTGGATTGGCCACTGTAGAAAACAGGATCCTGGGCTTGATGGACCTTGGTGTGACCGAGTATGACATTTCTTATGTTGCCTGGACATAAGTGAAGGAGATGCAGTCTATTAGCCAAATTCAAATAGTACACTACTACAACTTATCATTTGTACAGTGCTAAAAGGTGTACGCAGTGCTGTACATATAGATGTAAGACACAGTCCCTGATTATCAGAGCTTACAATCTAATCAAGACGAAGAACATCACATTACTAGGGACTAGAGTATAGCAAGATACACATAAATAGTGAACAAGAGAGTGAAGACCATCAGGATCCAAAGCATCCTCGAAGCAATCATCACTTGTTACAGCAGCCCCTACTCTGTTGGAGTCAAAAGAAACAAAAATCTGGGTGGACTTTCTAAGGGCTTTAGTCCACTCCAAATAGAAGGCTCCCTTGCAGTTTAATATGTACAGCAATCTTTCCCCCCTTGTGAGAATGAGGTTTGGGGAAAAATGTTGGAAGGACTACTGACTCGTTAAGATGGAAGTCTGACACCATCTTTGGAAGGAATTTAGGATAAGTACACAGCACCACCCTATTGTGGAAAAACTCAGTGGATCCACTACTAGAGCCAGGAGTTCACTAATTCTAGGTGCTGAAGTAACTGCCACCAAAAAAAAGATCTTTCAGATTAGGAACTTCAGCAGATGACCCATGGGAGTCACATGAACTGTGGAGGCTATTTGGCCCAACATTTTCAACATGGTTCTCGCTGAGACTGCTGAATCATTTGAATGTCTGTTATATGCTGCACCAATCAGGTGAGCTGTTCTGGAAGTAGAAAAGCTTTTGCTTACGTTATGTCTAGCAGAGCTCGAATGGATTCCAATTTGTGAAAAGAGTTCACTTGAGACTGGATGATTTATGGTGAATTCTAGCAGCTCTAACACCTAGATGGTAATGCATACGGACTCTTGAACGCCTTTTTGAGTATCTAATCATCCATGTAAGGAAACACATGAACTCTCAATCTGTGTAGAAATGCTATGACAACAGCTAGACACTTGAGGGGATCAATCTTGAACAGGAATAAGCCCTTGGACATGCGGCATTGATGTTTTTCTAGTGAAAACATCTACGATCGTATTCTGATACACCTGTGGCCTTCTACATACACGGCACTAGCATGGGTATCTCAGAACATGGGTGAGAGGGGGTAGAATGGGGGCATGGTCAGCAGTGAAAATGTGCAATGCGTATTCAGGAAAGGCCTGTGTACATTCTGCGTGTGTCCCACGGAAGTCCACATTGTTGTTAACTGCCGTTGAGTCGGTGTCGACTCAGAAACGTGGAATAAGGCCAGGACTTAGAAACTGTTCTGCTCTGCTCCTATAATGCGTCCCATAGAGATAAATGGCTGTGACAAAGATATTGTGAACCAGTGTATCTGTAGTCTGGAAGACCACAAGATGCAGTTATAAAGAACAGAATGCACAGGTGTGGGAAGGTTGTGTGGTTTAGATACATTATTAAACATCCCTACAGAAATATTTGGAGGTGCAATGGTGATTATTCCAGCTATGCTGACAATTATTATTTGTGCTAGAGGAGGTGATCTAGGGCACCCTAACAATCCCTGTCATCTGAGAAGTGGGACTGTTGATGTAGGGATTGAATGTGGGCGAGTATAGGACGAATGCATGTGTGGGTGAGAAACGCAGGTCAGATTAGTAGTCCTGGGACCCCATGCCATCATGTTATACCAGCTGTTTTTTTTAAGAGGTGCAGGGCATCTGAACTACAGAAGAATGTTTTGTGAGACTGCAAGTAAGAATGTGTGTGTATGTATGGTTAGAGGGATACAATTACAATTTTGGGGGGGACATCAGTACCTGGTATGTAGGGCTGACTGCATTGTGACCAGGTAGCAGTGTGATTGGCCAGGATACAACAGAACAGGGTCTCTACAACTACATTTACAGCTCGTAAATGTCAAAGCATATCCCTGTCAGTGATAAGGGATCCCTCATAAAGGCGCGCATTTGTATAGACAGATGCTGGTGCCCTTGGCATCTAGTGGTGCTGTTTGTGCTGGTGCATGCACTCAATCTATTTAATGTCAGGGATATGCTTTAGAGGACAACTTCAGATTTCTTCTGGTCCATATATAGCAGTGTACAGACTGCTGTCAGAGATGACCAATGCAGGCACAACTAAAATGTTCACTTACTGCAATATATGTTGTGCTGCAAGGTATGTCAGGCCACTCATATCACTTTCTAATTGCTGTTGAAACATCTCTGAGTGCACAGAGATCACTTTGCAGTGTCCTGGTCATGCAAAGAACTAGCTTATATGATCTGGTTTGCATCAGCACATCTGTGTCATCCGTTTTCATGAGTAGTTAGCATGGGCACCACACCATCAATGAGAGAAGCAGCTTCGGGGATGCATGTTTTAACTGAGGAGGCGTGGTCGCACGGAGATAGGCAGCACCAGAGCCGTACATCTTTTCAGAATTTGCTGTGGGCAGGGACATCCAGGCCACTTGCTATGTATACCCGTGTCCCAGGGTTTGTGCGTGCTGCACCAAACACATCTACGTCCCTGATTCCGAACCTGCGGATAAGTCCAGATCCGCATATGTGGAATTAGGATCAATCGAGGCCCATTTTTCATTTAGATGTGTCCGTGGGCCAGACGTGCACATTATGGAATCGAACTCTTGGTGAATACTCGAGGAGCAGACACAAGCCCAAAGGTCAGAACACGATACTGGAAGTGACGTTTCCCTACAACAAATCTGAGATACTTCTTGTTGCTGTGCTGTATCTGAATGGGAGTATAGGAACCCTGTAGATCCAGGGAACACAACCAAACTCCTTTTTGGAGATAAGCGAGTAGGAGGCTGACAGAAAGTATCCTGAACTTTTCTTTTATGAGGAAAGTGTTTGGGTCTCTCAAATCTATGAAGGGATGGAATCCTTCCATTTTCTTAAGCACCAGGAAGTACCTCAAGTAAAATTCCTGCCCTTGTTCTCCAGGTGGCACAAGCTCAATGGCATTTTGTCATGTAAAGGTCAGAAATTTGGTTCAGAAGTAGCTCCTTCTGATATGAAACTAGAAAGTTTGGTCTCATTGGACAATTTGGTGGGATTTTGAATAGGCATAATCGATATCCCTGACAGATTATTTTCAACACTCAACTGTCAGAGGTGATTAGGAGTCACACTTCTGCAAAAACAGTGAGTCTCCTTCATATTGGAAGAGTGTCCTTTCAGGGTACATGCAGACTGGCTATGTTCATGCAGAGCCAGTGAAAACCCCACCCCAGGATTTGGCTGGGAAACTGGTTGGGCTTTTGGAGCCCTTCGTTGCTTGGATTGGCCCGAGAGATCTGCTTTGTCTAGGAAGAGCAAGGAGAAGAAGGGTACCTATATCTGTGAGAGTAATAGGCTCTTTTCTCTCCTTTGCTCTGAAATCTCCTAGAAGAGGAGGCCGGGTCGGCAATGGGTCTGGAGAGGGTTCGCAAGTTGTGACTATGCGGCTTGATCATAGTAGCAGACTCTTGAGCCTAGTCTCTGAAGAGATTCTCCCCATGGCACTATATGTCAGCAAGCTGCTCCTGCATACTGATCTGTAAGTCTGAAGCCCAGAGTCATGAGAGTCTCTGGGTGCCAATACGCATAGCAGAAGCTCGTATGCCGAATTGAAAATATCATAAGTCGCTCAGACCATGTATTTTCCGCACTCCTTCCTTTGTCCCACTGTAGAGCAGAAACTTGCAACCTTCTCTGGAGAGAGAAGATCTATGTGCTCAGGGCCGGCCCAACCATTAGGGAAACTAGGTGGTCGCCTAGGGCAACAACCTCTGGAGAGCAGCAAAAGCAGGCCATTCAAGGCTAATAGATTTTGACAGCCAGAGGAGGTTTAAAGCTTGAGGTTTGCCTAGGGCTCCAACATTTTGGACCAAATCTAGAGCCAGCCCTGCGTGTACTCCTCTAGGCTGTGTATAGTATTTTGCAAGTATATGCCCCTGTAGAGCTGGTAGGACACCACACAGAGGTTCAGCATGATGTTCTGATAAAACTTCCTTCCCAAAGAATCTAGGGTCCATGCCTGTCTCTTTCTGTTTTGGCACTGAGGAGTCTGATGTGGATGGTGAGGAAGCTGGAACTTCTCAAATCTGGCAACCTTCTTGCTCAAAGGTGGCACAGAGATCTCCCACATTTTCATCTGCAGCCTCTGAAAGATGTGTTGCATAGGCACTGTCATTGCTTTCTCAGGGAGATCAGGATATTGGAGGATTTCCAGTTCTTCTGTCCTGGGTTCCTCCTCCATATCCAACTTAAATGATATGGCCTTGGCCCTGTCCCAAACAAAATCATGGAATGACATCCTCAGGAGATTGCTTATGATGCTCATGAGGTGTAGAAGGGTCCGATGGCAACTCCGGGAACCTCTCCTCCAAGTACTCAGAGTCATTGTTTCCCAAGAATGCTTGGAATCAGATTCAGAGAAGTACTCCATTGACATCTGAGTCTCTGCCTGGACTGGTCTCTGAGCCACTGTGGAATCAAATCTCCTTCGGGAATCACTGTGCAAACTGGTTCTGATGCTTTGGGTATGGTGCCCTTTATGGGGTGGAAGTGTGCCACAAGAGCACTCAGGTGCACCCTGATGGAACTGGATTTGAGCCTGGCTTGCGACAGATGAAGCAAGTATTGCAGCACCTGCTGCACGGAGCATGAGAATGGATTCACTTATCACTCCACACACCATACCGAAAACCTGCGCCATTTGAAGGCATGGGCTCGCCTGGTGGAGGTCTTATGGGAGGCAGAGGACCTCCTTCACCTCCCCCAAGAGGTGAGCCATGCTCTCAGCGACAGGGACCCCAGGTTGGGGTGCAGGAGGGAGCCCTTCTCCTGAGATAGTAATCCCAGGGCATTCCCCAGAGGGACCGGGATCTCTGCAGGCAAGTGAAGAAGCAGCGGGAACCACAGTTGCCTGGGCCACCATGGGGCCACCAAGATCAGCGATGCCCAGTCACAAAGAGCCGTGAAAAGGATCTTGGCAATCAACAACATGGGTTGGAAGGCGTACAGAAAGCCTTCTGACCACAAGATAAGGAATGCATCCGCAGCTCCCCGATGCAGGTGGGGCTGCCGGGAGCAGAAGTGGGGCAACTGGGAGTTGTCCGAGCTGGCAGAGAGACCCACTAGTAGGGTCCTCCAGAACCAGAAGAGCCGACTGGCCACTCTGGGGTCCAGCCGCCACTTGTGCGACTGAAGGACCCTGCTCAGTCTGTCTGCCAGGGCACAGTCCTGACCCAGCAGGTACACCGCTCGCGGGAGCATCCCTTGGTGGATTACATAGGAGAAGAAAGCCACTTTTTCCTGGCATGTCCCCTTGTTTGTTGATGTAGAACATTGCGACCTTGCAGGCGGTGACGGAAGGTTCGCAGAGCCAGGAATATGGCCTGGAGCTCCAGGAGAATGATCTGCTGCTAGCTTTCCACCTTGGACCAACTGCTCTGAGTGCAGAGTTCCTTGCAATGTGCTCTCCAGCCCAGCAAGGAGGCATATATGTAGAGAAGTACCTCTGGGGGATGGAGGTCTGAAAGGGCATCCCCACTTGAAGATGCTGTGTGGCCTGCCACCTGCTGAGGGACTCCGCCAGCTGGCAGGTCACTGACACTCTGTCTCAAAGCTGACCCTTGGACTGTGTCCACTGGGAGTGGAGGCATCGCTGGGCCACCCTCATATGGAGATGGGCATCTGGGGTAACATGGACCATAGAGGCCATGTGGCTGAGTAGGCGCAGTAGGAGGCAAGTAGGTGCAGTAGGAGGTGAGTTGACACTGAGGGTTGGTGCTGTACATTTTCAGCCAGTGCCCTGAGATAGTTGGCCCTGCCCAGAGGGAGGAAGGCTCTGGCCTGAACAGTGTCTAGCCTTGCTCCAATGAACTTCAGACACTGTATTGGGAGGAGATGGGACTTGGGGTGGTTCATCACAAACACCAGACGTTGCAGGACATGGACAGTGTGGGATGTGGCCTGTTGCACCTCAGCGGCCATGTCCCCTTTTATGAGCCAGTCATCCAGGTAGGGAAAGATGAAGGCCTCTTGGAGATGGAGGTATGCCATGACTATCACCAGGCATTTGGTGAAGACTCTGGGGGCGGAAGTGAGACCGAAGGGTAGTACCCTGTACTTATTGTGGCCACCCCCCACCATGAATCTGAGATACTGCCTGTGGCTGGGAAGAATGAGGATACGGACATAGGCATCCTTCAGATCCAAGGAGCATAGCCAATCTCCCTGCTGGAGGTAAGGCAGCAGTGTTCCAAGGGACAGCATCTTGAACTTCTCCTTCACCAGGAACCTGTTTAGGTCTCACAGGTCCAGGATGGGCCAAAGGCCCCTGGTTCTCTAGGGAATGAGGAAGTAACATGAGTAGAACCCTTTGCCCCGGAGATGCCGGGGCAGCGGTTCTACCACTCTGTCCTCGAGACCTGCGGGTTCTTGCAGTAGATCCCAGTGAAGGGAAGTCCTGTGGGCTCTCCCAGGAAGAAAGGGGGAGGTGTCTGTACCAGGTGGAGAAGGTAATCCTGCTGAACCACCTGGCGTGCCCAAGTATCGGTGGTGATGGTTGGATGGTGGACTGCTGACCTCCAGGGGGTGGAGAGGCTATGCCCAAGGAGTCAAAAACTCCAACCAAGCTGGGCCGGGGCTGGGGTCTGGGCCTGGGGAGCCTTCTATTTATGAGGGCCATGCTCGTGTTCCTTGGCCTGCTGACCCTGCTTGGGAACTGGGGAGGCCTGATACTGCGGGTAGTTTCTGTAAGCAGTTCCCTTCCTCGAGTAAGGGGGCTTTTTACTTGAGCCCTTCCATCGCGGGAGGGTAGCGGTCTTCTTGGAGAACCTGGTCCTTGTCATGAACTCGGTCTCCAACTCTGCAGTATTATTGGTTATGGGTTTGCCAAAGAGATTCTCTTACCGGCAGGGAACATTGACCAATTTGTCCTGAACTCATTGCTCCAGGTCAGACGACTGTAGCCAAACCTGGTGTCAGGCACCAATGCCTGCCACGGCTACTCTAGCCACCGACTTGAAGCCGTCATAGGCTGCTCGAGTCATAAACTTGGAGTTCTCACTGACAGCTTTGGCCAAGATACAAAACCATTGGAGGGGCTCCTCAGAGAGATCAGCCTAGAACCCGATGAGCTTCTTCGCCAGGTCCCTCAGGTACATGTCCATGTACAGCTGGTATGCCTGAATCTGGCCGATGAACATCGAGCCTTGGTAGCACTTTCTGCCAAGGGCATCCAGGGTGCGGGCCTCCCTACCCGGGGGCACCGAGGAGTGTGTCTTCTGGCTCTTGAGCTGACACATGGCTGACTCCACCACAATGGAGTTATGCAGAAGCTGTACTTTCTGGAAGCCCGGGATCTGGTGGACTCGATACATCGAGTCGAGCCATTGGCTCATGATGGGCACTGACACCGATGTTTCCCACATGCAGAGAAGTAGCCGTTCCAGGATGGGCAAGGCAGGCACTGTTAGTGTTTCCTTCAGTGGGGCCTTATACTGGAGGATTTTGAGCTCCTCCATGCGAGAGTCCTCCTCTGACTCAGTGGCAAATGCCAGTGCCTTCGACATGTCCCGTATGAAGTCAAGGAACGCTATGTCCTCAGGTGGGAACAGGAGTCGAGTATCTGAGGGGGATGAATCCGAGGGTACATAGCAGTGTCAGCAATTCCTCATCCTCAGTCTCCCAGTCCGAGTAATCAGTGAAGGAGTTGACGGAGGGCTGGACCAGGCAATCTAGCCTCAAGACCAACAGTCCATGTCCCTTGGAGGCTCTGTAGTTGGAGCCGTGGACGCTCACTAGGGAGGACCTCGGGATTGAGACCAATGTTGAGGATTGATTTGAGGCTGTAGGCTCTCGAGGATCGGCTCAATGTCCGGGGATATCCTTGAGGTCGAAGGCCCGTGGTCTGGGCGGATTACCCGGCAGAACCGGGCATCATGGCCTGCTGCTGGACCATGAAGGCAGACAAGTTGTGCTCCAAGGCTTCCATTCTGGTCTCCAGTCCAGAAGGCTCTGCAGCCTTCAGCGCAGGCACTGAGGGGCTTGAGCCCATTGCCAATTCCGCTGAAGAGGAGTCCTCGACTAGGATGGGCTTGGGAGTCTGAGACCGATCACCGGAGGCAAATGATTCTTTTTGGGCTACTTTGGTAAGCTGCTTCCGCTCCGAGCACTCGGATGAGCAGCGTAGACTATGGGATCTGGCTCAGGACGTACCCGCCTTCCTGGATCCATCTACAGATGTGGCCTTCTTCTTGTGTCCCCCATCTGGGGAGCTCCTCTTGGAGGACCCATGGCCTCGATCGGGGCCCGCAGAGTCACCATGCAAGTGAGGCCTCAGAGGGAGACTTGGGGGGATGTTTACTAAAGTGCGGTAATCGTGATTAACGCGCGTAAAGTATGTTTAACGATCGTTAGCACGTCCGAATGCGCGTTCTGACGTGCTAACGATCGTTAAACGTACTTTACGCGCGTTAACCGCAGTTAACGATCGTAAACCTCCGCGGTGCGTTAAAACAGCGCAGAAGGTGGAGAGTGGGCGGAGAGAAGGGGTCAATGGGCGGAGAGTGGGCGGGGAGAGGCTCCCCTCATACTAACGCGCTGAATTTCTGAGCTCAATTCCAACGCGAATGAAAACCTGTCGTTAAAGGCATATTAAAGGGAAGAGAAACCATTTCCGTCAGCAATGTACAGCAAAACCGGGGAAACCTACAAAACGTGAGCAGTGTGATACATGTGCAAAGACCAAAAGTTCACATAAAACCTTAAGAATGACCACAAGAAACATTGTAAAAAGCACAATTCAGCTGGGCAACAGTGATAGCAATGGGCAACAATGAACAGCACTCCCTGGAAAGCACCAAAGAAAGAAATGATGTTTGGAAGGGTCTACGCTCCGTAGACCCTTTCAAAGATCATTTCATTGTGATGGAGCTTTCCTGGGAGTGGTGTGTAATGTTGCCCAATGATATCATTGTTGCCCAGCTTGGTTATGGGTGTTTGCCCCTTTTTTTGAGGTCTGTTTTGAGGTTTATGTGCACCTTTGTCTCCATACAAGGTAAATGAGCCCACAGTAAACCTGTGCAGAGCAGGGTTTCTGACTCGGCAGGCCGCTTTAACTAACTCCAGGGACTGCACCATCTCTGTGGCCACAGTGTGGTGCAACAGACACAGCCAGTGCCTGTAAGACCAGAGGGTCACAGGTTCAAATCCCAGCTGGGGCTCCTGCCAACCCAGTCCCCATTGTTTTACCCACCACTAAACAGTGATAGTAAAGACACCCCTTTATTGCAGAGAACATACGCATGGTTAATACGCCTATATTATACCACACCAAACACAGACATCAGAAACAGGCGCATTACCCAGAGCAGAGTCTCGCAATTGCAGTCCTGGAGGGTCCCACACCATTCAGGTTCCATGCTGCCTCTAATAAAGATGCCTGTGCTGCATATCTATGCACCACCCCCATGGTATGCAGATGTAGCTCATGCATATTTATGAGGGACAGCATGAAAACCCGAACAGGTTTGGAACACCAGGACTGGAGTTGGGGAACTCTGCCGTAAAGCAGCAGCCAACAGGGCCAGACACACCCACAGGCCCCATTGGCCAATGCCTCCTGGAGAAGCAGGACATTGGGCCCTGCCTGTATCTCCCAATACTAGCAGTTGCATACCTTAGCAATGCCACCCTACACCTGGGTATATGGTACACAGCTATCAAACGTTTCCTGTGATAACTGGCAGATATCAATTCCTACATTAAGCACAGTTTGCTCAGTGAGCTCCACCATAACAATCATTCTGCTGTCTGTGGTGTGTGCTGCAGGTCTGGTCTCTGACAGTGCGTACCACCATGGGGAGTGACCCCCAACAGTCTTGCGTACATTATCCATGCCTGAACTGTGCCCAGGACTGGTGTGGTGGGTATGGCTGCTGAACACCTCTATAGTTGCACAATGCTGGCATAGGTGTGGGGGTGTCTGTCTGTCTGTCTGTCTGTCTATCCAGTGTGTGGTGGCTGCAAACACCTTCCACAGCCCACACTGCCAGCAATGTTGCCAGTATTGAGCTGCCAATGTGCATAATGAGGAGCAAGGTACCATGGGTATAGGCCGGACAGGGTGGCCTGGCCAGGGTGCATCTGCACAGGGCATAGGGCAGTGACAGGCACATTTTAGTGCCCGGCCACCACCTACACAGACAGGGTGACCTCAGTATGTCCTGCTGAGAGATCACTCTCACCCTGACTGTGCAGTGACCACAGCATGGCTAGGCACCCCCATAGTGCTATATAGTATTTCTCTCATGTGATAGATATGGGTTTCCTTTTGGGGCCCAGTCACTGATTTATCTGCTTGCTGTGTATGCTGACATCCCAGTTCTGGGTGCATGCATATCCACTGGGCACATGCATTATGGACTAACTAGCAGACTGTTTGCAGCTGGTATGTGTCTTGATGGAGTGGCTTGCAGGGTGCAGTGGCTGATGGCTTGCTGCAGGAGTATATCAGATGGTGGTGGGGTGCAGCTTACCATATCCAGGCCTGATGTCTGTCTGCGTACAGAGCTGCGGTGCCTGCCCTGTGGGGTGTCTGTTCCTCACCAGAACTGGGGTTGATGTTCCTCTCTACTGCCACCTTTGCAGGGAGGTAGAAGGTGGATCTATTGTTAGGAGACCCTGTTTGCCACCCTTGGCACTTGGGGGGGGGGGGTACATGGGCCACCTAGGGGTCCATGGGGGCTACACCTGACTGCAAGGTGTTTGTGCAGAAACTACCTATCCCGCACATTAACACTGCTTTGGACCTGCGCCATGGCCTCTTTCAGCCATGGACGGTGCTGTGGACCTGGTGCTGGGCGCCTCACTGCACCCTCAGGGTGAGTACAGTACCAGCACAATGTGACGGTGTGTAGCTACTCTGTGCCAGTACAACACACGGTCAGTACCCCCTACCAGGCCGAGGTGCTGTGGGGGTGCACATGGTCACTTCCCCCTACCAGGCCGAGGTGCTGTGGGGGTGCATTCCCCATGGTGTGTATCTGTGGACAGCTGATTTGCATGTGCAGTGCATCATGGGTGTGACTGGCACAATCCAACCCTGGGAAGATTCAGCGCCTGCTCTCAGGCTCTGATAAACCATAGGCCATCACACGTACATCTGTTAGCATAGTGCATAGGTGTCTGTACTATAGTGGTGCCCACGCTGGTAAAAACACACGTACCCACGCACGTACCTACGCACGGGGCTACACCCGTAACAACGCATGCAGCCACGCACGTACCAACGTACATGGCTATGCGCACTGCGAGAGTGTGTTTCACTAACAACTACTGAACGTAAAGAAAAACATGCCTCCTCATTCCCTATGTAATGTACAGGGTGCTGCCTGGGATAGCATTCTGCATTAGGCACACTGGGGACTCGAACCCATGCTGCCTGTAACAGCGGTGAGTACACTAACCATTGTGCTACAGCTCTGTTTCAATGATTTGTGTCTGTACGCCTTCAAATGATTAATGCGCCACGGCGCCCTGTAACGCTCGTTAGTTTTTGGAACGCGCGTTAGTCGTTACGATGTCCCGCCCATGTCCTTTTATGGCTTTCCTTTCACTAACGCGGCTCCTAACGCGATTTGCACTAACGCAGTTTAGTAAACATACCCCTTGGAGTGCAGTGTCACTGGAGACTCCAAGAAAATGTTGTCATGCTGTTGCTGACAGCTCTTGATGGCCTTGTATGACATTTTTTTTTGCAAAGGTCACAGTCCGAAGGATCGTGGTCCAGTCCAAGTCAAATGATGCAGCAGTCGTGCATGTCGGTGATGGACATAGCCCTCAAGCACTGATCAAATTTTTTGAAGCTATTGGTGGATGCCAGGGAGGAAAAAGGGCCCCAGCTAGGTCAAAGACCCGAGGCTCTGCAAGTGGAAAAAAGGTGCGAACCACACTGGGGAAAATATAAAAAGATGAACCTGAGACACAATGCCAAGGCAAGCGAGCTCGGGGACAGGAAGAGTACCAGTGCAAGACTGGAGAAACGAGAGATAAACTCAAAAAATCAAGCACACAGACATCTGG
This sequence comes from Ichthyophis bannanicus, assembly GCA_033557465.1. Lineage (NCBI taxonomy): Eukaryota > Metazoa > Chordata > Amphibia > Gymnophiona > Ichthyophiidae > Ichthyophis > Ichthyophis bannanicus. The sequence continues at coordinate 640,692,169 of CM066036.1, read as the reverse complement.
TGGGCTCAGTGGAAAAAAGGAGACTGAGGCAAGATGGCACCTTTGGGCAGGAAGGCGACCACACATGTGTGGTGGCATCTCCCAAAGGCTTTCTTTGAAATCTGGGGATTTGCTTCCGCAAGGGCTCCATCGGCGGAGACATCACACATATGTGAGGACTGACTTCCTGCTTGTTCCTGGAGAAACTACACAAACAGAGGTATTATGGTTGGAATCCAGACAATTTATGCACCATTTGTGGGTGTCCATGATGGACATGATCCCAGAGCAAGGGCACTTCTTCAGAAACTGCTGGCAGGTTTCTGTGACATTTCACTCAGAAAAATAGCCGAAGCGAAATCAAATGACTTTAATGATGAAAAGGCCTAAAGCGGTCTATGCCATGCCAAATGAAAAATTAAGGAAACTTAAAAACAACCGAAAATGACCTATGGGAATACTAAAGGGAAGTACATATGGTGGTGGAAGGAAACCAAGAAGAATATTTTTAAAAAAGTACAAAATACGGGAAAAAATGTGAAAAAGTAGTAAAACAATTCTGAGGCACAGCGAACATTCCTTGGGCTCCATGGAAAACAGAAGATTGAGCTTCCTAGGCGCAGCAGCAGCAGGTGGGAACAGGCATGCATGTCCTGAGAAATTTCTAAAAGCTTCCGGAATAGTAGCTGAGAGAGTTCCCACGTGAGCTCTGTCAGTGACATCACCCAGCTGTGAGGACTTACCCTGATTGTCCACAGAGAAAAGTACTTACTGCATGCATGAAATTTACACAGACCTTATGATACCTTACTAATTTCTTCCAATATTACATATATATTTAATGGCAGTAATAGCTTTATAAAGACTGTAACTACTTACCACCAGGTTTCCAATTACCATAACCATCATGAAAACAGTGAGACACATAGCTTGCCCAGAAACCTCCATACAGTCCCACATTGTCTCTATCCATTCTCCACATAAGACCCGGAATACAATCAGAAAGGAGTGGAAGAAGTCAGTCATGTGCCAGCGAGGAAGCTCACAATCATCACTGATCTTGCAGACACACTCTCTGTAGTTTTTGCCAAAAAGCTGCATTCCAACCACAGCAAAAATGAAGACAATGATGGCTAAGACCAAGGTGAGATTTCCCAAAGCTCCAACTGAGTTGCCAATAATTTTGATCAGCATATTGAGTGTTGGCCAAGACTTTGCCAATTTGAAAACTCGAAGCTGAAAAATTAAAGTAGAACCATAACACACATTATAATAAAGCTGTATTTAAGTGTCTGATCTGTTATTGTCTAATTTTAGAAATCATTGAGGTTGGCTTACTAAGCCGCATTAGGCTTTTGCAGCTAGCACAGCATGTTAGTGCCAATAGCACTGCATTAGCTGCAAAAGCTGTGCATTATCTGTTGGGGGCATGCACAGCATTTCCCCAGCAGATAACGCATCAAAAATGCAGAGAACGTGAGGCAGCAGCAACATAGTTGCAGCTAACACCACTCTTTGCGGTGGTATTAGAAGACCCCAAGATGTCTACAGAGCATGCAGTTACCGCATGCTATTGACGCCTATGGTAACTATGCATTGCAAACATGTCCATACTCTGACTACGCCCTTGTGCAGCTTACGTGCAGTCTGCAGACAGCACAGAAAATTGCTGCGCTATGGTGACATTTTACTTACCAGATAATGTCCTTTGCTTGAGTCCAGCTATACCAGTGCAGACAAGTGGGTTGTGTTCCCCTACCAGCAGATTGGTGGAGAGAAAGAACCAATGAAATGCCCAGGTTTCAATGACATCACTCCCATGCCTCTAGCAGCCCCTGCCACCAGTGGTCTCTTCAGTAACTATCCCAAAGCAAATGGGAGAACATGGCAAGCCTCACGTGGGTAATGAGTAACAAAACAGTAGAGAACCCCATGAAAGCATAAACAGAAGGCTGCCAGTAGAAGATGGACATGCAGAGATAAGTATACAAATCATAGCAGATCAAGGGACCACCTCAGAACAACAGAGAAATGTCACCTTCCATATCGTCCTGCTAGACCAGTCAAGACAACTGGGATGTACCAAAGCTATGCCTTCACCGGACAGGAAGAAGAATAGCAGCTTGCAAAACCTAGAACCAAAGGCCCAAGCATTGACATCCAAATGATAATGCTTGATAAAAGTGGAAAGTGATGCCCATATTGCCACCTGACAAATGTTTGCAGGGGCTACCGAGCTCCACTCCACCCACGAGGACACTTGGGTAGAATGGGCATGCAGAACCTCAGGAACCAGCCGGTTCCACAAAAGATACACTGAGGCAACGGCCTGCTTTATCCATTGTCTCACGTCCCCCTTGTGTGGACCAGCAAATAGCACAAAAAGATGGCCTGACTTATGAAAGGAATCCATTACCTCCAAGTACTGGAGAAGCACCCTCCGGACATCCACAAGGCAAAGTTCCTTATCCTTCCCACAAACACTGCTTTTTAGAGGAGGAGGGCAGGCAGATCATTGCAACCAAGAAAACAGTCTTGAGTGTCAAATCCTTCAAAGTAGCACGCTACAATGGCTCAAAGGGCTCTGACAACAGGACCCTGAGCACCAGACCCAGATCCCAGGAAGGGACCACAGATCAGAGGGGAGGATGAAGACACTAAACCCCCTGAAGAAAGCACGAAACATCTGGGTGTAAGACTAGCATCTTAGCAGCCACTGGACCTCTGAAACAGGCCAAAGCTGCCAATTGAACCTTCAGGGAGCTAGCGGGACCTATTTCCAGACCTTCCTGCAGAAAGGCCAGAATGTTGGCCGCCCCAGGGACCATCTACCATGTGTTGCACCATCACTCAAAAAGGCACCAAACCTGCACATATGCCAGGTTGGCCAACCTCCTCTGGGCTCTGGGCAGAGTGGAAACCACCACCAGAGAGTAGCTCCTACATGCTAGCTGTCTTCTTTTGGGAGCCAAGCCGTAAGATGGGAGCTGGGTCTTCAAAGACAATTGGTCCCTGATGCAACAGGTCCTGAGACAGAGGCAAACGAAGATGTGGCGTTTGCAGGAGCCGCATCAGATCTCCGAACCACAATCTCCTCGGCCAATCCGATGCCACCAGAATAATCCTTCCTGGGTGGTGCTCTATATGGTGAACCACATGCCCCACCAGGTGCCACAAAGGAAACACATACAGCAGGCATAGAAGTGGCCAAGGCTGAGCCAGGACATCGACACCCTCGAACTTTGTCTCCATACAGTGAATGAAGAAGCGGTCCACTTTGGCAATGGAATGGGTCATCATCAGATCTATCATGGGGTGATCCTATCAGTGAAGAATCAGCTGAAACGCCTCCTGACTCAATTCTCACTCTCCTGGATCCAGAGTGTGCCGGCTGAGAAAGTCTGCTTCCACATTGTTCACCCTGACAATGTGCTGAGCCAAGGCTAGGAGGTTCTTCTTCGGCCAGGCGAACAGGCAAGCCATCTCCAAGGCCACCCTGGAACTCCTCATGCCACCTTGCCAATTGACTTAATCCACAGCTATGGCATTGTTCAACAACACTCGAACTACCCGCCCTCGACCAGGGGCCAGAAACGCAAAAGAGCCAACCTGATGGCCCTCGCATCTAAGCGGCTGATGGACCATACTGCCTCCCTGTGGTTCCAATGGCCCTGGGCCCGAGAGACTAGCATCCATTATCAGAAGGATCCTTGAGTAATCGTCCAGCGGAGATGATGAAAATGTCTGGAATTGGCTCTTTGCATTCCAGGACATAGTATCCTGAATGGTGTCTAGCACCCAGAGATCCTTGATGACATGGGCCCATTCCTGAAAGAAAAGGCAAAGCTGTCTACAACCAGAGGTACTAGGGAATGGGCCCCCAAACCTTCACTGTGCAGTGTAGGAGGAATCCCCTCTGGAGGGGGCTGAATCTCTGGGTCCACAAGCTGCTCAAAAGGACTGAAAATGAGTCCGAAATACGAAAGCAGAGAGTAAAAAAGGCTTTTCAGGCTGGTAGCTATGGGAGTCTGCTACCCCTGGAGATCCGACCAATGCATTCATGAGGCTGATGGAAAGAGCTCATGCATGCTTCACAGGTCCCTTGGACCTGTCCTCCAAAAGGTGGTAAGATTTTTGTCTTGCCCAGATTCTTCACCAGCTTCTTCAAATTGGCCCCAAACAGAATCTTCCCTTTAAAGGTTAGTCGGGACAACAAGGCTTTGGAAGAGGTGTCCGCTGCCCAGTGTCAGAGCCAAATCCAATGTCGCTGTTGACAGGGCACTGCCCCCATTCGCTAGGTGGACAAGGTAATACATGGCATCAGAAAGGAAGGCTATAGCAAAGAGAGGTAGTATCATCCGGCGGAAGAGACCGAATCCACTGAAGCAGGGCCCGAGACATCGGGCTTGTACATACCACCAACTGAAGAATAGCAGCCACCGTGGTGAACTGGTTCTTCAACAAAGAATCCAGAGCATCCTTTAAGGCTGATCCACCTTCCACAGGAATGGTGGATCAGCCTTCCACAGGAATGGTGGTCCATCTGGTAACTGCTTTAACCAGTGCATACACCTTGAGAATATTAAACCACACAACAAACCCCTCCGGGAGAGCATACATTTTCTTATACACCCTTATCCATTAGGCGGAGAGTCAGGGGAGTCCCACTTCGACTGGATCATATCCTTGATCACCTTTAGGACAGTAGTGGATTTCCGCACCCCTTACAGAAATGGATGTACCTTTGGCTCCTACTCTGTGTCTGGATCATCTGCCAAACTCAAGGTGGATGAGATCTGTGCAATCAAAGCCACCAGTTCCTCCTTCCGGAGCAAGCGGATAACACTGACCTCTTCAAAATCCTCCAAAGGCAAGAGTATCTCTTCATCCATATCAGAGCCCACAAATGAGCCATCTGATTCCAAATCATAGTCCAAATCTCATACAGATTCCAGGTGATCCTCTTCTCCAGGGGGCGCACTTTGCCAAGGATGCTTAGCTGAAGGCAATTGAGCAGGGCTTCCACTCTTAGCCTGTCCCTCATGAGACTGCAGAGGAAACCCAGAGGCTGCAGAGTCTGAATTTCCATGCCAGAACGACCAGGCCCATTGCAAAAAGGAAAAGAATTCCAAGGAAGACAATCTGGACTCCGGAAGCTCTCCTCGCAGAAATCAACCCCCAAACCCTGACCAGCTGGACATCCTTACCCACAGTGCCATCCGCAACGTCCTGCCCTGAGGCTGGCATGGCTGGACTAACTGCATCCCCCAGCTGGAATAGGGGGAGCAAGCCCTCCAGGACAACTCAGAGTCCAGAAGCTGGAGATGAAGCTCCTCACTTGCCACGGGTCAAACAACGTTTCCTGAAAGAAGATAGAGAGTTATGGCAAGTATCACAACAGTATGTGCTAAGGACGCAGCAGCCCAAAAGGTGATCGTTAATGGTGCTTACACAGCAATGTCCATTATGAGTGGAACGCACATTGTAGCCACTCTGGCAGAATACATGCAGAGACAACACAACCACCAGGCATACAATAATAAAAGACACTACTACTGCATGCAGAAAATGGCAGGAAACCCCCACACCGTGCCAACGATTGCCAGCGGTCCATCCCGAATTGCACACCAGATGGACGGAATTGGGAGCCCCCAACAAGGACAATGACAAGATCAAGCCTTGGTACTCACCCCCTGACTGCCTCAGGCAGACATCCATGCCAGGCTCAGCTCTTCTCCCCTGAAACTGTTTCTCTGCTTTGCAAGAATTGTGTTTAAGGTGCTGGCAGGAAGATTCCTCTGAGATTCTTGTGCAATCTTTGGGAAAGAGCAAGGTGGACAGAGGAGGAGGGAGGGGCCATTAAGGTTGTATGAGGCTGCTGAACTCTCCAGATCCTTAACAGGATAAGAGCATGGAGCTGAACCAATTTTCCCTCCTCCTATGGCTACCAAAAAGACCACAGTCTAGTGGAGCCTCCCACATTGCATTCATGAACACACCATGCCGTTCTTTATATTATTAAGACTCTATTATGTTCTATGTAATTATCTCATGTATATAGTTTACCCCGGTTCTCCAAGTTTGTACTCCTGTTCGATGTAAACCAAACAGCTTGTTGTTATGGTCTTTATGTTATAATGTAAACCGCGCTGATGCCGAATAGTGCGGTATATAAGAACTTGTAATAAATAAATAAATAATAAATAAATAAAGTGAGAGAGTCACCCTCAAGGTGGCCATTCACAAGTTTTTAAATCGATCTTTTCCTCTCAATTATTCAGATTTTCTTCAGAGTGTAGAAAATCCATCCACCATCTGCTGGAGACAAAGAAATACTGAAGAGACCTCTGGTGGCTGAAACGGATAGAGGCATGGAGTGATGTCATTGAAACCTGGGAATTTCATAGGTTCTTCGTCTCCACCAATCTGCTGGTAGGAGAACACAACCCACTTGCCTGGACTGGTTTAGCAGGACGATGTGTAATTGCATTTGCCCTGTGTTAACTGCTGGCAAGCCCTTTCTTCACATTAACAGCTAATGCTGCTTAGTAAACTGACCTCTTTGAGTCTAAGATTACATTCCTGCAGATTAATTTCTAGAATTATTGGTGTGACATCTCATGCATAAACAAATGTATCACTGTATGTTATTTAATTCAGGAATTTATATTCTACCTTTGTAGCACAGGCCAAGCAAGGCATATCAGAAATTCTTAAAATAAACAAGTTAATCAATGCTCTGAGGACTTTGGTGAATCAAATTAATTTTTACTAGGAAGAAGACTTCTTGGTTCTGGCTCCTATCCTTTGGAGCTATTTTTCTAGACAGGTTCATCAAATTTATGAGTTGTTCAGGAATGCTGCAAAAATGTAGGAGTAGATAAACAAAGGCGTTAAAGCAGTTTGCAGAACCTGCAAACCGCATAAACCCTGGTGAGCAAGATATTAATCTGAATATCCCCACACACTACCTTGGCACAACCCAGTTAATGCCGGAGCAGCCCATGGGTGGGGCTTGCACGGTCCCCATACCTATTCGGTTAGCAGCGATATTCAGCTCTCTAATTGGATAGGTACACACATAAAGTTAGGACAAGTCAAGGGCTGTCCTAATTTTATGCGGTTTTTGCTATCTGGTTAGCGGTTGAATATCACGGCTGACTGGATAGCAAAAGGTATGAATGGCAAAACCAAATCTTCAGCACCTGATGCCAGATAGGCTCTAATGCCAAATATCCAGTTTCATCTTTGCCCATAGCGGTCAGACGTTTTAGCAACACTGCATTTAAGGTGCTGGTAAGCAGATTCCTCTGAGATTATTGTGCAATCTTTGGGAGAGAGCAAGTTGGACAGAGGAGGACGACTGTGGCTGAATATCAATTCCTTAGCCTTTTATCCCTTGCATCCCCATGATGATTACTGCATGAGATTACTTGTGGTATGCTTTTAGTTCTTAGTTTCAGATTTTTGGTTATAATCAAAATTCTCAAATAAAACAATGCACAAATTGGATTTTTTAGGTTATAACCAAATACAGGCTGAAATATATGTATGACCCACTAGAAGAGAACACAACCAGTGTAGTTGTAGTCCTCATACTACAGTGTGTGTAAAGTTTAAAAACCCTGAAAATAGACTTTCCTTAAAGAATGCTGATGATGCCATCACAATCTTTCCTTATGTTAGTCAAAAAGATATGGGTGGGCAGCAGATGGATAATGCCATTTGAAGATCTGTGGAGACAGATGCCTTACTGGCGCAAGAAGAGAACAAGGCAGCAGCAGACTGTCATCCATCACCTCCTCTCTTCTTCCTCCCTACCCACTACCATTCTTAGGAGCATGTTTACTAACAGTGCTATTGGTCACGTCAGCAAGCTTGTTCTGCATTGATTGATCCGGGTCTGAGGACCGGAGCTAGATGAGTCTCCGGGCACCAACACCCAAAGAAGAAACTCTCATTGCCGTTTTGAAGATAACATAGACCATGAACTTTGAGTAGTCCTGGAGCCATTAGGGAATGATTCTGTATCAACTTCTCTGGAGGGAAAACCTGGGACAGGTCAGCAAGGTCACACATGATGTTCTTTAAAAACATGCCCATGTAGAGCTGGTAAGAGGCCATGTATGTTATGAGCATGAAACTGAAAATACCTTCACCCTAAAGGGTTCAATGTCTTGAGTCTCCCTCCCTTGAGGCATCAAGGAATGAGTCTTGGAACTCTTGGACATCTTAAGAGTGGATTTGGGTACCAAGGAATGGTGTAGAAGCTGGGGCTTCTCTAATCCAGGAGCCTTCTGAATTCTGTACATGGAGTCAAGCCTTTTACTGACTGGAGGTACAGTGAGGTGGTTCTTCCACATTCTCATCTGTACTCTCTGGAGGATGCAGTGCATGGGCACTGTCATCGCTTTCTTAGGGGACGAGGTGTATGGAAGGATCTCCAACTCTTCTGCCCTGGGCTCATCTTCAGTCTCCAAAGAAAATGGTATGGTCTTGGCCATAACCCTGACAAAATTCTGGAAGGTCATATCCTCAGGAGGGAACTCATGCTGCTCATGAGGTGGAGAAGGGTCCGACAGAAGCTCCAGCGAACCTGTCCTCTGACAAGTCCTTGGACTCGACATCGGTAACCCAGCCTTCTGAATCCAACTCAGAGAGGAAATTGAAATACTTCTGAGTCTCTGCCTGGATCTCTCTCCAGACCAGGGAGGGATCGGGAGTTCTTTTGGGAGTGATGATGCACAAATGCTCTAGTTTTTGAGGATGCATTGGACCCAGAAATGCTAGAAAGTGGTATTTGCTAGGCAGGCACCGGTGTTGGAGCCCTTCGATGCCCCGGTGATGGTGCATCTCCTGCAGGCAAAGCATGCGTCTCATGGATAAGTTGTCCAGAGGCTGATGTCAATGCAGCTAACGTCGAGGCCCCGGCCTGCTGCAGAGCCAACAGCGTGGTGATTTGTTCCTCGAGAGCCTGCAGAAGGCGTTTCTCCATGGCTGTGGATTCTTAAGGCTGCGGGGCCTCAGCTCCTTTGACCAATGTACCCAGAACCTGAACAGGGCTATCAGCGGACTGATCTCAGCTTTCAGTAGGCTGATGCTGCCCAATGTTCTGGAGAATGAGCTCTCCTACCTTGGGCAGCTTCGAGAGGCTCTCTTGTTGACCCTCATAGCTCTCGATGCCAGGCCTCAAGGGGCTCCGACATTGATGCACGAGTCTTCACTCAGTGCTTGGTGCAATCACCCTTTGATGGCAATGAAGACAAAGCCAAATCCCTTCTCATCTTTGGATGCAGATCGATTAATGGCCGATGCTCCAGGGCACTACAGGTACTTGGCTCCAAGTGGGCTTGAGAATTCCTTGATGTTGATGCACTGCCAGCATCCAATGCAGCCTTTGAAGCCATGGAGACTGGTGCCATTGATGTTGACGGATCTGAATTCTGAGCACCAAAAAGTGATTTGCATGACTTCTCTCAACTCTTGAGTCCTCTTTTTGTAGTCTTCAGACATAAATTACAAGAAGAAGGCTGATGATCGGGTCCCAGGCACGGAAGGCACCAATTATGGGTATTCATGGTGGATATGGTCCTTATGCACCAGGAACATTTTTTTAACCCACTGGCCGGTTTTTGGGCCATGTCGCTCAGAAAGATAGCTGTGGCAAAATCAAATGCTCAAATTTTTAAGCAAGAGGGCCTGGCCGGTGCTCTAGCGCTTAAGGAGGTAGAGGTGTGGCAGAAAAGGACTGAAAAGGACAAAAAGTAAAAGGGAAAAGAGAGGAACCGCTTTGGCAGATGATTGCAGAAAAACTAGAAAGTGCAGGATCCCCGGAGGGTTAAAAAACAAATTGCCAAGTGGAGTAGGCTGGAATGCGTCCGTTGGACTCCACGAAAAAAAGACTAGTTCAAGATAATCACAGGGTGGCAGGTGAGAAGAGGGTGCGCAGGCACAGCTGAAACTCCCAAAAGCTTCCAAGAGTAATTGGGGAGTATTCCTGCGTGGACTCTGTCGGATGACATCACCCATATGTGAGGACCTCAGCAATTCCGCAAAAATCTAAAAACATATCTTTTTATAGAACACTTCGGTGGTCCAAACAACCTCTTCAGCCCCCCCCCCCCAAAAAAAAAGCAAAAAAGCCCCTAAAAGCATCCCCACCCCTCCACCTAACAACTTAAACCTCACAACAACATAATTGCCCCAGTTTAAACATTAAACACAATCAAATTGCGTACAACCACCTACTCACATTCCTACATGCTATATGTACATAGCTCCAGAATTAATTGTACATAGTTCTGTTGTTTATATGTTATTGTAAATAGTTCCTATGTTCATTGTAAAACATGTTCTTATGTTCCATGTAAACCGCCCCTGATCTCAGGAAGGGGCGGTATATAAGCTTTGTTAAATAAAAAAATTAAAATTCTGCTTGCCCATGGAGAAGCTTGCAGTACTCATGCTCCAATCTATGCCAAACCAAGGTGTTATTCACAGTTTTAATCTGATATGTACACCTTGACAAAAAAGATGTCAATCACTGTATAACCCCCCCCCCCTACACCTTGACATGCAAGACATTGCAATAGTATTGTGGGTATTTTAAGGAGGTCAAGGGGCCAACGTCCCTGCAGCCAAGAGTAACTGGGTGCCTGGCTTGGGGTCCCTTATCCCTCTCCTGATTTGGATTGGGCATGGATGTGTGCTAGGACAGACAAGGCCCAGGCTAAGTTAGCAGGGCAAGTAGTAGGTATAGTAAAGAGGTGAGGGATGGAGAGGTCAACAGGAATGCCAGTTAGAGGATTGGGAGAAGTGAGGGTAGTTGGAAAGGGGGATTTGGATTTGAAATCCCTTCTCATCTTTGTGGGAAGGGATTTCATTGGAACAGCAGGAGTGACGTGGGATCCTGGAAGGTAGGGAGGGGGCTAGCTGCGAAGGTTATTTACTTGCATTGCAGGTCCCTCTTTCCCCTTCCTTGCTGAGTGCTGCAGAGGTTATAATTGTTCTCCCAACCAACCAACCCCTACCTGGGAGGCTAGCATGGGGAGTTGGTACTCAGTGCTATTTGTTGCAACTGGATGGGGGGAGGGGCAGTGGGGTACTCAGGGTCTGTTGGGGCTTTATGCCGTTGGGCTGTGATCAGGCGATCAGCTCAGATGTTGGAGGGACAGGTGAACGTCCTGTCACAGGGCTCTTCACCCTGGGATTCTAGCTTCTGCTAGTAATATGGTGAGGCCAGTGATGGGGCAGTGGACGGCTGCTGGGACTGCAGCAGTGGGGGATGTGGTTCCACCTTGCTAGTAATAAGGCAGGTGGTAAATGTTATTCGGTGTGGGGGGGGGGGGGGTATGCTAATGTTAGTACTTAGCAGCACTTGGCTTGGGTTGTTTAGTATTCTGTTTCTTAAATTCAAATAAAGCTTTGACCAGATGTTTTTCCAAGTTCTTGTGTTTGTGGAGTCTTTGAATGTGGGCAAGTGAGCAAAAGAGGAGCAGGGAGGTTGGGGGGTACTGAAGTGGGGGGGGGGGGCGGGCGGCCACTGGGTATGGGCAGTAGTGGGATTCAAATCCTCATAGAAACCGGTTCAGTCCGTGGTAGCAAGATGCTGGGGTTGCACCGGTTCTTAACATTTCCCACGTTTGCCGAACCGGTCCTCTACAGGCTGTTTTACTACCAGATCTGCACTGGCGGCTTTAAAAACAGCTGATATTATTTGGATGGCATCAGGGGTTTCTCCCAATGCCTGATCCCCCATTGTCATCCAAATAATGTCAGGTTTTTTGAAACCCGAGAGTGCCGATCTGGCAGTGAAACAGCCTGTAGGGACCAGTTCGGTGAACATGGGAAACGTTAGGAACTGGTTCGCGCAAACAAGTGCAAACCGGCTGGAACCCACCACTGGAGTGTCAAAGGCAACAGATATATCCACCAAAAGTAATAAATAAGCCTGCTTCCCCTTCTGTAAATTTCTCAACAGCACATTCACCGACGATACCAATAAAATCTCACAATTATGCTCTTGATGAAAACTGTGCTGCCAGTCATCTACCACTTTACAGTTCTCCAGAAAATCCTGAAGCTGCAAAGATACAATTTGTTCAGAAAGTTTACCGAGAAATGGTAGATTAGAGATTGGTCTATAATTAGACATTTATTTATTTATTTGAATGTATTTATAGTTGTGGTCAACATTATTGGCACTGTTGCAGTTTAGGTATATTGTTTATTTATTTATTCAATATTTCTTATATACCGCCTTTCATGATATCAAGGCGGTTTACATTGAACAAACTGAAATTACATTGAACAGGGCATTATAACTTGGAGATAAGTATTTTACAGGGAACATGGGCTATGGAGGGTTAAGTGTCTTGCCCAAGACCACAAGGAGCACCTGTGGGACTAGAAACCCCAGTCCTTCCGGCCCAAGGTTGCTGTCCTCTAGTGGGATTTGAACCCCTGACCTTCTGGCCTGAAGTACCTTGCCCCAACCACTAGGCCACTCCTCCAAAATATCTTGAGAAATAATTGGAAATATCCAAACTGTATGTTATCATAATATTTTAATAGTATGTTCAAAGGTAGACAGCAAAAAAAACCCATATCTGTGCAACGTAGACGTAGTAATGTCTGAGAAAAAAAATGAAATACGGCCTGCAAAGGATTAACAGCACCTTCACCAATATTTGGTTGCACAACCCTTGGCAGTGATAACAGCCTCCAAAGGTTTCTTGTAGCCATCTATAAGTTTTGTACATCTATATGCTGATAGTTTCTCCCATTCTACAACTGTGATTTGTTCCAGCTCATGAATGTTTACAGGATTACTTTTACCAATAGCAAATTTCAGCTCTTTCCAAAGGTTCTCGATTGGATTGAGATCAGGACTCACTGCTGGCCAGTTTAAAACAGTCAATTTTTTTCCCTTTTTAACCATTCTTTTGTACTTTTAGATGTATGTTTGGATCACTGTCCTGCTGGAGGACCCATGACCTTCAACCCAGACCTAGCTTTCTGACACTAGGTAGCACATTTTGCTCCAAAATACCTTGGTAGCCCTCTGACTTCATGATTCCTTTAATACGTTCCAGGCCTCCAGTTCCTGAGGTAGCATAACAGCCCCATAACATTATGGAACTTCCACCATATTTAACAGTAGGGAGGGTGTTTTTTCCTTATAAGCTTCATTTCTTTGCCTGTAAATGTTTTGCTGGTCTGCATTGCCAAAGAGCTCAAGTTTAGTTTCATCTGTCCACAGAACATTTTCCTAGTATTAAGTATTATGGTTTCTCAAGGTGGGTTTGGGCAAAGATCAGGTGTGTCTTTTTATGTTTGTCTTTGAGCAGTGCGGTCCTCCTTGGCCTTCGTCCATGAAGTCCTTCCTTGTTTAGTGTGTGGCATATGGTGCAGCTGGAAACCACCATTCCAGATTGCTCCAGGTCAGCCTTAAGCTCTTTGGATTTTGTACGTGGTGTTTTTCCATCAGTTCGTACTAACCTTCAAAGACTTCTTGGATTAATTTTCCTCTGTGGATATTAGGAAAAAGTTGTAATGTATGGGTAATGTCATCCAACGGAGCCTGCGCGGGAGTACTCCCCAGCTACTTCTTGAAGCTTTTGGGAGCTTCTTCTGTGCATGTGTTGTCATCTTCATGCCTGCCGCCACGGTGCAATTTTGCTTCAGTCTGATACTATAGCTGTAGTAAATACAACTCCTAGGGGAGGTGAGAGGCTTGTAAGGACGTTTTCCGGCTGTCCATGGAGAACACCTGCTAAGTCCTCACATCTGGGACTCCCTAGCTACAGGCTACTTTAACAAAACAAAGGGAATACATGCGTTGTCCAATGAGGCAACCAATTTTGTTTTTCTTGGCAACAGGACCTTTGTATTTTATGGGGGGTTTTTAAAGGTAGCCGAACATAAAATAATAGGCCTAGGGGGAATGGAGTTGGATTCTATTCCCCAAACAGATTCTGTGGAACTGACTGGCTGAAATTGCTGTTGTGTCAGGAATCCCCCTCCAGACAGTAGTGAGATGTGAATGTGTGGACTGTTGTCCACATTGCAGCCTTGCAAATCTCTTCCATGGAGACCAAGCACAAGTGGGCCACCAAAGTAGCTATTCCCTAACATTATGAGCTGTGACTTGACCCTCAAGGCTTAGGGCTGCCTGGGCATAAGCTAAAGAGTCTTTCATCTATACCTCGATGGTAAGCTCCAGTTGCACTGAGGTGAACCCTAACGGAGTTGTACTTAAGTCCAGACTCAGAGAGGTGTAATAGATACTCCAGCAGTTTTTGTGTGGGACAGGCAAAGGGATATAGGGAATGGTCCTCACACAAGATAGCAAAACTCTTCCATTTGCATGAATAGGATTTTCTCGTTAAGCTCTTCCTGGAGGCCAAAAGGACATAGGTTACACCAGCTGGCAGGTTGAACTTGGATAACGTTAGCCTCCCAACATCCAAGCCGTGAGTGCCAAGGATTTGATGTTGGGATGCAACATCACTCTGTTCTCCTGCAATATCAAATCTGGTGCGTGGCCCAACTGAATTGGTTCCCATCTGGCTAGTTGCAGCAGGAGAGGAAATTAAGGTTGTCTGGGCCAGTAGGGAGTGATTAGAATCATTGAGCCTTTGTCTGTTTTGAGCTTCAAGAGGGTCTTTGCAATGAGAGGTATTGGAGGATATGCATACAGAAGACCCTCCTCCCAATCCAGGAGGAAAACATCCAAGGTTAGTCTGCTGTACAACCTTATTTTGCAGCAAATCTGATCTACCTGGGTATTCTGATTAGTTGTGAAGAGATCTATTAAGGGGGTACCCCACTTCTGAAAGATGTGATTTGCAACCTCCCTGTCCGGTGTCTATTCGTGTGGTTGAAGGACTCGACTCAGTCTGTCCACCGGTGTTTTGCTTGCCTGGTAGGTATGTGGCTGTCAAGTCCATCACGTAGGTGATGGCAAATTTCCCAAACCTGACTGTTTCCCAATACAAGAGGTAAAAGCCAGTTCCTCCCTGCTTGTTGATGTAAAATATTGCTATTTGATTGCTGGTTTGAATCAGGACAATTGGTTGGCTAACCGATCTTTGAAGACCTTTAGAGCATTTGTTATGGTTCATAGTTCCAAGAAGTTGATCTGATGAAGCCTTTTTTGGATGGACCAATCTCCCTGAATGTGAAACCCATTGAGATGAGCTCCCCAACCCAGTCTGGATGTGTCTGTTGTCAAAACTTTCTGAGGTGGAGCAATTTAGAAGGAGAGGCCTCTGAGAAAATTGTGATGATTGTCTATCATTGCCGTGCCTGAACAAGAGGATTAGTGACATCTTGTGGCCTGGGTCCACTGAGTTCTCAGAGTCCACTGAGCCTGTCTCATTTGGAGACTTGCCAAGGGTGTTACATGTACCATAGAAGGCATTAGTTATTACCTGCTGACTCGAGTGTCTCGCACTACTGCTGTCAATCTGTGAAGACTGTCATGTGTGAGAAGGCTCTCGCATCAGTCATGTTGAGCTGTGCTTCTATGAATTCCAATTGTTGGGAGGCCTGTAGATGGGATTTTGGATAATTTATGATGAACTCTAGTAGTTCCAGCACTCGAATGGCCAACTGTGTGGCACGCTTGATCAGCCAATAGTTCAAGTAGGGAAAGACAAAAACTCCTAGCGTCCTAAGTTAAGCTGCTACTACCACAAGGCATTTCGTAAAGACCCGAGGTGCTGAGGCTAGGCCAAAAGGCAGAATTCGGTACTGGAAATGGTGTCCTCCTAGAATGAATCGGAGATAATTCCTGTGGGATGGATGTATCAGTATGTGATTATATGCATCCTTCAGATCTAGGGAGCATAGGTAATCTCCTTTTTGAAGATAAGGGAGTAGGATGCCCAGAGAAGTCATTCTGAACTTTTCTCTGATCAGGTATGTGTTCAGATCTCTTAGGGCCAGGATGGGACCATATCCTCCCATTTTCTTGGGAATCAAGAAATACCTGGCATAAAACTTCTACCCCTTTTTGCTCTGGTGGCACAAGCTCGATCACAAGATCTGCCAAGAGTGTGGCAATTTCTTTCTGAAGTAGTTCCTGATGCTAAGCAAAACCCAAGTGTATGAGGTTATAAGGGGCCACCTCTGGGCAAAAAGAGTGAATCTCCCTCCATCAGGAGAGGTCTCCATTGTGGTTACAGTAAGAGTGGCTATGCCCTTCAGGAACCAGTCAAAACCACACCCCAAGCTTTGGCTCAGTAGCAGGTTGGGCCTTCTGAAGTTTCTCATGCTTCACTGTTTCAACTGGAAATAGTGGGACCCTGAAAAGTACCTACGTCTGCAAGCATAGGTTTTTTTCTGGCTACCTTGAAACCTCCTGTGGTAGGAGGCCAGTTAAGACTTGCGCCTTGAGAGATTTCAAAGGGTGATGTGCATATATTCAATGAAGCCAGCTTCCTCTTCGAAAGCACAGCACATCAGAAAGCTTATCCTGCATTGATTATTATTGTACATCTGAAGACCGGAGCCCGGTGAGTTTCTGGGTGCCAATACCTATTGCAGAAGCTCTCGATACCATTTCAAAGATAACATAGATTGCAAGAACCATGAACTTCGAGCAGTCCTTACCATGTCTCACAAGGGAATGATACTGTTCCGATTTCTCTGGAGGGAGATAGTGGGACAGGTCAGCTAGACCACACATGATGTCCTTCAGAAACATCACCACATAGAGCTGGTAAGAGGCCATGTGGGACATAAGCATGGAACTCTACAGTAGAAAAGCCTTTTCCCAAAAGAGTCTAATGTTTGAGTTTCCCTCCCTGGGGTGAGGAGTGAGACTTGGAACTTTTAGATCTCTTAAGGGCAGATTCAAGCACAAAGGAATAGTGAGGAAGCTGGGGCTTCTCGAACCTGGGAGCCTTTTGAAC
Source organism: Ichthyophis bannanicus (assembly GCA_033557465.1). Lineage (NCBI taxonomy): Eukaryota > Metazoa > Chordata > Amphibia > Gymnophiona > Ichthyophiidae > Ichthyophis > Ichthyophis bannanicus. The sequence goes on along the minus strand of CM066036.1, from coordinate 640,675,271 downwards.
TCTATACATGGAGTCAATCTTTCTACTAACTGAAGGTACAGTTGGGGGAGGGGTGTTTCTCCCACATTCTATGTAATCTCTGAAGGATGCGGTGCAAGGGCACTGTCATCGCTTCCTTAGGGATCGAGGAGTACTGAAGGATTTCCAATTCTTCTGCCCTGGGCTCATCCTCAGTTTTCAAAGAAAATGATATGGCCTTGGCCATATCCATACAAAATCTTGTAAAGTCATATCATCAGGTAGTGTCTTGTGTCTCTCATGAGGAGGAAGAGTCTAAGGAGAAGAGTCTGATGGAAATCCCCCTACAAGTCCTCCGACTCTACATCAGTGACCCAGCCTTCTGAGTCAGAAAGGAAATCAAAATACTTATGAGTCTCTGCCTGGATCACTCTCCTGCCCTTTGGGGATTGGGAGCAAAGATGAACCAATGACCTCCTAAGCTTCAAGCAAGCATTGGACCCCGATGCACTAGAAAGTGAGATTGGCTGGGCAGACTCCAGTGTTGGGTCCCTTCAATGCCCCGATGCCAATGCCTCTCCCACAGGCAAGCTATGTTCTCAAGGATTGGCTAGACTATTGTCAGATGATGCAGCAGACAACAAGGCACCGATATGCTGCATAGCAAACAGAATCATGATGCGTTCCTCGAGAGCCTTCAAAAGGTGCTTCTCCATGGCTACCATCTCCAAAGTCTTTGGTGCCTCAGCAAAATTGTCCGATGTTCCCAGAATCTGAAAGGGAGTATCAGCTGCGTGGTCTCAGCATAGAGAAGGACTGCGCTACCCCTCCAGTGTCTTGGAGGATGAGCTCTCCTCTCTTCAGGGCAACTTAGAGGGGAGCTCCTGCAAATCCTCTTTGCTCTCAATGCTGTGCATTGGAGGGCTTCGACGCTGATGCACCAGAGTCTTCACTCAATGTTCAGTGTGATTACCCTTTGGCGTAGATGAAGATGAGACTGAATGCTTCTTCACCTTTGGGCGGATATCAATCAATGGTCGATGCTTCAGGGCACTATGGGTGCTCAACTCCGAGTGGGCTTGAGAACTCCTTGATGTTGATGCACCGCCAACATCCGATGCAGCCTTTGATGCCATTGAGATCGGTGTGGCCAATGCCGATGTTGATTAATCAGACTTATGAGTGTCAAAAATCATTTTGCATGGCTCCTCTCAATCTTTGAGTCCTCTTTTTATCATCTGCAAACACAAATTATGAGGGCTGATGATTGGGTCCCAGGCACTGATGGCACCAGCTATGAGTATCCATGATGGATATGGTCCTAGAGCATTTGGATCACTTTTTGAACCTGCTGGCAAATAGCCATGGCAAAATCTAATGGCTCAATTTTAAAAAGTAAAATGATTTAATTTGCAGTCAGAGCACCAACACCTACGGGGGCAATGGTGACATGGAAAATAAAGAAAACCTTAAACAATCAAAAACCTGATTAAGAAAATTAAGGGGAAGACATGTAGGTGGGTAGATACCAAAAAAAAACAGCTGAAAGGCATTCATTGGGCTCCAAAGAAAAATGAAGACTGAAGTAAAATGGTGCCACCGCATCAGGCAGGAAGATGACATGCATGCACAGAGGAAGCTTCCAAAAGCTTTGAGAAGTAGCTGGGGAGTATTCCCATGTGGGCCCGTTGGATGATGTCACCCATACATGAGGACTTAGTTCCTGTTTGTCCAAGGAAAATACAGATATCCCTTCAGTCTGTTAACGAATCTGGAGCTCTAGATCTATATCCAGTCACCCAACATAAGAGTGGTCATATTTAGACTTTTCAACAAAAGCAGTAAGAAAAGTATTAGGCTCTAAACAAGTACTTTTCTCCTGATCATCAGTACATCAAACCAAAGTGCAAACCATTAAATATAATTGCTACATTCAAGATAAAGACACTTGTATCTTATCAGATCTCAGAAAAAAAAAGCATAGCTTACAGTATCTATTCCTTCCTGAATATCTACTCTATTGCAAATTTTGGCATCATTTGCAAAGAGGTAAACCTTACCTGACAGCTCTTCAGCAATATCACTAACAAAAAATGTTAAAAAGAATCGGACTAAGAGCAGATCCTTGCGGCACACCACTTTATCCCCTGTTCCTTGGACCGGTCATAAAACAATTACATTCCTTATCTCTGAGAGCCAACACACACACATAACCACCCAACCTCAAGCACTTAACCGTAGATTTTGTACTCTTGACATTCTTGAACAAAGTACTGCCTCAACTCACTCACGACTCAAGCATCATCGACATGCTAATACACAACTGGAAATAAGTCATAGGCAAGGCTGCCACAGCCCTTCAAGCAACTAAAACTACAAGAAAGATTCATAGAGCCACTTTATTCATTGCTGAGCTAAGGGACACCAAGCGTAGACTCAACAGATGAAAAGGAGATGGCATCGATCAAAGAGCTCAAGCAACCATGATGCCTACATGGCCAAGCTCCAAGAATATCATGATTTGACGAACAGGATAAAGAGAGAATACCACTCCAAGCTACTGTGGTGCTCATTAAACCATCCTAGAGAATTTAAATAGTAAAATCGTTCACAAAATGTCCCAATCAAAAGGCAAGGGTAAGCAATCTTCCTCCACAAACACTAGCTGACTACCTCCTAAGCAAGACTATTGTGAGCAGAAAGGATTTAGATATTCCCCCATCATACCAGGAGCAGGCCTGCACCTCCCCCTCCTGGAGAAGCTTCAACCCCACATCACTTGAACAAGTTGACATTATTATTTCTAACACCACCAAAACGTCCCCGCTTGATCCATGCCCAAAGAGCTGGATCAAGCTCCCTCCATCCTCAATATCACCCAACTATCCGTCAGACAGAGTTACATGCCCTGCAGCCTCAAAAATGCCTCCATCAGTCCGATTATCAAGAACTCTCTCCTCAACCCAAACCTCCCCACATCTTATAGGCCCATTACAAGACTGCCTTTCTGGTGAAGATCATCAAAAAAGGTAGTACAAAACCAACTGCAGGATTACATCTTCTCTCATGTACCCCTTGACCCATAACAATATGGCTTCAGGCCCAAACACTGGGTAGAGACTTTTAACAACACTCATAGACAGACTCATGAAGGGTATGGACAAGCCACACCATGGTTTCATCATGATATTCCTTGACATTGCTTCTGCATTCGACTCAGTCAATCGCAACATCCTTATATCCCGACTACAATCCCTAAGACTAAAGAATACTATCTTGAAAAGGTTCCACCGATGAGCCGATCGATATAGTGTATCTGGATTTTCAGAAAGCCTTTGACAAGGACCCTCTTGAGAGACTCTTGGTGAAATTAAAAAGTCTTGCCAAGGGTGTTACATGTGAAATTAGAAAGTCATGAGATAGGAGGCATTTTATTATTGTGAATCAGGAACTGGTTAAATGATAGAAAGCAGAGAATAGGGCTAAATAGCCAATTTTCTCAATGGAGAAAGGTGAATAGTGGAGTACCCCAGGGATCTGTGATAGGCCCACTGCTTTTTAACATTCATAGGTGACCTGGAAATGGGAATACCGAGAGAGGTGATCAAATCTGCAAATGACACAAAATTATCCAAATTGTTAAAACACACGAGGATTGTAAAAAATTGCAAGAGGATCTTGATAAATTGGAAGACTGGACATCCAAATGGCAAATGACATTTAACGTGGAGAAGTGCAAAGTTATGCACCTAGGAAAGAACAACCCAAACTGCAGTTACACGATGGATGCAAGGTTCCACATGAGGAACCACCACCCAGGAAAAAGATTTTGGGGTCATCACGGATAATACGTTGAAACCCTCCGCCCAGTGTGCAGCGGCAGCCAAGAACCAAATAGAATGCTAGGAATCATAAGGAAAGGAATGGAGAATAAAACCAAAGATATTATAATGCCTCTATATCGTTCCATGGTACAACAACACTGAATACTGTGTGCAATTCTGGTTGCCATATCTTAAAAAGGGTATAGCAAAATTAGAAAAGATACAGAAAAGAACCACCAAAATGGTAAAGGGGATGGAAGGATACCCCTATAAGGAAAGGCTTAAAAGGTTAGGGCTCTTCAACTTGGAAAAGAGATGGCTGAGGGGAGATATGACAGAGGTCTATAAATTAATGAATGGAACGGGTAAACATAGATAGGTTGTTTACTCCATCAAAAAGTAGACAGACTAGGGGACATGCAAAGAAGCTCCAATGTAACCCATTTAACACTAATACAAGAAAATATTTTTTCACTCAACATATAATCAAACTTTAGAATGTGCTACTAGAGGATGATGTAAAAGCTGTTAGTGTGGCTGGGTTTAAAAAAGGTTCCTGGAAGAAAAGCCCATAAACCATTATTGAAGAGAACCCAGGAAATGCACTGCTTACCCTGAGACAAGCATTATGGAACCTATGTACCTTTCTCAGAACCTACCAGGTACTTGTGACCTGGATTGACCACTGTTAGAAACAGGATACTGGGCTTGATGAACTTTTTTCTGACCCAGTATGGCATTTCTTATGTTCTTACTGTATGCACTTACAGGTAGACAATAGCAGGTCAAGCTAGGATCACTCAGGTCAACATCCTGCAGTCAAGAACAAGTGGTCCCACAAGGATCTGAGTTATCATCTCTTCAATTCAGCATCTACCTTCAGGCCATGTGCTCACTCGTAAGGGACCACAATGTATTCTATCACATATATGCGGATGACATAATGTTATACATACCATTCTCTACCAGATGTCCTTCTTACACTCTGCTATTAACATGCTTTATGGCAGTCACTACAGGTAGCTGGCTCTCCAAGCACAACCTCTGTCCATTACAAGAAGACTGAGGTTCTCTGTGTCACAAAAGATCCAACCTTCCATCCCCTGACATCCCTGAGAGTTCCTGGAGCTCCTAAAGCCATATTAGAGGTCTAAATTCAAGTATGGTACCGAGGAATTATCCTAGACCACACCTCACATGCAACCACATATCAACAGCATTTTAAGCACCATACACTATAAAATGAAAATGCTGCAGCGACTTCTACCACAACTAGATTTAGGCGACTTCCATACAGTCTTTCAGACCTTGGTATTCCCATACATGGACTCGTGTAATATAATCTTCCAAGACCTACCTAAATATGCTTTACACCCACTACAGCTGGCACAAAACATAGCCACCCGCATCCTATATGAAGCCTCCAGATACAAACACATAACATCAAATCTAAAGCAACTTCACTAGCTCCCCATTATCAACCAAAAAAAATACAAAGCCATTTTGACCATCTTCAAGGTATCCAAAATCTTGTCAAGGCAATACTTACAATCACTATGATACAGAGCATCGAATTATAGATCCAGAAGGACAAGCATGCAAAACACCTTCACCATCTCCCCACTCAGAATAAGGAGCACTCAGACAACCTCAAACCAAGGCCTTCTTGTTAATTGCTCCAACTATCTGGAACAACCTCCCTGACAGCATACGTACAATAGCTGACCTTAAGGAGTTCTGTAAGGACATTAAACAATACTTTGATAGTGAAACATGAAGTTACTTTTTTCCCTCTGCTTTCCTAGTATACTCCCCTTCCTCCCTGCCCACCTTTCCTCACTCACATAATGTACACATTTCTTTGCCCCTTCGCTACACGTATATTGAAGTTCAGTGTATAGTAAAGGTAGTTATTCAACTATAGCAGGTGTTCTCAAGTGACAGCAGGAATAAGTCCTCACGTATAGGCGACATCATCCGATGAAGCCCATGCGGTAATGCTCCCAAACTTCTAGTGGAAGGTTTTGGGAGGTTCCACCATGCCTGCATGCCATCTTCCCGCTTTCCACCATGGCACAACTAATCTGTTACTATAGCTATAGTAGAATACAACTCCCAGGGGAGGTGGGAGGGTTGTGAAGACTTATTCTTGCTGTCCACTGAGAACAGGTGAGTAACTAACTAATTTTTCTCCATGTCTAAGCAGGAATGAAGTCCTCACGTATGGGACTCCTTAGCTATAGGCTACCGAAAGCCCATAAGAATGCAGACATGCCCAAGTGGGGCAACATTCCATTTGTGTAATGGCAATAGGCCTTAGCAACTTAAGATACAGAACTATGTACAGTAGAAACAGCTCTCTCGTCCTTTTTATTTTGTAGCCTAAACAGAATAGAATGGGCTTGGGGGGGATGGAGTTGGATTCTAATCCCCAAACAGACTCCGTAGTACAGATCGGCTGAAGTTGCTTTCACGTAGGCAGTCCCCTTCTAGATAGTAGTGAGATGTGAATGTGTGGATAGAAGACCACGTTACAGCCCTGCAAATCTCTTCCATGGAGACAAAACATAAGTTGGCCACCGGCACAGCCATGGCTCTGAAACTGTGAGCTGTGACATGACTATCCAGGCTCAGTCCTACCTAGACGTAAGCAAAGGAGATGCAGTCTGATAGCCAAATTAAAAGAGAGCATTTGGAAATGGAAGCCCCTAATTTGCTGGGATCAAAAGAAACAAAAAGCGAATGGACTTTCTATGGGCTTTTGTCTGCTCCAAGTAGAAGGCTAAGGCTCATTTGCAGTCCAACATGTGCACATCCTTTATAGGCATAAGGTCTTGGGAAAAATGTTGGTAGAACAATTCACTTTTGGAAGAAATTTAGGATGAGCATGGAGGACCATTCTATTATGATGGAATTTGGTATAGGGTGGATGAACTATGAGAGCTTTAAGCTCACTTACTCTGCATGCTGAAGTGACCGCCACCAAAAACAATACCTTCCAGGTCAAGAACTTCAGAGGGCAGGAACTGAGTGGCTCAAAGGGAGCTTTCATGTGCTACGCAAGAACCACATTGAGGTCCCAAGACACTGTGGGAGGTATAGAGGGAAGCTTCATGAGAAGCAACCGCTGCGTGAAGTGAACAACAAAAGGCTGCACCGAGATGGACTTCCCTTCCACACCTCGATAATAACCTCCAAGTACACTGAGTTAGACCTTGAGATGTAGAAGATACTTCAGCAGTTTTTGGGTGGGACAGACGAAAGGATTTAGGGCCAGGCCCTCACACCATACAGCAAACCTCCTCCACTTACAGGTATAATACTTTCTCATTGAGGCCCTCATATCGGTTATGCTGATGGGCAAATTGAGTTCAGACAACACTTACCTCTCAACATTCATGCTGTGAGGGCCAAGGACTGGATGTTGGGGTGCAACATCATCCCGTCTTCCTGTGAAATCAGATCCGGTGCATGGCCCAGCTGGAGTGGCTCCTAGCTGGAGAGCTGTAGCAAGAAACCAAGGCTGTCTGGGCCAGTAGGGAGAAATAAGAATCATTGTATCTCTGTTTGTTTTGCGCTTCAGGAGGGTCTTTGCAATGAGAGGGATTGGAGGATATGCATACATAAGACCCTCCCCTCAGTGTAGAAGGAAACATCCGAGGCCAGTTTGCTGTGTGATCTTATCCTGGAAAAGACCTGATCCACCTGGGCATTCTGTGGAGTGGCGAAAAGATTTATCGAGGTTACAGGCCACTACCTCCCTGTCCAGTGTCCATTCGTTTGGTTGGAGGTCTCGACTCAGACAGTCTGCCAGAGTGTTTTGATTGACTGGCAGTTATGTGGCTCTCAAGTCCATCCCATGTGTGATGGCAAACTTCCACAAACTGACTGCTTCCCAACACAGCAGGTATGAACCATTTCCTCCCTGCTTGTTGATGTAGAACACTGTGACTTAATTGTTGGTCTGAATCAGAACAATTTGGTTGGTCAGTCGATCCCAGAAAGCCTTTAGAGCATTTGCTATGGCTCTTAACTCCAAGATGTTGATCTGGTGGAGACTTTCTTGGATGGACCATTCAGCCTGAGTGTGAAACCCATCGAGATGAGCTCCCCAACCCAGTTTGGGTGCCACTGTCATCAAAACTTTCTGAGGTGGAACAATTTGGAAGGGGAGACCTCTGAGCAAATTGTGGTGGATTGTCCATCATTGCAGTGACTGAATGAGAGGACTGGTGACATACAGATGATCCCTGAGTCAACCTGTGGCCTGGGGCCACTGAGTCCTTAGAGTCCACTGAGCCTGCCTCATATGGAGGTGTCAATATAAAAAACAATGTCCCAAAATCCACAAAGAAAGAAAGAAAAAGATCCCCTGTAGCGAAGTGGCATAAAATATTTTTTGTCGGACTAGGAATTCAAAAGATCATTTAATCCAGGTCTGACCTATCCAACATAGTCCATTTTTATTTTATGTGAGAGTTAAAACTCAAATCCAGTGCAACACCAAATACTCAAACAGACGTGCATATATATAGAAAAGCTGCCGACACAGAGCCTGTTTCGAACCCCATAAAATAGTTCTGCTTCAGGGCAAAGTACTTATCCGAATATAATTCATGGTTGCAGCTAAACTTTAAACATCTGATTTCGATAGTCACAATCTAAACACTTCTGACACAGCTACACTTTTATAACATGGTGATCCTCTACTACAGAGCAACACACAGGACAATTTTAAGGAGGCACTACATACCAGTTGAATAAATGAACCTACCTGAGAGGTTCTATATTAATCGGTTTGCCCTTGCTTGAGCAACTTTGTGTTATAATTGAAACAGTGTCTCGGGGCAGTTTCTCCAAATGGGTTAGTTTTGCGCATACCATGACAGGTGTGAACCTCACTTCTGAGCTAGGGCAAGGGAAGTATGAGTTCAGTCTCTCAAATTTACTGCTAAGGCTCACCGTAATACTTGCATCGTGCCAAAGAGAGCCTTCTGCTGGAGTTCATAAGATGTAACATGTATGGGTAGTTTGTCAAGATGTGCTTGGAAATTCTTTATCAAGCTGTTGGCACTCAACACAACGGGAAATATTTCTGTCCATGTGGGTTGTTCTATGTTGGTTCCGCCCACCGTGCTTTGAGGGTCCGGCTGGGGGAACACTATTTTAAATTGAAAACACAGACTTTGGCAGCTTCCATGGTACAACATCATGTGGATTTCAATTATACTTTTTCTCAATTAAAATGGCGAGTTATAGATCACGTACCCCCCTCTATTCGGGGTGGTGATCGGGATAAACCTCTTAGTTTTAAAGAATAGATTAAAGACTGTGCAACTTACTGGACTTAACTTGGAAGATGAGTGGATGTCCTTAATCTATTGACAGGTTCATTTATTCAAATAGTTAGCATGCCTCCTTAACATTGTCCTGTGTGTTGCTCCGTAGTAGAGGATCGCCTTGTTATAAAAGTGTAGCTATGTCAGAAGTGTTTAGACTGTGACTATCAATACTGGACATTTAAAGTTTGGCTGCAACCATGAATTCTATTCAGATAAGTACTTTGCCCTGAAGCAGAACTGTTTTATGAGGTATAAAACACAGGCTCTGTGTTGGCAGCTTTTCTCTACATATGCAGGTTTATTTAAGCACGTGGTGCTACACTGATTTTGAGTTTTAACCCTCACATAAAAAAAATGGACTATGTTGGATAGGTCATATCTGTATTGCATGATTTTTTGGATTCCTAATCCGACAAAAAAATTTTTATGTTACTTTGCTACAAGGGATATTTTTCTTTCACATGGAGGCATGTCAAGGGTGTGGCATACACAGTAGAGACCATGTACAGTTAACATCTTGCAGGTTGTTACCTGCTGACTCACTCTTGAGTCTCTCGCACTATTCCTGTTAATCTCTGAAGGGAGAAAGACTCTCGCCTGAGTCGTGTTGAGCAGGGTTCTTATGAATTCCAGTTGATGGGAGGGTTGTAGATGGGATTTCGGGTAATTTATGATGAACCATAGTAGTTCCAGCACCCAAATCAACTGTGTTGATTCTTACACTCCTTCCTGAGTGGCATGCTACTCCTAAGTAGGGAAAGACAAACATCCCCAGCGTCCGGAAGTAAGAGGCTGCTACTGTGAAGCATTTTGTGAACACGCAAGGTGCTGAGACGGTACTAGAAGTGTTGCTCCCCAAGATGAATCTGAGATACGCGAGATCTGTCAAAAGGGTGGCGATTTCTCTCTGAAGCAGTTCCTGATGCAGAAGGTCGATGTGATGCACCCTCAGGGGCAATTTGGAGGTAGTTAGAATAAATGCAATTTGTAAGCGCTTTGGATGTTTTGCAGAATCCATGTATTAGAAGTTATGAGGGGCTACCTTTCAACAAAAAGAGTGAGCCTTCCCCCGACCGGAAGGTGTTCCACTGCGGTTACTGATATGGCTATGCTTTGAAGGAACCGGACAAAACCCCACCCCTCGCTTTGGCTGAGGAGCAGGCTGAGCTTTCTGAGGCTTTCAAACGTCACAGTTGTGGGCAAACAGTAGTTACTCACCTGTAACAGGTGTTCTCCAGAAGCAGCAGGAATCAGTCCTCACATATGGGGTGACATCGACGTCGATGGAGCCCTTGCGGAGCATTTCCCGAGCTTTCCATGAAAGCCTTTGGGAATGCAGGCATGCATGCGCGGTTCCCTTCCTGCCTAAAGGTGCCATCTTACCTCAGTCAAATGACATAGCTAAGAACAGCACACAAAAAAAGTAAAATAAACTATGTACAACTGCAACTCCAAGGGGAGGAGGGAGGGTTGTGAGGACTGATTCCTGCTGCTCCTGGAGAACACTTGTTACAGGTGAGTAACTACTCTTTCTCCAGGACCAAGCAGGAAGTCAGTCCTCGCATATGGGTGACTCCCTAGCTCTGGGCTACCAGGAACCCAGGCTGAACAAGAGAACTCCCTCTAGTCCCAGCATCAAAGAAAGGCTTTTCACTGACAGAACCTCCACGGGTAGCCCAACAGAGGGCAGGAGGTCAGGAGTTGCCTAAACCTCAAAGAGATTCCGGAGTACTGCCTGGCCAAAAGCACTGTCCCTACGGGACTCCCTTTCCAGACAGTAATGGGCCGCAAAAGTCTGGCTTGAAGACCAAGTAGCAGCCCTGCAGATGTCTACGAACGGTACAGAGTGGAGATGAGCCACTGAGGCAGCCATTGCCCTGACACGATGGGCCGTGACCCGACCCTGCAAAGGAAGGTCAGCCGCCCTGTAAGCCCAGGTGATACAGTCAGCCACCCAGATGGACAAGGTACGCTTGGACACAGCCAACCCCAAATTATTAGGGTCAAAAGATATGAAGAGCTGAGTAGCCCTTCTATGTCCCTGCGTACGGTCTAGGTAGAAGGATAAGGCCCTCCTACAGTCCAGGGTATGCAGAACTGCTTCAGCCTGGCTTGCATGGGATCTAGGGAAGAATGTTGGAAGGACCACCTCTTGGTTAAGGTGGAAGGAGGAGACAACCTTTGGGAGGAACTTTGGATGAGTCCTGAGGACTACCCTGCTCCTATAGAATCTGGTGTAGGGCCTGTCACAGACCAGGGCCTGAAGCTCACTCACTCGCCTAGCCGAGATTAGGGCTACCAAGAAGAGTGTCTTCCAGGACAGGAAGCGTAGAGGACAAGTAGCCATCGGCTCAAAAGGTAGGCGAGTCAGTTGCTGCAAGACCACATTCAACTCCCACTCAGGAGCAGGAGGACGGATTGGAGGCTTGAGCAAGAGCAAGCCTCTGAGGAACCGGGACACCAAGGGGTGAACCGACAGAGAATGTCCTTCCACCAGTGAGTGGTGAGCTGCTAGAACTGAGAGGTGGACCCGAACAGAATTGGACTTAAGTCCCTGATTTGATAAGTGCAGTAGGTACTGAAGTACTACTGGTACAGCACAGGAGAAGGGATCTTCTGTACGTAGCTGACACCACATAGAAAACCTTTTCCATTTTAGGGCATAGGTTTTCCTAGTGGACTGTTTCCTAGAGGCTAGGACAACCTCCTCAACCTCCTGAGATAGGCTCCAGGGAGCCAAAACTACCCTTGCAGCCTCCATGCCATCAAATTGAGAGCCTTGAGATTGGGGTGCAGAAGGGAACCCTGATCCTGAGAGAGAAGGTCGGGTTGCAACCCCAGAGGCAGTGGGGGATCCACTGCCAGCTGAAGCAGAAGTGGAAACCAAGGCTGTCTCGGCCACCTGGGAGCCACCAGCAGGACCGAGGCCTTGTCCTGAAGTATCTTGAACAGAGTTCGGGCCACCAAGGGCGTGGGAGGAAACGCATACAGGAGGCCCTGAGACCAGGGAATCAGAAAAGCATCTGCTGCTATCCGCAGAGGATGCGGTTGCCTGGAGCAGAACTTTAGAAAAAAAGTCATTCACTGTGAATCTTAATACTGGACTAGAGAAATCAATCAAACAATGAATTTCCTCGAGGTCTCAGTAAAAACTGTAGCAAGGCCTTGTAGACTCACATCAACATAAGGCTACTTGCACGTTCACATCAGTGACTTCATTAAGCAGAAAGTCAGAACCCTAGATCACTACATAGATTTTTTAAGTCTTCTCAAACATAGAAACTCTTCTCAAAGCATGATAATAATGGCTTCAACAGAGAAGATATTTGAATCGTTTTCCCGGAGTGCTAGGGGTCTGCACAATTTCTCCTCCTATTATATTGCTTCGGATCCCAACGTCAATCCCCGGCACCTCTAGACGTTTCACACTACTGTTTCCTCAGGGGACCATAAGATACATCAAAGATGCTGCCCGCGTCTTCACTCTTGCTAGCATAAAGTCCAGGAATTTACATCCCAAAGTGGTCACTTTGAGGAGCATGTTGTGTCTGAGAGCAAACAAGCAAAGGCCCTGTGCCTCCTGACAAAGGAGCCTGGACCCAGTTCCACCCTGCTTGTTCACATAAAACATGGCTACCTGGTTGTCTGTTTGAATTAGGACAGACTGATGAGCCAGGGTTTGAGAAAAAGTCTTTAGCTAACCGAATAGCTCTGAGTTCCAGGAGATTGATTTGCTGTGCGGCTTCCCAGGGAGACCACAGGCCTTGGGTGCACTTGCCTAGACAATGAGCTCTCCAGCCCTGCAGGGAGGCATCCGTGGTCAACACCACTGTGAACCCAGGAATCTGAAAAGGTACCCCTTGGAGCAGATTGGGTGGGTGCCGCCACCAGTTGAAGGAGTTCAGGAAGTGTCTGGACACCCTTATCCTGCCTCGGAGGCTGCCTGTGGCCTGTGACCACTAAGTCCGAAGGCACCACTGTGCAGGCCTCATATGGAGCCTGGCATTGGGGGTCACATGTACTGTCAAAGCCATGTGGCCTAGAAGCCTCAGGCAGAGTCTGGCGGAGACCAGTGACCCGCTGAGAAACTGGCTTGCCAAGTTTATCAGTCTTTGGGCTCTGTCCTCTGGCAAGAATGCCTTTGCCAGCTGAGAGTCCAACCTTGCCCCTATGAACTCCAAGTTCTGGGATGGGAGCAAAGTGGACTTTGCGAAGTTGATGACGAACCCCAGGCTTTGAAGAAGGGCAATAGTTCTGAGGGTGGCTTGTCTGGCCTCCTGGCACGTCTGACCCCTGATGAGCCAGTCGTCCAGATAGGGGAAGACAAAGATACCCTGATTTCTCAGGTAGGCCGCCACCACTGCCAGGCATTTGGTAAAGACCCTGGGAGCGGAGGTGAGGCCAAAAGGTAGTACTCTGTACTGATAATGGTTTCCTCCCACAATGAACCTGAGGTACTTTCTGTAGTCTGGATGAATGAGGATGTGAGTATACGCATCCTTTAGATTCAAGGAGCATAGCCAATCTCCATGCTGGAGGTAGGGCAGAAGGGTTCCAAGAGTAAGCATCTTGAACTTTTCCTTCTCCAGGAACTTGTTGAGGTTTCGGAGATCTAGAATAGGTCGAAGGCCACCGGTTCTTTTGGGTACCAGGAAATACCTGGAGTAGAACCCTCGGCCTTGTAAGTGGGGAGGCACAGGCTCCACCGCCCTGTCCACCAACAGACCTTGTAGCTCCTGAAGGAGAAGATCTGTGTGCAGGGGAGGCCTTGGAGGCTCCCCTGGAAAGTATGGAGGAAGCAGTTGCTGGAAGTGTAGTGCATAGCCCTTGTGGACTATTCTTAACACCCAACTGTCTCCAGTGATGAGTGGCCACTGGTGGGCAAACAGAGCGAGGCGACCTCCTGTGCAGGGTTGGGAGAGCAGGGACGGAGAGGCTATGCCTAAGGAGTCATTAAACCCCCCCCTGCTGAGTGGGAGCAGGGGCCGGAGGCTTGGGGGTCCTCTGCCTACGGGGCCCATTTCCCTGCCCCTTGGCTTGCTGACCCTGAGGGGCAGCTTGGGCAGCCTGATATTGTGGGTACTGTTTGTAGGCAGTGCCCTTCCTCGGGTAAAAGGGCTTATTACCCGAGCCCTTCTTCTTGTGAGAAGGGGCAGAAGTCTTTCTAGACAGCCTTGTCCTTGTGAGGTGCTCGGTCTCGAGCTGAGCGGCCTTCTCGGTCATGGGCTTGCCAAAAAGGTTCTCACCTCAGCAAGGGACATCGACCAACTTGTCCTGAACCCATGGCTCGAGGTCCGATGACTGCAGTCATGCCTGGTGTCGAGCCGCGATGCTGGCTGCCGCAACACGGGCCGAAGCCTCAAAGCCATCGTAGGCAGCGCGGGATATAAACTTGGAGCATTCCCGGATCCCCGAGGACAAGGACTTGAACCTCTGCAAGGGTTCCCCAGAGAGACCAACAGAGAATCCGGCCAGCTCATTGGCCAGGTCTCGCAAGTACATGCCCATGTACACCTGGTAAGACTGGACACGGAAAGCAAGCATCGAGCCCTGGAAGCACTTTCTACCAAAACCATCGAGGTTTCGGGCCTCCCTGCCAGGGGGCACCGCGGAGTGCATCTTCTGACTTTTCAGGCGATGCATGGCCGATTCCACCACATGGAATGGTGTGGTAGCTGCGCCTTCTGAAAGCCAGGACTCTTCCAGAGTTGATAGATCGAATCGACCCGCTTGCTTAAAACCGGCGCCGAGGCCGGTGCCTCCCACATCCGGAAGAGGAGCCGTTCCAGCATCGGAGGAACCGGGACAGTAAAGGCCTCCTTCGGAGGAGAGTCTTACTGCATACTCCGAGAACCGGGTATCCTCCGGAGGGGATCTACTCCGGGGTTCAGACTGCGGTGAGTCCGATGGGACGCACCGAGTCTTGAAGGTGTCGGGAGACTCCTCGTCCTCCGTCTCCCATGCGGACTCGTCCGATGAGGAATTGGGGTCTGACCTCACGGGGCCTGCGAGCACCCGCCCCAACGCCGAAGGCACCGGCGTCAACGCCCTCGGTCCCGAACGGGAGGTCGAGGGAGACTGCAACCGAGGTCGACCTCGAGCCTTTATGGTCTCGAGTATCGGCTCGGTCTCCGGGGTCGACTTCGATGTCGATGTCCCGGTGGTCGGGGCAGATGCGCCAGACAGGCTGGCCATCAGTTCCCGCTTCTGTTCCATGAAGGCAGATAGTCTGCTCTCCAAGGCTGTCAACCTGAGACCCAGCTCAGGAGACTCAGCAGCTCCTGACTCGGGCCCCAGCGGTGCCGGGCCCGACGTCGGCTCCCTGGGAGGAGAGTCCATGAGGACTACAGGGCTTACGTGTCCAGCAGACTCCGGCTCCAGTCAAGGGACTTTGGAAGGCTTCTCCTGTTCCACGGGCCCGGGGCAACGGTCGGGGGTCCGAGACCTAGCTCTCGAGGAGCCAGGGACCTCTTCTGACGACGCCCTCGCGAGCCGCTTCTTCCTCTTGCGTTCCCGGTCGGGGGACCCCCTTTCCGAGGAGCCATGACGATGCTCGGGATCCGATTCTCGAGATGTCGAGGCCTCAGACTAGATCCGGGCCCTGCCGGAGGCCGAGTCAGAAAAAAGCCTTTCCTTTTGGTGCTGACGACTTCGCAGTGCCTTGGAAGACATTTTCCCACATGGTACACACGTCTTAGGGTCGTGATCAGGACCGAGGCACCGAAGGCAGCAGTCATGTGTGTCGGTGAGAGACATCAGCTTCTTGCACCGATCACACTTCTTAAAACCGCTGGAAGCCATCGGGGAAAAAAAGAGTCCCCGCGAGGTCAAAGGACCGGCCTTCCAGGGAAAAAGAAAAAAGGGCGCGAACGCCAGCCACGAAGGGCAAAAACCAAAAAAAGAAGATCGGGCTCGATACCGGTGTACCGAACCCGACGGGAGGGGAACCGGCGTCGAACCGGAGAAGAAAAATAGTGAAGAATCGCAAAAAATCAAACAATTTTCCGGGATGACTAGGACTCACGTCTGGTGGGCTTCACGGAAAATGAGAGACTGAGGTAAGATGGCACCTTTAGGCGGGAAGGGAACTGCGCATGCGTGCCTGCATTCCCAAAGGCTTTCATGGAAAGCTGGGGAAATGCTCCGCAAGGGCTCCATCGACGTCGATGTCACCCCATATGTGAGGACTGACTTCCTGCTTGGACCTGGAGAAAGAGCCTGTTTTGGTTGAGAGGATTGGGAACCAGGGAAGTAGCTATGTCTACGAGAGTAATAGGTCTTTTTCTGGCCATCTCCTTGGTACCATCTGTGATACGAAACCAGCTCATATGTGCGCCTTGAGAGATTACGAAGGGTGACATGCTGCTTTTTGATGAAGCCAGTTTCTCTTTGATGTGTTCTCTGAAGAGATTCTCTCCATGGCACAGCATGTCAGCAAGCTTTTCCTGCACTGATTATCCCAGGTCTTGAGCGAGGTGTATCTGTATGTGGGTGTACACATCCTTCAGATCCAGGAAGCATAGCCAATCTCCATTTTAAAGGTAAAGATGCAGAGCGCCTAGAGAAATCATTCTGAACTTCTCTTGTACCAATTATGTGTTCAGATCTCTTAGATCTAGGATAGGGCGATATCCCCCTGTCTTCTTGGAGATCAGGAAACACCTGGAATAAAATCCTCTCTCTCTTTGCTCCTGTGGCAAGAGCTCGATCGCGAGATCTGTCAAGAGGGTGGTGATTTCTCTCTGAAGCAGTTCCTGATGCAGGTTGATGTGATGCACTCTCGGGAGTGGGGGGGGGGCAATTTGGAGGTAGTTCAAATAAATGTAATTTGTAAGTGCTTTGGATGACTTGCAGAACCCATGTGTCCATGGTTATGAGGGGCCACCTTTGGGCAAAAAGAGTGAGCATTCCCCTGACTGGAGGGTCTTCCACTGTGGTTACTGATAGAGTGGCTATGCTCTGAAAGAACCAGTCAAAACCACACCTCTTGCTTTGGCTGAGGAGCAGGCTGAGCTTTCTGAGGCTTTGCTCATCATGATTGTGGGCGAGGAATCTGTTTTGCTTGGGAGGTTTGGAAACCAGGAAAGTACCTATGCCTACGTTAACAACAGGTCTTTTTCTGGCCACCTCCTTGATACCTCCTGCAATAGGAGGCCAGCTCAGATGTGCGCCTTGACAGATTACAAAGGGTAACATGCTGCTTTTCAATGAAGCCAGCTTCTCTTCGATCTGTTCTCCAAAGAGATTCTCTCCATGGCATGGCACGTCAGCAAGCTTGTCCTGCATTTATTGTTCCAGGTCTTAGGACCAGAGCCAGGCAAGTCTCCGGGTGCCAATACCCAAGGCAGAAGCTCTTGATGCTGTTTCGAAGATGTCTTAGATCACCTGGACCATGAACTTCAAGCAGTCCTTGCCATGAGTCACTATGGAATGATACCGTTCCAATTTATCTGGAGGGAGATACTGGGACAGTTCAATGAGGTTGTACATGATGTTCTTCAAAAACATGCCCATGTAGAGCTGGTAAGATGCCATGTGGGCTAGGAGTATGAAGCTCTGAAAATACCTTCTCCCCAAAGAGTCCAATGTCCAAGCCTGCCTCCCCGGTGGCACTGAGGATTGAGTCCTGGGACTCCTGGATCTCTTAAGGGTGGATTACCATCAAGAAATGGTGTGGAAGCTGGGGCTTCTCAAATCCGGGAACCTTCTGAACTCTATACATTAAGTCAAGCCTTCTACTGACTAGAGGTAAAGTGAAGGGGTTCTCCCACATTTTCCTCTATAGGATGCAGTGCATGGGCACTATCACTACCTCCTTAGGGGTTGAGGAGTACTTAAGGATCTCCACTTCTTCTGCCCTGGGCTCATCCTCAGTCTTGAAATTAAATGGTATAGTCTTGGCACCACGCATGAGGTGGAGAAGTGTCCAACAGAAGCTCAGGAGACCTGTCCTCCAACAAGTCTTCAGACTTGATGTTGGTTAGCCAGCCTTTTGAATCTGACTCAGAGAGGAAGTTGAGGTACTTCCGAGTATCTGCCTGGACCTCTCTCCAGAACCGGGGGATAGGGAACTTATTTGGGAGCGATATTGCACCGATGCTTGTCTAGATTTCGAAGGTGCATTGGATCCATAAACACTAAAGAGTGATATCAGCCGGGCAGGCATTGATGTTGGGGCCCTTTGATGCCCAGATGCCTCTCCCGCAGGCAAGGCGTGTGTCTCGAGGATCAATTGCATGGCTGCCAATGTCGATACAGCCAACATCGAGGCAGACTGCTGCACAGTCAAGTGCACTGCAATCTGTTCTTCGAGAGCCTGCAGAAGGCATTTTTCCATGGGTGCCAATTCCAAAGGCTGCGGGCCCACAGCAACTTTGACCGATGTACCCGGGATCTGAATAGGGTTATTGGCAGCTTGGTCTCAGCTCTCGGTAGGCCGTTGCTGCCCCCTCAATGTATTGGAGGATGAGCTCTCCTCCTTTGGGACAGCTTATAGGGATGCCCTTGCAGACCCTCATCGCTCTCTATGCCATGCCTTGAGGGGCTCTGACACTGATAAACCAGAGTCTTCACTCAATGTTCGGTGCAATCTCCCTTCAGCATTGATGAAGATGAAGCCAAATCTTGCCTCATCCTCGTGTAGAGCTCAATCAATGACCAATGCTCCGGGACACTGCAGGTGCTCGGCTCCAAGTGGGCTTGAGAACTCCTCGATATCGATGCACTGCCAGCGACCAATGCAGCATTTGAAGCCATTAAGACCAGTGCCATCGATGCAAATGTTCATGGATCGGACTTGTGAGCACCAAAAGTGATTTGCGCTGCTTCTCTCGACCCTTGAGTCTTCTTTTTGTCATCTGCAAACACAAATTACAAGAAGAGGGCTGATGATTGGGTCCCAAGCACTGAAGGCACCAACTATGAGTATCCATGGCGGATATGGTCCTTGTGCACCAGGAACACTTCTTGAACCCACTGGCCAGTTTTTGGGACATGTCACCCAAAAAGGTAGCCATGACAAAATAAAATGGCTTGATTTTTAAAAAGTGGAGGCCCAGCCGTAGCACCGGCACCTAAAGGGAGAGAGGTGCTGCAGAAAAGAAAAAACTTTTAACAATCGAAAATGGAAATACAAAAAGGAAAAGAGAAGTAAACATGATGGCAGGCAATTACAGTGAAAATCAGATGGCACAGGATCCCTGAAGGGGGAAAACCAATTACCAAGCGGAGACACGTCAGAATACGTCTGTTGGGCTCCACAGAAAAATTAAGACTAGTTCAAGATGGCGCTGTGGCAGCAGGCAGGAAGATGACGTGCAAGCATAGTGGAACCTCACAAAAGCTTCCAGTAGTAGCTGGGGAGCGTTCCCATGTGGCTCCCTCGGATGACGTCACCCATACATGAGAAATTCATTCCTGCTTGTCCACAGAGAATGATTGTCTCTCCTTCCAAGTTTAGGACCTTGTTGATTCATTAATTGTAAACCGCTTTGGCTCTGAAATAAAGCGGTATATAAAAACAGCTAAATGTCTCTATTAGCCCAAGTAAATCATATTTTGAAGTACATAACAAATCATTAATTAGGGAAGTTTTGTGTTTCACAGAACGCATATTAAAACAAGCTAAAAACAGCAAGTACCGATCTAAATAAAGGATGGCCAACAGTCAGACATTCAGTCAGTACTGCTATCAAATTAGTTAACCTTGCCCCTAAACCAGGGGTCTCAAACATGCGGCCCACGGGCCACATGCGGCCCGCGAGAGCATTTTGTGCGGCCCGCGACCCCATTTCACTTTTCTCATCTGATTGCCTGGCGCGGCCGCGTGGGGTTAAAAAATACTCTCAGTCTTCTCCCGAGTCACGAGCCTGCCCTCAACCAATGAGAGACAGGAAGGAGGGGGGGGGCAGCCAGCCGAACGCCACGAGGCACCACGCGCCCTCGAGGATCCATTTTGTGCACAGCGCGGGCAGGTATGGAGGCAGCCCCCGGAATTCCCCGATGTTAGCCAGCCCTGCCTCCCTCAGTCCCTCTCCTCTTCGGCTTTCAGAGCCGCGAAGGGAGAGCTTCTCCCTCGCGACTCTGTTAAGCTCGCCGGGGCAGATGGGAAATTTCCCATAAGCCTCAGCGGGCTTAGCAGGGTCGCGAGGGAGGAACTCTCCCTTCGCGGTTCTAAGCTGAAGCAGAGAAGGACTGAGGGAGGGAAGTAAGCAGGCAGGCAGGGAGGGAGGGCTGGCTCTGCCGGGCAGGGGGGGTCCCGCGGGATATTTGATTTTGCCACGGCTGATTGGGGGGGGGGGTAGGACTGGTAATGTGCTGTGGGTTGATGGGGGGTGGGTTAGGACTGGTAATGCCACGGGGGGGGTTAGGACGGGTAATGTGCTGGGGGTTGTTGGGGGGGGGGTTAGGACTGGTAATGCCACTGGGGGGGGGTTAGGACTGGTAATGTGCTGTGGGTTGATGGGGGGGTTAGGACTGGTAATGCCACTGGGGGGGGTTAGGACTGGTAATGTGCTGTGGGTTGATGGGGGGGGTTAGGACAGGTAATTCCACTGGGGGGGTTTAGGACTTGTAATGTGCTGTGGGCTGGTGGGGTTTTGGACTGGTAACGTGCTGTGGGCTGATGGGGGGGGGGGGTTAGGACTAGTAATGCCACTGGGGGGGTTTAGGACTGGGTAATGTGCTGTGGGCTGATGGGGGGGGTTAGGACTAGTAATGCCACTGGGGGGGTTTAGGACTGGTAATGTGCTGTGGGCTGATGGGGGGTGGGTTTAAGACTAGTAATGCCACTGGGGGGGGGTTAGGATTGGTAATGCCACTGGGGGGGATGGAGCTGGGAAGGTAAAATGGAGAGGGAAAAAATATTTTGTGCGGGAGGGAAGACAAATCTACAATTAGCCAGGTTTTGGGAGAGTAAGTGGAGATTGAGGATGGAGGGGTAATATTTGAGTGGATAAAATAGGAATGAGGAAAGAGCAAAAGGAGAAAGATTAGTATGTTAAAGCAGATGTAGAGAGAGAATGAAAAAAAAAACTAGAAGAGAGAAAAAGGACAAATGGACAGCAGACGATGGAGAGTTAGCAGAAGACACGAAGAAACCATAAGAAAGTGGCTGGAACAATTGCAACTGAAAAAAAATGCACAAAAGGTAGGAAAATATCTCTTTATTTTGAATTTATTAACTGGAATATGTCAGCTCTGGGAAATGTGCATCATTAATGTCTGTGCTTTGTTTAGTACAAGAAATTAATTTATAGTTTTATTTCTACAGTGTTGTTGTACATTCCAAGTTTGGCTTTTGGGGTTCCCCAATTTAATTATTGTCTTCCTGTTTCTAAATTGTGATTCCTTGTTTGGTAATGGTGTATGTTCTGCATGTGTAACTGAGCTGAGGTATTCTGTTTATATAATTCCTATTTGACATTGCTACTTGTTCTCTTTTCCCAGTAGGTCATGTATTGTTGTTCTCTGAAATGTATTGATTTAATATTTGCAGTGTTGCCTTTTGATAGGTAGGGTCTGGTGCTTTGTGAGTCCTGGTAGTGCTGTTATGATATGGGGGGTTTGCTATGGATTCTAAATGGGCAGTGTTTGTAGTAGTTCCTAATGTGCCTGGCGGTTGGCACTGGATTATAGTAATATAGAAATTGTTTAGTCTTTCTTTATCCATATACTCATTATGCAACATTATGCAAATATTTATGCAAATGAGGCCCCTTATGCAAATGAGGCCCTGTGTCTTATGCGGCCCCCGGGTTACTTTACAAGTCCTCATTTGGCCTTCAAAGCAATTTGAGTTTGAGACCCCTGCCCTAAACATATTCTCTTCTACCAGCATTACTCAACAAAACAGCAGTATAGCATGTGTGTGAAATATAGGTAAAACTAAGGACAATGCAAACCAACAAAAAATCTAAAGAACACCTAAAAACCCATATTAACTTTACCCACCCTCAATATACTGTAGTTTCCATACATCTGTCAAGGGTAATGCCAGAATTTAAAGAGCCAGTGGGCGACATCATCAATATGCGTCTGCTGATCTGATGGCTACCATGCCAAGTCCCAGACAGCAGCATGCAGTGCAGTACTTGAAGGCAACAGCAGGCAAAGTGCACAGTACAGGAAGGAAGCTGTCAATCACTGTCAGCTTATAACAAGATGCCTCATGATAATGCTGGACTTTAAAGGGCTAGCAGATGACATCATCAATAGGTGATTGCCAATCCGACAGCTACCATGGCAAATGTTCCAAACAGCAGCACTCAATGAAATACTTGAAGGTAACAGCAGGCTGTCAAAGTGCACAGTACAGGCAGCAAGCTGTCGATTAATCTCAGCTTATAACCAAATGCCTCACAGTAATACAAGAATTTAATAGTTTACATTATAGTAGTTTACATTATTTTAGAGTCACAAATTAATTCAGGATGGGCATGTTTGTCATGATATGTTTTCAGAAATCAGCTTACTTAGACATGAGAAATCATGTATAGTTCTTGTCAAGCTATTACAGCAAGGAAAAGGTATTTGTGATGCAGAATGAGAGGCAGATAAAGCAAAAGAATTAACTATAAATCTATATTACCTGTTACATATTAAAACAGTAGTAAAATGCAAATAATTTGAACCTTAAATATGCATACAGGATGAGAATGGAGGAATAGCGGGTTGGGAACCAGGGAAGTCAGGGTTCAAAACCACTGAAGTTCCTTGTGGCCATGAGCAAGTCACTTAACCTTTCACTGCCTCAAGTAGAAAATTATATTGCAAGCCCTCTAGGTTCAGGGAAATACATACTGTACCTGAATGTAACTTGCGTTGAACTGTTATTGGAAAGGCATGAGCTAATACATACAAATAAATAGAATACATAGATAGCTGTACAGTTAATACCGTGCAGACCACTAAACCTTTAGACATCACTTCAGGACTCTGTGAGGGCTTCAAACAAAGCAATGAGATTTTGGCACCCTCAAATTGCTCATCAATGGCCTATTGGAGTTAGTAGCTTTTCAGCAAGGTGGACTATATTTAAAGGTTAATATTTACTGTACAAGCAAGTTCTCTTTATTAGCTTACTTACCAATCTGAAGGATCGGAGAACTGATAATCCTTCCACATCTGCAAGACGCAGCTCTACTAAACTTAGAGTGACAATAATAGCATCAAAAATATTCCAGCCTTCTTGGAAATAATAATAGGGATCTAGGGCAATTAGCTTGAGAACCATTTCTGCTGTAAAGATCCCAGTAAAGACCTAGATGTAAAAATGAATGTATTAATCCAATAATGTAACTACAGTCATCCAGATTTCTACTTATCCACTTGTGTGGACTCTACTTTTAAAATAGTTTTATCTATACTGTGTTAACAAAAACATGTTTTACTATATAGGAGGTCATTTTAGAAGCATCTACGCAGATACAAATAGTGATTTTAGAAAGCCGCTATTTACAACTGTACATCCCCCTGGGAAGGAGAGATTCCAAGGAGGTGTGCTTTGGGCACTGCCAAAAAAAGAGATGTACAATTTCCATTTTACAAATGGCAAGCACATCTATATCAGAAAATGTTCTCAGCAAGGCACGTACATGTACCAGCTACCTGTTTAGATCTTGGGTCTAAATAAAGGAGCAGGTGCAAAACAAAATCAACCCCATAAGATTCAATCAAACACACAAAGTCCCCTCCCAACCTTTACTGGGGGTCTCCCTGATAGCTGGTGGGGGGTGGGGAAGGAATAATATCTAGACATTCCTGCCCCTTTGGTACCTGGATTTAGTGGTGTCTCTGATCTCCTAATGGTTCCTGACCCAGGCACCAATGGGGCAGGAGCATTCGGGGATTGCTCCTGCCCCCTCCCCTCTAGCCACCAAGAATATCCCCAGTATGAGCTGGGGGGGGGGGTTGTTTAAGAGATTAAGTTGTATGCTGGGGACTCAGGGGATGACACTATGTGCTAAGGCGGGGATAGGGGGTGAGATTGCAGCAGGGTTTTTCCCATGGCCCTTTTAAAAGATAGCAAGTCTGGCATGGGACCCACTGACTATGTTACTATAGCTACGAACCTCTGATGTCCCTGGCTGCAGCAGTACACATTTATGAGATTGGGACACTCTTTCTTCCAATGTGCGGCACTATGAAATTGCTGCTCCCACTGGAGAAGCTGGCAGATGCCCAGTATCCTTTTACATATTTTACAAAAGGCTCTACATTCA
Organism: Ichthyophis bannanicus; assembly: GCA_033557465.1. Classification (NCBI taxonomy): domain Eukaryota; kingdom Metazoa; phylum Chordata; class Amphibia; order Gymnophiona; family Ichthyophiidae; genus Ichthyophis; species Ichthyophis bannanicus. The sequence continues at coordinate 640,650,926 of CM066036.1, read as the reverse complement.
ACAGAACATTTTGTAAAATACAAGAGGGATTGAGCACATTCTGACCTGGATGTTTCAAATCCATTCTCAAAACCCTATCTAAAATGGGCCATTTATTCTACTGGTTCTAGGTATATGGAAGTTTGGTATTCCCCAACAATTTGGTTTAATATGTCTACAGGTGGTTTCACTCCTTTCTCTATGCCCGCTCAGCTTCAGTTCTTCCTGCCTCCTCCACCATGCCACCGTCCGCTCCCTTTCCTCTACCTTGTGGGGTCCCCCAGGGTTCCGTCTTGGCCCCTCTTCTGTTTAATCTGTTCCTGGTACCCCTTACACTAGTCATCCAGCAATTCGGGATATCTGCTTTCTACTATGCGGATGACATTCTTCTTCTTCACCACACATCCCCTTCCCACCCCGACCTCACTCCTCTAAATAACTGCCTCTCAGCCGTCACACACTGGCTGACCCAGAACTGTCTTCACCTTAACCTGACTAAGACCACCGCCATTTGGTTCCCTCACAGTCACCCTTCCCCCCCTCTGGCCCCTTCCCTTTCCAACACCCCTATATCCTTGGTCACCTCTTTTCGTTATCTCGGTGTTCTCTTTGACTCGGACCTCACTTTTCACGCTCATATTTCCCATATCACTAAAACCTCTTTCTATTTTCTACGCCAAATTCGGGCCATTCGTCCCTTCCTCTCCATTTCTGCTCTTTCCACACTACTTCTCTCCTTAGTTATGTCCCGGGTCGACTTCTCTAACTCTATCCTCACTGGTTTGTCTTCTTCCCAACTTCATCGCCTTCAGAGAATCCAAAACACCGCAGCTCGCCTTCTCACACACTCGTCCCCCTATCACCACATAACCCCTCTTCTCATCCATCTACACTGGTTACCCGTTTCCTTTCGTTCCCAGTACAAACTACTCACCTTAGTTCACAAGGCCCTTCACACCAGTACCCCACAATATCTAGCTGACCTTATTCATTTTCACACTCCCAGGCACACCCCCCGCTCTTTCCATCTGAACCGTCTCACCCTTCCTTCCCCTGCTGCTGCCCGCCTCCAATCCACCCGCTCTTCAGCTTTCTTCTTTATTGGTCCCGCGCTATGGAATTCCCTTCCCACTTCCCTTCGTTTAGAACCCTGTCATGCAACATTCAAACAGCAGCTAAAAACCCACCTTTTCTCCATGGCCTTTAACCTCCCTACCTCCTCTTCCCCCCTATAATTCTATTTCTCTCCCCTACTGTTTCTTACCCCACTTTGCTTTTAAATTGTAAATTTCCTTTCCTTTCCGGCTTCATGCCTTTTATTGATTTTTATTTATTGTACACCGCTTTGCTTTTACTGAAGGGCGGTCAATCAAGTTTTAATAAACATAAACATAAACAATATGTAAAGAGCTAAGTAACATCATATAATCTTAGAAAGGGGAGTTACAGAAAACACAGAAACAGGAATATGTAAATATTCTAAATGGGATTCTAGAACCCCACTCTACTTAATGACTCTTTATCATATCTAGTGCTGTAAACTGCCATCTCGCTAGACCTGGTGTGTGGGGGTAAGGAGAAGGTACAGGCAAATATCAAGTAAGAATAAAGACATAACTTTGGAGGTATGTAATATCTGTCTTTCTCATGATTAAGTTAATCTCCATTTCATCTAACATGATCAAAAATTACGGCACTCAAAGCTTGCCAAAAAAGTATGTCAGTCAATGTATTTAGCTACTACTTTAACCTTCTATGTTTAAATAGTGCTGTCTATTCTACAGAATGTCAATTTGTATAGTAAGGTACTCGATTAAAATTTAGTTTATGTTAAAGTCTTTGAAAAGTAAGTATGACACAACTAAGATTGGTTTACAGATTTTCAAAACATCTCAAATCTTCAGAAATATTTTATAAAGAATTATGTAAGTCAGGGCTTTTTTGAGGGGGTATGTGGTGGTACAATGTACTGGCACCTTTTGGATTACCTACGTAGACTTGGGTTTAGCACCTATTACTTTTGAGAATGTGCAACATGGAAGCATCCCCCCCAGTGAGATCTTCAGGGTAATGGGCAAACAACCTATATTTGTCACTTTCAGAGAGAGGGTGCTGAATTTGGACCATTGTGTTCTTAGGTGCTTACTCCTTAATGGTAAAGAGGTCATGCTGTTAAACCAACAGCCTAATATTGAGTCAATGAGCTTAGTGAATTCTTCCATTACCACTATTAATCATTATCCAGATTGGTAATTAATAACGAACCAGCTGATTTGTGCACCAGCACAATTCTTGCTTCAAAGCAAATATCAATGATAACTGCACTGGGACGGTTTGATGACGATCTTCCTCAGACAACTTTAGCAGCCTCTCCTATTTTGAAGGCACTTTGAGGGTAAGTTTATAATAACAGGACGCCAAGAGTAGTTGTCTACATAGGTGCTTATGTAGGCGCTATTTTGTAAAGATTGGGAGGTGCGTACTTGTCTACTTGTCTTTAGAAAATATAAGCATACATGGCAAAGAACGTGCCATCAATCTAAGCCTGATCATGTGCAGCTGCTCAAGAGTAGGTACTTTACACACATATGCACATAGATTAATGCATTTTATTATTTATTTATTTGTGGTATTTTACATATTGCCATTCAAGATAACACCATGGCAATGTACAATACAACCAGGTTAGTACAGACAGTAGGAAAAAAAATTGGGTTAAAAATTAGTAAATGTAAGTAGGAGCATATAACTTGACGTTACAAAGAAATCAGTAGAGACAGGAGTATAACGGCAGCCCAGCCTGTGCCCTCACCTATGCCTAACAGCAAAGAATGCACCTTCATGCCAAAGCATGTACTTTTACACTGTAGCAGCGAAGTGCATGCAATGAATAAAACCAGGAGTCAGCTGCAGGATCCAAGCCAATTTATTGTGCACAGGCTCAGACAGGAGCGTGTCCAAATAGTGGCTGAGCAATGGAGTACAGGAGCAAATTCCTTATATACAATTTTTACAGTTTGATACAGGCAAACTTTCTATTGGTCCCAACGCCCCTTGCACCTGTCCAATCGGGGACCCTCTCTGGGCCTAGCTCCCTGTTCCCCCTTCTCAGGCTATTCTAACAAAGGCATAGTCTTAGATATTGATACATTTCTACTTCAAGGCCATTTCTAGCTCAGAGAATGCAAGAACATGTCTATCATCAGTATAGAGTAGGGTTGCCAACTGGCCGGTTTTCAGCCGGCCTGGCCGGTTTTTCCATGGCCAGGCCGGCTGCCGGCGCAGAGGTAAAACCGGCCATTGAAAAGCCGGTTTTTTGCTCTGGCCGCAAGATCGGGAGCAGCCAGAGCAAAAAACCGGCTTTTCTCCCAACCCGTCAAAAAAAAAAAACCTTTCCCGGGGCGGCTCACACACCGGAGGGCTTCAGAGGGAGCCGGGGAAGCCCGCGCGAGGCCCCGGCTCCCTCTGTACAGCCGCCAGTGTGAAGAGCCTTTTCCTTCACGCTGGCGGCTGTTTCTGTAAACCGCGATTGGTGGGAAAGGTTAAAGGCAATGCCCAGAAAGCACTGACGTTGCACTCTGACAAGGCTGAAAGTTTGCTTGCTGCACACGAGGAGCATCTCCAGTTGGTAGATAAGCACAGCAAACAAATTTTGGCGCTGCAACATGATCTAGAAGATAGCAATAACAGATTGCGAAGGAACAACATAAGAATCCTTGGGGTCCCTGAGGGAGCAAACATTCTCTCTTTCCTCAAAGTTACAATACCTATGCTGTTGAAACTTGAGTTCACAAAGCTGTTTGAAATTCAAAGAGCTCACCAGATCCCAGCGCACCCCACTGCACATGGGAAACGTCCTCGACCGATCTTATTGCGCACACTGAGGCACCAGCAAGCTGTGCAAATAATGGAGGCTACTAAGAAGTGCTCACCAGTATCCCTGGAAGGGCGTAAGCTTCTGTTCTTTCCAGACTACGCCAAATCTACCATGGACAGAAGGAAGAAACGCCTTGTGCTCCGGCCATGACTCCAGCAACTTAAGTGTGGTACAGCCTGTTTTATCCAGCATGCATGAGAGTGACCCTGCACAACAAGACCAGATCGTTCAATGATCCGGAGGCATTAAAGGCTTTCCTCGAGGATAAAGAGCAAGCTCAAATGTGCTAGCCGTACATGGGACATGCACTTTAATCTTTATTAGTGCTTGTACTATTGGTGGCCCTCGGGAAAATCACGTAGGTTTGGATCATTCCATGTTCAGGTATGATTCCCAGAGGCAACAGCGATGTTATGGTGATCATCTACATCTAGGAGTATAAGGTGTGCTAATTCTAAGATTGACCATCGCATAATGATAAACCTCTGTTAGAATGTTAAACTAGTCCTTCCTTAATTGCCTTAGTTGCCTCAGCAGTGGCAGGTATGTGGGACCTTAACGCCCTCTATACAGAGACTTTAAGATTGCTGAAAGACTGTTAGTCACCTTAAATTAGATGCTGTTCACTCCTTTATGTGGTCCCCAGTGTCCGCTTTGAGCACTGCTGGCTCACTCGTATGGGTGGCTGGTTTATATGCCCTCCCCGTGTTGCCCCAGGTTGTTGATGTTATGCATGGTATCCTGGCTCATTTTAATAAGAACATAAGATATGCCATACTGGGTCAGACCAAGGTCCATCAAGCTCAGTATCCTGTTTCCAACAGTGGCCAAACTAGGTCATCAGTACCTAGTAGTTTCCCCAAAAGACACAGGTTCCTCAATGCCTGTGTTGGGTCAAGCAGTGATATCCTGTGTCCCTTTTATGGTTTATGGACCTTTCCTCCAGAAACTTGTCCAAACCTTTTTTAAACCCAGCTACACTAACAGCTTTTACTACATCCTCCAGTAACAAATTCCAGAGTTTGATTACACGTTGAGTGAAAAAATATTTTCTCTTATTAGTCTTAAATAGGTTACCCTGTAGCTTCATTGCATGTACCCTAGTCTTTTTATATTCTGATGACATAAACAATCGATCTATGTTTACCCGTTCCACTCCATTCATTAATTTATAGACCTCTATGATATCTCCCCTCAGCCATCTCTTTTCTAGGTTGAAGAACCCTAACCATTTTAGCCTCTATTCATAGGAGAATCATTCCATCCCTTTTACCATTTCGGTGTCTCTTCTCTATACCTTTTCTAATAACGCTACATCCTTTTTAAGATAGGGCGACCAAAATTGCACACAATATTCAAGGTGCAGTCGCACCATGGAACGATACAAAGGCATTATAATATCCTTTGTTTTATTTTCCATTCCTTTCCTTATGATACCTAGCATTCTATTTGCTCTCTTGGCCGCCACTGCACACTGGGGGGATGTTTTTAACATGTTGTCCACAATGACGCCTAAATCTTTTTCCTGGGGGGTGGTTCCCAATGTGGAACCTTGCATCGTGTAACCATAGTTTGGTTTGTTCTTTCCTAGGTGCATAACTTTGCACTTATCCACATTAAATTTCATCTGCCATTTGGATGCCCAGTCCTCCAATTTATCAAGATCCTCTTGCAATTTTCCACAATCCTCGGGTTTTAACAACTTTAAATAGTTTTGTGTCATCTGCAAATTTGATAACCTCACTCGTTATTCCCTTTTCCAGGACATTTATGAATTTGTCAAAAAGCAGCAGACCCAGCACAGATCCCTGCAGTACTCCACTATTCACCTTTTTCCACTGGGAAAATTGGCCATTTAGTCCTACCCTCTGCTTTTTATCTTTTAACTAGTTCCTGATCCACAATAGTACACTGCCTCCTATCTCATGACTTTTGTCTTGAAGGACTAGAAAGGGGGACTGTTACTTCTGGAGAGAAATCTGCAACTGTGAGTATATACTTCTGGTAATTTTCTAAAAAGAATTCTTTGTATTAAAGCTACTTAATCTGTGAACCCACTGTTTTTTGTTGGATCAGTTAGGGCCTAGTAGCAGCAATTAAAGTTTGAATTTAAAACACAGAGTAGAGCTTTCTGGTTACATTTCATACCCAGCAGAGTGCTTGTAGTTTAAATTTAATAGTCACTCAGGGCCAAGTAACCGCAAAGTACTTTTAGTTTAAATTTAACACACAGAAGAGAGCTTTCTGGTTAAATTTAGTACCCAGCAGAGAGCTTGTAGTTTAAATTTCATAAGAAGTTAGAGCCTAGCAGCAGCTAAGAGCTATAATTTAAATCAAATCAGAATTTAGCTTACCTCAGCAGCACAAGACAGGGTACTGTGTAGCAGCCCTCTTTTAATAAGTGTTATTTCCCTCCCTCCCCTGGGATAATCATAGCTTTATAGGTACTTACACATCTTAAAAGACAGGAGGTGCTTTCAGGTGAAGCTCATTACCCAAATCAGTCATACACTAAGGATCTGAGATTAATTAAGCTTCAGGTGAACAAGGTATATTAAATGTATTAGGTACAGTTTTATTGGTATAAATACCCATAGCAACCCCTAGTAAGTAAGAACTTAAAGATCTAGACACAAACTTAAAACTAAGATGCAGACAGCAGTCAAGCAGCGGGATGGGGGCTTTCCAGTCTTTTGCATTGAGTGTCACATGTATGATTTTCTCCCAGTTGGTGAGAGGTCGTACGTGTGCACTAGTTGCAAGGAGCTCTTCGCTCTCAGGGAACAAGTCCGTTCTCTAGAGGCTAAAGTAGCAGACTTGGAAAACATAAAAAGCCTACCTTTGGGATTCCATAATTTTCACCTGATGCAGGGCCACAGATGATATGGATGGCTCGAAACGTGGCACGTTGTGTCTTCTGGATTCTCTGATGGCTGATTTTGAAGCAACTAAGCTAAGTTTTTCAAGCATTTAAAATGATTAAAATGGACTGACCACGGCGAGGAGTGGGTAGTTCTCCTGCTTCCTTTGAATGGTTACTCCGACAAAAAGAGAGTGTATTTATTAATTTTATGATTAGTGATTCACTTACACGGAAGGTTCTGTGTACTGGGGTACTTTATATTTGGATTTTACGGATTTTACCTGGTGCTGGGGATTTTTTCTTGATTGGAAAACATAAGACAGACAGAGAGGTACATAGACGAGACCTACAGGGATATAGTCCTGAAGTCCCACCTCCAGTCTGGCAGCACCCCTGTTGCCATGGAGGAGAGAGGTCACGTGACAGGAGAGCATCACCCTGGTGTGGCAGGAAGTGATCCTGTAACTAGGACCTGTCCTCCAGGTGATGTAAAACCCTCTCGCACCGAGGAAGTTTCTCCAGGGCCATGTGCCCATGAGGGAAGGGTTAGGACAGCCATTATAGTTGGTGATTCGATCATTAGGCATGTAGATAGCTGGGTGGCTGGTGGACGTGAGGATCGCCTGGTAACATGCCTGCCTGGTGCGAAGGTAGCGGACCTCACGCGCCACCTAGATAAGGTCTTAGATAGTGCTGGGGAGGAGTCTGCTGTCTTGGTACATGTCGGTACCAATGACATAGGAAAATGTGGTAGGGAGGTTCTGGAGGCAAAATTTAGGCTTTTAGGTAGGAAGTTGAAATCCAGAACTTCCATGGTAGCATTCTCCGAAATGCTTCCTGTTCCACGCACAAGACCCAAAAGGCAGGCAGAGCTCCGGAGTCTCAATGCGTGGATGAGACAATGGTGCAGAGATGAGGGTTTTGGATTTGTTAGGAACTGGAAGACATTCTGGGGAAAGAAGGGGCTCTTCCGAAGGGATGGGCTTCACCTTAACCGGGATGGAACCAGGCTGCTGGCATTAACCTTTAAAAAGGAGATAGAGCAGCTTTTAAACTAGATATTAGGGGAAAGCCGACAGTCGCCCAAGAGCGGATGGTTCGGAAGAATGTATCCTTGAAGGATACTACCAAAAGCAGAGAGGTTCCACAAAAGAGTAAAGTAGCCCAAATGCCCTCAAGTATGGAGCAGACAGAGCTTAAATATCCCAATTTACCCATGTCTAACAATAGCCAAATTAACATGAATAAAATACATTCTCTAAAATGCTTGTATGCAAATGCTAGAAGTCTAAAGAATAAGATGGGAGAGTTAGAATATATAGCACTAAATGAAAGGTTAGATATCATTGGAATATCAGAGACATGGTGGAAGGAGGACAACCAGTGGGACACTGTGATACCTGGGTACAAACTATATCGTAATGATAGAGCTGATCAAATTGGTGGAGGGGTTGCGCTCTATGTTAGAGAGGGCATTGACTCAGAAAGGATTAAAGTTTTGCAGGAAACAAAATCTGCTGTAGAATCTATATGGATTGAAATTCCATATAAAAGGGGGAAGGCAATGGCAGTGGGGGTGTACTATCGAGCACCTGGCCAGAATGACCAAATGGATGATGAAATGCTCAAAGAAATCAAGGAAGCTAACAAAAGTTACAGCGCAGTAATAATAATGGGCGATTTCAATTACCCCGGTATCGACTGGGTCAGTGTCACGTCAGGACATGCTAGGGAGATAAAGTTCCTAGATGAAATAAATGACTGCTTCTTGGAGCAGCTGGTTCATGAACCGACCAGAGGGGAAGCCATATTAGACCTAGTCCTTAGTGGAACACCAGATCTAGTGCAAGAGATAAGGGTGCTGGGGCTACTTGGCAATAGTGATCATAGCATGATCGCCTTTGATTTAATTAGTGGAGGAGGGATAGTAAGGAAATCCACAGTACTACCTTTTAACTTTCGAAAGGGAGACTATGATAAAATGAGGAAAACGGTTAAGAAAAAACTAAAAGGAGCAGTTGCAAAGGTTAAAGACGTACATCAGGCTTGGCTGTTGTTGAAAAATACTATCTTGGAAGCCCAGACCAGCTGTATTCCACGCTTTAAGAAAAGTGGAAGGAAGTCCATAAAACTGCCAGCATGGTTTAAAGGTAAGGTCAGAGAGGCTGTTGTTGCCAAAAAAGCATCTTTCAGGAAATGGAAAAAAGAGCCAAACGACGAAACCTGGAAACAGCACAAGCACTGGCAAGTCAAATGCAAGGCATTGATAAGGCAGGCAAAGGGAGAATTTGAGAAGAAGCTTGCTGCGGAAGCAAAAACGCAAAGTAAAGACCTTTTCAAGTACATTCGTAGCAAAAAACCTGTGAGTCAGTTGGTCCATTAGATGATAAAGGGGTTAAAGGAGCACTAAGGGGTGACAAGGCGATAGCGGAGAGATTGAATGAAATCTTTGCTTCAGTCTTTACTGAGGAAGATGTAGGGATGTTACCCATGACTGAAGTGGTATTTAAAGGTGTGGAAGAATTGAAGGAAATATCGATACATCGGAAAGATGTATTACAACTATTAGATAAACTGAAGAGTAGCAAATCACCTGGGCCGGATGGTATACATCCAAGGGTGTTGAAAGAACTGAAATATGAGATTGCAGACCTGCTATTAGTAATCTGTGAACTATCATTAAAATCATCTCTAATACCTGAAGATTGGAGGATCGCCAATGTAACACCAATTTTTAAAAAGGGTTCCAGGGGTGATCCGGGAAACTACAGACCGGTGAGCCTGACGTCAGTACCGGGCAAAATGGTAGAAACCATCATAAAGAATAAAATTACTCAGCATGTAGATAGTCATGACCTAATGGGAGACAGTCAACATGGCTTTAGACAAGGAAGATCTTGTCTTACTAATCTGTTATGTTTCTTTGAAGGTGGACAAAGGTGAGTCAGTTGATATTGTGTATCTGGACTTTCAGAAAGCCTTTGACAAGGTCCCTCATCAGAGACCTTTGGCAAAACTAAAGAGTCATGGGATAGGAGGCAGTGTACTATTGTGGATCAGGAACTGGTTAAAAGATAGAAAGCAGAGGGTAGGGCTAAATGGCCAATTTTCCCAATGGAGAAAGGTGAATAGTGGTGTACCCCAGGGATCTGTGCTGGGTCCGCTGCTTTTTGACATATTCATAAATGACCTGGAAAGTGGAATAACGAGTGAGGTTATCAAATTTGCAGATGACACAAAACTATTTAAAGTTGTTAAAACCCAAGAGGATTGTGGAAAATTGCAAGAGGATCTTGATAAATTGGAAGACTGGGCATCAAAATGGCAGATGAAATTTAATGTGGACAAGTGCAAGGTTATGCACCTAGGGAAGAACAACCCAAACTAGGGTTACACGATGCAAGGTTCCACATTGGGAACCACCACCCAGGAAAAAGATTTAGGCGTCATTGTGGATACCATGTTAAAACCCTCGGCCCAGTGTGCAGCGGCGGCCAAGAGAGCAAATAGAATGCTAGGTATGATAAGGAAAGGAATGGAAAATAAAACAAAAGATATTATAATGCCTCTATATCGTTCCATGGTGAGACCGCACCTTGAATATTGTGTGCAAGTCTGGTCGCCGTATCTTAAAAAGGATATAGCGATTTTAGAAAAGGTTCAGAGAAGAGCCACCAAAATGGTAAAGGGGATGGAAGGATACTCCTATGAAGAAAGGCTAAAAAGGTTGGGGCTCTTTAACCTGGAAAAGAGACGGCTGAGGGGAGATATGATAGAAGTCTATAAATTAATGAACGGAGTGGAACGGGTAAACGTAGATCGATTGTTTACCTTATCAGAATATTGAAAGACTAGGGGACATGCAATGAAGCTACAGGGTAAACTATTTAAGACTAATAAAAGAAAATATTTTTTCACTCAACGTGTAATCAAACTCTGGAATTTGTTACCGGAGGATGTAGTAAAGGCTGTTAGTGTAGCTGGGTGTAAAAAAGGTTTGGACAAGTTCCTGGAGGAAAGGTCCATAAACCATTATTAAGAAGGGACCCAGGATATCAATGCTTGAACCAATACAAGCATTGTGGAACCTGTGTCCCTTGGGGAAACTGCTAGGTACGTATGACCTAGATTGGCCACTGTTGGAAACAGAATACTGGGCTTGATGGACCTTGGTCTGACCCATTATGGCATATCTTATGTTCTTATGTTAGTTTTGCCAAAAGTCTTTGATGAGGGACCTTGTCAAAGGCTTTCTGAAAGTCCAGATACACTATATCAACCGACTCAGTTTTGTCTACCTGTTTATTCACATCTTCAAAAAAACATAGCAGATTAGTAAGACAAGATCTTCCTTGTCTAAAGCCACGTTGGCTGTCTCCCATTAATCCATGACTATCTACATGTTGAGTAATTTTGTTCTTTATGATGGTTCCTACCATTTTTCCCGGTACTGACGTCAGGCTCACCGATCCGTAGTTTCCCAGATCACCCATGGACCCCTTTTTAAAAATTGTCGTTACGTTGGCCATCCTCCAATCTTCAGGTACTACAGATGATTTTAAGGATAGTTCACAGATTACTAATAGCAAGTCTGCAATCTCATATTTCAGTTCTTTCAACACCCTTGGATGTATACCATCCGGTCCAGGTGATTTGCTACTCTCCAGTTTATCAAATAGTTGTAATACATCTTCCCAGTGTATCGATATTTCTTTCAATTCTTCCGCAGTATCACCTTTAAATATCACTTCAGTCATGGGTAACATCCCTACATCTACTTCAGTAAAGACCGAAGCAAAGAATTCATTCAGTCTCTCCGCTATAGCCTTGTCCCCTCTTACTGCCCCTTTTACCCCTCTATCACCTAATGATCCAACTGACTCTCTTCTAGGTTTTTTGCTATGAATGTGCTTGAAAAAGTCTTTATTACATGTTTTAGGACCCCATATATGGCACCAATGGCTTGACACAGTTGTCTATCAAATAGTATGTATGCTGTGTTTTATGTTCAGGGATAACTTACTAAGGCTCAATGTTATAAGCTGTTACATGAACCCTTCCAGGTGGCAAGAACATAGTGACTTGGAAAGCATGTGTAGTAGTTCCAGCCCCTCTTGGAGCCAACATAGTGTTCTAGGACTTCCATTGCTGCTATTTTATGAATGTTATAGGCCCTTTTAAGATTCTGTCACTGAACGTTAAGAGCATTAATAGTATAAAACAAAAAAAAATCTTGATATATGCGAATCAGGGAAAAGCTGATATCCTTTTCCTACAGGAGACCTATTTATCTGCAACTCAGTCTCTGAAATTAAGTTCCAATTCATTTATAGTGGTAGCTTTTTCGGCTGCTATCTGGAAGCGAAATTGGGTAGCTATCCTGGTCAGGAAATCCTTATCTCCTGAAATAGTGCAGACGAGATCAGATATAGAAGGCCGGTGGATGAAAGCAGTAATCAAGTTGGGTCCCTTAGCGCTGGCTATTATCAACATATATGCCCCAAACATAGATGACCCAGAGTTCTTTAATGAGCTTGCTAAGGAGGCCACTGATTCTTCAGACTCCCCAATTGTAATGGGCGGGGACTTTAATCTCACCCAGGATCTTTTTGTGGATTGGAAGCCTTTTAGGTCACTTAAGCCTTCTAAAGCACATATCTCATTGCAATCGCTGATACGCAATGTGGACGTCTGGTGTTTGCAGCACCCTGTTGAGCAGGACTTCATGTTTGTTCACCCCCCCCCCCCCCCCATGGTTTGCAGTCACGCATTGACTTTTTCCTCATTTCTAAGACCCTTCTCCCAACAGTAACTAATTCAGAAATCCATGCTGCGCATATATCAGATCATGCAACCATCTCAATAGTTTTACAAGATACTCAGTCAAATGCCCCAGCAGCAGATTGGAGATTTGACAGATCCCTTCTTAGTAAGGTGGAGCTTGTTGCGGTCATTAGGGCTGCCATTCAGGAGTTCTTTAGCTTTAACTCCCCTGCATCAACCCCAGGATGGGCTTGGTGGGAAGGATTTAAAGCCTTCATATGCATGTCCATTATTAGCTTTGCTAGTACGTTTGGCCAAAACACACAAAGTCGAATTGTTGGCTTTGGATAAGCAGATAAAAGCAGGGGAGCGTATACTTAGCCAGCGGGAAAATCCCAATGTTTTACTTCATTTGCAATGGCTCAGATTCCAATATAATAGTTACTGGCAATCGAAGCAACTCGGATCGTTCATGCTCATCAGGGTGGATTCTATACTAAAGGCAACAGAACTGGGAGACTGCTTGCCAATTCCCTGAAAGCACGCAAAGAGGCATCGCGTATAGCGCATTATGGGATGAGTTGACTGAGAAAATGATAGTAAAAGATGAGGAAATTCTGGACACTTTTCGCTCAGGAAGGTGCATTCGAGCATCTAACAGCCAATTTAGCCCACCCTAGCCTGCCGGAAGATGAGGCAATAGCATTAGACAAGGAAGTTACAAGCAAGGAATTACAGGCTGTGATTGGGTCATTACCACCAGGTAAGGCGGCAGGTCTGGATGGGCTTCCCATTGAATTTTATAAGGTATTTTCTAAAGAGCTCATACCACACCTACAGCAGTACTGTTCTCTCCTGCTTGAAAAAGGCACAGACACAGATGCTTTTGCCTCAGCTTCCACTGTTGTCCTTGAAAAGCCAGGTAGAGATCCTGAGTTGGTAGGTAAATACCAACCTATTTCCCTGCTCAATGCAGACTACAAAATCTTTGCATCGGTATTGGCTAAGCGACTAGCTAAAGTCATCCCGTCTTTGATTCACCCAGACCAATGTGGATTTGTTGCTGTTCACGCCACGGCCAATAATGCCAGACTGTTCTGTCACATACTGTCGATGGTGGAGAATGAGGAAGGCCCTCTAGTTGGTTTGTCCCTGGATGCTGAAAAATCATTTGACCAGCTAGAGTGGTCTTTCCTGTTCTCTGCCCTCAAGTGGTTCAGAATTGGGAAGGGATTCTTAAATATTCTCTACATAATGCATGCCCGGCTGCAGGCCAGCATACTTGCAAATGCACATAAATCCCAGGACGTTCCACTTTGTCGAGGGACCTGCCAGGGTTGTCCCCTCTCATCGCTATTATTCAATCTAGCTTTGGAACTGTTGGCCCTCCTTCTTCGTCAATGTCCAGAAGTACAGGGTATAAACATTTCAGATACTAAAATAAAGCTTTCGGCATATACAGATGACCTTCTCCTGTTTGTTACTCCTGAGTCAATATCAGCGGTGGTAACGCTTATAGACAAATATTCACGGCTATCTGGCTACAAAATTAACATCTAAATCCATAGCATTCCCACTTAACCAGCAGACAACCAGATCAGATGTAGAAACCTTCCCATTTGTGTGGGAACCTAAAGCCATTAAGTATCCTGGCGTGTACTTTTGTTCCTCTCTCTCGAAAACATTAAAGTATAATGAATCTAAAATTCTATCACTAGTGCGAGATATGACAAGCAAGTGGTCTCCACTTTCTCTGTCCTGGTAGGGCCATCTCGAAACAATTAAGATGACCATCACCCCAAAAGTAAATTATATGTTGGAAATGCTACCCTTTTTCATGTCTGATGGGATCTATAAACAAATTGAAAGGCCACTAGTACAATTTCTATGGAAAAATAAGTCACCTAGAATAGCTACCAGGAAATTACAGAATAGGAAAGAGGAAGGAGGAATTAATTTTTCAGATTTCCGATCATATCATTGTGCCTTCTTCTTAAAACAGGGTTCTAAATAGGCGCTGGAGCCCTGCAACAATAGTCCAGTTTGGCTCACCTTAGTGGCGCGAATAGTGGCACCTGTTTCTAAGTATCTTCTCCCTGGTATGATATGCAACAATCCTTCTACAATTAGAGTAGACACCCAAAAGTCTTTTCAAAAGTTGACTTGCTCCCTCCCAATGTGGAACCACCCCTCCAGACTGCTTCCTTTATGGCATAACCCCTCTTTAAGTTCCAACAGAGGCCGATAGCCTGGAGGCAGTGGTACTCTAAAGGCATGTGGTCGCTTGGCCAGCTAACATCGGGTCAGCAGTGGAAGACTTTCTCTGAAATGAAGACGGAATTTAGTCTACCTCTGTCTTGCTATTTCCAATGGCTTCAGTTAAAACATTGTGTAAGTAGGACTAATATAAATATTAAAATGCTGACTGAGAAGTGGGAGCTCCTATCAAAATCCATCCAGGAGACACCACATGCTGCTTCTTAATTCTACTGGCTGCAACTAACAGGACTTCAAAGAATATGGGAACATGATGTCGGCTCCACTCTTACATTGGCAGAGTGGGAGCAGCTCTGGGGGAAGCTTGTTAGAACATCAAAATCAGCCTCTATAACACAAACACTATTTTCTTAACACATAGAGCTTATGTAATGCCAGTCCGTTTGGCAAAGTGGGACCCTTCTGCTGGGAATACATGTTGGCTATGTCACAGTAATATAGGCAAGCTCTCCCACATGGTTTTCTTTTGCCCTAATGTTCAGATGTTCTGGAACCAAATATGGAAGTGGGCCCACGATATTCTTAAATTCCAGGCCCCACTCACATGGGAAATAAATTGTTATTTTGCGATCACTTAGCAATATCCCCCGTACTGAGGTAGGACCACTGCTTTCTTCTAGATTTTATGTTGAATGTGGCTTTGAATCTTATTGCCACTAATTGGAAAGATTCTATGGAGCTCCATTGGCATGCTTGGTAGAATCAAGTATATCTATATAGCAAGTATGAGCAATTAGCAGAACTAGGGATCTGCTCTCATCCTCAAAATATGCTTAAATGGAAGCCCTTAAATGAGTATGTGTCTGTTACTCGGATTGCGCTGTGACGGGAAAATGTATATATAACTTAGCCATCGTGTTGGGGTAAATCACTAATGTAAAACACTGATGTTTATTGTTTACTTGGCCAGAAAATGGGGGGGGAGGGAGGAGACGGGGGGGGGGCTGTTTTGTTTTCTTGATATGTCTGGGAAAACTGTTGTTATTACTTTGTATTTTGTTTATTGTAAAACCCCAAATAAAGAAATAAAAAAAAAAAGAAAATACACTCATAAGTGCCACAGGAGATGGTGTAAATGTACATGGATGAAGTATGCACACAGGGGCATATTAAATAAACTATGGGGGATATTCAAAGCAATTAATGTGGTTAGCAGACTTGCTAACCGTGTTAATCACCTTGGCCAGGATATTCAGTGCACTACCACGGCTAGTGTCACTAAATATCCATGAGTGCCACCACTATACGTCCTGATGTTAGCCGGCTAGCATAGGGGCATTCAGAGGTGGCACCTAGCGATAACTGGCAATATTCAGCCGCTACCTAGTTATCACAAAGAAGCAAAAGTTAGGAATATTAAAGGCTGGCCTAACTTTTGCCACAGAAACTAACCGGGTAATGGCTGAATATTGCTGATATCCGGTTAACTTCTTTGCTATTTGGCTGATCTGGATATTCGATGATGGTGGTCGGATATGACCCCAGCATTGAATACCCTGATTTAAGTTTCAGCGGCGACCGCTAGCCACATTAGAACAGATAGCTGCCACTGCTCAATATCCCCCCTCTCTGACTCCATCCATGCTCTGTGCAAACTCTGACCCCAAACAACCCTGTATGTAGGTCACGTAAAAGTATGTACTTGTCAGCATATTACACACATAACCCATGGCATAATTTTATAAGTGACATTTTACATATCTAAAACAGAGTTTATGTGCAAAAAATCTTTCATAAAATTTAAACCAATATTGACCTATATGGCCAAAGTTATATATTTCCTATCTTATAAAATTTAAACAGAAGCAGTTATGCAGTTCGCACCCACTGTTGATTGCATAACTACTTATGAATTTCAGCCTGCCTGTCATTATTCTGAGTTCAATGTCAAGTTTAGTTTTCCAGTTCACAGGCCAGATTTCTAAAAGTTTTTATTGGGAGCATAATCTTTCTCATTATTTACAGTATCAACAACTTTGATTTGAAGCATTCTGAATGGAAGATTAGTATGGTAATCAACAAAGCAGTAGCTCATTCTCTAACTGGCTAGTGCAGGATTTCCCAAACCCATTGTGGTAATCCCACAGCCATTTGGGGTTTCAAGATATTAGCAATGAATATGTATGAGATAGATCTGCATACATTGGAGTCCCAGTATGTGCACATTTATGTCCTGCATGTTAATTGTAAATACTGGGAAAACTCAACTGACTCAGAAAGAGAGGTTTGGAAAGTCTTGGGCTAATGGGTATCCAATGGTAAAATTTTATACATGCAAAATGGGTATCTTTGCCTTTAAAAAATAGGCTGTCATAATTTACACCCATTCCAAAAAAGGTATGAATTTGTGTGTGCACTCTAGTCATGTATACACATACTTTATAGAATATGGATGCCCACTGGGTGGCAGCAAGGGCTGTGTGCAAGCAGTGTGACTGCACAGGGTGCAACTATAGAAGGGGCACAGGCATCATCAATGGGGCTTCTAGGAAGCTCTATAAGATTGAGTTCATGTGTGCGGCTGGAAAAATGCCCAGTTAAATCCAGGGTAGTTTGTGGGTGGTGCAGGAGCAGTCGTGGCAGCTATCTTGTCAGTGATGATATTCAACCACTAACCAGATAGTTAAAACACATAAAGTTTGGACAGGTCAATGGCTATCATAATTTTATGCAGTTTAGCTATATGGTTATGACTAAATATTGTGCTGACTGGATAGCTGCAGTGACTGTCTATGCTCCACCCACAGACCATCCCAGATTTAATAGGGCATTTTTCCTGAAGTCTGTGGGGATATTCAGCAGCACTATCCAGACAGTGCCGCTTATTCAGAAGCACTAAAATGTCACTGAATATTTCCGATCATCCGAGTCTGGCCAGTTAGCAGGTCCCATAGAGTATCAGACAAGGAGTTAGGCTGCTACTTGATTGGCACTGAGAGTGGTGGCGGTTCTTCTGAACGCTAGACTGCAAGAAAAATTCAGAGAGATATAACTGCTGGGAAGACATTGGGGCTGATATTTAACGGCAGCGGCTAGCCATTCTAAAGTGGCTAGCTATCACTGCTGAACCTTAGACCAGGTTATTCAATGTCAGGGCCATATCCAGCCACTAGCACTGAATATCCGGGTCAGCTGAATAGCACAGAAGATAACTGGGCAGTGGTGATATTCAGCCACTGCCTGGTTAGCTTGGGTGGCAAAAGATAGGCCAGGCTTTAATGTGCCTAACTTTTGCTGCTTAAAGATAAGCGGGCAGCGGGTTTATCCCCAGGTGCCACTGCCGCTTCGCCCCCTAGAACGCCCTGATACTAGCCGTTTAGTATCGGTTAGCAGCAATGGCACCCACGGATATTCAGCAGCACTAACCATGTTAGTGCCACTGCATATCCAGGTCAGTGCAATTAACCGTGTTAATCGCTTTAAATATCAAGCCCATAGAGTTTTGTATTACTAATGTTGCTGAAAGGGTTGGAAAACACTGTCTCTAATGAACTAGTATAATCAGGAAGGATACTGGGCAAATCGCTTGCAATCTGAGGAGACCTCCAGAATGAAAGGTGCAGTATCAGAATTCACCAGAAGGATGTGCTCCACAACAAGCTTTGGAAAATATTTTATCAAATTATCCCCTATAAGACCAAAAGATAGGCATTTAAACTACAACAAGACTGGGGGTAGTGTGTGAGCAGTGTCTAACATTTTATGGAAAGCTACAATATTCGGCTGCTCTCAGAGATAATTTATCCATTACAATTTGATAAATATATTCAAAGTCATTATGCATGTTATAAATTTCAGCCCAATATTCAGCTGGGTAGTCAATGACTTAAGATAAACACTGGTGCCAGCATTTAACTTAGCCTTTATATTCAATGCCACTACAATATAGATAGCGGTGCTGAACATACAAATAATATGGGGACCATGCAGGCAGTATCCATTTAGTTTAGGACTGCTATTCAATATGCCTAATCTGAACAGATGGGGGTAATTTTGTAATGCTTTTTCTGCATGTAAAGATTGTTTTATACACACAAAAGGGCCTTTATAAAATTGTGTGACTGCATATATGCATAAGATTACCCCAGGGGTTACATGTATATAAAAAGCAGGCATGGAAAATTTCATGGCTACTTTTATGCAACCTGAAGGTATGTGCATTTGTGGGAAGACTTCATGGGCAGAACCACAAAGCATACACATGGGGGGGGGCATATTCAAAGAGATTTAACCAATTTGCAGCCCTGTTAATGGGTTATACCATAGTCGGCAGGATATTCAGTGGCACTAAACCGTTTAGTGGTGCTGAATATCCTCTGCTACCAGGAACGGTGATAGAGTTATCTGGTCAGTGGTGCTATTCCGCCTGTTAACTTGAACCATTCTACATCTCTGCAATGGTGGCAGTAGAGGGGAGTGAGCACCCCACAGGGAGATCAATGCATATCTGTACACATCACATAGGGCTAGTCTTAACAGACTGTTGTGTGGATACCTGATCCTGGAGAGAAGAACCCGACGACCGCGCGTTGGGCGCGAAGACGTCGTCGAGGGATATCCGAAAAAGGAGGGTCTTCTCCCGACACTGTAGCCCGGGGGATCCGGGAAAGAAGGGTCAGGCCCCAAACAGGAGAGGCACCAGGCATTGGAGTCCAATTGGAAAATTAGGTCCCTGCAGCGAGGGCACTTCTGGGGAGAAGAAGGATCCATGCTGTAAGCCCGGTAGGCCTCGGCGCCCAGAGGGGAGGGTCCCTCCAGGCGACCAAAAATAAATAAAATTTAAATGAAAATTAATTGAAAAGAAAAGAAAGGAAGGGGCACGGAGGTGCCACCGTCGGCGGGAAAAAGCCACGACTACAGAAACAAGAACAAAGGGAAAAAACTTCTGCGATGGCAGGAGGGAAGTCCTGCCTGCTCCGCAGAAAACGAAAAACTAGGGAGAGGCAGTAGGAAGGGCGGGAAGCCACCGCGCAGGCGTGGGGGATGCTCCCAAAGGCTTTCTGATTGGATGCTGGGGAGCATTCCCGTGCGGGCTCCGTCGGCGACGTCTCCCACGTGTGAAGACTCATTCCTGCTTGTTCCTGGAGATACATTTGTATACAATGGGGGTGGTGCATGTAAATGCATCTCATACATATTTATTAGGGACATCCTGACAACCTGAATGGTGTTTGGCCCTCCAGGACTGGGCTTGGGAAACTCTGCTCTAGGGATTGCACATGTTTATGGTGTATGTGCTCTGTAGGGTACAATATAGGCATTTATGGTGTGTTACTTTTATCTGCAATAAAGATTCTGTCTTTATTACCACAGCTTAGTAAGGGTAAAATGAGGGGACATGGTCTGCAGGAGCCACAGCCTGGACTTGAACCTGTGACCTTCTGCCCCTGAGTAAACTGGTTGTGTGTACTACACCAAGCTGTTGCCACAGAAGCAGGCTATTCCCTGGGGATAGCATTACTGTTCATCAGACAGACCTTGTCTGTTGCACTGCACGCCACCCACCTGAACAGGGCTTGGCCTTGGTGTGCTGTGGGCAGATGCCACTGCCCCCTCCACCACCAGTACTCCTCCGCCACCATGCTGACATGCCCTTATGCCGGTGGTGCTGGTGGTGTGCCGTCCCAGGCCATCCAGTGTGCCAGTAGGCGGCTGCCTATGGTGTGGAGTCTGGGGTAGGGGTGCCTACATTGACATCCACGCTCCCCCCCGGCACCGCCTGTCAATATTATGTGCCCTTTGGGGTACCTGCTGGGTGATGTCCACTGGGGCACTGTGGGTCACATACTCATTGCCATGTTTGCCCTTGGTCAGTTGCAGGCTTGCTGTTTTTCTCTTTCTGAGTTCCTATGTGCCACCTAGGCATCTGCCTGGTCCACCCTGTGCCCCAGCTGCCCCACTACATGTTGTGCCTTCAGCCCCCTGTGCCCCATTTGCAGCCTCACCGTCGTGCCCACTCGTACTTGGCCACTATGCTGCTGCTGCTGCACATGTATCACTACTATCACTTTTATTGGTTTCCCTGCCTTTGCTGTACATTGCTGACTGAAATGGTTTCTCTCTCCTGCAATTGTGTGCTTACGCCAGGTTTTCAGTTGCGTTAGGATTCAGCCCTTAATTTCTCCACGTTAGTGTGAATGGGGCCTCTCCCCGCCCACTCCCCGCCCATTGACCCCTTCTCTCTGCCCTCTCTCCTCCCTTTTCTGGCCTTAACGCGGCCGGGAACGTTAAGGCACCTTAATGTTACATACTGCGCCTTAACGTAGCCGCTGCTACGTTAACGCAGTTTAGTAAACATGCCCCTTAGTGAATTGACATCAGATGCTGTTCTCTTTTAAGTTGCGGGTTTTCTTTAAATCTGGTATAAAGCGCTGATGTTTTGAGGATTATTTACTGACGGAGAGTTTCCTGATAATCGGAAGCAGAGTCTTACTTCAATGGGCTCAAAACCTTGTGCCATGTCGTGTGGGAGTTTCTATTGCTATACAGCTATTTCCTGTGCTAATGACTGAGATAAGTAAAAAAATTTAAAAAGTTAATAAAAGTGATAAAATGGAGCAGTTCCACCCTCTACTAAGTATCTCCGACATTTTTTAAAAATAAGTATTTGGCACTATTGGTGGTGGTCTTTTTTATATATGGTATCAAGTCTTGGACTTTCCCAACCCTGGGCTTTCTTTTGGATCCTTTGGCTGCAACAGCATGGTGTCCTATTAAGAAAGAGGTGCCACATGAGTGATGCAGTGGAGCTGGCTGGTCTACTAGGCTGACAAGGTCATTGCCTAGGGTGTACATCTATGATGCCTGGTATGACTCCACTGTGACAGTGGCAGCACACATACATGCTGCCAAAGTCAAAAAGAAGTCGCACCACCCCAACTACTACCATCCTGCCATGTCAGCATTGTGTGAAGGTGGGGGTAGTGGTTGCAATGGTCGTGGCCTGCTGAGGATGAAATCTTTGTCCTGGCCCTGTATGTCTGGTGCAATGCTGCAGTTGTCACTGTCAGTGAGATGGCACGTATGTCAGCAGCAGGTACAGTGGAGCATATGATGATCCCTCCCTACCGAGGTCTAAGGCAGCAGCATGCATGCCCACATCCCCAGTTTTAGGGGGGCAGGAGCAGCAAGGTGTGCCTAGTTGTATGTGTTTATCTTCAATAAGGCCTCCTGCAGCACTGAAGCGGCAGTTGTGCCACGATGGCAGGGAGGGAGGGATCTGCTGGCATGCTGTCCACCATAATCGTTGGACCATGGCACCTAACTAGATTCTCGAGTGGATGGGTTGGCCCTGGGATCAGGATGCCCCCCACCTGCACATATTGAGTGTATATGTGCATGTGGGGGGGAAAATATGCCACTGAGACAGGAATAGTATGCAATATGATGACAGCCCATGTCAGAGGAAAAATGCCCACACTACCCCCTCACCTGCCAAATGACAACCATAATCTGTGTGTGAACTGGTGACTTCTCCATAAGTAAGCAGTCAGTTACAACCATGTGAGCCACATGTGAATCCAAATAAGCTGTTAGTCTGCAAGATACGAGATTATGCCATGACTGCCCTACAAGCACACACCACAAAATGAGTAAGTAGGTCATTCTGCTAGTACACCCTTGGTCTGCAATGTGCATGTTCATGTATCATGGCCAGCCCCTTGGACTGGACAGATCCCATATGTAAGACATAAATGTCAGTTGAACCAACAGCATAGCAAGACAGTGCAACATACAGACCTCTCCCATACCTGCCAAACATACCTAGTTAGACAAGTATGACAGAGGCTGCAGAGATCTAAGCAGACATAGGCATACCCCAATTCATGCGCGGCGTTTTTTGAGAAGTAAGATTCTGAGAGAGAGAGATAAGAGTATTGAGAAGAAGCTGCATGTCGCCATCGAATTGGATTCCCCCGAAGAAACTGCTTGCACGGTGAAACGCACAAGCGCTACAGATTTGCGTTGGGATTCAAGTTCGGGATTCAAGTTCCGATTTTCAGATAAGCATCTCCAGCCATTATCTTTATTACTGCAAGTGTTATGAAAGATTATAGTTCTGAAAGAAATTGGACTTTTCATCACTTGGAAACACTTTGCAGCTGAAAAGTTTGATCTTGCAGTAGAATGCGATTAGTGGGAAACAAAAGCTGGATTATGCTACTATAAAAGACATTGATAGAATAATTTTTGGAATAAAAAGAGAAAGAGGGACACCACAGGTCCTTGATGCAAAGAAGGGGATTGGTGTTCAGGGGCTTTGCCTCATAAGATTCCTCCCCGCACTAGTCTGAGACCTGTCCCTCGAATATAACAGTGTTTTTTGCTATAGTTAATGAATGGAGCAAAGTATGTAGTTAGTTTGATACCCCAACTCATGCCCGCATGCATCCTGACAATGACCACACATCTATCCATGGATTGATGGGCCCACATGGCTGCTCTGTGGCTCCAAACACAAAACAAAATTTCAACATTTCATCCAACAAGAGTCCACACATTCAGCTGAAAACACTAAGAAACTGCACCACCCACGACTGGATGGCAGAGGATTATAATAGTGCCGGCATTCACAGAGCCTGAGCATTGAAGAGTGCGCTAATAGCGCCTGCACACTGAGCAGGCGTTGGCAATGGTGGAGCATCAAAGGAGGTCTAAGGGACAGATAATGCCAACCTGCAGCTCTTTTGGACAGCGGGGTCATGTGTGTGCGTGTGTGTGTCTCTAGAATAATGTAAGCTTCAGCTATGCACTGTACATGCATGTGGTGGCAAAGCTTAATGGCTGTGCGTACAATATGTTGCAGGTCAGCTATACAGCAATCGCCCATATTGTGTGAAACACCATTTACAAGCAGGAGGTTAGTTTTCAATAAGTAGTTGCAAATCGATGCTGTAATGCATTCCCAGTTACACCATCGTGAAGACCATCGCCACAGCATTCCCCTACACTTACCTCCCAACATGACACTGTTGTGCAGCTCCCAAATCATCTGCTGGTTTGACTGGAGTGAGCAGTGGGGACACGTGTGTGTGTGTGTGTGTTGCAACCCTCACCTCTGATTGAGCCTCCAGGCCTCAGGAACACTAATTTGCATAGGTGAGAGGCCAGATTAATGGCAACTGCCATAATAGCTGTATCTATGGCAGCAGTGTCAGCCCACCCGGCGCATTTACAGCCTATAGGGAAATAGGGTCAGGGGAAGAGCTGGCCTCTGTGAATGTTCAATCCATTCACCTAGTTGGTGACACTGGTAAGAATCTGCGATTTACCTTCCTGCATATTGCTCTTGTCTCATGCTGCATTTGCATAATGTGAGTGAGGGGATTCTTTGCTCCATGCAGTGTATGTACATACAGAGTGGTACGTATTAGGCAAATTCACACATAGGAAACACCACCTCAACACTGTCTACTGATCACTGGCAAATGCATCCAGCAATACATTACCTATTACCCCAATTGAGAGCCCAAATGCACCTGTGTGACTGATTATGACAGTGGGACACTAAGCTCTGAATGCTGCGTGCACACTTCCAACTGCCGAAATGTGGCACAGGCTGTCATGCTGGTCATGGCATCGCCTGCTACCATATGGGAAGGCAGTGCCTGGAGGTGAATTTTGGGATGCGGGTAGCAGAATGAGGAACAGTACCATACATTTTTAGAATGTGCTCTTCGTATTTGGCATTGCTGGTAAAAGCCTATGTTCACATGGCCAGAACCTATGCAGGCCTTCTCACTGTCTGCATGTGTTACATCAGAGGGCCTGCATGATAACCTCACTGGCTTCCCATGGGCACAGAGTGAGACCATAAGGATGGTGTTAAGAGTACAAAGAGGCAGGGTATTGTGGTCTATGTGTCACCAGCAACTGTTCCAACATCCAACCCCATGTCCAACCTGCTATGCTTCCATGTGTTCTTTGGGGGAGGGGGCAATGCATCTGCAGCATGGGAGAGTGCATGTACTGCACTGGCCAGGTTTGGAGTGCCCATGGCTAGGGCCATGACATTATATGGGAGTACAGGCATGGAATTAGGTTCAATGCTCATTGCCAAGAGCTGTTTTGGGGGATACCATATTCATGTATGTGACAAACGTAGCCCACTGTGGGCCAGCATGTACTCAGACTGTCTCTGGTCCACTTTCCATTGTGCCTCACATTACATAAGCGGTCCACAATTCCAAGATACAAGGGTACATAATGAAGAGCAGAGGATTCTGGGTGTTGCCTAAAACAGAGTGGTTTGCATAGGATGTGTATGTGTCGGAGGTTAGGTCAATGGCTGAGCCATATTAGCATGGGTCTGCCATGGGCATGTGCTGGGTGCACACTTCTGTTCATGCTGAGAGGCCACTCTCACTCTGACCATGTCACAGATATGTATGCACATGGTGCTATATAGGGTCAATCTGTAGTGATATGTGGGCTATTTTTTTATGGCAGTTTAGTCACTAGACAGACTGCTGGTTGTCCATGCTGTTTGTACAAGGCCAATGTGGTCATGGTGGCTATGTGCACATGCAGTGTGTGGTGACTAGCAGACTTGGCACAGATGGCATTTGAGTGGCTGATATAGCCCAGTGTTGCCCAACATATGCAGGCTGCCTGTGACTGATCTTGGTAATTGCAATTCCCAAACAGTGAGGCTAGCAGCTGTTCTTGGGCTGTTGGTAATCTGCTGGTAACTATGATCCCAGCATAGGTAACTTGGTCTTCTTCCTCCCTCGACAACACTCACTGCATTCAGATTCAATGGAAATAGCTGCCACAACCTTAGGGACTAACATGAGATGTTATAGGAGGGTCTCTGGCCAACAGGAACAGGCCACTCCGGCATGCTGTAATTATACAGAATACCAAGCAACTAGCATCATACACTGCAGACAAAACCTGCAGCACATTGGCAGTGATATAGAACTGTTCCAGAACCTAGAGAATCCATCTATTGCAGGACCTGCTCTGGGGACCAGGTGATGTGCGCCCTTCCTTACATTCAGGGTGACTGCTGAAACAGGTCATTTGCACATATGGCAGCTGTTATGTGCAGGAAGCACAAAATGTCCCCGCATATTACAGTGCTTATGTGATGGATCACTGCATTCTCCATATGGCCATCAGTTGCATATATGTGCTTAAATTGTGCAGTGCATCATGGGTAATGGAGGGGCTAACCAATACTGGCACCCAGAGTCCCAATTTCAGCCATAGTGGTGACTGTGATCACTGGAGCATTGCCCAGTACCTACTTGTCTTCTATGATGGTGGGAGACATGTGCATGACCCCCCCCCCCCCCCCCCCGAGGAGGGCAGGATGGTCTGCGATAAACTGCTGGGGTCATGAATGTGGCTTGAACTAGGTGTATGTGAAAGTGTACTTGTCTTGCAGTGTACAGCAGGCAACAAAGGACTGAACTTCTTGCACGTGCTCCCTCAGGGGTTAGTGCCACACTGCGGAGCAGCAGACCTATGCATTTGGCTGTTGTTTGGTTTTGGAGGTACAGTGGAGGGACAGGCATCTTGTCCTCACATATGGCTTGGTCTTTGGACAAGACATGTATTGTATTCTGCAGCTGTGTGTCTGTTATGCAGCTGCAGTACTGTGTGTTCAGTGCAATGCATACTGCATGTGTTCCACTGTAGGCAGGCCCTAGGTGTGGTGTACCACTGCCACAGAATGTGCCAGCCACGTTGTTTCATGTCCTGGGTTTCAGTCATTGCAGTCTCTTTGATTCTAGACATTGCTGTGCAGAAAGTAGTGGAGGTGTAGCCTAATGGTTAGAGTACTGGCTCAGTAAGCAACAGACCAGGGTTTTAATCCCACTTGTTCTCATTGTGGCTGTGGGAAACTCACTTCAATATATTGTCAGAAACAGTCCGGGGTTGGCATTGTCTGGGGGACACACATTCTTATACCTTTTTATGTGTTACGATAGCACATTGGGTTTGCAGACATGCACACTGCAATCCATGCCCATCTGATAGCATGACTTTATTGGCTCTGCTGTGGCATATTGCAAAGGGTCTGAAATGTTCACTCTGCAGATGTATGACATATGAGTTTTACATGACTGGAACATTTCATCATGACTGTGACTGCACATCTTTGGATCCATCACATATTTGCAGTACATGAAAGCACATTCCACTCTTGGGATGGCCACGTGCAGGGATCATCACACGTCCTTAATTGCTCCATATGGCCAATATGAGAGACACTTATCCAATTGTTATATGCACATATGTCATGGATATTCTATGGTGGTTAGGCTAGTCGAGACAGCTGTCTTACCCATATAGCTGGTATTGGAACTTCCACGTAGTAAAGCTACCATTTCTTCAACACTCACTACAACTGCATTTGTGCAGGCACATCAGGTATGTCAAAGCAGCATGGCCATATCGCACTTCCATCGACCGCCATACATCCTCCAGCCCATCCACCAGCATATACACATTATGTACTGTCATATATTGTCCTGTCAGCTGCTACCATCGCCCACACAGAAACATTTTCAACATTCGAATATATCACTCACACCTCTATTGTGAATAATCTGCAGGTCTCCACGCCTGCTCAGTCATCCTTTTGATGCCCGGATCATGGGGATGATGGCTTCACTAAGGCACAGTTCTTCCCAATCCTATGCCACACACTGACATTACACAGATTAAATAGGCACCCCAGGCCGGAGGGCCGGGGGTTCAATTCCCACTTAGGGACAAGCAACCTCAGGCCAGAGGGACATAAGAACATAAGAAATGCCAAACTGGGTCAGACCAAGGTCCATCAAGCCCAGTATCCTGTTTCCAACAGTGGCCAATCTAGGTCATATGTACCTAACAGTTTCCCCAAAAAACACAGGTTCCACAATGCTTGTATTGGGTCAAGCATTGAAATCCTGGGTCCCTTATTAATAATGGTTTATGGACCTTTCCTCCAGGAACATCTCCAAACCTTTTTTAAACCCAGCTACACTAACAGCCTTTACTACATCCTCTGGTAACAAATTCCAGAGTTTGATTACACATTGAGTGAAAAAATATTTTCTCTTATTTGTCAAATAGTTTACCCTGTAGCTTCATTGCATGTCCCCTAGTCTTTCTATATTCTAACGTAAACAATCGATCTACTCCACTCCATTCTTTAACTTATAGACTTCTATCATATCTCCCCTCAGCCGTCTCTTTTCCGGGTTAAAGAGCCCTAACCTTTTTAGCCTTTTTTCATAGGGCTATCCTTCCATCCTCTTCACCATTTTGGTGGCTCTTCTCTGAACCTTTTCTAATAACACTATATCCTTTTTAAGATATGGCGAACAGAATTGCACACAATATTCAAGGTGCGGTCGCACCATGGAACGATACAGAGGCATTATAATATCTTTTGTTTTATTTTCCATTCCTTTCCTTATGATACCTAGCATTCTATTTGCTCTCTTGGCCGCCGCTGCACACTGGGTGGAGGGTTTTAACATGTTATCCACAATGACGCCTAAATCTTTTTCCTGGGTGGTGGTTCTCTGTCCCATGGCTACTCCTTGTGGCCTTGGGTAAGCCACTTAACCCTCCATTGCCTCAGGTATGCTTAGACTGTGAGCCCTTTGGGGACGAGGGAATAAAAAGTGTCTGTTATATATATATATATAGATATATAGATATATAGATATGTGTGTGTGTGTGTAAACCGCTCTGATGCACATAGTAAAGGGCGGTATATCAAGTGCCTAAACCATAAACACCTCACTGATATAGTACAGATGCCTCCCACATGCTCATCCTACTTATTGACTACATATGATTCTGACATGTCCATCAGCCCTTACCTTTCCTTCCATCCATCACCTGAAATGTGACTTTTACATGATTCCATTATCCTGTGTTAAGGAGCCTGCCATTTTCAGGCATTAAGGTGCATGCTGGGCACCTTAACGTCCGGTGTCCTATTAGCGTCCGATAAGTTGAGCCAAAAGCCCTTAAAGTAGGAACATCTACTCCCTGTCCCAGCCTTTACTGCACGATAACATCCTTACTGCTGCTGTTAACGCTTGCTAACTGGTGCGCACTTAACATTCTTTAGTAAATATACCCCTAAGGTAAGGGAAAGAAATGGTTCTTTAGGTGTAGGAAGTGTTAGTAGTGATCTTGTCCCTTCTTCCAGGAGTTCTAGCCCCATAATTATAGACCTATAATAGAAGAAGGAAGCTAGTTAGGCATGATTTGTTTCCTTAGAGCCATGAATACCATTTAGGAAATATTTGGAGTACAGTTGCGTTACTGCATGAACTCTATTCCTTGCCAGTATATACTACATATTACAACATTGTGCATCATGACCTTTGAAATGTACTTTTTGATTAGTAAGCTATCAAAAACATGTAACCTTTTAAAATATAACTGCAGTAATAGGAAATGCATTGTCTAAGACTTACCACGATGAGAATGGAGACCTTTGTCCAAATCCTGGAAAATGTCTGCTGCTATGGTGGTATCAGCAATCATCTTCTACAGGAGTCTGAAGCATTTGAGGTTTTCTAAATTTCCTCTGGCGCTTCTTATCTGCTACTATATCCTGAATAATTTACAAATCAATTGTGGTCTCATATTTGTCTATTTATGTTACAGTCCCTCCAACTCCCTGAGTAGCACTTTAAGAGTTAAACGTTAAAGGTTTTTCCATTTGAGGGGTCATTTTCCAAAATATTTTCCTTGTGCAAACTATGTTTTACATGTGGAAATGTCTATTATAAAACTGCCCAGGTGTATATATGCACAGAGAAGTATATATGCTGACAAAGTCATGTATACATTTATGCAGTCCATACATAGATGTTCTTGGAGCACAGTTTTGGCAGAGCTAAGGCACAAAAGTGAGGTAGAGAGTACATGCACATTGTTGCCCCCGCTTCACAGCAGGTGAAACTTTGCATGCAAGCATTTATACCCTACTGAAGATAGTTCTAGGAGTATATTTCCTAACGGCATATACACGTGAAAGTGAACTTTTATGAAACAGGAATAAAACAGGAGAATTTATTGAAATTTTTCTGGGTGCCCTTTTATAAAATTACCCACACATGTTTACGGGTAAAATGCTTAGTATATAGGCCCCTAAACCTAATATCTCTTAGCACTAACAGTGGTTCAGGTATGCTCTTGATATGGCACTTGAAAATGTTAGGTCACGATATTTATCAAGATCTCCAATTTCATGGACTTGAAGCTGACCTTACAGTTATTCTTTACCTGTCAATACCTGGCATAACTCTCCAGTAGTAGCCAAAGAAACTTCTAAGACTGGAGTGTTATCAGAGGGACAGAGTTGCCTAAGCCTATAGTTCCTTCTGAGATTGAAAGAAGCTCCTAAGTGCTGTCCTCTCCCTATGGAAGTGGGGATCTTGGGTGTTCCCTGTTGGAACTGCCATCATAAAACAATTATTTGATTTGACTATCCACTGTATCATAAAACACCCTACAACAGAGTATAACAGAACTACAAAATACAAGGCATTAATAAAATGTTAATATAAAACATTATAACTGATTGTCCATTCAATATATCAAATCATAATTTGTAAATATCAGTGCCATACATCGGTTTAAGAAGCTGAGTATGGGCCCGATATTCTTCTGGGCAGGCTATGCGTCGCTACGGTGCATAGCCCTGCCTGCCTACCCTTAACCCCAGATATCCAATGCTGGGGTCATATGCAGCCCCGGCATTGAATATCCGTGGATCGCCGCACATGCCTTTCTTTTCAGAGCAGATCACTAACCAGGCAGCATGCAATATTGTTGTTGCCCGGTTATTGCTTGTTGCTGCCTCTGCTCCGCCCCAGAATGCCCCTGACACACCTCGATGCTAACCGGATAGCATCAGGGCATGTAGGGGAGTTAGAGGGGGATATTCAACAGCACTAACCATGTAAGTGCTGTTGAATATCCCCATTTAAGGCAGTTACATGGTTTACTGGGCTGTAAACTGTGTAAACGCCTTTCAAAAACCGTGCCCTATACATTTAGCAAAAAATAAAACAAGACCTTTCGCTATCCCGTGATGAATAGCCAGGTGTTGTATGTGTCTAGATTTATCTTATTCATATGTTCCTTTGTTCGAAGAAGAGATAAGATGCATAGTCATAAGCAACTAACCTACTGCCACTTCACTGCCTAGCAGACTTTATTGCTGGTTCCATTTCTGCTGGTCAGATTGATCCAGTTCTGATTTCCCTAACAAAATGAAACAAAGAAAGAGAAAAATGATGGCAGATAAAGACCATTTTGGCCTATCCAGTCTGCCACTCCACATGAACTACTAAAGTTTCACAGTCCTTTTATTTCTCTAAGGGGTATGTTTACTAAACTCCGGTGGTTACCCGCGTTAAGTTCCCTGGTAGTGTTACGGATGCCCATATAAAGGCATGGGCGTTGCATCGTTACGGCAAGCTGTGTCAGCTAACGCGCCTTACAAGGCGCCTTAGACTAACGCGCGTTACAAGGCGCCTTATAAGGCACCTTACTTATAAGGCGCTTTACAAGGCACATTACAAGGTGCCTTGTTAGGTGCCTAATAAGGTGCCTTGTATTGTGCCTTATAAGGTGCCTTGTTAGGTGCCTTATAAGGTGCCTTGTAAGGTGCCTCATAAGGCGCTTTGTAAGGCGCCCTATAGGGCTCCTTAGGCTAAGCGCCGTATTAGGCACCCCTGGACAAGGCACCTTAGAAGGCACCCTGGGTTATGGAACCATAGGTTAAGGTGGCCTAACAAGGTTATGGTGCCCTAGGTTAGTGTGCCCTAAGGGCTGCAAGGTGCTTCAGGATGACATGCATGACCTGTGAGGCACAGAAACAGATGTAGCCCTAACACTAGATAGAGAACCGAGGAAAGGCAATGAACAGGTGAGTGAAGGAGGGAGAGCTGGGAGCTGCTGGACCTGCCATATCTGCGGGCATCCCATGTGGTTGCCAGTACTGTTGACAAACATGTTGGGGGCAACTGTACCACAGCACAGGGTGTTGGCAATGTAAAGTACTGGAAAGACAGTGGGTGGCAGATGATGGGAATACGTGTCCCCCAGTGGAGGCGGAGGTGGCAGGATAGTTACAATGATGGGTGGACAGAGGAGTGGTGGCGCCATGCAGATCAGGCACAGGCGAGGCAAGCACGAAGAAGCGCAATGCAGGAAAGGGTAGCAGTGCAGGACAGGGGGTGGCAGCCTGCACAGGCAGACGGGACTCTACACAGCTGACAGACGCAGATAGACGGACCGAAGGAATGTTGGCAACTGTGGGGAGGGTATTATGGGCTGGCAGCACAGATCTGCAAAAATATGACTGTTACAGGCATGCAAACTATTTGAGTAGAACAGGCATGAAAGGAGGGAACAATGAGGAATTGAACTCATGAACATTGCCGAGAACGGCATTGTACTAACCAGTAGGCTATACCTTCATGGCATATCTCACAGCAATGGCTGGGTACAGAAGAACTGCAGGTCACCGCACAAACTGTCTGTTCTGAGTGCCAGGATAGGCTAACCCCACCAGTACCCATGACGCAATGCACATGCTGAATAGCTGTCTACAGCTGATCACCAAATGGGGTCTGCACCTCTCCGGTACCTCAGCTTGGAAAGACAAACTGACAGTGCGTGATACTGGCACAGAGTAACTACAGACCATGCCATTGTGCAGGTTCTGTGTTCATCCTGAGGGATAGGATGGGCACTCAGCACTAGGTCCGGCTGTACATCCCCATCACTACCAGTGTGTGACAGGTGTTCCTTGCAGTGCATCCAAAGGTAATTTGGTGTCCATCTGTATTCCGCAGTCACATGTGGTCCTCTGGGACCAGACACCACTCAGATTTGTGTGCACCCAGTGTTAGGGTCTGGCTGACATGGGCACCTGTTATCAGGGCAGAGGAGTTTCTAGACTTGCATGAGGTTTGTGTAGCAGTGCCTCTACAGGTCAAAGTGGTATACACTATATACCCCAAAGGGCCCACAATCACCCTTTTTATAGGTAAGGTACAGGTGCCTGAGCCCCAGTGAAGCAACCTCCATCCTGCTGGTATAAAACAGCCCTCCAGGGTTGGTGGGCCAGAGCCATACCTGTGACTGGGGCAGTGGCAGACCAGCAGTAATGCTGGGGTCTGATCTGGAAAACCTCAACTGCCTTACACCACGGTCTGCCATTCACCAGCACCCTACAAGGTGTTCCAATCACACACAGATTAACTGCAGACAGTCCACTAGTCAGTCCATAGCGCATGCTTATAGAGGAGCTATGTGCACCAAGCAGGTAGCTCAGTGATTGGTCCCCAGCACTGAGAACACACAAGTATCACTGGAGACAGATAGTATAGAGCGCTATTTGGGAACCTAGACATGCCATGGTCACTGCTCGGTCAGAGTGAGAGTGTCCTCCCAGCATTACATGCTGTGGCCACCCTGTCCTTGCAGGAGGTGGTTGGGCACTACAGTGTCCCAGCCATTGCCACACATCCTGTGAAGATGCATCCTGGCCAATCCGCCCTGTCCGGGCCATACTCACAATACCTTGCTCCTCATTATGCACATATTCAGGCTAATGCTGGTAACAGTGGGACATTGTGGGCCCAGTGAGGTGTGGGCAGCCACAAAACAATGGACAGACATACACACACACACACACTCCTATTGCAGCATTGTGCAAAAATAGGGGTGGTTGGCAACCTTGCCCGCCACACTGGTCCTGATCAAAGTGCCAACATTGATAAACTGTGCAGGAGATAGTAGTAGTGCTCTGGTGATAACTGCAGCTCCGTGCTGGGACCAACAGCCTGACTCTACATGCAGCTTTGGATTGTGGAGCCTGCGTGAGTGGGTGTTTGTATCCCCTGTTCGCCGCTGCTTTGAGCTTTGCACATGTTGCTGTTGTATCTGTATTGTAGGGTAAAATATAGGGATATGCTCTGTAGGATCCACAGCTGGGTCTTGAACCTGTGACCCTCTGCTTCTGGACACACTGGCTGTGTGTATTGCACCACACTGTTGCCATAGATGCAGCACCTGGAGCTACCTGTACTTTGCCTCAGCCAGACCTTTTATGTTGCACTGCACACCACGTACTGGTACAGGGCATGGCCTAGGTCCACTGCAGGCAGGTGCCACTGCCCCCTCCAGCACGGGCACACACACCCCTGCCATGCTGACATGACCATATGCTATTGGTGCTGGTAGTGCGCAGTCCCAGGCCATCCACTGTGTGGGTAGGCGGTCGCCTAGGGAGCGGGGTCTGGGGTGGGGAGGCATACATGGGCATCCTCACATCCCTCCATCACCGCCTACCAATATTATGTCCCTTCCGCATGGGGGAGGGTTGGCTGGGGGGATGTCAGGTCAGTGCCCTGGCAACTGTTAGCTCGGGTGGACCAGGTAGATGTAGGTGGATTGTGTTTGGCCTTTGTCAGCTGCTGTCTCGCTGATGTCCGGTTTCTATGTTCCTATGTGCCACCTAGGCGACTGCCTAGTCCACCCTGTGCCCCATCTGCCCCCACTACATGTCCCTCCTGCAGCCCCCTATGCCCCATTTGCACCATCGCCATAGTGGCCTTTCATACTTGGGCAATATGCTGTTGCTGCAAATGGAGCACTACTATCACTTTTCTTGGGCTCCCTGCCTATGTTGCACATTGCTGACGCTAAAATGGCTTCACCCTCCTGCAAATGTGCATCTAATGACAGGTTTTCAGTCCTGGTAATGTTCGGCCCTTCATTTCCCCATGTTAGTGTAAAAGGAGCCTCTCCCCGCCCACTCCCCACCCATTGACCTCTTCTCTCCGCCCTCTCTCCACCCTCTGCGGGACTTACCACAGCTGGTGACGTTAATGCGCGCTAACGTTACTTAACGCATGTTAATGTAGCCGCTGCTATGTTACCACAGTTTAGTAAACATACCCCTAAGAGATCCTCTGTGTTTGTTCCCATGCTTTCCTGAATTTGTCTCTACCATCTCCACTGGGAGACTATTCTATGCATCTTTCAATCTTTCTGTAAAGAAATATTTCATCACATTACTCCTATCCCCTTTAATTTTCATCCTATGCCCCCTAGTTGCAGAGCTTTTTTTGAAGTCAAAGAGGCTTTTCTCCAATGCATTTGTGCCATGGAGGTGGCATAAATGCTCAGGTTCATATATGCAATGGAGTAAAAGCAGTACTGGATCACCTAAGCAGCAGAAATGTAGTCAGTTGGTAACTCTGCCTGTAGGTATGAACACCTCACTTGTTCACATACATAAATAACACCTTTTTGGACATATTTTGCTGGAGCGATAGCGCCTATTAAGGAAGGTCCGCTTGCTTGTCCATATGCATACATTTGTTCGCGCATGCACAAGCAAACCTATGAGTAAAGAAGAGTAGGAAGCAGCAGTGGAAAAATAAAGCAGACCACAGTCTCAGTGAGGATGAGCTGACTTTGTCACAGGGATCCCAGAAGAAGAGGGCAGCTATTGCTATGGTAAAGAACATAGGAACATAAAAAAGGCATGCTGAGGCAGAACGAGGTCCATAAAGCACAGCATCCTGTCTCTGACAATGGCCTGTCCAGATCACAAGTACTGTACCCAGCAAGAGCAAAGGCTATCCCAAGTGAATGTGGCTATTAATATTTTATGGACTTTTCCTCTAGTAACTTCTCCAAACCTCTTTTGAATCCACTGGAAACAGATTCTACAACTTAATTATGCACTGTGTGAAAAGCATACTCACCTGTAGCAGGTGTTCTCCATGAACAGCAAGAATAACTCCTCACATATGGGTGATGTTCCCGATGGACTCAACCTGGGAAAGCTCTCCAGTTTCCACAGGAAGCTTTTGGGAGGTCCATCGTGCATGCGCGCCTGCCTTCCTGCCTGCCGGAGCCATCTTTACCTTAGTATGATGACAAAACTTACAAAAGACAACAACTCCATGGGGAAATGGGAGGGTTATGAGGACTTATTCCTGCTGTTAATGGAAAACACCTGCTACAGGTGAATACGGTTTCTCCATGAACAAGCAGGAAGTAAGTCCTCATGTATGAGAATCCCCAGCTACAGGCTACCGAAAATGGTAAAAAAAAGTCCAACGGGGCAACCAAACAGGAGAACCGGAAGAAAGAGTATGAGTATTCCCTCTGAGGGACCCGTCTAATTCAGCATTCGCAGCAGACATCAATATCAGGAAGACACTTTACGGTAGCCTAGATGGATAGAAGAGCCCGTGGGAAGGAGTTGAATCTAAGTCCCAAACAGATACCGGAGTATGGCTTGGCTAAAGTTACTGTCACACTAAGAATCCCCATCCAGGCAGTAGTAGACTTTGAAGGTGTGAACAGAGGACCACATAGCAGCCCTGCAAATCTCTTCCATGGAGACTGAGCTCAAGTTTGCCACAGAAGCAGCCATAGCTCGGACTTTATGGGTCGTGATATAACATTCAAGGCTCAGACCAGCCTATGCATAAGTGAAGGAAATGCAGTCCGCCAACCAAATGGACAGCATGCGTTTGGAGACAGCCACACCCATCCTGTTAGGGTCAAAGGAGATGAGCTGGGTAGAATGCCGATGGGCTTTCATCCTCTTCAGGTAGAAAGCCAAGGCACGTTTACAGTTCAATGTGTGCAATGTGGCCTCCACCCTGTTGATGTTAGGCCTGGGAAAGAAAGTGGGCAAGACCACCGACTGGTTGAAATTGAACAAAAAGACCACCTTGGGCAAGAAATGAAGATGTGTCCGCAGGACCACTGTTCTGATGAAACCTAGTGTATGGCACATGCGCCACCAGGGCTTGCAGTTCACTAAGCCAGAAGGCAGAGATGACCATCATGAGACCACTACCTTCCAGGTAAGGAATTTCAGTGGACAAGAGGTCAGCGGCTCAAAGGGGACAGCGAAGAGCTTTCTCAGTACCACATTGAGATTCCATGCCACAGGCAGGGGCCTGACCAGAGACTTAGAAAGGAGTAGACCTTGTATGAAGCGGGCCACCAGTGGGTGTGCAGAGATTGGCTTGCCACCCAACCAGTGTTGGTTTGTCCCAATTGCGCTTAAGTGTACTTGGATGGAATTGGACTTGAAGCCCGAGTCAGAGAGGTGCTAGAGATACTTCAGGAACATTTCCACCATGCAAGAAAAGGGGTCTAGAGCCCTGTCAGTGCACCAGAGAGAGAACCTGCACCATTTAAAAGCATAACGGCAGCATAGATTCCTTGTGAGATGCTAGGTGGACATCATCCACCTACACCTCCAAAGAGCGACTGAGCTCTGAGAGGACTACCCTTTCGGCATTCACGCCATGAGGGCTAGGGACCACACATTGGGATGAAGCAGGGTTCTGTCATCCTGAGAGATGACATCCAAAGCACAGCCCAACCTGTCAAGAGAGGCGAAGCAGCAGGGGAAACCATGGTTGCCTGGGCCAATATGGAGCAATAAGTATCAAGGTGCTCTTGTTGGCCTGGAGCTTGAACAACGTCTTTGCCACTAGAGGAATTGGGGGTGTATGCAAAGTAACCCCACCCCCCCAGTCCAGGAGGAAGGCATCAGCGGCCAGCCAGTTGTTGGACGCCACCCTGGAGCAGAAACGAGCTGCCTGAACGTTGTGCAGAGTGGCAAATAGGTTGATCTCCAGACTGTCCCACATCTGAAAGATGTGGTCCACCACCCTCCCCTGAGATCCATGCCATGGGTGATGGTGAACTTCTACAGCCACACTACCTCCCAGCACATGAGGTATGACCCCGTGCCTCCCTGCTTATTGGTACAGAACATTACCACATGATTGCCCATCTGAATCAGGACTATCTGGTTGGTCAGTTGAGTTTGGAAAGTGCGGAGGGAGTTCGCAATGACCCGGAGTTCCAAAAAATTGATCTGGTGCAGGCTCTCCTGCTCCAACCAGAGGCCCTGTGCGCTCAGGCCATTGAGATGTGCTCCTCAGCCCAGCTTGCATGCATCTGTGGTCAGCATCCGGTGAGGCAGAGGGGACTGGAAGGGAAGTCCTTTGAGCAGTTTCTGCAGCTGGAGCCGCCAATGGAGAGAGTTTACGAGGCGTGTGGTGACCACCACACTGTCCCTGAAGCGGGCTGTGACCTGACGCCATTGAGTGCACAGGGCTCATTGTGCTTGGTACATCTGTAGACAGGCCAATGGCGTGACATGCACCATGGAGGCCATGTGGCCCAACAACCACAGCATTCCTCAAGCTGTGGTGAAACTGCTGCGCTGGATGGCATCGACTATCTTGGTGAGCGGCTGCAAGAGGTCCACTGGTAAGAAGGCCTGGGCTCGAGTGGTATTGAAAAGAGCCCTGATGAATTCCAGCCATTGAGAAGGTTGAAGATGTGATTTTTGGTAGTTGATGATGAAGTCTCGAGCACCTGAATTGTAAGGTGGGCTGACCACCTGACTTCAACTGGTGTGGCACCCTTTATGAGCCAGTCTTCTAAGTAAAGGAAGACAAAGACCCGCAGGGTCCGGAGGTAGGCAGCAACTACCGCCAGGAACTTTGTGAAGACCCTGGGGATGGATGCCAGCCCAAAGGGCAGTATGCAGTACTGGTAGTGCTGTCCATTCAGCATGAAGTGGCGATACTGCTTGTGTAGAGGATGGATCAAGATGTGTGTGTATGCATCCTTTAGATCCAAGAAGCAGAGCCAATCATCCTTTTGGAGGTATGGAAGCTGTGTCCCCAGAGAGACCATTCTGAACGTCTCCTGTACTAAGAAGTGGTTGAGATCCAGGATGGGTCAAAGACCTCCAGTCTTCTTAGGAACCAGAAAAAAATGAGAGTAGAACCCTCACCCTGCCTGCTCTGGTGGTACCAGTTCTATGGCTCAGTCAGTACCACAGGAGAAGACTGTGATGATGCAGGTTGAGGGGGTACTCTCCAGGAAAGAATTGGGAAAGTAACTGGGCAAAATGCAACAGGTACCCAGATTGTATGATACATAAAGCCCAGGTATCTGTTGTCACGAAAGGCCACCTGTGAGCGAAATGGACCAGCCGACCCCCCACCTGAAGGGGCATCTCCCTGGACATGGGGAGATTGGCTATGTTCCTTAGGAAGCAGTCAAAAACCCACCCCCGGTTGTGACTGTGGGGCGGACTGGGCCTTCTGAATCTTCAGACAGCGTTGCTGACGCAGGCCTTGTGCTGGGCAGGCTGAGAGCTCTGGTAGCCTGGGTAGAAACCTGCACTTGCATGGGTAAAAGGCCTTCTTACCCACAAACTTATTTTTGGAGGGATCTGTGGTCTTCCTGGAGAGCTCATTCATGGTGAATTGCTCTTTCTCTATCGCACCAGCCTTATTCTCCATAGATATACCAAACAGGTTTTCACTTTGGCAGGACACATCGGCCAACTTGTCTTGGACCCACTGCTCCAGGTCCGAAGATTGGAGCCAGGCTAGGTGGTGGCCACCAATGCCCATTGCCGCCACCTGACTGATCAACTCGAAAGCATCATATGCCACCCTGCTCATGTATTTGGAGCAGCTTTGCCGCACCCTACTAGTGTTCGGCAGGCCTCAAGGCATTCCGGGGATAACAGAGCAGAGAACTCATTGAGGTCTCACATGACATCCTTGAGGTACATGGCCACATACAGGTGGTAAGAAAGAATATGAGCTACCAGCATGGACCCGATAGCACCATCCACTGAAGCGATCGAGGGTGCAAGCCTCCCTCGCCTGTGAAACCAAGGAGTGAGTTTTAGAGATCTTTATCCAGCACATGGCCAACTCCATTACCATAGAATTATGGGGCAGTTGAGGCTTCTTGAAGCCGGAGCTCTTCTGCACCCTGTACATGGAGTCCAGCTTCCTTCTGATGGCAGGCACCATTAGTGGGTTTTCCCACATATGGAACAGGAGACACTGAAGGATGCGGTACACCAGCATTGTGACCATCTCCTTGGGTGGCGAGGGGTACTGGAGTATCTTGAGCTCCTCAGCTCCTCCTCAGCCTCCAGAGGAAATGGAATGGCCTTAGCCATGTCTTGGACAAACTCTTAAAAGGAGATGTCCTCTGGCAAAGTCTTGCATCTCTAATAGGGAAGTGATGGGTCTGAGGCCAGGGACTCCTATTCCATCTCCCAACCATTGGAGTCAGACTCAGAAAATCAAAATAGCACCTGATTCCCTCCCGGCACCTCTGCCGCTCAGGCGGAGATGGTAGGATCTTCTCAAGTCACTTCATTGCCTCACTATCTGTTTTCGCATCCAGTTTAAGCTTCTCCTGCTGACCTATAATTGAATTCACTCTGCAGCTCCTCACTACTTTTCCTCTCTTCTCTCTCCCTACACCCCTCCTCGGGAATGCTGCTCTTCTAGCAAATCGCTTCTATCTGTTGCCTTCTCTTCTATTGCTAACTCCAGACTTCACTCCTTTCACCTTGCTGCTCCTTATGCCTGGAACAAACTATCTGAGTTTGTATGTCATCCCTATAAGAGATGCAAGTCTTCTCTGGCCCTTTTCAAATCCAGGCTGAAAACTCACCTCTTCGCTGCTGCTTTCGGATCTCCTTTGTGTTCCCTTACCATTCCCCCTAGATGTATCCCATGTCTACAGTTACTGTGTTGTCTGTCTTGACTAGATTGTAAGCTCTGATGAGCAGGGACCATCTTTTACATGTGTCTGTGCAGCACTGCGTATGTCTTGTAGTACTATAAAAATGTCCAGTAGTAGTAGTAGTAGCAGGAGACCAATGCTGGCACATTGCAGCATTGGTAACGGAGGCGCTGGAGGGAGAAATAGTGATCAGCACTGAAGTGGAGTCTGATTTCCAACCCAACTGACCCCCCAGACTAGGCAGGGTGTGGGTCTCCAGGAATGGCTGAACTACGACTGGTGGTACTCCTACGGGCGACAGGGAATCCACCGGCATCAGGGCAGCGAAAGGCATCGGGGCTACCATGGTCTAGGATGCCAAGAATGCTGCCATGCTCCTCTCGAGGGCCTGCAGGTGCTCAGCCAGCACTGCTGTCTCAACTTGCCAGGGCCGGGGACGCAGCCTCAGCCACTGACTGCGGCACTCCATGGTGGTCAGGACATCTGGAGACTGCCGGCGGCCCTCCAGAGTCTTGGAAGTCAACTCCCCAGCTTGGTAAGCCACTCCCTAAGAATAATGTCGAGAGGGGCTTCAATGCTGGTGCCCATGGAGTTTCCCCCAGCCTTTGGCATTGGCCCTCGATGTCAACAGGGTGGAAGACTGGTCCTTCTAGGGGTCCGCCTCAAGGTTGAAGGACAACCTCAGGTCCATGGCACTGTAGCCCCTTTGCACTGATGTTGATGCTGGCACCGAGGACACCGAGTCTGAAGGCCCAAAGAGAGACTCATACTGTTTCTCATGATTCTTCAAGCCTTTCCTTGTTATTTCTAGGCACAGATGACAAGTAGAGGGCTCATGGTCGGGCCCGAGGCACTGAATGCACCAGTTACGGCGGTCCACCACAGAGATGGTGCAGGCACACTTGGTGCAATTTTTAAATGCGGTGGCCGACTTGGACATAACAGGAAAGATGGCCACCATCAAATCAAATTACTAGTGTCTCAGCCAGTCAGGAAAATGCGTGGGAAGACGACCCCGCACAGAAAAATAAAATAAAAACGAAAGTGGCATTGACCAGATTGACACTCCCGACAACAGGCAGGAAGACAAAAGAAAATAACTACTTAAACCTAAAGAAAAACCCCACAATGAGGCACAAATGAAGCAGACCTTTTCTGAGGCTACAGGACACATATCCATCGGGCTCTGCGGAAAAGCAAAAACTGAGGTAAAGATGGCTCCGGCGGGCATGAAGGCAGGTGCACATGCACAATGGAGCTCCCAAAAGCTTCCTATGGAAGCTGGGGAGCGTTCCCACGCAGGCTCTGTCGGGGATGTCACCCATGTGTGAGGACTTAATTCCTGCTTCTTCATGGAGAAAAAAATGTTATAATTTCTACTGGTCATTACTTTCATGGAGTGTCCTTTTTAGGTATGTTTTGCATGAGCAATAGTACCTATTAGGGAAGGTGCACCTATCTGTTTGTCTGTCAATATGCATCTGTTTGTTTGCGCATGGGTAAGCAAAGAGATGCATAGTGTTGCTCTTCCCCCTCCCAGAGCAGGGCAGTGGAGTGGCATGAACAGCTGGCAGGGAAGGGCTGACAGGATTACCTAGGTTCCACTGCCAAAAGAAAAGGAGTCTCACTGTTAAAGTGTTGTCAAGGCCCCACTGGCAATGAGAGAGGGACTACCTCATTAAAGTTTTGGTGGGAGTCAGCAAGTTCTGCTGGCACAAGCAGCAGAGCTACTAAGTAAAGGCAAAGGCCGGTGAGGGGGAAGAAGAGGGGTGGAGCATTAGGGACGGGGTGGCATTAGAGGAGGAACAGAGAAGAGAGACTGTAAGAAGGGAAAGCAGAAGAGAGGGAGTGAAAGGTGGGTGGCAGGGAAGTGAGAGAGAACACATGGCTGGGTTGAAGGGAAAGGGGACAGTGTAGGAAGGCGGATATTGAAGGGCAGGTTGGAGAAATAGTGTATAAGAGTTGAAAGGACAGGGAGTGAGTGGAGGATAGGGAAAAAGGAGAGAAAAGCCTACATATCTACAGCCACACACAAACACAAACACTACCCATACACAGCCCCCTCGACACACACACCTCATCTTCCCCTACAACTCCCCATTCTCTCACATCCCACCTCACATCTCTACAGAAAAACAGCTAAACTCTCCCTACGGAAACAGATATTCATATCATACCATTGTTTCACACACACACACACACATGCACCTCACATATACCATCAATCCCTATCTCCAGCAAGCCACACATCCTCTGAGACATACTTTACCATGGTGGTTTCAACTTACGTATTTCTCCACACACATGCCTTAGTCTGCAAACAGAGGAAAGGGGAAATGCGCCATTGTGTCATATTTATTTATTTAACAAATTTTCTATACCGCTTTATCTTAAAATCAAAACAGTTTACAAAGAACTTCAATTTACAGAGAACTTTCAATAGCAACAATTAAAACATTAACCCAATACATAAAAACTTCCTTAGCAAACATAGGAAGGGGGAGAACTGGGAATGATAAATTATAAGTTATGTACAAGGTGATGTGTATGTAGGAGTTCATGAGGGGGAGCATCAGGTTTCATTGAAGTGCTCAATGAATAGAAAGGTCTTGAGCTTTTTCCGGAATTCCTTAATGTCTGTGGTGGTTCTTATTTTCTCCGGGAGAGTGTTCCAGATAGATGGAGCAGCAAGCGAGAGGGCCCTCTTGGATGTTGCTTGTTTGGCTTTTGTGAACAGGTTGGGTGTTGGTATGTTATTGATGTTACTTCTTCATGCAGGTCTGTTGGGTTTAGTACAGATGAGATCCTGCAGACTTCTGGCTGTTAAGTTGTTTTTGATCTTGAAGATGGTCAGGGCAGATTTGTATTTGGCACGAGATGTGATTGGTAACCAGTGCAGTTGGTGCAGGAGGGGAGTTATATTCTCTCGCCGAGATGATCCCATAATGGTTCGGGCAGCGGTGTTTTGTACTAGTTGCAGGGGTCGTTTAGATTGTTTGTGTAGACCTTGGAAGAGAGTATTACAGTAGTCCAGGGATGATGGACTGACATACTGTTTGAAGGTGGTCTTGATTGAGGAGAGGTTTTAAACTCCCGATTATTGCTAGCTTGTGGAAGGAAGACCTGGAGGTTTTGTTGATATGGGCTTGTAGGTTGAGATGCTGGTCAATGATGATACCCAGGTATCGGACTTCATCCTTTATTGTGATATGAGAGTTGGCAATTTTGATTGAGGCAGGGGGGTTGAAATCAGTGTTCCTTGTTATGATTATTGCTTCAGTTTTCTTGATGTTGATGTTTTGTATATTGTAAAACGTGCACGTATCAATTTGTCTATCTGTTGTTTGAAAGGTTAAACAACAATTCCCTATTCAGTCCATTCATTCCACTCATGATTACACAAATGTATACACTTCTATTTGACAGTGCCATGGGGATATGAATTCCCATAGTACTGGAAGAAGAGGAAACCTGCGGCAGAAGTAAAGATAACCATACTGTGCTGTGTGAATCACAAGTCCTGTGCAATTGGAAAAGGACAAGCCAATGCTATGGCAGAGACATGTAACTGCTGCACCCACAATGAAGATGAGCTGAACAAAAGA
This sequence comes from Ichthyophis bannanicus, assembly GCA_033557465.1. Taxonomy (NCBI): domain Eukaryota; kingdom Metazoa; phylum Chordata; class Amphibia; order Gymnophiona; family Ichthyophiidae; genus Ichthyophis; species Ichthyophis bannanicus. The sequence continues at coordinate 640,606,966 of CM066036.1, read as the reverse complement.
TGTAAAAACTAGCTTGAAGGAAGAGGGAGAAGGTGAAATGAGTGGAAGGAGTAGGGATGGAGAAAGCGCAAGGGGAGGGGGAAAAGAAAGAGGGAAAGAAGTGGGATAAGTGAACGCAAGGAGGGAAGTGATTAGAGGAAAGGAGAAAAGGGGAAGGAGCATGAGTACAAGGGGAAGGGAGTGAAAGACAGGAGAGGGAAGCTGGAAAGTGGGAGAGATGGAGAGGATGAATGGAGGAGAGTGAAAGGGGGCAGAGAAAGGGGACAAAAACATGGGATGAGAAAATGGCCCTGAGAACAAACATGTTGATGGCTGCTCTCTGGCCCAGTAATATTATGTTTGCAGCTCTTTGTACCTTTCTTTGGAGTCATTGCTATGAGATGGGCAAAAGGAAGCTGAAGATATGTCTTGCCCCTGGATGAAATCTTCACCATTTTGGGGGCCAATGGATCAACAGCTAATCTTAGCAATGATATTCACGGTAGGGCTGCGGAAGAGAAAGGTGAGGGGAACTCCCTGCTGGAGCTGAATGTTTCATTCAGCTCAGTTGGTCATTCTCCATTGCTGCACTCACTGAAGGTAACATGAGTGAGAAGGCAGCGCAGAATGATGTTTCAGCACCACTGGTGAGTCACCAGCCAATTGAGCTGGTGTAAGCCTGGGACTTCCATATCTGGAGCATTTGCTTCATTACAAGGGGCAGTGAAGAAGATCAACAGTACTGGTGGAGTAGGCCAGTGCTGTTTCCTCTTTGATGGCCTTGATTCTTCTGCCCACAGTTGTTTCAGTCCCAGGCTAGGAGAAAATAGGCAAGAAAATAGAGCTGGAGAAAATCTGTAAGTGCAGCAGTTATGAGGCTTGAAACCATGTTTTCAGAATCTGTTGTTCAAATTTCAGAGCTCATCGAACAGACGGTGGCAAAATTGGGTGATTATAATGGTAAATTTAGAGAATTGTAAGCAGCACATGCTCCATTTGGGGCCTCAGGTGTCCATGACCCAAGTATCAGAGTAGCTTCTGTCAACAATAAATTCATTTTAAAATCCAAGATGAAAGTGTTGGAGAATATCAGCAGGAGTAAGAATATCAGATTTCTTAATTTTACTAGAACAAGATTTTTGGCTTTGACTGAGCTGTGAAAAATGTACCTGAGGAATAGCTTGCCTAGAGGTCTCAAAAACCTATCTGTTTCCAGGGAGGAAAATGGAGAGCGAAGAGGAAGGGAGAATGGACACTGGTGTCGGCTAATAATTTAGATATTTCAGCATTTTTGCAGGCATTCAATGTTAATATCTCTACAAGAGCCACATTAATTCTTACGCTGCACTCAGAATCTGCCAAAGTAATTTTCAAAAATAATAAACTTAAGTTTAAAGATGTTCCTTTTTGTGGGCAAAAAGGAAGGCTTTCCCCCAACTTAAACCATATAAGCTAGCTGCAGAGGCTACCTTTTAACTAAGATCGCCCTGCAAATGTAACATCAGGTACTATGGGAGTAGCTATCCTGTTCTGAACTTGCTTCATTTACAACCTTTTTCTTGTAGTTTCTTCTTCTTCTTCTAAATCCTAATTTGTTGTCTGCTGACCTTAATATGGGGATTTGATTAATGTAACATAGAAACAAACATAGAAAATGACAGCAGATAAAGACCATGGTGGTCATTTTAGAAGCCCTATTCATGACAAGAAAATTCAGGAGCTGCTGGGTAACCAGAAGTCAGCATTGACTCAAAGACACACATTGCATTTTGCATTCATAGTTTGGACACACAAAAATGGGCAAGGAGACATCTCCAGAGCCATTTTACAAGCCGATCTGGGGACATCCAAATCTGAATGGGAGCGTGGAGGAAGCATGGCAGGGGAGTTTCCAGGATTCTGGATGTCTCCTGCTGATCACAGAAACGTCATGGATGTCTGGAGTCACATCTAATGTCAGATGAACAAGCATATGAAAAGTGCTCATTATAGCTGAAAAACATCCAGACCGTATAGAGAAGAAAGCACTCTATCATCGCTAGTACTCAGCACAATTTCAACTATAGCAGCAGATTTGAATCTTAGCTGCCCTGTTCCTAAACCATTACGCTAACCATTACGCAATCCTAGATGCTTGGGTTCTGAAATATGGTTCTGGGGATGTCTACTAAGTAGATGCCCCTGCAGACATCCCTATAGGGCAGGTCCAGGTTTGTGAAATCACATCTGTACCTGGACGTGCCAGCATTTTTTTTCAGATGTTCTGGCTTAGACATACCAGATTGCACTTGAACAGATCTTCTAAAATTTTCCTCCATATGTCCTATCCTGTCTGTCCATCCATATCAACTACTAAGCTCTGTAATCCCTTCTGCTCTCTTGAGATCCTTTCCTTCTCCCATGCTTTCTTGAATTCAGATTCAGTCCTCATCTCCACCACCTCTATTGGAAGGTTATTCCATGCATCCACCATCCTTTCCATAAAGGAATATTTCCTTAGATTACCACTGGTTCTCTCCCCTTTTATCTTCAGGTTATGCCCCTTGTTCCAGAGCTTTTTTTTTTTCAATTGAAAGAGGCCCACCTCCTGTGCATTTATGCCATGCAGGTATATAAACACCTCTATCTTCCATCTCACACTTTTCTTCCAGAGATCTTTAACTCTGTCTCCATGTGCTTTATGATGACCAATCGAGCAGCCACCCTCTGCACTGACTCCACCCTGTTCATACAAAGATAAGAACTGCCATATGGGGTCAGATCAAAGGTACATAGAGCCCAATGTCCAATCCAGGTCACAACTACCCAAATTTCTCCCAAAAGTAGCCAGTTCCATGCTATTTATCCACAGGGATAAGCAGTGGTTATCTCTTAATAACTGTTTATGGACTTTTCCTCCAGGAATTGTCCAAAGTATTTTTAAACCTAGCTTCATTACCTGCTTTTACCACTTCTGCCAGAAATGAATTCCAATGTTGAGAGAAAAAATATTTTCTTCTATCTGTCTTCGATATACAACTTTGTAATAACTTTGTGTCCCCTAGTCCTTGTATTTTTTGAGAATAAACAATTGATTCATACATAAGAAAATAAGACATGCCATACTGGGTCAGACCAAGGTCCATCAAGCCCAGTATCCTGTTTCCAAGAGTGGCCAATCCACTGTCACAAGTACCTGTCAGGTTCCCAAAAAGGTACACAGATTCCATGTTGCTTATCCCTGGGTAAGCAATGGATTTCCCAGGTCCTCTTTAAATAATGATCTATGGCCGTTTCCTCCAGGAACTTATCCAAACTTTTTTTAAATCCAGCTTGGTGAATCGGGCCCATTCCTGAAAAGAGGTGAAGCCTGCCCCCAACTGGAGAAACCAGGGAATGGGCCCCAAACCTTCACTGCGCTGCCTGGGAGGGTCCTTCTCTGGATAAGATCTGGTCCCTGGGCCCAAGCGCTCCAAGAAAGGACTGAGAACAAGTCCGAAGTCCATAAGCACAGGAGAAGAAAGGCTTTCCAGGCCAGTAGCAATGGGAGTCTCAAGACCCCCAGGAGTCTGAACAGCATGGCCACGAGGAGTGGGCAGAGACTGATGCAAAAGGGGCTCCTGTCTGCTTCACAAACCCCTTGGATCTGTCCTCCAAAAGGTGGTAAGATTTTGTCCAGCCATATCCTTCACCGGCTTCTCCAAATCAGACCCAACGGAAGCATCCCCCTCCAAGGCCAGATGGGTAACCAGGCTTTGGAATAAGAATCTGCTACCCCATGTCAGAGCCAAGCCAATGCCATGTCACTTTTGACTGGGCACAATCCCTGGATGCTAGATGTACCAGGCCATACATGGCAACAGAAATGAAGGCCGTAGCAAACTCCAAAAGAATCTGGCAGTAGAGACTGAATCCACTTGAGCAGGGCTCAAGCCGTCAGCCTGCACATACCATAAACTAAAGAATAGTAGCTGCCTCAGAGAAATGGTTCTTCAACACGAATCTACCTTTCGGTCCATTCCACAGGAATGGTGGTCCATCTAGTTACAATCGTGACCTGCGCATTAGGGCATGTCAATTTTAGGGGTAGATTTTTATTTTTCCAAACTTTACAAACTATTAATGACTAAATTATGCAGTTTTGCATGCTGAATCTAAAGCTATCTTCAGAAACTGCTTAAAGTGAGTCTTACCTACATTAAATCACAGTTGAAATATTTGGAAATTAAGTAATATTTATTTGAACGTACAAATAGTCTGAATAATACCTGTAACCACATAATTATCTTTAAAATGTCATTTATGCACTTAATTTAATGTTATTTAACAAAATCCAGCAAAGAAGCCATATCTTGTTTGCTTCTGTTTCAGCTAAGCTCCCTGCTGACCATCTGATGCCTAATATAATGTTCCCTCCTCTCCTGATTTTACACATGATCAGCAGCCTCAGTTGTCATTTTTACACACCTTCCTATGGACTGGGTGGGTGTGTGATGGCCAGTCTGGAACCACCATGAACTTGCTCAGAAAATGCCTTGATCTCTTGCTGTTGTCATGGTACAGGTAAGAGGAGGCTCAGAGACTCCAGAGCTCCAGTCAAGTAACTGGGTGAGTGTGGTTGCCTCAGTGTTGATGGATGATGTTTTCCTGGGTCTCACACTGCTGTCTCCAAGCTGAGTCTTCTCATCTCTTTTACCTCTGATCTTCAATATCTTCTCCACTGCATCTCTTCTCTCCTGTTCCTCTTCACTGCAAAACATAGCTTGCAGAACAGACTCGCTGTAACCATACCAAGCTGACCTCACTGTAGACATGACTATCTTTTTTACCTCTTCACACTGTTCTTTCAAACAGCTGCACCAAGAAAAGGAGATGCCTGGGACCTTGTGTCCAATTGCTATTTATTTTTATATTGAACCAGTTCACCATGTAAACCCCAACACAGAACTCTACAATTATTCTTAAATTTTCAGATTCTTTCTTCATTCTTGGAAATCCATGTTTTCATGAACCTTAGAGGTGTTGTAAGCCATCTGCTATGTGACACAGGTCCTATTTCTAATTCAATGGGGCCATGGCTCCGATATCACATGGAGGCCGCTACCGCTGCTTTGTAAACATACCCCTTAGTTTTGCTCCCTTCCATGCCTCCATCCTTCACACTCTCCCAACAGAAAAATAAAGTGCCTGTTTGGAATTGCCTGCCTTCCTCAAATCCAAAAAAGGAGGAAGGCTGGGAAGGGGATTCCCTTCCTATCTAATAAAGGGTATTACTAATTAGACAACCAGGATATGAATTAGGTTTGGTAAATGTCTCTGATAGTATACTTAGACATGTTTTCACAAAATTTCTGGCGCAAGAACATGGCAAAAGAAAAATCTTTGGAGTAAATCTCTACAGCAGGAATCAATAGATTCACAAAATCCTTTAAGAAATCCCTCAAAATTTATTTCTTTGAACAAGCTTTCGGTGGTTCATAAATGGAGCGGGGGAGGGGGAGGGGGGCTCACGGGACTGTTCCATAGATCCTCTCTCTTCCTCCCCTCCTCTATTTTTTCCCTGGACCCTTTCTCATCTTTTCAGTTCTTTATCTTTTTTTTTTTAATTTTCTCAGGATTTTATTATTTTTCTATGTTGTTGTAACCTGTATTTTTTATGCTTCTGTATTTCTAAATACTTTGTAAATCGCTCTGGTTCCTCTGGTTAAGGGCGATATATCAAGCCTGAATAAACCATAACCATAACAAGGAAAGGTGACCAAGATGATTTGGGGCCTGCGCCAGAAGGAATATGAGAAAAGACTTGACGACCTAAATATGTATACCCTAGAGGAGAGGAGAGGCAGGGGGATATGATACAGTCATTTAAATACTTAAAGGGTATTAATGAACAAACAAACCTTTTTCAAAGACAGGGGAGCTGTAGAACCAGAGAACATGAAATGAAGCTGCAAGGAGGTAAATTTAAGAGCAACATCAGGAAATATTTTTTCACATAAAGGGTGGTGGATGCCTAGAATGCCCTTCCGAAAGAGGAAATGAAACAAAATTAAATGTTTTTCCCTTCACACCCCTTCTATACGAGTATATTATATCTGGTATAAATGATTGGGTATATATAATTTGACTATACTCAATGTGTTGCCATCACCAGAGAGTGAAATACAAATCTCATCTAACCAGCAGTCTCCCAAATGAATTTCTTCTTATAAATCTCATTTAACAAACAGTCTCCCAAATAGATATAAACGTCTTACCCTTTTATTGAGCATTTTCTTAGTCCCAACCAGATCAGTCTGTGTTCTTCTTGCCATAGTTTTATTCTCCCATCATGGCACTGTTATTTAAACAGAATGCTGACCTCCACTGGCCTGAAAATCACTCCAGAGCTCTAACGACATCAACCACTTCAGGCAACTTTGTGCATTATAGGTCCGATATTCCATAGGAATGGATATGCACAGCTATGGTTCATAGCCTTCACCACTGAACTTTAACCCTGGATATTCAATGAAAGGGGTCATATGCGGCCCCAACATTGAATATCCAGGGTCACCGCACAGTCTCCACAGCCACAGAAGCTAACTGGGCAGAGGCAATATTGAGCCGCTGCCGGTTAGCTTCTATGGGTAAAAGATAGGATAGCTTTCACTATGCCTATCTTTTACTTGCTACCAGGTTAGTGACTCTCGCCCCCGGAACGCCCATGACATGCCCCGATGCTAAACACTTATCATCGGGACATGTAGTGGAGATAATTAGGGATATTCAGCGGCACTAACTGTGTTAGTACCGCTGAATATCCCACTAAGCAGCATTTACATGTAAATACCTTTGAATATCGGGGTCCTATGTTTTTACAACACTGTGTCAAAACCCCCTATAGCAATTAAATATACTAAGTAAAGGAGGCTACTATAAATGAATGGAAAGTGGATCGCTTATATTTTGACCAACCTGGTTTTAAATTATAAATATTAGAACCGCGGCTTTAGACAGCTAATTATGGTACAGGGTGATCACTTGTTACTATTTAAAGGGTCCACAGTAAATGTCAGCTGTTGATATTCAACAGGTAATTTTTACAAAGTCATTCCTTGTGTATGTGGCCACATATGTATGTAAATGATCTCTCATAAAATACCAGCTGGCATAAAAGTACACATTTTGTCATGAAGACACGTACTTTCCAGTATACAATGCTGGAGATATGGGGTGGAGATTTCATATTCCCATGTAGATTAAAAATACCGTAATCTATACAAGCACATGTGCAAATTACATGTAGGCAGTTAAACCTGCTCACTAACAGATGAAAGTGATCACTCCTACTTTTAAAGTGCATTCTCTGCCACATATGCTAATATCTTATAAAGAAAAGAATGCGCCCACTTCTCTTTCTAAAATAACACTTAACACTAATAGCACCTACCCTATATTAAAATCACCCTACACATGTTTCTTTATCTACCATGCACTGCGATAAAATAACACCATTTATCTTAATTTAATGCATGCTACATTATTTGTAATGTATGCTGCCAGAGGGCATGGTCTGTGCTTCTCCCATGCCAGACAACCAGATGCAATGCTCATTCTCAGTGCTGTTACTCTCATGGTAGGTACTAGACTCAGGCATGTTTACTACAAGAGAGAGAAGACAGGAGCTGATTCTATATTGATACTGATTGGAATGCCCTGTTCTCAGTGTACTCTAATTGTATCCCATTTGCCTTTGTCTTTTGTTTTTTTTTCTGAGTGCTAGCTAGAGAGAGCGTATGTGTTTCTCTATCACCATTTAAAGGCTCATAGAAAGGTGCAGCAGAGCGTGGAAGGAAACAGAATGGAACGTGGAAGGAGCAAGGCTGGCCACAGCAGGCAAGCATGGTGGGTGCAGTGGCCAAGAAGGCAAATAGAATGCTTGGAATCATAAGGAAAGGAATGGAGAATAAAACAATGGATATTATAATGCCTTTATATTGTTCCATGTTGCAAACGCACCTTGAATATCATGTGCAATTCTGGCTGCCATATCTTCAAAAGGATATAGCGAAATTAGAAAAGGTACAGAGAAGAGCCACCAAAATTGTAAAGGAGATGGAAGGATACTCCTTTGAGTACAAGCTTAAAAGATTAGGGCTCTTCAACCTAGAAAAGAGATGGCTGAGGGGAGATATGATAGAGGTCTATAAATTAATGAATGGAATGGAACGGGTAAACGTAGACTGATTCTTTATGCCATTAAAAATAGAAAGACTAGGGGACATGCAATAAAGTTACAATGTAACCCGTTTAAGACTAATAAGAGAAAATATTTTTTCACTCAACACGTAATCAAAGTCTGGAGTTCGTTACGGGAGGATGTAATAAAAACTGTTAGTGTAGCTTGGTTTAAAAAAGGGTTTGGACAAGTTCCTGGAGGAAAGGTCCATAAACCATTATTAAAGAGGACTCGGGCAATCCACTGCTTGCCCCAATACAAGTATTATGGAACCTGTGTGACTTTTTGGAAAACTGCTAGGTACTTGTGACCTGGATTGGCCACTGTTGGAAACAGAATACTGGGCTTGATGGACCTTAGTCTGACCCAGTATGGCATTTCTTATGTTCTTATGGTAGGGAGGAAAGTTGTCAGAAGGGACAGGAAAGAAGGGAGAGAGAGGTGGAGCAGGGTAAGAGAAGGGAGTTAAAGAGATAGTATAGCAAGGCGGTCAAAGAGAGGAATAGCATGTGCCAGGGAATGGTAGGGATTTGGAGATAAGTAGGGCAGTGAAGAGGGGGGAAAGGCTAGCCAAACTAGTCAGTAGGTCAGAGGAGGACAAGGACAGGCAGTCAGGGAAAATAGCAGGAAATGGTAGAACGAGAAGTATAGAAACAGATGGGGAGAGGAAAAGAGGGAAGCTAAGACTGAGAAGGACTGAGAATCAGGGAGGGACCACTGAAGCTCCAAGGTGGAGGTGACAGGAAGCAGTGCAGAGCAGAGCAGCCAGTGTCTCCAGGCAGTTAAGTTCTTGCTCACTGAGAACAAATTGTTACTCAAGTTTGTTCTGCACAACTACCACACCTTCTTCATCCATGTAGCCAGAAAGACATCCAAGGCCACAAAGGAGAGTATTTAGAGGGGAACTGCCAGCCAAGTTTCTAATATGGTCATCACTAGAGACTGGGGTACAGGTCTCTCCTTGATATAGAATTGAAAGGATAGCAGAAGACCAAGGTTGATAGAATGTAATGGCATGAGTGAGGCAATGGAGGAGATGATTATTTTGAGGGCCTGACTAAAGAATAAAGTTTGATAAGTATATACTCAGTTTGGAAATTAGGTGGGGAGGGGTAGAGGATGGGAGACAGGTAGGGAGAGTCTTGTAAAGGGCAACAAACAAAATCCCTGACTTAGTATATAGTTTTGAATGCTATGCCCAGGCCTGGGATTTTCTTCTAGACTGGTAGCCTGAAGAACCTACGTAGCCACTACTATCATCTTTTTATAGGTGCAGACAACCAGGAAGAGGTCCAAAGCCAGCAGAGGTGGTGGAGATCTATGAGAAACCACAAATGCAGGCTCCACCTTTAACCACTCACCCTTACCTGTGGACCACCCTCTCAGCAGGTGGTAGTTGAGGAGTTAGTAGAGTTGACGGGCACCCAGACTAAAGAAAGGGGGAACCATGTGCTTCATATACATCTTGCCAGAATCCAGCTTCCCCTAGGATGTGACTCAGGGAAGGACCTGGAAGCTCCTGCATATATTAGCAACTCCAGGCAGGGGCCTCAAGATGAGGCAAAAACAGAGCCAGCACCAGAGTTGCCTCAACCAATCCTAGCCAGTCTGTCCACTGAGATACAAGGTGAGGGCAGCTCACTGTTCTATAGCCTTTGAGACATTCAATGGGAGATGGTGTGGCATGGACCACTATGCTATCACCATGTCACAAGGCTTGACTAACCTCACAACTCCTATGAACAATCTGAATGCTACTCTTCTCCTGGCCCTTCAGTCCCAAATCTTCTCAACCATGGAAATACCATCCAGTTATACAGCTAGTACCTTTGTGGACGGTCCCAGAAGACCATCCAGTGGGCCAACCTCAAGGGTCATGGCAATCAGCTGAGAAGAGGCCTTATGACTGACCCCAAAACAGAGAAAACATCTAAAGGGTGGGAGCCTTCTCCCTCCCTTTATCCAAGGGAACAACCTACTATTACAGCCCCCTGGCCTGCAAATAATTCACTGTATTAGAGCTCACACTTACTTACCGATATATTCATTGTACTAAGATACTATATGAGGCATATGATTAGTCATTTATTGCTGTCTTCGTGGTACTGTTGCAAAATGCTTTAGTTCAAACTTTTAGTAGAGGTAGCTGGTATATAAACATAATATAACTAGATAACTGACATTACATAACATATCTGGTGCTATGTACTATCTCCTCCCATATGATCAAATGATCTCATAAAGGATCTGAGAAACATAAATGACAAGATGCCATTCAGTACGTGGCCTGTTGGGAAGAAAATGTTTGTCTCAAAGAGTTATTCTTCACACTCAGGTGGAGGTGTGGCCACAAGTTTTGCAGTTCCAGGCTTCCTCAAAATGCTCTGTGAGAGAAAACTAAATTGGTATGCATGCATCATGTCATGGCTGAATAACCACTCCAGATGTCAGATTATATATTTAACATCTGAGAACTCTCCAGATGGTCTGATGTGCCTCATCACACTATCATCAGGTCTGGCATTTACTCTCCAGCCACAGAGATGGAGGAGTCAACAATAATCTGTCAGCCATCCTAACATGGAGTTTGTCATCACTCCAGAGCCACCCTTGATTGTTTTTCCTCCCCCACCTAACATATCCCTATGTGAGGCAAATGAATGCCATGATTTATTCTCTTGTAATTCTGCATGTGTCCAGTTGCTTTCCCTATGATGTCAGCACTATTAGCTGTCCAGCCAACATTCAGAACTTCTGTATCCCAAAATCACACAATGAATCCTGTAGGGTCTCACTGGCAATTCACATAAAGGTCCAGCTAATACCCTATGGTCCTCCTCTTCCCTTGAGCCTTTGTGATACCTTGCGAATGCAGGCATGGTCTGCAAGGGAGGGGAGAGTTGTTATATAGTATCCTTTGACACAATGAAGAAATTATACTAGTGATCTAATACGGATCATAGCCATAGGTTGGTCACCACCAAGACCTGAAAAGACACTGATATCGGAGGCATATGTAACCCTCACATGTGAAGTACCTCAAGATCATTCAAGAATGACCCTGGCTATCAACTGTATAGTATCCCTGGAGTAAGTAGGGAGGCATAAGGAGTCCTATTTCACTTTAAGATTATGTCTATTGGCACAAGACATGACAGAGCAATGTAGTGCAGTATGTAGCAGGTTAACACTATTTGTACAACCTTTCAAGGCAACCTCTGTCTGATTAAGACCCACAAAGTGTCTTCTCAACACACCAAAGGTGTACTCAATGGTGGCATGAGTGGCTTTGTGTGCCTTGTACTTTCTCTCTGCTGAGGTGGCAGTAAGAGTGAAAGGATTCAGCAGCAAACATCTGCATCCATACACAGCATCACCTGCAGATTGAAAATAATAGTTATTCTTTGGGGTTGCTTGCAGACTTCTTCAAGAGTTTGATTTGTGGGATGAACTCAAGAGTTAGAAGCCTTTCAAGGCTTGTTCAAGGAGTGGCATATACTGGCTGAGTGTGAGATTTAGAAGCCCCTAGCATGGTGTTCGTGAGGACATGTGGAGGGTAATTTTATAAGTCACGTCTAGATTTATACAAGTTTTTATGCACCTCTTTCATGCCTATTTCATAAAATCCAGTATGTAGATATTTTATAAAATAAAGCATAAATGACAGAGAACATGTGTTCATTTAAGGCACAATCATAATTTATATGTGTAACTCTGTGCCTTGCCCACATTCTGTATAAACTCCAACCCTGTGCACATCCAGAGTTAAAGTATTCATGTGTGTACTTATAAAATAATGCTTAGTGTGCATGCAGCCACTGATGAGTATATATGACTAAAATATTTAGATTTATACATATTGTTCATGAGTAGATCTAGATGGCTCTTTATAAAATTACTCCCAAGAGGGTAATTTTATAACTGGACAACTAGTTTAACGCAACCCAAATGTGCCTATTTTAACACTATTTTATAAGTAGAATGAGGCTGGCCAAGATGGTGTCTGATTGAGACAGAGTGATGGTATCCACTCTGTCTCTCTGTTCCTGCCCCCTACTTTATCTCATACTGCACTGCATACAGAAAAAGATAGGTAAAAAAATTAGGCTCATCCCTCAAGACTTCCACTAAGAGTGGCATGTGACCTTGGAGCAATTTGAAGTTCACAAGAAGTTGAATGTTACTCCAGCTTCAGACCACTCTTCAGTGGTTATCACACAGCTAAGTGCTGAAGCGGCCTCACTAAGCCCTGAATAGAATGCAGCCCCTCCTCAACCCAGAAGAGATTCCACCAGTAGTTGGAGTATTGTGCTTGCCAGTCTTGAGCCATGGCATGGTGGCAATGTATTGACGGGTCCCCTGTTGACATCCTTGCCTCCCCCCAGAATGGAGACAAAGTGAGAGAACAGTGTATTGAAAGTACTGTGTCGGATAACCTGGGGGTAAAGAGTGTGTTGGTCACTGAGTATGGAGGTTTGATTAGACCAGATGCTGTTATAGTGAACGTATTGTGAGAAGCTATCCAACATTTGGACATGTCTCTAAAGGAACCAATTGCTAAATTCTTTGAGAAAATGAACAATGTTGTGGAGCCTATGAGAGTTTAGAAAGCAGCACTGAATAACCAAGAGGCTTGACCTGTTGGACCTACAGAAGAAAGAATCTGGGGACCTGAGGCTAGCCTAAGTAAAAGAGAGTCATATCTTGAAATAGAAGATGGAATACTTAGAAAATCAGAATAAGAGAAATAATTTAAGGCTGTTGAACATTCTCAGGTCCCCATTAGTCTCCTTGATCAATAGAGTCAGAAAATATCTGGTGTAGGTTTTAAAGATGCCATCTGATAACCTACCACCTAATTTATGGGCCTATTATTCAGCTCTTCTGGGTGGAGCAGGAGACTCTACCTAGGGCTGGGGAACAGGATTAAAGGGGAGCACAGCATAAAATTCATTAGTCGCAGTTGGTGAAATGCTGTGCATCTCTTGGAGGGAGAGAATAAAGTTTCCTCCTCTAGTCTCTCTAAATATCTTCACATGGTGAACCCACTGTATAAAATCTATACTATATCTCAGCAAGGTGACACTACAAGTGAAGTATGATAGGAAGAAAAAGAAAAATACATACTAGATGCAGGTTGCCCAGGATAAAAAGGTACCCACCCATAGCTTACGCACAAGGGCTAACGATGGTGGCAGCGATAGTTCAGATACTGCAGATGCTAATAACATCCCCACACAGATAAAGGCCATAGTGAGCGGTTCATGGACCACTGTGGCAGGAAATACATCATAAAAGTTAATGAAAAAGTTACATGGATTTCTGCAGATAAAGAAGATATAATGTACTGCTACCTTTATGCTACAAATCCAGTATTTAAATTGAGAGGGTATACAAAGAGCCCAATTCAGCAAAGGGCATGTCCAGGCCATCTGGATGGCCGATAAATGGACTACTCCATATTGTACATGATGCTGCAATTGTGGGAGCCAGACATTCCTCCAAGGTGGAATAAGTAGCACATCAATCATCCACCCACCGGACGTTCAGGGTTGTGACCTGAATTGGCTCTGTACATCTGGGTGCTTTGACCTGCCTCCAGCCCTCCCCCTCCTGCCCCATTCAGCACTTCCCATACAGTGGATCTGTGCATGCGGGGAGCACTTGAGGCAGCATACGGTCCCGGCAAATACCGGGGGCTGGACGTCCAACCTGGACATACATCCCCGCTATTTGCGTCTCTGCATCAGGCCTATGAAGAATCCGCCAAAACTGGAAGAAAAGGTAGTTAATCACCTGCAGCAGGTGTTCTCCATAGACAGCAGGAATAAGTCCTCACATATGGGTAACATCATCCGATGGAACCCATGTGGAAACGCTCCCCAGCTACTAGCAGAAGCTTGTGGGAGCGTTCTCTGCGCATGTGCGCCATCATTCCACCTGCCAAAGCAGTCCATTTTAGGTTAGTCTGATACTATAGCTATAGAAGGATACAACTCCCAGGACAGGTGAGAGAGTAGTATCCTTCTATAGCTATAGTATCAGACTAACCTAAAATGGCACTGCTTTGGCAGGTGGAATGATGGCGCATAAGTCCTCACTTCTTTCTGTTCACGGAGAACACCTGTTACAGGTGAATAACTACCTTTTCTCCATAGACAAGCAGGAATGAAGTCCTCACATATGGGAATACCTAGCTAGAGGCTAAAGAAAAAATGCAGATGAGCCCAACAAGGGCAACAGAGTCTGTCAGCTTGGTGGCAATAGGCATTCATGTCATATATATGGATATATACTAATTTTTTTTTAAGTAGCCTGAACAGTATAGAATGGGCTTAGAGGTAATGGAGTTGGATTCTAATCCCCAAACAGATTCCGTAGTACCGACTGGTCAAAGTTGCTGTTGCATCAGGAATCCCCTTCTAGACATTAGAGAGAAGTGAATGTGTGGACAGAAGACCACGTTGCAGCCTTGCAAATCTCTTCCAAGGAGACCAAATGCAAGTTGGCCACTAATGCAACCATCGCTCTGACATTGTGAGCCATAATATGACCATCAAGGTCCAGGCCTGCCTGGGCATAAGCAAAAGAGATGCAGTCTGCTAGCCAAATTGAAAGAGAGCGTTTGGAGACAGCAGTCCATAACTTATTGGGGTCAAAAGAAACAAAAAGCTGTATGGACTTTCTATGGGATTTTGTCTGCTCCAAGTAGAAGGCAGGAAGTTGGCAGGTTCAACATGTGTAATACAATTACCCCTTTGTGGACATGAGGCTTTGGGTAAAACATTGGTAGGACAAATGACTGATTAAGACGGAAATCTGATATAATTTTTGGAAGGAATTTAGGATGAGTATAGAGGACCACTCTATACTCATCCTAAATTCCTTCCAAAAATAATATCACTGACATCCCACAGCCCCGCAACCAAATTCCCCAAACTACCCTATAAGAGACCTATGTCTGTTGCCTATGTCCTCACCACCTGTTCAGATCATCAATGTTGGCTCCCGGTGATGGCTCCCCCCACACTTATTTTTGTCCACCCCCCCCCCCCCCTCAGTGTTAAACCGCTTTGACCCGGTGAAAAGCGGTATACAAATGCAGCTAAATAAATAAAGGGGATGAACTATGAGAGACTAAAGCTTGCCCACTCAACATGCTGAAGTGACTGCCAACAAAAACCAAACCTTCCAGGTCAGAAACCTCAGAATCACCCAGTGGCCAGGGTCCACTGAGTTCTCAGTCCAATGAGCCTGTCTCATATGGAGATGTGTGAAGGGTGTTAAGTGTACCGTAGAGACTATGTGGTCGGACGTATATTCCCAGCTAAACACCTGGGTTGTATTCCTGCCAAAGAGCTCCCCGCACATACAACAGAGATGTTCAGGGAGCTCTGTACGAGGGAAGACCAAAGGAGGAGCGAGGGCGGGCCAGAGTCGTAACCC
The DNA here is from genome assembly GCA_033557465.1 of Ichthyophis bannanicus. Classification (NCBI taxonomy): domain Eukaryota; kingdom Metazoa; phylum Chordata; class Amphibia; order Gymnophiona; family Ichthyophiidae; genus Ichthyophis; species Ichthyophis bannanicus. Next base: position 640,591,341 of record CM066036.1, on the reverse strand, counting down.
TGAACCAGGACGTACAATGTCAAGAGGGGTATCATTACGATCTTCATTGACATCACATCAGCTTTCGACACAGTTGCCCACGGCACTCTTCAGTCAAGACTACAAGAGATTGGTCTATATGGCACCACCTTGAAATGGTTTACCTCTTACCTCACAGACAGACAGCTCCAGGTCAAATGTGGCCCTGTAACCTCCCTACCATTCATAGCTAAAAAGGGTGTACCGCAAGGTTCTTCCCTCTCTGCACTGTTATTTAACCTGTACATACAACCTATCTGCTCCATCATGAATAACCACAAGATTCAATACACCATCTATGCAGATGACATTATGATCTACACTCCAATCAACCTCGAGAAACCAGACAAAAACAAAAATAGCGGTCTGCCTTCAACAAATGACAAACTGGCTCCTTCAAAACAACCTGACCATAAACTACAACAAGACGGAAGCTCTACTTATCACCCGAGACTCTGGATTCACCCCCCACCCAGTATCAATCTGAACAACATCACAATACCAATAAAGCCGGAAGTGAAATACCTCGGAGTCACTCTCGATAAAAATCTGAACCTCCAGTCTCACATCAGCAAAACCACCAAGAACACCTATCTCAAAATGAGAGTCATCAGACGCCTCAAGCCGATACTCTCCTAAGATCACTTCCGTATCGTTTGCCAAACTCTAATCACACCTAATCTAGACCACTGCAATCCCATATACCTTGGGCTCCCAAAACACTCACTCCAGCCCTTACACATGGCACAAAACACTGCTGCACGCATTATAACTGGTTCCTCTAGGCACGAACACATCACCCCCATTCTGAACCACCTCCATTGGCTCCCAGTTAATTCTCACATCAGATATAAAACCCTACTAAACATTTTTAAAATCAAACAGAACCTCTCAGCAAACAGTCTGCATACCCTCATTAGCTCTGACTCAAGCACTAGACCTAGGAGGAGAGGCACCATGGACATCATCACAACCCACAGAGCCTTCACCAAAGTGAGGCTATCTACTTCGGGAAGAGAAATATCCCTGGCTGCTCCCACCCTATGAAACTCCCTCCCAGACTGCCTAAGATCAACCATTGTCACCCTCACGGTGGCCAGCCTAACGCCTAGGGCGCTGAGACTTGGTCTGCCTGTGGTGTTCCTGCCTCAGAGAGTGTGGGCTTGCTTTAACTCTGCAAGGCCTTCTGGGAATGTGAGTCCCTTTACCCTTTGAGTATAGACGAGTTGCAGTCGAATGGTTTCAGGCAATGACAAGAATTTATTTTCCCCTTCCCAACGGATTAAATGCAAGTGAATAACTCAGGACAAAACATGCCATACATTTGGCTTGAGGAAATTATATATGAACTCAGGTAAATTAGCCTTGTCAGCTTCAGGCTTTAAACATGCAGTGCTTGATACAAACAAAATCACAACTGCTTCAATTAGCAAAGAAAATGTTCCCTTTTCTTCTGCTGCTTTTACCGTCTTTCTCAGACACTGTTCAGCATAAGGAATTCACATGGTCAGCCAAAGATAATGTACAGTCCATCCGATCATCCACTATTTCATTAGGGACAGAGTCTATCTGCATTTCTTCAGCCTCAGGTATAGCAGGACATGGCAGTAAGCTGCTATCCTGATCTCTGAAACAAATGGTTTCTCTGACCTCACGTGGTTTCTCTCTGTAACACTCTCCTGAGCAGGGTTGTAAACTACCATATATGCTGTAGTCTTTGTCCAGGGAGTTTGCTACTTTCTGGTAACTATAGGGAACTGCTTTATAGCTGTGTTCAAACTTGTATGAATTGTTAAGCCTACCTTTTGGCTTTGAAAGGGAAGGAACTCTCCACTCTGCAGGTTCAGACTGGTTCTCAAACACGGCTTGTGTTTGCTTGCCTCTCAGCCTATTAACTTTCCCCTCAGATGTACTGGTATTCTCCAGCCAGCCTGTCTCTCTCCTTGGAGCGTGTGAGCTTTGCCAAGCCTGCCTCTCAGGAAGATTCCTTTCTCTCCTGCCTTTACCAGACAACACCTGTCCTGGGTTACTTCCTTCTGGCCTCAGGAATATGGCTCCCTGGGTTCTCACTCCTCCTTGACTCCTTCTAGTCAGCGTGCTCCTTTGCTGGCTTCCTTCCTGGTTCTCCCAGTTCCCGTTCTGCTTGCTGTTCTCCTCCTCCTCGCTCTGCCTGGTCCAAGCTAATGACCACTTTTTATCATTGTAACTCTCAGGGCCTAGCTGTGCCCTGCCCTGAAACAGGTGAAACTCATTACCTCCTGAGCTAGGGAATACATCACAGCAGGGGCGTGTCTTTCTAGCTCGTGACTCTCTTTGTTTACTTCTTCTTTGCAAACACTGAGCCATGTGCTCAGACTGCCTGTCAGTTTATGAAAGCAAATCCTCATCTTGCCCTACCTCCATAGGCTCAAAAGAGTCTTCTTCATGACACCGTGGATATTAAGGACTTCAGGAAGTTGCCCAAAACCACACTCTATATAGAACACTATGGTGACATCACGTGACCTGACCAAACACCCAAGTCTTCAGCATCTTAATTTGTTCCTACCTGTGTCCTCCCCCTACCCCCCTTGCCCCACTCTTGTCCCCCCCACTCTTGTGCATCTTGTACAGTTATTCTACAATTTCACCTACTTAAACGCACTGTACCAGTCACTGCATGCCTACACCCTCGCACCATGTAACATGTTTCGGTTGTATTCTAAACCGCTTTGATTTAAAGGATAAAGCGGTATAAAAATCTTTTAAAATAAATAAACAAAATAAATATGCCGGTGATGGCCCTGTACGTCTGGGCTGGGTGACTTATATGGTGGACTTATTCCACCTCAGAGGTAGAATAAGTCCCCCCTGATGGCGGGAAACAGCCATGCCAGGACCCCAGGACAAAGATGAGCAGAGAATGGGGTTCCCCACAGCTCGATCCTGGCCTCAGAAGGCCCGATCGGTGGCTGGGAGGCGGGGAACAGGACATTTTTTGTGGTGCGAGCGATCGGTGCTCCTGCATGGAGCCACGGTGCAGGATTGAGGACGTCCAGGGGACTGGAATCAGAACACATCCTGTCCGTCCAAGCTGGTTGCACCCGATTCTGATCCCATGGGATGTATAGTCCCCGCAGGATCGGAATCGGGTGCTGATCAGGCCTGTCCAGATTTTGGATATCTGGTTGGGCTGGATGGGCCCCGATCAAAATTGGCTCTATGTGACCAAGTACAGTTAACATCCTGCGAGCTGTGACTTGCTGACTCAATTGAGTCTCCCACACTAGCACTGTCAGTCTGTGAAGTTTGTAGTATGGGAGGAAGACACTCGTCTGAGTCATGTTGAGCAAAGCTCCAATGAATTCCAATTGTTGGAAGGGCTGCAGATGTGATTTCGGGTAATTTATGATGAGCCCTAGTAGTTTCAGCACCCTAATCAACCATATTGATTCTCAAACTCTTTCATAAGTGATACTCTTGATCAGCCAATCGTCCAAGTAGGGGAAGACAAACACTCCTAGCTTCTGGAGATAAGCTGCTACTACCGGCAAGGCATTTTGTGAAAACGCGGCATGCTGAGGCTAGGCCAAAGGGCAATACCCAGCACTGGAAGTGTTGTTCCACCAGGATAAATCTGAGATACTTTCTGTGAGTGGGATGTATCTCTATGTAGGAATACTCATCCTTCAGATCCAGGAAGCATAGTCAATCTGTTTTTTGCAGGTAGGGTAGCAGGGTGCACAGAGAAACGATTCTGAACTTTTTTCTGATGAGATACCTGTTTAGTTTCCTTAGGTCTAGGATGGAATAAAATACCCCTGTCATTTTTGGGGATCAGGAAATACCTGTAATGAAACCCTTGACCTCCTTGCTCCAGTGGCACAGAGCTCGATCGCAAGATCTGTCAAGAGGGCAGTGATTTCCCTCTGAATTAGTTCCTGATGCAGAAGGTCAATAGAACGAGCCCTTGGGGGGCAATTTGGAGGAATGTCAAATCGATGTAATTTAAGAACATAAGAATGCCATACGGGGTCAGACCAAGGTCCATCAAGCCCAGTATCCTGTTTACAACAGTGGCCAATCTAGGTCATACGTACCCAGCAGTTTCCCCAAAAGACACAAGTTCCACAATGCTTGTATTGGGTCAAGCATTGATATCCTGGGTCCCTTTTTAATAATGGTTTATGGACCTTTCCTCCAGGAACTTGTCCAAACCTTTTTTAAACCCAGCTACACTAACAGCCTTTACTACATCCTCCGGTAACAAATTCCAGAGTTTGATTACATACACGTTGAGTGAAAAAATATTTTCTTTTCTTAGTCTTAAATAGTTTACCTTGCAGCTTCATTGCATGTCCCCTAATCTTTCTATATTCTGATAATGTAAACAATCGATCTACGTTTACCCGTTCCACTCCGTTGATTAATTTATAGACTTCTATCATATCTCCCCTCAGCCGTCTCTTTTCCAGGTTAAAGAGCCCTAACCTTTTTAGCCTTTCTTCATAGGAGTATTCTTCCATCCCCTTGACCATTTTGGTGGCTCTTCTCTGAACCTTTTCTAATAACACTATATCCTTTTTAAGATACGGTGACCAGAAATGTACACAATATTCAAAGTGCGGTCTCACCATGGAACGATATAGAAGCATTATAATATCTTTTGTTTTATTTTCCATTCCTTTCCTTATGATACCTAGCATTTTATTTGCTCTCTTGGCTGCCGCTGCAAACTGGGCCGAGAGTGTTAACATGTTATCCACAATGACACCTAAATCTTTTTCCTGGGTGGTGGTCCCTAACGTGGAGCCTTGCATCATGTAACCATAGTTTGGGTTGTTCTTCCCTAGGTGCATAATTTTGCACTTGTCCACATTAAATTTCATCTGCCATTATGATGCCCAGTCTTCCAATTTATCAAGATCCTCTTGCAATTTTCCACAATCCTCTTGGGTTTTAACAACTTTAAATAGTTTTGTGTCATCTGCAAATTTGATAACCTCACTAGTTATTCCACTTTCCAGGTCATTTATGAATATGTCAAAAAGCAGCGGACCCAGCACAGATCCCTGGGGTACACAACTATTCACCTTTCTCCATTGGGAAAATTTGCCATTTAGCCCTACCCTCTGCTTTCTATCTTTTAACCAGTTCCTGATCCACAACAGTACACTGCCTCCTAGCCCATGACTCTTTAATTTTGCCAAAAGTCTCTGATGAGGGACGTTGTCAAAGGCTCTCTGAAAGTCCAAATACACTATATGAACCGACTCACCTTTGTCCACCAGTTTATTCACACCTTCAAAAAAACATAACAGATTAGTAAGACAAGATCTTCCTTGTCTAAAGCCATGTTGGCTGTCTCCCATTAAGCCATGAAAATCTACATGTTCAGCAATTTTGTTCTTTATGATGGTTTCTACCATTTTTCCCGGTACTGACGTCAGGCTCACCGGTCTGTAGTTTCCCTGATCACCCCTGGAACCCTTTTTAAAAATTGGTGTTACATTGGCGACCCTCCAATCTTCAGGTATTAGAGATGATTTTAATGATAGTTCACAGATTACTAATAGCAGGTCTGCAATCTCATATTTCAGTTCTTTCAACACCCTTGGATGTATACCATCCAGCCCAGGTGTTTTGCTACTCTTCAGTTTATAAAATAGTTGTAATACATCTTCCTGATGTATAGATATTTCCTTCAATTCTTCCGCACCTTTAAATACCACTTCAGTCATGGGTAACATCGCTACATCTTCCTCAGTAAAGACCGAAGCAAAGAATTCATTCAGTCTCTCCGTTATCCCCTTGTCGCCTCTTAGTGTCCCTTTAACCCCTCTATCATCTAATGGACCAACTTACTCTCTCACAGGTTTTTTGCTATGAATGTACTTGAAAACGTCTTTATTACGCATTTTTGCTTCCGCAGCAAGCTTCTTCTCCTCAAATTCTCCCTTTGCCTGCCTTATCAATGCCTTGCATTTAACTTGCCAGTGCTTATGCTGTTTCCAGTTTTTGTCGTTTGACTCCTTTTTCCATTTCCTGAAAGATGCTTTTTGGCAACAACAGCCTCTCTGACCTCACCTTTAAACCATGCTGGCAGTTTTTTGGACTTCCTTCCACTTTTCTTAAAGTGTGGAATACAGTTGGTCTGGGCTTCCAAGATAGTATTTTTCAACAACACCCAAGCTTGATGTAAGTCTTTAACCTTTGCAACTGCTCCTTTTAGTTTTTTTCTTAACTATTTTCCTCATTTTATCATAGTCTCCCTTTCAAAAGCTAAAAGGTAGTACTGTGGATTTCCTTACCATCCGTCCTCCACTAATTAAATCAAATGCGATCATGTTATGATCACTATTGCCAAGTGGCCCCAACACCCTTATCTCTTGCACCAGATCTGGTGTTCCACTAAGGACTAGGTCCAATATGGCTTCACCTCTGGTCAGTTCATGAACCAGCTGCTCCAAGAAGCAGTCATTTATTTCAGCTTGGAACTTGTGATAAAGAAGCTTATCATAGCTCAGGAAGGAGCTATAGAAAAGGTGAAGTGACTCTGAACAAGCAACCTGTCAGTTCTGGTAGAAATATGAAAACAGAATTTTGCCATAAAAGACTACCAGTCCCAGAATGCACCAGGTTTCCAACAGCCATTAGAGGAGCTGAAGTGAGGAAACGTGTGTTCAATCAGGAGGGCTATGAGGTAATCCCTAAGCACTCATCTCAAAGGGCAGGGCCTGATTCAGCACAGCTGCGCTGTGTTAGGGAGGATCACTCATCTAAGCAGAATAAGAGTAGAGTTTATTCTACAGATGACCATCTGCATGATCACCTTGGATATCCAGAGAATTGTCCTCAGTATCCTCAGAATCAGCTTGAGTTTGATCATCAGTTTCATCTGAAGGATCATCAGAAGCAGAAGCCAAACCGGACAGACAGAGAGGCAAGGAAACCCTCTGGAAGAAAGAGGAGAAAAGCCTTTGAGAGGTCTAGAAGAGTCCAAAGCAGTACGTATACTGGGAGGTATCCCAAGGGCCAGCATACACCATTGGACTGGGGAAAACCAGAGGAATGGTGCTGCAGAGCTAGGAATCTCCAGACGCTACCTGTGAGGGAGACGGCTGCACGTGGAAGGGACCCTAAGACCGGTGCCAGAAGGTATGTGAAGAGAGATCCAGTGTCCAGGGATCTGGATTGGAAGGCTGGACATAAGAACTGGACTACATACTGGCCAGGCTATATAGAGAGGAACTCTAGCAGCAATGGAAGCTCAGGTATGAACACTGATCTATGCCCTAGCTATAACCTTGAAAGACAGCAGGGAAACAAGTATTCTCCTGAAAATGCTCCATTGAGAGATTCATCTGTGCCAATCCATGATATTGAACCCATGCTTGTTGAACAAGGGGGAATAATAGCAGATGAGGATCCTGTTTATATGGACTGCTCTCTATCTAAACTCCGTTGGTAACTTTCTGTTATAAAGTACAGCAACCATCACAAAGAAATACAAATTTGTTCTTTAATCTACTCAGAAAAGCTCCTGAAGCAGGATTTGACCCACACAGTGGAAGGCAAGCCAGCTAAGGGGTTTCAGCTGGTGACTGCTAGCAATTAAGCCTTACCTAATTGCTTGTGAGCTAGGAGAGAATCACTTTTGAATTTATGTGGGAAGTAATCAGAAGTTAACCTGAAAAGAACAGTTTGTTTCTTATTTTGTAGCTTTTCATTTGTTGTTTTCCTGATTTTGACTTTGTTTTTCCAAGTTAACAGTGAAAGCAAGTAACCTAATTTATGTGCTACCAAGCATATCTGTGTTGGGAGAAATAACCCCATAAATAAATATCTTACTGGCTTTACCCAAGAGCACAACTAAATTATTGTCAGCAGCTGTGTCTGGTATGAATGAACTACATTGCCCACAATACCCTGCAAATCATATAGATATATGCACTTGACAAGACTGTGAAGATTCTCACCCAGGCAGCCGTCTGACAAATGGCGTAGTTTTTCGGATTGCTTTTGCACAAAGGGGATTTACTTGCTCAGGATTACAACTACAGTTCAAGTTTAAAGCTGGAAAAAAAAAGATTTTCCCTCAACTACACTTTGGAGGAAAAGGGGTTGTTTCCAGGAAGCTGTCCCCGGAGGAAAAGACCCTGTGCAGAGCTGGATTCATCACTAGCACAAGGTAATAAGTACCTGGGCATGTCTAGTGGTGGATGGGAGTAAGCACAGGGGTAATTAAAAAAAAAAAAAGAGTGTAGAAAAAAAAACACCTGTTTGGAAGGTGGTGCACTGTGTTTTTTTTCTTTGTATTTTCTTACAGGGTTCAAGATGGATTCAAAGGAACTAGCTCAATGGATGGCAGCCCAGTTCAGCAGGCAGCAGGAGCTAGCACAGCAGGTTCAGGACACTGCTATGAGAGCCTTAATGGACCAGCAGAAGCCAGTGCTTGATCTGGTGCAAGCCCTAGTTCAGCTGCAGAACCAAAGTGGAACAGATGCAAGACCAGCAGTGAATACTGGTACACCACATGTGGACAGTGTGGGACTCAATCAAGGGATTGGGGCATTTAGTTTTGGGGAAGCTAACTCCAGATGATAATGTTGATGATTTTCTAGAGTCTTTTGAAAGAGCGGCACAAGCATTAGCATGGCCAGAGACCCAGTGGGCAGTAAGGCTGGCAGCCTCATTAACTGGAGAGGCGCTTGCAGCTTATAGAGCAATGCCAGCAGCCCAGGCTTTGAATTATAAGGATGTAAAGGCTGCTATTAGAGATCGCCTAGGGTTGTCTATTTCAGAGTATAGGCGAATGTTTAGAGCTACTACATTGAGAGTGGGTGAAACACCCAGGGCTCTGAGTCAGAGAATCAGAGGTTTAGCTGTAAAATGGTTGGAGCCTGAGCAAAAGACGGTAGAAATGTTATTAGATATTATAATGCTTGAGCAATTTATGTCTGGGGTGCCTAAAGATATGCACTCTTTCCTTATACAGCAAAATTGCCAAAATCTTGGAGAGGCAACCATGCTAGCAGAGAGATTCTTGGAAGCCACGCAGGCTTGCCATAGAATGGGTGGCCCTCTGAAGATTGGTGCTGAGGCAAGATGTGCTGTATCAGAAAAGAAAATAATTAAAAATGTTTCTGAAAATGAATGTACTGTATCAAACCAGATGACACAGTGGAATAGAAAAAAATGTTTCAAGTGTGGGAAATGGGGACATTTAGAAAAGAGATGCCAGACACACACTAGCTTAGTGGGTGTGGATTTAAAACAGCCCAAAGAAGGATTTCTTTTGATGGTTGATGTGCAAGGAATTACCACAAATGCTTTGTTAGACTCTGGGGCAGACCAGAGTATGATGTCAAAAAGGCTTTGGAAGAGGATAGAGGCCCAAGAAGGATTTGTGCCTAAAACCCCTGGAAGCCAAGTTCACATCAGATGCATTCATGGTGCTGCAACATCATATCCCACCTATAGGCTAAAGGTTAAGTGCCTGGGGGAGCAAGAGGAAATCCTGTTAGCAGTGTGCCTAGGCTACCCTTTGATTTGGTTCTAGGAAGAGACTGGCCAAGATTTAAGCAGGGTCTAGTGGAAGGACTAGGAAAGAAGGAGGGAGAAGGTTTAATGGTAATAGCTCCCGAGCCTTTATTTGGAAGTCCTCAGACCCCAGCTAAAAAGATGGTTAAGCGTCCAGAAGACCAAGCTACCCCAAAGCAGACATTCGTCCTAAAGTACCATAGGGTCACAGAGAAGGCCCAAGCTCCTAAGCGGGCAACCCCTCAAGCTGCTGGGTTTGACCTGTGCAGCACAGAAAATGTGACTGTACCTAGCCAAGGGAGAGCCCTGGTGGACACTGGTCTCCAAGTGGAAATACCTATTGGATGCTATGGGAGAGTAGCCCCAAGGTCCGGATTAGCCCTTAAATATTTCATCGATGTGGGTGCGGGAGTAATTGATCCCGATTACAGGGGCAATATTAAAGTTCTGTTGTTTAATTTTGGACAGAATGATTATCACGTGAAGACAGGAGACAGAATTGCCCAATTGATCTGTGAGAGGCTGGGTTTTCCACCTGTGGAGGAGGTCACATCCCTGGAGAATTCTGAACGTGGAACCAAAGGCTTTGGTTCTACTGATGTGAAAGGGGTTAAAAGCCTAGCTGCCACCTGTGCCCGAGAGAGGGAGGTGAATGAAGAGGAAGATTTGGGACCCCAGGTATCTGATTGTAAAGAAAAATCAGAGCCCCAAATAGGTGAGGACCTGACAGTGGTACAACAGGAAGAAATTAGGAAGTTGCTTAAAGAATTCCCAGATGTGTTGACACCCATACCTGGGGAGACACATTTGGTTGCCCATGAAATAATAACTCCACCTGGGAAATTAGTTCGTCAAAGGCCATACCGCTTGCCTGAAGCCAAGAGACAGGAAGTAGTGGCACAAGTCCAGGAGATGTTGGACATGGGAGTAATAGAGGAGTCAAAGAGTCCCTGGAATAGCCCCATAGTCCTGGTGCCGAAGCCTGATGGATCTTTAAGATTTTGTATTGACTTCCGGCAGGTAAATGCCATATCAGTTTTTGATGCATATCCAATGCCAAGAATTGAAGAGCTGTTGGACCAGCTGGGACAGGCTCAATACTTAACCACCCTTGATATGACAAAAGGATATTGGCAAATCCCTCTCACCAGGGAGTCGAAGCCGAAGACTGCGTTCAGCACCCCCGTTGGCCTTTTCCAGTTCAAGAGGATGCCTTTCAGACTGCATGGAGCAGCGGCTACCTGCCAAAGGTTAGTGGATCAGGTACTTCGACCCCACCAAAATTATGCTTTTGCATATATGGATGATGTCATAATCCATAGTAACACCTGGGCGGAGCATCTGAAGAGGATCAGGGCAGTCTTGTGCTCCATGAAGCAAGCGGGAATCACTTTAAACCCGAAGAAGTGTGCCTTTGCAAATAGGGAGGTAAAATACCTGGGCCACCTAGTGGGAAGAGGAAAAATTAAACCTCTAATGAGTAAAGTAGATAGCATCAGGAATTTTCCTCCTCCAACAACAAAGAAACAACTAAGAAGTTTCTTAGGACTTATTGGATACTACCGCAGGTTTATACCGCAATTCGCAGAGAAAAGTGCAATTTTCACGGATATGCTGCGGAAGAATTGTCCAAACCAGCTAAAGTGGACACCTGAAGCTGAAAAAGCGTTTTCAGTCTTAAAAGGAAAATTGTGTACAGGACCGGTACTGAAAGGGGTGGACTTCAAGAAACCCTTTCTGGTTCAAACCGATGCATCGGATGTAGGGCTAGGAGCGGTTCTATCCCAGTGTCATGATGGGGAGGAGCATCCTGTGATGTACCTGAGCAGGAAGTTGTCACCGGCTGAACAAAAGTATTCCACAATAGAAAAAGAATGTTTAGCTATCAAGTGGTCAGTGGAGGCGTTAAGGTTTTACCTTAAAGGGAGAAAGTTCCAGTTGGTCACGGACCATGCCCCACTTAAGTGGTTGCAGCAAATGAAGAACCACAATGCCAAGTTGACACGCTGGTACATGGCCTTACAGGCATTTGATTTTCAAGTTGAACATCGTGCTGGGAAGTTACACAAGAATGCGGATGCCCTTTCCCGTATTACGGACTGTAGAGAAGAAGTTTCACCAGTGACACCAGTCCGTAATAACTTAAGCAGGGGGGTATGTGATAAAGAAGCTTATCATAGCTCAGGAAGGAGCTATAGAAAAGGTGAAGTGACTCTGAACAAGCAACCTGTCAGTTCTGGTAGAAATATGAAAACAGAATTTTGCCATAAAAGACTACCAGTCCCAGAATGCACCAGGTTTCCAACAGCCATTAGAGGAGCTGAAGTGAGGAAACGTGTGTTCAATCAGGAGGGCTATGAGGTAATCCCTAAGCACTCATCTCAAAGGGCAGGGCCTGATTCAGCACAGCTGCGCTGTGTTAGGGAGGATCACTCATCTAAGCAGAATAAGAGTAGAGTTTATTCTACAGATGACCATCTTCATGATCACCTTGGATATCCAGAGAATTGTCCTCAGTATCCTGAGAATCAGCTTGAGTTTGATCATCAGTTTCATCTGAAGGATCATCAGAAGCAGAAGCCAAACCGGACAGACAGAGAGGCAAGGAAACCCTCTGGAAGAAAGAGGAGAAAAGCCTTTGAGAGGTCTAGAAGAGTCCAAAGCAGTACGTATACTGGGAGGTATCCCAAGGGCCAGCATACACCATTGGACTGGGGAAAACCAGAGGAATGGTGCTGCAGAGCTAGGAATCTCCAGACGCTACCTGTGAGGGAGATGGCTGCACGTGGAAGGGACCCTAAGACCGGTGCCAGAAGGTATGTGAAGAGAGATCCAGTGTCCAGGGATCTGGATTGGAAGGCTGGACATAAGAACTGGACTATATACTGGCCAGGCTATATAGAGAGGAACTCTAGCAGCAATGGAAGCTCAGGTATGAACACTGATCTATGCCCTAGCTATAACCTTGAAAGACAGCAGGGAAACAAGTATTCTCCTGAAAATGCTCCATTGAGAGATTCATCTGTGCCAATCCATGATATTGAACCCATGCTTGTTGAACAAGGGGGAATAATAGCAGATGAGGATCCTGTTTATATGGACTGCTCTCTATCTAAACTCCGTTGGTAACTTTCTGTTATAAAGTACAGCAACCATCACAAAGAAATACAAATTTGTTCTTTAATCTACTCAGAAAAGCTCCTGAAGCAGGATTTGACCCACACAGTGGAAGGCAAGCCAGCTAAGGGGTTTCAGCTGGTGACTGCTAGCAATTAAACCTTACCTAATTGCTTGTGAGCTAGGAGAGAATCACTTTTGAATTTATGTGGGAAGTAATCAGAAGTTAACCTGAAAAGAACAGTTTGTTTCTTGTTTTGTAGCTTTTCATTTGTTGTTTTCCTGATTTTGACTTTGTTTTTCCAAGTTAACACTGAAAGCAAGTAACCTAATTTATGTGCTACCAAGCATATCTGTGTTGGGAGAAATAACCCCATAAATAAATATCTTATTGGCTTTACCCAAGAGCACAACTAAATTATTGTCAGCAGCTGTGTCTGGTGTGAATGAACTACATTGCCCACAATACCTTGCAAATCATATAGATATATGCACTTGACAAGACTGTGAAGATTCTCACCCAGGCAGCCGTCTGACAAACTTCATCTCCCTAGCATGTCCTGCCGTGACACTGACCCAGTTGATACCGGGGTAATTGAAATCACCCATTATTATTACTGTGCTGTAACTTTTGTTAGCTTCCTTGATTTCTTTGAGCATTTCATCATCCATTTGTTCATTCTGGCCAGGCGGTCGATAGTGCACCCCCACTGCCATCGCCTTCTCCTTTTTACATGGAATTTCAATCCATAGAGATTCTACAGCAAATTTTGTTTACTGCAAAACTTTAATCCTTTCTGACTCAATGTCCTCTCTAACATAGAGCGCAACCCCTCCACCAATTTGATCAGTTCTATCATTACGATATAGTTTGTACCCAGGTATCACAGTGTCCCACTGGTTGTCCTCCTTCCACCTTGTCTCTGAGATTCCAATCATATCTAACCTCTCATTTAGTGCTATATATTCTAACTCTCCCATCTTATTTTTTAGACTTCTAGCATTTGCATACAAGCACTTTAGAGACTGTATTTTATTTATATTAATCTGGCTATTGGTAGGCATGGGTAATTTGGAATCTTTAAGCTCTGTCTGCTCCATACTCAAGGGCATTTGGGCTACTTTATTCTTTTTTGGAACCTCTCTGCTTTTGGTAGTATCCTTCAAGGATACATTCTTCCGAACCATGCGCTCTTGGGCGACTGTCGGCTTTCCCCTATTATCTAGTTTAAAAACTGCTCTATCTCCTTTTTAAAGGTTAATGCCAGCAGTCTGGTTCCATCCCAGTTAAGGTGAAGCCTATCCCTTCGGAAGAGCCCCTCCTTTCCCCAGAATGTTCCCCAGTTCCTAACAAATCCAAAACCATCATCCTTGCACCATAGTCTCATCCACGCATTGAGATTTTGGAGCTCTGCCTGCCTTTTGGGTCCTGCTTGTGGAACGGGAAGCATTTCGGAGAATGCTACCCTGGAAATTCTGGATTTCAACTTCTTACCTAAAAGGCTAAATTTAGCCTCCAAAACCTCCCTACCACTTTTTCCTATGTCATTGGTACCGACATGTACCAAGACAGCAGACTCCTCCCCAGCACTATCTAAGACCTTTTCTAGGTGGCGCGTGAGGTCCACTACCTTCGCACAAGGCAGGCATGTTCCCAGGCGATCCTCATGTCCACCAGCCACCCAGTTATCTACATGCCTAATGATTGAATCACCAACGGCTGTCCTAACCCTTCCGTCATGAGCACATGGCCCTGGAGAAACTTCCTCGGTGCGAGAGGGTTTTACATCACCTGGAGGACAGGTCCTAGTTACAGGATCACTTCCTGCCACATCAGGGTGATGCTCTCCTGTCACGTGACCTCTCTCCTCCATTGCAACTGGGATGCCGCCAGACTGGAGGTGGGACTTCAGGATGATATCCCTGTAGGCCTCGTCTATGTACCTCTCATGTCTTCCAAGTCTGCTACTCTAGCCTCTAGAGAACAGACTCGTTCCCTGAGAGCAAAGAGCTCCTTGCACCTAGTGCACACGTAAGACCTGTCACCAACTAGGAGAATATCATACATGTGACACTCAATGCAAAAGACTGGAAAGCGCCCATCTCGCTGCTGGACTGCTGTTTGCATCTTAGTTTTAAGCTTGTGTTTAGATCTGTAAGTTCTTTACTTACTAAGGGTTGCTGTGGATACTTATACTAATAAAAGTGTACCTAATACGTTTAATATACCTTGTTCACCTGAAGCTTAATTAATCTCAGGTCCTTAATGTATGACTGATTTGGATAAAGAGCTGCACCTGAGAGCAGCTCCTTTCCTTTAAGATGTGTAAGTACCTATAAAGCTACGGTTATCCCAGGGGAGGGGGGGGAGGGAAATAAGACTTATTAAAAGAGGGCTGTCCTCTGCTTCTAAGGTAAACTGTGACCAACTTCCTGGGTGATTAACAGTCCTTGCTTGGATAGAAGGAGTCTTTCAAAATGGCCTTTTGACCTGCCACCTGGCTTTAACACCTATTTAAAAGGTTTCACAGGTCTCTTGCCCCCTAGGTAGAAGGCCTCTTTGTAAAGGTCTCTAGAAGACTTTATTTATTGCTCAAAGAATACTGACCCTGCTTTGCCTTTTATGCTAAGTTATATTCTGATTTGATTTAAATTAAAGCTGTTTGCTGCTGCTAGGCTCTGACTTAGTATGAAAGTTAAACTAGAAGCTCTCTGCTGGGTTCTAAATTTAACCAGCAAGCTCTCGTCTGTGTTTTAAATTTAAACTAAAAGCGCTTTGCTGCTACTAGGCCCTGAGTGAGTATTAAATTTAAACTACAAGCTCTCTGCTGGGTTCTAAATTTAACCAGAAAGCTCTCTTCTGTGTTTTACATTTAAACTTAAACTGCTGCTACTAGGCCCTGACTGATTTAACAAATACACTGGGGTCACAGATTAATCAGCTTTAATCCAAAGAAAAATTCCCAGACGTATATACTCACTATTGCAGATCTCTCGCCAGAAGTAGCAGTCCCCTTTTGTAGTCCTTTAAGTCCTTTGTAACTGCTATGGACAATTTGCAAAACCCACCTGTCCGAGGTTATGAGGGGCCACCTTTGGGCATAAAGAATGAGCCTTCCCCTGAAAAGAGAGTTTTCCATTGCAGTTACTAGTAGAGTGGCTATGCTCTGAAGGAACCAGTCAAAACCCTACCCCAGGCTTTGACTTAGAAGCAGGGTGGGGCTTCTGAGACTTCTCATGACGTGTTTGTGGTCATACAGCCTGTTTCAGTTGGAAAGTTTTGGGTCCAGAAAAGTACCTACGCCTACGAGAGTAATAGAAATTTTGTCTGGGAGTCACCTAGTACCTCCTGCGGTAGAAGGCCGGCTCGAACGTGTGCCTTGAGAGATTACAAAGGGTGACAAGCTGCTTCTTGATGAAGTCAGCCTTCTCTTCATTTTGTTCTCCAAAGGCATTCTCTCCATGGCACAGCATGTCAGCAAGCTTGTCCTGCACTGATTGTTCTAGGTCTGAGAACTGGAGCCTAGTAAGTCTCCGGGCGCCAATACCCATGGCAGAAGCTCTTAATGCCGGTTCGAAGATATCATAGGTTATCTGGACCATGAACATTGAGCAACTCTTGCCATGACCCACTAGGGAATGATACTGCTCCAGTTTTTCTGGAGGAGGATATTGGGACAGTTCAGCTAGGTCATACATGTTCTTCAGAAACAAGCCCATGTAAAGCTGATAAGAGGCCATGCGGGCAATAAGCATGAAACTCTGAAAAAGCCTTCTCCCAAAAGAGTCCAATGTCTGAGCCTTCCTTCCCGGGGGCGCCGAGGAGTGAATCTTGGAACTTTAAGAACTCTTAAGGGGAGATTCAACCACCAAGGAAGGTGAGGAAGCTGGGGCTTCTCGAAACCGGGCACCTTCTGAACTCTATATCTGGCATCAAGCCTTCTATTAACAGGAGGTACAATGAAGGAGTTCTCCCACATTCTAATTTGCACACTCTGAAGGATACGGTGCATGGGCACTGTCACTGCTTCCTTAGGGCCCAAGGGTTTCAAGGATCAGTTAGATGGGAGCTGAAGTAGATGCAGATGCCATCGAGGCACTGAAATGCTGCATGTCAAAGAGCATCATAATCCAATTCTCAAGTGCCCTCAAAAGGTGCTTCTACATGGCTGCCTACTCTGAAGGCTGCGGGACCTCAGCAACTGCAGCTGGTGTACCCGGAAACTGTAAAGGGGCATTGACGACTTGGTCTCGGCATTCAGTAGGCCATCGCTCCCCCTCCATTATCTTGAAGGATGAGCTCCTTTTGGGGAAACTTAGAGGGAGAGCTCTTGTGAATCCTCATTGCTCTTGATGCCATGCCTTGAGGAGCTTTGGTGTCAAAGCATTGCAGTCTCCACTCGATGCTCGGAACGATTACCCTGCAGTGCCAATGAAGACAAAACCGAATTCTTCCTCATCTTCAGGCAGCCATCAATCGATGGCCGATGCTCTGGGACACTACAGGTTCTCAGCTCCAAGTAAGCTTGAGAATTCCTTGCTGTCACTGTGACTGGTGCTGCCGATGCTGATGGATTGAATTTACAAGCACCAAAAAGTGATTTGCACTGCTTCACAACCATTGAGTCCTCTTTTTGTCATCTGCAAGCACAAACTACAAGAAGAGGGTTGATGATTGGGTCCCAGGCTCAGAAGGCACCAGTTATAAGTAACCATGGTGGATATGGTTCTTGAGCACCAGGAATACTTTTTAAACCTGCTGGCAAGTTTCTGGGACATACTGGCCGGGAAAACAGTTGCAGCGAAATCAAATGACTCAATTGTGAAAATCAGAAGGACTCACGGCCAGTGTACTGGCACCTAAGATGGCAGAGGTGCCACGGAAAAGAAAAGGAAACATTAAATGATCAAAAAATATACAATTAAGGGAAAAATAAAAATGCGACAAGCAGGCGGGAATTGACAAAAAATACCATCAGAGGTGGCAGAAGCCTTTGTGAGGGGAAAGTTTACCAATAGATGTGTGGAAACCACTGAGACGTGTCCGTTGGGCTCCAGAGAAAAACAAAGACGAACCTAGATGGTGCCATGGTGGCAGGTGGAAAGATAGTGTGCATGTGCAGAAGAAGCTCTCAAAAGCTTCAACTAGTAGCTGGGGAACGTCCCTGCGTGGGCTCCATCAGCTGACACCACCCATACGTGAGAACTTCATTCCTGCTTGCCATGGAGAAAGAGGAATATTGCCACAAGAAAAACTGCAAAAGGTAACTTTAATTTCACAGATCAAAGTAAAGAAGTATGTGAATGATAACATCTTGAATCAACTAAGGGCTTCTGTAGAAAACGAAATACAGAGAAGAGAAGGAGACCTAGGCAGAAGCAGACCAGAAGAAAGATATACACAGACAAAGAGCGAGCAGTTGAGCTTAAAGATCTGGAACTGCAAGAGAGTGAGATAAGAAAAAGACAGGTTAATGATGTCAGTGCTGTACGTGTGATTTTAAATATGACAGCCAGAGTATACTGTGATGAGTGCTACCGGAATATGTGGTTAAAACATTTTTGGAAGTTAAGTACTAAACTTGCAACTTGTTTAAAGCCGTGTTATATTTTAGCCTAGATCCCCTGCTGCAAGCAGCATGGTCTGCCGAAACACCATGGTACCAGCAAAGTGAGGTGCCGGGCGACTTTGAAGAATGTTGACATTTTGATTATGTATGTCATTCAGAGATTTTGAATTCCAACTGCTCAGTCGATGAAAGATTGGACATTACTACTACCACATCTCTGTACTGGATACTGAGACGTTGAGCTAAATAGACTGGAACACTTAAACCTTTAAAAATTATTTTGTTGGGAATGTTTGTGTATGGGATATCATGTGGTAGCGATGGTGTTAAAATCTTTATTGGTATGGCGTAAATGATGATGCAACACTTGGAAAGTGTTTTGGGGCTTTGGAATGCCATGTGACATCAATGTAGTCCCATGTTGCCTACAATACGTTTGTTGATACTCTAACCATATAAAACAAAATATATATTATAAATCATTGGACATAAATCTTTTTGAAGCAGCAGTGGATGCAAGAAAGGTCGTGATAAACATTGATGATAAGTAGTAGCAGCACAGGAAAAAGTGTTTGAATTTTTGCTATTATTTTTAACAACATAAGAATATAAGAAATGCCATACTGTGTCAGACCAAGATCCATCATGCCAGTATCCTGTTTCCAACAGTGGCCAATCTAGGTCACAAGTAACTCTCAATTACCCAAAAAGGTACACAGATTCTGTGATGCATAGCTTTGGGTAAGCAGTGGATTTTTCTGGTCCTCCTTAATAATGGTTTATAGACTTTTCCTCTAGGAACATGTCCAAACCTACACTAACAGCTTTTACCACATCTGGTAATGAATTCTAGAGTTTGATTATGCGTTGAGTGAAAAAATATTTTGTCTTATTAGTCTTAAATAGGTCACATTGTAGTTTGTCATGAGGCTGGAGCTAGAAAAGAAACAGTGTTGAAAAAAACTCCTGATTTTCATGGAACTCAGAAAAGGCAGAGAGCGCAGTTCCAGCGCAGCTCAGCCAGAGGGCGCATGAACAATTACACAGTACCTGAAGCAACGTGCTCTAGCATTGATCACATTAGTAACAAGCAGTTTCACCTGTCCTCAAACTCAGAACATGCAAACCAGAAATCCCTTTATAAAGGAAACCAGATGATCAGTGAGATAGGAGGAACGGGGAGAGAAACAGGAGGAGGCAAGAGCAAGTGCTGGGAAAGTGGCAAGAGCGAGGTCAGAAGGACCGGCAGCAGGACCAGTGAGAGAAGCCTGGAAGAGGAAGGCTTCCATGTGCAGCCAACTCAAGGAGACAGAATCCAAAAGAGGTATACTCAAAGGGATAAAGTCCAGAGAGGCCAAAGGTATTGGAACGGAGTCCAAAGCCAAGCAAACCAAAGAAGCAGCTTGCCTGATGAAAGCAACTCTCCTAGCCCAAGTAAGTCTCCTATGCTAAACCAGAAAGGCACAAGGAAAGGAGATTCCTTCTACAGTGATACTTTTGCCAAGAAACACAGAGAGTGGAAATCCACGTCAGGTTTTCCTGGTAACTCTGATTGTAGAGCAGTGCACAGAACAGCTTGTCAGCCTGAGAAGCTACGTCACAAGCTGACTCCTGGGTGTGGCAGCCTACAGAAGTCAGGGTATGAAAAGCCTTTCATTATAAGGGAAAGTTTAAGTGATGAAAACCTTATGGAAATAGATAAGCCTCAGAAAGTTAGAAGAAGTAAAGCTAACCTTTTAAAAGTACTTCCCAACAGTGTGATAAGGAAGTTGTATGAGAAACAGAAGAACCCCTGTGAGGAGTTAGCAGATACTGAAGACAGTCATAGCATTGAAGAAGGGAGGGACCCAGAATCAATGGACTTTGATTGTGAAACCAGTGTTCCCATTCCTCAGAGTGAACCAATGGAATGTAACTTCTGTTCAAGAACTAGCTTGATTGCCTTGCTAGATGTATAGATAAAGGAGAACTTTGCATATGGTGAAGTTGATAACCATTTGTTTCCTGATGTTAATTTCTATTGATTTGAAAGAAGCCTTAACCCAGATAAACAGTTAATTGTGAAGCTTACAACCCTTAACTGTTTATATAACGGTGGAACCTTTTTTTGTTAGAAGAAAGAATTACTGTCATTTTCTTTTGTGCCTTATTGAACCTAAGCGTTGACCGGGGAAATAAAGCCTTATTACCCTACACTTTGGCGTAGATTGTTCTTTATAAGGAGTTCTGCACTACAAGGACCAGAATCCTCTTGGTCCTTCAGCTCAACCACTCCTTAAAATAAATTAAATGTCACCGGACGCCCTTATTTCCTACGCCAGTAGGGGCGCCTGGGGACAAGTTTCATTGCATGTTCTCTAGTCTTCCTACTTTTTGACAGAGAAAACAACCAATCTAGGTTTACCCGTTCTACTCCATTCATTAATTTATAGACCTCTATCATATTTCCCCTCACCCATCCTTTTTTCAAGTTGAAGAGCACTAACCTTTTAAGCCTCTCCTCAAAGGAGTATCCTTCCATCCCCTTTACCATTTTGGTCGCTCTTCTCTGTACCTTTTTTAATTCTGCTATATCCTTTTAAAGATATGATGACCGGAATTGCACACAATATTTAAGGTATAGTCTCACCATGGAACAATACAGAGGCATTATAATATCCTTGGTTTTATTCTCCATTCCTTTCCTTATGATTCCTAACATTTTATTTGTTTTCTTGGCTGCTGCTACACACTGGGCAGAGGGTTTCAACGTATTGTCCACAATGACACCTAAATCTTTTTCCTAGGTGGTGGTTCCTAATGTGGAACCTTTCATTGTGTAACCGTAGCTTGGATTATTCTTCCCTAAATGCATAATTTTGCATTTGGCCATAATAAATTTCATCTGCCAACTGGATGTCTAGTCTTCCAATTTATCAAGGTCCTCTTGCAATTTTTCACAATCCTCTTGTGCTTTAACAACTTTGAATAATTTTGTGTCATCTGCAAATTTTATCACCTCACTCATTATTCCCATTTCTAGGTCATTTATGAATGTTAAAAAGCGATGACTCAGCACAGATTCCTGCGGTATCCACTTTTCACCTTTTTCCATTGAGAAAATTGGCCATTTAGCTCTATTCTCTGCTTTCTATCTTTTAACCAGTTCCTGATCCACAATAGCACACTGCATCCTATCCTATGACTTTTTAATTTTGCCAAGAGTTTCTCATGAGGGACCTTGTCAAAGACTTTCTGAAAATCCAGATACACTATATCAACCGGCTTACCTTTATCTAACTGTTTATTCACATCTTCAAAAAAATATAACATAAGACAAGGCCTTCCTAAGCTAATCCATGTTGGCTTTATCTCATTAAACCATGATTATTGACTTGTTCAGTAATTTTATTCTTTATAATGGTTTCAACCATTTTGCCCGGTACCGACGTCAAGCTCATTGGTCTATAATTTCCTGGATCACCCCTGGAACCCTTTTTAAAAATTGGCATTACATTGGCCATTCTCCAATCTTCAGGTACTACAGAAGATTTTAATAGTTCACAGATTACTAACAGTAGGTCTGCAATGTCATATTTCAGTTCTTTCAGCACTCTGGCATGTTGACTGTCCGGTCCAGCTAACATTTAATCCATTACCTATTTCTTCTCTGTCCTAGTGTTTTATCTAGCATTTCCAGTTTCCTGCCCCTTGATTTAATCTCCCTGAATGACTAACTCCTCCCCCTCCTCCACCCCCACCCCCCAAGGATTTGCTTAACTCTCTCTTCCTGTTTTGTTTCCCACATATGCTGATTTCTCTTTCCCTTAGCACCGAGAAGCTACTTACCTGCTTTGCTCCCAGATTGGGCACATTTACCTGCCATTCTGTGAGTCCTGTGTGCCTACTGATATATTTATTTTATCATTGTTAGTGTGCTATTTATCTGTACCTTCTGTAAGTTTGTTCAGTTTTCTCCATTCGTACCTGTCCCCTACATATCCTCATAACTTTTTGCAACTTTCTAGTCTCTGTCTGTTGAGGACAAGCTAACATTTAATCCATTACCTATTTCTTCTCTGTCCTGATGTTTTATCCAGCATTTTCCATTTTCCTGCCCCTTGCTTTAAGCCCCCTGAGTGACTAACCCCTCCCCCCATCCTGAGGCTTTGCTTCACCCTCTCTTCCTGTTTTGTTTCCCATGTGTGCTGATTTCTCTCTGCCTCAGCACCAAGAAGCTGCTTACCTGCTTTGCTGCCAGACTGGGCACATTTATCTGCCAGCCTGTGATTCCTGTGTGTCTATTGATATATTTGTTTTATCATTGTTAGCGTGCAATTTATCTGCGTCTTCTGTATGTTTGTTCAGTTTTCTCCATTCTTACCTGTCTCCTACATATCCTCATAACTTTTATCCCTCCCTCTCACTCCTCTACCTACCCACCCACCCACTGGAATACAGTCTTTTATAGCCATCTTGTGCTCATTACATGATTATTCATAGGTGCACATAATCCCCTGTGATCTCTCCCCCACCTATCCTCATTTCTTCTGACTTCTGTTCTCTTCTCCATCTCTCTCTTTTATGGCTCCTTATCACTTTCTCTTTCTATTCCTCATTCTCCCTAATTATCTCCCCTCCTACCAACACCTTCAAGCCCCCCCACACCCTTATCTCCCCTTTACCATCCTCACTTCCTCCACCATCTTGTCATCTACCCTATCGTTAGCTCTTGAGCTTCATCACATTTTCCCTCTCATTCAGCCATCTCCTCTCTCTCTGAAACAACCTTACCTTCATTACCGCCGTGCTATTTCCTCTCTGCCCTGCACTCTTCTACTCCTTCTCTTTTCTGAGATATCAACCCAACCCTGACCCCCCTAGACTTTTGTCACACTTCCAGCTCAAATCTTATTCATATCCCTCTCCTTTCCCCTTCCTCTCTCCCTTTCTCATGTGCCTTGTGGAATGCACACTCCATCTCAAATAAACTTGCCTTTAACTCATGATCTCTTTATCTCTAACACTCTCCATTTTCTTGCTCTAACTGAGACCTGACCCCTCCCAGAAACTCGGCATCAGTCGCTGTTCTCTGTCACGGCTTCTATCAATTCTCCCACATACCTCATCCCACTGGCCGTGGTGGTGGTGTTGGGTTTCTACTCTCTCCTTCCTGCCAATTTCAACCCCTCCTGCTGCCTTAGTCTCACTCCTTTCTCTCCTCTGAAGTCCACTCCATCTGCCTTTTTACTCCACTACCTCTCCGGTTAGCTGTTATTTATTGATCTCCTGACAAGAACACCACTACCTTTCTCACTGACTTTGACTCGTGGTTTTCCTTCTTTCTGGATTCATCTTCCCCCTCCCTTATTCTCAGGGATTTTAACATTCATGTTGATAATCCCTTTGACCCTTATGCTTTAGAACTCCTTTCCCTTACCTCCTCATTTGACCTCCAGATTTATTCTACTGCCCCCACTTACCAGCATGGCCACTGCCTCAACCTTGTATTCTTCTCTAATTTGATGACATTATTTTGCTCTTTCACACTTCCCCTCTTCTTTTAGATCTCTCTGCTTTTAACACTTGTCTTTCTCACGTGGCTCTTTGGCTTTCGCAGCACTTCCTTCGTCTTAACCCGTCCAAGTCTACCGCTATGTGGGTCTCACTTTCGGGGTCATGTCTGTCGGTTGCACCCATGATTGACTCTGTCCCTGTCCCTTTGGTGCCTTCTTTTCGGTATCTCGGGGTGATTCTTCTCTCTCTTTCCATGATCATATTTCTTCTTTGGTTCGGCGTTCTTTTGCTATTCTTCGCCGTCTCCGTGCCGTCCGGTCGTTTCTTCCCCTTGGTTCCCTGGTCACTCTGGCTCTTTCCCTTGTTATTAGTCGCCTTGACTACTGTAATGTCTTTATGGCCAATCTCCCTAAATATCAACTTAAGCGTTTACAGCTCCTTCAAAACACTGCCGCCCGTCTCATCACCTTCACCCGCCGTTCTGATCATATTACTCCTATTCTCATTCAGCTCCATTGGTTACCCCTCTGTGTTAGGTTCCACTACAAACTTTTGATCCTTATTCATCGTGCACTTCACACTCATAACCCTTTATACTTGGCTGACTTAATCTTACTTCATACACCCTACCGCCAACTTCGCTCTCTTCATGCTAATCGTTTGGTTCTACCGTCCCCATCTCATGCCCGTTTGGAGAAGACCCGCCATGCTGCCTTCTTTTTTCTCGGTCCTTGTTTATGGAACGCCCTGTCCTCATCCCTCCGTTTAGAGCCCTCATATTCTCAGTTCAAGTCCGCTCTCAAAACCCACTTGTTCCAAACAGTGTTTAACCTCCCTCCCTGACCCTCCTCCCCCCCCCTCTGGATTTTCCTTCCTGTTGCCGTCCCTGGTTACTGTTTTGTCCTAGTTTGTTAGTCTTGTCTTTTCCCTCTGTCTGTCCTTGTTTGAGTGGTCTTGTCTATGTCTTTTTTGTTTGTTTATTTACCATTGTTAATCATTGCTCGCAGTTTACTCTCTGTTGGGCATTGTTGTCCATGTCTTTTGTTTATTTTTACTATTGTTAATTATTATTTCTCATTTTGCATATTGTTAATTGCTGGCCGTTTTTATGGTTTTATAGTATAATTTTTTATGGTTTTTAAACTTATGTTTTAATGTTGTACATGGTTTTAAATTTATGTTTTATTTATCTTTACTCATTGTCCTTTGTACTGTTATGCTTTCCTTTCTTTCCTATTATTCTTGGCATTCTTTTCCGTAGTTTGCAGTGCTGCCTTTTTATATTGTTTGTACACCGCTTAAATGTTTTTAACGTAAGCGGTCTATCAAGTATGAAATAAAGTTAAAGTTAATTGCTTACCCTCAAACTTCTGTATCTCAGTTCTTCCCTTATCGGATCATCACCTGCTAAGTTGTACTCTTCATCGCCTGCCACTTCAACCTTGCCCTGTCTCCTCCGACCTCTTTAGAAATCTTCATGCTATTGACCCATTGGCTCTCTCCTCCACTGTCTCATCACCTCTTTCCTCCACTATGTCATCTGAGGCAGTAGCTTCCTATAACGCTGTACTCTTCTCTGCTCTGGATGCTCTTTCTCCGCCCATGCCATGTCATGTGAGGCGTACTGTACCCCAGCCCTGGCTGTCCTCCACTACCCGCTATCTACATTCCTGTGCCCATTCAGCTGAGCACACTTGGCTCAAATCCTGCACTCTTATGCACTTTCTACATTTCAAATTAATGCTTGTCTCTTTCCAGTCAGCCACAGCACTCACCAAACATGACTATTACATCTATCTGACTAACTCTCATGCCTCTGACCCTCACCATCTCTTTACAACTCTTAACTCTCTCCTCAAGGTGCCTCTGCCTCTGACCCCTCCTTCCCTTTCTGCCAACCCTGGCTGACTATTTTTATGACACAATCCATAAGATCACATTTCAGTTCCCCATGAGGTCAGCTACTTCCTCTCCTCCCCTCTTTACTCCCAACTTTCCCTCCTACCTCTCCTGCCCTTTCTTCCTTTTCTATGATCTCTGAGGAGGAAACCACACACCATCTATCCTCCTCCAAACTCACTACCTGCTCCTCTGATACTATTCCCACCTGTCTCCTAAGCTCTATCTTCTCCACTGTTGTCCCTTCCATTTTTCATATTCTCAACCTATTGATCTCCATTGCAACTGTCCCTGTAGCCTTCAAGCATGCTGTGGTCACACCTCTCCTCAAGAAACCCTCACAAGACTCTACCTGTCCTTCTAATTATTGACCCATCTCCCTCTTCCCCTTCATTTCTAAAGTACTTGAATGTGCGGCCCACCACTGTTAACTCAACTTTCTCTCCTCTCTAGCCCTTCTGGATCCTTTAAAATCGGGCTTTTGTCCATTATGCTGTACTGAAACAGTTCTTGCCAAAGTCTCCAGCGACCTGTTCCTGGCTAAATCCAAGGACCTTTACTCGATCCTCAGTCTAATTGATCTTTCTACTGCTTTGACACTTACTACACCCTTCTCCTCGATACCTTGTCCTTGCTTGGTTTTAAGGGCACTGTGCTATTCTGTTCTCCTCTTCTCTCCCATCGCTCTTTCAGTGTTTGTTCTGGTGGATCCTCCTCTACTGCTACCTCACTCTCAGTTGGTGTACCTCAAGAATCTGTCTTGGGTCCACTCCTTTTCTTTCTATATACTCAGCCCCTTGATGCACTCATCTCTTCCCATGGCTTTCAGTACCATCTTTACACTGATTCCCAGATCTACCTCTCTATACCTGAAATCTCTCTGGCAATCCAGGCCCAGATCCCTGCCTGCCTTTCTGACATTGTTGCTTGGATGTTTCACCACCACTTGAAATTGAACATGGCCGAAACTGAGCTTCTTATTTTTACCCCTAAACTCTCCTCTTCCCTTCCTCCTTTCTCAGTCTTTATGGATAACTCTCTACTCCTCACTGTTTCCTCAGCTCGCAACCTTGGGGTCGTCTTTCACTCCTTTCTCTCCTTCTCCACACACATCCAACTGATGAGGAAAATTTCCTCCTCTATAACATCAACAAAATTCACCCATTACTTTCTGAACACACTACTAAGACACTTATCCACTCTTTAGTCACCTCCCGTCTAGACTATTGTAACCTACTCCTTGCTGGTCTCCCTCTGAATCATCTCTCTCCTCTTCAATCTGTTCAATGGCTAATCTTACGCCAGCCTTGTCATGTTCATATTACCCCTCTTCTCAAGTCACTTCATCATTTCCCTATCCTTTTCCACATCCAGTTCAAACTGCTCCTGCTGACCTATAAGTGCATTCACTCTGCAGTTCCTCACTACCTTTCCTCTCTTATCTCTAAATACATCCCTCCTTGGAAACTCTGCACTTCTGGCAAATCACTTCTATCTGTGCCCTTCTCTTTTATTGCTCACTCCAGACTTCACTCCTTTCACCTTGCTGCTCCTTATGTCTGGAACAAACTGTCTGTATGTCAGCTGCCTTCTCTAGCCCTTTTCAAATCCAGGCTGAAAATTCACCTTTTCACTGCTGCTTTTGGATCTTGATTCGCCTAATCTCTTTTGTGTTTTCTTACCATTCCCCCTAGATGTATCCCATGTCTACAGCTACTTTATTGTCTATCCTGACTAGATTGTAAGCTCTGATGAGCAGGGACCATCTTTAACATGTGCAATGCTGCGTACGTCTTGTAGCGCTATACATATGTTCAGTAGTAGCAGTAGTAAGTCCAGGTGATTTGCTACTCTTTAATTTATGAAATAGTTACATAGTAAAGAACAGCATGATCCATCTAATATGCCCAGCAAGGCGGCAAGAGCAGGTGCACCTACCGCTCCATGCAGGTCACTTCTCCGCATGTCTTTTCTTAGGGGTGTACCAACTGCTCCGTGTAGGTCACCCCTATTTGTTGAAATAGTTAGTTATGTTTATTTTGATTTTATTCCGGTTGCTATAAAGGGATCCACAGTGTCTGCCCCATGCCATTTTGAATTCCGCCACTGTCTTTGTCCCCACCACTTCCATCGGGAGGGCATTCCAAGCATCCACCACCGTTTCAGTGAAAAAGTATTTCCTGGCATTGCCTCTCAGTTTACCCCCTTGCAGCTAATTGTTATGCCTTCTAGTTTTACACTTCCCCATCTTTGGAAGAGGTTTGCTTGCTCATTAATACTCTTTAAGTAGTTAAAGGTCTGAGTCATATCTCCTCTGTTCCTCCTCTCCTCCAGAGTGTACATATTTAGGTCTTCAAGTCTCTTCTCATATGTCTCTTGATGCAGGCACCAAATCATTATGGTCACCTTCCTCTGAACCGTTCCAGCCTTTATATCCTTTGCGAGATACGGTCTCCAAAACTGAACACAATATTCCAAGTGAGGCCTCACCAGCGAGTTGTACAGTGGCATTAGTATCTCTTTGTTTCTGCTGGTAATTCCTCTTTGTATGCAATCCAGCATCCTTCTGGCCTTTACTACCGCCTTGTCACACTGTTTTGCCACCTTGAGATCCTCAGAAACAATCACTCCAAAGTCCTTCTCCTGGTCTTTGTACATCAGCCTCTCGCCCCCCTATCGCATACAATTCCCTTGGATTTCTGCTTCCCAAGTGCATGACACTGCATTTCTTCTCATTAAATCTTAACTGCCAAGCATTAGACTATTCTTTCAGCTTTTGTAGATCTTTCCTCATGTTCTCCACTCCCTCAGGAGAGTCCACTCTGTTGCAAATTTTCGTGTCATCTGCAAAAAGACAGACTTTTCCATTCAGTCCTTCAGCAATATCACTCACAACTACATTGAACAGTACCGGCCCCAGGACCGAACCCTGGGGCACACCGCTAATCACCTTCCTTTCATCTGAGTGAGTTCCGTTTGCCATTGCCTTTTGTCGTCTGTCAGTCAACCAATTTCTGATCCAGTTCACTATCTTGGGACCCATCCTCAAGCTGTTGAGTTTATTGATAAGCCTCCTATGAGGAACAGTATCAAAGACTTTGCTGAAATCTAGGTAGATCACATCCATCACATCCCCTTGATCTAGTTCTCTGGTCACCCAGTCAAAGAACTCAATCAGATTTGTTTGGCAAGACTGTCCTTTGGTAAAACCATATTGTCTTGAGTCATGCAACCTGTTGGTTTCGAGAGAGTGAATAATGAACTTTCAGGAGCGCCTCCATTACTTTTCCCGCCACCGAGGTAAGGCTCAAGGGCCTGTAGTTTGTCACTTCTTCCCTGTCACCACTTTTGTAAAGAGGTACCACATCAGCCCTTCTCCAGTCCTGTGGAACTTTTCCTGTCTCCAAGGATCTATTAAAAACATCCTTTAACAGCCCTGCAAGAACCTCTCTGAGCTCTTTCAGTATCCTGGGATGTATCCCATCCGGTCCCATGGCCTTGTCCACCTTCAGTTTTACAAGCTGTTCTAACACAACATCTTCTGTGAATGGTATGGTATCTACTCCATTCCCATTTGTATATCTGTCAATCACAGGTGGTCCTTCTCCAGGATTTTCTTTAGTAAAAACAGAGCAGAAGTATTTGTTTAGCATGTTCGCTTTTTCAAAGTCACTTTCCACAAATCTGTTCTCGTCACTTTTGAGTCCTGCAACTCCACCTCTGATTTTCGTCCTCTCCCAAATATACCTGAAAAAAGTTTTGTTGCCACACTTCACATCTTTTGCCATCTTTTCTTCTGCCTTGGATTTTGCTATCCTTATTTCCCTTTTTGTCTCTTTTAGTTTTATCCTGTATTCGTTTCTGTGTTCCTCTGTTTGTGAACTTCTGAATTTTGTGAAAGCTGTGTTTTTTGCCTTTATTTGTGCAGCCACTTCTTTGGAGAACCAGATAGCTTTCCTTTTCCTCTTGTTTTTATTTAATTTCCTTACATATGTATCTGCTGACCCTTTTATTGTCTCCTTTAGTTTAGCCCATTGCACTTTCACTTCCCTTATCGCCTCCCATCCTGCCAACTCCTCCTTCAGATACTTAGCCATTTTACTGAAATCAGTGTTTCTGAAGTCTAGGACTTTGAGCTTGCTCTGATTGGACTCCACCTTGGCTTTAATCTCAAACCACACCGTGTGATAGTCGCTGCTGTTCACATGGGCACCCACATGGATATTTGACATGCTATCTCCATTGGTAAGTACTAAATCCAACATCGAGCCTTCCCTGGTCGGTTCCATCACCATTTGTCTAAGTAATACATCTTGGAAAGTATCCACATTTTTT
Organism: Ichthyophis bannanicus; assembly: GCA_033557465.1. Taxonomy (NCBI): domain Eukaryota; kingdom Metazoa; phylum Chordata; class Amphibia; order Gymnophiona; family Ichthyophiidae; genus Ichthyophis; species Ichthyophis bannanicus. The sequence goes on along the minus strand of CM066036.1, from coordinate 640,561,384 downwards.
TTTACTTCTTTCCAGATTTGCAGAAGGAATCCTCCAGTCCACATCAGGTAAATTAAAATTGCCCAATATGAGCACTTCCCCCTTCATGGCTATCTCTGCAATACCAATAATCAATAGGCTATCCATTTCTTCAGCTTGAGTTGGAGGCCTGTAGACTACAGCAGTATGGATAACAGTGCCATCTCCTCTTTCCAACGCAATCCACAACGCTTCCCCTTTTCCCCACGTCCCTTGCATTTCAGCAGCTTTAATATTGCTTTTGACATATAGGGCTACTCCTCCTCCTTTTCTGCCCTCTCTCTCTCTTCTAAATAAATTATAGCCAGCTATAGCTATATCCCATTCATGCGACTCGTTAAACCATGTTTCTGTAATGGCCAAAATGTCCAAGTCCATTTCCACCATTAGGGCTTCCAGGTCAGGAACTTTGCTGGCTAGGCTTCTAGCATTTTGTGCTCATTGCTTTCCAGCATTTGTTGACTGGCTTGCCTGTATTTTGCATGGATTTTGTTCTACACACCTCTTCCCACTTGCCTTTGATGTGTGGTTTAAAAGTTTGGCTGTTTCCAATGTTATTATGTTTTTGCTGGGAGTGACGTCCTGAACTTCTTGTTCTCCATCCGTCACCCCCTTTCCATAGTTTAAATGCCTGTCTACATACTGACTGAATTTTTCACTTAGGATCCTTTTCTCTGCGACAGAGAGATGTAGTCCATCAGCACAGTATAGTCTCTTGTTGGTCCATCTGTTTCCCCAGTCGCCTATATATCCAAATCCTTCTTGTTTGCACCAGATTTGTAGACATGTATTAAAGTTGTTTATGTGATGCAGCCTACATCTTCCCGGTTTCTCGATATTTGTTTTAATTCTTCTGATACATCACCTTTAAATACCATTTCAGATATGGGTAACTTCCTTACATCTTCTTCAGTAAAGACCAAAGCAAAGAATCATTTAGTCTCTCTGCTATGGCCTTGTCCTTCCTTCGCGTCTCTTTTACCCCTCTATGATCTAATGGTCCAACTGATTGTCTCACAGGCTTTTTGCTATGGATATACTTTAAAAAGTTTTTATTACGTGTTTTTGCTTCCACAGCAAGCTTTTTTTCAAATTCTCTCTTTGCCTGCCTTATCAATGCCTTGCATCTAACCTGCCAGTGCTTATGCTATTTGCCGTTTTCATCATTTGATTCCTTTTTCAATTTCCTGAAAGTTGCTTTTTTGGCTGCAACAGCCTCTCTGACTTCGCCTTTAAACCATGCTGGCAGTTTTTTGGTCTTCCTTCCACCTTTCTTCAAGTGTGGCATAATCTGATCTGATCTTTCAAGATAGTATTTTTAAACAATGCCCATGCTTGATGTAAATCTTTAACCTTTGCAGCTGCCCCTTTTAGTTTTTTCTTAAATATTTTCCTCATTTTATCATAGTCTCCCTTTTGAAAGTTAAAAGGTAGTACTATGGATTTCCTTGCTGTCCGTCCTCCATTTATTAAATCAAATAGTATCATGCTATGATTACTATTGTCAAGTGGCCGCAGCACTCTTATCTCTTTCACCAGATCCTGGACTAGGTCCAAAATAGCTTACCCTCTTGTCAGTTCATGAATGTTTAGTGTGCGTGCAGACGTTTGTTTTTTGTCCTCCGGATTGAGTGCTGTATATAAATTAAACAGGTATGGGGAAAGTATGCAGCCTCATCATACAACCTTGCTGATTAATTTTCAACAAAAAAAAAGTATTTGGAAGATTTTGAGAACTATATGTGCTTCAAGTAAAGGATGAATAGACTTATGTGATAGTGTATTTTATACACTGAAAAGCATTACCATAAGTTTTGATTCTCCAATGTAAAGGTTGTGCAGAATTATCAAGTGTTCTGAAATACCCATGCTTCTTAATGTACCCCAGAGTTATTCATGATTTGCACAAAGTTTTTCTGTAGTCCATGAAACAGAGTAGTTACTCACCTGTAGCGGGTGTTCTCAGGTAACTGATGGAGCCCACGTGGGAACAATCTCCAGCTTCCCTAGGAAGCTTTTGAGTGGTCCACTATGCATGTGTGCCTGTCTTCCCGCTCAAAGGAGCAAACTTACTTCAGTATGATGAGATAGCTTAATCAAGCACAAAAGAACAACTCCACGGGGAGGAGGGAGGGTAGTGGGGACTTAAACCTGCTGTTCCCGGAGAACACCTGCATAGGTGAGTAACTATGCTTTCTCTGGGAACAAGCAGGAAGAATGTCCTCACGTGTGGGACTCCCCAGCTAGAGGCTACCAAAAAGACCTGCAAAAACCCAATGAGGCAACCAGAAAATAAACCGAGAGAAACAGTGTGAGCAATTTCTGTAAGGTTCCGAGAGTCAGTGGCCAGCGAAGACATCAACTTCCTGGTGACTCTACGGTAGCTTAGACGGACAGTGGAGGAGTTGAATCTAATTCCCAAGCAGGTGCCAGAGTTCTGCTTGGACAAAGTTGTTCTCACGCCAGGAATCTCCATCCAGATAGTAGGGGCTGTTAAGGTGTGGACTGAAGACCACATAGCAGTCCTACAGATCCCCCACCATGGAGATCGAGTGCAAGTTTGCCACAGAAGCAGCCATAACTCGGACGTTATGAGCCATGACGTGTCATTCCAAGCTCAGGCCTGCCTGAATGTAAGCAAAAGAGATGCACTCCGCAATCCACAGTGAAAGGGTGTGCTTGGAAACTGCAACACCCAGTCGATTAGGGTCAAAAGAGACAAAGAGCTGGGGGGAACGCCGATGGGCTTTCATCTGTTCCAAAAAGCAAGAGCTCTTTTACAATCCAGTGTGTGTAAAGAGGCCTCAATTCTGCTGGTGTGAGGCCGAGTGAAAAAGGTGGGCAGTACCACCGACTGGTTGAGATGAAAAGTTTAAACTATCTGAGGAAGGAACTTTAAATGGATCCGAAGGACTACCCTATTGTGATGAAATCTGGTATATGGAGGGTGCACCACCAGCGCCTCAAGTTCACTAATTCTTTGCACAGAGGTGACCGCTATAAAACCATAACCTTCCAGGTGAGGTGCTTAAGTGAACAGGAACTGAGAGGTTCAAAGGGGGCAGAGAGGAACTGTCTGAGCACCACTTTAAGGTCCCATGCTACAGGTGGGGGCTTAATAGGCGGCCGCAAAAGCAGGAGACCTCTCATGAAGTGGCCATTGAGAGGATGTGCAGAGATAGGCTTACATTCAATGCTGTGGTGGTATGTTGCCACTGTACTTAGATGCACTCTTAGCGAGTTGGATTTGAGACCAGAGTTGGAAAGATGAATGAGATAAGTCAGTAACACCTCCACCACCAAATGGAAAACCTCCGCCACTTGAAAGCAAAGGCTCAGGGGGTTGAGTCTTTATGGGAAGAGAAAAGCACCTTCTCCACCTCCTGCAGGGAGGTGAAGGTCCGCAATAACTATATGTTCAGCATCTATGCTGTGAGGGCCAGTGAGCAGACCTTGGGGTGGAGAAGAGAACCACCATCGGGGTCATAGCCCAGCCTGAGGGGCAGCCTCTGAGAGAGGTGCAGCAGAAGAAGAAACCATTGTTGCCTGGACCAATGTGAGGCAATGAGAATCATAGTAGACCTGTTTGCCTGAAGCTTCAACAGGGTTTTGGCCATCAGCCGGATCGGTAGATACGCATACAGCAAACCCTGACTCCAGTCTAGCAGGAAGGCATTGATAGCTATCCAATGAGTGCAGGGCATTCTGGAATAGAACTGCAGCACCTAAGCATTGGTCAGTGACACAAAAAGGTCTATGCTCGGCAAAGATGCGGCGGTCTACCCATGTGCTGAGGGCCCACTCGTGTGGCTGAAGGACCTGGCTGAGATGATCTGCCAACACATTGAGCTCTCCGGGCAGAAACATTGCTTGGAGGATTATAACCTGGGAGAGGAAACATTTCCAGAGATGCACCACCTCCCAACAGAGAAGGTACAAACCCGTGCCCCCCTGTTGATATAGAACATCGCCATCTGGTTGTCCATCTGAATGAGGATGACTTGGTTGGTCAACTGCTCTTGGAATGCCCAAAGGGAACTGGAAATGGCACAGAATTCCAAGAAGTTGATTTGATGCAGGCTCTCTTGAGCTGTCCATAGACCTTGTGTACAAAGGCTGTAACGATGGGCCTCCCAATCTCTTTTGGAACCATCCATGGTGAGGATGCGGTGATGTGTAGGGGCCTGAAATGGAAGGCCCGCGAGCACGTTATGTGGCTGCAGCCACCAGGACAGTGACTCCTTGAGAAGAAAGGTGACCACCACCATGTCCCGTAGCCACTGCATGCAGAGGGTCCACTGCGCGTGTCTCATCTGTAGTTGGGTGAGAGGGGTGACATGGACTGTGGATGCCATGTGGCCGAGGACACGGAGCATCTGGCGAGCCATCATGGTTGGGCTTTGTTTCAGCTGGTGGGAGAGCATGATAAGTCGGTGGGCCCAATCTGCAGGCAGATGGGCCTGAGCTAGAGAAGTATCGAGCAGGGCCCCAATGAACTCTTAGCACTGGGAGGGCTGTAGATGAGACTTTGGATAGTTGATCACAAAGCCAAGATGCTCCAGTATTTGAATGGTGAGCCTCAGGGACTGTCAGGTCTTGTCCAGTGTTGCGCCCCTTATCAACCAGTCATCTAGAAAGGGGAAGACAAAGATTCTCAGAGTCCAGAGGAAGGTGGCAATGACTGCCAGACACTTCGTAAACACCCGTGGGGCGGAAGCAAGACCGAAAGGCAGCATTCAGTACTGGTAGTGCCTTCCACTGAGCATGAAGTGGAGGTACTGCTGATGAAAGGGGTGGATGGGAATATGAGTATAAGCATCCTTTAGATCCAGGGAACATAGACAGTCCTCCCTTTGGAAGTAAGGTAACAGTGTTCTGAGAGAGACCATCTTGAACTTTCCCTGTACCAGGAACCGACTCAGGTTCCATAGATCCAGAATGGGCCGGCAGCCTCCCATCTTTTTGGGCATGAGGAAGTAACAGGAATAGAACCCCTTCCCAGTCTGTGCGGATGAAATGAGTTTGATGGCTAGACTGGCCAGAAAGCATAGTTACTCACCTGTAACAGGTGATCTCCGGGAACAGCAGGAATTTAGTCTTCACATATATCCCTCTCCAGTTGAGTTTAAAACTGAGACAAAAGAGAGAGGGAAAGAGAGAAAGAGAGAGAGAGATAGAAAGATACAACTCCTAGGGGAGGTGGGTGGGTTGTGAAGACTAAATTCCTGCTGTTCCAGGAGATCACCTGTTACAGGTGAGTAACTATGCTATCTCCAGGAACAAGCAGGAATGTAGTCTTCACATATGGGGACTCCCTAGCTGCAGATGCCAGGGAGATGGCCCCAGAAAGTTGTGTGCCCTTGTGAAAGGGCTCCACTTCCCCCCATGGATCTCTGGCATCCTACAAGGGATGGTGGGTAGGAGTTGATTAAGTCTGGAACAGGTGTTGAAGAACAGCCTGACCAAACAAGGCATCCTGGCGGGAGTCCTTGTCTAAGCAATAATGGGCTGTGAAGGTATGTACCGAAGCCCAAGTAGCTACTTGACAGATGTTATCGATAGACACAAAGTTAAGATGAGCCATTGAGGCTGCCATGGCTCTCTCATTGTGAGCTGTGACATGGCCTTCAAGAGGAAGGTTCTTCCTCTCATAGGCAAAAGATATACACTGTGCAATCCAGCTGGACAGTGTCCTTTTGGAGACCGGAAGTCCCAAATGACTAGGGTCAAAAGCAACAAAGAGTTGAGAGGATTTTCTATGTTGCTGTGTCCTTTGCAAGTAAAAGGCCAAAGCTCTTTTACAGTCCAAAGTATGAAGGTTCCTTTCTGCATTTGAGGCGTGAGGCCTTGGAAAGAATACAGGAAGGTAAACCGCTTGGTTTAAATGAAAGGGCGAAACCACCTTTGGCATAAAGGGTGGATGAGTCCTAAGGATTACCTTATCATGATGGAACCTTGTATAAGGAGGATCAGCCACCAACGCTTGCAATTCACTGATGCGACGTGCTGATGTGATTGCAATGAGAAAGATAACCTTCCAGGAAAGGAATTTCAAAGAGGTAGTGGCTAATGGTTCAAAGAGTGGTTTCATGAGCTGCCCAAGTACCAGATTCAAGTCCCATGCCACCGGTGGTGGCTTAATGGGAGGCTTCGTTAAAAGAAGGCCTCTCATAAATCTTGCTTTGAGAGGAAATAGGTTGTCCATTTAGAGGCTTGAAAGAAGCTGTAATAGCACTCAAATGGACTCTCACTGAATTGGTCTTAAGCCCTGCATTTGATAAATGAAGGAGGTACTCCAGTAATGATTCCAGAGGTATCGCAAGAGGGTTAAGACCCTTCTGCGAGCACCATATGGTATACCTTTTCCACTTAAATGCATAAGAGCGTCTTGTGGAAGGTTTCCTGGAAGCATGAAGGATATCCTTTACCTGCTGGGAAAGGTTAAGACCGTGAAGTTCTAGGCTTTCAGCAACCAGGCCCTGAGATGCAGAGACTGGGGACTGGGATGCCACAGCATCCTGTCCTCTTGAGAAAGGAGATCTGGAGCAGATCCTAACTCCAGAGCACTGTTCCCTCTAAGCTGTGCGCGTGTGCGCGCGCACACACCTCGCCGAGCGAGCGCACATACTTTATAACAGAGCGCACAAAAATTACGGTTCTGATTCTGATAGAAAACAACACAGACATCTTAAAATTTAAAAGTTGTTGTGTATTTACGGTTTTCACAAGTTCTACAATATTATCTAGTGCAATCAATGTGGTGTACATACTGTATTCTGACGTGTAGTCACATTTTAAAGTATAGAACTCCGAGTGTCGTTATGTGCCGCACAAAAATTTAACCTTCCTTCAAAAGCTGCACAGCTGATATTTTATGCGCACACAGCCTACAGAAAATTAGAGGGAACATTGCTCCAGAGGCGTAGCTTGAGAGAGATGTAGGAGCAGAGGGTACCACATTTGCTGTGGCCAACATGGAGCTATGAGGATCATATGACCTCTGTCTCTCTGAAGCTTGAACTTGGTTTTGGGAATTAGGGGAATGGGTGGAAAGGCATACAGGAAGTCCTGACCCCAATGAAGGAGGAAAGCCTCACAACCTCGAGCCGGAATTCTGGAACAGAACTGGGGAAGTTTGGCATTCAGCGGAATTGCAAAGAGGTCTTTGTCCGGGGTTCCCAAAATTTGAAAAATTTGGGCCACCTGGTCTGCATGGAGAGACCATTCATGTGTAAGCAGAACTCGACTGAGTCTGTCTGCCAAAGAGTTTTGAATGCCTGGAAGATACACCGCAAGGAGATGAATCTGATGGTCTCTGGCGAGGGCCCATAGTCGCAAAGCTTCATTGCACAGCAACAGAGAGCCTGTTCCGCCCTGCTTGTTCACATAGAACATTGCTACCTGATTGTCCGTTTGAACTAGGACTGTCTTGTAGCTGAGCTGGATGTGAAATACTCGAAGAGCAAGGAAGATGGCTCTGAGCTCCAGGAGGTTGATATGGAGATAGGCCTCCTGTGGAGTCCAGGTACCCTGGGTAGAGAGGCCTTGCAGGTGGGCTCCCCAACCCACCTGTGAAGCATCTGTTGTTAGAGTGGCTTGGGGTGGGGGTTGCTGAAAAGGAGACCCCACCAGAAGGTTTTTGGGTGACTGCCACCATTGGAGGGACAAAATAAGGCGATCTGAGTTTTCTATTTTGTCTGAGAGGCAACCTGACGCCTGAGTCCACTGAGTGGATAAGGTCCACTGGGCTGCTCTCATATGGAGGCGAGCATAAGGAACCACATGCACGGTAGATGCCATGTGGCCTAGCAACTGTAACATTTCCCGAGCAGTGAGGTGAGGTTTTAGCATTGCTTGGGAAGCTAACTGCACAATGCGAAGGCAGTGGGGCTGTGGAAGGAAGGCCCTTGTCTGTCTGGTATCCAGGAGAGCTCCTATAAACTCTAGGGGTTGAGTGAGAGCAAGGTTGGACTTTGGGAAGTTTATGACAAGTCCCAAATACTGAAGGATGCGCATTGTGTGAGACAGAGCAACCCTGGCCTCTGGCTCTGAAGGGGCTCGAATGAGCTAGTTGTCTAAGTAAGGGAAGACGAATATTCCCAGGGTGTGGAGAAATGCTGCTACCACAGCCATGCATTTTGTGAACACCCTTGGTGCAGAAGCCAGGCCAAAAGGAAGGACCCTGTATTGGTAGTGCTTCCCTTGAAACAGGAATCGAAGGAACTTCGGTGAGTTGGATGGATGAGAACATGAGTGTACGCATCCTTGAGATCTAGAGAACAAAGTCAATCCTGACTCCGAAGGTATGGCAGCAGAGTTCCTAGAGAAATCATTTTGAACTTCTCTCTGAACAGGAATTTGTTCAATTCTCTGAGGTCTAGAATGGGTCTGTGTCCTCCTGTTTTCTTCGGAATAAGGAAATAGGAGGAGTAAAACCCTGTACCCCATTGGGGAATGGGCACCTCTTCTATTGCACCTTGAGCAAGGAGCATTGTGACTTCTTGACCTAACCGGTCATTGGGAGAGGTCAGAGAATTGAACTGTCTTACCATTGTAGGAGGGAGCATGCTGAGGAAATGAAGCTTGTACACCTCTCGTACAATAGACAGAGTCCAATTTTCTGCTGTTATCTGACACCATCTGGGGGCAAAATGACATAATCTTTCTGGGATGATGGAGGGTTCAGGACCAGGAAGGCAAAGTTCTCTAGATAGGAGTCAAAGCCCCTGTGGAGGCTGAGTCTGCTGAGCCGGTTGAGGCTTAGCTGCTTTTGGCTTCCTTTGTTGCCTAAGTTGTTGCTGCTGTCCCTTTTGGGCAGACTGACCTGAACGATGTCCCTGCTGGGTATAGGAGGGATAAAACTTCTTCTTCTTACTGAAAAATGGTTTCTTATAGGATCTTTTCCTCGCAGGATCAGCTGTAGATTTGGACAATCTATCCAAAGTGATATTGTCAGCATCTATCTCATTAGCTTTTTCCTGCCAATTCTTGCCAAAGAGATTCTCTCCTGTGAAAGGTATATTCCCCAGTTTGTCCTGTACCCAGATTTCTAAGTCAGATGCCTGGAGCCAGGCAATTCTACGTGCACCTATGGCAATAGCAGAGGTTCTGCTTATGCATTCAAAGCAGTCAAAGGCTGCACAATTCACAAACTTGGAAACATCCTGAGCATGTTTAACAAGAGTAAGATAATAATCTTGCCTTTTATCATCAGGAAGGAGGGGGCTCATAAGCTCTAAGTCTCCTGTGACTTCCTTAAGGAACATTCCCATATACAAGATATAGGAACTGATCCTAGCAGAAAGCATGGAAGCCTGGAAGGATCAACGTCCAAAGGCGTCAAGAGTCCTACACTCACGTCCTGGAGGATTAGATGCATGCCTTTTTGCACTCTTCATCCGTCTCAGGGCTAATTCCACCACCATGGAATGGTGTGGTAATTGAGTCTTCTGAAACCCAGGACAAGGAGGAACTCAATACATGGTGTAGAGTCTTCGAGAAGGAGGAGATGCGGTTAGAGGTGTTTCCCACATCCATAACATAAGATCATGCAAGATCTTATGAATAGGTAAGGTAGCTGCCTCCTTGGAAGCTTTAGGGTATTGTAGGAGTTCTAATTCCTTTGCCCTAGGCTCTTTTTGAGGAGCCACTGTGATGGAAAGACCTCGGGCCACATCTCGGATAAAATCCTGAAAGGACATATCCTCTGGTGGAGACATCCTACGCTGAGGAGAAGAGGAATCCTCGGGAAGAAGTACTCTGTTATCGGCAGGGCCTTCGGAGTCTTCAGACTCATCCAAGGATTCGAAGTATCTCTGATCCGAGAGATCGTGCAAGGCATGGTACCGGTACCGATCAAAATCGGCATTGGAGTAGTCCGGTACTGACTTGTCGATGCCGTATAGAGACGTATGACTCGGTCCCGGTAGAATACCTGCCGATGTCAATGCAATCGGTGCCGGTACCGGTTGAATTGTCTGAAGCTGTTTCAGGGGCATCGAGGCTGTGAGAAGAGCCGCCAGACTGCGTTCAATAGCCAAGAATCTCTGGTCTATCGACACTGCCGATACTTGGGTATTGGTGCCGGTTAAAGTGGCCGGAACCCCAGAGCATGGCACCAGCAGTTCTGCCGAGGTTGAAGCCTCGAACATCCTGGAGCCCCGTTAGTGCTTTGGAAGCTGAAGCCTCCCGCCGGGGCAATTTTGCCGGTGAAAGTTCCTCAAGGGCAATGCCAGAGGCATCTCGATGTTTAGAAAGAGATCTACCCTTTGAGGACCGGCTAGATTTATGTTTAGTTACCTGAGATCCATGGGAGGATGATGCAGCCCTGGAGGACGTTGATGCCACGGAGGCTGCATCGGAGGGAAAAAGGGTGCTGAGCTTAGCAGCTCGGTTTTGCCGGCCCCTTTTTGACATCATTCCACAGGCAACATACTTTGAAACAGAGTGGTCAGGACCTAAACATTTGAGGCACCACTCATGGGTGTCGGTGACGGAGATGGTACTGCCACACTTAGAACACTTTTTAAAACCCAAAGCGGGTTTTTCCATTTTGAGGGAAAAAGTTGGGCCTAGTGCCCAAAATGGTGCGTGGCACCTGTAGGCGGGTTCTTACCTACAAAACATCCCTAATAATTCGATGGGAGGGAGAATGTTGCTCGCCCTCAGATCTCTAAGACAGACCTTTTTTCCTGTGCTTATGGAGTTTGCTTGTACTAAATAAACACAGAATTTTTGCTGACAAGTAACTGTGATCTGAGTTTCTTTTGTTTTATTTCTTCTGGTGCACGGGTCCCATATGCCCAGACAGTCTTGATAATTATTAGGGATGCATTTGTAGGTAAGAACCCGCCTACACACCCGAGAAGAAAATTACTGGAGAAAGACTCCAGAAACAAAGGTTTGTTTGTTATTTTTAGAAAAAAGAAAAGAAGAACCAGCAGTACCGGTATAGCGTTGAGGGAAGGCAGATGCGACCACAAAAAAAAGAAGTATAAGAAGGGAATTTTCTGCGGTGACAGGATGTGCGACCTGTCGGCTCCGCAGAAAACGAAGAACTGGAGAGGGACAGTTGGGAAAGGCGGGAAGGCAGCACGCAGGCGCTGGAGAGCGTTCCCACGCAGGCTCCATCGGTACCAACGATACCCATATGTGAAGACTACATTCCTGCTTGTTCCTGGAGATGGGACTGAACCTCCAGCTGGAGAAGCTCCCAGTGGTGGGGATCGAGGGGATATAGCATCAGGAAAAACATGGGAGGAAGCTAGTGGAAATGCAACCAGTATGCGTCCTGGATAATCTTGAAAGTCCAGGTGTCTGTTGTTATGGTTGAGACAAAGACCAACCAAAACCGTGGATTGCAATGGAAGAACTGTTTATTCATTAAAATTCAGCCAGGCCCGACACAGGCCGTGTTTCGCAACACCTTCCTCAGGGGCTTATTGGCTAAACACACAAACATTAATAAAAATGATAAAAAATATGAAGAAATATAATAAATAATATAAAAAGGATTAAGAAAATCATCAGTGCACATAAAATAATTATTAAAAATCACCCCCTCACCCCCCCTTCCCCTTCCCCCCTCCTCTCCCTCTTTCTCTCCCCCCTCCCCCTTCCCCCTTCCCTTCTCTTTCCCTTCTCCTTCCCTCCTCCTCTTTCCCCCTCCCCCTCCTCTTCCCCCCTCCCCCTCCTTCCCCCCTTCCCCTATCCCCCCTCCCCCTCCCCTTCCCTTCCTTCCTCTCCTTCCCCCTCCTTCTCCCCCCTCCCTTCTCTACCCTTCCCCCCTCCCCTCACTTCCACTCCCTTCTTCCGTTCCCCTTCCCCCCCTCCTTCCCCCCCCCCATCCCTCTATTTAAGAAACGGGCCCTGTTCTTTCTATAGATTTGTGAGGTTTACATAAGTAACTATATACCAAAAAGGAGGTCTTAATTTATTCGTGGAGTAGGGTCCCGTTCCAATATTTATTGGATTTCTTTTGTCTCATATCATTGGAGACATTCGGGTTGTCTCATGCATTACACAAACTTTGAGGACCATTTATATTTGATGTCGGCATATTTATTACCGCCAGTATAAATGATTATAAAGCACACGTGCTGTTTTTTAGAGACATATCCACATAACAAAAAGTCTTTAGAATAAGGAATTTTTTTACACGCCCCCTCAGATGGTCTCACATTGATAATGTGACAAAAGTTTTATATTTAAATGTCTATTTAGGATATAAAAATATTCTTTTTAGATGTCCTTTTGGTTGGTCCCCCTTAAAAAATGAGCCCCGTTCTATCTGTGGGTTTGCAAGGTTTCATAGATATTTATATGCCCATAGTAGAGATCCTAATTCATTCGTGGAAAAGGATATTCCGTTTTTGTATTCATTGTATTCAATTTGTTACACATTATTTTATGATATTTGTTTAGCTTACTTTTTAACATACATTTATTTTATTTATTTATTTATTTACATTCTCTTATATACCGCGCTATTCTGCATCAGTGCGGTTTACATTGAACAATCTGAAATTACATTGAACAGGGCATTATAACTTGGAGATAACTATTTTACAGGGAACATGGGCTATGGAGGGTTAAGTGGCTTGCATAAGATTCATTTGACATGCTCTTCTGTTGCTCCCTGTTGTATTAGAACTTCTGGAGATCATTTACATATGACGTTTGTATGTTAATTATCGCCATGTACAAATTCACACAGTCGCGCACGCGCTGGCGTTTTTTTGTAATGAAGGAAGAAACAGTATATACTTTACGCCCCCTTCGTTGCGGTTGACGCGTTTTGTTTTATACTTTAGGTAAGTACGATTCAATTTGTTGGTTGTATTTTTTAAAAGTATTTTTTGGCTCAGCGCACTGAATTTTGGTTACGGTATGAGTTATGTGATGATCCCATTGCAACACCCATCTTTTCAGAAGAAAACACTTTTTACAGATAATATAGGTACCAAGAACCGAAGGAAGGTTTTTTAGTTTTGAACCCTTCTTTAAATTTTTAGAATAAAAAGCTCGGGTTTAGCGGGTGCCTCAGTCATGAGGTCGTGGATACATTCGACTACCTACTATTAGCTGTTGTTTTTTTAAACAAGTGTGAATTCAACACGCATTAATTTTGACTGCTGGGTTTTCACGGGGAACTTATACGAATCTTAGTGGAGTTAAGTTTTGGATCTCCAAGGTGGAGTATATTCCCAGTTTGGCTGATGGAACACACCTATAATGTTACACATTTTTAAAGTTACACTATATATTTTTTAAAAAGAGAGATTTTGTTCCGTCATATATGGTAGTTAATAAACCTACTTAACAAATGGGATTTTATCTACCACGATTGGTTTTACATAAGTGGACCCCTTTTTTTTAAATGGCGTTGTGATTGGTCACACATTCTTTTCAGACATAAAAAATTTTTTTGAGTGCTCCACCTGGTTGAGCTCCTTCGGACGGTAACTGTTCATTACATGTACGGTCATTGAGAGTAATAGTTTTTCTGTTTTGTGTTTAATACCATGTTCCATTATATTTTTCAAGGTCTTAAATCTTGAGGTTAGGCATATTCTATTGAATTATACATAACATTTAATTATATTTTATATAATATCTCTCAGGTTGTTCTCAATTCAACTGATTAATTACAAGGTATATGGTATGTATAAACCCTTGAGTGTCCCGGGTTAGGTTCACCTGGAACATCTATCAAGATATAAGGGAAAGGAAATCACAACAGGCATGTATTTGTTAGTGTTTTATTCTTTTATTTCTTTTTTTACTTCCTTTTGTCCTTTTATTCCTCTAATTTTAATGTGTATATTTATGATTTATTTTATATACATATAAGCGTTTTGATAAGTATTTATTTATAATCCTCATATTTAATCTATCCTTAACTTGGCACAGTAATTCTTTTTTGGAGCCCCCGCCACTTCGTTGTCACACTCCTGTAGTTTCCTTGAGTCATCTACTACACATAGTCAACTACTACACATAGAAACAATCCAGAACAAAGGATCAAAATGTGAATACACTATATTCTTATCAAATATCAAAACTTGATGTAACCTATTCAATGTATATATAATTATGTATAATTATGTAGATAGTTATTCCCCAGTTAACTCCCAGTTTATCTTCCCTGTTATCTGTAAACCTAGATCAGTCATGGATTGACAGGTATGTTGATGTTCAATGTAAACCGCACTGATGATGAATAGTGCGGTATATAAAAAATGTTAAATAAATAAATAAATAAATCTATATAGTGTTTTAACTATGATGTATCATTATTTATTTTAACACATCATCATTTATTTATGGATTGTTATAAATGTATGTGTATTTATGAATGCCTATATGGTTTTTATGATATATTTATGATATATTCATTGTATATTATATATGGTTTTAATTTATTGTGTTTTATCTATAGTTCCGTATTATTGTTTATATGTACTTTTTAAAGTAATTCATAATCTATTTTTGTTGTCTATATTCAATTTTGATTTTTAATAATTATTTTATGTGCACTGATGATTTTCTTAATCCTTTTTATATTATTTATTATATTTCTTCATATTTTTTATCATTTTTATTAATGTTTGTGTGTTTAGCCAATAAGCCCCTGAGGAAGGTGTTGCAAAACACGGCCTGTGTCGGGCCTGGCTGAATTTTAATGAATAAACAGTTCTTCCATCGCAATCCACGGTTTTGGTTGGTCTTTGTCTTGGCACGTGGATAAGTGCTCTTCGTTAGTACCTGTTGTTATGGTTGGCCACCGGTGAGCATAGAGAATCAAGTGGATCCCTACTTGTGATGGAACTGTGCTGGGAATGGGCAGTCGGGCCATGCTTCTCAAGAAGGAGTCAAAAACTCCCACTGGGTTGTGGCTGCGGTGCAGGCTGGGGCTTCTGGGCCTTCTGCCGACATTGCTGATGCTAGCCCTGTCCCTTCTGCTACTGATCCTGCTGAAGGCCTTGGTAGTGGTGATTGGCAGGGTAGCCCCTATTTTATTTATTTATTTAAGGATTTTATATACCGCTTTATCACATAATCATGGCGGTGTACAGAGAACAAACTCTTATTGCGCTGAGCAGTTTACATAGAACAAGAAGAAACATATTAACAAGTTTAGTACATATTAACAAGTACAGGAAATTGTTATAAATTAGTTACAACAAACTCTTGCCTGTAGTATAATATATAACAGCCAACTATGTACATGTATGGGTAAATTTTATAGAGGGTGCTCTTTTGAAGGGTTTCTTTACTTGATGGATGAATTGCCATTCTGGGTCGTTGAGGCTTGCTTATCCATTATCTCCAGGTACGCTTCAGAGAGCAGGGCAGTTTTGAGCTTTTTCCTGAATATAGATAGGTCTTTTATCTCTCTAAGGTAGTTAGGTAAAGAGTTCCAAAGGGTCAGTGCATACAATGAGAAGGCCCTGTTTGTGGTTTATTGTTTATTGAACATTTGATATACCGCCCCCATTACATCGGGGCGGTTTACAATTCAAAAAAAAGAAAGAAAGAAAGAAAAGAAATACAATCAATATAAACAAGGAAAGATAAAGAGACTAGAAAAGGAAGTAGTGAGATTCAAAAATAAAAGGAAAAGGAGAGTCAGGGGATTAGGGGGGAAGGTTGAAGGCGGAGGAGAAAAGGTGGGTTTTCAAGAGAGAACAGAATTTGGGGTAGGACTCTTCCAATCGAAGGGCAGTGGGCAGGGAGTTCCACAGGGAGGGGCCAACATAGAAGAAGGCTGACTGTCTAGTTAACTGCAGATGTGCTTGTGAGGGGGAAGGAAGGTGTAAGCGGTTGATATGAATAGAACCAAGGCTCCGGGTGTGTGTGTGAAAGGTTAATAGGTCGGCTAGGTACTGAGGTCGGTGGGAATAAATGGCTCGATGAACTAGTGTGAGGATCTTAAATTTTGTCCGGAACATTACCGGGAGCCCATGAAGCTGTTGCAAAATTGGAGTGATATGATTGCGGGGGGAAGCATGGGTAATCAACCGGGCCGCAGTGTTTTGTAGGAGTTGTAGCCGTTGACGCTGATACTGAGGGATACCGACAAATATGGAGTTGCAAAAATCTAACCTGGTAATGACCAGTGAAAGAAGGAGAGTGATCAAAGCTTGAGGGGATGAGAACGGCCTGACGGCACGAATGCGCCGGAGGCAAATGAAAGAACGTCGAGAAACCTGGGAGATGTGATCATTGAATGTGAGAGCACTATCAAGAAAGACACCTAAATAATGGAGCTTAGGCACTAAGGAAATGGGAGTGCCTGAAAAAGGAGTAAGTGAAGGACAGACAGAACTGTGAGGAAACCAGATAGCAGCAGTTTTGGAAATGTTAAGAACAAGGCAGTTTGAGGATAACCAGGTGGAGACCAGGAATAAGCACTCATTTAGCAGAGTAATGTCAGGATGGGAAGAGGAGGTGTGGTGCAGAAGGAAAATGTCATCGGCATAGTAATATCCTGAAATACCTGATTGCTGAATTAGTAATGTCAAAGGGGCCAGGAACACATTAAATAATAGTGGAGCCAGGACAGAGCCCTGTGGGACACCACAAGTGAGAGGAAAGTGGTCTGTGGTGGATGAAGCAGAGAACACAGCAAAAGTGCAAGCATATAGGAAAGAGTGGAACCAGTGATAGACAGTACCTCGAACGCCTGCGTCACGTAGTCTAGAGAGGAGAAGAGAGTGATCAACTAAATCAAAGGCAGCCGAAAGATCCAAAGACACCACCACCGAGATATCACCACAATCATGTGCAGAGTGTATTTCATTCATGACAGCAGTAATGATGGATTCAACACTATGGCCTGGTCGAAAACCAGACTGATGAGGGTGAAGAAAATGTGTCGTGTCAAGATGATGGGCAAGTTGTGAGAAAACTGCTTTCTCTAGGAGTTTAGAGGCAAATGGCAAGTTTGATACAGGACGATAATTTGCTAGAACTGATGAATCTAGAGTAGAATTCTTCAAGAGGGGGTGCACCAGAGCATGTTTCCATAGATGGGGAAAAGATCCGGAAACAAGACTGGAATTAATGATAGTGAGTAGTGGAGGAAGCAGGCCAAGAGAGGGTTCGGAAAGCCAGGCAGAAGGTATAGGATCCGATGGGCAAGTGGACTTGCGAGTTGTGGAAAGAAACTTGAGAAGCTCTGGGGAAGTGAGGGGATGGAAATTGGCCCAAGAGTGAGACAACGGAGAGGATGGAGGGGGTGAAATAGGGAGGGGGGGGTGGAAGCGCCTGAGGACAGGAAGTAAGAGACAGGCGTAGGTTATGAACTTTGGAGGAGAAAAAGGAGGCCAACTGGGGGGCACTGGGGATTGAATCAGAAGGTCTAACATTCCGTGAGGACCGGGTTTGCAATTGCAAAAGAGTACGAAGGGTTGATAGGTTTGCTTTTTTTGAAACCATTGGGGTGGCTAGTAGATTTCTCTTATTTTCTTTCCTACATATTGTTTCCTGTTGAGTCTGAATTAGTGAGGTCAGATATGTTGGAGAAATGTTGATTATAATCTTGAATATAGTCAGAATAGCTTTGAATTTGATTCTTTGAGGTAACCAGTGTAGTTGGTACAGGATTGGGGTTATGTGTTCAAATCTTGAGACTTTCATTATAGTACAGGCTACCATGTTTTGAGCCATTTGGAGGGGTTTCAGTGTTTGTTTAGGAAGACCATGTAATATAATATTACTGAAATCGAAGTGTGGGCAGATAAATACTTGTGCTATTGTGTAGAAGTCTTCTTTAGATAGTAGAGGTCTCAGGTTTTGTATCATTCAGTTCTTGTTATATATTGTTCTCGCTATCATATTATATTTTGTCATGCTGAGGTTATGGTGAAGTAGAATACCTATATATTTTATTTCTTTTTTTGATAACAAGGGAAGCACCATTTATTAGGAGTTGTTGAGGCTGTTTTTATTCTGTTTTTTAAGGTTGATAGAAAGGTTCACTGAGTTGAGCCATTGTGAGATTTCATTGAAACAGCTGATAATATTCTCATAGTTAAGGTCTTGTATGTTGAAAGGTGTGACTAGCATGATGTCGTCTGCATAAATTCTGTATTCAACATTGTATTTGCGGTTTATATCACAGATTGGCTGGACATAAATGTTGAATAGTAATGCTGACAAGGCAGACCCCTGTGGGACCCCTTGAGTTAGGTTAACTGGCTTGGAAAATGTATTGTTAACTCTGACTTGTTGTGTACAGTTGGTAAAGTATGATATAAACCATTGAATTATGGTGCCACTGATTCTGAGATGCCTTAGACGGTTGATCAGGATTTCATGATTTATAGAATCGAAGGCAGAGGTTATATCAAGGAATATGAGTATGCATGCATGTTTGGTATTTTCAATTCCACGGATAATATTGTCTAAGAGTGAGGTTAGGAGAGTTTCTACTCCGTGGTATGCTCTGAATCCATATTGATGTTGGTACAGGGGTTGGAATTGGCAGGAGGGAGAGAGTAGGAGGCCAACGCCACCTCCGCGACCAGTAGATTGAGGTGTATGGGAGAAATGGTAGCCCCCATAGCAGAGAGAGGCAATGGATGCGGTGTCGTCTGAGGGGAGCCAGGTCTCGGTCAAGGCAAGAAGGTGAAGGGCATTAGAGATGAAAAGATTGTGAATAAAAGTGTTTTTTTTAGTGACTGAGCAAGAGTTCCATAAGGCGCAAGTAAACGGGAGAGCGTTAAGGGGGGAGGAGAGGGATATGGATAAGGTTGGATAAGTTACGAGTGGATTTATTAACAGAGTAGCGTGGGGGTCTATTTCTAGGGTAGTATCGAGATTTAGAGGGAGCAGGGTGTGGGCAGGTATGTCTGGGTGTGTGTGCTCTCTGAGAAGGACATGAGGGAGGGGAAATGAGGGGTAAATTGATGGTATCGGGTAGGTTGTGTGAGGGTTTATTTTTGGGGGTAGCGTTGGAGTTGGTATCTATGGATGAGTGATTTGGGGAAAAATGGGGGAGGGGGGAAGGAGGGAGGAGCGGGATGTGGATGAGATTAGATCGTGTACGTGAGGAACTTTCTTTAGTGTGAGAAGGAAAATGGGGGGGGGGGGGGGCGCCAGGGTTGGGGTTGATATTACCTGATGAGAGAAGGAGAATGAGTATTAGAGAGCGAAGTAAAGTGGAGATAGTACGGCGGAAGCGAGGGTGGGGTTGCCTTAATGAAAGGGGGGCTGGTTGAATGCGGGGGATGGTGTGAAGAAGCTCTAGAGCAGGTGCTAGGCTAGGGGGCAGAATGGAGGGAGAAGTGAGGAAGGTAGGGGGTATGGGGGAGAGGAGGGAGGGTGTTGATAGGAGGGGAGGCAGTTGGGGAGGATGAGGAAGAGAAGGACAATGAGATGTAGGGCCATAGTAGTGGGTAGCAGTTCTACACAGGCAGTGGGTAGCAGTTCTACACAGGCAATGGGCAGCAGTTCTACACAGACAATGAGTAGCAGTTCTATGCAACAATGAGTAGCAGTTAAATGCAGGCAATGGGTAGCAGTTCAATGGGTCAATGGGTAGCAGTTCTACACAGGCAATGGGTAGCAGTTCAACACAGGCAATGGGTAGCAGTTCAACACAGGCAATGGGTAGCAGTTGTATGCAACAATGAGTAGCAGTTGTATGCAACAATGAGTAGCAGTTCTATGCAAGCAATGGGTAGCAGTTCAATGGGGCAATGGGTAGCAGTTCTGGAGATGAGGCCACGGAAGCAGTCCAGTTGCTCCCCTGAAAGCATGGCCAAAAAATCGGCCAAGCTCCCCAAAAGATCTTTAAGATACATCCCCATGTACAGTTGGTAAGTGAGGATCTGGCCCATCAGCAGACTCATGGTCAGGCCTTGGGTAACATTTTCATCCAACACCATCCAGGATGCAGGCCTCCCTACTTGGAGGGACCGAGGAGTGGGTTTTGGAACTCTTTATTCTCCCCATGGTGGAGTCAACAACCATGGAGTTGTGCAGAAGCTAGTTTCTCGAAACCAGGGCTCTTATGGACCCAGAACATTGAGTCTAACCGGCAGCAGATGGAGGCCACTGTGAGGGGATTCTCTCATATATGGAAGAGCAATCTCTCAAGAATTTGGTGTACTGGAACTGTGATTGCCTCCTTGGGGGGAGAAGGATAATGGAGGTTCTCCAGCTCCTCCACCCTCTTTTCCTCTCTGTCTCGAGGATGAAGGGCAAGGCCTTCACCATGTCCCAGATGAATCTGTGGAAGGAAATGTCCTCGGGCAGAGACTTACAGCGTTCTTAAAGCGGTGAGGGATCCGGTAGTATAGCCTATGACACTCTAACACCGGGAACTCATCCGCGGTCTCCCATTCATTGGAATCTGAGTTGGTGAGAAAGTCGAAGTACCGATGGAATACCTCCTGACATCGATGGCGCTCTAGAGGAGAGGTCAGAGTCTGAGGCTCCCTGTGTTCCTGACGGCGGTCCTCCGATCCAGAGGCACTCAGAGGGGAACCCCATAGGAACCAAGAACGGTTTTGATCGCCAGGCCGAACACTCTGTCTCGGGAGGGAGAGTGTGGGTCTCAAAGATAGGCTGCATGTCCATCGGCAGAACAACTGTGGCCTGCAGGGCGGCAGCAACATCGAGCAACCTGAGATCATTGGGACCCTCACAGCCTGTGTAGCCAAGAACGCATCCAAACAGTGCTTGAGGGCCTGTATCTGCTCAGCAAGGAGCACTGTGTTTGAAGCGGCAGGAGCCAGGGCAACACCAATGGCCTCTAATGCTGCTCTCCACTTTGGGAACTCTTTGGGTTTGGAGCAGCAACTCCTCATGTCGGGGCAGCTTTGATGGCCATTCCCAGCACTCGCCCTCGAAGTCTCGCCAAGGGGGGCTCTGATGCCGATGACCATGAGGCTTACCCTGGGTTTTGGCATCGTCCCTTGACGCCAATGGGGTGGAGAATCGATCCTTCTGGACAGGGGCAGCCCAAGGGGGGTGCGGGGCCATGTGTGGAGATTAATTGTGGGACCTCATTTGCATAGGGAGTCTCATTTGCATAAATATTTGCATAATATTAACATGCACTTTTAGTAAACGTGCCTCTTAATGAATGTCTGGATAAAGAAAGACTAACAGATTTCTACATTACTATATTGCAGTGACAACCGCCAGGCCCATTAGGAAGTACTATAAACACTGACCATTTAGAATCCATAGCAAATCCAACCTATCATAACAGGACTCACAAAGCACCAAACCCTACCTATCAAAAGGCAACACTGCAGTTATTAAACCAATACATCTTAGAGAATACCAATACATCTCACTGGGGAAAAGAGAACAAGTGGGACTGTCAACAAACTACATGAAAAGAATACTTCAGCTCAGTTACACAGAACATAGACCAGCGGTTCTCAACCTGTGGGTCGCGACCCCCATGGGGGTCGTCACAGGATTTAGCGGGGGTTGCCTCACTCCGCCGTTAAAAAAAAATAAAAAAAAGTGCACAAGTTGCTGCCACTGCCGAGTCCGCTTCTCAGCAGCGGCAAACTCACCGCCTCCCTTCTAATGCAGCCGCGGCTCCCTGTCTCTTAGGGAACCGTGGCTATGCCTGTAAAACCGTTGCAGAGCCTTCCTGTCTCTCGACGGGCTCCGTGCAGCATTGAACCGCCTCAAAAGGAAGCTGTTTACCACTTCCTTTGGAGGCGGGACAATGCTGCACGGAGCCCGTTTAGAGACAGAAAGGCTCCGCACCGGCTTCATAGGCACAGCCACGGTTCCCTAAGAGACAGGGAGCCACGGCTGCAGAAGGAGGCAGACATGGGGAGAGGGGAGGAGGGGGCAGGGATCCTGCAAAGGGGCTGACATGGGGGAGGGAGGGAGGGAGAGCTGACATGGACAGAGGGGGGGCTGACATGGAGGGAGGGAGGGAGGGGGGCTGACATGGACAGATGGGGAGCTGACATGGATGGAGGGAGGGAGGGGCTGACATGGACAGAGGGGGCTGACATGGAGGGAGGGAGGGGGGCTGACATGGACGGAGGGGGGCTGACAGGGAGGGAGGGAGGGGGCTGATATGGATGGATGGAGGGAGGGGGCTGACATGGACGGGGGGCTGACATGGAGGGATGGAGAGAGGGAGGGGGCTGACATGGACAGAGGGGGGCTGACATGGAGGGAGGGAGGGAAGGGGGCTGACATGGACAAAGGGGAGAGACAGGAGGACATACTGGACAGACAGGGGATAAATGCTGGACAGAGGGGAGAGACAGTGCGGGTTAGGATTATAATGGGCTGATGGGGGAGATAGCACTGGTAATGGGCAGATGGGGGGGCTATGAGGTAATGGGTTGATTAGGGAAGGCTAGGACTGGGAATGGACTGATCAAGGGGGGGATTGGGACTGGTAATGGACTGATAGGGGGTTAGGACTGGTAATGGACTGATTGGGGGCTAGCATTGGAAATGAGCTGATCGGTGAGGTTAGGACTGGAAATGGGCTGATTAGAGGAGGCTAGGACTGGTAATGGGCTGATGGGGTGGGGTAGGACTGGTAATGGGCTGATTAGGGGGGACTAGCACTGGTAATGGGGTTGAGGGGGGACTAGCACTGGAAATGAGCTGATTAGGGGAGGCTAGGACTGGTAATGAGCTGATGGGGTGGGGTAGAGTGGTAATGGACTGATGGGAGGCTAGCATTGGAAATGAGCTGATCGGGGGGGGCTATGACTAGAAATGGGCTGATTAGTGGAGGCTAGGACTGGTAATGAGCTGATGGGGGGGGTAGGACTGGTACTGGGCTGATTAGGGGACGCTAGCACTGGTAATGGGGTTGAGGGAGGACTAGCACTGGAAGTGAGCTGATTGTGGGGCTTTGACTGGGAATGGGCTGATTGTGGGGAGGGGAGGATAGAGCTGCTGGCCCTGGAAGAAAACTGGGGGCTAAGGCTACAAATGGGCTGATACAAGGGGATGGGAGAATGGAGCTGGAAGGGAGTAGATCTGAGAGGGGCTGCCATGGTATTTGTACTAGAAGGGACTGGTCAGTAGGGAAGGAGGGGGACTGGAAGGGAACGGACACCAGTGGCAGTCATTGGAATGCAAGTTGACATTGGCAGGTACTGGGAGTGAGGACTGGAAAAGGGCTGATACTGGGGAGGGTTACTGGGACTGGAAATAGGCTGATGGAAAGAAGTGAAGAAAACGAAAGAAGAGATAAGAAATGGCAGATGGACCACAGACCACAGAAAGAGAGCTAAGAGAAGACAGGAAAGCAGAAGCCTCAGATTCGGACCAGCATGATCAGAGAATAAATTGGTCAGACAACAAAGGTAGAAAAAATAATTTTATTTCATATTAGTGATTTGACTACAAAATCATAATAATTTTGAAATCAAATATTGCTACTTGTTATTGGGATTAATTATTGTGGTTTAAATAAGTAAATTTTATAAATAAAAACATAATGCAAAGGCCTATAATATATTAATAATTCAACAAATGATTACAGAGACAATGCGTTAACGGTAAAGGAAGAGAGATGCATTTGATTTTATCATTGGGGGTCATCACAAGTTGACCAATGGTAAAAGGGGTCACGGGGCAAAAAAGGTTGAGAACCACAGACATAGACCATCACCACACAAAGAACAAGGGATCACAATTTAGAAATAGGAAGATAATAATTAAACTGGCAACCCCAAAAGCCAAACATGAAATGTACAACACTGGAGAGATAAAACTATAATTTCCTCTTGCACTAAACAAAAACGCAAAGATGTTAGCAATACACACTTCCCAGACCAGACATATTCCAGTTAATAAATTCAAAATAAAAAGTATTTTTCTACCTTCTGTTTGGGCATTTTATTTTTCATTTGCAATTGCTCCAGTCACTTAGTTCTGGTTTCTTTGTGTTTTCTGCTAGCTATCCGTTTGTCCTTTCTTCTCTTTTAGATGTTTTCCATTCTCTCTCTATATCTGCTTTTACATACTGATCGTTTCCCGTTTGCTCTTTCCCCCATTTCTTTCCTTATTCCTTTATCATCCACTCAAATTTCACCCTTCCATTCTCAATCCCCTCTTACTCTCCCAATACCTGGTCCATCGTAGACTTTTCTTCCACACAAAATATATTTTCCCCTCTCCATTCTCATTCCCCAGCCCCATCCCTTCTAGTCCTCCCCCAAAATCAGCTCCCTTATAGTTCTAGACCCACCTAGCATCCGCTCTCTTCTAGTCCCATTCCCATTTCAAACTATATCGAAATGATAGAGCTGATCAAATTGGTGGAGGGGTTGCGCTCTATGTTAGAGAGGGCATTGAGTCAGAAAGGATTAAAGTTTTGCAAGAAACAAAATTTGCTGTAGAATCTCTATGGATTGAAATTCCATGTAAAAAGGGGAAGGCGATGGCAGTGGGGGTGTACTATCGTCCGCCTGGCCAGAATGAACAAATGGATGATGAAATGCTCAAAGAAATCAAGGAAGCTAGCAAAAGTTACAGTGCAGTAATAATAATGGGTGATTTCAATTACCCCGGCATCGACTGGGTCAGTGTCACAACAGGACATGCTAGGGAGATAAAGTTCCTAGATGAAATAAATGACTGCTTCTTGGAGCAGCTGGTTCATGAACCGACCAGAGGGGAAGCAATATTAGACCTAGTCCTTAGTGGAACACCAGATGTAGTGCAAGAGATAAGGGTGTTGGGGCCACTTGGCAATAGTGATCATAGCATGATCGCCTTTGATTTAATTAGTGGAGGAGGGATAGTAAGGAAATCCACAGTACTACCCTTTAACTTTCGAAAGGGAGACTATGATAGAATGAGGAAAACAGTTAAGAAAAAACTAAAAGGAGCAGTTGCAAAGGTTAAAGACGTACATCAAGCTTGGGTGTTGTTGAAAAATACTATCTTGGAAGCCCAGACCAGCTGTATTCCACGCTTTAAGAAAAGTGGAAGGAAGTCCAAAAAATTGCCAGCATGGTTTAAAGCTGAGGTCAGAGAGGCTGTTGTTGCCAAAAAAGCATCTTTCAAGAAATGGAAAAAAGAGCCAAATGATGAAACCTGGAAACAGCACAAGCACTGGCAAGTCAAATGCAAGGCATTGATAAGGCAGGCAAAGAGAGAATTTGAGAAGAAGCTTGCTGCGGAAGCAAAAACGCGAAATAAAGACCTTTTCAAGTACATTCGTAGCAAAAAACCCGTGAGAGAGTCAGTTGGTCCATTAGATGATAAAGGGGTTAAAGGAGCACTAAGAGGCGACAAGGCGATAGCGGAGAGACTGAATGAATTCTTTGCTTCGGTCTTTACTGAGGAAGATGTAGGGATGTTACCCACGACTGAAGTGGTATTTAAAGGTGTGGAAGAATTGAAGGAAATATCGATACATCGGGAAGATGTCTTACAACTATTAGATAAACTGAAGAGTAGCAAATCACCTGGGCCGGATGGTATACATCCAAGGGTGTTGAAAGAACTGAAATTTGAGATTGCAGACCTGCTATCAGTAATCTGTGAACTATCATTAAAATCATCTCTAATACCTGAGGATTGGAGGATCGCCAATGTAACACCAATTTTTAAAAAGGGTTCGAGGGGTGATCCGGGGAACTACAGACCGGTGAGCCTGACATCAGTACCGGGAAAAATGGTAGAAACCATCATAAAGAATAAAATTACTCAGCATATAGATAGTCATGACCTAATGGGAGACAGCCAACATGGCTTTAGACAAGGAAGATCTTGTCTTACTAATCTGTTATGTTTTTTTGAAGGAGTGAATAAACAGGTGGACAAAGGTGAGTCGGTTGATATTGTGTATCTGGACTTTCAGAAAGCCTTTGACAAGGTCCCTCATGAGAGACTTTTGGCAAAACTAAAGAGTCATGGGATAGGAGGCAGTGTACTACTGTGGATCAGGAACTGGTTAAAAGATAGAAAGCAGAGGGTAGGGCTAAATGGCCAATTTTCCCAATGGAGAAAGGTGAATAGTGGTGTACCCCAGGGATCTGTGCTGGGTCCGCTGCTTTTTGACATATTCATAAATGACCTGGAAAGTGGAATAACGAGTGAGGTTATCAAATTTGCTGATGACACAAAACTATTTAAAGTTGTTAAAACCAGGAGGATTGTGGAAAATTGCAAGAGGATCTTGATAAATTGGAAGACTGGGCATCAAAATGGCAGATGAAATTTAATGTGGAGAAGTGCAAGGTTATGCACCTAGGGAAGAACAACCCAAACTATGGTTACACGATGCAAGGTTCCACATTAGGAACCACCACCCAAGAAAAAGATTTAGGCGTCCTTGTGGATACCATGTTAAAACCCTCGGCCCAGTGTGCAGCGGCGGCCAAGAGAGCAAATAGAATGCTAGGTATGATAAGGAAAGGAATGGAAAATAAAACAAAAGATATTATAATGCCTCTATATCGTTCCATGGTGAGACCGCACCTTGAATATTGTGTGCAATTCTGGTCGCCGTATCTTAAAAAGGATATAGCAATTTTAGAAAAGGTTCAGAGAAGAGCCACCAAAATGGTAAAGGGGATGGAAGGCTACTCCTATGAAGAAAGGCTAAAAAGGTTGGGGCTCTTTAACCTGGAAAAGAGACGGCTGAGGGGAGATATGATAGAAGTCTATAAATTAATGAACGGAGTGGAACGGGTAAACGTAGATCGATTGTTTACCTTATCAGAATATAGAAAGACTAGGGGACATGCAATGAAGCTACAGGGTAAACTATTTAAGACTAATAAAAGAAAATATTTTTTCACTCAACGTGTAATCAAACTCTGGAATTTGTTACCGGAGGATGTAGTAAAGGCTGTTAGTGTAGCTGGGTTTAAAAAAGGTTTGGACAAGTTCCTGGAGGAAAGGTCCATAAACCATTATTAAGAAGGGACCCAGGATATCAATGCTTGAACCAATACAAGCATTGTGGAACCTGTGTCCCTTGGGGAAACTGCTAGGTACGTATGACCTAGATTGGCCACTGTTGGAAACAGAATACTGGGCTTGATGGACCTTGGTCTGACCCAGTATGGCATATCTTATGTTCTTATGTTCTTATGTTCTTATGTTCCCATGCCCCCACATCAGCCCATTTCCAGTCCTATTGCAGCTCATCAGCCCATTTCCAGTCCTAGCCCCACATATGCTCTTTTCCAGTTCCATTCCAGCACCCCATCAGCCAGTTTCCACTCCAAGCTCCCCCATCAGCCAAATTTCCAATCCTAGCCCCCTCGTCAGCCCACTTCCAGTCCTATTCCAGCTCTTCATCAGTCCATTTCCAGTGCTAGCCCTCCCATCACAGCCCATTTCCAGTCCTAGCCCCCCCCCCAATCACAGCCCATTTCCAGTCCAAGCCCCCCCATCACAGCCTCTTTCCAGTCCTAGGCACCCCCCCCCCACCATCACAGCCCATTTGCAGTCCAAGTTCCCCCACCATCACCATCACAGCCCATTTCCAGTCCTAGCCCCCCTAATCACAGCCCATTTCCAGTCCAAGTTCTCCCCCCGTCACAGCCCATTTCCCGTCCTTGGCCGGCCTCCCCCCCCCCCCCCCGACCAGCCCTGCGGCTGTCTGAGGGGCTTCAAAGGGAGCCGAGGAATCCCGCGCAAGGCCCGGCTCCCTCTGTATAACCGCCAGCGTGAAGATCCTTTTCCTTCACGCTGGCGGCTGTTTGTGTGAAGCCGTGAATGCTGGAAAAGGTTAAAGAGCATTGCCTTTAACCTTTCCCAGCAATCGCAGCTTCACAGAAACAGCCGCCAGCATGAAGGAAAAGGATCTTCATGCTGGCGGTTGTACAGAGGGAGCCGGGGCCTCGCGCGGGCTTCCCCTGCTCCCTTTGAAGCCGTCTGGTGTGCCATAATGGTGTTTACGCAGGGTCCGCTGAAGCACGGGGCCCTGTGCGAACAACATTATCGCACAATGGGTGGGCCGACCCTGCTTCTGGGGAAAACCTTCATCGAAGGATAGCCTCCGGTCCAGGCTACCACAGTGGAGGACTTCGAGGGCGTCAATGCTGGTGCCGTTGACTCAGAGGACCCAAACAGCTATTCCTGCTGTTTCTCTTGATTCTTCAGTCCTTTTTAGTCATCTGCAGGCATAACATGCAGGTAGCTGGCTCATGGTCAAGCCAGAGGCACTGAATGCACCAGTTGTAGCAGTCCATCACTGAGATGGTATGGACACACCTGGTGTACTTCTTGAACCCGCTGGCCAGTTTGCTCACATTGGGGAAGATGACTTCTGCCAAATAAAGGATGCCAATGTCCTAACCAACCAGGGGCATGAGAGAAAAGGACCTGCATGACGAAAAAATAAAAATAAAAGTAACTCCAAGAAAAACACAGCACTGCTCCTGGGAATGGTCAGAAGAGGTAGAAAAAAGATGCAACCGAAAAACCGATGCAAAAGGCAAAAAATATGAATCGCAAAGGTACATCAGCTTTCTGGGATCAGATGGATGTCTGAAGGGCTCTGTGGAAAAAAGCAGATGGCATCTTCTGGTGGGAGACAGGCGTGCATGCATGGTGGACCTCTCAAAAGCTTCCTATGAAGCTGGAGATTGTTCCCGCGTGGGCTCTGTCAGTGATGTCACCCATATGTGAGGACTTACTTCCTGCTTCTTCCCGGAGAAGCATCAGTATCCTTTTGGTATTCTTATTTATTTATTTGTTAGTTTTTTATACCACCCTATCATGTCATCAGGGCGGTTTACAATATGAACAGTATTACATTCAAATATATTAAACTTTTACATGTAACACACGAGGATATATTAAACAGTCATATAAGTACATAAGAATAGGTTTTAACTCTTTCAAACTTATTTACAATTTTCCTGTGTAATATTGGATTTCTGATGGTATTTCAGACATTTTTTTCTTTGCTTTTTACACTGCATACCTTTGCAAGGATAAAGAGTAAATGGTGGGACGGGAGGATTTTGCGGGATGTGAGAATATTTCTGGTATTCGTGTTGGGTCTGTGCTATTATATTGTTCATTGTCTCCAAAATGCTCAATAAAGAGGAAAGCTTTGAGCTGGGTTCTGAAAGTGGCAAGATCGGATGTATTTCTTATTCATCTGGTAAGGTATTTCAAAGAGATAGTGCTAAATATTCGAAGGCCCTATTGGTAGTTTGTTTTTAAGTTTAATATACACCACTTGAATAGCATATACAGTCAAACCTCGGTTTTCATGATTAATCCGTTCGAAAAAGTCTGACTAAAACCGAAACGTATGAAAACTGAAGCAATATTTCCCATAAGAAATAATGTAAATCCAATTAATCCGTTCCAGACACCCAAAAATATTCACAAAAAATACATTTTATAGAGAATAACTATATTTTTACATACAGAAAACAATGAGAAATAAATATAAATGACTAATGAAATGGATAAATGAACATTTAACATCACTGAAAGCAAGCTAAGTACAGTACAGTATGTTAACATCTGGCCTTAGCCACCCCTGACAAGCTGCTGTGCCCAGCTCTCTTCGGAATCACATTGAATTCAGTCCATTAAAATACCTTTACATTATCTGCTCAATGCTTCAGAATGGCAGAAAATCTTAATGATATAGCTTCAGATGTACCCTGCAAGAGAAAGAACTGCCTCCCACATTCATGCAACATCTCCTGCTTACGTTGACAGCTTTTCTTCCCTGCTACCGGGACAAAATCTCAGTCAAAAGACGTTGAAAACCGAAGCAATGCATGAAAACCGGGACAAAATCTCAGTCAGAAAAGACGTTGAAAACCGAAGCGTATGAAAACCGGGGCAAATGAAAACCGAGGTTTGACTGTAGTTACTTATCTGAACGTTTAACAGCAATCATTTCAGGCACTTCTAAGATACAGAAGAAAGTTTGCTGCATTGTTGAAGCTATTCGTGACTTCTGTGGTAGCATTGTAGCTGCCTGAAATGATTGCTGTTAAACGTTCAGATAAGTAACTATATGCTATTCAAGTGGTGTATAATATTCCTCCGCTGAAAAGTGTTTTGTCTTTCTTTTTTTAGGAAGCAAATTAATTGCTGGAGAATTTCAGCATTATTCTGAAGATGTGAAAGATGTGGATATGAATAAATTATTAAGTTTTTTTAGTATTTGGAGAATCCCTTAAAAGTACTTTTTTTGGATATAGGTAGTAGTTAGGTCAATTAGTTTTTGTGATAATTGGATATTAAAATCGAGAGGGTATGACTCGTGATGTGAAGATCTACTACTTAACCCTATGGTGATTAGTTTTGCCAGATGTAGGGAAAGAGTTTTCCTGAGGTCTTATTTTTACCCTATTGAAATTTGAAAGGTTTTTGAGGTTTTGGTTAAAATATCTCTTGAAATATTAGGATTTTGGTGGTATTAAGGGTATTTGTTTTGGCTTGGTAGGTATAGCATTATACCATCTGCAAAGATGGCATAACCTACTTGAAATTTCTTTATTATTTTGCATAGTGGCTGGATATTTATTTATTTATTTAATTTTCTTATATACCGTGCTATTTGTCATCAGTGCAGTTTACATTGAAACAATACAACAACTGGTCAGATATAACAGACCTATTACAAGTAACAGGAAAATTAACATGGAAGTAAACAGGGATATATATGTTAAATAGAAGTGCAGATAGCGCAGATCCCTGTGGGAGACCTTTTGATTGCATATAGGTACTAGAGCAATATTGGTTAATTCTTACTTGTTGAGTCCCGTCCGTTAGGTATGATGTGAACCAGTTTAGGGTGATGTCATGTAATCAAATTTGTTTTAGTCTTTGGAGTAGTAAGTTATGGTTTACTGAATCAAAGGCTGCTGCGATGTCAAGGAATATTAGTATAAAGGCCTGGTTTGCATTGTTAATTCCTTTTATGAAATTGTTAATTAGTACAAGCAATAGTGTTTCTACACTGTGTTACGGCCTAAAGCCATACTGGTGGTCATCTAGCAGAGCATATTATTCTATGTGGTCTTGGAGTTGTAATGTATGTTTTTCTATTGTTTTGGCAAGGAATGGTAAGCTTGAGATTGGCCTATAGGAGGATGGGCATTTACTATCCAGTGTTTTTTGTTTTAGTATAGGGTGAATTACTGCTCGTTTAAGATCTTTAGGCATGATACCTTGGGTGAGGGACAAGTTAACTATTCTTAAAATGAAGGGGGCTAGTTCTTCATGGGAGGCTTTGATCCATGCAACTGGGCAAGGGTCAAGGATGGATGTTTTATCTTTTTTTTTTTTTTCAAACTTTATTTTATTCATTGCATAAACAGAAACAGACAGAAGTGAACAACAATCCAACTCTGGGGGGGGTGTTCTGATCCCCACCCAGAGGGCGGCCTCATGCAATGAATACAACATTTTATAGTATTTTCCCCCTCCCTCCCCCCCCCGCCGCTCCCCGACCCACCTCAGTTACCCGTTCTATCTGCCATGCCCCCTCGCCTCCCAAACACCATCCTCTAATAGCCAACATGAAGAAGCTCATTCCGGCACCGGGCCCCAAAGTTTCAATATAGGTGCCCCATACCTGAGTGAAGGCAGTCCAGTGCCTGACACTGCCCCGCGCCCGCCACCGCTCCATCAACATAACCTGGTGAAAAGAATTTCGCCATTCCGTGAATGTGGGAGAGCGTTGCTCACGCCACAAGCGTAGAATAGGGCCCTTCCCCACCAGACAAGCCTTACGCATAAACAATCGGTCGATACGCCGGGTCGGGTTTGGCGGGTCTAGCCTGTCCAATACTACAAAGGCTCCTGTCCAACGCACCCGCAGCTTCAACAGGTCGCTGATGTAGGTTTGTATCCTAGCCCAATAGGGTTGGATATGGGGACACGTCCACCACATATGCAGTAGATTAGCCAGAGGGGCCGAGCAACGGGGGCACCGGCCATCCTCCGTGATACAACTGCGGTAAGCTCGACGCGGTGAGAAATAGGCTCTTGTGAGGCACTTAAATTGTATCTCTCTCCACTTCGCCCCCAGTACCAAAACAGCAATCCGGCATAACGCTGTCCTAATAGTGCCGGGGGCCACCTCCCTCCCCAGTTCCATTCCCCATGCTGTCTCTACCCCACCATAGTCTACGGGGGCATAAAGGCGGTCTAGGCGGGCCCTCAGGCCCGCTATCGTAGAAGGAACGTCCTCCCCCAATGTAAAAAACCCTAATAATTGCTCAGAGTGTGTCGACGCCAGCGCTTCCTGGGGCAAAGAGGAAATATAGTGTGAAGCCTGCAGAAACGTAAAGGTATGTTTGGGCGACAAATCGTATTCCTGACTAAGGGCCTGGAAAGATTTACAACGGCCATTGGCCTCTACCAGGTGTCCGACAAGCCGTAGGCCTTTCCGTCTCCAGTCCCGGAACCCCCAAGAACCGGAACCCGGGGCAAAATGAATATTGCCCTGCAAAGGTAGCCAGCAAGACACTGTCCAGGACGTCCCCCATTGGGTATTGAGGTATCTCCAGGTCCGCTGCGCCGAACCAAATAATACACTGTTGGCCAAATGGCTCGGGAGGATTTTTGGCCGGGTATGTAAGGCCCCTAATAGCGAGAGGGGGGCTGCCAGCGCCTCTTCCAGAGAGGTGGGAGTATAGGTGGTCGTCTGCCCTAGCCAGTCGCCAAGGTGGCGGGCCTGACATGCCAAAGCATAAGTACCCAGGTCCGGCAGCCCCATTCCCCCTTCTCGCCACTTCCCCACCAGCCGTCTCAGAGGGACACGAGCCCGTGCTCCACGCCACAGGAATAATCGAAACAGCTGCTCAACTCGCCGCAGATCCTTTCGGTAGAGCCAGACCGGCAGCGTCTGCAGCCAGTACAATAGCCGCGGTAAAATCACCATCTTGATTGCCGCCACCCGTCCTGACAGCGACAGTGGCAAGGGTCCCCATGCTGCTAGTTGTGATCTTACACGAGCTACCATCCAGTCCAAGTTACATTTGTATAAGTCTCGCGGCTGCCGAGTCAGACGGATGCCCAGGTAGGTAAAGTAAGAGTGCGCCCACTGTAGGGGAAACCGACCCACCCAGCTTTGTCGCAAGACTCCCGAAACATCCAAGGCCTCAGATTTGTTCCCGTTAATCCGCAGGCCAGAAAAATGGCCATAGGCCTGAAATTCGGCCATCAACCGGGGCAGGGACTCCTCTGGCGATAGGAGGTGCACCAGAATATCATCTGCAAACGCCGAGAGCGTGAAAGTTTGACTTCCGATACACACTCCCTGAATCTCTGGCGAGGCCTCGATCGCTCGAACCAGCGGGTCCAGTGATAAAACAAATAGCAAAGGCGATAGTGGGCAGCCCTGCCTTGTACCCCGTTCCAGCGAAAAGTCTTCTGATAACACCCCGTTGCAGAGTATCCCCGCTGTCGGGTTATCGTATAAACTATCTATCATCGCACCGAACGAGCCGCCAAGTCCATACCAAGGCAGCAACATTTTCAGATAGCTCCAGTCAACCCGGTCAAAGGCCTTCTCTGCATCAAAGCTTACCAATAGAGAAGACAGATGCCGGTCATGTACCCACTCCAGCGATGCTAAAATTTTCCGCATGTTCCGTACAATGTATCGACCCTTCACAAAGCCGACCTGGGAGTCATGGATTAAGATGTCCAAGTGTCCCGCCAATCGATTCGCCAGCACTTTTGCAAAAATCTTAGTATCAAAATTCAATAGGGAGATTGGGCGGTAGGACGTAGGTGACTCGGGGTCCTTGCCCGGCTTGGGTATTAAGGTGATATGGGCTTTGTTCGAGCCCCACCGAAATCCCCCCTGCTCCACCCGCTTCGCATAGACCTCTACCAGCGCCGGGGCGACCAAACCATGTAATAGTTTATAAAACTCGGCTCCCAGGCCGTCTGGGCCTGGCGCCTTGTAGCAGCTAGCCGACCCAATGACCGACCCCACCTCCTCCAATGTGACTGGGCGACCCAGATCCCGGCTTTGTTCTACTGATAACGACGGGAGATTCAACTTCCGGAGATACTCCGAGGCCGCCGACGGCGACACACAGTCTTTCATATAGAGTTTCCGGAAAAAAACCCGGAATATCCGGGCGATCTCTTTGGAGTCACTCTGTAGGCGTCCATTTTCGTCCCTCAAAGCCGCCACCACGTTAGAACCCCGCTGTCCCCGCAAGCAGCTAGCCAACAGCCGCCCAGGTCTATCTCCATGACACTGAAGTCGATAGCGGTAATATAACATGGACATTTTGGCCCTTTGGTGGAGCAATTCGTCCAGACTCACCCGGGCCTCCCACAATTCTTTTTGCAGCCCCGCAGACGGGGCCTGTGCTAGCCGACGGCGTAAGAATGATACCCGCTTCTCCAGCCGGATGATTCGATCGGCTGTTATCCGGCGCTTGCGGGCCGCATATCCGATAATCTCTCCTCTCAACACTACTTTGGCCGTCTCCCAGACCAGTTCTGGGTCACCTCGGTGCACTCGATGAACCTCGGCAAATTCATGCCAGCGTTTTTCCAGAAACTTATGAAACTGCGCATCTTTATACAGATCCAGTGGGAATCGCCAAAGTCGCGCTCGCTCCGTCCGCCCTCCCCAACCCAGGTCTACCCATGCCGGGGCGTGGTCCGATATTAGAAAAGGCCCAATCTGCATTTCCCCCACCCTCGCAAATAAGCTCTTAGACAGCAAAACAAAATCTATACGAGAGCTGGAGCCATGTGCCCTAGACTGATGGGTAAAATCCTTTTCAGAGGG
Source organism: Ichthyophis bannanicus (assembly GCA_033557465.1). Classification (NCBI taxonomy): domain Eukaryota; kingdom Metazoa; phylum Chordata; class Amphibia; order Gymnophiona; family Ichthyophiidae; genus Ichthyophis; species Ichthyophis bannanicus. The sequence goes on along the minus strand of CM066036.1, from coordinate 640,526,649 downwards.
GTGGAGAACCCGCCAGGGGTCTACCAACCCTAATCGAGCTTTAAAGCGCTGCAATACGCGGGTCACAGGTCCTCTTTCTCGCGCCTCCCCCCCCCCTGGTGGTGTCTAAGTCCACTTCTAAGACGCCATTGAAGTCACCCCCTATCACCAGGGGCATATCTGGCAGCTGCTCCACCTTAGAGGCCACAGTGGCATAGAAGTGAGGATCTAAAGCATTCGGTCCGTACACTGTCCCTAATATGACCGGCTGCCCTTCCAACCGGCCGTGCAAAAAGAGATAGCGCCCCGCCTCGTCTCGTACTATTCCTTCCATGACCCATCGAACTCGCTTGTGGACTAGGATGGCCACCCCGCCCTTCCTCCCCACCGCCGGCGCCCCCCACACCTGTCCAACCCAGCCTCGACGCAGCTTGTCATGTTCTTCAGCCGTCTGGTGGGTTTCTTGTAGAAGGGCGATGTCGCAGTTGTGCCGAGACAGCGCCTGCAAGATTTTGTATCGCTTAATGGGATGGCCCAGACCGCAGACATTCCATGTAATAATTTTCAGGGCGATGGGGCAGTGTCAAGCATCTCCTGACCGGTTCTATCGACCCTTCGGGACGGGGCTCTCCCAGCCTGGAACCCCCTCCCCGCTCTCAGTATTTTTGGCCACAGCAGAAGTTTACAGGGCGTGCGGCTTACCCCTCCCCCATCCCTTTTCCCCGTCGCCACCCCCCTCCCCCTCCCTCTCCCCTCCCCACCCCCTTCCCCCCCCCTCCTCCCCCCTTCCGCTCCCTCCCTCCTCCCCATCTCCCCCCCCCCATTCTATGAACTCCTATCCCATTCTCACCACTCCCCCCTCTCATAGGTCCTTCGGTAATACGCTCCATCGCCCCCCACTATACTGAGTCCTTAACTCCCCCAGCCCCCCCCCACCCGTCTCCTCCCTACTTTGACACCGCACCCTCCGCAGCAAGAATGGACTTCCCTCCCTCGGCTACCCCCCCCCACTCAGGACCGTATGTCAAATATCCATCCCCCAGCAGGAACTGAATAACAATAAACGCCAGGCAATGACAACAATATATAAGTAACCTGCTGGGATAAAATGCAGATACATGACATTCCATTCCTGGGCTTTACATTTACAGGAAAAGGCAGGCCAGTGGTAAACAAGGGTGAAAATAAAATTATTGAAATACTGCCACTGGACAATCCAGAGCCAGTTAACTAAGGGCCCCCAGGTAGTGAAGGTTTTCTTCTATTTTGCATCTATGGGAAGAATGCTCTGCATATCTGGCCCTGTATTATCCAAGACCCTGACGGTTTTATTGCACATACTAAATAATCCCTCTAGCCCCCTTCCCCTCCCGGGGGGGTTCTAACCACAGGCCCAGGGGGTGACACCTCCAAAGAGTCCAGGACAGAGGAGTCCCCCCCCCGCAGGCCCCAAAACCGCGGCAGGCAGACTACCTCCCCCATGAACCAGGGCCCCCCCAGGCGCAGAGCCCCCCGGCCCCACGGCCGCGCCTCGGCCGCCGCGGGGTCGAAGCGCCCCCGCCCACGGGACCCCCCACTCGAGGTACGATGCCGTCTCGCAGGTGCTCCCCCCCCCACCCCCGCCCACAGAAAGCCCTCCCCCTCCTCCCCTGGTGTACCTACGCTCGTGGGATAGAGAGGGGTGTCTGAGGCCCGCCGCACGTTCCCCGGTCTTTCCCCATTGCCTGTCCCCTAAGATGGCCCCCAAGGACTTTGTAGCCGGACCCGCTTTTACACCCTCCACCTCCACCCAACCAAAATAAACGTGCTACAAGCAAACTCCAGCAACAACAAAGTAACAGAGAAAAGGTCGCTAATTGCAACATTGTACAACTTACAGAAACAAAGTTACTCCGCCAGCCCTGTCAGTATGGCAAAGATCCCCAGCCAGGGGCCAGGGAGTAAAATCCAGCAACTGTGTCTCTAAGTCCGGGGGATTCTGCCAGAGAGCACGCAGAGCTAAGTCGAGGTTCAACTGCTCCCCCAGCCGGGTAAGCCAGCTCCGCGGCTGCCTGACTCTTGATCTCGAAGGTTATGCTTCTGTGGCATCCAGGTCTTAGCGTACTCCACCCGTCGGGGCCAGGTTCTCAACATAAGTCGCCGCTGCCTCAGCCGACTCGAAGATCCTTCGCTGCCCCTCAGAAAAGACGTGGAGGCGGGCCGGGTATTGAACAATAAATTTAATTTGGCGGTCGATGAGTTTTTGGAAAATCGGCGCATAGGCCCTGCGGCGCTGACTCAGATGGAGGGAATAGTCCTGCGCTACACGGATCTTAGCGTTGTCCACCTCCAAACCCCCACGTGCTCGGACCGCTCGCAAGATCCTCTCTTTTTGAGGGAAGTGAAGGAGCTTCACCATAACCACGCGGGGTCGGGAGTCTCTGGCATTGCGGCTTCCCACCCGGTGAGCTCGCTCGATGTGGATCTTTTCCTCCATGTCTCCATTCCGGATGAGGGGGGAAAACAGCTCTACCAGGTACTGCGGCAGGTCAGTGTCCGTTACCGACTCTGGTAAGCCCATCACCCTGAGGTTGTTTCTTCTTGAGCGATTCTCTAAGTCGTCTATCTTAGTCTCCTGGGCTTGTAACTGGGCCTGCATTGAGATAACTGTTTGTTGTAGCCCCGTGGTGGTATCTTCGACCTGCCCCACACGGTCTTCTACCTCCTGCAGTCTTTTGCCGTAAGATTCCATCAGGTTCTGCATGGTATCCAACTTATCTCGAAGGGCTGTAAATTGGGTCGCCAGCGCCTCCGCCACCGCCGCCGATATTTCCTCCACTCTGGCCGGGGAGGTCGGGAAGCTCGGCGCTGCCGCGCCATACGCCATCTTGCTGGGACCGGGTCCCCGGTCTCGCTCTCTCTTTCCCGTTCTGAGAGCCGATGCCATCCCCACTGCACCCGACAAACAGCTCAGAGGGAGGTGCAGTATGCCCGGTAGTTTGATATTTACGCGGGGGGGCTGGAGGGTCGAGAAAAAACGGTTCAAATAGCCGGTTTAAGTAGAGGGCGATCGGAGGTCGAGCAGCACCCGACTACTCGCTCTCACCGCATCACCGGAAGTCGGATGTTTTATCTTTTAACTTTTCAAAGAACTATCTATATGGGGTTCAAATCCCACTAGAGGACAGCAACCTTGGGCCAGAAGGACTGGGGTTTCTAGTCTCACAGGTGCTCCTTGTGGTCTTGGGCAAGCCACTTAACCCTCCATTGCCCATGTTCCCTGTAAAATAGTTATCTCCAAGTTATAATGCCCTGTTCAATGTAAACCGCCTTGATATCATGAAAGGCGGTATATACGAAATGATAAATAAATAAATAAAATCTCGATGATGTAGAGTTATAAAAGGCTGCATTTCCAAAGAATGACCAAGGAATTTGCAGCACCCTGGGAGGGGAAGACAATATTGAGGGTACTGAGTTTCATAAGGGAGGGGAAGACAATATTGGTACTGAGTTTCATAAGGGAGGGGAAGATGTAAATAATTACTCATGTTCTCCAAGTTCTATTCCCTGTTATGATGTAAACTCTATCAGTCTTCTCTGATCTGAGTATTCTTTGTTAATTGTAAACCGCACTGATAACAAATAGTGCGGTATATAAGAATTGTTAAATAAATAAATAAGTCCTGACATGGCATGAGAATTGGTTCCAGCTTCTCTTTCAGCACCTCACAAAAGTTCAAAATACCCTGCAAGTTCAACTGGTATAGACTCAGCACTTCAGTCTCGGGCAGTTCCAATATGTTGGTCCTGAAATTAAAGATATAATCTTGCCTCTGCCAAACTGTCTTCCACTGGCATCATGCAGGCACTTGTTAGAGGTTCCAAACTCCAGTCCTCGGGGAACCCTAGGCCATTCGGGTTTTCAGGATTCCCACAATGAATATGCATGAGTTGGATTTGCATGTTCTGCCTTCATTGTATGCAAATCTATCCTATGCATATTCATTGTGGGAATCCTGAAAAAATGACTGGCCTAGAGTTCCCCGAATGCTGGGTTGAAAATCCCTTACACACCCTGCCCAGCATGAGGAAGGGGCTCAATACTCAGTGGTGGCTGATGCTCCTGACTTTGAGTCAGCTGCTTTGCAATTAAAAGCCTATATAGCCAAAACTTCCTGCAACAGTGAAACATCTGTTGGAAATACGGCTTTATAGCACTAGGTGTGTCAGGGGGTATGCCCTCACCCATGAATCATATTTGGATTAGAAAGAAATGGAGAGAGGAAGCAGATAATGCAGCTAAAGTGTGATTTTGCCATTGATGCAAGTTGTGGTGTTTTTAATGTGTTATGTATTGGCCTGCAACCCTATATTAGCATGTCGGAATGTAGCTTCTCCTGATTTTTTTAAAATGTCCTTATTTTGTGCTAAAAATCAAATAATATATGGCATGTTCAAATAACTAGTACAGCATTAAGATAAGTTGCACTATTGCTGTAATATGCTTTATCTTAACATGATTCACTTAATACAACTTAGGGGCATGTTTGCTAAAGCGCGGTACCCACTAGTGTGTAGTTTAGCATGCATCATCTTACAAAGTAGCACAGGGCCACACACTACAAACCACGCGCTACATTGGTAGTGCTTGTAGAGGTGGCAAATGGGCAGAATGGGAACATTCCTATGGCAGTGCAGCTAATCCCCCCTGCAGTTAGCTTGTAGCCCACCACTGGTAACATGGCCTACACATGTGTTACCAGTGCAGGGCTTAGTAAACATGCCCCTTAGTGACTCTTCCTAAACGTCTCCTATTTCTAAATGTTTAAAAGGATGCAAAAAATTATGCACAGAGTAAATTGCTGTGGCAGAGAGACAAGTATCCATGATCCAGCCCATATCCTCTTCTTGTGATGTGATAAGATGCATTCAAATATCCTCAAATATTTGCCTGTTTACCTAGTTTAGAACTTTTGTAGAAGAGGGTCCATAAAAAAATTAATCCTATGTAAAGGAATTCATTTTTAATACTAAAGTTACAAATGTATATATTGTGTTATAAATGCAGCATTTATAACTAAAATTTTGTCCAAGGTGCTTGGCTAGTGAATAAAAATCTTTATTTCTAGACTAATATTGATACAGTGAAACATGATAATTAAATTAAGCACCCCTATACTTTATACTATTGATTGTGTCGGCAGCCAAATGGGAGGTAAAGCATGCATACATGTACATGTGTTCTTATCCTCTCCAGGTCTATAAAAGCATCCAAACAAATGTATCTTTTAACCCAGCTAAGAGTACATGAACTATGGAAGCTCAAGAGTACTATTAGCAGGGCAGAGAAGGGTGATTTTCAGCCAAGCCATTTTAACTGAATTATTACCGGCTTAGCCGCTGGGCCCCGGTCCCGCGGCTGCCTGGTAACCGGGTTCCTGGGGCCCGGCCACGAGGCAGGCCGCTTCTCGGTGGGGGGGGGGGGGCGAGGCGCAGCTAGGCATGCGCCCTGGTCGCCTCCACGTGTTCCTGCAGGGAGCCCGATGATTGGACGACGGAGAGTCGCGGGGGCGGAGGCAGCGCGAGCAAGGAGGGAACGCCGGCTGGCGATCTCCCCTTTCCCTCCTTGCTCGCGACCAAGAAGGTTTGTTGCCGTTTTCTTTTCCTCTTGCCGTTGCGGGCGGTTGTAGGCCTCGTGTGCCTCATCGTGCGCTGGGTCTTCGGGGGTCCCTTCTCGTGCGCCGACGCCAGCCCGCACGGCGCTGGTCTCGCTGTCTCCTTGCAGCTCACCTGTGGTCTGGGCTGCTCTGCCGGCGTGCGCGCTCTCTCCGGTGCACGTGGGGGGGCCCGTTTTCTTGGGTTCCCTGCCTCTCGCTGTTAGCGGGGCTAGCCGGCTCCTGCCTACGGGGCACTCGGGAGATTGCGGGCCTGAGGTCGGGTGGCTGGTGGACGGGCCCTACCCTCTTTCCTTTTCCTCGCGCCCACAGATAAAACTACCTAAATAAATACAAAAACAAAAAAAACAAAAAAAAAGGAAAGCCTAGGCCCAAAGGACAGGCACTGCGTTCCCCTAGCTTAGGTAGGCCGCCGGCCTCCCCTGCAAGCCCCTAGGCCACTTCAGCCCTCGGGCCTCAGGGAAGCACACATGGCCAAACAGGTGTCAGCGCGCGGCGCTGCCAAGGGGCCGCGGGGCAGGGCCCGTGGGCGCGGTACGGTGCGGCGTGGGTCCGCTACGGCGGGCCGCGCTAGGGTGGTGCCCCCTGCTGTTTCGGCTACCGGTTCCCGGGCCGGGGCCCGGCAGGGGCGGGGGCGCAGCAGAACAGGTGGGGCCCGGGGGGTTGGGGCCTCCGGTGGGCGTACCCTGCCCGCGCCTGCGGCCGAGGGTGCCTCTGTGGGTGATCCGGTTCTTCCTATGGAACTCTCGGGGGGGGATGGTGATGTGGTGTCGCTCGAGGGGATGCTTGAGCAGGGCCGCTCGGTCGTCACCGGGCCGGGGTCCCCGCATGCCCCGGCGCCCAACCCGCCTCCCGGGATGGGGAGCGGTTGGTTTTCGGCTCCCTCCCCTTCCCGTCTGGGTGCTGGGCCTTCCCCCCCCCCTTGGTCGCTTCTCCTCCTCCTGGGTTCCTCGGTTCCCCGGTCCCTTGGGCGTATGGGGCGGTTCCGTGGGGGGGTCTGGGGCCCTGGGGAGGTGGTTGGGGGGGGGGGTTGGGGCGGGGCCCGGGGGGGCGGGGGGTGCTGCGGCGTGGGAGGCTAGGGGCTTGGGGCCTTCGGCGCGTGCCTGGGGGGTGGGCCCCTCGGCAGTTCTCAGTACACCTGGGGCCCCGGCTGCTGCTTTCTCTTCTGTTTCTCCGCAGGTTCCGAGGTGCTTGACGACCGCCACTGCCATGGCTGCTTCCGACAGGCTGGTGGGAGCAGGCCCTTCGGGTTCCACGGCGTCAGCGGTTGTTCCGGCTCTTGCCACGCCCACTGGGGGCGCCCCGGTTGCCTCCTCCGGGGGGAGTGGTGACTATACTGTCGGGGTTGTGGGCGGGGTTTCCAACTCGGCTACGGGCTCCGGGGGGGCGGGCAAGGGAAAAGGGAAGCGCAAGCGGGCTCGTCGCTGCCGGCGGGCGTCCTCGTCCTCTTCCTCCTCGGCTTCGTCGTGCAGCTCTGTTCCGGGGGCGGCAGATGGCGGAGTTCCCGGCGGGGCTTCCGTCGTGCGCTGCGCTGAGCTGTGGGAGTCGGTTCCGCGGAAGTTGCGCCGGCGGATCAAGCGGCGTAGATATATTGACATCTTCCGTCTGCTCGACAGCCGGAAGCGCTCTGGTGAGAGCAGAAAAAAGCGCAAGGACGATGAGAAGGCAGGCCGTGTGCGCAAGGTTTCTCGCAACACACTCAATTGGACTCGCGCTTTTCTGCGTTTGGCGAGTGTCTGGGGGTGTTACTTCCCGGACCAATTCGGGGCGCTATTGGCTTACGCTGACAACATTCTGGCGGCGTCCCAGGCCCACGAAGGCTGGGCCTGGTTGAATTACGATGAGGAGTTCCGGGACCAGATGGAGGAGAATAGTCTCTTGCAGTGGGGGACCAAGGACATCAACATGTGGTTGACCCAGATGTCCGCGAGGGGCCGAGGCGTTGGAACCGCTGCGGTGGGGGCGAAGGCGGGCTCGTCTCCGCTGTCGCTGGGGGGCCGGTCCTTTCGTGCCCCCGGCCCCCCTTTGCCACAGCAAAAGGTGGCGGTGGCCGGGGGGGACGTCTGTTGGCGCTTCAACAAGGCGTCTTGCCCCTTCCCGGACTGCAAGTTTAAACACGCTTGCTCCTTGTGCGGCGGCGCGCACGCGGCCGCGAAGTGCAGCAGAAAGGGGGTCGCAGGGGCCCCCACGGGGGGGAAGTGAGGTGTCGCGCGCCCTGGCTGTTACCCCGGTGCGCGTCACGGCGATGCGACCGTGGCTGCTCGAGTACGGGCGTTCCCGCCGGGGTAGGGCGGCCGGCTTGATTCTGGGGGGGTTCACGCGGGGTTTTCGCATTCCTGTCCGGGGGTCCTCCGCTCCGTGTAGTTCTCGCAACGCCGCTTCTGCGCGGCTCCATAGGGAGTTCGTCCGCTGCAAGATCTCCGAGGAGTGTGCTCTGGGTCGGGTGGCGGGTCCCTTCTTGGACCCCCCCTTTTCCCCGTTCACGGTTTCGCCATTGGGTGTGGTTCCAAAGAAGGAGCCAGGCAAGTTTCGGATGATACACAACCTCTCCTGCCCTCCGGGCGACTCGGTCAACGACCATATCCCTCGCGAGCTCTGCACAGTGCACTACGCTTCCTTCGATGCCACCGTCTCCCTGGTCCGTCAGTGCGGACCGGGGGCCCTTCTGGCCAAGGTGGATATTGAATCGGCGTTCCGCTTGCTGCCGGTTCATCCCTCCGCTTTCCCGTTGCTCGGCTTTCGTTTTGAGGCACGGTACTACTTTGATATGTGTATGCCCATGGGCTGCGCGATCTCCTGTGCTTATTTTGAGGCCTTCAGTACCTTCTTGCATTGGGTTGTGGAACGGCAGTCGGGAGTCTCCAGCATCGTTCACTATCTGGATGATTTTCTGTTTGTCGGGCCCGAGCGTGCTCCGACCTGTCCCGCTCTTTTGAGCACCTTCCTCCGCGTGGCTGCCGCCTTTGGCATTCCCGTAGCAGCTGACAAAACAGTGGGACCGGTTACTTGCCTCACCTTTCTTGGCATTGAGATTGACACGGTGGCTATGGTGGTCCGCTTGCCGGCGGCGAAGGTGCATCGCCTCCGTGAGCTGGTGGCCTCTGTCTGTGCCGCTGCGAAGACTTCCCTTCGCGTCATGCAGTCGTTGGTAGGGCATCTGAACTTTGCTTGCCGCGTCCTTCCCATGGGGCGCCCCTTTACGAGGCGCCTATCCTTGGCAATGGCGGGGGTGCGGCTACCGCATCACCGGATTCGGGTGTCCTTGGGGATGCGGGAGGATCTGCGGGTTTGGGACGCGTTCCTGGCTGGGTTCAATGGAAGCTCCGTACTTCAGTGGCCTGAGTTGTCAAATCGCGACCTTCAGTTGTTTACCGACGCGGCGGGCGGCTTCGGTTTCGGGGCCTTCTGTCACGGTGCCTGGTGTGCGGAGCCTTGGCCTGCGGCTTGGGTGCGCTCCGGCTTGACGCGAAATATCACCTTCTTGGAGCTGTTTCCTATCGTGGTTTCCTTTTGGGTCTGGCCTGACCGGTTGCGTGATCGGCGGGTCGTCTTCTGGTGCGACAACGCGGCGGTCGTGGAGGTTCTGAATCGCCATGCTCCCCGATGCCCCAGGGTGGCTGCCTTCATGAGGGTGTTTGTGTTGGCTTGCTTGCGGCTGAATGTCACCGCTCGGGCACGGCACGTGCCGGGTTCTCAGAATTCGATCGCTGATGCTCTATCACGTTTTCAGTGGGAGCAGTTTCGGCGACTGGCGCCTGGTGCGGACGAGCTGCCCTCACGGGTCCCGGAGCATCTCTGGACGATTGGGACCCCGACCTGATGGATCTCTTGGCGGCGTCGGTGGCCCGTAGTACCTGGACGACTTACCGCAGGGGCTACTTTCAGGTGAGTGCCTTTTTGCGTGCGCGTGGGTGGGCTGGGGGGGAGGTGCCTGATGACCTGGTTGGCCGCTTTGTGCTTTGGGCGAAGAAGGTGGGATGGGCGCGGTCGGCTGTCACCGGGGCGCTCGCGGGCTTCTCCTTCTTCTGTAAGGCAGCTGGTTGGGGAAATCCGCGCGTCTCCTTTTTGGTTGGGCGGTTGCTCGCCGGTTGGGCCCGCGCGCAGCCGGCGCCGCCGGATTGGCGGCGCCCAGTATCTCACGAGCTCCTGCTGCAGCTTTGTGAGGTTTTGCCACGGGTGGCCGCCTCGGGCTTTGAGGCGGTGTTGTTTCACGCTTTGTTCACCACTGCTTTTTTCGGCGCCTTCCGTGTGTCTGAGCTGGTTCCTCGGTCGGCGCGGCGTGGGGCTTTTGGGGGGCTGGCTGCGGGACACGTCCGGGTGCATCCTGCGCGTGTTCGCATTTTCCTCTCACGTTCTAAGACGGACCAGTCTGGAAAAGGGGGCTGGGTCCTGCTGAGCGCCATCCCTCCCTTGTTGTCCTGTCCCGTGCGGGCTCTTAGGGCGTACGTGCCGCTGCGCCCTGTGGCGCTTGGCCAGTTCTTCATTCATGCGGATGGCAGGCCGGTGACGCAGTTTAAGTTCACGGCGGTGTTACGCCTGGCCCTGCGGGCCTTGGGTCGTGACGAGCGGGGTTACGCGTCGCACTCGTTTCGGATTGGAGCGGCTACCAGCGCGGCAGCTGCTGGGTTAGACCCGCTGGTGATTCGACGGATTGGCCGCTGGCGATCGGGTGCTTACGCCGGGTATGTTCGCCCGTCCCCAGGCCACGGTGCGGAGTAGCGTGGGGTGCTGCTGAGGTGGCGGTCTGCCTGCTGGGGGGGTGGGCTGGGGGGGGCACTAACCCTTTGTTTCCTATTGCAGAGTGGCTGGCTGGTGGTAGTCCATTCTTTCTGCTTTCAGATGGTGCGGCGTCCGGCGACTGGTGGATCATTGGGCACTCCTTTGTCTACTGGGTGTAGCGGCGCGCGGCGGTGCGGCCGCTGGGTGTGCACCTGGGTCTCGCCGGAGCCGGAGTGCGGTTGTGCTGGATGGGCCGCCGCGGCATGCACTGGGACCAGCTCCTGGACTGTGTTCAAGCGGAACTCGGGCGGCGCCAGCGGCCGGTCGGGCTGCTGCTGCACCTGGGTGGCAATGACATTGCTGGTTGGGCTTGCCGGCAACTCATTGGGACTGTTCAGAGAGACATTGCACTATTGCGCGGGGTCCTCCCTGGTGTGGCCATTGTGTGGTCGGACATTGTGCCCCGCCCTGCTTGTTGGACCCAGCGGCGCTGGTCAAGGGGATTGTGCAAGGTTAACCGGCAGATCGGGCGCTGGGTCCAGCAGACGGGTGGGGTCCAGGTTCGGCACCCTTGGGCGGACGTTACTTGCGCTGGTCTGTACCGGCTTGATGGGGTTCACCTTGCCCCGGTGGGGCAGGATCTTCTTTTGAACGACTGGCAGGAGGCGCTTGAGTCGTGGTGCAGGTCGCAGCTTTCCTTGGTGGGGGCGGCGCTAGGATAGCACGCTACCTAGCGCCGGTGGCGGGTGGCGAGCTGGTGCTCGTTGACCCGGCGGCTCATTTCAGCTGGAGGCCGCTTTCCATGTGAGCGGCACGGCTATGTGGGTTGGGAGAGACGTCCCGGTTGGGGTCTCTACCCGGAATTAGGCAACCCCTTCAGCCGGCCTTTGCTAACATGGCAAGGCGGGCGGGAAGGGGTAACTGGGGGGGGTGGGTTGGATGGTGCTCCACTTTGCTATACGGCTGGTGGCGGGCATCATCCGGATGACGGGTGGGGGGGGGGGGGAGGAGGCTCTACTCTGTTATGGTTTGAATTGCTGAGTTGGCCCATGTTGGGCCGGTGTTTTCTTACTGTTAATAAAAGCTGCGACCATGCTTTAACACCAACACTTGACGTCTGCTTGCTTTGTCAATGGTTGGGGGTGGGTGATGGAGGGGTGGGGGATCCAGGCCGAGTAGGGCATCCAGATACCTCGGTTATTACCGGCTTAGCCGCTGGGCCCCGGTCCCGCGGCTGCCTGGTAACCGGGTTCCCGGGGCCCGGCCACGAGGCAGGCCGCTTCTCGGGGGGGGGGGGGGGCGAGGCGCAGCTAGGCATGCGCCCTGGTCGCCTCCACGTGCTCCTGCAGGGAGCCCGATGATTGGACGACGGAGAGTCGCGGGGGCGGAGGCAGCGCGAGCAAGGAGGGAACGCCGGCTGGCGATCTCCCCTTTCCCTCCTTGCTCGCGACCAAGAAGGTTTCCCTCCCTCCCTCCCTGGTTTCTGGTTGGGGGGTGGGAGGTGAGGATCTTGTCGCAGCTGGTGGGGGGGTGGGGGGTGCTAGGTTGGCATTCTTCGGGCCTCGTGAGCGGGTGGCAAGCTGGTGCTCGTTGACCCGGCGGCTCATTTCAGCTGGAGGCCGCTTTCCATGTGAGCGGCACGGCTATGTGGGTTGGGAGAGATGTCCCGGTTGGGGTCTCTACCCGGAATTAGGCAACCCCTTCAGCTGGCCTTTGCTAACATGGCGAGGCGGGCGGGAAGGGGTAACTGGGGGGGGGTGGGTTGGATGGTGCTCCACTTTGCTATACGGCTGGTGGCGGGCATCATCCGGATGACGGGTGGGGGGTGGGGAGGAGGCTCTACTCTGTTATGGTTTGAATTGCTGAGTTGGCCCATGTTGGGCCGGTGTTTTCTTACTGTTAATAAAAGCTGCGACCATGCTTTAACACCAACACTTGACGTCTGCTTGCTTTGTCAATGGTTGGGGGGTGGGTGATGGAGGGGTGGGGGATCCAGGCCGAGTAGGGCATCCGGATACCTCAGTTATCCTCAGTTGGAGTAATTTTATAAAGCTTCTTTTATCATGTAAAGACTGTTTTACACATGGAAAAGGGCTTTATTTTAAACTTGCATGACTGCATACGCATGCAAAGTGCTTATATGGAAAGTGTGCATTTATTTTTGCATGATTTGCATGTAGACATGCCCAGAGGCAGAGTTGTGATGTATATATGCCTATTTTATAAAATAAAATACACATATTCAGTTGTGGTCAACATTATTTTCACCTTTGCAGTTCAACCCCTTAATGCCAATATCTCCTAAAAAAAGTGGCCAGTGAAATGGCTTTGGACTATATGTGAACACATATATGACACACAAGAATCAAATAAAACAAGACCAATTAAAAAAGGAAATTTTAAAAATAATATAAAAACTAGGATATTGCCAGGACATGATTATTGGCACCCTTATAAACAATTCAGATCAGTTTGAACAGAAGAACCACAATCCCATTGCAGTTCACAATGTTAATAAGAAGTTTTCTTCTCATGGAACTACCAAGAAACATCCAAGATGTGGTGGGAAGAGGAAAATTAATCCAAGAAGTCTTCGAAGGTTAGTGCAAACTGTTCGAAAAGCACTACGTACAACATCCAAAGAGCTTAAGGCTGACCTGGAGCAATTTGGAGTAGTGGTTTCAACTCACACATACACCGTGCACTAAACAAAGAAGGACTTCATGGGCAAAGGCCAAGGAGGATTCCACCGCTCAAAGATAGATATAAAAAGGCACACCTGATCTTTGCCCAAACCCCACCTTGAGAAACCACAATCCTTCTGGGAAAATGTTCAGTGGACAGATGAAACAAAACTTGAGCTCTTTGGCAATGCAGACCAGGGATACATTTACAGGTGAAGAAATGAAACTTATAAGGAAAATAAAACCATCCTTCCTACAGTTAAATATGGTGGAGGATCCATAATGCTGTGGGGCTGTTTTGCTGCCTCAGGAACAGAAGGCCTGGAATGTATTAAAGGAATCATAAAGTCAGAGGACTACAAAGGTATTTTGGAGTGAAATGTGCTACCTAGTGTCAGAAAGCTAGGTCTAAGTCAAAGGTCATGGGTCCTCCAGCAGGACAAAGACCCAAAACATATATCCAAAAGTATAAAAGAATGGTTAAAAAGGATAAAATGTACTGTTTCAAACTAGCCAGCAATAAGTCCTGATCTCAAACCAATCGAGAACCTTTGGAAAGAGCTGAAATCTGCCATTGATAAAAGGAATCCTGGAAACATTCATGAGCTGGAAAAATTGCAGTTGAAGAGTTGGAGAAACTACCAGCAGACAGATGTACGAAACTTATAGATGGCTACAACAAACGTTTGGAGGCTGTCATTACTGCCAAGATGGCTACAACAAACGTTTGGAGGCTGTCATTACTGCCAAGAGTTGTACAATCAAATATTAATGAAAGGTGCCATTAATCCTGTCCAGGTCATATTTTGTTTGTTTCTCAGAAATTACTACGTCTAAGTTGCACAGGAAACCTTTTTTTTATTGTGTACCTTTTAACATACTATTAAAATACTATGATGACGGAGGCGTTCACTAATTTCCTTCTGCTTTGTGAGCTACTTTGATTGGACCCTGTGATCCTGCTGACTCTGCTCTGATTGGGGCAGTGAGTGAGAGGGGCTTTAAACATCTTGCCTCCACTGCGGGAACTCGAGGCGTTCACTAATTTCCTTCTGCTTTGTGAGCTACTTTGTTTGGACCCTGTGATCCTGCTGACTCTGCTCTGATTGGGGCAGTGAGTGAGAGGGGCTTTAAACATCTTGCCTCCACCGCGGGACGCGGTAGCGGGCGTGTGCCCATGGGCAGGTCCTGCCCCTTTGGTGCCCCTTCGGCACACTTAGGCGTTTAGGAGATAACTTATGGGAAAACTAAAGAAGCGTGCTCCCCCGGCAGTTTCTACAAAGAACGGTAAGATTGTAGGTCCTATGGATTTATTTATTACAAGTTCTTATATACCGCACTATTCGGCATCAGCGCGGTTTACATTATAACATAAAGACCATAACAACCATCTTTGCGTCGGGGGACTGCCGGTCTCAACTCAGCCGGTTGAGACTGCTTTGGAGGATATTTCTTCTGTGAGTACTATTTCTCCCAGTATCTCCCCGCTTGGGAAAAAGTTACTTCCTAGTAGTCTAGGGATTGAAATTTTGCCTGTGCACCCTTCCCCATTAAGTGATGGGGGGTTAGGGGAGCCCGGGCCTACGTCGCTTCCTTCTTCCTTTTTACGCATTGATTCAACTTCAGAGGTGTTATCTCCTCCCCTTCCAGCTGCATTAGTTTTTTCTCCGGTTGTTGAGAGGAAAATTCCTCCTACAGATGTCTCTCTGAATGATGTTTGGGTGGTGCTTTCTCGTTTGGAAGCGGCCCTGGGGTCTTCTCTTCAGAGAATTTCGGACTTTACCAGAGAGACAGTTGTTAAATTGACGGATCAGGAATCTAGGTTGAGTTCTGTTGAGAGATCATTGGAGGCACGGCAGATTCAAGCACAGGCACTGCAAGTTGTGGTATCTGTATTAACGCATGATGTTTCTGCTCTTTACCGTCAGGATGAAATTCTTGAGAACTCTCTGCGTGCGAGGAATTTGCGTCTCCTGAACTTTCCTCGGACGCATTTTCTTTCACCTGTGATGCTTTTTCAGAAATATTTAAAATAAACTTTATTGATTATGGATTGTACCTCAATTGCTTTATCTAGGATTTATTATTTTCCCTCACGGCGTTTGCTTGGAGATGCAGAGGAGGGTGGAGGGGTACAGGCTGATCACTTAGTATCTTCTACATTGGATCTCTCCGAGTTTTTGGAGTCATCCAAAGATGAAATTCCTACAAGAGCAACCTTATTAATTACTTTGGTCTTTGAGATTGATAAAGAAAGAATTTTTCGGGCTTATTTTAAGAAGAAATCTGAAAAGTTTTGTGGCCAGTGTGTTCAAATTTTCCCAGATGCCTCCAGAGCCACACAACTGCGGCGGAGAGCCTTTTTGGAGGTCCGCCAATGTGTTTTGGCACTTGGAGCTCTGTTTTTTATTTAAAATATCCCTGTAAATGCCACATTACTTTTCAGGATAAAAGATATGTTTTTCTTGAAATTGAACAATTATTGGAATTTTTGAAGGATAAGGAATAATTTTTTTATGTTTCTTTGACTACTAATCGAATTTATCACGGGTTCCAATTGAGGTTTTGTTTTTTCCTTTGACTTGACGCCTCCATTGATGTGGTCTAGTTCTTTAATGTCCAGGTTTTGCTTGTATACTTTTGTTCTAGTATCTCTTTATGTATTTGGAATCATGATTGTTACTTAATAAATATTTCAAATTAAAAAAAAAATACTATGATGACATACAGTTGGAATATTTCCAATTATTTTTCAAGATACTGTACACAACATATCTAAAATGCAAGGATGCCAATAATGTTGACTACAACTGTACATGTACAGAGTAGACATGCACACACACAAATTTTCACCTTCTCTGAAAAAGGTGTAAGGGCATTTGCATGTTATTGGGGGTGATTCTGGGAGCCTGTTTTATAAAGGAATATAGGTGCTTATGTTGCCTTTATAAAAGAGGGTTAAAATAGGTGTCTTTTTGGACTTCTCACTTAGGTGCCCTGTTATAAAATAAGGCTTACTATAGATACTTTGGATTTCGTCCACCAATATCGGAGATTTTTTTCTAATCACTGACTTTTTATCAAACGTATTAAAATAGTAAGTTAGTTGTCAGATAAATTTAAAGATAAATCTTATGAATTTACTTACCAGGTTTCCTACAGTTAGCACACTGTTGAATTCTTCAGTCATTGGATAATGTTCCATGGCCATAAACAAGGTATTCAAGACAATGCAGATGGTAATAGCAAGGTCCACAAATGGATCCATCACAAATAAATTAACCATATGTTTTATTTTTAGCCATGTTTCGGAACAATCCCAAATTAAGTATCTGTTGGAAAATTTAGACCAGCATGGTGGGCATTTCTCTCTGGATTCTTCGAGTTCTGGAAAATATGTGTTAAATAGAAAAACAGATATTGTAAATTCCATAAAGAAAAATTCACTTAACATGCCACTTTTAAATTATTTTAACTTCACAATTTACTGAATATTTTCAATACAATCTATTAGATATTTTGGCAGTCCACAATAATAGAATTAACTATTAAATGGAGTTAATTTAGAAGCCTTATTCATAATTTCCACATGGAAAATCTGGCATTTACACATGGAAATGGCAATTTTATAAACTTGCTAAATTTGTTTGTAGATGTTCATAATATGTAGAAATTGAAAAGGGGGCCATGTCGTGGATGTGGCTAGGGCATGGCCTGGGTGGTTCAAAAATCTACACATGTCCTTTTCATTTCATATGAGGAATGCACAAGTATGGTCAAAATTGCCCTCATCAGGATTTACAGCCTGCTCCTTGTGTAAGTTCTGGTTTCAGTCCAAGAACTAGGCGGAGAAGAAAGACCTGGCCACACTGGGAAAAAAACGTTAAAAGCCTGTTAATTTCTCCTGCATAGTTAATTGGCAGCTTTAAATATATAGGTTTTCAAGATACTAACTTACATATGTAAGTTACAGTTGTAAAATACAGACTTGAGTGGCACTTACATGTGTGAGTTGCCACATTGACGCCATTGATTTTTCCCACATATAAATTTATAATATGGCTCTTCCAGTTCTATGTGTTGGCAAATATATGTGCACACCTGCACAACCTTATGTGTATTGTAGAAAAGGCACCATGTTTGGCAGAGCCTTTTCTAAAATACCACCAGAATTGTGTACATCCCCATCTCAACATCTCAATTCGGATATCCACGTACTATCTAAAATTTGCCTTGGTGTTTGTCTCTCTGACAGGCTATAAGTACAGTAACTGGATGTTCTAGCAGAACTGCAGGAATTCAACTAGCTGGGTCTGTCTGGCAGGCTACTGTAAGGACTTAGGAGGCCTATGTTCAGAAAACAGCCCCGTGATACTGGCAACTATTGCAGAATTAACCCCCAGCTGTGCAGAGAAGATTAGATTATTATAAAACGCTGATGTTGGCTTGGGAAATGAGAGCTGCTAGCTGTGAACTAACTGGGGGATTTTGTATGCTTACCTGCCCAGGATGGTAGTCTTAAAAAAGGAGAACAAACTGTTCTAGATTTGGAACATTTGGGGAGTAATTTTATAACAAGGCACCTAGATTAACAAGGCAACAAAGCATCTTTTTAGCCTATTTTATAAAGATGTATAGAAGCCTTTATGAAATACTAGCACAAATCATGCTAAAATTGTCCCTAAATTGAAGACGCAAATATCATGCCCGTTTAAGAGTGGGCATAAATGTTACCATGTCAAGAATGTACAGATGTGTATATTTTATAAACTATGGGAGAAATATTCAGCAGTGGCAGCTAGCACTGATAAAGCGGCTAGTCATCGCCGTTGTACCTTGAACTCAGATACTCAATGCTGGAGCCATATCTGACCACCAGCACTGAAAATCCAGATTGGCCGGATAGTGTGTTAGCTAACTGTTTAGTGGCAATAGTCAGCCAGTGGCCAGTTAGCTAAAGCTGTTAAATTTAGGCCGGTCATTAAAGTGCCTAACATTAGCCACTTTAGGATAACCAGCTAGCGGCTGAATATTGCCACTAGCAGGTTATCTCTGGGTGCTGCCTCTGCTCTGTCCTCAGAATGCTGGCTAGCGCTGGAGTGCTTACGAGTCAAAACTGTGCATATTCAGCAGCACTAACCACATTAGTGTCGCTGAGTGTCCCACTGGAGCCATTTAGGTGGTTTGCAAGTCTGCAAATCACCTAAGTGGCTTTGAAAATTGCCCCATGTGTGTAAATTGTGACACTGTCTACACTCTGCCTCAGTGCATGCCTACTGTTTGCACCATATATACTTTCAGGTGTGACCTAATTTTATAAAAGCCAATTTCTGTACAAAATGGTTATAGAATTACCTTCTTTATGGCTGGCTACTTTGGTATATCTTTAGCAGTATAGATAAGAAAGTCAGAAGAGGCTAGTTAGTTGAAGGACCTAGCTCAGAGAAGACACACCACCATCGCTGCAGTCATTATAGTGGCAATATGGAATGCGGCTCTTGCATGGCTGCTTCCATATAGCCTAAAGGGAACAGTTGATGGACCTGTTATCAGCAGGGTACTTCCCTCCCTTCCAAAGCTTACAACCTTTGAAGGGACACCTTCTGGATCTCAGCCCTGTCCCCCCTCTCCTAAGGTGGCACAAAGCTGCACAAAGCCCTTAAGTGGTTGCATCTTTCTGCTATGATCCATCACACAAATTTTGATAATGTTTATTAACAACACAAATTTTGCAGCTTTTCTGATATTAAAACTGTCTGTATCTAAAGTGAAAAAATTTCTGGCTCAAAAGAATTTAATATATTCCCTGGCAAGAGAGCCATTTG
Source organism: Ichthyophis bannanicus (assembly GCA_033557465.1). Taxonomy (NCBI): domain Eukaryota; kingdom Metazoa; phylum Chordata; class Amphibia; order Gymnophiona; family Ichthyophiidae; genus Ichthyophis; species Ichthyophis bannanicus. The sequence continues at coordinate 640,507,785 of CM066036.1, read as the reverse complement.
GCCCAGATATGACTACTGGAGATTTAAAGGCACATTTTAAAAAGGCTTCACATGTGGCTGCAGCAATATCCAAGTGAAAACATATGCAATTCTATATCAATTTTAAAGGTGAAGGTGGGTATGTGTAAGTCCAATCTCAAATCGACAAATCCCTGCCGCTCACCATAGACGTGTGTGCTATAGCAAAACCAGGAAGCAAAGACATGTGGATGGGCATCCATATGCAGCAGATGGTGCTATTTTATAAACATAGATGTGGAAAATACATACGAGGGAACTCCTAGTAACTGGCACATGTAAATGCTGGTATTTCCAAAAGTGTACATGTAAATACTGGCATACACACGGGTATCCTGGCCATTTTGGAAATGTAGACATCCCGCAGCTCACCATCAAATCTAGATGGGTTAATGTCTACCAAAGTGACACATGGAGGGGTAATACATATTGGGAGATTGAGAGAGATGTATTGATAGATTCTTTCCTTTCTGAAGTAGCTTCCCTCGTGCACACTCAAACTCACAATCTAAATTATGCCATAGAAAACTGGACTTCAACAATAAGAAAGACAGCTATGCTCCCTTCTCTCCCTACGAGATCTCATAGAAAACAGTCAGAGAAATGGTACACCAAAAATCTTTACACCCTCAAGAAATCCCTACGTAAGTTAGAAAAAAATGGAGAGTAAACAAAACCCCAGAAAATAGAGAACAATACAACACAAAACTAAACATCTATAAGGAGGCAATCCTTAAAGCAAAGAGAGACCACCATACTACCATACTCAACAAAGCTATCAATCGCCCTAGGGAACTTTTTGATATAGTAAAATCTTTAACCAAATCACATACAAACCTAACAAACTGTCCAGATATTAGTGCCCAATCCATAGCGGACCACCTGGCACCAAAGCTAAAGAGCAAAAACGCTCCTACAATACTCTCTAGCATTGAGCCCCAGCAAGCACCCAACTCTTGGCACACCTTCTACCTCATAAAGGAAAAGTAGGCTCTAGAAACCATTACCAAGATCAACACCACCACCTCGCACCTAAACCCCTGTCCAGTATCCTGGATAAAACCGGTTAAAGCAGAACTAGCACCGGTGATTCTTAACATTGTGAATCAATCCCTCATTCAAGGCATTTTGCCTGAAACTCTTAAACGATCTATCATTTGCCCATTACTAAAAAAACAATACCCTTAGTAGAAGTGAGCCTTCCTCGTATAGACCTATATCCAGTATCCCGTTCATTGTGAAGATTATTGAAAAAATCGTTCAGTTACAGCTTCAAGACTTTATAGACACTAATGCCCCACTTAACACTCACCAGTATCGTTTCTGTCGTTATCATGGAGTGGAAACCCTACTCCTAGCCTTATTCGACACCCTTTCTGTGTTCTTGATAACCCAAATCCAGCCTATATCATGATCTTCTTGGATGTCTCCGCCGCATTTGACAATGTCGACCATACCATCCTCCTGCATAGGCTAGCTCACTTAGGAGTTGCTGGAATTGCCCTAAAATGGTTCCAGTCCTACATCTCAAACCGCTCACTATATGTCAAAATTAACCAAGATTCCTCCTCCATCTTCCCGCAAGAACAAGGAATACCCCAAGGTTCTGCCCTCTCTGCTCTACTGTTTAACTTATATCTGCAACTGATTTGCGACATATTCATCAAACATAAAAACAATTTTCACATTTACGCAGATGATATAATGGTTTATGCTGCAGTCGACACAAAAAAAACACAATTTAACATCACTGATTGTATATATGAAGCTGAATCATGACTGAACAAAAACAATTTACAAATTAATTTCAAAAAAACAGAAATTCTATTCACAAGAAATCCGAATTTTACTCCACCGACTACCTTCAAACTTCACAATATAGACTTGCCTATCAAACACAAAGTAAGATATCTAGGTGTCATTATTGACAAAGCTCTCAATATGACATCTCAGATTAAATCTACTGCTAGAACAGTACTTTACAAATTAAAAAACATTCAACATCTTAGAGCAATTCTCGACCCCTATGATTTTCGAACAATAAATAGTCCAGGCACTAGTAAATCCTCATCTGGATTTCTGTAATGGTATACTTCAAGGCATCCCAAAAACATCTATACACACTCCAACTTGCACAAAATGTCGCTGCCAGGATAATCACAAAGCTAATCTAACTGAACATATTACAACTATCCTATACGACCTCCACTGGCTCCCAATAGCCTCCAGAATAAAGTATAAGCAATTAATCACTGTCTTCAAACTGTACAATGATATCTCATATCTCCCCCTCCTAACTATCCACTCTAATACAATCTCAAACGGACATTAGGCACAGGAGGAAAAGCACACAAAACTTAATAAAAATACCATCCTCTATACAAAAAACTAAGCAATTTACAAGCAATAGAGCTTTTAGATTTACAGCCCCAACACTCTGGAATGCGATATCTGAACATCTCAGAGAAATCAAATACCTCCTAACTTTCCGCAAGGAATTAAAGACACTTCTATTCATGGAATAATTTAATACACCATCCAACAACACTTCCAATTCGTCAAGCCTCCTCTCTACCACCCAAATTCCTTAATCCTTCTTTTTTCAAGATGTATCTTTATAAATAGATAAGAGAACCAGCTATCACTATGCCTCTGCAACTCGTGTTTACTGGTGTGTATATAGTTTGTGTTTCAACTAGATACCTAGTTCCTATTATGTTATGTTATTATTAAGAATGTTCCATGTATTTTCAAGTTTTTGTTCAATGTAAACCATCCCTGATCGCTGGAAGAGGTGGTATAAAAAAAAAGTTCAAACAAATAAATAAATAAAATGTACCCCTTAATCCCTCCTGTAAAGGGCTGGCTGAAACCGGCACATTTTAAAAACATAATGGTGGGACTTCCGGTGATGCGGTGAGAGCGAGTAGTCGGGTACTGCTCGCCCTCCGATCGCCCCCAGCTTAAACCGGCCATTTGAACCGTCTTTTTGACCCTCTGGACCCCCCCTTCGTCAGTACAGGGGTACTTGCTATACCACCCGTCCTAGAGCGTTGTTGAACAGGAGAGAGGTGATGGCTTCGGCTCTCCGGACGGGGAAGAAGGAGCGGGACCAGGGACCAGGTTCCACGAAAATGGCGGAAGGCGCGCCTGCGCCGAGCTCCCCGACCTCCCCGGTCTGGGTGGAAGACATATCGGCGGCGGTAGCAGAGGCACTGGCGACCCAATTCACCGCTCTACGGGAAAAATTAGATACCATGCAGCATTTGCTGGAGACGTATGGCAAGAGGCTGCAAGAGGCGGAAGACCGCGTGGGGCAGGTCGAAGATACTACTGTTGCAGCTGTCTGTTGGCTTTACTACAGTAAGTGAAGTCTATCCCAGCTGTGAACCGAAGATGCCGCAGAGCGGACGGGCCTAGGGGGGGGGGGGTGGCCTGCACGGGTTACCTAAAAGGTCCGTTGGGTGCTATCCCCGCAGAGGGGTGGGGGGAGCTGGGATAGGACCGCGCGGCGGGGGAGGACTTTAGCGGCCCCCCTCTGACCCCACAGCCGTGGGCGGGCCTGGGGGGGGTGCACGTGGTGGGCCGGCGAGAATGGCGCTTCCTAGCGTGGGCGTGGCCCCCGCGGGCCGAGAGATACTTGCCTCCGTTTTTGCGGGGGCGCGATCTCTCGGGGCTGGGAAGCCTGCCGCCCTGGAGATGACTAACGTCGCCGGGTAAGAAGCCGGATCTGACCGCGGCTTGGGGGGCGGGTCCGGGGGGTTCCCCCCCCCCTATTTCCAGACAATATTGTTGGGCGCCACCCCCTGGCCTCTGGTGGGAGGTCCCCTTCATTCATATGCGGGCTGGAGGGATTAATGTATAAATACCACTGTATGTCAATGTAGTTATATGGCCCACCAAGGATCTTTGGCCCTGTGGGGGTTGGTCTGTTGGGGATCTCTGTGCGAGTTTTTGGGGGGGAACGGGGAGTCGCTCCAGGCTGCTCGGGCTGTGGATAAAGTGGGGTGGGGTTGCTCATGCCTTGGGGGGGGACTGGGGGGGGTAGATGCATCCATAAGGGGGGGGCGATGGGGCGCATCACCGCAAGGACTATGGGAGGAGGGAGCACTGAGCGTGGGGTAGGAGAATATGGAATAGGGGGGGAGAGGAGATGGGGGAGGGCAGGGAAGGGAAGGGAGGAGAGGGGGAGGGGAGGGGGGAAGCAGGGGGTTGAGGGGGGGGAAGGGGCAAGCCGCACGCCCTGCCAGCTGCAGCATGGGCCTAGTGCTTAGAGAATGGAGGGGGGGGGCTCCAGGCTGGGAGAGCCCCACCCCGAATAATAGACACAACCGGTCAGGAGATGTTTGACACTGCCCTTCCGCCCTGAAAATCATCACATGGAATGTGTGTGGCTTAGGCCATCCTATTAAGAGGTATAAAATTTTGCAGGCCTTAGCCCGACATGACTGTGATATCGCATTCTTGCAGGAGACCCACCAGACAGCCGAGGAACATGACAAGCTGTGTCGTGGCTGGGTTGGGCAGGTTTGGGGGGCACCGGCGGTGGGGAGGAAGGGTGGGGTGGCCATACTGGTCCATAAGCGGGTCCGATGGGTCTTGGACGTAGCCACTCGCGATGCGGCGGGACGTTATTTACTTCTGCAAGGCCGTTTGGAAGGACAGCCGGTCATTCTAGGGACGATATATGGACCAAATACTTTTGATCCCCGTTTTTATGCCACCGTGGCCGCTCAGGTGGAGCAGATGCCTGAGATTCCCCTGGTGATGGGGGGTGATTTCGATGGTGTCTTGGACGTGGATTTGGACACCACTAAGGGGGGGGCGGCGTGTGAACGAGGACCGGTGACTCGGGTCCTGCAGCGTTTCAAAACCCGATTGGGCCTGGTTGACCCCTGGCGCGTTCTTCACCCTACGGAAAAGGACTTTACTCATCAGTCCCGAGCGCATGACTCTAGCTCTCGTATTGACTACGTACTGCTATCTAAGAGTCTCTTTGCGAGGGTGGACGGGACGCAGATTGGACCCTATGTAATCTCCGACCACGCCCCGGTGTGGCTAGATCTGAGTTGGGGAGGAAAGGTAGATCGAACGCGACTCTGGCGCTTCCCCTTGGAGTTGTATAAAGATGCGCAGTTCCATAAGTTCTTGGAACAATGTTGGCATGAATTTGCCGAGGTCCATCGGGTGCATCAGGAGGATCCTGAATTGGTCTGGGAGACGGCCAAAGTCGTGATGCGGGGGGAGATTATCGGGTATGCGGCCCGCAGGTGCCAGATGTTGGTGGATCGTATTCTCCGGCTGGAGAGGCGGGTCTCACTCTTGCGACATCGTCTTGCGCAGTCTCCATCGGCAGGCCTGTCAAAGGAACTGTGGGAGGCTCGGGTGAGTCTGGACGAACTTCTTCACCAGAGGGCCAAGAAATCAATGCTATATTATCGACACCGCCTTCAGTGCCATGGGGATCGACCCGGGCGACTACTGGCTGGATGCCTGCGGGGACGGCGAGGCTCCAATACGGTGGCGGCTCTGAGAGATGAGCATGGGCGATTGCAGAGCGGCTCTAAGGAGATAGCCCGGATATTTCGGGACTTTTTTCAGAAGCTTTACATGAAAGAGGACACCTCGCCCTCGGCGATTTCCGACTATCTCCGAAAGTTAAACCTCCCGTCGCTAACGGTGGAACAGAGCCGGAATTTAGGCCGGCCTGTTTCCCTAGAAGAAGTGGGGTCTGTCATTACGGAGGCCCACTGCTACAAAGCGCCTGGACCCGACGGCCTAGGAGCCGAGTTCTATAAACTGTTACAAAGCCAGGTCAGTCCGGCGTTGGTGGAGGTTTATGCGAAGCGTGTGGAACAGGGGGGGTTTCGGTGGGGCTCTAACAAGGCCCACATTACCTTGATTCTTAAGCCGGGCAAAGACCCGGAGCTCTCCTCTTCCTACCGCCCGATCTCTTTGTTGAATTTTGATACTAAGATTTTTGCCAAGGTATTGGCGAACCGTTTGGCGGGTTACCTCGACAACTTAATTCATGACTCCCAGGTTGGCTTCGTGAAGGGCCGCTTCATAGTACGGAATATGTGCAAAAATTTAGCATCTCTCGAGTGGGTACATAACCAGCATCTGCCCTCGCTCCTAGTAAGTTTTGATGCGGAGAAGGCTTTCGACAGGGTTGATTGGAGGTACCTGAAAATGTTACTACCCTGGTATGGTCTTGGAGACTCGTTCTGTGCGATGATAGATAGTCTATATGCCGATCCTCTAGCAGGGGTACTTTGTAATGGGGTGTTGTCAGAAGACTTCCCGCTGGAACGGGGTACGCGGCAGGGATGTCCTCTCTCGCCATTGCTCTTTGTTTTATCTTTAGACCCGCTGATTCGGGCGGTGGAGGACCTACCGGGGATTCGGGGAGTGCGTATCGGAGGGCAATCCTTTACTATCTCGGCGTTTGCGGATGATATTCTGGTGCATCTCCTTTCACCGGAGGAGTCCCTGGCCCAACTGATGACGGAATTTCAAGCCTACGGGCAGTTTTCTGGCCTGCGGATATAAACGGGGAGAAGTCGGAGGCGTTGGATGTTTCGGGGACCTTACAGCAAAGCTGGGCGGGTCGATTTCCATTAAAATGGGCGAAATCCTCCTTTACCTACTTGGGCATTCATCTCACCAGGCAACCAAAGGACCTCTACAGGAGAAATTTGGACTGGATGGTGAACCGAATACGATCCCAACTGGCGGCATGGGGACCCCTGCCACTATCATTGTCGGGACGGGTGGCCGCAGTTAAAATGGTGATCCTCCCGAGGTTCCTATACTGGCTACAGGTACTGCCGGTATGGCTCTACCGGCGGGACCTGCGTCAGGTGGAGAGGTTAATCAGGACATTTCTGTGGCGGGGAGCGAGGGCTCGTATCCCCCTAAATCGGCTGCAGGGGAAGTGGAGAGAGGGGGGGATGGGCCTCCCTGACCTGGGTACCTATGCTTTGGCCTGTCAGGCTCGCCACATTAGCGATTGGCTTGGACAGACGGCATACTACACCCCCACCCCCTTCGAAGAGGCGTTGGCCGCGCCCTTTTCGCTTTTGGGGGTCCTACATACCCGACCCAGGTTTCTTCCTCGCCACCTGGCGCATAGTGTATTATTTAGCTCGGCACAAAGGACTTGGAGATACCTGAACACCCGCTGGGGGACGCCCTGGACAGTATCTTGCTGGCTTCCCCTGCAGGGTAATGTCCATTTTGCCCCTGGGTCTGGATCCTGGGGGTTTCGGGATTGGTGGCGGAAGGGTCTCCGCCTTGTAGGGCATTTGGTTGGAGCCCAGGGTCGCTCTAAATCTTTTCAGGCCCTCAGTCAGGAATATGCCCTGACGTCCAAGCATACATTTACGTTCCTGCAAGCCACTCATTATATTTCCTCTCTGCCCCGGGAAGCATTAGCATCGACGCGCTCAGAGCAGCTGTTAGCGTTTTTTGCTTTGGGAGAGGACACTCCACTCACGATTACGGGCCTGAGGACCCGCATGGACAACCTTCATAACCCTGTAGACTATTGTGGAGTGGAAGCGGCATGGGGAGTGGAATTGGGGAGGGAGGTGGCTCCAGGAATTATCAGAGAAGCGTTATGCCGGATTGCGGAGTTGGCCGTGGGGGCGAAATGGCGAGAGATTCAATTTAAGTGCCTGACTAGAGCCTATTTTTCGCCACGTCGCGCCTTTCGCAGCTCTCTGACGGAGGACGGTCGGTGTCCCCGATGTTCGGCACCTCTGGCTAATCTGCTGCATATGTGGTGGACGTGCCCTCATATCCAGCCCTATTGGGCCAGGATACGGGCCTATGTCAGCGGCTTGCTGGGCTCTCAGGTGAGTTGGACGGGGGCCTTTGTGGTATTAGACAGGCTGGATCCCCCCTGCCCGACTCGGAATCTTGACCGGCTGTTTATGCGGAAGGCTTGTCTGGTGGGGAAGGGCCCTATCTTACGTATGTGGCGTGAGCAGCGATCTCCAACATTCATGGAGTGGCGTAATTCTCTCCACCAGTTCATGCTAATGGAGCGGTGGCAGGCCCGGGGCAGTGTCAAACGCTGGACCACCTTTCTTCAGGTATGGGGCACCTATATTGGAACCTTGGGAGCCCGGTGTCGGAATGAGCTACTGCATATTGGCCATTAGAAGATGGATAGTATGGGTAATGTGGGTAATAGGTAGTGGGCCTAGGCGGCTGGGGAGGGTGGGGGGTGCGGCGGGAGAGGGGGGGATGGGAGGGGGTAAAATTCAAAATATTGTATTCATTGCATCATTGTGCCTCCGGATGGGGATAAGAGTTCACCCCTTCCGGACTGGGTGTGTTGTGTATTCTTGTATGTTTTGTGTTTATGCGATGAATAAAATAAAGTTTTGAAAAAAAAAACAAAACATCATGGTGGCCAGGAGCAGGTAGAAATACAGCCATGCGCAAGCCCTATATGAAATTGGAGATATATTTTCTGCCCCGTCTGAACCATGCCCTCGATATGTCCCATGATCGGAGCAGGCATGTATAAATTCTGACTTTTCAAAAATGACATTTTGAATATGGATGTAATTTGCACATATGAATCGTCATTTTCAGATGTGCAAATCACAAATAGGGCTTCTAAACTAACCCCCTTAACTCTTGAAGGTCGACATATGAAAACAAAAAGTAACCGTAATAATTCAAAAGTTATTCATTTTATTTATTTGGTTTTATATACCACTCTATTTATAATTCAGTGCGGTTTACAAGGAACAAGAACGGAAATTACATAAAACAAGTTTGTAGAGCAACAAAATACATAGTACAGGTTTAGAGAATAACAACCACCTCAGGTTAATAATATAACAATTTATAAATTAGGAGGGGAGAAAACTTGGGTCGCAATTACTATATACATTATTAGTGTTGGGTACTTTATATACCTTGAGCTTCATATGATGGCTTGAGGGTCTGGCTGTGGATTTGGTTAAGTGCAGTGTTCTATGTGACATTTTCATAATAAAGTTGAAACAGATGTGTCTTCAGAAATTTTCTGAACGTAGCTAGGTCAGAGATGGCACAGATTAGGGGGGGGGGGGGGAGAGTTCCAGAGAGGTAGTGCATATAATTTGAATGCTTGGTTGTTCGCAAACTAGGAACTTTTTCTTACTAATGTAGGGACTGAGAGAGTGTTTGCCATGGTAGATCTTCTTACTCTGTTGTCAGGAGTCCATTGTAGAATATCATTAAGCTCAGTAGTAGAGAGGCTATGTAATATTTTGAATGTTATGATGAGAGCCTTATACTTGAGACGACTAACAATGGGGAGCCAGTGTGAATGTCTCAGGATAGGGGTGACATGTTCGTATCTTGAGGCTTCAACCAGTGTTCGCGCTGCCGTATTCATAGCCATTTGAAGGGGGTGAATTGCATAATCTGGGAGACCATGGAGAATGATGTTTGCATAATCGAAATGCGAGGTGATCAACACTTGGAATACTGTACGAAAGTCAGCAGCTTCAAGTAGGGGACGTAATTGACAAAGGGTCCGTAATTTTAGGTATATTGCTCTGGCAATGTTGTTTATGTGCGGCTTCATTGTCAAATGTTGGTCTAGGGTGATCCCTAGGTATCGGACTTCTTGCTTCGTGTTTAGCTCAGCATCTTTCACTGGTACAGGGTGGGAGGGGGGTATGAATGAGGGGTCCTTAGTGATGAAGAGAACCTCGGATTTCCTGCAATTTACTTTAGGTTGTGTAGCTTCAGCCAGTCAGATACTGCATTAAAGCAATCTATGATTCTAGAGTAGTTTGGACTGATTGTAGAGAAGGGAGTGTAGAGCAACACATTGTCTGCATAGTAAATGTGATAGAGTATATTGAATGATTTGATAATGGAGCAAATAGGCTGAATGTAAATATTAAATAGTAGGGCGGATAAGGAGGAGCCCTGTGGCATGCCTTGTGTTTGTACATAACTGGATAAAGATTGCATACCTGTTTGCACCATTTGATGATTTAGCACAAACTTTTGCCCTCTTGAGTAAAAGTTTTGCTTTAGTTGAAACCTGGATGAGGCTACACTGCTTAAGATTAAATGGGAATAAAACTAATTTGCTCTTATTAGGTAATTCTGTGGAAAACATGCCAAAAGACAAGCTAGTAATATCTGGTAATAGTATTCCATTGGTCTCATTGCTGAAAATCCTAAGTGTAATGTTAGATTCTGCCCTAACCATGGAGCCTGAAGTTACACACATGGAGAGTAATTTTACAAACTGGCCCCTAGTTAATGTGTATTTTTGCGCACTAACTTTATGCTTATTTTATAAAAAAGACCTTTTACCAAATGCAGCTAACTGGTTAATGTGCATTTTAGTGTGCAGCAACTGGCTACAATGAATGCTAATGTGTGAGCAGGCCAGCAACTGACTTCTAAAATATATGGTAATTGGCCAGCATGTGCTAAGGCTGTGAGTGGGCAGGCTAGGAGCAGAGTGTGAGCATGGAGTGCACATTGCCTTTGAGCGCATGGGAGTTGACTTTGCGCTATTGGCAATGTGACAATTAGCACGAGTGCTCACAACAGTACCTCTTTGGATGTTGTTAGGAGCACCTGCAGTAATTCTGCCATATGTTAATGTTCACATCTGCGTGTTAATTGCTGGGAGCTTGCTGGTCATATCCCTAACAGCTAGGGCATAACAGGTGCCCTTACAGTGCAGCAGTTTTGCTGCTAATTGCGTGGTAGGTGCATACCTTTAATAAAAGGGCCACAAAGTCAAGTACTTGCATACTTGACTTTATAAAATAAGATGTATGTGCAAAATATGCATGTTAAATTAAGGTGCAGTCACTAACACCAGTCCTAGTACTGGGGTAAATGCATTTGTCTACATTTGTAAACAACATATCTAAATTATAAGATTTTATAATTTATGGGTATACTTGTGTACTCTGCCCATGCTCCTCCCAAATTTCATCCGTATACATGCCTACAGTGAAAGTACGCTCTATTGGGCCAATGCATGTACAGAACTTATAAAATAACTATCATATCATTTACACACGTGTGCCCATGTACACATGTAAGTCACTAAAATACCAGGAATTACAAGCATGGATGGTACATAACTTTAGATGGTTCTTATAAAATTACTTCCATTAGCCAGTAACTTTATAAAGGCGCATCTAGATAAAGTGCTTTTTAAGGCATCTATGTTAAATCTATTTTATAAAAACAAGTATATACCTACTTGTCTTTATAAAATACTAGGCTAAGTAGCAATAATCATGCCATAAGTTAAGCTGTGAGATTTACGTCAGCCCTGGAGATAATATAAATGCCCACACCTAGATTTTAGCAGAAACATGCATAAAGTATAATACAGGGTGAGCCAGTCAAACCTGCATTTTTGAAATGACTGTAAAAAATAAACGGATGGATATTTCAAAATTTTATTGTTACTATCTTAATGTACATTAAAAAGCATTTAAGAAACAACATTCACTGTTTAAAAATAACGCCAGTAAGATGGTGTCCTTCCTGATTGAGACATTCTTGTAGGCGATTTCTGAAACTGCCCATCACATCACGGAGCATACGCTGAGGAATTCTCTCGATTTCCAACCGGATTCTCCTCTTGAGTTCCCCAAGCGTTGGAGGTCGTTGTTCAAAGACTTTACTCTTCAGGTACCCCCATAAGAAAAAATCACACACTGTGAGGTCGGGCGATCGGGGAGGCCAAGAAATTGCTCCATTTCGGGATATTACCCGATTTGGAAAAACATTGTTGAGAACATTCATGCTCACACGGGCTGTATGACTTGTGGCACCGTCTTGCTGGAATAAGGTTTCATTGTTCATTCCATGTTGATGAAGCTGAGGAATGAAGAACGAATGCAACATTTCCGAATAGCGTTGTGCATTCACAGTAACTGCTTGCTCCCTGTCATTTTCAAAAACATACGGGCCTATGATTCCCAATGAGGACATTGCGCACCAAACTGTTACCTTGCTTGAATGGAATGGTTTTTGATGGAGTTGTTGAGGGTTTTCATCACTCCAATATCGGAAATTTTGTTTATTCACAAAACCGGAGAGATGGAAATGTGCCTCATCGCTCATCCACAGGTTGTGAACAAGGTCCTCGTTTTCATCAAACATGTCCAACAACGTTTGACAAAAACGCCGTCGAGCTGCAAAATCGTTTTCATTCATAGCCTGAACAACCTGAATTTTGTACGGATGATGGTGTAAATCTAACCTCAAGATTCTTCGGACGCTCGTGTTTGCCATGCCAAGCGCAGCACTCTGTCGACGCGCCGATCTCCGAGGGCTTCTTTCCACAGCAACTCTCACGCAGTCAATATTCGCGGGAGTTCGCACTGATCTTGCACTGCCACCCCTTCTGCTTCTCGTTTCACCAATTGCTTCAAAGTTTGTCACCCACAATTTGATTGAATTAACAGACGGCACTGGCTTATTTCGATTAATTTGAAAATTCGTCCGGAAACGACGCTGAGCGGCTGCATAACTACTACTTTGGTAAAACGCTTTCACAGCGAATGAACGTTGTTGTTTAGACCACTGCTCCATGGCGACTGAAATGCTTAGTTGTGGGGGACACAATGGTAACCTTGCTAACTCGCTCCGCCCACTTTCACGGTTCTCCCGCCCTTTTCAAAAATGCAGGTTTGACTGGCTCACCCTTTATTTTATATACTATGCATATATTTATGTGCTTCACCTACACTGCTGAAATCCTGCCCATGAGCATACGCACCAACAAAGTACATGCCATTAAGCTGTATGAGTACTTTTACGCTGATTAATAAGCATACGTGGCTACATATCTGCATTAATGACTAAATTAGCCCCCAGTTAGGTGGCATCTAAAAGTACTCTCGCCATATAAAATTATCTCATAGTGAGGAAAGTTTTTCTTATGCTAAATCAACACTATTGTTGTGTTAATTACAGTACACTGGTTACCTGTTCAGGTGAAGGCAATGTTTAAATTAATTTTTTCAATTTTCAAAATTATATACAGTTTAGCTCCTGAATATGTAATGCAGTTGGTGGTACTTCCCAATAATAAGACAGTAATGCACTCCGGGGAGGGGAGGGTCTTAATTTAGCATATCTCAATGTTAGAAATGTTCATTTTAAGAGAACTTTTGACAAATTATTTTCTTATCAGGCATTGATAGAATGAAATCTTTTACTAGATGATATTAGGAGGATTGAGAGTTATATGTCATTGCAATGCTCTATTAAAACATATCTTTTTCAAAATTATCTAGTCTCTCAGTAAAGAAGTTGGGGCTGCTGGAATGTTGGTGTCCCTGGCACTTTGTATTTACTGGTTTAGTATGCAGGGAGGGAAAATGGGGCTGTTTCTATTTTATTTTTTATGATAGGATGTTATTATATATATTATCATGTATTTTAAATTTATCTGTAGATGATTTTGTAATTTGTATTTTTATTTCCTGTGATCCACTCTGGACTATTCTGGGATACTGTGGAATATAAAAACTAATATTAAATTTACATTTTTCATTTGTGACAAAGTTGATGTATATGGATGCTACTCCCATATGAAAGACAGAATTTGTCAGTGTACCACGAAAGACTATACACCCTAGAATAGAAAATTTAAGCATTCGTTTCCTGAAGAGATCCTTTTAGGCACATACTGCAGAGTCTACAATCTCTGCTTGCGTGGAAATTGTTAAGTAGCAGCCAAGCTGAGAAAAGGTAATAAAGAAAATCCGTAAAATGACTAGGGGCTGCCCAGAGTAAGGCAGGGAAGGAGGGAGGAGGGGTGCGGAGAGAGAAGATACAGATTTAACAATAAAACAACCTAAACTTCTATAGATGCACAGTAAAGCGTAGTTACTCATCTGTAACAGGTGTTCTCCAGGGACAGCAGGAATCAGTCCTCACTTATGAGTGACGTTGGCACTGACAGAGCCTGCGCAGAGCAATTCCCCAGCTTTCAAAGAAAGTCTTTAGGATTGCTGCCACGCATGGGTGGTCCTCTTCCCGCCCAAGGGTGCCATATTGCTCAGTCAGGTCCCTTAGCTCGAGCCCTACCAAGCAGATGGCAAGGGAAGGACAAAAATACGGCAACTCATCAGGGGAGGCGGGAGGGTAGTGAGGACTGATTCCTGCTGTCCCTGGAGAACACCTGTTACAGGTGAGTGACTACGCTTTCTCCAGGAACAAGCAGGAAGTCAGTCCTCACTTATGGGACTCCCCAGCTACAGGCTACCCACCTGTAACCAAAAACGCCTCCACAAGGTCATGAGCAGAAGCTGATGGCTGAAGGAGCCTGAGTCCTCGGTAGTCATGAAGGAGGGTCAGAGAGCAGGAATTGCTTATACCCCAACAGGTTACAGAGTACAGCCTGGTCGAAGGCACTGTCCCGACGGGACTCCCTCTCCAGGCAGTAGTGAGCAGCGAAGGTATTCGTGGAAGACCAGGTCACTGCCCGGCAGATGTCCATCAGGGGCATGGAGTGCAGCGAGGCCAACGAGGCCGCCTTGGCCCGAACTCCGTGTTCGATGACTCAACGATCTAGCGGGGCACCTGCCTTCATATGAGCAAAAGTGATGCAGTCCGCTACCCAAACGGAAAGGGTGCATTTGGTAACTGCCTGTCCCGGTCTATGGGATCGTGGGTCACAAAGAGTCGGCCAGACTTGCAATCAGTCTGGGTGCACTGCAAGTAGAAGGCGAGAGCCTTTCTGCAGTTGAGGGTGTGGAGAGCCGCCAACGCCTAGTCGGCTTGAGGCCTTGGTAAGAAAGTCGGCAGGGCTATCTCCTGATTAAGATGCAAATCCGAGACGACTTTAGGCAGGAATTTAGGGTGGTTACGGAGGACCACCCAATTCTGATAGAAACTGGTGTAAGGGGCATCAGCCATGAGATCCTGGAGCTCCGTGACTCGGCGGGCCAAGGTCAGCGCCACCAGGAAGGCCACCTTCCAGGACAGGTGCCGGAGCGAGCATGTCACCATTGGTTTGAAGGGTCAGAGCCTTGACAAGGGTTCTCGCAATGAGAGGGAAGGGAGGGAATGCATAGATCAGGCTGGATGACTCTCCCTGCTTGTGTGCGGTACCAAGCCACAAAAGCGGGGAAGCTGCACATTCTGGGGACTGGTGAAGAGGTCTATTGCCAACGTCCCACAGTGAAGAAACAGCCATCCCGCTACCACTGGATCCTGCCGCAATTCGTGGGGGGCATAGGATTCTGTTGAGTTTGTCCGCTAGGATATTCTCCTGACCCAGAAGGTAGGTCGCCCTGAGGGACATCTTCCGTCAGACAGTGAAGGAGCAGATGAGGACCGCTTCCTGGCAGAGAGAGTGCAATCCCGTGCCTCCCTCTTAGTTGACGTAGAACATCACCACACAGTTGTCGGTCTGCACAAGAACCGACCTCCCCTTGAAGTGGTCCTTGAAGGCTCTCAAGGCCCACCGAATCGCCCGGAGTCCGAGCAAGTTTATCTGCTGCTGAGACTCCTTGGGCAACCACTGCCCCTGCATGCACAGCGGCCTGCAGTGGGCTCCCCACCCTAACAGGGAAGCGTCTGTTGTCAGCACCGCATCGTGCTGAGGGGCCTGGAAGGGCAACTCCCAGAGGAGGTTGCGGGGGTTTTGCTACCAACTCAGGGACAAGCGGAGGTCGGGAAGGACCCTGATAGTGTTCCTGAGGTGACTGAGGGATAGGCTCCATTGGGCGCTGAGGCACCACTGAGCTGTCCGCATGTTCAGGCGGGCATGGGGGACAACATGCACAGTAGAGGCCATGTGGCCCAGGAGGCGTAGCATGGTCCGAGCTGTGACCCGGAGAGTGCTTTGGATCCGGGACACCAAGGCTCGGAGGCGGTTAGTGCGATCCGCTGGTAAGAATGCGGTCACCCGCTGAGTATCGAGATGTGCCCTGATGAACTCGAGTGCCTGCACCAACTCGAGGTGAGACTTTGGGTAGTTGACCAAGAACCCCAAGCCCTCCAACAAAAGGATTGTGCGTGACTTTGCTCGCCGGGTTTCCTCAACCGAGGATCCCGTGACAAGCCAGTCATCGAGGTAAGGAAAGACCGGCACACCCTGACCCCTGAGACAGGCAGCGACTACGACGAGGCATTTCATGAAGACTTGTGGGGCGGACACGAGGCTGAAGGAGAGCACCCTGTACTGGAAGTGATCTCCCTGCACCCCGAAGCGCAGGTACTGCCTGTGCTGGGGGTGGATTAAGATATGGGCGTAAGCGTCCTTTAGATCCACGGAGCATAGCCAGTCGCTCTTGAACTTCTCCCGCACCAAGAACTTGTTCAACTTTCAGATGTCGAGGATGGGCCGTAGACCCCCTGTCTGCACACAATATTCAAGGTGTGGTCGCACCATGGAACAACACAGAGGCATTATAATCTCCTTAGTTTTATTCTCCATTCCTTTCCTTATAATTCCTAGCATTCTATTTGCTTTCTTGGCCGCGGCTGTACACTGGGCAGAGGGTTTCAACGCATTATCCATGATGACACCTAAATCCTTTTCCTAGGTGGCGATTCCTAATGTGGAACCATAATGCTCTTTTCTAAGGGCCCGATATTCGAAGGCCTAGGCGCGTGCTACATGGGTAAGTGCCGGCCTTACCCATGGAAAACCGCCATAACCGTGTAAACCACATATTCAACAAGGTGGCTTGAATCATTGAGGCCCAGCTACCTGCACAGCGCCAGGCACTGAAGCCCGAGGATGTGTCACGGTGAAACCCACGTAAAGTGGATTTACGAAACCCGTGTGCATCCACAGTGGACGTCACTAACCATGTAGCCTTAAGTGACGGAGCCTGGCGCATACGATCGCTAATAGTGAGCTGCGAACCCGTGTAGTGGCAGAACAGAACACAGTAAAGCGAGGGGTGTGTGAGCAGGCCTGCATCCAAACCAGGCAGATGTAACGTGCTGCCAGACAGGTAGAGATGCCATATGGGCCATGCATAAGGTGATATAGAGGTGGATATGCGCACGCCGTGCCCAGGCACCATGGAGGATCTGGCAGGCAGTGACCCAGCACCCAAGACGCAGGTACCATGCTCCATGTGTACACAGGCCCAGGGTGACAGAGGAGGAGGTTTACCAGAGATAGACTGGATGGGGCAACCATAACCGAGTTGTGCAGCATACTCAGTGTGGACCTTGAGCCCCCACATCCAGAAGCCAGGTCCTACCAGTGGTCATGATAGTGGCCACTGCCCTGAGATTCCTTGCAACCGGCATTTTCCAGCGTGTGATAGGGGTGACTGTTGGAATCATGCAGCCCACTGCATCATAACATTCACCACAACCCTTCTGCAGAGGATGTGCCACCTCATAGCTCTCCCCCAGACACAGCAGAGGTGTCAGGAGACCATGTAGGTGTTCTACAGTGTTGCTGGCTTCCCATTGGTGCTTGGATCTATAGACTGCACCCACATCGCACCGTGGGCATCACGACTGGAGCAGAGGGCATACCATAACAGGCATGGGTACACATCAATGAACATGCAGATCGTTGTGGATGCCAACATGGCCTTCACAGATGTGTGTGCCCGCTACTCAGGGTCCTGCATGATGCATTTGTCCTCGCACAGTCTGGCCTGCGACAGGCAGCAGCCGGAGGTCAGCCTAGAGATAAATGGCTGCTAGGTGAGTGTGCCCATGTGTGAGCCCTAGGACAGGCCCAGAATGGATGCCTGCTGCAATCTGATGCTATGGGTACTGCAAACAGGTGATGATAGATGTATACAGTATGTATCGCACCACATGCGCACCAATGCACTCCGTCCACAGCAGCCCATAGACCATATCCAATGCACGTCCCAATGCACATGCTCACAGCTCACATTGCCCCCACAGGTGACCGTGGGTACCCCATGAGAACCTGGCTGCTGACCCCAGTGCGCCACCCCAGAAGTCAGCAGGAGGAGTGGTACAACAGCGCCCATCAGCAGATACAGGCAGTTGTGGAGCATGCAATTGGGGTGCTGAAGAGTTGCTTCCGGTGCCTCGACAGGAGCAGTGGTTAACTCCTCTACAGTCCAGAGCTGGTATGCCAGATATTTGATGCATGATGCATACTCTACAGCCTGGCATGGATGTGTGGAGTGCTGGACCCAGAGCCAGCAGATATGAAGGAGTGGGAGGCCACAGAGACAGCAGACGGAGATGGGGCCGAGTCCGGGAGCCAGCAGCAGACCAGGGAACTGGCCCACTGTTCGCGGGTGATATGGAAAAGCTTCTGAGGTGACTGCCCTGCACTAGCATCAGGACTGTACATACATAAACACCAATTTTGTGCCCAGTACTATGTAATGTGCACTGATAGACTCAATAAAGTGTCTATTACCAACCATTGTGTCAGAGTGATTTTTATTTCCCCCCATGTGAACCCCCTTCCTCAGGGCTTCCCGCTGGCCATGGGTGCTTGCCCAAACATGCACTGCGACACAGTGGAGCGTTGTCAGAGGACGTGCTAGCGGTGTCACCATCCTCTCCAGCAGGATGGTTTGATGGACGTGATACTGGGCTAGCAGGTGGCTGTGCAGCTGCACTGGCAGCCCCAGCACCCACCCTCTGTGCCTGCATGAGGCCCACCAAACTGCACAGGGAGCCAGCTATAGATACTTGGTATGCTGCCATATCCCGTATCAGCCGCAGGTGCCCCTCCATATGGCGCTCCACGCACTGTCTGTGGTCCCGCTACTTCTCACGCTCAGCCTTCCTGGCCTGTTCTGCAGTCTGCAGGTCTTTCCAGAAACCTTGAAGCTCAGACAGTATGCTCTCAGTGCCTGCCACCAGGTGCACACTCTGTTGTCATAGTTCCTGGTCTGGGTCATTGCTCCCTACATGTGCTGGCTCCTCCAGGATGGAAAACTCGGCAAGTGGTGCATCATCCGCAGCTGGCCCCACAACACTGGTGGTCATACTGGCCTGCCCCTCCACCTTGGTTGGCGGACACAACAGCCCTTCTGCACAGGCCATCGCAGTGGGCTGCTCTGCATCACTGGGTGGCGTACCAGCATCAAGGGCCATGCTGCACCCTGGCTGGTCACTGGCATCCTCCATGGTGAGCTGTGAGGCTTCCCCCAGTGCATCTGTCCCAGGCTGGGAAGGCAGTGTACCTGGTGGATCTGTGGGAGAGCAAAGGTGGCAGAGGTTGGGGTGGCACCCAGTCCACCACAGTACCGGCAGCTGGTGCATGGTCCACACTATACCTACCCCAAACAGCACCTGTAGTCTGACAGATGGACAAACATGGGCTGGGTGGAAGGAGGCATGATGGGTCACAGAAATGGCTGTTGCAGCCACACCTGTTCTATGGGGCACGCCTACTCACCCTTCTGTGCGCCTGTGATGGAGCTGTCAAAGTCTGGAATCCCTGCGATGGCAACCTCCTCCACATACTATACCACCTGCTCCTCCAGTGGAGTGAGGCTGTGCTGCTGTTGCTAGCCCTCTTCTCCTCTGCCGTCTGACGGACCATGTGCCAATTTTTCTTAAGGTCTTCCACGTTGCGGTTGTGGTAGTATACCGCATTGGCCCTGTTTACGATGTCCTGCCTTGCTGCCTACTGGGTGCTGGCTTCCTCAGCCATGCAGAGGGTGGTGTGCTGCTGCAGGATGAGCCCCAGGGCCATGGCTGTCTCATATGGAGTGAAGTTTGCCTTCCTCATCCACTTTGCCACTGCCCGTGCCTTGTCAGCCATCATGAAGCAGCAACACGATAAGGCATACGCAGGTAGAGCACACAGCGGGGCCACTCCCTGTCCAAAGGCATATCTGGTACATGCATAAACTCCTGGGCACCGACGCTACGAATATCTGCGTGACATTTCGTCGCCGTAGGATGCCATACCCGCACAGTTCTGAGCGATGGCATGATAAGCATGCAGGGATGGCCAAACCACGATACACAGGTAAGATGCATAGCACTATAGGTGGACAGCAGCATGTGTCTTGGCAGCATGCCTTTTTCCTTGTGCAGACACACAGCTGTGCCTTTCAGGGTGTGTCTTCCTAGCATGGTGCTCAGCCCCCCTCCCCCACCTGTTGTAGCCTCCTTACCTGCACAACCGGAGTTGGATCCCCCTCCATAAGGGATCCATCCTCAGGTTTGGGTGACGGCCGCCCCCAGGGGTAGAGGACCCCCTCATGCTGCAGCACAGAGTGAATGAGGCATTCACTTTCATCTGGGGAAAAGTTCACACTTCTCCTTGCCGCCATGCCACTGGTGTCTGTCCCCCCAGCTACAGGGGGCCCTTGCAGAGGCAGCCCACAGGGCTTGCGTGGTGGTGTCTTCTATGCTCAGGTACACTGGATGAGCAGTACATGGGTACGCCGGTCGGGCGATACACGGGTTGCTGACCACGGTCTGTCATGAATCTCTAGCCACTGTTGATGTGGCCACATACACGAGTATCGCCTCTGCCTTGCGCTTATCTGTCATTGTCACAGTGGGCGCCTACTGCTGTGCTCAGTTTGTGCTGCATTTTCATTGCTTGCCCGTTTTGTCGGCGCTTGACTCACAATTCAAACACTTTTCCTGACTGGGTAACTTTCTGCAGGTATGGCAGACCTCAGCGCCTTGTTGAAAATCGGGCCCTAAATGTATAACTTTGCACTTGTCCACATTAAATTTCATCTGCCATGTGGATGCCCGGTCTGTCAATTTCTCAAGGTCCTCATGCAATTTTTCACAATTCTCTTATTTATTTATTTTATGTCTTTTCTATACCGCGCTCTTTAGAATCAGTGCGGTTTACATGAAACAATAACTTATACAGTGTAACAGAGCCTGCACTGTATTTACAAAGAACAGGAAATGCAATCAAGTCACGGTATACAGTAGGACCGTAATTGGTTAGAGATTATTTACAAGCCTAGGGGATTATATACACTGCACTTTATCTACAGGTGATGTAACTTGGACGTAACTAGGGTACAGGATGAGAACCGGAGTTGCTTGGATCAATTTCCGGTGATGTAGCTTGGACGTAACTAGGGTACAGGATGAGAACCAGAT
Organism: Ichthyophis bannanicus; assembly: GCA_033557465.1. Classification (NCBI taxonomy): domain Eukaryota; kingdom Metazoa; phylum Chordata; class Amphibia; order Gymnophiona; family Ichthyophiidae; genus Ichthyophis; species Ichthyophis bannanicus. The sequence goes on along the minus strand of CM066036.1, from coordinate 640,486,704 downwards.
TTGCTTGGATCAATTTCCCATAATAGTGGGTTATATACACACTATTATTTACCAGTTATGCGGATGAGTCAGTGGGTAGAGCTGCATCATTGTGAGATGGGTGCGCTGGAGGTGTAGACCTGGTGGTGGGAGGTGGCTGCTTGTGATCAATCGTTAGAGTAGTGCATAATGAAGAGATGGTGCTTCAGTGCCTTTCTAAATTGGGCGAGGTCAGTAATGGATTGGATGGTGGTAGGAAGGGCATTCCAACATCTGAGCGCATAGAACAGAAAGGCTCTGTTTATTGTTGCCTGGGAGCATTTCGTTATTGTACTTGGAATTACCAGTGTGTTGGCAGCTGCAGATCTTCTGGATCTGTTGGAGGGAGTGGGGTGGACTAGTTCCGTGAGGGAGGTGGAGGAGCACTTGTTGATGGCCTTGAAGGCCATTACTAATATTTTGAAGGCGAGTCTGCAGTGAATTGGCAGTCAATGGAGATGTTTCAGGATTGGTGTTACGTGATCCGTCCTGGCAGCTCCGTGTAGTATTCTGGTGGTGGCATTCATTGCGAGCTGGAGTGGATTCAGTGGGTTCTTCGGGAGTCCCTGTAGGATTGAGTTGGCATAGTCGAAGTGGGGGATTATAAGTGCCTGATAGACTGTCCAGAAATCGTCTGGAGCCATTAGGGGTCATAGATGCCGGATTGTCCGTATCTTGTGGTAGACTGCCTTGACGGTGTTGTTTATGTGGCTTTCATGTCTAGCTGTTGGTCCAGTGTGACCCCCTAGGTATCGCTAAGGCTTGCTAAGTAGCTCGGCGCCTTTTACCTTTAATGAGGCGGGAGGGGTAAATACTTGGTTCCTGGTAATGAATAGGACGCCTGTCTTGTTGTGGTTTATTTGGAGGTTTTGAGTGTGGAGCCAGTCGGTGACAGCGTCAAAGCAGGTTGTGAGTGGGGGGAAGTTTGGCTGGTCGGTTGTGAACGGCATGCAGAGTAGTACATCGTCTGCGTATATCAGGCAGGCGACGTTTAAGAGCGCAGATGGGCTGCATGTATATATTGAAAAGCAGGGCCGAGAGAGATGATCCTTGTAGTACTCCTTGTTTCTGTTGGAAAGGTTCGGAGGTCGAGGCGCTGCTTCGTACATGTTGCCATCTGTCTGTCAGGTATGATTCGCACCAGCTTAGGGCTGTGCCCTGGATCCCCTTCTCCTTGAGGCACACCAAGAGCAGCTCATGGCTCTCAGAGTCGAATGCCGCAGCAATATCCATGAAGATTAGGGCAAACCCTTGTCGGATGTTGTCAGTTCCCGTGATTAAGGTGCTGAAGAGGGTGGTCAGGAGGGTTTCAACGCAATGTGATTCCCTGAATCCATGCTGACATGGGTCAAGAGGGGCGGTGGTCTCAATGTGGTGTTGGATTTGGTGTTGGACGACCTTTTCAATTATTTTGGCCAGGAGTGGGATGCTTGAGATTGGCCTATACAAGTCAACCTTCTGGAGTCACGTTTGTTGTTTTTTAGAAGAGGATGTGTGCTTCAGGCTTCATGGAAATGTCCCTGTTGAGAATAATCAGTCCATGAGTTTTGAAAGAAATGGGCTGAATTCGCTGCGTAGTGATTTTATCCAGAATGCTGAGCAGGGGTCATTTGGAGCTGTGGTGGTATTGATGGTGGTGATGATGTCCTCGATGCCTTTTTTGGATGGGGTAGAGAAGGTGGTCAGTGGCGTTGGATGGTGTAACTCAGGCACAGGGGTAGGATTCGTGGTCTTGTAGGTCTGGCTTGTTTTGGATTGAAGGTAGTCTGCGAATTCCTGAGGTTGGAGCATGCTTGATTGGTTGGGGGAAGATTCTTTTGTTAGGTTCTTAACTAGGTTGAATAGTTCATGTGGTTTGTTCAGGGAGTGTTTCAGGAGGTCAGTGTGGAACTGCTTCATTTTCTCCGTGACTGCTCCGCGATGTTTTGTTAGATGAGAGTTGTACGCTCTCTGGTCCTCGGTGGAGCGTGATCGGTGCCATCGTCTTTCCAGCTTCCTTAGGTGGAAGAGCGATGTTTGTAGTTTGGTTGAGTACCACGGCGCAGTCTTTCTTCTTCTTGGTGACTTGTTTGTGGTTGGTAGGAGGGCAATGGAGCTCAGGCTACTGTTCTAGCTGGAGATCATTTCCTTGGGACTAGGCGCTGTCGTGTTGAGCAGTGGAAGGACTTTCTTTAGGAATCATCCTGTTGGAGCAGTGGCGGCCTCAGCTGAGGTGCTGGCGCATTTGTGGTCGTGGTGCGCGGGCATTTGAAATCTGATCAAGCTGTGGTCGAACCAGGGGACTGGGGTGATGCATAGAGTTAGGTCGTGGTTCTGGTCCATGGCTGACTGTGGGGTAAAGACCAGATCCAGCTTATTTCCTTTCAAGTGTTGGGTGCATTGATTACTTGCTTGTAACCCAGTTCTTTGAGCGCCTCAAGGAAGGCCTTGGAGTGGGTGTCTTGGAGGGCAGGCAGGTTGAAGTCGCCTAATATCCAGCTTGGTGTGCGTGGGTTCTGAGTGTTGCAGGCAAGGTCGATTATCGTCGAGAGGTCATCCGGGGAGGACGCCGGGGCTCTGTAAAGTAGGTTAATGGAATAGTGCTTGCTGGCTATGGTGATTGCATCAAGGTGCACTGTGCTGGTGGCAGTGATCAGCTGAAATTTGAGATCTGTTTTGGTGAGTATGAGTGCTCCTCCACCTCTCCGGTTAATTCTGTGGCAGGTGTGGATTGAGAAGTTGGCGGGTATAAGCTGGTTGAGGAGGACCGTATCAGAGCTTGATAACCACGCCTCCGTGACCATTAGTATGTCTAGGTCATGGTGGGTTATCAGGTCAGAGATGGCTGGCCATTTCTTGCGGATCGAGTGTGCGTTTATGAAGGCACATTTCAGGCTGTGAGGGTGAGGGTGCTTCTCTAGCTGTTTTTTTTCATATGCTGCAGTAAGATGTAGAGTAAGTGTGGGTGTAGTGTGTGCTTAGCTTCTGTTGCTGGTTGGTGGGAGTTTTTGACCATCTCCTCCCTGAGCTCTGTAGAACTGGTATAGGATTGGAGACAGGAGAGATGCCAAGTGCGCTGTGGAACAGACTTCCATGTTTTACTACCCCTGTTCTTTGTAAACTCAATGTGGCCTGTTGCATTGCAGTATGTTCTGTTCAACTGTACACCGCACTGATTATAATAGCGCGGTATATAAGAGATGTAAATAAATAAAATAAATAAATAAATAAAATAGTGAGGAGGTAACAGCTGGCTAGGGCTAGGTGGGAGAGTGAAGACAAGAGAGTTTCCTGAGACTGTCAGAAAACCCATTATCACCAAACATCAAACTTCAAAGCTGTAGAAGACCATCTCCAAAGACCTTGGGATTCTGTTTTAACAACTATGAATAACTTTGTAGTCAATAGGAAGAGAACAAGCAGCACATGGCTTTATTCAGCTCCTGAAGTGGAAATACAAACCCAGCTCCGCTGGCCACTCAGTCCTCTCTTTAATTATTCATTTTTATTTTATATTTCAGCCCTAGCAAATTTCAACCACTCACTAAAACTACCATTTTAATTTAACTTAATGCCATTATAGCATACATTTTAACTATAAATCATATAGGAGGTAATTTTACACCAAATCTTTCATGAGCATATGCCAGTATACTTGAATAACAGACCTCTTATAAAAGTACCTCACATGTAAAAGTATGTGCGGTGCAATTAAGGTGCACTTGTACCCAAATTCAGAGTAGGCATGTTCATGGGAAGAATCATAACATGTATGCATTTTATGTGCTAAAATTTATGCCTGCTCCCAAACAAGAAAAAACCTCTGCAGCTTCAATCTAGTTGCTATTTCTGCCAGATTTGTGCTAGTATTTTATGGTCTTCACACAAACAACTTGTTATAAAAGTACCCATTTGAAGGCACATTTGACAGTGGGACATCCATGTGCAATCTGGGACATCAAAGTCAGAACGTCTGAAAAAAAGGCAGGCACGATTGATGTGCAAGATGTGGATATCACTAGTGACGTCTACAGTTGTGGTCAACATTATTGGCACCCTTGCAGTTCAACCCCTTAATGTCCAATATTTAAAAAATAAAGTGGCCAGTGAACTTGCTTTGGACTATATATGGACAGATATTTGACACATAAATAATCAAATAAAGCAAGATCAATTAAAAAAGAAAATAATAGGAAATAATAGAAACACTCGGACTTTGCCAGGACATGATTAATGACACCCTTATAAACAATTCAAATCAGTTTGAATAGAAGTACCACATTCCCATTGCAATAAAATTAGAGGGACTTGTGATCAGTTGTCAGTACTCACATGACTTGGATCAACCAATGAATGATGACTTTAATGTTTAAAACACATTCACTCCCTGTTCCGTTTTCACAATGGTGAAGACAAGAGAGCTTCCTGAGACTGTCAGAAAAGCCATTATCACCAAACATCAAACTTCAAAGCAGTAGAAGACCATCTCCAAAGACCTTGGGATTCTTGTGTCTACAGTTCGCAATGTTATTAAGACATTTTCTGCTCATGAAACTGTCAAGAACCTCCCAGGACATGGTGGAAAGAGGAAAATTAAATCAAGAAATCTACAAAAGTAGTGCAAACTGTTGGAAAAACACTATGTACAACATCCAAAGAGCTTAAGGCTGACATGGAATAATCTGGAGTGGTGAATTCAACCTGTACTATATGCTGTGCAATAAAAGGAGGACTTCATTGGCGAAGGCCAAGGAGGGCCCCACTGCTCAAAGACAGACATAAAAAGGCACACCTGATCTTTGCCCAACCCACCTTGAGAAACCACAGTCCTTCTGGGAAAATGTTCTGTGGACAGATGAAACCAAACTTGAGGTCTTTGGCAGTGCAGATCAGTGATACATTTACAGGTGACGAAATGAAGCTTATAAGGGAAAAAACCACCCTTCCGACAGTTAAATATGGTGGAGGATCCATAATTCTGTGGAGCTGTTTTGCTGCCTCAGGAAGAGGAGGCCTGGAATATATTAAAGGAATCATGAAGTCAGAGGACTACCAAGGTATTTTGGAGCGAAATGTGCTACCTAATGTCAGAAAGCTAGGTCTGGGTCGGAAGGTCATGGGTCTTCCAGCAAAGATACATCCAAAAGTACAAAAGAATAGCTAAAAAGGAACAAATGGACTGTTTTAAACTAGTCAGCAATGAGTGCTGGTCTCAATCCAATAAAAAATCTTTGGAAAGAGCTGAAATCTGCTATTGGTAAAAGGAATCCTGGAAACATTTAAGAGCTGGAACAAATTGCAATTGAAGAGTGGGAGAAACTACCAGCAAACAGATGTACAAAACTTATAGATGGCTACAAGAAACATTTAGAGGCTGTCATCACTGTCAAGGATTGTGCAACCAAATATTAGTGAAGAGTGTCATTAATTCTTTAAAGGTCATATTTTGTTTTGTTTTTTTGTCAGAAATTACTACGTGTAAGTTGCACAGACATCTTTTTTGTTGACCACCTTTGAACATACTATTAAAATATGGAATATTTCCAATTATTTCTAAAGATAAGGACACAACATGCCTAAAATGTAAGGGTGCCAATAATGTTGACCACAACTCTACATAGACGTCCCCAGAACAACAACTCAGAACATGGATGTCCAATAGTATTATGGTTGGAGCAGGGTGGCCAGGGTTCAAATTCCATTATGGCCCATTATGATCTTAGGCTAGTCACTAATTTCTCCATCTTCTCTATACCTTTGGATGTTGTAAGGTCACAACAAGCACTTTCCTGATGCCTGTTTGTGCCTGGAGCAGGTCTAAACATGGAAATGCCTGCAGACATCCCTGAAGTTTCTGAAATCAGAAGGGGATGTCTAAGTTCATTGCACCTCCCCAGACTTGCCTTCACAATGCCTCTTGCCTAATTGGATGTCCCCGATGTTTCCGAACTGGAAGAGGGATGTCTGAGTTCATTGCACCTCCCCAGACACGCCTCCATCATGCTCCCTGCCTAATAGGACATCTCTAAACGTCACTCGGAATTTGGCTCCAGAGATATCTCCAAACATCCAAAATCATACCTAAGACTTTTAAAATAACCCTCATAGAGTATACTTATTTATTCAAATGAAATATTCCCAAAAAACCCTCAACAATGGCTACAAAGCAGATGTAGGAAATTTCACTTTAAAACTCAATTTACAAGAAAGATTCTATACAAATTCTGCTGCTACATCAGTGAAAGCAACACAAATTCTCTCCACTGCCAAACAACATATGAAGTAACACAAAACCTTGTAAACAAACACTCAGAAGCTTACCATACAATACCAGCACCATGTCCAAGAACTCAAACTGCACCAACCCTACATAAGGCAGTATTGCAGATATTCCAGAAAACTAGTACATCTCCAGTTGGGAAAAGAGAAGAAGCCAGACCTACATGTTAAAAGAATCCCTCACCTCGATTATGCATGCGAAACACAGTCTATCACCTAATAAAGAATAAAGAAATACGGAGACAAGAAATGAAATGGAAAACCCCAAAAAAACACATTCTGTGAGCAATGGAACACTAAAGAAAGAAACAGATGCATTTCCTTCTGTAGGGAACAAAATACAAAGAAAATGCACATTTTCAAAGCTGACATATTTTATTTTCTGAAAACTAAAAATAATGGGCCCGATTTTCATTTTCAGCAGCGGCAGCTAGCTGATCTAATGCGGCTAGCCGCAGCCGCCACTGATCTTTAAACCCGAATATTCAATGCCGGGGTCATATCCACAGCACCTGGCTACCCAGTTAGCTTCCATTGCAAAAGTAAGGCCAGCCTTTCCTGGGCCTTATTTTCGCCATGTAGCCATAACCGGGTAGAAGCTCAATTCAATATCGCCATTGCCTAACCATGTTAGTGCCACTGAATGTCTCACTTAGCACACTTAGCAGCATTTATCATGTATTGGGCCCAACATTGTTTCATACCTTTGTTGTCTTATCATTTTATTTTTATAGTTGAGTTGGTCTAGGTCTCTACCAGTTCAGTTTGGGTCATGTGATGCGGTGAACTCGGAAGGATACAGCTTTCCTGAGCTCCAGGGCTCACTTTCCATTCGCAAGCATCTTTTAATAGAATCCTCCCCCGAGCGGCCTTGTTTGCTGTATAACAACTTGCTCTGACTGCTGGTTGCAAGCTTAGTGACAAATGAAGAGCCATGTTCAAGCTACAAAAGAAAGAAAGAGAGAAGGGACGGCCAGCTGACTCCAAAATGGTGGATGCACTGGTGGAACTGTTCTCCCTGGTGAAAAGCAATGAAGATTTAGTTTTGGAGGTGACTGGAGCCATAGTGTTGGTATTGGAAAGAAAATTTCAGGTGATAAAAACTAAATTGGACCAGGTGACTGGCTCCTTCAAAGCATTCGACTCTTGTCTGACTAAGGCGGAACGTCGAGTGTTATGTGCAGAGGATGAGCCCAGGCTCTTAGAGTACAGGTAGATGTCCTGAAAAAAGTGCTGACCGCATGTGAAGAGAAACTCAATGAACAAGAAAACCGATCGAGACGTAATAATTTGAGGATAGTCAGATTGCCCGACTCTTTGGCGGATGTGGAGCTGCATGATTTTCTTGAAACCTGGCTGCCTTTGGAACTCAAACTTGAGGATTGCATGGCAGGCCTCATAATTGAGCGGGCGCATCTTATGGGTCCCCGGAAGAGATCTGAGTCTCTGCCCTGCACAGTCCTGGTGCATATGTTGAACTTTTTGCATAAGGAGAAGATTCTCCGCATGGCCAGGAAAGTGTAGCTTAGCTATAATGGTTCCAGAGCTTTCATCTTTCAGGATTACTCAAGCCAGGTGGCACAGCTGTGAATGTTCTCCCCTATTTGTGCTCACCTGCATGAGCGGCAAATGCGCTTTGCCCTGCTCTACCCCGAGTGGCTCAGAATTCTCGTGAATAGACAGATGGAACTGTTTAATTCTGTGGATGCTGCATGTAAGTTCTTGGAAACCCTGGGGCCTGCAGAGATGTGGCATTGCTTGGAGACTGCTGAGCTGTTTAGGTGGGACTGGCCTCTTGGTTATGTGTGAGGAACCTGATGTCTGGCACAAAAACAAGGGGTGTTGCTGGTGAATCCTATGTTTACTACTTATACAGGTCGAAGAGCTGGCTGCTGCCTGCTTTCAGAGCCTGAGCCATGGGACCCCATGGCCTTGTTCTTCTCGCTGGCTGACTTATTGAATGCTCATGGTCCACGAGAAGTTGGCAACATCTATTTGAACTGTATGTGACCTTGTTGAGACTGATATGTGGGGACTTCCTCCATAGATTACTGGACCACAGATTGCTGAGCCGGAACACCAAGGTGGACTGGTGGGGATGTTCTGTTGGAGACCTGAATCCCACTTCTTGGCATAAAGAATGCAGATGTTCATTTGTAATGTTTCAGGGTTGCTGTGCAGCTGATTTACTTGGTGGGAAGTATAAAAGACTGAGAAGTAATGGTGGCGTGTAAGGACTTCAAATTGCGAAGTTGCAAGGGGGTGACTGTGATACATGGACTGTTTGTGGGGGGGTCTGAAATGGATGCTGCTTATGGGTTTATGGATGGAATGAACCTTGAGCATGTGGTATGACCAGATGTGAGTGTGATGGGGGAGCAAAGGAGGGTTGGAAGCTCTGGGGGCATGAGAGGAGCTGTGAGTGGGATTCTTAGGCTGAAGAGAACCTCCCGCTTGATGATGATGACCATCTGAATAGACCAATTGTGAACTGCACCATTGGGGATGGGTAACAACAATTTTCTTTTTTTTTTTTTTTTTTTACATTGTTTATTTAAATTTTCTCAAATGCAAGAAAAAATACAAAGTACAAATATACACAGTAAATGATACATTCAAGAGCAAAAATAGCATATCAATATAATACACATCAAGGAGAGAGAGACTGCATATAATCCTACAAGGGATATAGATACAAATAAAAGTAAATAGGAGTTAATTAAACTCCAAATCAGGGAGCCAAACATAAACCATCCCACCTAAATATCCTCCTGCCTACCAACGCTCTCCTTATCAGCAAGAAACTGATTAAGTGAAGCCACATCAATATAAGCATAATCATGACCTTCATAAGTTACCAAACAACGGCAAGGGAACTTCAAAAAAAAAGAAGCCCCCAACGCAAGCACTCGAGCTCTAAGCTCAAGAAACTGTTTCCGGCGAGCTTGAGTAATCTTGCCAACATCAGGGAAAACCTGAAGTTTATAACCACAAAACACCACATCCTTGTACTTGAAATAAGCTCGTATAATTCTCAATTTAAGTGATTCTGACCCGAAAGTCACCACCAAAGTACATCTCTTTGGGATGATATCAAGTGACTCTTGAAAAACTCTGTAAGGTTAGGGCCCACCGAATCAGCCAAGGGAGAACCCTCCCGAGCCTGATCTGAAGCCCCAGCCTTAGGAAAAAAGGAATACATTTGTACTACATCTACAGAGTCATCTAGATGCAAAATTTCAGACAAGTATTTTCTTAATAGAATCTCAGGAGAAAGCAAGTGGGTGGATGGAAAATTTAAGAAACGAAGGTGCCTAGCACGCTGGTGATTCTCCAAACATTCCAAACGATAGGAAATTGATGAAACATCTTTCAAGTAACCTAAATGGCAATCCTTATACGATTGGAGCTGGGAATTAACCAGAGTGAGGGAACTTGCAATATTGGTCATTTGATCATCAATTATATTCACTTTTTTAACAACATCATGTGAAAACTGACACAAAGAAGTAACAGTAGAAGAAAGACGTGTCTCTATATTCAATAGCATTGACCAAATATCAGAAAGCGTCACCTCACTTTTAGATGGTAGAGAATCAATAGTTGATGCCGCTGGACTAACTGGGACTAACACCGGAGATGTAACTGATGAATGTACCTTCAAAGGAGTAGACGAAGAGGTAGGCAGAGGGAAAGGAGATGGTGTCCGGACATCGGGGCTCAAGGACGCCCCGTCCAGAGACTGATTAGCAGGTGGAAGAGCAGTTACATGCCTGTCCATGGGGCCAGACACCTTACCTCTTTCACCTGACGATGCCTGGGCAGATGTTTTAGCCTTGCGCTTCCCCATAGTCAGGCCGAACTGCGAGTGCTTCTACTTCCCAAGACGCACCCAAGGAGCACATAAGGAGCACATAAGGAGCAGAGGTTCCCCTTGTAACGCGCCCCTTAGAACGCGACCCCGCAGGCCGCGTTCACGCAGCCGCATGAAAAAATAGCTGAGCTTTATAGGGCTCTTGGGGGGTCCTCCACTCCCGAGGGCGGCCACTCTCTGCCTGCAATGACTGCAGCAGGCACTGGACTCCAAAACTGCCACTTGCTCCGCGGTGCAGAGTAAACCGCGGCAGCTCCCTGCACAAACAGCTCTCTCCCAAACAGGTCTCACCTCGGCTAGACTTTGTAGGGCTCGTGGGGGGTCCTCCACTCCCGAGGGCGGCCACTCTCTGCCTGCGATGACTGCAGCAGGCACCGGACTCCAAAACTGCCACTTGCTCCGCGGTGCAGAGTAAACCGCGGCAGCTCCCTCCACAAACAGCTCTCTCCCAAACAGGTCTCACCTCGGCTAGACTTTGTAGGGCTCGTGGGGGGTCCTCCACTCCCGAGGGCGGCCACTCTCTGCCTGCAATGACTGCAGCAGGCACCGGACTCCAAAACTGCCACTTGCTCCGCGGTGCAGAGTAAACCGCGGCAGCTCCCTCCACAAACAGCTCTCTCCCCGACAACAATTTTCTTGAATGTTTAAGGCTTGGGGTCCCCCATTAAGAGACACAAAACCCTTAAAGCCCTAAGAGATCTGAAAGCTGACGTAGTAATGCTACAAGAGGCTCATATGGATTCTAAAGAACATGATAAACTGCAATGATGGCGGGTGGGGCAGATTTTTGGGGCATCTTCGGAATCCAAGAAAGCATGAATTGCCAATACGTAAGGGGCTACGTTTTAAACAGGAAATGGTGCTAGCAGATCCGCAGGGTCGCTATCTGACTGTACCTATCTGGGGAAATAGTTGTAATGTATATGGGCCAAATATTCCAAATACAGAATTTTTTGCATGTCTGGCTAAGCAGTTGCAACATTTTAATATCCATACATTGCTTATGGGTGGGGACAACAACTGTATTCTTGACCCTGACATGGATAGATCCCCCAAAGGAGTAAAAGGTGTTGATATTTCGACCCGGAGGGTCTTGCATTTGTGTGAGCTTTTAGACCATGTGGACATATGGCAGGTACTCGACCCTCATGAGCGGGACTTCACTCACATCTCATGAGCACATGGATCTTTGTCTCGATTTGATTTTTTTCTAGTGCCAGTGGGCCTTTTGTCAAAGGTGAGAGACACCAATATAGGTGACATTATCATCTCGGACCATGCGCCAGTCTGTGTCGACCTCACCTGGTAGGGAGGGTGCCAGAAGGGAGGCGTATGGCGCTTCCCTGTGCATCTATATGGGGATTAATCTTTCTTGAAATTTTTACAGAACAAATGGAATGCTTATGCAGCAAATAATGCTGCTCATCAGAAAACCCCTGCCCTGTATTGGGAGGTGGCTACAACAGTTATGAGGGGTGAGATCATTAACTACGAGACTGGTCGTAGGAGACGCATGGATGCACGAATACTTCAACTAGACTGGCAAATCCAGAAATTCTGGTAGACTTTGGGGTCCCACAGCTTGGAGGATAAGCGAGGCGAGCTTATTGCGCTACAAACAGAACTAAATGCAGTCATCCATCAGAGAGCATATAAATCTATGATCTATTATAAGTATAAAGCTTTTTCAGAACGGGAACAGTCTGTGAAGTTGTTTTCTTCCTTACTGTAGTTAAGAGATGGCAGGGAAATCGAATGGTGGCAGCCTTAAAGGGTGGCAAGGGTGTAATGACAGATGAAGGAAAGCTCTTGGCCTTATTCCACCAGTTCTACTAGTTCCCTATTTGGGGAAGGCTGATTATTTGGTCAATATTCCCCTGCCATCTCTTTTGGAGGAGCAAAAGGAGGCCTTGAATAAGCCCTTTAGTAAGGAGGAGATTGATAAAGTTATCTCTCAAGCTAAACTACATAAGGCTCCTGACCCTGATGGTTTAGTAATGAATGGTACAAGATGCTGCAAGACCATGTGGTGGCCCCCTTGCAACAGCTGTTTACCACACTTGTCACTGATCAATTTTTTTCCTCACCATACTAATAGTGCACATATAATTGTGCTTCCTAATCAGGTCGAGATCCCCTGCTGGCCTCTTCCTACCGCCCGATTTCACTACTAAATTGTGACAATAAATTATTAGCCAAAGTGTCATCCGATAGCATGGTCTTTCCAGATTTAATCCAGGACAGTCAGGATGGGTTTGTGCGAAACCGCCATTCAGTTTTGAATCTAAGGAGGATAATATCATCTCTAGAGACTTGCAAGGGGAGGGATCAGGCCTCCTTAGTTGTTAGTTTTGACACTGAAAAGGCCATTGATTTAGTTAACTGGGAGTTTTTATTTGCGGTCTTGGAGTGTCTAGGTTTTGAAGAGACGTTTTTTACAGTTGGTCCTATTGCTGTACTGACCCTTGGGTGGCCATGGTTGTCAATGGTAATGTTTCAGAGAATTTCCCTTTAGAGGCATGAGGCAAGGTTATCCACTCTCTCCTCTGTTGTCTCTTTTGTTCTTGGAATCGTTTTTTGTGCTCAGTTCAAGCTAATACTCAAATCGAGGGAGTTAGTGTGGGAGTAGTTACCTTTAAAATTGCGGGCATTTGCAGATGACATTCTAGTACACCTAGGTAATCCACAGATTTCTCTGGCACACTTCATTGGACGAGTTACAGTGTTTTCGGTCTAGATCAGGTTTGATACTGAACAGATAAATCAGAGGCCTTGCCCGTGGATCCAAAGGTGCAAGAGCATTGGCAGGGACCTCTTTCCCCTTCAGTGGATGTCAGGATCCTTTAAGTATCTGGGAGTCCAATTGCCTGTGGACTTGCAATTACTGTACCGCGTGAATGTCCCACTGCTTCTGCAGTGTGAATGTGAGCAGCTTCAGCATTGGGAGACCCTGCATTTGTCACTCATAGGTTTTGTATAAAATGATACTCTTGCCCTGTTGAGTTATTAAAACGTGATTTGCGAATGTGGAGACAACTAGGATGGTACCTTTGGAGGTGTTGCAAACTGTGTATTTTTTTTGTCCAGCTGCAGGGCGGCCAGGACCTGGGAGTTCTGGGTGTTCCGACTTGGAGTGTGTAGGGCTGGTACCTGTTCAGAAACTAATGTCTGAACCAATAACATGGCTTCCTATTACAAGATGGGGCCTGCTCTGAACCAAAGATTAAATTAAACAAGATGGAATCCTGTTTTGTTATAGCTCAGCATTAAAACTTGAAGATAAAGCAATTCTGCAAGCAATCAAAATTTGCAGATCAAGCAATTCTGCAAGTACTTCACAGTAGAAGTATTATTTTCCAACTGACTACGTGCAGAACTCATCGCTGAGACCTTCACTGTGCTACTGCTACTAGCATTCGCAACAACGTATGGACTGGCATCCCAGCAACTTTCTCACCATGGACCTTTGTTTGCAGAAGGACCATCTATTAGTTGTTACCGGATTTGCTGTAGATGTCACACAGGATTTGAGAAGAACCAATCATTGGGCTGTCAGGACAAAGAATTATATGCTGCAGCACTCTGGAACATGCACAGAGGCTGGCAGAACACCTGGGAACTTTAACTTCTGACACAGACTCTTTTGCTTGCCTGTCTCTCTGGCTGGAAAGTCAGATAGTGCCCAAGGGCAAAACCTCAGGATGGAGTGAATCTCTCCCACAGACCTGCAGCTCGGTGTGACCACACAGTTCATCTCAGCTGACGTTGGACCTCTGCCATACTTTGACTTTGTGCCGTGCCTGAGAAATTTTCTCAGACCCAGCCATAAGTGTTCTGGTAAGAGCTAAGGTACTGGTCTTTAATTCCTCCACACACCCCCCCCCCCTCCCCGAGATTGGGGCTAGCTTAGACAGACAGAAAATGTACTGTATGCCTGAGTGCAGAGAGAATCAGCGATGCTGGTTCCTGAAACAGAGATTAGGTCTCTTGGTAATTGAAACACAGAGCTGCATAACATACTACCTCAGAAAATTAATTTATGCTAATATTTACACTATTTTTGCTATCAGAAATAAAGTCTAATTTATATACAAACACGGGGTTGGTTCTGGTTTTATTATATGGTTTGTTTACCAAGTAGTTCTATGGAATCCTGGGAAAAAGGAGGATAGCAGTTTTCCCTAGACATACAGAGTATTTATACATTTGTATTTATCTGCTACTGACTATATCTCCTACAAGTGATACTACTTAGGCTGTGTTCTTAGACACTTGCGAGATTGGCTTTATATGTATACCACTTGCACACCTTTGAAAATGGAGCAAGGGTTGATAGATCCTCTAAACCAGTTATGTAATGAGTCCATTGCGTGGGCGTGGCAGTCCCTTTGTTATTTGTTTGGACAAAATCCGGTAGTGTCAGGTGTTCTGCCCCTGAGGCAACCTGGATTTCCCAGTGTGCGACCCGTCAAGAGCCTTTTATGTCTTGGGCAGCAGGGTCTTCATCTTATACACCAATTTTTGAATGATGATGAGGATCTAAAACCATTTCAGGACCTTGTATCAACTAGCCCCACACGATTTTTTGCTTTTGTTCAACTGCAACACTATATTTTGTCACTGGATAAAAGTGGACCCGGTCCCCAGTTTGCAAGTAAGCTTGCTACTTCTTTTTAAATAGAGAGTTGTGCGTGGATGTCATTGTCTGTGATGAGGAAAGTGTTGACTACCTTGGAGACTGGTAACTGTCACAGAATTGTGGCTGCTCGTTGGAATATCGAGTTAGATATGGAGTGGATACTATGTATGAGGACATCATACATAGTATTATGCAGTTGCCACAACTGACCACAGAGGAGGTTTTGCGAGAACATTTCTGCAAGGTTATCTTTGGGCATTTTACTCTCCCGTCTCGGGTCTTTAAAGCATAACTGACCCAGGGCGGCGACTGTATTAAGTGTCAAGCCCCACAGGGTATCTTGTCTCATATGTACTAGCTCTGTCCCCAGATTCAAAGTTTTTGGACTTTGATACGTGGCTACTTGGAGGCGGTGTTTCACCAGAAGGTGGATTTTAGCTCTGCTGGCATTGTATTAAGTGACCCTTGAGGTTTTAGGATGAAAGGGAGATGCACCAAGCTGTTTGTATGTAAAACATGCCTGCTGGGTCTGAAGGGGATACTTTGGGTATGGTTGGACAGTGAGCTGCCTGAGTTTTGGGCTTGACGCAACATGCTGCATCATTTAATGCAAATGGAAAACATTGCCGCCCAGAGTTCTCTACCCAAACATGCAAAATTCATGGAAATTTGGGAACCCTACATACAGTCTTCATCTCCTAGGGGTCGCAGTATGGCTCTCAATTGTGTGTTTATCTAGTGACTTCTCCACTATGGTGTCTGTGGGGATAGGAGGGTGAAGTGGGGTAGGATAGACTGCGGATAAGGGGTGCAAGGGGTAAGTAACATGGTAAAGAGGTTGACTAATATATTTCTTGAGGTTTTAACTAGATATGATTTGGATGCATATCTTACCATTACTTGTTTCTTTGTTTTAAATGTAAGAGATAATTACTGGTGGGGTGTGGGGGGATGGGAGAAGTGGGGATAAACAAGAAAAACAACTATTGCATGTTTCTTCTCAAGTCGCTTCACTGGCTCCCTATTTGCTTCCTTATCCAGTTCAAACTTCTCCTACTGGCCTATAAGTGCACTCATTCTGCTGTTCCTCACTACCTTTCCTCTCTTATCTCGTCCTACACCCCTCCTCGGGAACTCCGCTATTCTGGCAGATCCCTTCTATCTGTGCCCTTCTCTTCTACTGCCAACTCCAGACTTCAATCCTTCCACCTTGCTACCCGTTATACCTGGAACAAACTACCTGTGTATATGCGTCAGGCTTCATCTCTGGCCCTGTTAAAATCCAGGCTGAAAACTCACCTCTTCGAGGCCACTTTTGGATCCTGATCCGCTTAGTCTCCTATGTGTCTCCATACCATTCCCCTAGATGTATCCTTGTCCTCAGCTGTTTTGTTGTCTGTCTTGACTAGACTGTAATCTCTGAGGAGCAGGGACTGTCTTTTACATATGTCTGTACAGCGCTGCATACACCTTGTAGTGCTATACAATTGATAAGCAGTCGTAGTAATATGCTCAAACTTACACAGTACTGTACTGGGAGTTTGAGCATATTACTACTACTGCTACTACTTATCATTTGTATAGCGCTACAAGGTGTATGCATCTCTGTACAGTGTATCAATACATACAGCACTGTACAGTGCATCAATGTCAGAGACAGATGTAGGGAAGGAAGGCAAGAAGGGGAGTGAAGAAAGTAAAAATGGAATTGAAATCCTGGAAAAGACTTAGGAGAAAACCAACAAGATGAAATGGTATGTTTAAATCATGTTTATAACAAATGACCAAACAATGATCCTTCTATTTATCTCTTTTTTCCTCCAATCTTCTCATCTGCCTTTTTATCTATCTATAGCTCAATTTCATTCCTCTGCTTCCCCTTCCTTCAATCTCCAATCTCCATCTTTTCATTTTACCTATTTTCTAGCTTTCCATTTCCTACTCTTACTTTTCTAGTCCTCCCATTTCCTATTTCTGTTTCTTAGCCTCCTATTCCCTCCTGTCTTTCACCACTTTCTAATCACCCATTTCTATATTCATCCCTTCTCCAGCCTCCTCTACCTATCATCCTCTCACCAGTCCCAGCTCCTTCCCTGTCATTCATCCCACTTCTTGTCCCTTTCTTCTATTTTATTCCCACTTATGTCTCCATTTCTCCTTTTACTGCTCCCATTTCCACCATCTCTCACCTCCTTCTTTCTTTTCTCGGTCACACTCTCTATTGCCCCCCTCTTTTAACTGCTTCCCAACCCCTCACTAAATCTTCCAGGCTCGACAAAACATCTCCCCTCCCCATTTTAATACACTTAGGTGTATGTTTAAACCGTGGTAATGTAGCATCGGTAACATTACCGTGCGGTAACGTTACCTAATGTAATGTTAACGTGCAGTAATGTTACCGGCAGCGGTAAATATCCCAGAGGGTGGAGAGAAGGCAGAGAGAAGGGGTCAATGGGCAGGGAGTGGGCGAGGAGAAGCCCCTGCTACATTAAAGCTGGAACAGTAATGCCGGGACTTTACCACCAGTGAAAACCTGTCGGTAAATGCACGTTTGCAGAGAGAGACCATTTCAGTGTCATCAATGTATGGCACAGACAGGGAGCCCAAGAAAAGTGATAGTAGTGCTACATTTGCAGCAACAGCATGAAAGGGCACTATGTTGATGGTGCAAATGGGGGCAAAGGAGGTGGCACATGGGTCATGCAGTGGGGGCTGCTGGTGCACAGGGGGAACCAGGCAGCTGCCTAGATGGCACATAGGAACATAAGACTACAAAATATGCCAAACTGTGTCAGACCAAGGTCCATCATGCCCAGTATCCTGTGTCCAACTGTGCACAATCTAGGTCACAAGTACCTAGCAGTTTCCCCAAAAGACACACAGGTTCCCCAATAACTGTAATGGGGCAAACAGGACATAGTTCAGATCCTGTTTAGCAGTGGTTTATGGACTGTTACCCAGGAACCCATCCAAACTATTTTAAACCCAGCTACACTGATAGCTTTTACCACACCCTCCGGTATGATTATGCGTGGACTGAAAAAGTATTTTCACCTAGAAGACCCAAATGGGTTAAACTGTGGCCGCACTGCAGGTCCCCTAGTCTGTCCACAGTCTGATGACATAAAAAAGTGACTTACCTGTTTCACTCCAGTCAATAATCTATACACCTCTATCATATCTCCCCTCAGCCGTCTCTTCCCCAGGCTGATGAACCCCAACCTTTTTAGCCTCTCCACAAAGGGGTATTCTGCCATCCGCAGAACCATCTGTGATATTCATCATGATCCCACAGTGACAGTGGCAGCACACAGTCCTGCTACTGCTGTGGAAAGGCAATGTGCCACATAAGGTGGTCCAAGGGTCCTGGCACCCAAGACAGAGATCTAGACTGCTTCCCCACTCCCCCCCCCCCAGAACCCAGCTATGGAGGAAGAGACCAATAGTGCTAGATGCTGTAGCCCTCCAGGTAGCTTACCACAAAGAAACCGATAAAGCAAAAAGGACCTACCACTCGAAGATCATAAACACCTCAATAAACAAACCACGTGAGCTCTTCAAAATTGTCAAGAAGCTAACAAAAGCCCCCAACCACTCTAACCAGCTACCAAACATCCCGCCAGACCTACTAGCACGCCAATACAAGCAGCTTCAACAACCTTGAATTCCGCAACCGAATGCAGAGACAACAACCTGTCCTACTTCCATAGACACAGATTGGAGCACATTCGAAACAATCACCAAAGAAAAAATAGAATCCACCATCTCCTGCCTAAACACTACTACCTCTCCACTAGATCCATGCCCTGCAGAATGGATAAAGAAATCCAAGGAGAACATAAGCACGCCCCTAACCCACATTGTTAATGAATCCCTCAGACATCCTCAAAACCTCCATCATCCGCCCAACCCTAAAAAAACACAACTTAGACCCCCTTGACCCCGCCTCCTTCAGGCCTATAGCAAGTCTTCCATTCACCGCCAAAATCATTGAGAAGATAGTTCAACAACTTCAAGACCACCTGGATACCAACAACATACTGGACCCACAACAACATGGTTTCCGTCCATTCCACGGAGTCGAGACCCTCATGACATCTCTAATGAACATCCTCATCAAGGGCACACAGACCAAGCACTCTGGCTACGCTATGATCTTCCTGGACATATCCGCAGCCTTTGACACCATCTCCCACAACATCCTCATACACAGACTCCAAGAAATTGGCATCAACAACGTCGTACTTCAGTGGTTCCACTCCTACCTGACCAATAGACAACAACTGATCCGCACAAGCATAGCAACCTCCTCCCCTTTCAGCAACACCAAGGAGTACCCCAAAGATCCACACTATCCGCCATGCTCTTTAACATCTACCTGCAACCACTCTGCTCAATCATACGCGCCCATAACATCAACTCCCTATGGATGGATCTTCTACGCAGATGACATTAATGCTCTATGGACCGATCACAACCACCAACCCAACAAACGATCAATTAACAGACTGCTTCATAGAAGTCTCCAGCAGGCTACAAAAGAACAACCTATCCATTAACCTGAAAAAAAACAGAAGCCCTCATAGTAACCAAGGATCCAAACTTCACACCACCACCACACCTCAACTTAGGAACCACATAAATACAAATACAACCACACATAAAATACTTAGGAATCATCATAGACCAAGCGCTCACACTCAAGAAACAGATCAAAAAGACTACCGGAATAATATTCCACAAAGCAAAAACAGTACAACGCCTCAGGCCTCTCCTTGATCCACAGGACTTCAGAACAGTCATGCAAGCTATGACGCTCCCCCACCTGGACTACTGCAACATAATCTATCACAGACTACCTGCCACCCACACCAACCCACTACGAACTGCCTTAAATACCACAGCAAGAATTATCCAGAAAGCAAAAAAACAAGATCACATCACCCCAGTCCTGAGAGAACTGCACATACTCCCTCTTGAAGCAAGAATCAAATATAAATCAGCCCTACTTATCCACAAAGCCCTCTATCAAACGCAGACCTCCCAGCTCTGAACTTTACTGCCCCAACCCACCCACAACAGAACAACCAGACAAACCACCAGCAACACCCTCACCATCCCCCATGAACGAACTAAATACAATCAATGGACCTGCAACAGAGCCTTCGAACTATACGTGCCATCCCTCTGGAACTCCCTACCAAGTCAAATCAGAAACGGACATCCTTCAACATTCAGAAAACAACTAAAAACCATCCTGTTCCAGGAATACCTCGGACCAGAAACAAACATCCACTACTGACACCCTCTCCAGACCCTTTAACATACCCACAGATCTACCTACTAAGTGACTGATGTCCATTGTTTAAGTCCTTAATGTCTGTATAGATCATTAATGTTGGCCTCCCCGGTGACAGCCCCCCACCCTAAGAATTGATTACTGTCCCCCCCCCCCCCCCTTTTGTTAAACTGCTTTGACCCGGTGAAAAGCAGGATATAAATACAGTTAAATAAATAAATAAAATGCAGTTGCCTGGGGAAATACAGCAGTGGCTGCCATCCTCCCCCCGAGACATATCGGTGGCAGACGGTGTTGGGGCCCCTGCATAGGCAGCTGGTAGGAGGGCTGCATGGCTGTCCATGTGTGCCCCTCCCCCCATCTGGACCCTTTGCCTAAGGTGCCCACCAAACCCACACGTTTAACATGCATCTGCATGGTGGGGTGTTGGTGGTGGCGTGAGAAGTGGCACCAGTCTTCAGCAGACAGAAGCCTTGTCCTGGTCATGTGCACAGTGTGCATTGCAGCATGTGCTGAAGGTCAGCTGAAGAGAAGTATGTCAGCAACAGGAGTTACTATTGCTATAAGGTAGCACTGTGGTGTAACACAGACAGTTGGTGTATGTATGTGTGGAAGGTCACAGGTTCAGGTCTCTGCTGGGCTTTCTGTATTGCAAATTCCTGAAGACAAAGTTTAGCTGATAATGTAAATACAGCTCCAGCATGTGCAACCCCCAAGGAGATGGCCAGCAAGGGTGGAAACACCTACCAGCAGCACTGACAGGCTCCACTATCCACAGCTGGTTGCAGGCTGATAGCATGTGCAAACAGTGCAATGTTATCAATCTGTGGTGAGGGTAATGCACGGTAATATAGCACATGCAAACAGAGCACACGTTATCAATCCTTAAGCTGACATTGAGACAGGAGTGTCAAGCAGGAATGGCAATCATCTCCACTTTTGCTCAGTGCGCCAATGAGAGAGAGTGTGTGTGTGTGTGTCTCCTCTTTGTCCTGTGGCTTTCTGCACTGCACTGCACTTTGGCTCTCATTGATCAAGTTTTTCCCAGCCTGTTTAGAAAAAGTGAGTAAAGCGAGGCAGAGGATTGTGGGTATTGCCAGAAACAGTGCAGATTGGCCTGGATGTGTCTACCACAATGGTAGGGTCACTGGCTGAGATGCCATTTTGCCCGTCTGCCACCTGCATTGCCTGGGTGGCCACTCTATGACCAAAAAGTGACCATGGCATGGCTATGTTCCCACATAGTGCTATTATAGCACTTGTCTCTAGTGATATCTGTGTGCTCACTGTTCTGGGGCCCAATCACTGAGGCATCTGCTGGATGCACGTAGTTCCTCTGTGAAAATTCAATAAGGACTGGCTAGTGGACTGTCCGCAGTTAGTATGTGCATGTCTGGAACACCTGGTGGGGTGCAGCAGGTACAATCTGACTGTGCCTTCTGCTGGTGAATGTCAGACTTTGTTGGGTGGCAGCTGCAGTTTGGCATTACTGCTGGTCTGCTAGTGCCCTAGTAACAACTACAGATTTTGCCTACTGGTCCACCCCCCCTCCCCTCCCCTCCCCTAGATGACAGCCTTTGGCCAGCGGAACTGGGGTTGCTGGTCCCACAGGTATTATTCATGGCTGTGCCACATGTTCCTCTACTGCCACAATTACAAAAACACTGCAGGCCCTTTGGGGACAAGGGGCATATATTGTAAACCACTTTGACTAGGGGCAGGCAGTATATTGTCCATTGCTACATAAACCTCACACAAGTCTAGACACCCCTCTGCCCTGATAATAGGTGGCCATGGCAGCCGCATTGTAACACTGGGTATGCAGTATTCTGGGTGGGTCCTGGTCCACCAGGACTAGATGTGACTGGGGCATACAAATGGACACAGGGTGTCTTTAGGTTCCACTGCAGGGAACACTTACCACACACTGGTAGTGATGGGGATGTGCAGCAGAGCCTATCTCTAGCACCCCAGGTACTGCAGACCTGGTGCTGGGCGCCCATCCTCACCCTCAGGGTGAACATAGCACCTGCGCAGTGGCATGGTCTGTAGCTGCTCTATGCCAGTATCACACACTGTCAGTTCTTACCAAGCTGAGGTGCTGGAGAGGTGCATTCTCCATTTGGTGATCAGCTGTAGACTGCTGTTCTGCATGTGCATTGCATCATGGGTACTGGTGGGGTTACCCTATTCTGGCACACACAGAAGACATTTTGTGCGGTGACCTGCAGTCTTTCTGTATCCAGCCATTGCTGTGCAAAGAACCATGGAGGTGTAGCCTACTGGTTAATACAATGACTCCCTAGGCAGGAGTCATGGGTTCAGTTCCTCTTTGTTCTCTTTTTTTATGCCTGTCCTACTCAAATCATTTTCATGCCTGTAACAGTCACATCTCTGCAGATCTGTGCTGCCAGCCCATAATAGCCTCACCTCAGTTGCCAACCATCCTTCAGCCCATCTATCTGCCTCTGTCAGCTGTGTACAGTCCTGTCTTCTTGTGCAGGCTGCTACCCCATGTCCTGCACTGGTACCCTTTTCTGCAATGTGGCTCTTCATGCTTGCCTGTCCTGTGCCTGATCTGCATGGCACCACTACTCCTCTGTCCTCCTATCATTGCAAATATCCTACCACCTCTGCCTCCACCGGGGGACACGTATTCCCATCCTCTGCCACCCACTGTCATTGCAGCACTTTACATTGCCAACACCCTGTGCATCGATACAGCTGCCTCCAACATGTCTGTCCACTTTACTGGCTGCCACATAGGATGCCTGCAAATATGGCAGGTCCATCAGCTCCCACCCCTCCTTCCTTCCATCACTTGTTCATTGCCTTTCCTTGGTGCTCTATCTTGTGTTAGGGTTATAGCTATTTTTATGCCTTACAGTTCATGCTTGTCAACTTGAAGCACCTTACAGCCCCCTTAGGACACCTTACGTTAGAGCACCTTACTGCCCATAGGGCATCTTAACTTAAGGCACCTTAACCTAAGGTGCCTTGCGTTAAGGTGCCCTAAGGGCTTTAAGGTGCCCTAAGGGCTTTAAGGTGCCTTAACCTAAGGTGCCTTAAGCTAAGGCACCTTAACATACTTAGGGCACCTTAACCTAAGGTGCCTTAGGTTAAGGTGCCCTAAGGGCTTTAAGGTGCCCTAACTTAAGGCACCTTAAGTCAAGGTCCCTAAGGGCTTTAAGGCACCTTAGCTTAAGGCACCTTGACTTCAGGTGCCTTAAGTTAACGCGCCTTAAGTTAGGGTGCCTTAAAGCACCTTTGGGCACCTTGTCAGCCTTAACGTGCCCTGTTTGTCACCTTAACGTGCAATGTCCCATTAACGTGCATCAAATGGCCAAGGCGCCCTTTAGCACACGTTAAACAGCCCATTGCTCCCTTTACACCGGAACGCCCCCTACCTGCCCACTGCCTTATATAGCTTCAGGTACCTTAACGCTTCACTTACCGCTGGTAATTTTACCGCAGTTTAGTAAACATACCCCTTAGTCTCACAGTCCTACTCTTAATTTCTTAGTCCCCTCTATTCCCCATCTAATCCACAAGTCCTCAATGTGACACTCTATCCAGCCCTGATTTCTCACTTATAATCCCACCCAAACCTTAACTTTATAATCCCAAAACCCAGTTTGTCATCTTCTGTTCTCCCAACTAATCCCAGATTCTCCACCTGTCTGAATTCCTGCTCAACTATATCCCCATGTTCCCAGTATCTACTCTCTTGTTTTTTCTCCCCTTTCTCCAGCATCAATCAATTCTGCCTTCTCCCCATATCTCTTTCTTCCTTTCCCCTGCATTGTATGATTACTTCCTTCTCCTATACTCTTTGATCCTATCTTTCTTCCTCCTTATTCCTGTATCTATTCCTCTGCATACACCTTTCATTCTCCCATCACCCCACACTATCTCTCCTCCTTTCTCTTTTCACTCCCCCAGCATCAGCAGGTATGGGGAGAGGTGACCTGCACGGAGCGGCAGGTGCACCTACTCTTGTCATCTCGATGGGCAGACTAGGTGGACCATACTGGTCTATATCTGCTGTCATATACTATGTTATTATATAAGACAAAAGTTAGGAATAAGGATAGAATAGGGAAGGATAAAGAGACACAAGGGAACAAGGGATCAGGATCAACACAGTTAATGCCACCGAATAGCACTGGATGCCACCGCTATATACCCCAATGCTAATCAGTTAGCATTGGGACAGAGAGGAGGTGGCATCCATCGCTAACTCTGGCCTAACATTCATTGCATTAGCTAACCTGGCAGTGGCTCAATATTGCTGCTGCCCAGTTAGCCTTGTGGCAAGCCCGGATATTTAATATTGGGGCCAGATATGACCCTGTATTCAATGCAAAATGCAATGTGTGCCTTTGAGTCAGTCCTGACTCCTGGTGACCCAGAAGCTCCTGGGTTTTCTTGGCAGTGTCACCGGAAGTAGATTGCCAGGCCTTTCTTCCGAGGCAATGGAGGGTTAAGTGGCTTGCCCAAGGCCACAAGGCGTGCTAGTGGGAATCGAACCCTGGTTGCTTGGTTATCAAGCCAATGTTCTAACCACTAGGCTACTCCTCTACTCCACTCTGTATTCAATATCTGGGTTTAAATTTCAGCACCTGCAGCCTCCCAATATTTTTGTTGCCAATAGGGCTTTTGAAACATTTTTTAATTTTTTTTGAGGCAACCTGAAAGTTAAAAAGAAAAGGATCTAGGAGGGAATAGAGTTGGATTCTAACCCTCAATGAGATTCTGTAGGACTGATTGAATCTGCTGTCACATCAGGAGTCCCTACCCACACAATAATGAGAGATGAAGGTATGGACAGATGTCCAAGTTGTGACTTTGAAAACTCACTCCATGGAGGTTGTCGTCATGTGAGCCCTGATGCATCCATAGCTTAGACACTATGAGCTGTGACATGACCCTCAAGCGTCAGGCCTACTTGGGCATGTGCAGGAGATGCATTCTGCTGGCCAAATTGACAAAGTATGCTTCGTTATTTCAGCCCCACTCTGCTGAAGTCAAAAGAAACAAAAATCTGGGTGCACTTTAAGGGCTTTAATCTGCTGCAGATAGAAGGCCAAGGTTCTCTTGCAGTGTAACCTATGTAGCACTTTTTCTCTTTTGTGGAAAATGTTGAAAGGTGAAAAATCTTAGTGTAGGGTGATCTACTACTGAGATAACTGCACAAAAAACAATACCTTCCAGCTTAGAAACTTCAGTACACAGGTACTCAGTGGCTCAAAGAGACTTTTCATCAGTTGAAATAAAACCACATTAAGATCCCGTGACACAAGTGGTGGCTTAAGGGGAGGCTTCCATAGAAGCAAACCATGCATGAAGCATGGGTTTACCCTCTACATGTTGATGAAAAGCTCCAATTGCACTGAGGTAAATCCTTATGGAGTTAGTCTTTACACCAGCCTGCGAAAAGTGTAGAAGGTATTCAAGCAGTTTTGTATGGATCAGGAAAAAGGATCTAAGGCTTGACCTTCTTATCAGATGGTAAACATCTGCCATTTGAAAGCATAAGACCTTCTGGTAAAAACTCTTCTGGAAGCTAAGATGACATTGGATACCACAACTGGCAGGTTCAGAGAGTTGACTTCTAACCTCTCAGCATCCAAGCTGTATAAATCTCAGCAGTTTTTAGGAAATAAAGTTTGGATTTTTCCAGACAGGTCTAGATCTACTCAGGAGAGGAGGAAGAGGTTTATAGCAATGCTTAAAGAGCTCCAAGATTTAGGTACCTCTTTTGTGTTGTGTCTTCATTGCAAATGCTTGCTTAGGATGAATGATGTTAGATACTTCTTCTTTCAACCCTTGCAGCTTAGATTTTTCTTGGATTCTGGTTCACTTCTTGTCCAGATGTATACTCCAGTGAATTAAGGTCTATGATCTCTCTAAAACTTTCTTTAAATTTTGTAAAAGATTTTCCTTAAGATCCTCCCTTTATTGAGGGCTGACTTAGTGTTTATTGATTTCCTATGTACAATTAGTATAATACTCATAAATTGTTTAATAAGTATAAAAAAACTAAAAAAAAAGAGAGATATTATAATTACTGTGATATATTTAGGAGGTCATTCCAAAACACGAATAAGGAGTTTGTACGTGCGACAGGGACGTTTACCTGCTGAAAACGTCCCCGACTGTATTCTGAAACACTGTTGACGTGCACATCCACATGCTAGCATGGGGATCTACGAATATGGTGGGAGAGGGTGGATAGCATGGGGATCTACGAATATGGTGGGAGAGGGTGGAACGGGGGCATAGTTAGCCACAGAGACATATAAAGCATATTCAGGAAAGGCCCGTGTAAGTTTTAAATGTTCCCAACAGATTTCCACATTATTCCTGCAGAAATGTGGAATAAGCGCAGGACTAAGAAAATATTCTGCTCTGCTCCTCAGTGCGTCCCATATTGAAGAACGGTTGTGACAATTACGTTCTGAACTGTTGTGTCTGCAGTCTGGAAGAACACAAGATGCAGTTGTAAAGAACAGAAAGCAGAGGTAAGGGAAGGTTGTAAGGTAAAGAAAAATTAATAAACACCCTTACAGACATATGAAGAAGAGCATTTGTGTTTATGCTGGCTATGCTGACAATTGCTGTTTGTGCTAAAGGAGCAAAGCTAGGGTTCCCTAATATTTCCTATGTTCTGTAAACTGGGACTGGTGATGTAGGGATAGTATGTGAGTGAGTATGTCAAAGATTCTGTTTTGGGTGAGAAATGCAGATCAGATTTGTAGTCCTGGGATGCCATGCTATTATATTATACCAGCGGTTGTTTATAGATGCATGGCAGCTATATGTTTATTGTGACTGCAAGTGAGAGTGTGTGTGTGTGTGTGTGTGTATGTGTGTGGTCTGAGGGTTGCATGGGAGGATCTGGTGTGCTCATCTGCAGTTCTGGGGGACATGCATGCCTGGCCAGTACCTGGACTGTAGGGGTGACCGCAGCATCACGCCAGGTGCCAGTGTGATGGGGCAGCCATACATCAGCTGTGCCAGGCACTGGGAGACATGACTGATGTTGTGCCAACATCCTCAAGATTGTGCCATGAGGCCTACATCCTTCCCCAGTTCAGGATCTATGCAAGCTGCGAGACTGGTGATCTATTTGGAGGCTGGCTACCTGAGTATGACAACATAGGGATCCCCCCTCCCATTCCCACACAGGTCTGCCCAGGGGAACATTGCTACAAAGCAGACTATGGGAAGACAGACAGGGTTGCCCCACAGATAGCGGATGTGCACGGTCCAACATACGCCATGATAGGACAGGTGTAGCTGCTGTGAGAAATGCCAGTACCTAGAAATGGGGGAATCAGATGCCATAGCCAGAAGGCCATACTACTACTACTACTACTACTGATCATTTGTATAGTGCTACAAGACGTACACATCACGGCACAGACACACATAAACGATGGTCACTGCTCAGCAGAGCTTACAATCTAGTCAAGACAGACAACACAGCAGCTGTGGACAGGATACATTTAGAAGGAATGGTAAGAAGACACAAGGATTAGGCGGATCAGATCCAAAAGCATCAATGAAGAGGTAAGAATTCAGCCTGGATTTGAGAAGTGCCAGAGAAGAAGCCTGACATACAGATTCAGGTATGTGCCAGGCACAGGGAGCACCAAGATGAAAGGAGTGAAGTCTGGAGTTTGCAGTAGAAGAGAAGGGCACAGATAGAAGTGATCTAGAGCGGAGTTCCTGTGAGGGGTGCAGGGAGAGATAAATGAGGAACGGTAGTGCGGAGCAACAGAATGAGTGCACTTATAAACCTGAAAGAGTAGTTACTCACCTGTAACAGGTGTTCTCCAGGAGCAGCAGGAATCAGTCCTCACATATGGGTGTCATCGACGCCGATGAAGCCCCAGCGGAGCATTTTCCCAGCTTTCTATGAAAGCCTTTGGGAATGCAGGCACACATGCGCGGTTCCCTTCCCGCCTAAAGGTGCCATCTTACCTCAGTCAAATGACATAGCTAAGAACAGCACACAAAAAATGTAAAAACAAACTATGTACAACTGCAACTCCCAGGGGAGGAGGGAGGGTTGTGAGGACTGATTCCTGCTGCTCCTGGAGAACACCTGTTACAGGTGAGTAACTACTCTTTCTCCAGGACCAAGCAGGAAGTCAGTCCTCACATATGGGTGACTCCCTAGCTCTGGGCTACCAAGGAACCTAGGCTGAACAAGAGAACTCCCTCTAGTCCCAGCATCAAAGAAAGGCTTTTCACTGACACATCCTCCACCGGTAGCCCAGCAGAGGGCAGGAGTTGCCTAAACCTCAAAGAGATTCCGGAGTACTGCTTGGCCAAAAGCACTGTCCCTACGGGACTCCCTCTCCAGACAGTAATGGGCCGCAAAAGTCTGGCTTGAAGACCAAGTTGCAGCCCTGCAGATGTCTACCAAGGGCACAGAGCGGAGATGAGCCACTGAGGCAGCCATTGCCCTGACACGGTGGGCCGTGACCCGACCCTGCAAAGGAAGGTCAGCTGCCTTGTAAGCCCAGGTGATACAGTCAGCCACCCAGATGGACAAGGTACGCTTGGACACAGCCAACCCCAACTTATTAGGGCCAAAAGAGACGAAGAGCTGAGTAGCCCTTCTATGCCCCTGCGTACGGTCAAGGTAGAAGGATAAGGCCCTCCTACAATCCAGGGTATGCAGGACTGCTTCAGCCTGGCTTGCATGAGGCCTAGGGAAGAATGTTGGAAGAACCACCTCCTGGTTAAGGTGGAAGGAGGAGACAACTTTTGGGAGGAACTTTGGATGAGTCCTAAGGACTACCCTGTTCCCATAAAAGCGAGTGTAAGGCCTATCACAGACCAGGGCCTGAAGCTCACTCACTCGCCTAGCCGAGGTAAGGGCTATCAAGAAAAGTGTCTTCCAGGAGAGGAAGCGTAAAGGGCAAGTAGCCATCGGCTCAAAAGGTGGGCGAGTCAGTTGCTGCAAGACCACATTCAGCTCCCACTCAGGAGCAGGAGGACGGATTGGAGGCTTGAGTAAAAGCAAGCCCCTGAGAAAGCGGGACACCAAGGGGTGAACCGACAGAGAACGTCCTTCCACCAGTGAGTGGTGAGCTGCTAGAGCTGACAGGTGAACCCGAACAGAATTTGACTTAAGTCCCTGATTGGACAAGTGCAGTAAGTACTGAAGCACCACTGGTACAGTACAGGAGAAAGGGTCTTCTGTACGTAGCTGACACCACACAGAAAACCTTTTCCATTTGAGAGCATAGGTTTTCCTAGTGGACTGTTTCCTTGAGGCTAGGACAACCTCCTCAACCTCCTGAGGTAGGCCCCAGGGAGCCAAAACTACCCTTGCAGCCTCCAGGCCATCAAATTGAGAGCTTTGAGATTGGGGTGCAGAAGGGAACCCTGTTCCTGAGAGAGAAGGTCGGGTTGCAACCCCAGAGGCAGTGGGGGATCCACTGCCAGTTGAAGCAAAAGTGGAAACCAAGGCTGTCTCGGCCACCTGGGAGCCACCAGCAGGACCGAGGCCTTGTCCTGAAGAATCTTGAACAGAGTTCGGGCCACCAAGGGCGTGGGAGGAAACGCATACAGGAGGCCCTAAGACCAGGGAATCAGAAAAGCATCTGGTGCTACACGCAGAGGATGCGGCTGTCTGGAGCAAAACCGAGGCAGCTGTTTGTTCAGTGGGCTGGCAAACAGATCTATCAAAGGAAGACCCCATTTCAGGAAGATCTTCTGAACTACCAAAGGATGCAGCTGCCACTCGTGGGGGGCTGCAGAATTCTGCTCAACCTGTCGGCCAGGTAGTTTTCCTGGCCTGGAAGGTACACAGCCTTGAGGAGCATGTTGTGCTTGAGGGCAAATGAGCAAAGGTCCTGTGCCTCCTGACAAAGGAGCCTGGACCCAGTCCTGCCTTGCTTGTTCACATAAAACATGGCTACCTGGTTGTCTGTCTGAACCAGGACAGATTGATGAGCCAGGGCAGGAGAGAAAGCTTTGAGTGCTAATCGAATAGCCCTGAGTTCTAGGAGATTGATCTGCTGTGCGGCTTCCAGGGAGACCACAGGCCCTGGGTGCACTTGTTCAGACAATGAGCCCCCCAGCCCTGCAGGGAGGCGTCTGTGGTCAGTACCACCGTGTACCCAGGAATTTGAAAAGGCAACCCTTTCAGTAGATTGGGTGGGTGCAGCCACCAGTTGAGGGAGTCCAGAAAAGGTCTGGACACCCTTATCCTGTCTCTGAGGCTGCCTGTGGCCTGTGACCACTGACTCCGAAGACACCACTGTGCAGGCCGCATATGGAGCCTGGCATTGGGGGTTACATGAACTGTCGAAGCCATGTGGCCAAGCAGCCTCAGGCAGAGTCTGGCGGAGACCACTGATCCGCTAAGAAACTGTTTTGCTAAGTCCATCAGTCTTTGGACTCTGTCTTCTGGCAAGAATGCCTTTGCCAGGATAGAGTCCAACCTTGCCCCTATGAACTCCAAGTTCTGGGAGGGGAGCAAAGTGGACTTTGCGAAGTTTATTACAAACCCCAAGCCTTGAAGAAGAGCAATAGTTCTGAGGGTGGCCCGTCGGGCCTCCTGGCACGTCTGACCTCTGATGAGCCAGTCGTCTAGATAGGGAAAGACAAAGATGCCTTGATTTCTCAGGTAGGCCGTCACCACTGCCAGGCATTAGGTAGACTCTGGGAGCGGAGGTTAGGCCAAAAGGCAGTACTCTGTACTGATAATGGTTTCCTCCCACAATGAACCTGAGGTACTTTCTGTGGTCTGGATGAATGAGGATGTGAGTGTACGCATCCTTTAGATCTAAGGAGCATAGCCAATCTCCCTGCTGGAGGTAGGGCAGAAGTGTTCCAAGAGTAAGCATCTTGAACTTTTCTTTCTCTAGGAACTTGTTGAGGTTCCTGAGATCCAGAATAGGTCGAAGGCCACCGGCTCTTTTGGGTACTAGGAAATACCTGGAGTAGAACCCCTGACCTTGCAAGTGGGGAGGCACAGGCTCCACCTCCCTGTCCACCAACAGACCTTGGAGCTCCTGGAGGAGAAGATCTGTGTGCAGGGGAGGCTCCCCTGGAAAGTAGGGCAGAGGCAGTTGGTGAAAATGTAGGGCATAGCCCCTGTGGACTATATTCAACACCCAACTGTCCCCAGTTATGTGGGGCCACTGGTGGGCAAAGAGGGCGAGGTGACCTCCTGTGCAGGGTTGGGAGAGCAGGGACTGAGAGGCTACACTCAAGGAGTCAAAAAACCCCACCCTGCTGAGTGGGAGCAGGGGCCGGAGGCTTGGGGGTCCTCTGCCTACGGGGCCCATTACCCTGCCCCTTGGCTTGCTGACCCTGGGGTGCAGCTTGGACAGCCTGATACTGAGGGTACTGTTTGTAGGCAGTGCCCTTCCTCGGGTAAAAGGGCTTCTTACCCGAGGCCTTCTTCTTGTGAGAAGGGGCAGAGGTCATTCTAGACAGCCTTGTCCTTGTAAGGTGCTCAGTCTCGAGCTGTGCGGCCTTCTCAGCCATGGGCTTGCCAAAAAGGTTCTCACCTCGGCAAGGGACATCGACCAACTTGTCCTGAACCCATGGCTCGAGGTCCGATGACTGCAGCCATGCCTGGCGTCGAGCCGCGATGCCGGCTGCCGCAACTCGGGCCGAAGCCTCGAAGCCATCGTAGGCGGTGCGGGACATAAACTTCGAGCAGTCCCGAATCCCCGAGGACAAGGACTTGAATCTCTGCAAGGGCTCCCCGGAGAGACCAGCAGAGAACCCGGCCAGCTCCTTGGCCAGGTCTCGCAAGTACATGCCCATGTACAGCTGGTAAGACTGGACACGGCAAGCAAGCATCGAGCCCTGAAAGCACTTTCTTCCAACACCATCGAAGTTCTGGGCCTCCCTGCCGGGGGGCACCGCAGAGTGCATCTTCTGACTTTTCAGGCGATGCATGGCCGATTCCACCACCATGGAATGGTGTGGTAGCTGCGCCTTCTGAAAGCCAGGGCTCTTCCGGAGTCGATAAATCAAATCGACCCGCTTGCTTAGAACCGGCGCTGAGGCCGGTGCCTCCCACATCCGGAAGAGGAGCCGTTCCAGCATCAGAGGAACCGGGACAGTAAAGGCCTTCTTCGGAGGAGAGTCGTACTGCAGGGCCTCGAGCTCTTCGGCTCGAGGCTCTTCCTCGGGGTCCGCCAGGATAGCTAACGCGGTGGCCATATCCCGAACAAACTCCGAGAACCGGGTATCCTCCGGAGGGGATCTACTCCGGGGCTCAGACTGCGGTGAGTCCGACGGGACGCACCGAGTCTTGAATGTGTCGGGGGACTCCTCATCCTCCGTCTCCCAGACGGACTCATCCGATGAGGAGTCAGGATCCGACCCCGCGGGGCCCTGGGGCACCCGCCCCGACGCCGGAGGCACCGGCGTCGACGCCCTCGGTCCCGAACGGGAGGTCGAGGGAGACCGCGACCGAGGTCAACCTCGAGCCATCATGGACTCGAGTATCGGCTCGGTCTCCGGGGTCGACTTCGAAGTCGATGTCCCGGTGGTCGGGGCAGATGCGCCAGACAGGCTGGCCATCAGTGCCTGCTGCTGCTCCATGAAGGCAGACAGTCTGCACTCCAAGGCTGTCATCCTGAGACTCAGCTCGGGAGACGCAGCAGCCACCGACTCGGGCCCCGGCGGCGTCGGGTCCGACGTCGGCTCCCTGGGAGGAGAGTCCTCGAGGACCACAGGGCTTACGTGTCCAGCAGACTCCGGCTCCACACGAGGAACTTTGGCAGGGTTCTCTTGTTCCCGGGCCCAGGGCGACGGTCGGGGGTCTTAGACCTGGCCCTCGAGGAGCCAGAGACCTCCTCCTCCGATGCCCTCACGAGCCGCTTCTTCCTCTTGCGTTCCCGGTTGGGGGACCCCCTGTCCGAGGAGCTCCAACGGCGCTCGGGATCCAAATCCTGAGATGTCGAGGCCTCAGACGAGGTCCGGGACCGGCCGGAGGCTGAGTCTGATAAAAGCCTTTCTTTCTGCTGCTGGCGACTTTGAAGTGCCTTGGAAGACATCTTCCCACACGGTCCACACGTCTTAGGGTCGTGATCAGGACCAAGGCACCGAAGGCAGCAGTCGTGTGTGTCGGTGAGAGACATTAACTTCTTACACCGATCACACTTTTTAAAACTGCTGGAAGCTATCGGGGAAAAAAGAGTCCCCGCGAGGTCAAAGGACCGGCCTTCCAGGGAAAAGCAAAAAAAGGGCGCGAACGCCAGCCACGAAGGGCAAAAACCGAAAAAGAAGAATCGGGCTCAATACCAGTGTACCGAACCCGACGGGAGGGGAACCGGCGTCGAACCGGGAAGAAAAAATAGCGAGAATCACCGAAAAAATAACACTTTTATCTGGGATGACAGGACGCACGTCCGGTGGGCTTCTCGGAAAAAGAGAGACTGGGGTAAGATGGCACCTTTAGGCAGGAAGGGAACCGCGCATGCGTGCCTGCATTCCCAAAGGCTTTCATAAAAAGCTGGGGAAATGCTCCGCTTGGGCTTCATCGGCGTCGATGACACCCATATGTGAGGACTGACTTCCTCCTTGGTCCTGGAGAAGCATGAATACATTTGTCGCTCAGCAATATTATGCATCTTTTGGAGAACTGCAATGTTAGTTTCGGGTTTTTTGCACTTGGCATGGGTCCATCCTTAGCAGTTTAAATCGTGTTTGCAGAGATGACCAATACCAAATACCATTTAATGCAAGGTATGTCCTGATATACATGTTCGTATTTATAGTAGATTTTCTTATACCATATTAGGGTGCTCTGGGATTACCTAGCACTTTTCAAGGCTTGAGGAAGACTGGTATATGTTATATGGTCTAGGTTAAAGCAGCAGTCATTTGTCATTGGTATTTATGTCTAGTTTGCATTAGCAAACCACTGTCAGTGTGAAGAGCAACTTAGGAGATGCACGTTTTACTGAGGAGGTGTGGCGTCTGTGAATACAACCCTTAGAAGGGCAGGATCCGAAACATGTAGCTTTCCAGAATACGATGGGTATGGGGACGTCCAAAACATTTACCCGTGCCTCATAATATTTCTCTATTATATCGCATAGCCCATGCCTACACCCGACGTGGGCCTCTCGCTGGATGTGTGCACAGGCCGGCTGAATAGTGCTTTGCTCGTGCCGCACCGGACATGTCTATCTCCCTGATTCTGGACCCCTGGGCACGTCTAGACCTGCAGATGTGGAATTAGGTTCAAACGGGGCCCTTTTTAAATTTAGACATGTCTGCGGGCTGGACATGCATGTTACAGAATTGGGCTCCTTGTGAATATACTCAAGGAGCAGATATGAGGCGAAATGGCAGTACACAATACTGGACATGGTGTTTCCCCCCCACAAATCTAAGATACATTCTTTGAGTGGGATGTATCGAGATGTGTGCAGGAAACATGAAGATCCATGGAACATAGCCAATCTCCTTTTTGTAGATAGGGGAGGAGGCCGCCAAGATGAAGCATCTTGAACTTTTCAATTACAAGGAATTTGTTGAGATCTCAAAGATCCAAGATGGGGCGGTGTCCTCCTGTCTTTTTTGACACCAGGAAGTACCTCAAATAAAATTCTAGCCCCTCTTGTCCTGGTGGCATGGATTCAATGGCCTTGGCCTCGAGAAGGGCTAAAAATTTCCTTTAGAAATAACTCCTGGTGCATAGACACTCGATACACTGGTGTTGGAGGGCAATTTAGAGGTATCTCGAAAAATGTAATCTGTATTCCCAACAGAGGAAGAGTTAGAGGTGATTAGGGGCCTCTGATGAGCAAAGTAAGCGAGCCTCCCTCCCATTGGTACGGTGTCCATCTGAGGTACTGGGCAATTGTCTATATTCACCAGGAGCTAGTCATAACCCCGCCCCTGGTTTTGTATGGGGAGCCGGTTGGGGACTTAGGAGGTCTCTACTGCTTAGGATGGATGCAAGAGGCCTGGTTTGGTAGGGAGGAGCAGGGTGGAGGAGGATATCCACGCCTATCAGAGCAATAGACTCCAGGGCCAGCACAACCACTAGGAAAAATAGACAGTCACCTAGGCTGACAACTTGTGGAGGATGGCAAAGAGCAGAGAATTCAAAGCTAAACAATAGATCTTGACAACCAAGGGCAGTGTAAGGCTTAAGGTCTGCCTAGGGTGCCAACACCTTGAACCAACTCTGGACCAGCCCTGTCTGGGTGGAATTTGGACAGAGTGTGGATGGCGTGCACAAGTATTCATATAGATTAGTGGGTAGAAATTGTAGTATTTTATAATCTGAAACCCCCTAGAAGAAGAAGCTGGGTCAGAACTGGACCTGGAGTGTTTTCAAGATGTCATTTTGTTGTTTGAGCAATGTAGCAAACTCTGGGGTTCAGATCTATGAGTCTCCAAGCATCAATACTCATGGCAGATTATATCTCGATGCCATATCAAATATATCGTAGATCATTCAGACCACGTATTTCCCACAGTCCTGCCCTTAGCCCACTAAGGAATGGAAATTCACAGCTTTCTCTGGAGGAAGAAAGCTGGCATATTCTTCTATGCACACATGGTATTCCATAAGTGCATGCTCATGAAGAACCGGTAGGACACTACATGGGAAGTGTACGTGGTGTTCTGATAAAACTTTCTCCCAAAAAAATGTAGAGTCTGAGACTTTCTCCCTGGGGGTACCAAGGAGTGCAATTTGGAGCTCTTAGCTCTTTTGAAAGTGGATTTGACTACCAAAGAATGGTGGGGAAGCTGTAGCTTTTCAAATCTGGGAGCCTTTTGGAGCCTGTATTGGGGGGGTCGACCTTCTTATCATAGGAGCTACAGAGAGGGGGGTCTCTCATATGTTCAACTGTAGTTTTTTGAGGATGTAGTGCATGGGCACTCTCACTGCTTCCTTCGGGGGGGGGAGGGGGGAAATCAGTATATTGGAGGATGTCCTATTCTTTTACCCTGGGCTCCTCTCCTCTGTGTAGAAAATAAATGGTGTGGCCTTAGCCATATCCCTTAAAAAATCATGGAAGGACATATACTGAGGAGTTGACTTGAAACACTCATGAGGAGCTGAGAGGTCTGATGGCAAT
The DNA here is from genome assembly GCA_033557465.1 of Ichthyophis bannanicus. Lineage (NCBI taxonomy): Eukaryota > Metazoa > Chordata > Amphibia > Gymnophiona > Ichthyophiidae > Ichthyophis > Ichthyophis bannanicus. The sequence goes on along the minus strand of CM066036.1, from coordinate 640,450,528 downwards.
TCTGAGGACCTCTGTTCCGAAGACTCAGAATCATAGTTGGCTTCCCAAGGGCACAGTTGGACTCTTACTCAGTCAGACGTAGAAGGCTCATATCTCCTCCAGGATGCATGGTGCACTGACTGGCTGCGATACCTTGGTGGTGATGCTTCTCCCGATGCACTGGACACCACTATCAGCAAGGCATCAGTTGGTGTCGAGGCCTGTCTGGGTCTCGATGATGACCCACCTTCCGCAAGCGATTTGAGGACTTCTAGAATCAGCTCACTGGTTTGCTGCTGCTGCTGCTTTGGAGATGTCAGCGCAAGGAGCTCTTACATGCAGAGCATCTTCATCAAATTCTCCTCTATCCTCCAAGCTAATTGCTCTTTGAGGGCTGCTACTAAAGAAGCCAAGGTGGACTCAGCAGACTTGGTCAGTGTCCTCAGTACTTTACAGGGTGTTTCGGTAAGCTCCTGACAGACTTTTGGAGTCCGGTGCAGCCTATCCAATGTCCCTTCAGAGTTGCTTCAGGGGGTGAAGTCATTCAAATCCCCTGTTCTCCTGGCATCATGCTCTGAAGAACTCTGATGCCGATGTACCCCAGCTTCCACTCGATACACATCATCAGTGGTTATTGAAGCCATCGAAGTAGAGAACAAATCCTTCCTCTTCTTCAGGGTAGAACTGGTAGGTGACTGATCCCTGGTTCCCTTACTGATGCTTGGCTCCAAGGTAGCTCAAGCACTCCTTGATGCCAATGCAACTCCAGAGTCCACAATGACGAATGCCTCCAATGGGCCGGTTTTAGAAGCACCAAAAGATGTGTGCACTTTTCCTCTCAACTATTATGATCTCGTTTTGTTATCTGTAAACAGAATGAACAAAGAGAGGTGGTAGGATGGGCCCCAGACATTTTAGGCACAGTTTATGGGTATCTGTGATGGACGTGAGCCTAAAGCAGTAGGCGCATTTCTTGAACTCACTAGCTAGTTTCTGGGACATTTCGACTGGAAAAATAGTCTTGATGAAATCAAATGATTCAATAATGAAATAATGCAAACATAAAAGAAAACAAGCAAGACTGGCCTTGTCCGAGCTGGAGGAAAATGAAAAGCAACTTGAAAATGACCATTAGCGCTAAAAGGGAAAAAAGAAGCGGCGGCAGGTAAAATAAAAGAAATGTATTCACTATTGCCAAATACAAAAACAAGCAAAACACTGCATGAGTAAATAAGGAATGAAACCCGTGGCACAGGCATGTCTGACTGGCTCTGTGAAAAAAGAGAGACTGAGCTCCACAGGCACAACAGCGGTAGGTGGGAACAGGCATGTATGTATAAACTGAGCTTTCTGAAATCTTCCAGAAAGAGAACTGAGAGAATTCCTGTGCGGACTCAGTCAGATGATATCACCTCATAAGCAATGTTCCCACTAAGCTGTGCTGAGTCCTCTGCTGGCATTCCTGCCAGTAGGGGGAGGTGCAAAGCAATCACGAAAATGATCACGCTTAGGATCGTGCAGCATAGGCAGATCCCCAGGGCCTGCCAATGCTGTGTGATCCTAAGCACAATCGCTTTTGTGATTGCTTTGCACCTCCCCCCACCAGCAGAAATGCAGGCGGAGGATTCAGTGTAACTTAGTGGGAACATTGCTCATAAATGAGCAGTTATCCTGCTTCTCCGCAAAGAACTTATTCCTTCACTTCTGCCACTCTGCCCTTCAACAGCTACTGTCACTTATGGCATCACAACTGTTTTGAAATGCAAGAGTAGGCACTTCCTGTATTCTCACAAGAAACAGAAAATGCCTGCTTTTTCATTTCAAACCCTCCCAGGATACCAGTGGCAGTACAGTGCTGGCTATAGAATGGTTATGGAGTGGCAGTAAAGGTACAAATTTCCATTATGAAGGGTGAGCTAGTGAGGCAGGCTTTTGTGCTCCTAAGCTCCAGCACCCTGAACCAGTGCGTTTGTTCACTCATTAAGCTGGTCCTAATGATCCTCATCTGAGATAGCTGTAGTACTCTACCTAAATTAATATAAGCTAATTTATTTATTTATTTAACAGCTTTTATATACCGCACTATTCATCATCAGCGCGGTTTACATTTTAACAACTTTGTACTTAAGCATAAAACATATGTCAAGTTTACAGGTAACAGGGAATGAAACATGGATAACTGGGGTTAAAATAAATAACAGAATTCACAACTAATGACCTCTAGGTGGCAGTTGTGGTTTTTGTATTAGGCAAGGTATATTTCTTTTCTTTTAGCTTTGGCACTTTGGGCCTTTAAGCTATGTCCTGAGTGAGGTGAGTGTGAACATAGAAGTTTTACCCACTCTTTTCTGTGTGCATGCAAGGATTAAATTGAGAAGCTTGCAGACTTTAGTTTGGATTACAAACATACAGGCCGATGCAGAAAGCCGGTACTGAAGTCACGCACTATTAGCTGTGTACACATCTGTAGTGTGCCAGTAGCATGAGACTTCAGCACTGGTATGCAGCAAAGGCATGTATGCAAATGAGCTGTGCCCAAAACATCGGCATAAAGTTGAAAGGAGGGGAGCCAACGCATATGCAAACAAGAGACACGCTATAAGTGGTCGCATACACATGCATATAAATGTCAAATGCTCACGTTATACACACGAGGCGTGCAGGTTCTTTTGGCACTCACCCCATAATAACCAATGCTATTTCACCCAAACATATTTTTTATGAAATTAGAACAAAGAAACCTAAAATAAAAAATGAATAATATAAATAAGTGCAAAACCCCCACCCCCCAAGGATCAGAAGCAAAAAACATTTCTTCTTGAGTGCCGAACATTTGCTTATACGCTGAAAAGGTATATGCAGAAAATTTTCACAACAATGGTAGCTGTTCATCCGTACATACTCTGAAAAGTCTTTCCCTACACAGGCAAGATGTTTAAGCCATCTCAGACCAGGCATAGAGATATTGGTGCTCCTGCTGGTTACATAGTTCTTTATACGTTTCTCTGCATTGGGCACAGATCTTTTTAACATGCCATTTTAACACAACCGTGGCTCATTTGTGTAATATTTAGATATGTTTGGTGTTACTGTGTGCACAAACTTTTCCTTTGCTGTTTACACGCATGTCAATCTCTTTTCTGCATTTGGCGTGGGGGAACTTGTGCGTATAGTTGCATTATCTGTGCGCGAAGGGCGCATTAGTCTTTCTGCATCGGCCCAATAAAGAAAAGAGTGTGGCAACCCCCAATCTGAGCTCAGCATGAGTAAAAAAGTTGAGTACTCCACCAGAGTAAATGATGGCAGATAAAGACCATCACAGCTCATTCAGTCTGCCCACTAAAGTGCTTCTACCTTGAGTTGTAACTACTGCTCCATGCGGGCTACCCCAACTTTTGTGCTTTTCCTTTGGGTTGTAACTGATGCACCGTGCAGGTTTTGAACTGCAAAAGTCATTACGTTTTGCTTTGAGGGGAATTGTACAACATGATTATTCACCTGTAGGAGTTGTTCTCCATGGACAGCAGGGAACATTTTCAGCTCCTTCCAGAAATGTTTAGAATGGACCAAGCGCCACAATGTTCTCATCTCCTGAGTCTGGTAAGAAGTTAATGCAAGGAGACATCTCCAAGGGAAGGGGGGAGGGCTGGGAGGACTTAGATGTCAATGGAGAACGCCTGCTACAGTGAGTAACCCTGTTTTTAACATGGACATGCAGAATAATGTCCTCACATATGGAAATCCTTAGCTATAGGCTGCCCCTAAAGGAAAAAGGAAAATAACAAAAAGTGTCTCAACTGTAGACTGTGAACATACAAAAGTTTTTGTTGGCAACAGGCCTTTTAAAGTATCTTCTCTGGATTTTTTCTTTTTTTTTTTCTTACAGAGGCAGCCTGAACAGAAAGAAATAAGCCTTGAAGGGATGGAGTTGGATTCTATTCTCTGAACAGACTTTGAAGAACGGATTGACCAAATCTGCTGTCACATCGAGAGTTCTATTCCAGACAATAGTGAGATGTGAATGCATGGACAGAAGTCCAAGTCGCAGCCTTGCAAATCCCTTCCATACTGCAAGTGGGCCACTGATGCAGTCATGGTTCGGTCATAGTGAGCTGTGATATGACCTTCAAGCATCAGACCTACCTGAGCATAAGCAAAAGAGAACAATCTGTTAGGCAAATTGAAAGAGAGTTTATGTTGACAGCACCCCCAATCTACCAGATTAAAAAGAACAAAAAGATGGGTGGACTTTCTATGGGTTTTAGTTCGCTCCAAATAGAAGATCGAGGCTCTCTTAACGTCCAATATGTGCAATATGCTCTCTCCCCTTGTGAGAATGGGATTTTGAGAAAAATGTTGTTGTTTTTTTTGTTTGTTTTTTTAAAAAATCTTTTATTTAAGGTTTTTCTTCCCTGAATACAAAACTAACAAAGGAAAACAAATCCAAGTAAACCAGATACTATTCAAACAAAGAATACACTAAAGAAAAATCAATACACATCAAGGAGAGATAATCAAGATATCAAAGAAAATACAAATAGTACTAGCAATTGAGAGTTTTACAACTCCACATAAGGGGGTCTTGCTCCCTTATGTGGAGTTGTAAAACTCTTAATTGCTAGTACTATTTGAGAAAAATGTTGATAGAACTATTAACTGACTAAGGTCAAATTCTGACACCATAAAAACATAAGAACATAAAATTTGCCATTCTGGGTCAGACCAAGGTCCATCAAGCCCAGTATCCTGTTTTCAACAGTGGCCAATCTAAGTCATAAGTACCTAGCAGTTTCCCCAAAAGACACAGGTTCCACAATGCTTGTATTGGGTCAAGCAGTGATTTCCTGGGTTCCTTCTTAATAATGGTTTTTGGACCTTTCCTCCAGGAACTTGTCCAAACCTTTTTTAAACCCAGCTACACTATCAGCTTTACTACATCCTCTGGTAACAAATTCCAGAGTCTGATTACACATTGAGTGAAAAAAATATTTTCTCTTATTAGTCTTAAATAGTTTACCCTGTAGCTTCATTGCACGCCCCCTAGTCTTTCTGTATTCTGATGATGTAAACAATCGATCAACGTTTACCCGTTCCACTCCAATCATTAATTTATAGACCTCTATCATATCTCCCCTCAGCTGTCTCTTTTCCAGGTTGAAGAGCCCTAACCTTTTTAGCCTGTCTTCATAGGGGTATCTTTCCATCCCCTTTACCATTTTGGTGGCTCTTCTCTGTACCTTTTCTAATAAGGCTATATACTTTTTAAGATACAGCGACCAGAATTGTACACAATGACACCTAAATCTTTTTCCTGGGTGGTGGTTCATAATGTGGAACCTTGCATCGTGTAACCATAGTTTGGGTTGTTCTTTCCTAGGTGCATAACTTTGCACTTGTCCACATTAAATTTCAGCTGCCATTTTGATGCCCCGTCTTCCAATTTATCAAGATCCTCTTGCAATTTTCCACAATCCTCATGGGAGTGGTCACCAAAACCTGGGCTTTTCATTGGTTCTTTGTCTCCATCAATCTGCTAGTAGGGGAATAGAACCCACTTGTCTGGACTGGTCTAGCAGGATGATATGGAATAACAAATTTACTTTAACGACTAGTAATTATATATCATGGGAAGACTATTTAGGAAAAGCAAGCTATGGGGTGGGTGGATGAGGGCGTAGGATGGGAGGGACAATAAGTGGAAAATATGCTTGGACTTTTAAACATACATAGTAACATAGTATATGACAGCAGATAATGACCAATATGGTCCATCTTATCTGCTTAGTAAGGTGACTACTTGGATTGTACCCGCCGCTTCCTGCAGGTCACCTCCCTTCATGCCTTTATTTAGAGTTTTACCCACCGCTCCATGCAGGTCATCCCCCCTGTTTCTTAAAGTATAAAAGATATTTGTTTATTTTGATTTTATCCTCTTGCTATAAAGGGATCCGCTGTGTCTGTCCCATGTCATTTTGAATTCCGTCACTGTATTTGCCCCCATCACCTCCATCAGGAAAGCATTTAAAAAATCCACCACCCTTTCAGTGAAAAAGTACTTCCTTATGTTGCTTTTTACTGCCTTGTAGCTTCATCTTATGCCCTCTAGTTTTATAGCTTCCCAATCTTTGAAAAAGGTTTGTTTGTTCATTAATACCTTTAAGTATTTAAAGGTCTATATCATAACTCCCCTGTCCTTCCTCTCCTCTAGGGTATACATATTTAGGTCTTCAAGTCTCTTCTCATACGTCTTTTAGCACAGGCCCCAAATCATTTCGGTAGTCTTCCACTCAACCTTTTTTTTAATATCTTTTGTGAGATATGGTCTCCAAAACTGAACACAATACCTTAAGTGAGGCCTCACCAACAACTTGTACTGGGGCATTAATTCCTCCTCCTTTCTGCTGATTATTCCTCTCTGTATGCAACCCAGCATCCTTCTGGCTTTGGCTACCACCTTGTCACATTGCTTCGCCACCTTGAGATCCTCAGATACTGCCATTCCAAGGTCCCTCTCCTGGTCGTGCAAACCAACCTCTCACCACCCTATCATGTACAAGTTTTTGGGATTTCTGCATTCCAAGTGCATGACTCTGCACTTTTTTGCATTAAATCTTAATTGCCAAGCATTAGACCATTCTTCCAGTTTTCATAGATCCTTCCTTATGTTGTCCACTCCCTCAGAAGTGTTCACTGTGTTGCATATTTTCATGTCATCTGCAAAAAGGCAGCTTTTTCCCTTCAATACTTCAGCAATATCATTCACAAATACATTAAACAGTATCAATTTTATTTTTATTTTATTTATTTATTTATTACATTCTCTTATATACCGCGCTATTCTGCATCAGTGCGGTTTACATCAAACAAACTGAAATTACATTGAACAGGGCATTATAACTTGGAGATAACTATTTTACAGGGAACATGGGCTATGGAGGGTTAAGTGGCTTGCCCAAGACCACAAGGAGCACCTGTGGGACTAGAAACCCCAGTCCTTCCGGCCCAAGGTTGCTGTCCTCTAGTGGGATTTGAACCCCCGACCTTCCGGCCTGAAGTACCTTGCCCCAACCACTAGGCCACTCCTCCTTCAATCCCAGGAGCAATCCCTGGGGCACGCCACTACTCACCTTCTTTTTATCTGAATGAGTTCTGTTGACCACCACCTTCTATCATTTGTCACTCAACTAATTTCTGATCCCATTCACCACCTTGGGACCCATCCCCAGGCTGCTCAGTTTATTGATAAGCCTCCTATAAGGAACAGTATCAAATGCTTTGGTGAAATCTTGGTATATCATATCCATTGCGCACTCTTGGATCTAGTTCTCTTGTCACCCAGTCAAAGAACTCAATCAATGTTGCCTTGGATCATGCAACCCATTGGTTTCTAGAAAATCCACTATTCTTTCAAAAGTGCCTTCATTACTTTTCCTGCCACCGAGGTAAGGCTTAATGGTCTATAGTTTGTCACCTTTTCCCTTTTACCACTTTTGTGAAGAGGTACCATATCAGCCCTTTTCCAGTCCTGTAGAACCTCACCCATCTCCAAGGATCTATTTAAAAATATCTTTTAAGTCTCTGCCAAAACCTCTCTGAGCTCTTTCAGTATCCTGGGATGTATTTCATCTGGTCCCATGGCTTTGTCCACTTTCAGTTTTGCAAGTTATTCAAACACATCATCTTCTGTGAATGGGTGGTATCTCTTCCATTCCCATTTGTATATTTGTCAATCATACATGGTTATTCTCCAGGATTTTTTTTATTGAATACAGAAGTATTTGTTTAGCATTTTTGCTTTTTCAATGTCACTTTCCACAAATCTGTCCTTGGCACTTTTGAGTCTTGCAGTTCCACCTCTGATCCCAAATCTCCCTTAAAAAAATTTTGCCTCCACAAATCTGTCCTTGGCACTTTTGAGTCTTGCAGTTCCACCTCTGATCCCAAATCTCCCTTAAAAAAGTTTTGCCTCCATGCTTCACATCTTTAGCCATCTTTTCTTCTGCCTTTGCTTTCTCTCTCTGTCTCTTTTGGCTTTATCCTGTATTCTTTTCCGTGGTTCCTCTTTTTGTGATCTTCTGAATTTTGTGAAAACTGTGTTTTTTGCCTTTATTTGTGCAGCCACTTCTTTGGACAACTATACAGGTTTCATTTTCTTTTTGTTTTTATTTACTTTCCTTACATCTATATCCGCTGCTTCTTTTATTGCCTCTTAGTTTAGCCCACTGTGATTCTACTTCCCTTATCTCTTCTCACTCTGCCAATTCTCCTTTGGGTACTTTCCCATTTTACTGAAGTCAGCGTTTTTGAAGTCTATGAGTTTGCTGTGATAGGACTGCCTTGGTTTTTACCTCAAACTACATTGTGTGATGATCACAGCTGCTTACATGGGCACCCACAGGACATTCAAATTATTATTGAAACAAAATGGTAATAAGCTACTGTTTGAATTTCTCAGAGATCCATGATGGGTAACTGTTAATTACTTGAGCCTAAAACTTTCTCATGTGCATGCCAAGGTGGCTCTTCTAAATGAACTATGTAATAAAGAATGAAATTTGGGCACTTTTATTTACAGCTACAGATTAAATTGAAGGTAAAGTGGTTGGAAAATATGGGTTTGGCAACAGAAATTAAGCTGGAGAAAGACACATACATTTCTTCAAAACAAACAATTTCAAACAACTTTTTCCTGCAACACAAGCAAAGACCGTACACATGGACTTCATCCAATGTATTGTACAAAAATCAAATTGACTACATCTGTGGAAAATCAACAATGGAAAAGCTCATTAACATCAACAAAGACAAAACCAGGAGCTGACTGTGATACAGATCACCAGCTAAAGACTACCTGCAAAATCAATTCACCGCTTTGGATGGAAATGACAGTGCACAGAAGACCTATGGGATAACATGAGGAACGTTATGCGTGAAGAAAGCAAAAAGTCTCTGAAAAAAATAAAAAAAACAAAATTGCTAAAATGGATTACCAAAGAAATTCTTTAAATTGCTCAGAAATGCAAAGAAGCTAAAGCTAGGTAATCATGAAACTTAACAGAGATTTCCAACATGCAGCAAGGCAAAACAAAAGGAAGTAGTGCAATGATGCATGTAAGGAAATAGAACCAGAAACTATCAGAGGAAGAACAAGATAAATAAAGAGAAAATTCCAGCCTTGAATTGGAATGTTAAAAGATGTTCAAGGAACCATGTTGAATGATGCTGAGAAGATCAAGAAAAGGTGGAAAGAATACAGAGTCATTAAGCCATAAAGTTCAAGTGGATCAACAGCCATTTTAAACTGTAAATTATGATCAGGAACCACTGGTGATAAAAGAAGACATTGAAGTAGCACTGAAAGTATTAGAAAAAAAAGCATTCCCACTGAAGTATCACAACAATCAGATGTAGCTGTTACTATACTTACAAGGCTGTGCCAGGAAATTTGGATGACAACATCCTGGCCAACTGATTGGAAAAGATTGTATTCATATAAATAGTGAAACTATGGAAATGATCACATAATCACTCTGATCCCTCACACCAGCAAGATTCTACTCAAGATCATTCAGTGAAGACTATACCTGGAACAAGAACTATACCTGGAACAAGAACTGCCTGAAATGCAAGCAGGTCTCAGGAAGGGTGAGGAACAAGAGACATCATCACAGATTTGAGATATGGAGAAATTAGACTTACCTGCTAATTGTTGTTCCTTGAGGAACTCCATCCCAGTCCCGCACCTCTGGGTAGTGCACCTCCTCACGCAGCTTGGAGACTGAGTATGTCAGATTCTGAAGCCACCAGTACTAATACCGCTGGCACCTCCCACCAGCTCCCAGTAACCTATTGACAAAGCAAACTCACAGGAGCAACAAATAAGTAGCCAAAGTAACCAACGAACAACCAACCTAACATCTACTTCCTCCCACATCCCCGGAGGAACTCCCCCCCCCCCCCCCCGAGAGGGAGAGAAAAAGAGAGAGCGCAAGAGAGCATGAAAGGCAGAAAAAAAGGCAAGAAAGACTGGTCTCCCGGATAATATCCGGTTATCGGCACGCTGCCAAAGAGAGCCAGAAGAGCCATGAACCACCCCTAAATGATGAAACTCCTGTGACTACCCATTGCCCCAGCACCCAAGCCTGCAGCAACTGAGTCAAAAACCAGCCCAAAAAACGGACATAGCAGAAAACCCGGGTGGAATCCGGGACTGGACTGGAGTTCCTCAAAGAACAACAATTAGCAGGTAAGTCTAATTTTGCTTTCCTTATTGTCCCTCCAGTACAGTTCTGCACCTCTAGGATGTAACAGAGCAGTAACTTAATGGGAGGGACCTGCCAGACCGGCACGCAAAAACGCCAACCAGAAACAGGCATCCCCGCCATCTGGACATCCAGATGATAATGCTTACTGAAGGTGTGTAGGGAGGATCAGGTAGCCGCCCTACAGATCTCTACCGTAGGCACCAAACTATACTCAGGCCACGAAGCTGCCTGAGCTCTAGTAGAATGGGCTTGCAACCCTAATGGCACATGTCACCCCTGCAAAATATAGGCTGACGCGATCGCTTCCTGAATCCATCTTGAAATGGAGACCTTAGCCACTGCTTCGCCCCTGCGCAGACCACCAAAGAGGATGAACAAGCGATCCGACTTGCGAAAGCTCTCCGACACTCTCAAATAACGTCTGAGAGCTCTCCTCACATCCAACAAGTGCAGGCTGTGGCAGGAGGCATTCTCCCCTGAGCCCCCCAGAACTGGCAAGGACACCGGCTGATTCACATGAAACACTGGAACCACTTTCAGCAGGAAAGACGGAACCGGACGCAACACCACCTTTTCCTGGGAAAAGGAAAGGAACAGCTCCTGGCAAGACAAGGCCTGTAACTCTGAGATTCTGCATGCAGAGCAGATCTCTACCAAGAAGACTATTTTCAGAGTTAAGTCCTTTAACGAGACCCGGCTCAACGGCTCAAAGAGCTCCCTAGTCAGCGCCGTAAGAACTAAATTGAGATCCCATGGCGGAATCACCACCCTACGTGGCAGACACAAAGAGGTCACCGCCCTCAGAAAATGCAACACATTCTGGGTGAGAGCCCAAGGACACACCCTGGACTTTTCCGCAATAACAAGCAATTGCCGCCAGTTGCAACCGCAACGAACTGGCAGCCAGGCCCTTATCAAACCCATCTTTCAAAAAAATCAAGATCTCCGGGACAGTGGCCGAGTTCAGTTGCGTCTGCTTCACTGCACATCAAGCTTCAAAAATACGCCAGACGCGGACATAGGCTAGTGAGGTTGATCTTTTCCTCCCCAACTGCAAGGTTGAGATCACGAGCCCCGAATACCCTTTCTGCCTCAACCTCGCCATTTCAAGGGCCAGGCCGTAAGCGAGAGTCGATTTACCTGAGGCATTCATAGTGGCCCCTGCAGGAGCAGGTCCTCCTGCACTGGAAGGCGCCATGGTCGACCGTCTAGGAGACACACTAAGTCCACGTACCATGGGCACCACAGCCAATCTGATGTGATCAGTATGACCCGCCCGCGATGTTCCCCAATTCGCTGCACCACTCGGCCTATGAGAGCCCAAGGGGGAAAGATGTACAGAAGGCCCTCCATGGGCCAATGCTGCAACAGCACATCCAGTCCCTCGGACATCCTCTCCCATCTCCTGCTGAAGAAGCGGCTTGCTTTGGCAGACCTGAACGTAGCCATCAGATCCATAATGGGTGTCCCCCATCTGCACACTATCTGCGCAAAGACTTCCGAGTGAAGCTCCCATTCCCTGGGGTCTATGTGAACCCGGCTTAGATAGTCCGCCACACCTTGGCTACTCCTGCGATGTGTGCCACTGACAACACCTGGAGCAGAGGCTCTGTCCAGTTGAACAACGTTTCTGTCTCCTCCTGGAGGGTCGCGCTGCCTGTGCTCCCTTGACGGTTGAGGTAAGCCACCATAGAAGCATTGTCTGACAGGACTCTGATCACCCTTCTTAGCAAGCTGGGCTCGAAGGCGCAGAGCGCCTGAGATACTCCCTGCAGTTTCAGCCGGTTGTTCGACCACCCAGCTTTCTGCTTGTTCCAGCTCCCTTGGGCAAAGAGCTACCCGCAATGGGCCCCCTAACCCACCAGACTGGCATCAGTCAGCACCAGGACCCACTGCGGCAGCTCGAGGGGCATGCCCGCCGCCAGTTTCTCTGGACAGAGCCTCCACTGGAGCGCCTCCCTGACCCCCTGCAGACAGGGAAGCTGCTGGGCCAGAGAATCCCTCTGGTGCGACCAGTGACGGAGCAAGGCCCTCTACAATGGACGCATGTGCGCTCTCGCCCATGGTACTACTTCCAGGGTGGCTGCCATCATTCCCAGCACAAGATGATACTCCGACCACCTCAAAAAACCACGCACTAAGTGATGCAGCTCCTGGGCCCGCTGCTCCGGCAGGAAGACTGTGCCCACTCGAGTGTCGAAGCGGACCCCCAAGTATTCCAGGACCTGAGAGGGGTTCAACCGGCTCTTGGCCATATTGACAACCCAACCGAGATTTTCTAGAAGCTGTACCACCCTGGCTGTAGCCCTCACACTCTCATTTCTGGACTTTGCCCGAATCAACCAGTTGTTGAGATAAGGGTGTACCAACACCCTTCTGAAGCGCCGCTGCCACCACAACCATCACCTTGGTGAATGTGCGAGGCGCTTGTCACCACTACAACCATCACCTTGGTGAATATGCGAGGTGCCGCTGCCAGACCGAACGGTAACGCCTGGAACTGGAAGTACCCCATAGGCACCACAAACCTTAGGAATTATTGATGGTCCGGCCTGATGGGAATGTGGAGGTACGCATTTGTAAGATCGAGGGACATCAAAAACTCCCCCTTTCTCGCCGCCACAATCACTGACCTTAAGGTTTCCATTCAAAAGTGCAGAACTCAAAGGCAACGGTTCACCCACTTGAGGTCCAGAATTGGGTGAAAGGACCCGTCCTTTTTGGGGACTTCAAAATAAATGGAGTACCAACCATAGCCGCACTGCTCTCGGGGGACAGGGACCACCGCTCTCAGCTGGAGCAGTCGAGACAGGGTCTCTTTTACCGCCACTGCTTTGTCTTGCGCCCTGCAGGGAGACAGGACAAAGGACTTGGTCACTGGACGGGCAAACCCGAGGGCATAACCATTGCGGATGATCTCCAGAACCCACAGCCTGGGCCCCCCTCGCTTAATTGTGCCTTTTTAAACCCCGAAGCAGAGGTACCAAGGAAACCTCTGCCCGCTCCTCAGAAACCTCTAAAACCTTGTCCTCGGGAGGGAAACCTCCCCCTCTGAAAACCGCCCAGGCGGGAGGTATAAAAACACCGGAAATCTCGTGCTTGGCCCCGATGCGCTGCCATGGTACGACCCGGCTTTGCCTTATCCTCCGGCAGGTGCACCCCTTTGGATTCCCCCAAGTCCTTGCCCAACTTGTCCAGGTGTTCCCCGAACAAAAGCTTCCCCTTAAAGGGGAGCTTACTAAGATGGGACTTGGAGGAGCTGTCCACTGCCCAATTCCGCAGCACAAACTCGGGGAAAAAAAGCCCCAGCGTGACCCCCCCCCCAAGCTTTGGGGGTCAGAGGAGCCGGGGACCAACAGAGCAATCCCTCCATGGCGGTGGAGGAGCCTCTAGCAGAGGGAGAACTTCTAGGGGGCCTGAACCCCCTGCACGGATGAAGGCGCGGGCTCCCTAGACTTATCCTGGAGCTCCTGTTCCATGTTGGCAGCCTTCGTAGTGCAGCCACAGCATACCCGATGGGTACCGCAGAGAAGACACTGCGGGCACGCAGACATTAGCACCAAACTTTTGTGCCCTGAACCTAATAAGCCCGAAGCCAAATAGGAGAAGAAGGGTTGCCAGTCTACCCCGTTGCCATTATACTTACTATTATTTTATTTATTTATTTATGTTTTTTAAACAGTCACAGCCCCGGAAGGGAAGACAGGAAACCAATTGTCCCCCAGAGGCCAAAGAGTGCTGTCAGCCCACCGAAATCCAGGCCCTCCGGCGGTGCTGTGCAAAAGCGCGGGAAACCGGACCATTACCCAGCCTAACCGCGCATTTACTGCCGCGTTCGCCATGAGGCGCGAGGCCTCACATACCAGCCTGGCCATGCCCCACTGGTACCTGGATGCCGGCTGCTTCCCTGCCAGTCACAGCCCCATAGTCTCCACTTCCTCACAGCGCCGATTCAGTCAGCCAAAAAATCCCAGCGCTCAGCCTACACACAGCTTCGGCACAAAGGGAGAGGACACGATGGCAGTTCCTCACCCGCTGACGGGATCGGGAGCCGCCAAAGCCCCGGCACTCCAGCAGATGCTCCAGACCCCCTCCATACAAACAAGAAGGGGGGGGGGTAAGAAGGAAGGGGGGGAATCTTCCTTCTGCCCTGTAAAAACAGAGACTTCACTCCTTGATTCTTTTTTTTTTAATTCCCAACTTTAAGCCCAAATAAAAAGAAGGCAAAGGCAATGGAAAGCAAGAAAAAACTTATCTAAATCTAGCTAAAGTTGCTCCTTATCTGTTCCTTCATTGAGCCCAGCACCTAGACTCACTACCACCTCCAGCTGCTTGGAGACTGAGCACACTTGGAGCTGGTGGGAGATGCCAGCAGTATTAGTACTGGTGGCTTCAGAATCTGACATGCTCAGTCTCCAAGCTGCGGGAGGATGTGCACTACCCAGAGATGTGGGACTGGAGGGACGATAAGGAACTATTTGTGTTTTATTGACTATAGCAAACCCTTTGATTGTGTAAATCATGAAAAACTATCAGACACCTTAAGAAGCATGGATATACCAGAACACCTAACAGTTCCCATGCAGAACCTTTACAAGCAACAGTTCAAATGGAACAAGGAGAAACAGAATGTTTTAAAATCAGCAGAGGTGTATGATAAAGCTACGGATTTTCTCCATACGTGTTTAATTTATATGCAGAACAAATCATCAGAGAAGCAGTTCGGTATGAAGACAACCGAATTGTGAAGACTGGTGGAAGACTCATCAACAATCTTTGCTATGCTGATAGTACCACGTTAGTGGCTGAAAATGAAGATGATCTGAAACATCTGTTATCAAGATTAAGGAACAGTCTTAAAATGTGCCTGCACCTTAACACAAAGACAACAACAATCTTGACCACTGAAAGAAGAAAGAAAGGAGAAAAACTGAAATAGTAGACAACTTTAAACCTGCTTTGATCAATAATCAATAAAAAGAAATGACAAACAATCAAAAAATCGAAAGATGTATTGCTCTTGGCAGAATGTCTATGAAGAACCTAGACAAGATTCTTAAATGCAGGGATGTATCTCTGCATACAAAGATTTGACTTATCCAAGCCATGGTATTTTCTATAATGTCATATAGATGCAAAACCTGGACAATGAAGAAGAAAGATAGGAAGTAAACTGGTGCCTTCAAATTATGGTGCCTGCAAAGAATACTGTGTATAATTATGATTATAATTATGATTGGCCATCGGACCACAGCTTGGGTTGAGCCCCGATCGGCAGCAAGGAGAAGAGCGGAGGGCTGCAAGCCCTCCTGCTCTCCAACTGGCAGCCAATCAGGGCCCAACCCAAGCAGGACACTATCTTTAAAGAAGAAGCGCCTCCCGGCGCCATCGGACCACAGCACACCACCTTGCTGAGCCCCGATCGGCAGCAAGAAGAAGAGCGGAGGGCTGCAACCCCTCTCGCTCTTCAACCGGCGGCCAATCAGGGCCCAACCCAAGCAGAACACCATCTTTAAAGAAGAAGCACCTCCGGGCACGCCCGCGCCTGAGGGCCCTAAGCTGCCACCATCAACCACCATCTCCATCTGCCTCCGGTCAGCATTCAAATGCTCAGTACCACAGTGAACACTAATACAACATACCGAACATCAGAGTCGACGATAGCCGCTGACACCAAACGTATGTACAATTCCAAACCTTTCTCATCTACACTATCTTAATATAAATCCGCAACCTATCTACGACTCAGGATACCAGTGAAGTCACAAACCTATAATCCCAAAGAAAAGCTCCATCTCGCATTACTCAAGAAACGACCCAAACCTCATAATGACTGATATCGTGCAGTACCATCACCACTGTTCCCTCTAAGCTGTGCGTGTGTGTGCGCGCACACACCTCGCCGAGCGAGCGCACATACTTTACAACAGAGCGCACAAAAATTACGGCTCTGATTCTGATAGAAAACAACACAGACGTCTTAAAATTTAAAAGTTATGATTGTAATTACTAGAAATTTCCCGCTTCATTTAGTAATCGTCAATTTTCATTTAATTTGATTAAAATCAATGTGGTGTACATACTGTATTCTGACGTGTAGTCAAATTTTAAAGTATATAACTCTGAGTGTCATTATGTGGCGCACAAAAATTTAACCTTCCTTCAAAAGCTGCAGACAGCTGATATTTTATGCGCACACAGCCTACAGAAAATTAGAGGGAACATTGACCATCACCCCAACATCCTTCACAGGAACACCAGCCAACCATAATTGGACACCCAGGAAACCCATCTACACAACGTACTGGCTCACAGTCGAGAGCCAACATACTGCCACCATACAGATTTGCAGCCTGAGACAGCACGAGACAGCCTGTGACTGAAATCATGAAGTGGATTCATGCCACCCTAATCCTTTCCTTTATTTCATCACTCCTTTTAAAACCAAACAGAGTTGCATACAACTGGAATAATTCAATACCAATCCTCCACAGACCTAGACAACTGCAATCTAATCAACCCCTCTTCTCCAACTCCCACAAAAGACCGTCCCGTCTCATCAGCATACACACCAATGGAACCTCCATACCAACCTCCACAACTAAGCAACATTCACAATCAATTAAGTGCTCTCTAATAAATGCCCGCTCCATTTGCAACAAAATTCACACCATTTCTGATTACATTCACGACCAAAAAGTAGAGATCATGTGCATAAATGAATCATGGCTCACCGAGGCAGACACCATCCTTCTAAATCAGCTCACCCCAACCAATGTGGAAGCTCACCAATCTACCAGATGAGGACATAGAGGAGAGGGTTCTCTCATTCTGGCAGAGAAACAGTTAAATCTCAAGCTCACCAGTAGCTTCTCCACCCCCACCCTCAACTCCATAACCCTGGAAAACAAAGACCTCATAATCTGTCTAATCTACAGAACTCCCTCACCCAACACTGAAGATCTCTCGAGCATAATTGAGCTGGCCAACAGTCACGCTAATAAAGGCAAGCTTCCAATACTTTTAGGCGACTTCAACCTGACCTCTTTAAACACAACCCAAGCTTAAGCATTCCTTGAAGCCTTATCCTCACTGGAACTCTCCCAGATTACCTCAACTCAAACGCACACCAGAGGGAACACCCTAGACCTGGTATTTGTACCTGCCACCCTCCGCTCTACTGTCTCCCCTATACCATGCCAAACAATCCCAGTACCATGGTCTGATCACTACATGATCCAATTTAATCTTCCCCTGGACACCTCTTACCACAGACCGAGTTTTTCAAACCCACCCAGACGCTTCAAAGAATTTAACAAAGAAACTCTACTCAACCAAACAATCCCCAACCTAGAATCTTCCTCTGAGGACCTCTCTCTACTGAAAGAAAATTGGAATAACACCTTTTCCCTATCTGCAACTGCTCCTCCAATCCCAAAAGCATCCAAGCATCAAAACAAATACCCATGGTACTGTCCAGAAATAAAACAAGCAAAGACCATCCTAAGAAGACCTGAAAAATGATGGAGGAGAACCAAAGCACAACATGACCAACAGATTTACACAACAAAACAGCGGGAATATAACAAATTAATCCTCAACCGGAAAAATCAACACCACTCAAACATAATCATGAGATCCCTAAACCGATCCAGAGAGCTCTTCGCCATAGTCAGAAACTTATCAAGATCCCCGCAAAGCCAAGAAATAAATGCTCTGACCCCCGAGACCTACGCAACCTTTCTCCAAAGCAAGCTATCCAGACCATAGACCCCTCCAATCCATCCTACCACTCTCACAGAAGGACAAAATCGACCAAACGCCTGGACCTCTTTCTACTCAGTCACTGAAGACCTCTGCATCAATCTCCTGAGAACCTTGAATACGTCCACATCCACTCTTGACCCATGTCCAACCCTGTGGATAAAAGCATTGGCACAAGAAGTTGCACCATCACTCCGCAAAATAATAAACTTATCCCTCACACAAGGATTTATGCCACCTCTGCTGAAAACCTCTTCAATAAGATCACTACTGAAGAACAACACCAACGACCCAACTTCTCCTGCCTCATATCGCCCCATATCCAGCATCCCGCTATTAGCCAAATTAATCGAGAAGATGGTTCAGTTCAAACTCCGAGATCACGTAGATGCATCTGCCCCACTGAACACTCAACAGCACGGATTCAGAGAGCGCCACAGGGTTGAAACATCATTAATATCCCTTCTGAACACTGTACTGAAAGGAATTGAAGACACCAAAAATGGATTTATTCTTATATTCATTGATATAACAGCTGCATTTGACTCCACAATCCATACCATACTTCTTGACAGGCTAAGTGAAATAGGACTAAGTGTCACACCGCTAACCTGGTTTCACTCCTACCTAGCGGACAGAAGATCACAAGTCAAGATAAATTCTGATACTTCAAAACCTTTTCCACTAACCCAAGGCCCCCCTCAAGGCTCCATACTCTTCGCTCTCCTCTTTAACTTGTACATACAGCCAGTATGCAAAATTTTACAGGAACACAAAATACATTACCATCTATACCAGGGGTTCTCAACCCTGTCCTCGGGCCCCACCTAGCCAGTCGGGTTTTCAGGATAACCACAATGAATATGCATGGGAGAGATTTGCATATAATGGAGGCAGTGTATGCAAATCTCTCTCATACATATTCATTGTGGTTATCCTGAAAACCCGACTGACTAGGTGGGTCCCGAGGACAGGGTTGAGAACCCCTGATCTATACGCTGATGATTTAATGATATATTCCATCTTAAATACCAAGAACCCCAACTATTCCCCCATAACATCCTGTATGTTAGCAATCACAGAATGGCTACTACAACGCAACCTGGAAATTAATTACAAGAAATCATCAGCTCTCATAATCACGAGAGACAAGACATTCAATCCCCCCGACAATCTACTAATAGGTAGCAGATCAATCTCCATCAAGAAAGAAGTTAAATACTTAGGAGTTTACATTGACCAGAGTCTCTATTTCCAGTCTTACATCAATAAAACTACAGCAAAGATATACTACAAAATGAAGTTCCTGCAGAATTTTCGACCGCTTCTAGACCAGAGCCACTTCCGCACAGTATGTCAGGCGCTAATCACACCGCACCTTGACTATTGTAATTTAATTCTCTATGGCTTACCTAAATGTTCAACACAAGTCTTGCAGATAGCCCAAAATGCAGCAGCTCGTCTAATCACCAAAGCTAACAAACAAGCTCACATTTCCCCGATACTTGAATTGCTCCATTGGCGCCCCATCAGTGCGAGAAAAAAATACAAGGTACTAACGATTGCATTTAAAATACTCCATGAGCAATCTGCTGTCTAAAAACCCTAATTAAAAGACTCCCTGACAATAGATCAAGAAGGACACCACACCAAAACTCCCTGGCAACTCCCAAGACACCCACAAGCACCCTCCAGAACACTCTACTCAGAGTATTTGAGCTCTCCATCCCAACTTTATGGAACTCCCTCCCTCATCACCGGAGAACCACCATGGATATTACAGACTTCAGAAAAGCCTTGAAGACCCACCTCTTCTCTGAGCATTTCAAGCCCTTACATCTTAACTAATGGCAAGATTGTAACAAATGTTAAAAATCCAACTCCTCAGGAAATCTTTGAGTCCATTATGTTAATAGTTATATTATGATTACAAATAAGTTAACTGTTATTGTAAATAGTTCCTAAAGTTCTGTGTATACAAAGTTATGTTCCATGTAAACCGCTTTGAGAATATGAAAGGCGGTATATAAAAAATGTTAAATAAATAAAAATAAATGAATGATGGACTGCCTAAAGAACCAATCGGTCGGTACTAGAGAAGATCAAACCTAAGCTTTCTTGAGAAGCTCAAATCACAAGATTTCGATTTTCATGCTTTGGATACATCATGCGAAGAGAAAGACATCATGCTTGGCAAGGTTGAAAGTCAGCACAAAAGAGGAAGGCCAACAATATGATGGACGATACAATAATAGCAGATATGGATGCCAGTCTATCAATAACTAGCCACCTGACTGAAGACCAAACACAATTTAGGACTATTATCCAGAGGACCGCCATGAGTTGACATTGACTCAATGGCACTTAACAAGACAAATAAAACTGCAGGCAGCAAAAGCTAGCTATAATCTATTAAGCTACTAAAACCTCTGCATAGAGTATAGCAATTTTAAAGGAGCAGTTATGCCAGGACAATTTTCAGAAAAAAAGCAGATAACCAAGAAGAAAAAAGAAGGCTAGTTTTGAGCAACTAAGGCAATTAGGGAGAAAGAAAATTGGCAGTCAGAAACTTTCCAAAATTAAGCAAACTGGATTAGTTTGAGGAGTTTCCCTCCAACTATTTTAAATGCTGGCCTCTTTTTTTCCTTTAATTGCTCAACCGAGACGTTTGCTGGGCAATTGTTAACTACTTGAGCCGAGCCCTTTCTCAGGTACAAGTCAAAGTA
This sequence comes from Ichthyophis bannanicus, assembly GCA_033557465.1. Lineage (NCBI taxonomy): Eukaryota > Metazoa > Chordata > Amphibia > Gymnophiona > Ichthyophiidae > Ichthyophis > Ichthyophis bannanicus. Next base: position 640,429,794 of record CM066036.1, on the reverse strand, counting down.
GCTTTTCTAAAACTACTATGCAGTAATGGTGGAAATTTGGGCACTTTCATTTATAGGTACAAATTGCATTATAGGCAGAAAAAGCTAGCTATAATCTATAAAGCAACCAACAATTCTATATAGACAGTGTAGCCATTTTAAAGGAGCAAAATTAAGACAGGGCAATTTTTAAAAATGAGCAAAGTTAAGCCAGGACATGCTGATGAATATGTTTTTGTGAATGTAAGAAAACAAGGAGTGGAGGAGTAGCCTAGTGCTAGAGCAATTGCCTAGTACCCAGAGTTTGATCCCCACTGGTGCTCCTTGTGATCTTGGGCAAGTCACTTTACCCTCCATTGCCTGGGAAGAAAAGGCTGGCAATCTACTTCCAGTGATACACTGCCAAGAAAACCCAGAGGTAGCTGGGTCGCCAAGAGTCAACACTGACTTGATGGCACTAAAAAAAAGAAAAGTTTATTTGTTTATTTATTTCATCATATGTAGACTGTGGATCTTATATATCCTCCGCTGTTCATTAACCTTGAGGATGATATACTGAACTGGGATAACATGGACTACTATTTCATATTAAATATCTCATGGAAACAGCCCATGGCAGTGAAATGCAAATCAGTTCCACGGTAAACATCACATGCTAGCGTTAATACAAAAAAATGTAACCATTACCTTCTTGAGGTGTAGTCACTGTAAATTTCTTAAATTTAGGCTGTATTTGCATTCACATGTTTTAACATGCAATATTTACCTAGGTACCATAGGTAACAGAGCTGAACTGTACAGATTCTGCATGGATGTTTATGATAGATAAATAACAAGTTAACACATTTGCAAATATTGGAAAAGGTTAATGCATTGGCCTCTTTGCTTATCTTCCTATATTTGTCATTTTAGCACCTCCTGAATTTGGCAAACTTCAAACTTTTCCTAGCTGGAGAAAGAACATTTTCTGAAGTGGAGCTGACCACAAAATCTGAAGTTGGATTATCATAGATTATTGGCTTGCAAGGATGGGCTACAGCTAGCATTGGATGCTTATTTCATTTTGCAAAATTACATTCTTTGCTGTGTGATTTTTTAAAGTAAATTTAAAGATCAACAGATGTAAGAGAAAACCAAATGGCATAGCCTCTGAGTCATCAATACTGTGTAATAAATTGATAGTGTGACTTTATAACTGCAACTCAAAGCAAGTGCTCTAATTTACTAGCTGGGCATTTCACCAGGGAACTGAACTCAGAATTTCTTCTTAACATTGATTGTAAGGAATCTTTTGATAATGAGATTACTAATATGAAGCTTCAGATATTCAAACGTGCAAGTTTAATATTATGTAGGCTCATATGTAAAACTGCACTAATTACATTTCATTTTTCATTCTTGCACCCATTTGCAGAAAGGCTTACAAAGAAAGCAATTATGATAATTCATTGTAAAAGAAGCTAAGAATTGCAAGAGTTGTGGTTATCCTTAGCTTGACTAGATTTCCTTCACATTGCCCTTTGTAACTTTACAAAAGTGGATCGTAAACTAAATAAAAATAGTAAAGCAAAGCAAATAAAGCAAGTTTCAAATTAAACCTAAAGCTTAACAATGGGAACATGCCACTTACAGAGACTTAACGATGGAGAAACTACAAATCATCTGCTGCACTGGATTGAATTAACATCTCCACAGTGCCAATAGTGGGAAGAGAAGTGACAGAGCCAACGAAAGAACCGAGATGGGCAGATTTATCTTCAGCTCAGTATGAGTGTCATTAATTAAGCCATAACTGAGCTAGACACCAAAGTGCTAAATGTTCTGATTGTGAGAACTCAGTATAGCCTATCACTCTGCAACCAAATGGTCCTATACAACAGACCAAAGTAAATATAAGCATCCAGTGCTTCACCTTAAAATCTGAGGAGCAGACTTAGCACGTTCCACTTACTATTCAGCATATGAAGAAGAATATTTAAATTCAGTAACCGAGGTATCCGGATGCCCCAACCCGTCATCCCCCCCCCCCCATCCCTTTCCTCCCACCACCCCTTGACCCTTCTGACAAAGACAAGCAGACATCAGGTAGTGGTGCAATTGCTTGGTCGCAGCTTTTATTTAAAGGTATTAAAACACCGGCCCAACATGAGCCCAAATCAACATTCATAACAATAACCAAAACACCGCCCCCCCCACCCGTCCTCCGGATGATGCTCCCACCAGCCATTTCTAGCAAAGTGGTGCATCATCCACACCCCCCTTTTTCCCCTACCGCCCGCCTCGCCATGTTATTAGCAAAGGCCGGCTCAAGGGTTGCCAATTTCCGGGCAGAGACCCCCAGCCGGGACGTCTCCCCCAACGAAAAGAATAGTGCCGCTCCCGTGGAAAGCGGCATAAAGCTGACATGCCCCGCCGGGTCAGCGAGCACCTGCTCGCCACCCCGCCCCAACCCTAAGCGATGAGTCCCCCACCAGCTGCAACGCCCTATTTTCTCCCCCCAGCCTAAAACAACGGGAGGGAGGGAGGGAAACCTGCCGGCAGCGTGAGCAACCAGAAAGAGGGAGGACGCCTCCCGGAGCTCCCTCGTTGCTCGCGCTGCCCCCGCCCACTGACCGCCCGCGCGGTCCAATCACCGGGCTCCACCTTCGAGCGTGGAGCCCGAGCGCGGAAGCCCCGCCCGCTGCGAACCGGGGCTGACCCCCACCCCCCACCCCAGGAGACAGGCCTGCCACGCGGTCGGGCCCCGGGAACCCGGTTACTGGGCCGGCCGCTGGACCGGGGCCCGGCAGCACAGCCCGTACTAACCGAGGTATCCGGATGCCCCAACCCTTCATCCCCCCCCATCCCTTTCCTCCCACCACCCCTTGACCCTTCTGACAAAGACAAGCAGACATCAGGTAGTGGTGCAATTGCTTGGTCGCAGCTTTTATTTAAAGGTATTAAAACACCGGCCCAACATGAGCCCAAATCAACATTCATAACAATAACCAAAACACCCCCCACCCACCCGTCCTCCGGATGACGCTCCCACCAGCCATTTCTAGCAAAGTGGTGCATCATCCACACCCCCCTTTTTCCCCTACCGCCCGCCTCGCCATGTTATTAGCAAAGGCCGGCTCAAGGGTTGCCAATTTCCAGGCAGAGACCCCCATCCGGGACGTCTCCCCCAACGAAAAGAATAGTGCCGCTCCCGTGGAAAGCGGCATAAAGCTGACATGCCCCGCCAGGTCAGCGAGCACCTCCTCGCCACCCCACCACCGGCACGAAGGTAGGCTACTATCCTTGCGCTGCCCCCACCACCGAAAGCTGCGACCAGCACCAAGACTCCAATGCCTCCTGCCAGTCATTTAAAAGCAAGTCCTGTCCCACCGGGGAAAGATGCACCCCATTGAGCCGATATAGACCGGCACAGGAAACATCCGCCCAAGGGTGCAGGACCTGAAGTCCCCCCGTCTGCTGAACCCAGCGTCCAATCTGCCTGTTAATCTTAACCAGGCCCCTCGACCAGCGCCGCTGGGTCCAACAAGCCGGACAGGGCACGATGTCTGACCAAATAATAGCCACCCCCGGGAGGAGCTCCCGCAAATGAGCAATGTCTCTCTGTACAGTCTGGATGAGCTGCCGGCAAGACCAAGCCACCAGGTCATTGCCGCCCAGGTGGAGCAGCAACCCCACCGGCCGCCGCCGCAGTCCAATCTCCGCCTGGACCCGAGTCAAGAGCTGCCTCCAGTGCATGCCACGTTGACCCATCCAGCACAGCCACACTCCAGATGTGGCGAGACCAAGATGGGCACCCAACGGCCGGACCGCTGCCCGACGCTCCGCCCAGTAGACGAAGGAGTGCCCAATGATCCACCAGTCACTGGAGCACACACCATCTGAAAGCAGAAAAAAGCGGACTGCCACCAGCAGGCAACTCTGAAATAGGAAGAAGACATTAGTAGCCCCCCAAGCCCCCCCCCCCCAACAAGGGACCCAAACCCTGACGCCCGCAGGCTCTAGACCGCACCACCGGGAGCCGACGGGCGCACGTACCCAGCATAAGCCCCCGAACGCCACCTGCCAATGCGCTGAATAACCTGAGCGTCCAAACCCGCAGCCGCCGCACTAGTGGCCGCCCCGATACGGAACGAATGCAAAGCATACCAGCGGTCGGCGCAACCCAAGGCACACAGCACCAGACGCAGCACGGCCGTGAACTGGAACTGAGTCACCGGGTTGCCATCCGCGTGGATGAAAAAATAGCCACACGCCGCCGACCGCCGCTGAACGTAGGTGCACAGCGCACGAACCGGGCAGGATAACAAGGGAGGGATGGGACTTAAGAGGACCCAGCTCCCCTTCCCAGACTGATCAGTCTTCGAACGCGGTATAAAAATCCGTGCCTGTTCCGCGTCCACCCGAACGTGCGAAACGTCGAGCCCGCCAAACGCCCCGCACCGGGCGGAGCGGGGAACAAGCTCGGATACCCGAAATGCACCAAAGAAAGCCGTGGTAAACAACGCATGAAACAAGACGGCCTCAAAACCAGAGGCCACCAGGCGCGGTAAGGCCTCGCAGATTCGCAGTAGAAGCTCATGCGAAACCGGGAGCCTCCAGTCCCGCAATGCAGGATGCACCCGAGCCCAGCCCGCCAGCAACCGCCGAACCAGAAAGGACATGCAAGGGTTACCCCAGCCAGCGGCCTTACAAAAGAAGGAAAACCCCGCCAATGCTCCGATGACCGCCGACCGAGCCCAGCCCTCCTTCTTAGCCGACAAAACAAACCGGCCGACAAGTCCGTCGGGTACCACCCCCCCTGACCAACCCTGCACACGAAGGAATGCACTCACCTGTGAGTAGCCCCGCCGGTAAGACGCCCAGGTACTGCGTGCCACCGACGCGGCCAACAAGGACATCACTTCAGGGTCCCAACTGTCCAGAGATGGTCCGGGACCCGTGAGGCCAGCTCGTCCGCACCCGGGGCCAGTCGCCGGAACAGTGCCCACTGAAAGCGTCAGCAATGGAATTCTGGGCGCCCGGCACATGCCGCGCTTGAGCGGTGACATTCAGACGCAAGCAGGCCAACACGAACACCCGCTTCAGCGCAGCTACACGCGGACAACGAGGCGCGTGCCGGTTAATGACCTCAACCACTGTGGCATTGTCACACCAGAACACCACCCGCCGGTCACGCAGCTTGTCCGGCCATATCCAGAAAACCGCCACGATCGGGAAGAGCTCCAAGAAGGTGATGTTCCGAGTCAAACCGGAACGAACCCAATCCGCCGGCCAAGGCTCCGCGCACCAGGCGCCGTGACAGAAAGCACCGAAGCCAGAACTGCCAGCTGCATCGGTAAACAACTGCAGATCGACATTCGAGAGCTCAGGCAACTGAAGCACGTAGCAACCATCGAAACCAACGAGGAACGCATCCCAAATCCGCAAATCCTCCCGCATCCCTGCAGAGACCCGGATCCGATGATGAGGGAGACGGAGGCCCGCCATCGCCAAAGATAAGCGCCGCACAAAGGGGCGCCCCATGGGAAGAACACGGCAAGCAAAATTGAGGTGCCCAAGCAACGACTGAAGGACCCGTAGGGAAAACTTAGCGGCGGAGCCGACCGAAGCCACCAGTTCACGCAGCCGCTGGACCTTCGGCGCCGGCAAACGTACTACCATCGCGACTGTATCAATCTCAATGCCCAAAAAGGTGAGGCAGGTGACCGGCCCCACCGTTTTCTCGGCCGCAATAGGAATACCAAAGTCAACGGACAAGCCCAGGAAAGTCCGCAGGAGAGTGGAACACGTAGAAGTCCGCTCCGGCCCGACAAACAGGAAATCATCGAGGTAGTGCACCATGCTAGAGACCCCCGACTGCCGCTCGACCACCCAATGCAAGAATGTGCTGAAGGCCTCGAAATAGGCGCAGGAGATCGAGCAACCCATAGGCATGCATTTATCGAAGTAGAATTGCGCCTCGAAGCGAAAGCCGAGCAAAGGGAAAGCCGCAGGATGGACCGGCAGTAAACGAAAAGCCGATTCGATGTCCACCTTGGCGAGCAACGCTCCAGGCCCACACTGGCGCACCAAGGAAACGGCCGCATTGAAGGAAGCGTAACGTACCGTACAGAGCTCGCGGGGTATGCGGTCGTTGACAGAATCACCCGGAGGGCAGGAGAGGTTGTGGATCAACCTGAACTTACCCGTCTCCTTCTTGGGAACCACCCCCAAGGGCGAAACCGTGAACGGGGAAAAGGGGGGCGCCGAAAAGGGGCCCGCAATCCTACCCAAAGCACACTCCTCCGAAATCTTCCTACGCACGAAATCGCCGTGTTCCCGCACCGAAGCAGCGTTCCAGAGCCCACCCCGTGCGGACGCACCTCGAACCAGGATACGGAAACCCCCCGAGAACCCCTCTAAAAGCAAAACGGCCGCCTGCCCATGACGAGACCGCCCGTACTCCACCAACCACGGATGCATCGCCTCGATCCGCACGGGCGTAGGGGCGAGACCCCCACCCCCGGCCTCACTTACCACCAGAGGGGGCTCCCGCGACCCCTTTTCGGCTACACTTAGTGGCCGCGTGGGCGCCCCGCACAAGGAACAGGCATGCTTAAATTTGCAGTCGGGAAAAGGGCAGGACGCCTTGTTGAAGCGCCAGCAGACGTCCCCCCCGACAGTTCCCCCTCGGGACTCGAAAGGAACGCCCCCCCGCCAGGACCTGAGCGGAGCCTCCCCTGCCAACCGCAGCACCCGATCCCCCAACTCGCCCTTTCACGGACATCTGGGTCAACCAAAGATTGATGTCCTTCGTCCCCCATGACAAGTGACAATTTTCTTCCATCTGATCCCGGAATTCCTCGTCATAATTCAACCAGGCCCACCCATCGTGAGCCTGGGACGCCGCCAAGATGTTGTCGGCATAAGCCAGTAAAGCCCCGTACTGATCCGGGAAATAGTGACCCCAGACACTCGCTAAACGCAAGAAGGCACGGGTCCAATTGAGCGTATTCCGGGAGGCCTTGCGGACCCTACCCGCCTTTTCGTCCTCCTGGCGCTTCTTCCTGCTCTCGCCAGAACGCTTCCGGCCCTCGAGCAGGCGGAAGATATCGATGTACCTGCGACGCTTGATTCGCCGGCGCAATTTACGCGGAACGCCCTCCCACAACTCTGCACAGCGGACGACTGAGGTCCCAACACCCGCCCCGGCGTCAGACGTCCCAGGCGCCGAACCACGGGAAGAGGCCGAGGACGACGTCGAGGAGGAGGAAGACGAAGACGCCCGCCGACAGCGGCGCCCCTGCCGGTGCTTGGCCCTCTTTGCCACAGGCAACCCGGGAACGGGAGCAAGGGCCCCTCCCACAACCCCACCGGATACCCCCGCATACTCACCAGTCCCGCTGGAAGCGTCCACCGGGGCACTCCCCGGAGACAGCCCAGGCGCCTCAGCCACCAGCACATTCACGGGACACGAAGGACCTGGACCGGCCCCCGCGGCAGAAGCAGCCATGGATGTCGCAGGTGTCGAATTCCGAGGGACCTGCGAAGAGAAAGAAGAAAACCCAGCAGCCAGAGCCGCAGGAGTACTAGGCGCTGCACGCGGCCCGGCTCCCCAGCCTTGCGCCGAGGACCCCAGACCACCAGCATCCCAGGCCGCCGCACTCCCGGCTGCCCCATGGCCATCGCCGAACCAACCGCCCCAGCCCCCCCCCCCCCAGTGCCCCAGACCCCCCCATGGGACAGCCCCGAAAGCCCACGGGCCCGGGGGAGCGAGGAAGCCGGGAGGGGAAGGGGATCCCAGAGGAGAGGGGGAAGGGCACCCCACCACCGGAGATGGCAACAGGCCAGCAGGCCCGCCAACCACAGCGCCCGAGGACGAGCCAGCCAAGATCCCCGGGGACTCTGCCCCACCACCGGCCATGTGGCCAGAATCCGCCAGACCATCTAATGACGCTGAGGCACCGACACCCTCCACCCCCCCCGAGGGGTGGGACGGCGCACTGAGCGCGCACTCGGCCCCGTGGGGAACAGGAGGCACCCGAGCGGCCCCACGGGCAGCGCTACGCCCACGCCCCTGCCTGGCCCCCCGCAGGATACTGGGACCCGGGGAGGAGGGGCGCCCAGCCCTACCGCGGCCCGTCGGCGCGGCCCCACGCCGTACAGTTCCGTGCCCGCAAGCCAACCCCCGCAGCCCTTTGGCCGCACCTCGCCCAGGAATACGCCGAGCCATGCTCCCCCTAAGACCTGGGACTGCAAAGGGCTAAGGGCGGATCCCCTTAGCACCCTATTTGCTTTGCCCTTTCCCTTTCCCTTTTTTGTTTTTTTTGTTTTTTGTTTTTGTAATAGTCAAATATCTGTTAGTTAGATATTTTATCCTAAATCTTCCCTTTATATATATATATTTTTTTTTAACAATGAAGGCTATGAGGCCCGCCCCTCTATGATTTAAAATAAGGTGGTGTAAAATAGCTAAAGATGAGGAAGAGCTGCAGGGCGAAGCAACTAGCCCCCCCCCAGCAAAGACCCCCCCCTGTCCCCACCGGGACACGTACAGGCCACAGGGGAAGAGGAGCGCCGGTCGGGCGTCCACCACGTGGCTCTCCAACGGGAGAATTAATAAGTAATATGCCCGCGTTAAGGTTTGGGATTATGGGTTTTTTTTTTTTTTTGTAGTGTATGGTATAAGGAAGGGACGGCACAACGCGAGCCCCCCCAGCCGACCCAATACAAACCCCGGTACCCGGAGGAGAGGCCCGGATCCCCCCGCCGCGCAAAGACCAACCTGCCGGCAGCGCGAGCAACCAGAAAGAGGGAGGACGCCTCCCGGCGCTCCCTCGTTGCTCGCGCTGCCCCCGCCCACTGACCGCCCGCGCGGTCCAATCACCGGGCTCCACCTTCGAGCATGGAGCCCGAGCGCGGAAGCCCCGCCCGCTGCGAACCGGGGCTGACCCCTGCCCCCCACCCCAGGAGACAGGCCTGCCACGCGGTCGGGCCCCGGGAACCCGGTTACTGGGCCGGCCGCGGGACCGGGGCCCGGCGGCACAGCCCGTACATATGACCTCAATAACAATGGAACAAATTCTCTCCAAGTTTAGTTTAGTTCAATCAAGCATTTATATTCCGCTTAACAAAAGCTCAAGGTGGATTACAATAAACAATACTCAAGAATTTCAGTCATATAAAATTAAAAATCAAGAATCTAACAAAATCGCAATAATCAGAAATTACAAAATCACCTAAAGCGATCAACTGAGCAATACAATTAAATTTCAAATAAACTTCAATAGCTCCTATTCCAAAATTTTGTAAATTTATAAATTTTGTAAGTTTCTACATTTTTACAAAACTTCATATTCAGTTTGAAGTTCACAGGGTAACATATTCCATTTGCCAAAACTCTGCTGCGCAAACTAATCTTTTGCCACCCTCTATATACTCATATTACCCCTCTTCTCAAATCACTTCACTGGCTTCCTTTCCGTTTCCGTACCTAATTCAAGCTGCTTCTTCTGACCTATAAGTGCATTCACTCTTCTGCTCCTTACTACCTTTCCTCTCTCTCTACATCCCACCTCGTGAACTTCACTCTTCTACTGGCTTACTTCTCTCTTTGCCCTTGTCTTCTACTGCCAAATCCAGACTTCGGTCCTTTCATCTAGTTGCTCCTTATGCCTAGAAAAGGCTCCCTGAGTCTGTGCATCAGACTTCATCTCTGCCCTTTTTCAAGTCCATGCTGAAGGTTCACCTCTTTGAAGCTGCTTTTGGATCCTGACCTCTTATTCCTTATGTCCCCTCACCCTTCACTTTTCCCCTTATTCTTATGTTTTGTCTTGTCTGTCTTAATTAAATTGTAAGCTCTAATGAGTAGGGATCATCTTTATATATGTCTGTATAGCGCTGCGTATGCCTTGTAATGCTTTATAAATGTTTAAAAGTAGTAGTAGTGTTTGTAGAATCTGTCCACAAATTTTTTTTCTGAGTATAAACCTTCCTAAATTCTAAAGCAGAAGAAATTTTCAGTTTCTTGATGTGGATCTTTTTACTCAATCGACTAGATCCTGGCATGGATATCTATGAAGGTAAGTGGTGCAAGACCAGGAATGCATTTGAAAGCTAAACACAATAACTTAAAATATGTTTTGACTTTAAGGGGAAACCAGTGCAATGATTTTAAAAGTGGAGTAGCTCTATCAAGTTTGGTGGCATCCATTATAAGTTTGGTGGCAGTATTCTGCTGTATCTGAAGGTGAAGCAAAGATCACTGTGGAAGACCTGAATATAGCGCATTAGAAAAGTCTATGCAATAAGAACTACTGTCTGGACCACTCCTTGCAATTGATCCAGGTACTTATAAAATAACTCAGAACATTACATGAGCCACAACACCTATATAGCAATCCTATCACAACAAAACAGCACTAATTCAAGCACAAATCTTACTTATGAAAAGGCAGCATTGCAAACATTACACTTGGATGCAAAGCACCAATATACTTTCTAATGGGAGATGCACACTGCAAAACAAAACAAATTGGACTGGTCACAAATCCCTACATTGAAACTAAATACCAGCAAAATGCCTCACTTTCATCGCATGCACAGAACACAAACAAATGGTCATTAGATACAGAATAAATGACCACAGATTAGAAACGGAAACAAGCAGGCAGAAATGGAAATGCCAAGATATCAGACTCTATGAGGGTAATGATTTAAGAAGCAGTGTAAATTTACACACTATTTAAGCATGTAAATTATAGTATTTTCGTGATTTATGTGCGGAATAGAGCCCTTATGCATGTAAATTATGTGGGCATGATTCTGTATGCAAGTGGAGGCCATCGTGCTTACTTTCACAGTGGGCATGCACTTATGCACATGTTATAGAATATTTGCATATATGCGTAAGATATACACTGTTACATTAGCTCTGGAGCTGGTGTTAAGTGACTGCAACTTAAATTTACATGCATTAGCAACCACTTACACTAATATTCTATGAAGTCAAATCTGTATGATTTGACTTTATAGAATAGATGTAATTAATACACATAAAAGCACACATTAAATACACAGCTCCTTACAGAATTACCCCCTTCATGCAGTGCATCACTGGAAAAAGAGAAACATAAATATATTTACTCCTAGACTGTGCAACATACAAAGCTATACGAGATGCATCATTCCCAAAGCAGAGAGAGAAATGCAAACATTCCATGAAAGAAAAATCAGGACACTCTCCATATATTCCTGAGAGGGTGAGAGAGACAGCAGCTATAGCAATAAAATGTCATCAGGTCAGAAACTAAAGGACCATTGCTCAAAGGGAGTTATATGTTTACTGGCAACAGGGAAAACCTATAACACCATTATTTGTGCAGAGGTGGCTCAAGGCAATCTGCTGCCTGAAGCAAGATATTTATTTATTTTATTTATTTAACATTTCTTATATACCGACTTTCATGATATCAAGGCGGTTTTACATTGAACAAACTGAAATTACATTGAACAGGGCATGAGATAACTATTTTACAGGGAACATGGGTAATGGAGTGGTTAAGTGGCTTATCATATGAGATGATGCCTCCAACCAGGGCACCCAAAAGGGAAGGTCCCCTCAGAGCTTCAGTCAGGGAGTGAGGTGGGGAGGGGGTCATCTCACTCAGAACTTTGTATATAGTTGCAATGTTGCATAATGTTCCATGTATTTTTTCACCACTGTTCTCTGTAAACCGCCACTGATCTTGGGAAGTGGCGGTATATAAAAGTTTTCAAATAAATAAATAAATAAATAAACACAGGTCAGGCAGTTGCCCTAAGAAAAAAAGAATGTAATTTATATTTCCAGCCAATGATAAATCAAAATTGATCTCTCAAAACAGGAGTATAGAAATATCAAGTCTACAATTAATTTCCTGTTACCAACACAGAACTTAGTACATATGGTTCCTTAGCAGCTGTAGTTTAATCTCCAGACGAAACCTAGAGTAACAAAGCAAATTTTTAATCAAACAAATGGAAATGGAGAGACCATCAGAAAAAGGGTTTCTAATATGGCAGAAACACCACTGGACATTCTTCTTCAATTAAGTGCAATAATATTTGTTTAGAGTTTGCAATTTTAAAATTAGCACATGGACTTTACAAGAATCTACAAAAACAAATGTCACAAAATTATGGTATGGAGTAGACTGATGACAAATATTTGAATATTTTCAGCCACTATAGGGGTAATTTTATAAAGGTCTTTTTGTGTATATATGCCAGTATACACATGTAAAATGTAAGTGCCGCGTTTTTTAAAATTACACATAAAAGGTGAGTCAACTAAAGAGCCAAACTCTGAAATTCACTTTTTTGGCAGTATAAGGTGGTTTTCAACCCCTAAGAAGTAGGCATAATTCCCTGCTCAAACACTCATCCCAAGCCTAGGCCCAAACAAGAAGTTAGCCCACAGTTAGTCTTAACTCAAAGCAAGTGTAAATGCCGATGAGGATACTTCCTGAAATATACATGCATTAACACTGCAAAATATACAGTACATACGTACTCTTAAGGTTCTCCCAAACCAAATCCAAAACATGCTTCCTTTTTACATGCTCTAGCATTTACGTATAAATAGCACCCAGTATTACAGAAAACCTATGTGCATATTGTAGATAGTTGTAGATAGCAGTAGATAGATCCCCCCAGTTGATATCCAAGTTGAATTACGCGTTCAATGTAAGTACATAACAGGCCCCTGTTTTTGTACAAAATGTTATATATGCATATTGTAGATAGTTGTATATAGCTGTATATAGTTGTAGATATCAGTAGATAGATCCCCCCAGTTGATATCCAAGTTGAATTACCCATTCAATGTAAGTACATAACAGGCCCCTGTTTTTGTACAAAATGTTATATGTAAACCGCACTGATTTTTAAAGAGCGCGGTATATAAAAGCAATAAATAAATAAATAAAATAAATCACTACTTACCAATGCCAAAGCACAACCACACTCGCACAAATTAGGCACCAGCCCAGAGCGAGGTGTATAACAACAAACGTTTTCCCTTTCAGATACAGCGGGTTTCCCCCGCGTTACTGACAAGCAAGGTTGAATGGAAACCATCCAGTACAATTCTTCTTTTTATTTATAACCCATATGTGCTTCCTCCCTCCTTTGAATAATAGAATACCATGATAAATATATGAAATATAGTAAACTCTTTATGGATTGCTCTCTTATGGTAACTCCATACTAGTTGCTTCTAATACGTTTTATAAATTGTTTTTTATGGTATTGATATATGAGATCTTTAATCAAATATGTAGCCCTGTCCACGGCTGATGTATATGTTATGTTTTAACTCTCTTTTATAAGTGGTTCCTTTTATAGTGATTATACTTTTTTGCTTTTATGGCATGGCACTCCATTATGGATATTGATATTGTTTTATAATTTTTATTGTTTAAGATATGTAAGTATTTATTTTATTGGTTTTTAATTTAGGTTTTATGTGTATCCCTACTCTAGACCAAAACCCCTGATGAAGGCAGTGCCGAAACACGGCCGTATTGGGTAGTAGCTCTTATAATTTTCCATTTAAATCACTACTTATACATGTTTGTAGATTTAAAAATGTAAATCTTCAGAAAATTGTTAAAAACCTGGTTATTTAATCAATGAGGGCTTGCATTATGTCAAGGGTTAATAAAAGGGAAATATGAATCTGCTGTATTAGAAGTTGATGATTTTTTCAATGTTTTTAATGCATTTTTACTACCTGCTCTGAATCTAAACTTTTTAGAAAAAGCAGGCAATAAATCCCTGTGTTAAATTAAATTAAGTTAAACTAAATCACCCTTCTAAAATCACCTCCTTATTTTCATTATGTTATACTGTACATTTAATATGGGTATATCCTATCGTAAGGCAGCTTAGTGCAAACCACTTCCAAGATGACCAGTGACAAAATGAAGTTATTCACTTGTAGCAAAATGAAGTTATTCACTTGTCCACTCCATGGACAGCAGGATAAGTCCTCACATATGGGTGACATCACCGATATAGCCCTCATGCAGGAGCATTCCCCAACTCCTTCTAGAAGCCTTTGGAAAGGTTTAACTGCACACACATGCATCTTCCCAGCTGCCACCACCATACCATTTTACCTCAGTCTAATGTATAGTTCAGTAGAATGCAACTTGAAGCAGAGGTGGGAGAGTTGTGAGGACGTATCCTATTGTCCACAGACAACATCTGCTACAGGTGAGTAAGCGTAGTTACTCACCTGTAACAGGTGTTCTCCAGGAGCAGCAGGAATCAGTCCTCACATATGGGTGACGTCGGCGCCGACGGAGCCCTCGCGGAGCAATTTTCCCCAGCTTTCAAAGAAAGCCTTTGGGAATTGCAGCGCGCATGCGCGGTCCCCTTCCTGCCCAAGGGTGCCATCTTAGCCAGTCAGATGACATAGCTAAAAGACAGCGTAAAAATTTGCAAAAAAACTAAAGCAGATAATCGCAACTCCAAGGGGAGGAGGGAGGGTTGTGAGGACTGATTCCTGCTGCTCCTGGAGAACACCTGTTACAGGTGAGTAACTACGCTTTCTCCAGGACCAAGCAGGAAGTCAGTCCTCACATATGGGACTCCAAGCTTAAGGCTACCGGAGACCCTAAGCACAAAAATGAGCTCCCTCTAGCTCAGCAGTACAGAAGGAAGGAATCTTCGCTGAATTATTACCCACCGGTAGCCCCCATCCGGGATGGAGGGTAGGAGTTGCTCAAACCTCGAAAAGATTTCGGAGGACTGCCTGTCCGAAAGCACTGTCCCTGCGGGACTCCCTCTCGAGGCAGTAATGGACCGCAAAAGTCTGGCTCGAAGACCAAGTAGCGGCCCGGCAGATGTCTGCCAACGGAACAGAGCGGAGGTAAGCCACTGACGTAGCCTTCGCCCGAACACAATGAGCCGTGACTCGACTTTCTAAGGAGAGTCCGGCTGCCCCATAAGCCCAAGCGATACAATCAGCAACCCATATGGACAGAGTACGCTTGGAGACCGGGAGCCCCAATTTATTGGGGTCAAAAGATACAAAAAGCTGAGCAGCTTTACGGTGCTCCCGCGTACGGTCAAGGTAGAAGTTCAATGCCCTTCTACAGTCCAGGGTATGCAGGACCATTTCAGCTCGGCTGGAGTGTGGCCTGGGAAAGAAGGTCGGAAGTACCACCTCCTGATTGATGTGAAAAGGGGAGACCACTTTTGGAAGAAATTTTGGGTGAGTCCGTAGGACTACCCTATTTTTGTAGAACCGAGTGTAAGGGGGATCAGACACGAGGGCCTGCAATTCACTTACGCGTCTAGCGGAAGTGAGGGCTATCAGGAATAAGGTTTTCCAAGATAGAAAACGTAGAGAACAGGTAGCCATAGGTTCAAAAGGCGGACAGGTGATCCGCTGTAAAACCACATTTAGATCCCAGTCAGGTGCTGGCGGGCGCAGAGGTGGTTTGAGTAGAAGGAGACCTCGGAGAAACCTCGCCACGAGAGGGTCGCTGGAAAGAGGTCTGCCATCCACCGGCACATGATGTGCTGAGAGAGCACTGAGGTGAACTTTGACGGAGTTGGACTTAAGTCCCAGATTAGAGAGGTAGAGCAAGTACTGCAAGATCACCGACACCGAGCAGGAGAAGGGATCCTGAGACTGCTGGGCACACCAAGCGGAAAAGCGACGCCATTTAAGGGCGTAGCATTTGCGGGTAGAAGGCCGCCGGGAAGCTAGGACGACCTCTTCCACCTCTGCCGGCAATAGAAGGGGAGCGAGGACTACCCTTTCAGCAGCCAGGCCATCAGATGTAGAGATCTGAGGTTGGGGTGTAGCAGGGACCCCTGATCCTGTGTTAGGAGATCTGGTTGAAACCCCAGAGGGAACGGATCTTCCACCGCTAATTGCAGCAGGAGTGGAAACCACGGCTGTCTGGGCCAGCGAGGAGCTATCAGGATCATGGAAGCTTTGTCTCGGAGAACCTTGAAAAGAGTTCGGGAGACTAGCGGTATGGGAGGAAATGCATACAGAAGGCTTTTCGACCAGGAGAGCAGAAAAGCATCCGCCGCTACTCGAAGGGGATGCGGCTGCCGAGAGCAGAAGCGAGGAAGTTGCTGGTTGAGAGGACTGGCAAAGAGATCCATCGTGGGGAGGCCCCACTTCAGAAAAAGTTTCTGAACTACCAAGGGATCCAGGCGCCACTCGTGCGGCTGGAGGATTCTGCTGAGTTTGTCCGCCAGGCAATTCTCTTGGCCTGGGAGATAAACTGCCTTGAGAAGAATGCCGTGGCTGACGGCCCAAGAACAGAGCTTCTGTGCTTCCCGACAGAGAAGGAAGGAGCCCGTGCCTCCCTGTTTGTTCACGTAGAACATGGCAACTTGATTGTCCGTCTGGATAAGGACGGACTGGTGAGAAGTCAGGTGGGAGAAAGCCTTGAGAGCCAGACGGATTGCTCTGAGCTCCAGTAAGTTGATCTGCTGCGCAGACTCCCACGTGGTCCAGAGACCTTGAGTACATGCCCCTTGGCAATGCGCTCCCCATCCTAGGAGAGAAGCATCGGTTGTCAGCACTTGAGCCGGCGGAGGAGACTGAAAAGGCATTCCGAGCACCAGGTTCGGCCGAAGAAGCCACAACTGTAGAGAAGAGGCCAGCGGGCCGGAGATGCGCACTAAGTCGGCTAGGCCACCCGAGGCCTGTTGCCACTGCTTGCGAAGGCACCACTGAGCAGGCCGCATATTCAGGCGGGCATTGGGGGTCACGTGGACGGTGGAAGCCATATGGCCGAGTAGTCTCAGGAAGCGCCTGGCGGAGACCAGGGACTGGCTGCGAAAACGGCCGGCTAGGTCCATGAGCCGTTGAGCCCTGTCGAGAGGCAGGAAAGCTCGTGCCTGAAGAGTGTGCAATCTTGCGCCGATGAACTCGAGATCTTGTGAGGGGAGCAAAGTGGACTTTGCGAAGTTTATGACAAAGCCCAAGTATTACAGAAGAGTCACAGTGCGGTGTGTGGCTTTTGTGACTTCTGGAGAGGACGATGCTCTGATGAGCCAGTCGTCTAGGTACGGAAATACATAGAGGCCGTGAAGCCGGAGATAAGCCGCCACCACCGCGAGACATTTTGTGAAGACTCGTGGTGCGGAGGATAGGCCAAAGGGCAGTACTCTGTACTGGTAATGATTTCCTGCCACCACAAACCTTAGGTATTGGCGGTGGCTTGGGTGGATGAGAATGTGCGTGTAGGCATCCTTTAGATCCAAGGAGCATAGCCAATCTCCCTGCTGGAGGTAGGGCAGAAGGATTCCAAGGGTAAGCATCTTGAACTTCTCCCTGACGAGGAACTTGTTGAGGTTGCGCAAGTCCAGGATGGGTCTGAGGCCTCCCGTTCTTTTTGGTATTAGGAAATACCTGGAATAGAAGCCTTGACCCCGCAGGTGGTGGGGCACCGGTTCCACAGCCTGTTCCTGAAGAAGACTTGCTAACTCCTGAAGGAGTAAGTCCCTGTGCAGAGGGAGTCGTGGAGGTTCTCCCAGGAAATAGGAGGGAGGGATCTGGTGGAAGTGGAGAAGATAGCCTTCTCTCACCACTTGAAGCACCCAGGCATCTGAGGTGACGTTGGACCACCTGTGGGCAAAGTGAACCAGCCGGCCTCCTGTGCTGGGAGGAACCAGCTGAGGGGGAGAGGCTATGCTGATGAAGTCAAAAACCCCCACCCTGCTGAGCAGGGGCTGGTGGTGCAGGCTTGGGGGCTTGCTGCCTACGGGACCCGTTACCCCGTCCCTTGGCCTGCTGACCCTGTTGGGGAGCCGCGGAGGCCTGATATTGAGGGTAGTGTTTATAGGCAGCCGCCTTTCTCGGGTAAAAGGACTTCTTTCCCGAGCCCTTCTTCTTCTGGGAAGGGGCGGAGGTCTTCCTAGAAAGCCTAGTTCTGGTGAGAGTCTCCGTCTCGATTTGGGCAGCCTTTTCAGCCATGGGCTTGCCAAAGAGGTTCTCACCTCGGCAGGGGACATCGACCAACTTGTCCTGCACCCAGGGTTCAAGGTCAGACGACTGAAGCCAAGCCTGTCGGCGGGCACCGATGCCGGCTGCGGCCACTCGTGCCGATGCTTCAAAGCCATCATAGGCTGCTCGAGACATAAATTTGGAGCATTCCCGAATACCAGTTGTCAAGGCTAGGAACCTCCGCAAAGGTTCCTCGGACAGCCCAGCGGAGAATCCGGCTATCTCTTTAGCCAGGTCTCTGAGATACATGCCCATGTAGAGCTGGTAGGTCTGGACCCGACAAGCAAGCATAGAGCCCTGGAAACACTTCTTACCTAGGCCATCCAGGTTGCAGGCCTCCCTGCCAGGAGGCACCGAGGAGTGCATCTTCTGGCTCTTAAGCCTATGCATGGCCGATTCCACCACCATGGAATGGTGCGGTAGCTGTGCTTTTTGGAAGCCAGGGCTCTTGCGGACTCGATAAATGGAATCGACCCGCTTGCTTAACACCGGCGACGATGCCGGACTCTCCCACATGCGGAAGAGTAGTCGTTCCAGCATGGGAGGAACCGGTACAGTAAAGTGCTCCCTGGCGGGAGAGTCGTACTGAAGGGCATCGAGCTCTTCGGCTCGGGGCTCCTCCTCGGGATCCGCAGGGAAGGCCAAAGCCTTGGCCATATCCCTGACGAAGTCCGAGAACCGGGCGTCCTCCGGAGGGGACTGTTTCCGAGGTTCGGACTCAGGCGAGTCTGAGGGGACACACCGAGTCCGAAAGGAATCAGGTGACTCTTCCTCTTCAGACTCCCAGGCCGACTCCGAGGAGGAATCGGTGGGGTCGGTCTGGGCGGGCGGAGGCGTCGGCCGCCCCGACGCCGAGGGAGGCGTCGGTCGCCCCGACGCCGAGGGAGGCGTCGGCCGCCCCGACGCCGAGGGAGGCGTCGGCCGCCCCGACGCCGAGGGAGTCGGCGTCGACGACCTCGGTCCTGAACGGGAGGCCGAGGGTGACCTCGACCGAGGATCGACTCGAGCCCGCATGGACTCGAGGATCGGCTCGGTCTCCGGGGTCGACTTAGACGTCGACGTCCCGGCGGTCGGGGCAGAGGCGCCAGCGAGGCTAGCGATCAGTGCCCGCTGCTGGTCCATGAAGGCAGAGAGTCTGCTCTCCAAGGCCGTCAACCTGAGTCCGACCTCAGGTGACCCAGCAGCCCCCGACTCGGGCCCCGACGGCGTCGGGCCCGACGTCGGACCCCTCTGAGGCGAGTCCAGGAGGACTACAGGACTTACCCGAGCAGGCAACTCCGACTCCAGACGAGGTCGCTTCGGCAGATGCTCCTTCTCCAAAGACCCGGGACGGCTATCGGGGCTATGCGACCTGGCCCTTGCGGAACCAGGAGCGTCCACCGACGCCGCCCTCGCGGGTTTCACCTTCCGACGATGGTCCCCGGAGGGAGAACCCCTGTCGGAGGAACTCCGGCGATGGTCAGAGCTGGAACCTCTGGACGCCGAGGCCTCCGACGAGGTCCGGGTACGGCCGGGGTCAGCGAAGATTCGTTCCCGCTGATGCCGCCGACTCCTTAACGCTTTGGAGGACATCTTGCTGCAGGCCCCACAGATCAGTTCCTCGTGATCCGGGCCAAGGCAGCGGAGGCAATTATCATGTGTGTCAGTGAGTGACATATTTCTGTCACACTGAACACACCGCTTGAAACCACTGGCAGCCATCGGGGGAAAAAGGGCCCCTGCAAGGTCAAAGGACCGGGCTGCCAGTGAAAAACCGAAAACGAAACTGACAGAAAATCAGAAAAACCGAAAAATAACAGAAGGACTCGCAACGGCGTCGCGAGTCCGGGCAGGAAAAGGACCGGCGTCGAACCGATAGAGAAAAACGTGATTAAACACGAAAAAAAATCAACTTTTTCAGCGGGGACAAGACGGGCACGTCTGAAGGGCTCTGCGGAAAAAAGAAGACTGGCTAAGATGGCACCCTTGGGCGGGAAGGGGACCGCGCATGCGCGCTACAATTCCCAAAGGCTTTCTTTGAAAGCTGGGGAAAATTGCTCCGCGAGGGCTCCGTCGGCGCCGACGTCACCCATATGTGAGGACTGACTTCCTGCTTGGTCCTGGAGAAACATTGCTTTCTCCCTGGACAAGTAGGATGAAATCCTCATATATGGGAATCCTTAGCTACAGGCTGCTTTCAAACAAAAAAAGGGAATGAACTATGTGCCAGAAAAATAGGAATATGGGACACATATGTTTTTGATTTATAGTTTATTACAACACTTGATATACCACATATGGTAAAAAAATATCAATGTGGTTTACAATAAAAATCCATAAACAAACAAAATACACACATATACAATTCCTACAAACATACAAAATCCCTGCCCCCCCCCCCCAAAAGAAAAAAAAGACAGATACAGGTCAATAACTCAAGAAGTTCTGCCTTCTGCTAAGTGCCAAAGGCTTGCTTGAAAAAATAAGCTTTCAAGTTTTTCTTGAATACTTTTAATGAATTGTCCTGATGAATATAAAGTGGAATAGGGTTTCAAAGGACTGGGGCTGAAAAGAAAATTGATGATTGACATGTTAGCTCATGGCGAGCACAGCTAAGAGGTGGCAACACCAAATGGTTATGGCTTTGAAAGCCTGTCTTGTGGGCACATAGTGAATCAAAGATTCAGATAAATATAGAGGGAATCCTGAATAAAAAGTTTTATATGTCAACAGCAAAATTTTAAATTTGATGTAATTTGTTATTAGCAACCATTGAGAGGATTTCAGGAGAGCTGTAACATGATCCAGTGGTTTAGAAAAAGTAAACAACATTTTGAACCCTTTTGAAGTCAGTTCATAGCAAACTTAGGAAGATCACTGAACAATGCATTTCAGGAATCAAGGTTGCTAATACAGAAAAAGAACAGACACAATGAGAAACCCACATTGCCTTACACTTACCAGGACTGAGCTTCAGTAAAGCGTAGTTACTCACCTGTAACAAGTGATCTCCAGGAACAGCAGGATTTGAGTCTTCACATATAGGTGACGTCAGCACCGACGGAGCCCGTGTGGGAACGCTCCCCAGCGTCCTATAGGAAAGCTTTGGGAGCATCCCACTGCGCCTGTGCAGCTGCCTTTCCGCCTGTCCATCTCTCCCTCCTCAGTTGGGTTTGTAGTTGAGATAAAAGGAGAGAAAGAGAGAGAGAGAGAGAGAGAGAGAGAGATACAACTCCTAGGGAAGGAGGGTGGATTGTGAAGACTCAATTCCTGCTGTTCCCGGAGATCACCTGTTACAGGTGAGTAACTACACTATCTCCAGGAACAAGCAGGAATGTAGTCTTCACATATGGGACTCCCTAGCTTGGAGATGCTAGGAAGATGACCACAGAGAGAGCAGTGAAACACAGGCTTAAGTGGGTCATGTATCCTCCCAAGGATCTCTGGTATCAAAACCCGGGACAGGGGGTAGGAGTTGTTCTAAGTCTGAAAGAGATGCTGGAGAATAGCCTGGCCAAACGAGGCATCCCGACGGGAATCCTTGTCCAAGCAATAATGGACTGCAAAGGTGTGGCAGAGGACCAGGTTGCTGCTTTGCAAATTTCATCAATCGCCACTGAGCGCAGGTTTGCCATGGAGGCTGCCATTGCTTGCACATTGTGTGCTGTGACATGACCTTCAAGACAAAGTCCCTTACTCTCATAGATAAAAGATATATAGTCTGCAATCCACTTGGAGAGTGTTCTTTTGGAAACTGGTAGACCCAGGTGACTGGAATTAAACGCAACAAAAGGCTGTGAAGCCTTTCTGTGCTGCCTAGTTCTCTGAAGATAAAAGGCCAAAGCATGCTTGCAATCCAGAGTATGTAGACTTCTTTCTTCACTAGAGGTATGAGGTCTAGGGAAGAAGACAGGAAGGTAAACCGACTGGTTCAAATGAAAAGGCAAAACCACCTTTGGCATAAAGTGAGGATGAGTCCTAAGGACTACTTTATCATGGTGGAAGCGTGTATAAGGAGAGTCAGTCACTAAAGCCTGGAGCTCACTGATGCGTCTTGCAGAAGTGAGGGCAATTAGGAAGATGACTTTCCAAGAAAGAAACTTCAGAGATGTAGTGGGGCTAGGGGTTCGAAAGGCGGCTTCATGAGCTGTCCAAGTTCAAGATTGAGATCCCATGCCACAGGTGGTGGCTTAATGGGAGGCTTAGTTTAGAGTAGACTCCTCATAAAGTGCACTACAAGCGGCTGAGAAGAGACAGGTTGTCCATCAAAGTGCATGTGGAAAGCCACAATGGCACTGAGGTGGACCCTTACTGAATTAGTTTTGAGTCCAGAGTATGAAAGGTGGAGGAAATTCTCAAGTAACGCCTCCACGGGAATGGAAAAAGAATTAAGTTCCCTCTTTGAACACCAGACGGAAAACCTTCTCCACTTAAAAGCGTAGGCCCCTCTTTGTCATCTTCCCCCTTCCGATGGCGAATGGTCTGGTCCCAAACATTTAAGACACCAGTCATGGGTGTCGGTAGC
Source organism: Ichthyophis bannanicus (assembly GCA_033557465.1). Taxonomy (NCBI): domain Eukaryota; kingdom Metazoa; phylum Chordata; class Amphibia; order Gymnophiona; family Ichthyophiidae; genus Ichthyophis; species Ichthyophis bannanicus. Next base: position 640,407,310 of record CM066036.1, on the reverse strand, counting down.
AGAAATAGTACTCCTACATTTGGAACACTTTTTGAAACCGCTAGTTGGTTTTTCCATTTTGAGGAACAAGGGGGGCCTAAGGCCCAAAATGGCGCCTAAGCACCTGGAGGGCAGAGACCCTCAAAGAAAATCTTTTTTTTTTTTTTAAGAAAAAAGACAGAAGAAAAGAAAAGAGACACCAACGATACCAGTGCTAGCGTCGACAGGAAGGCAGATGCAACCACAAAAGAAGTAAATTTTCTGCGGTGACAGGAATTGCTCCATGTCAGCTCCGCAGAAAACGAAAAACTGAGGAGGAAGAGTTGGAAAGGTGGGAAGGCAGCTGTGCAGGCACAGTGGGATGCTCCCAAAAGCTTTCCTATAGGATGCTGGGGAGCATTCCCGCACAGGCTCCATCGGTGCCGACGTCACCCATATGTGAAGACTACATTCCTTCTTGTTCCTGAGATATGTGATTTCAGGCAAGCTGAAATTGCAAACAAACAATGGTTAAGTAGCTGTAAATCTACATGCTGTGGTTCAAGGTATGCAACGAATTAGATATCATCTGCATAATAATGAATGGATATCCCAAGACAATGAATAACTTAGATCAAGGGCGCCAGAAAAATATTAAACAACACAGGTAATAAAATAGAACCCTGAGGCACGCCACATGGGAGATGAGCTGCGAGAATTAGCCTTGTAGCAAAAGGCTCTTTGGAACATTTTTTTCTTTTTGTTAGGCAGCCTGAACATAAAGAAATGGGCCTAGGGGGATAGAGATAGATTCTAATCCCTGAAAAGATTCTAAAGTAATGATTGTCAGAATCTGCTGTTGTGTTAGGAGTTCCCACCCAGGCAATAATGAGAAATGTATGTGTAGATGGAAGTCCACATTGCAGCCTTCAAAATTTCTTTCATGAAGACTGAGAGCAAGTGGGTCACCAATGCAGCCATAACTCAGACATTATGAGCCGTAACATGACCCTCAAGGATCAAGCCTGCCAGGTCATAAACTAAATAGACACAGTTGACAAGACAAATTGAAAGAATGCGTATAGAGCCTGCAGCTCTAACTTGCTTCAGTCAAATGAAACAAAAAATTGGGCGGACTTTCTATGGGCTTAGTCTGCTCCAAGCTGAAGACCAAGGCTATCTTATATTCGGAACATATGCAGCATGGGGTCTGGGGAAAAAGGTTGGCAAGATGATTGATTAAGGTATAACTCCAACTCCATTTTTGGAAGGAATTTAGGATACGTGAGCAAAATCACCCTATTACTGAAAAATCTAGTGAAGGATGGATCAGCTACTAGAGACTGGAGCTAGATAACTCTGCATTCTGAAGTGACCGTCACTAAGAACAAGACCTTCCAGGTCATAAACGTCAGTCCACAGGAGCTGAGCAGCTGGAAGGGAGCTTTCATCAGCTGTATGAGGACGACAATGAGATCCCAAGACACCACGGGGAGCTTTAGAAGACGTTTTAGAAGAAGCAAACTCTGCATAGATCAAACACGTAAGAGTTGTAAAGAGATAGGTTTACCTTCTACAAGACAGTGATAAGCTCCAATTGCACTAAGGAGAGTTGGATTTCTAGCAAGAATCAGAAAAATGCAGGAGGTATTCAAGCAGTTTATGTGTGGAGCATGAGAAGCACAACACCTCTTCCACTTGAAAGCATAAGACCTCTGTGTGGAGTCCCTCAGGGAAGCCAATAGGACTTCAGTAACACCAACAGACAAATTATGAGAGGACAAACTCAACTTCTCAACATCCAAGTCGTGAGGGCTAGGGACTCGATATAAGGATGCAACACTGTCCTGCCATCCTGTGAAACAAGAGTTGGTGCGTGATCCAGACAAAGCGGTTTCTGATGGAGCGTTCCAGAAGGAAAGGGAACCATGGCTGCTGGGGCCAATAAGAAGCAATGAGAATCACTGTGCCTCTGGTTGTCTGCCATGGTATTTTCTTTAATAACACCACAGGTTCTTAGTTAAACATCACACAAATTGAAATATAAAATCCATCCAAATGTCAATTGGGGAAGAAACATTTTTTTTGTCTGACCTACTGATCTATGGTGCTAGATAATCATTTACTAGCCCCTATAACTCAGGTCCTTTTAATATTAATTTCACAATTCTGTGCTCTTCTTTTTACAACTCACATTTTTAAATATCTCTGTTATTTTATAAGTAAATCTATAAAAATTAAAGCTCATATATTGTCCTATTTTCCATCTCAGTACCCACAATTACTTCTTGCATTGCCCAAATATCTCTGATACAAAATTGCATTTCAAATTTGTAAACTTCAGGGACAACACATTGCTTGTCTGTGAGCTGTATTCCAGTACTACTTATCACCATATATTCAATTTTTATGCAGACTTCACTCTGACTTCCACTAAAAAGAGTTATCTATTCCAACATGGCTGTGGCATTTTTCAGTGGTATGATAGTCCACTTCTCTTTAAATTATGATGTCACTGAGTCTCAACCAATCAGAAAAACTCACACCAAAATTCCAAAATGGATCAGCAAATCACATTCTCTTCATATTAGTGAAAACCACTCCAACTCCAAATGTAAATCCCTCCACCCCCCCCAAGTTGAAATTATCTTAACATAAAAATCTAATATTGCTTCCTTCAGTTCAATCAAACATCACGATCACTACTTGTCCAATTTGTGTACCTCGTAATCTAGCACTCTGCAACGCAGCTGTTCAAATGTAGGATGGAATTGCACACAATGTTCCACTGTAGGAGCTGATATGGTTTTATTCTTCATTTATAACTTATGTTCTTGCAAAAGAGTATTTATTTTTTGATTTGTCCTCCCAACATAAATTAATTGGCATGGGCAGATTAAAAACATAAGTCACATAGCTAGACTGGCATGCAGTGTATGGTTTCACCATGATCACCCACTAGGTTTCATATTACTGTATATAACATTAAGTTAATCTGTACATAGTACATTAAGTTAATCTGTACATAGTTCCCCCGGTTGTCCTATTGTTGAAGTTCCCTGTTTAATGTAAAACTCAATGTTACTTGTATGCATTGTAGTATGTTCTTGTTCATTGTACACCGCACTGATTGTAATAGCGCGGTATAAAAGAATTGTTAAATAAATAAATAAATAAAATAAAATAGGTTTTAGGATCAGTCTAACTTACATCTTCAATAGTGCCATCCTGCAACCTGTGCATGCAAATTTCTTTGGAGGGAGAAAAGCGGACATACCTTCAAGGCTGCGCATGATGTTCCGTACTTGTATGCCCATGGAGAGCTGGTAGGACATCAGACATGATATGAACATGCATTCTAAAAGAATTTCCCCCCATAAGAATCTATTGTTCAAACTTCCCTCCCCAGAGGTGCTGAGGAGTTTGACTTGGTGCTTTTGGCTCTTTTGAGAGTGGATTTGACAACCTTGGAGCATTCTGGACTCTGTGCTTACAGTCAACCTTCTTACTGACTGAAGGTATGGGGGGTTGTCTCCCACATTCTCATCTGTAACTTCTGAAGGATGTGATGCACGGGCACTGTCACTGCTCCCTTGGGAGCAGCAGAATACTGGAGGATAGCCAATTCTTCTACTCTAGGCTCCTCCTCTGTTTCCAAAGAAAATGGTGTGGTCTTAACCATAGCCCTGATAAAAACATGGAATTTCTCAGGAGGGAACTTTTGTCTCTTGTTAAGTGGAGAGAGATTTGAAGGGAGTTTTAGAGATCTTTCCTCCAACAGATATTCAGAGTTGTCTTCAGACTCCCAGCAGGTCTGACTGCCTCAGAGAGATACTCAAATGAAATCTGAATTTCCACCAAGATGGCTCTCCATCCCCTTGGGGATCTAGAGCTCCAATGCACTGATGACATTTGATGCTTCAAGGAGCGATTACCTCCAGATGAACTGGAAAGTGATACTGGCTGGTCAGATATTAGTGCTGAGGCCCTTCAATGCTCTGATGACAATGCCTCTACTGCAGACAGGTGATGGGTTTTGAGGATAGTACTGACCTCTGGATTCACCATGCTCAGTGCTAATGGAGCCTTAAGCTTGTGCATGGCAAACATTATCAATGTTCTTTCCTCGATAAAACAGCCACTTCTCTAAGGCTGCCATCTTCAAAAGTATGGGGGGGGGGGGGGAAGCAGCAGTTTTATCCAATGCTCCCAGAATCTGATGGGGTTTATCGGCAGGCTGGGCTCAGTTTCTGAAGGCTCTTCAACAAGGAGGATGAACTTTCCTCATGCTGGGGCTGCTTCAAGGGGCTAGTCTGTGAGGCCTCGCTGCTCTCTGCATCATGCTCTGATGAACCTTGGCATTGATGCAGCAAAGCCTCAGCCTAATGCTTAATAACCTTAGTTCTCAATGTCAATAAAGTTGATTACATATCCTTCCTCTTCTTCAGGAAGGTGTCAGTAGGTGACTGACACCTGAGTGACCTTCAGGAGCTCAGTTCCAATTGAGCTCAAGGACCCCTCAATGCTGATACTCTGCCAGTGTTCAGTGCAGCCTGTGAAGTCATTGAGACCAATGCCACCAATGTTGAAGTTTCAGACTTCTCAGCACCAAAAATTCATTTGTGCTGCTTTTCTCAACCCAGAAGCGCTCATTTTGCTATCTATGAACACAAATCACAAGAAGACAGCTTGTGGTCGGACCCCAAACACTGCAGGCACCAATCATGGGTATCCATAAGGATATGGTCCTGGAGCTCCTAGCACACTTTTTAAATCTGCTTGTGGATTTTTGGGACATGATAGCTGGAAAAATAACCATTGCAAAATCAAACAACTCGATGATGAAAATAAGTAAACGTGGCCAGATCACCTGGAACCTAGGCAGTCTAAATAGCAACATGAAAAATAAAGGAAACCTTAAAATTAACCAAAAACCTATCTAAGGGGCACTAATGGATATATGCTGGTATAGGCATGTAAAATGCCATTTATAAAATTACCTCTTGCGAGCATGTAATGACAAGAACATGTGGACTTGTACGTTACTCTAGAATAAGCATGCTTAGGGGTGGGTTTTGAGTGGAACATGGACCAAGTGGTGATTTACATTTATTCTTTATAAAATATGCATAGTCACGTGTATTATTCGCGCACACATCTACACCAGCTCCCAGGCTGGTGTAAATGCACATGTCTTTATTATAGCCATCATTTATGCAGCTTTGGTGGGGCTGTTTTATAAAAACATAGAGGTGCCTATGGGGTTATTTTGGATGCACTCCCATGTGTAAATAGTGTTTTTCAAATATATAGATCACCTACACATTCAAATTACGATTTTAGAAAGTTGCTTTTACATGGTTTATTAGATTTTCTATACTGCCTTTCTCAAGGAAACAAAAATACTTCACATAAACAAAAAAAACCTCCATTCAAACATAAAATAACAATAAAAGATACATTAATAACAAAAAATAGTATAAACAAAGAAGGGAAACAGGGAGAAGACGGAACAACATGTGAACTTAAGGCATCATCCTGAGTCTTAAGGCCTGCTTTAAAGCTCTTGAAGATCAGCTGAAGACACAGATGTGATGGTAAATAGTTTCAAGAAAAAGCGAGCCACACAGACATTGCGAGGAGGAATGGTTAGGGTACAGAGAAGTGGTTTGATTGGGCCTAAAATATCAATGTGTATTTTCCATTTTAAAAGGGAAATACATGTAAATATAACAAATTTTACACAGTATATGTAGAAGCTATCTGGGTGGAGCATTTACCTAGCTCCTCCAACTTAGGGGCCCTTTTATCAAAGGGCACAAGGTGCTGCACCTAATGTGGCAAAAGCACTGAAATTACCGTATTTTTCGCACCATAAGACGCACCGGACCATAAGACGCACCTGGTTTTTCAGAGGGGAAAATAGGAAAAAAAATATTCTGTTTTGATTGCCTTATGCATCCTACCTATTTGCTGTGAAAGTGCTTATTATTTGTTTTATTTTCCATTCCTTTCCTTATGATACCTAGCATTCTATTTGCTCTCTTGGCTGCCGCTGCACCCTGGGCCGAGGGTTTTAACATGTTATCCACTTTCCAGGTCATTTATGAATATGTCAAAAAGCAGCGGGCCCAGCACAGATCCCTGGGGTACACTACTATTCACCTTTCTCCATTGGGAAAATTGGCCATTTAACCCTACCCTCTGCTTTCTATCTTTTAACCAGTTCCTGATCCACAATAGTACACTGCCTCCTATGCCATCACTCTTTAGTTTTGCCAAAAGACTCTGATGAGGGACCTTGTCAAAGGCTTTCTGAAAGTCCAGATATACAATATCAACTGACTCACCTTTGTCCACCTGATGAACATAACAGATGAGGGTTCCGGTGATGTCATCGGAGGAAATAGCGGTGTAGCCGATTTGAGGGGGGAAATAACCCCTAAATGTGCAAGCAGAGCGGCGTAGACGAAAGGAGGCAGTGGAGTGAGACCCCCGGTAGGGAACGCAGAGGAGCGATCGCCGGTCGGTAGACCGGGACAGGCGGTGAGCAGAGGAGTTTCACCGCGACGGAAGAAGCCGGGCCCAAAGTGAAAGAGAGGACGTAGAGAGGAGCAGGCTGAGACAAGGTGCGATCGGCACCGCGAAGGACAGTGCAGATGCTGAGAAGACAGCGACAGTACCGTGCGGGAAAGCCGGCGTTTGTGGGCCTGAAGAACAACTGGAGGGCGCGCTGAGGTGAATGGAGCAGCGGGGTGCCACTTGGGAGCTTAGTCCCGCAGGAGGAACCCACGCAGTGAAGGCAGAGGTAGGAGGGCCTGCGGAGTGCTACCTCTGGGAGAGGAGGTAAGACGGTGTGTCCCCGTATGCAGCACCGAGAAGAGGGAAAGAAGAGGAACACGACGGCAGAGCAGAGGTGGAACGCCCAGACCCGCTGCTGCTCTGCAACTTCTTATATTCGCACCATAAGACGCAGGCACTTTTCCTCCCACTTTTTGGTGAAGAAAAAGTGCGTCTTATGGTGCGAAAAATACGGTATTTTGCATTAGGTGTAACACCACTGCATTAGCTGTCGGGGGGCATGGAAAGCATTTCCCCAGCAGTTAACATGGAGCCCTGTCCCATAGCACACAGCACATTAGCATGTGTGCACTTAACTCCATCTTTTGAGATGGCATTAGGTGATTCTGCATTAATGCAGTTAGTACACAGAATAAATCTGGCACTAACTGCATAGAGCACACCTCATTCACACTCCACCCACTCACGACCCTAACGCAAGTTACACAGCACAGGAATTGTTCTGCACTGTCATGGCCCTGCACTAGCTGACAAAGAATGCACATTCAGCGCATGCAAATGTCTTAGCAAACAGAAGGAATAGAGCGTTGCCCCAATTACAAACCAATTAAGTTTTGTTAAGGGCTATAATGTGGTCACTAATATACAGTCTTTGCAGCAATTGCTAAGGTGCAACAGGACGCTTTCCTTTCAGGTTTGAGGCAGGTCTTGGGGACTTTGAGAGTCTATACGGGCTTCAAGTAAACCATAGGAAATCACTGATGTTGAGTTTGACAGATGGTCTGGAGGAAAGTTGGGAAGGCTCCTTCCTCTTGTGCTGGGCAGGTAGATCTTTTAAATATCTAGAGTTGCAGATTCCTAAGAACGTGAGCCAAATGCATAAATGAATGTGCCTCCAATGCTGTGGGATCTGAGGGTCTGATGGAGAACTGATCCTTACCAACACCTTTGTATGACTGAGTACAATTAACAAATATGATTTTGCTACTTTAATGGTTACATATGTTTGGGACTTCTGATGATTTTAGGGCAAGGCTGGTGCTAGGGTTTCTAGCGCCCCCCCCCCCCCCTCCTGCAACTTATAAATCGGATCCCCTCTCTCATTATTATTAATGATGGCTGCACCCTTTTCCCAAAACCACTTTGTGAACTCTTTTCAAGCGATATTAGCGTTTCTCCTTCAAATCCAGTGTTGTAAGAAAATTGCAGCAAAAGAGCAAATGCATAACCAAAATGAAAATACTTAGCATCATACAAACAGGCTGTGATAGTCCAAAAAAAATAAATAAAATCGGATTCTGGTCATCTCACTAACAACAACATAAACATTCTCCAGTGCCAGGCATATTGTGAACTAATATAAAACATTGCAAAAGTCACCGAAAATCTACAAAGTCAAATCTACCATACCATATTAGCATACACTTCCAAAATTCATACAATAAGGAGCTTACCCAGAAAAAAAGCAGCACTACAAATACTGCAATGGGCCCCAAAACCTTCATACAACTATTTGAAAAGCTGTACAAGTCAAATTACAGTACAGATCCCTACGTACAAACTCCATGTTAACAGAACACCTGGCCTTGGTCACACATTCAGAACACAGACCCTCACCAAGTACAGAATAAGTGACCACAACCTAAAATAAAAATAAAAATATGTAGACAAAAATTAAAATGAAACCCCAAGAAGCAGCATGCGGTGCCACACCAGATAAGAGAGGCAGTTCCCCATATTGTCTGAAATATAAAGATAACGCTAAATCCAATCACTAAATTGAAAATAAAATAATTTTTTTTACCTTTGTTGTCTGATGATTTTTGATCATGCTGGTCCCGATCTGAGGTTTCTGTCTTCTCTTAGCTGTTTTTATATGGTCTATAGTCCATCTGCCATTTCTTGTCTCTCCTTTTGCTTTCTTCATTTTCTTCCATCACCCTTTTTCCAGTCCCAGTAACCCTCCCCAGTATCAGCCTCCTTTACAGCCTCCCCTCCCAGTACCTGCCAGTGTCAACCCCCTTGTATTCCCAGCACTGCCAATGGTGTCTATTCCCTTTTAGTCCCTCTCCTTCTCTATCATCCAGCCCCTTCTAGTCCAAATACCATCACAGGTATCAGCGAACTTCCAGTCCTAGTGCCCCCTCCTGTGTCAGTTCCCTTCCAGTCACCCTCTCCTCTGTCCATCTGCCTTCCAGTGCCATCCCTGGTGTCAGCTCCCTTCAAGCCTCACCTTCTCTCCAGCCTCCTCCTTCCCCTCTATTCTGCTCCCTTCCAAACCCACCATGTGAGCTCCCTTCTAGCCCCCACCTTCCCCCGTCAGTTCTCTTCCAACCACCCTCCTATTACCCAGCCACCTTCCAGCCCCATCCTCAAGTGTCTGCTCCCTTCCAGCTACCCCCGTGTAGCTCCCCCATGTCTGCTCCCTTCAAGCTCCCCCCATGTCTGCTGCCTGGTAGCCCTCCCCCGTGTCTGCTCCCTTCTAGCTCCCCAGTGTCTGTTCTCTTGTAGCCCCCCCATGTCTGCTCTCTTTCAGCCCCCTCGTGTCTGCTCCCTTCCAGCTCCGCAGTCTCTGATCGCTTTCAGCCCCAACCTTTGTCTGCTCCCTTCCAGCTCCCCTCCAGCTCCCCAGTATCTGCTCCCTTTTAGCCCGTCTGTTCCCTTCCAGCTCCCCAATGTCTGTTTCCTTGTAGCCCCCCATATCTGCTCCCTTTCAGCCCCCCGTGCCTGCTCCCTTTCAGCCCCCCTGTGCCTGCTCACTTTCATCCCCCCCCGTGTCTGCTCCCTTTCAGCTCCCCCCCCCCCGTGTCTGCTCCGATTCGTCCTTTAAAAAAGAAAGCAGCCACGGGAACATTTCTCTGTTCCTGCGGCTCTGCTAACTTTTAAACTGCTGGGTCGCAGAGTTTCTAAAGGCAATAAGCATTCTTGTAAGAAACAGGAAATGCTAACAAGAAACAGGAAATGCTTGTTACTGCTGCAATTGCTACGGTCCAGCAGTGTGAAAGATAGTAGAGCCGCGGGAACAGAGAAATGTTCCCGTGGCTGCTTTCTTTTTTGAAGCGATGGGTGGCGGGCAGCTAGCGATGCCCCCCCCACCCCCCCACTTACCTGGCTTACCGGGTAGCGCCAGCCCTGATTTTACGTGTTTATCAATAAAACACTCCTCGATGCAAAAAAAAAAAAAATAGGTCTAGATAAACATCAGAAAAGCACTTCTTCCCCAGTACTTTTTCACCCCTCTTCTGGCTTGTCTTGTATCCTACATTCACTTTTTGTGTCTTTTCTGTGTTAACAATTTCTAAGTGATGTAAACATGCATGTTTGATTCCACTAGAAAAGGGATCCAGCAATCATAATTGTGATGCAAAAACACTAATAAACACAATTTTTTGTACCTTCAAAAACAAACACTACAATTTATAAACATCTAGAAAGAGCAATCCTATATGTGCTATAGAATTTACCAATAACATTGGCATCAAGGGATGTCAGAAGATGGAATGGGATGCTTTCCAAACCTTTGTGAGGGGAGGGGAGGTGAACGGCCTGAATGAAGGAAGTTATAGGTGATAAAAGAAGGAGAAGATTTGGATTTGCCAGATATGGCGTAGTTACTCACCTGTAACAGGTGATCTCTGGGCACAGCAGGAATTTAGTCTTCACATATGGGTAATGTCGGTACCGACAGAGCCCGCGCGGAAATGCTACCCAACGTCCAATAGGAAAGCTTTTGGGAGCATCCCACTGCACCTGCGTAGCTGTCTTGCTGCCTTTCCAGCTCTCCCTCCTCAGTTGAGTTTGTAGCTGAGATAAAAGGAGAGAAGGAGAAGAGGAGGAAAAAGTCCTAGGGGAGGAGAGTGGGTTGTGAGGACTCTGTATTGATAATGTCTCCCTTGAAACATGAAGCACAGGAACTTTCTGTGCTGAGTGAATAAGTATGTGAGAATATGCCTCCTTTAGGTCTAGAGAACAGAGCCAATCCTGACTCTGGAGATAGGGGAGAAGGGTGCCTAGGGAGATCATTGTGAATTTCTCCCATAGTAGGTACTTGTTCAGTTCTCTGAGGTCCAGAATGGGTCTGTACCCTCCTGTTTTCTTTGGAATGAGGAAGTATGGAGAATAAAAGCCCATTTCCTGCTGGGATGGTGGAACCTCCTCTCTTGTACCCTGAAAGAGAAGGGAGGTGACCTCTTGCAACAACAGAGCGGAGAGAGGGGGCTGAGAGCGGAACTCTCTTGGAGGAGTCCAGGGTAGACCGTAGATGAAGCTTGTACCCCTCCCGTACTATGGACAGTGTCCACTGCTCTGATGATAAGATGCCATCTGGGGGCAAAGTGACAAAGTCTGCCGGGAATGTGGGTCGGATCTGGAACCTCCAGAAGCAGAATGGCTATGTTCTCCAGAAAGGAATCAAAGACCCCAAGGAGGCTGGGTCTGCTGAAGTGGTTGTGACTTAGGAGTCTGAGTTTTCTTTTGTTGTTTTGCTGGCTGCTGCCCCTTCTGTGGAGCATGGTGTTGACATTGTACCGCAGGGGTGTAAGAAGGGTAGTACTTCTTATTATTATTGAAAAAAGCTTTCTTCGCTGCCTTTTTCCTAGCTGCGACGGCAGTAGATCTAGATAGTCTATTAAGAGTGGTGTTCTCAGATTCTAACTGAGAGGCCTTGTCCTGCCAATCCTTGCCAAAAAAGGTTTTCACTGGTACAAGGGATATTACCCAGCTTATCTTGAACCCATTGTTCAAGATTGGATGCATGAAGCCAAGCAATCCTGCGTGCACTGATGCAGATAGAAGAAGTTCTGCTGATGCACTCAAAACAGTCAAAAGTTGTCTGTTAACAAACTTTGAAACATTTTGAGCATGCTTTACAAGGGTGAGATAATCTGCTCTCTTGTCATCAGGGAGACGAGGAGCCATTAACTCCAAATCCTTAGCCACCTCTCTAAGGAACATACCCATATAGAGTATGTAAGAACTGATCCTGGCCGATAACATGGAGGCCTGAAAACGTTGACCAAAGGCGTCGAGGGTTCTCAATTCCCTACCTGGAGGGTTCGAGGAATGTGTCTTAGTGCCCTTTATTCGATGCGTGCCGATTCCACCAACATGGAATGGTGCAGTAATTGCGTCTTTTGAAAACCAGGACACTCTGGTACCGGTACATGGTATCGAGTCGTCGAGTATGTGGAGAGATGGTTAGGGGTGTCTCCCACATATGAAACATAAGGTCGTGAAGTATGCGATGAATAGGGAGAGTAGCAGCTTCCTTTGGGGCTGTTTCAAGTTCTTCAGCCCTAGGTTCTTTCTCTGAAGTCACCGTTATGGACAGACCCCAAGCAACATCACGAATAAAGTCTTGGAAAGACATGTCCTCTGGAGGGGATATGCGACATTGTGGAGATGGAGATGGGTCTTCCGGGAGAGTTCTCATTTCCCGGGTATCAGCCGATTCATCATCTGACGAATCGTAGTCCGAAGACTCAAAGTATCGACGGGCAGGGTGTTTCCGCTCTGCACATACTCGATACCGATCAAAGCTGGTAGCTGAAGCATGCGATGCCGGCATCTCGGTACCGGAAACGGATTCGAGGGCCGGCATGGGCGGTAGCATGGTAAGTGGCAAAAAAGTCGATGCAGGCTCTTTTGGTACCAGAGCCTGAGGGATCGACTGTAAAAGCTTTACCGGTACAGAGGCCGCCAGTAAGGCCGCTAAGCTCCACTCGATGGCCAGAATACGTTGATCCATGGAGCTTGCCGATGCTTGGGTATCGGTACCGGAATTGCGTGTCACGATCCCTGAGCATGGCACCAGGAGCTCTTCGGAGGTGGAGGCCTCAGGAGCTTCCTGGGACCCCACTAAGGCTTTGGAGGCAAGGTGCTTCCGCTGGGGTTGTTTGGCTGGTATGTTCCCCTCCAGGGCAACGCCTGAGGCATGAAGGATAAGGCAGTATAGAAAACTGGTCAAATAAATAAATAAATAAATCTTGATGCTTAGAAGGAGATCTATCCTTGGAGGGCAGGCCAGTCTTTGATAAAGACTTAGGTTTTGATACCTGAGATCTTTGGGAGGAAGATGAACCTCTCGATGACGTTGATGTTAAAGACACTGCATCGGAGCCAAAGAGGGTGCCCAGCTTTGCAGCTCAGTTCTGTAGGCCTCTCTTTGTCATCTTCCTACAGAGAGGTTATTCTGATGGTTGATGATCTGGTCCTATTTTAGACACCAGTCATGGGTGTCTGTGGCCGAAATGGTACTGCCACATTTGGAACACTTCTTAAAACCACTGGATGGTTTTTTTCATTTTGTCCGTGACAAAAGGGGAGGCCTAAGCTTTAGATGGCGTTGATGCGTCTGAAGGAAGAAAAGATTCCTTCCCTCACAGAAGATTTATTTTTTTTTTTAAAGAAAGAAAGAAAGAAAGCATCGACAGGGGCCGGTACCAGCGTCGACGGGAAGGCAGACACGACCAGAAAAAATAAAAAAAGGACAAATTTTCTGCAGTGACAGGAATTGCTTCTTGTCGGCTCCACGTAAAATGAACAACTGAGGAGGGAGAGCTGGAAAGGCGGGAAGGCAGCTATGCAGGTGCAGTGGGATGCTCCCAAAAGCTTTCCTATTGGACGCTGGGGAGCATTCCCACGCAGGCTCTGTCGGTACCGACGTTACCCATATGTGAAGACTACATTCCTGCTTGTCCCTGGAGATTAAGGTGTATAATATAACCCATTTGCTCCAATATGCTAAAAATTGGGTGGGAGAAACCGTGTAATTTTGTGATACGGAACTGGAGGAACAACTGGTGTGTCCCTGTAGTTTTATCATATGCTGCATGCCATCACTGAAGTCTTACCCTTGGCAGTGAGAAGCAATTTGCTGTATAAGTTTGTGTGCTGGGCCTGGGTATCGGCCAAAAGAGATTTAATCTCTCTCTCTTACTTGTTCAAGATATTTGACCTTGCATGGGAACAAAAACTTTTCCCCTGGGATCGAAGGCCTAGAGCTTTCAAGGGCATATGTTTGGTTAAAACTCTTCTGGATGAGGAAGAAATGTGGATTAAATCTTATGATCAACTACAGGAGGAACAAGCATTGCAGGCGAGGGAATGCTTCCCCTATTTCCAACCATATCATTATACTGAGGGGTCAACATAGTTCAGGTATTACAGGCTTTGACAAGATGGCCAATTCAATACCTCAAAAAGAAGTGGATGTCATGGTATTGTACAGACTTTATGAAGGGATACAGGCACTCCCCCTTTGAGAATACTGCATGCAAGCAGTCCTGGATTTGGGAATATTACTATTGGAGGAGGATTTTCAAGCTGTGTGGCTAAAGGCAACGAGCTAATGGAACGTGTGCAGTTGAGAGAAATGCACTTCAAAAGTTTGCATGGACTCTACATGCACCCGAGATGGGCCTGGAATTTAAAAGTGATAGACAACGGGAGCTGTAGAAAATGTGCAGATTCTGAGGGTATCATTTTGTATGGGACTGCAGTTAAATATGGCAATACTGGGAGGAAGTCTGGAATCACCTGGTCACTATGTTAAATGTTCAGAAAGAATTGAAACCAGAGATGTGTTTGCTGGATATGGAGGAGGACCTAGTGTCCAGAGCATTTCAACTGTTTGTTCAGAAAGCCTGTCTGATTGCCATGAGATGTATTTTTATACAATGGATCTCGGAATAGCCACCGGATTTGTGCCTTTAGAGGAATTAAATGTATAACTTTTGGTGGATGGAGAGACTCTCAGTATTCAATTCTTGAAGACATGGGACCAATATATTATGTCTTTAATACCACGTTTGTGTAATAGACTAGTGAATGAGCTGACTGTTTAAGATGAGATGTGTGCCAGCAGTAGGAGAGAGGGGGAACAAGGGAACAGGATGTGTAATGAGGCATGGCCAGAGTTGGGGAGAGAGGCGAAAAGGGGTTACATCTATAAGGGAAGATTGTATAAGTATGCATTCAATTGTGGTAGTAATATTCTTGTCATTGTGAAGCTGGTGCAATATTAAATAACTTAATAAACAAATCTGAACTAAAAATTTCTAGACATCAGTATTTACACCTGCCCCAAGGCAGTCATAAGTGCCTGCTTGAAGGGGCAGGTGTAAAGGCTGAGCCCAGCAACCTCAAATCCCCCCCCCCCCTCCACCATCAGATCTCACCACATAACCCTCTCCAGATATCAATTCCCCACCCCTCCAGACATCAGATCCCCCATCTACCCCTTCCCTGACATCAATTCCCCTGAACACCTCAATATCCAGAACCCCCCCATTACAGACTCCCTATTCCTGATCCCCCTGGCTCTTACCAGAGTCTCTGGTACTATAGTGAGAGCACGAGCAGGAGTCACTCCTCTTCATGGAGGTCCTGGGTACAAAATGGCACATGTGACACCTTGTGCTAATCTCATGATACTGACACTATGGATCAGGTTGCTGAATAAAAAGGGTGGGGGATTCTACCAAGGGAGGGGGGGGACATGTACCAGGGGGGATATGGATTTCAGATGGGGTGTCTGTAATGGGGGTATTGAAGTTAGGGGTGTTCAGTGGCAACTGATGTTAGAGATAGGCCTGGTAAGGGATCTGATGGGGGGGAGGTGTTTGAGGGAGAAATTGATGTGGGGGGAAGGGTCAGGTAGAAGATCAGATTTTGAGGGGATGATCTGGGAGTGGTAGGAACCTATGCTGCTGGCAGGAGAGGATTGGGATGTGCATGGATATCTGGAGCAGTGATTTTAAAAAGCTGTTCCTGTGCACATTGGGGGGAAAGCTACATGCTTTATTTTTTTTCCATTTGCAGCTTTTGAAAATATCTGCTGTCGCTGATGTGGTGAAACATCAACGTGCACTCCAGCATGTCCTTATATGTCTTTTACAGGTATAAATACACATTTGACATGCAGATTTGACTTTACAGATTACCAGAGTAAGTGGCCGCTAATACATGTAAATATCAGCCAGTCACTTATGGCAGCTCTAGAACTGGTATAAATGATGGCACGTATCATATGCACTTTTGTCTGTATTTTATAAAGTAAATATGTAACTGTGCACTCCACCCAGTGAAAGTACACATGATGGCATCTGTGCATGTACTTAGCTAACTGTGACCATGTTATTTATTAATTTAATTCAGCTAGGCTTATATACTACTTTTCTACCAGTCAAAGCAGTGTACATTTAGGTGCTGTATATATTTTTTTCCCTTGTCCCCAGAGGTCTCACAATCTATGTTTTAGTACCTGAGGCAACAGAGTCTTAAGTGGCTTACCCAAGGCCACAAGGAGCACCTGTGGGACTAGAAACCTCAGTCCTTCCAGCCCAAGGTTGCTGTCCTCTAGCAGGATTCAAACCCCTGGCCATCTGGCCTGAGGTTACTTGCCCCAACCACTAGGCCATTCCTCCCTCTATACATGCAAGGCCTCACTTACGTGCCTAATTACTGAAATACCATGATTTATGTGGGCAAATGGTGAATAACCTTGCATGGTTCCTAACAGAATTACCCTCTTACTGCATAAGGAAGAAGCGTTTCTGGAGGCAGAGTTAGGTCAGAGGGGAAGCGGCATATAGTAATTTGGGGTTTTCACATCTACACATATTATTTCAGCCAGGGGTGTGTGTGTGTGTGTGCAAGGGATGAGGTTTGCCTAGGGCGCCTCATCTCCTTAAGCCAGCCCTGCTCAGCTGAATGTCCTTACTGCTAAGAAATTAGCAGTAAAAAAAGCTACATCTATTAATCTTAAGAACCGAGATTCTAACATTGTATTAACTTATACCTCAAAGGAAGGAGAAAATTATCAAATACCTGTTAAGCTATATAACTCACTGTCCTGAATCTAAATACCGATCACATTTTAACTGTAAATACTGAATCAGTCAAGTCTGATAAGATTTGACACATCTGAGCATCATCACCAACAATCTTGTAATACACCACAGGCATTAAAACATGCAATAATAACAACTCATAAAATACCTTCCATTGTGTTGGTTATTATGCTGGCTATACTCAGTGCTCTTTGCCGCATAGCAGGATCTTCTAAGAAATCCATAGAAACTGGATAAGAACTTAATCTTCTTTTTCTCATTTCCGTTTCCGGAGTTGTGCCCTGTAAGTTCAATATTTATAAATAAATCATCATTTTCATCAATATTACATGCAATGACTCTACTATACTAGCCTAGAATTTATGATAAGGAATAGCATGCCTCATGCAGTCTTCAGTCCCTCAGTCTATTATGCCAGACTTTTCTTATTTATTGTATTATTAAACTGTTGTAACAATAGTGGTTGTGATGAAGTTAAGCACCTATCAGATGCTTCACTGCATAACTACATGCACTGGTCAAATTACTAATGTTCATCATGTCATGTCATCATGCCATCTAATCAACAAAATTAAGAATATCTCTTGGTAGAGACAAGACCACAGGAAGTCTACAAATCTATGTGGCAATGTGTACACATTGGTTGAAACCCATGGTAGCAGACACTACCACTTAACATGGAACTGCCAGCAGTCACTTGTTGGAAGTGTCAGTTTTCTGTAAAGCTCAGCTTGATTTTAGTATTCTGCACTGTATGTAGAACATAAATCTCCTTATCACCAAAACTCTTGATGACAGTAATAAACAGATTTCAGCAATGATGCCGCTCTATATGCTAGCTTGTCTTCTATTATGTCTTCATGATGACCTTTCACTTTCATTGTTAGATAGTTAGGCATTTTATGTGTAATCACCTAAATTTTTACAAATCAGAGATCAACAAATAATAAAAGTCTGACTTAATGTGCTTTTGCATGCTGATGTATTTACAGCATAAGTAGAAAGGTAATTTAAAGTTGAACTGCAACATTTGGAATATTCCTAAGGATATTGTTACCTTCTAGTGTGTACATATATAACCCTCATCTGCTCAGATGTTGCACCTGCGTATATTATGCTTGTATAAATAATCCAATAATATTTTGTTTAATAGAATTTGAACTTCATTGGTAAAAGTGCCTCATGTCATTTTTCAAGAATTTAAAGAAAGGAACTATTAGAAATTTAAGTTGTTATATCACTGCTAGCTTATTACAAAGAAAATTTAGTAATTTTTTTTTACAAATACTAGAATGAAGATGCTACATCTTACTGATAGAAAGATTAGTGCTGCGACCTTATGATTATTTCTCTCCCTTTCCAACTGTTTGTTTCATTTGCTGAAAATCTGCGTCAGTCATCCAAGAAGAGAGGAAATCGGGAAGCAGAGGGAAAAAGCATAGTCATTCCTGCTGAGGTTCACCTCTATTTTAAGGAGATTATACAATTTCCAACCCAGATAGTCTCTAAGCTGATATCAGAGTAGTATTTGTATGTTATTTTATTTTTTCACTTTTTTTGTTGTTAAAAATATTTCTGGCTTAATGTAAATGCTGATTTTAACATGCTGTTAATCACATGTTCAGATTGCTTGAAATATTCTTTTCAACACAAGGTCATCAAAACCTGCCTATGACTAGTGTGCATAAAACAACCCAATAAATAAAAACAACCCAAGCCCTTAATATACTATTAAATACCCTTCCATCATTTATAAAAATTTGTGCAATAACCAGATAAGAAAATGAGTTTCTAGAATGAGATAAAAAGAACAGTTCTTAGGATATGTAATAGATACAAGTTATTTTGCACACTAAAGTCAAGAATTTGTCAAGAACCTTCTTAACAGAAAATATTAGTATGTAAATATATTGTGTTGCAGACTATTCAGTTCGTTATTCTAAGCTGTTAGTATGTTAAAAGCATTGCGAGAAGCAGGTGCATTCACCAGGGATCATTCCTAAGGAGTCTTAGTTTGTAGAAGCACTGGCCAATGCAGGAAGAAAAGGCCACCTTTCATGCCTAAACTATGTAAAACATCCTTACATTGTCATCAGTAGCTGGTTTATCTATTATCACCTCTGGTAGAAGTAGTCCAACAGGCGAAGTAGGAGCTGATGGACCACCGACTAAGGAAACCACTCCATTGCAATCCACGGTGCTGTGCATCTTTCCATTCACTGGAAGCACTGGCAGGATCTTGGATGACTTACTGCCCTGGCTAATATTACTGTTACGCCGTTCCCTGTGTCTACCCGGCACAAAAAGAGAACCTCTTCTGCTTTCGTTGTCTTCAAACATGCTGTGCTCATCATCTGCAAAGTCATTTTCTGATCCTAAATCCTTTCCTCGTCCTCTGAAGCTGAAAAGGCTTGCTCTGCTGTTGCGTCTTGGGGAAAACAGGGAACCACGGATGCTCAGCGAAGACTATAAAAAAAGACAGACAGAAGAGAAGACCCAGCAAAACTTAAAACTGACTTACCATACTCTGTTCTACAGCAGCAACACTCACTTTAAATAGCTAAGCAGAGGAAATGTTTTTAAACTGTGCGTCAGCAAATGTACCATGCTTTCAAGTAAATAAGAAAGTGTTTGAAATTTAGTCTGACACCATCATGGAACCAATAGTCAGAACAGTCTATTGTGGTATTAAATAATATGTTATGGCCCTAATGTAAGTAAGGACTTTTGTCAGTGCACCAAGAAAATAAATAAGTAAACTTGACAATGTTTATAGCTTTATATAAATGACTACAGTTGAAACTTCCCGTTACATCGTGCATGATACATGACAGTACACTGTGTTACTTTTACATTTATCATGGGAAATCTGTTCATATTCAACTTTACAAATTTATTATTTTTATTTAACAGTTTTTTTATACCGCTTTATCATTTCAGTCAAAGCGGTTTACATTGTAACTTAATCTTGGTAATGTACATTAAACATGTTCATTAAGTATATACAAATGTACATTAAATATATACAATGATATAAATTATACCTAAGTGTTCTGATTTTAGCTTTTAACTGATAAACACCAATAAAAATTCCTGATGCCAAAAAATAAAATATAACCCAGTCCCTTGGTGCACGCATCTCTTACCATGACTTTTAGTACCATCTTTACGCTGATGACTCCAAAATCTACCTCTCTACACCTGAAATCTCTCCGGCAATCCAGGCCTGGATCTCTGCCTGGATTGCTACTTGGATGTCTCACCACCACTTCAAATTGAACATGGCTAAAACTGAGCTTCTTATTTTTCCCCTTCAAACCTTCTCTGCCCTTCCTCCTTTCTCAGTCTCTGTGGATAACTCTCTACTCCTCCCTCTTTCTTCGGCTCGCAACCTTGGTATCATCTTTGACTCCTCGCTGTCCAACAAAATCCACCCATTCCTTTCTGAATACACTATTAAGACACTTATCCACTCTTTAGTCACCTCCCGTCTAGACTATTGTATCCTACTCCTTGCTGGTCTCCCTCTGAATCATTTCTCTCCCCTTCAATCTGTTCAACACTCTGCTGCGCAGATAATCTTCCGCCAGCCTCGTCATGCTCAGATTACCCCTCTTCTCAAGTCACTTCATTGGCTCCCTATCTGTTTCCGCATCCAATTCAAACTTCTCCTACTGATCTTAAAGTGCATTTACTCTAGAACTCCTCACTACTTTTCCTCTTATCGCTCCCTACACCCCTCCTTGGGAACTTCACTCTTCTGGTAAATTGCTTCTATCTGTGCCTGTCTCTTCTATTGCTAACTCCAGACTTTGCTCCTTTCACCTTGCTGCTTCTTATGCCTGGAACAATCTACCTGAGTCTGTACGTTAGGCGCCTTCTCTGGCCCTTTTCAAATCCAGGCTGAAAACTCACCTCTTCGCTGCCACTTTTTGATCTGGACTCACCTGGTCTCCTTTGTATTTCCTTACCATTCCCCCTAGCTGTATCCCATGGCTACAGCTACTGTGTTGTCTATCTTGACTAATTGTAAGCTCTGATGAGCAGGGACTGCCTTTTCCATGTGCAGCGCTGCGTACATCTTGTAGTGCTATATGAATGCTCAGCATCAGTAGTAGTAGTAGTAGTAAAACATCACTTTCCCCAGTACTCTTTCACTCATCTCCTGACTTATCTTTTCTCCTCCACTCAGTTTTTGTATTTTTTCTGCACTGATTCCTCCTAAGTGACACAAACATGCATATAGGATTCCAGTGGAAAGATGCTCGACAATACTACCTATGGTGTGAAAATGCTAATAAACAGCAATATTTGGTACCTTCAAAAATCTCCTTATTAGCTGGAAAATAAACATCTAAATTTACAATTTATAAACACCTAAGAACAGAACATAATGTAGGCCTCTATTTACCAATATCTAGCATACGATAAAAGCATAGTTTATCTGTTGCAAAGCTTATTGCAACAAAGAAGCCCATTGTATAAATGGGAGCTCCAGCCAAAAATGTGTGATAATGCAATTACTGCACACCAAGCATAAAACCAAGCATAAAGTGAACATAAAATCTGTGAATTGCATTTTTATTCTAACTTGCCTTGAGCTGCTTGATGTGTGCGTGTGCATGGGGGGGGCGGCATATCAAATATTGGGGGAAAAACCCCATAATATGAGGAAAAAATAAATAAAATGGGCTTTTTGACAGATAACACAAGTTACTTATCTGTAGCAGGAGTTTTCCATTGGTAGAAAGACATGAGTCATTACATATGGGTAACACCACCAATGCAGCACAATTCAGGAGCAGCTCCCCAGCTCTAGTTTTGAAGCGCTCCACTACGCTTTTGGATCATGATCCCCTCACTCTCCTTTTCACCGCTTATGTGTATCTTACCATACCCTAGTACCTAGTTCTGTGATGTTGTTCATTTAGTTAAGATTGTAAACTCTGATGAGCAGGGATTGTCTCTTACATCTATATGTACAAGGCTGCATATGCCTTGTAGCACTATACAAATGCTAAGTAGTAGGAGTAGTGCTATTGTTGCGCAGGACGGCTCCAAACTATTAGTATAGCTGAATGTAGTATACAACTCCTGGGGAGGTGGATAGGTTTGTGATGGCTTATACCTAGCTGCTCACAGAGAGCTCCTGCTATTGGTAAGTAATTTAGCTTTCTCCCTGGACAAGCAGGATAGTGAGTACTCACGTATGGGAATTCCTAGCTATAGGCTACCTTGAAGAGAGAAAGCGTAGTTACTCACCTGTAACAGGTGATCTCCAGGGACAGCAGGAATCAGTCCTCACTTATGGGTGACATCGGCACCGACGATCCCGCATGGAGCAATTCCCCAGCTTTCAAAGAAAGCCTTTGAGATTGCTGCCACTCATGCGTGGTCCTCTTCCCGCCCAAAGGTGCCATCTTGCTTAGTCAGATCCCCTAACTAGAACTCTAAGCAGATGACAAGGAAAGGATAAAATAGCAACTCTTCAGGGGAGGTGGGAGGGTAGTGAGGACCAATTCCTGCTGTCCCCGGAGAACACCTGTTACAGGTGAGTAATTACGCTTTCTCCAGGAACAAGCAGAAAGTTAGTCCTCACTTATGGGACTCCCCAGCTACCGGCTACCGAACCTGTAACCAAAAACGCCTCTGTGAGGCCGTCAGCAGAAGTCAATGCCCAAAGGAGCCCGAGCCCATGGGTCCCCGGGGTGAAGCTCTTGGTAGCCGTCGAGAAGGGTCGGAGGGCAGGAGTTGCTTATACCCTGAACAGATTATGGAGAACAGCCTGGCCAAAGGCACTGTCCCGGTGGGACTCCCTCTCCAGGCAGTAGTGCACAGCGAAAGTGTTCACTGAAGACCAGGTCACAGCCCGGCAGATGTCCGTCAGAGTCACTGAGTGCAGCGAAGCCATCAAAGTCGCCTTGGCTTGGACGCTATGTGCGGTGACTCGCTGATCCAGCGGGGTGCCCACCTTTGCCTGGGTGAAGGCGATGCAGTCCGCCACTCAGATGGAGAGGGTGTGTTTGGTGACTGCCTGCTCCAGGTGATTGGTATCATAGGCAATAAAGAGCCGACCAGACTTGCAATGAGTCTGGGTGCGCTGGAGGTAAAAGGCAAGAGCCCTCTTGCAGTCAAAGTGTATGTAATACTGCCGAGGCCTGATCGGTATGAGGTCTGTGATAAGGAAGCTTATCATAGCTCAGGAAGGAGCTATAGAAAAGGTGAAGTGACTCTGAACAAGCAACCTGTCAGTTCTGGTAGAAATAAGAAAACAGAATTTTCCCATAAAAGACTACCAGTCCCAGAATGCACCAGGTTTCCAACAGCCATTAGAGGAGCTGAAGTGGGGAAACATGTGTTCAATCACGAGGGCTATGAGGTAACCCCTAAGCACTCATCTCAAAGGGCAGGGCCTGATTCAGCACAGCTGCGCTGTATTAGGGAGGAGCACTCATCCAAGCAGAATAAGAGTAGAGTTTATTCTACAGATGACCATCTTCATGATCACCTTGGATATCCAGAGAATTGTCCTCAGTATCCTGAGAATCAGCTTGAGTTTGATCATCAGTTTCATCTGAAGGATCATCAGAAGCAGAAGCCAAACCGGATGGACAGAGAGGGAAAGAGACCCTTTGGAAGAAGGAAGAGAAAAGCCTTTGAGAGGTCTAGAAGAATCCAAAGCAGTACGTATACTGGGAGGTATTCCAAGGGCCAGCATACACCATTGGACTGGGGAAAGCCAGAGGAATGGTGCTGCAGAGCTAGGAATCACCAGAGGCTACCTGTGAGGGAGACGGCTGCACGTGGAAGGGACCCTAAGACCTGTGCCAGAAGGTATGTGAAGAGAGATCCAGTGTCCAGGGATCTGGATTGGAAGGCTGGACATAAGAACTGGACTACATACTGGCCAGGCTATATAGAGAGGAACTCTAGCAGCAATGGAAGCTCAGGTATGAACACTGATCTATGCCCTAGCTATAACCTTGAAAGACAGCAGGGAAACAAGTATTCTCCTGAAAATGCTCCATTGAGAGATTCATCTGTGCCAATCCATGATATTGAACCCATGCTTGTTGAACAAGGGGGAATAATAGCAGATGAGGATCCTGTTTATATGGACTGCTCTCTATCTAAACTCCGTTGGTAACTGTCTGTTATAAAGTACAGCAACCATCACAAAGAAATACAAATTTGTTCTTTAATCTACTCAGAAAAGCTCCTGAAGCAGGATTTGACCCACACAGTGGAAGGCAAGCCAGCTAAGGGGTTTCAGCTGGTAACTGCTAGCAATTAAGCCTTACCTAATTGCTTGTGAGCTAGGAGAGAATCATTTCTGAATTTATGTGGGAAGTAATCAGAAATTAACCTGAAAAGAACAGTTTGTTTCTTGCTTTGTAGCTTTTCATTTGTTGTTTTCCTGATTTTGACTTTGTTTTTCCAAGTTAACACTGAAAGCAAGTAACCTAATTTATGTGCTACCAAGCATATCTGTGTTGGGAGAAATAACCCCATAAATAAATTTCTTATTGGCTTTACCCAAGAGCACAACTAAATTATTGTCAGCAGCTGTGTCTGGTGTGAATGAACTACATTGCCCACAATACCTTGCAAATCATATAGAAATATGCACTTGCCAAGAGTGTGAAGATTCTCACCCAGGCAGCCGTCTGACAGGTCTCAGGAAGAAGGTCGGTAAGACTATCTCCTGATTGAGAAGGAAATCCAAGATGACCTTCGGTAGGAACTTTGGGTGGGTGCGGAGAACCACCCTGTTCTCATAGAACCTGGTGTAGGGAGCCTCAGACATGAGGGCCTGAAGTTCGCTGACTCAGTGAGCCAAAGTCAAAACCACCAGGAAGACCACCTTCCAGGAGAGGTGCCGAAGCAAGCATTTCGCCATCAGCTCGAAGGGTGATCATGTAAGCTGCATGAGCCCAAGGAGGCTGGATGGGAGGCTTGAAAAGTAAGAGGTCTCCCATGAAGCGGGAGACCAAGGGCTGCCCCAAGAGGGGTTTCCCCTCGATGGGGAGGTGGTTCGCTGAAATGGCGCTCAGGTGTACCCTGACTGAGTTGGATTTCAGCCCTGCTTTCAAGAGGTGGAGGAGGTACTGGAGAATCCACCGTGCAGAGCAGAACAGGTTGATCTGGAGTTCGGAGCACCAGACCGAGAAGCGTCGCCACTTAAAGGCATATGCCTGTTTTGTCGAGTCCTTCCTCAATGCAAAGACCTCCTCTACCTCCTCCAGGAGGTGCAGTGGGGTTAAGGAAACCCGTTCAGCCACCAAGCTATAAGGGACAGCAAGACCGGGTTCAGTGGAGCACCCGACACTCCTCCTACATTAACAGGTCCGGGGCACAGCCCAGGGGAACTGAAGGCTCGGATGAGAGCTGGAGCAGAAGCAGGAACCAAGGCTGTCGAGGCCACAAAGGAGCCATGAGGATCACTGACACTCATTCCCACTGAACCTTGTGGAGGGTCCTCACAATGAGAGAAGTGGGGGGGGGGGAAGTGTAAAGAAGCCCAGAGGTCAAGTTTAAGAGGAACGCATCCAGGGCCACCTGCTCGGATGTGGAACTGAGCCGCAGAAGCAGGGAAACTGTGTGTTTACCGGGCTAGCGAACAGGTCCACGGATGGGGTCCCCCACCGATGGAATAAGAGGTCGGTGACCTTCGGATCCAGGTGCCACTGGTGTGGGCAGAAGATCCTGCTGAGTTTGTCCGTGAGGACATTCTCCTGGCCCGGGAGGTAGACCGCTCATAGGATCATCCCCTGGCGAAACACAAAAGAGCAAAGGAGGATCACCTCCCGGCAGAGGAGGAGAGGTCCTGTTCCCCCCTCCATGTTTATGTAGAACATGGCTACCCAGTTGTCAGTCTGCACGAGCATTGACTTCCCCCTCAGATGGCCCCCGAAGGCCCTCAGGACCCACTGGCTCACCTGAAGCTCGAGCAGGTTGATCTGCTCCTGAGATTCTTCGGGTGACCACTACCCCTTGGTGCACAATTCTCCGCAGTGGGCTCCCCAAACAAGCAGGGAAGCATCCATCATCAGGACGAGCTCGTGGTGTGGGGTCTGAAAGGGCATTCCCTAAAGGCTTTGGGGGGGGGGGTCCTGCCACCAATCCAAGGAGTTTTGGAGACTGTGGGAGACTCGGATAGGGTCTCTGAGATGGCCAGAGGCCTGGCTCCATTTTACCCTGAGGCACCACTGGGCTGTCCACATGTGCATGCGGGCGTAGGGGACGACATGGATGGTGGAGATCATGCGTCCTAGGAGGCGCAACATGGCCCGTGCCATAATACGAGCCCTGTTCAGGACCTGGGCTGCCATGGCTCGGAGGTGGTCTGCACGGTCTGCGGGCAGGAAGGCAGTCGCTCGCTCTGTGTTGAGGCATGTGCCAATGAACTCCAAGGTCTGCACGGGTTCAAGGTGGGACTTGGAGTAGTTGACCAAGAATCTGAGGTGTTCAAAGAGAAGGATTGTACGTGATGCTGCCAGGCGGGCTTCTCCAGCCGAGGTCCCCATGATAAGCCAGTCGTCGAGGTAGGGGAAGATGGGTATACCCTGCCACCTGAGGAAGGTGGCAGCCGCAGAGAGACACTTTTTGAAAACCCACGGTGCAGATGCGAGCCCGAAGGGGAGCACCCTGTATTGATAGTTCTCCCCCTGCACCCTGAAGTGCAGGTATTGCCTGTGTTGGGGGTGGACTAGGATGTGGGCGTAAGCATCTCTGAGATCCAAGGAGCATAGCCAATTGCTCTGCTGGAGGAAGGGCAAAAGGACGCCAAGTAATAACATATTAAACTTCTCCCGTACCAGAAACCTCTTTAGGTTCCTGAGGTTCAGGATGGAGCATAGGCCCCCTGTCTATTTCGGAACGAGGAAGTAGCGGGAGTAGAACCCACGGCCTCGAAGGTGCAGCAGTACCTCCTCGACCGCCGCTGGGCGAGGAGGTTGGACAGCTCCCACTGCAAATAAGTCTGGTGCAAGGGAAGCCGAGTAGGCTCTGCTTGGGAGAAGGGAGCCTGTCCAGGTGAAGACGATATCCGTCTCGGACCACCCGGAGGACCCAGGTGTCTGACGTGATCAACGCCCACTGCAGGGCAAAAAGGGACAGACGTCCCCCCACCAGCGGAAGTGCTGCTGGGGGAGGCGAGAGGCTATGCCTTCAGCGTCAAAAACCTTGAGCGGGTTGGGTGTTGGGTTGCAGTGGCTATGCGCTCCTCCCTTCCCCTGCGTGCCGTAGGCCGATGCAGGGGTGGGTGGAAAGGGTGGGTATCCCCACTAGGGGAGTCCCCTTCTTTGGAAGAACGGCTTCTTGGTTTGCTGCTTCTTCTGAGGGAGAGAAGAGATCTTACGTGAGAAGCGGGTCAGAGTCACGAACTCCGTTTCTATCTCAGTGGCCTTATCCTCCATGGGCTTACCAAACAGTTGTTCGCTGAGGCAGGGGCCATCCAGGAGCTTCTCCTGGACCCACTGCTCCAGGTCCGAGGACTGGAGCCATGCTTGGTGTCGGGCCCCGATGTCGGCTGCCACCACTCGGGTGGAGGACTCAAATCCGTCATAGGTGACACGGGAGAGGTATTTCGAGCACTCCACGATGGACCTCAGGAGGGTTTGGAACCTGAGAAGGGGTTCACCCCCAAGACCCTGCGGAGAACCCACTGAGCTCCTCAGCGAGGTCGCGCAGGGACATGCCCATATACAATTGGTATGTCTGAATGTGGTATGTGAGCATGGACCCCTGATAGTCTCTGCGCCCAAGGGCATCGAGGGCTCTAGACTCCCTGCCCGGCGGAACCGAACAGTGTGATTTCGGGATCTTTTGCTTCCACATCGCCAATTCCATTACCATGGAGGTGTGCGGAAACTGAGTCTTCCGGAAACCTGGGCCGCATTGTACCCTGTACATGGCGTCAAGGCGTTTGCTCACAATGGGGACCAAAGCTGGTGTCTCCCACATGTGAAGAAGCAGTCTGGACAAAATGGGAGGAATTGGGACAGTAAGAGACTCCGGAGGTGGCGACTCATACTGTAAGATGTCGAGCTCCTCAGCTCATGGCTCCTCTTCAGCTTGCATGGCCAGGTTGACAGCTCGTGCCATGTCCCGCATGAACACTAGAAAGGATGTGTCCTCGGGCGGTGAACACCTCTGAGAGGCAGACGGGGACGGGTCCAAAGAGAGGTCTCTATGGGCATGGGTCGCCAGGGAGGTATTCCCATCTGACTCCCAGCCCAAGAGGTCCAAGAAGGAGTCCGACTCGGGTTGGTCACCCCATCCAGAGGCTGAGACCAGCTTGGAGCCAGAGGCCTTGGAGGATCTCGCTCCCGAGGAATGGGAAGGCGAGCAAGACCGATGCCGAGGAGGCGAGCAAGACCGATGCCGAGGACCCTCACGAGGCCCATGGCTCTCGGGGGTTCCAGGGCAGGTTTGGGTGTCCCTCTCGAGGGAACCTTGGTCTGGAGGCGTGAGCCAGCCATGCTGGGCATGAGCACCTACCGGGCAGCTATGAAGGCAGAAACTCTGCACTCTAGTACCAGCATTCGAGACTCCCACAAGGACGTGGGTCCCTGCATCGCCGACAGCGGGGTTACCAGATCTGGTGTGGAAGAGGACAGGGGGTCCTCACTTGGATGACCCTCAGGAGAATGGGTGCCATCACCGGAGGCCTCCATGTCTGTACGAGGTACCTTTCGAGGCCGCTCCTTATCCGATTGTCGGGAATGCCGGGGGGAGGGGGCGGGGTGCAGGAGCACGAGCGCTTGTCTGGAGCCCCCAATAGCAACTTCAAGGTCTTCTTCTTATGCCTCTCCACTTCAGGGGACCCCCTGATTGGAGTGCTGCCTTGAACACGGGGCCGAAGTGGGGGATCCCACCAGTGGAGGGACAACTGAGGGTGCCGCCGGAGATTCCGGGGCTACCTTCTGGAAAATGTCATCGGACTTCTGCTTACGACTTAGGAGGGCTTTGAAGGACATTTTCTTACAAAGACAGGAGAGCTCCGGGTCATGGTCAGCCCCGAGACACCGAAGACAGCAGTCATGGGTGTCCGTGTGCAGCATGTTTTTGGAGCATCTGTCATATTTTTTAAAACCGGTGGCCATTGGGGCAAAAAGGTCCCCCCGCTAGGTTGAAGACCTTTGCGGCCAGCAGTGGCGGGAAAAAAGGGCGCAAAGCCCACAAAAGAAAATGTTTACAAGAAAGGACATTCCTTCGCTCAAAGGAAAACGAAAGCAGGGCAAGGACTAGTAGAGGACTGGTGCTACCAGAAAAAACAAAGGCCAGAGGCAGAAAACGAAACACTTTTTCTGAAGGACAAGGATGTGCGTCTGAAGGGCTCCACGGATAAAGGGAGACTGAGCAAGATGGCACCTTTGGGCAGGAAGAAGTCCACGCATGTATGGCAGCAATCCCAAAGACTTTCTTTGAAAGCTGGGGAATTGCTCCGTGCGGGCTCCGTCAGTGCCGACGTCACCCATAAGTGAGGACAGACTTCTTGCTTGTTCCTGGAGAACATGAGAATGCAAAGATTAAGAAATGTAGTTGCAGTGGACAGACACCTATATCTTTTTATAGTTATATATATATATATATATATATATAATTTTGTTTTTGGAAAGGCATCTTGAAACTAAAATTAAATGGACCTAGGGGGAATGGAATTGGTTCTTATTCCCCCAAAAATGTTTGGAGGATGGACTGGCCAAACCTACTGTTATGTCAGAAGTCTCTTTCCAAACAATAATGGTATATGGATGTATGGACAGATGTCCATGTTATAGTACTGCAAATCTCCTCCATGGAGGCTGATCTCAAGTGGACTACCGATACAGCCATAGCTCTGGCATTATGAGCAGTGACATGACTTCCAGAGTCAAGCCTGCCTGAGCATAAGAAAAGGAGATGCAATCTGCTTGCCAACTGAATTATATGTATTTTTTGATGGCAGCCATCTTCTGTTTGGGGTCAAAAGAAACAAAAGGTAAGGCAAACTTTCTAAGGGCTTTGGCCAAGGCTCTCTGGCAGTCCAAGGTGTGCCATGCACTTTTATATTTGTGGGCATAAGAACTGGGGAAAACTGTTGGCAGGACAACTGACTGATTAAGTTGGAAGTCAGGCACTACCCTAGGAAGGAACTTTAGATGTGTATGCAGAACCACCCTGTTATTAAAGATCTTGATATATGGTGGATCCACTACTAGAGACTGAAGATCAATAACTATGTCTGATGAAATTACCGTCGCCAAGGGAAGATCATACCAAACAAATCTGATTGATTTCTTTGACTGGGTGACAAGAATAGATCAGGGGCATGCGATGGATTTGGTCTACTTAGATTTCAGCAAAGCATTTGATACTGTTCCTTGTAAGGGGCTTGCAAATAAACTGAGAAGCCTAGAGATGGATCCTGAGATGGTGAAATGGATCAAGAACTGGTTGACTGACATACTACAGAGGGTAAGAGTAAATGGAACTCATTCTAAAGAAAGGAGGGTGAGTAGTGGTATCTTTGTGGGTGATATTGTCAAAGGACTGTAACGGAAAGTTTGCGTTTATGCAGATGATACAAAGATTTGCAACAGAGTGGACACTTTGGAGGGAGCGAACAACATGAGAAAAGATCTGCAAAAATTAGAAGAATGATCAAACACTTGGCAATTGAAATTTAATGCAAAAAAGTGCAGAGTGATGCACTTGGGATGCAGAAATCCAAAGGAGCTGTACGCAAAAAGGGATGAGAGGCTGGTGTGTATGGACCAAGAGAGGGCCCTTAGAGTGATAGTCTGAGGATATCAAGATGACAAAGCAGTGTGACAAGGCGTTAACCAAAGTTAGAAGGATGTCAGGCTGCATACAGAAAGGAATAACCATCAGGAAGAAGGAAGTATTAGTGCCCCTGGTACAAGTCATTGGTGAGGCCTCACTTTAAGTATTGTATCCAGTTTTGGAGACTGTACCTTAGAAAGGATATAAAAAGACTTGAAATGGTTCAGAGGAAGGTGACCAAAATGATATGCGGCCTGCGCCAGAAGAAATGAGAAAAGACTTGAAGACCTAAATATGCACTGTATACCCTAGAGGAGAGGAGAGAAAGGAGGTATATGATACATATTTAAAGGGTATTAATGAACAAACACATCTTTTTCAATGATGGAGAAGCTGTAGAAGTGGAGGACATGAAATGAAGCTGCAAGGAGGTAAACTTAAAAGCAATATCAGGTAATGGCTGATCAAGCAGCTGTTTTGAATGCCCCCATATGAACAAAAGAGGTTCAGAAAGGGATTAATATGTTAAAAGGGGAAAGGGGAGGGACGGAGCCAGCAAAGGATCAACATGGCTGCTTATGAGATTCTCTCCCATAGACCCAGACAAATAATCCTACTCTATCAGCGTCTGGTGAGGAAGTGGGGCCTGTGGAGGCTGCCCTTTACCAGGGGAACATGGCTAGTGGCAAACAAACCCGTCTGGATTTTGCGAACACGCAAGGAGCAGGACCGAAAAGAACAAAGTCGGACCCGTTATCTCCACACAAGATGGCGTCACAGCATGACTCTTCAGAGGGTATGCAGGAGATATTATCTGAGATCCGTGCGGTTCATAATCTCATTGAGGCAAATGGATTGTCTCTTGGCGAAATGCAAGCTGACCTGAAAGAGATGAAGGCGCAAATGTTAACTCTTACATCCACAGTGGAGAAAACTGAGGAGACTGCTGTGGCCCACGAAGAGCGAATCCTGCAACTTATTAAATCATCAAGAAGAGCGGAGTGGCTGGAAAGCAACCTGGAGGACATGAATAACAGAGCCAGGAGGAATAATATATATATAGTGGGTATCCCAGAGGGCGCAGAAGGGAAGGACCCTGTGGCTTTCCTGGAAGGTTTAATTCCTAAACTGTTGAGGATCGAGTTCGCCCGCCCGTTCGAATTAGAAAGGGTGCATCGTGTTCCAACGATTGCAAGCTCGCAAACCAAGAGGCCAAGACCTATGATCCTTTACGTCTTAAGATATCAACAGGTTACACAAATAATGTTGATGGCTAGATCTATCACTTCCCTCCAATATGAAGGCCATAAAATCTCTTTCTACACAGATTTTAGTAAAAGAACGGTAGAAAAGAGGAAGCAATTTCTGGCTCTTAGATCAAGACTCCAGTGGCTGCAGGCACGATACAGGTTATTTTACCCAGCTCGTTTTAAAGTTACCTTGAACAATTCCACAAAAGCTTTCGAGGATCCGGCATCGTTGGAGTTGTTCATCGAGGAACAGGAAGCAATGCAAATGCATTAAAGATGGAGGTTGCTTTGCCAGCGCGGAGTTTATTCTGTTGAAGATGTTGAAGAAGAATACCTGGAGGTCAAGTCAGGACTTTCTTGTGTACTCTAGCGTTGGTTGGAGTGCTGACTTCTATCTTCCACTTTCAAGTCTAGGACATTATTAGTTGAGAATTCACATCATACTTGTAGGAGCGCTGATTGTATTGTGGCTGGATTTATTCTGTGGTTTGGTTCGTTGAAGCGGGCGAGGGTGGAATGGGAGGCAAGGATAAAAGGGAGCCTTGACTTATTAAACTAATGTTATTGGTGGTTACTGTTATTCCTTCCGACTGTTAAAGAAAAATCAGGAATGTTTGTTTGTTGTAATATAGGAAGATAGGGGAGAGAAATACTTAATAAATATGGTTTGGGGGCTTGCCATGGTTTGATTTCCTTACTGTCTCACCCACTGATTGATCCCCTGGTTATGGGGGTGAAGCGTGGCTCTCTGAGGTTTGGAGGTGGATGAATAATAGATTTCTGAAGTTTACAGGCTGTTATTGGTATGTCTCTACAAGGGGATCATGGCAAACTTGGTGAAGATACTATCTCTGAATGTCAAGGGTATCAAGAGTCCGATAAAAAGACAAAAGATCATAACATATTGTAAACAACAACAAGCTGACTTGGTCCTACTGCAGGAAACCCATTTAGATATAGCTGAGACAAAAAAACTTGAAGAAAGCCACTTTGTTTTGATTGGTTATTCTCCTGCAGTCCAAAAAAAGAAAAACGGAGTGGCTATATTAGCACGTAAATCATTAGGGATCAAGGTTGAAGCCACGCGTAATGATTTAGAAGGGAGATGGGTGAAAGCATCTATTTTGGTTGGTGAGACCAAGCTGACAATTTTTTATATTTACGGCCCTAATAATGATGATCCTAAGTTTTTCAAGGAAATAGCGGGAATTCTGCAGGAGGACACTTTGATATCAGTTATTATGGGAGCAGACTATAATTTAGTCTTGGATCCATTATTAGATCGGAACCCTGGTAGCGAGAACTTCCAGAGGGAGAGTTGCACTCAGGGCCCTTATGGAATCCATAGGTTTGGTAGACATATGGAGACTGCTCCATCCTACTGATAAAGATTATACATTCTTTTCCCCACCGCATAGTTCTCATTCTCAAATAGATTTTTTTTTTAGTCTCCAGGTCATTAGTTTCGGCATCCTGTGCTGGGGACACTTTGAGCATGCATATCTCGGACCACGCGGCAATCACTCTAAAGTTAAGGATACCGGGAGAAATTAAACATAATTTGACATGGTCTTTTAGTAGATCCTGGCTAGCGTAAATCTCATTTCAGGAAGAAATGAGATCTGCCATAGAGGAATACTTCAGGTTAAATAAAATTAGGTGACTTGGCATCCTGGGCTTGGTGGGAGGCCTTTAAAGCCACTCTGCAGGCAACAATCACAAGTTTTTCTATTAAGGAGAATAGATGGAGAAAGGCTCAGCTAAATGTCCTAGACGAGCAAATTAGAGCCGGTGAGCGTCTTTGGCAAAAAAAAAAAAAATGGATGCGGGTATATTATTACGACTCCAGAGGCTAAGATACAGTACAATGAAATTTTGAGCTCGGAAGTAGAGCAGGTAATGCTTAAGCAACAATCCTGATATTATGTTGAACAAAATAAAGTGGGTAAATGTCTCGCCAATGCCTTAAGAGGGAAGCAAGAGAGATCTCACATTACTTCTATACTAGACGATAAGCTGGGTAGATTGAATAGCAATGAACAGATACTTGAGGCAATCTCTGGTTACTATACTAAGTTATACACCTCAGAAGTAACTTCCAAGTTAACAGCCTCTAAAGACTTCCTGAGGAACTTAAACCAGCCCAAATTTGGGGAACAGCAAGCCAGTGAGCTGGGTAAACCTCTATCGATGGAGGAAGTAATTAACTCCATGGCCTCGGGAAAGGCAGTAGGACTGAATGGAATACCAGAAGAATTTTATAAAGTTTTTGAGAAAGAACTGATACCACACTTACTGAGTTATTTCGAGGAGCTTCAAGGCACACAGGGACATACGGGAAATTTTTCAGAAGCCACGATAGTAGTTCTGGAAAAACCAGGGAAGGGCCCCAGTCGGGTCATAAACTATAGACCAATCTCCCTCTTAAACTCAGATTATAAAATATATGTAAGTGTGTTAGTGAATAGACTCTTGAAATTCATAAGGGATTTGATACATCCTGATCAATGTGGCTTTATCCCTGGGAGGCCGATGTCCGACAATGCAAGATTACTATGCAATCTGTTAGATAGGGCAAACCTATTAGACTTTCCCTATGTGGGTCTCTCTTTGGACGCAGAAAAGGCATTCGACAGGCTTGAATGGCCTTTTTTGTTTAAAATCTTGGAATGGCTTGGGCTTGGATCGGGTTTCATTGACATGATTTGTGTATTATATTCCAGACCAAGAGCACGTATTTTTGCAAATGGTATCTTGTCTCGCTCTTTTTTGCTGCATAGAGGCACCCGTCAAGGTTGCCCTCTGTCCCTGTTACTTTTTAATTTGGCTCTTGAACTGCTGGCACTAACCATTAGACAGAAGGAAGACATATGTGGGTTTGTAATAGGCGATATGCAGATGAAGTTATCTGCGTATGCAGACGATCTGTTACTTTTTACTCAGCCTACCTCGGTCCCAGCGATCTTAGAGCTGATTGAATATTATTCAGGGATCTCGGTATATAAGATAAATTGGACTAAGTTGGTGGCCTTCCCTATGAATAACTTAGTTACTTCAGGTTCAATGGTGGCGTTCCCATTCCATTGGGAGACAGGGAATGTCAAATATCTGGGAGTCAGATATGAGGCCTCAATAGATCAAACTATTCAAACCAATATTGAGAATTTATTAAATATGGTATGTAAAATGACTCTATCATGGTCTCCTCTTCATCTCACATGGTAGGGAAGATTAGAAACTATCAAAATGACTTTAATGTCAAAAATCAACAATGTTTTGGGAATGTTGCCCATCACTCTCCCATCAGAATTGTATGCTGCTTTGGAGAGAAGCCTACTTAAGTTCCTATGGGGCGGGTTGCAGCCTAGGATAGCCCTTAAACAAATAAAAGTCTCTAAAGAGAAGTGGGGTGTACAATTTCTGGCTTTCAGATGGTACCACCAAGCCTTCTTGTTAAAACAGGGGGTGTTGTGGGTGGCCTTTGATCACCTTGTCCAAAAACCAATTTGGCTAGAGGTGGAGAGTCGAACTGTAGCACCCTGCCCATTGCACCTGCTTCTTGGTATGAAACATCCGGAGTGGTCGATGGTAGGCAAATTTATCTCAGCTACGCAAGAGGCTTTTTTGATGCTTGCGCTGAGTATAGGCAGGGATAGCCCTCCTTCCATGATGCTGCCACTCTGGTGGAATCCAATGTTTAAAATTTTTAAAAAGATGTTTGCATGGAAGAGATGGCAAGAGTGCGGCATTTGGACTCTGGGTCAACTCATAGAGACAAATGGCTGGAAGGATTTTTCCACTCTACAAAGGGAGCTCTCTCTCCCTGGGTCAAGTTACCTCCAGTGGCTTCAACTTCAACACAGTGTAGGGGCAACTAAAATTAATCTAAGTGGCCTGGCAGCTGAAGGGATTTTGTTTAACAATATAAAGGAAATCACAGAAAAGTCAGGAGCCGCTTTTTATGCCCTTTTCATAGATTGTGCCCCTTGTAGCTTGAGGAGCTTGTCAAAAGTTTGGGAGCGGAACTGAACTGTTCTTTCTCCCCTAATAACTGGAAGGTGTTGTGGGGCCCGGTATCAAGGGTCTCTAGATCAGCTGCGATTACTCAATCAATGTTCTTTTTTATGCATCGTGCATATATTACACCAGTAAAACTGGCTAAATGGGATAAAACGGCAGGGAACAAATGCTGGTCCTGCCAGAAAGAGGCAGGTACATATGCACATATGATCTTTGAGTGCCCTAACGTTCAGAGATTTTGGAGATACATTTGGTTCAGAATTCAGAAAATATTAGATTTTTCAAGTTCTCTAACCTGGAACATTGTATGTTTAAGATCTTTAGAGAATATTCCAGACATGACGAAGGATAATTTTTTTTTATTGAATTTCATGATAGCAATTGCCTTAAAGGTAATTTTTGCAAATTGGAAAAATTCTCACAAATTGAATTGGGAGCTCTGGTGGAATCTTGTTTGTCAAAGCGCCAGATATGAGAAACTTTATAGTAAGTTACATTATCCTGATAAAGCTGTTCCAAATTTAGAGAAATGGTTGCCATTAGATAAATATGTAACTTGTACTAAGTTATCAGAGAGTATGTTGTAAAGTTCAGAGTATAATAATCCCCCCCCCCCCCCCCAGATTCTGAGTGGTTTCTGTACATGATTATGAAGATAGCTTGTGGATTTAGCAGGGGTAAGGACTATTCCTCAGAGAGCTGGGCAGGGAGGGGGGTGTTGGGATACATTGTAGCTATAGTATGTGCTATGTTGTTTGTTGATTAAGGTGTTATTGTAAAATTTTAAAATAACAAATAAATTTTGAAAAAAGGGGTAAGGGCACCAGGAATGGATGGTCTCCGGAGGGAGTTTTACAAGTTAATGGGAGATAAGGTTGCTATCCCCCTAACGGAATATTACACAGACCGCGTCAGAAAAGGAAAGTTTCCATTTGAGCCTAATAAGGTGTTGGTTACGGTTTTGCCTATACACAGTAGAGACCCGACCCTCCCGGGCTTGTATAAACCAATATTGCTTCTGAATGTGGAAATAAAATTAATGGTGAAGATTATGGCGGACCGTTTGGCAAATTAGTTGCCACACCTAATACACCGGAATTAGGTGGGGTTTATTAAAGGTCAACATGTGGCATACAGTGTGCACCGTGTTCTGGCCTCAATGTGCGCTAGTCGTGCAGAGGGGCAGGCGTCCATGCTAATAAGTTTTGATGCCGAAAAGGCCTTTGACCGGGTGAACTAGTTATTCATGTATCAAGTTCTAGACGTGATGGGGTTTGAGGGCCTCTTTGTGGACATGGTGCGCCTCCTATACTCTGACCAAGAGGGGCCATTATACTTAATGGGAACATGTCGCCAGAATTTATGATTCGCAGGGGAACCCGACAGGGATGCTCCCTATCTCCATTATTAGTAAGATGAGAATGTCTACAGAGTTCCAAGGTATAAAGGTGGGGAAGGAGGAATTTCTGATGGCAGCATTCACCGATGATCTTTTAGTACACATTGATGATCCAAGAAGGGGGCTACCGGCGTTATTGCAATTATTCACCGAATACGGGGTATTGTTAGGTTTAAAGCTGAATTTTGATAAGTCTGAGGCCCTCCCGTTAGATCCGCAAATATCTGTAAACTGGAAGGAGACCTTCCCCTTGAAATGGGCACGGGATGCTCTAAGTACCTAGGAATACAGCTACCAGCCAATTTGGCGGAGTTATATTAAGTCAATGTATTGGGTCTTCTGGAGGCTCTTGGGGGGAGGGTGCAACGATGGAGGGATCTCCTGTTATCACTTGGTGGTAGGATTGCTTTATTTAAAATGACTCTTTTTCCTAAGTAGTTATACATGCTTCATATGTTACCTTTGGTGCTAAAACAAAGAGATATCCACATGTTTGAGAAGCAGGCTAACGTGCTTCTGTGGAGGGGACGGTGACCCCGAATATATTTGGCAGTGTTGAAGCTTCCATGGGTTCACGGGGGAATGGGGTTTCCGAATATCAAAAGATACAATATGGCCTATCTCCTTAGGCATGTCCGTGATTGGATCTGGGAAATGGGTGAGTACATGCCATTGGAGATGGATAATGCATTAGTGAGGCCCCTGCATGAAAGATATGTTCTACATATGAAATCCCTAGATGGAATTGATCCTGTGATTCGGGAGGTGATATTTGTGCCAATCCGGCAAGCATGGCTTTATCTGTGTGATCAATTGCTAAGACCCTCCTTTAGTTCACCCTTTCTCCCAGTGTGTGGAAAAAGGACTTTCCACCGGGGATGATGGATAAGAGCTTTTTGCGCTGGAGACAGGCTGGAATAGTCAACTTAGAACAATTGGTATCAGATGATGGGACTCCTGCGGTCTTTATTACTGTGAATAATTTGAGCTGACGCGGGTGGATCTGTATCCATATGCTCAGGTGAGAAGCTACATTAGAAGTTTACCAGCGG
The DNA here is from genome assembly GCA_033557465.1 of Ichthyophis bannanicus. Classification (NCBI taxonomy): domain Eukaryota; kingdom Metazoa; phylum Chordata; class Amphibia; order Gymnophiona; family Ichthyophiidae; genus Ichthyophis; species Ichthyophis bannanicus. Next base: position 640,369,209 of record CM066036.1, on the reverse strand, counting down.
AATCACTCAAGGGGGAAGTGTGCTTACGCTTAGAGGAACTTTTACAGAGAGGAGATCAAATAGCCAGAGTGTCCCAACTGCACAAAGCACTGGTAGAAATTGAATTACACCCAACAGAGGAGGATTTAGCTCATATGGACACGAGACTTAGGGGAACAGATTGAAGGGGATTTGGTTGTAAGGGTAATAGCGTGCACTCCCTCTTTAAGCGCAGCAGTGGAACATCGGGATATGCAATATAAATTGATTCAGCAGATGAATTTTGCCCCTGGCCATGCATAGCGGGCAGGACTAATGGGATCAAACCAGTGTCCCCGGTGTGGGTCGGAGGCTGCAACATTAGGGTACATGTTCTGGCATTGTCGGATAGTGTCTTCATTTTGGGTGAGAGTACAGGGCTACTTAGAGAACTGCTTGGAGAGAGCATTGGCACGCCCGCCCGCTGGGCTGGTGCTCGACATCTGGGGGCTGGAAGTGCGAGCTGCCTGGGCCAAGTGGAGTTGGCATGGTTGCGACTGGTATTGGTTTGAACGCACAGGGTCCGACGTATGGACAGAGGCAGATTCGCCTACATATTTTGATACTAATGGAAAGACACAGGGCTCAAGGGCACCAGAAGCGTTGGAAGGATTTTCTAGCTGTGTGGGTCCCGCACCTCCAATCCCTGCCGGCTCGGGCAAGAAGTAGAATACTTGGCTGTTGCACTTAGCTATCAGACCATAGTAGGCACAGTACATTTGGATATAACTCCACTCAAGATCCTCCGGGAGGGGGGGAAGTGGATGGGAAGGGGGAGGGGGAGGGGGAGGAAGGGTAAAGATAAAGGTGAAAGGGGTTTACATAGGGGGGGTGGGGTGGGGCTGCCTTGGGGAGAAGAGTGACCCCCGTGGGCACATCTGTCCCATCAACTCTGGCATACTTAATCTGACGTGGGGCCTGGGTGGGGGCGGGGGATGGGGGGAATCACTCGATTAGTATCGGACTATAATGTAAGAGACAGTAGACTGAATTGGTACAAAGTAGGGGATTTATAACTTACTTGAATCTGTAATTGCTCTTCACTGCATGTTGGAAAAGGGGACATATGTTGTAGATGCAGCCTTTCCGGATGTATAGAAACAGGCAGGTCTTAGTCCCCTCGGTATCTATATATATATAATCTCTTGGATGTAGCTCAGATTATAATTTGTATAACTGGTCTAAGAGGGATGGGGGAGGGGGAAATATCATAAAATGATGATATGAGATGTAGAGTTGTCATTATAGCATAAGATGTATTATGTGTGTATATGTCTTGTTTGGATATAAGATGTTTGGAAGTTTAATAAATAGTTTTTCAGAAAAGCAACATCAGGGAATATTTTTTCATGGAAAGTGTGGTGGATTCCTGGAATGCCTTCCCAAAAGAGATGGTGGGAGCAAAAACAGCGATGCAGTTCAAAAAGGCATGGGACAGACACAGAGGATCATTACATAGCAAAATGATGGAATCAAAGCAAACGTAAATAACTTTATAAATAAAGAGATGTAACCTGCCTGGAGCAGCAGGCACAACCTTAATCAAAGGTATAGAGGGGGCGTAACCTGCACAGAGCAGAAAATGCAACTCCAGAACTCTAGCCACCTTACTGGTCTTTATCTGCCATCATTTACTATGTTACTATGTAACCACACACATTACTCAGTTTCTGGAGGAAAAGTCCATAATCCATTATTAAAGAGGACCAGGGAAATCTACTGCTTACCCACTGGACAAGCAATATAGAATGTGTACCTTTTGAGAACCTGACAGGTACTTATGACCTAGATTGGTCACCTTTGGAAACAGGATGCTGGGCTTGATGGACCCTTGGTCTGAGCCAGTATGACATATCTTGTCACAGGGCATTTGAGCTACAGTATATGCCCCATCCCTCTGGAACTCACTCCCATGCACCCTAAGAAACATTACCAATCTTCTTACATTCCGCAAACACCTAAAAACCTACCTATTTACAGAACATTTTGGATCCCCCACCTAATCACCTAAACTACACAATACAACCCAATAAAACACATATATGTAAATAGTATGTATATATCAGTTAAAATGTTAATTGGATATTTACGTTAATCAAATATTAAAAGTTATATTAACAAAAGGTTTGAAATGTTCAGATGTTAAAATGTTCACTTGTATAAAAAAAGGTTCAATGTATAATGTTTTGTTCTTTGGAAACCACTTTGACCTGGTGAAAAACAGTATACAAATATAGTTAAATAAATAAATTAAAATAAATATCTTATGTTCTTATGTACTCAAGGTGTAGTCGCACCATGAAGCAATATAGGGGCATTATGATATCCTTTGTTTTATTCTGTATCTCTTTCCTTATAATTCCTAGCATTCTATTAGTTATTTTGGCTGCCACTGCACACTGAGGAGAGGATTTCAACATATTATTTACAAGGACTTCTATATCTTTCTCCTGGGTGGTGACTCCTCTAATACGGAACCTTGTATTGTGTAACTATAGTTTGGTTGTTCTTCCCTAAGGGGTATGTTTACTCAAATCAAGGCATTCGGCATTCAGTCGCCTCTCCACCCACCTACCATAAATTCCATTTCTTTCTCTATGCCTTTACTGTTTTCATCTCACGTCAAATATTATACTTGTATAAATAATCATGCCGGTCCATTTCCGCTAACACATGAAGTTTATTATCAGATTGAGTTAACATACGTGGACAATATTAAGGCTGCAGATAGCCAAGGTTAAAGAATGCATAACTTTACACTTTACAACAGGCAAGGTATACAGCAGATTCACAATACAACTCTCAATTCATTACAAACAGTGCCATGAGGGTAAAAGACCACTGAAGTCGCCCTCCTGAAAAGTATACCTATGATGTGGAATGCGTTGCCGCTGAAGCATCTCCCCTCAACTTGCAAACAGGATATTGCTCCTTCTCAATACCTGGAAGGCCTTGGGGATTCATCAAGTGCCCCTCTTGCATGCTGTGAGCTTTGGTTACCAGTCATCATAACTGGGGACAAAAATGTCTCACCTTTGGTGTTACATTTAGAGCACATATCAGCACTAAAACTGATAGCCACAAGATGGTGCCTTTCATTTACAGCTCTGCTATGTGTTTTGGCTTTTTAAATCCTGCCACAGACCATGACAGTGACTTCTCATTTGTCAAAGGCTCCCACCTTTTGGTTATGCTGCAACTGTCTTTTAATATTAAATCCTAAACGTATGTCTAATAACTGGACTCTGGAGAGGGCGATATTGTGCTGGACAAGACAGTAATTAGTTAATGGGTGATGTGACTAGCCTGAATGGCGTACATGAATTTATTCATCCAGTTTGTTAATTTTCTTCCGTTTCTTCCACCCGATGATTTGATCTTTCGCCCTTCCAAAGGAATTTATTTATTTATTTAGCTGCATTTATATACCTCCTTTCTCTGGGTCAAATCGGTTTACATTAAACAAAGTAATTAGCAGTTACGGTGAAACAATTATACTATATACAGCATGCACTGGATAACAAGGGTTGTGGATCTATCTACAATTATACGAATTGTGGTGAATCAAACATATATGGGGATTAACCTAACTATAAACAGAGTATGGAGTACATGCTGTAAATGGTATTTATCTCTTCTGCAGGTGGGGGGGTTACGTGGTGGGGCTGAAGTGCTCAGCGAATTGGTGTTTCATTAGGTGCTTGCTGAAGGTGCTGAGGTCAGTGATGTTTCTTAGCTGGTCTTGTAGGGTATTCCAGTTGGAAGGTGCATAGAGTTGGAAGGCTCTTCCGCAGGCCTCTTGATTGAATTTGGTTCTGTTGTGGGGGATGACTAGGGAGTTCTTTGTAGAGGTATGTCTTGATTTGTTTGGTTGGAGTGCTTGAAGTAGGGTCTGGAGGTGATGGGGGGGGGGGGTCGGAGTAGATGGCTTTATGTGTCAGGAGGGGGTATGCGACTAGGTAGGGGTAATCAATGGAGTTGTTTAAGTATTGGTGTGATGTGGTCTTATCTTGTTGCTTCTTGAAGAATGCATGCTGTTGTGTAGAGAGCAGTTCGTAGTGGGAGTAGAGTGGTTTGTGGGAGGCCCTGGTAGATAGCATTGCAGTAGTCGAGATGTGGTAGAACTATGGCTTGAAGAGCAGAACAAAAGTCTGTTGGCTCTAGGAGTGGTCGGAGGTGCTGGAGGGTCTTTGCAGGAAAGATATCCACTATCACCACAAAGTCACTCTGGACTTTTCATACCAGCTCCCCACTGCAAGTTGATGCCAAGTCATTGCCTCTCAAGTGTACTAACACCCATGGGAGGGTACAAACTTCTTTTAGGTTGCAGGATTGGCATTAGTTGATCCCACTTCATCCCACTCTGTCCCATCCTACCATTGGAACTTTGGATTCCGGTAATCCCAAGTTAGCAGACAAAGATCTGTTCACTGCTCTTCTTTGAGCCCAATCAATAAACGAGTGACTACTTATCCAGACTTCTCAGAATTTCTGCATGTACCTAAATGCAAAGATGTGCAATACCTTATGTCGTACCCCCTTGCCTTGGCCAGAGGTTTAGGGCAAAAAGGGATGCCTTATTTGTCCTTAAATAGAGTCACTTATTTTCTCCACCAGGGAATTCTGCGAGTTGTAGTTCTTACTTAAAGACAAAGTAGTAGGTTTGTTCAGGCAAAACAAGAAAATTTATTTTGGGTTCCCCTTTCGCATCAAATTCAAACACAAGGCAAAATAGGATTATTCTCCAAAGATAACAGGAACAAAAATTGCATCGGGAACCTCAGAAATGAAAACACCTTTTCACATCACAGCTGTTCCAGCTAATTCTTCAGCTTGTTAATTCACAGCTACCTCTTGTCATTCAAACCAGATAAATTCATTCCATTTATATCCAATGTAGCTTTAGTTAATAAACTCAGGGTTCAGTGAATGTTCTTTAGTTTAACAGAAGGGCTTAGCTTTCCCCTAGCTAAGTACAATATTGCTCTTCAAAGACTTTCTGTCTCAGTCCTTTTCTTAGCAATAATTAAACTTCCCCTCTACATAGAGTACAATCCATCGGTGCTTCATTACACCCAGAATCTTCCTCACAAGGATCAATCTGCATGTCCTCTTGCACCATACATTGCTTATCTTCCCCTGGGTTTTCAACAACACGTTCAAACTTACTGTTTTGTAGAAACTTCTGGAGTTCCTCTAAAAGCTGCTCTCCTGGATAAGAACTGGTTGTACCTTGAGAGTAGGCTTTTCGGTCTTGGAACAGTTTCTTTAATACTTTAATTGTATTCAGGTCTATCTCTCTGCTCGAGGCTGGGTTCTGGTTATCTCTGTCTAAAAAAAAAACTGCTTGCACCGACCTTCTCTCAGCTTGGGTTCCTGGAACCGGGTTTTGCACACTCTGCTCTGCAGTCTGGCTCAGCTCATTAGCAACGTCCCCAGCTATCCATCTGCTGGACTCTGAAGCAGGCATACCTTTCACCTTAGAACTGCTTCTTTGGTTGCTAAAACCTTTTTCCCATGTGGAGTACAGCTTTCCATGTCTGCCTTCTCTTGGCTTCCTTGAACCAGGCTTCACTGCTCCTGAACCCTCTGGCTTCACAGCTGCTGGACTCTCAGCTGCTTTTTCTCCTTCTCCTCCCTTTGCTCTCACCGAGGCCGGCTTAAAAAGCTGCTTTCCAGCTACCACTCCCTGCTCCCTGCACATGTGCCTGTGATTAGAGCTCAAACCTGCACCTACATTAGGGCTTGGGCGTGGCTCAGCCTCAGCTAGTATGTGTTTCTTTAGTTTATTTGAAGCTTGAACCCTGTGGAAACCTTGCCTGTCTCTTGTCTTAAAGGCGTATTCCTTATTTTCCTCTGTTTCCATCTGTTCAACACCACTCTCATCGTCACACTTACAACAACACATGACCAAGAGCCAGCATATACTCCCTCAATGGATGTGTACTCCCTTGATGGACGATCGATTAAAATTAAGATGTAGACTCTGGTCTAATGTAGAGCTTGTATTTATTGCATCTTCTAGCTGACATAATGCATTAATCGAAGTCCAATGGTGGCAGCAGTAGTAGCCACATCTATTCAAAAGGAAAGAATGCCAAGAGGATGGGACTGAATTCCAACTTGCAGTACTCATTTTCATAACTCCGGTGAAGGAAGCTAATTAGTGGTGACGGATCCTCATGTTCTCAGCTCCACTACACCTCTCACTGCTTGGTTGGATCTAGAACTATATATCACTGTCTTATTATAGGTCCTATCTAGGAGGCCCCTGGCAAAGAATGCTATGGCTGACTGTTGCCCTACCACAGCTGTTCTAGATAAGCCTTCCTGTTCTGCCTTTATAGTGCAGCTCACCACTATATCAGTGGTGAGCGTGAGGTTTTGCCTGATGTCCTCTCTTTTACAGAAGTTCCAAAAAGCCCCTAGAGTTTCTTCTTGGTGCACATTGATTATGAGTCCAGGATCATCTCACCAAATTTCAGAGGATCAAACTTTCAAGCCATAGGAATGACTGGGGTGCCACTGATGACAGCCTTGGGTGTGAGGAGTCTGAAAGCTGTCATCTTAAAACAGAGCCTTCATTAAGTAACTTGTACTCTTGGTATCTGGTTTGCCTTGAGTGAAATAATTAACCATAGCTTATTTTTTATTTAAAATTTATATTTATTGAATTTTCAATTTGAACATCCAAGCATAATAGTTGTCAAGAAAGGAACATAAGAAAAAGCGTAGTTACTCACTTGTAACAGGTGATCTCCGGGAACAGCAGGAGTTTAGTCTTCACATATGGGTATCGTCGGTACCGATGGAGCCCGCGCGGGAACACTCCCCAGCGTCCAATAGGAAAGCTTTTGGAAGCATCCCACAGCGCATGTGTGTTGCCTTCCTGCCTCTGTACCTCTCTCACTTCAGTTGAGTTTATAGCTGAGACCAAAGGAGAGAAATAGAGAAAGAAAGAGATAGAGACAAACTCCTAGGAGAGGTGGGTGGGTTGTGAAGACTAAATTCCTGCTGTTCCCGGAGATCACCTGTTACAGGTGAGTATCTACGCTATCTCCAGGAACAAGCAGGAATGTAGTTTTCACATATGGGGACTCCCCAGCTGAAAGATGGCAAGGGGTGACCCCAGCTAGCTGAGAACCCAGGTGAGATGGGTCATGCTTCCTCCCATGGACCTTAGGCATCCAAACTGTGGATGGTGGGTAGGAGTTGCATTAAGTATGGAAGAGATGTTGTAGAACAGCCTGGCCAAACGAGGCATCCCGACGGGAGTCCTTGTCTAAGCAATAGTGGGCTGTGAAGGTATGTACCGAAGTCCAAGTGGCTGCTTTGCAGATGTCATCAATAGAGACAGAACGAAGGTTAGCCGTTGAGGCTGCCATTGCTCTCACACTGTGAGCCATGACATGGTCTTCGAGATTGCAGATTGCATAGGATATGCAATCTGCAATCCAATTTATCAGAGTTCTTTCAGAAACTGGAAGTCCCAAATGACTAGAGTCAAAAGCCACAAAAAGCTGAGAAGATTTTCTATGTGGCTTAGTTCTTTGGAGATAAAAAGCCAAGGCTCTTTTATAATCCAATGTATGACAATTCCTTTCCGCACTGGAGGCATGAGGCCTAGGGAAGAATATAGGAAGATAAACCGACTGGTTTAAATGAAAAGGCGAAACCACCTTTGGCAGAAAGTGAGGATGAGTTCTGAGGACTACTTTATCATGGTGAAACCTTGTATAAGGAGGGTCAGCTACTAACGCCTGTAGTTCACTAATGTGTCTTGCAGAAGTGATGATAATTAGGAAAATAACTTTCCATGAAAGAAACTTTAGGTCTGAAGTGCCTAAAGGTTCAAAGGGCGGTTTCATAAGCTGACCAAGAACAAGATTTAGATCCCACGCCACCGGTGGCGGTTTAATGGGAGGTTTTGTTAAAAGTAGGCCTCTCATAAATCTTGATATAAGTGGATGGGAGGAAATAGGTTGTCCATCAAAAGGTTTATGAAAAGTAGCAATAGCACTAAGATGGACCCTAACTGAATTGGACTTCAGACCAGAAGTTGATAATTGTAGAAGATACTCTAGTAGCAACTCTACAGGTACTAAAAGGGGGTTAAGTCCCTTTTGTGAACACCATATAGAGAACCTTTTCCACTTGAAAGCATAGGAACATCTTGTGGAGGGTTTTCTGGAAGCCAGGATGATATCCTTTACTTGTTGAGAAAGGTTAACATCCTGGAATTCTAGGCTTTCAGTAACCAGGCCCCGAGATGTAGGGACTGGGGATGGGGATGCAGTAAAGATCCGTCCTCCTGCGACAGGAGAGCTGGAGCATTCCCCAACTCCAGAGGAGTGGTTTGAGAGACACGCAGAAGAAGAGGATACCACGTTTACCATGGCCAACGTGGAGCTATGAGTATCATATGGCGTCTGTCTCTCTGAAGTTTGAATAAAGTCTTGGGAATGAGGGGAATGGGTGGGAAGGCATAGAGGAAGTCCTGTCCCCAGTGGAGTAGGAAAGCATCTCTTGCCTTACAGTTTTGAGCCGGAATTCTGGAATAGAATTGGGGAAGTTTGGCATTCTGTGGACTTGCAAAGAGGTCTATATCTGGTGTTCCCCAGATTCAAAACACTCGAGCAAGCTGGTATGAGTGGAGGGACCACTCGTGTGGCAGCAGTATTCGACTGAGTTTGTCTGCCCACAAGTTTTGAATGCCCGGAAGGTATACCGCAAACAAGTGATTCTGTAACTTTCTGGCGAGGGCCCATATTCGCAAAGCTTCATTGCATAGCGATAGAGAGCCTGTTCTGTCTTGCTTGTTCACATAGAACATAGCTACCTGATTGTCGGTTTGGACCAGAACTGTTTTGTTGCTGAGATGGCCCTGAAAGACTTGAACAGCATTGAAAATGGCTTTCAGCTCTAGAACGTTTATGTGAAGGGAAACCTCCTGTGAGGTCCAAAGACCCTGAGTGGAGAGATCGTGCAAGTGGGCCCCCCAACCCATCTTGGACGCATCTGTCATCAGAGTGGTTTGGCATAGAGGCTGCTGGAAAGGAGAGCCTACAAGGAGGTTTTCCAGGGATTGATACCATTGCAGGGACGAAATCAGATCTGTGGTAGTTCTGATTTTGTCTGTTAGTCGACCTGAGGCTTGTGACCACTGAGAGGAAAGGGTCCACTGGGCTGCTCGCATGTGGAGGTGAGCATAGGGAACCACATGGACAGTGGATGCCATGTGTCCCAGCAGTTGAAGCATCTCCCGAGCAGTAAGGAATACCTTCATAGATGCTTGAGATGCCAGTTGTATTATACGTAGACAGCGTGGCTGGGGCAGGAAAGCCCTTGACTGCTGTGTGTCTAGACGGGCCCCTATGAATTCTAGAGATTGAAAGGGGGTGAGATGAGATTTTGGGAGGTTTATGACCAGGTACTGAAGAATTCTCATTGCTCAAGAGAGAGCGAAGCTGGCTTCTGGAGCTGTCGATGCTCGAATGAGCCAATCGTCTAAGTAAGGGAAGACGAATATTCCCAGAGTCCTCATAAATGCTGCTACCACTGCCATGCATTTTGTGAAGACTCTTGGAGCAGAGGCTAGTCCGAAGGGAAGAACTCTGTATTGGAAGCAGCTTCCTTGGACCAGGAATCAAAGGAACTTCCTGTGATCTGAGTGGATGAGAATATGCATGTACGCATCTCTTAGATCTAGAGAACATAGCCAGTCCTGACTTTGGAGGTATGGTAAAAGTGTTCCGAGGGAGATCATTTTGAACTTTTCTTGGAACAAATATTTGTTTAATTCTCTGAGGTCTAATATAGGTCTGTGTCCCCCCTGTCTTCTTTGGAATAAGAAAGTAGGGGGAGTAAAACCCTGTCCCCTGTTAGGGAATGGGTACTTCTTCGATTGCTTCTTGAGCTAGAAGTGATGTGACCTCCTGCCACAAGAGGTCGGTGGCAAGGCCCTGAGAATTGAACTGTTTTATTATTGTAGGTGGGGGCAAGTTGAGAAAATGAAGCTTGTACCCCAGTTGTACAATGGACAGAGTTCAATTTTCTGATGTTATTTGTTGCCATCTTTTGGCAAAAAAGCATAGTCTTCCTGGAATGGTCAAGGGTTCTGGACCTTTTAGGGGCAGAATGACTAAGTTCTCTAGATAGAAGTCAAAGACCCTGAGGGCACTGGGTCTGTTGAGCCAGTTGAGCTTTTTGAGCTTGCAGCTTTCTTTGCTGTCTGTTCTGTTGTTGCCCCTTCTGGGGAACATGGAGCGGACAGTGAGTTTGATGGGTGTAAGATTGGTAAGTCTTCTTTTTCTTACTGAAAAGGGTTTTTTTGAATATTTTCTTCTTTGCTGGGTTGGCTGTAGACTTTGACAATCCGTTTAAAGTAGTATTGTCAGATTCAAGCTGATTAGCCTTGTCCTGCCAGTCCTTGCCAAAGAGATTTTCTCCTGTGCAAGGAATGTTTCCCAGCTTTTCTTGCACCCACTGTTCTAAGTCTGATGCTTGAAGCCAAGCAATACGACTTAGTCCTGTGGATATAGCAGAGGTTCTGCTAATACATTCAAAGCAATCAAAGGTAGCACGGTTCACGAATTTTGAGACATGCTGGGCATGCTTGACCAGAATAAGGTAGTCTGCTCTTTTTTCCTCTGAACCACAAGGACTAAGGAGCTCTAAGTCTTTTGTGACTTCTTCCAGGAACATTCCCATATAAAGAATGTAGGAACTGCTCCTGGCTCCTAGCATAGAGGATTGAAAGCATTGACGGCCAAAGGCATCGAGAGTCCTGGATTCACAGCCTGGAGGATTAGAAGAATGTGTTTTAGCACTCTTGATCCTTCGCATGGCCGATTCCAATACCATTGAATGGTGTGTTAACTGAGTTTTTTGAAAACCAGGACAACTTGGCACTCGGTACATAGTGTCACAGCATCAGGAATGTGAAGATATTCTAAAAGGAGTTTCCCACATTCTCAACATTAGATCATGTAAGATCCTGTGAATGGGAAGCATAGCTGCTTCCTTGGGAGCCATAGAGTATTGTAGAATTCTTAATTCTTCTGCCCCTAGGTTCCTTTTCTGGAGTCACAGTGATTGCAAGACCCTTTGCTAAATCACGTATGAAATCCTGGAAGGACATATCCTCTGGAGGAGACACTCTGCGTTGAGGAGAAGGAACCAAATCTTCTAATAGATTTGCTCTGGTACCTGTAGAATCGTCAGAGTCATCGGAATCAGAAGACTCAAGTACCGGGTGCTCCTGTAACGCATGATATCGGTACTGCTTGAAGTCGGTACTGAAATATCTCGATTCCTGATCCCCGATACCGGAGATCGGCATGGGGGAAAGCAGTCCTGTCGAATCAGATACTGTCGGTACCGATACCGATGTCGGTACCGATACATGTTGAACCGTCTGTTGAGGTCTTAGCAGTACTGAAGCCACTAAGAGGGCCGCAAGACTGCATTCGATAGCGAGGATTCTGTGATCCATCGCTCCTGCCGATGCCTGGGTGCCGGTACCAGTGGAAGCGGCAACGACTCCAGAACATGGCAACAGTAGTTCCGCAGAGGAGGATGCCTCTGGAACATCCTGGAGCCCCGTTAGTGCTTTGGAGCCCGAAGACTCCCACCGGGGCTGTTTTGCCGGTGAAGTATCCTCGAGGGAAACGCCAGTGGCATCTCGATACTTTGAAGTGGATTTATCCTTCGAGAACCGGCTAGTCTTAGAAGACTTAAATTTGGTTACCTGAGATCCATGGGAGGAAGATGAAGCCCTGGAAGACGTCGATGCAACTGACATCATGTCGGCGGCAAAAAGGGTACCGAGTTTTGCAGCTCTATTCTGCAGGCCCCTTTTGGTCATCCTGGTGCAGGAGAGACATTCCGTTGGACAATGTTCAGGACCCAAACATTTTAGACACCAATCATGGGTGTCGGTGACGGAAATGATACCGCCACATTTTGAGAATTTTTTTGAAACCACTAGCTGGTTTCTCCATGCTTGAAGAAAAATGGGCCTAGTGCCAAAAATGGGGCCTAGCACCAGAAGCAGGGAAAAATCTCTGAAGAAATATAAGTTTGTTTTTTACTTGCTTTTTTACTTGTTTTTTACTTGTTTTTTTACTTGCTTCTATTCTATGTATTTCCTCGTCTCCAAGAGAACAGGGGCCCACAGGCCTATCCTGGATCTGCGGGATCTGAACAAGTTCCTGATAAGGGAAAAGTTCAAAATTCTCTCCCTTGGAACATTGATGCCATTCCTCCAGCAGGGAGATTGGCTATGCTCCTTAGACATAAAGGATGCCTACACACACATTCTGATCCATCCCAGCCACAGAAAATATCTTCGGATTGTGTTGGGAGGAGAGCACTACCAATACAGGGTGCTGCCCTTCGTTCTGGCCTCATCGCCAAGGGTCTTCACCAAGTGCCTCGCGGTGGTCGCAGCCCACCTCTGTCTCCAAGGAGTCTTCGTCTTTCCCACCTGGATGACTGGCTCATAAGGGGAGGCACAGTTGCAGAGGTGCAATGCGCCAAAGGGTGCATCATCAATGCCCCGTAGCATCTGGAGTTGATCATCAACTACCCAAGTCCCACCTCTCTCCAGCTCAATGCCTGGAGTTTATAGGGACTCAGCTAGACACCCTCCAGGCCAAGGCCTTCCTCCCTCATGAGAGGTCAAAACACCTCAGGGGGCTAGCCGCAGAGGTACAGCAACGCTGGTCGCTACTCACCTGGCTCCTCTTCCACCTGCTGGGCCACATGACCTCCACGGTTCACATGATCCCATATGTCTGCCTGCACATGAGAGCAGCCCAGTGGTGCCTCCGCTCTCATTGGACACAAGCCACAGGCAGGCTCTGGGACAGAGTGAGAGTGACCTGCCAGCTGGTGGACTCCCTCGGATGGTGGCAGATTATTCATCACCTTCAAGCCGGGATGCCCTTCCAGGCACCCACCCCCAGAGGGTCCTCACCACGGATGCCTCGCTAGGCTGGGGAGTGCATCGCGGGGGCCTCCATACGCAAAGCAGCTGGTTCCAGACAGAATGCATGATGCAAATCAATCTGCTGGAGCTCCGGGTGATATTTCTGGCTCTCTGAGCCTTCCACCACCAGCTGCAGCACCGGTTGGTGCTGGTCCAGACTGACAACCAAGTCACAGTGTTCTTTGTGAACAAACAAGGGGGCACAGAGTCGTATTCCCTTTGCCAGGAGTTGGAAGCCCTCTGCTCCTGTGCGGCATGCAGAAGGATGCTCCTAAGAGCCATCTACCTCCTGGGCCAAGACAATGTCCTGGCAGGCAAGCTGAGCAGAGTCCTCCAGCCACACAAGTGGGACCTGGATTCCGAAGTGGCCTCTCAGATGTTTTGACTCTGAACCTGTTGCCAGCCTGGACAACACGCAGTTGCCCCGCCTTTGCTCACACTAGCTGCACCTATCCTGGATGGCACGGACATGTTCCTCATTTCAAGACCCTCTTCAGGGTTCATCGCGACAAGGCATCACTAATACTGTCTAAACATGTACACTTTGGAGGAGAGGAGAGACAGGGGAGATATGATTCAGACCTTTAAATACTTAAAGAGAAATAATGAACAAACAAACCTCTTCCAAAGACGAAGAAGCTGCAAAACTAGACTGCATAACATGAAGCTACAAGGTAGTAAATTGAAAGGCAATGTCAGGAAATACTTTTTCACAGAAAGGGTGGTGGATGCTTGGAATGCCCTCCCGATGGAAGTGGTGGGGGCAAACATGGTGAAGGAGTTCAAAAGGGCATAGGACAGACACAATGGATCCCTTTACAGCAACAAGAAAATATCAAAATAAACTGAACCATCTAATTCCTCAACAAATAGGGGTGTCCTACATGGAGTGGTGGGTTCACCCCTAAACAAAGACATGGGGAGGGGTGGCCTGCACAGAGCGGCAGGTATACCTACTCTTGACATCGTACTGGACAGACTAGATGGACCATACTGGTCTTCATCTGCCGTCATTTACTATGTTACTATGTTTTTTTGTTTTGTTTCTTAAGGAAAGAAGAAGAAGAGAACCGGCGGTACCAGTAGGCGTTGAATGAAGGCAGACGCAACCACAAAAAACAAGAAATAAAGGTAAATTTTCTGCGGTGACAGGGTATCATGTCCTGTCGGCTCCGCGGAAAATGAAGAACTGAAGTGAGAGAGGTACAGAGGCGGGAAGGCAGCACGCATGCACTGTGGGATGCTCCCAAAAGCTTTCCTAGTGGACACTGGGGAGTGTTCCCACGCGGGCTCCGTTGGTACTGATGATACCCATATGTGAAGACTACATTCCTGCTTGTTCCTGGAGATCTATAAAATTTCTTGGGCTATGTGTTCATAAAAGTAGGTGCTCAGATAACATATGGCCCAATATTCAAAATGGTTTAAAGCTTTAGCAGTGATAACTAAACCTACAAAATCTCTATTCAGATAGTGTCACTGACAATTCTTACAGACGATTGTGACACTATCTGGATAGCAGCGGGGAGGAGTGAGGTTTGAATGTGAACATTCCAAATAGCGGAACTGATTATATGTAAAATATTTAAATGCTGTGGCTGGCATTTAAAAAAAAATTGTCTGGCATTTGATACATAGATTTGACTTGTCCAGGCTATGGTATTTTCAATAACATCATACGGATGCAAAAGTTGGACAGTGAAAAAGATAGACAGGAAGAAAACTGATGCCTTTGAATTATGGTGCTGGCGACGAATACTGTATATATCATGGACTGCCCAAAGAATAAACCAGTCAGTACTAGAGGAGATCAAACCTAAACTTTCCTTAGAAGCTCATGCAAAGAGAGAGAGCATTGGTGAAAGACATAATGCTTGGCCAGGTAGAAGGTCACCATGAAAAAGGAAGGCCAACAATGAGATGGATCGATACAATAATAGCAGCTATGGATACCACTCTATCAACAATGAGCTGCTTGGCTGAAGACCAAACAAAATTTAGGTCAACTATCCTGAGAGTTGCTACTGACTTGATGGCAACTTAACAACAACATGGCATTTGATTATTGACATGATAGTGCTTTTTTTTTTTAAAGTGCCATCAAGTCATTGCTGACTCCTGTCAACCCAGCAGCCCCTGAATTTTATTGACAGGATATGACCAGAAGTAAATTGGCAGACTTTTTCTTCCAAAGCAACAGAGGGTAAAGTGACTTGCCCAAGGTCACAAGGAGTGCCAGTGGGAATCAAACCCTTTTCATTTGGGTATTGGGCTGTTGCTCTAACCACTAGGCTACTTCTCATAGGGCTTATTTTTATGCAAAGTCAGAAAGCCAAGTTTAAGCCTAATTTATAAGAACACATTGATACTTATGTATCTTTATAAAATAATGGCACAAAAGCTGCCAGAATTGTGGCTAAAATGCAGTCATGTACATTTATACCAGGTATGCCCAAACCCTTCCCTTGAGAACGCCCACAACTGAGCTATGTACCAGCATAAGTATTCCTACCATAAGCGCATACATGAATGTGCCAGTTAATTCAGTAAGAGGCATTTTACATGCATATATCCATGAAACGTCCTTTATAAATTACTCCCTATATGGACACACATACACAGGTGAAAAAAATGGATGGAGCTAAGGTGGAATCAATACTTAAATGCACATTTTATAAAATGTGTGCATAGGTACTGATATTTATATCTGCCTCAGAGCAGGTATAAATGCCTGCACCTACTTTCCAGTGCAGTAACTTTATAAACACACATCGTAGACACATATGTCACTTTTATAAATGAATCCAACAATTGAATTTTATTCAGTTCTCCTCAACTGGTTACTACAAAATGTATTATATCACACAGGACACCATTCTTCTTCAAATACTCGTTCCAAGTCCCGGCAATGGGTGCTACAGAATGTACCACCAGCACAGCAAAGATTTGATAGCACAAAAATACTATAATATGGAGTTGGGTAAGACTATATCACAATCAGTTTTCTCTCAACTCTCTTCTCACCTCAAGGTCTCTCTCTCTTCACCCTCACCAATCTGGTTTCCGCCCGGGTCACAGCACGGAATCTGTCCTGCTTTCTCTTCTTAATGAACTGCATGCTGCACATGAACATGAGTCTATTTCTCTCGATCTATCCTCTGCTTTTGATTTGGTTGATCACCGCACTCTTTTGGTTCATCTTAGGGATGCCGGTCTTACCGGTTCAGTTCTCCAATGGTTTTGTTCTTTTCTTTCCTGTCGTTCCTTTTCGGTTTTCTCAGGGTCTTCTTCTTCTCCCCCTACCTCCCTCTCTTGTGGTGTTCCCCAGGGTTCTGTCCTTGCACCTCTTCTTTTTAATATTTTCCTTGCCCCTCTTGCTTTATTGGTTCAGCAACATGGTATCTCAGTTCACTATTATGCAGATGACATCTTCCTCTTGTATCACATAGATTCTTCTTCTCCCGACATCACTTCCTTCAACACGTGTCTTTCTTCTGTGGCCTCCTGGCTTTCCTCTAATTTTCTTCACATTAATCTTGCAAAAACCTCCGCTATTTGGTTTACTCTTGGTCATTCCTCTCCCCTTCCCCTCACTCCCCTTTTTGCTTCTTCACCTATCCCTATGATTTCTTCCCTTTGGTATCTTGGTGTCACTCTTGATTCATCCCTCTCTTTTAAAAGTCACATCTCTTCAGTTGTTCAGCGTTCTTTCCTCACCCTAAAGCAACTCCGTGCTATTCGTCCCTTTCTTCCTTTTTCCTCCCTGACTACCCTGCTTCTCTCTCTTGTGGTCTCTCGTCTTGATTACTGCAATGTTGTTTTAGCTGGTCTCCCTCAGTCACAATTGTCTCGTCTTCAACGTATACAGAACATTGCTGCCCGAATTCTCACCCATGCTTCTCGCTTTGATCACGTCACTCCCCTTCTTTTTCGTCTCCACTGACTTCCTGTCTCTTTCCGGATTCAATTCAAATTTCTTATTTTCGTCCAGAAGTCAATTCATACAGGTATTCCCCTCTATCTCGTTGACCAGGTTCACCTTTACACTCCCCTTCGTACCCTTGGTTCCATTCACGCTAACCGTATGTCACTCCCTTCCCCCTCCCATGCCCACCAGGAGTCCACTCGTTCCTCAGCTTTTTACTTCCTTGGTCCAAAGCTCTGGAACTCGCTCCCACATGCCCTCCGTTTGGAACAGTCTTATACTGCTTTCAAAGCCAAATTAAAAACTCACCTTTTCTGTCTTGTGTATGACCTCCCCCTTCCCTTTCTCCCTTTTCCCCACCTCCTCATTGATACAACATTTCACTGTCTTTTCCTACTACAGTTCTTTTGTTACTTTGCCTCTCCTTGCCTTTCTCTATTCTGTTCCTATCTTTTCTATCCTGTTTCTTTGATTTTATGGCGTTCCTTTTCCTTTTCTTTTTTTCTGCAGCATTTTTAATTTTGATTTTATGGTTTTATTGTAAACTGCCCAGATACTGATGTTATTGGGCAGTATATCAAGTATGTAAATAAACATAAATATAAGCATAAACATTTCTGGAGCAACACGCACTAGAGATGAGTTAAAAATTTTGGAATTGATGTTGTCATTCTTTTCCTCTCCCCATTTTGATATGTTTAAGCTGAAGGCAGTATTAACAAAAACATTTTGATCACTACAGCTGAAATTCTTCTTCTCTATGATTGAAAAATTCAAAAAGGATGAAAGTAATATAGAAGAGGGCTCCTCTTGGATGTTCATTTGAGAGTGCAATCAACCTGGGTTCCACTGGGTGTCATAGACACCTATATTGCGGTGTTTCAGATAGTTAAGATAGTTAATTCATGGTAGAAGAATCTCCAATTTGTCTGCATCTTTAAGGGGGTCTATGCAGAGACTTCAAAAATATGCTGATATAATTATTAAATCAGAAGACAAAGGAGGAGCAATAGGGGTGATGACTCTGGAACAATATGTGACAGAACTTGACTAGCAATTATCGGATAAACAGTTCTATCAAAAATTTACAGCAGACCCTACAGAACTATTGAAGAAGGAGACTGATGATTATTTGGGAGTGGCATTCAAATAGAAATGGATCACACGGCACATGAAGAGATTTCTCATAGTGACTCATCCAATGGCACCGGTGATATATATTTTGTCTAAGATTCACAATAATCTGCAGAATCCACCAGGAAGACCTATCATTTAACCTAATGGTTCCTTGTTGGAACCATTATCAACATTTGTTTGTGTTTTCTTATGTCCTTTTGTTTGGCAAGCAATGCTTTTATAAGAGACTCTGCTCATGTCATTCAATTACTGAAGGAGTTGATAATACCCTGGTTACAGCTGATATTGTTTCTTTATACACAAACATACCGCAAGAAGCTGCTTTGGCCAGCCTTGAAGATCAGTTGATATCTACTAGTTTTTTGGTAAAGCCGGCAAGGTTTGCTTTGATAAAAAAAAAGTTCAATTTCGCAATGAGTTTGTTCTACAGATCAGGGGCACTGTAATGGGCACTACGATGGCACCAGATGTAGCAAATTTGTATGTATCTCATTTTGAAAAAATGTGGTTGACACAATCTGAGTGGCAGCTCACATCATCCTTTGGAAAAGATTTATAGATGATGTATTGCTTCTGTGGTCATCAGGCACCATCCATCAACTTAAGATTTGTTTATGTGACTGGATACTTGTGACCCTAATTTACAGTTTGCATATGTGTATGATGTGATGAGTATTAATTATGGAGCACTTTTCACAAACTTGACGACCAACAAATTACTAACATAATCACAAACATCAACACCACCACCTCCCCACTAGATCCCTGCCCAGCCACATGGATCAAGGCAGTGAAACAGGACATTACTCATCTCGTCTCACACATAGTAAACTTATCACTGCAACAAGGAATCATGCCCACACAACTAAAGAAGTCTATCATAAGACCTGTCTTAAAAAACAAAACAATCAATAAAGACGACCCTGTTTCCTACCGACCAATATCCAGCATATCTTTCCTGGCCAAAATCATTGAAAAGGCCGTGTTACTACAACTGCAAGACCATTTGGATGACAACGAAACCCTGGATAAACAGCAATATGGTTTCAGACGTCATCACGGCGTTGAAACACTACTCCTAGCGCTGCTTGACAACCTCCTCAAGGGTCTAGAAGACAAAAAGAAAATGTTTCTACTCATATTCATCGACATATCAGCCGCGTTCGATACGGTTCACCATGGAACCCTCATAAACAGGCTTAAATCAATAGGAATAACAGGAACCCCCCTAAAATGGTTCTCCTCGTACATATCAAACAGAATGCAACAGGTTCAGTTCAACGGAGAAAAGGCAGAAGCATTCACGCAAACCCAGGGTATACCACAGGGTTCGGCTCTCTCAGCACTCCTGTTCAATATTTATATGCAACCACTTTGCAAAATCTTCCAACATCATAATATTAAATACCACGTCTATGCAGACGATATTATGCTGTACACCCAACTTGACACGGCCAACCCAAACTACACCCAACTAGAAAAGTGCCTAAGTGAGATGCAAGCCTGGTTACACCAAAGTAACATGACGATCAACCACAAAAAAACGGAGGTGATGTACATCTCCAGAAAGCCAAACTTCGACCCCCCCGCAACAATCACCTTATGTAACAATACATACCAAACGAAGGAAGAAATAAAGTATCTGGGGGTAACGTTCGAAAGCAATCTAAAGATGGAGAAACACCTCCGCAAAACAAACAGAGCCGTTATCCACAAGCTAAGAGTCCTTCAACCTCTGAGGAGCATTATCGAACCTCAGGACTTTAGGACCGTTGCCCAGGCACTCATCATGCCACATTTCGACTACTGCAACGCCATCCTTCAGGGTCTCCCAAAGAAAACACTGAACATTCTGCAAATGGCGCAGAATGTAGCCGCTAGGATCATCACGAAAAAAGGTTTTGCTGATCACATCACCCCGGTATTGATTGAGCTACACTGGCTCCCCATTGCTGCTCGTATAAAATATAAAACACTCACGACTACTTTCAAGCTCCTACATAACATTGCTCCGTCCTCCCTCTCCACCCTAATCTGCTCGCAACCACCCAACAGAAGCAGAAGAACCATCAACTCAAACACCCTCCTCGTTCCAGCTGATATAAGAGCTGTTAGAACCAATACTAGTAATAGAGCGTTCTCATACACTGCACCTACACTCTGGAATCACCTGCCGCCAGAGTTACGAGATTGCAAAGACCTAACTGACTTTAGGAAAAACCTCAAGACTCATCTTTTCCAGAGTCATTTTAATTTGATTTAAGCTAAGGGGTCTAAGCTTAACCTCCCCGGGAGACCAAAACATATTTATGTACACCTGCTCGTTTATGTAAAATGTATATATGTATATATGTAATTAGTGCCCATATCCTATACAGAACCCCCTTGTGTGATGTGCCTACCCTCCGAATAGCGTAGTTACTCACCTGTAACAGGTGTTCTCCAGGAGCAGCAGGAATCAGTCCTCACATATGGGTGACGTCGGCGCCGACGGAGCCCTCGCGGAGCAATTTTCCCCAGCTTTCAAAGAAAGCCTTTGGGAATTGCAGCGCGCATGCGCGGTCGCCTTCCCCGCCCAAGGGTGCCATCTTAGCCAGTCAGATGACATAGCTAAAAAAGACAGCATAAAAATTTGCAAAAAAACTAAAGCAGATGATTGCAACTCCAAGGGGAGGAGGGAGGGTTGTGAGGACTGATTCCTGCTGCTCCTGGAGAACACCTGTTACAGGTGAGTAACTACGCTTTCTCCAGGACCAAGCAGGAAGTCAGTCCTCACATATGGGACTCCCAAGCTTAAGGCTACCGGAGACCCTAAGCACAAAAATGAGCTCCCTCTAGCTCAGCAGCACAGAAGGAAGGAATCTTCGCTGAATTATTACCCACCGGTAGCCCACATCCGGGATGGAGGGTAGGAGTTGCTCAAACCTCAAAGAGATTACGGAGGACTGCCTGTCCGAAAGCACTGTCCCTGCGGGACTCCCTCTCGAGACAGTAATGGACCGCAAAAGTCTGGCTCGAAGACCAAGTAGCGGCCCGGCAGATGTCTGCCAGCGGAACAGAGCGGAGGTAAGCCACTGACGTAGCCTTTGCCCGAACGCAATGAGCCGTGACTCGACCTTCCAAGGAGAGTCCGGCTGCCCCATAAGCCCAAGTGATACAGTCCGCAACCCAGATGGACAGAGTATGCTTGGAGACCGGGAGCCCCAATTTATTGGGGTCAAAAGACACAAAAGCTGAGCAGCTTTACGGTGCTCCCGCGTACGGTCAAGGTAGAAGTTCAATGCCCTTCTACAGTCCAGGGTATGGAGGACCGTTTCAGCTCGGCTGGAGTGTGGTCTGGGAAAGAAGGTTGGAAGTACCACCTCCTGATTGATGTGAAAAGGGGAGACCACTTTTGGAAGAAATTTTGGGTGAGTCCGTAGGACTACCCTATTTTTGTAGAACCGAGTGTAAGGGGGATCAGACACGAGGGCCTGCAATTCACTTACGCGTCTAGCGGAAGTGAGGGCTATCAAGAACAATGTTTTCCAAGAAAGAAAACGGAGAGAACAGGTAGCCATAGGTTCAAAAGGCGGACAGGTGATCCGCTGTAAAACCACATTCAGATTAGAGAGGTATAGCAAGTACTGCAGGATCACCAACACCGGGCAGGAGAAGGGATCCTGAGACTGTTGGGTACACCAAACAGAAAAGCGACGCCATTTAAGGGCGTAGCATTTGCGGGTAGAAGGTCGCCGAGAAGCTAGGACGACCTCTTCCACCTCTGCCGGCAGGAGAAGGGGAGCAAGGACTACCCTCTCAGCAGCCAGGCCATTAAATTGAGAGACCTGAGGTTGGGGTGTAGCAGAGACCCCTGATCCTGAGTGAGGAGATCCGGTTGTAACCCCAGAGGGAATGGATCCTCTACCGCTAATTGCAGCAGGAGTGGAAACCACGGCTGTCTGGGCCAGCGAGGGGCCACCAGGATCATGAAAGCTTTGTCTCGGAGAACCTTGAAAAGAGTCCGAGAGACTAGTGGGATGGGAGGAAAAGCATACAGAAGGCTCTCCGACCATGAGAGTAGAAAAGCATCTGCCGCAACTCAAAGGGGATGTGGCTGACGAGAGCAGAAGCGAGGAAGTTGCCGGTTGAGAGGGCTGGCAAAGAGATCCATCGTGGGGAGGCCCCACTTTAGAAAGAGCTTCTGAACTACCAAGGGATCCAGGCGCCACTCGTGCGGCTGGAGGATCCTGCTGAGTTTGTCCGCCAGGCAATTTTCTTGGCCTGGGAGATAAACTGCCTTGAGAAGAACGCCGTGACTGACGGCCCAAGAGCAGAGCTTCTGTGCTTCCCGACAGAGAAGGAAGGAGCCCGTGCCCCCCTGCTTGTTCACGTAGAACATGACAACTTGATTGTCCGTCTGGACAAGGACGGACTGGTGAGAGGTCAGGTGGGAGAAGGCCTTGAGAGCCAGGCGGATCGCTCTGAGCTCCAGGAAGTTGATCTGCTGAGCAGACTCCCACGTGGTCCAGAGGCCCTGAGTACGTGCCCCTTGGCAATGTGCTCCCCAGCCCAGGAGGGATGCATCTGTCGTCAGCACCCGGGCCGGCTGAGGTGACTGAAAAGGCATGCCGAGTACCAGGTTCGGCCGATGAAGCCACCACTGGAGAGACGAGGCCAGCGGCTCGGAGACTCGCACTAGGTCTGCTAGGCCGCCTGTGGCTTGTTGCCACTGCTTGCGGAGACACCATTGAGCAGGCCGCATATTCAGGCGGGCATTGGGGGTCACATGGACGGTGGAAGCCATATGGCCGAGTAGTCTCGGGAAGCGCCTGGCGGAGACCAGGGGCTGGCTGCGAAAACGGTCGGCTAGGTCCATGAGCCGTTGAGCCCTGTCGAGCGGTAGGAACGCTCGTGCCTGAGGAGTGTGCAGCCTTGCGCCGATGAACTCGAGATCCTGTGAGGGGAGCAAAGTGGACTTTGCGAAGTTTATAACAAAGCCCAAGTACTGCAGAAGAGTCACCGTGCGGCGTGTGGCGTTGGTGACCTCCGGAGTGGACGCTGCTCTGATGAGCCAGTCGTCGAGGTACGGAAAGACATAGAGGCCGTGAAGCCGGAGATGGGCCGCCACCACCGCGAGACATTTTGTGAAGACTCGCGGTGCGGAGGACAGGCCAAAGGGCAGTACTCTGTACTGGTAATGATTTCCTGCCACCACAAACCTTAGGTATTGGCGGTGGCTTGGGTGGATGAGGATGTGCGTGTAGGCATCCTTTAGATCCAAGGAGCATAGCCAATCTCCCTGCTGGAGGTAGGGCAGAAGGATTCCAAGGGTAAGCATTTTGAACTTTTCCCGCACGAGGAACCTGTTGAGGTTGCGCAAGTCCAGGATGGGTCGGAGGCCTCCCGTCCTTTTTGGTACTAGAAAATACCTGGAATAAAAGCCTTGACCTCTCAGGTGGTGGGGCACCGGTTCCACCGCCTGTTCCTGTAGAAGACCTGCTAACTCCTGAAGGAGTAATTCCCTGTGCAGAGGGAGTCGTGGAGGTTCTCCCGGAAAATAGGAGGGAGGGACCTGGTGGAAGTGGAGAAGATAGCCTTCTCTTACGACTTGAAGCACCCAGGCATCTGAAGTGATGCTGGACCACCTGTGGGCGAAGTGAACCAGCCGGCCTCCGGTGCTGGGAGGAGCCAGCAGAGGGGGAGAGGCTATGCTTAAGGGGTCAAAAGCCCCCACCCTGCTGAACAGGGGCTGGTGGTGCAGGCTTGGGGGCTTGCTGCCTACGGGACCCGTTACCCCGTCCCTTGGCCTGCTGGCCCTGTTGGGGAGCTGCAGGGGCCTGATATTGGGGGTAGTGTTTGTAGGCAGCCGCCTTTCTCGGGTAAAAGGACTTCTTTCCCGAGCCCTTCTTTTTCTGGGAAGGGGCGGAGGTCTTCCTAGAAAGCCTAGTCCTGGTGAGAGTCTCCGTCTCGATTTGTGCAGCCTTTTCAGCCATGGGCTTGCCAAAGAGGTTTTCGCCTCGGCAGGGGACATCGACCAACTTGTCCTGCACCCAGGGCTCAAGGTCAGACGACTGAAGCCAAGCCTGTCGGCGGGCACCGATGCCGGCTGCGGCCACTCGAGCCGATGCTTCAAAGCCATCATAGGCTGCTCGGGATATGAATTTTGAGCATTCCCGAATGCCAGTGGACAAGGCCAGGAACCTCCGCAAGGGTTCCTCGGACAAACCAGCGGAGAATCCGGCTAGCTCTTTAGCCAGGTCTCGGAGATACATGCCCATGTATAGCTGGTAGGTCTGGACACGACACGCAAGCATAGAGCCCTGGAAACACTTCTTACCAAGGCCATCCAGGTTACGGGCCTCCCTGCCAGGAGGCACCGAGGAGTGCATCTTCTGGCTCTTAAGACGATGCATGGCCGATTCCACTACCATGGAATGGTGTGGTAGCTGTGCTTTTTGGAAGCCAGGGCTCTTGCGGACTCGATAGATAGAATCGACCCGCTTGCTCAGGACCGGCGAGGAGGCCGGACTCTCCCACATGCGGAAGAGTAGTCGTTCCAGCATGGGAGGAACCGGTACAGTAAAGTGTTCCCTGGCGGGAGAGTCATACTGGAGGGCGTCGAGCTCTTCGGCTCGAGGCTCCTCCTCGGGATCCGCAGGGAAGGCCAAAGCCTTGGCCATATCCCTGACGAAGTCCGAGAACCGGGCATCCTCCGGGGGGGACTGCTTCCGAGGTTCGGACTCAGGTGAGTCCGAGGGGACACACCGAGTCCGAAAAGAATCAGGTGACTCTTCCTCTTCAGACTCCCAGACCGACTCCGACGACGAGGAATCGGTGGGGTCGGCCCAGGCAGGCCGCGGCGCCTGCCGCCCCGACGCCGAGGGAGTCGGCGTCGGCGACCTCGGTCCCGAACGGGAGGCCGAGGGTGACCTCGACCGAGGATCGACTCGAGTTCGCATGGACTCGAGGATCGGCTCGGTCTCCGGGGTCGACTTAGACGTCGACGTCCCGGCGGTCGGGGCAGCGGCGCCAGCGAGGCCAGCGAGCAGTGCCCGCTGCTGGTCCATGAAGGCAGACAGTCTGCTCTCCAAGGCCGTCAACCTGAGTCCGACCTCAGGTGACCCAGCAGCCCCCGACTCGGGCCCCGACGGCGTCGGGCCCGACGTCGGCGGTCTCGGAGGCGAGTCCAGGAGGACCACAGGACTTACCCGAGCAGGCAGCTCCGACTCCAGGCGAGGTCGCTTCGAGAGGTGCTCCTTCTCCAAGGACCCGGGACGGCTATCGGGGCTATGCGACCTGGCCCTCGCGGAGCCAGGAGCGTCCACCGACGCCGCCCTCGCGGGTTTCACCTTCCGTCGATGGTCCCCGGAGGGAGAACCCCTGTCGGAGGAACTCCGGCGACGGTCCGAGCTGGAACCTCTGGACGCGGAGGCCTCCGACAAGGTCCGGGTACGGCTGGGGTCAGCGAAGATCCTATCCCGCTGATGCCGCCGACTTCTCAACGCTTTGGAGGACATTTTGCCGCAGGCCCCACAGATCATTTCTTCATGATCCGGGCCCAGGCAGCGGAGGCAATTGTCGTGTGTGTCAGTTAGTGACATATTTCGGTCACACTGACCACACCGCTTGAAACCACTGGCAGCCATCAGGGGAAAAAGGGCCCCTGCGAGGTCAAAGGTCCAGGCTGCCAGGGAAAAACCGAAAACGAAACTGACTAAGTCAGAAAAACCGAAAAAGAAGAAGAGGACTCGTGACCGGCGTCGCGAGTCCGGGCGGGAAAAAGACCGGCGTCGAACCGAAGGAAAAAAGAGAAAATTATGAGTAAAATCAACTTTTTCGCGGGGACACGACGGGTACGTCTGTAGGGCTCCGCGGAAAAAAGAAGACTGGCTAAGATGGCACCCTTGGGCGGGAAGGCGACCGTGCATGCGCACTGCAATTCCCAAAGGCTTTCTTTGAAAGCTGGGGAAAATTGCTCCGCGAGGGCTCCGTCGGCGCCGACGTCACCCATATGTGAGGACTGACTTCCTGCTTGGTCCTGGAGAACAACCTGTACGCACCCAAATTTTACTGTACTGATTTGACAGTTCTCCTTATGTAATCGGACCGCTGCTGATCGCTGGAAGTAGCGGTATATAAATGTTTGCTAAATAAATAAATAAATTTACAAATATCTTGGGATGGGATCAATTTCTTGTTCTCCATTTTTAGGAAACCAACAGATTGTAACACTTTGTTGCATTTTTCAAGTGCCCATTCACTCGCAGTATGTGAGAGTTTGCCAGTTAGTTAGTTCCTGCATTTGCGCAGGATTTGTAACATGGATCAAGAATTTCTGGAGCAATCTCAATGAATGGCACATAATTTTTTCACGGAGCAAGGCAGACAAACCAGTGCAAAAATATAACAACAAACATCACATTAAGCGCACAGGGACCCATCAAAAAGCTCACAAGTAGAGAAAAAGGACCTCAGTGAATCTTGTCAACCAAGCCGACACAACGGCACTATGTCAGCGTAGCTGGGTCAACTATACACCATGACGCGACCACACCATCAAAGGTCAGAAAAAAGCTCCACACCAATAACAATTTCACATATGCAGGCAAAACAAATGCGCTTAACTCAAACCCAAATTGTCACATTAACAACCCCACACTTAGCTCCAGCACTAGCTGTCAGATGCTGTCACGTTATCCACAATGACACCAGGCATTTCGCAAAAGCTGCCTCAGGGAGCAAGACACATTCCAGTACCACACTATGGCAATGTAATACCGCTGACACCTACAATAGCAAACAAATGATCAGGGGATCCCAAAACTCACCCTGTGCCTAACTAACTAAACATAACCAGAAACTGCGGCTCACAGCCAATTGAATCTCTCAAAAACCCCAAAAAGAAACCAAAGAAGAATATAAAAGACTCACACACACTGGCGGTATTCTCGCCACCAGTGATTTCAGCGTAATGTACCCAGCAAAGCACGCCGTGCATGCGCTTTAAGCAATCGCTACCCATGGAGGGGCTTAATGACACAATCAACAACATCATGCAATAGCCTGGCCCAGGCAATCCCAAACACCAAAAGAAAAACAAATACTGAAGAAACCACCCACCACCTGCACCCTTCCAACCCACATGACAACTTAGAGGACTAATGAAACCAATTTTGGCCGCAAACCACCCACAGCACCTACATACTACCAGCAAGCTCGCAAGTCAATACTCTCATTCATACCAGAAGGAGCGATCATGTCCAACCTGAAGATACACAATTGCTCTTTCTGAATCAGTAACAAATCTCTATCAACCCCTCTCTGTATCGAGGGCACATGGTCAAAAACCCAATATTTCAAATCTACGAAACAGTGAGACATGAACAGGCAATGCTTCATCAGAGGAGCATGAAGAACAGCATGTTTTAATTTACTACAATGTTCTAACAGGCGAATACGTAATTGTCTAGATGTCTTTCCTATGTACGCCAGATCGCACGGACACCACCAACATGTAAACCACAAAATCCGTCTGACAATCTGTTTTCCACCGTAACTTGTGGACATGCCCATGATACCTAAATTCATGTATAGGCACCATCATAGCATACACTGAACAAGCTCCACACGCAGAGTGTCCCACCTCCAACAGCTTCTCACTAGCTTTCCTAACAGTCAGACTCAAATCATCACGTAAATTGCGCCCCCAAGAAACCACCATCCGGGGATTCTATTTATTTAAACCCGGAATCATGCAAAGCACCTCAAAATATGAATAAATGATAAGAGGTAACACCTTACTCAATGGTAAACTGTATATTTAGTCACAAAATGCAAAAAACAGGGATAGTCAACTCTATCTTGTGAGTCTGAGGGAGATAACAACCAACTCTGGTCATTATATAGGTCCCGCCTATGATCCTTCTGTACTACTGAAGCAGGGTACCTACAATCATGAAAGGCCAATGCTAACTGTTAGGATTGGACTTTAAACTTCAAAGCTGAACTACAATTTCTCTGATACTGTACAAATTGAGAAAAAGGTAGTCCATTCTTCAGTGGAGCAGGATGAGCATTAGTATAGTGCAATAAGGCATTCCTATCTGTGGGCTTATTATAAACTAAAGTGTGAAACCCAGACAAAGTTCATACAATCTTTATGTCTAAAAAGGATATCGCCGATGAATCATATGTTAAAGAAAACTGAATATGATCGTCCACTTGGTTCAACCAATGATGAAACTGTATCAGGGCTTCTTCAGATCCAACCCAAATAGCTGTCACTTAAACCATACATCTAACAATACCTCTTCCACATCCAAACACTATGAACTAATATTAGCCAGTAAACCCTGTTTATAGTTCCTAGTTGATTAATATTAAGGATAAGGACCTTAGGTAGCAATTCTCCTTTTCAATTATATAAAATTAGTAATATGTTCATTTGTTAAATATCCCAATTTGACTATGTAAATAGTTTTACTACTGTTTTATGTAACATGTTTCGTTATCTGTAAACTGCCCCTGATCTCTGGAAGGGGCGGTATAGAAGAATTAAATAAATATGTCATCAATGTAATGAACCCAGAAGAAAAGCAGAGCAATGGTATATGACAGACGGCCAAGATGATTCGAAATGGGCCACATATAAATTGGCCACCGAAGGTGCTAACATGCACTGCTGTGCAGCACTTCATCGTAGCAAAAGAATGATTCACAGAGCACCAGCCGTGCCACTGCCATCAAAAATGCCAATTGTCCAGAGCTAATGTCGCCCCGTCCCAGTAATGCACATTCAATAACAAAAAGAACTCCAGCCTGAGGAATACTCGTATAGAAAGCAGCAACGTCCAAAGTCACAAGAAAATAATCAGAACGCTCCTCTGGTAGCTGAACGTGACCCAAAAGAGTCAAAAAATGAGTTATGTTCTTGACAAAGGACAGGATCGATGAAATTAAAGGTTGCAAAAATGAATCTAAATAAATGGACAATGGTTCCAACAGTGATCCAACAGATGATACAATGGGACGAATAGGCGGTGCTGTAGCATTCTTATGAATTTTCAGGAGAATGTACAAATACGGAACATGAGGGAATTTCACTTTCAAAAATCCAAATTCTTTTTTGTTAATAAACTTCTCCTCCAAAGCATCATTTGTCAAATCATGGATCACTAAGCTCAAATGCCTAGTTGGATCCTCCTCCAAACGGCGGTAAGTAGTTGTATCTGAAAGTTGGCGTTGGATTTCCTGATGATAATATACACAATCATTTTTTAGACATAACTATCCTTTTAAATGTGTAAGAAAAGCATTTTAGCGAGTGAAGTATGCTGTCAATTGTTGTTACAACCACAACAAAAGGAATTCATGCCATCATGTGTAACATGTATATTGCCTTTTTCATCAGAGGCAGCAAAAATAAAGAAAATCATTAAAAAACATTGGCATGATGTATATCACCACTCTATTTCAAGAAGTTTCTTTATCTGCCAATCAGTGAGGGGCAAATTTAAAAGATATTTTGGTGCATTCTTCATTCTGTGAGGTTCCAGTTCTGACATCTGCAGATTTACCTCATGTGAATACTGCCAGTTCTGTCCACAAATTCTCCTGGATAACCCTATTGTTTTACCAACTCAGAGTTCTATCTATATGAATTTTGCTTGCAGTTGCATACCTCTGAAAAGTCTTCTTCAAATCGTTGGGGAGAGCTGGGAGAAGGAAGAGGGAGGGGACACTGAAGTTACATGAGGCTTAAGAAGCCTTCCAAAACTCCTTTTCTAATCTTCAAGCTGTTCAACGTGTCCTTAAGATAAGGGCAGTCAGCTGAACCAATTTCCCTACTTCTATAGCATCCCAAAAGAGCACCTGTTTTAAGGGTAACCCACGTCATGCTACAGTGTGAAATCCACCGCCAGAGATGGCTGTTCACAAGTGAAATCAATCTTCCCTCTCAAAACTTCCTTGCATCTTTTCAGATATTCATAGAGATGAAAACATGCATCCACTGTCTGCTGAAGACCGAAATTACTGAAGGTTCCCTCTAGTAGTTCTGACTGATATGGCATGATTATGTCATAAAGAAGCCTATGGAAGTTTCCTTTTTCTCCATATCTGCTGGTAGGGGGACACAGTCCATTTGTCTGGACTGGTCTATCAGGATGATATGGACATCTCTTTTATTTTTTTAAATGTTATGTGATGACACAAAAGTAATTTTGTAGAGATTACAGTTTAGCACATAAGAACATAAGAACATAAGATATGCCATACTGGGTCAGACCAAGGTCCATCAAGCCCAGTATTCTGTTTCCAACAGTGGCCAATCTAGGTCATACGTACCTAGCAGTTTCCCCAAAGGACACAGGTTCCATAATGCTTGTATTGGATCAAGCATTGATATCCTGGGTCCCTTCTTAATAATGGTTTATGGACCTTTCCTCCAGGAACTTGTCCAAACCTTTTTTAAACCCAGCTACACTAACAGCCTTTACTACATCCTCCGGTAACAAATTCCAGAGTTTGATTACACGTTGAGTGAAAAAATATTTTCTTTTATTAGTCTTAAATAGTTTACCCTGTAGCTTCATTGCATGTCCCCTAGTCTTTCTATATTCTGATAAGGTAAACAATCGATCTACGTTTACCCGTTCCACTCCATTCATTAATTTATAGACTTCTATCATGTCTCCCCTCAGCCGTCTCTTTTCCAGGTTAAAGAGCCGCAACCTTTTTAGCCTTTCTTCATAGGAGTAAGCTAAAATGTAATGTAAGCTAAAATGTTTATTTTAAATAGTTTTAAAAACCTTGAGCTCAAGTAATAAATATGAATAAATATATTAAAAATACAATGGTTGTTAAGAACATATTTAGGGAATGTTTACTAACATATAGATAAAGTAGTGCGATAGCTGGTTTAGTTCACATTTATGGTAGCTAAATAAAAAGACAAAAAAGGAAAATACGGTGATACCTTTATATTGGACTAACAATACATTTTTAGACTAGCTTTCAAAGGTTAAAACCTTCTTCTTCAGGTCAGGACAAGATGAGCAACAGATGACAATACCATAATATATAAGTAAATCACCAAAGCATTCCACAGACAGTCTCGGGACAGACAGAACCTACATGTTTGTTTTGCCAGCTTTTTCACTGCTCTCTCTAAACCATCTTGTCCATAATCTGTTGTCCTGGACTGCAACTATCAATCTCTCATTCTTTGGTTTCAGTTCATTTCTTCTTAACAATTTATGTGTTCCATCTTGATTGGGAAAGGGTTCCTGGAGTAACACTTTGTATTTCCCACTGTACTGTGAATGTGCCACTTGTTTTTCTTTGTTTGCTGATGTAATTCTTCAAAGAGTTGTTTCTCTTGTTTTGTAAATTCTGTTGCTTTCTTCCCAGTGTATGACTGCGGATTCTCACTCATTCCTTCTAATCATCATAATGTTAGTCCTATTTGATGATGGAAACTGATTTTGGATATTTACTTTCATATTTCAGCACTTTTTGTGTATTTAGATCATCATGATGATGCTATTAGGTAGGCTTGGGGGCCTATGATGATAGCTCTGTATGTATAATCTATTTCTATGAGGCCCAATCCTCCTTCAGCTCTAGGGATGTACAGTGATTCTTGTAAATTACCTCATGAGCATGGAAGAGTTTTCTTATTCATACATCCAGTTTTTCAAGATCTTTACGAATCCGGTCTACAGTCCCAAAGCTATATGAGAGAACAGGAGCTGATAGCTGATTAATGGTTTGTATCTTATTCCATGATGTTAAAAGCACTTTTCAATAATGATTTTATTCTCCTATAATTTCTTTACTGATTTTTTTTCTCAGAAATTACTACTTGATTGTGGTTCCTTCCTCTACTCTTGGATTTCTATATACGCTTTCCTGTTCAGATTCCTTCATGGATTCAGGCTAAATCCATATCCCAAAAAACTGATGAGAGTACTTACTGGATTAAGCACCATCAAAACAGAAGCAGTGACAGGGAATCACCCTTTTAGCTTACAAATATTTTAACTCTGAAATTTCTTCAATACCAAGTCTTTCAATAGACAGATAAGTAGGCCTAAAATGGTTTTTATTTACATATATGAAGAATATTTTTCTATTAAGATCAGATGTTTTCAAACTGTTCTTTTTATTTTCTTGATTTTAAAAAGATCAGAATCAACAAAAGTAACTAAAGTAAGTATGAGTAAATGGTGTTTGTTTGTTTTTTTAGAAAAGCCTGTCAACAATCACATCTTCTAAAAATAATGAGATATAGCGTGCACTAGTAATTTAGCTCAATCACTTAGCTTAAAGACAGATAAACTTTCTTGAGATGGGTGCCTTCCTCTGATGCTGTCCTGATGCAGGTCCAGGTCCAGATCCTCAAACAGGAGCTTCAGTCATGGAAGAATCTGGTGTACCTACTACTCTGACTTTAAAAAGTCAAAAAAGAGAAACTTGTTTCCCTAAATTTTTGTGTAAGAACCTACAACTGTAAAACAGAAATACTCAACTGTAGCAGGTATTCTCTGTAGACAGCAAGATAGCACAGTTACTTACCTGTAACAGGTGATCTCTGGGAACAGCAGGAATAAGTCTTCACATATGGGTACGTCGGTACTGACGGAGTCTGTGCGGGAACGCTCCCCAGCGTCCAATCAGAACGCTTTTGGAAGCATCCCAACACGCCTGCGTGCTGCCTTCCCGCCTTTCCCAACTGCCTCTCCTCAGTTAAGTTTTAAAGCTGAGACAAAGAGAGAGAGAGAGAGAAAGAGAAAGATAGAGATAGAGAAATGCAACTCCTAGGAGAGGTGGGTGGGTTGTGAAGACTTATTCCTGCTGTTCCCAGAGATCCCCTTTACAGGTAAGTAACTGTGCTATCTCCAGGAACAAGCAGGAATGAGTCTTCACATATGGGGACTCCCAAGCTAAGATGCCTGGAGGAGTCCCAGCATGTTGCGAATTTTAGAGCCATGCTATTTTATCGAAACCCCAGGCATCCTAGGAATGGAGGGTAGGAGTTGAACTAAAAAGATGTGCTGTGGAACAGCAGGACCAAACAGGATGCCTAGATAGGAGTCTCTGTGCAGGTGATATTTAGTGGTAATATTGAGAGCAATAAACCAACATGGACCTCACCTGGTGATATTGTAAAGGGGTATATGGAGGTTCATGTGGATTTGTGGCTATGAACCAACAGAATATCCCCAGGAAGTACCTCAATGTAAGGAGAGGTAGATAACTGTACAAAAAAACAGGTTGAGGTTAGAACCCTTAGGGTGAGAAGAAACAATCCCAGTAGAACTGGGGTAGTTCAATGAGGTAGGACTTTGCGGAAAACGCGGAAGTCCCTATTAGATAAAACTGAAGCTCTTTTGACTTTAAAGGGACAAAGTTCTTATAGGAGAAGGGAGCTTCAAAGATCCCTATATCCGATAACAAAGAAGGATAGGAGTAATGAGGCATTGTAGCCTCTCCTCTTCTGAAGAGTCAGAAAGTCCCTCCTAATTGGAAAGGAAAGTATACGGAGGGCTTCAGGTGTACCTAAACTGAAAGTCATGGTACAAAAAACCCCTCAACTACTAAAGGAAGTGGTTGATTATGGAGAACCCTAAGTATGCTGGGACAGCATGGAAAGGGATAGAAAGTATCTGTCGAGTCCGTAGAGGAATATATATATATGTCTAAGTATATATATATCTAGGCAGACAGATGGAAATAGTATATAGACATATATCTACCCACTATCATATATTGCGATACATATATATAGATAGGTAAATAGAAATATATCTCTCATATATGTATATAATTATATATATATATATGGGTATAGACATGCAGATGTCCATATACATGTAAACATATATATATATATATATATGTATACATAACCATGTCCGCACATAGGGTATGTGGAGAGAGAAAGATTTATCTAACCACAAGAAGGGAGGTATCTGCTTGAGAAGATAGTTAGAGAATCTGTACTTCCTGGGTATCGATAGGAAGCCCATGGAGTTCTCTCAATGGCAAGAGAAGTCTAGAGTCCTCTAAGAACTCTAGTCCAGGCATAACCAGGAATGGAGACCTACCTGGAAAATGCAGAGGATGTTGTAAATCTGCAGATAGTAAGTCTGAATCCTTCCATAACTCCAGCAGGTAGCTGGAGAAAAGATGCAATAAAAATACCATATGTACCCCTAATGAGGGTAAAAAGGGGTATAGTGCATTCTTGTGCTCAACATGGATTACGCCATGAAGAGTTGAGGATGGAAGGAAAAGACAAGACAAGGATTGTCTATACTGATAGAAAAACCCATCCCTGGTGAAGGGGTCCCCTGGAGATGTGAAGCAACCCAGGGAATTGGAGAATTCTTCAGGTATTCTCTTAATTAAAGGCCTGTGTCCTTTATTTAAGAAGCCTTTAATGGAAAATGGTAAGGGCAGGGAGAACCCAGCAGGCATGACTAGGTAAAGCCCTTCCTAACCATCTGACATCATGTGCTCTCTAACAAGGCCCCATAGTGTAGAGCTGCTCTGTAGAGATGCAGAGAGCATGTTGCAGGTTAATTAGAAGAAAAACTGGTGTTTAAGAGCCAGTAGGTATCATGAACTACTCCACCAAGCCCAAGGATTGGGGAAGGCTAAGGATAGAAGATAAGGTGACGTGTCTGCAACAATAGCCAGAAAAGGTTTTAAAACCTTCTGGGACTTAGAGGTAAGGCCAGAACCACTGAAATTGGAGAACAAGCCCTGGTGGCTTGGTCAGCAAGTCAGTGATCTAACCAGTAAGAGCCCCTGCAGTTCTAGCTATTGATAGGGCAGCAGTAGAAATCTTATGTCCCAAGAATGGGAAAGAAATACAGACATAAGTAGGAGTGGTAAGACTCCACTATTGTCCGAGAGCTGCCAGAAAAACTAAGAATGCATGGGGGAGACAACTCTGAAAGAAAACCTAGGGGCTTAAGGAAAAGCCCTTAGTAAAGTGGTATCACTCTTACAGATGAAATGTCTTAGTAAGAGTGGCAGAGTTGAAAAGAAGACTTACGGTGGAGTAAATCTTTGAAGTAATATGAGGGATGCTGATACAGGAGAAAAAGTCAAAGGTAAAGGCATGGCAACCTTATTGACAGTTGTTACTCCTCTGTGTAGTTCAGAGGATGAGGAGTAACTGTATTACCTGTAAAGCATAATCAACTTAAGAAGCTCTTTGAGCTGATAGTCAGGATGTCTCCTTAAGAGGGACATATGTAAAGTTTAGGATGGAACCGATGTAGATGCTTGTAGTGGTAGGAAGCAAACTACAGGATCCAAACCTCAAACAGGAAAAGGATTCAGGGAAGAGTCTATCAGCAACCCTGTGGCTGCTGGGTTTGCTGAAGCCGTTGAGGTTGTGATTTCCTGAGAATGGTTGATTGTTTTCCATGCCTGGGAGCATCTGTATGATGGGTATAAGATAGATAAAACCTTCTCCCATTAAGGGAACAAAGCTTATTAGTAGATTTTCTACAAACTGGGATAGAGGAAGGCATAGACAAGCCTCTGAAAGCAATAGTGTCAATGGTTAACGGAGTAGCCTGGAGTAAAGTCTCTTTATTAAAGAGATTCTCTCCAGTGCAAGGAGAATTTCCCAGTTTATCTTGTATGCATTTGTCCAAGTCTGAAGCTTGGAGCCAGGCTCTACGTCGTGCCCCTATGGCTATAGCAGAAGTTCTACTAACAGACTCAAAAGAGTCCAGGGAAGCACGAGTAAGGAACTTAGAAATATTTTGAGCATGATTGACTAGCATAGAAAAATCTGCCCTTTTAGGCTCTTGGAGGAAAGGGGTCAAAAGTAGTAAATCTTTTGTGACCTCCTCAAGAGATAATCCCATATAGAAAATATATGAAAGGATTCTTGCTGAAAACATGGATGCCTGGAAAGTTTGACGTCCAAAGGCATCTAAAGTCCTAGCCTCACGACCTGGGGGATAAGAAGAGTGCTTCTTAGTACTCTTAACACGCCTCATTGCTGATTCTACAACAAGAGAATGATGAGGGAGCTGAGGCTTTTGAAAACCTGGAGAAGGGGGCACCTTGTATAGAAGATCAGTTGCCCTAGAAGGTGGGGATACCGTTAGAGGAGTTTCCCACGTTCTAAATAAGAGATCCTGCAAGGTTTGATGCAAAGGAAACATAATGACTTCCTGTGGATTACAGGGGATCTGTATAGGTTGTGGATCCCCTGGTGCAGGGTCTTGACCAGGTATGGAAATGGCAAGTGACTTGGCCATATCAAGCAGGAAAGCTTGAAAAGAAATCTCCCCAGAGGGGAGTCCTCGAGGAAGAGGAGGAAGAACTAGATCTGTTGAAGAACTAGTTCTAGCATCCACCAGTTCATTCAGATTCTGTAGAATAGAAGATCTGGAGGGGTGGAGCATCGAATTATCTTTGAAAGATAGTTGTCGGTACCGCTGAAAAGCGGTACCGCAACTCGTCGGTAGCAAATCGTCCATGCTAGGGATCGATTCCAAACTCGGTATGGAAGGAAGCAAGCCGGCTGAAAAAACAAAAATAAAGGAAGAATTTTCTGCGGTGACAGGAGGACGTCCTGCCGGCTCCGCGGAAAAATGAAAACTGAGGAGAGGCAGTTGGGAAAGGCGTGAAGGCAGCACGTAGGCATGTTGGGATGCTTCCAAAAGCGTTCTGATTGGATGCTGGGGAGCGTTCCTGCGCAGACTCCGTCGGTACCGACGTACCCATATGTGAAGACTCATTCCTGCTTGTTCCTGGAGATATGTTCTTACACATGGATGATGTCAATGATGGAGCCCTGCACGAGAACCAGCTCTCAGCTTCTTCTAAAAGCTTTCTGAGCCAGCCATGTGCATGTGTGTGTCATTTTCTGCCTGCCGCTGCAGTGCGGGAATATCTCAGACTATTTACAAGCTGATCAACAGTACAACTCCAAGGGGCGGTGGGAGGGTTGTGAGGACTTATCCTGCTGTCCTGAGAGAGCATCTGCTACAGGTGTGCAACTCTGTTTTCTCCGTGGAAATCCCCTGCTACAAGCTGCCTCAAAAGAAAAAAAAGGGGAATAATACAGTGTTGAACATCAGACACTAAAAAATAGTATTTTTGCTGATCTGACCTGGCAGATCATGTTCCTTAGATCGATTCTGAGTTTCAGAAGAGTTTTTGTTATGAAAGGTATAGGAAGATATGCATACAGAAGGCTCTACTCCAAATCAAGGAGGAAAGCATCCAAAGCTAGCTTGCCATGCATCCCTGTCCTGGAGCAGAACTGAGGTGCTTGCCTGGTCAGCTAAGTGGTAAACAGATCTATCGATGAGGTACCCCACTCTCAAAAGATTTTCAAGGACACTTGTCTGTTCAGGGTCCACTCATGAAGTTGGAGGACATGATCCAGCCTATCTGCCAGGATGCTGTCTTCCCCAGCAAGGAAAGTGTCCCTGAGAGTCATCCCTGGAGAGATGGCCCACTTCCATATCTTGACAGTCTCCCAATAAAGGAGGTACAAATTTGTTGATGTAATACATGACAACTTGATTGCCCATTGGAATCATTACAATTTGATTGGTCATCTGATCTCTGAATGTCTTTAGGGTGTTCACAGTTGCTCTCAGTTGCAAGGATTTTATTTGATGGAGACTTTCCTGGGAGGACCACAGACCTGAGTATGAAAGCCATCCTCATAGGCTCCCCAGCCCATTTTGGATGAATCTGTTATGAGCACCTTTTGATCAGCAAGAATTTGAAAGGGAATTTCTTTGGCCATATTGGAAATGTACAGACATATTAGGTGCAAGTCTGGAATATATTAGTAACACTCTGTCCATTCATATCCTATTGAGCTATAAAGTAGTTGTTTGGAAATCTCTAGGAGTAGGGATTTCTTTACAGAAAGAAGAAAAATCTTTGTTAGATTTTAGCAGTGAAAGTCAAGATATGAGCAAGCTACAGCAGAAAGATGGAAAGATGGTCATGAGCAGCTGTTGCGATGAAGGAGACTGGATTTTTATATGAAAACTTGCATGAATATACTTATGGCGTAAAGGGAACAGCACAACCATGCTTTCTGCTTTTTTTTATTTTGTTATCAACTGTAAATATAGATGTTTGAACTAAAATTTAGTAATCACCTTTATGAAGAGATTCCTCCAAGACAATGTACAGCAGGAATGGCTTGACATAAAACAACTTACACTGTAATAACAGCATAAAAATTAGTAAAATGACCAAATTTAAGTAGGCAAATGGGTGTTTGTGGGCATGTCAATGGATGGAGTGAAGGATCTTAATAGAATGTCTGTGGTGGTTAAGAATGCATATTCATATGAAACGATACAGGAAACGTCAATAAAATATCCTGTCATTTCATATAGTTTTAAAAATGAGACAATAGAAAAAATGTGAAATGTTGTTTTTGTTGTGTTGTCAATAGTATGCTTGTGAAGGCGGAGTTTAGACAGGCAGAGAGAGAAATTCACAAATCTAGGTTGGGACGTGGAGAATTCCCATGGTATTATAAAAGAGGCTCTGGCAAACACAGAGCCTCTTGTAAATAGGTGTAGGACTGCACGTTGATGGCTCCCCATTTTCAGAGGGAGCTGCAATTTTAAAAAGCTGTACATGAGGAAAAATCTTGCAAAGACCCCCACATATGCATAGGAGCAGCTTTCTAAAATCACTGCTCACAATCTGGATGGACACCCGATCCTGCAACACCAGTAGACCCCCTCTGATCACTTCCCCAACAGTGATCCTAACCCCGATCACCTCCCCTTGACATCTGATACTGCTCCCAGGCCTTTTGATCCCCCCTAACAGGTTATTCCCCTACACCCAAGCCATCGGCCTCCACTTCTATCCGTTCATCCCTATGCAAGCACCTTCACCCAACCTCCTTCTTCATCAAGAATAACCCCCCTCAAGATCCCTTCATTCCCCTGATCCCATCCTCTGCCTGACCAGGAGTTCCTAGTGTCTAAGGAGAGAAGGAGTGATCCCAAGTTGCTCCTGTTCTCCATGGTCCCCGGCTCAAAATTGCTGCCATGACTCTAGTAGTAATCTCACAGTATCTCACAGTGGTCAAGCTGACAAATAAGAGCTAATTGGTAGCCTTACCCTTGGCGGTAATACCACAAGATTACCGTTAGGGTCATGGTAGCCATTTTGAATTAAGGAACATAGAGAGCAGGAGTAACTGGGGACTGCTCATGCTCTCTCTAGACACCAGGAATGCTCAATAAGGCTGGGGACGGGATTAGGAGAGTAATTCTTGACACAGAGGGATTAGGTGGGAGGGTTCTTGTAATAGAGGAGGGTAGATGTAACTGGATGCTTGGGGGAGTTCATGGGTAAGGGGACTGGAAAGCCTAAGGAGGAGTTGGAGGCAGGATCCAATGGCAAGGGAGGTAATTGGGGTTCTGATTGCTAACAGGGAAAGGGGTGACTGCGGAGGGCCAGACATCAGCATTGACAGTTGACCCCTCCAACAGGCACTTATTCGTGCCTTGAGGCAGCTATAAATGCCGACAGTTTTCAATAGCAACACGGATTCCCCTTCTAAGATGGAGAATCCACATCAGTATTGCAGGCCCACCCTAACCACCCCCTCTCTCTACCCTTACCAAGCCCCCTTGACATCTAAATGTAATCAGCATCCTCATATGTAAATAGCTCCTGTTCTAAAATGGCATTTAGACATATATGCCAATCTATACATGCAAATGCTTCGTGGGGATGCTTTTAAAATAATCCCCTATGCATTGATAGCATGCACTGTAAAATAGTGCTATTGATGACGTGACAATCCAAAATGAAAAATATTTTAAAACTAAACAATACAAATGAGAAAAAAATGGAAATGACAACACAAACAAAATGAAACAAAACATTTTTCAATGCATACCCTTAATGGGAGCTCCTCCTCCCATGAACTTTGAATATCTTTTTCAGAGTCAATTCATTTATCTTTCTGACCATGTTGACTATCTCCTAAACATGTACTTTCACTATAGCTGTTTGAAAAAACCTAATATCTGAAAGATTTGCCTTCCAGGAACTTAAATCAATTTTTGTATTAGTACTGCATTTCCTTCAATGTGACGTACTGTATTTACACAGTTACTTTTATACAAATACTCTGCTAATGTAAGCTTTCCTTTTTTCTCTCTATTGGATCACAATCCTGTATCTGTAACAGTAGTACACTATGCAATTATTTTAAACAGTCTTAGCTCCCTGCAGTTTCAGATTCCAGTAGCTCAAGTGTACTGTACCTGATGTGGTGAAGAAAACTTCTTTTCATATGTCAACCAGCTCCCTTCAATGGAAAAACGGAAACCTTTTTTTTTTATGCTGGTGTCTGATTCAGATTTATGGAACTTCTCGTCATCACCCTTCTCCTCGCCCTCAGACTGCTCTTTCTGTTTCCTTTTTTTCCTCCTGTTTCTCCTCTCTTTGGCGCTCTTTGAGCTCAGCATTGATGCTTCAGAAGAGCTCTCTGAAAGTCCACCAAACCCGACCCCGCCATTGAATTCCCTAGATTCAGCTAATGCACCTGATGCATCTGCCTCCGCTGCCGCTGCTGCTGCCGCCTGCAATTCCACAAAAAATAGACACAGTGTGTAGCAGATTAATACAAAACAATTGATGCATTTCAATATTTTACTATTTATTTTAAAAGAAATAGTTGTATTTGGTTATCAGTGATGTGATGCTAATATCTTATCAAGGAGCTCTGGCCAACTCTGTTTCACTTGATAAAATACCCTGGGCCCAATTTTGAATAAAACATCTTGGGAATAATTTGAAACATCTGATCCAGGCATTTCAAATTATTCTTGTATTCAGTGGAAAAATGTGGGTATGTCCAAGTTTGGGCACGATTTTGCAAACATGGATGTGTCTCATATGGACGTCTGCTGGGCAGTGCACATAGATGTCCCCGGTATAGTATGAGATGCTGGAGAGGTCTAAGATACATGCAGTTACAGTTCAAACACAAAACAAGTTTCCCAATAAAGCAAAATCCATCATTGCAATTGTGGAGTGTACTGAGAATAGTGGAGTGCCAAATGCCCTACACCCTCAAGATGTTTTAGGGCTCAAAAAAGCACTTTTCCAATGCCTATTCATTCTTGGAGCAGGTCTAAACTGGGGCACATTCACAAGGGTTCTGTCTCCAAGGGTTCCGAAAACAATCAGGGACATCTAAATCCATAGCACTGCCCCAGACACGCTTCTGCCACACCCCCTTCCTACTTGGATGTCCCCACAGCAGAGACATCTTAACAATCTATTTGTAAAATGGCTCCGGGATGTCTTCAATATTTGGATGAATGCATGCACATTTTCAGACATCCAAATCATGTCTAAGCCTTTTAAAATGCCCGCCATCGAGAATGCTATTGAATATACAAATATAACCATACATATAACTATACGTATAAATTTTATGAAGAACCACCACGTAGCAGTGCGTCTACATGAAAGTTACATGTAGAAGTGATGGAAATCAGTGCTATAAGTACAGCTCATACATTTGGTTCAGATACCCCAACTTATACCTATTTATTTTTTATCCTATTCAAACATATAGGGGTATGTTTACTAAACCGGGCTAACGGTTAACCCGGGCTATCTGCCACTAGGTCCCATATTATTCAATGGGAGCTAGTTGCAGATAGCCCGGGTTAACCGTTAGCCCAGTTTAGTAAACATGCCCCATAGCTAATATGTATATGGGCTGAATATCAGCACTTATAAGTACAACCTATACATGTGATGGCACATTTCAAATGGGACGTTCAAGTGCAATCTGGAGGTCAAAGCCAGAACATCTGAAAAGAAAGGCAGGCACGTGCAAGTTCAGGCACAATTCCAAAAATGTGGACATGTCCGATATGCATGTGTATTGAATGTCTATATAGAAGTTCCCAAGAGAGCATTTCAGAAGCAAGGTGTCTAATAGCATAATGGTTAGAGCAGAGTGGCCAGGGTTCAAATCCAGTGTGGGAGTTTGTAATCTAAAGTTAGTCACTTATTTCTCCATCTTCTCCACGCTCTCTGGATGTTTTAAGGTGAAAACAAACACGTTCCTCAATGCTACTCATGCCTGGAGCAGGAATAAACAAGCACATGCCTGCTTCTGGGACTGAACGGAGATATGGAAGTCCATTGCCCCTCCACCACACCCCTATGCCTACTTGAACATCCTTATACTGGAGACATCTGTAAATGGCATCTGTGGAATGGTTACAGAGATGTGTCCATGCTTTCGACATCCACATGTATGTCTGCAGATGTCCAAACCATGACTAAACCTTTCAGAATGACCCCCATAGTAGCCACTTCTTCCTGAATGCCCTAACCATGTCCCCTATGCTCTATCTAGAACACTCTATATATTAAAGGGCTATGGAGGCATTTTCAAAAGCATTTACATGGCTTGCAGATAAGCCATGATATTGCGATAAGCAATGAAAATGAGGCACAGGAAACTCTGACCTATCTTTCACCTCATTAGCTAACCAGGCAGTGGCTCAATATTGCTGCTACCCGGTTAGCATCGCAGCAATGCAGCAAACCTGCATATTCAGTGCTGGGATATTCAATGTATATTCAGTGGGGACCTATAAATTCAGTGGGAATAGAACCCAAGCATTGAATATCCAGGTTTAAACATTAGCACTAGTGGCTAGCAGCTTTAGTAGTGCTAACCGCCGGTGCTGAATTTCCCCCTATATGTATAGCACTAAAAACATAGGGGCAATTTTATAACTGGTTACTTAGGTTGAGAGGGCAAAAAGGCACCTAGTTTGAGAGGGCAAGAAGGCATTTATTCCTATCTTATTTTATAAAGATATTTAGGCACAGACATGTTTATAAAATAGTAAGGGTGAAATGACAGAAACTATAGCTAAATTGATGCCACAGACATTTATACCAGCTTGAGAAATGGTGTAAATATACATGTGTAATCTGTGTAATCATGAATATTCTATAAAAAAAATTACATACATAGAAGTAAAAAGTTCAGTTTGACTATTTCTGCTTCCATTGTTTGAAATGTCTGTAGCAAGCCTGCTCTCAGGGCGGGGCTAATTAAATTATCTTACAGCCTTTCCATGAGTACCTAATCAATTCTAGTCTTCACAGCCTTCAGAGCTTCCACACAGCTAAGCTTTCAGCCTTCTATCTTTTGCCTGTTTTTGTTGCTAATATAGAATTTAACTGTTGATTATACATTCATTTCTGGGAATATTCTGACAGCCTACATTCCTTGTGTAGCCCTTAAATCAGATATCTGGGTGTGCCCTCAGTTCATGTAAGGCCTACTGGCAAGGGACACTTGTGATATTAAGCTACTTGGAATAGAAATACTTAGATTTGCAGGGACCTGGTCTTCACCTGAGTCTCCCACTTACTTTAGAAGCAAGGGTATCATTTAAAGTTACAGGGACCTTTGCACAATAGGCAGATACATATAAGTAAAAAGTTCAATTTGACTATTTCTGCTTCCATTGTTTGAATTGTCTGTTGCAAACCTGCTCACAGAGCGGGGCTAATTAAATTATCTTACAGCCTTTCCACAAGTACCTGATTAACTCTAGTCTTCACAGCCTCCAGAGCCTCCACACAGCTAAGCTTTCAGCCTTCTATCTTTTGCCTGTTTTTGTTGCTAATATAGAATTTAACTGTTGGTTATACATTCATTTCTGGGAATATTCTGACTGCCTACATTCTTTGTGTAGCCCTTAAATCAGATATCTGAGTGTGCCCTCAGTTCATGTAAGGCCTACTGGCCAGGAACACTTAGGTTCCTGCCCACCCTACCCCTCAACCCACCCACCGCAGGGCAGCATTGCCTATATGGTGGTCACATACGTTCACATCTATCCTTTTAATTTGGTGAAAGCCTACCTTTTCTTCTTCTCCTTCTAGGACCGCTTAATCAGCATGTCATGTATTCAGTGAAATAAAATAACTGTGGTGCTTTCATTCTGAGAAGAATCATTTGGAACCTAAGAG
Organism: Ichthyophis bannanicus; assembly: GCA_033557465.1. Taxonomy (NCBI): domain Eukaryota; kingdom Metazoa; phylum Chordata; class Amphibia; order Gymnophiona; family Ichthyophiidae; genus Ichthyophis; species Ichthyophis bannanicus. Next base: position 640,325,101 of record CM066036.1, on the reverse strand, counting down.
CTTGTCCTATATGCCTCAAGTTAGCTGCCATGCATAAAGAATTGACTCTACTAAGGGAAGAACTAGCTGCAATGAGACGTACCTCTTCTAGGATACAAACCAAACAAAGTCCACCACCACTCCCACAAAGAATCAAACATCCCAGGAACAAATGGATCACAGTGGGCTTGGTTAGATTGCGACCTGTAATGCAGAGACACCCTAAACATCAAGAGATATTCCTGCATAATGCCTGTTCTGCTTTGGTTAATGAGGGTGCCCAATCCATGGAAAATGAAGGGCCCTTAAATGAGACAGTCAATGCTCAATCTCCTGATAAAGCACCAAATATGAAGAAAAACTCACCAAACAGAAAACTACTACTACTTGGAGATTCCATCATCAGAGGCACCAACTTAGGAACACAGTTCAAAGGAGAGAAGATAGTCAAATGCCTCCCAGGATCTTCAGCCAGCAGGAATACAAACCAAATTGTTGATGTACTTAGCGCAGAAAGTGAGCACTCCAAAATGACTGATGCCATCCACTTGGGTACAAATGACCTGGGCTAGAAACAGTGCCTCTGCAGTTCAAAGGGACTTCCAAACTCTGGGAGAGAAGCTCAGGAAGTTCTACCTGTTCTTGGTAAGGGGGCAGAAAGGCTGCATCGCATAAACAGCTTTAATACATGGCTGCAGATCTGGTTCAAACAAGAAGGATTCAGATTTATAGATGACTGGGGAAACAGATGGACCAACAAGAGACTATACTGTGCTGACTATACTGTGACTATCTCTCTGTCGCAGGGAAAAGAACCCTAAGTGAAAAATTCAGGCAGTATGTGGATATGCATTTAAACTAGAAAAAGGGGGTGACGGATGGGGAAGGACAAGTTCAGGACGCCACTCCCAGCAAAAGCAGAATAACATCAGAAACAGCCACACTTTTAAACCACACATCGACAAGTGGGAAGAAGTGGGCAGAACAAATTCAATGCAAAATATATGTGAGCCAGTTAAATACTGGAAAGCAATGAGCACAAATGCTCGAAGCTTAGACAACAAAGTTCCGGACCTGGAAGCCCTAATGGTGGAAATGGACTTGGACATTGTGGCCATTACAGAAACATGGTTTAATGAATCGCATGAATGGGATATAGCCATAGCTGGCTATAATCTATTCCGAAGAGACAGAAAAAGTGGAAAAGGAGGAGGAGTAGCCTTGTATGTCAAAAGCAATATTAGAGCAGGAAATGCAGCGGGCATGGGGAAAAGAAGAAGCATTCTGGATTGTGTTGGAAAGAGGAGATGGCACTGTCATCCATACTGGTGTAGTCTACCGACCTCTGACTCAAATCGAAGAAATAGATAACAAATTGATTATAGATATTGCCAAGATATCCACAAAGGAGGAAGTGATCATATTGGGTGACTTTAATCTACCTGATGTGGACTGGATTACTCGTCCTGCAAATCTGGAAAGAAGCAAAAAAAAATTGTGGATGCTTTTCAAGATGCATTACTTAGACAAATGGTGATGGAACCAACCAGGGAAAACTCAATGCTAGATTTAGTGCTCACCAACAGTGAAAGCGTGTTGAATGCCTGGGTGGGTGCCCCTGTGAGCAGCAGCGATCTTCACATGGTGTGGTTTGAGATAAAAGCCAAGGTGCAGTCCAATCATAGCAAGTTCAAAGTCCTAGACTTCAAAAACACTGACTTCAGTTAAATGGCCAAGTACCTGAAGGAGGAGTTAGTAGGGTGGGAGGGGATAAGAGAAGTGGAATTGCAATGGGATAAACTAAAGGTGGCAATAAAAGGGGCAACAGATAAATATGTAAGGAAAGTAAATAAAAACAAGAAGAGAAGGAAACCTATTTGGTTCTCCAAAGAAGTTGCTGCTCAAATAAAGGCAAAAAACACAGTTTTCACAAAATTCAAAAGCTTGCAGACAAAGGAACACAGAAAGGAATACAGGATCAAACTAAAAGAGACAAAAAGAGAAATAAGGAAAGCAAAATCAAAGGCAGAGGAAAAGATGGCTAAAGATGTGAAGTGGGGTGACAAAGCCTTCTTCAGGTATATTTGGGAGAGGAGGAAAATCAGAGATGGAATTGCAGGACTCAGAAGTGCTGGGAAAGGACTCGTTGAAAGTGACACTGAAAAAGCGAAATTGCTAAACAAATACTTCTGCTCTGTTTTTACTAAAGAAAATCCTGGAGAAGGACCACCTGTGACTCCCAAATATAAGAATGGGGATGAAGTAGATACCACACCATTCACAGAAGATGATGTGTTAGAACAACTTGCAAAACTGAAAGTGGACAAGGCCATGGGACCGGATGGGATACATCCCAGGATACTGAAAGTGCTCAGAGAGGTTCTTGCAGTGCTGTTAAAGGATGTTTTCAACAGATCCTTGGAAACAGGAGAAGTTTCTCTGGACTGGAGAAGGGCTGATGTGGTACCTCTTCACAAAAGTGGTGACAGGGAAGAAGTGACAAACTACAGGCCCTTGAGCCTTAACTCGGTGGCGGGAAAAGTAATGGAGACGCTCCTGAATGAGCGAATAGTGGACTTTCTCAAAACCAACAGGTTGCATGATCCGAGGCAATATGGTTTTACCAAAGGACGATCTTGCCAAACAAATCTGATTGAGTTCTTTCACTGGGTGACCAGAGAACTAGATCAGGGGCATGTGATGGATGTCATCTACTGTACCTGGATTTCAGCAAAGCCTTTGATACTGTTCCTCATAGGAGGCTTATCAATAAACTCAGTAGTTTGGGGATGGGTCCCAAGGCGGTGAACTGGATTAGAAATTGGAGCTCACTCGGATGAAAGGAGGGTGATTAGCAGGGTGCCCCAGGGTTCGGTTCTGGGACCGACACTGTTCAATGTATTTTTGAGTGATATTGCTGAAGGACTGAATGGAAAAGTCTGCCATTTTGCAGATGACACGAAAATTTGCAAGAGTGAGGGCGTGGATAACATTAGAAAACATCTACAAAAGCTGGAAGAATTGTCTAATGCTTGGCAGTTAAGATTTAATGCGAAGACGTGCAGTGTCAGGCACTTGAGAAGCAGAAATCCAAGGGAAATGTACGCGATAGTGGGCAAGAGGTTGGTGTGCACGGACCAGGAGAAGGACCTTGGTATGATAATTTCCGAGGATCTCAAGGTGGCAAAACAGTGCGACAAGGCAGTGGAAAAAGCCAGGAGGATGTTGGGTTGCATACAAAAAGGAATTACCAGTAGAAAGGAAGAGGTACTAATGCCACTGTATAAGTCACTGGTGAGGCCTCACTTGGAAAACTGTGTTCAGTTTTGGAGACCATATCTTGCAAAGGATGTAAAAAGACTGGAAACTGTTCAGAGGAAGGCGACCAGAATGATTTGGAGCCTGCGTCAAAGCCTTATGAGAAGAGACTTGAAGACTTAAATATGTACACTCTGGAGGAGAGGAGGGGTAGGGGAGATATGATTCAGACCTTTAAATACTTAAAGAGAAATAATGAACAAACAAACGTCTTCCAAAGACGGGGAAGCTGTAAAACTAGAGGGCATAACATGAAGCTGCAAGGGAGTAAACTGAAAGGAAATGTCAGGAAATACTTTTTCACTGAAAGGGTGCTGGATGCTTGGAATGCCCTCTCGATAGAAGTGGTGGGGGCAAATACAGTGACAGAATTCTAAATGGCATGGGACAGACACAGTGGATCCCTTTACAGCAACAGGATAAAATCAAAATAAACTGAACTATCTAATTTCTCAACAAACAGGGGTGTCCTACACGAAGTGGTGGGTTTACCCCTAAACAAAGACATGGGGAGGGGTGGCCTGCACAGAGCGGCAGGTGCACCTACTCTTGCCATCTTACTGGGCAGACTAGATGGACCATCCTGATCTTTATCTGCCATCATTTACTATGTTTACTATTTACTAAAACATATGTACTTTGTGACTCTGCCCAAACACTACCCCAGAATATGCTTGCACCTGGGTCATATAGAAATCTGAGAGTTCTTGTCACCATGCATACTTTTACATGAGTAACCCTTGGGGTAACTTTATAAATGCTTTTTTATGCACAGAAAAAAATTATAAAATCACACACACACAATAATGCTGCCTGATATTTTTAAAAAGTACACGTAGATGTTCAGCACTGCACTAAATGTCTAAGAGTTTTTTCAATAGTGGGCAAAGTTCATAAAATAATTTAATAATAGGCTCCAAGGAACCTACTGGAGACTTTTCCAATACATGATTGGTGATCTTATTATAGCAGCTGCTAAGGAGGATAGTTACTAAGCTGCGGTAAAATAACATATTGTATCTCAGTGATATTTACTGCAGGAATTACTAATCTGCACTGTGTCAGTATTGCGAGTTAGCAACTCCCACAGTAAATATGAAATTGCATTGCAGTAGCAGGAACACTGCATTTCCTGTCTGCAGTAATGCAGACAGAGGGCCTCAATTCAGGCCTGCTATCTCGTAAAGAATAGGTGGGGAAAATGTCTGTGCCATTACATCCCCCACCCTGATACCCCAAACATTTATCTCCTTCTACCATGACATCTCCAACATACATCTTCCCAGCACCCCTGGCCCCCACAAACACCCAAAAGTATACATTCTCTCCCATCCTCCAATCCCCAGTGGCTCTTGACCCTTTGAGCTCCTGGGTTAAAATGGCTCTAGCTGACCTCTAGCGGTAGTCTCCTGATGCTACCATTAGGGGCCAATATGCCAAAGAAGGAAGCATGCTTGACCTCTAGTGGCAGTACCACAAGTCTTACAACTAGGACTGGCCAGAGACATTTTGACCCAGGTACTTGACAGGACAAGAGTGACTGAGGACTGCTCCTGACTGCCCACTAGATACCAGGGAAAGCTCTAGTAGTATTAGGCAGGAGATCAGGGGGGTCTGGGGTGAGAAGAGATGTATACTTGGAGTGTTGGTGGGGGACAGGGTGCAGAAGGAAGGTGTGCTTGGGGGTTGGGGAGTCAAGAATCGGAAGGAATATATGCTTAGTATGTTGGGGGGGAGGGGGAAAGAGATGATGCCAGGATTTCTCCCTCGTGACCACTTTAAGAGGCTTCATGGGAAAATCAGCCCGATGATTTGCAAGGTTAAACACAAGCTGTGTTATTCAATGTTCATAATAGTGAGGTGTTCTGCATACATTTGTATTCTTTATATCTCATTACTTTGCTCATGCTGCACTACCAAACTATGCATAAAGGACAATTAATGCACATTTTTGCCATTTAATGAGCATGATTTGCCAAAAATGTTCATTATTATCTTAACCCATGTTAGTAATTATCTCTTCAAATGTTAGACTTATTGGGGGCAATTTTATAAGGGGCACATACTTGTAGGTGCCAAGTATGCATTTAAGGAGAAATTTTACTTACTGTTAATTTTCTTTCCCAGAATCCTGCTAGACCAGTCCAGACTAGTGGGTTATCTCCCCCCCTGCCAGCAGATGACAAGAGACAGAGAAAAGAATGCAAAACTATGCTGTGACATCACCACTCCGCCGACTTTGTTCCACAATGGATGAATTTAAATGCTAGGCATATGACTTACGTTGCAGGTTACTGGCACAGGGTTACCCAAAAAAGTGATATCTCAAGCTTACATGTGGGTTAAATTTTCTCATCGTGATTGGTTATTTAAGAATTCTTTAATGATTCCTATAACATCTGCCGATGATATGTCCTCGCCCAACATTTCCACTTCTGATGATTCTAGGTTTGTGGGTATCATTCTATATAAGTCTTCAGCCCATCACGTCACTGCATTATTGAAAAAATACTGGCCGGTCCTGTTTCTACATAAGTGTTTCAAACGTGATTTGCAAATAACATATAGCAGAGGCTCTAACATTAAGGCTCACGTAATACACACAGCGTTGTCAGACCATCGATCCCTTCTGCCTCTCTTAGTCACTATAAACGTGTGGAATGCAGCATCTCTGATACTTCCATTACTGACCCTAGTTGGACTGACTAGGCTACCGGCAAGATATATCATTCCCATTGGCAAACTTCTTGCATCTCATCATATGTGGTATACATGATACTTTGCCCATGTCTTTTGAAATACATTGGGTGCACTAGTCATCCTGTTAAGTCCCAATTACGTGATCATTTGTCTGGACTTAACACAAAGTTTTAAATGCCCCAATGGTTAATCATTATACCCAATTTTACCATACTTTCTCTGATTTACGATGGAGGGTAATTGACTGTATTCCCTATGACCTCCAAGGTGGGGATCATGAGCATAAATGACAAGTTTTGGAACAATCTTGGATCTTCAGACTGTCAACTGTTGCCCCGACTGGATTAAATCAGGAACTGGATTGGTGGAGTTTATTGTGACTGTACACTTTGGATTGACTGCCATCATTTTTTCTGTTGCTACTTTGTTCCTTTGTGGATCCTGTGATCCTTCCTTATGATGTCACATAGCCTCATTTTGCTTGTGGCCATTCAAATCTTAAGGCTCTGCAGACGAGGCTTCTTATTTGGGCATTGAAGCAGAGCTCAAAAGATTTAGTTGAGAGCTCGAAATGCAGTGCTGTGTTCACGTGTCGTCACAGTGTTCTACAGACAGCTTCTCACTGCGCTTGTTCCTTCTTAAAACTGGACATCAACCACAAGTTTATAACATTTTATGATTATTTTATAGTGTTTCAGACAAATAAGTTGTGTTTGGATACACTTTAGTGGTGTTTGGTATACTATTTACAAAAATGATTAAGAAGGAAAGTTTGTTACAAGAGGATTTTATTCTCACAACAAATGCTCCGACAATTTAGTTTCTAATTAGGTGCTCTGAGTTCTATGATTATCTGACCTTATTTATTTATTTTATTTATTTATGTGCACTTACATACCGCCTTTCCTAAATCAAAGTGGTTTACAATGAACTCAAGAACAGCATTACAACATACAAGCATTACATAGAACTTTGATAACAGGATGCATCATAGTAGCAAATGAACATAATAAGTTTAGTATAGCATTTGACAAAGAATTTCAACCATTTACATGTAGTATTTGTGTGTGAATATAGAAAGTTCTGACCTAATTATTAACCTTCAGTTAAATTAAGTTACTTAATCTATTTTCATAAAAATGTTGCCCTGTGCATCAAGTTTCAGGTGATGTATTAAGTAACACCGAGTTTACAGTGAAAACTGAAGGGTAGTCACGTATGACTTGTGTTAAATACTGACTCTCCGAAATGCTCTCTGAACAGAAAGGTTTTTAAGAGCTTGCAAAAAGTATTTGGTTCCTTAGTATCCCTTATGCTGTCTGGGAGTGAGTTCCACAGTGTTGGAGCATATGAGAAGAATGTTCTCTTTGTTGTTGATGCCTTACTGTTCCTGAAGTTCGAGGGAACTGTTAATATATTTTTATTGCTGCTTCTTCGTAAGCTGATTTCTGGGGTGGTTTGTATTAACGATCTTAAGCTTGAAGATGATTCATTTTGTAGAGTTTTGAATATTGTATGGATTGCTTTGAACTTTATTCTGCTGAATACTGGTAATCAATGTAGCTCTTTTAAAATTGGTGAAAAGTGTTCCCTGACTGGCATTTGTGCGATGACTCTCGCTGCTGTGTTTTGGGCCAGCTGAAGTCTGTGAATAGTTTGCTTAGGAAGACCCATTAGTAAACCAGTGCAGAAATCTAAGTGAGGGACGATCACAGCCTGGACTGTTGTTCTGAAGTCACTTGCTGATAGGAGGGGTCTTAGATGTTGAAGCATCTTCAGCTTTGAGAATATGGCCTTAGATATATTGTTTATATGTTTAGAAAATTTGAGTTAGTGATCCAGCGTGACTCCCAGGTATCTCACTTAATTTTTTACCTGAAGTAATGTTTTGTTTATTTTTATAGTATCCGGTGGGGTGAAAGAGATATCTTTTGCGATGAACAAGACTTATGTCTTCTTGTAATTGATCCGTAGGTTATGGTTGGCTAGCCATGTGACAGTGTCCCTGAAGCTCTCTTCTATTTTTGTGTGGGTTGGTTGCTTGTTGTCGAATTGCGTATACAACATGGTATCATCTGCATAAAGGTGACAATGAATGTTGTGGTCCTGGATTATTTTGCATAAAGGTTGAATATATATATTGAATAAAAGAGCTGATAATGCTGAACCTTGAGGGATACCCAGCCTTTAGTTGAATGTTCTAGATGTGTTATTACGCATTTTCACTTGTTGGGTTCGATTGGATAAGTAGGAGTTGAACCACATTAGCATTTTTTCAGTAAGGCCAATTTCTTAAAGTCTGGTTAGGAGGTGTTCGTGAATTATGGAGTCATAAGCTGCTGTTATATCTAGGAATATTAGAATTTATTTATTTTATTTATTTATTTAAACTTATTTTTATACTGATTGGAAAAATTTCCATTCTGGAGTTTTTTGTGGTGACATCACCACTGGCATAAAACCTAGCACAGCTAGAGGGATCCCTTAGTATTTTCGTAACAAGCAATGGAAGGTAGCCAAATCCTCCCAAGGAACCCCTCAGCGAGGACATCAATATAAAATCTCTGCATAGTCTACTATATATAATCTTTGCATGCTCTGAAGGGACAGTATATACTAGGGATGGCAAACTCCAGTCCTGGGGTGCCACAATCCAGCCTGGTTTCCAGGATGTCCCTAATGAATATTCATGAGATGTATTTGCACCCACTGCTTCCTATTGTATGCAAATATATCTCATGAATATTCATTAGGGACATCCTGAAAACCAGGTTAGATTGTGGCACTCCAGGACTGGCGTTTGTAATCCCTGGTAAATGCAGAAGGTTGCAGTCCAAGGCACAAGACAGAACAGGGCGGGTCCTGGACTGTTCTAGCAGAATTCTAGGAAAGGAAATTAATACTAAGTAAAACTTCTCCTTCCAGATCTTCCTGCTAGACCAGTCCAGATTAGTGGGATGTACCAAAGCTACTCCATCCCAGGGTGGGAAGAAAATGCAGTGGAAGAACACCTGAGCCAAACCACCTGGTCACTTGGGCATGCACGTCTAGCCAGTAGTGCCGTGCGAAGGAGCCAAGGAGGACCAAGTAGCCACCCTGTAATTGTTCAAGGGTGAGGCATGAGACGACTCCACCCAGGAAGTTGCCTGGGCCCAAGTCAAATGAGCCTTGAGGCCTAGGAAAACAGGCCTACCCTACATAACGTAGGCTGAGGCAATAGTGTCCTTGATTCAGCAACCTAAGGTCACCTTGGATGCCATTTGTTCCTTCCGGGATCTGGCAAAAAAGAAAAAAAGGTGATCAGAAAGACAAAAGTAATTTGTCACTTTCAAGTACTGCAAGAGTGCACAATGGATGTCCACAAAGCACAAGCCCTTGTCTGGCAAAATAGCCGGCAAGAACAGCACCCAATTGACATGAAAGGGAGAGTGCATCTTGGGCAAGGACAGGACCGAGCAAAAGGTTACCCCTATGGCTGAGAACGCCAATAAGGAGTTGCAGCAGGAAAGCACCTGCAATTCCAAAATCCACTGCGCCAAAGTGATAGCTACGAAGAACACCATTTTCGGGGACAGATCCTTGATGGTAGCCTGCCTGAGCGGCTCGAAGGGTGGACACATGAGCACGCGGAGAACAAGCATGATGTCCCATGGCAGGACTATGGAGTGTACTGGTGTACGAAGGGTACGAACCCCATGGAGAAAGTGGCCCACATCCCAGTGTGCCACCAGCATGCAGTTCACCACTAGACCACAAAAACAGGAAAGTGCTGCTACCTGCACCTTTATTGAGCTCAACAAACCCTTCTCAGCTCCCTCTTGAAGGAATGCTAGAATTGAGAGGATCAAGACTGTCTATGGAGAAAGGTGACATCGATGACACCATTTTTCGAGATTCACCAGACCCGGGCATAAGCCAACAAGGTGGAGTGCCACCTGGCCTTCAGCAGGGAAAAGTCCTTATGCCTTAGACAACCCTGATGTAGTAAGCCCCTCCTTCCCCCGAGGCACAGGGTCTGGGAAGTGAGGAGACAGATGTTGTCTGCATACCACGGCCAACAAGGCCAGTCTGTGGCCACCAAGATCACCAGACTTGGGTGACCCTTGATCCTTCAAAGGACTCAGGGTATCATGGCCCCTCCTCTATGTGTGGGCGGGACACATAGAGGAGGGGATCTGAGGGTTAGGGCTGGACCAGTATGTTCACACCCTTGGACTTGGGTTCCAAGCGATAGCTGAAGGAGGGGACCTTGGCATTGGTTGCCCCACTGATCGACTATCCAGTTGCCCCACTGATCCACTATCCAGTTGAATGCCCATGGGGCAAGTTACCATTCACTGGGATTGAGGAGGTGTCGGCTGAGGAAATCCGCTTCTTGATTGTCCTCACCCCTGATGTGCTAGACTGTAAGCGCTTGGAGGTGCAGTTTCATGCAGGGTAACAGTAGAGACATTTCTCGAGCTACTCCCAGGCACTTCATTCTGCCCTGGCTATGGACATAAGCCACCGTGGAAGCTTTGTCTGAGAGGATTCACACAGAGCTTCCTTGAAGCAGCTTACTTAAGTGCAGCAAGGCCAGACAGATGGCTCTGGCCTCTAGGTGATGGATGACCTACTTTGCTTCCACCAGAGAGCACTGACCCTGTGCGGTCTGGCCAAGAGTGAGCTCCCCAACTGGAGAGACTGACATCAGTAGTGAGGAGCACCTGAGGGAGTTTCAAGGAACATCCCACTCAACATATTGTTGGGGGAGGCCCACCACTGGAGGCGGTATCGATATAAGAGAGAAAGCGGGAGATGGACTCGATAGTCCTGAGTGCACAGCAACCAGTGAGTCACCAAGGCCCATTGTAGAGGACACATGTGTGCTTGCGCCCAGGGCACCAGCGCAAGCACACATGGTGATCACCAGGCAACAATCAATGAACATTCAATGGGCAAGCAGTATGCTGGTATGAAACATGGTGTGGAACACATGTGGCAATCGTGGATTTGTAACAAATCAATGTTAACCACAGTAACAAGGCATCAATAAAATGCTCAATTATCAAGGTCAAGGCCTGGGTGACCCAGGAGGTTAAAAGAACAGAGTCAAAGGTACGCTGCGGCGGCAAGCCAGCCAGTCACCTGACATTACCCAGGTCCTGTGTTGCTCAGTCCTGATTGCTGCTGCCTTGGTGGGGCAGCCGTGGTCAGGGTGGAGCAGCCAAAGGAGCTGTCTGATAATGTGAGCTGGCCCAGGCAGTAGTGCCCTTGGAAGGTGTGTACTAAGGACCAAGTTGCCGCTCTGCAGATGCCCCTCACTGGGACAGCATTGAGGTTCACCAGTGTGCCAGCCAGAGTCCGAAGCTGGTGGGCTCGGATGGAGCCTGTGGACTGAGCACCAGTCTGTGAGAAGCAGAGGATTCTGCAGGCAGAGATCCATTGTGAAAGTGTAACTGGGCATCCCAGTCTGTTAGGGATCAAAAAAGACAGAGAGCTGTGCCTCAGTTCAATGGGGCTTGGTCCTCTAGAGGTAGATGTGGAGTACTCAAACACAGGCAAGAGTGTGTAGGCGTTGTTCTTCAGGCATGCAGTTGGGTTCGGGGTAAGAAGGTAGGGAGTTTGACGGCTTGGTTAATGTGAAATAGTGAGCCCACCTTGGGGAGGAACTTGGAGTGCATCTAGAGGGTGGCACAGTTTGGGTACAATAGGGTGTAAGGGGGGGGCAACCAACACCTGTAACTCACTCACACATCTGGCTGATGTGATGACAATGAGGAATAGGGTCTTCCAGGTGGTGTGTCTGAGAGATGCATCCCTTAAGGGTTTGAAGGGGTACTGTGTGTGCTGTTGCAGGACACTGTTGAGGTTCCAAGGTGGTACAGGCTGGCATACTGAGCGTCGAAGGTTGGCGAGACATTTCATGAACTGTAAGACCAGTGCGTACATGGCGATGGACAGGTTGTCAAGGCAGTCATGGAACACTGTGATGGACAATGGGTGCACCCGAATGAAGGTGGTCCAAAGCCCTGTGTGGGCAAGTGTGGTCAGGTTTTGGAGGACAGATGGGATAGGGCAGGAGAAGGGGTCCTGTCCCAACCATGCACACCAAGCATTGAAGCACTTCCATTTTAGTCCATATGATTTTCTTGTGGAGTCACGTCTGGATGCCAAGATGAATTGTTGTACCTCAGTCATGAGGTGGAGGTAGAAGAGTCTCATCCTTTCAACCTCCAAGCAGTTAAGGCGAGAGTTGGCAGGTTGTGGTGAAGCGTGGTTCCCCCATCCTGGGTGATGAGGTCCGCTATCTGTGGCAGGTGGATGGATGAGTCGACAGTGAGGTGGCAAAGATATGGAAACCACATCTGCCGCAGCCAATGAGAGGCTATCAAGATGACCATCACTTGGTTGCTAATGATATTCTGTATGGTCTCGGAGATGAGCGGAGTAGGGGGGAGGTATGCATACAGGAGTGACTGGTCCCCCCATTGCAGGTCAAAGGCATCTGACATGAGGTTGTGCATGGAGGGACATTTGGAACAGAAGAGGCTGCATGTTGTGTTGGTCTCGTTGGCAAAGAGATCCAGTTGCGATTGGTCTCAGTATTGGAAGAGAGATCTTGTGATTCTGTCACTGAGGAACCATTCATGTGGATCAAACTGGCGGCTGAGCCTGTCTGCCAGCTGATTATGCTTGCCCAGGTAAGATACTTGTAGGAAGCAACTCCTGGATAGGGCCAAGGTCCAAGACCAGTGGACCTCCCTGCAGAGGGTGGGGGAGCGATGTCCCCCTGCTTGTTGATGTAGAACATGGTGACTAGATTGTCAGTTTGTAACAGTATGTCCTTGTTGTCGATCCAGATTGTGAAGGCCTTGAGGGCGTACCTGATTCCATGGAGCTCCAGCAGATTGATGCAGTAGGTCCATTCCTTTGCAGTCCAGACTTTTTTGTGCAGAAGTGCAGTAGGTGGGCACCCAGCTCATCCTGGAGGTATCTGCAGTGATGGTGAGGTGGTGATGTGGTTGCTGGAAGAGTCTGCCCCTGGGTGAGGTGATCCTGGAGTGTCCACCATGGAAGTGCGACCTGTAATTTGTGGTCTATGTTGACTCTGCATGACAGGGGCTGGGAGTTCTGGTTCCAGTTCTAGCATAGCTACCATTGGAGGCTGTGCATGTGCAGTTTGGTGAAGGGGACAACCTGGGAGGTTGCCACCATGTGCCCTAGAAATCATAGTAGTGTCCTGGACGTGATGGTGCTGGAGGAGGATACCGCCCGTGCTAAGGAGATGATGGTGTTCTGATCTCTGCATTGATGAACTCCAGGGACTGCATAGGCTTCTGATGGGATTTTTTTTTGTTGTTGATGAGGAAGCCCAGTGACGATAGTAGCATGAGCTACAACCACCCCTCCAATTCCATGGGCAACCTGTCGGAGGCATCACCATCACTGCCACCTTTGCCACCCTCCCCCCCCAGAGGACCTCACATCCTCAGTTCCTCAAAAAGCTTTCCACCCACCTTGCACTATGCCCCGCTGACACACTAGACCCCAGGAATGATATTCTGGGTCTTATTAAGTACCTTGATGCCCCCAGATCACTGATAGCGATTCCAGTTCACAAACTCCTCCTCGACAACCTGTTGAAAGTTTGGCAGACGTCTTCAGGACCTGGCACTTCCAAGAAATTTGATTCCAAGTACTAGGTGCAGCCAGCCCCTGGATTCAAGAAGACGCAGCTACCCCACCAATTCATCATCGTTGACTCTGCAAAGGCGGCGGTGGTGGTGATGCCTCCGACAGGTTGCCTGTGGAATTGGAGGGGTAGTTGTAGCTCCCCCTGTAGTCCTGGGCAGTCACCTCCTTACCTTCACTGTCAGACACAGGATCTAGTGAGAAGAATGCAGGCGAGGTGGATCTTTGGTTCGATGGCGTTTGTGAGGGTTGCGGTGTTGTGACACCAGTAATGGGCGCACTCCTTGGGTTTGATGGGTTTCGTGCTGTGCTAGGAAATGGGCCAGGATGTCCACCATGGCTGTGGATGCTGGCATGACTGATGGAGCTGGACGTCGAGCGGGTGCTGTGGTACAGGCAGGAGTCCGTGCCCAGTTTGGGCTGCATTGTGTGGTGCTGTGGTGTCGACTGTATGGTGGGTTGTCACAGCAGTGGTTCTTACAGAGTGGGATGGCCAATATGCCTGGGCTGCTGAAGCTGAAGAGACTTCTGTCCTTATGTCTGCCTCTGTAGCTTAGGGTCCTGGAGCTGCTGCTGCTGTAACTGAAGAATCTTTTCCAGCTGTATCTATTGGCAGATCTCTGCCTGTCTCTCCCTCTGTCTCTCCTCTTTTGTGCTGCCAAGCTGGCTGGAGGGAGCATGTAACGTCGGCGCTGTAGGGCAGAGCCTGTGCTGTGCTGTGTCCTCCCCTTCGGCGCGGTGATGATCCACGCTGCCTGGCGCTCTCGAAACGTGCTATGGATGGGTAGGGCTTGAGGATCATGCAAGGCTTGTCCTTCTGGGGAGAGAATGTCACTCAATACAGCCGCATTGGCCGGTGGGGGAGGCATGCTGCTTTCAGGAGTCAGATCGAGAGGCCATTTTGGCCATGCAGGCTTTTGGAAGGCTGCCGCTGTCACTGCTGCCAGGCTGGGTATGGAGACCTGTAGGGGCACATCCTGTGCTGCAGTTGGGCCTGCCGGGTGGGTTTTGGCAGCTATGTTGTCTCCAGTGACCATGTGGCTAGAGATCTTCCTGGTATTGAAAGGAGCAGATTCCTGAGGAGAGGAGGATTGCTGCTTTTCTGCTGATGCTGTTTGCTCTGATGAGGTAAGGAAGTCTTGCAGTGCATGGCTGTGGGACTGGCACACCCTGGGGGACATTCTGACACAGTGGGGGCAATCTTTCATGTGGTGGGAATCGTTTGTGGGCATCGGTGGTGTTCATCTTTTTCCCGCACCTAGGGCATTTCTTGAAGCCGGGCATGGAGGATTTCTTTTTTCTGCGATTGGTATCTTCTCTCTTCTCCTATTCCATGGTTACTGTAGATTAATGTGGAAAACTGAAAGTTCCATCCTTTTGGCAAGGCAGAAGAAGCAAAACGGAGCAAGGCAGGGGTGGGCCAGGGGTAGGGGCACCTTGGCACATGCTCAGAAAGGCTTTGCCTTTCTGAGCTCTAGGAGAGCACTTCCGTCCATATGATGCTGTCTGATGACATCACCAGGTGTGGCTGACTCATCCTGCTTGTCCATGGAAAAAGCCTGATTGATATGCACCTGGGGCTTAAAGTCTTCCATAGGAAAGGTTTAATCCTGGAGAACAAAAGATAAAAGAAATCCTTGTGCTCTGAACAAAAATCCTGTGTAAGTGAGAGGGGTCTTGCTAGAGAAAAAGGTCAGGATTTCCCCTTGCCCCTGGAGAGAAAAGGTGTAGCTGATTACAAGGAATGGAGAAACTGAGAAGTTAAACTGAAGAAAAGAAGGAACATGCCAGCTTCTTTTGCCAGAGAAATCACCTAGACTGCAGCATGGGTAAGAAAGCACCTGGAGAGAGAAAAATAGAGCAAGAAGACAGCATAATATTTACAGCCAGAAGATAAGCCCTTAAATCTAAGAGTTTATTTGGCAACAAAAACAGTTGTGAAGGGCTGTATTCACAGCAACGTGGGACAGCAGGGGCCCGATATTTTAGCAGCGGCGGATAGCCGATCTAACATGACTAGTTGCCGCTGCTGAACTTTAAACACAGCTATTCAATGCTGGGGTCATATCTGGCCCCATAATGAATATCTGGGCTGCCCAGGTTTACAGAAAGCTAACCAGGCAGCAGCGATATTCAGCCGCTGCCTGGTTAGCTACTATAGTGAAAGTTAAGCCAGCCTTTGCTGCACCTTGCTTTTGCCACTAAGCCATAACAAGGCAGCAGCTCAATATTGTTGCTGCCTTGTTAGGGGCAGGTACTGTCCCCGGAATGCCCCCAATGATAACCAGATAGCATTAGAGCATGCAGCAGCAGCAGCACCCATGGATATTAGTGGCACTAAATATCCCGGATAAAGGGACTAACAGGGTTAGCAGGCCTGCTAACCGTGTTACTCCCTTTGAATATCAGACCCCAGAAGTCTAAAAAGCTTACTAGCAGATCTGTGAGTCAGATGGACCCAGCTCTTAGTGCAGTTAGCATCCTGATATACTGAGGACTGAGAAAACCATATAGAAACCCTGTCTCTAAAACTGCAGACAATGCTGAGCTAAAGATAGTAACCTGCCCCAGAACCTTTATACTGCCACAGGGTCTGGACTAAGCCTGAATGCCTGTTAATACTGAGGTTCCACTGGTACAGATTTTGATTTTGGGAGGTTTTTGCTATTGAAAAGAACAGCAGCCAAGAAAGTCTGCAAATCTTTCTGCCTTGTAGGGACTGAAAGTACTATTACTACTACTAATTACCATTTGTATAACATAGTGGTTCTCAACCCAGTCCTCTGGGACCCCTAGTCCAGTCAGGTTTTCAGGGTATCCACAATGAATATACATGAGATAGATCTACATACAATGGAAGCAGTGCATGCAGTTCTATATCATGCATATTTATTGTGGATATCCTGAAAACCAGACTAGCCTGGGGGTCCCAGAGGGCTGGGTTGAGAACCACTGGGCATTATAAGGCATATGCAGCACTGTATATGTACAAGTAAGAGACAGTCCCTGCTCATCAGAGCATACAATCTAACCAAGACAGACCACACAACAACTGCAGACAAGGGTAATTCAAGGAAAAAGGCAAGATACAGATAGCTGATCAACAGGAGAATAAGGGGATCAGGATCCAAAAACAGCCTCGAAGAGGTAGGTTTTTCGCCTGGATTTGAATAGGGCCAGAGAAGGAACTTGGTGTACTAACTCAGGTAGTATGTTACAAGCATACTCGTAGAGCAGCAATATGGAATGAGCAAAGTCTGGAGTTGGCAGTGGCAGAGAAGGTCATAGATAAAAGGAATCTAGAGGGGCGGATTTCCCAAGGAAGGAAGAAGGGATATAGCCGCAGCATTTGACTCCTTAAGCCACGAGCTTCTCGTGGGGCGTCTCCAGGAGAAAGGATATGTGACACAGCCCGAAGCTGGTGCACATCATACCTGACTGATAGATGGCAACACGTACGATCCGGTGTAGCAATCTCTGAACCCTTCCACTAGTGGCAGGGTGTACCACAGGGTTCCTCCCTCTCGGCACTGATGTTCAACATATACTTGCAGCCCATCTGTTCCATTATCAGATCATTTAATGTTGCCTGCCTGATATACGCTGATGACGTACTGCTCTACATGCCATTCGCAAATGACCAGCCGGACTTCTCCCTGCTAACAAGCTGCTTTGACGCCGTCGCCAACTGGCTCCAGACCCAAAACCTCAGAATAAATCACAAAAAGACAGATGTCCTTTTCATTACGAAGATTCAAGGCTTCATCCCTCCTGCCTCCTTAAAAGTGAAGGATGCCGAGCTGCTAACCAAACCCACAATCCACTGCCTAGGGATCACGTTAGACCAACGGCTTGACATGAAGGTCTACATAAGCAACACTTTCAAGTCAGTTTACCAGAAAATACGGATACTCCGGCACCTACGTCCCCTCCTGGACCCAGAGCACTTCCGGACAATCTTTCAAGCGCTGGTCATCCCTCATTTTGACTACACCAATGTAATCCTGCAGGGACTCTCGCATACCACCCTAAATCCACTCCAGCTCGCAATGAATGCAGCTGCCAGAATCCTACACGGAGCTTCCAGGAAGGACCACGTAACACCAATCCTAAAATACCTCCACTGGCTTCCCATCCAGTGCAGACTCTCTTTCAAAATTCTAGTAATGACATTCAAGGCCATCAACAAGCTCACCTCCACCTCACTCACTGAGCTAATCCACCCTACGCCCCCTAACAGATCCAGAAGGGCCGTAGCCGTCAACACGCTGAATCTCAGTTGCTGGCAATGCATCCGTTTCTCAGTGTGGATTTTAAAGAAGTCATCTGGCGGTGAGATTATATCTGCACCACCACATACTCTGGCCAAAGCACTGATATAACGAAGCTCTATTAGCTTAAAAACAGCAAAGGAAAAATAAAAAACAGCAAAGGAAAAATAAAAAGTGAGAGTGGGACACACTAACACCTGATAAAACAAATCTAATGTCAAGGGCTGTTTCACTGCTGGGCAAGACTTGCAGAGGCAGACTAGTGCACAAATTTAGAAACACAAAAACATGGCAGCAGATAAAGACCATACAGCCTATTCAACCTGCTCTTCCATACAAAGGGCATACAAAGAAACTGAAAACCTATCTGTTTCATGAACACTTTAGCACCACCATACCTCTTGAATCGCAAACTGGTTGCAACCCAGAACAACCAACTGCTTAAACACACACCCAGCTTATTCTTGATTACAACAATGTAAACGTTTATCTGAACTGTAAGGTATCACTAAAACGTACATAATCACATCCAATTTTCCCTATTTGTTATGTTTAGTTACAATATACTAAAAACTATCAATATATAACCCCAAACTGGGCAGAAAAAATGATAAACAAAAAACAAACAATAAAACAAAAAGCAAAAAAACCCCAAAAAAACAAAAAACAACAAGACAACAAAAATTGGGCATAAAATACAGACCACAGCTGAACACCAGCCACAGAGAAGCTGGAGCATTGTTGATGGAGCTTTGTTAGTTTCTCATTTTTGCCTATACACTATCGTTTGACCAGCTGCACCAGCCTGAAGTTTGTTTTTGCCCTGGCTGGTTGGAGGTTTTTTGACCGTTGATGTACTATGAGTCTTCTCAATTGTATTAATGTGCATTGTTGATGTGACTCTATTCCCCTGAGCCTTAAAGTGGGGTTGCTGAGGTCTTTTTCCTCCAGTTCGGGCAAGCTTCTCTGTGGCTGGTGTTCAGCTGTGGTCTGTATTTTATGCCCAATTTTTGTTGTCTTGTTGTTTTTTGTTTTTTGGGGTTTTTTTTGCTTTTTGTTTTATTGTTTGTTTTTTGTTTATCATTTTTTTCTGCCCAGTTTGGGGTTATATATTGATAGTTTTTGGTTTTCTGGCTCCTTGAGGGGATTTTTGTGAGAATAGTTACAATATACAGCAGTGTACATCCCCACGCCCTGTTCAAGTTTTGGTTCTATGTAAACCGCTTTGAATTGCAGAAAGGCAATATAAAAATAAGTTTAAAATAAATACAAACCACTAAGCTCTACAGCCCTTTTTCTTTTAAAGATCCGTGTTTTGTCCCATGCTTTCTTGAATGCAGATACAGTTTTTGTCTCTACTACCTCCACAAGGAGACTATGCCACACATCTACCACTCTTTCCATAAAGAAATATTTCAGAAAATTACTCCCGAGTCTTTCTTCTTTCACCTTCATTCTATGCCCCATCGTTGCAGAGCTTTCTTTCAGTTGAAAGAGGCTCTTCTGTGTATTTATGCCATGGAGGTATTTAAGCATCTCTATCATATCTCCCCTCTCCTGTCTTTCTTCTAAAGTATACATACTTAGATCTTTAAGTCTTTCTCAATATGCCTTAAGGCGATGCCCACTGACCATTTTGGTAGCCACCCTCTGCACCGACTCCATCCTGTTTATATCCTTTTGAAGATGTGGTCTCCAGAATTGCACACACTACTCTGAATTAGGTCTCACCAAAGACATACAGAGGCACTATCACCTCCTTCTTCCTACTTGCCATTCCTTTCCTTATACACCCAATCATCCTTCTGGCTTTCGCCATCACATTTTCTATCTGTTTAGCCACCTTAAGATCATCAGAAACAATCACACCCAAGTCCTGCTCTTCTTTAATGGACAGAAGTACTTCATCCCCTATACTATAACGCTCCCTTGGATTTTTACAGCCTAAATGCATGACCCTGCATTTTTTGGCATTAAATCTCAGCTGCCAGATTCTTGACCATTCTTCAAGCTTCATTAAATCCCTCTTCATGTTATATACATCTTCCTGGGTATCTACTCTATTGCAGATTTTGCTATCATCTGCAAAGAGGCAAACCTTACCCAAAAGCCCTTCCGCAATATCACTTAAAATTTTTAAAAGTATTGGACCAAGGACAGATCCCTGTGCACACCACTGGTAACATCCTTCTCAGAGTAATCACCATTTATCTGTATCCTTTGTCGCCTCCCACTCAACCAATTTCTAACTCAGTCAGTCGCTTTAAGGACCATCCCTAGGGTAATCAGTTTATTTAAGTCACCTGTGCAGAACAGTGTTAAAGGCTTTACTGAAATCTACACCATATCTAGAGCTCTCCCTCGGTCCAACTCTCTGGTCACCCAAACAAAGAAATTAATGAGATCTGTCTGTCACGACCTGCCTCTCCTAAAACCATGCTGCCTTGAATCCTGCAATCCATTGGATTCCAATGGATTCTATCCTCTGTTTTAGCAGCCTTTCCATTAGTTTACTAACAACAGAGGTCAGACTATTTCCACTTGGTGGGACATTGATGTTAAGAAACACTGAAGTAGTGGTGAGAGCAGCATCAGCTATTCCATGGCAATTGCTTTTCCTACCTTGAACTAGAGCATGGGGAAGCTCCTCTTACAACAAGAAAGCATAGTTACTCACCTGTAACAGGTGATCTCCGGGAACAGCAGGAATTTAGTCTTCACATATGGGTATCATCAGTACTGACGGAGCCTGCGCGGAAATGCTCCCCAGCGTCCAATTAGAAAGCCTTTGGGAGCATCCCACAGCACCTGCGTGCTGTCTTCCCACCTTTCCCAACTGCCTCTCTCTAGTTGAGTTTAAAGCTGAGACAAAGAGAGAGAGATAGGGAAAGAGAAAGAGATAGAGAGATACAACTCCTAGGGGAGGTGGGTGGGTTGTGAAGACTAAATTCCTGCTGTTCTCGGAGATCATCTGTTACAGGTGAGTAACTATGCTATCTCCAGGAACAAGCAGGAATGTAGTCTTCACATATGGGGACTCCCTAGCTTTAGATGCCAGGGAGAGAGCCCCAGAAGTTGTGTGTCCCTGTGAAAGGGCTCCACTTCCCCCATGGATCTCCGGCATCCTACCAGGGATGGTGGGTAGGAGTTGATTAGGTATGGAACAGGTGTTGGAGAACAGCCTGACCAAACAAGGCATCCCGGCAGGAGTCCTTGTCCAAGCAGTAATGGGCTCTAAAGGTATGAACCGAGGCTCAAGTGGCTGTTCGGCAGATGTCGTCGATAGACACAGAGTGCAAATGAGCCATTGAAGCTGCCATGGCTCTCACACTGTGAAGTGTGACCTGGCCCTCCAGAGGAAGATTCTTACTCTGATAGGCAAAGGAAATACACTGTGCAATCCAGTTGGACAGTGGAGACTGGAAGTCCCAAATGAGAAGGATCAAAAACAACAAAGAGTTGAGAGGACTTTCTATGTTGCTGTGTCCTTTGTAAGTAAAAGGCTAAAGCTCTTTTAAAGTCCAAAGTATGAAGATTCCTTTCTGCATTTGATGCATGAGGCCTTGTAAAAAACACAGGCAGGTAGATCGCCTGGTTCAGATGAAAAGGCAAGACCACCTTTGGCATAAAGTGTGGATGAGTCCTAAGGACTACCTTGTCATGATGAAACCTTGTATAAGGAGGATTAGCCACTAGTGCCTGCAACTCACTGATGCGATGTGCTGATGTGATTGCAATGAGAAAGATAACTTTCCAGGAAAGGAATTTCAACGAGGTAGTAGCTAATGGTTCGAAAGGTGGCTTCATGAGCTGGTCAAGAACCAGGTTTAAGTCCCATGCCACCGGCGGTGGCCTAATGGGAGGCTTAGTTAGAAGAAGGCCTCTCATAAACCTTGCTATAAGAGGATGGGAGGAAATAGGTTGCCCATTTAAAGGCTTGAAAGAAGCTGCAATAGCACTCAAATGGACTCTTACTGAGTTAGTCTTAAGTCCTGCATTGGATAAATGAAGGAGATACTCCAGTAATGATTCCAGAGGTATCGCAAGGGGGCTAAGACCCTTCTGAGAGTACCATATGGTAAAACTTTTCCACTTGAAAGCATAAGAGCGTCTTGTGGAAGGTTTTCTGGAAGCATAAAGGATATCCTTTACTTGCTGAGAAAGGTTAAGATCATGAAGATCTAGGCCTTCAGCAACCAAGCCCTGAGATGCAAAGACTGGGGATTGGGATGCCATAACATTCCATCCTCCTGAGACAGGAGATCTGGAGCAGACCCTAACTCCAGAGAGGGAGCTTGAGAGAGATGTAGAAGCAAAGGGTACCACACTTGCCGTGGCCAATGTGGAGCTATGAGAATCATACGGCCTCGGTCTCTCTGAAGCTTGAACAGGGTTTTGGGAATTAGGGGAATGGGTGGAAAGGCATAAAGGAAGTCTTAACCCCAATGAAGGAGGAAAGCATCCCTGGCCTGAGAGCCCTGAGCCAGAATTCTGGAACAGAACCGGGGAAGTTTGGCATTCAACGGACTTGCAAAGAGGTCTATGTCCGGGGTTCCCCAAATTTGAAAACTCTTGGCCACCTGGTCTGCATGTAGAGACCATTCGTGTGGAAGCAGAACTCGACTGAGTCTGTCTGTCCAAGAGTTTTGGATACCTGGAAGATACACTGCCAGGAGATGAATCTGATGCTCTCTGGCGAGGGCCCATAGTCGCAAAGTTTCGTTGCAAAGCGACAGAGAGCCTGTTCCTCCCTGCTTGTTCACGTAGAACATGGCTACTTGATTGTCCGTGTGAATGAGGACTGTCTTGTAGCTGAGCAGAGTGTGGAACACTCGAAGAGCAAGGAAGATTGCTCTGAGCTCTAACAGATTGATGTGTAGATGAGTCTCCTGTGGAGTCCAAGTGCCTTGGGTGGAGAGGCCTTGCAGATGAGCTCCCCAACCCATTGGTGAAGCATCTGTTGTGAGAGTTGCCTGGGGTAAAGATTGTTGAAATGGGGACCCCACCAACAGGTTTTGAGTGGACTGCCACCATTGGAGGGACAAAATAAGGTGATTTGTGTTTGCTATTTTGTCTGACAGGCACCCTGAAGCCTGGGTCCATTGAGTGGATAAAGTCCACTGGGCTGCTCTCATATGAAGGCGAGCATAAGGAACCACATGCACGGTAGATGCCATGTGGCCTAGTAGTTGTAACATTTCTCGAGCAGTGAGATGAGGCTTTAACACTGCTTGAGAAGCTAACTGCACCATACGAAGGCAACGGGTCTGGGGAAGATAGGCCCTTGCTTTTCTGGTATCCAGCAAAGCTCCTATGAACTCTAGAGACTGAATGGGAGTTAGGCTTGATTTTGGGATGTTTATGACCAGACCCAAATACTGAAGGATACGCATTGTGCAAGATAGAGAAATCTTGGCCTCTGACTCTGATGGGGCTTGAATGAGCCAGTCGTCTAAGTAGGGGAAGACAAATATTCCTAGAGTACGAAGAAATGCTGCCATTACAGCCATGCATTTCGTAAACACCCTTGGTGCTGAGGCCAGGTCAAAAGGAAGCACCTTGCATTGGTAGTGCTTTCCTTGAAAAAGGAACCAAAGGAACTTTCTGTGAGATGGATGGATGAGAACATGAGTGTACGCATCCTTGAGATCTAGAGAACAAAGCCAATCCTGACTCTGAAGGTATGGCAGCAGCGTTCCTAGAGAAATCATCTTGAATTTCTCTTTGAACAGGATTTTGTTCAATTCTCTGAGGTCTAATATAGGTCTGTGTCCCCCTGTTTTCTTTGGGATAAGGAAATAGGGGGAGTAAAACCCTATACTCTGTTGAGGAATGGGTACGTCTTCTATTGCCCCTTGAGCAAGAAGCATAGTGACCTCTTGATCTAACAGGTTGCTGAGAGAGGTCTGAGAATTGAACTGTCTTACCATTGTGGGAGGGGGCATGCAGAGAAAGTGAAGCTTGTATTCCTCTTTTATAAGGGAGAGAGTCCAATGTTCTGCTGTTATTTGCCCCCATCTGGAATGGTGGAAGGTTCTGGCCCGTTGAGGGCCAGGAAGGCTAGGTTCTCTAGATGGAAGTCAAAGGCCTTGTGGAGGCTGAGACTGCTGAGACGGTTGAGGCTTAGCAGTCTTTGCTTTCCTTTGTTTAGGTGGTTGCTGACTCTTTCGGGCAGGTTGACCTGCAGAACGTCCCTGCTGAGAATAAGAGGGATAAAACCTCTTCTTCTTGGAGAAGAATGGTTTCTTGAAAGATTTCTTCCTTGCAGGATCAGCTGTGGCTTTGGATAATCTGTCCAAAGTGGAGTTGTCAGCATCCAACTCATTGGCTTTCTCTTGCCAATTTTTGCTGAATAGATTCTCACCTGTACAAGGGATATTGCCCAGTTTGTCCTGCACCCAGTGTTCCAAATCGGATGCCTGGAGGCAGGCAATTCTACGTGCACCTATGGCAATGGCAGAGGTTCTGCTTACGCACTCAAAACAGTCAAAAGCTGCACGATTGACAAACTTAGAAACATCCTGGGCATGTTTAACCAGTCTGAGAAAATCCTGCCTCTTATCTTCAGGAAGAAGAGGGCTCAAAACCTCTAAATCTCCTGTGACTTCCTTAAGGAACATTCCCATATATAAAACATAGGAACTGATCCTGGCAGAAAGCCTGGAAGCCTGGAAAGTACGACGTCCAAAGGCATCCAAAGTTCGACACTCACGTCCTGGAGGATTAGAGGCATGCCTCTTCGCACTTCTGATCCTTCTCATAGCTGATTCCACTACAATAGAGTGGTGAGGAAGCTGAGTCTTCTGGAAGCCAGGACACGGAGGCACTCGATACATGGTATCCAGTCTACGAGAGTGAGGAGAGGTGGTAAGAGGTGTTTCCCACATTCTTAACATGAGATCATGTAAGATCTCATGGATAGGCAAAGTAGCTGCCTCTTTAGGAGCTTTGGGATAGAAACATAGAAACATAGAAACATAGCAATATGACGACAGAAAAAGACCACATGGCCTATCTAGTCTGTCCTTCCATAACAACTACAACAGTCCACTTTTTGCCTTTAGAGATCCTCTGTGTTGGTCCCATGCTTTCTTGAATTCAGTTACTGTCCTCATCTCTACCACCTCCACTGGGAGACTATTCCACGGATCCACTACTCTTTCCGTAAAGAAATATTTCCGCATATCACTCCTGAATCTATCTCCCTTCACCCTCATCCCATGTCCCCTCGTAGCAGAACTTGCTTTCAATTGAAAGAGGCTCTCTCCCTGAACATTTATGCCACGGAGGTATTTAAACATCTCAATCATATCACCTCTATCCCGCCTTTCCTCTAAGGTGTACATATTAAGATCCTTAAGTCTGTCCTCATATGCTTTATAATGAAGCCCATTAATCATTTTGGTAGCAACCCTCTGCACCGACTCCATCCTGTTCACATCCTTTTGAAGGTGCGGTCTCCAGAATTGCACACCATACTCCAAATGAGGTCGCACCAAAGACTTATACAGAGGCATTATCACCTCCTTTTTTCTGCTAGCCATTCCTCTCCGTATGCACCCAAGCATCCTTCTAGCTTTTGCTGTCGCCTTTTCCACCTGTTTAGCTACTTTAAGATCATCAGACACAACCACGCCTAGGTCCCGCTCTTCTTTAGTGGACAAAAGTACTTCACCTCCTATACTGTATTGCTCCCTTGGATTGCTGCAGCCCAAATGCATGACCTTACATTTTTTAACATTAAATCCCAGCTGCCAAATTCTAGACCATTCTTCAAGCTTAGCTAGATCCCTCCTCATGTTATCTACCCCTTCCTGGGTGTCTACTCTATTGCAGATTTTGGTATCATCCGCAAAGAGGCAAACCTTACCCGACAGCCCTTCCGCTATATCACTAACAAAGATGTTAAAAAGAATCGGACCAAGGACAGATCCCTGGGGCACACCACTGGTAACATCCTTCTCCTCAGAGTGAGCTCCATTTACTTGTAATCTTTGTCGCCTCCCACCCAACCAATTTCTAACCCAAGCAGTAACTTTAGGGTCCATCCCTAGGGTGCTCAGTTTGTTTATAAGTCGCCTGTGAGGAACAGTGTCAAAGGCTTTACGGAAATCTAAATACACCACATCTAGAGCTCTCCCTCGGTCCAACTCCCTGGTCACCCAGTCAAAAAAATCAATCAGATTTGTCTGACAAGACCTGCCTCTGGTGAATCCATGCTGCCTCGGATCCTGTAATCCGCTGGACTCCAGAAACCTCACTATTTTCTCTTTCAGCAGCGTTTCCAATAATTTACTCACCACCGAAGTTAAACTAACCGGCCTGTAGTTTTCAACCACATCCTTACTTCCGCTTTTGTGTAAAGGCACCACATGAGCCTCTCTCCAGTCCTTTGGCACCACTCCTGACTCCAACGAGGCATTGAAAAGGTCAGTCAGTGGAGTTGCTAGAACGTCCCCAAGTTCCCTCAGTATTCTAGGGTGTATCCCATCCGGTCCCATCGCTTTGTCTACTTTAAGTTGAGCTAGTTTCTCACGAACACAGTCTTCTGAAAATAGTTCAAGATGTCCCTCGCTTCTGTTCTTATTTGTGGGTGTTTTCTGAGGTCCTGCTCCTGGTTCTTCATCTGTGAACACAGAACAAAAATATTTGTTAAGCAATTCCGCTTTATCCTTATCAGCTTCTACATATTCCCCCCCTGCACCCTTGAGTCTGACAATACCACTTTTGCTCTTCCTCTTCTCACTAATATATCTGAAAAATGTCTTATCCCCCCATTTTATTGCATTGGCTATTTCCTCCTCCTTTTGAATCTTTGCCTTCTTGACTACTTTGCTAGCTTCTCTAAGTTTTTCCAAATACAGATGCCTGTCTTCTGCTCTCTGTGATCTCTTGTATTTCATGAAGGCCTCCCTCTTTTTCTTCACTTTTTCAGCTACTTCCTTCGAAAACCATAGCGGTCTCCTGTTCCTTTTGCCTTTATTTACCATTTTAACAAAAAGGTTGGTTGCCCTTAAAATACCCCCTTTCAGTTTTGCCCACTGTTTTTCTACATCCCCCAGCTGTTCCCATCCCACTAACGACTCCCTGAGGTATTGGCCCATCTTCGCAAAGTTAGTCTTCCTAAAGTCTAAGATCCTCACCTTGGAATGGATTCTAACAGCCCTAGTCCTAATACTGAACCACACCATCTGGTGATCACTGGATGCAAAATGATCTCCCACTACAACATCAGAAACACTTTCACCATTGGTAAGCACCAAGTCCAGTATGGCCCCTTCACGTGTGGGGTCTGTTACCAATTGCCTGAATAGTTCTCCCTGTAGAGAATCCATTGAAGAATCTCCAACTCCTTTGCCCTGGGCTCTGTTTCAGGAGCTACAGTAATGGAAAGACCTCGAGCCACCTCCCTGATAAAATCCTGAAAGGAGATATCTTCTGGAGGAGACATCCTAGTTTAGGAGAGGAAGGCTCCTCCGGGAGAAGTATTCCGGTACCGACGGAGCTGTCAGAATCCTCAGACTCCTCCAAGGATTCAAAGTACCTTCTGTCCGGATGCTCTTGTAGAGCACGATACCCGTACCGACCAAAGTCGGTGCCGGGGGGGATCGGTACCGGTGTATCGGTACCAGAAGGCATAGCATAACTGGGTGCCGGCAATGCAGACACCGATCTCGATGCCGATGCTGTCGGTACCGGTTGAACTGTCTGACGCAGTTCCGAGGGCGTCGATGCCGCAAGGAGAGCTGCCAGACTGCGTTCAATAGCCAGGAACCTCTGGTCTATCGACGCTGCCGATGCCTGGGTATCAGTACCCGGAGAAAGTGGCCAGTATCCCAGAGCATGGCACCAGTAGTTCTGACGAGGTTGAGGCCTCGAGAACATCCTGGAGCCCCGATAATGCTTTGGAAGCTGAAGCCTCCCACCGGGGCAATTTCGACGGTACAGAACCCTCAAGGGCAACACCAGAGGCATCTCGATGCTTGGAAGGAGATCTACCCTTTGAGGACCGGCCAGACTTATGTTTAGTTACCTGAGATCCATGGGAGGAATACGAAGCCCTGGAAGACGTCGATACCACAGAGGCTGCATCGGAGGGAAAAAGGGTGCTGAGCTTAGCAGCTCAGTTTTGTCGACCCCTCTTGGACATCATAGCACAGGCCATACACTCCAAAATGGAGTGGTCAGGACCTAAACATTTAAGGCACCACTCATGGGTGTCGGTGACAGAGATGGTACCGCCACACTTGGTGCACTTCTTGAAACCCGAAGTGGGTTTTTCCATAGTAAAGGAAAGTTTTTGGGCCTAAGGCCCAAAAAGGCACGTGCACCTGAAGAAGAAAGGTTTGGAAAAAATATATTATTATTATTTTTTTTTTTTAAAGAAAGAAAGAAAGAACCGGCAGTGCCAGTATAGCGTCAAGGGAAGGCAGACGCAACCACAAAAAAGAAGGAGAATAGGAAAGATTTTCTGCGGTGACAGGAACAACGACCTGCTGGCTCCGCGGAAAATGAAGAACTGGAGAGAGGCAGTTGGGAAAGGTGGGAAGGCAGCACACAGGCGCTGTGGGATGCTCCCAAAGGCTTTCTAATTGGACGCTGGGGAGCGTTCCCATGCAGGCTCCGTCGGTACCGACGATACCCATATGTGAAGACTACATTCCTGCTTGTTCCTGGAGATAGGTTTTTCTCCCAACTAAAAGAACAAGAGTGGTCATTCCCCAAGAGCGTTAGGAGGACTGAGAGAAATCACCAAGCACAGGGTCCACTCCGAGGAGAACGGAAACTGGCAAACTGGTATACTGGTATGTTACCAGTGCCAGGAGTTGTGACACAGAACTGAAAACTGTATGAATGAAAGAAGTGCTACGGACCATAGGGGGAAATAGCAGCCCATTGCTGATGGTGATAATGCTACCCAGCACAGGCGAGTGGCATCTGCAACAAAAACAAATGTTTTCCAGTCTAACTCCCCCTAGAGCATGGTTCCAATCAGCTAGACTGACTGAAGAATACTGGGAGGATAAAACAAGGAAAGCCTTTAGAAAGTTCCCTATACTAGATGTAATCATTGGTAGTGCTAACACTCGTTGTTACCTGGACACTAGATCCGATGTGACCTAAATCACTGAGAGTCACTTTTGACAGTATTTCCAAGCATCTGGCAAATGCAAAGATGCCTGCTGGGTGAAACTTAAGATAGCTAATGGCATGGAGTTGCCAAAAGTTGGGTGTTTGGAAGCTGAGATAACTTATATAGGACAGATGCTTTCCCCTAGATGTGTGCTCATCATACGAGATAGCGTAGTTACTCACCTGTAACAGGTGTTCTCCAGGGACAGCAGGAATCAGTCCTCACATATGGGTGACGTCGGCGCCGATGGAGCCCTCGTGCGGAGCAATTCCCCAGCTTTCAAAGAAAGCCTTTGGGATTGCATCGTGCATGCGTGGTCCCCTTCCCACCCAAGGGTGCCATCTTGCTCAGTCAAATGACATAGCTAAAAAGATGGCAAGAATAGAAAAAATTAATAACAGGACTGCAACTCCAGGGGAGGAGGGAGGGTCGTGAGGACTGATTCCTGCTGTCCCTAGAGAACACCTGTTACAGGTGAGTAACTACGCTTTCTCCAGGAACAAGCAGGAAGTCAGTCCTCACATATGGGACTCCCTAGCTATAGGCTACCGAGAACCCATAGCTGAAAAATGGCTCCCTCTACAAGAGCCGCAGCAGCTGCAATATGAATTCAGCCGAGAACGCAACACCCCCCGGTAGCCTGACACCAAAGGGTCAGAGGGTTGGCGTTGCCTAAACCTCAAATAGGTTACGGAGTACCGCCTGGCCGAAAGCACTGTCCCGTCGGGACTGCCTATCCAGGCAGTAATGGGTCGCAAAAGTCTGGCTTGAAGACCAAGTTGCAGCCCGGAAGATGTCTGCCAGCAGAACATAGTGGAAGTGAGCCACTGATGCGGCCTTAGCCCTGACACAGTGGGCCGTGACTCGACCCTGCAACAGGAGGTTCGCCGCCCTGTACGCCCAGGCAATGCAGTCTGCCACCCAGGTAGACAGCGTGCGCTTGGAGAAAGGTAACCCCAGCTTACTGGGGTCATAAGAGACGAAGAGCTGAGTCCCCTTGTACACTCCAGGTAGAAGGACAACGCCCTCTTACAAGCCAGGGTATGTAGGACTGCCTCTGCCTGGCTGGAATGTGGCCTGGGAAAGAAGGTTGGACGAATCACCTCTTGGTTGAGGTGGAAAGAAGAGACCACTTTTGGAAGGAACTTAGGGTGAGTGCGAAGGACCACCCTATTCCTATAAAACCATGTGTATGGTTTATCAGCTACGAAAGCTTGCAGCTCACTCACACGTCTGGCTGATGTGAGTGCCACCAGGAAGAGCACCTTCCAGGAGAGGAAGCGCAGATGGCAAGGGGACATCGGCTCAAAAGGTGGGCGAGTAAGCTGCTGCAAGACCACATTTAAATCCCACTCAGTTGCCGGAGGATGAACTGGGGGTTTCAGCAGAAGCAGACCTCTGAGGAATCTGGACACCAGGGGATGAGCCGAAAGAGGTTGCCCCTCCACTGGCGAGTGGTTTGCTGACAAAGCACTCAGGTGGACCCTGGCAAAGTTAGACTTGAGACCTAATTCTGAGAGGTGAAGCCGGTACTGCAACACCACTAG